>OW584241.1:32946407-37946407 GCA_939192795.1 Bombylius discolor | reverse complement strand
TATAGTGAATGTATTGTTTATGAATGGTTAATTTAAAACTATATTTTTTAACCAGATTGAACCAATTTAACTAGCTATACACTTTCATGTTGAATAAATATTTTATTTTGAAACGTAAAATACGTGACGTCACTGGAACAAAAATTCTTTTCTATCCAAAATACAGAAACGATACACAGAATTTTAATATTCTCTCTCATGTGTAAAATTATAAAATAAATAAGTAGGTACTTTGATTTCTGTTTAGATACATTCCATTTTTTTTTTTTTTTTCAAAAGTTTATTTTTTTATTTTTTAAGTTTATAAATTTATATATGCTGGCATCATATATCAATATTATAAACATAATACATATTTGTTAAATTGTCAAACATAAACGTTAAAATTATTATTTTTGTTATTGTAATATCATTATATATACTTTAAAAATTTCAAATCCTTTCTGTCATATAACATTGTATTAAATTTCATGAACAATATATTGTTCATATATAAAAATATATGTATAGTAACGTACATTGCTTTCATGTATAAGTATTACATATATATATGAACGTGTTAAAATAACACCATATATGCACTAAAATTTCTTTTTTTGAAAACTTCCTGAGTTTTATGTAGCTCAAAAGAATTCCTAAACTTTTTATTTTGTGTATTTTGTTTTGTTTTGTTTTTTTTTTTCATATATGTAATATGAAAAGAATTTTCTCTTTTGTTGCTTTTATATGTTAACTTTTTTTTATACGCGCGCTTTACTAAAATAAAATATCTGATAATTTTCTACCAATGTTGTTAATAAAAGAAAAACGAAAAAAATCTTGTATAAAGTAGATATCTTATTACAAACACACATGAGTTCATTTTTTTTTTTTTTTTTTGTATATTTTTCTCTTCGTTTTTTTTTTTTTTTTACACTTATCAATATGTATACATTTTCACTTTTATATAAATTGTTATCCTTTTATGTACGTCGTATAGCATGTATGTTTTGTTTTGTTTTGTTTTCTTGTTTCTTTTTTCTTTTTGATAAAATGGTGTTAGATGTCAATCGTTTTAATACCATCATACTATTGTCACTTCTTTAATAATAATAAGAAAGCAAAAAAAACAAAAAAAAAAAAATAAAAAATAAGTAAAATACTTAAACGCACAATCTTTAAACTGAAAGATAAAGAAAAATAAAATAAAATTAAATAGATATAAAAAATGAGAAAGAGTGAAAGCAAAAAAAAAAAAAAGTTTTCATATCTAATCTATATTGTTAAGAAATATCTTAAGCAAATCCTTAGTAACAAATACTCTGAATTATATTTTGTGTGTATCTTAAAAAAGAAAAAAATGAAGAATTAAATGTACATTTTTTTTTTTTTATATCAATTGTATCTGATATCTTAAAGAAGTAAAATAAAAAATAAAAAAAGAAAATTTGTTGTTTTTTGTACATTTTTAAAAAGAGAAATTCCGTTTTTTTTAATGAAAACAGTTTCTTTATATTCTTATATTGTATATATGTGAATATATATTAGAAATAATATAGATAATAAGTTTTCAAGTTTCGTATATCATATTGAATATCTTATTGAAAATATATGTCAAAGAGATATAATTTCGAAATATTTTTAGAATCACATAGTGAAGCTAATAATATGAACTTTTGCACTAATTCATAAAAAAATGAAATTAAATACGAAAGTTCTTAAGAAAGAAAGAATTTTTCGTTTCATTTCAATTAGCTTTCTTCAATGTTTTATTTAAGATTTTTTTTTTATATAATATGTATATATAAAATTAAATCTGAAGTTTCTTTGAAAATTACAACATTGATTAAGTTTCTTTTTTCTGAAGAGTTTTTTTGTTTTTTTATTTTTTGAGTAGTGGAAATTTTTGTATTGCTCTTTAGAAAATAGTTTAGGAGAACTCAAAGGTTCTAAAATGTGCTATCGTCTAATATCATTATAATAATCGATTACTTATCAATAGTTTCATTAATACTACAAAAGATCTTCAATATTTGAATAATATTTATTTGAAAAATTCTAAAAAAAACACTCATTACGGTATACTTTCATTATGTCATGATAAATGTTTCAATAAAGATAGTTTTTCTCAACCACTAAGTTACTAGGTAGACTAACTGAAGAAAAGAAAAAAAAAAAAACACTGATCGATGATGGGTTAAAATGTAATAATAAATTGATTTTATTGACAAGTGTAAAGACTTATCAGTAACCGTAGCAAATAATAAATCTAATGATGTTTTTTTTTTTTTTGTATTGTTTTCTATACAGTATCTTTTTATATTTTCTTCTAAGTAAAACTATAATTTATTTTTAAAAGTCATTATAAAAATAGAAATTAATTACATAAGAAAAATGTATAGCACAATAATATATAATAAAAATAATTTTTTTTTTTGTTTTTTGTTATTTAAAAGATTATTTCAAGTATCATACTTTTTAATAAAGCAAAAAAAAAAAGACAAAAAAAACAGCATATAGCTATGTAAGGTACATATATGTACGTCTTAAAGAAATTAATTGTAATTATTGAAACAAAAAGGACTGTAAATTAAAAGTATCTATATGTATGTGTATATATTTTTACTATAAGATACATATGTATATATAATAATATATTATGACCATATAAAGCATAATAAACTAAAACTAATTTTGTATTTAGAATAAAAACTCTTAAGTACCTACTTCTTTTACTTTTTTTTTTTATTCTTCTAATTTTCTCTTTTCCTGCATTTATTTAAATTCTATTTTTTTTTTGTTTTCTTTTCATGTTTTTGCAATTTCTTTTACAATTTTTTTTTCTCTTTATTTCTTTATTTTTTTTTGTTTGTTTGTATTTTTTATTTTTTTTGTATTTAGTCTTAACTGTTTTTTTTTTTTTTTCAAACAACTCGTCTAAAGAAAAGCCTTTATTCTTAGTTTGTTTCTAATAACGTAATTTCTTCATATATAAATTTTTTTCTTCTTCTTCTATTATTATTATATTTTTAAATTTTCTTATATTTTATTTATTATTTTTTTTTTTTTTTGTTTTCTTATTATTATTTTTTTTTTTAAACTTTTTTTTTCTTCTGCTATGGTGAATGTTAATTAGAGCATGCAACATAATACTTTGAATACACGAAGACTTTAACAGCAGCAGCAGTAGAAATGATATAGTCACTTGGATTTTTTTTTTTTTTCGGTTTCTTTTTTCATTTTTCTTCATTTTTATTTTTTTTTTCTGTCCAACTTTGTATGTATGTATGTATATATGTCATCGTCATCATCATCATCATCACTCTGGAAAATGATATCTATAATATTTGAAATATACAAAAATATAACTGTAAATATATGTTTGTCTTCGGAACAAGAACAAAAAAAAAAATACATATACATACCTACATATATGTAATACATATATTGACATATATACATACATAAATACATATATGTACATTTGTATATTTGTGTTATAATTATACATACATATGTAACATGTGTATTATATCCTTTATAAGAATAAAAATACAAGAGTAAGTATATTATACACCCCTTTTGGGTGATTATGACTGTTGCGTGCCAAAGAATTTTCTGCAGCAATATAATAATATTTATAAATATGTATATTATATATATTATCTACAGATATATAGACATATTTATATATTTACACACCCATTTTTTTTTTCCTTTCTTTTAAAATAGCGTAATTTTTTTTAAATCCTAAAAAACAAAATACGAGAGAAAAATAAAAAATAAAAAATAAAAAAAACATACAACACTTCTATACAAAGGATAAAATAAAATAAAAAATATCTATGTACATATTTTATACATATGTCAATAGTATATAAAACAATTTTTAGATACTAGATACTATAGCAGATTATATTATGAAGAAAAAAAAAAAATTATATAAAAGAAAAATTCTATTTTATTTGTAACTGGACTCTAAATTCTATTATACACATAAGAATTATTGTGTTATACTTCTTTTTTTTTTCTTCCTATAGAATAGCTGACAATTTGGCTAGCTTTTGTTTGAAGATTATTATTTGTTCTATATGTCGCCACTTGAAAAATTTTTACACACTTCAAAAAATATTATTCTCGCACATATAAAGAATAGATTTTATACAATTCAAATACTAAAACAAAACAAAAACACAAAAAAAACACACATGATAAAATGTGTAGAGAAAAAAAAGCAGACAAAAAACATAATAAAATAACTATATACTGAACAATGAAGAAGAAGAAGAAGAAGAAGAAGAAGAAAAAAAATATATAAAACGAATTATATTTTCCATTATAATTTTTAAATTTATATATTTTTTTGTTCGTCCTTTGAAAAAAAAAATAAAAAAATAAAACTTTTATAAAATTAGGTTTCATATAGACATACGTGTGTATGTGTGTATTCACTCATGTGAAAAATATAATTCTATAAAATTATCCTAATTTCAGTTCCATTTTCTAAAAAAACAACAAAAAAAAAAAAAAAGCTATTTCCAAAAAATTGTAAATAATCACAAGTTAAATTTTTCAAGAATATTTGTTTTTTTTTTCTGCAAATTAACTACAAAAAAAAATCAAAATCAAGAATAATGCAAAAACTTTTTTATATACATATATCCTTCATCGTTGTCCTGTATTTTCTATTATTTAATATTCTACTCATGTAAGCGCATTTAGTTCAATGAATTTAAACATCTTGCACAAAATTAATTTAAAATTAGGTACAATTTATTTTTCTTTTTCATTTTTCATTTTTTTTTTTTTTCGAACAAACAATACACCTATTAAAAATTTTCAGGAGAAAATAAAAAAAAGTTGAAAAGAAGAAAAAATAAAAACCAAAAAGAATTATATATTTTTAAAAGTGACATTGCATTAAAAATATACCACAGAGCTCATTATAAAAACCCAATATAATTTCATTTAATTATTTTTAATTTTTTTTTTTCTCTCTTCTCTTCTTTCTGGTTTTTTTTTTGTTTTTTTTTTTTTTTTGTTTTTTTCTTATTTTTCATTTATTTTTTGTCTTTAATTACTCAATTAACACACCTTATAACGCTATTTACCTGTCACGAAAATCATACTATATATGAAAAAAAAGTCGAAAAAAAAAAAAACAAAAAAGATGAAGGTGAGGTTAATGAAATAATTACTTTAATTCTTGCTAAAAAAAAAAATAAAAATAACAAAAAAAAGAAAAAAAAAAAAATAATAATGAGACTATGTAGACAAAAGATTTTTAAGTAACTTGTTACTTTTAATAAATTTGGGTTACTATAAGAATTTTTACCAACAATTTTAATATGATATTTATTATACTCTGTACATAATGTTTATACATAATATGTACATAAGTATTTGTATGTATATGATGTGTTAATTATACATTTTGAATTATTATTTTCCTTTACAAGTATATAATACAGTTAAATTAAAGTATCTTTTTATTAATGAACTCAAACTTTAATAAACAAAATTACTTTTTTGATTAAAAAAAAAAGAGAAGAAAAATTTTTGTTTTTTTTTTTAACTCATTATGATTGTGAAATTATTTTTAATTTATTTTATTAAATAATTACCATTGAATAGTAATGTAAAGAAAAAATAATACTCCTATAAATTTTATTAAAATTAAATAATGTTTCAATCTTTCTGAAACATTCAGTTATTTTATTTTCAATATTAAAAAAGTTCGTAACATGAAATTCGTATTCTGTACAACCAGTTTTCATTCAAAAACCAAATATAAAAATTTTTTTTCCAGAATATCTTTTCTGTATAAGAAAATCTGTAGCTATTAAGCAATACCTGTCATTTCCCTGTATTTTTTTTTTTTTTTCTCACCTATAAATTTTTTCTTGGTAAAAAAAAAAAAAAGTGTGAAATATAAAATAAATTCTAGGAGTAAAAGATTAAATTTTTCCACATAATTTGTACAATAGAGTGTGATATAGCCGTAATTAGACCTAATTAATTGACACAAATCTGGTCTGTTGTATATTGAAAATTGTAAATTGTTTTTTTTTTTATAACCATTTTGTTGTTGTTTTTTTTTTTTTAATTATATTGTTGAAGGCTTTCAAAGTAAATATATACATTTAATCGTAAAATTATTTTTATGATAATCACTATAATTTTTTTATTGTTCAATAAAATTTTATTAGATTTTTTTTTTTTCTTATAATCAGTTCCGCTTTAAAAGATTTTTAACAGCTTTTTCTCTGCTTTTTGTTTTTTTTTTAAATCATAAGAATTAGTGAGTGGACACATACTGTTATAATAATTCAATGTTTAAAAAAATCGTTTTTTTTTCTATGATTTACAAAAGTATCTAATCTTGTAATCATTCAAAAAAAAAATTAATAACTCTTTATGTACGTCTTTTTCTATAAATTAAGAAAAAAAACTTTAAAAAAAAAAAACATAGCTACATATTTCTTGATGCACAATTTGAAAAAAACATTTTTATATTCTGTTTTACAAAATTACTTTCATTATTGAACACATTTCTTTTTTTGTTTTTTTATTTTTTTTTTTCCAGTAAACATAAAATTAAAAATACAAACGAACACAAAATGAATACAAAAAAAAATAAAACAAGAACAAGAACAATAAACATTCTTAAAAAATTATTATAAAACTTGAAAAAGACTACATTCACAAAGAAAAATAGAACAAAATGTAAAACCAAATTTCACGAAAAGTTTATTAATAAAAAAGAAAATAACCCCAAAAACAAAAACAAACAAACAAAAAAAACATATACACACACAGAAACTCAAAAAAAAAAAAATGAACAAAACAAAGAAAAAGAGGAAGAGAAAGCAAAAAAAAAAACGTTAAGAAATATAAAGGAAAACAAAATCAACTACACTAATTTAAGCTTTTTTTTTTTGTTTTTTTGGTGCAGGAAAATTTTTCACGAAAATTATATACTACTAGAAGATAGGTTTTTATAATCTACCTTAACCTAAAATGTATGTGTGTGTATACAAAAATATGTATTTTTTTTTTGGTTTTTCTTTTTTGTTTTTTTGCATTTTTGTATACGTGTTGTTTTATATTACCCTTATTCAGGAAGACGATATAAATTTCAACTTTTAGGAAGAAAATACAAAATGAATAAGTAAAACAAAAAACAACACTAAATGAAAAAAAAAAATTAGAATATATATATTTTATGTTTAAATACAAAAGGAAAAAAAAAAAAACGAAAAGAAACAAAAAAAAAACATACATAAGAGCAAAATGAAATCCTTTTTTAAATAAAGCATTACCACCACAAAACTAGTGCTAGCTGCACTAATCTCAGTTAAGAAATCCTATCCTACAAGGGAATATAATTTGGGATTTTAGAAGACACGCTATGAGAAGAAAATATATGTATATTTTCAAAAAAAAAAAAAAAAAAAAAAAAAAAAAAAAAAAAAAAAAAAAAAAACAGCTATATAAAGGGTGAATTAAGGAAATTCATTTCACTAAATTTCTCTCTAAATATAAATATATTTATAATTTTTTTTTTCTATGTTTTTTTTTTGTATCTACCTACTCATGTAAAGTATACAATTTAGAATTATATACATACAGAACTTATAAATATATGTAGTGTTGCTTTTATATATTTTGAAAAAGCAGAAAAAAAAAACAAATACAAAAAAAAAGAATTTTGAATTTTCACGATAATGTGCTCTCTTAAAAGAAAATACACAAGTTTGAATGAGGAAAAAGGATTCGTTTTTCACTTTTTTATTTACTTATTTGTATTTATATACATTATACATATATAGATGAATTGTATATATGTATGTATATTTATATAGTATATTTTTCCACAAGATTTTCTCATTCATTTTCATGTTTTTCCTCTTTTTGTTATTTCTATTTTTTTATATTTTATTTTATTTAATTTTATATTATCATTATTTGTTTTCTTCCTAATTTCTAGAGCTTCTTTATCGATGTTTTTTCTTCCTTCCTTGTTTTTTTCCTTCTTCTCTCTCCTTTTTTATTTTTCATTTCATTCTATTTTTATTTATTTTTTATTTTTTTTTTTTTTTACTTTGACGATAAAGCTAAAGAGAATTAAATGAACGAGTGCACTTAAAGTCCATCTATGGATAGTAATACAGCAGCTTCAAGTATATAAAAAAAAAAAAAAATAATCTATACTATATAGCAAGAGTATATATACGAGTATATATACTTATTCATAGAAAAATTACATGTTATACTTCTATACAATATTTTCTATATATTACACAAATGAATAAATTTAAGAATGATATATAGTTTTCTTCCTTTTTTTTTTTTCTTTCTAATATACATATATATATATTTTTATTTATGTGTGTTGGATAAAAAATATATACAAGGAAAATATTCTTGTTAAACGTATATTACCAGAAGAAAAAAAAAAATATATTTAACCAGAATCTTTTGAATCTGTATTTAAAGATGTTTTTTTTTTTATAATAATAACAACAACAAAAAAATATCTTATAAAAAAAAAAAATAATATAATAGTATCTTTAAAGTAAGTACATATTTTACATAATAAAAATTGACCAAATATATTATTCGTAATATTCGGACATACATATTAGATACATGTATGAGAAATACCATAGTGCATATTATATATATGTACCTATAACATATAATGTATACCATGTCATATCTGCAAATTCATATTCTTTAAATATGCTTCGTTGATTTCTAGTTTTTTTTTTTTTTTCTTTTTCTTCTTTTCCTTATTATACCAAATGTTTGTGAAAAGTTTAGAAAGGAAGAAAAAAATTTTTTTGCTAGATCATTTTTCTTAATAGTATGTTACATAGATGCAATATGCTTTGTCAGAATACATATATATGTATGTACATACATATTACGTTATATCGAAATTTATTGCTTAAACAATTTAGAAAAGGTTTTTCTTTCAATATAAAAATGTTTTGATACAAAGTTATAAAAAACTATTGAAAAAAGCAACAACAACAACAACAACAAAAAAAACATAGAATTTTTCTAAAAAGAGAAAAAAAAATAAATATTCTTTATGATTTTTCTGTATTATTATTATTTTTTTTTTGCCATTTTTATCTTCACTATAATTTTTATATAAAAAAAAGTTAAATGGTGCTGAAAAATATTTAAATATCATCAATTTTGTTTAACACATATAAAAATCATTTTTTTTTTGGTTATTTTTTAAATATTTTTCTGTCTCGTTTTTAATGGGATTTTTTTTTTGTTGTTGTTATTGTAAAGAAAAGAGTTTCTTTATATATATGAAATCAAAGAGGAATAAAATTTTCCAAAAGTTCGAAATTTGTAAAGCATTGTACAAGGATAATTATGAAAGACATAAAAAGAAAAAGGTAATGTAGATTTCGCACTCTTTTTAATATCTAATACACTTTTTACTCTTAGCGTACTTAAAATTTCTCATTGAATACAACTAAGAAGTAAGCAATAAAAGTGAGAAATAGGTGTTGTACACTATCTAAAAAAAGTCATCAATTTTTCTGAATACGATTTGTTAATCCTCCACCAACCGTCTCATTAAGCATGAACACATTAGGTTGTTGTTACAACGACGCAGACCGGTTATAAAACCTGTTTTTACAACTGCTCAAACTACACCTGAAGGTGGCACGACCAGTTGTAACGAGAGTATGAGTGTAATTCAACCGTGAAGCTGAAATTATTTTGGATGATTTCTTACTATACCAAGTTGGAAAAAATTATACCCTTTTGTTACTCCCAGCGCAACAATAACCGGTTTAACCACCAAGTGTGCAAAGGGTGATTAGTCCTAATCTTGCTGATATCAATGATCCCCGTTTTCCAACAAGGTTACTCAGTTTACTAGGATTTTTGTATTATTTTTTTCGCATGATTCAAGGTGTAAATTTGTGCGAAAAAGTTCTATTATTCCTTGATCGTGATACTTGCGATAAAATTAAGAATTATTTTAGGAGCTAGAGTCTTGAGACTTATTGTTTCCTATAAATTAAATCAAACTAAAAAATCTAACTTTGCACACAGATTTAATCTAAATAATGTTTCTTATGTCTTATAAATTACGAACTGTTTAATACTTCGTTTAATTAATTGATTGATTAGTAAATGATATAAGTATCTTAATTATCCTTTTATATTATAATTTTGTCTCAAAATTTTCAATTTATTGATTAAAGTAAAAATGTATTGCGTAATTATCATGAAATTGTAAAAAATAAATTACAAATTCATTTTTATCCCAATAATGTTTTCTCATCGGGTTAAAACATACAAAAATGATTTTTCTCTCTCATATACATTATGTGAAAGTTATACTAAAACTATTAAAATATTCATTAAATATTATATAAGATTCAAAATCAAAAAGCATATAAATACAAAATTTAAGATATTATACGTATAATTTCTATTCATCCCTTTTTTTTTTTTTTTTAATAGAAATTATCATTTTATCATTGTTATCGATATCTCATTTGCATTAGTTCCAATCAAATATTTTATTACTTTGAACTTCTTACTAATTACTTATAAAATCAGAGAAAATTCATCTATAGATTCAATGTTTGAATAAAATTGAATAGAAATTCTCATTTCAATATTAAATACATATGTATGTATGTATGTATGTACATATAAGATATACATATATAGAATAAAATCAATCTATATAATCTGAAAAAATTAGAAAAGCTTTCAAATCAAATTTCATTTTCATTTTTATGAAAATCATCGTATCTATGAAATGCTGTATAAAATCTGTATATATGTATGTATCTATATTTATATATATTTGTATATGTGTGGGTGTACATTAATATAAGTAAAATAAAAAAAAAATAGCAATTTTAAATTTTTTTTTTTTATGTTCATTCTTCTTTTTTTTTTTTTATTGTTTTGCTTTTTTTTTTTTTCATTTTCATTCTTATCTTCCCTTTTTAATCCGCCTCTTTTAATTTTTTTGTATAGTGAAATATATATTCGATGAAAATTCATTTTCAATTTTATCATTATCTATTCAAATAAATTTCATTTTCTTTTTTCTTTTTCATTTTTCATTTTTTTTTTTTTTTGTATTGTTACGAAGAAAAAAAAACGACCTTAATGTTGGACAATTTGCATATTACTCTTTCAGTCATTAAGACATCTGTTGTATATGATGATTTTAAGTACATTTATTATATAAAAATACACACACACATATACATATAAGTTTTAAATAATATAATATTCCATTTTGTGTTATTTTAAATTTTTTTTTTTTTTTTTTTAAAAAAAGGCGGTATCTCAATGTTCTATGAAAAACTGTTTTTTTATTTTTTCTTCTCCAATCTTGTTCTTTTTCTATCTTAGATAAATTAAAAGTATCTTTAAAAATGATGACTTTATTACAGAACATTAGATAGCTATTTTATTTATTTTTATTATTATTATTTATTTATTTATTTTTTTTTTTTCATTTTCTTTGGAAAATTTTTATGTTGATTTTATTATATTTTGAAATGAAATTAAAACAAACTTTTTGAAAATCATGAGTTACTAAGTATTTTTGAAAAAAAAAAAAACCGCATTGAGTTTGCTTTTTATTTATTTTTTGTTGTTGTTCATTTTTTTAAAATTAAATTAAAAATAAAATGTAATAGAAAGTAATAAATATTTTTTTATTCTTCTTTTTCGTTTTTTTTTTTTTGTTCAAAAACATTTACGCTGTCATCATTGTTATATGTACCATCATCGCATCATCATAAAGATCATGATGATTTCACGAAAATATTTGTTTATTTTTTTAAAATTTTTTTTTATTTTTTTTTTACAAAAGACTTCAAACTAAGATGCTTATGTATCACGACATCAAATCAATTTATCATCCTAATTTCATTTTTTTTTTTAAATTTTTATGTGAATGTGTTTTATAACGAACAAATTTCCAATAAGGCGGAAACATGATAAAAAAATAAAAAAAAAAGAATTCACTTAAATTGTAAAAATTTATTGAAGGAAGGCAGGTTTATCATTATCATCGTCATCGTTATTGCATTTCACTACTAAGTACTATGTACTATGTGTATTGTAGTTTTTTTTTTTTTTCGAACCACAGGACGTGAAATATAATTCTGTTCTGTAATATCTGTTTTCGTTAAGAGATATAGACAAACATTAAATGATAATATTGTAATAAAAAATCAAAAAAAAAATAATAATAATAATAATCAAAGAGTTAAATTAAATATGAGTAACGGTAAATATGAAAAATAAAAACAAAATAATTTTTAAAATAAAAAAAAAAATAATATGAAAATCATATATAATGAGAATGTAAAAAAAAAAAAAAAACTTTATGCCATCATTTTTCGATTAGTGAAAACCGCATTAAAATTGCAAATCATCATCTAATCGTTATGGATATGCTTTTCAAATTCCCAATAACATTGTCGGCACATTTTTTTTTTTCTTTCTTTCTTTTTAATTTATCTTCTCTCTTCTTATTTCTTTGTAGATAGATTTTGTTGGTTTTTTTTTTTTTGTTTGTTTTTATTTTGAATTTTCTTAAGTCGTTAAACAATTTAAGTAATGATATAAATATAGTTTTTTGTTTTTGAATTTGTTCATAAATTTCTAAATCCTCTAAAATACCCTAATGAAAAATATCTTTTTGTTTGAAAATGAATGTAAAAATAAAACAAAACAAAACAAAACAGATATAAAACTCTTAATGTTAAGTTTTAAGTTTACTTACGGTTACGAGTATTATTTTTTGTAAGTACTTTAATATAACAATCTTAAAAACAAAAAAACAAAAAAAAACATTTCAGATACAACTAAACAGTTTCTGATTCGTTTATAATTAAAGCCACGTAATCCATTAGAAGCATACTTAAAGAGGTAAACATGATATATACATACATATATATATATATACTATATATCGATTAAAATACACATTATTCTACTGAGAATTAAACATTTAATGAAAAATTGCCTAAATGCAATCTTCTTCTTAAACAATATTAAATCCAAATGTATGTGTATGTAGTATCTATGTATATGTGTATGTATGTATAAACATTATCTGTATTCTAATTGTTGTTGCAGAGTTTATCTTCAAATAGAATATAAATATATATTTTTTTTTTTTCAAGATTGTTACGAAGCTCTTCGACACTACATATCCTATATAAGACTATGTTTCTTTCTTTTATTTTATTTTTTTTTTTAATGGAAAAAAAAAGTAGAATGATAAATCTTATAGTGGCACAGTTCGAGAGTATCTATGAAACAAAAATCTTTAAAAATACAAACAAAATGTTAAAAAATAATCTTCATAAACTTTTATGTTGTATTTTATATATCCTTGTTAATAATATATATCTCTATATACAACTAAAGTTTTTTCAATAATAAAGTGAAGTTTTTCAGCTTTCGAACAATAAACCTTGAAAAATTTTTTTTTTTTAAATTTTCTCTCGGAGATTTGATTTTCAATTTTTTTTCTAATTTAAAAGAAAATGTAAAAAAAAAATTTCCCACTTTTTACATTTAATAAAATTTTTTGTTGTTCATCTTATGAATCTTTTATTAGCCCAGACCTAAGGCATACATTGTATGTGTGAAAATAGATACTGTTGAAATTTTTAAAATTGTTTTATATGAAATTTAACACATAAAGTAAACATTTTCAAAATTAACGAAAAACTAGAATTAAAATTTAGGTAGAATATGGGAAAAAAAATTTTTCATAAAATAATTAATGCAAATAAAATTTAACAAATGGCAAAATTCGAAAATAATTTACAGTTATTCAAATCAAAATCATTCGATTTATGTGCATTTGAAATTTCGAACAATTCTTTTATAAAATTTTAAAGATCCTTGCTGATTTTGACCATGAAAATTCTCAATTTAGTATTTTTTCTCAAGCTTAGCTCAACTCAACAGTACTAAAGCTTTTTTTTTTTCAAAACAAATGTTCAAAATGTCTAGAAAAGTTATCCTTCTAGATGTCGATTGAAATAATGCAGAAAACCTACTCTTAGAATTGATATTCTAAATATTTCATAAGCAATGATCATTTTTTAATTCGAAGAAATGTGTACAAAAACACAACAGTTTCGTAATAATTACTGAGTTACAAAAACAAAGCAAAAAAAAAAACCAAAATTTGAAACTAAAAAGCGTGTTATTGTTTTTTCCAGTTCGAATAACCCTTTTAAGCTTTAACTTTAAAAAAAAAAAAATTAAAACATAAACAACAAAGTAACAAAATAAAATATTTTTGTAAACATTTCATTATTTTCATTTCGATTAAAGCTCACAACAAAAATATCAAAAGTATCTTATGTATATACGACTACGAGTACATATATACATATTTTCAAATTATTTGGAAAATTTTATTTTTTGACATTAAAATACAATTTCAAAATTCTTTAAGACCAAAATAATAAGTAAAAAAGAACAAACAAATAAATAAGCAATATGAACAACAAAAATTCAAAATAAATGTTTCATACCGCACTATGGATTTCATTTTGTGTTTAATTAACATAGCTTATTGTGATTAAAATTGGTTATATAGGTCTTTATATATTTTAAAATGCCTTTTTTACTTTATAGTTAAAATTTTCTTTATTGTATTTTTTTTCTTTTCTTCTTCTTCTTCTTCTTTCATATTAAGTACTTTAAATAGAAAATTTTAAATCTTTTTCGATCTTTTGACTTTTAAATCATTTTTTGTTATGATTTGTATATAAACATACACACACACAAACACACTTAAAAAAAAAAAGATTTAGTTAAAAGTTTTATGCATAAAATACATAGCTATAGTATGTACTTAGGTATAAATAAAATAAAGTATATAATAGAAGATTTAAATATCTAAAAATGGTTACTAAAATAAAAATAAAATAACAAAATATTCATTCAATAGAAATGTACGATTATATATACTCGTACATACATATATGAGATTTGATATATGTATAAAAAATCCATGATTATAATACCAAAAAAAAAAAAAAAAAAACAAAAAATGAATTTTGAAAAACCAGAAAAAAAGGGTTTCTACTTAGTTTAACTTTTGGCTTCTTATAAAAGAATGAATGGACCACCATTCATTCTCAAACAAAAATTTTAAAATGTTTAGATATATTTTATTTTTGGTGTAGATTTAACCGAAATCTTGTTGTA
The DNA here is from genome assembly GCA_939192795.1 of Bombylius discolor. Taxonomy (NCBI): domain Eukaryota; kingdom Metazoa; phylum Arthropoda; class Insecta; order Diptera; family Bombyliidae; genus Bombylius; species Bombylius discolor. The sequence continues at coordinate 37,931,173 of OW584241.1, read as the reverse complement.
GAAGGTACTTTATAAATATTGTATAAGTATTTAAAAGATTCTTCTTGGGTTGTTTTTATTTTTGCTTATTTTTTATTATTTGTATATAATTTAAATTTAAGATGGCATTTGTGTAAATTTTTGGCCTTTATTGGTATATAAATGATTTTAATAAATGATTCATTTTATTTAGTCATAGTTCAAAAGATATATATATATATTTTTTTTTTTTTTGGGGTGTATTCTTCTACACATAATGTATATAAATGACTATAGTATATATGGTAATTTCTACTTTCATCAGTAATATTACATAGAATATTTATCATTAAATTGAAATATCTGTTTGGTATTAAAACAAAATGTATAGTAATAAATCTTTAACATATAATTTTGAATTTTTAATTATTAAAATGAAAGTTATGGTAAAGTTAGAAAATGGTAACCTTTTAAAATCATACTTCCGTTTTTACTTTATTTTGTGGTTATTTTAATCCTAAACTTCTATTTTTGATATTTAAAAGCATTTGAAGTATAGTGAAAGACCGCGATTTAGGATGAAATATCGTGTGGAACAGAACTTACAAAAGATGGGAGTAAAAGACTGGAGAAAAAATGGTTGGACAGGGATACGTGGAAGAAGCTGGTAGCACAGCCAAAAACCCACTTGGTGCTATAGCTCTTAATAAAGAAGAAGAAAATACTTAACTCTAATGCAACTTCATGATCACTTGAGGTTTTCGAACACAGCAGCCCTAACAGGCCTAACAATGAAATAAATAAAAAAAAATGAAACGAAAAATCCCTAAAAACAACTTCAATAATCGTTATAACTTTTTTTTTTTCCTCAAAAAAAAATCTTTTCTTTCCTCGCATAACAGTTATTCAATATTTCAAATAAATATGTATTTTTTTGTTTTTTATTTTTTTTTTTTTTGTTTTTTTGTTTTGACACCACAAATAAATTGATTACATCAATTTTCATATCAAAAACAGAATAAAACAAAAAATAACAAAAACCAAATAATAAAATACAAAAAATATATTTCCCAAGAAATATTTCTTCTCCTTATTTTATATATGTATATATTTTTTTCCATTGTCTATAATTTTTGTTTTTGTTTTTTTTTATTTTCAATAATTCAACTAATAAATGACATAGATTTTATAAAATTGTCCAATTTATTAAACTTTAGTTTGGCACTTTAAATTGTTTTCTTTGTTTTTCTTTTTTCCTTCTCTTTTCATGCAAAAGAAATCCCTTAAAAAAAAAACATTCCACAAAATTTATCTTCAAATTACAAAATGCCAATTCTAGGCTTAAAATGAATCCCTCATGAATTTATTCTGTTAAACAAGAACCAATCAATATTTCAAACATAAATTCTTTATATTAATTCAACGATATTTTTATTCAATATACATATATGTATGTAGTATTTTTTCTTTTTTTTTTTATTTTCATTTTTATGAAAATTGTACAATCATTCATATATAACATACCTATCTATCTATATTGTAAATACATATAGATACTTATACTCGTACATAAAAATATATATAGGAAACATGTAGATATTTCATCTAGAGATAATTTTCTACCATAAAAAAAAAAAAAGTAAAAGAAAATGAGAAACAGTTAAAATAAAACCTTAAAGAAGGCGAAAAAAAATACATGCAGACTCTTTAACAAAAATCTCCTCATTCATTTTGATTTTCGTCGTATTTTCCTTTTATAGTCTTTTCTTCTTCTTTCTTTTTTTATTTTTATTTTTTTTTATATTTTACATCATTTTTGGGGGTAACATCTTAATTATTTTAGGGAAAATTAAATAATGACATTTTAAGGCAAGAATAGAACGTGACATAATTTTTCTTTATTCTTTTTAATTTGGCTGCTTGTTTTTTTTTTTAAGTAAAGAAGTTTAATTTTTTTTTTCTTCTCATTTTCAAAGTACATTTTTATTTAAAGTTTTTTTTTTCTCTTTCGCACAAAGGATGAAATTTTTTCTTTTTTGACTAAGAAAACCCGTATTTTAAGTAGAATTTTGTGAAAATAAATAAAAAAGCGTGATGAATATGTAAAATTTTTAATTATATTTCGATAAATTGAATTTGTTTGACCCATTTTAATTTTTTTTTTTTTAGTTAAATAAACTTAAAATAGACAAATTAAAAAACAAAATAAGATTTTTAATCAGTTTATCGGAATGTGTCAATCCTTTTATTTTATATTTAAGGAACATAGTTTAGGAAAAATATATATATAATTCCTTCATCATGTCCAAATTTCCTGCAAGAGAGAATTTTCAATTTTTTCTGTTTACCTTTACCTTTATAAACTACTTTCTAGTTTTTCTCAATTATTGTTCACCCTATCTCACCCAATTCTAAAATTTTCTTAAAAATCTTGTTCTTTTTCCAAAATACCCTTGTATGATTTTTTAACTGAAACCATTTCAAAGACACACCACTTTAAATCAAAATTGTCAACAAATTTTGAAAAAGTTCATAAATATTTCAAGGATCTGAGATTCTGAAAATATGTATGTTCCACTATTCAACAAATTTAGTTAATACTTTTAATAAATTGTCTATTATGATGATAAAAATACGATTTGTTGTTAATTTTCTAAAATTAAAAAAAAAAAAAAACATTGCACTTTCGAATATTTAATTTATCGAAGGCAAAAAGGATAACCTACAACTGAAATCTTATATGCTTGAAATACATAAATGTACAAATCATTCACAAAAATTGTACTTTTTTTTTTTCTCCATAAAACACTTTATTATCGAAACCACCGTTATCATTAAATTAAATTTTATTTAATTTATTAAAAAGTAATTTTAATTTTATTTATTTAAACTTTTTTTTTTTTTTTTAAATTGATTTAATATAAATTTTTTTGTTTTTTTTTTTTAAATAAAGCAATTTATAATTGATAAAATCTCATTACCATTTTTTTTTTTCTATATAAATATTATGACACCTTTTGTTTTTTTTTTTCTCCTTACATTTGTTTTTATGTACATACACACATATACATATGCACACAAACGCAACAACTCCACATTTATATTACATATATTCAGAATATCAAAAATTTAATAAAATGATAACATATTCCATTTTATTTTGATTATAATAATTTAATTTAACGTTCTTTTTTTTTTATTTTATTTTGTTTTTATTTAATTTATAATTAATTTTTGTGTACAACCTGTATCATCGAATGTACGAGTACGAGTACAAATATAAAAATAATAAAATAAAGTGTAGATAAAAAATAAAATGCATTTAAATTAAAGAAAATTTCATATCACACACAATTATATTTATCATTTTATTGGATACACTTTTATGTTATTTTTTTTAATTTTTTTTTTTTAAATTCATACGTACACTCACATATCTTTTAATTGAGTATAAATTATCCATAATTAATAGAATAATCGAATTCATAAATTTATATTCATTAATTGAATACAAAAATAACCAAATAATTATAATTTTTTTTTATTTTTTATTTTTTATGAATAACAATTGTTTTTTAAACATTATTTAATGTATTTAATGTTGTATTTTTTTGTTTTTTTTTGTTTTTTGTTTTTTTTGTATATCACGGTACTATGTACATTTTTTAACAATTTTGCATACAAATTACATTACGAAATTCTATACTGAAATTTCTTTCATATATTATATTATTTTCACTTTTCACTTAATTGAATTTTTTAATTATAATATTATTTTTTTATTTTTATTTTTATTTTTATTTTTTAATAAGAAATTCAAGCCAAAATAAACAACATACTTAAAGTTAAAAGAGAAATATTATCTAATTGTAAAATTTTAATGTGTGACATGAAAAGATTTTTCAACTTTAATATTTAACAAAAAAAAAAAATAAATAAATAAAACAAAAAAAAAAATAATAATAATAATAATGTGTAGTAACTGAAAAACATGAAAAACGACATTCGACTTGGCCGGGAATCATCAAAGCACGGAACCTTTACCTTTCCGGGGTAATGCTCTTAAACCATTGAGCTATCGAATGCCATGTCGCTTGCTGTTCTCAGTTACCACCTAAACATTGATGAAGAATAGCTACTCAAACCTCCTACAAATGTCATAAGGATACTTATACATATAATATAAAACCAAAATATTGTATTGTATATACATATATGTATGTATTTAAGGATATTCTATAAAATTAACACGAATGTATTAATATAACCAATTTTTAACTTTAATTAATTAAATAACATAAAAACACAAAAAACAATTTGAGAAAATTTCATTTAATTTTCATGAGTCTCACTCTAATTTTTGTTCTTAAGAAATGATTAGCGTTTATTGACTGAGAAAATTCACTTTAAAAATTGGAATGTTATCATTTACGGAAGGAAAACAAAAAACTTTTGTTTTTAAAAACCCAAATTTTCTGTGCATTTTACCTTATAACTTTTGCTTTAATTAACGAATTTCTACCATTTAAATATTATTCAATAGTAAACCGTTTAAGTTTAAGCTTTTCTCCTCCTACTTAGATTTTAAAAAGGAAACAAAATATACATATCTACGTACATTTGTAAATGTAGATTATTAAAAAAGGACCTTACTTCTTGGTGTTTGTAATTTTTTAGTCTTTTACATTATTTTTTTTTTAATTTTATTTTCCTAATTGTTTTTCATCCAATCCATTTTTCTTCATGTTTCTTTTTTACATTTTCTAAATATAAACATATTTTTTCTCCAAAAAAAAAACAGAAACAAAAATTATTTCTAAAAATAGAAATTAAAAAATTAACACTGGCATAAAATTAATATTTAAAAAAAAAAAAAATAAAAGTAAATTAAAAAATAATTATAATGTAAAAATTTTACATATAAAAAATATCTAAAGAAAAACAAATTAAAATAATTTACTTTCACTTCTAAAAATGTCTCATTATTAAAAACTAAAAAAAAAAAAAAAAATCTTTTAGACTTGTACCTACTTTATTATTTTTTTTCTTAACAAAGTCACAATTTTTTTTTTTTTTATAATTACAAAAAATAATTTAAACATCAAGTTTCAAGTTTGAAAAATTAAAAAAAAAAAAAATAAAACTGAAAATATTTATTTACAAATTTAATAACTTAAGTAATTTTGAAATAAATGTTGTTTTATTTTTATTTTTTAAGATTTTTTTTTTTTTAATTGAAAGCACAAAAAAATGTAGTAAATGTTTTTTAATTAAATTTAAAAAAAAAAAAAAACCAAAAAATAAAATAAAAAAGAAAAAAAATGTAATATGAACTAAAAGCGTTTAAGTTAGAATTTCTAAAACATAAACAAATTATTATCTTGATTTTTATGTAAAAACAAAAAAAAAAAAATAACAAATAGATACAAAATTTTAATATGAAACAATCAACATTTATGACAACATTTTGGTGGTTTACACGTATTTGTATAGTGTTGATTAAAATTTCAATAATTGTGTATAGTGTACGAGTATTTGAAAATTAAATTGACGCAACTAATTGATTACAATTCATTGAATTATAGTCAAAAATATGTACATATGTACTTTTATAAAAAAGATAATACAGAAAATATACAATTATAGATATATACTGCATATAGATATACCAACAATTAAAACCAAAAATTAATTTTCATGAGTAATTCAAAAATACATTGTAAGGTAAATGATATTATTGGTTATTTGTTATACCTATAGTTAGTATATTACAGATTGTATATACAAACAAAGTACTAAAAACTTAAAACCATGATATGTGTGTGTGTGTGTGTTTTTTTTTTTCACATATTAGATGATAGTGAAAAATAGACATAAATGTTACGAGTCAGCAACATTTCAATTTATACACATGATTCTAAATACATAGTAAAAGAAATGACGTGTGTTATATTTTTAGATAGCTTTTTCACATTTTCTCATTTTCATTTTGAAAATGATATTAATAAGTACAGTTTTAGTATATACGTATATACATACAAGTATGTACAAGTATCTACATATATAGTACAAAAATTTCATGTTATGCTATCAACTCTTCAAATTTCAAAATGTATTTTAGTAGGTTCATTTAAAAAATCATTTGATACAAAAATATACATATATGTATATCTGTAAGAAAATGAAAACTAATATACCTAAATACATTGTACATTCATATATACATACTTACATTTAATTCAGATTTTGTACAAAATTTTGCTGAGTGTCGATTTGTGATGCAATAAATCAAAATTAGTTTGACACGTTGCATTCATGTAACAATGATATATGTACCTATTTACATATAAGTGAACAGATATTAAATAGATATACTAAAAATATTCTTCTTTTAAGGATTATAAGAATAAAGATACATTTTACTATATTGTATATATTAATGAATATTATTATGTATTATTTTCTAAAATTTGCAGTGTAATTCATAATAAAATATATAATAAATTAATTATTTCTCATATATAAGATTTTAATTTTTGAGAAGAAACATTTTTCGACAATTAATTAGTAAACAAATTCAAATCAATAAAAATATATGAAAATTTTAAGATATTATTCAATAAAAAAAATTTTGTTGAAATGAATTTGAAAATAAACAGAAAATTTATAATGTAAAAGGATAATAATACCATTTTAATGATCAATTTTTTACAACTTAAACCAAATCACCTTTTATTCTAATCACCATCTACCACAGTATAAAACACCCACAATTGCGGGTGGTTGTTCTTTTTAATAAAAAATTACCAATAAAGAAAGAAACTTCTCAACTGTTTAATTTTAACTCAAATCCCCCTTATTACTTTTTCTTGACAATAAATCTATCAATAAAATATCGGCTAAGCTTTTTGATATACTTGCAAACGTTTATGCATACAGCAATGAAATGCACTAAAACATTTTGGCAATTTTTTGAGAAACCCAGAAAGTTCAAACTTAAAGCTTTATCACTTTTATTAAAAATCTAAAAATTTAGTATGTCTTAAAAAACAAAAATGTTGTTCCATAATGCATTAAAATATCTCATATATTTTGAATTGTTTTCCCAAGGTATTTCAATACAAAAGATGACACAAATTATTATTGTAAGGATTCAATACTTGCCGAAAAAAACAAATTGTATTTTATTTATCTTGTCAATTCTATTATTATTAAGTCCCTTATGTATAATTTCCCTTGAGATATTAAGCATTCGTATATATATACTGCATTACGAAACACCATGTACAAGTAAAATACAATTTTGAATATAACAACAAAATTTTATTGTACACAAATATATACATCTTGTACCTGATAAATAATGCATTATATTAATATGTATGTGTATATCTTATATAGATACAATTTATGTACATATATTGTACATATGACATATAAGAATATATACTATACATAACAACATAAAATATAGATAAAGTATATATAATAATATATTAAATCGAATTGCGACGAATCTTGTTATCCTGACTTATTTGACATCCTTAGTGCTATGTCAGGCATAATACATTTTTAAAGTTGTTACATGTCACCTAAAGCCATATAACATACATCTACTTAACATTGAAGTAGCATCAGTATTCTGTTACTTACTTTTTTTTTTTTTTTTTTTTTTTTCGTTTTCTTCTTTTTATAAGTAGGTACTATAAGATAGACTTCATTTTAAATATATGCAATTTAATTTATATTTAACTTAAAATATAAAATGTCTAAAATGTATTCTGATCTAACTGAAAGTTATGCAAATGAAAGATATGTGACATTAATTAAGTGCATCAAATATAACAAAAAAAACATACATACGTATGTACATATATAAAATATTGAAGAAAATCTCATTTATTTGAAAAAGAAGAAATATAGGAGAACAAAAAAAAACAGACTTTGTCACGATAAATGTTCTTATCGTCAAGCTAAATTTATCAGATTGAAGGAAATTTTTATATAAATTCCATGACAACTATACTACAAAGTGGAACTTAAATTGATAAGTAATTTGTACGTAAAAAAAAAACGTGAATGAAGAACTTCAATTATTTCTTCTAAATGTTTTATTTCTCTTTTATAACAATTAATTATTATTAATTTTTTACGGGAAATTTCGAACAATTTGTCTCATTTTTCTTCTTAGCATACAGTTCTAAGATTATACCTTCGAGCCCCATTTCGATCTTCTTCCACAGAATACGGTTACTTTCTAAACTTTTCCTTTCTTGATTTTTCATAAATATCTTAAAGCTCTCTTATTATCTTAGTTTTTTATTCTTCTTTCATTTATTTTAAAAATCTACAAATCAACTGTTATATCCTCGAGAATCTTCCAAATAAGTATTTTGTTTTTATCTCATTTATGGTTGACCCCAGTAACATAACTTTTTCGATCAATTCTAAAACAAATTCTTTTAAAACTGAATGTTCCTATCGATTTCTAAAATTAATTATTGTCCAAGTTTTCATTACTTAAAATTAGCATCAAAATAGCTTCTTATTCTGAAGATATTCAATTAAATTGTACTACTTTTTTTTTTTCTGTTTAAATTTTCATTTTTTTTTTTTTTTTTCATTTTTTTTTAAATATTAATTTTTTTTCTTTTTTAATCAAAAATATTGCTTACGAAAATAATTTTGATTTTTTAATACATTTTCAACATTATTTTGAAGAAATTACAAATTTATTTGAATAAGAATTGGCCTATTCATCAGAATAATCAAAATATTTTCATAACTTTAAAAAGTTTTCTTTCTTTTCTGTTTTTTTTTTTTTTTTGCTCCCCGTTAAGTTAAATAAACAAAAAAAAAATAAAATAAAATAAAACTCTTGCGGAAATAATGAAAAAAGAAAACAAAACAAAAAAGCAAATAAAAAAAAAAATTGGATCAGTTCTTTCTTTCGACTTTATTTAGTTCATAAAATTTTTAAGTTCTTTTGGAAAGCAAAAAAAAAAAAAACCAAAATACATAAAATTTAAAAAAAAAAAATAAAAAATGAAATAAGTGAGAATAAAAGAGATTGGTTTGGCTGTAAAAAGTGTACGAAGAAAAGAAAAGAAAAAAAAAATTTTAAAAATCTTCTCATTGATCATTTTTACAGAAGATTCAACTATTTTAATATAATTTTTTTTTTTTTTTTCTTCTCATGTTTTTATTGTTTTTTTATTATTTTTTATTTAGTTTTTGTTTTTTTAAATATAAATTTTTTTTTTTTTTTAGCTAAAAAGTTGTTCATTTTTCCATCTGGTCGCCTAGTGTAATGGTAGATATAAAAATGTGTTTTTGAAATATACTTGCTAAAAGATAGGGTTTTTTGTTTTTTTTTCTTCTATTTTTTCGACTATACAACAAGAAAAGCTTTTCTATTTCTATGAACGAATACGTACATATTTTATTATTATTATTTTATTTTATATATCATAAGTGAATAAATGTTAAATGAAAAGCACAAGTTTTCACATTAAAGCATATAACATCTTACAAAAAAAAAAACATATATATTAGTTTATTTAACTATAGTTGTGTAGTAGGTGTATGCATACTATATATGTACATATGTATAGTCGATGTTATTTTTCATATTTACGTTAGAGTAAAAGTTTCTGAATTAAAATCTAGCATATCCTTCATCTTCTCTAAAAACGTTATAAATAGTTAAAGAACTTTATGTTGTGTATATGAATATACAATTCACCACAATGTAATTTTTTTTATTTTTTTTTATTTTTATTTATATACATATTTCATGTTGTGTATGTATAGAAAAAAAAAAAAGGATATATGTATGTATATATTTATTTGTATATATATGTAAAAATATGTTTTATCTGTGTTTTGTAATATACTTAATATTTATACAATCTTTTCCACAACGTTACTTCGTAATTTCATCATTCTATCATTCCATCATATATGATGATACATGATATTCTAGCACGCTTCATAATTTCTATCTAAATATGTTATGTAATTTGAACACATGTACGCATATATTCAATACAATTTACAATTTTCTTGTTTCTAAATGATAAATCGTTACTTACATACATATGTACATGTATTTATAAAATGGTTTTTTTTTTTTTTTTTTCATTTTCTATACACATATACGTACATATAAATTGTACATATATTATTCATGTAGATTTGTTTATATGAGACTAAAGTTTCATATTATATCTTTCCTGTATCCTTATAAAATAACTTTATATATGGTCCATATATGCACATTTACACAATATAAATACAGTTACGTTACATATTTACATATATATATAATAAAGTAACATTAAAATAATGTACAAGAAGAAAAAAGCTAACAAACAAGGGGATGATAAGTTGGTAAGCATTCCTACAAGTGACAATACAGACACTCTGTTTTAGAGAAGCCTTAAATCGATTAGGGCGCCCGAAAGCCGCCAGACAACAAAAAGCATTAATAGAGTGTGTAGAAAAAAAAATAACGTTTGATATAAAACATATACCAGCAGAAAGAAAAAAAATGAAGGAAAAAATAACATTCAGAATATAAAGCTTACATTCACAACTTTGTACTAAAGGAGAACAATCGTACTAAAATGAAAAAAAAAAAAGCAAAAACAAAAAAACAAACAAACAAAATTACTAGTCTTGTGAGGTCATATCACACATAGAAAATAGAAAATAAAATAAATAGATAAATGTGTATATAAAAAAAAAATCCGCTTACTAAAAACATATAGTCCTTGATGTGGTATATAGAGTGTTGGATGGACAACAAATACTCCATTTCATCTCATCCTGTTAGAGTTCAGTTCAGTTCAATTTTTTTTGTTTCATTTTTTTTTTTCATTTCGTATAGCATCAGAAATCGTTTAACAATGGTGCAAATATAAAACTAAGAAATGTGGGATGAATGTTGGCAAAAAACAAAAAAAAAAAGAAACTAAGAGCTAGCAAATACTATAATACAACCCTGACATAAGTGGAAAATTCAAATATAAAAATTTTCTGTTCTGATTCTGGCCTAAATTGTTAGTTAAAAAAGTGGATCTGGTCCAAGCTTCTATTTTCATATATAAATATATATGTATGTATAATAAAAAAAAGAATGAACTGGCAATTTTGATACTACTTTTTGGATATTGATGATGCTGGTGCAACTTGTATGGTTTGTTACAAATTTTTATATTCACTCAGTACCAGAAAAACCCTGTGATTATTTGTATGTTTGTATATGTATAAAGTTTGTTAAAAAAACAATATGGTGAAGGGTTATGAGGTTTTCAGTTCAAATGTAGAAAATCTCTTGATGAAAATTTCGATTTTTCTGTTAGTATATACAGATGTATATATACATTTAATAGTAGCGGATTAGTTGATTCGTGGTTATTGTTGTATATACTCGTACATACATATATGTATCTACAAATACAGAATAAAGTTATGGCTATTTTTTCTTATATTTTATTTTATTTTTTTTTTAATTTTTATTCCCTTCAATATAGGTAGATACCCACACAAATACAGCAAATAACAAAAATTGCACATACATACAATGCACGCAACTTCAAAAAGGACGAAAAAAAGAAGAAAAAAACATAACAAATGTATATTGGTATTTATGTGTATATTGATGTTTGCGACAACATGACATTATTTAGATACAATTTTATAATAATAAAATAAATATTAAAAAAAAAAAGAATATAGAATGTGGTTAGCTGTAATATGTGGTATATATATTCCAATATACAATAGCCAATAACCATTATTTTATGACATATCGTCGGTCTAATTTGCCAAATCCATTTTTATGGATAAAAAAAAAAAATTCGATTTTCTTGACCTTTCTATACAATTAAAGTACGTACATATGTACATAAAAAGTATATGTATACTCGCCTGCAGCTAAATAATTGAATTATACTTTTTTTTTTTGGCATTTTAGTACTGAAAAAAAAAAAAAACAATAATATTTTCGATATTTGAATTGAGCCATACACTACACACAACCTGTGAATTAGACCGACACAATATTTTATTGAACAATTGAATTATCATCCCTGAATTTACGAAACAAAAACAACAAAAAATTAAAAGGAAAAGGAAAAATCTTTTCATTCTTTAAAATTCAGTTATGTTTTATGGGGAGTATGTGTTTTATGAAAGCTAGAAACTGAGGAAATTAAATAAGAAGAGACAAATATTGTAAAAAAAAAAAAAAAAATTGAATTTTATTATATGTACACCCCATTAAAGGATATACCTACACGAAAAAACCAAAAAAAAATAATAATAATTTTTAATGAAAATTTACTGAATGCAGCAATAAAGAAAAATAAATACACACACAAAAAAAAAAATTAAACAAATACAAAAAAAAAAGCATAAATACTCTAAATAATGATTCTAAATGATGTGTTGTAGTTGATGAAAAATATAAAAAAAAAAATGGTTTTAAATTAAAATTAAAAACTTTTTACTTGAAAGCAAAAAAAAGAGAGAAAAAAAAATAATTTAATGACTTCATTATTTCTTATTTATTATGAGCATTTTCCAAAAAAAAAAAAAAAAAGAAGTAAAAAAATATACACATACGTATGTATGTATGTATTAACTTCCACAGCGTAAATTCAAATAGAATTCAAGAATAGCAAAGTTAGAAAAAAAAAATTGTTACATTATTTTTTTTTTTTTGTTTGTTCTTCCTACGCCATTTTAATATGTAAATTAACTTTATTTAATTAACTGTGAATTTTTATGTACATTATGTACAAATTATATGAAAAAAATTCTAACTTAATATAAGAAATTTTTTTTTTCTTTTTTTTTTAATAAATGAAAATAATTAAAATTTCAATGTTTTTTTTTTTTTTTTTGTTATATAGAAGCCAAGAAAATGCTTTAGCAGATATTGTATAATCACAATATTACTACTACAACTACAGTATGTTTCAGATAAATATAATAAATTTTAATAGGATCTTCTATAACTTCAAAAATTAAAACAATGAAAACAAAAAAAAAAAGTAGTGAAAATCTTAAATCACACCACCCACTATCTCTATCTATTTTTTTTTTATTCAAAAATTAGCTATACATATTTCATAATTGTCGACAAATAATTTATGTTCTTAATTAGTAAATAAAAATAGAATAATAAATTCTTTCTATAGTATCTTTTACTTGTAATATTTAAAACACCTATAGCCACCTACTTGTTGTTATTCTTTTTGCTTTGTTTTCAACTATTGAAGTATTTCGGTGTTTTAGATTTACTTTAATTTTCATCAAAAAAAAAAAAATTCCTGTTTTCTAACAAAAAAAAAAAACCTTTTTATTGCAATATTTTAAAATTAATTCTTATCATTTACAAAATATATTCTAAAAAAAAAAAAATATTATTCTGAACTAATTATACCATTTAATCAGTGTACTAACAGCAGATGAATTCTTTTTAATCCAATAAGGTGTACTGAAAAAAAAAACACACACACAAATACTATAATAAGTTTAAATTTAGAACAGGTGTCAACTATACTTTAATTCTAAATTTTTTTTTTTTTATTATTCTTTCCTTGTGAAAAATAAAAAAAAAAAATTAAGTTTACATAATTAATTTATATTAAAGTCTAAAAGTAAAATTAAATCGTTAAAATACGAGTCATCATTACATAAAACATTCTTCGACAAAAAAAAAAAAAAAAAAAAACAACACAAAAAACAAAAAACAGAATAAAAGAAAGGAATATAAAATGGGGAAAGTTAAATAGATAAGTATTATATATATACATATTTAATCCAATATAACTGTACTTTAAATTATACCAATCTATATATATGTACATACATATGTATATGTTTATCCATTCTACACAAATACAAATGAAAATTTTTGCAATCATCAAGTTTTATTGATGTTTCAATTTCCGTAGACGACAGTATTACAAATAGACGATACTAGAATTTCAAAGGACATACCGAAAGCAATTGCTAGCTCAGTGGCTATTGTATATATTTGATATACCTACATATGTATAACAATTCCATATACATACTTATATAAATGCCAATCTTCTATATGTTCCACTCTTATTCTCATCGTTATCATGTTCTACTGCTTGTTGGCAAATAACTCATCACTATACATATGTATATACTAAAATAAAAAAATATACAAAACAGACGGGATAGCAATATACACTGCAATCATATGGAAATGGCGAAAAAGAAATTTTACAAGTTAAGGACAAACGGAAAGGACGTGATTTGAATCAAGTATTATATTTATATATTTTGAAATTCATTCAAGCTCTTATTCTTGTTTTTTTTTTTTTTCCTCTTCAATATACTGGTCACAAATACAAATACATTTGAATACAACAAACAAATATATTTATATGTATGTATACATATATAATTATTCTATGAATATCAGTCAGTGGAAATGTTTAAGAATGACATTTATATATTAATACGCAAGTTTTGTAAGTAGTATGAGTTTCTTTCATTTTTGTTCTGAAATTGAAGAAAACAAAAAAAAATGAAATGATATTGTATACACAGATACTTTTTTTTCTCTTCAAAATTTCAAGTATTTGAGCTTTAAATTATGTCCTTTAAAAAAAATATATATGTATGTACAAATTTTTTATATTTTTAAAAAGCAAGCACACACATCCTCATACACCTACAAAAAAAAAATTCATTAAATTACTGATGTACAATTATATAATTTATACTATATATTATGATCTTTTAACATTCTTATCAAAAAATTGTTCTGTTTTTTTTTTTTTTTTAATCTTTTATTTATTTTAATTTATTATTATTTTTTTTTTTTTTTATTATTTAAACATTCGCAGTTAAAACATGTTTTAAATTAATTTCATGAATTTTATCAGTTTAATTTATAAATTTTTGTATGTACAAACATTTAAAATATTCATCAAAAAAAAAAAAAGATTTAATCTTTTACAAATATTAAATTATAAAAAAAAACATTACTTTTACTTTATAATTTTAATTTTTTTTTTATTACTAAAAATATTCATGGTATTACAAAAAACAAAAAGGACATTCGCAGTGAGGTCCAGAAGTTCCAGGCCTAAGGTAGAAGAAAGATGTAGAAATAGAAAAAAAAAAACATAATTGTGTCATTTTTCAATATAATCTGCCCTTATTTCAAGTCATTTTTCACATCCTATAAGCTCTTACACCACTTTAAAGGATTCAGATATTTTGTCTTCAAAATGGTCTATAACGGCTTGCTTAACTTTTTCTTTTGTATTAAATTTTTTTTTTCCCTCGAAGGTCAGACTTTAATTTTATGGTTTCGGAAACAGTATGCTGTATGAACTCGTACGTTTTTGTTTAATAAGAGAATTGAATCCTCTATTGATCCACCCTCGATGTTTCTTAACAAGCAATAGCTTGATCGTATAGAATACGAAGTATCTACTGACTTTTCAGAAAAATTTTGATTTTTCTCCAATTTCTTTTGCCTTTAGTCTATGGTCGCTCAATACAATTTTTTCCACTAAATCGGCATTTCCTTGAGAAGTTCATTGTGCTTGGCCGTCATTATTGAGGGTCGTCTTCAATCGTTTCTCTTTCCTCTTGGAATTTAATGGCAGAGGTCGGGAACTTTTGGATCTTCCTATATATGTAGATACACTGATACACATTTACATTTATAAAACACAAAATTATAAAAAGGGATAGCAAATAAAAACCAATAAATTTCTGATTGAAATCAATGACCATAAAATTAAAATTAATATTTTTCGATACTAAATTAAATGCTAAATGTCATTGAATATTCCAATTTTCATTCATTTTCATTTCTCTACTATTTTTATATATAAAAAAAAAGGTATGTAATATTGTATAATAAATAGATATACGACTATACAGGTATAGATAAATATTATTATATAAGTATCTATACAGAGAACGTTACTTTTTAACTTTTTATGCGTATACTTCCTCTTCTTCTGTTTCTTTTTATATATTTAATGATGATATTATATTACATTAAATTACCTTTTTTTTCTTTTCCCATTTTATTGAAAATATTTTTAAAAAAATATATATTATATATACAAATAGATATAATTATATGTATGTGTACGAGTGTAGATGAGATATCAATATTTATATGTATGTTTGTGTTGAAATGAATGAGGAAAATATTTTCACATTTTATTTTAATCATGTTTTATTTAAATGAACAAATTTTTTGATTACTTTATCAACACAATATCATAAGTCTATTTTTATCAGTAATAATATTTAGTTAATTTAATATTATTAAATTTAATGTATATATACTCTCTAATAAAATGTATATAATATCTATATGTTGATGTTGATGTGATTTTTCATGTATAATACAATTTAATGTAAATGACACAAAAATTATTTTGTGAGGGAATTTTTTATATTTTTTGATTATTTTCTTTTTTTTCTTTATACTTTTTGGTATATTTTATAACGAATAAATAATTTTATGTGTATGGGAGGTGGGGAAAATTGGGGTGTATTAATATTTCAAAATATTATTGGTGTAAAAATGATACAGTATTGAAATAAAAAATTTAAAAAAAAAAAAAACAAAACAATAGGGTGTTTTTTTTTTTTGTTTTTTTTAAAACAATATGATTTAGGGAGAATACGTACATACATACATATATATGTATATAAGCTAAATTATACCTTGTCGCAAAAGAAGTGTGAAATATTTTAAAGGACATTACACTTCTGTCAATGTATAATTTATTTTATTTGCAAAATATTTATAAAATATTTATTTTTTTTTTTTTACTAATTTCTGGGTAGGGCAAAGCTATTGTATTCACTTTGTAAATCGAAAATTAAATTAATATCGTTTTGTTTCAGGTCCTCAAAAAAAAAAAAAAAAGTATAAAATAAAGTGAAGCTTGTTTATCATGTTTATCATGCCTTCAATTTAATTCTAATTTTTTTAATGATATGAAAATTAATTTTTTTCTCTGAGCATTTGAATCGGAAAGTTATTTGAACGTTTCTTATAGGTTGCCCACTAGATGGTTTTATTTTTTTTGTTCACTACTTTCCAACAATGAAAATTCTTGGGAAAAAAGCTAAAATTTACTACCGATTTTCACATGACACATTTGAATAAAAATTAAAAAATCTGAATATCCTTCCTTATAAGATTTGATCCAAAAAAAAATTTTCATCCTTATCAATGTGAAATAAATAACTAGAAATTCAAATCGCCTATTAATTTGAGTTATCAATTTACCAATAAATTTTTTTTTTCTATCTTTTTAAAGTCGAATTTTATTCAACGTTTAAAAACTGAAAACAAAAAAAAAATTTTTTTTTAATAAATAATATCTTTTATTTTATTTAAAAAAAAAAAATCAAAGACAAGATGAAGAAAAAAAAAAAAAAGAGTATTTTCTTAACATTATAAGCACATTTTTATTTGTTCAAATTTCCTGAAAGAAAATTTATCATTATTTTAGAGCCATATTGCTTTGATATAATAATACACCAGACAAATTTAAAAAAAAAAAAAAAAAATAAAATAAAATAAAAAAAATTGTATAAATGATATAAAAGAAAGATTAATGCATCAAATATAACAGGAAACCACTATCTAAGAAGTTATAAGTTAACTATCTGGAAACATTTCATATATAAAATGTTAAATTTTTTTCTACTTTATTTTTTTCATCATTTTTTTCCTCAATTTTTTTTGCTTTTTTTTTTTTTTGCTCGTATATATGGAGAGTTTGAGTGCAATTTCCTTAGTCCATTCGATTATCCATATATACGGATATGTATGTATTGATTGAATATACAATTATATATGTTGTTCACGTTCAAAATGAAACGAAAATTTTCAATTGAGAATAAAAAAGAAAAAATACACCTGTGTACAATATTGATAAATGTAAATATACACATACCATATGATACATAAATATACCATATATCTATAACTAAGTATCTGTATAAATAATATATCCTTCAATTGTACGGAAATATACATCAGGTAAATACATACCACGTATATACATTTGTTTTTTTTTTTTTTATGATTTTCTGTATAATTTTTGTTTTTCTTGCTTTTAAAAAAAAAAAAAAAAAAAAAAAAAAAAAAACCAAGAAAGAAAGTTTAACTTAGAAAGAATCATATGATCTCTTTTTCTGCTTTATTAAACGATCAAGAAATTTATCGAAAGAATATAAAAAATAAATAAATATAAATTTGCTGACATATGATATTTATTTATTTTATTTTTTTTTTTATGTTTTTTTTTTTTTTTTCATTTTTATGAGCAAAGTTTTGATATAAAATGCAAGAACAAATTTTCTATTTTATTTTTTATTTTTTTTTTTAAATCAAAGCAGAAAGGAAGAAAAAATGAAAAATTTGAGGATGAAAAAAAATATATATATAACGATAAATAAATAATAAATTAAACCTGTATATATGTACTTTACAAAATGAATGTCATATAAGAATTTCAAATGATTAGTCAGTGTTATATTTTTCGTATTCACAGATGTGCAACTTTTGCAGAAAAGTAATTTACTTATTTTCGTTTTTTTTTTTTCTTTAGATTTTAAACTAAATAGTATAGGTTTTTTTTGTCTCACGTTCTATTTATTTATTTGCAGGATTTTTATTCCTGTACTACAAATTATCGATTTTATTTTTATTTATTTTTTTTTTTAAATGATTTTCAATATTTTTTACCATTTTTTTTTTTTCTTGAGAACTTTATTTATTGTATAAAGACTTTATGATTTGATGAAATAAAACCACCCACATCATCGTACAAATTGACATTTGAACTTTTTAAACTTTTTCCATTGATAATTTACTTCTCTTTTTATTTCATTTAACCTTCCTAATTATTAATCCTTCGTTACACGGTCATTTTTATTTTTTTTTTTTTTCAAATTCTTACTGAAATCGAAAATAATATCTGTAAGAATAAACAACTATAATCCAAATTTAAAATTTACTTGAACGTCAATTCAGATTAAATTTATTCTCCAGAAATAATTAACTTAAAACCCATATATTTAATGCAATTTTGTAAATTAATCCTTTTCAATTTTATTAAATAAAAACCGTCCTTTTAATTTTATTTTATTTTACTAAATAAAATTTTTATTATTCATGCTTATAAAATTTTTCTAAAATAATGTGAAAATATAAAAATAAGTAGAGTATTTTCATTTTTTTATTTTTTGTTTTTAAATTTTTATGAAATTTAAAAAAAACAAAAATAATAATAAAAGTTTACCATGTGAATTGTATTTACCTGCAGTACAGATACATATATACATCTGTACATAAAATATAGTGCAGTAAAGCTTTATAATATCTTAAATCTTAAAATATCTAACGTCTTTTCTTTTAGATCTACATATTTTTTTTTATACATATATATCTTTTCTTTACTTTTATTTATTTAGTTTTTTTTTTTTTCTTTTCTTTATTTTATCACGCTTTCTTATTTTTCATAAATTTTATATGAAAAACGTTTTGTATGCAATTCCATAAACATATTCGTTCTTGAATTTATAGCATTTTATATTTGTATATACATATGTATGTATATATTCTAGGAACATCATATGCTAAACCAAGTATCATCTATTTATTCATATTTTTGCTTTTTGTTTTTGTTCTTTATCTATTTCTTTATTTGTTTGTATATTTTTATTTTTTTATTTATTTATTTTTTTTTTTTTTGAATTTTTTATGTATTTTTTTTTCGTTTAAAAAAAAAAAAATTTTATATTATATCCGCATTGTACAAGATATGTACATATATACCAATTTAGTTAGTTGTTACGTATAAAAGTTTAAAATATTTAAAATAGAAACATCATATGTTTAGTTATATTATACAAATATAGATGCATACCAGCATACATATATATACATAAATATGTAGTAGATACGTAAATATCCTGACATTTTTGGTATCAATTCTAGCTAACAGATCTGTATGGTATTCTCTTTCTCATGAAATAAAAAAAAAATTGATGTTCCGAATGTATGAATTATAAAAAAATACACGAAATTATTTGTTAATTTTTTATTTATATCCTAATTTGTAGCTGGAAATAATATCCTGATTTTCCCTATCTCTGGATGGTTTTTAAAATAGGCTATGTTTTCTTTACAAATATATAATAAGGCATTCAAAATGGGCCTTAGTCCTTCAAGAAGATTTGCTTTCTAGAGCCCACATTATCATTAAGTACCTCTTTAACTTTAACTTTGTTAGCAGGACATATACTACTAACAAAAAATTAATTTTAATAATTGTCATAACAGCAAAAATCTTACGACATCTTACCTCTGAACCTTATGAATCTACTAACAAAAGTAAAAAGTTTTCCATGCTAAAAACCTAAGGATTTTTACCTTTTTGGAAGAATTGACACCTTATTTTTACTTCTCATATATTTCATTTGGCATTACACTAGAATATTATGCATTTGAAGTATATTTTATGTCCTTTTCTAAATAGGTTTTATTTTTATTTGAAAAAAACAAAAATAATAATAATAATAATAATAAGCAAAAAGAACAGTGATATTATCCTGACTTTTATGTTCAGATACATACATGCATATAAAAAATTATTTATTAACAAAATTGTACTAAGTATATATGTATATATAGATATATGGTATGTATTCGTTGCGTAAAAAAGCATACATCTGTCCATAAACTTTATTTTATTACACATATACATACATGTATACTTACGTATATGCATTTATGTATCTTTTTATTTTATTTTTAAATTGAATATTAAATGTGGCAAGATAAAAATAAAATGACGTTATCAGTTTTTGAAATGAAAAAAAAAAAACAAAAACAAAAAAAAAAGGATATACCATTTCAAATATTGTAATATATGTATATTCAATTTTTTATTTACATAAATAAACTTTCATGAACCTTCATTTATTTATTTTAAAAAAGTAATATAACCAGGATATTTAAAAAAACAAAAAAAAAAAAATAGAAAATACACATACGAGTACATATAGAGTAAAATATTTATTTTACATATAAAAAAATCACCCACACATTTCAAATAATGTATATATACACATTTTAAATTAATTATAAACTAAATCGAATATCTTTTTTTTATTTTTTATTTTTTTTTTGCTGATAATGTAAAATAACATGCGACTTCATATTTGTACTATTATTGAAATCTTTAAATTGATAAAATGATAAAATTGATTTGTAAAAAAAAAAGATAGATAGATAAACATTTTTAAAATATTATTTTGGATAAATTTTCTTTTATTTTTTTATTTATTTATTTTTTTGTTCGCCTTTTTTTGTCTTTTTCAACAATAAAATTATTCTCTTCTATTTTTCTCCTACTCCCGTTTTTTATACAGTAATCAATTTTATAAGATACACAATACATGAAAAAAAAAAAAAAAAAACAGAAATAAAAAAATATACTGAATACTTAAATTTTTCAAATACAATATTTTACAAGCCATATTATACCTTTATTATAATAAAAGTAGCACTTTATTGATTATCCTGTTTGCTGTTAAATAAGTCCTTTTATTTTTTTTATCATATACACGACGTATGTATATAAATATAGAGATACCGAGTATACCAAGTATGTATGCCTGATGTTTTCAATATCATTTTTAATACCTTTATTATTCGAATTTATATCTTAAAATGTCGTTTACCTTTGAAACGTTTATTTCTCTTCTTCGTCCTTTCTTTTTTCGTTTTATTTTGTTGTTGTTGTTGTTGTTGTTGGTTTTTTTTTGTTGTCCTTAATATAATTTTTTAATGTTTGTATGATATTCTCATTTTATATATTAAAAAGCAATAAGAAGATAGAAAATTCCAATAATGAAAAACGATTCCAAGAACAAAAAAAAAAACAAAATACATACTGTGTTTTTTTTTCGTGTAACAGAGCAATATTTTTTGCTTTCTATTTTCTTCTTTTTTTTTGTTTTTCTTTTTGCTTGTAAATTTCACGTTTAAAAATGTTATTTTTCAATTGAGATTTTATAATAATAGTACATAATCTTAAAGTACATATTTAATATAAATATGTATATATAATGTATTTTTAAAGAAGATATAATCAATATGATAACGGTATTATTTAAAGGACTAAAAAAAATAAGTCATTAATGTCAATTGGTTCATTGATGATTGTATTGGGATTTCCTAATTTTCATTTATTCTTAATTCTATTTAAATATTTTACGGTTATAGTATACTATGTATATATTGTATATATTATGTTTATAAAAAAAAAAAAAAAGTTATTCTATATAAAGTTTAATTCTTATAATTCAATCAATAAAATTACAAAGTATAAAAGGAATAATACTTATTGTATACAAAGGAATTGAAAAAGAAAGAAAGAAAAAAAAAAAAAAACGTTTTTCCATTCAGCCTATATGTATAATTCAGTTAAAAAAATCGAAAAAAGATTGAGAATTTAATGTTATGGAACAAGTTGCTTTTTGTTTTCTATGTAAATAGTATTTGTTTAGTATATATATACAAATGGATTAGGAACATTGATTTTGTAGACAGTTAAAGATATAATATTACTTTTTTCTCTTTTTTTTTAAAAAAAAAAAAAAAAAAAAAAAGCAGAAATTGTAATGTAAAATAAACTTTATTGGAAATGGTAGGATTTAAAATTGTAATTTACAAAAAAAAAAAAAACGAAAAAGAAACAAGTTAATAAATAAATAATGATAATAGTTGAAATTTAAATATGTATCTACAAAATATTTTTTTTTCAAAAAAAATGTATTTGTTCCAAAAAAAAAGACGAAACAATTTTTATTTTTTTTCTCATTGTGAATCATTTTCAAAATCATAATTAGCTGTTAAATAATTGAAAAATTTATCTTAAAAGCTTATGTTTATTATTACAGTTAATTATCTTTCAAAACTGTCCTGAAATCTTTTAAATTTTACTATTAAATAAAGTACGCATCATATATTGGTTTATTTAGATACTTTAAAACGTAAGAAACAGATAAAAAAAAAAAATTTCATAAAAAATATGAAAATTTTTAAATTATTTTCAATTTCTTTTTAAAATTTTACTTTTAAATTTTTTTTTTTCATAAAAATTTCTTAATTTCCTTTTCTTTTTTTGTTTTTTTAAATTTCATTTCAGAACATTATCATATATTTGTTGGAGATCTTAGTCCAGAAATAGAGACACAACAATTAAAAGATGCTTTTGCACCATTTGGAGAAATTTCGTAAGTAATTTGTATTTTTTTATTATTTTTTTTTCTCCAAAACTTTTACTAATTTTCCAAGATTATTTATATTACATCATTAAAAAATTTTCCTATCCATATTTAAATATTGTTGTTTTCAACACTAAAAATTCTGAATTTATTTTAAAATACAAAATTAATTTAATCAATTTTTTTTTTTTTTACTAAAAATTTTTTTATGTATTTTATTTTTAAATAAAACAAAGTTTCAACAACAAAAACAAAAAAAAAACGAAAATTCTTTTTCATAATTTACGTACATTACATAACTGTAAAAAAAAAAAAAAATTTCTTTTTATTGTTATTTCATTTCTTTAAATATTTTCCTGTAAATATTTTATACTGATAAAAAAAAAGGTGTTTTGTTTGAAAATAAAATAAAACAAAAAAAAAAAAAAATTAAATAACTTTTTAGTGCAAAAGTGTTCGTAGTTCAAAGTTTTTAAAACAAAATCACTCTTTTTTTTTTTGTTTTTGTTTTTTTTTCACTTTGTTAGTTGAAAGTATATATTTTTTACACATAAAAAAACAGGTACAACATATATATACTACTACTACTACTATATCAACTTGTATATGTATGTACATATATATATATAAATTTATATTCGCCAAAATATATTTACAGTTTTTTGTTTGAATTACTTTTTGAAAATAATATACAAGTATTTTAATACGAATATTCAAAAGATTTATAATTTAATGTTCTGCTGTAGATTACTGTCAGTTCATAAAACAGGAAATTTAATATATACATATATATATTTTTTTTTTTCAAATATATACACTTATACTAACTTACTAAATATAAATAGGGTAAATAACACAATATTCGAAAAATATTTAGCCGATTATTTTCAGTTCTTTAGTAACATTTTTTTTTTTTGTCACTCAATTGCAGTTTACAAATGAAAGATTATTTTATATTTTAAAAATCTCATCCTTAATTTGTTGAAAAATAATCAAAATGTCCTTGATCTCATAATTTTTACCTCCACAATTCAGAATTTACTAAAAAAACAAAAATTTATCCATAGATAAAAATATCAACCCTATACATAAAATTTATCTAACTATATATATATAACCAGCAACACTTACTCTTGTCGTGTACTTGATGTAATCAATTTATGTACATATATCTCTAGATACATATAAACAGCGATACATACACACACACATATACATATATAACGTACATTATAAACAATAAATGAAGCTATGTTATGAAATTTTTGTATAATCTTTAAAATTTTCTAAAAAACTTCCTCTACTTAAGTTTCATTAAATTAAGGGCTTCTACTTTGTTTTTTTTTTTTTTTTTGTTCTCTTCGAATTTATTTCTCTTTTATTTTTCATGCTATTTTACAAGTAAAAATTAAATACTTATATTTTATAAATTTTAAAGAAAATAATACTTCAAACGATTCATTTGTACATATATACTCGTACATATGTATGTACAAACGAATTAAGTATGAAGAAAAGTCTTATAACGATTAATTCTTCTTCTGAAGAAAAAAAAAAAAAAAAAAAGAAACGAAAAGATAGAGGCAAAAAAAAAAAAAAAGAAAAACTTTAAACCTAAAGCAATTCATCATGTTTTAGTTAAAAAGTGGGATGTTTGAAACTTTTTTTTTTTTTTCGCTTAATGTATTTATTTTAAATTGTTTGACTTAAAAAAAAATATAATAATATATAGAATTTGAATATTTGACTAATCTAATTTAAATGTGGCTATAATTTTACATTATTATATTGAATATTAAAATTATTTTATGTTAAGGCTTGATTACTAAAGCAAAAAAAAGTTTGAAGTGTTGTTTAAAAAATTCAAATAATTTAGAATATATTGAACTTTGACATGAATAAAATTTTGCAAGAAATTAAGAAGAATTGAATTTAATGCTTAAAACATCCAAAAATAAAGTCGAATTTCATGTAAAAAAAAAAAAAATAATAATCAATTCTACTTAACACTAAACCTTTCCAAATTCCAAAAATATTTTAAATTTAACAAAAAATTTTGTGAAATGTAAACACTTAGACCAACATAACGTAGAACACGTTCAATATAGTCTAAGACTGGGTTTATATGGTCATTATTTTACCCTTTGTTACAAGGAAAAGAAGTATGTGGTGGGAAGTTGTACTTTTTCTATGTAAAACCGGTCTTCAAAGGGTAAAAAAATGACCGTATAAACCCGGTCTAATAGATTTTTTAATTAAATAAATTATCTCATACTTATTAACCAACTTTTTGTTACAATTCCAAAGGTTCTATATTGAAATCTTCAATTTGTATCTGAAGCTATTCTTCTGTACACTCACGTGAATTACTCCAATCTGTTTTACTTCTCTTTGAAATCTTTTTTTCAAAAGCTTTTTTTTTTTCAATGATTGACAAAACAAAAATGAATTAAATTATTTTCAGTACAACCAGTTTTAACAATCTTCACATAATAAGCCCCCTGGGATAACTATCTATCTTATTAGTGAACATTTTTTTTTTTATGACTATATTTGTGATTAAATTTATTTTACCTAAATAAACAACTAAAGATATTTTCAAAACCATTATTTTTTTTTTTGCCCATTTTTCTTCTTTTTTTTTCAAGTAAGAAAATAACAATAAAAAATACGAAAATCAATAAATTTTCTTTTTATTATTTAAAAAAAAAACACCTTATGTAATTTTAGTCTATATAAAGAAAAAGTAAAAAAAAAAAAAAGATAGTAGCACTCGAGATATAGTTGACATAAAATAGCACTGAAAATCATTTTAAATGAGAAAATGATTGTAAAATAAGACAGAAAAGTATGTACTTGAATTATTTAAGTATTTGTGCGCAATAAAAAATAAATTTTTTTTTTTTTTTAAATTGCACTCAAGAACAATAAAACAGCAGTTAAGACTCATTTAATATTATCTGTTTAAATTATTTTCTTTTTTTTTTTTTTTTTTGTTCTTTCATTCTTGTTATTTTTTATTTTTTTTTTTTTTTGTTTTCTATTTATGTTTGAAAAAAAAAACAACAACAGGATAATAAAAAAAAAATACGATTATAATTATCTATAAAAAAAATTTGAAAGGAATTCTATAATTTTAAAAATTTATTCCTTTTTTTATTACACAAAGTTTTTAATATATATACAAAATATAATTATGTACATATGAATGTATGTATGTACAGAAAATTTTCAAAAATTTATTATTGTGCAATACACAAGAGTAAATAATTTATATGTATTTATATTCGTATGTGTGAAATTTTTTGTTGACTTAATTTTCTGTAATATTATTTATGTTCTATATATAAGTACATATTTATAAGAAGCTTCTTTCATCTGTAATATATTTCTGATACGTTCTTTATTTGAAGAGCTTAAATGTGCATATATATATGTTAAGTATCTTTATGACATATGTATATGTACACATACTTTATATATGTATGTATACTTTAAATAATTAAATTATATTATTGCTACACAAAGTTTAGTTTCTAATTTTATATGTGCACGACGTGTCGAATAGAAAATTTCTGTATAACACAGGTGTAGAACATCAATTCATTTTTTTTTAAAAATAAGGACCAAGATAAGAAAATTTATATATTGAAATGATTTTGATTACTTATGTATAATTAATTGAATGATAAAAAAAAAAGTTCTACAGACAAAATAAATATAAGGAAAATTATCAAACAGAAGTTTCATTTAATTCATATCACTTTGTACGTATATGAATTTGACTATACAATTTAATAAATTATAGCTTTTCTATTTTGATAAACAATATTTTCCTTAATATGTAAATTTTCTTAATTTTTCGAAAATTTGCATTAATACTCATTGCAAATATATGTACATAAATTTATTTTGTTCCTTGAATCGACCAGATTATAAGGAAACCTAGACAAATTCATGTTTTCTTAAAAAATCGTTTGTCTGTCAAAATCTTCGAAAATCATAATCAGAATTTTAATTTAATTGGAAGAAAAAATAACAATTTTTATTCGTTTTTTTTTAAAAGATATTATGCGTACAGTAGATGAAAAAAAATTTAACACTTTCAGCAGTTTTCATTAAAGATAAAAGTCAAAGATTTCAAGTAATGTATTTCTGTTCTAGTTTATAAAATTGTGAAACTTGATGAATTAATTAGTCGGGAAAAAAAAAAAACTCAGACTTTTGTTAACAAACGTTTGGAAATTATTTGTAAAAGTTTTCCTTCAGAAAAAAAAAAACAAAAAGAAAAAGAAAAGAAACAAAAGACGTTACTGAAGTGAGATATGATTAAATATTGATTTCTTATACTCACGCAGGACTAAGTAAAAATTTTATATATATGTAACTAATTCAAATTTCCATAAAAATAACAAAAAAAAAAGAAAAACAATATAATTTATAAATTAAAATAAATAATCTCACAAAAAAAAAAAAAAAAAAAAAAGTAGAAAGAAAGAAAAACAAAAAAAAAGTATATATATAGATTTTTTTTGGCGATAAAAAACATAAAAGACTGATAAAGTTAAAAATAACAACAACAAAGAAAATAACAAATAAAAAAAAAAACTTTTTAAAGCTTTGTTTTTCATGAGTATCATAACTTACATAAAATATGAATTATTTATTATTATAAATTAAAGCTTTTATAAAACATATTTTAACATGTTTACTACTACACTTAGTCTATGATATTCTCCAGTTATATATAAAATATTTAATACTTATATTATAAAATATATACTATATGTATTTTTTTTTTTTTCTTCTCTTTTTTGTTTTTTTTTTGGTACACATAAATTTCTAAATTACATATAAACATTGGAACATGAATGCTAAAGTAAAAATGAACAAAATACATTTTTTTTTTTTTTGGCTTTAAATTTTTATAAAATCCTCCCGGGAGGCGTTTAATAAAAATAAAAAAAAAAAAAGAAACAATGAAATATAAAATACGCATACAAACAAAAAAAAAATAAAAAAAAAATAAAGGAAAATTTTTTTTTTTATTATGAACATTTAATATAATGTGAGTAAATTTATACGACACATATACATTATACACATTCTGTGATTTTTTTTGTTGTTGTTGTTGTTGTTATTCCTCAGCATGTGTATTTTATAAGAAACTGAACACTGTTTTTCTTTTATTTTTTATTATTTTTTTTTTTTCATTTAAATTTAAAATATTTCTTAATTTTTTATATTTTTTATTTTTTATTTTTTTTATTTTTGTATATTAGATCAAACATTTTTTTTATATATAATGCCTTGGGTCCTATATAAAAAGGAAATAATAAAAAACAGATACTGTAGCCATGTAATAAAATCAAAAGCATGTCATCACCATTTTACTCACATCGGAAAATTCCTTCTGTTTTTTTTTTTTTTTTTTTTTTAGTTATTCAACCGAAATGAACAAGAAAAAAAACAAAAAAAACAAAAACAAAATATTTTATCCATCTTAATTTTTGTATATAAGATATTTTTCGAAATTAAGTATTTCAAAATATCTTATTAAACGAAAAATAATTACTTGAACAAGAAAATGAAAAATTAATACTTTGACTTATAAATTAATTTAACAATTTTAACTTAATAACTTTTTGTTGTTTTGTCCTTCTAAGTAAAAAAAAAAAAAGGGTCTTTTCTTTATTTCGTGTTTTTTTATTATTTAATTACACATTTTAAGGGAATTACGTATAACACGGAATTTTTGCTATGTAAAAGATTATTAAATTGACAGTTGTTGAAAAATAATTAAATATTTAATAAATTATTTTTACGGGAAACTTATTTTATTTCTTTTTTGATTTTTTTTTTTTTTCTTGGTACTATGAGAATTTTATAGAAAATTACAATGTAAGGATACAAAATAAGGTTGTGTTTTTTTTTTTTCAATTAAAATTTATTCAGAAAGTTAATATTCTACATAAGTATATAGAATACTTGGTCGCATGGTAAAACTAAGCTTTTTTACTTTTAGAGCTTATAATTGGATCGAAAATATAATTTTTCAGAAAATGGGTAACTTTGGTGGATTTTAATGGATTTTTAAAGGATACTTAATTCCCATAAAATAATTTTTTTTTTATTTTTCTTAATTCGCCTAAATAATTGAAGATTCTGTAATTGAATAAAAAATCGTTTATCTGATATTCACAACAACAAAAAATTTCAAAGTGAAACTTTTAATCTTAATGATTATTCCTATTTTCTTCTTCTTCGCTTTATTTAAAAAAAAAACAAAACAAAATTATTATTAGCAACCCGTAAAAATTAAAACGGAAGCTGAAAAAAAAATCATATTTATCTACATATATATTTTTTTTTTGTTCCTGTTTTTGTTTATCAAGGAGAAAAAAGAAAGGAGCACATATTTTCTTATTTCCTTTATGGTCGCAAAATGGAAAATTAGATGGCACAATGCAACAAACAAAGTATAAAAATATATAATGAAACAAGCCGTATAATAAGTATCATGATTCCCATTAGCATATAAGGACATTCTTTTATTATCGTTAAATCGTTGCTTATTTCATAACTTTGTACGTACATATTGTACATATATATGTTTAAAATACACAAATACAATAAAAAAAAATAAGAAAACAAAAAAATTATATACATATGTATATTATATAAATACATAAAAAGGTTACATAACGGTTTATAACTGTTTTTTTTTCCCATTTATACCCTTAAATTAAATTCCCAAGAGTATATACTCGTATGTATGTAGATGATTTTTATTTCAAAGTATCTACATATGTATGTTCACAATTACTGTTTATTTTTATATATTTCTTTTATACATACATATGTATGGTATATATATTTTTGTTTTCCTATACATACATGTACATTTAAAAAAATGCTAATGGGGATAATATGCTTTTAAAGATAATTACACATCGCATTCACTTTTTATTTTATATTTCATTCGAGTAAAAGGAAAATGTTCTTTAAAAAAAAAAAATAAACATGCCCTTAGGTTTTTTTTTCTGAAATTTTTGCAACTTATTTTTTTTTTCTTATTAAATTTTATTTTTTTTATCTGTATTTTTATATTTCGTTTTTTATTATTTTCTCAAAAATCATTTATTGGTTACATCACAACCGCATATATATATATATATATTTTTTTTTTGATAAAATCTAAAACCATATTAATTTTAAAAATTATTTGTAAGCTTTTGTTTTTCTTTTTGATCTTTCATATTTTTCAAAAAAAAAAAAATAATAAATTTTGAAAAAAATAAAAAAATGGAAGAAAATAATTAATTTTAAATATGAATAATGGATCACAAAATTATACTTAAATTTTAAATTTCAATTAAAAAGATAATGAAAATTTTCAAATCTAAATTAAGAAGATACCCAATAAATTCATATATGTATATGTACATACATATGCCTTTCCTTTACAACAAATTTTCAATTTTCTAATTAGTAACCAACAAGCATTTTCTAAAAATCACATTATAATGAAATACTGTATTTTAAATTCGTTCTTAAATTCAAAATAAAATAAAAAACAAAAAACATTTGTCTATTTAAAGAAGATTGATTTAGAAATTTCCAATACAAAACTTAAAATAGGGCATTTATGATGAAATTACAAGAATTTTCAATATATATCAAAAACCAAAAATTTTCATAATTTCATGATTAAAATCTTTTAATAATCCAATATTTATCTTTCATTTTGAACAAAAAGTAAAAAAAAAACAAAATCTATCTATCTATCTTTTGTATATTGTTTCAATTTATTTCGAAAAAGATAAAGATTATGATACATTATCAAGTTAAACGAAAAATGATATTATGTATTCTTGCATACATATATATGTACGTACATATACATATTATGTACATATGTATGCACATTTGAATTGTGTAATTCAATTTAGAAAGTGTTTGTTTGAAATATAAAATGTTGCATAAGATAGCAGATACAGTAAAAAAAAAAAAAAAGGTTACATTTTACATTACAAAAACGAACAATTGAAAATTCAATCGATTTGTTAATGAAAATTGAAAATTGATTGATGAAATGATAAATTTAAAATGTGGTACAATATTTGTTAAAGCATTTTTTCAATCAATTTTATAAAAAGTAAATTTTAAAAAGGTTCTGTTTTAGCATAGAAAATATTTATCTCATTTGAAGATTTTTAATCGTACAGTTATTTAAATATTTTCCTGTTGAATTAGAAAATTTTTGTATTTTTTTGTTTATCTATTTAAAATTTTAAATTTTTATTATCCTTATACCATCAACAAATCAAAATGATGTAATTTAGTTGAAAGCTACTGGTAAACGTTCTTTTTTTTTTTTTATTTCTATTTTATATGCAACCACTTGCGCTTAAAATTTTTACAAACATACATACATATGATCCATTATCTAAAATACCCGACCTACGTGTTATTTACATATACATATATACATATATGCTATTTATATGTACATTTATGATATTTATTCATACAACAATCTAATTCAGTTTGATATGTATCTTAGACAGAGTACACATATGGCAAAAAATATGTACATACATATGTACATTACATACATACCTAAACTGAATATTTACTTTTATAAATGGCTTTTCTACCAGTTCTACATATTTAATATTGATGCAGAATATACACTACAGCATAATGTATGTTATTCAACAGAATCATCCTAAATATAAAAAAAAAAAAAGGATAAGACTTTTTGAGAATTAACTATGTTTTTGTTGTTTTTGCTATCTTTTTACTTTTAAATTCAACCTTAAGGTAAAATAAGGTGACGAACAAGTTCTTACACTTTCCTCTACAACACATAGAGTACATTAAAATGTCCTTATACGGTTTATAACTTATAAGTAAATGTATAAGATCTAACATATTGCATAATTATTAACGAATATCCATTGGTAAACATATAAACTTTATATACACCCACACTTGTGTATATATATGTATGTACATTTATTCTTAGACTTCTGTTACTTTTTTTTTTTCCTTTCTTCTTTTTGTTTTTCTTGTCTTTTTTTAACATTTAATCCTCAAGAGATAATTAATACAAGTTGAAAATAAGTAACTCTATTTTAACTACTTTATCCTAAAAAGTTCTAAGAACATGTGTGCATGTAAAAAGAGATTTAGACTTAAGAAAAACTTCTATTACATTATTAAGTACCTTAATATGTATATACATATGTATGTATATGTAGTATATGTACTGAAAATATTTATAAAGTTTCTGTTTAGCCGATTAGCTGACAAGAATTTCAAAATTCTTAACTTCATCATATGCTCTTGGACCGAAATAAAAAAAAAAATATAAAAAAAAAAGTACTAAAGAGAAACATGTATGTTGTACACATATCGTTTTTATTAAAGTTAGCTAGATTTTATAAAAGATATTAAAAAGTTTGTTTTTCTTTTTTTTTTTAATTCGTAACAATTTATTATATGTTACAAATTTCATATGTGAAATTTATTACACATTTTTTTTTCTGTTTACTTTTTTTTTTTCAAATTTTTTGTATTATTATTTTTGAACGAAAGTGAACATTTGGACTTAACCTAATGTGTACGTGAAATTCCTTCATATTTATAATCTGACTGAAGGTTTTTTTTTTACGATCCTGTTGAATAAACAATAGCTTATATATACATACGTATGTATATTATTTTCCTTCCTATACATCTATTGATTGGTTTTATATGAATTAATGACTGCGAGATTCCTTTACGTACACAGGCTCACCAGTCTCAACATATCTTCTCCACCCAGATCTTCTTCTGGACATTCTGTAAAATTTACTCATTGTTTTATTTCCAGCTTCTTTCAGGATTTTCTATGTCTACCTGTTTTTCCAAATTTTCTTTTCCTAATTTCGTCTTCTACCTCTATTTAATTAGTATTCTGGAAAAATTGACGTACTACAAGCATAACAATCCTTGGCCTTTCGTTCTTCATATTGGTTTTTTTTTTTTTTTTTTTTTTTGTTAAATTCTTAATTTTGATCACGATGAAAAATACTCTTCCAAGCTTCAACGAATACTTTATAACTAAAAAGTTGCATTTTAATCGTTTCGATGAAAAACCAAAATTTTTTTTTCACAAACAAAAACAATATTTTAATTTGATTTTCTTCAAATAAAAATAAAAGAAAGAAATAAAGAGAAAAAAAAAATGAACTTTTCCTATCACTGGATATTTTCAAAAAGTTTTTAACTTATTAAAAATGCGTGAAAACTAGGACTTTGACTACCATATCATTTGAATTTTTCCATTTGAATATATTTGAAAAGTTTTTTATTTTTTCATATCCTTTTTTTTTTTTTATTACCTTTAGTTCAGAATAAATTACAAAAAAAATAATAATAGAATAGAATATAAAGTACATAGTTAAAATATCATAAAAAGAAAAATAACTCAAAAAAAAAAAACTTGAAAAGAATAGGTAACCAAATTTAAATTTTCAGTAGCAAAAAAAAAAAAAAAAAATTGCATTCACAAACACTTTTAAAGTGGTTTGCAAATTAAAAGCGGCATTTTTTTTCCCTTTTAATTCTTTTTTTTTTGCTCTTAGACCATAAAAACTTTCTGAAAAGTGTCGTAATAAGTAAAAGTAAAAAATATATTTAAAAAAAAAAAAAAAAAAAAACTTTAAAAGTTGCATTATAACTTGTTAAGAAGGAAGTAGCACGAAAAAAATGCATTTTAAAAGTTTAAATTTTTAATAAAAAAATAAAAAATAAAAAAAAAAAAACAAAAAACTGTAATTTTTTCTTTGTGTGTGTGGGTGTGTAAATTTTTAAAAGAAAAATTAAATACAATTTAACAGTAAAATACGGGTAAATTAAATATCATTTTGTGTGTGTTTAGGTATGTATGTGTCTTTCAATGACTTTTTTTTAGATAACGTTTATAATATTTCATTATACCTTTTTATCCTTTTGAATTTTTTTTTTTTTTTTTTTTTGTTGAATTTAAATCGACACAAATGACATATGTCACAACTTAAAAGTGACAAAAAAAAAAAAGAAAAATTATAAATTACAGATGATTATTATCATTGTGCACATTTTATTCACTTCTCTATTTTTTTTTTTTTTTTTTTTTTTTTTTGTGTTATTTAAAAATCCATTTATAGATCTTTAGCAGAAAAAAAGAAATTCTAGGATGAAATATTATATAACAAAATTACATACATATGTACATTGACATAAAATTTACGTACATACAGTGTTCAATTGTATAATTTTCTAGCATTAAATTATTGTACGAGTATAGGAACTTTTTCTGTTTTGTTTTGTTTTTTTGTTTTTTTGTTTTTTATTTCAACATATTTATAAAGCTTTAACAATTTTATTAAAGACCACAATAACGAATCCTTTATGCAATGAAATGTAGTTAATTTGAATACAAAAAAAACATACATACATACACACATACATTGAGTAAATTCATTTTTGATGATGATCATTGGTATATACTATATACATACATATTTTAAAATTTATTTACATTCGTTATATGTTTCGCTTCAAATACCCAAAAAAAAAAAAAGGATCCTTTTTTTCTTTACTTTTATTTATTTTTTTCCTCTTTATCGATTGTAAAATTTGTTAATTTTGTTCATTGATTCATTTTAGCAGGAAATAATTGAAGAGAGAGGTCTAAAGGTTAATTTTTCTAGTACGTCAATTGCATATCAGAATTATTATTATTTTTTTTTTATTTTTACTTTTTTTTTTTTTTCATTTGAATGATTGCTTTGCATTTATACTGACAACTGAATCAATCAGTATACCAGCATATCAACCTATCAGAAATACATATATATGTACATTATGTAATTGAGTGTTGAATATATATTTAAAATCAAATTAACAATTTCGATGAGTTAATGTATAAAATGTAGAAATATTTAATATGTACTTATATTGATTATTTGTATACATATACATAGTGACAATTATTTCACATATCCAACAATAAATATTTAACTGAAATTATAAAATTAAATAAATTCGATTTAAATTTAAGAGTATTTTTAAAATAATTTTGAATTATGTAATTAGTCACCTGTTGTTTTTTTTTTTAATTTTTTCCTCTTTATTTTATTTCAATTAATATTTTTCAAATTAAAATTATATAACGATATTTAAATATACGAAAAAATTATTGTACGTTCTTTCTTTAAATTCAAATTTAGCTTATTAAACGCTTTATGTTCTTTAATTACTAGAATATGATAAATTTTAAAGGGAAAAAAAAAATATTTTCTAAAATGGATATTTTTTAAATTATAAAATTTCAAAATAAATAAAAAATTTTCTTTTTAAATTAAAGATCATTGAATTGGAAAAAGAAAAGTAATTTCTTTTGAAGAAAAACTTTCATTTGAGCAATAAGAAAAAATATTATTTTTTCAGAAATGCAATCACATTTATATCTGTTATTATCCTTTTTTTTTTTCTTAGCTGCAATTGCTCATTATTTCTCTGGTAAGGAAAAAAAAAATATTCAAAACAAAAATTATTGAAATAAATATCTCTGCATCATCATTATCATGAATTCCAAACATTATTCATTTTTTATATGAATTTTTTTTATTTTTTCACATACTTCAACTATTTAAAAAAAAAACTACAATTCTTTCCAAGGGTCTTCAAAATATTTCAAATTTTTCTATTTAAATGATGCACAGAATTAGTTAATAAATGCAAAAGCAAAAAAAAAAAATCTATATAATGAAGAAAATAATGTACAAAAAAAAAAATCCAAAGTGTACTTCAATTTCACTAAAAAATTATTCAAAAAAAAAATATGAAAAAAATATGAAAAAAATAGTACCAAGTAGCAAGAGCGTAAAAGATACTATCTACAGTATAAATTTTTTGCCATTTTTTCAATACGAATAGTTTGATTGTACTATAAAAAAAAATAATAATAATAATAAGATATCTTAAAGTTCAATTTACATGATCTTGATAGAAAAAAAAAAAACCGTTTTTCGATGATAAGAATATTTACTTGAATATATACTTAAATTAATCTACATAATAAATTTATTAAGAGCTTGCCCACTTTTTATTCATTCATAAGATTTGAAGTGAAATGCTATTAAAATATTATCCGAGTGAAATTCAATTACTCTATCAAAACAAAAAAAAAAATTCTCGGAAAATTTTTTTTTTTATCAATTTTAATATGAATTTTTCTAAATAAAACAAAAAATTTATGATAAATTTAAAATATAGAAAAAGGAAAAAAATAAAAACAAAATGGAATATAAAAAATATCCTTTTCTTTAAGCAATCAATTTTTTTTTCCATTTGTCTCTGATAAAAAAAAAATAATAATGTAGTCTTACACTTTTAAATTTGAAACAATGCCAAACATTTTCAATGTTTTCTTTGTTTTTGATGTTTTTTTTTTTCAGAGAAATATAACATTTGCCAAATTATCAATATTACATTACAATAAAGTAATAAGGAAAAACTTAGATATTATCATTGTTTTATTTAATTTGAGTGAAATAAAGGTGTTATTATAAGTTTTTATTCAATTGTGTTTTTTTTTTTTTTTCTTTCTGTTAGAATATTGAAATTTCAGATAAAACAAGTAATTTAAATGAAAATTAAGGATGTATTCTGAAAAGAAGAATGAAAATAAAAAATGAATGTTAAATGAAATGAATTTAATTTTTAAAAATTAATTAAATGTTTAAAAATATCGAGAAAATTATTTTTTTATTTTTAAACATAAAATTCGATGTTCATTTATTTTTTTAAATTAAATAATTTTTCTGAAAATTTTTAGCTTATAAAAATTAAATTTTTTTTTCGAAAACAAAAAGATACTCAGTGTAAGAAATCAGAACACTGATCAATCTAACACCTTTCCATAGTAAAATGTTTTAAAAGGACATATTGACATCAAGGTCAACTTAATTGTTCAGTCTGTGGCAAACAGGATAATAACATGGGTTGATAATTAAGTTCAATATTGAGATAGAGATATTTTCTTGTTCGGTTTTTTTTTCCATGAAAAATAAATCAAAAATTTTTTTTAAAAATATCCTTAACACAAAAAAAAAATCTAAATATTATTTTTCTAAACAAATTTTATATTTGTTTGAACGTGTGAAAAACTATTCGAAGAAAAATAATTTGGCACTTTTTTTTTTTTTTTTTGTAAAAATAAATTTTCCGTTATGTAACATAAATTCTAAATTTTCTTTCTCTGAACCTAATTCTGTCAATATCTTTTTTTTTTAACATTTAAAAAAAATATATATATATATCCTCAAATAAACCCTTGATACTTTTATTTATTTAGCTAACCGCTTGATTATCTTAATCCTGAAACAATTTCAAAAAAAATATAGTTTTTTTTTTTTTTTTTTTTTCAAAAAAAGTTAATCCTACCACTTTTTAATTTTTTCCTTAAAAATTTTATTCATTTATTTTTATTGTTTTTAGTTTTTTTTTTTTTCTACTTTTTACAATCTAATATTTTTTATTTTACGAAAGGATTACAAGCCAACTAAAAATTTTCATGGAAAATAAATTATAGCTTATCTTTTGCAACTTTCTACAATATTATATAGCATATAAAATCATTGTTGCCCACTTAAATAACACCAGCTATTCTCATGTTATTTTTTTTTTTTTTGTCCATTTTCTTTTTCTGATTCTTCTTTGTTTTTTGTTTTTTTTTTTTTTTCAAATATTTCACAATGTTTTTTTTTTCTTGTGTTGCTGCTTTTACTTTTTACTTTGTTTTTTTTTTTTTTTTATATTCTTCTCTCTGTTCACTTAATTTTTTACAATTTGCAATTTGAAGGACTTTCCGGAATTTTCGATAAAAGAAAACTTTTGTTTACTTTGAAGTGTTGGGGAGATTAATCTATTTTTATAACATTAGCGAACAATGTTAAAGCTTTTTCGTTTTAATTTTTTTTATATTTTTGTTGTTTGTTTTTTTTTTTTTTATGGGGAACTTTTCTCAAACAATAATCTAGAGAATGAAACAATTTAAAACCAAGTTGATCTTTATCTCTAAATGATTTAAAAAATAAAAAAAAAAAAGAAAACTTCAAAAACCAACGAAATGAAGAAAAAAAAAATCAAAAGAATAAATAATTTGATAGAAGAACCTTTAGAGTCCTTTCTAAAAAATAAAAGCATGTTTATTGCTTTAAAATGTTCATTACAAGAGCATATATTTTTTTTATTCCTTTTTTCCTAGTGAAGAATATGTATTTATACTAACATTTTCCTTTTGAATGATTTAAAATGCATGTATGCACAGAATTTACACATATTATGTCATTTTACTTTTTTTTTATATTTTTATATTCTTTTTCTCTTTTCCTTATTAAACTCTAGAATTTTCTGTTCGATATGAAAAATTAAAAAGCTTTTGAATCCGATTTATTAATGGAATTTGTAAGCATAAAATTACGGTATAATACTGGGACTGAAATATATTGTATAGATTGTAGATACTTAGTATATGTAGAGGGTAATCATACCAAATTTTTAATTTGACGATTTTTTTTTATTTTTTAAATGAGAGAATTTTTGTTATCTAAATTATTTTGTTAGTTAAAAGAAATAATCTATTTGTTAAAATGAACATCACCTAAATTTTGGTCATTACGAACATACAAAAATGTTGTCCTCTTGAAAAAAAAACAACTTATTTCTGTTCTTTAAAGGATAACATTTTTCTTAAAACTCACTTTTAACTTTTTATTCTTTCGATTAAACATACTAAAAAATATTGAAAGTACAGTTGGACTCTGCATTTGACAATTACCCTATGTTTTTTTTTGATTTAAAAAAGAAAAAAATCTTCAAGGATAAAACAGCACAAAATAAAAATGTTTAAAATCAACATTTAAAAAAGACATAAGATTAATGTGAAGCAAATTCAGAAAAATAAATCCGGATATGGTATTGGTCTAATTGTAATGTGACGGATGATGTAGCATGAGATAAAATGTCTGACATTTTGATGAAGAACACAAATTTTCTAAACTTTTTTCTTGAATGAAAAAAACAAAAAAAAAAAAAAAAAAAAAACTTAGCATAAAAATTATCATCATCATCATCATCATCGTAATCATCATAAAAAAAAACAAGAAAAAGGAAAGAAATAAAAATGACACTTTGATATGTAATTTTATAAAATAAGACAGGATTTTTGTTTTTACGTTGTTTTTTTTCATAGATTTGTCACTTTTTTTTTCAGATTAAAGTAAAAAATAAATATATTATTAAAGGTAAAATAATAATAATGTAATGGTAAAACGTTATTACCACATAAAATAGACATTTTTATGAATTATAAGGATTAAAAATAGACGTTTAAATTAAAATTTAAAATATTCTTGAAAGATTTGAAATTTTATTTTTTAAAATTTTTCTACCTTGAGATATCATTTGAAATATTTTCATCTACAAATGGGAAACTAAATTTGAAAAAAATTAAAATTAAATTATAAAAAAAAAGCATAATACAGTAACTCACAAAAAGGATCTCCCTGAAAAATTGTCATATATTAGGAATTTTAAATTGTATTATTATTTTTAAGTTTATTACACCATAAAATTAAATCAATAAATTTTTTAATTTAAAAAAACAAAAATAATAAGTGAAGAAAAAACTTTAAAAATACATGAAAAGATAAAAAGAAATAGTAAACAGAGACAACAACTGATACAAAAGTTAAAAAAGTATTTTTTTTTCTTTCTTTCTTTTTCTTCCATTTTTTGTTGATTTTTCTACTTTTGCTTTTTCTTTTCCTTAAGATTTGTAACTTCTACCACTGTTTTCCATTTAAAACATGAAAAAAATTCCATATTTACTAAGAATTTTCTATCAATTTTTTTTTACAAAATGTAAAAATATAAAACTTTCTATTCAAGCAAAGTGATTTTCAACTAAATGCTTTTGATATTTTTCTTTGAATTGAATTTTTAGTATTTACAGTTTAGTCGTAACTAGTCGATTTAAAAATTGAAAGCAAAGTCAGTTAGTGAATATCACTTTAAAATTATGTAATTAAGAAAATCTTAAACTTCAGAATTGCAAATAATAATTAAATGCTCGCTTGAAAAGGACATTCATGACAATTAATGGACGGTCCAAATAGATTTACGGTTCTTAAATATCTGTCCTGTCTTCTAAGACGAATGATGAAAATTTACGTTTTAGAAAAAGTTTACATGGCTTTGGCAAACTTTATTGCTTTTAATTAAATTTCTATAGAAGACAGAAAAAGAGAAAGTGTAATAAAAAAGCTAACTCGTCTTAATTTCACCGAACATTTT
Organism: Bombylius discolor; assembly: GCA_939192795.1. NCBI lineage: Eukaryota > Metazoa > Arthropoda > Insecta > Diptera > Bombyliidae > Bombylius > Bombylius discolor. The sequence goes on along the minus strand of OW584241.1, from coordinate 37,890,484 downwards.
AAAGAAAAAAAAATCTTAGAGTAATTTTTAATCCATAGCAGATTACAGAAGCTTTTTTTTTAAACTTTCTTGGATTAAAGATTAATCGTTAGAAATACTAAATAGATTCATCTTTTTTTTAAAATTTCATCACAATAATTTTAACTTAGAAGTTCGTTAGGATAGAATTAAATTTTATATCAAACGGAAAAATAACTCGTATATTGTAATCTTTCAATCCATTCAGATCTGAATTTTTATGAATTATGAAAAAAAAAAAAATGTTTTCATCAATTTTTTTCCAAATACTTCATAACTCTGACTACGTCTTTTATAAAGGATCTAGTCAGATGGAAACAAACTAGCATAAAATTAATGTTTAGAAAGGATTAAATCATTTTCAAATTAATGAAAAATGATCTTTGTATAAAAAAAAAAAAATTATTATTATTTAACTCCAAATGAGTTAAAATAACTCGTCTACAACTCATCTTTCCTAAACAAAAGAAGTCAGGTGTAAATAATTCAAAACATTCAAAATTCAACATCCTATATCAAACACAAAACATAATATTAAATTAATTATTATCTTCGTTTAACGCTAAAAATAATTACTGAATAACACGCTTGAAATTTACTTTTATTTCCTTTGTTATCCTTTTATTCCATACAAAACACACATATTATATATAAATTTTATTATGTGCAATTTCTGTTTAATTTTTTTTTTTTACTTCTATTTTATTTTTCGTTCAACAATTATTATATATATTTTTTTTCCTTGTGTGTGTGTGTGTGTTTTTTATTTCTGTCATAAAGATTACCTGTTTTACAATAGTTTATCTACAAATGAAATGAAATTTTTTTTTTTTGTTTTTCAGTTTCTCATTTACTGAACTTTTTCTTTTGAAATAATAACTGGAACATCATCTTATTCATTTTATAGATAACATATAAACAAATCTACATATCGTTATATATAGAATCATATGTGATATTTACATATGTTTGTAACATTTTTTTTTTTTCTTATTATTATTTATATCCTTATAAAAATGTGTGTACATATTCATATAATATACTTATGTATATAAAAATTAGATGCAACTAACGAGGCTGACATGTAAATTTTAGATGAGATGTTTTTCTCTGTAATTTTTAACCAAAGAATTTTTACTGACTGTTGAAAATGAATATACATATGTACATACGTAAATATCTAAGGATGATTATAATTGTGATGGTGATGAGTATTCACTTAAATAACAAACAAAAAAAAAAAGAAGAAGAAAAAAAAAGATAAAATTTCAGTGATTTTATATTAAAAAAAAGAACGAATAAATAAAAGAAAAAGGAAACGAATACAAAACAACATGCAAAAAAAAAAAAAAAAATTATAATAATAAGAGAAAAAAAAATGTGAAAAGATAACGATTACGAAAAGAAAATACGGTTTTAGAATAAAAATATATTTAAAGAGAAAAAAGTAAACTATGTTAAATAAAAGAAAATAAATATGTATATAGAAAAAAGGGGGAAAAAGTCATCACATTTTTTTTTTGTCTTCATGTACGAGTACACATATGATCTGTATATTATATGTAATGTAACATACATATAAATATATATATCTCAATCACAATCATGTAAAGGTAAAATATATTAGCACACAAAAGTGTTTCTTTTGTTCCTATATAATATTAAAGAAAACATATATACATACATATATTTAGGTACATACATATGTAATATGTATATGTATATTTATAAACGTGTTTATAAAGTTATATAAGTTCTTCTATAACGTTTACTTTTAAGATCTATGGAGGATTCTTTTAACAGGATGAAAGCGTGACTGAAATACTTATGCATGGATAGATTTGCATTCCTTCAGGTTTAAATAAATGTGTGCAAGTAAAATCACAAATAGGGTTAGCTTTTGTGCCAATCGAAAAATTTACATTACTCTTTATTCAAAATGAATACGACGTGTAGATTCATATAATATGTACATCACATATTATATATGAACTGTATAATAAGTATATGCAATTTAATTTTATATACATACCCTATATTATAAAAGGAATTCATATGTATATACAAGTATATACATACATACATTTATATGCATTTTATCAAATATATACCTTATATCCGATATTCTTCGTTATATTCTTCCTACGTTCATAAATGAAACTATTCAAATAACGTATCCTTACGTATAAAAGGTAAATTTCGATATTTGTATTTTCTTTTTTCTTCTATTGATCCTATATATTTTATATAATAAAAACTTAATACTATATATAAAGCTTAATCGAAAGAAACCACAAACCACTATAACCGTATCATTTTCGTCAACATTTTAAGTAAAAGTATCTTATGTACACATATTATATGAAATGCATACTAAAATGTTATATTAAATTTTTATTTTTTTTTTTTCTTCATAATATGTGAAAGTAATAAGTAGATGAAACAAAAAATAAAATAAAATTGTTCGTGATGTATAAAGGGTGTCCTTGGTGACACAATTTTCGATAAGAAAACAAAAAATAATAAGACAAAAAAAAAATAAGGATTCTATTTAGAAAAGTAATTGATTCAACCTTCAAAAAACCAAAACTTTTAATATTATTTTGAAAATTTTCAATTTAAAAAAAAAAAATTTAACTGGGTAAAAGACATCAATTTAAGAAATTTAAAACCATATTATTCACGTAACCCCAATAAATAAGATATGTTACATGGATTTGAAAGTTTAAGAACTAAAACTCTTGAAATAATTATTTCTAAAATTCTAATCAATTATTCATTTAAAGCACCCTGTTTGAAAAAAAAATGCATTTGAAATATAGAAAGCCGACATTTTAAAATTCGCGAATTTTTTCGAACGTTACTTAAAAAATGTATTTTTAAAGAAATCATTAGAATCTCATTAAGTCACTTATAAGATTCGAATATAATTTAAATTTGAAAATTTATCTATGAAAAAAAAAATCAATTTAGAAAAAATTTGAATAAGAATGTTTTTTTTTTTTCATATTCGATTGAATGAATAAAATATATTTTTTCATTTTTTTCTATTTCTTTTCCTACAGAGATTGCAGAGTTGTAAGAGATCCTCAAACACTTAAATCGAAAGGATATGGATTTGTATCATTTGTAAAGAAATCGGTAAGTTTTATGATGATTGTATAAATTGCTTCATTCAATGTATTTTTTTTTTTTTTTTTGTTAGATTATACGAACCATGAGAACTGTTTTTTTTTTTGCTTAAGTAAAAAAATTCAAAAAAATTTACTAAGTATTTTTCATAAATGGTCCTTTAAAAAAGAATCTTTTTGTTGTTTAAAAGTAAAAACATCAGGCCTATTTTTCCTGATGAGTATTTATTATTTATTTTTTATTTTAATTCAAAAAGGCAAAGAATGGTACTAAATGGCAAAATTTAAAAATTAATAACTGCAAAAAAAAAAATTTAAAATTATTTAAACCCAAGAAATTTTAAATAAAATAATTCAGTTCAATTTATTTAATATTTTAGAAAACAGTTCATCGAAAAAAAAAAATTAATTCTCCATTATTTGGAAAGCATATTAATCCTTGAAACAATAAATTCTTATATGTTACGATTTTCTTTTTTCCAAAAATGTCCTAAATATAAAAAAAAAATAAATAAAACTTACCCTTTTTCAGTTTTCTAAACTTTTTGATTTTATCAATATAAAAAATAAAAAAAAAACTTTATCTAATTCTACAAAGTTTACAAAACAAAGAACATTCTTGATTGAAAAAAAAAGAAAAAAAAAAGACACTTTTCCAAGAAAAAAAAAAAAAAAAAAGACTGACCTGACTTCATTCATACCACATTTCCAATGAAAAAGTTTTATAAAACACTGTAATCAAAATTTCTAAAATATTCAAAGATTTTCTTGTATTTAAATGAATCTAATAAAAATTAAAAAAGAGAAAGAAAAAAAAATAAATCTTCTAATACATTTTCATTTTAAAAACTTTTCACATTATCAAATATACTTATTATTTATAGTTTTTATGTATGTGTATGAACCTATATAGTTTTCAACTAATATTTTTGTTTTTCTTATTTTTTAATCGAAATGCTTTAAAGACTTTTGTATTTTTTTGTTTAAAATAAAAATGAACTTTTAACTTGTATGTACATAAAGAATATAATCTAATACACACTTTGAATTTTATTTCATATACTAAAAAGAAAAACAAAAAAAAAAAACAAAAAAACTAGCAATCTGAAATAACAAAATACATCCATACATATTTATATATAAAAAAAAGGAACTTAAACTTTTCAAGATAGAATTATTTCTGAAATATTTTCAACAGAATTAAATCGAAAATATAAAAAAAAAAAAAAATTAATCAAATATAGTATATAGTAGTAAAACCAATTTTTAAACTGTCATCTAGTTTGCAACAACATTTCAAGAGAAAATGATGATTTTACCCCCGTAGAAAAAAAAAAATCTCAAAATATAAAAAAATATAAAAAATAAAAAAAAAACAAATAAAAAGTTTAAAAAAATAAATAAAAAGATAAACGAACAAAACAAAAAAAAAAAGAATAATAATAAAATGAAAAAATAAAAACAAAACAAAACGAACATTTGTGACGGTAAAAAAAAAACTTTCGATTTTTATATATATATGTGTATACGTTATTATTTCTGTTTTTTTTTTGTTTTTTTTGTTTTTAGAAAACATAAAACAACAGAAAATGCAACGTTGACAAAAAACCAAATTCTATATTTATATGTATATTTAAAAAAAAAAAAAGGATATATATGTACAATTTTATCCTTATACAACTCCAATCAGAGAAATAGAAAACTATTCATGTAGCAATTCAATACAATACGATGCAATGCAGAATATCCCTTTTTTTTTTTTTTTCTTTTTTTTTTTTTGATGTTGTGTTGCTCTTTATATTTTCTATGTGTTTTACGTTTCGTTATTTTTTTTTTTTTTTGCCATGTTATTCCAACTGTCACACAAGAAGTTGTGCAATAATTTTTTGAAATTTTATCCATTCATGTATATAGAGAGAAAGCGAGCAATGTTATATACTTGTATATAATTTTTATTTTATTATTTTTTTTTTTTTGTACATAACTTCGACAGTTGAATTTTAAATAAATATTAGTTTTTAATATCTATAACTGTGTGAATAGAAGCGTGAATACCAAAAAATAAAAATAAAATTTAAAAAAAAAAAAAAATATATACAAAAATAGGAAGAAAAAAAAACATAAAACAACAACGATTTCTTTTTTTTTTATTTTTGAAAGAAGAAAAAATGAAAAAAAATATATATATATAGTACATTATACACCCCCATTACAAAATTTTTTTTTTTCTATAAAAAAAAAAAAAATATATTAATAAATATGTATATGTATCTATACCAACACATAAGTACAAATAAATGTTATGAATTTAAATTCAATTTGTTTTTATTTTTATTTTTCTTATCCTTTTACTACAATTTTATTTATTTATTTCTTTTTAACCAATTTTCATTTTATATTTAATTTTTTTTTCTTCTTCTTCTATTTTTACAAGAACTCTCTATTAGTGTTCCTTGAAAAACAAAATACATAAATATGTATATAGAGTCCTACGAATATTATGCAAAGAGATGGTTAAAAAATTAAAAAAGAAATACACAATTTAAATAGAAATAATAAAAAAAAAAAAAAATTGTGAAGAAGCAAAAAAAAAAAAAAAATCTAGAAAAAGTTGCAACGATTAAATTAAAATTGAATTTTATACGAATAAATGCATGACTTATAGTGATTTATGGAAATTAGTTTTGAAAAAAAAAAAAAAAATGAGAAAGAAAAATTCTTCTGGTCGTCATTTTATATTTCTTACTTATTTTTCCTTTTTTCCTTTTTATTTTTAATGTACATATAACTTTTGTGAATTTCATTAAATCGTTTTAGCTTTTGATTTTACAAATTTTTGTGTTTGTTTTTTTGTTTAAAATCTTTAGTTTTTAGTAATTTTTGTTCACAAATAAAAAAAATAAATAAATAAAACAAAACAAAAAAAATAAAAATAACGACAACATTTAAAACAAAACAAAAAAAATTAAGAATTTTATTCTTTCTGCTCTGATTTCATTTATTTTGCTCTTTTCCTTGGCACAAAAATTTTATTTACAAATTTTATTTAGAGAGCGAGATTAAAAAGAAAAAAAAAAAAAAAAAAGAACTTTCAAAGAAAAAATGAACAACGACAAATTAAGAAGAACGAAAAGAAGAAATAAAAAAAAAAATCTGAAACTTTATAGGATTATAAGAATTCGTCAAATCTTTATGTACAAAGTATAAATTTGTATTTTTTATTTTAGTTTTTTTTTTCAGTTTTTGATTTTTTTTAAGCAGTTTACTTTTATTCAAGGTTGAATTTGTGGTAGCTATTTTTTTTTTTTTCAAATATGTAATTAAAACTTATTCAGGTTCAATTTATTATTCATGGAAACCAATAAAAAGTTTCTAAAAAAAAATTATTTTCAAAGATTCAATAATTTTTTTTTTAATTCAAAGTTACAAAAAATTAAATTATTCATTTCAAGAGAGCAAATGTTGTCATGTATATTTTCTCTTGGTTGCAAAACAATTCTAAAAACATGAGTGTGTCATCGAACGAAAATATAACTCTAATGACTCATGTACAGTTTAAAAAATAAACTTAAATTTTTAAATTAGAAAAAATAAAACAATGATCTTTTTTTGAAAATTTATTTTTCGAAATTTTTCGGAAAATTTATTTTTCTAAATTAAAAAAAAAAATTGTTTTTCGAAAATAATATTATCGAATTTCTCGTAATTATTGGCAAAAGATTATTTTGAAATTTTCGAAAAAAGCTTCATTCAAAGTTCGCAAGAGCATATTCTACAGAGGTCTACACTGTAGAATCTTCGCTATTTTTTGGCAAACTTGAATAATTTTAGGAACACTATTTTACGTTGCTTTGTTAGAAATATGAATGAAAAAGATACTTCAAGCTTTCTATAACTAGCAAATAAAAATAAGAATAATAAAAAAGAAAAAAGGAAATTAATACAAAGAAAAGTTTTAGTTAAAAATTATTCCACATGTTAAAATTTAAAATAATCCCTTTTTTCTTAAACTAAATCAAATAAAATCTCGGATTTTTAAATTGCTTCAGGATTGAGGTTTATTTATTTAGATATTATTCAAAAAAAAAAAAAAAGATTATTTTTGCCAATTAATGATAATTTTAAACGAAACCCAATAATTTTTATTTTTAAATCAAAGTTATTATAATTTACTTGTTTAAAATTTTCAAAATTACCTTTTAATTATCCTCCAAGTATTTTTGCAAAATTCAAATAGAAGACAAAATACTCATACCATTTAAACTCTATATTAAGGTATCAAAATAATTAATATAATACTTTCACTTTTTCATTAAAATTTTATACTCCATCTTTAGACAAATACACACACACACACACACACACACACACACACGATTTAAGTTAAATAATTAAAATTAAAAATACCACATAATAAAGAGAGATTTACTTTACTACAAAATATTTCCAAAAAACTTAATAATAAGAAAAATATTTTACAAATACACACACGTACGCACATAATTAAAATCAGAAAAACAAAATATAAAAACGATTTCAAAGACTTTAACATAGAAAATCAAAATTATTAGAAGTATATAGCAACAATAACAAAACCACATATGTACATATGTATCTTGTTAAATATGTAGGTATAATTTTATTGGCAATATCATTACATGTGTTTACATACATACATATATGGCAAAATCATAAACCTAACTCCAAAATTATGACACATGTCAAATATACAAGAAAATAAACCCAAGCAACAACCCCCTACATAAGAAGTATGTTATATAGAAAAATCATTTTCTCTCTGTATAAAATAAAAGATTATCGCGTATGAACACATATCTAAATGAAAAAAAGAAAAGATTTAAAAAAACAAACTGGAATAAGTAAGAAAATAAAATGAATCTTGTAAAAAAAAAAAAAAAAATGAAAATCTAACACCTGTATTTACTTAATACGACATGTAAAAACTTTACTTATTTTAATATACATATGTACGTATGTTAAAACCCCATAGGTATTTTTCCTGAAATACCTAATGTATGTTTGTCGTTTATACATATGAACAAAAATCATTTTTAATATTTTAGCTTTTTTACGTTTTTTTTTTTATAAGGTTTAAGATGTTTCTAAGTCGATTTTTTCTTGTATTTTAATCAAAAATAAAAAAAAAAAGATTTTTAAAATATGAGAAAAATAAAACAAATATCTTTTAATAAACATTTTCACGATTAACTATCGGTATACGTACATAAAGATTAAATTTCTGATACACGTGTAATCAGATTTTCAATATTTTTGTAAATAAAAAATTTTCTTTATTTATTTATTTTTTTTTTTTTTTTGTCGTTATAATAATTAGGTATTGGTTTTGGACACCTTTATTTTTAACCCTTTTTACTTTAATGGTTTGTCTTACTATCAAGCTACTCTGTCTGTCTGTATGAAGTTTTAAGGTGTTAGTTAACCATCCACCCACTTTAGTGTTTATTTATTTTTTTTTTTTTTTCTCAAAATGTGCAGATCTTGAAGTTCAAAAGGTTAATGCTATAATTTTATCGAATTTTAGGAAATTATTCAACTTTAAGATTCTTTTAAATTAAAAAAGAAACTAATAATGTTTGGTTTCAGTAGGATTTTTATCATTTCCATTATTTTCTAACATTTCAAAAAACTATTGTCACTCAAGTATAGAAATCAGCTGCAAAAGATATCATTTCCAGCCGTGTAATACGGATAAACTCATTCTACATACTTCAATAAAAATTCACATTCACATATGTCAGCACAAAAAAGTCAAAAATCTGATTCTCATACAGACCTGTCCTTTAAATTTCTCCCTAGAATTGTCTTAGTGACATTCCTGCTTCGATGTCTTCAAGGATTTCAAGGAATCTGCTTAGAAGTTATTTGTTTTACATTCTCCATAAAATAGCCATTTTTTCCCCTACTAAAATGGACAATCAAGATTTTTTGTCCTTTTAACTTCTCCTTCACACCCACAAACGTGAAAAAAAAAAAATCAGTATTGAAGAATTTAATATTTAAAATATAACTGTAAGGTTTGATAAATAAAAATATACATAAATTATTATTACTTAGTGTCATAACTATATGATATTTCGAAAAGGATTGAAGTTTAACAGAATGTGATAACACTTTCATTACCGTAGGGCTTTAATTCATCATCATGTTATCCTATAGTCTATAGTCTTAACTATCCTTGTATTTGTTGTTCTATAAATATTTTACATTAACAAATTTTACTTCGTCCTGAATTACTTATTTATACTTGCTTACATTTAAACATCATAATAACAAAGTATCAACCATACCTTGTACTAACATGAGCAAAAATTCTTTTTTTTTTTTTTTTTTCATTTTCATTTTTATTTTCCTTTTGCCATTACTATTTTTTTTTTATCATATCTACCGTATTTTTATTTATATTGGATTTCCTTACATCCATAAAAAAAAAAATGCAATTACTGTCGAATGCATTTGAGATTTTTTTTTTGTAATGATAACAATAAATTGATATTCACTATACATACACGTTATTATTATATATTTATGTACATATACAGCTAAATAAATTATGATAGTACATAACATAATATAATAAAAAAAAAAAAAATCAATTCGCTAATAAAAAAAATATATTAAAAAAAAAAAAACAGAAAGTAAAGTAAAATCACACATTTTTTAAAATTCGATATGATGATGGTGTAAATGTAATAAAATGTAATGAGATTGAAATATTGCATTATGGTATACATTTTCAAGGAATTTTATTTCCTGGAAAAAGATGATTACCATTATAAAAAAAAATAAAATAAAATAAAATAAATGTATATAAAAAAATACAGATATAACAAAATGTATCAATATTATTTTTTTTGCAAGGAAAATGTATTCCCTTGAAATTTTTATTATTTATGAGTGTTAATGTGTGTATGTGTATTTTTTTTTAATGTTTTTTGCACACGTTTTAACTATCAATAGCAACTATTACATCATCATTTTAACAACGTTCCAAAATTTAGATTTTCCTTTCCAAAATTTCAACTATGTAACAATTGAGAATTTTTTACTTTTTTAATTCGTTTCCTTTGATAGCTTTCATTCTTCAATTTTTTTGTCATCCATTCCACCTCAATCTGGGTCTTCCTTTAGGTCTCGATTTCTAGGCATTTATTCAACATGTCCTATCCATCTTTAGATTTCTTTGAATTCAGTTTTCTTATTTTTGTGTAATTAAATGAAGTCATCTAAATACAAGTTTTTTTTCGTTAAATCAATCAAAAATGCCAAACCTTTTTAATTTTATAAAAATTAGGAATTTTGAATTTGAGGTTCTGAATTTTAAAAAGAATAAGTAAACTTATTGGTGAAAATATTTGAAAGATTTTCAATTGAACTTTAAAATGCTTTTCAGTTTTCCATTACAAAATATCATTTAAAAACAATGATTTTTTTTTTCTTACAAACTATTTTTACAAAATCTGTTTTTTTTTTTCAAGTGACACAACCAAAAAAATCTTCTTCTAAACTACAACTACATCAAAAAGTAATCATAAAAATCCGATATGAAAAATTATTTTTCACACAATCTTTAATTCACAAAAAAAAAAAAAAAAAAAAAAAAATATGCAGACACAACTGGGGTTAATAATTTTAAACTTATATTTTTTTGTAAGTAAAAAAAAAAATAAATAAGAAAGAAAAATTACCCAATACACATAAATAATTTCACTAAACTTAAAATATATACATGAGATTAAGAAGGAAAGAAAAAATCATCGAAGTAAAAAATAATTTTAAACATTTATCTCGTTAGATTGTAATTTCAACAAAACTATATGTGAAAATATCATTTTATTTTGGATTTTTGCCATTTCTGTTGAAGTAAAGATATCAATGTTTATAAAAACGTATACGTTTACAAATTATACATATACATTATAGAGAATAAAAATATATGTACAGGGTGTTAATTAAATTTCATGAAAATTTTTTTTTTTTTAAATTAACACAATATTTAAAAAAAAAAAAAAAAAAACTTTAAAGAGCTGCCCTCACTCTATGATTTTATGACACTCAATTCAAAATTTTTTTGTTTGAATTTCATCAAAAATTTCATCAAAAGTCACAAGATATGTTATATGTATGTACTTTCTCTGAATTCAAATATAAATGGAAGAAATCACAGAACAATGAAAAAAAAATAAATTTCCATCTAACTTTATTATGCCCCATCTGTTGTAACCTTTTAAACCTGATTTCTGGTTCTGAATTAATCCTTTTTTTTTTTCTAGCTGAAAATTTCAACTTCCTCTTATAACACAAAACTTTTATATGAAAAACAAAAACGTGTCTACATTTTTTTCATAAACATTCATTGATGCGTGAATTTTTTTTTTTTTTTTTTTGTGTCCCAAAATTTGTGACAAATGTTAAGAGGATCATCAACCTTTAAATTTTTTTTTTGGGTGACCATAAAATACTTCGTGTTTTTCTCTAACAAAAAAAAAAAAAAAAAATGGGATAAAAAGAAAAAACAGATTTATATTATTTTGGCATTTGTTGATTAACAAAAAAAAAAAAAAAAAAAAAAAATACGCCCCTTATATATGTATAAATATGTTTTGAATCCCCTAAAGCTATCTATATGAAGCAATATATAATTTGTGGCCATAATGCACGTCTAATTTTCATAAAAAAAAAAATAAATAAAGTATGTTTCTAAAATTTTTTTCTTTGTATTTTGTATTTTTGTATTTTTTTTCGTGTACAAAACTCATACACTTCAAATATTTTATTCAATTTTTTTTATTTTCTCCTTTTTTTTTTGTTGTCAAAGGAAAGTTTGAAAACTTTTCAGATCCGTAAAGGTAATTCGTGCGCATCAAACGTGATTCATGAAATAATTTATTTCATATCCTTAAAAATGAAATAAAAATAAAAAAAATAAAAAAGAATTGTATTGTAGTGTATTACGTATATAGATATCATCATACCAGAATATTATTTTCCCACAATTACGACCATCATCATCATCAACATCATCACATAGATCATCTTTGAAAAATTTCTTTTTTTTTTTTTTTTTGGTTTTTTTTTTCTATTTGGTTTTTCTCTTACTTTCGTCAAAAATAAGTTATTCTTGCCTTATTTCTTTTTTCTTCCTTTTTTTTTTTTTTGGGGGTATTATATTAATACATATCAAATCATCTCATATTTGAACATATTTCAAGTCTTATTACAAAGCTTTATATTAAAAATATACAAATTCTATTTCTTTATATATCATTTTGTTCTCTTTTACGTATCCAGTTTGTATGGATGTGTGTGTATGTGTATTGTCCTTTTTATCTATAGTTTATATGTATAATTTGTTTAATATTCCTATATTACACATATAAAGAAAAAAAAAACAGTTATATCACATATATATAGTATGTTTCACATAAATATAATAAATATCTAATCTACCAATGTTTGCCCTAAATTTAACATGAAGTTTGGGTAGTTTATATGATAAAACGATGATTTGAAAAAAAAAAAATAAAATAAAAAAAAAAAAGGAAAAAAATACGGTAAGGATTTGGTGAATAAATGAATCAGGATACAACTTTTTTTTCCGTATTCTTTTGCCATATACTTCGTTTTTCTTCTTTTACTTCTTCGTTTTGAGTATCAAAGAGACATATTTGAAAAAAATAAAAACGTATCGTAACTGCCAACAAAAAAAAAAAAAAAGATTCTTCTTAGTAAAGATATAAGTGAATCTAACAAACAAATTTAGATACCTATGTATACATATAACCCACCTACAACATATACATACATACGTTACAAAATGTTTTTATAATTCTACTATAGTAACTATACTTACATGAGTATCTTGTATTATTACCCAAAAGTTTAGAAAACCGTTTTTTTTTAAGGGTTTCTTTAAGCTACATATTCTGATTTACTTTTCTGTTTGCTTTTTTTTTTATTTTTTATTATTATTATATTTTTCTATTTTTGTTGGAAATATAGTGTGTATATTTATTCGATTTATGGATAACCTTTTGATTCCTTGAAGTTTCCTCGGTTAAATTTCAGCACATATTTAAACAAACAAGAAAAAAAGGAAAAGTTCAAAACGATTTTCACATTACAAATATGTGTGTGTGTATATGTATACCCGAAAATACACACGAATATCTGATATCACATGTTAGTAATTTTGAATTGAAAAATATATAAAAAAAAAACTACATACATATAGCTACATATTATCGTTTAGAGCTACATGTGTGGGTGTACACATTTATCTGAAAAAAAAAATATATACTTATATTTTTTTTTTAGTAAAAAACTGACTTCCTTTAACTGATTTGCCAGCTGAATGACTTTGTCATTTCCGTCAATATATATAAATGTACTCTTTAAAAAAGATATCTATTATTTGATAGTGATTTCTTTTTATTACTACTATATTTTTTTTTTTTTTAGTTCAGTTTTTTTTTTCTTCTTATTTTTGATTTTCTTAAATTAGATGAATAAAAGTGGATTATTTTGTTTTTCTTCGAGGATATTTCCTTTTTTTTTTTTTCAAAGATACATTTAAAGTAAATGAATCTTTAAAATTATATTATTTAGAAGACAAAAAAAAGGATAAAAATAAAATAAAACTTTCTTTTTTTTTTTATTCGAAAAAAATAAATCTTTTTTTGAGATAAAAAAAAAAGATTGACAAAAAAAAAAATCTATTTTCAAACATACAGGTAGGCTATTAGTTATTTTAGATTTCTGTTACAAAATTGATAATGAAAATCAAAAAATTGAAATCGTAGTTTTACAAATAATTTAATAATGAAATAATAAGGATATACATATACATATGTAGTTTCAAATTTATCAGATTTTTTTCTCATTTTTAAAATTCCGTTGTTCTTTTTTTAATGGATATTAAAAAAAAACGTATTTGAGTTAAATTAAAAATCACAAGAACTATGTAAGAAATAAAAACTTTAAAGAAAATTCGTTAATAAAATACAGAGAATGGTAATAGATTGTTTCAGAGGTTTCTGTAAGGATCTTTAATGACCCTATCCTGTTATAATCTATTTTCTGTACTTTAAAATATTTTCATCCTCCAAAATCGTGGTCGTTTTAAAGTGAAATCAAGCGAATATTGCAATTCTAAATCACAATAATAGTCTCATTCATCACTAAAAATCAAATCTTTGAAAAAAGAAAAAAAATTCCGATTTTCACATAACAAAAAAACAATTAAATCACTAATCATATTTAACTGTTAACTCTCATAAAATCTACAAAAAGAGAAATAAATTAATTTTAAAAAGTATTTTCAATAAAAAATTAATATTGAAAACTTTTGATGATTATGATTTTTTTTGTTTTTTTTTTTTGTTTTCAATAAAAATTACAATGCTTTATTTTTTTTTTGTTTAATAAAAAGCATATATAACCTTGTTATTCGTATTAGATAAACTATATCAATTATTTATTATGTATGTATTCTACCCCAAACCCTTATGTTCTTTTAACACAAAAACAAGGAAAAAAAGAAAAAAATTAAAAAAAAAAAAAAATTTTTTTATACGGTCTATAAATTACTTTTTATTATCAATTTCCTGAGGTTTTTTTAAATATTGGAAAAAAAAAATTTTTTTTTTTCAACTCTTCCACATTAAAATACATACACACATACATGAATACACACACACATGTGCCAACAATGTTTGTAATTTAAAAAAAAAAAAATTATATATTCTATAAAAAATTTATAAAATGTTTGAAAAAAAAAAAACAATTTTTTTTTATTATTTTGATTTTTTTTTTCCTCTCATTTTATTTATTTATTTTATTTTTTTTTTCAACCCCTTATTTTTTTCGCATGAAAATAAAAAAAAAAAAAATACAATATTTTAATATTTTTCAAACCAATAACAATAGGTGAAAGTCTTTTGTTCTTTCGTATTTTTTTTTTTTTTTTTTTTTTCATTGTAGTTATAGTTTTCATTTAACTTTGTGTGTGTATTTAATCGGAATCGATCTCATTTCCATTTCCAAAGCGTTTTTTTTTTTTCTTTTTTTCATTTTAATCCGAAAGTTCATATATGCGGAAATAATACAAGATTTTTATAAAAGTACATTTATTTATTATTGACACTTTTTATACTGATGCTTACAATTTTTAGTTTATTTATTTATTATTACGTGTTTTTTTTTTTTGCTTTTTTGTTATACATATGAAAAGAAAAACAGCATATTATTTTGTATGTATGTGTGTAAAATACAAACAAACATTTTATATACTTACTATTTTTTTTATCTTCTGTAATTTTATTTTTGTTTTCTCTTGAATCCTTTTCCATTAGTTTCAATATTCAATTTCTCGTTTTTTTTTTTTAAATTTTTTTTACAGAGTACATATATATGTATGTACATACTTACTGCATTATGTGAATACGTTTTCTCTATATAAATGAACTTTATAAAAAAAAAATTAAAAAAAATACTTTTATATATTTATATAATTTTTTGTTTTTAATTCTCTCTCAACAGGAAGCAGAAAGTGCTATCACAGCAATGAATGGACAATGGTTAGGTTCACGATCGATACGAACAAACTGGGCGACTCGGAAACCACCAGCAACAAAAGCTGACCGTACGTATCTATATATGTATATGTATATATTTTCACGTATTTAATAATTAAGTGAATTTTTGTTTTTGTACTGTTGTTATTGTTGTTTTTTTAATGCACATTTTACAATTTATTTAAACTAACACATGTAAACAATGTATTTTTTTTTCGTTCATTATACACATGCATACGCAAACATTTAAACATTACGCATTGAAATTTAATAATTTTTGTTAAACTTTTACATTCCGGTCTTTCATTCTCTTTTTCATAAATACAACTGTGTGATAAGCAATTTCAATTGTACTTGAAAAGAATAAAAAAATAATATGTATGAATAATATATTAATGAATTTTTTATGTATTAATATTTTATATGTGTGAAATATAAATGACTTTAAAATTAAATAACCTTTTATGCTTTTTTTATCTTTTGCATTTTTTTTTTAATTAATAGAAATGATTCATTATTACTTTTTTAATTCAGAAATAATTAAACCAAACTATTTATAGATTGCAAAATCGATTGCTCTCTCTAGGGTTGATTCCTGGTACGGCATGACATGAATATCCTTTTTCATATATTGTATAATTATAACCACATATATGCGGTTGTATGCATGAGAATCTTTATATCGTGATGTTACTATAATGTACACTATTTAAGTGAAAAAATAAAAATTATTTCATGTTATTTTTAATTTGAGTATGAGGCGAAAAAAAAAAATCATTTAGGTTACATGTAGGTAGTATGGAAATGGTATATCAATTTTACTGATTGTCCTTACAAACTTATTATATTAGAAAATTTATATCAATAACTTCTTCAGGACTTTTTCACTTTACTTATAGAAGTTCTTATGTTTTACGGTTTTTTTCCTAAGGCCATAAATTGGTTCTTGAAATACATAATTTATGTATCATTTATCCATTCCATTCCAGAAATTACTACGCTCACACGCACTTGTCCATACGGTTGGTGTTATTCCAATTAACTTGAGTTTTCATGACTATTTTTCTGTCATACATTTACCTACAGTTTTAAGTAGAATGCGAACCATTAAATTTATTCATAAGACAGTGCTTGCACTGATATTTGTGTAAATGGTTTGTGTACTTACTTATAATCAGTAAGTAAAGTCCAGGAATCTTACCATATGTGAGATTGAAACATCATTGTCCTATTTGCTCGTTTTTTTATCGTTTCTCACAAATTCTTGTGACATAATCTTTAATTTCTATTCCTTCTATATCCTTCTAAAAAAAAATTAGGACTATTTATTTTCATCAAACTTCAACATAATCGTACACAACAAAAAAAAAAAAGGAATTTTTTAACTTACAGAAAGATTCCCAAAAACTTGTTAACTTTTTTATATCTTTTGAATCAATACTTAAATTACATAAATAACAGCATTTTATAAGTTGACCATAAGAATTTCAAAAATGAAAGAAAAATTTCATCCACCACAAATTCTAAATAATTTTGAGATTTTATTACTTAAATTTATTTGAATTTCTTTATATATAATTCTCATTTTTAAAATTCAAAATGAATCTTAAATATTTTGCATAAAATCAAATATTCATTTTAATTATTCGTGAAAGTAATCTTTGACATTTGGAAAATTTTTCAAAAACTTTTCTAATTTATAAATTTTAAAATTTTATTATTCCTTTTTTTTTTTGGATTTTTTTCAAAATATTTTAAATCATAATTTTTAAATAAATCACGTGAAAATAATGAAAATTTTATTAGCAAGCACATTTAAAATCAAACATGAAAAAATAAAAAAAATGAAGAATTTTTTGTGTGTAAAATATTAAATTTTTAATTAATTGAAATTATAAAATTTTACTAGCATTACTCGTATTTTCGTAAAAGTTCATTGATAAATTATTCAAAAGTCCTTATTATACAATGAAATATTAGTGTATAATTATTTTCTATGAAAAATTCATATGTTAGTTTGTTTTTGTAGAAAATTCAAGTGAATTTTTTTTTTTTTTTTCATAAAAACCAATTTGTATAAGTAAGCACACTCTCATATTAAAAAAAATAAAAAATAAAGAAGAAAATCCTTCCTGTTTCCTGTTTGAAAAATATAAAGAATAAACGATGTATAAACATCCTAAAAGGAACAAAGAGCTAAAAGATTATTATTATCGTTTTTACTGGGGAAAAAAAAAAACAAAAAGGTGGCTTAGTTACATGTAAAATCGGTTTAATAGTGGAAATTTCCTTTTTTTGTACGGAAGTTTTTTTTTTATTTAAATTTTACTTGTTGTTCATAATAATTTTTATGCATGAAATTAAAAATGAAAATTTTCTGATAAATGACAGATTAAGATCTGTGCAAAAGATA
The DNA here is from genome assembly GCA_939192795.1 of Bombylius discolor. NCBI lineage: Eukaryota > Metazoa > Arthropoda > Insecta > Diptera > Bombyliidae > Bombylius > Bombylius discolor. The sequence goes on along the minus strand of OW584241.1, from coordinate 37,872,308 downwards.
CGAATCGGTCGAAAATTAATTACTTTGTTGAGGCGAAGTTAAATTTAAATTTATTTTTCGGAAACCTAATATGGCCGTCGTTCTGTAAATGCCCAATAAATCCATTTTTAGGGAAAATGAGTTAAGTAAACCAAAAAAAAAATACTTAAAATTCAAATTTATTTCTATAAAACGACAGGTAGCTGAAATGGTTTATTTTGAAATAACAGAAAAAGGTTTCGTTTCAAGTTTCAAATTGAAATATAATATTAATTTTTAATATGAAGCTGAACCTTTAAAATGAATTTTCTCAAAAGTATAATTTTGGACTTAGTGAGTTTTCACAGAACGATGATGAAATGTGGTCTGCAAAGCTTAGATTTTTCCTATTATCGGAATTTTTTTCCTTTAATCTTAATAATTATTTGCAAAACTTACCATATTATACTCGGTTTTTTCTCCAAAAAAAAAAAAAAAAATTTAAAATGAATTTTATAAGTTTTTCATATCAAAAGAAATTTCGAAAACTTACCTACAATATGTTAAGACTTTTAAAAAGTATTTCTTCATTTTCTAATTCTAAATAAATTTTTTTGTGTATTATTTTACTTACTTGTTTTTTTTTTTTTTTCAAATAAAACTCAAAAATGTGTGTTACCAAAAATTTACATCAACAATTTTAGTACAATGATATACTTTCAACATACATGAAATTTTTCATATATAATAGATATATAATATATGTATGTATGTATGTATATATGATGTATGTCCTTATATGTATAATTTAAAAAAAAATATACATACAATTTGTAGATAAAGTTTATAAAATAAAATTAATTATATTCCATGTTTTAAGTTTAAGTTATTTCTTTTTTTTTTTTTTTGTTCATGTCATGCATACATATGAACAAACAAAAAAAGAAACTCACACACAAAAAATTTTGTTTTTCTTCATTATTTTATTAAGAAATTTATTAAATGTATAGAATGTTTTTTTTTTCTTTTTCTTCTTTACTTTTACTTTTTTTTTTTTTTTGATAAAAAAAATTTATATAAAAGAAACAATAGCATTATTTTTTTTTTTTTTTAATTACACATTTAATACAGTTTCGTATATGATTTAAATTACAAAAAATAAAATAAACACAAAAGAAAGCAAAAAAAAAAAAAATTAATTTAAACTTTCTTATTTCATGTTATTTATAAAACAAACTCACACACACACACACACCATTAAAATAAAATAATTTTTTTATTTTTTTCAAATAAAGAAATTTCAAAGTAAATTATTACGTTTAATATGAAATTAATTTATTCTACTTCTTTTTTTTTTATATATTATGTTTGTATGTGTATGTATGTATGTAAATACAATAATTATGCCTTAGGATATTACACTGCTTTTGACTATTTGTCATTTAACATTCTTTAAAAATAAAAAATAAAAAATAAAATTTAAATAATTACATTTTAATTTAAGAATAAAGTTTACAAAAACAAAAACAAAAAAACAACAAAAAACAAAAAAAAAGAATTAAATAAATTCAAATACAATGTGATGAAGAAATAAATAAATAGGTATCTGAATGTATATATAAGCAAAACAAAAAAACACAAAAATATACGAAGAGATACATACATATACATATTATTATATTTATTATATTATTTTATTCATTTATTTTATTTTTTGACTGTACTAGTGTGTGTAAAAGTATATATAGTCTCATTAAATTTTTCAAATAAAAATATAGTATCTTTTATTTATATTTATTATTATTTTATATTATTTTTTATATTTTTACAGTAAATTCAAAACCTCTTACCTTTGATGAAGTTTATAATCAAAGCAGTCCGACTAATTGTACAGTTTATTGTGGTGGTATTAATGGTGCTCTATCTGGTACATTAACAGAAGAGATATTACAAAAAACATTTTCACCCTTTGGCACAATTCAAGAGATAAGAGTATTTAAAGATAAAGGATATGCTTTTGTTAGGTAAGTGTATTATATATGTATGTATGTATATATCTAGAATAAAATAATGAAAAATATATACATGTATATAGGTATTCGTAATTAGAATATGTAATTTTTAACAATTTTTAATTTGAATTTAAATAAAAATATTTTTATTATATCTTAAATTCATATTTACTAAAAAATATTTTAAAGGAGTATGTATAGTATATCTTATAATAGAGATTCTAAGTAGATAGTCATGAAAATACATCATTTGACGAATAAATTTCTTATTTAGAGATAATTACAATTTCTGTTTTATCTTTCTTACTAATTATTTTGCTTAGATATAAAGATAGATAGATACATACATAGATAGTTAGATAGATATAGATAGATAGATAAATAGATAGATAGATAGATACAAAGGTTGTTAGGGACTAATGTTACATTTCGACCTATGAAGGTCTGTTTTATTTGTTTTAACACCCCTACTTCTTACAGTTTTATGTTTTCTATAATTCCTAGAATTCTAATAGAAGATGCGCTCCATATTTTATTGAGTTTGAGGAAGAACTGATACTTATATAACGCACTCTTTCACACAATGTGTTTTGAAGTTTCTCAAGCTTCTTTACAAAATCTACACTTCTCATCCTTTAGTAACTATTAGTTTAGTAGACAGTACCCAGTGAGAATATGTGTGATGGTCTTTAACTCATTTCTGTTGAGGTTGAACAATTTCCTAAATTATTTTGCTTAAGATACTTTTCAATCTCAAAAAAGATTTTGTTTTTATCGATTAATTTTGATTTTAAAACAACCTAAATCATATTCCAATACAAAATTTAAAATTAAAAATAAATTCTTTATTTTTAAGGATTTGAATATTCAAATGAAGAAACAAGAAAGTTGTCGTAATAAATAACTATAAAAGTAGGCTCATTATAATATCTTCAAATTTCGTTTATTTATTTACTTATTTATCCTTAAAGTATATGCAAATACCTAATAAGAATTACAATAACTTCTTACATATTTGAATAATTTATCATTTTCAAAAAAAAAAAATAAATAAAAATAAATTTTTTTTTATAGATTTTCAACAAAGGAAGCAGCAACTCATGCAATTGTTGCTATACATAATTCTGAAATAAATGCACAACCAGTTAAATGTTCATGGGGTAAAGAGAGTGGTGACCCAAATAATGCACCATCCATTACTAGTCAAGCATTAAGTCAAGCTGGTTTCCCATTTGGAACAGCATATGGACAACAAGTTGCAGGATATTGGTATCCACCCGCACCAACATATCCAACAGCACCAGCACCATCAACACCATTACAAGGACAATTTATACAAGGAATGCAAGGATATACATACGGTCAATTTGCTGGATATCAGCAAGGATATATGGGGTAAATTTTCTTATATTTATTTCTTATTTATTTATTTATTTTATTTTTTTTCTATTTGTTGAAATTGTAAAAACAAAAACAATTAAATCAAAAATAGTTAAAGTAAATTCTTTGCAAAAAAAAAAAATGTACAAACATAAAAAAAAATCGAAAAAAGGAATGAATTGGCTTTATGTTTACTTTTTTTACTTTCAATGTATTGTTGAATTTCACATACATCTACATATGTACATACATTCACATAAAATTTTGTATTTTATAAACTATTTCATTTTTTTTATATATTTTTTTTTTATTTCAAATGTATTATTTTTCAGAATGGGTGTACAATTACCTGGTGGATGGCAAAGTGTTCCAGCACAAGCACAAATACCAACTGCAGCAGCACAACAAATAGCACAAGGAGTTGGTAGCGCATTGCCTCAAGCAACAGGAGTTGTAGCATATCCTATGCAACAGTTTCAAGTTAGCCCTCAGGTAAGTGAATTTTCTTATTAATATAGAAAAATACAATTTGTTTTTTTTTTTAAATATATATCCAGAAAAAATTTTTCCACCTGTATTTTTTCTTCATTTTGATTTTTATTTTTTTTTTATTTATTCACCTGCTTGTATCTTTTTTATTTATTTTTCTTATTCTTTTTTTCTGTTAGAAATAATATAATTGAATCATGTTTATTTACAATTTAAGTAACAAAATAAACCTTTAAGGATCTAACTTTTATTTAATCATTTTGGGACCTAAACTTATTTTTAAAAAAATCATTTTATTGATGCATTAGAATCTTTATTATTATTTTTTTTTTTTTTTTTGTCAATAAAATCAATTTAATAAAATTTGAAAAAAAAAAAATCATAATAAATAAAATATATACGAGTATATATATATATATTTTTTTTTTACTAATTTTATAGATAGCTGAAGATGAATGGCTTGCACCAAGTCTATTAGTGTAGCTGCCATGATGGCCTCCTCCATCCGTTTGCGGTTGTACATCAATATCGGCGAATGAATCGCAAGGTATGACATTGTACAAACAATCTAATTAGCTAGTTTGTAATAAATTCATTTAAATAAAATAAAATGTAAACATACATACATATTTAAAATGATGTTAATTATTAGAAAAAAATATATAAGAAAAACAACAATAACAACTGCAAAATGTGTATATTGAACGCATGGTATGAAAATCAGAATTTATAAATCAAAAAAAAAAAAAAAAAAAAAAGATAAACAAATCAAAAGATAAAAAAAAATAATTACATACTTAGTTGAAATTTTGAAAAAGACAAAAAAAAAAGGATAATTTAAAAAATTTGTAAAGAAAAAAAAAATTGTAACATTAGAAAATCCAAATAAGTGCAGTTGTAAAAATAAAAAAAAAAATTATGGAAATAATTTAAAAAAAAAATTATATTAATATTAACACTTGAATTAATTATTAATACAAAAAAAAAACATAAAAAAAAATAAAAATATAAATAAATAAAATTATAAATAAATTAAAATATGAAGAAAAAAAAATTAAAACAAAAACAAATCACAGTGATTTTCACAAAAATCTTTTTAGATCAAAAGCAAACATTTTTGAGCAAAAAAAAAAAATATTGCATTTTGCTCACGCTTACAAGTTGAAAAAAAAAATACATTTAAAGATTTAAAAAAAAAACCATAGAGATATTTTAAATGAAATAAAAAAAAAAAATGAATGAAATTCTTTAGAAATTATCCAAACTCAATAAAACTTATATAAAAAAAATTTAAATAAAAAATATATATTTAAAATAAAATAAAAACAAAAAAAAAACCTGTATTGTATAAGAATTTAAAAAATAATAATAATTTAAGGGTTCATAATAACAAAATATTTAATTAAAAAATAAAAATGCTGTAATCAAATTTCAAGTTTCACTAGCTGAAACAAAAAAAAAAAAAAACTCTGCTGTGATTACCAACTTGTTGATATTAATTACTATATTCCATTAATTCCACTATAAATAAATTAGAAAACAAACAAAACAACAACAACAACAAAAAATACCAAAATCGATTTAAGAAACTTTCTGACATATTACTAAAAAAAAGATACTATTTTTTAACTGTTCTAAAACGCATTTTATTCTTAAATTTAATCTTCCTTGTTTTTTTTTTTGTAACAAGTGAATCTTCCATTTTTCGTTTTCCATTTTATTTTCAAAATTACCTTAAAAGAAAAAAGTAAATTATTTTTTTTTTCTGTATCTTTTCTCTTTTCTATAAAGTTAATAAACCTACATCGAAATAAAATTTAAAATTTTTCAAAAGAAAAAAATGATAAAAAAAAAATAAAATAAAAATCGTGTACAGCATTCAAAATGACATATATACACATGAACCAAATTACATAGATAGGAAGGATAAAAAAAAAATGCAAAAAAACAAAAAAAAAACCAACTAAACAATCTTATTTATTCATCATTCAAAAAAAAATATTTAAAAAAATGTAAGTATGTATATCAATTTCATGTGATGCTTGAAAAATAAACAAGAAATAAAACAAAGAATTTAAAAAAAAAAAAACTTTAAAAAAGAAAATTTATAATAAAAAATTTAAAAACAATTGGTAACCTAAAATAATAGATTTAGAATTTACGTAAAAACATTGATTTACAATAATAATACAAAAAAAAAAACACACAAAACAGACATACAAACAATTTTAAAAAAATCATAAATTAATACAAAAATTATAAAATAATTTAAAACACAAAAAAAAACACAAAAAAAAAAAAACAAAAATATTAGTAAAAAAAAAACAATTAACAAAACAAGATTATTCTTACGAAGCGTTTAATTATTTAAAGAAAAAATAAAATCTGTAGATAGTTTACAAAAACCAAAAAACAAAAGAAAAGAGAACATTTAAGCCAAATATTTAAGAAAAAGAAAAAAACACATACAAAAAAAAAAATAAAATAAAAACTTAAATTTAAGGAAAAAAAAATGTATTTGTTGTAAATAGAAACTTTAAATTTATCAACAAAAAAAAATAAATAAATAAACTAAAAATAAATTAAAAAACAAAAAAACATTGCGTTGTGTGAACACCATTATTAAATTGTTAATTTTAAAATGAAAAAAAAAAACAAGAAAAAATAAGGAAAACCAGTGAAATTTAGAAAGAAAACAAAAAAGTGAAATTAGAAAAAAAAAAACAAAATAAATGGTTGTGCACTTAATATACAAAATAAATATTAGTTAAATTATATTTGAAACAACAAAAAAAAAAATGAAACAACAAAAAAATAAATAAATCAAAAAATTTATTTTTCTCAATGTCCTTTTTGTATTAATTTCTTGAATATTAAATTTTTTTTTAAATAAAAAAAAAACCGTTTATTTGAAAATCTGAAAGATTAAATTGAAACAATGTTAAACCACACAGATAGAAAAAAAAACACATTAACTACTCATATATTATTTGAAATAATACGTGACAGCTCTAACCCCACTGTAGCATCCCAAAAAAAAGGATATATCCTGTGTATGTTTGTAAATTGCGTAGCTCTTACTATGGTTGTGTACATTTTCAGAAAGAAAAAAAAATTCCAACCAGTCAAAATAAAATGTGTTGTAATTCAAAATTAAAGAGTAATATATCCGTAACAAAAAAAAAATTTATTTATTTTTATTGAAAAACAATCATTTTTAAAAAAAAAAAAATCATTTATTCATAATTTAAATTTAGAACAACAAAAAAAAAAAACATCTTTCAAATTAAAAAACAGCAAAAACAAAAAAAAATACATTTAATAATGAAAGCTGCAAAAACAAAAAACCTTAAATACAATTATTTAAAAAAAAAAAACCAATTGAAAAGCAAGAAAATAATTTAATTAAAAATTATAAATTATAAATTAAAAATTAAACAAACAAACAAAAAAAATAAGCTGAAATGAGAAATAAATTTCATCAAAAATTAATTAATGAAAAATTTAACGAAATTGTAGTTGATAGTAATTAAGAAAATAAAGAGAGAAAAAAAAAAGATAATATAAAAACAAAAACAAAATAAAAATAACAATGATAGAATTTTATACAGATACAAAAACAAGAAAAAAAAAATAATATGTCAGAAACATAAAAAAAAAAACAATTAAATTAAAAAAATTGAAAAATAATTAAAAAACAATTAGTTACCTATAGAATTTGAAAAAAAAAAAAATAAAAAAAATTTAAATAATAGAGAACAACAAAAAAAAAAGTATAAAGTAAGTTTAAAAATTGTACGTATGTAATTTGTCTCAAAGAAAATAAAAATATATTTGAGTAAAAAAAAAAAATAATAAAAAAAATAAAATAGATAAATTTGTAGTTGTATGTGAAAAATTAGTAACAAAATAAAAACAAATGAAAAAAAAAAAATAATAATAATAAACAATTATGTAGGAAAATAATTAATGAATAAATTAGTGAAAGAAATTTAAAAAAAAAAATTATATTATATTAAAATTATATTTATATACATATTATATATATACAATATATATATAGGTACATACATAATACATATATTTAAAAAAAATAAAATGATAAACGAAATAATTTTAAGAAAATATTATGTCCTTAATGTTAAATTAAAAAAAAAAAAAAAGCAAGGTAAGTGAAAAAAATTTAGAAATTATGTAAATGAAAAATTAAAGTGAAATTTATTGATAAAATTACAAAAAATAAAAATAAAAATAAAAATAATAATAATTATTAATACATACATACATACATATAGGTATATGCAAAAGCAAACAAAAAACAATAAAAATAAAAATAAAAATAAAATTTAATAAATGTTGCCTAATTCAAATGTTATTTTGTTAGTAAATTTAAAGAAAAAAAGGAAAAACAAAAAAAAAAAAATACAAAATTTTCATAATTTTTTGTGTTTAATTTTTTTTTTTGTTTTATTCAATATCAAATTTTATTTGTTGCACTTGTTAAGTTATAAAATATAACATCCAAATGAATTTAATTAAATATTATCAGTGTTTTTCAAGTGGGAATGTTATATATACATATATTTCTGAAAAAAAAACACTTAAAACAGAACAAAAAATTACCTTATAATTATAATTTAATATTATTTACATAAATTATGTGATAATTAACGTAAAATTTTAATTTAAATTAAATAAAAAGCATTTTTTCCACTTTCAAGCAACAGGGCTGTTCTCTTTACTGGCTCATTAGTTAATAAAAAAGAAAACATATGAAAATGAACGAACCACTTTTTAAACTTTTTTATCGAAAATAAATATTTTCTTTAAATTTAATATAGGGATTGTTATCAATATTGAGCCGAATTAATAGTTACAATATATCTAACTTGAATTTTGTTCACATTGCAGAGCATAATTATTCACAGAAATCCTGTAGAGACAGATGTCCTTTGGTACTATTGAAAAGTTTCATAGAATAATTAATTTTTGATTTAATCTCAAGCGTCATCCAAAACATCATGAAAGCACTTCAATGGAACAAGACAACTTGTTAATCACATGAAGCACATGCTCTTACCGTGTAAATGATACACAGAATTTTCATCCTTAAACGTATTAAAAGTCCATTCAATACAAAACCATAATATAATTTCTATATACTATGTATTTATAAAAAATTTATATATCTAAAAATTTCATACATATGTATGTGATATCTTTATTTGATATCGAGTGATCTAGATGATATTTCGAACATAGAATTTCGAAAAAGCTCTATAGAAATATTTCAGTAAAAAATTCCACAAAACTTTTCAATAACATACATTCAAGGGTAAAGTTTTGTCCACATCTTTGCTATTGTTAGACTCACCTGAAAAAAGAAAAGTTAAAAAAGACAAAGGAAAGAAATTTTTTAGCCTTTCAAAAAATTTTCATGTCTCGAATTTTCTCCAAATTTTTATATTTCACAATAAGGTGTTTTTTTTAACTTCAACTTTATATTAAAAACTTAAACAACTTTTAAATCCTTCAATAGTATCCTTTTACTTTGAATCATATCAATTTAAATGAGACTACAAAATGTTAAGAAAGACTCAGCTCAGGATTGCATTGGTCTCATTACCTTATAACCGACAAATAATTGATTCTATTCACCCACGTGAAAAAAAAATATTTAATTTTTTATTTTTGAATTTTTATTTTCCATGTACAATACAATCAAAGTTAACCTTTGACACAAGATATTCATCAATGATTGTGATTTTTTTTTATTTTTTATTTTTTATTTATTTATTTTTTTTTTTTTGACAGACATTCAGCCATTAAAGTTAAAATGAATGAAACAAACTCATGCATTTTCAGAAATAAAATTTAAAAAAAAACAAACATTTCAATGCTAAACAAATAAGGACCAACGCTAAAATGTGTTTCGTTGCATTTAGTTTTTTTTTTTTTTTATAAATTCTATTAAATTGAAATTTTGAATATAAATGAAATGCAAAATATTAGAATGTAAAGTAAACTTTCTTTTTCGATATCTTTTGTAAAAACACAATATTTTATTTTTGTTTTTTATTATCAAATTTATAAATTTTTTTATGAATAACTAACTTTCAAAAAACTATAATCGTGTATCGGGTTTTCCGATAAAATAAATATGTATATATTTTTTTTTTTAATTTACCACATTTTAGTTAAACTTTTTACATTGAAAAAATAAAAACCAACTCAAATGAAAATTAATAATAAAATTTAAAACAATAAAATAAAATCAAAAAAAACAAAAAACAAAAGTAAATATGAATCAAATAAAAAAAAATTAAAAAGAATACTGAACTTCAAAGTAAAAATCAAAATAAAATAAACAAAATTTTTCAAAAAAAAAATAACAATGCTAATTATTTTAAAATAAAATGACAAGAAGTTAAAAAAAAAACATAAAATCAAAAATATAGCTATTAAATACATGCATAAACATACACATACATATTATTGATAAATAATTCATCAATGAGAATCATGTTTGCAAATAATTAAATGAAGAAAAAAAAAAATCAAAAAAACATGAAAATAAATTTGAATTATAATTAAATAATATTAATAAGGAAAAACAAAAGAACATAATGAAAAGAAAAAATCAAAAACACAAAACACAAAAAAAAAAAAATATTGCACAAAAAAAAAAATAAATGTAGTAGCAGCACCCAGTTGAAAAAAATAAATAATTAAAAAAATAAAACAAACAATTATAGTAAATATTTAAGAATAAATTGTTAGCTTAAAAAAAAAAATAAAACAAACAATAAAATAATTTGATTTTACTTTCTTTTTTTTTATTGTTGTTGGATTTTTATTTAATTAAACCAAAAAGGAAATAAATAATACACAAAAAAACATACACCAAAATATTTGAAATACATCCCATAATAAATTGAAAAATTTTTCCAAAACATAAAAAAATAAAAGTCAAAATGTGGTAAAAAAAAAAGCACACACACACACACAAATTAAAAATATATGAATTAATAAATAGGTGAATAAAAAATTTTTAAAAAAAAACCAAATAGCTATAACAAACATACATACATATTTAATATTTAATTTCCAAAAGAAAATACATATAAAAAAGCCAAAAAAAAAAAAAAAAAAAAAACAAATTTAGAAAAAATATTAATTAAAAGAAATATTTAAACAATTCAAATACAAAAACAAAAAAGAATTTAAAAATAATAATAATAATAATTAAATATTAAAACAACAAAACACACACACAATTATTTAAAAATAAAAAGCAATACCTTTAATGAATTGTTTTTTTGTTTTCAGACAAACAAATAAATACAAATTATTTAAAATTTATAATATTTTTTTTTTTCAATTTTCTCATTGTGCTTTTCCCATTTTTTTTTTTTTTTTTTGATATTTTCATAAAATCTTGGCTGTGGTTGGAATTATTTATTTGGGTTTTTTTTTTACAAAATTTTATTCAATTTCAAAAAAAAAAAAAAAAAAAAAACCAAAAAAAAAAAACATTAAATAATAATGAAAAAAAAAATTTTTTTTTAATAATTATTAAATATTTTTTTTAATTTGTTTTGTTGTTAGGAAAATTTCATTGTTTTTTTGATTTTTCTATAATTGCGCACACGTATATTAATATACAATTTTTTTTTATTTAAAATTGAAACAAGAGCAGAAAAAAAATAACAAGTAATGATAAATATATATGTATCAATGTACTATAAAAATAAAAATAAAATTAAAAAAAAAAAAGAATTAAATAAAATATATGTATATGTATGATAGTTGGTAAAATAATAATTAATAAATAATTTGTACTTAATGACAGAATAAAAAAAAATTAATTTAACAAAAAAAAATAAAACAGAAAAAAAAAAAAAAAGAATTAGAGAAAAATAACATTTTAAAACACAATATATATACATATATACATACATATATAAATTAATTTATTGACCACCGCCATTATATTTGGCAATGGAGAAAACACAAATCAATTAAATAAATGGAGAAAATAAAAAAAAATTTAATAAGTAATAAAAAATAAATTTAAAATAAAATAAAATATATTTCAATTAACAATATACATACATACATATATAGTATATACAAATATCAAATTATAAAATGATAAAGAAAAAACCTAAAACAAAAAACAAAAAAAACAAAAATATTTTGATGAGAAGAAAAAAAAAAAAATAAATGCGTTAAAAAAGAAATTTTAAGTCAAAAATTGAAATTAAAAAAAAAATTTATAAAATAAAAAATGTAAATAATATAAAAATGACATTGAATGCAAAACAAGAAAAAATAAATATATATATATATATATATATTAATAAACGAAAAAAGAAGAAGAAAGAAAAAAAAAACAAAACGAATAAAAGCTATGATATATCATAATTCCCCTATATATTATACATATAGAGATAAATTAATGGAAAAAAAAAGAATATTGATAAAAAAAAACAAAGAAAAAAAAAATTAAAACAAAAGAAAAACGATAAATGAAAAATAAAAATATACATTAAAAAATGTTAACCAAAAAAAAAAAAAAAAATAAATATATATTGTTGTTTTATTTCAAAATTTACCTTTTAGTTTTCAATCTGGATCAACTTCAATTGATCCTTGTGGGAAAATTTAATGAATGAGAAAAAAATGTATGGGAAGTGGGATTGAAGTCATGAAGACTTTCATTTACACCACGGTCCACGATATCTAATACCAAAAAGAGGTTAAATGTGTTTGAGGTGGCTCTATCTAAGATCAGTTGTTGATAAGATCACAAAAGAAATTGTGAAAATTGTTAAATATTAACTAACAACTTTCTTCATCCTAAATACAGAAGAATTTGTTATCTGGGTTAGAGAAAACAGTTTAGTAATTGAGTAAATGTGACAAAGAGTGTTTTAGAAAATGTGTAAAAGGAACAGGTTCATTAAGTTCACGATGTTTGTTATGTGAATGTGTAAAGTATTAAGTGAGTATGGCCAATGAGAGATGAGGATGATTTGATCACATTTCGATATTGCGGGAGCGGAAGCCGTGAATAACTATGAATGAGAGAGCAGATTATTCTTTGTTTTTGCTTCTGAGAAGAAAGAGATTCACTTACAACTTGCAACAAGTAAACATCGGAATCGGAGTAGTTTTTCCATTAATCTATTCTTATGTCCTGATTGTAATTTGTAGCGATTGTTATGTTTTTTTAGTCTCTGATTTTTTTTAACCTTAATTAAAACCCTTTAATTTTTTCTAAATTTCTAAGGCCTTAAGTAGTTTTTACAAGAAGGAAAAACAAATATTTTTTTCTAATTTTAGAAATTTTATCTGTATTTTTATAAGTTCACGGTACATCCTAACTCTCTATTGAGTTTCTTTTTTCAATCTTCCGAGGTCATTCTCGTCTATGCCATTTTATATTATTAAGCAGAGAAAGAATTTTAAAAAAAAAATTAATCAAATGAAATGAAGCAAACTACTTCAAAGTAAGGAAAGTAAAAAAAAAACACAAAGTACAGGTAAGATCCTAAAAAACTTGAAGACTGAAGAATCAAACTGGAAAGAAATGGTAATAATTTTTAGAGAATTCAAAAGCTTTTTTTTTTTCAACCCTTTTTTTAGCGTAAAACTTTTTTTTTTATTGATTTTTTTGATTTTTGGTTGATTAAAATTTACGACATGAATAATATAGGAAAATTATTAAAAAATTAGAAAGACTTTAGTTTTTTTTTCTTTTCTTTAGGTTTATGCTCACAATAGATTCTTTTTTTGTTGGTCATTAAATTTATCCTTTGATTTTAGCGAATATCGAAAACTTTTGAATATACATATGTATGTATATAAAGACTGTATTACAGTAAAACTGATCATTATGTCCTTTTTTTATTGTTGTTATGTTTTAACTGTTTTATTTATTTTTAGTATATATTTCATAAAATTATTTTTTGTTTGTTTTTTTTTTTTTTTCATTTATCCTCTAAATAAAATCTTGAAAAAGCACATTCAGCAAGGCAATAAATTTTGTTAAAAATACAAAATCCTCGAAAAAACATATATATGAATTTATATCTGTATTATTCAATACATACACACATATGTATATATACAGGATGCCACATATATGATTTTTCAAATTTATAAAAATAAATAGCATGTATTATGTAGAATTTATATATATGAATGTATGTTTTTTTAAATTTTTGTACAGATAGTACATACATACACATATATAGTACGAATATTACAAATAATACTAATATGTGTTGATTTAAAAAAATTTCCTTTTTTTTTTTTTAAATGAATAATTTTATTTATATACATATATATACATGCATACTACGTACATCATATCATTTTTTTATTTTATATACATACATGATTTTTGTTGATATGTAAATATATATATATTTTATACGTAAATTTATTCATATACGAGTATATAAGTATAAGTATGAAAACAGCATTGTCTGCTTGGTTGGACACGAATAATAATAATTCATGATTTGGAGATTATACGTTCAAGCAGAAATTTTTGCATTTAAATCATTCTGTCCATCGTTTTTGTATACATATACATACAAATAGATAGATATACGTATATATGTATATATATATTTATAGTAAGTATATAAGTTTATGGAATGAAAATACATACATACGATGTTTTCTGATCTATTATGCGATAATCTGCTTTGCATATAATACATAAATCTATATACGATTTCCATATATGTATGTATGTATGTATGTATGTACGTGTGTGCATTAACAGATTATTATTATTTTATCATTTTTTTTAAATTTTATTATTTTTAAATATATATACTATATTTTTTTTTTTTTTTATTAAAATGCTGCAATAAATTTAACATAATAGCATAAGGATAATGACTACAAATTATACGTACGTATATATGTATGTATATATGTACTTATATGTATATATGTATATATTTTTTTTTTTTTAAAAGTTATACATACATACTCGTATGTGTGACATATTCGATTTAATAGCTAATTTATTTAGATATATTTATCCATACACACACACACACACAACTACAAAATTTTATAGAAAATATTTACATATAAATCAATGTTTAAAAATAAAATAAAAAAAATTAGACATCTAATAAAAAAAGGACACGAATGTTCAAAACTACATAAATAACTAATTGAATTAGTTGAATTTTAATTTTTTATAATATAAATTATGAATTTTTTAAGATAAAGATGATTACCTAATAGTAATTATTAGCATGTTTGATATTTTTGAAAAATGATTAAATTAATTCGATGATGCAATATTTTTATAGGCTCTAATATTTTGTTTTTTTTTTTTTGTGTACATACATACATATGTTGATTATAATCGACAGCCAATACTTTCTATAATACGTAGATTTTTTTTTTTATCCATTGAAGCCAAAGCAAATAAGTCATTTCATTTTTGAGAAAATGTGCATTAAAGGGACATTCTCCAAAATAAAACTGATCCGATTATTTGAAGAAAACATAATTCTCAAAACAATGAGAACGATAACTTATGAAGAATTTTGAGTTAATCTTCGGTCAAACATACAAAGTTATTAAAATTTAACAAAAAAAAATCTTGCACACTTTCAGTAAGGATACCGAAGAAGATTTATGGAAAAGCTTCCAATAAGAATTAGAATAAATCATGAATTTTTAATGTTAATGTAAAAGTAAGATATTGTAAGGTTCACGTGTGACTGAAAATGGATGAAAAGAAGATGTATACCAAGATATTAAGTTCATTAAAATAGAAAATTGGAAAGAAAAGCCCATGGCCGGAAAAGTCAAAAAATTGTATAATAAAGGGATCCAAAACTCATATATAGAGGATTATACAGCCATAGTAAAAAATTATTTCCGAATTTCATACATCCACCTAATAAATAAAACTGAATTCTTTTTTTTTAAGAAACTGATCTCAAAATTTAAAGCTCTTTCATATATTTCCAGTTTTTTTCATAAATTTATCTAAAATCTAAGATTACTTTTTGTTCAAATATATTTAGAAATTTCTCTTAACACAAAAAACAAACTTACTTCTCATATAATTACATTTATAAAATGAAAATTATGATTTGTTTTGTGTGTGTGTGTGCATGTGTGTGTTTTATAGCATATTTTATAGCACAAACAAAAATAATAATAAAGAACATTAGAAGAAGAAAAAAAAAATCAAAAGATAAACGTATATGAAATGAAAATATAAAAAAAAACAAAAACACATAATTTTTAATAATACATTTTCATATTTCTAATCATAAAACATAAAAATAAAATATTTTTATAATTATACTCAATTTTTCATATTTTCTTCTTTCTTGTTTTTGTTTTTATTTTATTTTTATTTTTTTTTTCAACACCAAAATTGTTCATAGATTTTAATATTTTAAGGATTCTCTCTGTATTATAAAACAAATAAGAGTATTTATATGAAACAAAAACAAAAACAAAAAAAAAAGAAAATAATAATAAACAATTTTATACCATAATAAGTCCAATTTTCTTCATAAACCTATGTGTACCTAAATTATTTTTGTTGTTGTTGTAAAGAATTGTTTTTATGTATTAATGCAACATCAGTATTAAAAAAAAAAATAATAATAATAATAAAACAGGAATGTATATATGGTATATTCCACCTCTGTCCTGTCATTTGACTGTTTTATAGGTCATAAAAGCAATTTTTTCCAATAATAAGATTTGTTAGTGAAGACAAATAAAATAAAAAACCAGAAAGAAACATCCAAAAAAATAAATAAATAAATAAAAAATAAAATAAATACAAAAAAGATACGCATTGTATATGAGATACTTTTTATATACTCTCTGTTTTACAGGGTGATGCTGAAAATTGGGTGAAAAAAGATAAAATATCAATTGTTGAGTTGTATGATGTTCTAGGGAATTTTTAAAGGCCAGACCGGGTTCATAAACTAAATAAATTAACTCCTCTTTTTGATTTTTTTTTTTCAACTGATTCTTAGTTTTCATGTTTAAAATAAGTTTCTGTGATAATTGAAAAAAGTTTTATAATTATTTTTTTTGCTTTTGTGAAAGATGGTTCTTATTACTTAAGATGCCAGAACATTTTGACACTTTCTAGCAGCTAAACGGTTTATAAAATATAAACTCATACCTGTCTATATGATTTTTTGTTAGTTTCAACATGGATCTTTTTTTGCTTTATTTTTTTTTTTTTACATTAATTCTGTGCTACCCTGTTTATATACATGCATAAACTATATTCCAAATGAAAAATTATCCTTTTGTATACGGAATGTTTATTGTTTATTGTCTCAGTACTAGGTTTTCATTTTTTGTTTTTTTTTTTTTTTCGCCTTTTTTTTTTCAAATTATGTGTTTTAATATCACGTTTTACTGCAACATACAACATTTATTTATGACTATGGGAAGGATACACGTACTTAAGCAATAAGATAGAAAAAGAATTTGTTATGATATGGAGAATCCCTGCCTGTTTTTTTTTTTTTTTATTTCTTTCTTATAAATACAATTCTACAATATATGAAAAAATTCACTGTTTATAATACATATAATGTTTATATAAAACCTAGTGTACATGAAATTCTAATATAATATTCGTAAATTTTGTTGTGCTTTTTTTTTTTTGTTTTTTTTGTATATTCTAAACGCCTTCACTCCTTGTTTTATTAAAGTCCAGATTTTTTTTTTTATTATTATAAATAATATTTATTTTATTTTTTTTTTACTGAATATTTTTCAAATATGAATGTTATTTGTATCCGCAATCGCATCCTTAATGGTTTTATTTTTTCTAAAACAAAACAAAAAATCAACTTCTGTTCCATTTCTTTATTTATGTGTTTTATTTTTCGGTTTATTTAGAAATCAAGAAATAAAAATAATAAAAAAATAAAAAAATAGGAAGAAGAAGATGAAGAAAATAACGTTAATATAATACTACATGTGAAATTGCAATCATTTCATAAAAATTTTAAAGTGAAATAAAAATCTCAGCAACAAAAAAAAAAACAAAAAATAAATAAGTAAATAAAAAAAAAAAGGAAGTACACACACATGAATCATGATATAAAAATAATATAAGACTCAGTTGGTAAAGTCATATCACGATTTTGTTATTTTTATAACATTATAGATACGATACACATAAAATCTTGATTTTCATCATAAACTTTATAAATCGCTATTTGTTGATTGCGTTTTTTTTTTTTTGGTTTTTCTTTTTACTTTTTTTTTTTTTTATTTTTTTGATTTTTATGTTGGAAAATTTCATTTTCTTATTAAAAATTTATTATTATTTTTTATAATCGTAAAATATTTAAATAAATTTCAAATAACGTTTAATTATTGAATTCATGTTGAAAAGTTTGTATATGGATTGCCAAATTCTTCATTTAGGAAAAAAAATGTACATATTCAAAATTACACATGGTAGCCGTTGAAATTTTACAAATAAAAAATAATCAATGAATTTTATTTGATAGAATTTAATTTTAATTTTATCAGATTTTATTATTAATTAATTATTTAGGTATTTAAATCTATTAGAGGACAATATCCAATGAAAAGGACTACAAGGATCCATTATTTTACTTTTTGTTATTTTCTACCGCCCTGTTCTTTCAATTATGAGGACGTTCATTGTTTCTTTCATTTAATAATAAAGTCTGTTATGTAAGACTTTGAATTTTAGGTTCGTTTTATGAAATTTTTTATAAAATTTACAGTTCATGTTAAATCGATTAAAAGTATCTATGGGCTCAACCTTTGAAAAAAAACACCAATTTTTTTGCTACAATCATTTAGAAATTACATTTTTGTATTGAAACGAAATCATGGAATCAAAAAATGAACAAAATTAAGTCTCGTAATTCAATATAGATTTCTAGAAAAAAAATTTTTTTAGCAAAGTTTATTAAGAAATTTCAATAACAAAGAAAAAAACAATCAATTTCTTTTAATAAATTGCTATATTTCATGACTTCAATATTTTTTTCCTTACATACATAAAAAGGAAAATCATAGTGTTATACTTGTTACTGTGCAGACAGAACGTTTTGAATAAATTACATCATTTATGGTTTAATTAAAAAGTGTCATAAAAGTGAATGATATTATAATATTTCATGGCTTATAATAGGATACCTATTTTCAATTTATAAAAAAAAAAAAATTTTTTTTTTTTTGCATTTTACATTTGTATTATTATGGTATTTTATTTTTTTTTTACCTTTAAAAATTATCAATATGTTAGAGAGAAAATATACATTACATAGGTATGAATTTAAAATAAAAAAAAATAAAAAAAGTAAAAAAAAAAGTTTTTCATGCAACATTAATTTACATTCCTTTCAAGAGTCAGGCAACTTCATCTATATATTAAAAAAAAAAATAATGAAAAAAAAAAAAAAAAGTAAAATACATTATACAATTTTATAAAAAAAAAAAAACGATATCATATAACCACTCACACACATATAAACATGAAATGTATCTATAAATACATTATCATACAGAGAAATGGAAAAAAAAAAAAATATAAAAGAAGAAAAAAAAAACACCTCTGGACATGTTTTGCATAATAAAATGTGTTGCATTAATGGCGCAATATGAATATTAATGTAATACTTATACGGTGGACATAAATATTCCATTATTTTGATGCCTTTTAAACAAAATAAAAAACGAAAGGTGAAAATGTATTAAAAAAAAAACAACAACAAAAAAAAAAAAAAAAAACAGACAAAGATAAAACAAAAGCGACATAGTTTTAAAAAGTCATTTTACATTAAAATACTTATAATACAGATTACAAAAATATCTCATTTTGATAATTTTTTATTTATTTTTTTTTTTTTTTTATTTTATTAAAATGATTTTTTATTATTAAATTTTATATATTAAGAAATTTTGTAAAATGAAAATTAATTCTGAAAAACTTTTAACTTTTTACATTTTGAACAATATTATAGATTCTATTTTTTTTTTTTAAAGATTTTTTTGTATTAGATTCTGTCACTCTGGATACACACAACTAAATAGTATCGTTCAGATCAATGATCTTCAAACCTTATTTGTTATTCCACCACTATTAATCGTCTACCAGTGCAAAGGATCATATCCTATTGTAGAAAAAAAAAATTTTGTGTAAAAAAAAAAAAAAAACAGAATCTATTTTTTTGAAGCTAAAGTTAAAATTCTTTAGAAACTTCAAAGAAAGTAAGAAAAAAAAATTCTCATGACCCTATACGTTGATTAGCTTTGTAAAAAAAAGCATTGATACTTTTTCTCCCCCTTTTTGTTTTTATTTGCAACAATAAATAAGTGCTTTATTGCATTCATACAAATGACATAAATAAATTAATTAATCTGCAGAAAGTTCGTGACATCATTTCTATTTATAAATTGAGTTTTAAATGTTTTTTTTTCTTTTCAAATCTTTTTTTCACAATACAATCGTAGTTAACGTGATTGATACAAGCTTTCGGTGTAATAGGGTGGGTCTAATAGAGTGGGTCTAGTAAAAAAGTAATCTTTTCAAAAGGATCAAAAAAACCAAAAGCGGAATCCGAAACTTTTCACTTTGAATCTATATTTCAAGCAAGATACAAGATACAAGATACAAGATACAAGATACAGATACAAGATACAATATACAAGACACAAGATACAGATACAAGATACAAGATACAAATACAGATACAGATACAAGATACAAGATACAGATACAAGATACAGATAAAAATACAAGATACAGATACAGATACAGATACAAGATACAAATACAAGATACAGATACAAGATATAAAATACAAGATACAAGATACAAGATACAAGATACAGATACAGATACAAGATACAGATACAAGATACAAGATACAAGATATAAGATACAGATACAAGATACAATATACAAGACACAAGATACAGATACAAGATACAAGATACAAATACAGATACAGATACAAGATACAAGATACAGATACAAGATACAGATAAAAATACAAGATACAGATACAGATACAGATACAAGATACAAATACAAGATACAGATACAAGATATAAAATACAAGATACAAGATACAAGATACAAGATACAGATACAGATACAAGATACAGATACAGATACAGATACAGATACAAATACAAGATACAGATACAAGATATAAAATACAAGATACAAGATACAAGATACAAGATACAAGATACAAGATACAAGATACAAATACAAGATACAAGATACAAGATACAAGATACAAGATACAAATACAAGATACAAGATACAAGATACAAAATACAAGATACAAATACAAGGATCTTAGCTACATTCCATTAGAACATAATTTTCATGTAACTTTAATTACAAATTATTTATAAGTAATTAAAAAGAATATGTCGTCTTATTAATTTTGTCATATTATTATTTGGCTTTGTACTTAAGATGTCGTTGATATGGCGCTGCAACGAATCGAGCTTTGGCCTCCTTAATATAGAAGAGTAAGTATTTTAAGGAAATTTTATTTTCTAGTAATATCCTTCAAATTTTTGTACTTTTTCTATAACAGAAATGGTCCGGAAGCATTTCTCTGAGTGGCAACGCTAATTATTAGTTTTATTTCTTTTTTAATGTTTATTTTTGCATTATTAAAAAAACCGACAGTTTGTTAAATTGTTAAATTTGATATTTAAATATTTGTTTTTTTTTTATTTATCATTTATTTTTATATTTAAACAAAATAAATAAATAAAAAATAAGCCAATTGATATTTTCATTTATTTTAACACCATAATTAATTGTTCTATTTTTTATTTATTTTTTCTTTTTTTGTATATTTATTGAGGGCATCGATATTTTTATAAAAACAACAACAAAAAAACATTTAAAAAAAAAAACAAAAAATTTATAAAAAGATACAAGAAAAAATTGTAAATAATTAAAACGAAAAAAATGAAAAAAAAAAATTGTAATAATAATATTAAAATTAAAAGCAAGACCACTGAAACCGGCATAAAAAAAATAAGTTTCCATGATAATGATGTAATTGCAAACCATAAATAGATTGTGCAGAAAATAAAAAAAAAAAAATAAAATTTAAAAAAAAAACACAAACAATAAATAAATACCTACTTTTGGTTATTGTTGTTGTGTTGTTGTTATTTGTAGTATATAGTAAATGGATTTTATTCCCCAAAAAGTCTTTATTGGTTTCAACAAAAACATAAATTTGTTCTTCAATTTGTTAGCGAATGTTTTATGTCATTTAATGTTATTTATTTATTTTTAATTTTTTTGTTTTTTTTTATTTTTTAGTTAAAGTGTTTCAATTTTTTTATTTTTTTTTTTATTTTTCAATAATTTATTTATATGTATTTTATTTTATTTAAAAAAAAAAAGGAAAAAAACAATTTTAATCCTGATGTTAAATAGATCTGTCTTCACCAGATGAAATATAATATTATTTTGGGGGATTAAATTAAAATACACACACACACATATACACATACAATAATATGTACGTATGTATGTATGTATATAAACTATTCCCAATCGAAATATAATGAAAAATATAATTTGTATTTCATTTTAATTTATTTTCTATTTAAAAAAAAAAATAAAAATAAATAAATAAACAAAAATGGATATGGAATTTTAAAAATGATACAGAAAATGAAAAAAAAAAAGAATATAATAAAATTTAAAAAAAAAACAATATCTATATTGCATATGTGTAGATACATCAATAATGTAAGTATATAGGTATATAATAAAAATGAAATATAACACACACACACATAAATTATATCTGTTTTCTATTATTTATGTATTTAACATTTTTTTTTTATTTATCCATTCATTTGTTATTTATTTGTGTTGTTGTTTTTTTTTATTATTTATTTTCTTTTTAATATATTATAAAATTGAACCTATTAAATATTTTTAAAAAAAAAAAAAATCCTAAAAGCTTTAAATTGAAAAATATTTTGAATTTTATTCACAAAATTATTATAAATTTTTTGTTTTTTGTTTTTTTTTTTTTTTTTGTATAAAAATTGTGCGTAGATTTTCAAAAAACAAAAAAAAAACAAATAAATTATTTATTTTATATATTAAAAAAAAAAAACACACACGTCTGTTTTATTTTTAATATATTAAAGGATATTCAATATGCTTTCTATTTTATTCAATAATTCATGAGAAAAATCTGACGAAAAAAAGAAAATTTCAACAATTCGGTGAATTGAAAATTGTATGACAGCATCCTCTTAATTTTACGTATCACTTTATCATTATAAAAATATCTATCAACACTATATATTCTCCGCCACCCCCCCCCCCCCCCCCCTATTCACTATAATCTAAAAGTCTTAACGCTAAATAAAAAAGAAAATACTAGGAAATTCAAAATTTCAATGCCACTAAACTTAATATTGTCAGTTTATCTTTTCGATATGGCGAGTTTATTTTAAATGCCACTTTATTATTAATTTTATGTGTTAAAATTACTAAAAAAAAAAACTTTTATTGAATGTTCATATGTATATGTTTCTGGCCTAATTTAAAGTTACTACAAAATTCCTAGAACTTCTTAAGAGGTGTAAAAAGTATTTTTCGACATCTGCCCTTATTATCATCATCTACATATATATGAAACCGACATCCGCCCCCTAACTCAAATATATTAGAAATACTGTCCTATTTTTTTACACAGATTAAAATTAAAATTCTTACGATAAATAAATGTAATTGTATCTCTATCACCTAGATGTACATAGTTCAACTGTAATGATTTTATTCTAAATTCAATGATTTTCATTTTCCGAATAACACATCATCAACACAAATCAAAAGATATTCAAGATAAATCATTAAAAAAAAAAACAAATTTAAAAAAAAATAAAATTCAATATTTAATTTTGAAATTCTATTGAAAAAAAAACATTTGAAGATATTATCGATTACAATTTATCAGATCCTTAAACATAATTCATGAGAAAATTAAATATTCAATTTACATTTTATTATTATTCAGAATTTCCTTTTTAACTCATTTCTTATTTAAAGTATATTTATTTAGTTCTTGGAAGTTTGAAATGTTGTATTACACCTTTACACTTTTTCCAGATACAACTTAATCTACTACACATACAAAAAAAAAAAAAAAATTATCTCTTAAATCCACAATAAGATTTTGATTTTAGTATCGTGCTCGAAGAATTACGAACGAAGAATCTTTATTATATTATAGTTCATTCTTGATGTATCTTTCATCTGAACTATTTTCTAAAAGTACCTTTTAGATTTAAAAAAATATCTAATCCCTAATGACAATACCAATACTAAAATAAACTCAATATCTATTAATTAAAAAGTTAAAGGATTCGATTAAAGTCTTGCTATAGTTAAAAAATAAAATAAAAAATAAATTCCAATATTTTTTTTTTTCTGATAATATTAATTTTCTATTGAAAACTATAAATAAAATTGAATTTACGTGCATACATATATTGTCAGTCAACTCTTTCTTTTTTTTTTTTTTTTGATTTTTTTTTTTTTAAATACAAAATGCTAAAGCAAAAAGCAAAAATAAAACAAGAAAAAATAAACCTAAACGGAATATAAAATTAACAAGAGAATAGTTTTATGTTTTATAAAATTGAATTCCAGTCACGTAAATTTTGCAAGCAAGCCTGTTTTGTATTTTTATTCGAATACATTATGTTTTAGAATACTATTGAAATAAAATTACTGTTTTTTTTTCTCTCTCTCTCCCCTCCATTTTTTTCTTTTTACCCTCTGTTTCTAAATTGTTTCTCTGTTGTTTTTGTTTTTTTTTTTCATTGCAATTTGGTGCATCTCATAAAATTTTAAAGGATTTCTATGAAAATTTATACATAGTATGAACAAGAGAAGAAGAAGAGAAAAAAAACACAACATTATAACAGCAAAAATGTGTTTAAAGTCGAAAAATAATACAATGCAATTCAACAATCTTTTATCTAAAAACCTCATAGCTTAAACTATCGGTTTATATCGAACAAGTAAAAAAGGAAAAAAAAAAAACCAAAATAGAAATAAAATTCTTTTTTTTTTTTTCTTTCTTCTCTGCTTCTTTTTTTTATTCTATTTTCAGGGGAAAAAAATACAATGTACAATCTTATATACATATATATACAGGATCAAAGGCTTTCTCTCTATGCATTTGGTGGTAATTCCTTCCGGCAGAAATCACTTTTCAAAAACCAAACGGAAGTCTTTGGTCACGTTTAACCATTTTGCCAGTAAAACTTCCAAATAAGTCGTTCATATAAAAATGTTCAGTGGTTTATGGAGACATATTTCCTTTGATTTTACAAATTCCTTTTTGTTTTTTCTGGTTTAACTTGGTTATCCTGATATTGTTGAAATCATAAAGCAACTTAAAATGTACCATGAAAAGGCGGTATTTTTATTCCCTGGAATACAAAAAAAAAAAAATAAATAAGAGAACATTTTTTATATGCTACATGTTCTATAATAGCAAGAAGAATAAATTATTAATTTTATAAAAAAAATCAAGGATTCAAGGATTTTATATGTATAGAGGTTAGTGATAACGTTTTTAAATTTAAAAACAGAAGAAAAAAAATTTAATGTACACAATAGATTTTTATTTCAACTAAAAGATGATTTTTTTTTTTATTACTTCAATGTTTTTTACTTTTTTTATTTGAAATTTACTAAATACATGTCCTTTTTAATTGCATAATATAAATAAATACTGTTATTTTAAGATAAGAATTTATTGAAAAGTCATATGACCTTTCTCATAAAGTTTTCTTTATGTTAATGAAAAATAATCTTTTTAAACTATAATGTCACAAAGTCTGATTGTCGTTTACAGAAGGATCTTGTGAGAGTCAGAAGAATCGTAAGAGAATTATTGTGAATCAATAACCTCGTTGATATAGAGAACGAATTTACTCGCATAACAGAACATGGTCTAATACTTGTCTAGTCGGATTTTGCGTCCTGAGAGTAATCTGACAGATTTGAATCCGAAACCTTCAATCCAAGAAGCCACCACTTTACGATTTAGCGATTGGAAATGATAATTTGAAATGTTATCAAACCAGTTCTGCAAAGGAATCTTCTATGCTACTTCTAGTTTTCGAGACACAGCTAAAGTTTTCAAAAAATTATGATTTCTCAGTTTTATATTTTAAAAAATCATGGAAAATATTTTTAAGTCTTACGTAGTAGATTCCATGTGATCTTTTTAAAAATCATACTTGGATAGAAAGTAGAGATCCTGTTCTTTATTTTTCAAAAAGTCCTTTTCGAATAAATTTATTCGATCATATTCATTATCAATACTTTAAAAAGTACGAAATTTCTTTTAAAAAAAAATTACAATTATCCAGCTATTTCTTGCAATTGGTCAAGTACAACAAATGATTTTATGTGCATTTACAAACAAGGACATAGCAAAAAAATAAACTCTTAACTAAAATATAATATTTTTTTTATACGAAAAATAAAAATCATATACATACACATGCATCCTCTTTTTAGTTAAAATGTATCTACAAACATATGTATAAATACACAATATAATTAATTAAAAAAAAAAAAACTTCAACAATACTTTAAAAATTATTTTCAAACACAAAAATGTAAGAATTTTACTAACATGCACAATGTAAGTAAATGTTTTTTTTTTAACTGTAATGCGTACACAAAAAAACAAAAAACAAATAGTAAAAATATAAAAATAAAAGTACAATAATATCAAAATAAGAATTTTTAATGTTGTATTTGTTGTAACAATATTATAACTAAGTTTCGGGTGTTTTTTTTTTTATTTTTATCAAAGGACGGAAGGAAATAATAATTGCCTGGAAGTTGCATGCTGAAATTGTTGTACTTCCGGTTAAGTCGCCAGAAAATATAGAGAAATGTAGTTTGTTACAAAATATTGTTTACCATTTTAACTGCTAGTATAGTATTTTCATTTGTTTAGTTTTATTTTTTGGTTTGGTTCCGTTGCAAAAAAAATAAAAATAAAAAACAAAAATAAAAAACATTGTTGAATATCTAAAGTAATTTTAGATTGTAAAAATCATTAAAGAAACATAAAAAAATATATACACGAGCATACAGTGTGTAATGAATATCCTTTAAAACGAGTGAAAATGTTAAAATGAAAATAAGGTAAAAAGATTTCGATGATAATGACAACAAAAAAAAAACAACGTTGTATGATAAGTGTTTTTTTAAGTTTTTTTTTTAACTGTAATATCAAAGACTAACAAAAACCATAAAATGTCCTTTAACTCCTTTCCTTTATTCAATACACGATGCTACATTAACCCTTCTCATTTTCTAAATGAGACGTACAACTCGAAAACAGTCTAAGCCACAAAAATGTTATCAAACACTTTTGGAAAGCTCAGATTTACAAAAATTGCAAATGGCAAAAACACCCTAAGCTTTAAGAAGTTCTATTGTTTTTTTATATGTAAAATCTAATTTTTTCTTTACAGTTACAAAAAAAAAAGGTTTTTTAAACGAATTATAATACATAATTCATTAGTTAGGCCATTTTAGAGTTAAACGTTTTAAAACATTTTTTTTATTTAAAAAAAAAAAAAAAACAATTTTCTTGAATTGTACTTAAATTCTAAATTTTACAAAAATTGAGAACAAAAAATAATTGAAAAGCATAATCTCTTGACTTAGATTAGATTAGATTATAAGGGGCTATCATTGTACTGTGACTAATAGAGATCTTTTGTACCGACCGTGCTTCTTGTAGATCTAGGCTTTTGATAAATCTTAGGATTCTATTAGAAGGTACACACCAGATTTCCTCAGGTTTGAGAAAAGGCTGATGCATGTAGCACATTCTTTTGGAGGCTAATGCCTCACATTCACACAGCCTAATCTCTTTACTTCTTACATGACTTAATTTTTCCACCAAACACCTAATACATAAATTTACGATGGAACGTAAAAGTATTTTTTTTTTTTGATCGCGTTGCATATCAGAATCTGTGAAATAAAAGAAAGAATTAAATTGAATATCTTGTTAAAACTTTATCAAAAAATTATAATCTCAAAAAAAAAATGTTCAATGACTATAACTACTATGACTTTATTCTCACCTCACCTCTCACCTTTCACCTTTATAAAATAATCTTTATGTTATTCTCATGACCACCTTAAAAAAAAGTGTTACTACATTTTATAAATTAAAATTACTTAAGAATTCTGTATAAAAAATTTAATCAGAATTGCATTCTTCAAGGTAACATAAATTTTATATGTACACTGTTTTTTTTTTTTTTTTTTTTTTTTTTTTTTTATTTATTCAAAGTTATTTAGTATTCCATTATCAAAGCAGTTGTAGTAATGAAGCTATTTATGTTACAAAAAGATGTAGTAAGCAATAAATAAAAATTTCTTATAAAAACTTATTTAATTATTCATAAAATAGCAAAGACGAGAAATACTTATTCATGGAAACTGAGTGGCCCTGAGATAATTTTATAAGATATTTGAAAATGTGTTAAAGGAAAAATAAAAAGAATTTTTTTAATAAATAATTTATTACAATTTTCACAGTGAATCTTTTTACTCACAGCGCTACTGTATGTGATCCTTGGTTTACTATACAAGTACATATTTTTTATTTTAAACCCAAAAGTGTTATCAATTAAATAAAAGTTTAAAAAAAATTAAAATTGTTAGTCAATGGTTAGTGTCGTATGATATGAAGTATATAGATGAAGCCACACAAAGCAGAAATGTGCGGAAAATAAGGAATAGAAAAGAGCTATCCTTAAATAGAAATTAGATAAGGTCTAAACAGAAGAAGAAAAAGAAGAAGAAAAACTCAATACACCAAATTTAAAAAAAAAAAAACTAAAAGCATTTAGTTCAAACTATCAGATGTCCTTGCATAGAATAAATTTTTCTTTTTTGTAAATTAAATTAACTTTACAAATTTAAATAGTAAAATTTTTTCCTTACTAGCAAAATGCTTTTTTTAATTTTTAATTTTTTTAAAGGGTTTTTTTTTTTCGTATTTTTTTACTTAAAAAAAAAAAGTTTAAATACCTCATAATTAAATTACAAAAATCATTTTCTAGTTCAAAAATTTCTATGTTAAAATTATGTTATTTAAAAATTCAAATGACTTAATGACAATTTTCCTAGCAATGAACCCTTTTCTCTTCACTTTTATCTAACTTGTATGTGATATAGAAAAAATATAAAAATACAAAATACAATCGAAATTACAACTTTTTAATTATACATTACAAATTATAAATTAAAGAAAAATTCTCGATAAAATATAAATAAAAATTAAATATTTAAAATTATTATATCCATGTATTATCATGAACAACAAAAATATGACATGTAAGCTAATTACAATATCAATTTACATTATGTTCTTTTTTTTTTCGGAAACAAAAAAAAAATAAATAAATTCATAAAATTTTTATAAATATTTTGCTTTATAATATATTTAAATATCATACAATTTTTCTATAACAAATAATTTATAAATTAATCCAAATTGATAAACAAAACAAAATTCCACATAAATTCCAAAAGCAAAAAGGGTTAAGAGGATGAAAAAAAAAAAAACACTTTTTTTTTTGTTTGTTTTTGTATTGTTGATTAACCATGAAGCACTAAGTATATGAATTATATTTTGTAATAAAAAATTGAACATTTGTTTTTAAAAAACCTAAAATACTATTTGTGGTTATCAGGATATTATTGTTATTTTTTGTTGCCTTTTTTTTTTTTTTTTTGTGTTTTTATTAAATTTTTGGTTTTGTTTTGTAATTTTGGTAAATTGTAAAATTAAATTTTGATTACGTAATGTATGTAGTAGATACATTTAAGTGGCTCAGAAGCCAATGTGATGAAATTGATATAATTTACATATTTATTTATTAAAATTTTCCTTTTTAATTTATAAAAAAAAAAAAAAAAAAAACCTTTTTGACGTAAGTCATGTATGGGCCACAAAAAATGGCCAAACAAGGTATTGGTAATTTTTTATTAGTAATTCCATATTCGAAATTTTTATATACTAATAATTTAAGGATTCTGAACACTGACTGGACAATAAAATATTAATTTATTGTAATATTATACTTCTCATTATTCATAATTAAAATAATTAATTTCTCAATTTTCTAACTAAAAACGATTTAAAATAATTTTTTAAATAGAAAAGATACATACATTTGAATAATTTATTTTTTAAATCGTATCTGGCAATTCCGAAATAAAATTTTTTTCATACATAATTAATTAGTTACATAGTTGTGAAATATGGTACTTTAAAAGGACAGTTTTTCTGGCCCATACAATTAAAAAAAAAAAAACATTACTTGTTTGAATTTAAATTTTCAAAAATCATTAAATATCAAAAATCGACTAACATTAGGCTTCTGGTCCACTTAATATTTTTCATTTTCTATAAATATTAAATTAAACACATATGAAATTAATAATATAACACAATATCATTATTTAAGTTTATTATAAATGTTAAATGTCCATTAATAATTTTATTTTATTTTTCATATTTTTTTTCCTTTTTTTGAATGGAAATTAAATTATTATTGTCCGTCCATATAGATTCATTGTAATGTTAACTTAAAAAATATTTATTTTCAGTTTTTTTTTTTTTAATTAAATTTATAACTTTTCATTATAATTTATTTCTATTGAAAAATGAAAAAAAAAATAATAAAATGAAAAATAATGCACATTATGAATTTTAGAAAATTTATTGTTATAAAATATAAAAGATTAATAACCATTGAGAAAAAAAAAATTATTTTAATATCGATTATTTAATTTATTATTACGTTTTGCATATTTTAAAAGCATCTATTTTTTATACTTTTTTTAAAAAAAAAAAAAAAGGAAGAAAATAATGCATTATGATATATTTGCAAAACAAGCAAGTTCATATGGTACTTTTTTTTTAAAACATATTTTATCCGTTTCTACATGATTACTATAATAAAAAATCCAGTTTACATCAAATGTTAAAATATGTATTTAAAAAGAAAGTCCTTCGAATAATCTTAAGGATTAACTGAAAGAATATTTTTCTATTTAACCTTTTTTTCGTAATATTTTTTTCTTTCAAAATTCAATTACTGTATTCTTTTACTGCAATTAAAAAGGAAACAACTTCTAATTGAACCTCAAAATTAATTAAAATTTTTTTTTTACAAAATTCTTAAAAAGAAAAAAAAAATTTCTAATTGTATTTTTTTCTATTTTTGTAACTTTCGAGGCTGGTCCTAGCATATAAGAATCTACTAGATTCATTGAATCTAAAAATAGTAACGGTTTCACTTTTTACTCATAAACTTTTCTATTTTTTGTCTCCAAATTTACTAAACTAAACACAAAGTCCTTCGCTGCTTTTTAGAAAAGAAAAAAAAAATTTTAAGGACACATTAGAAAAACCTCGCTTCATTTTACTTCATCTCAATTTTTTTTTTTTTTAATTTGTAAAACAAACCACAAACGAATTGTCAGAATTTTAAATTTCAAATTTCTTCACAGGATTCTTTCTCTAAATTAAATAATTACATTTTTTCTAATACAAATTAAATTTAAAACTTTTCATCATCCATTTTTTTTTCCTATTCATCCCATTTATAATAAAATTCTTCATTTTGGAAATTAACAAAAAAAAAAAAAAAGGACATCATTGGCTCCAAATTGGCGGCATTTTTTTATTTCTTATCTAAATTTTTTAATACTTTTACAATTAAAATTAAATACTGAATTATAATGCGCTATAATTTCGTTTTTTTTTTCAACTTCTTTTTTTTTTAGCCTTATTTTTTTAATGTTAATATTACAAAGTAATAATAAATCGATTAATACCAACCGATAAAAAAAAATAAAACAAATTGTTTTTTTTGTCTTTGATAAATTCATTGCTAAATTATACATATAAAATACACAAGTCCTTTATTTCAATAAAATAAAAGGAAAACATGACAAGCAAGACGAGAAAAAAAAAAAAACGATGAAAAAAAAAATAAGATACAAAAATTTTAACTGTTATAAAAAATGATTAATGACATTAAGCTATTAAGTGATGAAACATGATATAGGACTATAATTTGATGAATTTAAGCGATGAGGTAAATAAAAATATTTTTGCATCGTTGACGTTCTTAAAAGATTTTCATCATCTTCTTTTTTTTTTTTTCTCTCAAATTCTCTTGTGTTGTAGATTATTTTTTTTCTTATATAATTTTTACGCACACATAAATATGGAAAAAAAAAAACAAATATGAAAATGTATCTTATATCTACTCGTTTATTTAAAAATAAAGATAAAAATTATATTTTAAGAATGTCTTATAAATTCACTTTATATTATTTACTTTATTTATTTATTCTTTTTTATCTTTTCTATGCTATTATTTCAAAATTTTGCATTTTTAATGTTTATATATAAAACAAAGAAAATAATAAAGAAGAAGAAAAAACGAACATCTTAAAATTTATGATCTAATGAAAAAAAAAAGCGAAAAACAAAAAAATATATAAAATAAATAAAAATGTACCAGGTGCACAAAGGTAAAATTCTCTTGAGGTTTTCTTCTTTTCCACCCTTTTTGTTTTATTTTTCATTTATTTATTTTTATTTTTTTTCGTGTAAGTCAATTTCTTCATTGATACTAACACAACTTTATGT
Organism: Bombylius discolor; assembly: GCA_939192795.1. Taxonomy (NCBI): domain Eukaryota; kingdom Metazoa; phylum Arthropoda; class Insecta; order Diptera; family Bombyliidae; genus Bombylius; species Bombylius discolor. The sequence continues at coordinate 37,839,661 of OW584241.1, read as the reverse complement.
TATCATATAGTAGATACTCAAGATATTTTCCAATAATAAAGTTTACACATCTTACATATTAATGTTCTAGTGTTTTGTTAAAGAAAAGAGCTTACAATTTTTTTTTGTTCGTTTCTCTTATTTTTTTTTTTTTTTCGCATAGTACTTTTTTTTATATATGTATGTGCATTTTTTTTTTTTCTTGAAAAATAATTTTATTTTTCCTTTTCTAATAGTTTACCGGAAACAAGAATTTTCTTACATTTATTATACATATGTAACAAATATGTACACATATACTCATTATTATTATTATTATTATTATTACAGTATACCTACATGTAAATTTTATAATATTTTAGTTTGTCATCCTATTTATTTTTTCATATCCTTTTTGAAACAATATTCATTTTATAAAATCTCTAAGACTTTTTTCTTACTCTATTGTATGGTATTCTGTATAGATGGTATAGATGGTACTCTACATTTACATATATTAAAACTAAATTTATTTATTCACGTAAAATGCATATACATACATACATACATATGTACATATTATATAATATACCTATCCTTTTTTTTTTTTTTTTTTTTTTTTTGACTAAATACACGTTTATTTTATATTTTAAATACAAAAAAAAAAAACAGAAAAAAAAAATAAATAGAAATGAACATCAAGAAATTATGAGAGCTTTTTATATCCTGTACAAGAAATAAAATCGGATATTTCATTTCCTTGAAACATTTCAAAAATTTGGCTTATTGTAAATGATAATATGTACATAAGTAAGATATCATGTATAATTTCTATTTTTAAATGTACTCATAGTATAAGTATGTACACACATATTAAATATCCTTTTAGTAGTAATTTTACTTTTTTTTACTCATTTTTGTTATTGTACAGGAACAAACAAAGATTTATAAAACTTTAAAAGTTTAAAAACTGAAATATAAATGTACAGGTAGTTAATGTAAGTATTCCAAGTAAATAGTAGAAATTTTCTTAAAAAAAAAAAAAAACAAACAAATAAGAAGAAAAGAATTTTGTAAATAATATACAAAGTAACCCTTTTAATTTCCGATTTCATTGTTTTTGTTTAAAATTGTTTTTTTTTTTTTTGTTTTTTTTGTTAAATGATATATGATAAAAAAAATTTTTTTTTTTTAATTTTAAATACAGTTACTTGTCCATAAAATGCAATTAAAGTCAAATTGTAATTCATGAAGATCAGAAAAAAAGAAAATCTTATCCTTCATACTTCCAAATGTTAACTGAAAATCCTTGAAAACAGTGACTCTCTGACTTTTTTAAAAATTTTTTTAAGGCTAAATTTATCTTTTATCTTTTATCTTTTAAAATCAATTTTATTCCGTAATTTAACTTTTTTTTTGTCATTAAAAAATCATCTGGGCTATGCATTAACAAGGCTCATTATCAGAATATGGTTCTTTTAAAATGTTTTTCTTTATGTTTTTGTATATATTTATAAAGTATTTCATTTATAAAGCCAGCAGGACTACTTCAAATTAAAAATTTTAAGATCAATCTCTGATAATAACAAATATAAAATTAAATCTTTAGCTCATTAAAATCTCACTATAAAAAAAAAGGCTTATTCTTAAACCTAAGATTTTCTTATTCTACAGTAAAATAACTCAAACAACAAACTAAATGGAAAAGTTACAAAGTTCAGAATAATAAATTTTTATTTTTATAGTTCTCATTATCGTTATAATACGATAACATATTTTCCTATACTTTTATCCTATCAATTATTTCCTGTTTATTAATAATTAATATTATACAGAATATCTTTCCTGTACAATTTTAATGACTGCTTCAATTAATTTTGTTTAATTATTCCACAATATTCTGACATTTCAAGAAAACTAAATTATATCCTTAAAAAACCACAACAAAGTTTTTTTTAATCTTCTGGAGAAAAAAAAATGCAAAAGCTAAGTGAAAAAATTTTAAAAATGAACTAATTAATTAATTATGTTACCTATTAATTAGAATGATCAATAATTTATGGATTTTTTTTTCAAATAAAAGTTAATAAGTGGAAGAGTGTTTACACTTTTTTTAGTTGAAACATTTTTACAGAATGTTGATTTTTCTTTTTCTCGTGGAAAATCAAAAATTTTATTCGTAAAGAAAAGCAAATGAAAACAGATAAAGTGATAATTTTAAAATACAAGAAATTCTTCTTCTTTAAAGATCTTTTTGTTTACTTTTTTTTTGTAGAAATAATTTAATCTGATCTCTGATTCTATATTTTCTATATTATTTATACATCGAATATCTAACAAAGATCCTTAGATCAGTATTTACCCCTGTTAGTCCCTCCTTTAACTCCAAAAAATCTGCTTTATTACATTCAAATTTATATAGATACATACTTACTTTCTTTTCAATTTAAGAAAAAAATATTCATCTATATAGTACTAACACCCACCCACTCATTCACGTACATAAGTATGTAAAAAGATAGATCGAAATTCATATTTTTATGGTTTTATTTAACAAAATTTAATATTTATACAATTTACATTAAATTATTTTTATATTTGGTTTATTGTTTTTTTCTTTTTTCTTTTTTCATATTTATTCAAGAGGAAACAAAACTTTAAATTTTGATTTCTAATCATACGAGTATCTGAGTAAAATAAGTGTACTTGTATAACCAAAAAAAAAAATAAAATAATAATAAGTTGAATACAGAAAAAAAAAAAACAATATTTATGGAAAAAATAGTACATTTCTTGTTATCATAAATTCATGTAAAAACAAAATCTCATATACATTTATTTGAATCATAGACAAAAAAAAAAAAAACATAATTCTTATGTAACCTACCTATAAAAGTAACATGAAAAACTTACAAGTCAAAATAAAAAAATAAAAAAACAAAAAAAAATAAAATGTGTAAAAGCGTACAGCAAAGCAAATACTAGTTATATGCTAAAAAAAAAAAAAAAAAAAGAAATACAATTTTTAGCTAAAGGTGAAATTACATATATTCAGGTTTTTTTTTTTTTTCTCGTATGTGCTTCTTATTCAGTTGAAACTTGAATTTTCTAGCAATATGTATTAAAAATCTATATATAATGTATAGAGGGTATATGTGTTTTTTATATGAATACACATAGATACATATAATGCCTAAAAAAAAAATATATATATATACGAGTATAATGAAAAATCTATATAACATATAACTTTATTTGCTTTCTTTTTAAAAAACATAATTCCAGATGTTTTGCCTTGTAGCATCAACAATAAGATGTACTGAATTTTAGATACATTATATTATCCTTTATTCATACAATGTAAATTTTAGATACATATTGTATGTACATGATTATATTATACATAAATATATGTATATATAGCATAAAGTATCTAGATGTGTATTTATATGATTATTCACACAATGCACGGATATTAAATATGGTGAATTTATATCTACACATGTACATATACATATATAATATTATAAAATACTTATAACAGAAAAAAAAAACCATAATATATAGGACATTTTATATATTAGGTACAGAAATATATACAATACATACATATAATACGTGATTGTATAATCATAATAATAAGAATAATGTATCACAAAATGTAAAAGTTACCTATAAGTAGTAGAACGTAGTATATAATAGAAGGTATATATATGTATGTCCTGTTTACATATGTACAATACACTTTACAATTTCGTTTTGAATTTCACCCATGGGATCCATAAAATCCTGATATTATGAGATACAACCTTATATTGTACTCAGTATCTATCTATCTTCTATTATACATATATTTATACATTTTTTTTTTTTGTTTAAGTTAAAACAAAAAGATAGCCTTATAAATTCACTGGTGGTTTTAATTTCTAAAAAAAAAAAAAATACATATATATTATTATTTCGTAAATTTCACCTTTTTTTGGATCAAACACGTTTCAAATTTTCCCAAAAGTAGACGTGATGAAGACATCATTGAGAAAATCATTACACAAAATTATTATTACACAAAAGACATTATTATATTGTATATAATATCTTAACAAATAGGTATATACATTATCTGTAATCCACTTATTTATTAAACATGATGATGATAATATTCTGGAATCTGATAAGCTGCTAAAGAAATTAGCAAAAATGAAATAAAATAAAGAAATTTATATTTGGAAAGCTATAAAGATTCAAAAAAAAAATTTTTTTTTCTGAAAAGATTAAAATTTTCAATTACATTGGTCAGTTTTTAGGGTAGAATTGGGTCATTTAAAACAAACATTAAAAGCCAAATCGAAATGATCTAAGCATACTAATAGTTTTTGAGTGAACAAATCTAATTTAAAGCATATACATATTCATGTTGAAATACATAGAATCAAAAAATTGAGATTTGTATCTATTGATAGGTCAGAGTAAGGGTTTGGAATATGCACGAGCACTCTCATACAAAAGTCACTTCAGAGTATTCATCACCATATTTCTAGTAGAATTTTCTCGTTTTCCTGATAAACAAGATGTCTCTATATTAGAAGCAGATGACGTGTACTATCCTCATTTTCGTGAAATCTACTGATTTTTGAAGAAAAATTAAAGATAATTTATTTGAATGAACCTGAATTTTTTATCAAAGAATTGAAGCATAATATTTGTGAACTTTCTTAATACATATTTTACTTTTGAACTAAGATTAACCTCAATACCTGAACTATCAAATAAAAAAAAAATTTAATTTTTCTTTGTTTCTAATTATTTAGAAACCATTTAAAACAATTATTGATAAATTTCTAAAATTCTAATTTTCTATAAAGTCAATACACACACATACACAGTACAAAATAATTTTAGATTTTCCTTAATTTTACCTTAAATATTTTCTTATTCATTTGAATAACAATATTTTTAAAGAATTTTTCATATTTACAAAGATATCTATCTATATACGTACATATATACATATATGTATGTATTTTTTAACAATATCTATATGTATCTCTAAAATATCCTATCAATATAATTGTGTTTTTATTCAATTATTATTACCGATTCTTGTGTTCATTTTCGATAAAGCATTTTGATTGAATTCACAGAGGTGTAGACATATAAATGTATGTATGTAATATAAAATTTCAAAAGCTAATAATAAAAAAAAAATCTATCCTATTACGTTTACACTTTGATTGCATACGCTATACAGATACAATATACTCATAGTATGCAATTGAAAGAACAACGTAACGTTTCATTTGTATATTGAATTGCTTCAAAAATTTCAAAATACAAAAATATATACACTATAATGTACATATTATATCTATAGATATTAGATACATATTATATGTATTTATCAATTGTAAAAGTTTACCCTATAGAAAATATAGAATTGAATAAAAAACAAAAAAAGAAATTTACATGAAATGATACCCGACTGAATAGTTTGATATTTGAAGTAAAATTACATTCCATTAGTGGACACCATCAACGATGAGATATCATTATAGGTGGTTACACAATATCTAAAACATATCTATATAGAACATCTATCTATACTTGTATATGTATTTATGTGAGTTTAAATATTACATACTTGAAAAATGATTATATTGCAATCACATATCACAATTGTAAAATCTAGCTTTTTTTTCAACAAAAAAACAAAAAAAAAATAAAAAATAAAAAAAAAGCAAGCAATAGATTTTTCAGATTTTGTTATCTCATATTGTACATACATACATACATACATATATACATTATGTTTCTGTATACATAAATGTACATAAACATATCGCATATCATTTTTATATACATATATGATATGTATAATACCTGTATGTGGTTTCACTTATTCATACACACAACATTCATTAAAGCGCTTTAATTCAATTGGTGCCATGAGCCATTGATATAAAATTAAAAATTTAAATTTCTCCACACCTAAATTTCGTTATTTTTTTTTTTTTTTTTTTTTGTATTAAAGGCTCTATTTATTTTGTATCTTTTTATATATATAAATATATGTTAGTATAATAGAATGATTATAAATTTTAGAATGATTTAATAAAAATTCACACAGAAATATATATTTTCAATTGCATATTATGTGAACAAAAATATGTACATACATACTGGTTTTTATATCTATATAAACTTAAATAGATACTCTTGTGTATGCATACACAAATACACATTTATCTTACACCCTCACTTCATTAAATATATGTATATATATTTTTTTTTTTCAACAAATTCTAAATATTATCAAATATCAGCAGGTAATTTTAATAATAAAACAGGGATATATTATATGTATGTAATGTATAGGTATAGTATGTCCTATAGGACAAATAATAGTTATGCTAAGTAGAATTTTACGATTTGTTTTTTTTTTTTTGTCGATTTTCATAGAATAGATACATAAAATTTATTTAAATGACATTATTTTTTGTTATATACGTATAGAAAATATTCATCTACATAATATGTATGAATGTATTGATAATATGTATGTACATATGTATAAATATAAAATAAAAACAAAATATGCTTATCATCATCTAATGGTCAAATTTGCATTTTATGATAATATAAACGTATTTACACCAATTGAGAATAATATTATTGATTTTAATTATTTCAATGAAATCTTTTTTATAAATATTTTAAATTCTTTTCTAAATAAATTATTATCATTCCTTGAATGTGCAATTTTATAGGTGCAAAAATAGATACATACATACATATAAAAATTAAACATAAATCAATGATAACATATCGACTGTTATTATCCTTAAGGTTTAAATTGGCTATGTCATAATCAAATAACTACAATTTCTTTTTTTTTTTCCTATTCTAATTAATTATTATCGATTTAATTGGCAAGCTAATAATTAAACGATAATGATAATGAAAATAAAAAATATAATTTATAGTTTTTTTTCTTTGTATATTTAATTTTATCCCTTATGTATGCTTGAAATTTTTCCATAGGGAATTTCCATTTTATTCCGAATCTTTTTTGTTTTTATTTTTCCTGTCCAGCTCCAATGATTTTCTTTGTATTGTATAATAAAATATTAAGGAACAATCTGATATTCTCCTATAGTTTACAAAAGTTTGAGTAGAGCATCCATCAACACTTTATTTCATTACAATCCTAAAATTATTTTCCATCTCAATGAGCCAATGTTCTATTAACAAAAATGCAATAAAGGGATATCCCTACGGTACTTTAAAAAAAAAAATTCTTAAAAGCTTCTAACTTTATAATTTTTTTTCGTATATCGATATCCTTTTTAGTGTAGCCTAAAACTTGACATTTTTTGATAGTTTGAAGCTCAGGTTAAGTGTGTGATTTCATGTTTTTTCCGCTTGAAAAGTCTTAAATTTTTCAAAAAGGAAAAATATTAAATTTTAATCTCCCACAGATTACATTTCAATCTACTATGGATTTGATTACTTGTTCTCTTCCTAAATTTCATGAAACTCTTGACATTTTACCACTCATATATTTTTTTTAAACTTTAATCCTTGTGAAGGATAAATCATTCAAATTCAGTTTTTGTCCAATCGAATTTAGAAAATTTTCCTGTGTAATAATTCTTGATTTTCATAATCAATACTTTTCTCTAAAATAAAATTTTACAAAGTAATGTAAAAAACAATAAACGATGTATTATAAGCGATTTCATTCATCAGGATAATACAATACATTATATAGAAAATTAATTAATAACATTCCTTAGTTATTATATTTCCATTTTATATTTTCTATTTAGTCCTTATTTGCATAACTGATAATGAAAGAAAATCAATAAATTGAAAAAGAATAAGAATTTAAAAAATAAAAAAAAAACTATGTGAATCAAACAGGATTTAATGGTATATATATTCTTGTTCGTTCTTTTTTTTTTTTTTTTATTCTTCAGCGATAATTGCGTAACATTTAACTTAACACTCTTAAAACAAAACTTCCAATCAGCAAGGATACAAAACAAAACAACAACAAAAAAATAATAATAGTGAAATGAAAATAAAACAAATAAATAAATCATGGTGTTAATTATCTAGCCACAGCCGGTTAATTTTCTCAAGTTATATCTGTGTATTTTAATACATACATATATACATATCTCCAACAAATATAGCTATATACCTATATATAATTCCAAAATCCTGAAAATTTCATTGGAATACTAAATATATATAAAGTATATTCAAATACAAATATACATTAACAATGAAGATGATGATGATTATGGTATAACTTATCGTCACCGCAACCATTTAGTGTTTTCATTTTACTTTTTATTCTATTCTTAGAATATTGTATTAGAATCAAAACGTATCTCATCCTGTCTATTAAGATATAGATACTTGTATGTATGATATTGTGTTGAAGGAAATTAAAGTGGTAAGAAAACAAGTATAAAAAAAAAAGCCATGAATTACTCAAATAAAAGAAAACATAAATATTTTATTGTTGATTTCAAAATAACAACTATTTTATAGAATACGTACTTTTTTTGTTTCTTGTTCATCTCTCTGTGTGTTTCTTTTCTATGTATATGTATATGTACTTGATTTTCTTCTTTTTTCATTCGGTTAAAGTCACAAGAAAATAAAGAAAAAGAAAATTTTGTACAAGAAAAAAAAGAACTATCTTTTTTAAACGAAGCAAAACCTTTTGTTTTTTTTTTTTTGTTTTTTTTTTTGTTTTTTTTTTTGGTATTTATTTTGTCTTCTAATACGATTAATTAAAATACAAACCTACACATAAATTTGTTTATTCTTAGATTCTATAGAAAATAATCACTCACAAAAATTGTGGTCCTAAACTCCTAAATTTCTATTTCTATGTTTTTTTTTTTTTCCTTATTTTAAAGGATACGTATTTGGGTGCTCGTATTTTGTATTTCTTTTCTTTTCGTTTTTTTTTTCTTCTTTGTTCTGTTTCAACTTCTTTTATTTAAAACATTTTTTAGATTACTGAAGAAGAAGAAAAAAACAAAAAATAAAAACAATACAGATACATTTTATTTCATTGGAATAAATTCACCACACTGCTGAATGTTTTTTTGTTTTTTCTGTTTTTCTGAATATCCTTGTACATTATTTAGAATTTTGTGTTTTATATTCTTCTCAGTTTTTATTGTTGTTGTTGTTGTGTTTTTATTTTTCCTAGTACTTTTTTTTTTTTTTAATTTCTGGATCTTTAATAGAAAATGGAATAATAAATTTTATGCTGTAAGAAAATAATTGAAATCTAAATAAGAAAAGGAAAAAAAAAAAACAACAGTAAGGAAAAAAAAATAACAACGATATGCAATAAATTTATATGTTTATTTTTTTAATACATAACACACATATGTGTACATAAATTTTCATTTATGTATCAATCCATACAGATACTGCAGTATATTTAATTTATAAATAGAAAATTAATATAATTACATATTTGTTATATAGGATGAAAAATATAAAAACAATTTATTAACTGTCAATTAAAAAATAAATTAATATTCACGTGTATAACATGTTATAAAAATACATATAGTATGTATGTAGGTACATATAACCACAGGATATTTTCAAGACTATGAATTTAATTTGTTTCACACATTAAAAATACAAATTAATAAAAAACGACAAATAATGTTAAAATTAAAATAAAGTTAAAAATAAAATAATAAAAATATAAAAAAAAAATAAAAACAAAATTAAAAATAAAAACAAAAATAAAGATAAAAATAAAAATGTATGTATACGAGTATGTACCTAATATATTTTCTTTTATAATTTGTTATAACAATAATAACAATAATAAGAAGCAAAGTGAAACATGATCGTTTAAGAACTGAAAAAACATAAAATTTTTTCCTAAAAGAAATTCTAAAACCATATAATTTTTGAACTATGAAAATTGAATAAAATATCACAAAAACTAAACTGTTTTTAGCCTGAAATTACAAGAAATTTAGAAAAATAGAAAGAGAAAATAATTCAAATTTATGGTAACATGGAAAACATGCAATTTATATTATCCTTTATATTATGTCTCCAAAAAGCTTATGTGTATTTGAAAACTCCTGTATAAGTGGAAAATTCATCAGAAAAAAATATTCCCGAATTATTGAAAGTAGCTTTTTTTTTTAACCGTCTGATAGCTAAGAAAATTTCACCTTTACTTTTCTTAAACGTGGAACATAATTCCAATTACGAGCACAACGGATTATAATACCTAATTCTTCAGCTGTGATCTAGTGTTGCTTGATAATTTCTATGTATTTTTTTAGATTTAATTTTAAAAATATTAGCTTTCATTTTCTCAAGAATAAAAAATACAATTTTTCTATTTTCGTCAAACATATGCATTTCATCTTAAGCACTCTGCTTTTATTTTATTTTTAAATCATAAAATTGTTCTTTTTTTTTTTTTGTTGTTCTGTTTTATTCTTAATTTTAAACACACATGACCAACCAACATTCTACATTCAGTCCATAGTATTCAGTCTAAAAAAAAACTTGATTAAATATTGTTGGTAAAAGAAAATTCATTCGAATATTTTTTTTTTTTTAAACAAAATTCTTAATCATGAAAAATTGAATGGAAAAAAAAATTAAAATAAAAAAAAAAATATATAAAGTAAAAACTTTGAATTGCATTGTAATGTCTCCTTTTCTATCATAACTGTTTTTATACTATTACGTATAAATGAAATCATGAAATCTAAACTTTATTTAAATTAAATAATTTCTAATGAAAAAAGAAAAAAGTGCTGCAATGTAGTTTTTTTTTCCTAATTTTAAATTCTTCGAAATGCACACCCACAAGAAACTACCAATAAGTACTTCGTATAATAATTTTCTGAAAGTTTAAATTATAAAAAAAAAAATATTTATGTACAAATACAAAATTTTATTATTATTTCTTTTATTTCATTTTCTTTCTCTCATATTTTTACATTTATAGTTTTTTTTTTATAAATTTCAAAGATTTTAAAATTCTTATATTGCTCTATTTTCTGGTTGTAATTTTAAAATAAGGAAAAAATTTCAAGGTAATAAAAATGTGAAAAAAAAACACACACACACACACACACAAATGATGTGTTGAAAGAAAGTAAAAAATAAAAAATAAATCTGTGCAAAAATGCTTTTCATTTGGCAGAAAGTAAAAAATTTTCACGAATAAATGGCGCATTAAAATTTTATGAAAATTGAAAATCAATTCAAATAATTTCACTTATGGTAACTTAACATTAAAATTTCTTATATACACATACACACAAATACAATATATATACACGTGTACATTTTGCCTTCGATATTTTCTTATTTTCTTTTTTATTTTTATTTTCTTCATTTTTTTTTTTACTTCCATTAAAATATTCGTCATATCGTACTCATATAATTTTCAAAAAAAAAAAAAAATTTCTTCTATACATGAAAACAATAATAACAAAAACACGATAACATCCTTAAAGAAGATTATTAGTTTTTATCCTTTTTTTTTTTTTGTAATTCTTTATCGTCTTTTTTTTTGCTTAATACCTTCCTGGATTTTAATTTTCAATATTTTGAACTTTGAATATATTATGAAGTTTTTTTTTGAACAATTTCAATATAATTACGATCAATTCCTGATTCACTTATCTTTTATACATATTTGGATAAAAAGATTAAATTTAAATAATACAAAAAGTATAACAACAACAAAAAAAAGGATAATAAAACAGTTGCTTATTATTTTTTTGGCAAGATTTCATAATAATTTTTTTTCTGTTGTATGTGTGGGGGTGGATATCAAAAATAAAAATTTTTATGCAATATTTTCTTGTTGTAAAAGCTCTAATTTTATTTTATTTGATATTTTTGTTTATATACAAGTATGTGCATAATAATAATATTCAATTTGAATTATTAATTTAAGGATTTAAGGAAATTAGTTAAAATGAAATTTTAAGGTTAATTCCATATAATGTTTCCTGAATAATAAATTTTTTTTTCGTAAAAAATTATTTAATAGAAAATTTCTGTTCATTACCGGGTAAACGTAAAATGAGTGAATATTTACTTTAACACGAGCTATGTAGGTGTTATAGAATCCTGTTGTATAGAAGAGATACCACCCGAGAATTGTAATGGAGAAAAATAAGGTTATAAAACCCTCTATACGTTTTGATTTGAAACAAAAGTGTTTTTCAAACTTCCAAATTTCCAAGACACGTTAACGTTCACTTTCCAATCTGTAATTAACGAGAAAAATGATTTTTTTTTTCTTTCGAAATCAGTTTATTTTTAGAAATTTTAATCAAATTTTCATACCTACAAAATTAGATCATTTTATTTTTTACTAATTTGCCCAATTAAAGTGGACGGTTAAAGTTGTTATTCACGTTAGCATGTTAAATTTTCAAATCTAGAAAAACTTCCTAAAAATCAAAACCTACTTAAACGTAGAATCCTTTTTTGTATTTTCCTTTTCTCTCTTCTGCTTTATCAATATTTTCATTGTTATGAAGGAAATCCCTTTAAACAAGACGCGAACTAAAAAAAAAAACATAAAAAAAAGTCTACTCTGATCAATGAAAAAAATGACTTTGAAAAACTGAAAACAAAGAAAAGGATTCTTCAAAAGATTTTCTTTGATATCCCATACACTACATATGTCAAGGATCAAATAAAAAATAATAATTAGTCTGATAAATCTCTTTGCACGAATTACGAAATAGATACGAATTTTTTTAACATTTTTTTTTTTTTGCTCATGCATGTGTATATATTTTTTTTTTTTATTCTTAAATCTAAGAACTTATATTTCTCGCAATTTCCCAAAGAATTCATTTTGAAAATCTCAAAAGGATAATTGAATTTATTACTGTAAAACATGAAAAACTAATAAATTATAAATTACAAAATGTGTGTTTTTTGTTGTTGTCTTTTTTAAATTCTTTCCAGAATAAAATAATTTTAGTTTTTCTTTTTATGAATTATTTTTTTTCTTCTAAATTTTCATTATTTACAATCATCAGCATCAAAGATTTTTCAATTAAATTATTGAACATTATTTTATGGAACGTATGTTCTTTCATTTTTTTTTTTTTTTGCTTGATTTTTCAATATAAAAATCTTCTGGAACACAAAACAAAAAAAAAGAAAAATTTATCATCACGGTTGTTCTTCAAGTTGAACCAATATCAATTTTTGCACTTGCACACACACATACATACATATATACATATATGATTTTGTATGTACATAATATGTATGTATTTCAACACTGCATTGCACTGCATTCTATATAACAGTAACAATAATATAATAATAATAATAACAACAACAAAAATAATAATAATAGCCATAGTGATAGCAGTTGAGGCGTCCACTTGGAAAATGTTTTTCTCAACTTTTCAACCGGACATATTTATGACCAAAGTCCACATATTAAAAACATAAATCATTTAATATATACGCGACAAAAAATATACCTACATACATACATACATACATACATACATACATACATAAATATACATTATATGATGAACATAAATATTTTTCTTTCTGGGGACATAAAACTGAACTCAGGCATGTAATGGAAGGATTGATGTAACATTTTGAAATATTGCATTGCGTTTTTCATTCCATTGCATATTTCTTGCATAATATTGCTTCAGGAGATGAATATGAAAAGATACTAAAGTGATATATGTACATATATACAAACATATGTACCAATGTGGTATATTATATATGGGAGTAAAAAATTAAATATCTTATATATGTATGCGTAGTTTTTTTCTTCATATATGTACCCACCGGCCTAAAATTGAAGCGCTTCCAAAAGAAGCGCATTGGAAGCGCTTCTTCGTCATAGTTTTTAGGAGCTCTTTTGAAGCTCTTATAATTTGTACTGTATTACATCACTGTGTATTGCTTTACTGTATTAATTTGCTGTGTACTAAATACGCAATTATGAATTTGTTTTACTAGGCAGATGTGAGACGCTATAAAAGATATTACGAAATAGTCTCATTCCTTTGTGTAAAGTAGTTACAGTGAAGTTCTTGAAAATAATATATATATATATATATATAAATTTTAAAAAAATTAAAAAAATAGAAAAAGTGTATTAAAAATATTCGAGGTAAGTAATTTAACATTTTTATTATTTATAAAATATCAATATATAAAATATAATAACATAATAATATGTATACTAGATAATTAAATAAATTTATTATCATTTGGATTTTGATTACAGATGCAGTAAAGAATAAGGAATTTGGATACAGAGACTGAAAAATCAATGAGAGTTGGTCTAAGTGCTGTAAGAAATCGTTTTTATATAAAAAAAAATTTCAAGCAAAAACAAATTTATTAATGTATTTATATTATAAGTTAAAAAATAAATATTGATTTTAAAAAGAATAAGAAGCATTTTATTAATTAAAAACACCACAGAAATTCTAGAAAAGCTTTAAAAGCATCTAAAAATGTGAAGTGCTTCTAAAACGCTTCCATCTGAAGCGCTTCTGAAGCGCTTCTATGGAAGCAAAAATGAAGCGCTGCCTTCTGCGGACATCCAATGTTAAAAAAGAAATGAAGAAGGATACAAAGAGGAAGCGCTTACTGCATCAAAAGAAGCGCTGAAACAGCGATGTTTCAGCGCTCCTTTAGCCGCTGGGTATGTACATAATGTATGTATGTATGTAACAGCAGGCAAAGAATAAATACACATATACATACCTACCAATATAATGTATTTTTTTTTCCTCTATAGAATCTATAGAATATTATACGGTTAGGCTTAACTAGCTCAAGAAAAAATAATATAAAATAAGAATTATTATATTCAAAAAGTGAGAAGAACGACTCATATGTATGTATACACATATGCATGTATTTTTTTTTCGAAATGATTGAATATAAATATTATTGTTTGACAAGACGTGACCATTTCGCATGTTTTATAACACTTCCGTTCGTTTTTACATTTAATATTAATTTACGTATGGATGAATGTTATGGAAAAACCTCAAATAACTAATTCATACATTTTATACTTACTCATATGTATGTTTCAAATTCATATTCATTCTAATTTTTTTCTCTCTATTCATTTTGAAACTAATAAAAGGACGATTACGTAAAGCCCTTCCAATCAGAATATATTGAATTTTTAAAAACATAACTAAAAAAGATCATATACTTAAAATAAAGCTTAAAGTCGAAATACATGTGACAGATTCATTTTAGTATAAAATAAAAATAAAAATTCAAAAAACAATTCAATTAAAAACTGTGGTACTTTTTTCAATATTATATTTCCCTTCTTCATTTTATAGTATAAAAAATATTCAAACAGGACACTCATTTTCCTTATTTTTCCCGATAAACTCTTCCAACCATTTTCCCTATCAACATACGCCAGTCTAATCAATCATTCCTACAATGCGGCTATTAATTTGACCTTTTGCTTCCAAGCTTCTCTTTCGTGACGAAATTAGTGTAACTCTCTTCAATATTTTTGAAACAAAATAAAAGAATAAAAAACACTAAAGGTGTCCGATCTGAAAAAGATGTCAAAGTTTGTTTCCACAAAAATGTAAAATTTTATCATCCAAAATAAGAAAAGGTCATTTAAAGAAAACAATGAAAAAAAAAGCATAATAAATGAGACTCCTTTGTGAACTATAAGGAATTAAAAAAAAGTTATAAAGATAAATAAAAATCAATTTTCTAAAGTTGATACAAATACAAAGTTCTGTTTAACTTACACACTTACTCACACAACACACAAAAACAATGAAAGAAAAAATTAATTAAAAATATAAGGTCCTTTATAAATTTCATACAATATTTAAAAATCAGATAGTTTTTTTTTTTTTAGAAAATGTAGATAACAAATATTTCTATCTATTAACATCAGTATTTCTGAAAAAAAAAAAACAATTTTGAACGAGAAAAAAATTCATTACTAAAAGAATACTCATTCAGGTGCATAAAAGTTTTTTGTTACTAATTTTTTTTTTTTTTTTAATCTTTAAAAATGATTTTATTAATATAATCATCGTACGAGCAATAACAATATAAATTCTTATGGTATCTGTTCTGTGGTATGAGAGTATTGTTTTTATTTAATTTATATTTTTTGTTGTTGCTTTATTTAAACAGGTTGAATAAATAAGATATATTTTTTGATTTTTGTTCCTTTTTTTTGTATTTAAAAAATAAATAAATTGATATTATTAAATATAAATTAAATACAATATTTAAAAAATTATATTTAAAAAATAAAACATTGATAAAAAAAATACATCCTGTACTCGTATTTCTTATTTGTATCTACTGCATTTTTTGTCAAAAAAGAAAATCTCAATATTTTCATATATTTAATTCATACGTGAACATAATGTAACCTACACATAAGTATATATATACGGGTGTATTTATGTATGTATTCTGTTGTATATATACTTTTAAGTTTTTAAAAAAAAAAAAACTAAACAAAACATAAAATCTGTTCTTAAAAAAATGTTCATTGTACCCATTGGGTTATACATAATATTATTGTAAAATTGTTTGATTTTTTAAAATTGATTTATTTATTCACCTGAATAAAAATTGTTGTTTCAGGTGTACCATTTTCCACAATATATATATGTATATATTTGTATACGAGTACGAACATAACAAGAATATAATATTCATATATGTATATATACTCGAGATTTATGTGTGTATGTGTGTTTAACGATATGAATTGAAGCAAAAACGATAAAGATGAAGAAGAAAAAAAAACACAATGTGTTTTTTTTTTTTTTTTTGTACTAAAAATGAATCTTTATCGAATTTTCAACAAATAACAATAACACAATAAAAAAAAATCCTTTTTATTTTCTTGTATTTAAAGAAAATATTATCTTTTATATTTTGTAGTTGTTATTACTGTTCGTGTGTATATGTGTGTATTCTTTTTTATTTTTAAATAAGTAAACGATAATATATTATGAGTCCTTTGAAAGGAATATATACAAAAACAGAATATTTCGTTCATACAAAAAAAAAAAAAAATTAAGAAAATATCATAAAAAAAAAATCTTGATATAAAAATAAACAAAAAAAAAAATTAAATGAATAAAAGGAAAATGTAACAAAAAGAAAAAAAAAACATATAACATAAAATTAATGTTATACAAAAATAACGATAATAAAGTGCGGTAGAATTTGTAATCAGAATTCAAAGTTTTCGTTTTTTTTTTAGTTACTTTTTAAGGACATAATTTTTGATTTACTGATAAAGTGGCAATGTTTTTTTTTTAATGGCACGCTAAACTGTCACCAGCGAATAAAATAACAAAAAATATTTAAAAAAAAAAAAAGAAAGAAAGTGAAACAAGAAAAAAAAAATGTAATAAAATTAAAATAAAAAAAGTATATTTTATGTAAATGTAATAAAATATATGTAAATACAAAATATTAAATAATAAAAAAGAAAAAAAAAATTAACATCACGTTTTAAAGGTATGTATTCCTACGTAAACATACAATCCGGTAAAGTGGTTACTTTCCTTATGAAAAAAAAAATTAACAAAAAAAAGAAAGAGAACACAAAAATGCGATATTATATATTATACTTGAAGTTTTTTTTTTTTATCTTGATTTCCTTTTTACCTCATTAAAAAATATATTTTATATGTGTGTCCATATAAAATAGTGAGAAAATTATAATGTCCTACTTATAACGTTTATGTGAAAAGATACAACACCTTTTTTTTTCTCTTTCACAAACAAAAAAAGTAATTAAAGTCTTTTTTTCTTGGAAAAATGTTTTTTTTTTTTGTATTAAAAAGAGGATAGAACCTTAAATTTCTTATTTTAAACTAAGGAATTTTTTAAGTTTTATTGTTGTATTTGTTTTTTTTATTTTTTTATATCTACATATTTCAAGATGTGATGTAGGACAATAAACCATACATTATAAAATATAACGCGTATGTATAAGTTGGTGGTGCTGGTAAAAGGTTCTTTATCAACACGCTAAGGGCAACAAGAAAATATTTTAATTTTTTTTATATTCCTTGAAATTGAGTAAATAGAGTAGGTCTTCTAATTTTTTTCTTCCATAATATCATTCAAATGAAAAGGGATATTTATGGTGAATAAAATATAACAGTAAGTTATATCAAATCCATGACGATAAAAATGATAAAAATTGGAAAATTTAAGCGAAAAAAGCACTTGTTTAGATGATGATAATTCCTAACAAGAAAAATGTTTGAATATAAGAAAGGACGAATATTCAGAAAGTAATAGCAGGATATACGAGAAAATATTACGAAAATGGGAACGAAAAATTGGAAAAAAAAAAATGAAAAAATATTTGAAGAGGCCAAAACTGACATTCATCTTTGACGCCAGGTGCTGATGAGGATGATTAATTCCTTATAAAATGTTAATGTCATTTTTTGCAGTATATTCCAGTCACAATTTATTCCATTTGACAAATTTACACATTTTGTAATTTATGCCCAAAGATTTTAATTTCTAATTTATAACTCTTCAGGTTTATTTAGGCTTCAAAAATAAAATAGAAATCCATTATTTTTTTTTTTTGTTATCTGAAAACAAATTTTCTTTTACCTGCTGTACTTTAATTAAAAAAAAAGCTCAATTATGTACTTATTTTTTCTTCTTCTTGTTTTATCAAAAATTTTGATTTCATTATAAACTTTTATCATTCATTAAATTAATTTGCACAATTTATGGAAAATATTTTTTGTTGTTTTTTTTTTTTTTGGCAGACTCTCGAATGACATTAGAAAATATGAGATTTGAATTATAATTATAAAATTTTAATATATAATTTCTTTTTTATTTTGTTTTTTTTTTTTTTTTTTTGTTTTGAATAGCAAAATGTAAAAATAATGAAAAAATAAGGACAAATATAATATAATTTTAATTTAATATTTTTATTCTATCTTTATTTTATTTTTAGAAATATATTATCATACATATTCTCATAAATTGCAAAAAAATATTTTGAAAGTTTTAATCTTTAAATCGCTAGAATAAATCATATTTCATTATTATTTTTTTTTTTTTGTTATTCTTGTTGAATTGCAATATTATTATTCATTATACGAGTTAATGAGAATTCATAAAGTTTATAAAACAATACTTTTGTAATTTATTCAACGACCTGGTGTATAATAACATCAATTTGTCCTTTCAACATTTTCTCTAATGGAAAAAAAGGATACGAATTCATATATGAATATGTGAATATTTCATATTTTACATTTTAATAGTATTGGTTAGTTGATACATAAAATATTATAAAGAAAAAAAAATAACGTTTTATAATTTCATGAAATGAAATAGTTTTAAATTACTTTTTTTTTTTTTTTTTTGTAAATTAACCAAAAATTTATTCAATTTTTAAATTTATCTCAAATATGACAAAATATATTTTCATTTTAAAACTTTTATGATTATTTTGTCGGAATTCTTTTTGTTTTTTTTTTTCTTTTAACTTTTAACTTTAAAAAATAAAAAATAGCAGACTTTCCAAAGTTTCAAGGAACTTTTTCTTTACACGGTCAATCGAATGCAAGGATAACATTGAAAATCAGACATTATAACCCATATGTAATTGTTCCGTTCTGAATAAATACCCCAAAATAATTCTCAAAATATTGCAGTTTCCACTGGAATAAAAAAAAAAAATTCCAAAACTAATTTGAATCGAAACAATTATTCTGAAGCATTTTGTTTCGTTCCAGTTACAGATTCAATCACTTTTTTTTTGTCTTACAAAATCACTATGGAAAAAATTATCAATTCTAAAAATTTTTCGATTTCCCTTGAAATAACATAATTAAGAGTCATTCTACCGGCAATAATTTAAATTTTGAAAAATTAATTATAAAATTTTCGGCTTAATGTAACGAAGCATTTAAAAAAAAACTGTTTAAAGTGATGCATCCTTATTTTTAACTACGTAACTATTTTAACCCATACAACAAATTATAATTATATTTATTATGATTACTCCGTCAGTTAATTTTTTAGATGGTATATACCTATTTAATGTTTTATAAGAAATCGTTAATTCACAAAAAAAAAAAAAAAAAAAAACTATCGTTAAACAAACTATTTGTTATACTTGTATTCATGAATGTCCTTTATACCATTATATCCTTATTTTTAGTATACCTGTTAATTTTCTGGTGCACGTATTTTTTTATTATTTTTTTTAATTAAATGAGTTAAGAATTTATGATTTCTGCATTCAAACTAGTACCCTATTATAGTTTTCAAATAGTAATTAGTGCTCATATACGGATATGGGATATGGCGAAATTCTAGTTGAAATTTTTCACTGTTTTATATATTTATACATACATATAATGTGTGTGCTCTATTATATTATACAGATACTTTTAATCTTTGTTTTTATGTTCTAATAATAAAGCTAAATTTTTGGTTTTTGTTTGTCGATGGTAACTGTATGCTATAATACTTTATGAGAATTCACCATTTGGAAGGATAATATACAAAAAAAAAATATATATACATATATTCAATGTGTGCTATTATACACAAAACGTATTATATGGTGTGACAATAAAATGAATGGAAAAAAGGATGAGAAATACTTTTCGAAAATCAAATTTTCAAATGATTTTTTTTCTTCACAAGAATTTAAAAAAGTCTTTGTCGGAAAATATGAATAACATGCTGTTCTGAAAAATTGACTGTTCTCAAGATAAATTTCTTTAGTAGAACTCTGGTCAGAGCAAAAAAAAAGACAATATAATGTCAATTTTCAATTCAATATTCACTTTTTCACTTTATTTATCATTTAGTCTGAATAATTTTCAAGTAAATTAAGAATTAGAATTCAATTCAGATTCAATATTTTACAATAAACTTTTTTAAGAAAAGTAGTATGAGATTTTTCCAAGGATATCGTTAGAAATTAGGTGCTCTAAATTTTTTCTCAATAATAAAAATAGCTGGAAGGGTTTTAATTCGTGAAATCGAAACACAGCTTTCGAAAATATCAAATAATCGACATTCGGAACGTAAAATTTATTTTTCACAGTTTTTTTCTTGGAATTTTCCTAATATACTTTAACACTTTTACACCATCCTATTTTATTTATAAAATAATAACTTCATCATCGCTGTAAACTCTAAACCGAGTCAGAGACAACTTAACCTGAACTCTTTAGATCAGCTTTCGTACGAATAAATTCTTCGCCTACCAACAAGTAGTGAAACAATATCTGAAACAATATTTATCATACTTAAAATCAATGTGTCCGGTTATTTGATTATCACACCATGTATTATGTCACCGTATTTGCACTTTTTACGATTCACGAAAAACTATACAACATGTACATATATAAACCCCGTATCAACATCAGCAGGTCACATATGCACTTAATGATAATAGTCTTTTGCGTAATTTCCTTTACGTTAATATCATCGAGGTATACACATACTTTAATTTTATTTTACCGGAAATAATCTAGACAAAAGGATGAGTATTAAACAATACCAAACAATAACAGTATATTGCATTAGCTATATCACTACCTTACAAAAAAAAAGTATATTTTATTATTTACTCATCTTCATTCTGGTATCTTTATAGCATATTTTTTTTATTATATAGATCTTATCATATCCTTGTTCAACATACATTCAATGTACTTGTGTTGTTTATTATAACATACAACACCCAATCCCATACCAATTTGAATACCTAAAATATATGGAATTTCTTTTTTGTGCTTTTTTGCTTTTTTTTGCCCATTCATATTATCCGAAAATACAATAAATATATATATGCTTGTATGTACATGTATGTATATTTTAGAGAAATATAATAATGTAAGCAAAACACATACAAGTGAGAATATAACACATTTAAAATCTAAAGAAAGAAAAGTTTTATTGCAAAAATGCCAAATGCATTCTCTGCGGAGCTTCTTTGTGGCCTCGTTGTTCTTACAAATTGTTTTGCTGCATAGAAGGACATATGTGGTAAATTGCATCTAAGACATTTTGTATTAAATATACTTAAACAATGTATATAAGATTAAAAAAACATACAAGAAAGAAAAAAAATAATAATAAGACAAAACAAACGAAATAGTATATATAGTAGACAAAAAAAAAAATATAAAACGAAAATACGTGAGATGAAGAAAATATGTTTGAAATTCAAACATTTTGCAAAACATTAAAATGATTTATGATTGAAAGTTATATTTAGTTCAAATTGAATATTATTAAAAAAATACAAAAACAATAACAAAAACAAAATAATAATTAAAGAAAATCAACAAATGTGTGATTTAATAAAAAAAATTTACAAAAATGAAAAAAAATGATTTAGCATCCTTTTAAAAACGAATTTTTTTTTTAAAAAAAATTTTCGAAGCTCAAAACAATAATTTCTTTCAATCTTTTTGTAATTTTTAATTAATGGTAAATATTTAAAACAAAAAACCTGTGACTTTATAAATCCATTTCTTCTTCTTCTTCAGAATTTACAACTTTAAAATAATTTTTATAAAATTCAAAATAAAATCCTTTTTTTTTTTATCATGAAAAATTTCAATTTTTTTCAATTTCATAAGAAAAACACTACATCATTATTTTTTATTACATACATAGGAAGTTTTAGTAAATTACATATTTTTTCTTCAAATTACTGTATTGTATTTAAAAAGTTTAAGGAAAAAAAAAATTTGAATTAATAACTTCATTAAAATGCAAAGCTTAATAATAATAATCTTCAAAATAATGATAAAAAAATAAATTTTAAATTATCTTTTGATTACACATCCTTTTATTATTTTTTTTTTTTTTCTTAAATTTTAAGTTTATTTCATTTACATATGATTAAAAGTTAAGTTATAATGTATTATATGTACATAAACATATAATGTAACTTCCTACCTGTGTTTTAAAATTCATCATGAAAATATTTTTCTTTTATGATAAACGTTTCATGTTATCAAGTCATACATACATATACATATGTATGTGTATACAATATACATACATGTACGTACATATGTATATATGAAATTTTTATTATAAATTAAAAAGAATTTAAAAAAAAAAATATGATGGTTTGAAAAAGTTATAACTTTCTGTATACAAAAAAACAAAAAAAGGAAAAAAAAAAATCTAGAAAAATTTCAAAAATTTCATAAATTCTTAAACAAAAAAACATTTAAGATTTTTCTTGTACATATTTTCAGAAAATGTCTAACAATTCAATAAAATATGATATATATTTTTTGTAACTGTCTTTTACAACGATTCTTTTTGAATTTATCTCTTATCATAAAAATTATCTAAAATTTTTGACACTTCAAAACAATTAAAAACAATAGATTCAACATTATTTCTTTTAAATTTTTCCTTTTATTTTCAAATCAACCACATTTCTCTTATTTCTAAAATCATATTTTTTTTTTTTGCAATGTTTATACAACTACAAAATTTATATAGTGAAATATCAAACGATGTAATTCTCCATTGCATTGAAATATAAACAAACAACAAAACAAAAAAATATCATTATGAAACAACTACTATAAAATAGTCTCATTATCTAGAGATTTACTTTGAAAAATTAAAATCGAATGTCTTTATATATTTTCTACAAACAATAAAAATATCAAAATCTTTTAAATGTCATTATCTTGTCTTATTTAATAAAATTACAATCATCTTATTATAAAAAGACAATCAAAATACTTAAACAGAAAAATAATACTTAAAAAAGAAAACAAAGAAGAAATCAAAATAAAGCGTTATAAAAGACCTATCACACTGATTCATCATAATATTTCTTACAATATTTTTTTTTTCTTTTTTTTGCATTTCCTTTTTTCAATCCTTGTTGTTTTTTTTTTCCCTCTCTTTACATTATTATTATTATAAAATGTAGCGTACTACTATAAAAAAGTAAAAAAATAGATACAAATAAAAAGTATATATTTAACTATTTTGCTATATGCACCCACAAAAATATCTAGAAAAAAAGTTAGATAAAGATGTATAAATTTTATTCAAAGTATAAAATGAAAAAGAATTTCTTTTTTCTTGTTTTTTTTTTCTTCAAACAGAAAAAAAAAAGTAAATTTACATTTATTCATTCTTCATTTCATTTCTTTTTTAAGATTTAAGATGAAGACAAGGCGAAAAAAAAGAAAAGAATTGAAACAAAATCACAAAAATAAAAAATAAAATTTTCAAAAAAAAAAAAAAAAAAAAATTGTATACACATTGAAATAGAAAGACAGACAGACAGATAAACAGAAAACTTGTCGTCTTTCACTCTTTCGAAGACTATCTATTTTTATTTTACAAAAAAAAAAACAAAAAAAACTAAAATAAAATATATATGCAATTTCTGATGTGTTTGCATCTTAAAGGATGTAATTTTCCGCTTTTCCACACAATCTGACTTTAAGAGTTTCCTTCCGGGATTAAAAAGAAAACGAAATCTTTTACTATTTTTCATTTTTTTATTTATTTTTTTTTTTTGCCATTCTTTCATTTCTTTTGTCATCTTCATTACGTTATTCATGTGTATGTCATATACGAGTACAATATAACTGTAACTGTACATAATATTAGGAAAATGATATAAAAAAAATAAGAGAAGAAAAAGAAGAAGAAAATAGAGAATTTCCGGTAAATCATTTGTGCTTACTTTGTTTTCAAAATTCTAATGGTCTTTCAAATAAAAATGTTATTGATACAAAAAATATCTTATCCAATTTTTTTTACTTAAATCACCGTTATAATATACTTAAAAACATATACATATGTACTCGTATGTACGAGTATATGAACTAAATATTTGAAAAAAAAAAAAAAATAAATAAAATAAAATGAATTAAAATAAAAAGTAACTGATTACATTTTATTCATTTGAAAAGTTTCTTTTTTTTTTACAAATAGTATAAGCTTTCAAAAAAAAAACTAAAATTTTTTAAGCACACACATAGAAGAAAAAAAAAACATGATGAGTTCTTAAAATGTAACTATACATATATATGCATTATATACATACTAAAATGCAATTATATACATAAAATACATTAAAGGACATAAATTGAAATATGTTTACTGTACATATATGTATAATTTGTACACATATGTATATACTTTTAAATAATATATCGTACATTTTCTTTCTAGCATTATTAAATTTTCTGTTCGACTTTTAGATACAAGTAAATATAATAAGGTGAAAAGAAGTATATACACAATCATGTATATGTACATATAGATATATGTATATAATTATTATGTGTATAACATTCTACTTATATGTATATGTAGTTATTATATAATACACACATTGCATAATCATTAAATTGAAATCAAGATATAAAAACGTCCTTAATGCGCACATTTTAGTTATTACATATAATGAATTTTTAAATATTTTTAAAAGTACTTATACACAAAGTATATACATACTATACATATAATACATATAATATAATTACACATATGCACACAATAAATGCTTTTACATATATGAAATTTTCTTATTTATTTATTTATTATATATTCTAAGATTTATCAAAATATATTTTTTATGTGTACCTACGTACTTTTGCTTTTTATTTGAAAAAAAAAAAAAAAAAAAGTAAGAAAGAAAATTAAAGAGAAAGAACTTAATTTTATAAAGTTTGCAACTATGTTAAACGTATAATTTTCAAATTTCTTGAAATAAGCTTTAAAATAATTAAGAAAAATTTTCTACTTCTCTTTCTCAAGACAATTTAAATTCACCTATATTTTCTCATATTTAATAGTACGAGACTGTATGCATCTTGAGTTTTAAGTGGAATGCAGTAGTAGTAAAAATTTTTCTACTTCTGTTTTTTATTTTTTTTTTTTTTATTTTTAAGGTAGTGAAAATTAAAATTCTTAACTTTTACAGCTTGAAAAATTAATTAAGTTGCCTATAAGTCCAAAGTTTGAATCAATAAATTATAAAAAAACAATTGTGTCCTCTTATGCCAGAAACATTTTAATTTAGAGAAAGATTTCCAAAAATTTTAGAATTATGACAACTTCTTTCAATACTTCGACATTTGTCTGGACAATTATGATAAATATTCATCGAAATATATCCTGTAAAGCTAAAGCGAATGTCTTAAATGATTTGTCTTAAGACCTTCTTTCAAAACCATCACATCATCCTGATGTGGAACCCATTTCTGAAAATCCTTTTAAAGATATGTGATTTTAAGGAAATAAATAACGTTAAATATGCTCCTATATCATTTGACTGAAAAAGCTCTTATTCATTTTAAAACATTTAAATTTTAGTAAAATTCAATCTAATTTTTCGATTTATCTACAAATTTTGAAAAAAATCGCGCTTTTTTTTTGTATAAAATTTCCTCTTTTTGTTTTCCGTTCACAGATACTTTAAATATTCACGAGCTCATAATCATTAAAGGAAATTTTTCGAAATGAAAAAACAAAAATAAAATAAATTGAAACTCATGAAATTTTATTTTTTAAAGAATTTAATTTTTTTTTCTTATAGAAAATTTCTTATCATATTGCACCATCACACCCCATGCAAAAATAAAACAAACAAAAAAATTTAAAATAAAAAAATAAATAATAAATAAATAAAAAGTGATGTACAAAAAAAAAAAAGAAACAAAAATCTTTTATTTATATATTCACCTTCGTTTATTTTAAATATCCTTTTTTTTTTTTTTAGATCTTTTCTAACATTTTTATACAACAGAAGCTAGCAGCAGCATCAGCATCAAATCTCAGTTTCTTAAAGTATTTTATTTTATGAATATTTTATGTTGATAATCTGAAATTCTTTTTGTATAATGTATTAAATGCATACTTGAGTGAAACAAAAATAATATGAAAAAAAAAAATAAATAAAACGAAAAAAAAAATGGAAAACGAATTGTATAGGTACACTAAGCTTATATCCTATTTGTTTACATATACATTAGTATAAGTATGAATATATACACGTACATGTATGTATATACATAAAAATTCAGAATTTAAAATATTAAAGAATAAGAAATGAAAGACATACTGAACCGTTTATTGAAAAAGAAAATTATTAATGCCTTAATCCTGCACAAGCCATCCGATGAATATACAACATGTCAAGGACAAAGATGATGATAATGATGATATGAATTTTACCTGATACATACTATAAAAAGAAAAACGAAAAACTTGTTGTTGCTTGTATTATCTATTATTTTTAAACGTGCACGTTTTTTTTAAAATTTCATTTTTTTGTTTTTTTTTGTTTTTTTTTTTGTTTTCCACCTTCTTATTATTATTATTATTTTTTGTGTCATCTTCTTTTCGCCAAACACGATTTACCAAGTTAAAATATGTTAAACATTTCTATCGACAGTAGATCTGATGAACTTTTGAAAGTTTATTCTTAAAATTTTGAAAAAAAAAGAGCACAATTACAAAGTGGAAAAAGGCTCAATATAACTCGATATTGACAAATGTTATTATCCCTTTAACATTAGTTTTCATGGACAGTAGTACCAACTGATAAATAGGCGAAAGCTTTGTCGAGGGATTCTGAACTTTTGTCCGAAAATGAGTATGAAATCTAGAAGAGCATCTTTTTATATTAAAATTGCTTAAAAACTCTGTCGAAGTATCGAGTTATGTCTCTCTTTTGATCCTTTTTTTTTACAGCGAAACACACTATATAATGCTGGTGGATGTCCGCATTCTTCCACCCACAATCATAACCTTAAACCTACCTGTTACTATAAGAACATCAAGATTTCAAAAGCCTACATACACAAAAATAAAACCTTTATAGTATGAATGTACATTGAAAAACCAGCTGCTGATAAAAAGTAGTGCATAGTTTTTTTTTTTTTGTACGTTAAGGGAAACGTTAATAATATGTTTTAAAGAGGGTGAAATAAAAATGAAAAGATACATAATATGTGTATCATAATGTATTCTAGAAATGGAAACACAGTTAAAAGCAAAATAATGAAAAAAGAAAAAAAAAACAGCACACCTTAACGACAATAAACTAAAAATACCGACACAAAAAAAAAATCTCAATGTTAAAAAATTATAGGTATGTTGCTCACCTTCATTTCAATTGTTTACGATAGAAGCTTCCATAAATCAACTTGACACAATAAAGTCGGTATAACTGATGACTCAAGAATTCTTCCTTATTTTATTATTCTTGTTTTTTTTTTTTCAGCCTCTTGTTCTTTTTTTAATCTTTTTATTAAATTAAAAAGCAAAAAAAAAAAAACATACATATTTCCATTTTTCGTTTAAATGAATTTAATTTCATTAAAATAGGCATCATGAGAAAACTACTTATTATTATTTTTGGTTGATTTTCATTTTGAAAATTATCTAAAAAATTAAAGGTAGTAAGAAAAAATTTAGTTGAGAAAAAAGTTTTAAGGAAAAATATTGAAAAATCAAATATTTTTTGTATACTTTAAAAGTTAAGATATTTTTTTTATTATGAGCCAAAATGTAGGGATTAGGGACATTACGGCATTTTTATTATGCAAAACGTTTGCATATAAAGATAAAAAAACAGATAGGGAAAGTTGTGGGGTAAGAAAAGAAAGAAAATTTTTTATGGACTACTTTTTTTAAAAAATACTACTCACCTTATTTAATCCTTTTTTTTTTCTCCCTAAAAATAAAATTTTTGTTTTTCATTAAAAATCAGAAAATTAATTTAATATTTATTGATTACATTTGACATGTATTGTAATTTAAATTTAACGAAACAAAAAAAAAAAAATAAAAAAACCATGTCCATACAACAAATAAACAAACAAAAATTCAGTTTTAATTATTTAATGATATACTAATAGCAATCTAAATGCATATTTGAAAATCTAAAATTCATATACATACTATGTACTTTAATCTTTTAACAATTTGTCAAAATATCATAGCCTTTTCAATTGTAACAATTTACATTTTATAAAGGGGTTGGATATTACACAAATGTTTTCAAATTTTACAACCACTTGCAATACATATTATAATACCTAAAAATCAACTACATCTGGATTATTAATGTATCACTAGCATTATAGTGCAGAAACCGAAAAAAAAAATAACAACAAGAAATATTAATAAAAACGTATATATTCCAAACATTATTACAGTATACATACACTAACATATACATAGGGAAATAATATATGTATGTAATTTTCAGATACAAATATGATATATTTGTGCATTTTATATATTAATATGTACACTAATGTATAAACATACTGTACATATATTGTACTTGTACAGTTTTTGGTATACATTTCATGAAAATTATTTACATTATTAACAACAAACAGCAAAACTGACACGGTTAAGACTTTATATTGTCAGCAAAAAGGAGTATAACTATGTATGTAATGTTATAGTAATAATAAATTCATTACATTGAAATGCATCATCCTACACACTAAACTATGTATATGTACTAATTTACACAAAATTCTAAAATTTTTGTTATGAATTTTCTGGTGTATCTAAATTATACATACAATACATATCTTATAGAGCAAAATTTTCTATGCAAGAAAAATATTAAGTAATATTTTATTTAATACAGGATGTTACAAAAAAAAAAAAAAAGAGAAAAAAAAAGAGGATTTAATTCATATTAGGTAAATGATGTTAACATTGAATTTTAACCCTTTGAACTCCTAAACCTATATTGTATTGCTGAGGACCTTGTTCCAACTTTGATATGTCTTAGAGCATAAATTCTAGGATTTCAAATGACAAAAAGAAAAATAAAAATTTTAAAATTTTCCACTCAAGTCTACACAATCTGGAAGAAAATCTACCAAAACTCACTATAATTTTTTTCGCATATTTCATTAATTGTTTTAAATTTTTTTAAATCCTTCAAGCTAAGAACTACCTAGACTGAGATAATGGAAGTAGGAGCAAAAGAGAGATTAGAACATTTTAACTTAAATTTCATGTTTGATCTTTCACATTTAACAAGCTTCTATTTTAAATTAATCAGATGTTGAAATAATATACACTACTCCTTTTTCCTTAAAATAAAATAAAAAATCCTTCTGTTTCCTTTTAGTAATTTACCGTAACCAAACAGAAACAGTTTTTATATTTAATTATAAATTAAGTAAAATTTACATAAAAATACTAAGTCACCCTAAAAAGTAACTAGCTACCATTTTTTTTTTTTTTTTCATTAAATTTATCTCTTTTTTTTTTTTTTCTTTTTTCTTTTTTAGAAAGGATCCCTGTTTCTGATTCACAAAACAAAAAAAAAAACTTACAAGCCGTGAACTAATTAAAACATCAACAGACAAACGGCATTTATAATGGTGAAAATGACTGATTGCAGATGTTATGAAAATATTAATATTATTCTGTTTGTAATAAATGAATAAATTATTATATTTCACTGGATGTCACAAAACACTCACTCTCTGTGAATATACATATATAGTATGAATTTAGTTGTACGTGTCATATATATTCATTACAATAACAAAAATCTTTTATATTTATTTCCTCTCTAATAAATTTAATATGATGAAAATTTCACTGTGAAAACAAAAAAAAAAAACAAGAAGGTTTTTGCACAAACGAAATTACAACAGATAATTCTATGTAATTTAGTTAAATGACAGCTATATACGACAAATATAGTATATTTTAAATAATTCAATTGAATTAATGTATTTCACTTAATTTGAATTTAAAAAAAAAAAAAAAAAAGGATATTTCAAGATAAAAGAAAAATATAAAAAATTTTTAATCATTATATTATATCTTCACTGTTTTTCAACCTCATTGAAATTTTGATATTTTCAAATGAGAAATTGTGAAATGTAGTTCTAGAATAAAATATTTTGAGTTTTTTGTATCGCTTTTTTCTGCTTCTACAAGGATGAAATATTTAAAACACAATGTGGATTTATTTGGAAAATATTTTGAAAATTACACAAATATCTAGGATTCAAAATATGAAACCTTATAATGCATTTAAATTCCTTAAACACAAAAATTAACAAAAGATACAATATGGTTGATTTCGTCATCCTTCACAATAATAATTTAAAAATAAAAGTAATGTGAATATGTAATATGTAAACACATTTATTATTGATTTTATGATTAATTTAGGTGGTAAATCTCTATGTGTAAATAAATTATCAATATTTAATTATTTGAATGACAAATTAAAAAGAAAAGAGTGATCCACGTTCAAATGCTCATGGTTTAATATACAAAAATTTGTACTTTTTATTTCGTTAACGATAGGATAACTTTTAATTTATGAAAATGTAATTTCAACTATGACATCCATTTTAAAAAAAAAAAAAGTGAAAATTTCCACAAAAATAACATTTAAGTTAATTATAAGAAAAAAAAATCATTTTGATTTTAGGAGAAAAAATTAAGGATTATTCGCAAACACTAGAATTTTATTCATCAGAAAAAAATATATATTATATAATTTTTTCCTTCTATCAATTTTTTTTATTATCAAACACAAAACAAATTTATAACAAAAAGTCCTTTATTTCTATAATCCATCATTAATTATATCACAAGAATTATTTCAATAGAAATTGAAAGTGTGTGTGTGTGTGTATATATATGGTATATAAAAGAAAAGCATTAATACAAAATAAAATCCAATATAGATCTTTCATTCAAATTATTTATTATCAAACATTACGAATATATTCAACTTGATTATTATAATATCGTAATTAAACAAACGAGTACACATGTATATTAAAATTCATGCACATACATTCCCATATACATACATAAAAAAAAAAACAACAAAATATAATGTGAAAAATTAAAAAGTTTAACATTTTATTACTGGCATAATTCTATAAAAATTTTGTTGTACAAAAAAAGAGAATAAAATTCAAACTTTCAAACAATTTAACATAAAATTCTCAAAAAACTTTTACTATTTTTTTTTTTACTTGTTTTTCTGTATGTGTGTGTTTTTTTTTACATATTGTGTAAATACTTATGTTTAAACATGCAGTTTATAATAAAGCATAAAACTGTCGTATTTTGTAATTTAACTTTTTTGTATGTTCATTTTTGTTTTGTTTTATAGTAACATAAAAAACAAAACAAAAAATGTACATATTTGTTTTAAATAAAATAAGTATATGTATGTATTATCTTTTTCTGTAATCTATTATGAATGTATGTACATACAAAAACAAGAAAAATAAAACAAGTATTAAATTTTATAGTATATTACACACACCTACCTACGTATACCGACATATCGAAATAACATAAAAATATCCGCACACACACTCTATCCGTTTCCATTTGAAAAAGCAAAAAAAAATCACCCGACTAAAACCCACCCACCCATCATAATGGGCTTTCATTTTTACAACTCTGTAAAATTCAAAGTTTTTGAAAAAGCATCCGATTTATCATTTTTTTTTTTTTTTGTAGCTGTTGTCATATCTTATGTAATGGAGGTCAATTTTTTTTTTTGTATAATTTTTTAAAACAAAAAAGCAAAAAAAAAATTATGGTGAGATTATGGTTTAAATGTGCATGTTAGCATTTAATATTAAAAAAAACTGGGGATGAGGTTGGTTTTTTTTAATAATAATAAAAAAAAAAGGATGGGCAAACATTGTGAAAAAAAAACGAAAAACATTTACACAACATCATAAAAAAAAAACAAAGTAACTAAAATAATTTTTCACTTTGACATATTATGGCCCTTCAGTATATTGTCTTATTTTTCAAACCATTTGACATACCTACTCGTGGTTAAAAATAGTTTTGTCATTTTGATAAAAAATATAAAAAACAAAAAACATAAATAAAATATAAAAAAAAAACACAAAAATGAATAGCGAGAGAAAATAAAATAATAATTCGGTAACAGATGATGTAAAATTAAAAGATTATCTAAAAAATAAAAAAATATAAAAATTGTTAACATGTCATGTTTTTGTATTTCAATTTTAAAATCATGCAGAAATTTTTTTTCACTTTGATAATTTTTGTAAACTTTGAACTTAAAAAATTTAAAAAAAAATTGTAGTTAACCTAATCGAATTGGTGTAATAAAGCCTACTTTTCTAATATAAGCCTAATTCGAAAACTAAGCAAATATGAATAAAGCCGAACAACATCAGAAAAAAATAAAGAATTGTCCAGCTACGATATGTATATAATGAAAGAAACTTCAGTTATTTTGAGTAAGCCGTGGATATGAATAGTCTGTAGTGCTATGTAGTGTATTGTTTAGTGGTGTAGATAATGAAAGAAAGTCCAAACTTTTATTTAATACATTGACGCCGGCGATGTAATTTTTTAGCTTAATATATCGGGCGGTGTGACTATCTAAACCTTCGGTTTAACTCGCCAGCGTTGACACGTTAAAGAGAATTATTAACATCTATAAGTAATTTTCAAGATAAAAACATGAGTGATGAGAGTTCATCATTTTCTTTTTCAGATAGCATAAATCCAGCATCTTAAACATTGTATGCTACGGTCCAACCCCTGATGTTACATATTGTAAAAGTAAACAAAAATCAAGGATCAAGAGGGTTAAAATAACATAAACTATGTATAAATTTTTTGAAGAATTCCTGCAATAATATTCAACTATTTTTGTAAAACAAAAAAAAAAACAAAAATCTCGTAATAAATTTTATTTAAAATAAAAAATGTAAAAATACATTTCAATTTTTTTTTCACATTAAAAATTTCATAAATAAATTTTAAAAAAAATAAAAAAATATGTAGTATTCAGTTAATGAAAAATGAAAACAAAATAAAAAAAGAACAATAAACAAACAAAAAAATCATAAATGCATTCACGTATTTTTTTAAAATAAATTTTCATTGAAAAATTTTTCGAAAAAATTATATATAAAACATTTTTAATTCATATAAAATTAAAATTCCAAAAGAATAAATAAAATATATTAATAATAAAATAAAATAAAACAGATATATGTATGTGTACATATATGCCTATAACATATTCATTAGATATATCACATATGAGTACGAATACATATGTATGTGTATTTGTTCTTTTTTTTTTTACCTCTAACATCTAAAAATTTTCAAATTTTCAAAATCATTTCAATTTTGATATGAATAAAAAAAATTGCATAAATTTTATTATTTTATCATATATAGTTTTAAAACTACACATATATATTATGTATTAACAGATTATATATGTACATATACATATAAACAGTATATGTATCTAGAATAATATACCTACATATGTACATATATGTACGTAAATAGAAGGTATCCTAAATCAGGAATTAGATATTCAAATTTTGTGCGACATCGTTGACATATGCAAAATAACACACAAATGTTTTGTTGCTTGTTTTGAAAAAATTTTAGGAGTTTTAAATGTACGTACATATGTATGTATGTGTATATAGGTGTATATGTGTATATATGTATGTGTAAAATATTATAAAATTAGCATTATACAAAATTTTCGCTAAAGAAAATTTATGCCCGTTAAAGTTTGATCATATTAAATTGATGAAAGTTGAATAATTTTCAAAAGTTTAAATGTGCATAAAATCAGAAACTGATGAAAATTTACATATCATATACATAAGTATGTATGTAGTACAGCTATTTCTATCTACATATAAATCTATACATAGGTATGTACACATATGTATGTGTACAATTTAAACTAATATTTATAATTTTTGGTTTTTAGTTAAATACATATAAAATTATACTATTATTTATTCATATTAATAGTTTTTAGATATATAAATTTCTACATAATATATGACACATGACAAAATCTATATTGTAACTATTTTGTAAAATTTATATCCTTTCTACCATCATATTGTCGTAATTCACACATGGACTTTAAATTATATACATTATTTTACAAAAACTTATGCTTCAAGTTTGTTCAATTTTAAATGAGAATTTTTATTTTTGTTTCGTTATTTTCAATTTTATTTCATTTAAATAATTTCAATTTTTAATTATTGTTATGATTTATAATTTATGCACATAACGTACAAGGATATTTTCTCGATACAAACAACTTTTCATGAATTCAAATTACTCTGGAAAAAAAAAAACATTAATCAATATTACTTTCAATCGAAATGTTTCATGTAAGGCAAATTTTTACCACATAAATAAAGTTTAAAAAAAGGTTCAGAGCAATAACAAAAAATATTCAGTTTAGGTCTCTGTTGAGTTTTTGCGATCTTTTTGACAAATTTTCAAGCCTTCTGTAGCGTTCAATTCATGTCACTTCCTTTTTTTCTGCCTTTTTTCAAGATAATTTTTTACCCGAAGTAAACTGCCAAAAAATATTCTGACTTTCAATTCTTCTAAAGCGTCTAGTCCTTGTCATTTCAATTCTTTTTGCATTTTTTGGAGTGTTTAACAGCATTTTTTTCCAAAATTCAATTCCCTTGTGACACTCGTGGAGATGTATAAAAAAAATCAGACCAACAGTCTCATTATCAAAGGCTTATTTCTTCCTATCTAATATTTCAGAAATACTCTTGTAAAAATATCCGGTTGAGATTGAAGTTTTTTACTCAAATAAAAACAAGGAATACAATATCCTTCCTAAAATTTGGCTCGAATCGAAGCTATGTAAATTTAAAAATAAAAGTTTTTTGAAAATTTTCTAAAGTACCATGACATTAAAAACTACATCTTACCTATGGAAAATTTTTTACACCATTCAAACATTTAAAAAATTGGTATTTCTTTCATTTTTTCAAATAATAAATTTATTCCATTATCCTTAAAAATTCAAATAATTATTTAAATAAGTCTTATTTTAAAATAATGATGAAAATAATACAAAAAGAAAAAAAAAAAACAAATGTACATTTATTTGACAACAGTAATTCCAAGTGACAGCATTTAATGTTTTAAAATTGTGGTTGATAATACTTAATGTTTTATAAGGAATATTGGGTTAATAGCTAGAATGACTATGTATTTCATCACCATCAGCATTAAATACAACATCTCTTGAAATTTTAGTTTCCTCTCTGTTAAAACCTTTTCCGTGTACTATAAAATATATTTCGAATACGAAAATGGTTAACAATATATCGAAGTACTATCAATATAATATAAAATGTATAGGTGTATAGATATAAAAATATATATGTGTGTACGATTATGTATACAAAAAACAAATGTGCATATAATAATTTATGAATATGTTTATAGGGTGATTCAAATTTTTTATACATTATAAAATTGGAAATAAATAAAAAGGTAGTTTTTGATGCAAATTATTAATATTAAAAGTTTTTGGAGCATTTTAACAAAACAGCATTCTTTTCAATCATTTTTCGAGATTTTTATGATTTAATAATTCTTTTGAAGAATTTTATTGTAAAATTAGCAATAAAAAAAAAAACAAGAAATAAAATCCTAAACACATAATTTTCATTTTTCAAAAATCTATAGGTTTTCTAAAACACTTTTCTAGAAATCATCGAAGATTTGTAAAATTACAAAAACTACTTTTTATTAAATTGCCTTTTTAAGGGAAAAAATAGCATTTTATGAAAACAGAACCCATTCCAACTTTTAAAAAAATCGAATAAAATAAAAAACTATTCAAAATTTTGTGATATTTCCTCGATAATTTTTGAATAGAAAGCTTTTAGAGTTTTAGAAATTTTTAATTCAAAAAAATTCTAGTTAAAATTTTCAACTTTCAAGTTTATAAAATTTTTGTTCTCTTTAAAGAGCGTTTTTTTTTTTTTGCGGAACACCCTTAATGTTCATATACCTATATATGTATTAACATTAGTATTGTATATGGTATTATACTGTAAGCAATCAATTAAGTGTCTTGATGTATCCTGCAGGGCGTACATAAGCTTTTTGAATTGGAATCTCATTCGTTAAACACGTATTTGGTCAATTTGCATTTTTTTTTTTTATCAATTTTTACAACTACGTGTACAATTTATTTTTGTACATTTTCCACATATATATATTATGTACATACACATTTTATGTAGGTATGTTTTATCATACCTACATACTTATATGTATTTTTTTTTCTCCCATTTGCTTTTGTATCTTTTGAAAAGTTATGTTGAATATGTAAATTATTCTACACTTTTAAAATAGAACTGTAATCCTTAAAACAAATACGTATACCATAATACATCAAACAAAAGATGCACATATGTATGTATTTATGTGCATATGTGTATGCATATTTGTGTACATACGGTTTATAAAATTTAATTTGTTCTAAATACCTTTAATTGGTACATATATTTAATAAAGATATAAATTATAGTACTAATTATTATGACACCAATATCTTATAAAATATATTATGTATCTTTATGAGATATAACGGGTATTAGAGAGAGGAAATCTAAAGGTGTATCTTCTTCATTATTTTTATCTTGAAATTTCAATTTAATTGGGTCAGTATGAGTTTTTATTTTTCTTCGAACATTCTCCACATTATTCAATTTACAAGGACACTTTATTTTCCTTTGACGTACGATTACATCTTATATTGTAAAATAAGTAAACTGTGATTACTTGAAATTTCAATTATTATAACCTGTATAGCTCGCAATTATACACTTTGACCTTAAATTGTAAATTTAGTTCATAGTGTTTCAGAGCTTTAAAAGTACTCAATCTTTTTGTACTCTGGTTTTTTATAATTTTCTAAAATTTCCCAAAACAAAACTCTAACGCGTATTAAAAACAAACCAAATTCTTTTACAAATCAAAGATAATAAATTAAAAAGGACATTTATTTTTCATAACATTTTGCATATTTTTTAAATTTTCTTCCATAACAAATAATTCCTATTAAAATCTTATCTTTTTTATTTTTTTTATGAAACACAAATTAATTAACTTTTCCAAAAAAAATTACAATATTATTATTCACACTTTTAAATTTTCCATAATAATTTTAATAATATTTCTATTTTAGGTCAAAAAAAATTCAAAATTGATCACAGCAGCGATGTGGAAAATATAAAAAAAAAACATAATAATTGAAAAATATACACTTTTAAAATAATATATACTCTTATACTATATACTCATAAATGTATGTACATTATGTACGTAAAAACGTATGTAAGTATGTACATATATTAAAAAAGTAGCATTTATGCTGCCAGACAACCCAACCAACCAACCAATCTTTTTTTTTTTTTTTTTTTGAATTTTGTACGTAATTGTTCGTTAAATATTTAATAGTTCAAAGTTTGTTTTTTTTTTTTTTTTTTTTTTTTTTTTTTTTTTTTTTTTTTTTTGAAAAAGATTTAACAAAATTAAATTTAAAAGACAAACTTGTTATAGACATAAAGTGCTATATTCCACTTCTTCTTCCCTTTGCCTTGTTTTACTTATGTAGATACTTTTTAAAAAAAAAAAAAATTATATATATAAATATACTTTTACACTTTTCTTTATAAGTTTTTTTTTTTTTTTTGTGTTGAAATGTGGTGTGAATGAAAATTAGAAAAATACATAGAAAGGATATATTTATGTATATGTATATACATCCTATATAAATATGTACATACATACATAAATATTATTATTACAGTAAGTATATTAGATTCTTAACATTTCTCTGCATAAAGTATATCTTTTTTTTTTTTGTAAATATACTTTAATAGCTTTTTTTTTTCATCAATGTAAGAAAGATGTAACACCAGAATACATAAAATCTAACACAAAGAAAAAATAAAAATGGTCATTGTGATGAAGTTTTTTTTTTTTCTTTTTTGTAAATTCATGTCATAACTTTAAAAAAAGTCCTTTTAACTTTTAATTTTTCTTTTAAAAACTTTAAAATACATTTGAGGAAATTTTGATTTTTTTTTTTTTGTTTTTTTTTGTTTTTATTCAAAAAAGTTTTCTTAATTAATTTATATTTCTTTTACGTTCAATAAAATATAAATTGTACAAAAAAAAAAAGAAAAAAAAATTTCAGAATAATTGTATGTATCTTTTTTAGAATAAGGACACACATGGCAAATTTTTATTGAAAAAAAAAAAAAAATAAATAATTTACATAATCATAAATTTATATAATTTTTTTTTTTTTTATTAATTTTTATGTTGTCAGTTTTGTAACTTATTTGCCACATCTAACGAAATTTTCATTTAACTATAAATAGTTCAAAAATTTTCAAAATAGTAAAAAACGAAAAAAAAAAAAGGACATGATTCTAAATTTCAAGTAGGCCATTTGTGAAACCACATAAATAAATCTTGGTCATTGTTATCCATGTATATTTTATACTACTATTATTACTCATCCTGGGATATAAGTCTGAATACATATATACTTCCTAGTTGTCTTTTTTTTTTTTTTACTGTTATCTTCAAAATCTACATTACAGTATTTTATATTACTTTATGTTATATGTATGTAAAATATATGAATATGATTAAAAAAAGACTTAATATATATATTTTAATATCCTTTATCATTCTTTATTCCGTATATTATATAAAATATTTGAAAATATATACAGGCTTTTGTGAAAATCTTGATACAATTTCGATTAAAACAATAGACAATAAATTTACTGATTACTATCATTAAGAAAATATTTTTTAAATATCCTTGTCACTAGAAAAACTCGGTTGAATTCTTTCTAAGTTACACCTTTGTTGTAAATATTTGGTTCTTGAAAAGTTTTCTTCCTTCTTTGTCCTAGAACCACAGTCCACTAAGAGCTTTGGGCTCTTTTAATAGTCTCCTCTTTCACGTAAGTTCCTAGTGCATTCTGACTAATTTCTTATATCGAACTTATTTATATTGTTTTCTACGTTGTCCATTCATTGTTTTCTGAACCTGACAATATTAAATATTGAATTTTCCTAAAAAAAATTCCTGAAAAACTGTTTGACAAAAAAAAGCTTCTCGGATATATCCTTGTAAAATTATATTTTCGAAAGTAAATTTCCGAAACGCTCAAGAGTGAGAAAATGAATTAAAGATATCCGATTATTCTTACTTCAATGATCTGCTAGCCGCACAGCTCAAATCGAACTAAAATCTTTTTCAATTTATTCTGCTATAAATAGTCCAAGGTATTACCAACTTTTGATGTTCGAAAGAAGACTTGTATCTTCACCTACATTAGTCAACCATTTTGCCTTTGGATGTTACTTTCCATACTATCTTTCAATATGTTTAGATATCCAATTTGAGTTTTTTTCTTAACAGACTTCACATTCTTAAATCTTTTTCACTGCACTCACTCGTTTAAAAAGTTTAAAATTTTTTATTTAAAATAAATGTTCTTAAACTTCTACACAAGACTGTAAAAAATAATGTTAGAATATACTTTAAATAATATAGAAAGAAATTATACAACATATTTTATTACAATTAAAGTCGGACTATTAGATTAGAAAATGAATTTTTGGTATAATATAATATGTGCACTATTACTATCATTTTGAAACATACATACTCGTATATACTATATACGCATATATGTATGTATGTAGATGTATATTTTTGTAATTTAATCAGACCAATACACATATACATACAATAGTACATATATGTATATAACATTCTGTTCGCATCAATACATACGCCATATATGAGAAAATTTTATGCAATTCATTATAATGTCCTGCATTGACTATCATTTAATACATACGTGAGCATAAGTTATATTATAAAATTCATTCATTTCAAAACTTCAAGTATTTTTGTTCCATCCTCAATAAAATTTTATATTTAGACACATATGTACATATACGTATATATGTATGTATAATTGTGGATATCTGTATATATGATATGAAAATGCTTTTAGTTGTCACATCACATGCTACCCAAATATTTATGTGCGGCTTTTAACAGATTTTATAAGACTGATTTTGTTAGAAATTATATGAACGAAATCATATATGTGATGAATATATACCTACCATACTCGTATATATATTATACATAAATACTACATATCATTATATGAATATTTGTTAAAAATTTTACTATTTATTTACTATCGATATCACCGAAAATATCTTTTCGGTTTTTTTAAATATTTATAGTATTTGTTTCTAATTTTATTATATAATTATAAAATGCCATTAAAATGTATCTGAAATTTTACTAAATATATTTTTTCCTTATTATATTATCCAATTTTATAGGTGTTTCTAAACACAATCCAATTTAATTTCACTATATTATCGTGTTTTTTTCCAGCTAATTAACAGATTATATCTGAAAATTTTCTTCAATTGACCCAATAACTTATCAAAAATTGTATTTTTCGTCATAAATATCCTACACATATGTATAACAGAATTTGGTCAATGATTTGAGGAATCCTTATTCTTGTTAAAATTGACACATATTTCTTTCAAAAATGTCAATATTAATCCTTTGAGTACTATGTGAGGTTATATGTGATTGAAAAAATAAACTTGTCATGGCTTCTTGACCCATATATATTGTAGTTACGTATATACAGTTGAAGTTGAAGGTTTATTTTTATCAAAAAATGAATTGTGATTAATGATTTTTATGGCTTAAATAAATCATGTAATTATTTTGAACACAAGGCATTTTTAAAAAATACATCTTCCACAACAAAATACATCAATGAAATCAAAATTTACAAATGACAAATGAATTTAAAAATAATACAAAAATTAATAACCAAGAGACATTTTTTTATTTTTTTATCAGATTTCATACATTTTGAAAAAACTTTAAGCTGAAATTATAAAAAAAAAAAGAATTAAAAGTTCGATCGTTCTCATATCCTTTTCTTTTTGATTTTTAAACACAACAAAAACAAACAATTTCTCGTCAACAATATTTAAAAGTTACTTTTATCTACCTTGCCATTCAGCTTAAGTTTTTAAATTGAAATTTCTCTAAGAAATGCGTCTACAAAAGTTTCTTAAATGAATCTAAAAGCAAAATACATACAAAATATCATTTGATTTAAAGAATTTCTTACATTAAAAAAATGATGATTTTTAATTTTTTTTTTACCTGTAACCCAGAGGCATTATAGTAGACAGAGATTTACTTTAAACCGAAATTAAATTACAGTAGATTCTTGAAATCTTTGTTATTTAAAAATTCAGTTAATCTGTTCACATGAGAACCAAAAATATCTCTTCTGTAGCTATTCAAGTATTTCAGTCATATTATTTTAAAAAAAAAAAATAAAAAATTCCGGTCATTAGTACACGTGGTTACAAATAAGTATAGAAGAAAAAAAACAACATAAAAACAAAATCCAGAACAAATCACGATAAGTCCGTAAAAGTTTTGATAAGTAACTTTTTTTTTTTTTTTCATTTCATTAGATTTGAATTTCGTTATGAAAATATCTCATCTGGGAGAATGTATCTTCAAGTGTAGATACTTTTATTATAAAATATTTTCATTTTTCTTCATCAAAATCAGAATTTTTACCTTCCTTTTTTTTGTTTTGTTTGTATTATCCTCGACCTTCGTTAGCACTACATTATTTGAAGATTGAATTTTAATCTT
The DNA here is from genome assembly GCA_939192795.1 of Bombylius discolor. NCBI lineage: Eukaryota > Metazoa > Arthropoda > Insecta > Diptera > Bombyliidae > Bombylius > Bombylius discolor. The sequence continues at coordinate 37,797,000 of OW584241.1, read as the reverse complement.
ATGGATAACAAGAAATTTCTTAAATTCTTAGTAATTTTTTCTCCTGTATACAAAAAGAAAAATAATCTATACATTTTCAGATACCTTATATTTTACATTTTGTTGTTTTTCGATTTTTGTTATGACTTTTTTTTTTTTTTTTTTTTTGAAAATAATTTTGATTTTTCATCTTTTAAACATTAGTATATATTATCTATAATAATGTATAAACATTAAGAACATAATATTATTATTAGTTTGAGAGCAAAAATAAAAAAGAATTTATTCTTATCTATTTTTTTTTTTTTTTTAAATATAATTTTATCTTTTTTTTTTAAATACAAACAAAAAATGTATGTATACGATTTTGTGTATTAGATTTACATAAGATATTCATATTATTACATTTATTATTAAAAGTTACTCATGAAATTTGCAAGAAAATATTAAAAAAAAAACTAAATAAATAAAAAGTAGATGAAAAAAAAATTATATACTGATATTGAAAAAGTTTTTCGTTCATTTTCAATTTATGTTCTACACTTCATTAAACATCAATCGAGCGTTACTTTTTATTATTTAAAAAAAAAAAAATGAAATAATAATAAAATGAAAATGTGAGTTTAAAAAAAAAAGGCATAAAAACGTATATCATCAAAAATACTGACACAAAAAATACATACAACAAAATACCTACATTTATATTAAGATCAATTGAAAAAAAAACATTTGATAACAAGTATGTATAACATTGTATCTAAACATATAAATTACATATGTATATTAAAATAACATATCTTGTAAAATTTTCGATACCTGTATGTTTGTTGGTTATTATAATATATAAGTATGATTATTTGTCCCAATAAGAAATGGAAACTCCTACATATAGGATGAATCCATAACTTTCTGACACATTCTTTCTCATAATTTCTGCATTTGAACTTAGCCCATAATTTCTTAGTAACCAGTTTTTTTTTTTGAAAAACAATAAAGTCTAATAAAATTTCTGTCTAAATTCCTAAGGAAAATACAATGAAATCCTATAAATCATTCCTAGAATATATTCCGTGATTGTTTCTACAGGAAAAACTATGGACATTAATCACATAACAATTCTCAGAAAAAAAAATCACATTTTTTTCCATTTTAAGTTGATTATCTTAACAAATAATGATCTCAAATCCATGAGGTTCATCATTGTGAAAGTATTATTTGTAGACTTTTCTATAAATTTAATCTCCTTTCTGTGAAAATCGCATAATAAAAAAAGGATAGCAAAAAAGCGTTATTTAAATATTAAAAAACACTTTCCACAATTCTTCTTGGGATATATAAATCGTTAACATATTAAAATAAATACATTCATTCATTCATTCTTCTTCCTATTTTTGTTGTTGTTGTACATTTAAAAACATCAAAATCACAATAAAAGTAAGTTGAAAAACTTTAAATTTATCACTAGATGTGTAAAATAACAATAAATCCAATGTTTGAATTAGATTTAAAATTTTAATATGAAAATTTTACAATAATAAAATTTTGCAGATACTATATTTATTTGATTAGTAAATTATATGCAGATTTTACAAAACAGAATCTACATACTTGTTTTTACTATACTTTTTTAAATTGTAAAACAAAAGATACATCGTACGTATACATATGAGTATTAATATGCATGTACAAAATCAAAAACCAAAAAACAAAAAAAAAAGAAAATATAATTAATAATACCTATAATATTACACATAAATAGGTGTACATAGATACATATATGTATGTACATAATGTGTATGAATAATAATTTTATGGTATAACTCAAGGATATGATAATATATTATATAATGATGTACGAAAAACCAGTATCAGTTTAATAAAATTTTAATAAATAAATGCTGATCGTTTATTTTTCAACGATTATATTCCTTCATTTCTGTAATATATGATGTATTATATACATATATTTTTATCATATCAATTTGATATTGAAATTCATACATGTATCTTCTTACCTAAATATAATGTAGATATTATGAATATATATAGTATATATCAATATAGAGGATACACGTAAATATAATATTCGGTAAATTTTCAAATATTTCTTAAGTAAAAGATTAAACATATCATACATGATACATGTATAGATGCATATTTTTGTAATATAAGATACATCCTTAAATACATGTACATGTACATACATTGATTTTCAAATAAATTGAATCCCTGTTATAAGTGTTTACAAAATAATTTTCATGAATACGCGTTTTAATACTTTATTCAAAATACATACATACATACTATATATGTATGTATGTATGTATATGTACTTTAAGTATAAGAAGGTATTATCCCCATAACAACTTTACCACCAGAGATTTCATAAATTAAATGATTTTTCCCTTTTAATAATGTTAATATAAAAAAAAATGAAAAACAAGAAAAAAAAAACGAAGTAAATAAGAAAATAAAGGAAATATTGATAAAATAAAAACGATTATGTTAAAATAATTTGAATTAAGTTAATAAAAGTTCATTGTTGATACACGTTTATATATCCTTTCAATTATTATTTAAAAATTTTATTATTATTAATGATTTTTTTTTTTTTTCAATTTTATAAAGAGAAGAAAAAAAAAAGATAGAAATATGTGGTTTAATCCTAGTAATTGGACCATTTTATTCAGACTTTGAGCTTTTGAAGTTTTTTCATCATGATTGTCCTTCACGTGTAAAACACGTTTAAAAACGTCTTCTTATGATATTCGCGTAGGTACAATCCTTGTGATTGAAAATCGTGTGTGTACATACAATATTATCGAGAACAGGACAATTTTAAAGAGAAGATTTCAACCGGTATTTTAATCGAAAAATATAAGTTTTCGGTCTACAAAAAGACTGAGATACATCTCTTGAAAAAATAAAAATTTCATCTTTTTTTGTATATTTTTCTTTTCTGATGAAAAAATCTATTAAAATTTTATCGTAGTGATGAATAAAATCATTTTTAAATATTTTAAGATTTTCAAAGAATAAAAATCATCTAATATTTATACTTAAAGTTATATGATAATAAATTTACCATAAGAAAAACAAAAACATATAAATACTTAATGAGTGTATATATTGTATATAAGTAAATAACTATATGCTATTAAATTTTACTTATGGGACAAAAAGAAACAAAAACATTTTTTTTTTTTTCTTTGAAAATCTAAAAATTATACTTAAAAGGATATCATGAATGCCATACAATGTTTTTTTTTTTTAATGAATATTTTACGTAAATATTTATACATTTGACATTTTGAATATCCTTTATGTCTTTGATACTTTATAAATCCCATAGGATATATTTTTTAAAGGTTTTTATTGTTATTATTTTGTTTTACTTTTATCATAAATGTTTAATCCTGTTCAGCATGGATTTTCACATACTTTTAAGTTTTCAAAGATATATTCAAATCTATAAAATAATTTCAATTTTTTTTTATTTTGTCTTTATTTTCATTCTGTATTTCTGAATTTAAAGTATCTTTTGTCTTTTGACAAATTTTAAGATTGATAAAATTCAAAGAAATAAATTAATATATCGATTATCGTTTTATCTGAAAATTTTCTAAATTAAAGTGTGAGTCTTTTCTTTATTCTTTTGCCATGGTGCTACAATCCATCTAGAGCATCTTCCTACTAAAATTAACTTGATTTTTTGTGATTATTTTTCTGTCATATATGCACCTACAGTTTTAAATAGAATGCGACCACCAACTAAATTTTGTTGATAAAGAACGAAGGTGCAACTAGAGTATATAAGAACAATATCGTCGATTTAAATACATACATTGAAAAATTTAAATTTTAAAAAAAATTTCATTTCTGGCAGAAAGGTCCATTTAACGATTAATTAGTTAACCTACTATATGGGGTCATATCAAATTAAAACAGAAAAACAAATTACCTTTTAATTGGATTTTTACACATTGAATGAAGCAATTAATTATATTAACATTTTTCAATATATTTTTTTTATTTTTTCATTCCTTCTTTATTTTATTTTCTATTTCAGTACAACAATCTAATATATATTCATATATCCTTTTTTGTCACTTTTATATGATATTTGTGAACATACCTACATATACCCACTATATAGATAGAAAATCTAAAAAGGAAAAGTCTAAAAGAAAAAATGAAAAGAAAATTTGATTTATAACATTAAAATTTCCCTTTTGGTTACAAAAAAATAAAAAGAAGAAGAAAGAAAACTTTTTTTTTTTTAAATATTACATGTATCTTTATAAAATACATATACATATAGGAATGTGAACATTTATGAATTTTAAAATCACGCCTAACATTAAAAATAAAAATGAAATAAAAAATAAAAGGAAAACGAAAGAAAGGTATACAAATGTATGGAACTATATAAACTGTCAATTTGTTATACTATTACGAAAACTCTATCCCTTTTCTGTATTTTTTTTTTTTTTATTTCTTTTCCTTATAAATATATGTATACGCATTTTCCACAAAATTTATGCTGGTGTCTGTAAAGAACATAAATTTTCTACTTTTTATAAAATAATTGAATCACGTACGAAGTTTTGTAATACTATTTTTTTTTTTTTTTTCATCTTATTTTCATTCTTTTAAAATATTTTGTCCTATAAAAGAAGAAAAGAAAACAAAAAAAAAATTGTATATTAAAATTGTATAATATTTTTTAAACGACAATAAAGATAAAAATTTGTGTATTGCAGTGTATTAGAATTTTTTATTTATTTTTTGTTTCTAAATAGAAAAAAAAAAGAAAATGGAACAACAATTGTATTAATATGAAAGTTCTATAAACATTGGACCATATAAATGTTTTTTTTTTTTTTTTAATTTCATGTACCACAGATAATTTATATTAAACCAAATATTTTTTTATTTAAAATTTTAATGAAAAAAAAAAAAATGAAGTCAATACACAAATAAAATAAAAATGAAATATTAGTCTTTTCACAAACCAATAAAATAATCCAAAATATCTAGGGAACAATTGTTTTCAACTCCGAAAAAAAGAAAAGTTTTTCGCCACTAAAATGAAAAAACAAATTTACTGTTTAACTGGACCGTAGATTAGGTTAGGTGTGTTTATTGCTAAAAGGAATCAAGTCCACTAAAAGCCTACATTATAAATGACTTTCAATATGTTTGTGGAGAAAACATAGCATATCCTGAAAACTATTCCGGTTTTTGAATAAATCAAAAATTTGAATTTTTCTGAAATCCTTTCTGAATTCCACACTTGAAATGTTAACATATACGATTTCACCGAACGTACATATACTCGTTTCTTTCTCCTCAGAAATCTCCTTCATCTTCTTTCTATTCAGCTATGTATGTGTCATCAATGTGTTTCATAATAAAATACAACAAACGGATATTCCTTTAACTTTTTTATTGATTTTATGGATTCTATTTTTTTATTTAATTAATTTTTTACCTTTCATTTTGTTTTCTTACTTTTTGATTTTATAAGACATCAATTAAAAACTTTTTCAAATGATTGAAAAAAAAAATAAAAGAAATAAAATTGCAAAGCAAAGTAAATACTCATTAAAAAAAAAACTCACACACACACAAATATAGTATTATTATTATTTTTTTTTTTTTTTTTTTTTTTTTTTTTAAAAGAAAACATTCTTTCTTTATGTGTCCATTAATTAAAAAACAAAAATAATAGGTTACCTATGTATTTCATGCAAAACTAACTTTCGATAAAGAAAAAAGGGTATTTTGTTTTTTTCATTTACGATTTTATAATAAAATTTTAATTAGGTGTACCAAAAAATCACAAAACATTCATTTTTAATTAATATTTGATATATCAATTAATAGGACACATTTTTAATATGTATTTGTTTTATGATCTGTATGTAGTAGGAGTATGTTTTTTTTTTCTTCTTTTCAAATGAGAAAAAACCTTGAAATGAAATACACTTCAACAAATATGATATATATTTTTGTGTATCTTTTTAGTAAGGTAAAACTATTTCCTTTCTAGTTGGAATACATAACACACATATACATACATACAAAATTTTCATATTAATTTTCATCTTACAAACAAACATAAATAAATATAAAATATATACGAAAATATTCACTTCAATTATTATCAAATATACATACATAGATATGTATTGCATATACTTTCTACAATTACACATACATATGTTGAATGTAATAATATCTACAAAATTTTCTTATATATTTTCAACATAAAATTTTCTACTTGATCTCAATTAAAGCTGAAATAATAGCCAAAACTAGTGAATTATAGTTTAATTTTATCATTTCTGGTTATCTCTTTGTTACAGTTAACTGTATGGTTCCATCTATACATATGTATATATGAGATATACATATATTTGTATGAGTACAAATTACATTTGATGGTCCTACTATAATCAAGAAATTAGAAATATTGTAGATAAGTATAAGTTTTATTATTATACAACAGAGATTTAAAACAAAATAAATAAGGTGAAAATATAGAAAACTTGTTTATTTAATACCTGATGAATATACGTATATATGTATGTGTGTCATGTATATGTATATATGTATATTCCATCTATGATGCTTATTTTACAATTATTTGTTATATAAAACTTACAAGATCTGAAACAATATCTACCTAAGTATATTGGAATGAAATGCAAGTATAAACATGAACATGAGCAACAACAACACCAAAAAATAATAATAATTTTTAGGTCCTTGGTTCTCTTGGGAATTAAAAAACAACAACAAAAAAAAAAGCTCAATTTACTTCCATAGATGTGGTCCAATTTTTTGAGGAAAAAGGACTCTCCTGTTTTTCTTTTATTTTTTTATTTTTTTTTATTTTTTATTGCTACTAACATTTACTCCAATTATTTAGATAAATGGTATCATTATCAGTTCAAAATGGCAAAACATTATTGCTACACTATATAAAAGTGTACACTTTAACTTATATCCTTTTTTTTTAGTCTTCTTTATTTTATTATTATTATTTTTTTTTTTTGGGTATACACAATATATATAAGAAATAATGTCTTCCGCCTTCTGATTTCTGAAGTTTTACTTTTATTGTTTTTTTTTTCTTTCTTTAATTTGTTTTTGGTTTTTATTTTTTTATTTTTTTTTTTTTTAACTTTTCTTTCAGTCTCTCTATTACTACAAATAAAATTAATGTTGATTACACAATAAAATCAATTTTTTTTTTTTTTTTTTTTGTATAATAAAACAGGATACCTAACTTAATAGTATATATTTTCTAGGAGATGATAAAAATCAATAAAAAAGTAATATTTTTTTTTTCTTCTTCTTTTTTTCGTTTGTTTTTAAGAATCTGACAAATTGAAATAAATATTATAATAGTTCAGCAAATTTTTTGGAGTTTAATGATATTTATTGTTTCGCAAATAACCAAAAAAAAAAACAATGGTTTATTCTTAATCTTTTTTTTATCATTAAGGATTCTACTAATAAATAAATAAATAACAAATTTGAAAAAAGAAAATCTTGATTTTTATGAAATCTAAAAGATATAACAGCTTATACCACATCAGTCTTGAAATTTAATTGATCGGAAAAACCTGTAAAAAAAAAAGAGCCTTCGAGCATGTTATTCATCTAAAAATTATTTTATTTTTTCCATCACTTTTTAATACAGGCAACGATTTTCTTTGTTATCACTACTTTTGTTTAGAATCGGAAAATTCAATTGAAAAATTTTTTAACTTATAGATGAAATGTCTTCTTCTTCTTCTATTTTTAAAAGGCTGAATCCTATTTATTTTTTTTTTTTCAAAATCAATAAATATGTTTTGTATTTTACAAAAGCTACAAAATCTTAAAGGTCCTTAAGGCATCTTTTTTTTTTTTCATATTTCTACTCACAATTGGTAATTTTTCGATACTTTTTAAATGATAAACTCTCAATAAATTTTATTAGAAGCCTTTGAAACATATAAAAAAAACTAAACATGTTCAAAACAATAAGTTTTATCTATGTATATGTAGTATACATTTTCTTCACACAAAGAAATTAATATGTGAAAGGTGATTTTTTTTTCATTTATTTATTTTTTCTTTTATAAAGTTCAAAAGAAAACTTTTCATGATAAAACTGAAGCAAAAAAAAAAAAAATAGTAATATAATAATAAATGTGTACCTGTATTTCAAAGATACATCCATAGTATATAGTAAACTATTATACAACATATATACGACAAAATAACACAAAAAACAATTAAACTACATGAACACAATAGAAAAAATGAAAATTGTAAGTGACCTAAAGCATAATGCATTGCATATGAACTATGTATGCAATTGCAAACAATTAGTTCCTATTTTTCACTTCTTTATTTTTTTTTTGTTTTTTTTTTGTTTTAATAATTTTCCATGAAACTACAAGTCCATGTGAACAATACCTTTTTTTTTTTTTGTTTTATTGTATACACAATGCTATTTAACTTTTAAAGCGTATCTCTAATATTTTATTATCATGAAAATACATACATTTATATACAAACAAAACTTTACATACATCCATAAACATGAAAAGAAAAAGATTTAAAAAAAAATAAAAAAAATTTGAAATAAAGAAAAACAATAGAGAAAACTGGAATGTACATATGATAAATTTTGTATAATTATTGTAAAATTGTTTGTGTATCTTTTCTTTTTGTTTTTTCTATCTTTTTGTATTTTTTTTAAATTTTATATTTAAAAACGGATATAATTTCTAAAGTGCCTGAAGTTATATGTGTTAAATATCTAAATTTGGTATACCTTTTATATAAATTTTATTTTAATACGAGTATTTTAAGAGAGAAAAATGAATAAAATTATTATTTATTATCTAAAAAGTACAAATGATATTTTATAAATGTTAAAAGCATATCGCAAGTAGCATCAAAAGCAACCATCATAATTCTATATCTGTGTACAATTTTCAAATGTACCTTAATTTTCACATCGAAAATATAATAAAAGATTTTTTCTTTGTGACCAAATTTTCAAAGAATTCAACTTTTCCTATTTTTTTTTTTTTTTAAATATGTACACTTTCATTTTATGTGTCAAATGCAATTTCTGTAAAATGCACGAACTCACATGAGTTGGATGTAAAAGAGGAAGTTTCTTTTTGTTGCAAAATAAATTGGAAGAAGAAAAAAAACAGCATGAAAGGCATAACTCTTTTGGGGAAAAAAGAAATTCAAAATTCTTTTTGTTTTTTTAAGTTACTTGATTAGAATTTACTTTTATCTGAATGTGTAATTTAATTTTTAATAGTTCTACATACAAAAGAAGAAAAAAAAAAAGGATAAATAAATAAGAAATGAGTTGAATAAGAGGTGACAAGTGTTACGAGGAAATATTAAATTAATGGTAATTTCAAGAAATTAAAAAAAGGAAAAATTTGAAATTTATAATTAAAAGCCCATGAATATTTCAAAATGAATTTGCTTCTTCTTTTTTTCGTCATTTTACATTACTGTATCATCGGAACGGATACAAATGGCGAACAATACAAAGTTACTTTTGAGAAATAAAGTGAGACAGAGCGGTCTACCAGAAAAAAAAAACCTTAAAAAAAACCTTCAAATTTTTTTCAAATATCCTGTAACGGAAAATTTGAATACAGTGCAGATTTGCTGACCAGAGACTTATGCTCACGACGTGCATCTATAAATAAAAAAAAAAACCATGGTCTTGTAGAGTCATGTAATTTTCAAACGAAAAAATATAATTCGTGAACAAAATTATAGGATGGTTTTTGAGATCAACATGTTTGTTATACATTCTGTCAGAAAAGTAAATGTCATTTTTATCGCCCTTAAAATAGGCCCAATCGTATGCAACCACACTTGTGCTAACTCTTAATCTAGGCATTCGATGAATTTTTGGCTAAGAATTTACGCAGATTTGTCCATTATGGAAATTACAAGAAATTCTTGAATACAGTCAATGTGGACAGCCTAAATGACAGATCGCTCACAATTTCTGTTACTGGACAACTTTATCGTAGAATTTTTATATGACAAATTTCACAATTTTGACAATTTTCAAACTTATTACTACTTTTTTTAAATAAGACAAAGTGAAGTTCGGACTGTTATATGTATCTATGATAGAAAGTAAAATAACAAGAATTGTCCATTATTCAATTTTTCTAGTTTGAGCTTAAGATGATTTAAATTGATGCACATTTTTAAAATAATGTATATATGTATTGTGTTTTGATCTTTCTCAAAAAATAATATAGTTTTCCCAGTAAATAAAATATAAAGTGTATTTTCATCTAGATATCAGAAAAACAAAAAACACAAAATTAATACAAAAATAATAAAATGTCATGTTAAAACTTCTATCGATTGATCATATATTATTTTCTTTTGAATTTTATACATATGTACATACATTTATGCAGTTATTTATTTATAATTTGAAAATTTTATTTTTTAAAAAATCGTATCTTGAGCTCAAGAGTATACTTTTAATAATAAATATATGAAATTTATTTGTTTTTTTTTATTTTTTTGTTTCTTTTGTATATATTTCATTCTTACATATTTTTTTTTTTTTTATAATAAAAGTTATTTTCATTGTTTCAAATTCAACAACAGAATAAAATGAAAATAAAAAAAAACAAAAAAAAAAACATATTTTAATATATTGACAAAATAGTATAACCTGTCAATTTATTTGGTACAAAGGTCCCAAGATAAATTTTCTATATAGATACATACAATATATGAACATATTCTTTTGTGAACGTCTAAATAAAAAATAAAATTTAAAAAAAAAAAATAAATAAATAAAAGTAAAGTAGAAAAGGTAAAGAAATATTAGATGAAAAATTTTTCCAATTTGTTTGTAACATTAAAATATTTTATTTACATATCCATAAACACATATGCATAATGCACATGAAATATATATGTATGTATATACATACATATTTGTATAAAAAGGTATATAAATGTAAAATAAATGCACTTTTCACTATTCCTGTAACTAAAAATTAAAAAAAAAAAAAAAAAATTATATTACACAAAACATTGGAAGAAATTTTCTCTTTTTTATTGGAAGAAAAAAAATATAGAAAAAAAATGCATATGTACATAAATATGGAAAAAAGTCTTTTGATAATATATTTGAAGAGTAAATTTTTAGTTTTTTTATTTTTATTTTTTTTTTTTAATATTTATATTCTGGTTGCACACAATATGGGCACTTCATCTATGCATATTGTTTAGAACTTTTTTTTATTGGAAAATATAGACATATATACATACTCGTATGTACATATACATATGTAAATATACCTACATGTATGATAAAAGTTGAAAAGCAGATTTCAATTTTCCAATTCAAAAATTATTTATACAAAATTCACATTGCTATAAAGAAAAAAAAAAAGGATATACGAGGATATAAAGATGAATGTATGTATAGATTATATTCAGTACACGTAATATTTACATGTGAAAAATGTATATTTCTGGAGAAAAAATAAATAAATAAAAAAGTGTATTCAATGAAAGAATATAACAGTTTCTATACCATAAAATTATTTGTGAAAATAAATCGGAAAAAATTTTCAAAATTTTTTTATTTATTCGTCGATATAAGGAAAATCTATAGGCTTTCCTTCGAAAAAATAAAAAATAAAAATAAAAATAAATTTGACTAATTAACAAAGAACTAAAAGTATACACTTTTTTTTTTAATTTCACTTAGTAATACGTATTAAATTTAAATTTTTTTTCCTCAAAATATCTATAACATTAAACACCCAATCAAAACAAAATGGGTTGAAAATGTGGTTTAAAATGAAAAATCTTAGCAGCGAAAAAACATAGAATTGTAGTGAAATTTTTAAAATGATATTTCTCGCTTTTATTTTCTTTCACTTTGTAAAGGCGAAACTGTATATTTTTGCAAACAATTTGATGTGCATGAAAACTTTATAGGAAGAATAAATTAGCTTATGAATAAAAAAACTGACAAAACTATAAACTCTTCTGCATCAACGCGTCATAAAAGCAAATAATATGCGTCAAAGTTCTTTCATTAAGTTAAAGAGTTTTAACATATGGGCAATAATATTTCAACAATTATAAAAGACTCCTTGCAAATACAGATTAAGCACAAATAATACTCAGAATCAGAGAAACAAGTACTTAGGTAATTTTTCTTACATTTCCTACTTAATTTTTTTTTTTTTTATTTTTTAAACTAAAAACTAATATAATTTTATCCTTCTTTTTTTTTTTTTTGTTCTTACATTTATTTATAATTCTCAAAGCATCAATTGAATCGTTTCAAAAAGTTTTTTGATGGCATATTTGATCAGCATTAATAATCAGAATCTTTTATGCAAAACACTTTCTTTGCAAATAAAAAAGAATATAAGAACAAACTGTAAATGGCATAAATGGTACTTTTTAATAATAAAAAAAAAAATTGTTTTTTTTTTGTTGTTCTTTAATATGACAGTAACAAGAAGCAATTTTGTAATTCAAAAATATATAAATTTCAAATAATTCCCATGATGATGGAAAAGTTTTTTTCTCAATTTCTATTTAAAATTTTCAAAAAATTTGTTATTTTTTTTTATTTTTTTCTTATTTTGTGTGTTATAAGAAAACAGCTCGGCTTTCTTTAAAATTAAGTTTATCGTATCGTACTTTTGTAGTTTGTTCTTTTTAAGTACACAAAATATTATAAAATATACATACATACATATATACTACATATTAACAGTTTTTAGAAAATGTATCACAAGAAAATTGTATAAATGAATAAAAATAAAAAGGCAAATAGTATCAAAACATATATATGTATGTACATATACTTTCTCTTTATTTACCAGTGTATACACGTATAAAATACAAAAAGAAAAGAAAAAAAAATTACAATGAAATGGCTTTCACTAAAAATCTTTTAAAAGAGGTGTCAGGGGAAATCAATGTTTTTCAACATTCAAGGTTTTTCTACAAAAATTTCTTTTAATTAGTGAAAAACTTTTTCTGAAAATGACGATTTTGTTTTGTGTTCCTTAATTAACTTAGGTAGAAAACTTTCTTTTTTTGTTTTTTTCGTATCAGAGTAGCAGTTTCTTTTTAAATATTTAAATAAATTTATATACGTATACACAAATTAGTATGTACCATAATTGCTTATTGAAAATTATTGAAAACACTAACAATTCTGAAACCATGAACTTAATATATAGAAAAAAAACACGTAAAAAATTAAATATAATTTTATTCACTGTATTTTACCGTTTAAATAACGTTTGTTTCCCATATACTATGTATGTACATATGTAGTTTTCATATAGAAGATTTGGTTAAATGTTGTGGTAACACTCAATTCTTTCAAGTTTTCATCAATTTGTTTTTTTTTTTTTAAACTTATTTTGGTTCTTACATTTTGTATTCAACATTTTTTAACACAAAATATATATTTGAACTTTAGAAAGTTTTATTTGATTTATTTTATAGAGAACGAATACCATAGAACAACAGAATATATACATAGGTACACATATACTATAAATATTCATATATCAGTTTAAAATCGTCCTTATATGCCTTTTAAAAACATATGTATGTAGACTCATTAGTTTGATTTTTATTTTTCTTCATGTACAGGATGTTTTTTTGATATATATTTTTTTTTTGTGAATTAACTTTTACAGCAGAAATTAAAATTTAAAGGAAGAAAAAAAATGGTAAATTCAGTGCATGTCATTGAAAAGTCATTTTCAAAGAAAGTAACATCACTTATCACCATTCTAAATCTTAGAACTTTTTTAGCATCTGTTTTTAACCTAGAGCAAGAAAAAAAGACTTTTTTCTAAAAAAAAAAATTACGATTTTCGCAACAACAAAAATATTTTAAAATTCTTATAATGTAAAATTTGCTGTTTGTTAAAATAATGGATTTTTTATGCAAAAACACCGATGTTCAACATATGTAGAATAGAATCATTCACATTTCAGACTTAAGTCACAAATTCTAATAAAAATGTTCTTATCAGTCAACATTAAGAATCTGCTACTCAGTACATGATCATCCTTATTACTAGAATCATAATCCTTGATGGAGTTTAAATTTTTGTAAAATGGATCTCCAGATCTACCTTGAATTTGTTTTTAATATTTCGATAAAGGAGCACATTATTTCGATTTGTCCTGTAAATTCATTACTGAAAGTAATTTCTAGAAGAATAGTCTGAAATTTCAATTTAAAAACAAATAATAAAAGAAAATAAAATTGTATGAAAAAAACACCCTGTACATTTTTTTTTAAAAATGGTATCTTCACATAACTATGTGTACAAATGTTTAATTTAAAAGTGTTAGAAAAAAAAAAATTCGTAAGAATGTTTGCTTTGAAACCTTCTTGTTTTGGAATGTAAAACGCTTGAAGTACTTTTAATTGGAATTCCTTTTTGTATGCATTATAGACACGAGATATAGAAAATCTTATTTTTTGAAAAATTTTTCATCTCATCACAAATATCGATCTTTGCACATACACATATTAACTGTATGTATGTATGTACGCGCTTAAAAAACAATTCTCGAATATATGTAGATATTCATTTTAATCATAGGATATATACATACAACTTACATTTGAATTTAAATTTGCATACAAAATTTTCATTCTACTTCAAATTCCAAATCAAAATATTTGTTCTTACCAATTTTTTATTTTTCGTAAGGACATTGTTTTAAAATCATGTAATTGGAATGCATAGAAAAGCATATAAATAGTTTGAAAATTTATCAAATTAACAGTCTTCAATAGTCTGCATTTGAAAAATACTTTTAAAAACAAACTTACAATAGTGTCTTTCAAAAAACGAGGTCCTAGAAAGCACTTGAAGTATAAAACTACATATTTCAACTTTGTTTTTCTTGCAGCAACTGAACCTAACACTCCTGTAGAATTCTTTCAAAAAATCTTTTTTGTTATATTGAAGTTTTGCCAGCATCTATAATTTTTTCAGAATCAATATACGGAATATTATCAGTTTACTTAAGAGAAAAAATCTATAAAATGTGACAACACACAATCATATCGTGTGTTTGTGGCAGCTCAAGGCGACACGATCAAACCCCAGATGGTCTGAGACGATGTTAGAAACAGAAGATCTGACCTTCGAAAAATCACTTTTTTTCTACGTTATAAAAAAATTTCAATAATATTTATTAGAAAAGTACTTTTCGTTGCAAATATGTTTGAGGATTTTCTCATCGTAGAACTGACAAGTTTTTTATAAAGACGTCTTTGAAAATTCTTGAAAATTTTCAATATTTTTTTAACGTGTCGTAATCATTAAGTATTACAATTCATTTAAAAAATTTCTACTGAAAAAAATTAATTAAAATTAATACCCTATGATCTAAAAAATAAATGCAATCTAAATACAAAGAAAATAATAAATTTCACTTAATACAAACACATACAGAATTATAAAACATAAAACTAATTTAAAAATCTCTTTGACTTTTATAAAAAGCAAAATAAATTTCTAACACTTAACTACTCATACACATATACACAGAATCTTGTAAAAAGAAAAAAAAATTATAAGATTAACATTGTAACATATGAATTTACTTGTTTTTTTCTTTTTCTTTCTTTCTTTTTATTTGTCATCTAAAAAGGATATTATAAAATAGTACTGAAAGCTTTATAAACGTTCATATACACATATGCATGTACATATTCTATTATCCTTTGAAAATACATATTTCTACATAGTACTTACATCCAATATGATTTAAACTTTAAATAAAATAAGACAAATCATACTTGATGATATTCATTCATTTTTTTTTCCTTCTTTTAATTTCTTTTTTCTTCCTGTTCTTATTTTTTTTTTTTTCAAATTTTTCTTTCAAAGTCTTTGAAAATTCAAAATTATACAAAAATGCCACAAGAAAAGAAAAAAAATCAAGTAAACGATAACAAATTTTCCTAGCTTAGGTTTAATTGAAATTACGTACATGTATGTAGAAATATAAGTATATGGTACTACAGAAAAAATTTATATTTGTGTACACACACACACAGAATTTCGTTACATGAAAATACATTGTCTTTTTTATATTGATATTATGTATATTATCGATGTAATGTTTATCCTGTTTTTTTTTTGTATTTTGAATTATGCTGAGTGAATATGACTTGACATATTATATTGTGACATGGTATGTACATACATACATATGTATGTTCATGTTTATTCATAAACAAAACAACCCACAATATAACCACCCATTATATATTCTTCAATTATTCTCTTGAGTTTTCCTACTATTAATTTTTTTTTCTATTTTTATTTTTTTGTTTTGTGGCATTGATAGGTCGTTTACGGATCATTCTATGTATACACATACTCCACATACACCTAAACAAAACAAAAAAAATATAGGTACATATAGGTATGTCTGCAGAGAAAATGAAATTTCCGTTTAAGGGTGCAAATGTTGAGCAATATGTCAGCTTTAGTATTGTATGTACGTTACATATTTTTGCCGCGTTTTTTTTTTGTTGTTGTTGTTGTGATTTTATTTTGCAATATTGGCTTTTTGTTTTGTTTTTGTTGTTGTTTTAATAATATCGTTAATATATTATACAATATGAAAAACACATCGATTAATAATAATTTTCTCTTTAGAGCACGTTCTTGTATTTGGTTTTTCTTTAGGTTTTTTTTTTTTTATTGATTTATATTTTCACTTTTTTTTTTACATAACACGATACAATTTTTTCCATATAAATGATATATATGTAGATATAATATGTTTATGTTTTATATACATACAATGTAATTGTATGAGATTATAGCGCAGAAAAAGTAATCTCTGTTACCATTAATCGCTAATAAAATACAACAATAATGCATTTTAATATGTACTCTTTCATGGATAGGAATACCAAAAGATATTATATGCATGGTGTATCTTTACATATGTAAATGTATATAGAAAATTTTATAACACAAATAACATGTGCAAATATGTATATTGTATGTATATATACTTATATATTTTAATATGAAATTGACTTATTATGTATAATTATTTAGCCCACATTATTGTACTACAGCATCGTTAAACTTGAATCAAGCGAAATTAATAAATTGAAATTTTCATTATTATAAGTATTATACATATAATACCAAAAAGTTCTTTTTCACATCTAGTTCAAAATGCAATCGACTCTATATTGTGTATTATTTTAAAATATTTAAAATATTTAGTAGATATCTTAAACATAGATTTTTTGACAATGAATATATACTCTTCGTATGTACATATATTATACACTATATATGCATTATTCTGTACGGTTTAGTGTTCCTTTTTTATTGTTATGAATCATTTGCAGATTATTATTATTTTCGTTTAAAAAAAAAAAGGGGGTGGTAGTACTTTATAATGTCTTTAAATTCTTATTTAACAATCACTTTGTTTCAGACCACTGTTAACAAGTTCTTTTCATGAAAAGTGTCATATTTATTGTATTTCACATATACATGATTATGCATATTGTATACATATACATACATATGTACGTATATTTATGTATACATGCATTACAAAAATTTTCTTTTTTTGTTTGTTTATTTTTTTTTTTTTTACATTAAATAATGCCAAAAGTTGAATATTATACAAAAGGATTTTACACTTCATATCTAACTATTTAAAATAAAACGATAATTGTATAGTTATTTTCATGAAAAGAAGAAAAATAAAAAAATAAAATAAAATGAAAAATGGAAAATTCATAGTGCCTGACATTAATGGGTAATAAACGGAAAAAGCTTGTGATAATAATAATAATGATGATGATGATGATGAAAATAATAAGCATTTACATAGTCCACAAAATTTGCCTTTTGTTGTCTCTATACTACACTTATGATTTAAAAGTTGAAAATTCTATCTAAAGTATATTATGATTGCCGTCTAATTTGAATATTTTTCAAATGGAAAAAACAAAAAATCCAACTGAAAAAAAAAAACAAAATAAAAAAATAAGACAAAGAGAAAAATACATAACAAAATATACAAAAATTTGTATTATCACTAGTATGTACATACATATGTATGTGTATGTGTGTTATAAGTGTATGAATGCGCTTTGTAAAAACATTTTGTTTAAGGAGAATTTTTCTATAATTATGATAAAAAAAATCCAGTTACATATGGATATGTAGAATGCATTTATATAAACAAGAATTGATCTTAAAAGAATGTGTAAACCATAGTCCTTTTGTTTTTATCTTTGTTTTAAAATTTTTGTATTATTTTATTTGTGACAAGTACAACATAACCGTATAGAAATTGTTTTGTGTGTTTATGACATGTATATGAATATTTTTACAACAATAACAAAAAAATTAGATTTATTTTGTAAAAATTTTGATAATTTTTAAATCATACACAAATCAAATAAAATTCAAAAAAAAAAAAAAAAAAAAAAAAAAAAAAAAAAAAAAATTCCATTGAAATTATGCTTTATATATTTTTATCACAAAGATTTTTACATTTTATGATATAAAAAAAAAATAGAAAAAGAAGTGGTTTTAGGGTAGAATCATAAATCAATAAATATTTTTTTATATTTTTATCAATGAATATGTACATTAGTTCGTCATTCAACATCATAATTTTACAAATTAGTCATCAATAAATTAAATTAAATAAATTGATAAGTGGCATTAAAAGAACTTTTTCCGTATTGCATATTGAACTAAGATAAGATAATTAGGGCTATCGTTGCACTTGATAAGATAAAAATTCTATCTTACCTTTATATTATGGTATAAATAGTAACAATGAACTGAGAAAATATTGAAAATTTTTCATATATTGCACATTAAAGTAAATTGAAATTTTTCTGTTGTTTTTTTAAGATCAGCAAAAAAAGTTTACCATAAAAAAAATCAGATATTAAAATTAATTCATAATTTTTTAATAAAAGACATAATTTGAGAATTAATCTAAAAATTAAAAAAGGAGACAATTTATTATTTTTTTTTAAAACTTTCAATTTTATAAAAGGTAAGTAAATTAACCTTTTTTTTTGTTCTGAAAAAAAAATTAATATGTGTCAGTGTGTAATTTACGACGCCATTTTGTGAAAAGTATTCAAAGTCCACGTTTTTAAATTTTATACGCAATTAAACTTAAAAATTTCTTCTTCTAGATTAGGGTGTTTAAATATTAGGTGATATACAAAAAATCCAAATCTAGATATAATGTCACAAACATCAGAAAGCTCTAGTTTATCAAATCCAGATTTATTAGATTATGACAAATCTTCAGATGATGAAGAAATATTGGGAGAACGTTTTAATATTCCCTATAACAATAGGTTTATTCCAGGAAATAAGATACATAAAGTATTTGCTGCTACCGAAAATAATTTTAGGAAGAAAGTTTATGAAAAAACTAATGGTAAAACAAAGAATACAGGAGAGTCTATGTTTGAATATTATGAAAAAATAGAAAAAGAAATTTTAGAAAAACAAGAAAATTTGAGAGAAGAGAAAAGGGAATTTAAAAATCGTTTAGGAAGAAATATATGCGAAAGTCCGCAAGAAATTCAAGAACTTAAAAACACAGAGGATTATGAGAGAGAAAAAGGAATAATTATTAAAAGACTACAGGAGGCTATAGGATATCGTCAAATTTTAGAAGTAGAACCGTGTGAAGAACAACCACACAGAGTTTATCCAAACTATGCAATTGCAGGACTAAGCTATATTAAAGATAATAATGTATTGTTTCGGCTCATTAGAGACGAATCAGATTCAACTGATGGACATTCTGAAAAGATATTATTTAATTCAGCCTATAACTTGATTGAAAAAGATAAAAGTATCCAAAATTCAGATTTAATTGTATTAAATCTTCATACTACTTTAAGTATGTGCGATGACTGTTATAACGAGGCTAAAGAATTAATTGAAAGGGTTAACACACTAACTAAAAGGAAAGATAATTTTAAAATAAATGTAAGTTATAATTTCCCATATCAGAATGGGATAATAAGTGAAGGAGATGGAGAAAATTTGTTTCAAAAACAAGTAGAGATAGTCATTAGTGATGATGAGAGTTTGATTGATAAAATCGTTCCTAGCAGTGGTTATAAAAACTCTCCTATTCATGCAAAAGCAATAAAAGAACTATTATCTTCAAAATCAAAAAATGAAAAAGATTAATTGTAATGCAGATGAATACTATCAATATGCTTGAAAAGAAGGAATATATTCTTAGTTTAGGATTTGGTTTAAATCTTCTTTAAATATTTCAATAAGCAAATTTCATTCATTTTATTCAATTTTCAATTATTTTCAACATTTAGGTGGAAAGCGGAAAAGACTTTACCATCATCGTACTCTAGTTTCCAGAACAGATTAAAGTATTTAGAAAAACATGAAAAATAAATAGGGATTAATTCTATTATTTTTACAAATCTTATTATAAGATTTAAGTAATTTTTGTCATTTAGTTTTTAAACTTAAAGATAGAATTGGTTACATCATGTATTCCAATTTAAAATATTTCATATTAGATTTATTATGCTTTACACACAGTAGAACAAGTACTTTTTTTTCTATTTTTTAAATTTTTAAATTTACGGTGTTTACCTTCTTTTCTTGTTGAAATTTTGTTTATTTAAGTTTATATGATTTTATTTTATAAGAACATTCTGTAAAACATTTTTTATTCAAATAAAAACCAATTCGTAGCTAATTAAAATTGTTGTTTTATTTTTAAAATATGTATGTTGTGTACAGTCAAAACTTAGCCAAAAACTTAAAATAAATTATAACCTCGAACGTTTTAAAAGGGTAATTTTTGATTCTAGACGACATAAAATCATACATACATACATATAGTATGTATAACTATTTCGAAAATTTGGTAGAACTCCCGTTTTTCAACCAACTTTCCATTTTTTTTAGGCTGAAATATTACTTTTTAAATTTAGAAAATGACAGCAATGATACAGTATTACTGACTTTTTCTAGTGGAGTGGGATGAGATTTTTTCTAAAAACAAAATAACAATAATAAGAGAAAGTTTTTTAAAAAAAAGTATAGAACAGAAATGGTAATTTTTTATCTTTCAACATTTTGTAATATAAATAAGAAGCTTTTTCATAAGCGAATTTCATTTATTTTTTTCAATTTTCAATTATTTTCAACATTTAGGTGGAAAGCGGGAAAGCCTTCACCTATACATCATCGTTCTTCAGTCTCCAGAACAGATCAAACGAGAACAATCTATTAATTTACTATTATACTTATGGATCCTGGATATGATAATGATCGAAATGATTTTCGAAATCCTGAATTGTTTGTAGTTATCTAAATTTATATTTGTTTAGGTTTTGTTCCATTTAAAGATGTTAGTAATTTTTCAGGAGTTTACTATATCATTTCATGATTCGTGTAGAATATATCATATCCTGCGATGTTGTGATGTGTCAAAATGTATATATCTCCAATCAATCTTTTGGCCCTGCCATGTGTGCAGTCTAACATGTGATCTAGTCCTAAAAATTCAAAGAAAATTTGATAATTTATTAACACTGATCTGAAATTTAATTTCAAATTTAAAAAAAGCCTAATTATTATTTTTTTTTTTTAACTTAATATTACTGTGATTCTATGACTTCTTACAAAACTTCAATATAATTTACTTCATCGAAAAAAAAAAAAAGTTTTAAAAGAATTACCGTCTTTAAAATTGTATAATAATTGTTTGTATCTATACTTTTCGAATTTATCAATAAAAATTTAGAATATTGACACCAAAAAAACCCTTAACATAAAAGACAACTACATATATAAATTGAATTTCTATTACACAATTATTATTTTTTTTCATAAATTAAAAAAAAAAAAAAAAAAAAAAAAAAAAAGGAACACAAATGACTATAATAATAATTATCGTAATGTAATAGAAAAAAAAAAACAATCTACTCACATAATAGTGTGTATTGTAATAATCTTTTAATTTTCATGTGAAATGAAAAATACCACACATATATTACATTTGTTTTTTATTTCGTTAATAATAATAATAAAATAGATATTCACTATAAAATATACTCTTTTATTTATTTGTTATAAAATCATCCTTAATCTTTTAATATTCAATTGTTATTAGTTTTTTTTTTTTTTTTTGTATGTCATTATTGTAATATATTCATTATGATTTTCATAATCAGTGTCGTCTAGACATCATCACAATAATACACCTACACTTTTCATATATGGTATATATTGTACTACATTATGTAGTATATGTATGTATATTGTTTGTATATAGTGCGTGACAAGTTAGCATATTACAAAATTTAATATAAAATATACAATAATCATTTTTATTATCTAAATATACTATATCTATACTTTTATTTATTATATATGTATGTATGTATGTGTATGTATATAATATATAATATATATCAATGAATAAATCATAACAATGACAAATAAACATAATATAATTTGAACAATTTGTGGAAAATGGCAATTAATAGGTACAATAAACAATATCGAATAAAAGTACATTTAAATTTATAATAATGACATTATCATGTATGTATACAGTTATAATTTCATAAATTAATATATAAATTAAAAAAGAAAATTAGTATTGTATTTTTATGTATGAACATGTGTAATATAGATGTGTATACCTATTTTGATTAATTTAATTTGGAAAATTCATTCAAATTAAATAAACTGAAATTTTCAAATGAAATTTTAAAATTTCTAAATTTTACTAATTAAATTATCTTTAGAAAATTTCAAGGATTCTCTGATGATGATTGATGGTGATGATTTAAAGTTTAAATGGTTTTCAGAACAATTGATTGTTTCTAAATGTTGAATTTTCACTTAGCTTCTTCAAGGACGACTTTGTACTTGGAATTGTAACAATAAAAATTAATTTTATTCTATTTTATTTTTTGTAAATAAAATTAAATAGTAAATACTATTTGAAAGATCAAAAGCTTTCTTTAATTACGTGTCACAATTTAGTTTGGTATCCTTTTGCTGCACTTTTGTTATGCACATCGCTGGCGCATCAGGATGCAAAATAAATATATTTTTTCTCTGAAAATTCAATTTTTTTTTCTAAACGCATATTTCTGATATTTTTCTTTTTCTTCACACAGCATTCACACGAAATTTTCAATTTTAATGAGAAAAATATTTTCTAAAATTCACAGGAAATCTACAAGAAAAGGAGAAAAATTCTGCCGTCTGTAGCTAAACAATATCAAATTTTATTAACTCTGTTTTTTAATTCTATAATCATAAAATAAATGCAATTGCGTTATAGATGATTCAATTCAGTTTTGTCAATGTTTTATTATTTTTTTTTTTATAATTTAAAAAGATACACACTCTATAATATATTATTATACGAGTATATAAAATATATTTTGTTAGTCACAAAAAAACAATTCTTTTTCCCAATGTTCATCCCTTTTTTTTTGCAGTTTATTAGTATCTATAATTCAATAAATCTAATAAATAATTGAAAAGATAAACGAATGATGAAAATACGGCAGGATTATATAATTCTGTATAAACTACTCGTATATACATACATACATACATGATATCTCAGTAGAATTATATATACATATATAAGTATGTAAAAAAAAACTCGAATAAATATATATATATATTATTCCATGTATATTCTAAACGATATGTAGATATACATATGTATGTATATGTACATATAAGAATAAAAATAAGCAGAATATACTTATATTAGTGATACACACACTGATACACGTATCTACATATACTTATTAGAAAATTTTTGTATTATAGTGAAAAATGTGAATTTATTTTATGTGTTTTTTTATGTTCAGTTTTTTTTTTTCTTCAATATTTTAAATATAAAAAAAAAAAACGAACATAGAATAAATTGATTGAACGAATAATTGAATGTGATCCAGGTACAACGTATGGGTCGATTTCTGTGTATTTTATTCATACAAAAAAAAAAAAAAAATTTGAGCAAAAAAAAAAAAAGTAGCTACGTACAATTATTTTAGGTGAATCCTTAGCTATCCTTGTTACAAGCGAATATCAACAAATAATAAAGATAATATTTTATACTATACCGTACACATGGTATGCATATACAATATACTTACGAGTATATACATATATGATATTTATATGCAACATATGTATATATGTATGTAGAATTTAGATATACGAGTATGTATAAAAAAAATGATATGTGGTGCATTCTTCGAAAAATTGTTATGGTTTTAAAACTATCATGTTTGATTACGGACATGTAAAAATTATATACTCGTATATGTATATGTATGTACATGAATTAGATATACTAAATTTAATAGTGTAACAAAAATATTTACATAAATTTATATAAACAAAAAAAAAACAAAAAAAAAACACTCATACACACAAAAATGGTTAGATATATATATAACGAAAAAATTTTCCACATATTCGTACATACATATATTGACATGTATTAAAATATTAAATTTTAATATCAAGTATGATACGTGATAAATTTTTGATTAAAAGTCTTGTTTGCATATTTTACAAAGCGACACCATCTAAAATGTTTTTAAGTATTAAACATATACACACATATATTTTCTCTTCTTTTCTTCTTTTTTTTTTAGTTTTTCTTTATTTTTTCAATATATTTTTTTTTCTTTCTTGATAAAATTTCATGTACACCTTTTCTTTTCAAACTTAATTTATTTGAAAAAAAAAATTGGCAATATTGTTTAATATTTTAAATTACACCTATCTATTTTATTTATTCTGTCAGTTATCCTTTTTTTTTCTACGTTAAACAACAACAACAACAAAATTGATTATAAGTCCTTTTTTTTATTTTTCATAAATCTTTATAAAATTTCACTTTATCCTGTATCACATCACATTTGTGTAAATTTTTCAAAATATTCATTAGAAAAAAAGATAAAGGTCAAAGTTCAAAGGTAGAAAAAAATAAACAATATTGTTTTGTTTTTTTATCTAATGTAATATTCATAACAAATTTATTGAAGAAAAAAATTAATTTAAGCTCGTTCTCTACGATTTGGACTTACCGTTTGAAGATCGTTTCGCATTATTTATGACAAGCTTTGCTTGAACCTAAAAATTAAGAAATTTAAGACCCTCAGCATCAAAAGCTTGTATTGAGTTTTGAAAAATCCACTTTGTAGTACCGACAGAAAAAAGCAAAAAGCAAAAAGCATCTGTCGAGGCATAGTGACATACTTTTGACGTTTTAATACTTCCTGGAATAAAATATTAAGGGGGTAGTGACTGGAAAAAATTCTTTTTTTAACTTTTTTCATTCAAGCAAAATCTTCAAATATCATTAATTTCTTTTTCTTCCAATTTAAAAAAAAAAAAACATTTCCTCTGCAGATTGAGTCACAAATATTACAAGCGTGTAAAATTTCATATGAATCGGCCAAGTACAGTAAAGGGATACACCTAAGCCTTTCCTCAATGATTAGAAAAAAAAAACGGTTCTCGAAAAAAAAGTACCTAATAAGTTAAACGTAAAATACCTTCGGTAACTTAAATCAAAAATAACTAAAATCAATTCTGTGTAATCTACTGATTGATTTAATTCAAATTTTTTTTTCAGTGTAAAGGCAATTTTATTCATCTGTATTTTACAAAAGTAACGATTGTAATGGGATTGTATTTACATTATTAAAAAAAATCAAGAGCTACAATTACTTAAACTGTGCAAGTAAAAAGATCTGAAAACTTAATTCAATATATACAATTACACGAATCAAAGAAATTTAATTTTAAAATTAGATTCATTTTTTTTTCTTTGTCCTTTTCAAGGCAAGTATAGATACATATAGCCGATATAGATAAATAAATTATCTTAGTTGAAGTAAAGAAAATTTTAAACAAAACAAAAAAAAATGAAAATAATTTGATTCTAGGAAATGCTTTGTGGGATATTTTAATATTTAAATCGTATAATACAGAAGTACTACGAGTCATTATTAAATAATGTCATTGTGTGCGGTACTACTTTGAAAAGTTACCACAAATTGTGGATAGCGTAAAATAGTAGTAAATTTTTTTTGCTTTTATGGTAATGAATTTTAAGAACTATAGGTATTACAATAAAATTTTATTTAAAAAAAAAAAATGAATATTCAACTGAAGAAAAAAAAAGAATTAACAGCATTTTACTAAACGACTTTTGTACTACATGTACATCATTAGTTTCAAAAGATTCTTGTTTTGTTTTTTTTGTTTTTTGACTTTTTTAATTAAATATCGTAAGATAAAATTTAAAAATGACAATCACGTTTAGTGGATAATTTAGTGAAATAATTCTAATGTCATAAATTTTTTTTTTTAACCCATTCTTTTTTATTTTTATATGCAATTATGCTGTTACAATGCAATTACAGTGTTCACATAAATATTGGGACTCAGAATCAATTTACTCATGAAATAATTTTTGTTTTCTATCGAACAATTTTAATAAAGTAAAAACTGTTAAATGAAGGATTTTTATCTTGTTTTTGACAAACAATTAACAATTTTTAACATTTAAGGATAATTAACACTTTGACTACTAGGACTAGGGGTTGTTGTTACTTCAAAAATTGTCACAAAACATTATGACGGTTTCTCGAGAACTTAAATAAATGCCCTAAATTGTTCAATTTCAACTCAGAAAGTCCAAAAAGGTATTTACTAATATTGTAGCTTCCTCTAGCTTCTTCGATTTTTGATTTTTTTTTTTTTTTTTTTTTTTTTTTGAATTTTTTCATAATGATGATAAACGAAGTTTCATAAAATTTTTTATTATTTTCATAAATTAGTTATAAAAATAATTTGAAAGTAAATATTTTCATCAAATGAATTTCAGATGATCTAAAATTGATTTTTTTTAAGTACTGGATAATTTTTAAATCTTTATAGAAATTCTCAAAGGACTTTTTCTCTCTCTCTCTCTCTTAAGTACAGTAAGTTTTCGTGCTAAGTACATTCTAAAATAATGTTATACCTATATCTAAATACACCATTTTAATTTATAGGTTTGAGACCTGGCCTTCGCATGAATTGTTATGGGAAACAAAAAAATTAAGCGAATCAACTTAATCGTCTTGAAATTTCGAATTTTATCATAAGGGTTTGCTTTGTGTCACGGAAAATTAAAAAGTTTCTGGACATGAATACATGAATTAATGTTTATTTTTTCTTACAAAAATTATATACGTTTTTCTTGTATGACCATTTATTTGTTGTTATTTTTTTTTTTTTCCAATTTTTTCATCATTCTCCTAGAGCTCATACCTACTATATTTTTTTGCCTTACGTTTTGCTTTTTTTGTTTTTTGTACTTTTTGGTCCATTCAATGACGCAAAGCAATAAATTCTTGTGTTAATTTGTCACTTTTTGCTATTTCCTTAGAGGTTTACCATCGTAAAATACTTATGAAACGATGCTTACTCTTTGTGCCATATTGTACACACACACATACATACATATATACATACAAAGAGAAAGGCCATTAATTCTATTTTGCTACCAGATGAGCAATTACTTTTTGCACGGTCTTCAGCGTACTATATAGTGTAGTAACTCTCTAGTCCTTATAATACATAATATAGCATTGCTGAAAATATATATATACATAAATACTGAATGTTTAATAAATTGTTCCATGTTTTTTTTTTGTTGTTGTTGTTGTTGCTCTTTTTTCTTATATAAATACACCTTTTATTCTATTATTTTATTTTATTTTATTTTTTTTTTGCTCATAATGTATCTAAATATTAAATTATATTTGGAATATTGTACTTATATATAAGTATTTATGTGTTTAGATACCATGAAAATAAAATGATACAATTAACTAAAATATAATCTAAGAGGTATGTGCATACTGAACAGAAAGAAGAAAAAAAGTGTATGTATATCCTGATGTTTGATAACTGTGATAAAAACATGTAATCTTTTTGATTTGTACTTGTATTACGATGAAATAAAAAGCAAAACAGCAAAAAAAAATACATATATAAGAAAAAAAGATACTATGTATAATGTAGATGTTTTTTTTCTGTTGTATATAGACTCACCATTTCAAATATATGTAGTATAATTGTTAGCTCATGTAATTAAACCTTTAGAAACGTATATATCCTTTTTTAAAAAAAAATTTTTCTCTTCTTTTTTTTTGTTTTTGCTTATTTCTTAAGTTTTATTTAGTTTATTTTTTTTTTTTTATCGTAACTTTTTATGGAAAATTAGTGAACAAAAAATAAATACGATAAAATAATGTAAAAATATTACATACTATTCTATGTATGTACTATCTATCATTTGGACTTGAACTACATATTTTACTACATACAAGAATACAGGACAAATAAAAACAACAATAAAAAAATTATTTTTCGTAATTTTTTTTCTCTCATATATTATATTTTATTTATTTGTACAATTCAAAATGTTTTGTTTTGTTATTTTCTTGTTTGTTTCTTCGTCCTTTTTTTATTTTTTTCTTCTTTTTTTTTTCTTTTTGTAACAATTATTCATTACATTTATTTTGGTATATTCGTATAAATATTATAATATTCTTTATTATTTGAACGTACATATATTTTATTTTGTACTCCTATTATTTTTTTTGTGAAATAATTATTTTATATGGTTTTCCTTTTAACAATCATACACATAATAACAGTTTAATAATAATGTTCGTATAATATAATGTAATTAAATTAATTTATATTGTCAGTCATATGAGAATAATATAATAAAATATTATGCATGTTAAAATATTATAAATGCGATAAGTAAGTACATATATTTAAGATAATTATAATTAATATTTTCCATATTATAATTATATTGTATTAATCAACTGAATAATTGTTTATTAGTATTAGTGGGGCACACTTTATTTAATTGTTATTTTTCTCATGTAAAAAGAAATAATTAATTTTCAAAAAAACAAAAAAAACATATGTCGCATTTCCTCTATCAGCGAAAAACTAAAGTTCGATAAAAAAAACTGACATAACTTAAAACGATCATAAAACTATAAATATAAAGTCTCATTGAGATAAGCAGAAAATCATCTGACAAAAAAAATATAGATACGAGTATTTACTTACTTACCAAAAAATTACTGAAATTTCGTGAAAAAATTTCTTTCTGGGTTCTTAAAATAAAGTGCTGAGGTCTCTGGTTTACATAAATTCGCCTAAGTTCACTCTGTTTCGATTGGATATTGAATAAGAGCTCGGTAGTGAAGTAGTTGATGGCTCTGTTTACTAAACTCTATCAAATACACAAATATCAATGTCAGCTCTGTCATACGAATAAATTCGTTCTCTACCAACAAATTTAGTGGTTCCCATTCTATCTGAAATTGTAAGTACATGTACATATATATGGGTAGCAGAAAAATGGTCTATGAAACTTAAGTTAACATGGGTATGCCTTGGCTCACACCGATTAAACTGTATCAAAGGTTTTCAGCATATCGACCATCGTTAATGTAGTTTTCTCATGATTTAATTCAGAATAATTCTCTATTTTCCATAGAACTAAAATAGGTCTTAGAACTTTGTAACACAATCATGATTACTTTTATAATTTCTCTTTAAATTCAAAAACTTTTAGTCTTTAAAATCAAAATATCGAATTTTAACTCTAGAAAAAGATATTTAATTTACTATGCCAATAGCTACTAAATTAAAAGATCAAATATAATTCTATAGGAATTTCCATTATTCTAAAAAATTAAAGACATTTAGAAATAACAACAACAAGAAAAAGTAATAAAAAAGTGAATATTGCGTTGGCTGCCACTAATAAAAATCTTTTATGTTCAAAATTGATGACATTACAAGCACACAGAAATTGATACCATCACCAAAAGTTTTTTTTTTTTTTTTTCTTCTTTATTGCTTTTATGATGTCTTTTTTTTACTCTATAACTTTCACATAGTGAATAAACTTTTAGATTCACAAAAAAAAAGAAAAAAAAAACAAATTGCTATTAAAAAAATCCACGATATCCTCATCATCAACCACCCTACTACATGAACATGAACATATCACCAAACAAAAACTTCTGAAGCAAACATTCTAACAAATTCTGAAAATCATAAGACTAAGTTAACAATTATTATCAACAATTGCCAATGAATATGCTATCTACCACCACCACCCCCAGGAAAAGAAAAAAATACTATTGAAATAGCCTGCTGAATTGCCACAATTGATGGTTGCAACCATTTTATCCTGTCGTTTATTTAAATCGCGTTCACAATTTTACTGGACCATAATGATATATTTATTTATTTTTTTACATAGCTGATATGTATGTTAATGGTTTTTTTTGTTGTTGTTGGTTGTTCTGTATAGAAATGTAACAAGAATAAAAAAAAATAAAAATGCAAAATTAAAGGACTAAGATTTGTTTTTTGTTTTTTTTTTCGAGAACATTCAATGCGCATACACACACAAATTTTCTAAATGAAAAAATTGGACAGAGAAAAAAACAACACAATAATACTTATTAGTAGTTAATAGTCTTTATTATATATTTGTCAAAGGACATTTTTTAATAGAACAAAAACAAAAATCTATATTATCACCTTGTAAATTTTCAGAACTTTTACGATTTTTATGGTGAAAATTTGAAAAAAAAGACACGATTTCATTTTTTAATAAAATACTGACTTTTACAAAGAAAAACAAACATCTTCAAAGAAATGGTTCTTCAAAAGGTCAAAATGAGTTCTTAATGTCACAGTATCTACCTGCTTTCAAATGTCCTGATTAGAAATATATTCATATAATTTTATATATAAAATGTTTTTTTCAAAAACAACAAGTGAAACATGCACAATTTCACAGGAATCTCAAAGGATTCATTTAAAAATAACACATTTTCCTTTTTCATTTCATTTTAATTTCAAATAAAATTCAAACTCAAAATGTTAGTTTTAAAAGGATATTCGCTTTAAATTAAATTTTAAATTATTACCCTTCAAACTGTATTGAAGAATCTGTCTAAAAATTTGTATGAAATTTGTAAAGGTTTTTTTTTTAATTCTCAAGAATACATATTCATGCCACATTTATAACATAAATATAAAATCTTCATTAAAAAAAAAAAATACCGTTATAATACGCTAAAATAAAATTAACATAAATAAGCTTTATTATTTACAATAAATTTTAAATCATAGATTACCCCAATACGATCAAATTTTATAATATTAACGAAATTCAGAAAATAAATATGTGTGAATCCTGTTTGTTATTTTTTTTTTATATATATACATATATATTTTTCTTTTAATTTTTGTCGTTTTACGCTCTTTTACAAGGATAATACATTAAATTTTATGTATAAAATAACGTACTTAATACTTATGCGAAATTTTTATACTAATGTACAACAGTACAGAGGGAGATACATTAAACGTACGTGTATTATGCAAAGCTTTGAAATTTCATTATATTTATCGTTGCAGTTGTACATAAGTACACACAAATATAGTACGTACATTTTTGAAAAAAAAAAAAAAAAAACCTGTAAGTACATAAAATATTTACTGACCAAGAAAAAAATCCTACTTAACATCTTTTTTTTTTTTTTCTCCTTTAATTTTCATTATTTACTTTTTATTTAATATTATAAATTCTTTTAGCAATATGGAATTAAATATTGAAAAGATACTGTCACCACTCACCATACATATAACTACTTTAACCAAACCCCTCTCCCCCCCCCCCCCCCCCCTTCAACTTTTTTTGTTGACAATATTCAATATCGTTATTCACTTTAACTCAAGAATAAATTGCCTTCAATGTGTTTTTTTTTTTGTTTTTTTTGGTATTGAATGAAACTCGATTGAAACTGCTACGTCCCCTCCCTAGTTGTAAATAGCCTTTTCTAGTGTGTGTGTGTGTGTAAAAAAAAAAGCAAGTAAACAAGCAAAAGCAAGGATTAAAGATTTATGTTATATATTTTATTTGCACATAAATTCGGTTTTTATTTTAAAATTTATTATTTATTCATGCAAGTTTCGTTTATTCGATTCGATTTAATATATTTTATGGATATGTGATCATATATGATGGTGTATAGATTGTTTTTTAGATAAAAATATATCAGCAAAAGCGTATTTTAGATATTCACATTTTATATGGTATTCCAAAAAAAAAAAAAAAAATAGTCCATGTGAAAATAGAAAATTTAAATTTTTTAAAATTTTTGACAAAGTTGTCTGAATATTTTTCAGAACCGGGAACCCAACAAAGAACTTCCTTTCTGTATCATTCCAACTTTAATACATGTTGTGCCGAAACAAAAAGGATGGTTATAATACCTTTGGTACACAATTTTCTTTAGATTACTTCAGGTATTTTTTTCCTTTCCTGTTGTAATGAGCCACAACTTAAGGATATTCTTTTACTGTACTTTTGATTTGTACATCAAAATTTGCATATCCGAAAATTTTAGAAGACTGAAATATGACGAATTTAATGTGACTATAAAAATTTTCAAATGTACTCATCTCGAGAAATTACCTTCAAATTCAAAACTTAAAATCAAAATTTTCATTCGAATATTGCGGAACTATGTCATTTCACGTTTTTCTAGTTTTTTTTTTTTTTTCACTTCAGCAAAGAAAGGATATTCTGAAAACTTTCTATCAGATCACCATATTTTTTGTATGTGTAAACATTATGTACGCATGTAAATAGTAAAAAGTTACAACACAAACTGGTGTATTTTAATTCATAAAGGAGCACCAATGTAATAACAGTAAAAATAGCACAACATCAACAGTAAATAGTAAAAGAACATCAATATAACTTTATCACAAATTTAAATATGTATTTTTTTTTAATTGTAACATACAAGGATCTTGTGCAAGTATAAATTGGAATCCTAATTTTTTTTTTAATAGGATTAAAATCTGATTGATTTACAACATGGAATGTTTTGGAGAGAATTTTTTTTATTTTTAGTATGAAGTAGTTAATTTCTCTATCCTGTTTTTAGATGTCCTTAATTTCTACTTAAGATTTGATCCGATTTTATGTATTTTTTAATCAACATAAATATGCAATTGCAAAATAATGATTTATCTTTCAATTTTCTTCTAAGACATTTTCTATGAATTAATTTAAATTCCAATGTTACATGAAAAATAAAAAAAAACAACAAAAAATAAATATAAAAAAGTACGCAATTTTTGAAAGAAAGGACTAAAAAAAAATATAAAAATTTTGAGGAAAGGACAAAACAAAACAATAAAAAAAAAACACCGATATATCTTAAAACTAATTGTTTTTTTTTTTTATTATTATTTTAAGGCTATATAATTCTAACTTTTTTTTTTTTATTTACAAATGAAAATATAAATTTAATTCCTTAATTTTTAAGTATATAATAAATGTGTGTGTGTATAGTTTTACTAATTTCAAGATTATTATTATTTTTTTTTTTTTGTTAGCTTTCAAATAAATTAGGTTATTGTGAACTTTACTTATTCGGTATAAATCAAAAATGAAATAATTCAAAGCACAAATTTTTATTTGTATTTTAATTTTTTTTTTTTTTATTTTAGTCCATTTTTTAAGCTTTTTTTTTTTCAACTTATTTTTATTTTTTTTTATTTCATTATATATTTTTTTTTTTTTCAAAAAGTCAATCTTTATACAATCATTATTTTTTAATTAATTTATAAAAAATATTTTCTATGTGGTTTGTTTTTTAATTTTATTTTTTTGTAATTTAAAAATTCTTTGATTTTTGTATAAAAAAAAAACCAAGTTACTTTTTAATAAATTTTTTTTATTTTTTAATTTTTTTTTGTTTTTAATTTTTTTTATTTTTAATTTTTTTTTTGCTTTTTTTTTTTTTAATTTTTAAAGTTTTTTTTTTTATTTTTTTTTATTTTTATAAATTTTTGCTATTAAATTTAAACTAATTTTTATTCTGAATATAATGATTAATTTTTATTTATTGAACAATAAAAGTACTTTTATTTTTTTAAAATTTATTAATCTTTTTTTTTCTTTTTCTTTAAATTTTCTTCATATTTTTTTTTTTTTTTTGTAATTTTTTCAGATGAATTTTCACTATAATATTTTTTTTATAATTTTTCCATCATCAAAATCCTGATTTTTTTTATCCTTAAAGCTACGAAAAAAAAAAAACTTTTTAACAGCCTTTTCTCTAAAATAAACAACAAAAAAAAACGTGAGCAAAAATAGTACATAATCGAAAATAAATGAAAACAAATTTTATAAAAAAAAAAAAAAAGATATATGTAATATATTAATTATTATTAGATATTCAATAAAATCAATATAATATATTATATGTATGTATTTTTTTTTTTATATGTATTAATAATTAATATATTTGTATGTGTAACAGAAAAATTTAAATTATTTTTTTTTCTTCTATTTTGAAAAAAAAAAAAACATTCTTAAAACATACATTTTTAAACTTATATTTAATTTATATATACTAATGGGGAGGGGGGCTTTTTTTTGTTTTTTTTTTTATATTTTTTTTTTTTCAATTTAAAACTTTCGAAAATTTGTATTTAATTAAAATTTAATTCAAGTAGAAAAATGTTAGAAAAAAAAAAAATTCAATGGTTTAATTTAAAAATTATTTATTCAAAATTTTAACACTTTACCTACTGGCAAGCATTTATGTTTATTGCTCGAGAATGTGTCAATTTATTAAATTAAACAGAATTTTATTTTCCAACCGATTCCAATGTTTATTGATACTAATTAGTAAATTTTTTTGTCAATTGGTACAACAAAAATCATCTTAAAATTATTTCAATTTCACGATTATTATACACTTACATAACTATAAACTTCACTTCGAGATAGTTGGTGAGGAAAATTTCTATTTTTTAAAGATTTCTCGTTTACATCCTATTTTCATTCTATTTTATTCTTTTTACGAAAGCCAATAGATTGATAGTTGATCTATGTATCTAAAAAAATCTTATTAATAGATTTCCAGTAGGTAAAGTGTTGAAAAAATTAACAAACAAAAAATGAAGGAAAATTCTTAAAAAAATAAACTTCCATTTTATTCCAAATAGCAAAAATATTAGTCATCTATAAATTGTATAATTATTATGTGATTAATAATTCAAAATTAAAAAATATTTATAACTGGGATATCAAGAAAAATTTTCACAATTTCATTATTTATCTTATTACATATTTAGATACTTCATTATTTATCTCAGTACATATTTAGATATTCTAAAAAACAAAAATTACAACTTTTAATGTTTTTTATAAAGCAATTTTTTTTTTTTTTAATTTCAATAAGTTCTTCTTCTTTAGTAATTCATTTTTTTTTTATATATGTATATTTATTTTGTCTTTGTAAAAAAATTTTGTAAAACCAAAATTTAAAAATTAATTTAAAAAAAAAAAATAAATAAATCAATCCTCTTTTCTATAAAAAGTGAAATTTAAATATTCAAAAAAAAAACCAAATACTTTTCATATACATATTTAATTTCAAAATATATACAAATCAGGATCAAAAAATCATCTGTCAATTTCGAAATTCGAATTTTTTTCGAATTTTCGAAATTGATTTTTTCCTTTTAAAAAAAAATACCCAAGGATCTTTAATATTTGCATAATCAATTTCAGATTTTGAAAAGTTTTCGAAATTTGATTTTTTGTTTTCTATTTTTAAATAAAGTATATTCGAAAATTTTACATATAAACCACCGAAAAAAAAAATGAAAAATAAATAGGAACAATATGTTTTGTAATTTCTATAAATTGTGTAAAATTTCAAAAAAAAAAAAAAAAAAAAAAAAAAACAAATTAAAATTATTTATTCATGAAAAATGAAATTTTTATCTACTTTTTTGTTATTTCTTGAAAATTAAATTTGTTTTTATTAAATTTTCACCTTTTTTTTTTTTCTCAATTAATTTTATTAGTTAGTAAAACCACAAAAAATTTGAAGATATTTTAATATAATAGTTAATTGTATTATGTCATTAATTTTATGTACAATTTTTCATCCTAAAAAAAACACCTAATTTGTATTGAGTTTATTTTCATGAAAAATTTTTTCGTACAAAATCTAAAAAAAAAAAAAAAAAACATTTCACTACACCATCGTGAAATGGTAAATACAATGAAAACAATGAATTTTTAAGCGTTTATATTTATTTTTTATTTTTTATTTTTAAAATCTTTGCTACAAAAAAAATTCAAGGAACTTCTGAAACTTTTGCATTTTGAAAAAATTGAAATGGGACTTTTCTGAGCTTTAAAAAAACATTATGCTGCTGAGAAAAGTCTTATGTATATTTTTCGAGCCCTATATGCTTTATTTTTTTTTTTCAATTTACTGCCTTCATTGTATTTACCGTATTCCGATTTTTATTTTCATTTTTAGAGTATGAAGATATATTTCGGATGGAAATTAACTATCATTTTTTTTTAATATTTTACGAGAACAGGCATAAAAGAAAAATATTTTCATTCCAATATAATTTAAAATAAATTTCTAGATTTTTCTGAAAATCTGATTACAATTATTTACCACCTTTCGTGAATTTATCCTCAAATTAAGCACCATTCACATACCAATAAAGCATTGAGTTCTACTCAATAATATTAGTCGGACACCATGGTATTATTTTACGGATACTTGATATCCAAAAAGTGCTTGGTATTCCAATATTATCGAGCATTTTTTGGAGTCCAAAACCTTTATACCGATATAAATACTCGGAATCGATAGTTTTTTCTATACATTTCACAAAAAGTAATTAAAATCGATGTAATTATCTTTAATTATTATTTATATTTTACCTGCCTCATTTTATACGTTGACATTATTTTTTTCCTACCAAAATATTTTTCACATTTTTTCTAATTTTAAAATTTCAATAATTTTCAATTGTCGCACTAATTAATAAATGACTTGACTTGTTTCACTAGTAAATTATCAACAACAAAAAAAGTTTTTATTTTTTAAATTTAATAACCACAATTTTTTTGTTTTTTTCGATGTTGTGGAAATTTTTATTCAATTTTTTTATTTTAATATTTCATCTTTATTTCAAAAAAATAAAAAAAAAACGGTAAAAATTAAATTGCACCATATTAATTTGGCTAATTAATTTAATTTTAATTAAAAAAAAAAAATTATTTCAATTAAAATTCAGCAATTCAAAAATTTTATTTAAAATATTAGCAAAATAAAAAAATATATATTTCGAATCTCATAAGTATCATAAAAAAAAATTTATTTTTTCAACCAGAAAATTCAAATCAGAAAAAAAAAAAAACTCCCCAGTTAATTTTCATAGTTAATTAATCAATTGATTATTTTTTTTTTTCGTTAATTAATTATAAAATTCAAAAAAATTTCATTTATTTATTTAATTTTTATTTTATTTTCTTATGAAATTCGTTATTTATCAAATTTACTCAATTTTTTTTTTTAAATGAATTTAATAAATTTTTAAATCAAAAAAAAAAAAATGCCAAAAATAATTTCAATTAATTAATTTTTAGTTTAATTATTTTTTTTTTTTTTTACATTAATTTAGAAAGATTTAAATTGTTATTTATGCATATAGACACTTTTTACATCACTTAATATTATACAAAAAATAATAATTCTAAATAGAAAAAAAAAAGAACTTATAATTAATAATAAAATAAAAATAGTTTTTTTTTTTAGGGCAAAATAATAAAAAATTGAAAAAGAAAAAAAAACAAAGATAATTGAAAATCTTAACCAAAAACAAAAAAAAGTTAGAAAAATGTTAAAAAAAAAAAATAATGCAAATTTATAAATTTAAAATTATGAAGCCCCAAGATTTTTAGACACAATTTATTTTTTTATTGAAAGAAACATTTTTCGTCTACAAAATAATTAAGCGTTTTGAATTAAAAGAATCCATCAATCACCTTTCTAATTTTTAATCATTTATTGTTTGATTAAAATTTTAATAAAACAGGGAAACGAATTCGAGCATATCCCCAAAACCATAAAAATCATTTGGTTTTGATTCGCTTTGGTAGAAAGCATATTAAACGCATTTTTAAAAATCTCAAATTCCGTTTCGTTTCTTGATTTTGACTTAAATGAAAAATATTCTCTTAATGCATTCAAAAAACACTCTGGAAATGACTACTGCAGACTGATTAAAGTTAACAACAACAACAAAAAACATCCTTATTTTCATATAACCAATTTTGCTGATATTACTTCAGTCTGACTGACAGACTAAAATCAACGGGGCCAAATAATCTTCATATTTTCTTTCAATAAATTTTTATATTATGATGATTGTGTCCAAATCTTTGATAATAATTTTTTTAAATTAATAAAAAAAAAATATTCAATTAAAACCCATTCGCGCATAATAACAAAACAGACTCGCAATCTTATTTAGCGCAAATTAGCCACAATCTCGTTCGCAATGTGTGTGTGACTGATTTTATTGGATATTTTTTTTTTTTTCTAAAAATTTACGAAATAATTTTTTAATCAGTTTTTTTTTCTTATCAATTTCATGATTTATTTCCAAATCGCACCACACCGCACTCGTCTTAATGTTGTAGAAAATTATTCAATGCATTCATTTTTTGTGCACAATGAATGACTACTGCGCGAATGGGTTATTAAATTAAAAAATATTTTAAAAACAAATAATAATAGTAAAAATTAGCAGTTATAAGAAAATGCAAAAAAAAAAAATAATAAAAAAATTTTTTTTTTTAAATTACAACAACAAAAATAAATCATTAATAAAAAAAATAATTCTCTTTCAACATCATTCCTCTTCTTTATTTTCTTTTCCTTTTTCTTCATAGGATTTCTGTTTGTCACATCCTTTTCAAACTAGATCATATCATTTTTGGCACATTGTTATAATTTATCTTGTTTATTATTTTCTGTTTTATTGATCACTGATTGATTACAATTCTGTTGTTCGGTTATTTTTGTTTTATCATTGCCATTTGTATTATTATATTTTGTTGTTGTTGGAGTTGGAGTTGTTGAAGTTTTTGAAATTGTTGAAGAAAGAGATGATGTTGAAGGAACATTACCTTTTTGTAATTGATTCAATGAATTATCACTATTACGATTTGAATTATTTTTAAATTTTGACTGTTGTTGCTGCTGTTGCGGTTGTTGTTGATGTTTATTTTTATTATATTGATGATAATTTCGTCTAAAATAACCACCAGATGAATTTGATTCAATTGATGAACCATATTGATTATTATGATGATAATGATGATGATGATGATAATGTTGTTTATTAACAATTTGTGGTTTATTTCCAACAGAACCACTACGAACACGTCCAGAACCAAATGATCCAGTTCTATGGCGATTTGATGTATTTTGTTGTTGTTGTTGTTGTTGTAATTGATTACCAATATAATCACTACGATTTGTAATTGTTGTATTTGGTTGACGTTGTTGTTGTTGCTGTTGTTGTTGTTGTTTTTTTGATGCAACATTAACACCTTCACTTTCTGATACGCTACGATAACGATGAATTTTTTTCGGATTTCTTAAATTACCAACACCTTGTAACATTTCATTAATTTCTGGTTCAACAACACGAAAATCTTCAATTGTTTTGAATTTTGATAAATATTCTTTTAATTTTGGATCAACTTCAAGTTTATTAGCATATTTATAATATTTTAAGAATGCCCAAAATTTCTCTAATCCATAAAGTTGACCTAAATAGGATATATAAAAATAAAATAAAAAATTTGTTATTTAATACCGATTAACTGAAATGAAAAAGAAGAATAAGAAAGGGAAAATTTATTTACGTACCACTTTCATAATCAGCCATTGTTTCATCTTGAAAATCTTCATATAATTGAGGTCGATATTTCTTCTCTAAACCATATGAATAAAATCTAAATAAACATTCTAAACCATAACGGAAACCATGTTCAGCATCTTCTAAAGCCAATTGTCTAAATTCATTATACATATTCTTATTGAAATTTTCACGTAAAAAGAATGACCAAAATCTAAATAATGTATTCATTTCTTGTGATTGTCCATAACCCATTTTTCTACGTTCTTTTAAACAACGACTATGATATTTATGATATGCTTGTTGTGTAAAATTATTCTCTTTTAATAATGAATGAGAAGGATGTTGAAATACAGGAAGACTTTGTGGTACAGATGATCCATAACTAGATGTTGTTGGACTTGTTCCAGCTGAACTACCCATACTTGATGTACGTGGACGATGTTCAACATAATCCATAATCCAACCAACATGACTTTCAACTGGTGGATTTGCTGAATGACGTGTTTTACGTTTTCTTGGTGTTCTTGGATCAATCATATTTTCTCTTGGTGCTGCAAAGAAACGTGTACGACGATGACTAGCTGATGCTGTTGATGTATTCAAATTTCCACTTGTATTTGCTTCATCATCATAATCATTTTGTATATTTTGTGAATTTTTAGTCGATTCAATAGTATCATCATCGGTATATGCTGGTGGTGGTGGTGGTACCTGTTGGGCTTTTTTAATAGATTTTGGAAGAATTTTTTGAAAATCTTCTTGTGTTATAAGATTAACTGTTTTATAATTAACTGAAGGATGATTTGCTGTTGTCCATATATCTTCTTCATAATTATATAAACCATCATTAATAACTTGTTCTAAATCTTGTGTTATTTTAGTTCGACTAGTAAAATCTGCTGTTCTATCATAACCTTCATGTTTTGGTAATCTCTGTACTTGTGCAACAATTAAAAGTTTATTAACATCACGATCAGAAAATTCATAATCAGATTCATCTTCAGATATATTCTCTGAGAAATTATTAACTCTTCCTGTAACTGGTGGTGTTTCTAATTCTTCATCAAATTGAAAATCTAATTCTTCTTTTTCAGTTTGTGGTTTTGGTTGTAATGTTGAAGTTGTTACTTTAATATTATTATCTTTTGATATAGCTGTATTTTTTGATCTTCTTTTAACTTCTTTCCATAAATTTGGTACACCATCAGATAATGGTGAATCATCGTCATTATTTTCACCATTATCTCCTCCTTCTTCTCCTTCTTGTTGTTTCTTTTGTTGTTGTTGTTGTTGTTGTTTATTTTTTATTTCACCATTTGAATTTGTAATTTTTTTATTTGAAACAGATTCAGTAATACCTTTTAAATGCTCTTTTAATGGTAAACTTTCTTTGGCAGTATTATCTTTTTTAAATGCTTTTGAATCTGATTGAATTTTTTTATTTTTTCCTTTATCTTGTCTATCTTTATTCTCTTTTAATTTAGCATCTTGTTGTTCTTTTTTCTCTCGAGCCATTTTTTCAACCTTAAATGATATAATTAAAATTCTACATTCTTTCTTTAAATATTCAAAAAAAAAAAAAATACTTAATAAACACTGCAAAAAAATTTACAAATAATTTTTAACAGTCGTGTACAATCTTAATTTTTTTTTTTTTTTAAATTTAATTAAATTAAAATACGCGAATTTTATTTTAATTTTATTTTTCATGTTTTTTTTTTCAGACTAAAAATTTTATTTTAAAATAAATTAACGATCATTTAAAAATTCTTGAATTAAAAATAATTCTCATTAAATTGTGATTAATTACAACTCACTTGATTGTATTTAACTTATGTTAAAATATTTAAATAAATAAAAAAATACACATATATTAATTTTCCTTTATGTTCAATTACAGGCAATAAAATCTTCTTGATATTAAAAAAAAATGTTCTTCTTTTTTTCTTTTTTTCTTTCTTTCTTCACAAGAAGACAATCAAATTAAATTTCACAGCCTTTATATATTTTTTATCTAAAATCAAATATTCGACAAATAAAATATAAAAAATTTAAAATTTATTTGTGACATAAAAAGCCATAAATTCCAACAAAAAAAAATCCTTGTCACAAAATATACTAAAAATAAAAAAAATAAAAAAACAAAGTTGTTAAAGTTTAACTGAATAAAGTTGAAGTGAATTTATGGTGAGTTCGTGCTAATAATACCTTCAATTCCACCCTAACAATTCAGACTCTGATCGCCCTCATTATCATACATTCGAATTTAATCAAGGATTTTTTTTTCCTTAGAATTTATGATTGTAAAAATTATTACAAAATAAAACAAAGAAAAACCAAAACAAATTACCTGCAATGTTAATGAACTAACAATCGGTTGTTGTTGTTGTTGTTGTGTTGTTGAATTTACATTTTCAATATTATTGTCTTGATTATCTTTTGCTGCTACTATTGATGATATAATTGAAAGTACTTCAGAATTTTCTGGTACTGGTGGTGGTGGAATACTAGTTAATGGTTCTGATATAATTTGTTCTTTATAAATTGGTGCAGCATTTATTAAATCAACACTAACTGAACTTTCTAAATTAATTGGCCATATTGTTGGATTAATTTTTGTACGAACTTTATAACCATCAACTAATTCTAATTTATCAGATTCTTTAATTGCATTAATTATTAATGCAACATCTGTACTCAATGCTAAAATACGATGAAATGATGCAATTAATGTAACTGGAATAAAACCATCTGAATCCATTTTTCGTCTTAAAAAGAAATCACCAGTAAGATTTTCTTCACTAAAGTAATATTCACTAAAAAAAAAAACAAAAAGCAAATAATAATTATTAATAAAAACAGTTATTTATTTTTCATTTTAATTTTATCTTGAAATTTTATAACTTACACTTGCTTACGAATTGCATCTTTTATTGAAAGAGCATCTAATTCAATAAATGCTGGTGGCATTCCACTATAATAATGTGTACCCATTAAAATAATAGGCTGTGGTTCTATTGTTTCATTTATATAATTATTAGCATATTCAACAACATTTAAATTTCTTGATCGTCCACTTGAACGACCACCACCACCACCACCACTACCTTGTCCATC
Source organism: Bombylius discolor (assembly GCA_939192795.1). Classification (NCBI taxonomy): domain Eukaryota; kingdom Metazoa; phylum Arthropoda; class Insecta; order Diptera; family Bombyliidae; genus Bombylius; species Bombylius discolor. Next base: position 37,753,882 of record OW584241.1, on the reverse strand, counting down.
ACGTCTACCGCCACGTGAATAATATGAACGACCTCTATAGCTTGATGTTCGATAACGACGATTCGATGAATTCCTATCATAATTTCCATCATGATAATGATCATCTCTATTTTGCGGTAATCTTCTATTTCTATTTGATTTTGTTCGAGATGATTTTGATAAATCAATTGGTAATGGCCTCCATTTATTTTTTGGATTTTTCTTTGTTGCATTTGAGTTATTATTATTATTATTATTATTATTATTATTATTATTATTACTATTATTGTTGTTATTGTTATTATTGTTAATATTGCTTGTGGGATCATTTGTATTATTACCCGATGAACTAGATGAATTTTGAGGAACTACAGAAGAAGAAGAAACAGAAGGATTTTTCGTATTTGATGATTGTTTCGATCGTTCACCAACATTACTTGATGATGATGTATTATTTGTTGTAGTAGTAATAGTAGTTGTTGATGATGATGATGATGGTGTTTTTGTAACATCACCATTTACTAATTTTAATGATTTCTGTTCTAATTTTGATGTTTTTGTTGTTGTATTTGTTTCAATATTTGATGATAATAATGATGATGATTTCGTTTTATTACCATTTCCTTGGAATCTTCTACTAGCTTTTTCTTTACCAGTCAAAAGTGGCCAATCACCAACATTTGAAAAATCACTAGCCTGAAAAAAAAAAAGGATTGTAATTTTAAATACATATTATTCCTTAAAATCTTCTCTCAATTTACCTTATTATTTATTTTTCTCTTCTCTTTGGAAGCCTTAACCACAGTTGGTTGCATTTCTGAAGTCATCTCATTTTTGGATGCTGTAAAAAAAAAAAAAACAATTGAACAAAAATTTAATTTGTTGTGAATTATTTTCTTAAATAAAACAGATTTTTCTTTAAAAAATAAAGAAAAAAAAAGTCTTACTGTTAGCTTTTGACTGTTGTTTGGGCTGAAGAACTCTTTTATCAAAAGAATTTGAAGCTTGAGGACTTGCTGATTGTTTTGACACCTGTAAAAAAAAGGATGTAAATATGTGCTGAGTTAGTTATTTTCAATTTTGAGGTCCAACTTATTTATTTTAGGAGGAAAAAAAATATGAAAAAATTAACCAAAAAGTTTTTTTTTTTTTGTTTTTATTTTTGAACATCAATTGAATTGAAAAAACAATCCAAATAATATTGATACCTACTTATATTTTTATTCAAAAAGAAAGACAAGAGATAAATTAGCTAACAATATAGTCAAAGTTCAAGATCATCCTCCTCATATTATTAGAAACAAGAAATCTTATCAATTTTAATACATCTTCGACTTATCTAGTTTTTTTTTAAAGCTTTTTTAAACATAATTTTTTTTTTTTTTTTGCGAAATCTTTACACGTGAATTTTGTTTTTTCTATGTAAAATTAAACTCTTCTTACATATTCAAAATAACAATTCTTATCCTTATCTGTAAAATTTCTAACTTCCAAAAAAAAAAAAAAAAAAAATCGAAATTTGTGATTATATTTTATTGATTTCGCTTTCTCAAAAATCATGAAAAAAAAAAACAACTTAAAATTAGACAGAAAAACAAAAATAATCAGAATTAATAACATTTAATATTAAAAAAATTTAATTAGAGTACACAAAGCTAGCCAATTGAACAATTTACAAAAATAAATAAATTTTTTAAAAAGCTCTTATTATTTAGAAAAAAAAATATATACATATGTACATATGTATCTAAACAAAAAAAAAAATGTACCTCCTATTGTACATTTCACAAAAATAAAATAATTAAAAATAATATCGGTAATCAGTATGAAACAAAAAAACAAAAAAAATGAAAAAAAATTATCACTTTACTATTTGGGCAAAAATCAATTTTGTCACATATTAAAAAAAAAAAAAAAAATATATTTAACGAAAACAAAAGGTAATAAAAACTTGAACAACATATACGTACGATATAATTATATCAGTTAGCAACTACTTAATTAATTTAAAAATACAAAAAATAGGTACCTACACAAAAAACAACAAATAAATTTTTTTTTTTTTTCATGTATTCAAACTGCACAAAAAAAAAAGATTTTTTTTTTTTAAATACGTTGAAACAGAAAGATATTTGCGTAAATTAATTTTATTTGTTTTTTAATCATTTGTTTAAATATATCTTAAATTTTTGTTAATTTTTTCATTTATGTTATAATGTACCTACAACATAAAAGATATTTAATCGAATAACAAAAAATTGCAACGTTTATCAATTCTACTATGTATATTATTCAATAAAACAGGTGTGTTATCAAAATGATTATTATCTCATTTAGTTTTCATCTTTTTGACATACCTGTAGTTTTTTTGTTTTTCTGTTAATTTAGTTATTTAATTAAAAATGAAAACCTTGACATTTATTTTTAAATAAATAAAAATAATAATTTGAAAGATAGCTAAAAATAAAATTTTTTTTTTTTTTTTGGTTATCGATTAAAACTATGCTAACGTCAATTCCTCAATTTTGCTTCAATACATGCTGCTAGTGAATATCAACTTTAAGCAAACAAGTTTTAACATCATCATTAACTAGTGTCTTTTTTTCTTTTAAACTAACAGTTATCTGTTGCAATAATTTATTTTGAAAACGTGGTTTCGTTGAAAAATTTATTAGCAAAAAAAAAAAATGTGTATATATTACGACATACATGAAAAAAAAATTATAGATATTCGTTTTATATGTCGATTGTATCTGATCTACTTTTTTTATTAATATTTCTTCTTTAACATAATTTTAACCCTTTAAAATCGATTCTACAATATAACTTAACTGGTTTTTGAATCAGTTTTTTTCTCTTTTCATTTTTCAATTTTAATTTTCTTCGTCATCCTAGAAAAATAATCTTTCTGAATGTGAAAAGAGAATATGTACTTCATTAAAAGAATTATTATGTATCCCCCTCTCCCTCTTATAACCTAGAGAAGTTCAAGTGGAGCACCCATCAGCACTTGTCGTCTTCACCTCCTTAATATCCCAAAAACCACTTTTTAATGTCATCATGCGCCAGATGTCTGCTTTGGGTTACTCTCAAAAACCATTACTTATTTCCACAGCTACGCAACCTTCAGAGTACTCTGATCTTTTTGTACTGAAAAATGAAGATGCTTGATTTTTCTTTGACTTATTTTTGCTGATTTTTTTTTTTACTTGTTAAGAAAAAATATTTTTTTCTCCAAAATTACAATATAATTTAATTGGCCAGTACTTTATTTAGATTATGAAATGAATAATTCACACACAAATTTAATATCATTTCAAAGAACGTGCAGATTTCTAACGGAAAATCTTATTAAAATTTTTTTTTTTTATTTATTTATTTTTTTGAAACGAAAGCATTTTTTTGTTTTCAATTTTATTATCTTTACAAAATGCAGGTACCTTTTTTTTTTTTAATTTATACATACATATATGGATTATAAAAAAATTATTAACGTTATCAATTCAACCACTAAACTATTTTTTTTATATACAAAAAATTTTATTACTTTTCACAATAACTTCACTTTACAGACATAAAAACTAAAAAAGAAAAAAAAAATGTTTAAACGGTAAAAAGAAAAATTTGTCTTTTAAAAAGAAAATACCCTTTTGGTTTTTTGTTTTTTTTTATTTTTTAATTTTAATTAATTGAAAATTAATTTTAATAATCGAAAAATCACTTAATAAATCACTTAACATAAAAGATATTATTTTTTATTTTTATTTTTTTAAATTTTCATCAAGGTTATATTCATGATTTTAAAAAAAATATATAGAAAACGATAAAGAAAAATAATATTAATAATAATAAAAGTAAGAAAATTAATTAGATATTTCTTCCTCATGATAATGAATTCGTTAACCTGAATTTTACAATCATAATATTTTTTTAATTAATGTTAATTTGGAAAAAAACAAAAACTCATAGGAGAAAATATGTACATATGTATGTATTTTACTTAAATTTAATTACTAAAAAAAAATTTTTTAAAAAAAAACCAGAAAAGACAATAAATAATGTGAAAATTTCATTTAAAAAAATAATAAATAAATAAATAAAAATTAAAATATTTAAATAAAAGGCACAAAACAATGTACCTAAAAAGTTGTACAATTATATTCATCACGTTGTAAACAAATACATATATGTATGTACCATACATACATACATACATACATTTATGTAAAATATACCTGTTCGAGTTTGGTTGTGTTTTGTAGATAATGCATTCATTTTATTGATACAGAAAATTAATAGGTACCTATGTACTTATTTTAGTTCAAAAAAAAAAAAAAATAAATAAAAAATAAAAATAAAAAAAATTAATTGCCTCGAAATGTAAATCACATGTTTAACAAACAAAAATTATTATCAATACATATTTTCTTTTTTTAACAAACGACAGAAAAAAAAAACTAATAATTTATGAATATGTTATTTTTGATGGAATTCAAGTTCAAAACATGCTTGAAGGGCGAAATTCTTGTCGATTTTATCATTTTTTTATTGGGTTTTTTGTTTGCTCAATAATTGAAGGAAGAAAAAAAAATTGGCTAATTGATAGGAAACATCAAATCAATGTACGTTTCAGAAAGTAATTTAAATTGGTAACAGTGGAAGATTTTTCTTATTAAAATTAAAATTGTTATCGGCACATATCAATCAATAAGCTATAATACAGGTTTCCAAAGGAAAAATCCAATAGATTAAGGGTAACTGAAAGAAAACCAGCTTGAAAGACAGACAAATGAGCAGTTCAGAAGTCAATGTGATTGAGTCTATTTTTTGATAATTTTTTGATTTTTGTAAATTTTGATTAAATAGAAAGAGTAAAAAAAAAAAAAAAAAAGAATTTGAAAAATTATTATAAAAATGAAAATTACATGATTTTCTCGATGTTTTTATGAACTTAATTAATTGGTTTCTGAGCCACTCAAATAATCAAGGTGTGTAAAACATTTTAGAAGAAATCTTTTTAGTTCAAAAAGCACTGTCAGCAGAATAATGTAGAACTGAACTGTTAAAAAAGAAAATAAGATATTTTAGATAGATCATAAATAGGCAGGTTTTATTTCTGGCGAAAATGATTATCTAAATTTTTACTACCCAATTAATGAATTATGAAGTTTTATAATTAAAAACTTTATAAATTAATAAATTACATAAAAAAAAAATGATAAGAAAATATTTTTTCAAAAAAAAAAAAAAAAGTTTCATCGTTATTTATTTTCAAGTTCTTAGACTTTCTTAACAGTCTTCACTTCATTCTCTTTATCAACGAACGACGGTAAGTGTTTCTTTTTTCTTTTTTGTTTTTTATTTTTTTAAATCGAATTCTTTATATCAAAAAAAGCTTTTCTTTAATCGTATAGAAGAAGCTTTTTTTATATTATGCAAAAATATGTGGTTTAGTTACATTCACTTGAATAAAAATTAGGTAGGTTCATATTATCTCATTTAATTCGAGTTTTATGAACTTTTACATAATTTTTTTTATACAAATTTTTTAATTAAGACAGATTCACAATTTTAATATATATCTACAATGTACATACATATATAGATGTTCCCATTACCGTTCACTTTACACATAAAAATCAATCGATAAGAAATAATTTTATTAATGACTTTTAGAAAGTTCCATGCATTTTTTTTTTAATTATGAAAATTTCCAGTTAAGATATTCAATAATCAGGACAAAAAACCCATAAAAGTCAATGCATTCACACCTGGAAACTGAAACAACAATAAAAATTTTGGTTGATGGACACGTCGAATATTTTTTTTTCTTTTTTCAAGGTTCTTTTTTTTTTTTTTTGCCAATTGGAATAAAATAAAAAGAAATGCTTCCGATGTGACTACTTTTTTTTTTTTATTCTTAAATTCACTGGACAACAAAAATAATCCAACTCTTTAAATGTGTTTCGATGACAGGAACACTTCTAAATTGGATTGAAAATTTTTTTTACATTCTTAGAGAAGATATTCCACTGTACCAAAAGTATATAATTTCATTGAATAACCCATCAATGATCGACAACTGAGAAAAATAAACTGAAAATGGTACTAGAATATCAAATGGGTCAAGATATATTATTCCATGTCATTCACAAACACAAATTTGAAATATCTAAAGATACGGTTTTTCTTTTAAATATTTTCAATTTTATAAATTGTTTTTGAACTCTTTAAATGTGATGAATTAATTTTGTATATGTTTTTTACTAAACTCACGTGTTAACGGATTTAAAATAAAAAAATAATAATACACTATTAAAGTAAACTTTACTTGTTGTACATAGTAGGTGGATACATGCACATTAAATTGTAAAGGTAGGCAGTCTTTAGAAAAAAATAAAAATAAAAAAAAGGGTATAAAAACTGATAAGAAAAATAATTACTTTTTCCATTAAATATAAAATACATGGTTGTACAGTTATTATACAATTAAAGTAACTTAAGGTATGTGATATGTAATTACATTTCACCTTTTTCTGCTTTTTTTATGGCATTTTTTTACATGAAATTGTCTAAAATATTATTTTTTGCTTTTTATTCTTATTTTTCTTTCTGTTATCATAATTTAATTTAAATTTAATGAGAATCACACAAAACAACAAACAAACAAAATCCCAAAAAATCGTTAATTTTTTTTAAAAAATCAATTACCTTCCAAGCATTAACTTTTGGTGGTGGTGCAGCAATAAATTTTTTAGGTGCATCATCTGTTGTTTTATCATTTGTATTATTTTCTAATTCTGTTGAATCATCTGTTTTTGTATTATCAATAATTTTTTGTTTAGATACATCATCATTAGATAATTTTTCCATTTTTATTTTACGATCTCTTGAACGTCGAGAATTTGATTTATGATTTTCATTATTTGAAAGATTCAAAGCACGTGCAGCAGATTGATTATTATTACGATTTGATCGAAATTCTCTATCACGTTGCTGTTGTCTATCCTTACGACGTATTTTTTTATCTTTTCGATTATGTGAAATGACCGGAGTAAAATCATTACCATCTTCTGTTTCTTGAACATTACCTTGAACATTTGAATCATTTGATCGTTTATCATGTTGTTTTTCTTGCGTATTTTCATCATCATTTTTATTATTATTTACCTTTTGATTATCATTATCATTTTTTATATTCTCTTTATTATCATGATCAATTTTATTTTCGTCATTATCTTTACTATTCGAGGATTGTTGATTCGGATTTGATGATTTATTTTCATTATTCAACAAAACATTTGCATATGAAATTGTTGATCCTACTGAATCCTCTTCAAGAGGTGTTTTTGTTGTAACTGTTGACATTTCGTTAGTGATAAACGTTAGATTTAAATACAAAATCGTTTTTTGTTTATGATAAAACACACTTTACAGAGTGAAAGGAACCGAGAATTGAAAAAAAAAAAAAAATAGGTCGTTCACACCTTTCTAATAATTTGTTCTATCTGCCAAGCAATAAGGATAAAAAGGACTCTTACCTATTGTCACACTTTTTTTAAAAAATAGTGCTCAACAAAACTTTAAAAAAGCGTCTCTTTTATCCGAAATTATAATTGCATTCTCATTTAAGTTTCCATTTCAAAATTTAAAAAAAAAAAATTACCAACGTATTTACTCCTGCGCTGATTAAAAAAATTATTTTCTAGTTTTAGCGTTGTCTGTCACCATACAACTTTTTGTTTTTTTTTTTTTTTTGTACACAAACCACACGTATTCGCACACTACAAAAAATTTAAGTTACACAATATTCGAAATTTCGAATTAAAAAAAAAAATTTTTTAGATATATTCGAAATTTAAACGTCAAAAGCTAATAGGATATTCGTATTTTCTGAAGATTTGAAGAAAAATGTCCTTTTAATGCAATTAATGTTATTTGTAACGTTTAATTAAATTTTAGTTCAATGACACACTTTCAAAAAAAATAAAGACAAAACCGAAAAAAACTTTATTTCATTGAACTAATTGGAAGAAAGTCATACGTAATTTCGAAATATGAGAACTATCAAAGCACAATGCACCCGAAATTTTTCTATACGTTTTTTAAAATATATCGTAAGTTTTCACTTAAAAATTTTTAAATACACTTAAAAATAATTCAAAATTATTTGCATTATTTCAATGGAAATTCACAATAAAATACTTTTTCCATAAAAAATCAACAATTTCTTGATGATAAAATGTACATGTGGTTTCGACGCCGAACGTAGACCTTCTCGAAAAGAACAAAAATGACATTCCGAAAATCGAAATTACCAATTGGCTGTAGTGCTGCCAAATTTAAATCATTCACATTACCGAATTTCGGAACATCGATTTTCAAATTCGTTTAACAATTCTTTTTACTCTTAACTTTGAAATTGCTACCAAAATAAAAAGTTATATTCATTTAGATTGCAATAAGAGCAAATGCATTAATTAAATCACCTGATTATTTTGTCCTTCTAAAACCGTGAAAAAGTCAAATTTCTTAATATACCAACGGTAAAGCAGTTCAAATTTCTTTGTACGCTTCGTTTTCGGTATATTTTTACGCTTACACTTGCATTTACAGTGTAGTTATGCCTTAGATGTATTAAATATTTCATTTTCGATCTATCAAAATTCTTTAATCAGATCAGGATTAAATATAAAGTGGGTAATTTAATAATAAAATAATAAATTTTTTTTTACATAAAATTTCAACATTAATTTAATTAATATTTCAGCATTTCATTTAAAAAAATCGTTTGAAAATAATATTTATCAAAAAAAAATGACGGTAAATCCGCCACCTGAAGAAACACCAAGAACTCGATGTTTCTTTGATGTGACTTTAGGTAATTTGCCAGCGGGTCGTATAGTTTTTGAACTTTTTACAAATGTTGCACCTAAAACGGTTGAAAATTTTCGTTGTTTATGCACTGGTGAAAAAGGTATTGGTTTAACAACTGAAAAACCATTACATTACAAAGGTACAATATTTCATCGTGTTGTTAAAAATTTCATGATACAATCTGGTGATTTCTCTGCTGGTAATGGTACTGGTGGTGAATCAATATATGGAGGAACATTTGAAGGTAATCCTTAAAAATGTACAAAATTATCATTTTTTTTCTCTATAAATCTCGTCTTGTTTTCTTAAAAAAAATTAAATTGAGAAAATGCACATATGTATATATTTTTTTTTTATATTTTAGATGAAAATTTTGTATTAAAACATAATAAGCCCTTTTTGCTATCAATGGCAAATCGTGGCAAAAATACAAATGGGTCTCAATTTTTTATGTAAGTTCAAATTTTTAACAAAATTACAATACAATTTATATTTTAATTTAATTTAGAAAAAAAAAAAAAATAGGTACTCCAGAAATTGAATTAACTTACCTGTAATTATTGATTTTTTTTTTTAATGCTTAATTATATCTAAAATGTTAGTTTTTTAGGTTAGGATTTTTCAAATTTCACTCCTAAGGGGGGGGGGGGGGGGTTGGGGTGGAGGATTACATTTGAAAATGCTGAAAAAAGAAAATACATAATATTGAATTGATTATGAATTAAACATTTCGATATTTATTCATGTGTTTTCTTTTTTGGCAAATATATTCTCCCCTTTAAATGTATGTAATGTATTTAAGTAATTATGGTACACATATTATGTTCAAAATAAGTATGTACTTCAAAGTATTGAAAATCGTTATTCTCCCTAGTTACAAACAATTGTTTAGAACTACACAATAAAAAATGAGTCGTTTTTTTTCTTTTTTTTTTATTAAAAAAGTGGTATAAGTCCACTTCTAGAGTAAAATAAGATGAAAAAATTTTCAAATAAAGATTAGCATGTCCTTACAACTGTTTAATTGTAATGCTTCATAATTTTTCACCAGAAATTAAGCTGTTACATGGAAATAGTATGGAAATTAGAATAAAAAAAACCTGAAATATCTAAAAAAAAAAAAAAAAAAAAAAAAAAAAAAAAAAAAAAGAGTGGCCTTATACCACTTTCAAAATAAACGGCACAAATCACATAAGTTAAAATTTGAAACTACTGAAAAATACTTTGATGTAGTTATGATGATGATGAAATGATGCCGCCAATATATGTAAATAGGTTTTTAAGAAAAAAAAACATGTATTTCATAAATCATTTGTAAATATATCTTTGTTTTGTTTTTATAATTTTTGTAATTTTGAATATCAAAAACTTATAACTTTGAAGAACTACAGATCATCAGATTGATCGAGTATTAAAAAACAATGTATTTTGAAGTTATTCTCTTCAGAAATTTGTTACGAAAATATATTTTTGTATGTGTGTTTTTCAAGTAAATAATTTTTTTATGTTTTTATTTGTTGTGAATTTGTAAAAGCAAAAATTAAATTTCAAATTAAAGTTCAATTTCTGGAAGTATAAATATAACAAAAGGCATTTATGATGATAAAACAATGTTTTAAATATTGTACATATGTATGTATGTGTATAAAAACTGCTTTTATTGTCAAACGTCCTTTTAGTATGTTTTATACAAGATATTTCAAAATATCTCTCAAAACTACTACATTACAAATTCGTTATCGTTTCGTTTTTAAAATTTAAAAAATAAATCCTATGGTAAGTTTAAAGGACAAGACTTTTGTTTCCAGACACCAAAAAAAAAAATGTCTAAAGACAAGAAAATCTTTTGTAAACACTCAAAAGACCTAAAAATATATTGAAGGCTGAATATTCGAAAAAGTTATATCTGGAAACCAAAATCTGCTGTCGTGTAAATTTACCATTAGAATTTCATAAAATCTGTTTTCTGTTATAAATTTCTTATTTTTAATCGGGTCTAAATTATAAAATTAAAATTCAAATATCTTGTATTTTACATACGACATTTATTTTTCTACATTTTTGCATAAGAAACTGTAAATATTTGTAATTTTGAATTAATTTCAAATAATTACAGTTTTATGCAAAAAAAAAAAAAAATTATTTAATAATGATTTGAATTATTTTAATTAAAATATTTTAAAAAATTTAATAATTTTTTTATTTGTAATTTTTTATTTAACAAAAAAAAAAAAAACATTAAGGCTTGTAAATATTTTTTAAAATAATATTTTTATAAATTGATAAATTTTACATATTAGTTTAGCAACAACAGTTAATCAGAGTATGCATACAATAATCATCAACAATGATCCGTGAATATTATATACAATATTGTGTCGTAACAATGGAGGACTACCAATATTTTTTGCATAAATAAAATAAAATTTGCCCACTTATCACATAAATTTTATTTTATACATCTGAAAATTTTCTATTAAAACAAAAATAAAAACAAACTTTAAAACAAAAATCAAGAAAAACAGTACAAGAAAAGAGGTTTTCCAAACTACTATTTACTACTACCGTCTACTACTTCTACTACTACTAGATACTACTAGATACTACTTATATATATGGTTCAAACAAATGGTTACAAAGTTTTGTGTTTTACCTGTGTACACACAAATGTTTATTAAAAATGATATTTGCATTGAAAAAATTTATTTTAAAAAAATGAAAACAAAAAAAAAATAAAAATAATGAATGAATTTCTCAACATCACATGTAATCCAAAAAATATTCTTTATTTATTTTTTCATTGTAGTACAACACAGCCTGCACCACATCTCGATAAGTAAGTAAAAAAAAATATATTTTTGTGGATACCTTTTTTACTTTTAATGATTTGAAAAAATAAAAAACTTGAAAGCGATTCACACACTTTCAAACCAATTCCCCTCTTCATCCGATCAGGTTCACGAATTTTTACATGTTTGTATGTGATTTGAATATGTATGTGGCTGCGTTTCAGAATTCAACATTGTTGAGCACCACACCATATTATGGTGAATCCACCTTAGTTGTAGGTGTATTTATTTATGTTCCGGTGATTATTGAAACATCGAAACGAAGTTTTGGTGGAAAGGTTATGCAACCTGTTTAATATTGAAATGCAACTTGTATCTCGTCACACACATCTGGCCCGGTTCCGCTCACAAATCATATACAAACATGGATAGAGAGGAACCGGATCGTGTGTTAATCGACCTTTAAGTATGTTTCTGAAAATGTTTTTTCAAGTCAGTATCATAATTTTGGTACCAATGATTTTTACACGTTTATAAAACTTTAATTATAATTTAATTTTTTATTCTTTTTTTAAGTGTTCATGTTGTTTTTGGACATGTTGTATCTGGACATGATTTGGTTCGTCAATTGGAGCAATTACCAGTCGATAGAAATTCTCGTCCTTTACAAGATGCTGTAATTTCGAATTGTGGTGAACTTGTAAGGCAAATAAAAGGTAATTTAATTCAAAAATTTATTAGTTCAATAAAAAAAATTCTATTTTTTCTTATTTTTGATTCAAAAATTTCAGTTAAAAAAGAAAAAAAGAAAAAGAAACGTACAGCTTCAAGTTGTGATGAAAATTCAGCTGTAGAAGAAGATTCAGATAATGAAAAGAAAAAACGAAAGGAAAAGAAGAAGAAAAGGGATAAAGAAAAGAAAAAATCTAAAGAAGAGTCAGTTAATTTATTTTAAAAAAAAATTATTTTTTTTTTTTCACTAATAAAAATTTGAATATCATAATTTTTTTTTTTTTTTTTTAATAAAATTTAAAATTTTCTTAGTACGGAAGTTAAAGAAGAATCTATTGAAAGGCAACAAAAGGATGAAGAAGAATTAGAAGAAGGTGAAATTCATCCGTTGGTTTCAATTACAAAAATTGATCCAGATGAAATACCAGAGGTAAATTAAAAAAAAAAAAAAATGAATTATAAAACAATTTATTTATTTTTTTTATAATATTGAAAAGGTATCAAATAAATTTTTAATGCGCGATGATTCAAATAAAAGTCCAACAAGAGAAAAATCAGAAAAAAGAAATAAAGAACGTCGAAGAGATAGAGAAGATAATTCAAGGGAAAGAGGTCGACGAGATAATCGTAATGCATTTGGTTGGTCAAAACGAAGAGTTCCAATTTCTAGAAGTGGTCGAGCTATAAAAGGTCGTGGAGTTTTTGTAAGTTTTTTTTTATTTTTTATTTCTTTGAAAATAAACTTCAAACTAATTATTTTTTTTTTTATTTATAGCGTTATAGAACTCCATCACGTTCTCGTAGTGGTACAAGAAGTGTTACTCCACCACATTGGAAACAAGCTCAAAAACGTACAATTAAATTATCAGATTTGGAAAAGCTTGAAGAAGAGAAAAGAATGCGTGAAGAAGAAATTAAACGTCGTGAAACTGAAAGGAAAAAACGACATGAAGAAATTGCAAAAGATTCTAAGAAATCTTTTTATGAATTAGCACATGAAGATGAATATGATCTAAATAAACAACGAGGTTCAGATAAAGATGAATTAGAGCCTGAGACTTTAGCGAATAATAACGATAAAATCGAAGAGATTTCAGCAACAAAAAAGCCTGGTTCTGTTGATATGAATGCATTGGATTATGAAGACCAATGTGGTACTGACAATGAGGAAAAGGAGGTGGTAATAAGTGGTACAAATGGTGGCAATAAATCTGATTCAGTTACACAAGAAAAAGAAAAAATTGAGGAAAAATCAAAATCAAATGAGAAAAGTCGTAATCCAGAAAAGCAGAATAATTTATCGTCTTTAAATAGACGAAGAAGAGATGATAGTCGAAGACGATCATACGACAGATCTCCAGTTTATCGACGTTCTAGATCACCACGAGATAGACGTGATCGTTTTATGTTTCGGAGGCAAAATATGAGATCCCCACGAAGAGGTAATTTCGGTATGAGAGGTGGAGGATTTAGATTTAATGATCGTCGCCGATTTCGATCTCGTTCTTTTAATCGTAGATTCGGATCTAGGTCAAATGAACGTAGATCTCGTTCACGTTCAAATGATCGTTCAAGATATCGAAGACGTTCACCAGAACGTAAAAAATCCCAAGAAAGAAGATCTTCAGAAAAAAGAAAATCAACCGAACGAAAACGATCACAAGGACGTTCTCCTAATCGTAAACGTTCGAATGAAAGAAAACGTTCACCTACTGATGATCGTAAAAAATCGACCGAAAGAAAAAAATCATCAGAACGTCATGAAAGAAAACGAACCCCAGAAACCAAATCAAGAGATCGTAAAAATAAATCAAAATCTAGAAGTCCTCATAATTATCGTAATGAACGTTCTAGTTATTCAAAATCCCCTAAAAGCAAAGATTATGATTCTCGTGAGCGTAGATCTAGATCAAAAACTGGAAAAACAAAAGAATCATCTCAAGATACAAGAAAGGCTTCATCAAGTTTATCAGATAAAGAAAGAATAGCAAAAGAGAAAATGTTAAAAAGAGCTGAAGCTTTAGAACTTTTCAGAGATCATATGCGTAAAGAAATCGCTAAAGAAGAAGAAAAAAGAGCTGAAAAGAAAAGATTAGAAGAACTTGAAAGAGAACAAGCTGCAAAAGAACTTATTGAACTTGAAAAATTAAAAGAAGAAACACAAAAAAAATTAGAAGAACATGAAAAATATATGAGATTAACTGCTGTTAAAAAAGTTTTAGAAGCTGTTGCTACCGCTGTTATAGACAGTCCTAAAAAACGTTCAGCAAAATATGATAATTCAGATAAAGATGAAAAAGAAAAATCAAAAAAAAAGAAACGTTCTGAAAAGAAAAAGAAATCATCAAAACGTTCTTCACGTTCATCATCTTCTGATAAATAAAAATATAAAAAATAAATAAGGAAATGTAACTTAATTTACCAATTTCTAATTATATATTTGAATTTGAGATGCATTAAAAAAAAAAAATTATAGAAAACAATAAAACATTGTAAACATTAACAAACAATTAAAATTATGATATACATATGTTTGAAAAAAAAAAACGAATAGCATTTTATTTGATTTTTACAAAACTATTCCGAAAACGAAGGTTGTTTGATGCTTCATGATATAGTAGTTATTATTGAAAACATCCTACGATTGAGTTCAACTGAAAAAAAATAAATAAACTGATTCCGAAAAACGTTACAAAATGAAATTGATAATCATTTATTTTTATTTTTGAAAGCGTGAATACAAAGCTATTTTCAATAAATAAACAAATTTAAAAAAAAAAAAACAGTTTCGCACTACTTAATACTAATGGATTCCATCACTGTTCCCGACCTCTCCCACTGAAACGCCAAAATTGGCGTAACTCCCATCAATTGATGAAGAATGTGTTTTTTGTGCAACCGCCGAGAAGTAGAAGATATTAAATCTTTATACTACACTAGTATCAAATGAAATTATCCCTTTAAGTATCCTTGACACCCTTTTTATAAGAATTACCATGACATTTCATATGACCATACAATGATGATGATTGCTTAAAACCTTTACTACAAATTGTACAAATATAATTTCTTACATCCGAATGTGTTTTTAAATGTGAATTTAAACGTTTTTTTGATGCAAATTTTGAATCACATTGATCACATTCAAATGGTTTTTCAGTCATATGAACGACAGAATGTTCCTTTAATGTTTTTTTCAAATAAAATGCTTTATCACATGATTCGCATTTAAAAGATTTTACACCACTATGAATTTTAAGATGTAAACTTAAAAATCCTGATGTTGCAAAACATTTTCCACATTCATTACATTGAAATGGTTTCTCACCAGTATGTGATCTTTCATGATGTCTTCTTTCAACAGCTTCAACAAATCTCATATCACAATAATTACATTTATAACGTTTATCTCCTAAATGTCTTCTAACATGTACACGAAGATTTGATGAATGTGTAAAAGATGCATTACATATATGACATTTATATGGTTTAATACCCTCATGTACTCTTGAATGATTTTTTAATTCAACATTTAAACTGAAACATTTATCACATATCTGACATTTAAATAATTTAACACCAGTATGTATACTCTCATGAGCAATTAATCGTGGTCTATTTCTAAATCGACGATAACAAAATTTACATGTATATGGATCCGTTTCATATTGCTGAACAAAAACATTATCATTTTGATTTTGTATACTTTCATCATTTGTTTTATTTTTATCAGAAACATTTAATGCACTATTAACTACCAAAGAATGTTCCATAACAATTTTACAGAATGTTTTATGTTTGTTCATTGTTTTTTCACTGCTAAATTGTTTTTTACATATATTACATAATAAATCTGGATTACATTGTTTTTTTACGGCTTGTTTCTTTTTTATTTTTATTGGTTTTCTACGTTTTCTATTTTGACGAATTTCACAGTCTTTAGTTTCGACATTTAAATTTTTTTTATCGATCTCATTCTCATCAAGTAAAGATGTTGATTCTGTAACGGAAAACTGTTTATCTTCTGTCGAATCAATTTTATTTAAACATTCAAGATTATCTAATTTGATTTCTTTAGCTTCAATAATTTCTTCTTTTTCATTTGATTCCAATTTAAAAGTTTGTAGATAATTACCACTGTAAGAATTTATTTGGTCAACATGATTTGCACATGGATCCAAATGAAATGATTTAATGTGATTGTAAAATTTATCAACTTCAGAAAAATATGCATTGCAAAAGATGCAATTAAAGATTAAATTATGATTAATTTTTGATACTATGATTTCACCACATTTCAAATGTTGTAAATCTAAAAAATTGAAATTTGAAAAAAATAGTATTAAAGTGCCATAGTTGGTGTTAGGATTCCTTTTTACCTTGTAGTTGCTCATTATCAATCTTTTTTTCATTGTTTACAAAATAGTCACAAATTGCCACTTCAAATTCCATTTTTCCTTTACTTTTTTTTACAGGATAACTTCCAAAGGATATTTAAATAAATTTTGGTATTTGTGAATCCTTAAGAAAATACTAAAATATTGATACTCTGATCTGTTTGGCCCTCTTTTAATATTGGCTAAATCCTTATTTCAAATCTCTTTCATATACCTTTAATGTATAAATCACATAAATCTTTTCCAATGTTATTTAATTTCATTTTTAGTTTCCCAGGATAAAGAAAAAATATTTTTATTTAAAACTTCAAGGCGCCTCTTCTTCTTATTTTATAAATAGACAGCTGATTGTGCTGCCAACGATTAAGAAACACTGATAGTTGAAAATATTGAACCTTTGACCATTTAATAAAAAAAATTTCTAATTTTCAAATCTACATAATTTTACATTAATTTTATCAATATCCCGTAGGATCGTTCTGACAGAAGTTCTTCAAATAATTTAGGATCACAACTAGGAGCATATTGCATAAAATTACTCTCCTCACACCTCCATTTACAATTTACAGAAGAGTTATATTATTTCTCCTCCAAAATAGGAAAATTTTGATATTTTTCAAAAAAAAAAAAAAAAAAAAAAAATTGATGTCCTAGTCGGATGGCGTTAAAGCTGAAATTTTATATATTAAAGCATTTATTTTTTCTTATTCAAAAACTGTCCGGAGTTTCCGAAAAATGTTCAAAGTTAAGTCTACCATCTTTATCGATTCTTTTTAGCTAAATAGAAATTGTTTACGTCCAAAATATTGATAATAGCACTAGAAAAAAGTAAAACGGTAAAATTAAATAATTGAAAATTAATTAAAAATTAAAATCGATCAAATGTCTTTTAATTTGAATTTTTGTTTACCTGTAATTTTAAAATTTATCTAAAATTATTTTCTTTCTACAAAAAATTTTAATGTTTTTGTTGTTGAATTACCATGACTTTTCATATGACAATAAAGACCAGGTGATTGTTTAAAACCTTTACCACAAATTGTACAAATATAACTTTTAATATCTGAATGAATTTTTATATGTGAAAGTAAACGTTTTCTTGATGCAAATTTAGCATCACATTGATCACATTCAAATGGTTTATCTGTTTTATGAACAACAGCATGATTTCTTAATCTTTTTTTTGTAACAAAACTTTTATCACATAATTCACATTTAAAACATTTAATTCCAGCATGTATTTGAAGATGTGTATTTAAAAATGCAGCTGTACGAAAACATTTTCCACATTCATTACATTGAAATGGTTTCTCATCAGTATGTGATCTTTCATGATAACGTCTTTCAGTATTTGCAACAAATTTTTTATCACAATAATTACATTTATAACGTTTATCGCCAAGATGCCTTCTAATATGTACTTGAAGATTTGATAAATGTGTAAAAGCAGCACTACAAATATGACATTTATGTGGTTTAATACCTTCATGAACGTTCAGATGATTTCTTAACATAGCTTTATTGCTAAAACGTTTATCACATTTATCACATTTGTACAATTTAACACCAGTATGATTGATACTTTCATGTGATATTCTTGTTGATCTATCTTTAAAACGACGATGACAATAGCTGCATAAGAAAGGATCTGTATCATGGGTTTCAGCAAAAACAGTATCGGTTTGATTATTTTCAATTTTATTTATGATTTTCTCATCTTTTTCGCATGCATTCAAACTTTTCAATACTAGTGAATGTTCTACAACAATTTTACAAAATGTTTTATGTTTTTCCATTGTTTTATCAGTAGTAAATTGCTTTTTACATATATTGCAATATAAATGAGGGACATTAGATTTTTTTCTAATTCGTTTCTTTTTATTTACTGAATGACAAATTTTACGATCTTCAGCTTTTGTACTTTCTTCCTCAATTTCATTTTTATCAAGTAAAAATGATTCTTGAATGGTTTCTTCTTCTAAACTTTCTTTAAGAATACATTCAATATCATTAAGTACCACTTCTTTATCATCGATGATTTCTTTTTTCTCATTAGTTTCAAATTTTACTATCTGCGAATCATTGTTTTGATTTTGAGTATTCGGTAGCTTATCATTATTTTCACTCATAAATGAATTCAAATGTAAAGATTTTATGTGATTATGGAATTCTTCAATTTCAGAAAAACATGCAGTGCATAAAATACAATTAAAATTTAAATTGAAGTTAATACTTGACATTATGATTTTACCACAATCAAAATATTGGATATCTAAAAATTGAACCAAATTTTAATGGTAAACATTTATATTTAATACTAAATTTTAACAATATATTACCATCTATTTGTTTGCACTCAATTCTTTCCTCATTATTTAAAAATGATGTACAAAATGCCATTTCGAAATCCATGTCCTGTCTACAAATTTATTTTCAATCTACAATTATTGTAAAGAATTCTAATCAATCAATCCTAGATTCCATTTCATTAATAAGACTAGTGTTAGTAGGTGCTAATGATTTTTTTTTACTATTTTGTAAATAAAAATAGAAAATATCCTTCATTTGTTTATTCGATACTCGAAATTCATAATAGAGATTAGTGAAAAATTATAATATTTCAATTATATTTTTTGAAACATTTTAATGAGAAAATCATGAGCACATCGATAAACTGAACTGAACGTCAGTCGACAGTCGTAAAAGAAATGTAATTCTGATAATGATTTCTGTTTTGTAAGTACATAATTAGATTCTTTGAGTTCACTCCAATATAAATTACCGTTAGGAAATAAGAATCTCAAAAAAAAAAAAAAATCACTCATCATAGTATTCACTATTCAGTAGATGATTTTCGTGATGTATTTTCAACAATAGATTCTAATAAATTCTATTACGACATGTCGTTGGTGACGCGCGTCACTAGCGCACGGCATAAATAAAAAAACAAAATACATAGCTCAAAAATTTCCCGTGTAGGCAAAATACTGAGATTTTTATAGAACACCATCACTTGTACAAATAAAGGCAAAAAAAATGACAATTTGTCGACACCGAACCAAATGAACTTTTGTTTGGCTGTTTTTTTTTTCTCCAGTAAAATGCTAAAAAAATTGTAAATTCACATTTCACAGTACAGTTGTTCTTGTTCATGGCGTTCGTGTGTTAAGTTCATTTTTTTTTTGTCATAGATACAAAATAAAAAAATAAAAAACAAAAAACAAAAAAAAATATTTAATAAATAAATTTCTCTATAGTAATAATTTTAAAAGAATAATAAGAATATTTATAAAATTAATATATTGAATTATATTAATTGTTATTTAAAAAATAAATATCGATACACAAGTTTCTAAAATATTTGCAAAAAAAAAAAAAAAATTAAAATAATAAAAAAAAGTAATGATTTATTTAAAATATGTGCATAAATTTTTTTTTTCTTCTCCAATTAGTGAATAAAAAATTTTTTCGTATACATATATATATTTTGTACACACGGTGTTTTTTGTATGTATGAAATATAAAATATATATGAAAAATTTTTTTTTATCTTTTTGCCGAAATGTAAAACCAAAATCTTAAAAAAAGATTATGTTGATTGTTGATGATGATGGCCTGGTCTTACTCAAAAAAAAAAAAATTTTTTTTGCTTTTCTTATGATTTGTGATATTTTTCTTTTTTAAATAGATATACACATAAATCAGGTATATAATAAGGATAGAATATATACATATATGTATGTATAACTATTATATATATATTGCTGTTGGCTTTAGCTGAGCTGATTTGTTTTAAAACAAATTTTTTTTTGTTTGGGAATTTTTTGAGCTCTCCAAAAAAAAAAAAACAAAAATTGAAAAATTTTAAAAAATTGAAAGAAAAAAAAATTTATAGTGATATTTTGTAAATAAAAATTTTACCTATCAACAAAATATGTGAAAAAGTTCTAAAAAAAAAAAAAAAAAAAAATTAAGTGGTTAAATAAAAAATAAAAAGAAAATATATTTAAAAAGAGAAATATGAAATACCTAACAAAACACATTCATGTTCATGGCAGAGAACAAAATGAAATTTGGAAAAAAACTATAAATAAAATTTTTAAATTTAATTATGATTGAAAAATGAAAAAAAAAAAAAATTTAATAAAATTTATCTATAATTCCGAAAAAAAAAAAAATAAAGTAAAAATTATGTTATATTGAAATTAATCATAAATCGATGTCAAATTAATATTCCTTTACTTACCTATCTTCTAGAAAAAAAAAAAAGTGTTTCCTCTTCTTGTGAATTCATATATGTATGTGTGGATATATTAATAAATGTGTTTGTAAAAAAGCGCAAAAAATAACAACAAAAAATTATATATACATACATATGTATAGCGAGCGTATAGAGTTTTTTTTTTTTCATGTATGTATGTTTGTGTAGATATAAAATAAGGTGGCAACAAAAAGGTGTTTTTTTTTTCTTCTCTTGAATTTGAAATAATATTCTTTTTCAATTTCTGTTGCTCCACGGTTTTCTTAAAAAACAAAAGCAAAAAAAAAACATATTCGTTCTATAGAATTTCTTGTGTGTTGTTTTTTTCTTTCTTAACATTTTTTTTTTTTTAGAAAACATGTGTGTTAAGAAACATGTACACGTATTATTATATAAGTATATACGAAAAAATAATATTGAATTGTTTACACATCATCTTAAAACAATTATTAAGAAAAAATAAAATAATATGAAAATATGTAGCTGTACATATATGTATGTATGTATCTATCAAAATTTTAAACAAAAATAAGAAAGAAAAAATATTATCTGAAAAAACAACATAAAGATTTAAATAATAATAATTTAAAAAAGAAAAGATACTAAAGAGAGAAAAGGAATAAATAATAGGAGTAAAAAATAAAATATTTAAATATATATTTTTTTTTAAATGTGTAATTTTTTTATATGGCGCTGTTTTTGTTTCCACGATTTCATCTTATATTGCTAACACTTGGATTTTATTACAATACAAATGGACCATTTTTACCAGGTAAAGAATAGATACATATTATAAGTACATATAACTATTTTACGGTTTAATTTATATATTTTTTTTATTGCTTGTACATAATTAAAATAAGTACATATTTACTTAAAGCATATAGCTAGATAGTTTTTTTTTTTTAACCAATTTTGTATTAAATTATTTTAACAAGCGAGTAAATTATTTGCTTGATAGATTTTTATTTTATGAAGTAAATTTGAAATAGGTAGATTAGTTTTTTTTTTTTTTACAATTTCTCGCTCATTTCAAATACGTAGATGTAATGTAACTATGAATACATATATGCTATATGCCAAATACCGGTTCAAAATAATGAATTATATATACCTACAAATAGATGTAATGTATAGATATAGATATATATATAGATATAGATACTAGGTACATATATATAAAGATAACCTATATATAGGTGTAAATATTTTGCACACTTCTTTATTACATTATTTTTATTTTTTGTTTGTTTACTTTATAAAAATTTATAATAATTATAACTTTTATGTATACGTGCCTTTAAGAGAGTGTTTTTTATTTTTTTTAAATTCTGGAAAAATATAAGAAAAACACAAGAAAAAAAAATTTGTTAAAAAAGAGAAATAAACAAATTTCGTACCTATTTGCATTTTTTGTAAATATAATAACCGGTAAAATACATGTAATTTTCAATTGAATATTATTTTGTAATAAGAAAAATTTAAATTATATAGTTATGTACATCATTATCAATAAATTATTTATCAGTTACCGTTACATATGTATTCAAAAATATATTCAAGGTTTAATTACTTTGAATAACATGTATAGTTGGACAAATACCTATTTAATTTTATGCTAAAATTTAAAATATATTCTAATTAAATTAGAAGGTAATTACAATTACATAATGTAAATATGTAATTAAAAGTTAGTATACATATCATGTACTTAACCTTTTGAACTTTTAAAGCGCCACTATGGCGCCATTTTATATTTATAATATAATTTCATAGTTGTCATTAAAACGATATGCGTAATTTACATTGAAATACCAACCTGTGTAATCCTTTCTATAGTATCTACATGTGATTGAAAAACTAATAATTCAAGAATTTTTAGCCAGTTCAAGGTTGAGAAAACACCAATATGAACAGGAAATATATTTCAATTAAAAATAAATGTAAAATTCGCCAGAGACTGAAAGGAATGAAAGGTTCAAGGGGAAGCTATGGTTTATGAAAAATTACGAATTTTCTGAAGTGCGAAGAGTTAAATTTCCTATTTTAATTTTAATTGGTAAATTAAAGTTACAAGAACCAAACAACGTTTCAATTGAAGGTTGAATTGAAAAAACAAATATTTTAAGTACACCGGTATTCATTGTGAAATTTTTTCCCTTCTTCCCTTATTCCTTCGGACTTATTTTTCAAGAAATAGTATATTAGCCTTAGATCTCTACTCCTCTTTCCGTTTGTCTCTCTTTAATTCTATTGCTTTTGAGATCTAAAATCGAAATATCCGATGAAGACAGATTGCGATGAACAGGACAGAAGGATGAGAAAGCAAACTATTAAAGATGTCAAGGCTTGCATTAGGACATTTTTTTTTCCGATGTCGAAAATTGAAATATACACCGTTAAAACAAATTTAAATTACTTTTTGAAGACGATTTCATTTTTTGACAATTCTCAAAAAGATAACCAAAAAAGTATGATAGATATTTCGATCACTGTTTTAAAACACCAAGTACAACTTTTCATAAATAATAGGGCACTTCAATACGTTATATGCAAGTATGTACAATATATATACTGGAGTCTTGTAGGCCGTCTCGTCTAAATTATATATTTTGATTGTTAAAATAAAAGTACGTTCATGATATAAACCTTTTTTTATATAAAATAAATTCAATTTCAAGAAAAATTTAATATACCAATGTACATTTGTATATGAAAAAAAAAATAATTTCGAATATAATACGATACAGATTGATTCATGGGGCGCCAATATTTCGCTAGCCCTTCCCCATATCAGGGTCTTCCTACGCGTGTTGAATGAATTTAAATAAAATTAACGGCTGCCGTGAGACATATTGTGACAATCATCACAATAAATATTCTATATACATACATATATGTAAGTACGTACATACGTACGTTTCAAACGTTAATTTGTAGGCCAAATTGTCTTAATACAAAAATTTTTAAGTACATACAGACACATTACATATATAGTTACTTATATATTTTATTTTTAACTCAATCAACATTTTAATCATTTTATTTATTTTATTATAGTCAATAGGAAGGGGTAAAATAATGAATTTTAAATTAAATAACCAATAAAATTATTTAAATAAGATTTAAATTTATTATTATTTTTTATTATTGTTGTTGTTGTACCTAGTAAGTGCAAAAAAAATTAATGAATGAATTTGGAAATGAAACTTTTCGATTTTTTTGTTGTGTGTTTGTTTCGAAATTTAATTTATTTTCAATTTTTTAATTTTGAATATTAATTAGATTGCAATTTTAAAAATATGAAAGGTAAAAAAATCTTCACAAATTTAATTTCTAATTAATTCGGAAACAACAAATTGAAAACGCCCAAAGCATTTTATATAAAGCCAATGCAGAATGTCCTAAATAATTTTTGAACGGAAATTAAAGTTCATTCAAATTGAAAAATTTTTTCTGTCTAGTCTTCTTGTTTCGACAAAAAAAAAATCAATCTAAAATCAAATCAATTGTAATTGCAGATATGTATTTAAAACACACTATATGATTATAGATAGATTGATTATATTAGGTATATCTTAAAGCTCAACAAATGTGATAAAAGGTTAGAATATTTTTTTTTTTATTTTTAAATTTCAAGATATAGCTTATTTTTGTTTAAATTGCAAAAATTTTCATTTTAAAGAATGAAAAACATTTTTATTCACTCATTCTGTAATCTAAAATTCAGAATTTAGATTTTAAACAAAATAAAATGCAAAAAAAAAAAAAAGAGTCAATCAATTAGAAATTTAAATTTTGCATATCGGTATTTTATAGCTATTATGTAATGTTTTTTTTTTTTTTCGTTTAGGAAATTTATGTATTTTTGAAAGATTTTTATTTAAAAATTTTCAGACAAAAATAAATATAAAAATATTTTTTGTATGTTAGAAAAAAACAAATCATTCATAATACTTGTACTGTTAACAGATAAGTTCTTTATTTTGCCCAATTTTATAGCAGTTTAAAAAAAAAACATTTATACCACATATGTATATATACTTATGTATTTTATCTAAACACGTCTTGTTTGAATTTTGACATTTGTAGAAAAATCTCAAATGGCTCAAATTGCAAAAATGTTTCATATCTAAATTTTATCTACAGGTTTTGTTGACTTTTGTACAATGTACCTATGTATGTACATATATCATAAACACACTTTTTTTTCTTCAAATAACAGACAGAATAGATAGACAAACATCCGAAGCGTGTCATTGTCATTGTTCAAGCTACAGATTTTTTTTGTTTAAATCTGGATTTCTAGACAAATTATGATTTTCTCAAAAAAAAAAAATAAATAAATAAATAAAAAAAAAAATCAAATAAAAAATAAAATAAAAAAATTAAAAAAAAAAAGTGTATTCCCTAGGAATTAGTAAAGTGAATTTTATCTAGGATCAAAGATATTCTTTAAAAGGTTTACCACAAAATAAAAATTTTAAATGATAAAAACTGTTCACTACGGCCAGAAAAAGAAAGCTTTAAAAACTGACACTTTTTTCTTCTTTCGTCACTCTTTTGATAATCTTCGAATTGGGATAAAACTCTGTCACAGTTTGCTTAGGTGTCTTAGGTGTTTATTTTAATTTTTTTTTATTTGACATGATATATGTAACTCGAAATGTACTTGAGCGTTCAAAATTAGGAAGCTCTTTATTCTTCTAGAGTTCTGAATATTCGAATTTAAAGTCGATTCAATTTTGTCTATGAGAATAATGGTGTAGGAGGTTTGAGTATTCTTCATCAATGATTAAGTGGTAACTGAGAACAGCAAACGACATGGCACTTGGTAGCTCAGTGGTTAGAGCATTTCTCCGGCAAAGAAAAGGTTCCGTGGTTCGATTCCCGGCCGAGTCGAATGTCGTTTTTTCATGTTTTTCAGTTACTACAATGGATTCGAGTTTTAAAAAAGAATAATATTTTATTTATTTATTTATTTATTTTTTTTGCATTAGAATAACAAAATTAAATTTGCTTATTTTGATACCTGGGATTTCCAATTATTCAGTCTTAAACTGATACCGAATAAACTGGACAATCGAGTTTGGAAAACTGCACTTTTATGACAGAATCTAATTTTTGCAGTCCTTAGTATGAATTTTAGAAAAAAAAAAAGCAATAAGTGCATGTCAAACGAGATCGAAACCAAGAAGGTCACAACTTTTGTGTACGCCCAAGAACTAAAAGACGGTAAAAAATTCTTGTATATTCAAAAGGAAATTTAAATACATTCAAAAATAATGGATAAATTCGTCGTTATCCTTGATGCTTTTTTCTTCTTCTTCTTCTTGTCCTTCAAAATTTATTTATGTCCTAATTTTAATAATATACAACAAAGATTCTTAATTCTATCTCATTATGAATTAAAATGAATACACGTAACCGCAATGTAACAAGCGTACACGTTTGTTTAAAAACAAAATGAAAAAAAAAAAAAAACTTACATATGTTTGAAAATTTTTAAACTGGAATGCTTAACATCTGCTTATTTTATTTATTCTATTTACATTTATTACCGAAATTATTATAGCTTTTTTTTTTATTTAAAAAAGTATACATATGTTTTTTTTTTCTTAGATATTATTATTATTATTATTGGAAAAAATAAGAAAAAGAAAAAAAATTTACATTATATTTGACAGATAATTTTTTTTATACAACCCTTTCAATTTTTGCTAAATAAAAGGCACACAACTAAAAAAATTCACTTACTATACTTTAGAACTTTAATATTCAATTGTTATGAAAAAAAAAAAATAAAATAAAAATAAAATAAGGAAAAAAAAACTACAAAGGTATCTTTTGTGATGATGATAATGATAATAGTAATTTTAAACAAGCACATATATTTTTTTTTTTTTTTCAAAGAAAATAAAAACATCTAAAAGTAAAGAATGTAAAAAGATACTTTATTTTTATTTTTTGAATGTGTAAAGTTGAGAGGTTACACGTTACATATTGAAGTACTTGTGTAAGTAGATATTATATTACTTGCAGGAATCGAATGAATAGTTTTTAACAAGAACTTTTTTTTTTTTTTTTGCACGGAATAATTAAATATAAAAATTTTGTATTCCTTCCTATTATGTGATATTATCAATTTCTTTTATTTGATTGTAAGGAAGTTTTTTTTTTTAGTCTTATGGCTACCATCTATATTTTTTATCCCTTTTCTTCAATTATGTATATAATTCCACTTTTAGGATCATGTATACAAGCACTGTTGAGTTCGTGTAAAAATGTTCCTTGTAAGTGTTTAAAAATATAAAATAAGTATGCATGCATGTATTTAAGGATTTTTGGCATAATTTATTCGTTTCATGTTTTGGGTATATAGAATAATTGGGGGGTTTTTTTTTTTGGTCCTTACCAAGTTTTGAACAGTTCACAAAAAAAAAAAAATAAAATAAAATAAAATAAAATTGACGCATATATTTTAAATTTTTTGTGCATAATGCATTTCACCCTTTAGATTACTATGAAAACAGAAGAAAAAATTTTCGACAATGTGCATCGTACTTAAGTCAGTTGTGTTCGAATTGTTAGTTTTGCAATTTAAAAAAAAAATCGTTGGTTCAAACCCAGGTGTTGAACTTATTGGTTTCATCAGTCATTCACAAAAAATGTAATCACGTCATCATGACATGAAAATAAATGCATTTTGTATTATTCTCCTTTTTTCCTTGTCGTTATATTAGGAGTGGGTAAATTATGTATTTTTATAATAATTATAAATATTAAAAATGACAATCAAAAATACATATATGCATTTTTATGATTTTCATTATAGATATTGCATTAAAATATATCTCTTTTTAAAATTTAAAATTTAAAGTAAAAAGTAAAATCAAATAATCTGTTGTATGTTATGTACGTACATAAGTACATACGTATATGTACATTAACACAACAAACCAAGAATCAATGAAGTTAGTTGACTAAATAAACCAAAACTAGAAGTGAAGATGATAATGCACTCAATGCTACATGACCTACCTCAATCGAAAATTTAGTATGTTTTTCTTGCGCAGCGCATTAAAGCAATGTACAACATACATACATACAATTGATATCAGTTTTTTTGTGTTTATTGTTGTTGCTATTGCTGCTGTTGCTGCTTTTTGCATTTTCATATCACAATAATATGAAAAAAAAAAATAAAATAAATAAAGAGCTTTTTATTATATGGTAACTTATGTGTGTGTTGGTTTTGTTTTTGTTATAAAAATTTATATACATACATTAAATTTACATATATTCAGCATACCTACCTACTTTTATAATACAATAATGTGCATTTGCGGCATTACACATCACAGCTTCCCATCTCCATTTTTATTGTTTTTTTTTATTTATTTAATTATTTATTTATTTTTTTTAAATTTTTTTTCTGTAGAAGAATGCAATTGGTACTCTAAACCGTAAATACTTACACAGTTGTCATTTTCAAATCTACATAACTACATAGTACAAAGCATGTGTACATACATGTATCTACTATTACTTACTTTTCTTAAATTTTTCAAGAATTTTTAAAACATATTTTCTCAAAAGAATGGAATTTATTTACCTTTAATGATGTTTTTTTTTTGTACTTTAAATAAAAATTTAACTACTAATTAAATACTTCAGAAATATCTTCAAACGAGATGTTACTGCAACTGTTTGATATCTATGTCTATCTAATTTCGGATTAAAAAATAAAAAGTGAATACCTGCAACCCAGTTTTTGGTTCATTTATATTTATTTTTTGTTCATGACGACCGTTGGAAATTTATTCTAATTACCACATCTAATATGTCCTTTCAAAATGGTCTGCTTAATTTGGATTTTAATCAACCTTGTAACAACAACCATCATTTACACGATATCTAGAATAAAAAAAAAAAAAAAAAACAATATCATTGTGGAGATTTTGTTTAATTTTTTAGCAATTCTCTGGAAAGTGAAATCATTGATGAAAATATTCTTAGGATTCGAAAAAATTCGATAAATAAGAATCTTTTCTATATTTATAGTTTTTAATAGTTTAGAATAATTTAAGTTCTCAGAATATTTTCTTTATCCTTTTTCTTTGTTCAACATTTTCCATATTATGTACGAGAATATGAGTAAATAGAATTTTTAAATACATATATATGTACATATGTGTCTACATAAGTAAGTATGTATTATACTATATACATATATAATTTCATAATCGGTATACTAAAATAGTGAAATAAAATCAAAAATGTTGCCTTCAAGTCGACCAAAAATCGATTTTCATAGAAACCAGACGGTAGTGAACCTTTTAGCTTTTTCAATAATAATAACATTTCTTTTTTTTTTAAAGAAATTTTGCAATAGTATGTTTAAATGTAAAATATGTACATATGTACATTAAGTATAACGAACGTTGATATAAATAAAGTGTATTTCATATGATTGTATATATGTGGTTGACTAAATACCTAAATTTCTCTTTCTTGAACTCTTGTTTCTATGGTAAAAGCTTTGCATGCATTACAAAAAGGACATTGACCTTCTTATTCATTGTATAGTTTCAACAAATTTTTTTTCTTCTTCTCAAAAATACAAATCCTGAAATATAACAAAAAAATAAAGTACGTTATGTACAAGATTTTCTATTTTCTAAAGAAAGTATATACACGATAAAGTTGTAAATTTTGATAAAATACTTTTATTTTATTTTTAAAAACGAAATTCCTAAAATATTAAGAAAAAAAAAAAGAAAAGAGCTTTGTCTTGAAATGGCTCTTACTACGCATACACTTTCTATGTATGTACTTATAGATATGTGTATCTTTTGTAAAGTTTTTTATTTTTTTGGTTGTGGGTTACATTATTATTTTATGTGTTCAAGATGTCGTTTGAATTTTTTTTTTTTATTAATACAACTGATCCAGATTTGAGATAATAAGAACTTAGTTTTTATTTTTTGTTTTAATTTTCAATTAAAAATTTAATAAAGTTTTCTAGATTTATGTGATGCTACTACAGAAAATGACGCAACAGATCCATCTAATTTATTTTGTTTAACTGGTTTAACGCTAATTTCTATCTTTAATGATCCTACAGTTATTTCTCTAACTTACTGAATTTTTCCAAAATATTTCAGCTTCTTATTTGTTAACTTAAAAAACATCGTTAAAAAACAATGATTAAGATACAGGAATGAAAAAAGATACAAACTATCAATTCCTTGATTATATATCGAACTGTTTAAGCTTTCCGGAAAATTTTAATTTTAAAAGTATTAAAATAACCTCAGATAATCCACAAGGAAGAGTTTTAGGTGCATTTTCACATTTTACTGCTCATTAATGATATTCGTGAAAATCTATCGATAGTTAACAAATGTTTCTACTTCAACTCAAAACATGTTCTCACGGTATACTGTGTTACAGAAGGGTCTTCTGCTTCAACTCTTCTGTAGTCTTTTTTTGAATAGGCTTTTTTTTTTTTTTTTTTTTTTTTTTTTTTAAATGTTTAACTATGTAAATACTTAGTTTTTAAAGAATAATGATGTTTTTGAGTAGATACAAGTTTTCCTAGTCAATACTCATTAATAAAATTATAATAAACATTTCTCATGGTTAATTATTATCAAAAAAAAGAAGAAAAATATATGGAAACCAGATTTTTTAAAAGGTTGTAAGGAAATTGAAAAATACTTACTTAAAGTATCATTCATTAATTTTCATTTAAAAGAGATTTTTTTTTTAATGTTTTTTAGAAAATATACCTGAAAATGCAGATAAATTACTTACAACGAACTAAGTATCAATATATTTTTTTTCCGATAATATATACATTTTTAGTTTTACAAAAAAACCTGAATGCAAAAATGTTGCAAATTGCTGCAAATTGTGAATGCAATACGATGTAATTCATTTTCCTTTAATGTTTTTTTTTTCAATTTGTTTAATTCTTTTTTGTTGCGGTAAGCACATACTTATGTAAATAAATATATGTAGTGCTGTTAGTAATATTAATATTGTGTAAGTATAAGATAAGCTTTTATGTAGCTATACTAACACTTTTTTTTTTCTTTACTTACTTGAAAAAAAATTAACTAACTTATTATGTAATAGGTTTCAGTTTTACACATTTAATTTGTTTTTCTTTTCACGTAAAGTAATAAGGATTTTTGTGAATACAAAAAGGTATGCTTCATTAAAGGCATGATTTTTTCATGCGTTAGCTACAGAAAAATAAAAAATTCAAATTGTCCATCTAGCTTCTTGTGATGAAACTTTTTCTCAATTTTTCTTCTCAAAATTACACGTTTCCTAATTCCAAATTACTTGAAAATTAAGTTTTGAAAGAGATTCAATAAGTTTTCAATTTGGACAATTACATAGATTTCGCCATAAGAATTGATGAAACTTTGAATCTGTTGAATTACACCTTCAGAACAAAGTAAGACAACAAACTTGTGGAGAACTATGATGCACTTTGTTGACAAAAAAGTTGAGATTTTATTTTTCGTCAAGAGTGAAAACTAAAAAAATTAACGACAAAATTCCCTTAAGATTTCTTTTGAGTTGTCAAAGTAAATGTTGGCTTATCTTCCAAATTATGTAAAGTAGAGCTATGATGTTTGGACTTAAATTATTGCTAAGAAATAGAGCTTCTATAAAAAGTAATAAAAATGCCCTTTTTACTGATGTTTCAGTTACATGATGATAAACTGAAAGAAAACGTGATACAGTAATATGATATTCACTCATTTTTAAGTCTGACTGTACATTTGTGCACGTAACTCATACATGAAATAAATAAAGGATAATAATTTATTAATTTATTTGACATATTCATCAGCCTAAATGTCATCTATAACTTGTAATTTCTTAAAAGTTATTAATTGATTTCAATACACGACATATTTCAATAAGTCTTGTAAATTTAAATTTAATAGGAGTACTTGTTGTTTGTCAGTTAGGCTGACTTATGTATGTTACTTTACATATTATGTATGTTCAAAAAAAAAAGTATATGTATGTTGAAAATATGATTTAATTAACACAAATTAATAATCATTGTTTATTGAATTTAAACGGCAATATTTATAAATAATATTTGAAAAAAACAACAAATCATAAATTTAAATCTTAGAAAAGAAATAGAGAGACCTACTAGTATACATATTAGCTATGTATGTATGTATGTATATATTTTCTAACAAAACAAAAACCAAAAAAAAAAAAAAAAATCATTAACGCCTTTTGTCTTTTCTTTTATCTAAAATATCTTGGATATCTTTGAATATATTGTTGTTATTGTATTATAATTTAATTCTACCATATAATCTATTAATTATTTTAATGCCTACATAGCTACATATATTTACTTATACGTAATCTAGCATGGTGGTATTAAGGCAATAACCGCTAAAAATATACACATATCTATACATATAAGTATATATATATATACGTATGTGCATAAACGCATACATTTCATACATATATGTAGTAGTTGTTTTATTAATGATCTGCTACATCATTATTATTATTAATGTTGTCGAATGTAAATCATTTCAATTAATATGCACATATTGAATGGTAGCATAAAGAATGCAAATTTCTTTAGGATTTTTTTTTTTTTTACTTTGTATCTATACATACGACTTACTTATAATCATTATTTTAAGTTATAATACTTTAGATACTATTTTATTTTTATGTAATATAAAAACAAAAATAGAAAGAAGAAAAAAAAAATACATAAATGATGAAGAAGAAATAGAAATTATAAATGTGTTGATGATGATGACCGTGAGTGGAATGCAGTAAATTAGTGCAATGTATAAACAAAGAATTAAAAAAACAAAAAATGAAGTTCTTATAAGTACATATATTTTAATTACTCAGTTTACAAAATATATATATAAATTAATACTGTATATTCAATTATAAATATTTATATCCGTTCATATGTATCTAAAAAATTGTTAGTACATTAAAAAATCTCAGAACCGTTAAAATAGAAAATAATTTTCATTATAAATTCTGAATTAAGATACAATTTATTAGTATAAAGAGAGATTCTTTTTTTTTTTCAAATAGAAAAAATTATAATTGATAATAAATTTTTGTAATTAATTAGTTTTTCTCTTCTGTAAAATTGTATTTGTATGAATTTTTTTTTTTGTTTTTTTTTGCATGTGAAGGCGATTTTATAAATTTTTTATTTTTTACTCATTTTACATGATAATTAAAAAAAAAATTCAGAAATTGTGACCGTTATTTTTTAATTTATTAGAAATCTAATTTATAATTAAATTTTATAAAATAAAGATTAAAATTGATCTTTATACTTCAAATAATGTGGCTTACCTCAAGGATCTGTTTTATTTTCTGTACTTTTTCTTATTTAATTTTTTTTTCTATCATTTTTGTTCGATTTCTATAAAGCTTAAAGTTTTTACCATCTATAAAAAGAATCGAAAATTTTTTTTTTCTTCAGTTTATTGAACTCTGACGTAATTATTAATAATTCTTCTTCAATGGGGCCAAGAACAATGTCAAATTTTAGATATAATAATTCCTGGAAAACAACCATTAACCTACAATTATCAAGCTTGTATGTATTATGTAGCTTGTGTCATATTACATATATGTATAATCGAAATTACATATTTCCTTCCGTAATAACTTCTCAAATGTCTTTAATGAATTTTTCTTAAGAAATTTTTCATATCAGACATTTACTTGCTCATTAAAAAAAAAAAAAAAAAAACATTGATATATGTAGTTTTTTTTCTTTTAATTTATGGTGTTGCAAATTATTTTGTTTTTTTTTTTATTTTCAATTTAAAAAGAAATAAAAGTAAACAATGAGACATTATGTTGCAAAAAATTATCAATTAAAAAATAAAAAATAAATAATAAATAATAATAAGAAAAAGAAATAGACGCCATATATCATATTTCAAGTCTGGTATGGAGGTGATCTTTTATAGTTGCAAAAAAAAAAAAAAAAAAATCAAATGTGTATAACGTTTTTATATAAAAAAAAAAAAAAGTTTAGAAATATTTTGTTTACTTTTGTATTTTTAATTAAATAAATATTTAAATATCCAACAAAGTATTCAAATTTTACACAACTGAATACACGGATTATAATTTGGGCCTTCATTTAAACAGGTCAAAGCTCTATGCCATCATGAAGTAAAATATATAGAAGTTGAACCTTCATTCAAGGGAGTGTTCTTATGGTGGTAAACCGCTGAAAAATGGATAAAGGAAATCTGACTTCAACTACGACATGTGAGATAACGATACAGCCGACACACAACGATAGTGTCGTTTGCAATCCTGTTTAATTTGAGTAATGGTCTGTAAAATCAACCAGAATCGAACTTATCATATTATGTGCTGAACGGGAAATATTGCATATGTTGTTTGCTTTCATTTTGTTTTTTTTTTTTTTAAACCAAGTGACATTGTTTCATTGCTAAAAATAAAATGTGTAAAAATTAATTTTGCTAACATAAAAAATTCTTTTGTCTTATCACGTATTAACCTATAAATAATTCTGTAATCATTTGTATCTATTTGTAATACATATATGTATGTTAATAATTTCATATATCCTTTATGATCTATAAAAATAATAATTTACAAATTAGAAATTTTGAAACAATGTATTTTATAAAGTAAGATAAAATTTGTGTAAACAAGAAATAAATGTTTCCTTTATTGTTGTACACTTTTATTATCTTATCCTATGTCATTACAATTTTATTTTTCAATTTATTTTTTTTTGTATTTCTTTTAACTTCAATCGATTGTGATTATTTTATTAGCATAAATTGTCGATTCTGCTTAATTCTTTATAAATAATAAAATACATACATATACATATATACACATGTATGTGCATATGTATACAATATTTATACAATATATGTTGAATATGTCGTACTGTATTGACGTACAATGTTTCAATTTTAATGAATTAGGACATTGTTTATTCGAATCACATAAATAGTTTTTTTTTTTTATTTTTTTTTTTTTTATAAATATTGCTTATTTATTATGACTTTATATGGAAATTTACATCTTATATGGATAAAAAAAAAAGAAGAAGGTTCAATTTATTCATATGTTTGCGAAATATTTTGCAATTAGTAAGTAACTATGTAAATATAGTCAATAAAATTTTTATGAACATTTTCAAAATTTTGATTTAGTTTGGAAGAACCGCAATATCTTAGAATCTCATAGACAAAAATTTTCTACATAACATTTTTGTCAAGTTTCTATGATAAATTTCAAAACAAAGAATAAAATTCTAAAAAATCTTACTTTTATATACTCAATAAGAAAAGATAAAATTTTTCAAGGAAAGACGTTATAAGGTAAAGAAGCTTCACAGTTTTGTTTTTTATTGACAAGCCACAAAGTAGGGATATCTCCTCATTGTACTACTGATTAGTATAGCGCTAGATAGAAAGTTAACGGAGAAAGTTATATGGGGAAAACCGGAAATTGTTGATGAATACCCCATTAGAACTTTTGCTTATCCCAAGAGAGAGAGAGAGAGCGAGAGGGAACACAAAAGTTGAAAAAGCATTCCACAAAAGGTGGCTTCAGCTAAAATAAAATTCGTAGTTTTTTTTTTTAAGTCTTATAGAAACAAAATCATCTTTTTTTGCTGTGAAAAACCAAGGTGTATGGTTTGATACTAAAATATTTCCTTGAATAATCTTGTAAACGCTTAATTTTTTTAAACAGTAATTTGACGTTGGTGTAAATTTTAAAGAATGCCTGTAGCCGTAGAATTATAATTTCAGATGCTATTTGAAGATTTTATAAGTTTGAAGAAAAAAAAAACTTCATATCATTCAAATTAATAAAGAAAACTCATATAAAATTTAAATTACAATGCTCAAGTACTGATTACTTATTAATTTATTCTGCTTAGAAACTTTTTTTTCAATTTTAATTTTTTTTTTTTTTTAGATAATAACAAATAATAAATAATTTATTATTCTTTTTTTTTTTTCTTCAAAGAAAAATTTTCATAATAAAAAATGTAAATTACATACTTGTACGTAATTAAATTTAATTTATTAAAAAAAGAAAAAAAAAATTCAACAAATTAATACAAAATTTACAAATTTATTATAATTTTGAAAATAAAGTAAATAAAAATATTCCTCTCATTAGAAATAAATTTGAAATTTTTTTAATTAAAACTTAGCAACAAAAAAATAAAAAAAAAAATTTAAAAAGAAAAATTAATTATTGTATTTGAATAATAAAACGTTTTTTTTTTCAAAAATTTTATTTCCAGTGACAGCAATTTCAAATATTGAAATTCCAGGACCTTCTATCAATATAACAATTCCGCCACCACCTACACTTTTAGTACAACAAAATAGTTCGGCTTTACTTCCATGCACAATATCCATAGATAATACAATAGGTAAATATTTTCAAAAAAAAAAAAACAATTAATTGAGTGTTAATTTTTTAAAATTTTTATTTTTTTACAGTTAAAAGAAAATCAGATTACGAAATAGATATTATATGGTACAAAAATAATAAAAAATTAATAACAACAACTGGTAAACGTAATGAATTTCAAATTTATGAAAATGGTACATTAAAATTACCATCAAATGAAAATGTTAATGGTATTTATCGTTGTTTAATAAATGCAACTAATAAAGGTTTAGGTGTAATGATATCATCAGAAAGTGTTGTTACATATGCTGGTTAGTTAAAATTTATTAAATTCTAAATTAAACTGTTAAGAAAATTAAATTAGTGCTCGTGTAAAATTTTTAAAGTTTAAGCTTTTAACGATATGTCGATATGTGTCTTCAAAATTTCAAAGGATTCAAAATTTAAATGAAATCGAAATATGATTTAAAATTTAGATTCCGATTAAAGCTTAATTTGCACAAAATCTGATCTTTTAAGAAATAAAATGAAAATCTTGAGAGATCTTATACATTGAATGGAATCAGTTTAAGCTTGAGCGCTAGTTTAATTTTTTATAAGCTTGATTTTAATTAAAAATTTTCTAAATAAAAACTTTTATTTAACTTTTGTTTTTCTTCTCTTTTTTTTTTTTTTAGTTTTAAAAAGATTATTAGTTGAAGATACAAATATATTAGGAAAAATTGGAATGTATCTTAAATTGGATTGTCCAGTTAAAAGTGTTCCTTTAGCAAATATAACATGGAAATTTAAAAATTATACATCAAATAATAAAAATGAAATTTATATTATAAAAAACAGGCGAGTAAAGATCTACAAATGAAAAATTAAAAAAATTAAAAACACATTTTTCACAAAAATATGGTTTATCTAAAATTAAAAAAAAAAAATACAATTAAAATCGTTAATAATTAACTCTTTCTTTTTTTTTTTTTTTTTTTTTTTTGATTTTTGAATTTCAGAATTTTTCAATTAGAAAATGGCAGCTTAATTATAAATTCAATAAATGAAAATGATAAAGGCAAATACAAGTAAGTTTTCCTACGTTTAAGAAAATTTCAAAATTTCTTTTAATTTTCGTTGTTGTTTTTTTTTTTTTTCAAAGGTGTATTGCTGAAAATAATTTTGCATCAAAATCAATACGACAATTTACATGGATTGTAACAATATCAGAAAATATTGATAATGAATTAAAAAATGGTGTATTTTTACCACAATTACAAAATAAAATTTTATATGTTCCTTCTGGTGATAATTTAAAATTACGTTGTATAACAAATTCAGAAACAATCATTGAATGGTGGTTTTTAAGAGATTCAAGTAGCATTCCAATTAAAATTAGTAATCATAGTAATGTTATTTATTTAAGTAATGTTTCAATAGATAGACATAATGGTACATATAAATGTTCAACTGAATTTGATTATCAGGTAAGAATAATTAAATTAACATATCCTTTTTTTTCATTTTATTTTATTAAACATTTTTTATAGAAATAAGTTGAAAATTTTGAAATTACTAAATTTAGAAAATAAATGTACACCATATCAATTAAATGCATTATAAAATCTGGGAAAAAAGATCCATGACCTAGTCAATTCTAATTGAGATTTTTATACTTAAATAATTTCATAACACCTACTATACAGTTTTATTATGGAAATTGTGCAAGGTGTTCATAGGTAGACAATAAATTTATTTATGTATGTGACAAATGGGTCAGATATTTAAATATAAACAACCGATTCAAATGAATTTGAAATTCATTTAAATCCAATGAAAAAATATATATTTTTTTTTTACCTCGGTCATCGACCATCCACTAGATTTTATTTTCTATTATTTAAATTCTCTCATTACAATTTTAATTAAAACGTGTATATTATGTATTTTTAATTAGAAATTCATTTTTTTTTTCACCAAATTATAGACTTATTTTTTTTTTAAAATCGATAATTTAAATTTTTCCACAATAGAAACAAATTTAACTTGTTCAAATTTTCTAAATTGAATATTTAATTTTTCAGTTTTTTTCCATTATAGACTTTTTTTTTCCCCAATTAATTATGAATTAAACAATTTTCAAAAAAAAAAAAAAAAAAAAAAGTTTAGAAAAGAAACTGATAACGATAATTTGTGAATTAAATTTTAAAATAAAAAAAAAAAATCATGCATTTAAAAATATATTTTTATATACAAATTTTTGGCTTTTTGAATAATTTATTTAAAAATCCAGGCTTCTTTCCCTACTCGTTTTTCTCCTTTCATATGCTAGTACTGTTTATCATTAAAGGGATGAATAACCCTACGCCTAGTCACATTAAATAAATTTAAAAAAAAAATAAATAAATAAATCAAGGCTCAGATAGATATTTTTTATTGTATAAATGTATTTGAATTAAACACCCTATATGTATATAATGACACATTTATGAACTACTAATATTGAGAGGTTCATGACAATTATATCTTTACATCACCTTTCTGGCATGTCATGTGCGTTTTGTTGTCTAGACACATATATGTACCTCATGTTATGAATATAAGAATGTTTTTTTTTCTTTTCTTTATTTCTTTTTTAATTTCATATACAACAAATATCTATGTATGTAAATTGTTATTAAACGTTAAACGTATTCTATTCATTATAGGCATATGAATTTATTTTTTTTTATATGTTGTTTATTCACGTACCTGTAGTCTGTACCATCTAAAAAAAAAATAAAAATAAAACAAATAAAACAGACAAAAATATTTTCCATAGTTATTTAAATAATAATCAGTTATTGAAAGATCATTAAAATTGCATTGAACTGTTATAATATGTTCTTTGGCTAAAAAAATTCAATTTTTTTTTTTTTTATTATTGATACGACGAGATATAGGTATGTAGTTTTTTTTTTTTTTTTTTAAATATTTATGAAAAGAACACGTTTATGATAAAAATACAAAAAATCTTGGAAAATTTTACAAATATATATTTTATATAATTCATTTGAAAATTTTTCACATTATACATAAAAGATAAACCTACGTAAATTAGTTATTATTTTTTTTTTTTTCAGGATTTATAAAATACATAAAAATAAAATTTATCGATTTAATATTTATCTACAATTTGATATTGGTACTTTAGAAGAGTTTATTAAACGATTCAGAAATTTACTTTAAATTGACTGTTTTTTTTTTTTTTTTTTTTTGTATTTTATTAAATATTTACAGTCAAAACGTAAATATTTATTTTCAATGTTTTATTATTTTTTTTTTTTTAATTTTTCCATATTTTATTTTATTTATTTTTTTTAATTGTCCTACTTTGAATTTTATAAAATTTAATTTTTATTATTATTATTATTATTATTTTTTTTTTCAACCATAAATATGTTTATGACACTTATTTTATTATTATTTTCTTATATTTTCTTCTAATTTAGCGAATGTCTATATATTTTGAATATCTGCGACTATAATGTTTTGAGTCAAATAGATAAATACAAATGTTATGTATGCATGTATTGTTTTTTAAATACAAATGTATATATATACTCATATGCCTGAATTGAACACAAATATTAGACAATTGTCTAGTTTTCAAATGTTTTTTTTTTTTATTTATTTTTATTTTTTTTTAATATGAAAAAATAAAAAACAATTCGATTTTTTCTAAAATTTTATTTTTATTTTTTTTTTAAATGAGTCATCAATAAAAATGAATTATGTCACTGAAAAAAAGAAAAGAAATAAAATAGTTAAGTTCTTCAAAATTTTCATTTGAATAGAAATTTTACGGATCTGTGTCATCAGAATGAGTTTACTGAATAAAATTTTAGACGTTTCCCTGCCTTTTTGTGAAAAATACTAATGCTTGTAGAATTCTATAAGACTTTAAAATTGATTATGGGAAGAAAGCTCTTTTCCATAACTTTTTTTCATAGCTCGCTGGGAAAAACCAGCAGCAATTAACAGAGACCGAAAAGACATTATCAGAGTTACGGTAATGAGTATGTACCACAGGGTACTTGGTACTTGCCAAAAAAATAGCTATTCCTTTTAACACTTATTGTCGTAACTGCAAAGAGAGTAACAAAAGAGAATTTTTAACCAATTATCTCTGTAAATTGTAATTATCCGACCGACACTTACTAGAGCAAAGTACCGGACAATGGGGAGTTTCCACTTTAGATACCTTAATGATATAATAAGTGTCAGGTTTGAGGATACACTGATACAGTAAGATTCCTCGAATGAAACAGGATGGTGTGTAGATAATGGACACTGTTGGTGATAGTTGAGTTTTTTGGAAGTTTCCGAAGACCGACCACGATTTAGAAAAAAAATTTATCCAAAGTAGCTCATTTTGAAGATGAGCATTTTTTTTTAATTATGTATTTCTAAATTTCATTAAAAAAAATTATTTTTAATTTTTCAATATTTTTCTTACCGTCTTTGTTTTTTTTTTTCGTCTTCAATACAGGTTTTTGAAGTAATTGTTACCCAAATACCTTCCATTGAACAAACATTTAAATCAGTGGAACGTCCTTTAGCAGCAACAGTTTCATTTCCATGTAAAGCATATGGAAATCCACAACCTGAAATAATTTGGTATTTTTTTTAGAAATAAATCTTTTTTTTTTTCAATGAAATAAACCAATTATGTTTTTTTTTTTTAGGTATCGAAATGGAATACAACTTTATAACACTTACACAGTTCATTACATTCCACCATATTTACGAATATATTCATTAGATTTAATTGATGAAGGAATCTATCAATGTTTTGCTAAAAATATTGTTGGAGAAACATCAACAATTGGACAAATAAAATTACGTAATCGTAAAGATATTGCAAATATGCCAAAAAGACCAGAAAATATAAAATGTTATCCTATTAATTATAAAACATTAAATGTAACATTTCATAGTAGAGCAGCGGTAAATTATTTAATTAATTTTTATTTAAATTTTCTATTAATATATATACATATATATTTTTTTTTTACATTTAAATAGCTTTTCATGATGAATATTCATATTGTTACTGAAAATCCATTTAAATGGAATTCAACAATGCCAGTTAAAGTTCAATCGAATTCATATATTTTAATTGATAAAGGTTTACCAATTTTAAAACCTTTTATGTTATTTTTAAGAGGTTTAGTTGCAACATCAACAATACAAACATTAACTGGTATCGATCAAACATTTGATCCTTCATTATTATCTGATGGTGTTAAATGTGCAACACAAGGATGTATGTAAAATTTAATAATAAATTTTTCTTTCTAAGAAAATAAAGTGAATTTTTGTAAGAAAAAAAAAAAAGTTTCAAAAGTATTTTTTGTTTGACTTAAGGATTTAAGATCGATTAAAAAACAACCGATCCAGTTCCTCTCCGTCCATGTTTATATGTGATTTGTGACCGGAACTGGACCGGATGTATTTTAAAAGAGATACATTCAAATCACATACAAACATTTAAAAATATCTGAACCTGTTCGGAGGTGGGGAACCGGAATCGGTGGCGGATCAGATTCAGAGAAATCGAGATTTTTCCGTAAATTTTCTTGGAATGAAAATCTTTCTCAATGTTTGCAATTGCTGCTGTTGAAGAAATTCTTCAAAGTCAGATTAAAAATGCTTTAGACCTTTTTTTTCTTCCACCACTCTTAGAAATTTTCTTTTTCCAATCAGTTAATTCTTTTTTCAATTCCGATTTTTTTATTTTCAGTAATCGTTAATGGTATATTTTTTCCAAATGGTATATTTATTTGGTGGTCACAATTAAATTTTATATTAGCTAAATATTTTATAATACAAATAAAAGAGCTTGATGAGAATATATTTAAAGATAATATAGCAATTGGTACAACAAAAACGATTGATA
The DNA here is from genome assembly GCA_939192795.1 of Bombylius discolor. Classification (NCBI taxonomy): domain Eukaryota; kingdom Metazoa; phylum Arthropoda; class Insecta; order Diptera; family Bombyliidae; genus Bombylius; species Bombylius discolor. Next base: position 37,711,456 of record OW584241.1, on the reverse strand, counting down.
TATATGATACAAAAAGTGATATTGAAAAGATACTTTATAAAATTCCAATAATAAATGAAAAATTCTATTTAAATACAAATAATAAAAATAATAATAATGTTAATTATAATATTCATAGTAACAATAGTAATATATTAGAAGATGATAATATTAAATATGATGGTGCTGTAATTGGTTCTGAAACTCCTAATACATTTATATCTTCATTATTATTATCTTCAACAACAACAAGAAAAATTTCATCATCATCATCATCGTTAACAAATTTAGTTGTACCTGGAAATGTAACAGGAATATTAATTCCAAATATAACGAATATAACTGTTAGAGTTCTTGTAATTACAAATGAAAATGAAAATTTAACACAAGATTTAAATTATTTAGAATGGAAAACAGTAAGATTTTAGAATGTTTTTAATGAAAGTCGCTTTTTAAAAATTTGTTTTTTTTTTTTTCTAGATTCAAAATAGTACAACAAAAAGTTTTGTTTTTCGTATAACAAGTATAGAATCAAGAACAATTAATTTTGCATGGAATTCATTTAGTGGAATATCATGTATTAAGATCTGCTATAATAGTTTAAATATTGATGCAATTATACGTGATGATCAACAAAAATATTGTCAACAGATGTGAGTCTGTATATAAAACAAGAAACTGAAAACTGATTTTTTTTTTTCAAACAATTAAAAATTTTATATAAAACTTTTTGGGGGGTTTTTTTTTTTCTTTCTGTTATTAAATTGTTTGTTCTTTTTTTTTTTTTATAGAAATGATGGAAGTTCTTATTTTTCTGTAAGAAAATTAAAACCATTAACAACATACCGAATGGATTTTATTGATTGTAATTCAATGAATCATCTGGGATCAACTGAAGTACAAACAAAAGCTGATCGTTAGTATATTAAATTTAATAAAAAACAAACAATAAAAATAGAAATTGTAAAAATGTATTTTATTATTATTTTTTTTTTTTTGTATTAGTTCCAGGACCAATTACAAATCAAAGAATTACAAAAGATGGAGGTTTAAAATTAATATGGGATCCACCAATTAATCCAAATGGTAAACTTCTTTATTATCTTGTACATTGGACAGTTAAAAATAATACATATGAGGCTAATGTTACTGAAAATGATCATTTTTATAAAGTAAGTTATCTGACATATATTTTAGATTCTTCTTTTTTTTATTTTATTTTTTTTGAACTTTTTAAATAATAACGAAGTACACTTCTAACACTGTTTTTTTTTTCCTTCAAAAAAAATTTTTTTTTAAATAGTTTCCAAATATAACAGAAAATGATAAAATAAATGCATCTGTACGTGTTGTTGGTTCAAGTGGTATTGGACCACCAATTTATATTGATTTACGAAGTTTACAAACACATTTATTAGATACTGAAAAAAATATTGATTTTGATCATACATTAGGAATATTAATTGGAATTATATTATCAATTATATGTATTATGATATTTATATGTTTATTTATTTATCAACGTTCACGTTTTAAACGTCGTGATAATCAAATAACAATATCAACATTTAATCGTAATTTACAATTAGAACAAAATTTATCAACAACAACACCAGTTAATATTGAATTACATGAAATGCAAACATTAATACCACAAAATTATCATCATCATCATCATCATCATCATCAAACATGTCCAATAGAACGTCAAACAAATTTTATATTAAATGATAATAATGATATAATGCCATTTCGTATAATACCAAATGGTAATGGTGGTATATTTAATCGTATGAAATCACCATCAATAAGTAATTCAATAGCAACAACATCAACAACAACAGCAACAGCAACAACATCAATTAATAGTGATCAACAACAACATCATGAAAATTATCATCATCATAATGATCAACAACAACAACAACAACAACAACAATATAGTGATGATAGACAAAATATAATTCAAGAATCATCATCATCGAATGTTTATAGTTCAACACCATTACTTGAAAGAAAACCAATATCAAATCCAACAACAACATCAATAATAAAAAAACGAAATAAAGATTTAAGTGAAATTCTATTAGAAGAGAATTCTTCACAATTTATTAATTATCCAATAATAAACCATCCATCATCATCATTGATGAATTATAATCATAATCATGATAATCATAATAATAGTGACTTCAGTAATTTATGTTCCTCATCAAATAATTTTTTTATTAATAATTCTAAAAATTCAAATTTTATTAATTCAATTAATTTACATAATGGTTCCATAAAAACTATACTACCTCCTAATAAACATTCCAATTCATTATCAATATCATCTACTGAATCAGTAGATTCATCAATTAATAATGATTGCCAAAATATTATAGCTAAAGGATTAACGGTAAGTATATAAATTTTAAATACATCATTTATTTTTTTGAAAGTGACCTAAACTCATTTTTTTGTTGTGAAATGGTGAATTTTAGATGAAGATCGATATGTTGTTTATATAAAAATTGTATGGTAACATTGGTAACTGAAATTAGATATTCCGAATATCTTAAAACATAATTGAATATATTTAGGTCACTTTCGACACATGGTTCATTTCTCATTTTTTATGACTTTTTTTCTTCAAATTCATAAATACATATTTTTTAATTTTCTTCCAAAGAATGGAACAAATACAAATACAAATTGTATTTCATCATCAGCAACATCATTAAAAAATAGCCAAAATAATTTATTTAATCATTTAGATAGCAGTACATTAATAACAAAACAATTAAAAAATGATAATAATTCATGTTGTAGTGAAGATAAAAGTAATGATGAAATTCATAATAAAACAGCAATTACTTTAGTCAGTTTAGATGATTCCTTAAATTATCAAAATTAAAAAACAAATATTTTGTCCAAACAGTACAGAACGTCTGATTATGGGAGAAAATTTATTTATTATGTTTAATGAATTATCTCATTTTATTTTTAACAACCAACGGTTTTTTTTTCAAAATCCTTTTGGCTGTCGTTAATGTCCTAAACAAAAAAAAAATAAAGCAAAAATTTTTGGAAAATGAAAAAGAAAAGAAAATTATGTTATATTAATTTTAAAATAGGAGGCTTTATGTACATATGAGAAGAAAAAAAAAGTAAATGTAAAAAAAAAATTACCTATCTAATGTGAAAATTAATTTAAAAAAAAAAATTAAACTACAAAAAAAAAATAAAAGAGTTGTAAAATAATCATTATTACAGTTGTTGACAATGCAATAGTCATAAAGTTATTTATATAAAAAAAAAAAAAATTTAAAAAAAAGAGAAAAACAAGAAATAATTTTCACATAATTCATAAATTTTTATATTTTTTCGTATACAAAATTTGAATTAATTAATTATTATTGTAATTAAATGCAATTTACACAAACAAACAAAAACACAAAAAAATTTTTATTATGTGAATTTGTTATATTTACGTATGTATATTTCGCTAAAACAAAAAAAAAAAACCTTTCGAAAGAAAAGAACAATCACCAATTTGGTTCTATTTCACACAAAAAAACAAAAAATTGTTGCTCAGAACAGTCTGAGAGAATTCATTGAACACACACTATTTTTACTTTTAACAAGTTCTCTGAGCTTTTTACTAAGCACAGAACGACCAAATTTGAATTCAGTTTAAACAAGTTGAACAAAAAAAAAAAAAAATTAGAATAAAGTTACATGTTTCCACCTCAATTAAATTAATTATTAGTTCGAAAAATTATAATTGAAAAAAAAATTAAATTAATTAATAAAAATTATTTTTTCCATAAATCACAGAGGAAATATAACAAATTCATATTAAATTTCACAACAACACAAACATTATGGCTACTAGTACAAGAGCATTATCATATGAAAAAATATAAAAATTAATTTATTTTATTCTTGTAACAAAAAAAAAAACAAAAAAGAAATTTAAAAGAGAAAAAAAAACAATTTGTAATTTACACTTTACCTAATAAAAACAACAAAAATATATATGTAATGTATAATTTACATTTTTTACCCATTAAAAACAAAATAAAATATATAGAGTTATATGTGAAGAAGAAGAAGATAAAGCAGAAAAAAAAAAGAAGAATATTTTGTACCTGATTACTTAAAAAAAAAAATTATATATAACATAGAAATAGATTATTTTTTAATATACATACAACTTTTTTGTGAAATAACTGAAAAATAAACAAAACAAAAAAATAAACAAACAAACAAACAAACAAAAAAAGTATAAAAATAATGAAAATTATATTATTTAGAAAGAAAGCAAAAAAAATAAAAAACCCAACATTTATGTGAGAAAAAAACAAAAAAAAAAAGACCTATAAAATTTACAAAATCAACAAAATAAAATATTTACTATGTGTATAAAAAATTTAGAAAACAAAAAAAATCAACTTTCTTTCCTAATTTAAAAATTCCTATTGTGATAAGTGAAAAATGTATTTTATTCAAAAACAAAAAAAAAGTAGAATTTTTTTTCAAAAATATCGAAAAATTTTCAAAATTAAAGAATTATAGAACACATCGCATTGTCCATTCAACTATTATGTAAACAGGATGGGTCTACTAGAGGATAACAAAAGAAAATTCAGCAATGAAACTATGGAAATTACACATTTTTTATGAATATGAAGCAATTACCTGAGATTGGCAATCTGTAGATCTCAGATTGCACTAACAGATCTCCATTCTTCTGTACGTGTCGCCAATCTCTTGCGGTTTATTAAGCCAATTTTCTTAAGATCATTCTCTACGTCAACTAGCCAGCATAGTTTTGATCTTATCACGTCATGTCAGTCTGGTCTTTTATAATGTGAACTTTGCGATATTCTCGAGAAAGTTCATCACATTTCAAATTATGTTCCAATTTTTTTTCCATTCGAAATATTCCTGATTAAACGTGAAAAAAAAAATGTTGTAACGTAGCAACTTTTTTAAACGTTAAGTAACCCTTAACAGACCCTAGTTAATGATGGGATAATGCTAGGTGGAAGAAGAAGAGGAAGTTAAGTAACCATGACAAAAAAATTAATTTCGAAAAATTTTAGAAAAATAGTGAAGAAAAGATACGTCACAAACTCAGAATTAAAAATCATATCGCAGTAAATAAAATTTGGAATTTGTTAGACAAATTCAATTGCTGTTTGGTTGACAAGTTGTGTGTGTTTTCAGCGAAGAGTGGTCACACGAAAAAAAATGATAAACATTTTATTTCACTGAAAATACACTCATAAGGATACAATTTGATTTCTGAGAAATTTAATTTTTTTTTTTGTTGTTAATTTTCATTATTTAAGTATTTTTTACACTACAGAAATTTTGTTTTTTACAACAAAACAATTCTTAAAAAATAACTTAAGTTTCAACAGATAAAGAATTTTCAAATGAAAATATCGTTATTTTTTTTTTTAAAGTAAAAGTCCTTAAGTCCTTTTGAAAAGAACTTTAACAAATTTGATGCATTCAATTAAATCATGTTTCATTTATCACAGAAAGATTTTTAATTTTTCATGAATACTTATTTCTTACATAATACTTACTAATTATTTTTTTTTTTCTTTAATTTTCACTTAAATTAAATTTAAAATTAAAAATTACAAATAAAAAAAATATATATATTTAAAATTAAGAGAAAAAAAAAACGTGTTTAAATTGTAAGTTTTTTTTTCAATTCAAATTAAAATTGTATGCAATCCGGCCAAAATTATAAAAAAAAAAAAATTTTTTTTTTGAAAGAAATTGTGGAAAAATTGTTTTCGATAAAAAAAAAAACAATGAGTAAAATTGTTCTTAATTGGAATATTCGATACTAAGAAATATCGAAGAAAATTAAATTAAATTCATCTAATTTTGTTTAAATAAGTTTTTAATAAGTGAAATATTTTTATCTAAAAATTCTTAATTAATATTGTATGTAGTATGTATAATGTAAGAAAATCTTTGAAAAAAAAAAAAAATGATAAACTAATTAAATTAAGTGTTTTAAGATAAATATTTAAGTATAAAAAGGAAAAAAATAAAGTTCGTTCTTTGAGTGAAATCTTATAAAAAAAAAAGAAAGAAAAAAAAACTTTTTTTTTTTTCAAATAAAATTTTATAATAAATGTTAAGGTCTTTTAAGAATTCATATTTTTATATGATTATTAATTTAGTTTAACATGCAAATTATTTTTATTATTAAAAAAAAAAAAAATTAATAAATAAGAAGAAGAAAGAATAAAATGTACATCACATTTTTTTTAAAATACTAGATCTGTTCGATGAAAGTCCACAACTTACACGGGACTAATTCTGAAAAAAACTAGGTGTGAGTTCCGTGTAAAATTTTTGGTGAAATAGACTTACATTGAACAGACTACCTACTTACATCGTATAACTAAAAAAAAAAAACTAATTTTAAAATAATTAACTTTTAATTATTAAATGACATGGCACGATATTTTTTTTTTTTAATTATTTTAATCGAAATTTCATTAAATTCCGAGAAAACAAAAAAAAAGGATTTATTTTTAATGATAATGGTTACGTTCAGAAAATGCAGTAATGCAATCATGATACGATATTTAGCTTTAAGGTCGATTCATACACTTCCGTCTAGGACGGTTCCGATCAAAAATCATATACAAACATTGACAGAGAGGAATCGGATCGGTGCCGGATCGTATACATATGTATGAATGGGTCTTCACTCTAGACTGACTATACATCATGATTTCACCACTACATTCTTAATTGAGTAATTCTATGATCATATTCTTATTATTTTTTTTAAAAAGTATTTTTAATTCACGTATATTACGTAATAGACACACCATAGCCAATTATTATTATCCTTTTAATTTGCTTTTATTGTTTTTTACTTAGTTGAACAAAGCTTATTTTTTATTTTTTTTTAAAAATGTAGCTATATTTTTTTTCAATTTAAAAGAATTATTTTACCTTTAAAATAAAAATAACTGAAACTTAATATATATTTTTATTAAAAATATTTGTTTACTGTACGTTAATTTAATTGTATTTTCTTTTTTAATAACTGTTCTGTTTTTTTTTTTCATGTTGAAATTTTAAAATAGCATATTTTTTATTTCTTTCACAAAAGTTCAGTATGCTTCAACAAATGTTTTTAGTCTTTTCAGATAGTACTACTGCTCGTAAAAATTAATGTAGAAAAGGTAGCAATAGAGACGTAAAATAATAATTGAAACGTATTGAACTTTTGTCCTTTAAACAAAACAAAAAAAAAAAAACCTTTCCAAATAATAAAATCTATTAAAAAATATAAATTTATTATTTTTCTGTTATACGTGCCTTGTATTTGAAGAAAAAAAAACACAAAAACAGCAGCAACTATAAAATTTAAAAATAAAACAAAAAAGACAAAAACTATAAAATTATTTTAAAAAAAAAAATAAATAAATAAAAATGTGAGTAAGAAAAAAATGTTCAAGGAAACAAATAAAAAAGAAAAAAAAACAATGATAATAAGATTACTGAAGTAAAAAACAATTTTCTTTCTTTTCTTTTACAATTTTGTAATTTCTCATTTATTCGAGCATAAATAATGAGTACAATAAATCAAACAAACAAATTAAAATAACAAAATAAATAAAAATAAAAATTTTAAAAAAAAATACAAATGTACTAGTACAAAAAAAAAAGGAGAAAAATTTATTTAAAAAAAAAAAAAAATAATGAAAAATAAATCGAGAAAAAAAAAAGTAAGTTGAAAAAAAGTTTAAAAAAAAATGCTATTAAAAAATAAAGGGTTATTCTATATTATATAAAAAAAAAACAATGTTCAAATAAATTCAAATTGTATATTTAAAAAATAAAATAAAAACAAAAAAAATATATATTAAAAAAATAGTCATTGAAATAACATTGCAGCAACGCTAAAATAAAAAATAAAATAGAAAATTAATTTAAAAAAAAAAAAAATTTGTGAATCTCAGTTAACAGAAAATTATATAATAATTCCAAATTCGGAATAGGTGATTTAATTTTTATGATTCACTGATTATTTTCAGTTTTTTAAATATTTGTTTATCAGCTCATAAGAAAAAATTAAGAAAAAAAAGAAACAAAATTACATACTGCCACCAATTTAAAATTTTCCAAATACATAATAGTAAAATTTTTGTTACATATTTTTTTTTTTTTGTTTTTCATACATTTTTAATTACAATAGATTCCCGAAAACATGAAATGTGTTCGTTAATTGTCACCACAAAAAATTCAGCAAACTAAATGTGCATTTTGCTGAATTTTTGTTCACACTGACGAACATTAAATCACGTTTTCCAAAATGCATACACGCTTTCATAATAATAATAAAAAAAAAAATAATTCCATAGAATATGTGATTTTGTTTAGTTTTTTTTTTTTATCTTCAGAAATATAAAAATAAATAGAAAAAATAAAATACAATAGTTCTTAAAATAATTTTAAATGTTAATTAATAACTGTACTCTTTGCAACACACACAAATACATTCCATATCTCAACATTCTCACAATAGATCAATAGGTTTTTTGTTTTATTTTTTTTTAATTATTAGCAAAAGAATTTTTTTTTATTTATACACAATTTTATTATTTGATAGATATTTTTTTCTGTTATTCATATTATTTTGAATTTAAGTTATTACAATCCAATAGATTAATTATTTCAAAATAAACAAATTTAGAATCTTATTTAAAAAAAAAAAAAACAATCTGAAATAAAAATACTCAATTATACACATAACAAAAAAAAAAGAAACTAAAAAAATAATAAATAAATAAATAAAACATTCGTCAACAATTCCAGTGAAATAAGCATAATGTACAAAAAAAAAAAAAAAAAGAGAAAACATTCTCAAAATAAAAGTAAAAATATCCAAAAACATACAAATTGTTTTTAAAATCAAAATTTTCAAATTTAAAAAAAAAAAAATAAATAAAAAAGGGAAAAGGGCATGTGTCAAACGAGTGACCTTTCATAAATATTCTATTAAAAATTTCAGTGCGCTAAAAAAAGTTTTTTTTTTTTTTTCAAAATTCAAGAAATGAAACTTGTTAAACAAAAAATGTTGGATGTGCCGCGTTTAGAGCGAAAATTTCAAAACACCACAATTGTGAATTCCGAAAGAAGTTAACTGATTCCTTTCAAATCATCCATTTCGAAATTCGTTAGGAAACATTTGTTCGATAGTATAATTTCGAAAAATATAAATTTTAATTTGAACGAAAGAATTTCAAATGCCATCGAACGCTATTCGAACAGAACTGCCAATTTTATAACGTATTCTTTCGAACATTTTCCTATTCGATCGAAAATCCACAATAAAGATGAAAATTTATGTTTTCGATTGTAAATTTCGACAGATTGATTTCGTTCGAATTAATTCTACAATATTTGTTCGAAGATATTTTTCTCATTATAATCATTATCAGCGACGCAACACCTTGATGTGAGCTAGAACCCCAATCAAAGCAACTTGAGTTTTTGATATTACTTTTCGGTCATACATATTTTTCTTATTCTCGAAATTCATATACATATATTCATTCGGCGTACAACACACTAAAATATGAAAAAAAAAAATTTGAAAATTTTGATAATAAACACAAACACACAAAAAAAACCATATCTTATTTATAAAAGTGCAATAGTTTAGCTTTAAAACAAAAACAAACAAACAAAAAAATTCCCAAACCAAAATTCCAAAATACTCATTTATTATTTTTTTTTTTACTGTAGTTAGAAAATATGGAATAATTCGTAAAATAAAAAATTCTAATTTACAAACAAAAATTATACAAAATTAATTAGAAAATTTAAAAAAACTAAAACGTTAATATTAAAAAGAAGCAAAAAAAATTTAAATAAATAAGATGACAAACTTCAGTAATCTTATGAAAAAAAAAATTTAAAAAAAATCTATTACACTGCTTTTATATTAAAAAAAAAAAAAAAACTTGTTATTTAAAAATGAAATAAAAAAAAATAAAATACTTCTGTTCAATAAATAGAAAATCCTTATACAATTTATGAGATTACATACTAAAAAAAAAAAAAAAAAACAACAGAAGAAGAAGAATAAACAACTATCTTATTTAATGTATTTTATATGTGAAAATTGTGCTGTAACATGATTACAAACATTATGTACTACTTTTTGAATACTAATTTTTTTTTTATATACATATATATATATACGAGTATATATTATTTTTTCTCTTTGTTATTTCATTAATTTGTTAATTACTTATTTTTTTTTTATATACATATACATATTACTATTAAAAAATTAATGAATTAATTGAAAAAAAATACTTTTATATTGTATATCTCGTTTAATAAAGTAATTAATGATCAATTAATAATTTTTCCTAATATATTATTGTATAAGTTGCTTTAGAATATTTAAAAAAAAAAAATGATTTAAAAGAAGAAGAAAAAAAACGAAATGAATGTGTAAAATGTGTAAAAAAAATCATTATTATTTTATTTTTAATGATTTTTTTATTTTATTTTTTGGTTTTGAAGAAAAAAATTGTGTGTAAGTGGTATATTAATATATTATATATGTAATGTTTGTAAGAATTTAAGAAAGAAGAAAAAAAAACAGAAAATAATAAAAAAAAAGAGAAAGTTAAATGTTTAATTTATAAATTATTTTTTAATTTATTGTAAATATAATGAATACTGTAAATAATGATGATTTTTTTTTTTTTAGTTATTTTTTACGATTATATTTTTTGAAAGAAAACAGAAAAAAATAAAGAGTTAATTTAAACAAAAAAAATGTTTTGTTTTTTCTTAAATTTACCTCTTTTATAGATTATGAATGAAAGTTGCTTCAGTTCGAATTATTCCTTTCGAACGAATTTCGGTAGTTACCATAAATCAAAAGTAAATCTACCGTATTCGAATATTTACCATTTCGGTAATTGTTATGTTACCACAGTGATCAAATTTCTCTCAATGATTGATTTGGTTAGCTTACCACATGGTAGCTTAGCTGTGGTGAATTTTCGAATTTTCTCTTTTCTATTCAATTTCAATTCAGACAGAAAGTCATAATTCTTGATTACAAATCCTGAAAAAGAAAACATGAGAATTTCCATGATCTGTTCGCAAAGTATTAACTTGTTAATAATATCCTTTTGTTAATTGAGTCCTTAAAAGTACCTACTTCTAGAAATGACATTATAGCTTTCTGTATTTAGTTTAACCTTTGGTCATCTCTAACAACCCTAATAACTTTTTTCACATAAAAGTAAGCAAATTATATTACAATCAGATTTCTTGTGATCTTAGTACTCTCGTGATTTTTTTTTAAAGACACAAAATAAAAATTACAGCAATAGTAAAAGGGCTTTTAAAATCCACCTTATGTTTTGGATACTACAAAAATTAGAAACAAAAAGAAAAAGGATTTTATTGTATATTTTATTTATTTCATTCTATCTATATTTATAAAAATTCAATTGAAAAATCCCTTTAAACTATTCTCCTAATTCGACAAATAATAACACTTTAAAATAAAATAATTAAAAAAAGAAAATTACAATTAAATCAATCAAAATTTACAAGTTTTGAAAAATTACATAAAAATTTCGTATGATAATATTTAATTAAATATCGTTTAAAAAATATCTCATTATCACGATTTAATTCTTTATCTTCATGAAATTCAATAGCAAAAATACGATATTTTTTATCATAACCAAATTTAAATGGTATACCAATTATTGAAACATTAAAATAATTTGATTTTGAAAAATTATTAAATGTTTCATTATTATTTCTTGTATAATATGTTTGTTTTTTAATTTTTTCAATAATAATTTCCATACTTTTTATAATATCTTTACATTCTTTTATTTTATTATTATAATTATTTGTTTTTAATAAATTTATATCATATTGTAATTTATTAAGATTTGTTAATATTTCAATATTTTGTTTATGTGAATAATGTACTAGAATTGAACCAGTACCATCATCAATTTCATATAATTTTAAATATGGATTTTTAAATTTTTTACATATATAAATAGCACGACCATAAATTGTTAATGTTTTAAAATTAATACCATATATTGATGATAAACTATTTAAATTATTATTAATTTTATGAATTTTCGATATATCACTTATTAAAATTGGTACATTATCCACAAATGGTATTCGATGATCTTTTAATTTATTCAAATTACAGTTTTCTTGATGTTTGTTTATCGTGAATAATTGTAAATAATCCTCTAGATCGATATCCTGAATTTAAAAAAAAAAAACAGAGGATATAATTAATTTTATAAACATTTTTTTTAAAGAATAAAAAATACCTCAAATCCATCAGACGACATTATCGAAAGGAAAACTGTTTCTCCTTGCTTGTTATCAGCTAGAGATGAAGATTCACTATAAAATCACGGAGTTTAGGATGATAAAACAATTTTATTTATAAGGTACAATTTCAATTACAACATTTTATTCATTTTAAAACCAATTTAAAACTTTAAAAAAAAATTCCAAAATTACTTAAACTCTTCCACTCTTCACTACAGAACAGCTGGCTGGCATTGTCATTAGTTTACCGCCTAAACAGAAGTCAGAACGAGTAACGACAATACTAATTTTCTTAATGTTAGAAGGTTCAACAATTCATCCCCTACACAAAATTAATAAATTCCTTAGGGAAATATTAAAAAGGGACATTTTACAATTTAAAAAAAAAAAATGATTTTTTATGTTAATTTCTGGAAAATAAATGTAATTTATACACCAAAAATTAATTAAAAATCATTTTAAATATTTCCCAAGACAATTTTCATTTTTTAAACAAGAATTTTTCGAGAAAATCATATTTTTGGATTACTGCATTAAAATCATCGACAAGACGCAATAGGAAGATATGAAATACACCCCGTTTTGAACGTGAAAAATCATGAATCAAAAATTATATCAAAAATTTTGTAAAAATTATTACAGATTCGTATAGAACAGGTAATTTTAAGTAAAAACACAAATTTTTATGAAAATCCATTGTGTATTTTGTCCTGAAAATCAAATTTTTTTGTCCCCAGTTTATATGTAAAACGAATGTTATCGTGAATTTAAAGCATAATAATTTTTGAACAACATAAGGTGCAGAATTGATAATACCTTCATTGGAAAGCATGAAAAATTCTTCAGATTTCTTTCAAAAACATCAAGGTCCTAGAATAAATATTTCAAGATATATTTTAAGTTTTTTAATAGATTTGAAGAATAATTCCTCTTGTAGAACAATTTTCATCAGCGCAATGTAAATTGCCCTTTAACATGTTCAAATCATAACCTAGTCTTGGAGTAATTTTGTTATGGTTTTGTTGAAATCCCAAGTAGATTTTTAGAATTTTTATTTTTTAAATATGTTAAATATTCTATCTAAAGTCGGTAAATATCAACTACAAAACTCCATAGTAAGAGGATCAGATTTTATTGCACAACAAGTTAGAGTAAGTTTTTTTTTTTATCACGATTTTTGTTTTTACAAATTTTCACTCGAATCTAAAAATATATTTTCATTTAATTTTCAGACAACATTCATTTTAAAAAGAAGATGGGAACCGATGTTAAATAAAAAAAATCATGCTCCAAAAAGATTAAAACCCAAAAATTATGTTTATGATTTAGTTGAAAATACATTACTTAAAAAACATGAACCTTTAGAAGTTGTATTAACAACATTTGTTGAAGGTGTTGGTGATAAAGGTGATATTGTTGCACTAAGACCACATTTTGTATACAATAAATTATTATTACCTGGTTTAGCTGTATATAAAACTGAAGAGAATATTAAAAAATATCAAAAAACAGAAGAAGATAAAAAAACTGTACTACATAGTTCACCATTTGCACAAAGGGTATCTCTTTGGAATCTCACATCCTCTGGTTGATAAATTTCTAATTTCTAATTTTGTTTTTGTTAATTTCAGACTGTAAACATGTTAGAGTTGAGAACATTAGCTGTTGTAATGAATAAAGATGTTCCATGGGTTATTCAACCATGGCATATAAGAGCATCATTACGTAAAGCTGGTTGCCATTGTACAGATGATTGTATAACATTACCTGAACAACCAATTGAAGGTCCAGATTTAAAAAAAGAAGGAAAAGAATTTTATGTTACAATAACTATAAATAATGTTGAAAAAGCAAAAGTTAAATGTAGAATACATCATTGGAGTACAGATCCAAGTGAACGATTACCATATGTATTTGAACATTGGAAACAACCTGCTGAACCTTTATTTGAATGATGCTTTTAATTCAAGGTAATAAATTGATATTGTATTTAAGTAGATTTGAAAAGTGAACATGGAATCATTTTGTAATTTCAAAGTCATCATTTAATGTATATTTACGACGATAAAGTAAAAACACTAAATTAAATTTGTTTAAAAATGAAACTTTTTTTTTTAGAAAGATACGAAAGATTTGATTTGCATTTGTATCTAATTTTATTTTTCGAATCTGCCTAAGTTTAGTCAGCTGAAGTATATAGTTTGGTGGCTTTGCTTACTGACCATAAGTAAGTACATAAAAACCAATTACACAAATATCAATTCTAGCCCTGACTTTGTCAGAAAAATAGTCACAAAATATCAAATAAATTTGAAGCGCTACGTTCTCATGAGGAATAAATAGCTACGTTTCAGAATTCAAAATTGTTGGACACCACACCATATGGTGAATTCACGGTGAAGTGAATATTGAAACTTAGCCGAATATTTCTTTTTCTCTTATATATATTTTTTTCTTCTCTTCTTTTCCCAATCTCTTGTAGATTCACCAAAGAATTTGTGATAGGACAAACCCAAAAAGAAAACAAAAAAGTAATAATTTTTAAGAAAAAAAATTTCTTTTCTAATTTTATTGCAATCACATTTATTAGTGTTGATTTTTTAAATGTGTTTTATTTTTTATTTTATTTTAATTTAATTTTTTTTTTATAATTGTGAAAAATTTTGTTGTTTTTTTTGTTTTTTTAAAGATAGAAAATTTTCAATTCAGTACTCAAATAAATTTTGTGGCATTGAATTTTAAAAACCATTAAATTACAAATTCATTTATTTTTTTTTTTTTTCAATGAATTAATTAATTTATAATTATTTAAAGTTTTTTTTTAAAATTTTTTTAATTTCAATAAATTCTAAATATAATTGCCTTAAGCAAGGCTGCAAAAAATTTGCTTCATGCATCTTTAAATATCACAAAGATAATTTAAATATCCATTGAGATATTTTATCCAAAATTCCAAAAATCAAAAATGAGTTTTTGTTTGTTTGTTTGTTTTTTTTTTCCAAAAATGTTCAAGTGCTTTCTCAATCATTTTTGTGTTATGCAACTTTTTTTTTTCAAAATGTTATTTTTTTTTTGTCAAAGATTTTTTTTTTACACATACATATACCAAAATTGTTTTTTTTTAAATACAAAATTTTCCAAATTTTGCATGAAAAAGTTGCAAATACAAATACAAATTAAAATTGTGGAAAAAAGAAAATTTTTTTTAAAGTACATATTTAATTTTTAATTGTGTATTGTTTTTGTTGTTGTTGTTATAATTATTTTGTTTAAATTTTTTGTTTTGTTGTTGTTGTTTTTATACAAAATCGAGCTCATATTCTGGCTCTAAAATATCAGTAGCTAATGAACCACTTCGTTTTTCTTTGTTTTTCCTTTTCTCTTTAGAAAAACTTAAAAATAAACTTGTACCACTTCCACGCCGAGGTGAAGGTCCTAGCTATTCGAATCAAGAATCAACTAATACATGCCATCGTGCAAGTAATTCACCTTTTGATGTTTCACGCATATCAACCCAATGTGCCATTTCTTCAGGTCCAGATGAATTTAAACCAAGACTAAACCAACCTACCATTTCATTTCGTTTCATATTACGTTTAGCATACACAGATACCATTAAAGTAACATCATTTAGTTGAAATAGTGCAACCTAAAAAACATAAATTTTTCTAAAATTTTCTTATTTCGTTTTTTTTTTTAAATTTTACCTGAAAGACAAAAGTTTCTTTAAATAGAGGATTTGGTTGTCCTCTTCGTGTCGATGTTTTTGCACGTGCCATTTCTTGTCCAATACTGCTTACTAAGCACAATTTAACATATGTATCTGGTGCTTTATTTAATGTTAAACATCTGAAATGACTTCCTTTAACAACTTCAACAGTTAATCTTCCTGTAATTCCATTGTATGCTAATCCTAAAAGAAGTTCTGCTACACCACCATGTTGCATTGATGTTGTTGATCCTGTACTATCAGAACGTGCAAGACTTAAAAGATCACTTGTAGATTCAAGAACCTTAAAGAAACGAAACAAAAAAACAATGGTCCATCATTGGTGAAAAATATTTAAATTTTTTGCAATAGAACAAAAAAAAAAAACACTTAACTTACAGATGAATTACTTCTTGGTTCAAGTGGTAACCAAAGATTTGTTTCCAATTCTAAATCAATTGTTGCAAAACTGACAATTGCTTCACCAATTAAACGTTCCTTACGCATCCTTTCACAGCCATAAACACGAATTCTTAAACCCATTGAATTAACCTCTTCAGGATTAACACGATGCAAAAGAAAACTTTCCATAAATTGTGGATTCTCACCAGAACGAATTTTTGTTTTATGTTTTTGTTTTTTGGTAGGAAGCATTAAAAGGCGTACCTAAAAACAAAAATTATAATTTATGTAAAATTATTTTCTAGAAAACCAAAACAAAAGAAATGAAATTCGTGATCTTTTTTTTGAAATGATTTTACTTGAGTGTGCGTTTGTTGACCATCTTGACCATCTCTTGATGGTATATCTCTAGCTTGAAGTACATGTACTGTCATTTTTCTCATTGGAGCATCATAAAGTAATGATATTTCAATACTTCCACCTCTGCCTGATATTGAATTTGGACTTTGTGGTCGTGTATCAATTTCTGATTTAACAGATTTTAAATCTCCATTATCAGTAAGGGTTTCTTGTGATAAAACAATGATGCACTAAAAAATATATATGAAAAATTGAATAAAATTTATGAGATAAAATCATAATGGTAATTACGTCTTGATTATTATTTTTATTCAAATCAGGCACATCATCTAAACTATCCTGTTGATTAAGAACTTTTTGATATTTAGCTGAATTACCAGAATTATTGCTACCGCGTCTGTCTGAACGATTGTCAATTCGCGTTTCCTTTATTGATGTCATGCTAATTTCTGATGATTTTGTATTAGGGGCAAAAATTCTACGATCTGAAAATAGAAAAAAAAAATCAATCAAATTTCAAAGAAAATTACATAAATTTTATTGTATTTCTTTTCTAAAAAATTACCTTTCTTTTCACCATTCAAAATGCCAGTATTACTTTCAATTGATGCTTCAATTGAATCATTTGAACTACATTCACTATGTGATGATGGTATACCAACTTTACCACGTTCAGCAACACCTAATGGATCTTTTGATGAATCTCTTGGAGTTATTGTTACATGTTGTAATTCACTAAAGCTAAGATTTTGTGTAAGTGGACTAAATTGTTGTTGATTAATACCATATTTTGAATACTGTTGTTGTTGTTGTTGCTGATGTTGTCCTTTATTATTATCAAAAGATTGTTGATGTCTAAGACGTCTCATAATTTCTTCTTCTGAATCAGAACTAGTGTTATCATAATGTGATTTTCGTGCTACTGTAATTTTATTTGAAAAATTAAAAAATTATATCGATCTCATTAAGGATCAAAAAAGGAATTAAATATTAATTTTTTCTTACCAATTTTATGCACGTATTTTGATGAGAATGAAGTACCATCACAACAAGTAAATCCTCTTGTTGCATTAAAACACCATTTCCGATTAATATACAAAAAGAATACTAACATTAGAGCTACAATACCCATTAGGGCACCTAAAATTGTTGTGACCTCAACAGGGCCTGGGAAAAAGAAAAAGATTAATTTAAAAAATACAAAATATTAGACGACAAAATTTGTGATAAAATTCGAAAAAAAAATGTAAGATAAATTGAAAAGAAGAAATATTTTTCTACATTTTGTACATTAGATGAAAAATAATTCTAAGTATATCGCTTCAAAATTCTTTTCATTTTTCAGACGTGTATTGTGTTTTTTTTTTTTTTTTTTTTTTTTTTTTTTTTTTTTTTTTGTAAGGAATCAGACTTTACATTATCTTGAGAGAATATTTTTGAGTCCTGTGGATTCTATCTCTTCTTCGGTGATAACTTTAATTTTAACACTTGAATCGCAATTTTAATATCTTTTCCTCTGAAATTCATTTTCAAATGTCGCAGCCAAATTTCAATTTTCTATTCCCACTGAGACATTCATTTTTTTTTTTTTTTTTTTTTTAAAACAAAATATGTTTCCTCTGTAGCCCTAAAATTATGATAAGCATATGTGAAATTTAAGCGAGGTCAGATGTGTAAGTAGGGTGGTAATTTATAAAAGGTTCTTTTGTAAACTCTAGAAAAGGATATCTTTTAAGAGAACGATATTTTATACAAATGGACTTCTCATTAGTAATAAAAATCAAAGAAAAACAGTTGAAACCAAATTAAAAAAATAAAACTTGAAACTCTATAGTATTTAGTTTTTTGTGATTTTGGAAAGTTTATCCTTAATTACAATAAATTTTCTCCAAAATTACTACAAAAAAAAAAAAATATATTTCAAAATTGATTTTCGATATGATAACATTTTTATTTTCTTGTTAAGTACATAATTTTCCTATTAATTTTGTTGTTGTTTCTATGATGAATTTACGTTCTATAAAATGTGTACGATAATATCTTTTTTTTTTCTTTTGTAAACAAGATACGAAGGAAAAAAAGAAAAATAAAAAAAAAAAAAGCAGTTAAAGGAAAATTAGGCAATTATGTATTCAGTCGGGAAAATTTTTTTTATTAATCATCGCTTATTATTCATAATTTATTATGAAAAAACAAAAAAACAAAAAAAAAAACAAACTTATACACATACAAGTAAATTTTGTTTATATGACTAGACATTACATATGTATGTATATCCTTTTTTTTTAATTTTTAGAAAGTTGAAGCAAGCAAAGGGAAAATTAAAAAAAAAAAAGGAAAAATTTTTTTGTAAAATGAAATTTATAATTTCAAATTGACTTGCTACACACACTTTTTTTTTTTTTTACATATGGGAAAAAATTATAATGTATAAAATATAATTTTTCTTGTGCATGTATCTCCATCATGATTATATTTTAATATGTATTTGAACAACAACAACAACAACAACAAAAAATGATTATTATTCCAAGTAGACACATTAAATTATAATTTTCTTCATATATTTTGTTTTTTTTTCTCTCTCCTTTAATTTTTATGCCATATTAAACAAACAAAAAAAAAAGCTTTGCAGTTCAACGATCAATGGTTTCAACCTAATTTCCAGTTGAATGTTTGGGATATAATATGATACTTAAATATGAGCATACATATTTGAACATATGTATACATATATGTATATAATTACATTTTATAACGGAGTATTCACCCTTTTACATTATATGTACTGAAAAATAATAATAAATAAACACATAGTCTTTTTTTTTTACCATTTTAAATACATAATGTGTATACGAATATGTAACACGTATACAAAATCGTTTTACACTCTACATTTTCTTTTTTCAAATAAAAGTTAACTGTACATATACATATATCTGTATCTGAGTATGTCCAATTATAGTTTTTATAAAATATATATATATGTATATAAAATAGATACATATAACGGTATATGTGTATATAATTGCACACACAAAAAAAAGATAAGAAAAAAAAAATATAAATGAAATAAATAAATAACAATGAAATAAAATTAAAAAAATTTTTTTTTATATTTTACTTCATAAAAGAAACATAAAATCGATAATCAGGATTCAGGACAAAACATACGTATACTTATACATATACAAATATGTATACATATAATTTGAAGAAATATGAACAAGAAGAAGACAAACATAAAAAAAATAAGAATACTATCTTTTGTTTTTATGTAAAAAAAAAAAAAAAAAAATTATGATGAGAAAAATTTATTTTAATGGAAAATTTTCTTACCATTTAAATAATTATCAACTCCTGCTATTAAAATCATTTTTAATTCAAAATTTTTTATTTCGTTTCTGTTTTTTATTTTAAAATTTATTTTATTTTTTTTTTTTTAATAGGTAATTTGTTGTTTTAGCGAAATTTTAAAAATTCAATATTTTTTATTTTAAATTTTACTTTTTTTTTTTTTTTTTTTAATTTTTCATTATTCACAAATATTTTTTTTTAATTTTAAAATTTTTTTAAAGACAAAGAACAAGTTTCTTTGCCTTTTTTTATTTTTCCAAAAAACAATTATTATTATTATTATTTTTTTTTTATTAAATTTAATTTGATTTTTTACACTTTTATTTTGTGATTATCAAATTTTGACCAAAAATTAAGAAGAAAAAAAATAAACACAACAGCAAATTACACTTATTAAATTTTATTTTATTTTATTTTTTATTTTTTTTTTTTTTATTAATTAAAAATTACAAATTTTCAAGACGAAATTGTGCTTTAATACGTTTTTTTTCGAAAAGACATATGTTTCAGAAATATTTTTTTTTTTCAATATTGAAATACTTTTTTTTCTTCTTCAATTTTATTTAAAAAAGAATTGAAAATGATTTTTTTTTTTTGATTAAATTTAATTTATAAAATTTTTTATTTATTTAAATATCAAAAAAAAAAAATAAATAAATAAAAAAACAATCAAATTACAAATATAAAAAGTCTGATTAATTTTTTTTTTTTTATTAAAAATTTTTCTATTAATTTTAAATTGTTTTTTTTTTTAATCCGGTTCACGTTGTTCGTAAAAACTTATTTTCCGAGACATTTGTAACAGAGATGACAAAAATTTAAGTAAATTATTAATTTTAAACACTTTTTTCTGATATTATACTTTTTGTTTGATTGGTCCTTATTGTGTTACTGCGGCACCAAAGTAAATAAAATTATATATATGTATGTATGTATTTCGAAAAAATTTTTATTTTATTATTACTACTGTTGTTGTTGCTGTTGTATGTTCTGTTAGTTGAAAAAATTATAAAAACTAAAAAAACAAAAACTGAATTTTAAAATGATGAAAAAAAATATGTTGTATGTTCTATCATATTGCGAAGAAAAAATAATATGCATATGTATGTATGTGCGTATAAATATATTGCATATATACACAATGAAATTATTTTAATATGTCCTTTTTGATCATTTTTATTATAAAAATTATAAGGTGAATGGAATATGTATATATATATATATATGTACAAAACTTAAAGAAGTATGTGTTTATATTGAAGCTTTTTTGTTGTACGCATGACTGTTAAGAATATTTTAGAACATGCGGATATATACCAATGGTTATTTAGGATACAGTACATGAAATCCTTCAGGAAAAATTAAAAAAAAAAAAAAAACATTTTTAGCACGTACTTTATTATTATTATTATTTTTTCTTGAATAGTTTTGTTATAAGCGGTATATGCCTAAACAATTCACACAATACAATTCAAATGAATTGAGGACTTTAGTTTTTGTAAAATAAAACATGAATGCGTTGGCGGTATAAATATAACATAATTTTACAATTTGCAAGTTATTTTTAAATGAAAAAAAAAATATGTGTCCAATTTAAGAAAATATGTACATATTTTTGAGTGCAACGCCTTGCATCACACCCACATCTAATGTCATATGTACTATATGTACGTACTACGTATGTATTATTGTCCTTAAAGAAGTACGGTGGCTTTTAGAAATTTAAATTAAAAATACATGAAATGTAATAATTTTAAAATAAAAATTTTCTGGGAAAAAAAATTTACCTGCAAGAAAATCAATTCAAAAATTCAAGCTTTAATTTTTATGATAACGGCTTTATTTAGGAAGTTTTTGGAATAAAGAACTACTTTTTTAAGAAAAAGGAGAGTAAAAATTTGTGAAATTTAAATTTAAAAGAATTTCCAAAGACTTACTAAATATTTTGAACTTTTTAATGAGTCGGCGAAGAGAGAGAGAGAGAGAGAGAGAGGGGGGGGGGGGGTGGGTGGTGTGTGTTAAAGTTCAAAAAAATGTTTAAAAGCGTCACTTTTTTAACTCTGATTTTTATTTTAATTTATTATTGAGGTCTAATGAATAAATTTTGATTATCTTAAAGGGATATGTGTTTCAAAAGGCTTCTCAGGGAATATGAAATTTATATTCGTATAGGATTACAAAATTTAATGTTGTCTCAATACTTTTCGGCTACAGTGTACGTATGCAAATCAATCATTTTTCAATTCTTGTTATCTCATTCAAATTTCTTGTCCTGTGACTCGTCATTGAACTAAACCATTATCAAGATCCAAAGAACAGAACTAAAAATAAAACTGAAATTTTTGATTTTGGTCCACTCTGTAGAACATTTACAAGTTCGAATTGAGCCTCGCCCTGTGACGTATTTAAATTTTCTATTTTGGTTTAAGTTCAATCGTAGTTGAAGTGTGACACAACCGCTAATGTGTACGTGCATAATGTTTATCATGTGTTTTGTTTGATTTTTGGAAAAATGAAGTGATTTTTGAGGGAGGATTTCATTCCATTCATAAATTCAGTTGACAAAAAAAAAATAGTTTATCTCAATTGTCATGTTAATAATTTAACTAGAAAAAAAAACGTCTAAATATACACAACAATTTTTATTTAAAAAAAGTTTTTAAACACGTTCTAAAGTACAAAACTTTTGTTAATTAAAATAATAAAAGAATTTTTAAATTGAAAGTGCAAATTTTTTTAAAATTAAAAAAAAAAAATACAAAGAAATTTCTATCCCACTTTTTGTGTACATTAAATTTGGAGGGGCTTAATAAAAAGATACTTAACTTTCATAATGATGGCAAATGTAAGTATAATTTCCTTTAAAAAAAAAACTTTCACCAATAAATTATTAGTCAACGCGTATTATTTTTAACAGTGGTAATTAACACGTTTAATTTTTTTCCCATTTTTTTTTTTCTTTCTATTTTTCAATTAAAATAATTTAGGAAATGTTTGCACGTATGTCTTTTTATCCAACACTACTTTATAATGTCTTCATGGAGAAGATATCTTCTAGAAATTGGTATGATAGAATGGATGAAAATGTTATACTTGGAGCACTACCATTTCGTTCAATGAGTGATGATGTAGGTAAATAGTATGTAGTTACATATATTTAATACATAACAAAAAATTTTGGTAATCATTTTCAGTATTAATCTAATTTTTTTCCTTAATTTTTCAGTTAGCAAAAAATGAAAATGTTAAAGCAGTTGTATCAATGAATGAAGATTATGAATTAACAATGTTTTCAAATGATAAAGAACAATGGGCTAAATATGGTATTGAATTTTTACAATTAGCAACAACTGATATATTTGAAAGTCCATGTCAAAGAAAATTAATAAATGGTGTAGAATTTATTAATAAATTTTTACCAATTGATAAAAGAATAAAAAATTTAAAAACAACTGAATCACCAGAAAATATTGGTACAGTTTATGTTCATTGTAAAGCTGGAAGAACAAGAAGTGCAACATTAGTTGGATGTTATCTTATGATGGTAATTGATTTTAACAATTGAATTATTTTTGTTTTTAGTAAAATTAGTTCACTGTGTTAAATTGATCCAAAAAAAATTGTTTCTTTTTGAAATTTCAGAAAAACGGTTGGAATCCTGAACAAGCTTTTGAATATATGCAACAAAGAAGACCACATATTTTATTGCATAGTAAACAATGGGATGCATTGAAACTCTTTTATAAGGATAATGTTCCAAAACCTTAATTTATTTTTCATATAGGATATTCCAATTGTTTCCTGTAAATAAATTTCCTATTAAAAAAACAACAAATATATTAAATTTACACCATCATAATTTATTTTCTTTTACCAAAATTTGAAAAAAAAAATGTGTTTTTTTTGTTTTTTAAACATAATTAGGTTTGTTTTAATAAATAGTGTATTTTTAAATTAAAAATGAAATAAAAAAAAACAAAAGAAAAGTTTATTGGCCTTTTATCGCCCATAATTTACGAATAGCTTTGGCAATACCAATGTCATTATAAACGAAATATAATAAACCTCCAAGTGTTGCAATCGATAACAATAATAGAACACCATGTGCTACTTTTGGAATAACATTTCCAAATAGAAGTGGTCGGACATAATCTGTTACGATTGCTTCAAGACCCCTAGAATAAAAAAAAAAATGGGGTGAATTTTTCATTTAATTTTGTTTTTCCCAAAAGACATAAAGGACACAAACATACCAATGTGAATGCATTACTATGGAAACCGCTAGAATTGCATCAAGACCTTGTGATGGAAATACTATTGCTGCAGGAATAACACCAAGAAGTGCTGCAGATAAAATTTTTTCAGCTGTCCATAATGCGGTATGATGACCGCTAGCTGCAGCAGCTAATTTTGGTTGACTTAATGTAATCGTTCGAATTGGTTGCTACCAAAAATATATGGTCGATTTATTTATTTTTTTTTTTTGCCATAAAAATGAATAAATTCAAATTAATTGTACTTACAATTTGTGTACGAGCATTTTGACAAACTATAGAACGTGTTAATGGTGCTGTTCTAAGAGCACTTTTTCCAATTTGTAATACATTTCGTATTCCTGAGTGATCAAAACAAAAATCATTAAATACAACATTACATAACCAAAACCAAACTTTTTTTTTTTTATTTTCTTACCTTGAACTCCTCCAAGTCTTAAAGCGAGTGCCATTATTTTATTTGTATTTTAAGTAAAAAATTAAAAGTATTTTATTTCGAAATGACAATTCTCTTTTATTTTATGGTTTAATGATTTTTATTGCTGCTGATAATCGCTTTTGCAATTTCTATCAGTTCAGTTCAGTCGCACTCGTAACTCGTGAGTCGTGACAGAATTGCGAATTGTGACAATACAGAGCAGTGGTGGCGGTGATGTGAATGTACAGATATAGATGAAAAGTTTTGGGGGGCATAGGTAACTTACATTACGGATAATGAAAAAATTTAACGGATGTGAAAGGATAAAGAATAGGATAGTTTTTTATTTTTGTAAACTCGAAAAATTTTTTCTCTTATTTCTTAGGTTGATTTTCGGAAGCAACCTTTAAAATTTACCTAGACTTTAGAATTTCGGTTCTCTTTATTAATTTTAATGGAATTTAAAAAAAAAAAAATTTTCCATGATTTTAAAAATATGAAACTGAGAAATCATCATTTTTGGCAAGCTTTGAAAAGCTGTATCTCGAAAACATACAAAATTATGAAAAATGTCTTTCTCATAATTTCTTATCGAAATTTCAATTTTCTCAATCAAACTTTATCCTCGAATTATTTATAAAAATAAAACTCTTTCATGTTATAACGGATTTTTTTTTTCTATTTTATTTAAATAATTACATTAAAAATCAGTTTAAAATTAAAAAGTGATTCTGATTGATAATCAAAAAGATGGAGCACATACGTAATTTAAATTAAGAATAATTCCTAGTCTTATTCAAAATAAAACAGTCTTTCAATTATATCTATTTTCATTTAAAAATTTTCTTAAATTTTGATTAATTTTCTCTTGATTATAAAATTCTATATCTAAATTTTTACAAATATTACGATTTAATGTTGAATATTTATTAAATTTTTCAATATTTCTTTCTGCTTTTTGTATCATTGCATAACCTTTTTGTAATAAATCATCTAATTCATTTTTATTAACATTTAATGAATTATTTTCACATTTTAATTTTTTAGATTTTGGTGCATCATCATCATCATCATCATCATTATAATCTTCAATATCGTCATTATTTGAATGAAAGTATTCGGAATTTTCAGTAACATTTTCACAATTTTCATTGTATTTACAAGATGATGATGATGACAATAACAATGATGTTTCTGTTGCTGATAATGATGATAGATGATGTGATGATGATGTTGTTGGTATCATTTTAATTGTTTTTAATGAATCCAATTTTAACCACCATGGTATATAAATATAATCATTTAATAAATTTTTATTATAAATAATATATTTTGGTAAATATTTATAATTATTATTCCAATTATATAACATAAATTCTAATGTTATAATTTTAATTATTTCTAACCATGTTATATTATAAAAACGTGATGATATATCTAAATATTGTAAATTTATATTATTTAATTTATTTAAAAATATTTTAATTGCATTATAACCAGTTTTTTTAGATTGTTCTTTATCAAATGGAAAACATTTATCTGTATATTGTAATATTAATTTTTCATATTGATATAAATCATTTGATATAATTATATTATTATCAATTATAAAATTTGGTAATTGATTTTTTAATAAAAATTCTTTAATACGATATTGTTTTTCGGTTTGATATAATTTCCAATCAATTGGAAAATATTCAATATCTAATGGTATATCATCATTAAATGATTCATTAATAAATTGTTTTAATTCAATTGGAAATTCTGTATAATTATCATAATTTTCATTAATTATTTCAATAATATTATTAATTGCATTATTATATAATTTAATTAAATTATCTGGTTTTTTACAATATTTATTAAATGATGGATTTATAATTGATGAATTATATAAACGATTCCAAAATTCATCACCTATTGTTATACATAAAAATGATGATAATTTTTGCATTTCTAAATCATTATTAATTGGTATTAAATTAATTAAATATTTAAATGATTCTTCTAATATTATTTTAAAATTATTTTTATTATCTTTTTCATTAAATTCAATTATTTTATAATTTTTTATTAAATCATTTTCAATATATTTTTCTAAATTTAATTCATTTTCAATATCATTTTTAAATAATTTTGAATTATAAATAATAATTATTAATGGAATTTTTTTTAATATATGAATTTTTGATGAATTTAAAAGATTATCTAAACGTTTTTTTGAATTTTTTAAATTAGAACATGTCATTATGAATATAATAGCATTTGAATTATCACATTCATTTTTTATTTTTTCATTATTTTCATTTTTTGGATTTATACCATGAATTTTTCGTATACAATAACTAATATTATCATAATTTTCACATATAAATCCATATTTTTGATGATCACATAACAATGATGATGATGATGATGGTAATAGATGTTTTTTTAAACAACTATTCATGTATTCATAAAAACCTTTTGAATTTTCATGTTCTTGATAATTTTGTGGTTCATCTGGTAATGATATTATACATTTAAAATATGTTTTATGTTTAAAAAAACCTTTTAAATAAATATTATCATTATTTATTTGATTTTTAATTAATTCATTTGAAAATAATTCATATAAATTAATTTTAATATTATTTAATTTTTTATTAAAATTAATATTAAATTGTAATGGTATACCTAAACGATAACGTTTTGTCATTTCTAATGTTTCATTTAATTTTGAATGTGTAAAATTTGATGCTTGTTCAATAATATTTTCATCTGTTATCCATATTGGTGTTGATTCAATTAAATTACGTCTTTCTAAACGTTTTTTAGTTTTATCTTTCCATAATTTTATATATTTTATAATTATTTCTTGTTCTTTATTAAATTTTAATAATTCATTTTTAGCTATTTCATATAATTGTTCATTAATTTGTTCTTTAATAATTGTTTCATGAAAATTATCAATTATTGATAATAATTTTTCATAATTTGATATTTCTTCAGAAATTATTATTTGAATTTCATTTGAAATTAATTCTTCTAAAATTTCATTATAAATACGTTCAGAATTTTTTTCAATTTGTTTTAAATGTTTTTCACGTTTTTCTTGTTTTTCTTTTTCTTCTTTCTCAATACTTTCTTTTTCTTTAGCTTTAATTAATTCATTTTCTTTATTTAATTTATCTTGTTCAGTTTTTATTTCTGTTTCTTTATGATCATCTGATTTATTCATTTTTATCACTTTTTTAACATCTGTTTCTTTGAATATAGAAGAATCTTCTGGAGTTGAAGTTGAAAATTTCGAAGTATTTTTACTTGAAAATGATGATGATGGTAATTTAGATGATTTCTGATTATCGAAATCATTAAAATTGGATTTTTGCACGGTATTAAATTGAATATTACTTTGTGATGGTAGTTTTCTTCCAAAAATATCTGATTTGAAAGATGATTCAGTTTTTGGCATTGTTTGTAAATTATTATCTTCTGAAAGTGATGATCTTGGTGATGTGAAATCTTTAAAGGCGGGCAATACGAATGCTGTCGATTTAGTATCATCATTGATTGATTGAGTAATAGAATTTTTAGCACCAAATGTTATTGATGATGAATTTGATGTTGTAGAAGGTTTTGAAGTAATTGCTGAAAATGTTGATGATTTAACTAAATTTTGATCGAATTTCATTCCGAATTGTGGAATTTTAAAATGTTGTTGTTGTTGTTTCGGTGATATCGGTGGTGATGATCTTGGTATTTTAAATAAATTATTATCTAAATTATTTTGTTTTTTATTATATTGATCTTCAGCTAACCATGCATCTGATTTTAAATAACCATATTCATCAAAACTATTATGTGGTATATAATTATCAAATATATCCATTGAATCTAATTTTTGTCCACAAATAGCTTCACCAACACTTGTTAAACGTTTCGATTCAACTATATATGAACGATCCATTGTATATGGTATATCTGGTTCATAAAATGAATATCTATTTAATATAACTTTACCATTATCACATTTTAAACCATAATGATTTAAAAATGATATTGTTTCTTTTTCTTTTTCAAATAATAATATATTTGTTAAATAATCTAATGGTAATGAAAATGATTTATTATATGCTTTTATAATAATTCGTATTGCAATATCACGTACTTGATTAAAATATCTTAATAATATACATGAATTCATATATGTTGTTTTTTTAATTAATTTAAAAAATTTAACATAATTATTACAATCAATTGCTAAATAAAATAATAATGCTTCACGTATTTCTTTTGAATTTTGTATATTATCTGGTAAATGTTTTAATTCCCATAAAAAATTACCATCATTTAAATTTAATAATATAACATATGAACGAAATTCTGATTCATTTGGACATTGAATATTTTTTAAACGTAAATCATGATACATATATTTTAATGTTTGTAAACATTTTGTTAAATTTTCTGTATTAATTTTTTGATCAAATACAGATGTATCTTCAGCAATTAAACGTGCAGCACAATGTATATGAAATCTAGCACATTGTTCAACTAATTTAACTGTTTCTAAACTACATAATTCTTGTTGTGTTATATCTTTACGTATACTTCTTGTACGATCCCATACAAAATGATACCAATCACCTAAATTTGTATCTAAATTATCACATATATTCATTATTTTATGCATTAAATATGTCATTGTCATTTTTAATATTATTTCTGGTCTTAATTCATGTGGTAATGGTGTCTCTTGATCAGCACTACTACGTGAATATTCTTTAATTGCATATTTATGATTAATTTCATCACGATCTAAATACATTTCAAATGATGATACTTGACGTTTTGATTCACGTAATAAACGTTCTTTTTCTGGGCACATATCTGGACATGTACCTTTTGTACTAACAACTTTTTTAATATCTGTTGTACGAATTGTTGTTAAACGTATTAATTTATCACGTGCATCTAAAATTTTATATCTAAAAAAATTACAGGATGTAAAATAAGAAGAAATATCAGTCATGCAAAAATTTAAATTTGAAAAACAAAAACAAAGGTCAACTTACTTATCTTCAGCATTAAGAGCCTGCTTTCTAAGTATCATTTCTAATTCCTGTTTCACAGTATTATCAATTTTAGGCATTTCATTAACTGTAGAAGCACCAGACATATTGACATTAATAGAACTAGGATTTGTAAATCTAGGAGTTGGTTTTAAAATTGATTTTAATGTTCTAGCTGAAATACGTTGTTGCTGTTGTTGTTGTTGTTGATGTTGCATTCTAGATGAATTAAGAATTGCATTACCCATTGCATCAAGTTCAGCTTGTACTTCTGGATTAACCCATTCTTCAGTATTTTGTGTATGTGCAACTTCATTTGTTGCATATCGAATATTAAAATAATGACCATTATAATTTGAAGCATTTTCATATGCATTTTTAGCATCTTCTTCTTTTTCATATTCTACTGTGCATGATAATCGTTTTGGACAAAATATAAAACGATTTATTTTACCAAATTTACTAAAATGTTTTTTAGCAGTTAATTTATCCAAAAATAATTCAGGAATATTTGTACAGCTGTAACATAACCACAAATAATTACATTTAACTTTTTTTTTTATTTCGCTTTGGACTTAAATTAAAAACTTACCAAATTGATTTATAATTGATATTTTCATCCCAGATTATATCGTCGTCGTTAGACATAATTTAAATTTTTATAGAATAAAAAACACAGAGATTCAACGAAAATTAATATTTTTACTCAAAAAAATCCCGACTTGATTTCAAGATGATGGAAAGGTGACGTTTTGTTGATGAGATGACGCCTAACGGGCTGGCTGGTGCAGTGACGCTAACTTTGGCGGCTTGGCCGCCTTTCATATCAAATCAACAAGCTTACCAGGTTAGAGTATTATGCGATTTTTTTTTTCAACTTTGCTATAAAAATTTAAAGCTCACATCACATCACTGCTGTAAAAGTAAAAATGTCAAGAATACTGTCGTGTCGTGGGGAAGAATAGTGTAAAAGTACTGAATGAGATTTGTTTTGACTTTTGATGAAAGATGGGCGCCAATTGCTAAATGTCAAATCCAAACAAAAATGGACGAAAAAGTAAAAGTTTTAATTTGTGGCAATGTTAGAGGAAATTTCACGTATTTGTTTAATAAAGTAAAAACAGTTAATGATAAATCTGGACCTTTTGAAGCATTATTTTGTTGTGGTGAATTTTTTGGTGATAATAATTCGGAATTGGATTTATATAAAACAAATTCAAAAACAATTCCATTACCAACTTTCATTTTGGGACCATGCAAACCACAATATTCAAAATATTTTGAAAATCTTGAAAATGGTATTATTTGTTCAAATTTAACATATCTTGGTAAAAGAGGATTATATACACTTGTATCTGGATTAAAAGTTGCATATTTAAGTGGTCTAGAAAAAATTAAAAAGCAAAATGATACTGATTTAGTACATTTTGATGAGAATGATGTTATAGCTCTTCGAAATAGCTGTTTAGTTAGCAAAGGATCATTAAGTGATTACAGAGGAGTTGATATTCTATTAACATCACAATGGCCAAAAGGTATAAATGATAAATTTGATAATACTTCAACATTAATTTCAAATTTGGTAAGAGAAATTCGTCCTAGATATCATTTTGCTGCATTAAATGGAACCTTTTGTGAACCACCTGTTTTTAGAATTCCTGCTGATAATGTGACATCATTGAATTTACCATCAAGATTTATAGCACTTGGTTCTGTGAGTAAAGCATCTAAAGAGAAATTTTTACATGGTCTAACTTTAACGTCAGTTAATCGAATGCGTGCATCAGAATTAATTCAAAAAACTATTCATGATATGGAATGTCCGTATGATAAATCTAATATTTTTAGTGGTGCTCAGACAAGTACAAGTAATTCACAATATTTTTATGATTTGAATACATTTAATGACGAACAAAGTAGCAGTGGTGGTGGTGGTCGTAAAAGAAATTCAGATCATGAAAATAATTTTCGAAAACGTCAAAGGAATTTTATTAATTCAGAAACATGTTGGTTTTGTCTTTCATCTCCAAATGTTGAAAAACATTTAATTATATCAGTTGGTACATATTTTTATTTAACACTTGCTAAAGGTCCAATTAATGAAACACATGTTCTTATATTACCAATAAAACATATTCAAAAAGTTTCATTATTATCAAAAGACGAATGGCTTGAATTGAAATTATATAAGAAATCATTAAAAGATTTTTTTACACATCGTAATGAAGCTGTGTGTTTTTTTGAAAGAAATTATAAAACATCACATTTACAAATAAATGCTGTTGCAATTGATGTTGATTTAGAATGGAAAATTAAACATACCATACAAGATAAATGTGAAGAACATGAAGTAAAATTACAACAAATATCAAAAATTAATGATCCATCAGAATTACCAGAACAAGGACCATATTTTACATTTGAATTACCAGATGATACAATGTATTTGGGTGTACAAATGAATAATTTTCCATTACATTTTGCAAGAGATATATTTTGTTCTGAGAATCTTTTAAATTGTTATGAAAAAGTCGATTGGAAACAGTGTAATTTATCACAAGATGAAGAACAACATCTTGTAAAGGAATTTCGTAAAAGTTATGAACCATATGATTTTACTGCATCTTAAGGATTTTGTGGTTTAAAAATGATTTTTTTAAATGAAATATAAAGTTTTTGGAAAAACATTTAAGAAGAAAATTGTAATTGTAAAATATATGAAGAAAGTTTTAAACATTTCATTTTTTTTAATCAGTGATATCTCATGGAACACTCGATCGATTGACTTTGAAGAAGACAATCCAGGAGGTAATAACGATACCTTATTTATTTTATTACAATTATTAAATTTTATTTATTTATTTTTAATAGTTATTGTTGATGTTAGGTTATATTATTTATTTGAAAGATTAATTGTTGTTGTTGAATTTCATTAGGGAGGAATTTACTTAATTTTTGTTATGAACCACTCGATCAACTGACTTTAAAGAAGATTCTCCAACGACACCTTATTTATTTTATTAAAATCATGTAAGTTTTAGGCTTTAGACTTAAATTAATTGAATGACAAAATAACTTTCAGCTTAACAAAATGTTGTAGATTAGATTAGAGAACCAACCTTACGGATGGTATGTTCAGTTCCCTCATTACTGCGACTTATGTTGGATCTTTTGTAATACTCTGCTGCTGGTTTTAATGTAAAAGTCATATATAAATATCACACTCACATTTCACCCGGTGTTAGGTACATTTGGTCCATGTATTTGAGCCTAGAAACAAACTGTTGTAAAAAACAAACATTCTTTCTTCATTTTTCCAACAATTCTATTTCTTTTCATACACAACATAACGTCTCTACTTGTTCACATTTTTTTTCAAAATTTTCTTCTTAAACCTGCTGTGTAATCGAATAATTTTTGATTTAAAAATTCACCACGCATATCAAGGATATAATAGAATGATCTATTTTTAACTTTAATTGGTAATTGAACTCTAGCTGATTGTCTTGATTCTTGTGCAGAAACATATTTTAAAGGTACATCCATTAATCGATTTCTATTGAATGGTCCATATGTTACAAAACATACTTCTTTACCTCCTTTACGCAATATTAAAAATCGAACTGAACGAAGTGAGAAAAGCCATGCAGAAGCTAAAATTCCATAACCTGAAATTTTTAAAAGAGAAAAATTGAATTAAATCGGGGTCCTTTTTTTTTTTTTAAAAATAAGTGAAAACAATTGAATCACATTACCTATTAAAAAGCAAATTATCGTTATTGAATTTCTATATTTATTTTCACCCAAATTTATTTTACGATACCATGGAAGATTATCGTCAACTTTGTCGGGTGGTGCATCTTTTAACGTTGTAAATGCAAAATGTGATAAATAATTCCAAAATATAAATTGGCAAATTGCGAATGTATTTAATACATTATAAAATCTTGGATTATCGTATTTAAATAAAATAACATCTTTTGCAACATTTGTATCAACATTAAATGTATTTGTACAGTAGTTGAGTTTTGTTATTGTTTTTCCACTGAGCTTTTCTTGAAATTTATAAAATTTACTGAAACTTTGTATTGACGAAAACACTTTCGGAAGAGTTATCTTAGAATAAACTAACGTTCTACACACAATTTTACTTAAAAAAATAGTCATTTCATTTAATAACTGATTCCTTGTCCTTTTTGTTATTTATATTTATTTTCTTTGTACGTGAAAATGCACCCTGAAGGCAAAGGCTTAGGTAGTACATTAGTACATCAGCTGACGAACATAACCTACAATGAGAACAACGGTTGACATTTGTTTGAATTAAGTGATAGGAAGCTTCAATTTTTTTCCCAAATTTTTTTTACAAAATTTCTTTTTCGTCTATCACACACAGATTTAGATCCAGGAACATCAGGATCGAGAAATTATAATATTTTTTAAGTACTTATGGACTATGGTACCTACATAATTACCGGTACTTCAGTACATAAGCATAATTTGAGTTATGTTGTTATTTCTTGTTGCTATCGAAAAATTTTACAAAAAGAAAACGGTGTAAACAAATTATAAAAAAAGTACGTTAATTACAATTTTTACTATTAAAGAATTTTCATATTGCATATTATGAAATTAGTATGACTTTAAGTATCATTTTAAGTTTTTAAACTTTATCGTTTCTTGGAGGGTTCTACCCGACATCCTTTGTTTCCAAAATTTTAGTTTCAAATAAGTAAGAAATTTTCATACACTATGAAAATTTTTGCCTTAATTTCTGTCTATTTTCTTTTTTTAAATTGAGTATTCTAAAAGAAACAGGATAACCATAAGAAAACTAAAAATTATTCGTTATTGGTTGGGTTGAAAATGTTTAATTAATTAACTTATACATACAAAAAAAAAAAAAATTTAACTAAAAATAATAAAAATTTTACTTGTTGAAAATAAAATTCGAAATCTTTTTTAAAACGTTAATTTTTTCTTTATAGCATCCATTACATTCCATTCCAGTTTATGAATATCTTAAAATTACCTATATTACCTTAAATTTTAAATTTACTCTTTTTATTTACTTATTTACGTTCTAAAATACAACATAACATTTTTCATTGTTATAAATCTTAATAAATTGATAAAAATTAATTTCTTCGAACGAATTAATATAAAAAAATATAAAATACATAGTACATACAAACATTCAAATATCCTTTTAGTATATGATTCTTATTTCCACACAAAATGTCTTTTAAAACAGCGGACAGAAAAGGAAAAAATTATTTTAACGTTTAACATAAAAAAAAACACTGAATTACACAAAAAAGGAGTAAAATTTAATACCACACCAAAGTTTTATATTACGCGTTCTAAATAAAAATCAAAAAAATAAGCTTTGTGTTTAATTCACATCGTTTAAGATCACATCGTTTAAGACGTCATTCAACATTTAAAATAACAAAACAAGTTGATGAAAGGAAGAGGGGAAGAGAGAGAGGGTGGGGGTTAAAGAATATAACGGAAATGCAAACGAGTATTTTTATTTTTATTTTCTTTTTATAAGCAAATATCAGATTCTTATATCTTAAGGCAAAATCATAAGAATTGATATGAATACTCTTGTTGAACCCACTATATATACTATATACCCCTCAACTATGCTCCTTTTTTAATCAAGGACAAACAATAGAAAATAAAAATGGAAAATACACATAAAGCTTGTTAAATCCTTCATAAGAAGACAAGAATTATTTGTGGTTACAAAAAATATATAAAAAAAAAAAAAATGAGATTCAGATTTTGTGCTTTTTGAATTGCCTTTATTTCTAAATACACAAAACATAATCATTTTATATTCTTGTACATGAAACTAAATTTTGATGAATAAAAAAAAAAATATAAATAAATAAATAAATAGAAGAGTAAAAGAATCTATAAAAGGGATGGAATTTTATGAGAAAGATTATCAGCTTTCTTTTTTTTTTTTTTTTCTTGGAGTAAATTTATGGCTATGATAAAAGTTTTGAAGATCCTGGGTTAGAGAAGAAATTATTTCGTCTTCTTTTTTTTTATTATTTTTCTTCATCATTATGTTATTCATCGTGTTCATTAATTTTATTATAAAAAAAAAAAAAAAAAATAATCAGTAGTATAATTCTTGCTGATGGAAGTTAATATTTCACTTTTTTTCTAATAATTTAACTGTTATAGTTTATTTTCAAAGAATGAAAATGTTTCTTATTGTAAAGTTTTGCTGATGAATAAAATGTAATTGTACTGAAATGTGTGTGAGAAACTATTCTAATGATTAGAATGTTTCTGTTCAATCATAGAAATAGCCAATAAGTTTTGTTTATATTTTATCGTCAACCTTACACAAATGTATTTTTGATTTTTAAGAACTTTTTTTAGAACCAATATCTTTGTTGAAATATTCTTTAGAAATTTGTCTTGTATAAGGTGGGTTAATTCTGAGGTTTTAGAATTATGTGTAAGGTTTAAAAAAATGTAGAAAAACTTAAAGTAACAATTTGAGCTTTGGTCTCTTAGACTTCTTATTTACATTAAATTAAGACAGAAATTGTTTTGGTATTCATTATGGTCTCAGGATAAAAATTGTAACAAACTACATAGATTTTTTTTTTGTTCAATTTACCGAATGCAAGAATAGATTACACACTCAAGTTTAAAATTGATCCATTCAATTTGGCTTTCGTTATCCTTCATCATTCGTACTATATGGGCCTGCCTAACCCATTCTTTGTGATCTTACAAAGTGGACTATATCTTCTTCATTTATTAAATTGTTAATTAGATTTTTCTATCCTGTGGTAAAAGTAAACCAACAAAAACAAAAGGAAAGTTTATTAGTGTCATCTAAATAAAAGTTTCAAAGTTCTTCATGATATTTGTTGGCAGATGAAGTGCATTCTACTGTATTCAACTTCCGCACAATATTGTCATGTACTTTAAATCAAATTATTTAATTAAAAATTTTTCTACAATATCTTAAAAGTAATTATGTATTTATTTTTCTTCAGATATTTATTGTATTTTTCTATTCGTTATTATCATAGTTCACATTATTACCATTTTTTTTTTCATTTAATTTATTTTATTATTATTTTTTTCAATATTCATTCAATAAATTTCTTGACCCTAATTTGTCAACAAGTTGAATTTTTGTATAACTCAATGATATTATATTGAAATTATATTTTTTATAATTTTTTCATTTCAAATATTATCTATTATACATCACACAATATTCATTTTTCACAATTTTATATTACAACAAAAAAAAAAAGAAACTTTGCTTAATTCAATTTTTAAGTCATTTCTTATTAAAAAAGGTTTTTACTTTTTTTTTCAAATATTTTTTTTTTCTTCATTTTTTATTGATTTTATTTTTATTTATTATTAAGATTCAGAATGGATATGTACGGTTTCTCATTTATAAATACTTTTTTTTTTTTGATACGTATTATAAGTATTTATAAATTATGTATATTTTTTTTTTCAAATAGAAAAAAAAGGGAGAAAGAAAAAAAAAACGTTAAATCGTTTATGTGAAAGAAAAAAAAAGAAAAGAAAAAATAAATAGGGTAAGAGTTCTTTTTAACGGATAATATGAATTGATAAATAAGGTTTCTGGAAGAAAAAAAAAATTCTATTTAAAAAAAAATATTCGATTCATTCAAATTATGATCTAGGAAATTAGATTTTACATGTTTTTTTTTTTTGTCTTAGTTAAAACTAGCGATTTGAAAATCTATGAATTTATATATTGTTTGTCCGTAAATTAGAACGATTATCCTAATTCTGAATAAAATAGAATTAATTTTTTGAATAAATTTTGCAATTAGTTCATTTATTAGTTTTTATTAGATTTTCGAGATATTTAATCAGAAATTCTAATTAATAAATTTTTTTTTTCTCCTAAATTTTTAATTTTTGGAATTATGGATATTCAATAATATTGGAATCTTTTTGAATATTCAATTTCAGATAGAAATTCAGATTAGTTAATAATAAGTGTTAAAAAAAAGTTCTATCATAACTTATTAAAAAACGATATTGTACCACAATACTAAGGAAAAAAATAATTAAAAGAAAAATTCTGTATTATAACATAAATTTTTATAATAGAATTTTTTTTCAAAATTAAATTACTATTCAAATTCATTTTTAGAATTTAGAATTTTATTTGTTTATTAGTTTTTTTTTTTTTTTTAAAAAAAAAATATTTTTTTAATTATTTAAAGATTGTAAATTAATGCGAATTTTTTATTACCAACACATTCGAAACCATATAGCTTTTCTGCAATTTTGGCAACCTTATCTACCATTCGTAATTATACTGATTTTTAATAAATCACAATATTAATTACAAAATTTCATTAACAATAATGATAAAAATGATAATGTTATTAATGATCCATTAGCAATAACCCCGCATATAAAATTAATTATTTGTTATATTAAACAATATACAATGGCACTTTAAACGGTTTTACATAATAGACAGTTAATAATAATTAATTATGCCATGTAATACATTAAATATAATTATAAGCTCATTTTATATCCACCCACCACCTCAGATTTTATTATATTATGTAAATTGTTGGTATTTATACTTGAGCATTGCTGTACATGTTGTTGCTATTATATTGTTCGGATTAAAATTTTCAATGCATTAATCCAATGGTGATGATAATGCGATATGATTTGAAGTGATTTTATCGGTTGTTGTGTTACCTGTTCATTCATACCATATTCAAGGTATTCATTTGTTTTCTTAACGATAAAATTTTGACTATACGTAAATGATATATGTATATGAACAATTAATATAACTCTCAAATTGTTTAATACCCTTCCATCTTATGTGTTCCCCTCTCCTCAAAATCTTCAAAAGTTTCTTTCTTTTCCTCCTTAAATTTTGCCAATTATTTTTCCATCTTCATGTTCCGCTTTTTGGTCCTTGTTACCGTGACGTAGACAAAAGTTGTGGCTTTCGGATTTTCGATTTGCTTGTGATATTGAAAGTGCAGTAAGGGTATAAAGAAAGCTACATTGTGGCTCATAAAAAAATAGTTTAAAAAGTTTAATAGAAACTGAACTTTTTTTTAATTTGGTTCCTAGTGTAGGTTTTTTATTTTTATTTTTGGTTTTTAGAAATTTGTAGAAAAAGGACTTCAAGTTTTTTTTATTTTCATTTTTTCCAGAATTTTAAAAATTTTCAATATAAGTTTTTTTTTCGTTGAATCGTATGTTTTTTTAATGATTTTTCCGCTATGACCTTTTATGCCTTATTTTTGTTTTCTTTTGTGTGCCAAAAAAAAAAAAATAGTAAACGAATATCCTTATGTATGACCTGTTAATAAAAAAAGAAGTGAAAAATAATAAATATAACTGACGTGAAAAAAAGTAATTTGCAAAGAAAAGTAGAATAAATGATTATTTTGCATCAAGTAATTTATACTGACGTAATTGAAACCGAATAATTAAATTAAAATTTAAAATAATACAAACCAAGCAACATTTTATTTTTGAATGAAAAGAAGGAGTTATGT
This sequence comes from Bombylius discolor, assembly GCA_939192795.1. NCBI lineage: Eukaryota > Metazoa > Arthropoda > Insecta > Diptera > Bombyliidae > Bombylius > Bombylius discolor. The sequence continues at coordinate 37,671,947 of OW584241.1, read as the reverse complement.
ATTTACTTTAATTTTTATGTAACCAGGAAAATGTATTTAATTTTACTGTTATTTTTGTTATTTATTTCATAATGCAAAAAACTCAAATAAACCCATAAAAAAATTGTTTGTATATATACTTAAGTACCGCATCTTCAAATTAAATTATTTTAATAATAAAAATTATGATTTTCTATAGACTTAACATATTTTATGATGATAATAAGAGAATTTTATTATTTTACATAAAATGAACATAAAATAATTACTTCCCATAATTTATGTTCTTAAATATGTGATGCATAAAAATATTATCCTACGTTATATTCTACATACATAGACGCATTCATATGAGTAGATAGGGTATTTATATACATAGATACCCGTATATGAGTATGTAACATATCAGAAATTCTAGAAGATACTTACATAAATTCACACAAATGTGTGAATTACGATTATTTTAAGTCTATATAGTTTTCAAATTATGATTTATTATATAGCGTTGTCATCAAAAAATTGAATTATGAAGAAGAAGAAAAGGCATTTTCTTAGATAATGAAACTTGAAGTAAAAACAATAAAGTTTTTATTTTTTAACAATTAATTGTTCTAAAAAAATTTTTTTACCGTAAGCTTGAAGAAATTATCCTACTTAGTATGGAAGTGAAACTTTAATCAGACAGAGCTTGAAAAATCTTAATAAGCTACAGTCAGACAAGCCGGATTCATGTATGTTTCCCTCAGTATTTATTTTTTTTTTAGAAGAACGCCTTTGACTTTCTAAAATTTCTGTGACGCACGGTGAGGGAAAAGTTTATTTCTGGTGAGTTTTACACGAGACGAGAGCTTCCTATTCCTTAAGATGTCCACACGAAGCTACTACCAGAAGACAAGACTACTTACACTCTACAGCTAACCAAGGCCACTGGCCAACTAATTAAAAACCTAATGTACATACATACATACATTATGTGATGAAAAATGAAACAACCTACCTATGAAAATAAAAAGGTGTGTAAATGTGGCAGAATAAATTTGAATTTATTCAAAATATACATATGTATGTATGTCGTTTATTAGAACAAAATGATTGTATTTATTCATGTGCGAAAATAGAATTTTAATACAAAATTTGAATATGCACACTGAATAATTTCAATCAGTTTCATAAATTCATATGTAATACTGCTATGTGGTTTATAGAAATATGTGTGTTTTTGTTATGTTTTTTCTTAAGATAACAATGAGTATGTGAAAATAATTGAATCATATTATGCAACCCCCATTTATTAAAATATGTACAAAAATTTTTTTTCCTAATTGATTATGGAGCATCAATTTCAAACGGAATATTTTACGTATTTGCTACATATGTACATACATATGTACATACATATACGATGATACAAGTACGTATCTTAACATATTTTGAGATTCAGATTTCACAAAAATATGTGTGCTGCGTTAATAAAATACAATTTAAGTATTTCCCAATTGCATATTTAGTATATGTATGTATGTATATTACAGTATAAAGGCATATCATTAATTTCAAGTGTATTTTTCCATGATTTTGATGATATATGTACATATTCTGATTTCTGATATTGTAGAATTATAATTCTATTTCAAAAATATGATCTCATATGAGAGTATTTATTTAAATTTCTTTCATAATTTTCACACAGGGTGTGTCGAAGTTCACATAATAGATTTCATTGTAAGTTAAGATTCCATTTAAAAATTTCGGTTTTTCAAAATAAAATTAAAATTTTCACCACAAATTCAAATGTATAAAATTAAAATGTCATATGAAATATGTATTCCATTTAATTTGTACAATAAATTCAATATTTTTTTTTTTCATACAAACTTTGATGAAATAACCTTTTTTATATAATCTAAGAAACTTTACGTAAAAGAAAATAAAAATGAAAAATTGAAAAATTATGCTATATTTCATTTTCATGTCATTTTTCTTGTTGTTTTTTTTTTTATATTTCAAATTATAATTTGAAAATTATCATCACACTAGACAAATATCGCATTACAAGCGACAATTTTTTTATTATTATTATTTTTTTTTTATATTTCAAGATTAAAATTTCCATAAAGTTATTAAAAGTTTAAGTTAAATTCACGCCCAACAACAACAATGTTTTTAGACATGACATCTACATATGTAATACATTATTGTCTAGCAATAAATCGTTTTAAAAACATTTATAAGAACTAGACTAAATATTAGATATATTTAACCCCTTTCTGGCCAATCTGTATTACAAACACAAAATTGTCACGGTGAATTCGTTATCAATAAAATATTTTTTAAACACTTCATAGCGCCTATAAACACGCTTCACCTCTGTTATAGAATACCTTATTTTTCAGTACAATATTTTTCAAAGCTTAGGCTAGAACCTGGTCCTGGGCTATGGTCAAGATATTTACTAAATTTAGATTGAAATACTGTGTTGATACCTTACGGTCCCTCGAGTTGCAAAAATTTAAACAGAAACTACTTTAAAAAGTCCACCTAAATTCGATGAATATGCGTTGCTTGATAAAGGATAAAGGGTTAAAATATATATTTATAGTGAATTGAACTTGTTAAAAAGTTGTATATTTCTAATATAAATATCAAAAAATAAGGATAATATTTTATGTGAGTTACGAAATTATCATTGGCGTCCTTTTGTCTCTCTGATGTCATAACCATAACACACTAAAAATAATTTCTGAATTAATTTTTTTTTTTCTAGCTTTTAAAAATGAAATCAAAATTCACAAAACAAATAAAATAAATCAATAAATGTAAAATATGTATTTCACTTCTTTAAGATACAAAACATATTCGTATATGTTTATTAAAATGAAAGTATAATATAATACACATGTACTATATGTGAAACCTTTTTTTTTTTTGCATTGTAAATTTATTCAATAAATTCTCATAGAATTAATAAACAAGAATAGTTAATATATCGACATTTATCTAAATTTCACGTGCGAAGAATTTATAACATTGTAATTTGTTTTTTTTTTTTATTTCAAACATAAAAGACAAATTTCTTTGGTTAAAATTACAAAGACATTATAAAGACGTATAATTTTTCTTTAATTTTTTTTTCATCTTCATCTTCTTCTTCTTCTTTTTCTTTTACAGAATATAATCGACGTAGTTAAGACCATGAAAATATACGTAGAATAAAAAATTAGACGAGGTTAATTAATTACTTATTTCAAGTTTTTTAATTAGAAATTATAAGCTTCAAAAATGATTGTTTTTATTCTGTTCAAATACACGTGAATAAAAACTCTTATAGCAAAAAAAAAAAAAAAAAATCTACTTAACATTTTTTTCATAAAATTCATATAATGAGCCATAAATTGTATCAACCGTTCATTACAAGCAATTAAAAATGAAATATGAGAGTAAAATAAATTGTGTGAGAGCTATAGCTATGTTTTGATTGCTCTAAAATATTTTAATTAACTTAACTTAAATATTTAACATACCTATGCAAAAAAAAAAAACAAAAAATAAAATCTTAAGCAAAAAGAATAGTTCATTATGTTGGAAAATTCCACTTACACATTGTGAGAAAGTTGTGAGAATTTCTTTTTTTTTTCTCTTATTAAAATCAGCTTGAATGATAAATCTTTATTTACCAATAAATTTAATATATTTCACATCCTACTTGAAATTGTGGGTGCATAAGCATAATATATGACAGAAAAATAGTTACGAAAACTCATGTTAATTTGAGTAGGCCAGAGCTCTAGACGGAATGTAACGACGATGACGACATATGTAGAAAAGGAGAAGGGATAAATCTTTTAATTGAAATTTTTAAATTCTTCCTAAATATAATTTTGAAGCATGTTCAACATTTTAAGGAATTTTTAATGAACAAACTTAATGCATAATAAATTTTCTGTGTGTGTGTGTATGTATGTATAGATTTACCGTTAAACATTTTCATAATCACGATTTATGAAAAAATAAATAAATAAATAATTTTTCTCATATTTCATAGTTCATGAAATTATAAACGTTTTTTGAATACAGGAAAAAGGAAGTCGACAAACAACACATCAAGCAGACTGTAAAATCCTATTTCTTAGATTTTTAAGGAAATATAAGCTCTTTCACAACACACATTTTAAAATGACAACACGTAACTCATGTCAAGAAGTAATTCATCAAATAAGTTATGAATCATATCCTTTTTTTTTTTCTTTGCAATACTACACCACATCATCGTTATACCATCAGAACGCATAACATATACATACATACATATGTATATGTATATAAAATGTTTTCAGAGAAAATTTATCAAGGACATTATATACTGGTATAAACTTTATTGTACATACATACATATATAATACTTCTATGAAAGATGAACACTTTGTACACACGCTGAATATTATTTAAAAATTATATTATCATGTGAAAATATGCCGTTAAATAAAGCATTTAATTTTCAAAATAATTTACGCTTTACTTGGTACATTAAAACTTTTTTTTTTTTTTAATATTTATTTTTTATTTTTTAGGAAGTAGATAAATATTAGAGAATAAATTAACGAAAATTAAAATAGCAGAGTAGAAAAAAGGAAAATTTTTGAAAAAAAAAATAGGGAAACAATGAAAAAATATTTAAATTTTGTACGTGATTATGGAAAAAAATATTTGAAAAAATTGTGATAAAACTTCTAATATTATGATTTAAAGCGTCTTCGGAAATCGTTGTAAAACATTTAAAATTGACTAAATGTTTTGAAATCTTTAATTTTTAACTTAATTATGATGACGATGAATAATTTTCATAAACAAGACTTTAAGGTTGAATTACTTTTTTTTTTTTTTTTTTATCTAAGCTTTAACTTAAATTTAATAATGGATTATTTTTATCTTTTATCTGTTCATTAAAAAAATAAAATAAATACGAAAAGTTTTCTTCTGCAATCTTGTTAAGTAATTTTATTTGAGCTTTCAGCAAAATGCATAATTTTTTTTTGTTATTAAATGTCTTTTTTTTTTTAAGTTCTCGTAAATTTGTTAAAATATTTCTAAGAATATAATTTCTGATATATGAAATGAAATTCGTATTAAAGATAAAACTTTTCTTTTTGTCGTTCATTTAAAGATTTTATTACAATGCCATTATTTTCTGTTTTTTTTAATCCTTATGAAGATGAAGTTTCGTATTTTGTATTAATTTTTTTTTTTTTTTTTTGGAAAATGTTACAGGAATTTAGTTTTATAGTGATGTTTAGATACCCCAGCATTGACTTTAAAATGAGAATGACATTAGAATTTTGTTTTTATATCTAAAAATGTAAAAAAAATGTACTAAAATAATCCTGTAACAAATCCTGTAGTATTTATTTTTAACAAAAATAAAAAAATAAATAAATAAATTACCTGTTGACAAAAAATATGTAAATTACTTTCATTTTTTTTTTCGTTGTTGCTATTTTTGTTACGAAAAACGTAATAAATCTTAAAAATTATTAAAGGAAAAAAAAAAAAAACTGACCAAAAACAAATTGTCCTTAGACCTGCCAAAGTTTTTCGTCGTTTGTTTTTTACTGATGAGTGAATTAATAAGGCAATAAAAATGCAGATTACATTATTTTTCCTTTTTTTAAATTTTTTTTGTTCTTTTTGTGAAAATACCTTAGAAAAATATTTGAATTTTTTCCGTAGAATTATATTAAATGTAAAAAAGAACATCATTGTCAATGATAAGACCAAAAAAAAGGATCGTTTGGTATTTTTTTTTTTCAAACTAATTTTTATATGCTAATTTCAAAATATAAAATTTAATGTGATTTAACTTGTATCGCTATTCAGATTTTTTTCTTCTTCTTATTCTAATTAATTCGAGAATATAACATAAAAAGATTCGAAATAATGATATTTTAAGTGATGATGAGCAAATAAATTACATCAATTTTATTTTTTTTTTATTTTTATTTTTTAGATTGTGGGGAGTACATTAACATAATTATTCACTTTAATGTGCGAATACATTAGACTATTTTTGGTAATAAAGACAATTTAAAAAAAAACCGAATAAAAATTTAAATGATATGAAAAATTCTCTTGTTGGCAGGCAAAAGGACATAAGGATCATGAAAATTTAGAAAATTTTTCACTGTGAAATGCTTAAACTGTTGGGAAATATTTCTGTAAAAATAAAAGCTTGCTTTCAGTTCTAAATCTAAAAAAAAAATGTTTTGAAATAGTGAAAATTCTGGTTAGATATGCGATACACTCGGAAAATAGAATGAATGAAACCATTTTCAGAGTTCGAATTTAAAGCTTTGATAGTAATACATTTTTGGTGTTGTAACATTTCCAGAACTAGAGGGGTGAGTAGAAATTTGAAAAAAAAAATAATAACAAAAACAAAATCAATTAAAATCATAAAAAATCTCTTTAGTGCTATTTTCAAGGTCACGTCGAATCAAGAAGATTTGAAAAATCTTTAAGAAAAAACCGAAATTTTTTACTTTAATGTCAGTTATGAGCCATGACATAGGGATTTTATCCTTTACAGAACTTTAGATTAATTTTTTAAATAGAAAAAATTAAATGGATTATATGAGTAAAATTTTCATCTACAAAATTGATTTTGCCAAATAAAATTTGTTTCACAAGTTTTAAACTAATTTGAAAAAAAAAAGATATAAGAAAAAAAGTAGAAAATATACTCAACTTAGATATTTCAAATGTAATTATGTTTTTGATGTCTTTTAAAGTATAGGTATCGAAATGTAATCATACATGTCCCTGAATTTGTTGAACTGTGAAAAAATACGTGTCATGTTATATAATGTAAGTGAAAAAAACAACAAAACAAAAAAAAACTTTTTACTTTATTAAAAAAAAAAAATCCGATTTGCTACAAAGAACATTTCCTTTTTTGATTTGTTGAAAAAAAAAAAAATTATTGATGTCATTTTAAAAATGACAAACTAAAGGATATATAGTACATGTAATCGATCTCAATTGTTCAACATAAATAAAAACGGATATGACCTTGTTATAATTGGTGAAAAACATTGCGTGACTAATAATCATGATTTCTATATATTATGTATATATTTTTTTTTTTTATACGTAATGGTATTAGGGTTCAACAAACATGATATTTCATTAAAAATAAATTCACCATTTAATATATAATAATTTTGTGTGTCTTTTTTAAGTAATTTTTTGTTGTTTTTGTTTTGGTTTCCCTTTTATTTTTGTTTTTTTTTTTTTGGAGTTAAATTCTTGTATAAATTTATAATTTGGTTGTATTTCATTGTGTAGGTGGTTCGTGTTATATGTACAGCAGCTATTACATCTTTAAAAAAAAAAATTGTAGAAAATATGGTAAAATAATTGGAGAAAAGAAAAATATTGTTGGTCTATGAATTCGACAAAATGAGGAAGCACCTAAAAATAAAACATTAATGTTTATGTGTGTGGGTTTGTTTTATTTATTTATTTATTTTATTTTTTTTTTTTCAAATTGTGTTTAAAAATAATATGTTGTATGCTTAGAATATATGGGGGAAAAGAAAAAAAATTTCAAAACACGTTTAACGTGTTATTAATTATTGTTTTAAATACCACATATCCTTTTTTTTATCTCCTTCTGTACTTTAAATTATTACAATAATGAATAAAAGGTCAAGTGTAAGTATATCACACATGCAATTTATTTTTATCCTTTAGATAAAAATATATATATAGGTATGTAGGTATGTAAATATTTACCTAGATAAATAAATGTCTATAAGGATTATTTTAACCCTCTAATTACAAATTATTAAATAATTATTTATTCAATGAAATTAGTTTCACGTGCTCAATTAAAACAGATTTATAATTTGGTTGTCCATCGTATATGTAACATTTACGTTGGTGTATTTTTATAAGAAAATGTACACGTCCTATTTTGATGCAAGGATTTTCATGAAAAAAAATTCTTTTTTTTTTTTTTCGAAATCCAAAACGTTTTTAAATCAAAATCTTACGTGTTATAACTGTAAATTGCACTCTTGAACTTTGAACAGATTTTTTTTTTTTTGTACATGCGAGTGGGATGGTTGGTAATTGATAATACAAATAAAACATGTTGTTTTCGATTTTTTTTCCTTTTCGTTTTATTGCTTGAAAGGTGTACAACATTGGTCACATCTTTTTACTAATTGAAACACGTATTTCGTTACCTAACAATCAGATTTTTAGATTTTGTGGTCAATAGTCTATCACTCATCGCTCGTAGGTTCTGTTTCTACGATCATGTTGCAAAAGCTTCGAATATTTTTCTTTTCATTCATGAATCTTTGACAGTCTGTACATTTAAAATTTTTTCTTCTAGTCTCTAAGGATAAGAACAAGATCAACTGAAAACATCAATTTTCACGCTTTCATACTGTCTAAAATTTTACCAAATTCATCTGTCACAAAATTTTTCCACAATAAAGAATGAAATGATTTCCAAAAAATCGTAAATTTTCAACATAAAACGACAAATTATTCATTCAGTATTTAAAAAAAAAAAAAAAAATAAAAAAAATATGCCATACGTTTTCTATTGAATTTATTGTATTTTATAATGTGAATATTATAATTGACATACAATATGCTCATATTATGTACTCGTACACCAAATACCATACTTAAAATGAAATAAAGAATTCATAAGAGACGTGTTAGAATAATACACGATGAGCTTTAACGTCTAGACAATAAATTTTATTTCTAAAATAAATCAAACAGAATTATTTCTTTTTTTTTTTTCCTTTTTTCCTTTCATTCATTGTACCAAATAGTAAGTTGAGTAATTTCTAAATTGATGAAAGATACTTTCCAAAAATTTTGAAAATCTCAGTTCAATGAAATTATTATGATTTTTTTTCTATCTATCTTTGTGTGTATATGTGTTTTATGAATGAATGAAAATATAAAATGGTTGGGTGTTTCTATTTTTATTGTTTATACATATAATAATAATATGATAAGTATCATTTATTTAACAAGCAATTTAAGGATCATTATAATGATTAAACCATATTTTATTCGTCTTTTTTTTTTATTCTATTTTTTGTTATTGTTAAAGAGTTGTAATCATTCATAAATACTCGTTAATTTTTTTATTAAAAACATATTTTTAATAAATTGAAAGGATAGAAAACAAAAATAATTTATCATTAATTTAGATTGTTTATCGTTCATTTTAACCATGTTTTGTTTTTTTTTGTTTTTTTTTCATAGAAAGAAGAAGAATACATAATGAAAATTCATCGAAAATATTGAAGAATTCATTAAATAATTTATTAATTACGAGGTCTGCCGTTTTAGTAACAGGTAATGAATAAGGATATTACCAACACACATATAACTTTGTCTGTATACAACATTCGAAAAAGATAATTATTGGAAACCAAAACATTTGTGATAACAAAAACAAAAAAACCGTATCTGTCATTTACTCCTTATAAAGGCTCAATGCCTTAAAGTAATTCTATCAAGATGAGATTTTCCTTGAATGAAAATAAAATCCTTGGTAAAAAGCCAAATGTTGTGGAATTCACTTAATTTTTACGGCAAATTTAATTGAAACTATTGATATTGATATTGATTGACAACGGCATTAATGATAATTGAACTAGTCCAAAAAATCTTCCCTACTACTTTCAGACTGTTTTTATTTTATTACAAATCTGTCTGGTTTCCTCAGGATTACTCACAGTAATAATACATAAATCAAGCTAAAATAGAAGGTTATATTTTTTCTATTTTTAATAAAATATTGGTCCTGTACTACATTTGATAATCGTCTAAGGAAACGTATTCAATGTCATATTTTAATATTAAATTTTCTACACTTATTTTTCATCTTGACATCAGTTTAATTGTGACATCATGAGGGATCAATTTATCGTTCCATATTTTCAGATTATTTAATGAGTGGGTGGGTGAACGTCGTTATGGATTAATATTAACGTCCTTCATTGTCTGCAACCAATATACTAAGTGCATACAGGAATAGTCTCTGAAAATGTCGATTGCATATTGCTTTTTTTTTTTAAATTTTTTTCCATAGAGATATTTTCAAAACGTTTTATTTCATATTTTTCAATTTTTCACTGTGATGTTATTTGTTTTATTAAAATCAAAAAAATTTCAATGGTGATTTATTGGCCTTTCTGTAGTCCAGTTCATGTGGTTTTTAAGGTTTTATTTTTTCATATCATAGAATTTTAGTGAATGAAAAAACTGAAAGAAGAAAAAAGGTTAATTAAATTGAAATTCAAAAAAAAAAAAAAAAAAAAGAAGAGTCGTTGATTGATTCAATAAAAATAATAGTTATACAGGGTGTGTTTGTTTGCATAAACGCTATTTTTTATAAAAGCAGGCCCTTTCAAAACGTCACCTTTGCTGATAGTTGGATCTTCAGAAGTATGTGAAGCCACACCACTTCAACCATGATTTTTACTTAATTTCAAGTACTTAAAAGAATCCACTACTTTGAAAAAAACACAAAAGCTTCTACAGCTTCTAGTTTAAAAACTTGTAATTTAGAATTCTGTTCACTGAAAAAAATTCTAATAAAATTCAATGATTATATTAAATTACAATTTTTATTACACTTTCAACCTTTTAGAGTATTGATTATGATTTTTTGTAACCTCGACATTGACCCGAATATATAAACTTGAAATACCATCAGTAAACTAGTTTATATACGCACATAAAAATTCTCTCGTGTAATAGTCATTGTTGAAAATAAAAATGTCTCTGTTATCATGTTCATATGAGATGACATACAGAAAATTATTATGTAATACCTTGTAAACGGAAAATGACATATCATCATCATAAAAAATACACAAAAACATTTTTCTAGAATATATAAAAAAAAAACAATGAGTAAACGTATAAGAGAAGAAAATTAATTCAATTGTAATTCTCTACTTTTTTTTCTTCAAGTATTTATGATCCTTTTTTTTTTATTGATTCTGTCCTGAAATTCTTTTAAGGAAAATAAAGCAAATTAATCTTGAAAGTTCTTAAAGTGAGTAGACCATGAAAAACAAAAAACAAAATTTAGATATACGAAAAAATCTGTTTAAAAAAATTAAAATAATTCAAATTACCACAGATTTCTTGAAATTGGTATAATTTTCTTGCACAATATCAGACAAATTGAACTTAAAAACAAAAAAAAAAAGAGTAATTCAATCAAATTTGAAAAAACAAAAAAAAAAAATGTAATCAAAAGGACTTTTTCATTATTGGATTTACATATATTTATTTTATGTTTATTTTTCCTGAATTATTGTAAGATAAGAGATCCCTGTAAATTATGTTTTGTTTTTCAGTTGGTCTAACTAAAGTGTCCTTTGCTAAAAAAAAAAAAAAAAAAAAAGTGAAGAAGAAAATCAATGATATTCATAAAAATAGAATTTCATTGTTGTTGTTGTTATTGTTGTTGTAATAAATTTAAATTGAATAAATTCGATTAAAAACTTTTATAAAAATCATTTTATTTTTTTTTAAGATGAAATTTTCCTTTTGTATAAAATGTCATTCACAATGAACACGATGAACGAAAACATTCTTTTTTTTTCTTATGAAATGCTTGAAATGTGAGATAAGAAAAACTTTATTATTTTTTTTTTCTTCTTTTCGATTCTTATTTGAAAAATTGGTAAAAAAAGAAAAAAAAAACTTTTCTCCATCTTATTGTTAATTTTCAATAACTTTATGATCACGATAATTGTTTGAGTAAAATTTTAAAAATATTAAAAAAAAAAAGACAAGAACATTTTATTCATGAAAATTTCTGGGTAATCTTAAAGTTTTTTTTTTTTTTTGAGAATTTTCTTTTAAATTTTATCACAGTAATATTTGTTTAACATTTGTACAGTGTAGGATATAATGCCTTCCTTTTTTTTTTTGTTCTTTCCGAAATTTCATTTTTGTTAACAAAGTGTGTGCTTTTTTTATTATTTTCAATTCCTTTTATTTTTTTTTTTGTTGGTTTTGGTTTTATGTATACACACTTTTTTTTTTTTATTATTTACTTTTCGTCACATATTTTTCATCTGTGCAGTATCAAATTGCTTCCAATTTAGAAATTTTGTTTGAATAAAAATAAAAGACTGAAAAAAAGAAATATAAATTACAAAAAAAAAAAAAAAAAAAAAAAAGATAAATGTAACCAAAGAAGTGATACCACCAAAAGAATTGTTAAGATTGCCACTTTTGGGATTTCTGTATAACATCGTTCTTATAACAATTGAGGTAATTGGATTTTCTTTATTTTTTTATTTTTCGCAATATGATGAAGATATATATATTTTTTCATTTAAAAAAGAAAATGTAGGGTAAATACTCCTTTTTTCGACCAATTCTAAAATGTAACAGAGAGTTTTTTTCGAGTTTAAAACGAGCTATTTTGTTGATGAATGTAGATAATTATTTATAGTAAAATTTACAATAACCCTATAACCCAGAGTCTACAGGTCCTTGCTTTATGTCTTATATGTGTTTCAGAATTAGATTCCATCATTTGTCTCGTCCATCAACTTAAAGAAGACAAAATTTAATTATTTTTTTAAGTAGGTATGTCTGTATTGCAGAAAGTTTTTCTTGTAAAAGTCCTGTATAAATCTACAAAAACCATTAAAAAAAAAGTATGCAGAATGTACTCTAGCAATTTCCTTGAACTTTTATGTATTTTCCTCAGCTTCAAATTGCAATTAATTTTAATTCATCGTAAATTGCTACAATTACCCTACATGCATATAAACGAATACTATAGATAAAAAAATAAATAAAATAATAAAAATAATCATGATAAAAGAAATTATATTCAAATTTTTTATCAAAAAAAAAAAAAAAAAAAATATTATTTTGTAATTCGTGTATGTTTTTGGAGAAAAAAAAAATTGAAAGTTTTTATTAAATTTTATAAAATTTCATAGGTTCTTTTATTCAAATAAAATAAAATAATTCATACACACACACTCGTGAATTATGTTGATAATAACATATTCTTTAACAACAAAAAAAAAAAAAAAAAACAATTTTTTAACAACATCCGCAAGCTGTGTAATAATAAGCATTTATCTTACACTAAGCAACAAAAAAAAAAAAAAACATTGTGTGTAATGAAAGAAAAACGCCTATAGGTTTAAATCTAAGAAAAAAAAAACTCATTTTTTTTTTTGTCATAATGAATTTTTTCAGTCTTGAAGTAATTTATGATTATTTCACACTTCCAATAGAATCGATCCATATAAGGATACCCGAAGGCAATATTTAAATAATAAAAAAAAAAAATCGACTTTCTCCTTAAATCAGTTTAATAAGAAACGACTTATGACAATATTTTTCATTTGGAAAGATTTGGGATACACATAGTATGTACAAGGATATATTTATAGTACATATATGTCTACAATGCTATGATATTGAGAATGAATCTCAAAAAGGGTAAATGTCAATGATTATTACAATGAAGGTTTTTATGAAGGTTAAATTGCTAAATAAAAATAAAAATATAATCATTATGTGAGGGTTAAAGGGAATTTCTGTTTCATAAGAAAATGCAAAATGAAAAAAAAAAAAAAAATAAATAAATAAAAAATAATCATCATATATTAGGATTTTTCACATATGAGAAAGTCATAACTTTTTCCTATTTTCAGTTTGATTTCGGGTTACTATCGAGTTAAATGTTAAATAGTAATGTGATGTGTAATTGAAATATTTTCACCTACATATATGTACAAATAACAATTTAAAGAATGTGTAAATAATTTCCTACAGTAAAGATTTAAAAAAAAAAAAAAAACAAATATATTAAACCGCATAATTCGATAAAATTTATTAACTTACGTGTTTTGAATTTCGAAAAGTTTGTGAACAAAATCTTATAACAATCTAGTTTTTTTTTTTTTGTAATTTGTTAATAAAAACGCTCACCCTGTATTTTTTTTAATAATGAAGTATTGTACAAAATTTTAAGTATCTGTTCTCTAAATAAATAATTAAAGAAAACATAAGATATTTAAAATGATAAATTTTATACGTTTCATTTTTATTGTTATGTTGACAGTTTTAAATTCTAAATTATTCGGAAAGGATATTCTAAAAATGTACAAAGTAATTTTAAGGAATTTATGAAACAATTAAAAAGAATTAAGATTCTAACCATATTGCAGATAAATTTTTTTTTTTTTTAATGAAATACCTAATTGTAAAAATATTTTATACTTTAGGAATAGAAAGTTAAGAGAGGAAAGAAAATAAATCATAAACTTAATTTTTTTTAAAGTGATTTAATTTGAAAAATGTCCTTAGACCTATAATAAAATTTTAAAATACAACCGATACTTACTGACTTTAAAAACTTATGTTACCGAACAACAACAGATGATGAGGTAAAGTGATGATTAAAAGTAATGAAAGTAAAGGTTACCGCTGTTTGAAGGACCTTAACATTTGAAATAAGAAACTGTAACAACACCAATAATTTATTGGAAAATAAGGGTTTGCGTCTAGTTGCGTCCGTGTAAATCGAAACCGTCTGCTAATTGCATAGATCAAATAAAGCCAGGACTTTCATTAGTTTGAAATAAGGCTCTCTTTCAGATTTTTCAAGGATTATTTTTATCAGAGCCTATTGGTAGGTTCAACTCTTAACATAAAGGACCAGTAGTTAATTTTCTTTTTTTGTTCACTTAAATTCTACATTCATTGATTACCTTATCTCCCTTATCTTAACACTATTACCAAATTAAAATGATAAAAGAGGAGTATCAGAGCGGACAGGCTTTCATTTTCGGAAATCAGTCATTGGGGTGAACTTTAAAACTGCACGTGAGGCACCCAATATTATTTGCTAAAAGAGCCATAATTTAAAAGAAAAATCCTAAAACTAATTGATTTATGTTCGATTGAATTTTTCTGGGAACTTTTTAATAACCTCCGGTAGATGGTTATCAGTATTAGTATATAAATGACATAACATTCAATAATTATTTTCCAATAATTATGGCATAGGATTTGAATTGCAAAATAATTCTAAAAAAAAAATAATAATAATAATAAACTTTCTCAATAAAATATAATTGTGAAATTTTAAAATTAACCAATAAATTTTTATAAACCTTGAATATTGATTTAATAAATCGTGTACGCTATACAAAAAAAAAAACAAAGTAATAATAAGAATTTTTTATTTCACAACAATTATTGGAAAACAATAAAATATTTTAATTAGCATATGCCTCTACGCAATACGAAATTTTTTTATTGAACGTGTATTAAATCCCAAATAAAATATAATCGAGCATTAATTTTTAGAACATTTTCCCAAATGCAAAAAAAAAAAAAAAAATAATAGGTACATGCAAAATTTTTGTAAAAAAAAAATAAAATAAAATTCTTGATTTCATCAGCAAGAATTATATTAGAATATTGCTGATTTTCTATTATTAAAGAACAAGATTTTATATAGTAAAAAAAAAGAAAAAAAAAGAACAAGAAATGAAAGTCAATATTCTGTAACCTTAAAAACCCGAAAATTTTTTATCATTCTCATAAATTTAGTCGAGAAAAAAAAAAAAAATTGAGGAAGCTGATTATAATCTTTTTTGAAAAACCCATCCTTTTTATAGGTTTTTTGCCTTTTCATTTGAATTTTTTTCGGTTTTTTTTTCTCTTGTTTGGGGAATTAATTCGCCCCATAAAAATTGTACGTAAAAAGAAAAAAAACAAAAATTACACAAAATTCAGAAAACATAAAAAATACGCCATTTTTAACCACAAATTTTCTTTACGTATATATTTCATTTTGGTTACTGCTATTGTTATTATTTTGTTTGATTATCTTGCCCTCGATGATGATGAAAGGATGGGTGTCATGTGGTGTGTATATGTTTGTATTCAAGATGAATATATTATCAATCGTATCCTCTGTTAATACATATAATACCAAAAATAACAAAATATATA
Organism: Bombylius discolor; assembly: GCA_939192795.1. Lineage (NCBI taxonomy): Eukaryota > Metazoa > Arthropoda > Insecta > Diptera > Bombyliidae > Bombylius > Bombylius discolor. Next base: position 37,655,921 of record OW584241.1, on the reverse strand, counting down.
CAAATAATATATCTTATAATTTTGCTTAAAGATATAAAAATCATTGTTATCTAACACTCGTTTGCATTTCCGCCATTTCTGAATTTTTCTTTTATTTTATTTTATTTTTTTTTTTTTCGTATTTTATATCACAGAATCATGAATGACGCCTTAAATGGATATGATTTTTGAATATATAAAATATGGGTACATATACATACATTTATTTTGATGTGTATAGATATAAATATAGTTGATAGTATATAAGATATTTTAGTGTGATGTTAAAGTTTATTCTTTGTTTTGTATAATTTAATATTAAATGAGTGGTTCATCTTTTTTTTTTTTTTTTCTGTATTTTTATCCTTGTTATGGATGTTAAGGACATATTATCACAATGCTTATAGATTTATGTATAACATTTCTTGTGATTTATTAAATTAACAGCTTTTAATGAAATAATCCTCCTAAGAGAAAAAAAAAACAAGAAAAAAAAATTAGGGACATTATTTTAAGAAGAAAAAGATATTTAAAGATCTTTTTTATTGTTGAGTTATTTGTGTGTGTATAATTTTGAATAAATTTTTAGAGAAAATTAAGTTAAATTTTTCAAATGAAATTATATGTACTGTAAAACTAGCCGATAGAAATCAATAGAATTTTCTAGGAAAAATTTTATTCGAAATCAGATAGATATTTCTGTGAAACTATTTAAAAATTTAGTTCTTGCAATTTGAAATTTTATTGTGACCTAAATTGATGTTACAAATTCATAGAGATGAGGATTTAGTGAACACTCATATTGAATATCCTGCAAGATTAATTGTGAACTAAATAATCTATAAATATGAATAATAAAAAAATAAAATGGGAGAGAGGAAAATCTAAAATATTTTCCCATGTAGTTCAGATACATTAAAAAAAAAAAAATAATCCATTAATTTTTATTTATTCGCATTGACTTTCTAAATATTAAAAATTCAAAGTCATAAAAAACAAAAAAACTAAAATATTTTTCATTGCATAAATTAAATATAAATAAAAATGATATAAAAAGCCGCAAAACAATAAATGAATTTTTCACATAATAAAAAAATTTTTTTTTCTTTTTTTTAAATTTCTGGTAACTTTACGAGAGTACATAAAATTTTAAATCTCTGACACTTCATAAATTCTTGGAAAAGTTATAAAAGTTTTATTTTTATTAATTTAGGAAAATCACGTTAAAATTTTCAACTTGCTGATAGTTTTTTCGGATGATTTATTGTTAGAAAATGGAATTTTATTTTTTCTTGTTTCCCATATTATATGCAAAACTCTCACATGTATAAGGATTAGAGCTTTTCATAAAACTAAAAAATAAAAACAAAATCAAAATAAAAGATGAATGATATTGATTTACAATGGAAGGATATTTTAGTGAAACCAGTTACACAATGCAATTGTTTTAGGAAAAAAAAAAAATCTATTCTCATATGTTTGTTTGCATATATGTATGAATGAAAATTTTATTAATAAAAAGCATGTAAACTGGCATTAGAATATAAAATTAATTCAATTGTTTTTTTTTTTTCTATGCTAATAGAATTCTGTAAATCAAAAACACAAATAAATCTTTTATTGAATAAAATCAATCTGAAAAGATTCTATAATGTTCATACTTTTCATCAAAAGGAAAAATGAGCATAATAAAAAAAAAAAAAAATTGAAAACAAAAATAAAAAAAAACGAGAAAAAATTAAAATCTATACTTAAAAATTCTTTTCTTGTATTAAAAAGGTGTTTTTCTGAAGAAAATAAAGGCAAAAAAAAAAAAAAAAATAAAAAAATATGCAAATAAACAGAATAACATTGATCTTAAGTCGTGCGTTTACAATAAATTTTATGTATTTTGTGTACCTTAAAGTGTACAATTTATTTATTTTTATTTATTTTTTTTTTAAGTATTTAATCTTATTTTATTCATTACGTACAATCTTTTCATGAAGAAAATTCTCTTTCATTTTACTGCAAGAATTCTTATCGTGTATATATTATGTGGTATAAACAAACATTTCAACATCACATCTGGTAACTTCAACCTTTACACTTTGTACCAGCATCACCATTCATTTAATATGACAACGTACACACACACACAGATTATAATATGAAAACGTGAAAAGAATTTACAAAACAAAACAAAACAAAAAAAACAAAACAAAACAAAAACAAAAAACGGAAAAAAAAGTTAAATAACTTAGAATTTTAACGATTCTGTGTTGGAAAATTTTTTTTTTTTTTTTCAAAAAGTTTATGCGAGATATAAAAGTTGAAATTTTCATCTTTGAAAATGATTCATAAAAATAGCTATGTATATAATAGAGTACGTGAATGATAATTTAAGTAATGAAATCTCCCCGGTACTTAGATTTAATTAACATTATCATTAAAAGATTAAGCACAATAAACTTTTAAAGCACATTTTTACCTACAATTTACCTTTATCATGTTATACATACATGTATGATTTTATGTGTACTCATATACATATAGGTATGTATATCTGTATGTGTGCGTACAGACATATCATTTTTAAATTATTATCTAGAAAATTCATTTATTTAATAAATAAAATTATTTGTTAAATATTTCGTGAAAATATTGTTCTTTTATTTTGGAAAAAAAAAATTTCTAATTTAACTTTAATGCTTCAATTTGTGATTTTTCTTTTAATTAAGAAGTCTTTGCAGATTTTGAAAAAAAAAAAAATTTGAAAATTCATGTCATAGACGATATGTATGAGAAGTTTAGAAATTAAAACATTTTAGTTTGAAAGTACAAGGCACTAGGCGAGTGGAAAAGTTTATTTCCAGGAGGCTTGAATTTCTTACGCTTCAGACACAATAAACGCGAAAAGTAAAAGCTTTCGGTAATGATTACTCTATCTTCGCATATTGAACACAATTAATATAAAAGCATTCAATACACATAAAGTGAATTAAGGATATACGTACTGCCCGTACTAGTATGCTTTTTCACTGGACACTGTCCTTTTAGATATCAATTGGCGAAAATGGGGATTCAAGAAAATTACAATAACAATTTTTATGAAAGAGTGATTGAATTATCCTTTCAAATTTAAACGAATGATTCAGATTTATCAGATGAAATGTGGCCAATCCAGCGTTAGGGTATAATAAAAGATCTATCATGTAATGGCTGGTTCTAAGCCACTGAATGTATAATAAATAAACTCCTAATAATTAAATCTAAAAAAAAAAAAAAAAAATATTGTAATGCTTAATCTGTAAACAATAATTTCTCAAATTTCACGAAAATCAACTTATGAATTTTGGCTTCCTCTTATTAAAATTTAATAAATCCATTTACTAAAAATTTCTCTCTTGTATACTTTCCTTTCAAGTTATCTAACTTTTCAATTAATTTAAAAATCAAAAAATTACTTTAAAAGCACAACAAAAAATAAAAAATAAAAAACTTAGAAACAACTGTTATCCTTTTAAAATCTGTTAATAGCATTTTGTCAAAAATCAACCCTATTAAATTGTGATAAACTAACAAACCAAAATATAAAAAAAAAATAAAAAAACAATAACAAAATTCTTTAAAAGGTCTTATTATACTAATAAAATATTGTTCACCCCCATTAATTTTGGTAATTGGCTGTAGAAATGAATATTTCATGTTGTATATGTATGTATATGATGAATGTGTAACATTTAATTTTTTCTATTTTTTTTTCTAGGTTTTTTTTTTTTTTTTTTTTACGTAATAAATATTACAAATTACAATTTAAATATTGTTTGAATATTTATTTTTTTTTTTATTTGTAAATTTTTCAAAATAAAAAAAAAAATAAAAAAATTACAAAAAATAGAAGAGAAAGTGTGTACGCATAGTTCGTATATAATATATATTTATTTTTAATTTTACACATTTGTGTTTTTTTCTTTTTTTTTGCTTCATTCATAAATCAGAAGAAAAAAAAAAAAACCAACATTTGATTTATGAATCAAAATAAATTTATTTTCAAGTATAACATTGTATTTATTGTGTTAGATTTTTCTTTATAAATATCTTTATAAGAATTTACATTTTTACAAAATTGCCTTTCATTTTATATATGTTTACGTAATTTTCATTATAAAAATTGTTTGGTTTATAATTTTATTATTTTATTCAAATTTCAGACAATATTAAAATTAGCTAATATTTACATGATAGAAAGATATATTTTATAGATCATTTATGTATATCGTATATTTAGAGACGAACAAAAAAAAAACAATGCAAAAAAAAACAAAATTATTTTGTGAAAATTACAAGCACTCAATCATTTTTTGTTTAATTTTGCAAAAAAAAAAAGAAACAAAATAAAAATAAAAAAAATAAAACGCAACATTTATAAATAAATTATAAAATAATTGTGATGATATTGAATTATTATGTCTGTCTTCGTAAAATTTGCCTGAAATTAGAATTTTTTAAAATATGTTTTTTTTTTTTTATGGTCTATGTTTCATTCACAAATTTCTTATGATGATGAATTTTAAACAAAGAAAATAATGATATTTCTCAATAAATTTCCAAAAAATTTAAGTGAAGAGGTATACTTTAATTTGTTCAATATTTCATTTTAAAAGATAATTTCCAAAATATATACATATATTTTCTAGAATAAGAACGTACAAGTTGTTATCCGTTGAAGCTGTGAAGAAAATTTTGAAATTTAATATGAAGTCCTATCTAAATTCTATCGTCTGATAAATTCGCTCTGTTCATAAGGAAACCTACTTAAATTTAAATCAACACTTTAATAATAATTATTCCTTCTTAGTCGGAAATTTTTTGAATATGAGAAAATAGTTTTTCCCACACTTTTTTTTTTTGAAACTGGACTCTGATAATTTTTTCTAGTTTTTCTTTTATTACCTAGGCTGTGTGTAATTTAAACTACGAAATAATAAATACCTAAAATAATTCATGGAACGTATTTTATTTCCTTTTAGACTTCCCCAATGAAATCAATTGACAACTGAGATTTTCCTCTCGACAGCAAATAGGTTAACACAAAGTGGTATTCAGTATTTCAGTCAGTTTCATAGTTACTGTAGTTCCCTATGACATTTTTCTGTCTCATCCTTTTTTTTTATTTTAAATTTTGAGATTTTTAAGTCAGAAAATTCTACCATTTCATTTGTTGACTTTTTCATTAGAATAGAATTTTTTTCGACCAAGAATAATATGCTATAAAAATCTGAAAATATAATCGGATGAGTCAAGGTCAGGTCACAAATTCGAAAAAATATTTTGAAAATTTGAAAATGGAATTTTCTATTCAAAATAATCCCTGCCACTTCATAGAAAATCAATAACCTAAATCCAAAACAAACAAATAAAAAAAATTGCACGGCACAAACAATCAAAATTTATCATGCAATTACAATTTTTCGCATTTATTAAGCAAAAAATTAATTACCTTTATCATATTGCTGAATATTATTATTCATCACATGAATTTTTTTTTTATGAGATTCTCGTGCATAAACTTTATTTTATAAGATTCCATAAAATATTGATTGGTTTATCATAAACAGGATGGTATACTTTGATAGATTATTCGATTTCTATCTTCGATAATAAAAGTACATATATACATAAATTAAAAATGTTAGACTAATAGACACGTTATTATATTTTTATTTCTTATCAGGACGTATAAAATAATAAAAATTAATCAAGTTGAACGAATAATTTTATTATTTATAACTTTATTTTTGATGACAATGAAATGTTATATATATGGTTGTGTGTGTATCGATTGCAAATTTTTAGGATTTCTATACATGGTATCCGAGATTATTATATTTACAAAGTAACGACATAAGTAAAAGTTTTACAAGATTGGTGTGTGTGTTTGTTTGAAATGTTAAGACACCAGGCGACCTAAAAAAAATGTTCCCAGCTTTTCCAAATCATCCAACTTTTTCAAAAAACAAAAAATAGCTTATAAGATTGATCGGAAACTTTAAATACATCTGATGTTTTTAAAACTTTCATGGCAAACATCTTCGTATTAAAAATTAAAAAGTTATTGTACTCTTTATCAAAGAATTAACCAATAATCGTGTTTGTCCACTGTTGGAATAATCTGTATCTCGAATAGATTAGAATTGCCATGTTAAAAAAAAATTTTTCAATATCACTGGAAAAAATTTCTTTTATTTTTTTCGAAATTTCTATATCTAAAATTCTTTCATTTAACAAAACTTATCCTATAGCAAATTTATATTTCACATACTTATATCGCATACTACATCAAATTTCTTTGACCTTCAATAAAAAGTTTTGTTCTGATAAAATGAACAAGAACAGAAAAATGTTGAAAATGTGTTATGAATATGAAAGTTAATCATGAATCAATATAAAATTTAATGTTGCGTGAAAATTTTCTGACATTTCATAAAACTAACATTACACGTTGTATTCTATTTCCATTGTGTGTGATGATGGTTAACCTTTATTTAATCTTTAAGAAAGAAATTGAAAATGTATGTATTTTTTTTTTGTTTGTTTGATATTTTATTTGGACAGTTAAGAAAACTAAAAGGATAACGATGAAAATATTTTTTATCTGTGTGATATTGATATGTGTAAGAAATTGTGAAGTTGCATGAACATTTTGTTGTTGTTCATGGGGGAGAAAAATTAAAGGAAAATTTCATTTTCAATTCGACAGTGAGTTTAACTCATCAAGTTGTTTTTTTTCTTTTTTTTTTTTTTTTTGGTTTTCACTAGATAAGTTTTTTTGGTTTTGATAGTAATACTTTTGCACATTGCAACGCACGTTATCTTGTCGTACTGACGCGTCGCGTCGTTCTTGTATTTCGAGTAACCAAAAGGAAATTCAATATGGAAAATTTAAGAAAAAAAATACATATTTTTTTGATAGCGTATTTTAAAAACATATTTTTTCGTTTTTGAAATGAAAAAATACATTTTTTAAAAGTATAAAAAAAGAGAAAAAAAAAAATAAAAAATAAAGCAAGAAAAATACATTTTTTTTTTCAAACAATATAAGAATAATATTTTAAAAGACTTAAGACATACACAAAAATTACATAGAAAAATGAATGACGTATATGACATGAAATATTATCATGATGGTAATGCGTTGAGGCATTGGAATAATCTTTTTGTAAAAGATTTTATGTTATATATACCACACAAGATAAGCTACAAAATATCGTAATTTGTTTTATATGGTTTGTTGTTTTTTTTTTTTCTTTCTTCTTCATCTAAATATACATATTTTGCTTTAAGCAAAAATTAATGGTAAATTTAGTCTATTAAGCAGTACATTTGCAAAAGAATACAATTATCAAATCCCTTAACTGAAAGTTTTTATCTTTGTAATAAATTTATTCAAGTTGATTATATTATCCTTTTACATATGAAGAAAGAGTAAATACAATTTTTTATATACATATGTAATAATATGTTATATAAACTCTTTGTCGTATTAATAAAACAACAATCATATACACATGTGGAATTTAAAAATATATATATTTAGATGAATATATGTGTAGGTGTGTGAAATATATGCTTCATAATAAAATTTATAAAAAAAAGTAGTAAAGTGTATAATAACATTCATCCTCATGAGTTAGTTTTAAATAATACATACCTACATATGTACATATGTACATACATATATAGATTTTTTTTCTCTCATTGTCATTTTAAAAATATGTATGCAAGTTGACATAAGACTTTTTTTTCCATTAGTTTTTCTATGAGCAAATATACATTTTCCGAATAGTTTTCATACATGTGTACGTACGTAAAGGCGTAATAGAGTAGATTTTATGTATGTTTGTACATATTCTATATGAACTGACACGTGTTTGATGTTTTTTTTTTCATTTTCATTTTCTTTATTCAAGATTACAAATTTAATTTTTTTTTCTTATTTCGTCCTTTTTTTTGATTGTAGATACATAATCCATGAAATTTTAATTTTTTTATTATTAGAATGTATCAGTAAGTAATGTCGGTTTTAAGCACATATACTTTTGACTTGTTAGAGTTGTTTTTACATGATTTAGGTGATTCCAGTTTTGGTTATTCAAGCTGCATAATTGTTGTCCCTTCAACTGTTTTTTTTTTTTAATTTCTTTACAAAATAAATGAAAAGAAGCTCACTATATGCTTTTCCAGTTTAATTCAGGTTATATAGCGAAACTACTGAAATTTTTTTTGACCCTGGAGATACCCCAAGAAATGATCGGTAAATTACTTCATTTTGATGAACACACTTATTGGGCTGTTATGAAAAAATTGAGGAAATTTAAACAGAGAATGTTAAATTATTACTTTGTGTCAACATTTCACATTTAGTTCACCTCATCGTCCTTTAAAGGAAATCTTCCTCTGAACAAACTTGCGCTCTATTCGTTAAATAATACAAACAACAAAATTACAAATAAATTGCAGCTTGAAGACAACAACAAAAAAAATTCATTTATTAGTAAAATAGCCAGCCAGGGTGAACTCATTCTGTTCGCTTAAAAGTTTACAGTTCAAAGGAACAATCTCTAAAATTAAATTGTGAATTTAATTTTTTTTTTCAAATCTCAATATAATTAAATTTTTCAATGTTATGTTTTATATATGTACATATTTTGTAATGCAATGTTTACAAAAGCATTTTGTATTTATAAATTTACAAGAAAATCCTTTGTACATTTTTGAATAAAAGTAGATTATTTTTAAGCTTATTTTCAAGATAGAAAAAAAAAATAAGTATCTAGAAGAAAGTAATTTACTTTTTAACAAATTTTATCTTATTGCAATTTACAAAGAACAAAAAAAAAAATATGGAAAAATATTAAGAAAATTAACTTTTTAAAAAAAAAATATATATATGTATATATATTTTAAATATTTACATCAATTATGTATCTTGTAAAGATTACTTTTCACAAGAGCAAACTTGAAAGCTTAAATACACGACTATTAAAAATTTTGTAATTTTATTTATTTAATTTTTTTTTTATCTTTCATTTTCTTTTTTTTTTTTTATTTCTTTTTAATGCTGGATTTCATTTTATTAGCTGTTTTTTTTTTTTAAATTTTACAATGATGGTTTCATTTTATATATATAAAAAAAAAAACTCGTACTTATTTCAAACAAAGTCATTATTAAACTGACTTTTAGCCTTTTAATTTATTATTATTTTTTTAAAATTTTATTTTTTATGTTTTTATTTAGTTTTTTAATTTCTTAGAAAACTCCAATTTGATAAGAATTTCTTAAGTACTATCTGGAAAAGTTATTTTTTTTGTTTTTTTTTTGTTTTTAAGAAAAACTAAAACTAAAAAAAAAAAATAAAAAGAGATAACTTTTATCACAATTTTTTATTGTAGTAATGCATGAAAAAGTTAATAAAATAATTCTTAAGAAGCATGTGTATCTTATAAAACTTTATGTTTAATTTCAAAAGAAAAAACTTTGAACTTTTAATTTTCTTTAGTTTATTGAATTGAAAAAAAAAGCGGAAGAACAAAAAGAAAATATAATAGACGTTTATAAAAGTAATTTTTTTGTTGTCTTACTTTTAGCTAAGAATTTTTCAAAGTTTACTTTTATAGAAGTTTTACTTATTTTTCTTAAAATTTAAAGATTTTAACCGTAAATTTGATGGTTAGGACTTTAATGTATTTGAAGTTTTTCATTTTTCATAAGAAGTTCACGGTTAAAATTTTTTTTTTTGTTATTTCAAATAAACTATAAATGTTTATTTTTCGTCTAAAATACACCAGTCAGTGTGCGAGTGTTAACCGTTTAAATATATTTTTTGTTGTTGATTCTACAGGAAAATCTACTTATAAAAAAAAAATCACAAGAAATCTTTTCATAAGGCTTTATACCTAATAAATATTATTTGATTATGGACACACTTATAAATAAATACATTTTTTTTTCTCTTAGAATTTTATTGAATGATTATTATTATTTTTTATTTTTTTATTAAACAATCTTATATCCTACGACGTTACATAAAATTTAACATTTTATATATATTGATTTTTTATTTAAGTAAAGAAAATAATTTGTCATACGAAAAAAAAGAAGAATGTCCTGTGATGTGATACAGGATACACACGCATCACATTTATATATTTATGTATGTTTTTTTTTTTTCTTGGGATAATAATAATAATCATAAAAAATGAACCTTTCAAATGAAATTTCACAGTTACAGGTTGACAAACTAAAAAAAGATTTTTACCTTAGAAAATTATAATTGGATAGATACATTTTTTTTTTTCAATTTTTTTTTTTTTGTATATAAAAAAAGGAAAAATATTGTTTATTTTGAATTTTTTTAAGAGATTTTTTTTTTTCGTATTTTAAAAGCGTGAAGCTGTGTGAAAGCTTCTTAATAATTTAATGTTCTCTAAGGATGAAAATGAACATAAAAGTAATAAAATCTTATAAGTTGATTTTTTTTTTTAAAAAAAGTAAAATATTATTATCAATCTACGAAATTCATTTTATAGTGTAATTTTTTTTTTTCAATCTTTAATTGCTTAAATTTGAGTTCTTTTAAACATGATCTATCTGTAATTTATTATGTACATATATACATATAAAAAAAAAGATATTTTATGATAATTAGGTAATTTGTATGGCTGTTAAACATTTTCAAGCAATATTTCTCAAATAACCTTTATGAGACGATTTTTTATGATTATGATTGGTGATTTTAATTGTACATGTACGTTATAAAAATTATGAACTGGAACTGTAAAAATAAAAAACTATATATAAGACTGCAGTGGAAACACACTACCACATAAGTGACCTTAAAAAACTAGTTTTATTTTTAAATTTTCTGGAAAATGATTTTAGGAAAATTTTTAAAGAAATTTTAAAAATAAAATTCTTTTAATCTCAATGAGCCTTTTCCAATAGAAATTCCGATATGTTTGAAATTTATGTCTTTTTGCAAAGAATTTCTTTAAAAAAATGTTTTTTTTTTTATTTCAATCCAAATTACATCACAATGATAATTTAAGTTCTTATTAATCGAATTAAACAACAAGTAAAAAAAAATGACAAAAGAAAAGACAAATAACTTCTGAATTTGGAAAAAAAAAAATTAAAACTTTAAGCTGACGAAAACTTTAAAACCAAAATATAAAAACGCTTACACTTTGAAATTTTTTCTTTTACTACAAAAACCATGTTATTTTTTGTGCTAAATTTTTTCATTGTTTTTCACTAATTACTTTTTCGAAGTCCTTTTCCTTAATTTTATGTCAAATTTATTGAAATTAAGACATGATGCTGTAAAATTTGGATCTGGTATTCTGAAAGGACTCACATATGGTTCACCTTTTAGAAAATCATTACGATTGTATTGTGTCATTTTTGCCGATACATCTGGTGATTTTTTCATCGAAAAATATTTAACAAAATCTACAGGTTCTTCTTCATATTTATTGATAGAAGGTAACTGTGATTTTTTAAATTTTATATCTTTTTTTGGTTTTGTTTTTTCGAATACAATATTTTTTAAATTTTGTAATTTCATTTCGTAATTTGATTTTGAAGAATATATTGTTTTTTTAATAGATTTTGGTATAAAACCAGGTTCATAATTTTCATTAAATTGTTTAAAATTTGTCCATAACCAACCCATATTATGTGGAACATGTACATTTGTTATACAATTTTTATGTCCAGCAAAATTTAACTTTAAATCTTTTGGTACATGATAAACTCGTATATGACGTTTCTTTTTTGTTACCCTAAAAGATAAAAAATTCAAAAAAATATTGAAAAAAAATTTACAAATTTCAGATTTTTTACCTTTTATCTTTTTTGACTTTTTCCTTACCGATTTTTTCACTTTCAATATTTTGTATTTTTGAATTTTTATTCTTTATCCTTGCAGAAATTGTCTTTGAAGATGATTTTTTTTCAATTTCTAATAATTTTTCAGATTTATTTAAATCATTTAATTTTGATTTATTAAATTTTGGTGGACATTTTTTATTTTCTATTCCACCACCATAAATTCTTTGTAATTCTTGTAAAATATATGCCGATCTTGAACGTTCAAATTTTTTTTGTGTTTCTATAATTTTTTTACATATTGTTGCTGCATTTTCATGATTTTTTTCTATTTTACTTTTTTTTTCATTAATTTCACATAAAATTTTATTATCGATTTTTGTATCATGATCATCAGTTTGAATAATTTCATGAATTTTTTGTGGAACAGTTTTATCAAAATTTGTTGATAAATTTTCAATTAATTCACGACAACTTTCTTTAACACGACAATGTGCACATGGTTTATTTTTCGTTTCCGAACATTTACAACGATTACCATTTGATGAATATTTATTTTGAATTTTATTGATTTTTTTAATTTCTGCTCCCCATTCTTTTAATATGTCATCAGCAGTAACGGTATCATCATACATTGCTAACATTGGATATTTTCCAAAAAATAATGGTTTATAACCACATTTTGGGCATTTATTTCCTGGGGTTCTTGTTAAATCTTCATTACAAATGGAACAATTCCTTTTTTTTTTTTTTTTTTTTTTTTTTTTTTGAAAACAATAATGTTAGTAAATTTATTATTAATAATTATAAATTATGGACAGTCTTACATTTGTCGGTTAAATATTGATGTCACTTTTGGATTCGATGGAATATTTTCATCTTTTACGAAAGATAATGGATCAAATTTAATATCAGATATTTTACCTGTAGCAAATAAAAAATTCAAACATTTAATTAAAAATTTCACTTTTTCTTTAGGAAGTTCAATAAAGAAATTAGCTTGAACTTACATTTTTCAGAATTTGATGAAAGCTTATTTTGCTGATCATAAGAACTGTTATCAAATGAAATATTAAGAGAAAAATTATCTCCAGAGCTGCTCATTTTTTCTATAATTTTTATTTTCAAAATTTTTGTATTCAAATTAGGGCGAAAACATCAATTCGAAAAAGAAAAAAAAAAATAATTAAAATGATTTTTCTAAAAAATTAAAAAATAATTATTTAGAATTTCTGCTTTTTCTAATAAAAAAAAAAAATTAATTAAAATTTGAAAAAGAGGACAAAATAGAAATAACTGATTTAAAAGAGTTGACAATATGTAAAATAAGGAATTTTTAGTTTTAGGTAACTTTGATTTAAAAATTAATTTTAAGGGGTAATTTACATTGCAACGACAAGATATTCTTGTCAGATAATTAAACAGAAGGCAAAAATAAAACAATAAAAAAAATATCTACCCTAGTTTTTTCCCTAAATGCTTCTTCGTATTTAATGGAAAATTAATGAATTTGAACTTAATCTACCCCACGTTCACAGAGAAAAAAAAAAACTCATCTGCTTTTCAAAAAGAAAATCTACCGTAGTCAGAATGTCAGTGGTTGGTACGGAAAATAAATTCAAAAAAAAAAAAATAAAATAATAAAACCCAGAATACCAAAAAGAAAACATTTTTTATTCAATAAATCCGGTGAGATAAATGCAGCACCTGTAATAAAGGTGGTGAAAGATGGTGAAAGTAAATTATTGAATTTTTTTTTTTTTTTTTTTTTTTTTATAAAATGTGTTAAACAAAATTTAATAAACAGCAAAGTAGAATGTAAATGAAGAAAAAGGCAATGTGAAGTGTTAAGACTTTTCCTACTTTTTTTTTTCTCCTTATTTCACATTATTAAATTATATCGGTGTATAAAGTTGTTTTCCTTAACTGTAACTTCCTTGTGGAGGTTTTGTTTTTGTTTAAAGCTAAAAAAAAACCAACTTTATATTTTATAAACAACAAAAACAGAGTATAAATTACGTTTGAGAAATAAAATGAAAAAAGTGTTTTAATTGATTTTTGTGCGCAAAATTTCAAAAAAAAAAAAAACGATAGTGTGTGAAGTTTGAGTGAAAAAAAAAAAGAAAATGTTAATTATTTTTATTTTAATTAAAATATGACAAAAAAAAAATCTTTTAAGTAAAAATATTAAAGATGATTATAATGAAAAGAAAACTTTGTCTATTTTAATTTTGTTGAAGCAAACAAAAAAAAAAAAAATAAATAAAGTGAAAAAATGATATGTTGTATTTAATTTCCTATACAATATGTAATTTACCTGGTACACGCAAACTGGTGAATATAACTAATGAACATTTTGATGTTTGTAAAATAAGATTCCGGAAAAGTTTCAAATTTTCTCCTCCCCAAGGAATATGATACACATAAAAATCATTTGTTTACCCATGTAATAATCTATCTCTGACAAGTTTCATTGTTTACGTCACGTTTGATCACCTGTTAGCTTTATTGTTTTTTATTTTCTTTCCTATTTTTGTTTTTGTTTTTTTTAATTTACTCTAAAGTTTCCTAAGGGATAATATGGCAGTAAATCAAAAAGTATTGTTAATGCTAGTAAATATTTTATTTTTTAATTTTTAATTATTTAATGGCAAATTTGTTATATAATATTTTTGATTTAATAATGTTTCTTACTTACATATATTTTTTTGATTTTAAAATAATAAGAAACACTTGACGTAGGTGCAATTTTCAATTTTCATCATCTACCAGTATTTACAATATATATATTCTTGCGTCAATGTAATTATAACTGAAATAAACTTGTTACATAATTTTTACCTATAGAAAATATAAATGAAATCTGATATAGTTGATAATCTGGAAAAATGATAGTTAATCATAATAATCAATTGGTTCTTAGAAAATGAAAATTCCAATTAATTTGTGATAAAATAATTAACTTGTAAAACGTAAATCAGTTATGTAATAATTATGTAATAATTGTTTTAAAAAATATTTTTATTAGAATCAACTTACCTTCCAACTTACAAGATATTATTATGAATGATTACATAATGATTATGAATGATACAACATGAATGAATGAAAAGAAAAAAACGTAATAAGTAACTCAAGTACGTTTTGTATTGGGAGTTTCCCAAAATTTAATCTAGAAATTTATTTGAAAAAAAAAAATAAGTCGAAGAAAAGCGATTCAAATAACTTAGTTCATTTCTAAATTTAACATTCAATCGCAAGCGTAACTTTCCATCATCATCCATAGCACCACTATCCCATATCGATCCTTGCGGCCTTCTGTATTATGTCCTTTCACTCACTTTTTTTTTTGTGTCTTTTGTTCTGCAACTTCTCATACCAAATTTCTCTATCCTCTCTCTCATTCATCGAGTCTGTAGATCTCATTTTTGACCTTTTATAGCTTATCTCTTTTTTTCAGATTTATCCTGATAAATTTTACAAAAGGATGTTCATCCTAATATAACTACTTGTCCTACCAGTGTCATTCTCTGTAGTTTAATGAATGCACTTATTGACCTATTATTTGCTCCATGTTTTGTTGACATACGTCACATAACTTGTGAAACATAAATTTAACATTTACAATCAAAAAACAGACCAATTCTTTTCAGGATAAGTTCTTTTTCATTCTGAGTTGCTGTCGCAAACATAAAAAAAAAAACAAAACTTACTCTTATAAGAAAAAACACATCGAACAACTGGAACAAATTTTTTCTTTTCACCATCTAAAATGATTTTTAAAAATTTAAAAGATTAAAATAAAAGATTTCCATTAATTGAAAAATATTCTTAATCTTATTCTAATGAAGAAAAATAAACGAAATATTTTAAATTGAATTTTTCAAAATATTTTCATCCTCTTAAAAATGAAAACATATATTGATCCTTTTAACTGTTTCTATATATCATCTTTAATTTTAAATCATCTTAAAGTAAATAAAATTTCATACTAAATAATAAAGTTCTATAAATTTGAAAATATTTACATTTTACAGAAAATAATCAATATTTTGACTTTAATTAATTTATTGTAAATATACATACATATAATAGCACTTTACGTATATATATAACTTTAATATGAAAAGGTAAATATTTCATACATAATGTATATATTTACTTTATTATACAGAAAACAAAAATAACTTCAAGTTAAATAAAGTTGTTATAAGTTAAAGATAATAACATTCGATATTCAATAAACCACTCATTCATTCATTTTCAAATATTCTAGTCTTTTTCTAATTAGAAAACAAAAAAAAAATCATCAAACATTTTCCATTATTTCATTCATAATCTTTAAAAAAAAAAAAACAAAACAAAACAAATTTTCCACAAAAATAAAACAAAAAAAAAAAAGTTTTATTAAAAAATATTTAAAGATACTTTACTATTGAAAAACAGATATTCAATTTAAACATGTAATTCTCGTTATCTATCTTTTTGTGAACTTTCATGTTACTTTGCTAACCTTTTATATGATTAAACATATTATATACATACATACATATATACCTATGTACATATTCCTTGAAAGTTTCTACAGGTAATATTTTTGCATTGTGTATACAAATAATGATTAGTCTTTATATTGGTGTAGTAGCTATAAAATATTGATATAGTTTATTTAATATGTACGTATGTGGTATGTGTATGTATATGTCATATTTTGACATGTTTTATGATGGTATATGAGTCAAAAAATAAACTTATACTTGATAAGTACAATTTCATGAAAACTTTTATCCACAAGTGAATTTCCTTTTTAATGTTCATGTGTGTTTATGTACCTACATAGTACAAGTATATAGTTTATTAATAAATTCCAATATCAAATATTACTTAAAGGTTATAATGACAACTTTAGATACAGTTTATAAGCCTTTAATGTCAAACAAATTGAATATTATGGTTGAAACATTCTGAAAAAAAAAAAAACTTTCTACTGTGTTTATTTAACTTTCTTTTATTTTATTTATTTTATTTATTTTTTTTTTTTTGAAAATTGTTAGTTATGTTAAAACTAAAAGTAAATACTTTCATGAATACAAAAGTTTCAAATTAAATGAAATATTTAATCTATTATGTTTGTCAGTATAGATGTAGTTTAGAAATATAAACAGATATGTATGTTTGTATTGTATGAAACAGACGAACAAAAAAAACAAATTTTTCACTTTTAATACTCGAATATGTTTTAACACGTTTTCATCAAAAATCCATTTTCAAATTTTAATATCTCCGGATTCCGGACTCTGTCATCTGATTAATTTAAAATTTTCGCACATTATTCTTTTCATCGTTTTCTATAAAACTTCTTTTAATACAATTATGTTACAAAAATCCTTTCACTAGGGCAAAAGTTAAAAGGGTAAAAAATCATTTTTGTTGAAAAAAAAATCCTGTTGTGATTTTCTTGAAGTATTTTTTGTTTTAATGCTTTTTGTTTGATTTAAATCAGTGGAAAACAGCCCAAAATGTAACTGTCAAAATTTTTTAAGTTTCCAGACACTATTCTAAAAGGATCTAGAAAATAATCTCGACATTTGATGACATTTTTTACATAAATTTGTTTGTGAGTGATTAGAAATGATAATTTTGGTCCTCCTGATTCCAAATCTGCTCTGTAAAACTTTAGGTTTTCGAAGTACAGCTTTAAAAAGCTTCAAAAAACGTTTAAAAAATTGTGAACAATAGACGGTTAATTGATTGATCCTACCCTTAATTTTGATATCACTTTCTTATATTAAAATACAGCTATACATCCTTATTTTTATTATTGTGATATCACGATAAAATGATTTTTCATGTATATAGTATAAAACATTCAATTTTAATATTTTCTCATTAAAATTTCAATAATTTAATAATAAAAATTTTTTCAATTTTTGTGATTAATTTAAAATGAAATAAAACAAAAAAAAAAAAAAAAAACAAAAATCGTTAATTAAAAATTATTTCTCATTTTTATTTTATTAAAAATTTATCAATTTTTTTCAATTTCAATAAAACGAAAAAATAAATTAACGATCTTTATAAATGTTTAATTAAAGGACGAAATACATTTATAATTTTTCATTGTAATTTATGTACATTGTCTTCTTCTGGAATAGGATAAATTTAAAGGGGGAGTTTCAAAATCACAATGTCCTTTTTGTAATTCATATTTATTAATTCTTTAAAATGTAAAATAGAATAGAATTGATTTTGAATTTGAAGGTTTTGCTTATCAAAATCCTTAAGAACGTTGTTGAGTATTTTCCACAAAAAAAAAAGCTAAAATTTTTTCTTGAAAGGCTTGAAATTGGTCCATCAACCCTAATTCTTATTTTTTATTTAATGGTGTAAATTATTCCATAAGGATTAATTAGACAGTTTATATTTAATATTAGAAAAAAAAAGCAATTAAAATCAAGTAAAAATTATATTGAAAAGGAATTTATATAAAGTGGCAATCCTTTATTATTACTTAAATGAGATACCATTAATTATCTTAAACACTTAATTGTATTTCATTTCATTGATATTAAAAGCAAAAATTTCAAACCTTTAAAATTTGTTTTTATTGTAATATACAATAAATAATATAAGCGATTTTAATTTTAACTGAAGATAATTATCATATCATGACGTTGATCCCTTTTTCTTCTTTAATTGACCCATTTAAAATATTTTTAGATTATTTTAGAATGTAATTATACCTGTTCGTATTAATTTGTACGCGGTTAAAAATTACTTAGAATTATGTTATACTATCTCAGCCGCCATTTTGATGGTTGAGGGTGTGGAGTTTGCAAACATTCACGAACACTCACACAATAGAGTTAGTTATTGCCCGTTTCTAGTAATACCTTATTGTTTTCTACTAAAAGAAAAGATCCTATCTAAAAGTTTAGAACAGATATCCTTTATTCTAACTACGATAGCATCACATAAGTGTATTCTTATTCAAGAGAAGGCAAGACATTTATAAAGGTAGTAGTTGCTTCCGCGTTCTCCAGACAATCCTCACACATAACCGCCATCTAGTGTTGTAGCCTCTGATTAGTCGCTCTACCCTCTGGCTTTTTCAAAAATCGTTTGGTTGGCAGCATTTTTTGCCATTGAAATTCTTCAGTCGTTATCTTAGACGTACGTTTTTGTATATTTAGACATCAAGGTTTTTCCTAACAGGAATTTAAAAAAAAAAAAACTTAATATTTCTATATATTTTTTTCTTTTCAAATTATCACAAAAATTTTTTAACAGTGTATCTCTATATATTTTCAACTCATCTTGTTATTTTTTTCTTGTTTGATTACAATTATTCAGTTGAAATTATTTCTTCATTGTTTTTGTTGTTCTTCGTGTAATTTTGTAAAATTCTTCTAAGAACTGACATGAATTTGTTCAATTTCAATACATTTTTAACATAAACCTTAAAATTTCAATCTTTTCTAAAAATATGAAAAAAGTTCTTACATTACATTGTACGACAAAACGTTAAAATTCATTTTAATAAAATTGAAAAATAAATCACAAAAAAAAAAAACTTTCAAATAATATAATTTCTTTAATTAAAGTAAAAATACATTCGCAATTTTAAGAAATTAAATGGATTTTCTTAAACTTAAGAAAAAGCAATTTAACTTTAAAAAATCTTCATTTCTGAATAACAGAGGTCAAAAAGGAGAAAACTCTAATGATTTTAAGATTTGAAATATGGTTTCTTATTTTTTGAATAAAAACTTTTTTTCTTCTTTAAATAAAAAGAAAAAAGTATGAAAATTATGCAAAAGTACAAAAAACTTTTTTTTTAATGTGTTTTTTTTTAATGATATAAAATCTGAACAGAATTTTAAGAACAAAAATTATACAGTAGAAAATTCAGAATTCTACTACACACACGAAAGTGAAGCCTTAATCATCACAATAGAAGCAGACAAGAAATTGAACCTGTTGCGGTTTAAGATTTTAAAGAAAATTCTATAGGTTGTGCAAGAAAAGAGTTTGTAAAGTTTGATGGGAAGATATTAGTGGAAAAACCTCGGAAAAGGTGTAAGGACGCTGTTAATGAAGATGCGTGGGAGCTGTTAGGATGCCGAAACTGTAAAATGAAAGAGAAAAGGACTTCTTGAAGCTCGATTTGGCCACAGCACTATTAAGAATGATTTGTCAAAAGAAACACAATTACAATTGTTTTTTTGTGTAAATTTTCAAATACACATACAGTCAAATATGATTGAAAAATCATAAGAGTGTCAAATGGTTCTAACTCTATTCTATTGGATAATTTTGGAATATATGTATGTACGTATAAGCCCTAAATTTACTCTGCTTCTCTAACGTGTCAAAAATAATACTTGTTGGAAGCCTACTAAAATTTTTCAATCTTCACCTGAAAAAATAAAACTTGCAAGGACATTCTTATCCTACAAAAACTCACTTACAAAAAATTTAACTAGACGTGTTTTTGCTTTTTCACCAGAAAGAAAATCCTTTCAAATCACCAACCTTGATTCTTCTCCTTAAAACAGTAATTTTCATAATTCTCAGTATGAGATCAAATTTGTAAATATGTTTTTCTTGTTTATTGAATTCGAAATAAAATTAATGAAATAATATTTTTGTTATTATTGTTTGTTTTTCTTCATTTTTAAAATGATTATGACGCACTTGTGTATACGTTGAAACAGAAGGTTAGAAAAATTAATTTTTTTGAAAAAAATAATATGATCAAAATTGTAAAGAAAAAAAACAAAAATTAGAGAAATCACATTTTTCTAATTATCCCTATAGAAGGATATACATATATTTTAAATTTTATCAAAATCGATCAATAAATATCGGAGATATGTATGTATGTATGTACGAATTTTGTAACCTCCTCATTGTGTTAAATCTTACGTAAGGAATAAATTTGTAAATCATCCTGTTAAAAACTTTTCCATTTGACGGGATGTTTTTTTTTTATTTTTTTTTTTTTTTTCATATTTTCTTCATAAATTTTGTTTGGAAAATTTGAAAATTATATGTAAATAGGATATAATTATAATTTGTCATTTTCATATTTATGGAAATGTATGAATTTCCGTAGTTTTATTTATTTTTATTTTTTCATTGAATTTCAGGATAAAATAACTAGGAAGTACTTTTTTAAATTCTATTTTCATATTGAAATTGAAAATTTAAAGAATAAAAAAAAAAAAAAAAACCGTCATACAAGCTAAAATTTAAATTAAATTTGTACTACGTAAATATGTGTGTGAATATGTAGTTTTAAAATTACATATATCGTTGTGTCATTGAAAAATACTATATTATAAAATTTTCTGATAGTATAAATTTTTATCTAACATAATTTATATCACAACATTTATGCATAAATGAAATTTTTATTTAAAAATCATACATTTTTTTTTTATCTTTTAAAATACTTTCAGATACTTCTAATATTGTATATAGATTGAACAAAAAAAAAATGTATATATTCACCAATGCTACGTACATAAAAAATTCAATGTAACGTCTCAGTAAAGACATGATTTCAATTTTCTATATGAAAATCAATATAACACACATTTTATTTATAAGGAAAAGTGAAAATTTAAAGAAATTGTAACTCATTTACATAAATTTGTGATGATTTTTGTAGTATTATTATTATCAATACATGTACATTGAATACTTTACTAGAATGTTGCATGTGAAGTGAATTTCTATTTATTTTAATCTTTATGCTTATACTTGACAAACCTTTTGGTTTAACAAAAAAAAAAAAAAAAAAAAAAAAAAAAAACACACACACTGTACTGAAAAATAAATCGATTTTCTGTAACACAACATTCAATTTTTCAAAAAAAAAAAAAAAAAAAGGAAAAACAAAGTTTTCTTCGAAAATAAAATTCGATGAACTTGGTATTTCCTTTAAAAGTTACTTCAAGGACTTTTTCTGCAATTTCAAAAAAAAAAAAATAACTTGACTATCATCAATTTTCTCACCAAAAAACAAACAAAAATTTTCTTGTAAGTCAAAAATTAATGCACCTGAAAATTCTACAAACAATTCATAAGAGTTATAGCCGTCATGTAAGAAATTAATGTCCTTTTTCAATTTGAAATATCAAGTGTTGCTATCGGGTAATAACTTTTAAGGGTATGTACATAGCTAAAGACCGTTATATAAGTAACTTATGTATATGTACATATGTACATAAGTTAGTGAAGTTCAAATATATTTGAATTTCCTTTTTGTCCTTGGAAAATAACAAAGGATTATTTCTTTCGATTCATTGAAAAAAAAAAAAAATTATTAAATTTTTCTTGAATAAATTCTTTCTGTATCCGTTCAGTATGAAAATAAGTACTATAAATTATATTTATGTGTGTATATGTATAATACACAGGTGCTTTTAATATTGAAATTATATTTCTATGGAATATAAAAAAAAAAAAAATTGATTTTATTTCTGCATCAAAAATTTGTATTTCAAAAGGATTCATATCGCTAATACTCATATGAAATTTCCGCATATGTGTTAAATGTTGCTATGAGTCTTTTTTTTTTCCTTTTTGAAATTTTCTTATATAAATTTTTTATTGACATTTTTTTTTTGTGTTGATATTATAATAAACCATTACCAAGGAAATATATAGTATATAAAAAAAAAATTGCAATAATAGAAAATTTTGACTTTTATACAAAAAAAAAAAAAAAAAAAAGTGAAAAGAAAACATCCTATTTACTTTAACTTTTTTTTTTTTTTGTTATTCTTGAAATACGCATTTCATAAAATTCAACTGTGTGTAAGAAAATAAATTTGTTTATGAAAAATTTCAAATAAGATATTTTGTCGAAAAGATATATAAAAAATATACACATACATACATATGTAGGTACTTTAAATGTATAAAATAATATATGCAACATTACATCTGAACGTAAATAACAACATTGTATTTAGAATCATGAAAATTCATCTTTTTATCACTTTTTCTTATTTAAATTGTTTTTTTTTTTTTTTTTTTTTTTTTTTTACAAGAAATATACATACATATAAGAATTAAAATTTATGTTTGTAATCCTTTTTCATTTATTTTTACAGCTGCTACTTTTAAAATATATGTGTCTTATGTATCTTATACAGTAGATATACAAGTAAATTTTCATATTTTAGTATTTAAAAAGAAAATATATATACATATATCTTGCAATATATAACACAAATACACACAAACGCATAAAAAAAAAGAAACAAACATATTATATTGCAGAATGTAATAAAGAATTATATATTCTATATTTTAAATATGAACAGTCTTTTAAAAGTTTCATTTAATGCAAAAGTATGTTATGTTCAGATACATATCTGGTATTTAATCATTTTGTTGTTGTTGTTGTTTTTTTTTTTTTGTAGCTATATAGTTTGTGTTGCTCTTATTTTAAAATAAAATTATGTAATTTCAGTTTAATTTTAATATCAAGGGAATTTCAATTATTCCCTTTGTAGTGGAAATTTATTTTTAAGATTTTTATTTTTGAAAAAAAAAAATTGGAAAGTAGAATATTTTTGAAAATTCTTTTCCAGGACACAGTTGTACAATAGGAGGACAACAAACTTACTTGGTATGATAGATGGATAGGGACTAGTGCAGTAGTTTCATGCTTTATTGACTGCAGAATTAATGTACTCCTTCGCTTGTAGGTTTCTGTAAGTCTGCTCCCAAAAGGATACATTTTTTTAAGTTTTCATTATTTGATCATTCTTTTGTGTGGCTTCTAGGTAGACTAAAGAAGATTTCTAGTTCGCATCAGAAGTATAAGCTGTCGGTTTTATTTGCTAAAAAATTCTCTATCTTAGTTCTTTTAATTTCCTCATAGTACGGAACCTCATCTTTTTGATTTTTTTTATACAAGTAACATCTAGCTTCGTACTTAGTTCAACTCAAAATATCCCTTAAGCCTGGTTCAGATTGTATGGCAGTATTCTAGTGACAAGTAATTTATGTAGTAACTGAATGCCCATGAGTAAATCTACTTTTTTTTCTTCTAATTTTTCGGTGGAGTATCACATGAGTTCCTGAACTGTCACTGACTAATGAATCTGTGTTCTGGGTATTTTTCAGCAACTAAAACGTTTAGTTTTAAGAAAATTCAAATAAAATACTAACATAATATGTGGAAGGACCAAGACATGAAAGAAAAAAAAAAAAACAATTTTTTAAAAAAGCGTGAGCTATAGGGTTAAATTTTGAAATAGTTTCTGTATGAAAGAATACGTTGAAGTAAACTTATAATTTCCAATTTAAAATTCAACAAACAAGTACAAATAATAAGTTAAATAAAAATTATATTTTCAATAGTTATACAATTTATTATTTTTCGAATATAATGCACATATTATATGTCTCTTATGAAATAATACTTTTAATTAAATCGATTGTTTATTATTTTTTTTTTTTTAATAAATACAAGGATTACATTTATTACGGAATACAAGATGGAATTTTCTTTATAATCTTAAAACATTGTGTATGCATTTTGTACAACTTTTATCATCGTAAATTCTGTAAACAACTACACCCACACTACCTACTACTTTTTTCCACCCACTTAGATTATATAAAAAAAAAAAAATTGCAATTATATAGCTCTATCTAAACTGAAAAGATATCTTTTTTTTTTTTTTTTTTATTAAAAAGGATATTATGTAGTCTGTATATGTAACTTATTTGTAATTACTGCATTAATAAATTTGTGAAAAATATTTTTATTTTGATCACAAATTTCATTTAATTTTTTTTTTCTTTCATAAATTTAAAAATTAACTTTTTTTTATTTCTGAATGAAAAAAATTAAAAACAACAACAACAAAAAAAATAAATTCCTTCAATTTATAAATTCAAAAATAAAATACGATTATACAACAACACACATAAAAATATTTTATTTCAAAATAAAAGTTTTTTAACTTTCAACTAAGTTTATTCAATGAAAAAAAAAATAAATTCAAATAATTGTCAATATATTTCAAAAAAAGGCGGAAAAATATTCAATATTTGTTTCTGATTTTTTTTTTTTTTTTTTTTTTTTTTTTTTTTTTCAAAAAAAAAGGGTAATAAGTTGGAAACTAAAATTTAAAAAACGTTTCATAGGAAATCATAAAATATTCTTTCATATAATATGTTCATACCATATACTTGTGTTCAGTTGTTCACATACATATTATGTACACAAATATGTACATGCATACACACATACATATGTACATATGTACAACCACATTGAGAAAGGAAGTTTTTTTTATTACAAAACATTTTCACAATATCTTCTGACATTTAAAGAATTTTTACGATTTTGGATGTTTTCCAAATAAAATTCGTAATTCGGTTGTATAAATATTTTTTTTTTTTTTTTTGTGTTATAGATACATGTATGTTCGTACATATGTGATATACGGTTATTTTATTTTTTTTTTCATATAACAGACATATCCTACAATAAATTTTATTGAATATATTTATGTTGTGCTGAAAACATGAATTTCATTCAACAAGAAAAAAAATAATAGTAAAAGTATGTATGTATAATGTATCAGACTCAGTA
The DNA here is from genome assembly GCA_939192795.1 of Bombylius discolor. Lineage (NCBI taxonomy): Eukaryota > Metazoa > Arthropoda > Insecta > Diptera > Bombyliidae > Bombylius > Bombylius discolor. Next base: position 37,630,443 of record OW584241.1, on the reverse strand, counting down.
TTTATGTTTTCCTAGCTGCGTTGAAAATTTTTTTTTTTATAATTCATGTGTTTTTTCTTCTTTTTGTTTTTTCGAACACAAGAGTAATTCATAAATAAAGTTATTTGAAGAGTGGATAATTTTAAAAAAACAACTGGACACAAAAATTGTTTGCTTTTTTGCTTTCGTTCAACATTTTAATTTTATTTTATTTAAAAAATTACTTAATTTTAATTATTTTTTCAATTATTCGAACTCATTTTAAAGAAAGTGGTAAAAATAAAACAATTGTTTATAATTAAAACAAAAATAAGATTTTTTTTTTCAAGACTTAGGATTAATTAACATTTAAGGCTTTCATAAGGGTTTCTCAAGAAACAAAAAACAAATCTTTTCAACTTTTCGAAATTTTTACGGAAGTTATTTTTTTTAATTTGAAATTTTTAAACAATTTGTTTTTGAAATTATTTTCAAATTTTCGAAATTATTTTGTTATTTTCGAAATTATTTTGTTTGTTTCGAAAAAAAAAATTCGAATTTTCGAAATAAACATTTTTAACTAAAATAACTAAGTGTGTTAATTTTCAATAATTTTCGTAAATAAAAGTTTGATAAACTATAGTGAGGAACAAAAAAATGGCCAAATCAATAAAAACGAAATTATAGAAAATTTAGTAACTAAATCAATTATACATACGAGTATATCTCTCATAGAAAATATGAAATACGTATAATAGTAAAAAAAAAAAAGAACCTTAACTTCATTTTTTCTCCAAAATGATGCTAATTATAGCTAGAGACTTTCTAACTCTGTAAAAAAAAGTGAGTTGTTAATCGCTACAAATTACACACAAATGAACGTTTTTTTTTTGTTAAATCAAAAGGAATACCTACTAGGAAAAAAACGTATAGTAAAGTTGTTTTTTTTTATAAAAAAAAAAACTCTAACAAAATTGTTATTCTCAAAAAAAAAAAGTGTAATTTTTCAAAATGAAAGTCAGCAGAATTTTCTAAGCTTTTTCGATTTAACAAGAAAAAAATTGTTCGAAATGAATAAAAATTTACCAAAAGAAATATCGATTTATTTTCTATTTTTTTTCCATGAAAAAAAAAGACAAATTAACACGTTTTTATTTCTTCAATTTATTTGACGTACAATAAAAATGATTGCTGAATTAATTTATCATTCGAAGGTTTTTTTTTTGATTTTTCAATCAACGAACAAATGACACAAAATTAGCTAGTCTTTATAATAGTATTTTTTTCAATATTTTTTTATTTATTTGAAATTAACACTTTTGCAGATTAGGTAGATTTTCTTCTTTCAAAAGAAAGCTTTTTATTACAAAAAAAAAAATTTTGGAATGAATTTCTAATGATAGTTTTTTTTATTAAACGTTGTATAACATAGAAAATGAGTCTTATTTTGAACAAACTAGATACGTATCTAGTAATAATAAAAATATAAAGACGATGTTTCATTTAAAGGTTCTGAAGATATTTCAAGGTTTTTATTTGTCTGGCTGTATTTTCGATAAAAACAACAATCAGATAAAAATTGATAAGTTTTGTTAATAGGGCAACGATACCATTGATGAGTCGAAATATTTATTTTCTTCGTGTTGTTAATTCTTGATAAATTAATTAATCATTTTTTTTTCTGTTGTTTTTAATATTTTTCGAAAATAAGACTTTGTTTCCAAGGTCATTGACCGTCGATATTTTTTCTTAAGCACACTCAACTTTCCTTAATGGACCTCATTACCCAACGGTTTACTATTCGTCTAATTAAAACAAGATTATAATTATTTTTCTGGTCACTTGCTAACACTTGCTTATTTGTAAATTCAATTTTTTTATCTTTAATTTATTTTTAATGCTTCGATACGTTTTTTATTTTATTTCGTCAAATCAAATTTTTTAACTCATTACGTAACAAAATACAAAAAAAAAGAAATGAGCACAAAAAAAAACAACATAATAATGAAAGGAATTAAATTTTATCACTTTTTTCAAATCCTTGAATCTTTTGACATTTAAATGACCTCTCTCTTTTTGTATATAATTTTGTATTTTTTTTATTCTTTGTTTCTTCAATGTTTGTGTTTTTTTTTTGTTGTTGTCTTTCTTTGTTGTCATCTTCATTGAGATTCTCAATTATATTGTCAATTTGATCTTATTTAATGCAAACTTCATTATTTCGGATAGATTGAGAATTTTTTATACAATTTTATATACTTTTATTTTTTTTTTTGTGTTTTTTTTTTTACATTTTATATATTATAATATCAACAATGACAAGAATAACAAAACAAAACACAGTATGTACCCAAAAGGACTCACAGTGTAAATGAAGTTTATTTTTCAATTTAATATTAACTGTTTCGTTGTGAATGTACGTACATGGATGTATGATTTTACCAACAAAAAAAAAAAAAAAAAAAAAAAAAAAATACTTTCTTTAAATGAAATTTTTAACCGAAGGATAATTTTTCAGTTAACTTCAAGGATACAATCAAATAAAAAGGACATCATGAAAAAAATATATATGTATAATATTATGTATCATTTGATCATATCATCTTAATAAACTCATACTCTGTATAATTTTATTTTTTTATTTTTTTAAATTAATTATTTTTTTTATTCTGTTTTTTATTTAATACCAAAAAAAAAAAAAAAACAAAAAAAATGTGCAATAAAAAGGACATGCTTATACGTTATGGATCATTAATTTTAGAAAAAAAAGAAAATCTGTTAAAATTATATTAATATATTTTATTTTGTATTTTTTTTTTTTCCAACATCTATGAAATTATTATCACAAAAGATTTCTAACATGTTTTTTTTTTTTTTTTGTTTTTAGTTTTATTTAATATTTTTTTCTTATTTAATTTAGATTATTTTTTTTTTACATACAAGTATATTCGACCTAATTTAGTGTAATTTTATTTTGTTTTTTTTATTTTATTTTATGTATTCTAAAATGTATTTAGTACATATTTACAAAATTAATTGAAAAATTGTATTGTATTTTCTTAAATTTAAAAAAAAAAAAATTTGAACTACAAAAAAAAAAACACATTCTACATGCAACATGTGTTTTTGTTTTTTATTTTTTTTTTACACATATCCATATCATACATGAAACATTAAGGTAGAATGTATTTTTTCTTCTCTTTAAATGTTTTATTAGTTTTCTTTTTCTAGTATTTGATTTACTTTTGTTAAATGGAAGCCACACACATAATTGATAGGAAAACTGATATACTTATACTTATTAGAGATTTTTGTTGTTGTTGTTGTTGTTGATTTTTGTCAGTTTTCCGTAAGAAAATTTTTGAACTACATATACATATATATTCAGGATTTCTATATACATATATATGTACTCGTACACATATCAGACTCATTACAAATGGATTATAAATAATATGAACATCGATTTTTTTTGTTTTTTGTTTTTTTTTTTGTTTTAATCAATGATCCTTATTGAAGATGAATTACTGCTACTTGAACTTTGACTAAGATTACTTGGACAGGATTTAATTGTTTTATGTTGAATCTGAAGTTGATGATTATTATCATTTGATGATAATGATGATGTTGCAATTTGTGTTTTTATTTGTTGTTTATTACGTCTACCACCGGTATTCAATAGAATTGTTTGAGTATTTGTTGGTGTAGGAATTGTAATTGGAACTGAAGCGAATGTACAATGTTTAACAATACCACCACTACTACTTCCAACACCACCACTACCACCACTATTGGTATTTTGTTGTTGTTGATGTGATGATATAATTGCAGAAGTTGGTATTGCTAATGCAGTTGTTGTTATTACTTCTGCTCCACCTATAGCTGTTGATTCTACCGATGTTGTTAATAAAGGATTAAAAGTTGGATTTTTCAATTGATTTTGATGTCTATGATACCGATAATGATGATTACGTCTATTAATACATTCTCTATTATATCTACCGCTACCATTTCGTGTACCGCAGCTACTGCTCGCACTACATGAGCTGCAGCTGCTTGGTTGTCGTCATATAATTGAACGATTACTATCAAATTGATGCACCGATGAATAACTTACTGATGTTGATGCTGCAACCATTGCTGCAACATGGCACTGAAAATGGATAAAATCAAAAATTTATTTGGATATAAAAAAAAAAATTTCAAAAATTTCAAATAAAAATTCATCTTGTGCTGAAATTTGTTTTATATACAATTCATGAAATAACTGCACAGTATATGTGTTATGTGTGTGAAAATGTTAAAAAAATGCTCAAAAAAAAAAAATATATATATAATTAACGCAATACAACAGTGGGTGGTATTTATGTACAAAAACAAAGTAGGTAATTATGAAACAGGGTATAGTTGTTCCTAATTTTGATCATCCATTAGCAAATAGTGGCCAGTTTTAGGATTATTGTTTTATAATAGTCACAACTGGAAAAAAAACTTGTTTCAATGCAGTTTATACAAATGATTTTACAAAGAGGATTTTTCTCAAGGATTAAACAAATTAAAAATTATGTAACTCAAATCTCTCAAAGAATTTTTTTTTTTATAATATTTTAACGAAATTAAATACAATGAAGCTACAAAGATTGTTTTAAAATTTTACTGTATAACAATTTTTAAGTTAGACAAGTGTAAATTTATTTATAAAAAAAAATTTATTATGTCCCACATCCTTTTTACTTAATTGGAGAAAAGTTAAAATTGTTAAAAAGTTTTAATTGGCCAAAAATTTACCACATTTACTCCATAATAAAATTTCTACTGAATTAATATTCAAAAACTTTAATTTGTGTTTTTCATTATTAAGGTTGACCAATATTTATTTTTTCTTCAAATTATATTGTTTATTTGAAAAATTTAAATTTTTTTAAAATTTTTTAAAATTTGAAAAACTAATTTTTATTTTTATAGAAGAATTTTCAATTAAATTAAACTATCTCTAATATTTAATTAATTTATTATGTCTTTTTTCTTCAAATTAATAAAATCTTATCTTTTCTTCTTTTTTTTTTTCTCTCTAAGTTTTCAATAAACTTTTCATTAAAAATTCATTTTAAATTCATTAAATATTTGTTGAAAATTTTACAAAGAATAAATTTGAAAAAAAAAAACTGATATTTAAAATGCACATTGTAAGAAAAAAAAAACAGTGAAAATAAATTCTTAGAAGATCTTTTTCGCTTCAAGGAAATTAATATTTAATAAAGATGAAAAAATTTACAAAATAAAAAAAAAATAAAAATAAATTAAAAATTAATAAAATTCAATATAAAACTAATTAATAAAACCTAATTAAAAAAATATTTGATCATGCAAAATATTTAAAACAAAAAAAAAAAAGTGTTCGAAACAAAAAATAAACAATTTATCGTAACCATAATTTTTAACATTGAAATAAGATACAAATTTTTTTTGGGATTCTGCACATCAAAAAAAGTTAACAAAGTTCTAAAGTGGTGGTGTAGTATTTATATTACAAAACGAATAGAATGAAATTTAAGAACTCTGAAAAAATATTTTTTTCACGAAAATAAAATCTAAAAATTTATTAATATTAATCTATTTTTTTTTTTTTTTTTTGGTGTGCAATTTATAAAAATTTTTATTTTTTGAATAACAAAACAAAGTAGAAAAATATCTTTTGTACTTTTTTTTTTATTTTAAATTCCAATAACGAAACATAAACAAACATACAAACAATAAATGAATTTTTTTTTAAATTAGAAAATAATACCAAATCTTAAATTGGTTTTTAACGATTGAAATAGAAAATGAAAAGGATGAAAAACAAAAAATGAAAATTTAAGTGAAATTAAAAAAAAAAAAACAAAACAAATATCCAAAATATATATTATTGCCTTTTTTATTCAGAACAATCTTTTTTTTGTCTGTAAAAAAACAGCAAGAGTTTTGAATGACAATATGACAATCAAAAAACAAAAAAAAAAATGAAACACAAGTGCATTGTAAAACAAAACACCGAAAAAGAACTCTTTTTTTTTTTTTTTTTTTTTTTTTTTTCATATTTTTCACATACCTGATGGCTTTTTTTCTATTTGTCTTATTTTTTACTTAAAAACCAGTCTATTTTTTTGAAAGTTTTGTTTTTTCTTCATTTTATTAAAAAGTTCAAGTCATTGTGGGAATAGTAAAATGAATATTAAAATTACATACAAGCTTTTTTGTACATCATAATTTTAATATTGATTTCTTATGAAGTTTTTCTTCTTATCTATTCCTTCACCCGTATTTTTTTTTTTAGTTTGTTTTAATTTTCTTATAAAAAATTTATTAAATCTTAAGAAGAATTATTTGTTGTAGTAAGAGAATTTTTTGTTATTTTTTTGTTTTGTTAAAAAACACAAAAAAAAAAAAAATTTAAATATAAGTTTGTTCACAGGAATTTTGACGTAATTGTTGAATACCATGTAATGAACACGATGAATAACAGCGTCTCGATGTAAATCTCTGTAAAGTAATTTTTTTTTTCTTATATTTTCTATTTTGTAGTATTTTAATGTTATGTGTTGAGTAAAAAATAAAGTTTATATTTTTTTTATGTAGAAGAAAAAATATATATTAAAAAAAAATATTATATTATAAGGGTTGTTCCGAAAATAGTTTCATAGTTTATTGTTTTCAAAATTTTTTTAACAAAAATACTAACATTTGTTCTATTTGTTGAAAGTAGAATATTAGACAAGACGAAATAGAAATAATATTGAACGTTGAACGTTTTTATTTCAAGGAATAATTCTATTTTCTTTCAACAAATCGTTCATAAACGCAAAACAAAAAAATCGGTTTCCTGTAGTGTTGAATATTTAAAAATGTCAAAAATGCACCAAAAAATCAAGCTTTTGAAAAATCAATTGAGCAATTTCTTGAAAATTTTTCAACTTCCAAGGAAAAACACTTGACACAATAAAAGCTTGTATTTAGTTTAAATTTTCCTTATCATAATTAAAAATGTTTCTTATTTTTTTTTGGAACAACCCTTATACATATTATTTTCATAAAATAATTTAATTAGTAAACAACAATAAAAACAACAAAAAAAAAAGTATGTATATATAAAATCCGCTTACCTGAGACTTTGATCGCATTGTTGGTTGATATTTTCTTCGAATTTTTCTAGGACAGCAAACACATAATATTCTAACGAAAGCTCTACAGATTATTAAAAAAAAAAAAAGAGAAAAAAGAAAATTATGAAAATTATATGTGTATTTATTCATAAATTTTCATTATAATGACATAACAGATGTTTTGTAAGACTTAATTAAAAATAACAACAAAACAAGAGAAATTAATATCAATATTGATGAAAACAAAAAAAACAGACCATTTATCATTTTCTAACGTTAACTAAGAAATTCCAAAAAGTAAGTATTAAATCAGAAAAAAAAAAAAGTAGCAAAGAGACATCAAAGGTATTAGATACTTTTCAAATGAATTTTAAGTTTTTAATAGATACTTTATGATCTGCTTCAATTTAAATGAATTTTACTTCGAGCATGAAATGTGGATGACATATACAATAAGATGAAATGAAAAATAATGAGTTTTTTTTTTTTTTTAGAATTTATTTTGAAAATTTGAATGGGAATCAGAATGAATGTCTACAGTTTGCTTTGTAATTAAAAAAAAACATCTATGACAAGAAAGAACATTCGTTAATTTTAAACAGTTAGATGTCGGGTTGAATTGATCCCCTCTTAATTAAAATAATTGAAATTGAATTGAGAACGTCTGAAAATAAAAAAAAAAACATCTTCCTTTTAGAGTTACAAGGAAAAAAGGAGAATAAAACAAATTTTATTGGAATTTCTAACATTCCATAAAAATTTGAAAAATAGAGTATTTAAGGTATAAACTACCACCATTGACTAGTAAATACTTTTTCTTCATTTTCGTCCGGTAACTAATGTCCTGTTACAAGAATTACTCCTATGTCAAAGGAAATTCTTTAATAAAATGAAAAATATCCTCGACAAATTCAAAATCAAAACGTAAAATAATTTTAAAAAACTTTTTTGGTTTCAAAAAGAACCTTTTTGAGTACATATTTAATATACTGCTTCAACAGTTTCGTAAACATTCTGAAATTCCCTTAGTTGATTTCTGATGAATTAAATTGAAATCATTCATTTGCTTTTAAGGAATCTCCAGCAAATTACAGGAAGTCTACATATAAAATTTTAAAAGTTTTATAAAGTAGTCTTTTTGAATGAACTTTTGAACTTTGACATAATAAAAAAATGAAGATTGATTTAGAAATATCGCATAATAATTGATTACTTTTTTTTTGTGTTCTAAACTTCAGAAAATTACCATTAAAATTTTTCAAGGGAAAAAAAAACTTCACATGTAAACATAGATAGATTCCAATTTCAGGTTTTTTTTTATGAATTTTTAAATAGAATTTGAACAAAAACAACAACAATAACTACTGATTGTAATCAAAAACTTTACTGATTTTTTATTATGTCAATAAATAATATGACTAAGCTTTAAAAACTTTTATTTTTTAATTACAATTTTTTCCTCTCTTTCTCTCTCTCTTTTCAAAGTTATTTTACATGTAATAAAGTTAGTAATAAATTGATTAAAAATTACCGTTATTAAAGTTTTTCCTTTTTTTTTTCTTTAGTAAATAAACATAATTTCTATTTAAAGAAGAAGAAGAAAAAAAAGGCAAATGGAATAATTAATGAATAAAAAAGAAAAAGTCATTTTTATTCTAATTGTATATATTCAGTGAAGAAAAAAGAAGAAAGGATGAAAACAATTTTTCTTCCTTTTATTTTACGGTAATGGAAAAATTTGTTGTTGTTGTGGTTGTTGTTATTGTATTATTGTAATAATAAAAAAAAAAAAAAAAAGTGAAAGAAAAATGCATATTGTGCATGCAAATAAAAATACATTTTATGTATTTAAGTCATTAATATGTACATATGTGCAAGTACGTAATTATGCATGTATGTATATGTAATTGATTTTTTTTTCTTTTTTTCATAAAACGAATATTAGAAAGCAAGGACAATAAATATAACATGTCCTTAATAAAATATAAGGCCTGTCCATAAAAGGAAAAAAAAATTATCTTCAGTATCTTTATCATTTTTGATGTCCTGTTTTTCATACTTTTTTTTTTATTTAAAAATAATGGAAAAATAAACAAGAATTTCTTGAATAATTTATGATGAAAATTTGTACACAGATTACTTTAAGGATTTTTAATTTTCGTGGTGAAAAAAAATCTTAAAGCTTATATTTTTATGGAAGTTTTTAAACAAAAGCTTATATTAAGCTGAGAGAATGTAGTCGACACAGAATTTAAAACAGTTAGCAAGATAACGAACTTTCTATAAATGACGAATTCAGTAGACCAGACATAACTTTACTACACTTTTTTCTACCGCAGCGTGGGCGCATGAAGAAGAAAAAATGGCTGAGTAGGTTACGTGGGTAAAGAAGAGAAGTGTTGACGGGTGCTTCACAATTTGAGAGTTCTATTTGTGAAAGATTGACCATATTTCAATGTGGCTTCATTTGGAATTCATTGAAGGTTTAGTGTTCTTAAAGAAGAAGAAAAATCTACCAATTTCTAAAGTGTTCTAAAAAATGTTCAATTGAAAATAAAAAAGTAGCAAATTCATTACTTACCTTCTAAAATCTCGACTCCAACATGCATATATAACTGGATTCATACTTGAATTAATCCATCCTAACCATGTAACAACAGCAGATACAATCTCTTCATGTGCTATACATTGTATACAAAATCCAGATAATAGATTAACTACAAAAAATGGTAGCCAACAAATAATGAATACACCCATAACGATACCAAGAGTTTTGGCAGCTTTCTTTTCTTTAGCAAATTTCGCTAATTTACGTGATAATGAGAAATTTTTTCCTAAATGTCTATGACGTGCTAAACCATTATTATGTAATGCCGAAAGTGGTTCCTCTTCTGGTTCTTCCGGCGTTGAGGTAGTTGTAGCCGAATGATGATGATGATGATAATGATGACCATGATGGCTATGATGATGATGTGATGCTGATGATGATGATGAATGATGTGGATGATGTGATTCACGTGTTGTACCACCACGATGAATACGAAGCGTCAGCTGCAATTCCCCTGATGCCATTAATACTTGTTTAGTACCGATCTTTAAGGATCGGGTTTGTATAACGGCAGCACGATAAATACGACAGTATGTAAATACCATAACTAATAATGGTAAATAAAATGATATTGTTGACGAAAATACTAAATAACCTAAATGTTCAGTAAATGTACATTTATATGGTGGCATATCACCATCACGTGCAGCACGCCACCAAACAATAGCTGGAAAACTTATTGCTCCAGAGCATATCCAAACAGCGCATATTAAACCAGCAGCACGTTTTGTTGTCATACGCATCGGATATGAAAATGGATCTGTTATTGCCCAATAACGATCCAATGATATAACACATAAATTTAATATTGATGCTGTACTAAATAATACATCTAATGATCGCCATATATCACACCAATCTGTACCAAAAAACCATGTATTCTCTAATACTTCATATAATGCTGAAAATGGCATTACAACTAAACCAACTAAACAATCTGCAACAGCTAAACTAGTTACAAAATAATTTGTTGATGTATGTAAATATCTTTCACGTATTACAGCCAATATAACTAATGTATTACCAAATACTGTAGCAAATGAAAATAAAAATAGAAATACTAATAAACCGACACGATCTTTTGATAAAGATTCCAGGTACTTTGAGAAATCAGGTTCAAATGTTGTTAAACAACAATTATTATTAATATTATTATTATTTAAATTATTTAAATTATTTGTATTGCTAAAACCATCAAAATAGTTTAATTGATCATCAGTCAAATTATATAATGTGCGATTATCTGTTGCTATTGTTATCTGTAGCTGTTGCTGCGGTTGTTGTTGCTGTGAAACATCCAAATAAAATTCTGTTGCATTATTCATTATTATTGCTTCTCGACAATTTTTTTTTTGTTGGTTTTTTTTTTTTTGGTTTCTTTTGTTTTTTGTATGCTCTCTGCTCTTTCTTAATTGAATTTTCTCACTTTCGTTTTTAATTTTCACTTCAGAAAATTTTAATGTTTTTTTTTTTTAATGTATCGAAAATTTCTCACAATCGATATATATTTTTTTTTTTAATATTTTTCTTCAATTTTATCTTTGATTTTGTTTAATTTGTTTATTGAAAAATGTCACTCGGTCACGTACAGACATTTTTGCGTTTTGTTTTTTTGTTTTTTTTTTTTTTTTTTCAAATGTTGTACGTATGTTCTTCTTAAAATCTATCACAGTCAATCAATCAATCACTTTTCTGTTGTTTAATTTTTTTTTCAATTTAAAAATTTCTTCCTTTATTATTTATTTTTTTTTTTTTTTGTGTTAAATTTTATTTGCTATTTTTGAATAATACAAATTTTTTTTTTTGCATAAGTTAACTTGCATAATTGATGTTTTTGTACGAAGCTCAAATAATTTTAAACAGTCCTTCATTTTTTGTTATTGTTGTTGTTGTTGTTACTTTGCTATCCTTATTGAAATTTCTAGCAACGAAAAAGAAAGATAAAAATAGAATTTGAAAAAAAAAAAACATATTACTGAAAATTACTGAGAACAACAATAACAAAAAAAAATTTTGATTACAAAATGTGAAAAAAATGAAAATACAAATTAGAGAGAAAATTAATTTCAAAAAAACAAAAACACAAAATTATATACATACACATGAAAAATATATGGATGTACGTATAATACACAGACAAGGTTAATTTATCTTTGTTTGTATGTTTTTCTCGTTGTTTTTTTTTTTTCACTCATTTATTTATTTAATGTTTTTTTTTTTTTATTATTCTAAAATAAATCTTAACCTCCTTTGAAAAATTAAAATTCAGTTCGATGATCACAAAAACGCTCTAATATTAAACTGTTCTAAAGTCTAATAAATCTATAATCAATTTTGTAAACAATTTTTAAAATTAAATACTTTCAACCATGTGAAAATTTTAATCAGGTGGAAAAATTACAACCATTTTGTCAAAGTGTATGTACATATAAGGATAATAATGTATTGATTGGTTTTAAATATATTACATATGTACATGTTTTTTTTTTTTTTGTTACTAATATATCTATGTAAGTAATGTATGTGTGTATATAATATATATTCTGTTTAATCAACATAACTGTATTTTGTCTTCATTGTATTATATTATGTTCTACATCGGTTGGTTCAATGGTTTTTTTTTTTTTTAATTTCAAACTCATTAGAATTGAAATTTTAAAATAGAAATATTAAAATCCTTTGTTTTCGTAATGAAAAAAAAAATTGTAAATAAATTAAAGTGATTTAAAAAGAACAAAAAAATTAAAAAAAAAAAGAAATTACAAATATGAAAAATCTACACGATGTATCATACACATACATACACAGTGCGTAGAAAAGGCAATTTCATGAAAATTTCCCTAGGGCTTTTTTCAATGTACAAATTAAAATAGTTTGATTAGTTCTTTGTGAAAATATTTGTTGAGGGTGTATTTTGAAAATTTTACTGTCATTGGTTCGCTCATCTCCTAAACCGATAACCTCAACAAACAAAAAACAAAAGAAAAAAAAAAAGCAAAATAGATAAAAGTAATAAAAAGTAGCCCTAAAAAATTATTTATTGTTCGATGATCAAACTTTTTATTTGATTTACTAGTGTAGAGCTTAATTATAACAGACATTTATTTTGAACATAAAATATTAAGGAATCAATCAAGTTTTAGTAAAAAAAATTTAAAAATGTTAAAAAATCGATTTGGCTTGTGAACGGCTCATAAAAGTTTTAATGACGTGATTTTATAAAACAAGAGGCAGCATTGGTTCCACTCAATGGTCTATAAGGTCTTCAAAACTAAATGTGGTACCATATATTTGTTCAACTTATTAATTTTTTTTTTTTACAAAGTTCATAGGGATAATATAAAAATGGATGAAGCTTTATTATTACCAATAGTTGAAAAGTACATCAATCTTTTCCAACAGGCTACTTACTCTAACTTATTTTTTTTTTTAAAAATGACTTTTGCCAATTTCAAAATAAATGGCTTAAGTATTTTCCTTTGAACTTAAAATAATTTCAAGTCATATCGTGTAATAACTCCAAACATTCGATAAAATTATGCAGTCTTTAAATTTAAAAAAACGGAAGCCCAATGTGAATCGTCCAAATAATGAGTGAATTTTTTTTTTTCTATCGAAAATTAGGTTTCCGTTTTTCAAAAGTCGACTATTTCATTTAAAAGTACTTCAGGGCAATATATTTTTTATCCTTATTATTTTTTTTTTTCGTTCTTTTATTTAAATTTTGAAGAACAAATATCTTTTTTCGCAATAACTTATACACACACGAATACCACATAAATATAACGTGTATGAAACCCTTTTAGATTTTACATTTTTCTCAAGAATTTATTTTTGTTTTCTTCGAAAAAAATTCACATGTATGTATGTGTAAATGAAAAACCTAAAAGCTGTTAATATTTATCTTCTTTGCTCTATTAAATAAATTTTTTTTTTTTTCAGGATTATTTACTTTTAATATTTGGCCATCTGTAAAAATGAATGTGAGGTTTTTTAGTAATCAACTAACAACAAATTTTTTATTATAAATTTTTTTTTTCTTCTTCAGGAAGTTCTAATATTAGACAATCTGTACATATTTTATTTTTTTTTCTACGTTTTTTTTTTTTCTGTCGATTATATATTTTTTCGAATATAAAATATTGCATTCTATAAAATTTCTTGTTGTTAAGAACAAATCGGTTTTTCTATTTATGTAAAAAAAAACATAAGTATGTATAATTTTCTCAGTTTGAAACTCTACATGGCATATCCTTCCTAATCTTTAACCATAATTCTATACTTACAAATTTTCATTTTGATTCTTCGAAATGTGTTTTTGTAAATGTCTATCAGGATAATCAAAGAATAAATAATTAGAAATCAGAAACATGTAATACTTGGAAATTTTCGTATTTTTTGCCTGTCGGCATGTTATTGGTTACATTTACAGGCAATAAAGACACTTTCGTTCACAATAAAAATTTTCCTAAATAAAATATAATTTTGATGAAAAAAAAAAATTGAATAAAGTAAATCGTAAAACGAAACATTTTGAAGGAAATAAAATTTGTAAACATTTTGAAAATATCAACCAAAAAAAAAAAAATCACAAATTGTATTAAATCCTTTGTTTTTTTTTTTTTTGTATGAAGCATTTGCTTTTTAAATTCTATGGCTAATTAAATCCACTTGAAAGGAATAAATAACTTGAATATGAATTAAAATATTTTATTTTTCTTTCACTAGTTTTTTTTAATATAAGTTTCTCCTCCCCCTAATTTTTTTTTTAACAAAAAACTAACAAATATTATTCATGCCTTTAGGGTTTATGATAATAAAAATTCATGAATTATGATGAACAAAAAATGATATAAAAAAAAAACATTTGTTTTTCCTTTCATGAAATGTATAAATTTATTGAAATACGAATGGAACATGGTTTTTTTTTTTTTTTTGTTTTTGGGTTTGTTGTTGAAGTCAAAGTTTAAAAGATGCAGATTTTTTTTTTCTTTCACATTTCATTTTTTGCTTTGCTTTTAAAAATTTTTATTTGAATAATGTTTCCTTTTTTTTTTTTTGGTAGAATCACAAAGAAAAACTGAAATGATTATTTAGTTTGTGAATTTTTTTTTTCGTATTTCATTTTTATTTAATGTATCAAAGAATTTATTTTATAGTTCCTTGTTGGAGAAATTCGTAATTTCAAAAATTCAAATTCTACCAGAACAACAACGAAATATTTTCAAATATTTTTAAGTAGAATTTTCTTTTTTTTATAAAAGTCAATAAATTACATTTAAATTATAAGAATATAATCCTTTTCATTTGTTTGATTTTTTTTATTTTTTTAGAAAATATTTCAAGCAAAAATATTCTACCAAACACTTTTTGGCCTTTTTTGTAGTTGTATTTTTTTTTTTTTGTGAAAAAAATTTCCTTTCTCTTATTTCATGAAATTTTGTAAATGTATACTTTCAATTTGGTGTTTCTTTTTAATCCTTTTCCATTTTTTTTTTTTTTGTAATAAAAAACTATGTTATCCTTTCAAGTTGATATAATTTTTTTTTTTATAATGAAAGGTGTTGAAATTTTTCTTTTTTTCTGGTTTTACTTCCGTTTGGCTTACTTTGGTTTCAAATTTACAAGAAGTGTACTTTAACACAAATAAACAAAAAAAATACGTTCGTATATGAACCATCAACTTTTTATATTGTGCCATGTAAAAAAGTGTAAAATCATTAAAAAAAAAAAAAAGCTCAATGAATATAAAAGTAAAAATTTACATGAAACATTTTTGTCGTTTTTTTGTTTTTTTGTTTTCGTTTTTAACCTTCTGTGTTTCAAAGTAGAACTAAAAATTCTTTCATGTATAAAATTGTAATTTGCATCAATAACATGGTTTAAAATATACCATTGCGGATTGAAATAAAAATCTATTATTTTTTATTTTTTTAAATTTTATTTTAGGGCATGTGCTCAGTTTGAAATAACATTTGTTAAAATGGAATCAAAAAAAAAAAAAAAAAAAAACGTTTTCAAATAAACTTCATTTATTTAACGTGAATAAGATTATTAAGATGAATTTAATTTTTAAATGAGAATTTTTAGTGATAGTTTAAATTATCGAACAGTAAATGAATTTCGAAAAAAAAAAAAAACGATATAAAATTTAAATGTATTCGAAAATAAAAATGAAAAAATAAATTTAGAAAATGAAGTCATAAAAACGAAATAAAGTTTAGGAACTTTATGAATTGAATTTAAGGCTAATTGATTTTTTTTTTCATTATTTTATTAGTAAGCTTTATCCATTTACCTTGTCCTTTTAGAATAGGTTAAATTTGGGGTACGTAAATCAATCTTTTATCTTATTAAATGCAAAATTTAAGATTGGTCATTCTAGCATTTTCGAATGAAATAGTTCATGTGAAATTTCATTTTATGGAGAATATTTTTCTTAGAAATTTTAGGATTAAAATTATTTGTATTTTTTTATTTTACATAAATAAGTAATGAGTAGTTAAATGCTTTCTAGGCCTTAAAATGTAATTGTTTCTCTTTTAACTAATTCACTGCCAAAAAAATTGAGTACATTTCGTGCTAGGTGGTAAAAGTTTATGAGGAAAAACACAATTTTTGGAAATTTAATTTATAAATTTATAAAACTAAGGACAAAGTAGACTCCACATGGCATTTACAATCAGTTGAAGAACAAAAGATTACTACGAAATATCTTTTAGTTGACAGTGAATTGGTTAATGTGACACATTTTCAGAATTTCAATACTTATTTAAAGTAGTGTCAAATTAACAACAGATATTTCAATATTATTTATTATCGCTTTGTGTTACTTGATTATTTAATTGAATAAAATTAATACGGAAAAAATGATCAATCAAGAATAATCATGTGTCAATGGTGTAATATATCTGTTGCAAGTCAGTAGGAAGTTTTTTTTAAAAAATACAAAATATAAATGAAAAATCGATTCTGGTAAATATTTTTTTTTTAGATTTTATTATTTTTTTTTTATTTAAATTCATATTGCTTTTTTTTTTTACAATCTTATTAAATTTTCATTTTTTATTTTCACATTATTTCCACAGCAATGACATGATTTGTTATCGTTAATCAAATATGACATGAAATTTATTAGGAAAAAAAAAATAATGGAAAATTCTAATAATAAAAAAAAAAAAAAAGAGGTGTAAAATGTGATTTTAAACACCCACTAGTACAAATCACCACAATTTTCAACAAAATAAAAAAATATATATAAAACATAAAACAACAAAATTTATTATGATTAATTAACAGTTAATAAAGTGTCATAAAATAGAATGGAAACTTGGTTTGATTTTAAAAATGAATTCTAAAGTCTTATCAATAAATCAAATTTTATCATAAATCCTAAAAATGTTTTTATTTTTTTATATTTTTATATTTTTATTGAATTGCTAAAGTTGAGTTTTTCAGTTGAATGAAGGGATAAAATAACTAAATCAATTTAAAGAAGAAAAAAAAAAAAAAAAGGATAACTTAACACATGTCATAAGGATAAAAAATTATCAAGTTAATTGAAAAAAAAAAATATCTATAATGATATTTATAGCGGAAATCAAATTCAAAGTAGAAACATTGAATTTATAAGTATAATTAAGGTTTGATTAATTTGATTTGAAAAGTTAAATATTAAAAGGACTATTCAATTTATTTTTTAAGTAATAAAAAATTAATGATAGTCATTTAATTTTTAATTATTAATGCCTCATAATTTATCCTGTCCTATAAACAGAATTTCCAACTCAAGAAAAAAAACAAGAAGTCCTTATACGCCAAATAAATGGCACAATGACAATATTAAAAACTAAACTAGAATAGAAAAAAAAAAACATTTTAAATAAATTACATTAAAATTAATTATTTTGAAAAATTAATGCAAATATGCGACACAACGGATTAAGTGGTAAAAGATATTTTAGTTGTTCTTTAACAAAACAAAACAAAAAAAAAAAACAACCAAAAACATAATAATAATAATAATTTCTGAAAATCATGCTTATTAGTAATAAATTATTTTACCTCCAATACTTTAATGTTCCCTCTAAGATGATTTTGCAAAATTTTTTCATTTACATCCTTTTTTTTTTTTTTTTTTGTTTATAAAATTTAACTTTTTCTAATTTTCTTCAATTTAAAAAAAATTTCTCATACATGTTTTATCATTAAAAAAAAATCATTTTTTTTTTTTTCACTTAAAAAACTTTAACAATTTGAATTAATTTCTTTTTTTTTTTTTTCACTTTAAAATTGCAGAAAAAAAAAACCAACTTAATGAGATTTCCTTTCAATAACTAGAAGATAATCCAGAGGAGAAAAAAAAACCATTTAATTAAAACTTCTTGGTTTAAGTGAGAGCACTTAACAGTAATGGATCAGTTTTAAGTACTCAATTTTAAAATACACTATAATATAATTTTTTTTTAATTTAAGGTAAATGGAATTTCTCATTTCCTTTTTTTTTTTTTCGTTTATTTATTTATTTTTCAATAACCCAATTTCAATTGCAAGAAAGAAGAAGAAAAAAACTATTAGCAAGCAATATTTCAAGTTGTAGTGTAGTATGTACTACGGCAAACCACTTATCATCTTTATGGCACTTGAAAAAAAAAAAAAAATTTTTTTTATCTTTTTTTCGTGAATTAATTTGATCCTCCTTTTTTCTTAAAAAAAAAAAAATCATTTACTTTTTTTGTTGTTGTTGTAGTCTAAAAATTAAATTTAATTGTATTTTTGATTGTGAGAAAAAAAAAACAAATATAAAAAAAAAATTAAGTGATTATTACACGTATTAAATTTTCATAATAAATTATAACTTTTTTTTTTTTTATTTTCTGCACGAAGAAAAAAAATACTGAAAAAAATTCAAATTTTATTCATTTAGAATTTTAATTGATATAACACTTTTTTTTTGTACTATATATTGTATTTAATAAATCATATATACACGCAAAATATATACATAGAACAGAAAAGAGAAAAAAAAAACAGGATAATGCAACTGAATCAAAAAAGTATGTGCAATATGAATTAACACTTATTATTTTCTTGATTATTATTTTTTTTTTTTTTTTCAGATAAAAAACATAACGATCACAATTATATATGTATGTATATAATTTATATACTAATCACTAACACAATATATGCAAGATGCATATACAAACATATAAAATATACAATAAAATTAACAGTTATTTTGTATTAAATAGATTTTTATACATAAATCTATAAATATTTATTTATTTATTTTTTAAATATAAATAAAAAAAAAAGATATTAATAACATTTGACCGAAAAAATTGAACTTTAATTCACAAGATTTCGTCTAAAACTAAGTATTTTTTCAACAATATTTATCAAACGGAAATCTAAAAGAAAATCCTTAACAACCGCCAAATATTCCACATATAATTACAATATTTAATACGCATGTCAGTAATCCACAAAAAAAACAAAAAACATATTTTTCATATATTTCTTCAAATAAATATATTATCTCCTCCAAAAAATTGTAGGGAAATATTTTGTTGTTGCTTTTTTTTTTATCCTTTTCATGTAGAGTTTTTAAAAGTTTGTCATTTGTTTTATGCATAAAGACGGTCGTCATATATTTTATGTATGAAAAACAAAAATATTCCTATTTTATGATTTTGTAGATCGTCAATTTAATAAAGCTTTTTTATGTTTTGAAAAATTGCATAAATAAAACAAGGACACAAAATTAGGCGCCAAAATGATTTTTTTTTTTAAAATAACGATTGTACTTTATTTTTCTTGAAGTTCTTTTGTTTTTAACATTTAACTGATTTTTCTTTAATTTTTATTTCGTTTTTTTTAAAAAAAAATTTTTCTAATGTGTTTTGTGTGTGTGTGAATGATGCATACAAAAAGAATTAGATTAAATATCTGTTAATTTATTATTTATTTTTTTTTTTTTCTTCTTTTTGTTTTCAAATTAATTCAAAAAAAGAACGAAAAAGAAAAATTAAATCATTTTTCAACTTACATACCTTCTTTCATTTGAATAACATTTTTTGTTTTTTTGTTTTTTAGATTGAGAAAAGAAAAACGAAAATGAGAAAAATTAATTTACCTAGGTTCATTATACGAGTATGTAGGAGTCAATTTAAAAGAAAAATTGTTATAAATTACATTTTCTCAAGAATCATTTATGTATCTACAACAACAACAACAACAACAACAACAACAACAACAACAACAACAACAAAAAGAAAAATTAAAAGAAACTTTGTAAGTTTAATAAAGTTCTAGAAGAATGGATAAAAATATTTTGTATGCTTACTTTTTGTTTGGTATGTGTTTTAGGAATTTTGATGAGGTTTTATTGTAAATCTCCTTTTCAAGTACGTAAAAACAAAACAAAAAATTCTATATAATTCTTTTAGATTCACAAATCTTATTTATGTAATCACAAAAATAGAAATAATAAAATTAAAATAAAAATACAATAAATAAAATATTCTTATGCTTATGGTACACATTGTCTTCACGTAACGATCTATGTATGTCTATTTAAGCATAGAATGGACTGATCGTATACATTCATCTATGACCTTGAAATTTCATCAATTTCTCCACTAAGGTTCTACGCAAACATACTTTTTTTTTTTTAATTAAAGTTCAAAATCAATAGGGCTGAATCTTTTTAAAAAAAAAAAAAAAAAAAAAAAAAAAAAAAAAAAAAAAAAAAAAAAAAAACAACTGGGAGATAGTGTATACATTTTGCTTTAGATTTTTTTGCTTTTAAAAGGCTGGATCTTAGTATTTCATGGACCAAAAACTAATATTTTTACACTAAAATATTTGTTGTAGTATTTCTTTCAAAATTATCTTAAGTTATCATTGTTCTTAACCTAAGGACAAAATTCAAGATTTAGTCAAACTACTCAAAAGGAATTCCTGAAAAATAATTTAAAACTCCATTTTCAAAAAATCTTTCTCATTAATTTTATTATAAAATTATACATACAACTCCATTATTTTTAAAGATATTATTTCACTATTAGATTCAATCATTTTTGCTTCTTCACAAATTTTTCCTTCCATCATTTGCATTGGATAATATTGCAGATATTTTATTGTTTTTTTAATGTATTTCAATGCTTCTTTTAAATGGCGTTGACTAGCTTGCTTATCATTTGTACGTCTACTATGCTCAACTAAAATTCTGTGCAATTTGAAGTATAATAATCCAAGCAATCTAGTAATAACTACATCGTTTTAAAAAAAAAATGAAAAAGATAAAAGAAGTTTAAATTACTAAGTTAATATACCTGGTGTTAATTTTTCATACACATCGATGCTTTCCTTACAAAACTGTAGCACAATACTTAGTTGATTATTATTAATTTTGCCTATAATTTCTCTTCTACTAGCCTGTTGTACAAAACACATTTTTGCTTTACAAATTAAATAGTGTTGTTCTGATAAATACTTTTTAAAATCATTCATGTATCTGTGGAAAAGAAAAATTTAGAAACAACCCAGTAAACAAAATGATTCATAAGTAATTCGTAAAAGAATCATTTTAGCGAGCATATTGTTCGCTAACGATAGTTGCAAAAGACTCGTAAGTAATTTATGGAGCATACCATTTTGCACTTTTTTTACGAATTACTTTTTTAATTCGCAATAGAATCATTAATGATTCGTAAAATACGAATGTTTCGATTAAAATAAATTAAAAGTAATTAATTTACGAACGTTTTTACGAATCATTTGTAAGCCTATGGTTACGAGTAACTTTGTATTCGTATTTCACTTACATTTTACGAACGTTCGTAAAATGTGTGCTGGAATATTTTTTTACGAATTACTTACGAGTTATTTTTGCGAGTGTGTTTTTTTTATTTCTTTCTTTTAATTCTACATTCGTATTTCACTTACATTTTACGAACGTTCGTAAAATGGTATGCAGGGAATGAACCAAAGAAAGCTTTTACTAATTAAATACCTCATACAATGAACTGTATTATCCTTATCTAACGCTTCAAATTCTCTTTCAGCTTTGCCTAAAATTTCAGACACGTAAGATTTTTTTATAACTCCCAAGCACTTTTTGCATCTGAAAAAAAAAAACCTAAATCAAATTTTATTATCAAAAATAAAAATTATACATTACTTCCAATCTTCATCGAACGTTTCCAAACTGAATGGAAGCACCATACCATCACAATTTTTTATATTGCATCTTAAGGCATTATAAAAAGTCCCAAATTCTGTAACGTCCTTGCAACGTTCACATTCACATTTAAAAAATTTTGTACTTTTCAAATGTTGTTGACGACGTACTGTCTCCCACTTTACATCTAAATAAGTTACAGATAGATTTGTACCTTTTTCAATTTTATATGGTGCCCAAAGGATAATTTCATTTTTATCTGTGAAAATTCTATCTAAATTCGGATTACAAGAGTGCTCCAACAAAGAAGCATAATCGAAAATTCCAGCGTATGTTGGTTCAACTAATGAAATTCCATATGAGTTGATATCTAAAATTCTAAGAATTTTTATAATTTCATCTTCCGACCATTCATTGCATTTAAAAATTCTAATAAAAAAAAATGAATTGAATTATAAAAATAATTAATTATGTAGAAGTACAATATTATAAAATTACGTTCTCAATAATTTTGCATATAAAAGGTACTGCTTCTCCTGTTCTAAATTTTTTAGTTCTTGATGCCATTGCAATTGAATTAAACGTTCCCATTTTTTCGGATTTGTTTTTTTTAAAAGCAGACATCGAAAAACAAATGAATGCTGACTGTATGAAGTTTTAAAGTCTCGACAATTCAACTTTTAAATATTGGAAAGAATTTTTAAAACATATGTATATCATATATCAATCATTTTTTTATTTTAAATTTTTTTGCAAAGTAAACAAAAGTTAAATCCGAATGTTTAAAATACAATAAAAAAAACTCGTTCTATCACCTACCTCATTGCTTTGCATTTTGATTAAATATTCACATTCTGCTTTATGGTCTGGGCAATTTTGACACTCACGTTCACATATCGGGCATCCACAATTTTCACATTCTAAGAAATCATTTTTTTTTATTTGCTTCATACAACCAACACATACACCGCTTTCTGAAGTCCCATAGACTAAAGGCGCTTCTTTTAAAACAATTTCATCAGGTTTTATGTCTCTAGCAGCAACCAAATAACGTCCAAGCTTTTCATTTGATTTTATCTAAAAAAAAAAATTGGTTTTTCTTGAAAGGAAAGGTTTAATGCAGAAAATATGTCATATCTTTTTCTAATTTAATTTGCTATAAATGAAATTTTTTGAAAGAAAATTTACAATGAATGGATGACATTCTTGCTTATGTCTTTTCCAATCCTGTTTCTGATGATTTACAGAACAATAATATATTTGATTGCAATTGGAACATTTTGATTTCGATGGTACCGTACAAATTGCACATTCACCACCAACACTGATATTCTTTTTTACACTGGAACCACTTTCATTACCACTTGGATTATTTGAATTTTCTACAAAACTACTGTTCTTTATCATTTTTAATTAGATAATTTAATTAATGATTTTTAATGAAAATAAAGTCAACAAGAAATTTTTTGTTTTAACACACACTTACGAAGTTTAAGCTACTTGTGCCTTGTGAGTTGTGCGTTACAAGTTTTATATTCTGTGTATCAGACTAGCTATTTGCGGAGTACTTAGAAGAAGGGAGAAAAAATGCAAAGTAATCAAAAATCAAAATGCAAACACAAATTCAAATATGTAATAAATATGCGTTTGTGATCTATCCCACCAAAGCACTTGAAGAATATTACCCTGGAGAAAAGTTAAATTATTCTTTTAATTTTTCGTAAAAATTATTTTTTTAGTTTTCATCAAGAAGAATGTAAAACAAATATTGTTCTCGAAGAATTTAAAAATATTTCTGCTACTATATAGGATTCGCTGATGCTGAGTAACGAAATCTTTTGCCAAAATCTCCTTTTGCAATTATGAGACGATTCAACGTGCTTGCTGGGATGTATTATACATACATATGTACATATGTTGTATATAAATATAAGAAAGTACATTTATAATTACATACATACATATATAGTACATTTTAGTATGTATAACTTGAGTTTTTATATCTGGCGACTGGCCTTCGGGGATTCACCTCTTTGCTTAAGGCTTAGCATTAGCACTCATTCATCTAATGCGTGTGTAACTGTAAGGAAAATATGATTATTCAGCAGTTGACATTGGAAATATGAATAAATAAAAAAATGATACAAATCTGAAATTTTATCAATAATAATCAAACATTAAAAATATGCTAAACAATGAATAACAAGCACTTCTTTGTGGCGATATATTTAATCTGTTTATTTAAAAATCAATTAAACAAAAAACATAAAACAATGTTATTCTCGAATGGAAAGAATTTATAAATTTTTATTAAGTCACAAACATCTTATCTAAAAAAGATACATACATATTTATTCAGATAATTAATTGTTTCACTCTCACACAGTCACACACAATAAAATTTTATTGTTCAAAGTATAAATATTTATAATAAATTTTGTTTTTGCTTTTGTAATTTCAATCTTTAAAAACAACAAATTCTTCAATCTGACGAAAGGGCAATGAGGAGATTAGAAACAAAATAAATATTTTGTATTATTCATGGCTTAGGAAGTTAGGAGTACAGAACTCTTCGAATTGTATGATTAAATGAAAACTGTGCAGGTCAAAACCATTTAAGTCGATAGTCGATACTCAGATTAAGTACATATACGATATAAAAAAATTGCGTTTCACGCAACACGTGTTATTTGACTAGTAGGCAGTAGCCCAGTGCTGATTTCGGATTTTTGAATTGCAGTAGATTTATTTTCAAATTGCAGTAAATTTTATATAATTACAGTAGATCACAATATAATCGGTTATTTCAATATAAATCTACTTCTTACCTATTTTCCTACTTTGTAATATCAAGATTGTCTGTCATAGATTCGAATTTAAATATATATTATGAAATACAGAATAAAGAAAGCTACTTATTTTTTAATTAAATCCATCAATTTCTAATGAAAACACCTGATTATGTGCTTAATAAAGTATTTAAATTTAATGTCACGTTTATGTTAACACTTTGACAGTTAACGTATGAAATGATTGGAAAAGATGGTAGGTAGAGCTGTGCTAAACTAAAAAATAAGGATACGTACATATATATGATATTATTGATAAGAATTTGACTGAGTTGATTTGGTATATGCTTGAAATATGATTGTTGTAAGTAATATTGTAAAACACGAAAAGTATCAAAGTGTTAAAATTGCAGTAGATCGAAAAACATTGCAGTGTTCCAGTAGATGGACATAAAATGCAGTAAAAACACTGCAATTGCAGCAGAACGACAGCACTGGATACAATTAAAGTTTAGTTTTTATTAGATACTGATAATTGATATGAAAAATAAAAATCTCATATGGCATATTTGCATCAGTTTATCAAAACAATAACAAAACTATATTTTAAAATGAAGTAAAACACTCAAACGAATTTTGAAAAATAAAAATTTATACAAATTTAATTAAATTAATAAATTATAATTAAAAGATTATAACGTTCCAATAAATTTTTCAATGTGAAGTCTTGAACTTTGCAATACTTCAAGTTGATGAATCATATGAGTGTTTGAAAATAAAATCTATCTGCACATCAAACAGAATTTAGTAAAACTACTCAAAAAGAATTCCTGGTATTATTATATTTTTCTTAAATTTGCAGAAGAAAACAAAAAAATTAAATTCATTTTTTAGAAAATCTTTCTTATTCATTTTATTTTAAAATTTTTATGAGGACAATGATTTAAGATGAGCTTCAATTAATTTTGCGCTTTCACGAAGTTTTCCTTTTTTCGTTTGAATTGGATGATATTGCAGATTTTTTATTGTTTTTTTAATGTATTTCAATGCTTCTTTTAAATGACGTTGACTAGCTTGTTTATCATTTGTACGTTTACTATTTTCAATCGAAATAGCCCACACTTTGAAATATAATAATCCAAGGGTTTCTGTGTATCCAACTAGATCGTTTAAAAAAAAAATTAAACAGATAAAAGAAGTTTAAATTATTAAGCTAATATACCTGGTGATAATTTTTCACACAATTCGATCATTTCTTTACAAAACTTTAGTACAGTACATAGTTCAATATTATTAATGGTGCCTAATACATCCATAACACTGGCAAATTCTACAAAACACATTTTTGCTTTACACACTAAATAATGTTGTTCTGATAGATACTTTGTGTGATCATTTATATATCTGTGGAAAAGAAAAAATTAGAAACAATGAACCAAAGAAAACTTTTGGTAACTTAAAACCTCATATAAAAAGCTATGTTATTCTTATCCAACACTTCAAATTCTCTTTCAGCATTGCCTACAATTTCAGACACGTAAGATTTTTCTATAACTCCCAAGCACTTTTTGCATCTGAAAAAAAACCTAAATCAAATTTTATTATCAAAAATAAAAATTATACATTACTTCCAATCTTCATCGAACGTTTCCAAACTCAATGGAAGCACCATACCATCACAATTGTTTATATTGCATCTTAAGGCGTTATAAAAAGTCCCAAATTCTGCAACGTCCTTGCAGCGTTCACATTCACATTTAAAAAATTTTGTACTTTTCAAATGTTGCTGACGACGTACTGTCTCCCAATCTACATCTAAATAAGTTACAGATAGATTTGTACCTTTTTCAATTTTATATGGTGCCCAAAGAATAATTTCATTTTTATCTGTGAAAATTTTATGTAAATTTGGATTACAAGAGTGCTCCAACAAAGAAGCATAATCGAAAATTCCAGCGTATGGTGGTTCAACTAATGAAATTCCATATGAGTTGATATCTAGAATTCTACGAATTTTTATAATTTCATCTTCCGACCATTCATTGCATTTAAAAATTCTAATAAGAAAAAATGAATTGAATTATAAAAAAAATAAATTATGTAGAAGTACAATATTATAAAATTACGTTCTCAAATATTTTGAATGTAAAAGATACTGCTTCTCCTTTTCTAAATTTTTTAGATCTTGATGCGATTGCAATTGAATAAAACGTTCCCATTTTTTCGGATTTGTTTTTTTTAAAAGCAAACATCGCAACACAATTGAATGTTGACTGTATGATGTTTTAAAATCTCGACAATTCAACTTTTATTGAAAAAAAAAATCCTAATTTAGAATTTATTTTATAATTAACGTTTTTTTTTGTTTCGTAATTTTTTTAAAACAAAAAATTAAAAAACTTAGACGGTAAAATTGATATATAGAAACTGAGAAAGGTTTTTCTTATTTGACTGGAATTTATTTTTATCACCTACCTCTTCACTTTTAATTTTGATTAAATATTCACATTCTGCTTTATGGTCTGGGCAACTTTGACACTCACGTTCACATATCGGGCATCCACAATGTTCACATTCTAAGAAATCATTTGCATTGATTTGCTTCATACAACCAACACATACACCGTTTTTCGAAGCCCCATAGATTAAAGGCGCTTCTTTTAAAACAATTTCATCAGGTTTTATGTCTCTAGCAGCAACCAAATAACGTCCAAGCTTTTCATTTGAATTTATCTAGAAAAAAATATAAATAAAGAAAATCATATCGAAATGAAAATTTTTGTAAGAAAATTTACAATAAATGGATGACATTCTTGCTTATGTCTTTGCCAATCCTGTTTCTGATGATTCACAGAACAATAATATATTTGAGTGCAATTGGAACATTTTGATTTCGATGGTGCCGTACAAATTGCACATTCACCACCAACACTGATATTCTTTTTTACACTGGAACCACTTTCATTACCACTTGGATTATTTGAATTTTCTACAAAACTACTGTTCTTTATCATTTTTAATTAGATAATTTAATTAATGATTTTTAATGAAAATAAAATCAACAAGAAATTTTTTCTCTTAGCACACCACTTACGAAGTTTAAGCTACTTGTGCCTTGTGAGTTGTGCGTTACAAGTTTTATATTCTGTGTATCAGACCAGTGTTGGGGGATGGAGGGAAAATTCCCGTTTTTGGGGAATTTTCATCTCAAATTTTGAAAAAAGGGAAAGAGGGAAAAAATACTAATAATATCTATTTTTAAGGGAAAAATAAGTAGGAACGGAAATTCCATGTTTTGATTGTTTCCAAGATTTAGTATTTGGAAAAAGATAATAGCATACATATTTATGTTATATAAAAAAGCATGAGTTAATGTTTAGTAACCACTAAACTACAACTGTAGTACATTTTAAAAAAATTAAAAAAATGTAGTAAATCTATTCCATATGTTGTAGCAGAAAGCACAATAAAAGAGAAATCAAGAAAAAAGTTAAGAATAAAAGTAGCAAAAATCTACTATTATCTAATTATTATTATTTGTTTTTTTTGTTTATATTATGGAATATTTTTTGTTATTTGTTTATAATTGTTTTTTTTTGTCTTATAGAATAGTTTTTCAAATAAAAATATTGAAAATGTACTTATTTTTTTATTAAAATAGCGATAGGGAATTTTCTGGGAAATTTGAAAAATATTGAGGGAAAAATGAGTTGTGTTAGCTCAAATTCAGGGGATTTTTGTTCAAGAGCATCCCCCAACACTGTATCAGACCAGCTATTTGCGGAGTACTTAGAAGAAGGGAGAAAAAATGCAAAGTAATCAAAAATCAAAATGCAAACACAAATTCAAATATGTAATAAATATGCGTTTGTGATATATCCCACCAAAGCAATTAAAGAATATTACCCTTGAGAAAAGTTAAGCGAATATTTTAATTTTTGTCGAGAAAAAAAAAAAATAAAAAAAAAAGATTCTTTAATACAAAGAATTTATAAATTTTTATTCTGCCATAAACATATCATCTACAAAATGTCAATTCAGATAATTTGTTTTAGTCTCACACAGTCTTGTTCTAAGAATAAATATTTAGATAAAATTTTGTTTTTGCTTTTGTAATTTCAATCTTTAAAAACAACAAATTTTTCAATATGACGAAAGGGCAATGAGATTAGAAACAAGATACTTAAATATCTTGTATTGTTCATTAAGTCACGTAGAAACATGTTTTTATTCATGGCTTGGGAGTACAGGAGCTTTAGAATTGTATGATTAAATGAAAACTGTGCAGGTCAAAACCGTATAAGTCGATACTCAGATTAAGTACGAAATAAAAGATTGCGTATCTAGTACAATGCAACTCGAGGGAGGTCTATACATCTCGTAGATACAATTGGAGTTTAGTTTTTATTAGATACTAATATGACTAATAAAAATCTCATATGGTTTATCTGCATCATTTTATCAAAACAAAAACAAAACTACATATATTTTAAAATGAAGTAAAACACTCAAACGAATTTTGAAAAATAAATATTTATACAAATTATCCTTTGTTTTTATTCTTCAAATGTAAAAAACATGTCAAATAAAATATTAAAATGAATCAAGTAAATAAATTTCTATTCTAAAAATTTTTAGTAATTTTCATAATTTAACAAAATTTATCTTTCAACCCAAAAAAAGAAAAACAAAATTATTTAAAATACGTAAATTTCAAACATAAACAAAATATTTTTTCAAAAACTTTAAGAAATTCCTAAAACATTTTTTTATTTGTAAAAAAAAAAAAAAATCTCTCAGTTTAAGAATATATCGAAAAAAAGGGACTAAACTGGTAATTGTAGTGTAAAAATAAGTGTAAAATTTTAAAAACGAAAAATCAAGATTAATTTAATGTGTTTATAAAATTTATCAGATCATTTAAATTAAATAATTTCTTATCTTTATTTTGAAGATTTTTCCGAAAAAAAAAAAAAAAAAATTTACAATCAATTTTGAAAAAAAATGAAAAAGGAAAAATACAACTAAACTGTTTTCCATTGAAATTGTGTTAAAGATTTTAGATTTCCTTTTCAAAATGTTTTCTTTTTTTTTTTTTTTCCTATATCTTTAAATTTCGATAAAACTCAAGTAGGCGTGTATTTTTCTTTCAAAATTTATGAATTTATATTTTTTTATTTATTTTTTTTTTACAATTGAAGGAAATTGTTATTTCACTTAATTTTTTTTTTTTTTTGAAATACGAAAAGATGTCAATTATAACGTTTCAATAAATTTTTCTATTCGATTGAACAAACAACAGTAACAATCAGTAAAATATAGGAGTAGATTTTTTTTATGGATGTGTACACTTGGAACTCTTTAAATTTTTATCATACAAATCACATACATACAAAGTTCTTTTTCCTGTTGAATATTTTTATTCGTTCTTTCGTGTTTTTTTTTTTTTTTTTTTTTTTTGAATCTATCCAATTATATTTTGATTTGTTTATTTTATCTGTTGGATAAATTCAATAAAAAAAAATATGTGCTTTTCTAAGAAATCCTTTTTATTTTGCAATATTCTAAATATTTATCTTTAATAAAGTATGTTTTTTTTCTTTTTTGTTGATTTCTTTTATTATATTCATCATAGTAAATTTTCACCTGGAAAATAAGTAAGTTCGTACGTAGAAAACATCATATAATAAACTGTACAGTAGTCTACGTGTTTTATATATAAAATTGGACGGTTGAAATGAGTCTACCTTACCTAAGTGCTTCTGACATTATAGTTATGGGTGTTCACCAGTTGATTATCAGATACATCTAAAAAATTAATATCATGACCCATATATGTATGTATACACACTGTTATATTCTTCATAGTTGGTTTCATAACAATCGGTCACCATATAAGTATCCGACCAGTTGCAGTTTAGTTCAATGGTAATAGATAGCCTTATTGTCAGTTAGCTTATTCATCTTGATTTCAAAAACTACGAATTTTTATTGAAACAGAGTTTACTTTCAATCCAATGGAAAAATTTTATCGACTCTTATCCTACCTATACATATGACTCATTAGGTGATATGTGAACCTTATGATTAAATTAAATCTAATTTAATTTTGAACTTTAATCAAAAAATTCTAATTTCTAATTCAGTTGTCACTTAAGTTTAAATAAATTTTCAATTAGGATTAGAAAAAAAAATCAAACATTAGTCACAAATTACAAGTATCTATAAAGTCTAAATTTGAGGTTTTCGTATCATAAAACACAACATAATCGAATTAAAGTGAATTTTACGCATAAAACAAAATATATTCTATTAAATTATATTCCAAATTATTCGAATATTCTCTAGAATAACTATTTAGAAAAATTTTGATTAGAAATACAGAAATTTGCATAAATGCATTTTTACAATATGTATTCGTATATCCTTCGTAAATTTCAAATAACAATTTATCATGTACGATACAAAATATTAAGGTACATTGATTGAAAAACAAAAATTCTTATTGAAAAAAAAAAACATTATTGAATTTTGATTCACAATTTGAATTTCAATTTACAAAAGATAAATCTATTTTGATGAAATTCTTTGTTTTAACATGGTTTTGAAACAATAAATGAAGCTATTGTAATTTTTTTTTTTTTGGTATTGCATCGTTTCGTTTTAATCAAATTCAAAAATCTATGAGACATTGTAAATTCTGTTGTGATAGATGAAATTTAAATGACAATATAGACATAAAGACGTGTATACACTTGTTCTTGAACGTGTTAAAATAAATTATCTTTGTGAATTATTGACGAACACTTTGAAGAAAGAAAAAAATCAAAATCAATACAACAGAAAAAAATTACGTTATTTACGAAAAAGATTGAAATTTTCTTAAATTAAAAAAAATAAAAATAAAAATGTTTTTAAAAATATAATTTTATTAATTATTTTAAATAAAATCGAAATTAATTATTTTTCAAAACAAAAAACCAAAAATGGAATTTTATGTTGTGAAACCCTTTTTTTTTATTTTTTTAACCCAAATCAAAAAGTGTCTTAAATCATAAAAAAAAAAATTTAATTGCATCCACATTTTTAATTTTATCTTTAATTAAATCTTTTTAAAATTTATTGTTTATTACTTTTAGATTGTGTGATTGCTATTATGGGTTTAGATTATTATTATTAGGACATTAAGGAGATATTCACCGATGGTATGAAGTTTGCCTAATAACCGATCCTATAAAAAAAAACAAAGCTTTTTGTGATAAGATATTTTCAAAATTTTCTTTTTCTATATTAATAATTTAGAAACATTTTGGGCTACCTAATCCATTAACATTTTTCCTTCACACTAATCATACCAATAAAGCAAGCAAAAAAACTAACTCAAGAGAACAAAAAAATCTTAAAAGGGGGGTCCGGGACTAGTGACTTTCTCCTAATGAGCATTTTTTTTTTTTTGAAGATAATATCCGATAAGAAATGAAATAAATCATTATTTCCCAAGGCGACATGACCTTGTTTAGAAGAGAAAAAAAATCTATTTTTACGTGTATGAAAAGTCAATAAATACCCCTTAGTGTTACGAAAAAAACAACAACAACAACATCATTTTCACATTTAAAATAATAAATGGGGTGGTAAAAGCAACAACAACAACAACATCAAAAAGTAACGAATATTTCATTTCATGTTGAAATATATTTGACATATTGGTCTAAATTAAGGAAAAATATATAGTCATGATGATGTTGTGAAAAAAAAAAACGTATGTGAAAAGATATTTTATAACAAAAAAAATACTTTCAAGAGGAAATTGTACTTACTTGTAAATGAAATTTATTTATCATTTCCCATTAAAAGTAAGGAACTGTTTAATTTTTGAATAATATAAACGGAATGATGATTATTTAAAAATTGTAAAATTGTATGAGTTCACGAAAAAAAAAAAAAAACAATCTTTAATTTTTACAGATTTTTGTACATGAAAAATTCATTAGTCTTATACGTGTAATGAAAAAAAAAACAAATTTTAAGGATTTTAGATTTTAAAAGAATTTTAAAATAGGAAATGATGTTGTTTTGTTTTTTTTTTTCATTTTCTTCTCTTAAATATTTTGTTTTCCTATTTTAAAAGGGTTTAATTTAAATTCAAAATGTTTTTTTTTCTTCTTTTCATTCTTATAAAGGACAAATAAAAGATTATGAGTGATTAAATAAAATAATTTTCATTGTTCCAAAAAAAAAAAAAAAAGGGTTTTAAACATTTTTATTGTTTTAATACTTCATTTTATAATATTTATACACATATACACACATATACGTATGTATATATTTTAACCAATAATCCTTATCCTTTATTTCTTCCGGATTATATTGTTTCTTATTTTATTTATTTTGTTGGCCTTTTAATTTATGACCATTTTCATTTTCAATAGAAAATTTGTTATAAAATTAATCCAACAACAACAAAGTATAGACACAACACATAAGTAAACAGTACACACACGCACATATAAATAAAGTGTTGTATTTTGAAAAAAAATTTTATTTGAATTGAATTTTATTTTTAACAAGCAGCTTAAAAACGAAGTTTTTAGTTGTGTTTTTTTTTTTCATGTGTATGTGTATATAAAATATAATTAATCCTTTTTTTTTTATTCAAATATATCTTTTCATTAAATCTTATAAATTTTTACAGTATAACAGCGCAGAAGTATCTGAAATTACTACCTTTTTTTTTATCGTAATGATTTTATTTTTTATTTTTTTGTCTCTGTGGGAAAAAAAACATACATAATTCATTTATGTGGTTCATTTACCGTTTTTTTTTTGTTGTTGTTGTATAGTGCATGGATTTTGAAAAATAACACACATGTTATTCATTCTATTAAAAGCATTTAAATCTTTTTCAAATTTATAAAAATCCCTTTTGAGAATATATTTTCAATTTATGTTTATTGTTATTTTTATTAACACATGAATAGAAACTTTTTTTTCTTAACTTTTTCGAACAAAACAATAAAAAGATAATAAAACAAACCCTTTTTTTTTCTTTTCCACATTACTTATTTGAGAAATTTGAATTTTTTGAATTTAAATTCTATGTAAAACTGAAGAGGTTTCATTGAAATATTACATAAGAAAATATGTGTCAAATATCTTACAGGAGTATATGAATTCGTTAAAGTTGACATTTTGAATTAATGAGAATTTTTTTTAAACATGAAAATACCGAGAAAATAAACTTAAAAAAAAAATCTAATTCTCAAATTGTGAAATATTCTCCCGTATTCCCTCCCTCTTATAACCTATATAAAAATTTAAATAGAGTAGGTACTCATCAACACTATATTTCTCTTTCCCCTATAACTCTACCAATTACTTTTCTTCTATGACCCTGTAGGCTGGAGCTGGACTCTTAGACTCTGACTCTCTGTCTCTTGCTGCTTGGCTTTAATGGCTCCAATTGCCTGATGCCGTCGATTTTTTTCTCTGGACTATGTCAATGTTTGCTGAATAATTTTTAAATGAATAACCATACTGGGCCAAGATACTTGCATTCTTTTATCGTTTCGAATCTAAACCTCTTCATTATGCCACACTTGATCCAACTGCAGCGTTGTTTATTTTTTTAAAATTATTATCATAGGTATAACATTTTTTTTTCGTCATTGGAAGCTTAAAAAATAAAATATTACAAACTAAAAAAAATTATTATCTAAAATATATTTAATCTCCAGACTTACGTAAATTATGTACATATCTGTATCTGTATACAACTTCAATAGCTTTAATCGAAAATCTATTAATATAACAAAAATTTAACAACTCACTTAATTTATGTAATATTATATATATGTAATCCCCCAATGTTTTATTTACTCAATTTATTTAGTTTTATTTATTTATTTATTTATTTATTTTTTTTTTTGTGTGTGTACAGGATTTCTTGTTAAGCTTTTTTTACCAAGATAATACAGGAAAAACGTAGTCTATTCTATAAAACAAAATATCCATATATCCATTATATTTTGTATATATATTTATATGAACACCTATACATATAATATTATTAGGATTTAAGAGGTATCTACGAGTACGTAAATATATGTTTGTTTTGTTGATGTATCTTTGGAAAAATGATTTTTATGTACTTATAGTTTTTACAAGATTTCACATAGAGAAGTAATTTATCATTAAAGATTATATTAAGTAAAATAAAGATAATATCTTTAACACATATATTTTTCCTTGTTTTTTTTTTTTTTTTTTTTTTCTTTTTTGTCTTTTTTTCTTGACATGACTTTTTGTACTGCCCGTGATTTATCATCATACTCTCTATACTTTTTCTAGATACTGAATCACAAGAACAATTTTTTTTTTTTTTTTTTTCATAAAACATTTTTTTTTTCTGATCATAGAAAAATTTATATATTTGTGGTAAACATTATTCATGTGATAGAATATTAATCAGGATAACGTGAAAATAATTTTTAATGAATATATAGGAAATTAGAAAATTAATTTTACTTCTAAATTATTTCCATAACATAAATTCAAAATTATGTAAATTTTTACATATTTCTTTCAACATTTGCATTCTAACAGAAAATTCATCAAAACAGAAAGGTCCTTCGAATAATAAAAAATAGAAAAATCATAGCATAACACATTACATCTGTTACATTGACTTCATAAAATGGTAATAAGGATTTCTTCTTGAAAAAAAAAATATATATATATATTGTAGTATTCAAAATCTACTTTTACGTTGACAATAAAATATCTATCTAGTGCATTAATTAGTCATTGTTTTTATCGATCACGTATTGCATATTTTTTCCTGTTTTATACTTTTTTTTCCTATTTTTTTTTTTTTTTTTTTAATTCTGTTGAATAAACTCATTTATTTTAATAAATATTCTTCCTTTTTTTTTTCTTCACTGTACAATAAAATCTGATTTTTCCTGAAATTAGATATATAAAGAAAAATAAGCATGAGCACAGTGAAAAAAAAAAAAAAAGAAAAGAAAAGAAAACAAATCTTTAAGCCATCTAATGAAGTTTATTGATTGAAGAAATCAGTAAATGTCACGTTTTCCTCGTATTCTTTATTTTTTTTTTACTTTTCCTTTTTTTTTTTTGCTTTATCTTTCATTTATCTTCATTTCAATTCTATATGTAACATTTCTCGTCTTTACATTGCGTACGTATACAATACAGTTTTCCTCAGTTTTAAGAAAAACGAAAAAGAAAAGTAAAAAAAAAAAAAGGGAGAAAACCAAGGGAAATTTTTTTTATAGATTATAACGAAGATAATGATGACGTTCCTTCCCAAGAAATACCTTTAGCTTATGGTTTAGCTTTATTTTCTTAAGGATAATTGTACTCTTTTCCTTTTCATTTCATTTTTACTGTCTTTTTTTTTCCTTTTTTCTCAGTTTTTTCTTTGTTATTTGCTGATGTTTTTTTTTTTTTTGAAAAAAAAAAAAGAAATTTTCAAAATTAAAAAGTTAATTTAATAAGCTATATTTTCCTACTTTTTTTTTATTTTTATTATTTTTTTTTTTTAAATTTTAATAAATATACTTTTTTTTTTTTAAAATGTCACTTTTATGACATTTATAATTTCAAATTTTCTGAATTTCCGCAGTAAAAAAAAGAAATGGTGTATTTCATTTAAAAAAAAACTCCATAAAATAGAAATATTTATTTTTTTAGAAAAAAACATTTTCCAAATTTTAATTTTTTGTCATTTTTGTATGTTACAGTTTTTTTGCAGAGATACCAGAATGTAATGTGTTATAAAATATATTTTGAGAACACGTATAGGAAATTAATAGAAGCAATATTTATTATCCATATAAAATCCTTTTCATGTTCCTGAATTTCTTCTTTTTTTTCCTCTACAGTAACAATGATTTAATAATCATTTTTCAAGATTGTCAAACAAAATATAAAAAAAAATTTAAAATATCCTAGCTTCTATAAAATTTGTTGAATAATTTAAGATTCATCTATCTTTCACGTACTTTCAATCCATACATCATATCACAAATATCGTAGACAATTGATTTAAAGGATTCAGAACTTTTATTATTTTCATCCATAAGCTACGAATTGCTGCTTCTTAATTTTTCACACAGCCTGTAACCTTTAACCTTAAGAAAGTTTTAAAAAAAATCTCTTTTTATACTCAATCTTTTTTAATGAAAAAATATTTCTCGGGTTTTTTTAAAACTAATTTAGTCAAAATATTTACAATTTTTTTCATTATATTTTTTTTAACGTTATGAAAATGATTTTCAATAAATTACAATCTATGTACATACATAATTTAATTCTAATGTATATGATACTATTTACATAAAATGTTCTATTTACATTATATAGAAAATTTATCTGATAAATTTCTCATATGATGTATATAAATACTTTAGGTATCGCATTTTAATTTGAAATTCTTCCACATTTCTTAATTGCAATATTCTCCCTCTTATATGTGTATTTTATTGGAGTGTAAACAAATTAAATTAGTCTTCGTTATCATGGCATTAAATCAATTTTATAGAGTAATTTTCCTATATAAACTTAAAAGATTATAGTTTTCTATTTACACAAAAACCATGACATCAATGCAATTTTCTAACAATTTTGTGTAGATATATACCTATTCAAAAATACATATGAACGTACATACGTACGTAATGTAATGTGTATATGTGTATGTTCTTAATTAAGTATATGTAAACCTTTTTTTTTTTTTTTGGTCTCTTCAATTTTACAACACATTCATTGAAAAAGCTTTCAGATATTTTAAATTTGAAGTTAATTGTAAATTTCAATAAAATTTGCCATTTTCGAATTAAATTAGATATTTTCTAGATGAATTCTTTTTTTTTTTTTTTTTGTTATTTATTCAAGGAGAAAATAATCAAATTTTAGTAAATCGAAAACTTTAAAATTTTACAATCCATTATTTAATGAGAAAAGGGATTTTCGAGAAGAATTTGTATTCCCAGGAATACAAGGTATTTCAAAAAAACCCAATAATTTTATTTGAAATCATCTTTTGAGCGTACACTATAAGCTATGAATATAATAGTTAATTTTTCATGTACAGAACCTTAAATTATGGAACGCTCTTCCAATCATAATCATCAATACTTTTTTTTTCTATCCATTTTATCATCTGCATGCGCCAGCGCTGTGTCATGCAAAAGTACAGTAAAGGTTTATAAAAAAAAAAGTACAGCCTATATCGAGCCATAGCCTTCTCATGAAACCAACTTAAAACGTCCACCAAGTACCCAGACAAAAAAAAACTCCCATAAATTAAAATGAAGACCTCCAACCTAAAAACTTCGTCTCGAATTTAAAAACTGTTCCAAGCTGTTTCAACTGTTCCTAAAAACTCACTATTTTGAAGTATATTCTCAGTCCTATAGACTTTATTATTATTACTGAAAGTATCTTTATATTTATTTTTTAAAAAAATGTGGGTGAGTAAAATAGTCCTGTTTTTGTCTCAAGCACACAAAATCTTTCTTCAATAAGAAATACAAAAAAAATTTTAACAAAAACAAAATGAATTTCTTATTTCAAATAAAATTCTTGAAAAAATAAATAAAATTAACTGTAGTTCTTTAATACATTCACTAAATTATGAAATCATAATGAAATGTTTTTTTTTTACTTCAAAAAAAAAAAAAAAAAAATACTTCATTAAATTCAACATAATATGTACTTCAAAAACAGAACTTTTCTACACTTTAAAATTTATTTTTAATGTACATAATTCATTAAAGGTGTTACCTGAAAAATTAACAAAGTTTTCATAGATTATTTACATTTTACAAAATTTTGTACATATTTTACTTTTATTTATGATACATATAGATACATATATCTACATATACAAAAATTAATATAGCTATCTTCATTCATTTTATTAATTAAATAATCATGTTACACGAATAATGTAGTAATATAATATAATATAAAAAAAAAAAAGGAAAAAAAAAAAAATTAAAAGATACATGATATACAAGTAAAATTTCTGATAAAAACTTTTCTTTTAAAGAATATTGATTTTTGTAATTAAGACAAAAACTTTAATTTAATTATGTAATCGATCAGTGTATAGGTGGTAAGAAAAAAATTTTTTATTTCTGTTGTTTTTCTTGTTTTTTTGTTTTTTTGTGTAATAAATATCATTATTCGTATAATAGGAAAAATGTGTTTAATGAAATATTTTAGGCAATTTAGAAAGAAACAAAACAAAAAAAAAATAAATATGTAATCCTTATTTTCTGTAAAAGTTTTATGGAAATTTTGTGTTACATGATAATATATACCTTGAAGTATCTTACAGTAAATAACAAATTTACTTATTTACTTACTTATTTTTATTTATTTTATTTTTTCAGGTAAACAACAACAAAACGAAATTACTGATAAAATATAAATTTTCAACGATTTAAAGGCACGTAAAAAACTGATAAATTAGATTATAGAATTAGATTTTACTTTGTGAAAATGTGTGAATTCAGATTTTATATTCCAAAATAAAAAGATATATGATAGGTGTGAAAAAAGATTTTTTTTTTTGGGGAAATTTTCAAGAAAAAGTCACTAATTTCGACTCCTATGAAAAAAAAATGTTAATTATGGAAATTTAAATTGCTAAATGATCATTTCGAAAGTTTGTTCAGAAGGATACCTCGACTTTCTTTCAGTTTTTATTTAATTTTACATGTTTTTGCGCAGATTTTTTTAATTAAACTGTCTCTTTTGCACTATTTTTTCAATTTATTCGTTTTTTTTTTTTTTGCATAGTTGCCTTTATTAACGTGATAGATATATGTATGGTATATATCTTCACCTTGAAATCATCAACAAAAAACAAAAAAATTTAATTATTCATGATTATAAATTAAACGCATTTTTAGCACAATAAGACTTATAATGAACTTCTTTTTAAAGAAAAAAAAAAAAAAAAAAAATTTAATCTACGAGTAAATTACAAGATACTCATTTAAAGAGAGAAATTTAATTTTAATTAAAAGTTTACAAAAATTTCTGAAACAACAAAAATCAAAAACAACAAGGAAAAAAATAAAAAACAATATGAAAAAAAAATTACAAAATTAAAGTTTGAAATTCATTTAACAAATTTTTTATCTTAAAATCTATTTTTTTTTTTTTAAAGTAAATTAAAAAAATTTTTTTATTCATCCTCAATATCACTTGTTTAATTAAAATTATCTTATTTTCCTTCAAGAAAATTCTTAAGCAACTTCACATGAACATATAAAGAGAGAAAAATTTTTTATAAAATAGTATTTTTTCTACCTGTATTTTATTTAATATAATTTATAGTTAAAAGTGCAATTAAAAAATTCTATCTATACAAATTTTAAAAAAAAATGCTTGATTTATGCTTCTGTAATTTATTAGAAGAAAAAGGAAAAAAATAATGTTAAATTTAAAATTTAGAATTCAATTACTAAAATGGAAAAATTAAAAAAGTTTCCTTTCAATAAGCAATTTTATGAAAATTTTTGCAATGTATATAAAAGGAAGTATATTTTCAATTACAATTACCAAGTTATTTTAAGATATCATTTATCTTATAAGGATTAAATTTTCATAAAGGATAATGTGTTATTATGAAATCAAAACTTTTTACTTTAGACAACATTTAAATAATATATGTATATATTGTTTTTTTTTTGTAATTAATTTATGACGTTGAAGCTAGCCAACTTTAAAATACAAGAAAAGATTTACTGTTCTTTATTGATCCCAAAAAAAAAAAAAAATTTTTTTTCAAACTTTCTTTTACTGTTATTTCATTCAAAATGGATTACATAAAATCTAAACTTTTTGAATATTTTAAACTTTAATTATAAAAACAATAAAATGCAAAACTATATTTCATACAGGTGTAATAAAAAATCAAAAAAAAAAAAAATCAAAAACAAAAAATAAAAAGGAAGGTAACAGAAAAAATTTGCATTTCTAAAAATTCTTTGAAACAATTTTTGTTTTGTTTTGGTCCTTTTTTTTGTATTTTTTTTTTTTTTTTTAAATTTATTACAATTTTCATATGCATGCATATTAACTTTCAACATCTACTTTATATATATTTTATTTGTTCTATTTTTTTTTTCAAAACCCAAGAGTATTTTGTAAAAGGAACTTAAAAGCAAACAAACAAACAAAAAATAAAATACAACAACAAAAATTATGTATAAAAATTTGCATTTTAAATTGAAGCACAATATTGTTTGTATAATAGTTGATTGTTATATATACAATCCATGTATGTATGTAGTGTAGCACTTTTACGATATAACAAACAATTTTATAAATTAAATAAAAAATATAAAAAAAAACATAAAGTTTATATAAACAAATAAACAACAACAAAAATAACAAAATTGTATACACTCATACTTATACAATAAGTACCTAAAGGGATTACATAACAAAATAATTTTCATATTTATACTATTTTACAATCACAAACTTAGTCTTTTTGGTGTGAAATATACTTTCTGATTACTAATTGAAAGCACCTGAGAAGTAGTCAAAACTGCATGAACTTTTACTTGTATTCATTTTGAATCAAAAAAATGATATTTTTGTCGAATGAATTCAATACGTCATTTTGTTGATTTTTATTAATTCTGCATTTTATAGCAAAATGCGATCCAAAAGTACAATTTTACTATTTGGAAATACAATTTCGAATTGTTATTTTCTCCATAATAAGATTTAAAAAAAGATAATTTTTTCAATGTGAAAGATATAACAGAACAAAAAAAAAAAGATCTCTTAACAACAACAACAACAACAATAAATATTTATTTTCTTTATATTTGAACTCAAAATCAGTCTCCAAAGGGATTCTCTGTATTCACAATCGATTGTTAAAAACCGATTTCTGTAAAGAAACTTAAAGTTACAAGATTTATTTACAATTTGAATGTGTGCTTAATCAAAAAAAGTTTTCGACACTTTAAATAAACTAAAACAATTCGAAAATAAGTACCTATATTTTGAAATAACTTGTAAATCTTTCTATAACACAAAAATAGGGTTATTTCTTGTATAAAACTCAAATTTATTCTGATAAGAGAATTTTGTTTTTTTTTTTACATTATTTTGTAAAGTTTGCCTAAAGCAAACCTTTCAGAATGTATATATTTTTTAAACATTTTATCTGAACAGATTTAGAACCCCAAGGAAACAAGAGTGATAAATCTAAACACATGTAGTAAACTTTAACGCATCAACCTAATATCTCAAAAAAATAAATAACAAAAGACAAAAGTTTCTTGTGTGTCACACATCATAAAAAAAAAGAAAAAACTGGAAAGTCAGTTTAAATGTGTTTTTAGAAAAAAGCAAAGGCAAAAAAAAATTGTTGTTTTAAAAACAAAAGAAGACATTTTGCATTTTAATGTACTCGCTGAAAACAAAATTTATATTTTGTTCTAAATCCATGGTAACCAAATAAAAAACACTTGTATTTTTTTTTTTTTCAGTAAAATTTCAATTTTTAATATTTCAAATTTAAATTACAATAAATTTAATACAATATAAAATTATCATTAATTAATTTTAATAAAATTCATTATTATTTATTAATTTTTTTAAAATTAGTTTTTAATTTTTTTTTTTTATACAATTTTTTTTTTTTGCATCTTTTAAAATTTCTTAATCTGTTAAATCAATTGTTTCAATTTCTGTTTCATTATGATTTTTCAAATTTAAATATTTTAATACAAATTTTTGCATTTCTCTATTTATATATACAATATTTGATACTTCTTTTGTTAATTCAATCAAATCTGTTTTAATATCTTCATACTCAATATCAAGTTCTTCTTCTTCCAATTCGTTGTTTTCTATTTTTCTAAAACATTCTCCTAATCTATACTGTATTTTATCATTTTGTTTATCCAAATACAACATGATTTCTTCTAATTTTTTAACTATTCTTCTTACTTCTATTGGTAAATCGTTATTTTGTAAAATTGATGTCATTTTTGTTTTTTCTATATTTTTTTTATTATTATATGTAAATATTTAAAAAAAAAAAAAACAAATACTTTCGCTTTACTTTTATCTAAACAAATGCCTCTCTACCAACTAAAAAAAAAATGAATGGCATTAATTTTGTTAAGTTCAAACAGATACTACTTTACCAACTAAAAAAAAAATGAATGGTATTAATTAAAGTTAAAATCTTCGCCTACTTTTAGAATTATTCTTTTGTTTTATTAATTTAATTTGAATTTTGAATTTATTTGTATACATGTCACTAAACTTCAACTAATATCGATTCAATTGTGATTCTTGATGTAATGATATCGATATTTGAATTTTTTTCGTATTGTGCAAAAATTAAAGACAAATTTGTAGCAAATCAAATCTAATATCATTTATTCATAAATCACTCAGAAAATTCTTCATTCATCAGGAACTAAATTTGAATTTCTAGAGAAATTAATTTTTAATTAAATTTCATGTATTTTCTTTTGCAAAAAATTAGTTTCGGAAAACATTTGACTGGGTATATAAACGCGCAAAAACTCGGTTTGAACCAGGATCTACTCGAGCTAACGAGGTTTAGAGACTATTTTTTTTTTGTCATACATGCATTTACAGTTTTAAATTGAATGCACTAAATTCATTGGTAGAAAATAAATTTATTCATACGACCAAGCTGGCATTAATATTTGTATACATAGTTCAGTTCTGATTAGTTTTACAATTTAAATGAATTCTCAAAAGTAAGTGGACTTGACATAAACGAATTTCAACCTGAAGACCTAATAAAACTTTAAAGGGCGCAACACTCTACTATTTCGGTCTCTGAATGCCACATAAATTTCCTTGAATTTGTTATCAGGTGGGAGTTTAATTAAAACAATATTTTCCATGTATGTATAATATATAAAATTAATAATAAACAATTGAATTTTGTACTAATTTGGTACATTCAATCCACATACAAAGTAGAAATCAATCAATCTTGTTTCTAAAGATATTGTTGATATAAATAACAAAAATAATTTAATTATAAAACATATATGTATGTATGTATACATTTTATAGTTAAATCATTTTCAAAAGTATATATAGTATATACGTACCACAATTTAGTTTATATGGTTAACCTCATTATTTGTTGGGACACTTAACAAAATTATTTGATTTATGTGGTTAAAAGATTTAAAAGGAAATTAATAACAAATTTGTTATTCTATAATACAATATTATACATAAAACATAAATGAATAAATTATGTATATAAACTTTTAGAAGGCAAAAAATAAATTTAATTAACTTTTAATTTAATACGAATAGAGAAAATTTAAAAAAAAAAAACACACAACAATAACAAAAAAACACTAAAAATACTTATCAATTATTTTGCGTAGAAACAAAAACTGAAATAATTTAGATTGTTTTTTTTTTTTTAGTTTAAAATTTAATAAAATTAGTAACCACAGGTTTTTTTTTTTTTAATGTATAACAAAAAATTTAGAACGTTATGTTATTTTAAATAAATTTTTTTTTTTTTTTTTTGTGTATTTTTAAAGGGATAATCGCTTTTATTTTTGTGTGATAAAAAGGTAAAATGGGAAATATTTTTTACTTATAAAAGGTTTTTTAAAATGTAGAATAGAAAAAAAAAATAAAAGGGTCTTGTGGCAACAATAAACTGTTAGATTTAATTACTGATTTCATTGGGAAATCTTTTAAACAAGCATTTTAGTTGAAAACTTTTATAAATTTTAGAATACAGAATGACAGAAATTTGATTTTTTTCTTTGTTGAAAAGTTAAAAACTACATATGTACACAAATTTTCATCATTTAACCTATTTTGACAATATGGGTTTTTAAATGCGGGAAAAATTACTTAATTTTATATTTCGTTTAATTTTATTTTAGATTGACAGCAATTTAAATAATTATAGAAAACATTGATTTTTTAAAAGGAGAGTAAGGTAAAAGAATTATGGAGCTAGCTTTCCGGGTATAATACGAAATAAGTTACCTTAACCTGAAAAATTTTTAGTTCCATTTTAAGCACAGTATAACCAATCACAGTTTGGTCTGAATAACATTGATTAAAGTGCTGACAAGATTTTTGCCTATATAATTGAATTTTAGGCTTACATGAAATTCTAGCTCGTATTAGACAAGTTGGATGAAAGTTACATGCAGCAAAAGTTTCATTGTATTGGGGGTTCCTAC
Organism: Bombylius discolor; assembly: GCA_939192795.1. Taxonomy (NCBI): domain Eukaryota; kingdom Metazoa; phylum Arthropoda; class Insecta; order Diptera; family Bombyliidae; genus Bombylius; species Bombylius discolor. The sequence continues at coordinate 37,585,483 of OW584241.1, read as the reverse complement.
TTACAACTATAGTTATGTTCTATAAAAAATGATGAATGTGTTCAATGAATTCTTTCAGAGTGCTCTAAGACTTTATTTTTCTATTTACAGCAAAATATTGATTCAACCATTTTTTATTTAATAAAATAAAATATACACCATACTGGTACGTATGAGTATCCCTAAAGGATTTAATAATAAAACATCAAACAAATCAAAATAAATCAAGTACTAATTAATTTTTATGTTCTAATAAGTTATTTAAACCATTTTTAGCAAAATGAATGAAAATGCAATATAAAATAAATAAATTTTTAAATAAAAACCTTTTGTTAATATAAAACACAATAAAAATGTTGCCTTTCACAAATAACAAAAACAAAAAAAACAAAATCAAAATGATTATTTTTTTCTTCATCCCTTTTCCTTTTAAAAAGGATCCTCATTACAAAATAATATCAAAAGCTTTTTTTTTTTCATAAAAGTACATCATGTAATTGTTTTTGTTCTTCTCCTCCTTTTTTTAATGAAAAATAATGAATGAAAGTTACTAAAAAGTCTCCAAAAAAAAAAAAAAAAAGGATATGTGGATTTTGAATTTGCGCACTATTCGAAAGGACATGAAATATACGTTTTTAGATTTTAATATAATATTCTAGTGTATAGATGTTAATTCAAGATATTCAGTATTTAACAGATTCTTGTGAAATGAAGTTCAAATTTTGTTTTATTTTGAAAATTTTCGATTAAATTTCACAATTTTTTACGTTACACATTCAATTTACAATAATGGGGAAAAAAAAAAAAGTTAAAAAAGAAGGAAGAAATATTTTTTGAAAGGTGTTTTTTTTTACCTTTGTTTTTTACTCTATAGGGATAACTTTTTTTTTTTGTTTTTTTGAATATTTATAAAATTATTAAAATATGTGATAAAATTATGAAATAAACAAAAATTTAAATTGAATTTTAATCATATTTTATATTATGTGTAAATTTCACAAAAAAAAAAAAACAAAAAAAAAAGGAATTTAACTCTTTCTTTTTTCTCTAGCTTATATAAAATTAATTAATTATGCATAAATGAATATTTAATTAGTTATTAAAAAATAATTAATGTAATCTATTTAAAAGAGAAAATGAAATTAATTTTTAAAATAAAATTTCATTAATATAATCATTTTAAGTTTTTAAATTTACACATACGTAGGTCCTTTGAAAAAAAAAAATTAAAAAATTGAAAAAATGCAATGATTTTCACTAATTGCATTTTTTGTACATATCAAGCTTATCTTTTGTTTACATTTATCGTTGTTGAAAATATCCTGTAACCTTTGAAAAAACCCACGTAATCTACATAAAATATGTAGTTTATGAAATTCATATGACATTTCCAATTAATCTTTCGAAGAAAAAAAAAATAAAAAACGAAATTACAAGCTATTACTCGTATATCGAAATTGAAAAAATTTTCATTTTAAAGACAACAAAAAATTGAATATGGTTTTTAAAAGAAATTTAGATAGAAAACAATAGATTTTTTATTTATCACAGGATTCTATTTTTTGGTTTTTGTTTATTTTTTTTACTATTCCCTCAAATTAAATTTCAATTTCACTTTAAATCTAAAGATTATCGTTAAATCGCATCATGTTTGATTCCAGTGTTAGATATTTTATCCTTTGAATCATAATAATCTTTCAAGTAGATCACAATTCAATTTAGTGTCACCCATACTTGAAAGGATCCTTCAACTAGTAACCAATAGCAAACAAACTGATTGATTATTTTTTTCTTGAAATAAGAAAAAGGTAGAGTGTATAGATGAAAAAAAAAAAAATTTGAAGAACTTCAAGGGTTATGATGACACCTTTTTATTTAAACAAATGGACAAAATTCTTCCTATCATAAAACATTCATCAATTTTTGAAATGGAAAAAAAAAAAATAGATTTATTAAAAATTCAAAAAAAAATTCCTATGAAAAACAAAATTTTTTAATTAATTTTAATTAAATAAAAAACAAAAAATTCATCACAATTCTTTAACAAGTTTTCTGTTTGTTTTTTTTTTTCAAATTCTTTAAATCAATTAGAAATTCGAAATAAAGAAAGTTTTCTTCTCAAAAATAGTTTGTTTGATATTTTTCTTGTGTTACAACATGACCTAATAATATACTTTTTATTAATTTAAAAAAAAAAAAAAAAAAAAAAAATTTTTACCTTATTAAAAATTCTTTGAATAATTAAACTTTTTTTTTTTTGTTTGACTTCCATTTTCTATAACACATAATAAACAATTAAAAAAATAAATGTATAAAAGGACATTTCCCTATAACATTATGACACTGCTGTTACAAAATTGTTGTTTTTGATTTTTTTTTTTTTTTTTAAATATTAAATCAAATTCAATTTATATCTAATTTTCGTGACATTTTTAGAGGAAAATATACATATGTAGGTGTATAAAAATATAACTCATTTAAAATGGTCAAAAAAAAAAAAAATTTTTTTTCTCACAATAATTAACATTAGTCACGAAATATTTATTTACCAAAAACAACAACAAAAAAATGTATGTTTAACATTAATATCGAAAATATGTTAGATTTTACACCTTTTTTTATCAAGATATTTTGGTTTTCTAGTTATTTTTTGTTGTTGTAACATTTTAAGGTGCTATATAACTATAACGGTAATTAAATTTTTTTTTTTTATGTAACTGTAAAACAGTAAGATTTTTGTCGTTGATAAATACAAGAGAAAAAAACTAAATTATAGGCGTAATCGAAACTATAAAAAATTGAAGATTTTTATGACCTTATGATATTGAAATTATATGTATGTTGCCTGTTAGAAAAGGCTAGTCATCTACCAATTAATTAGAGTAATAGAACGTAATTGTTAATTATACTTGTTGACACTTTTATTTTGTTTTTTTTTCCTTTAAATCGTTAAGGTGTGTAATTCATATTAGGTGTAAAATTTTAATTTATAAAAATGACATTGATAAATAAAAATGCAAAAATTATGAAAAATTAGCCATAATTACTTCTTCGAAAAGACATGCATTCTTGAGAATTTTTACAAATTCAAATTAACTTGAAACTATAGCACACACACATTTTTTTTTTTTTTTTTAATATTCAAGTAATTTAATTTACTCTAATATTTGAGGTAAATGTTGGAAAATCTATATCAGGTATCATCAATGCTGGCCTACAACTATATAAATCTGACACATGAAGACAAAACAAGCAAAAACCCCAAGTAAATAAGAAAGTTTGCTCTAACATTAAAATCTGATTTAATGTTTCACAAAATACCCGTATATCTTATATGTACATATGTTTAGATACTATTTATACAAATAACTAATTAATATTTTATATTTAATTTATTTATTTATTTATTTATTTTTTTTTTTGTTTCTGTTCAACTTCAGTCACGTTGTTATTGAAAAAAGGAAAAAGTACATCAATCAATTATTAACTTTCAGCATGAAATTAGTTATTTTAATTTTTAATTCTAACCCATATATGACACATACATACATATATACATAATATATATACGTACAATTATGTATTTCTTAAATATCAAATTGTCATTATTATGTAATTGATTATCCAATTTTAGCCAAAATGCTATTAATCATCTTATAATTTAACTTTTTTCCTTATTATAACATTCGCATTCAGTGTATTATTTTATCATTTAAACTATGATCTAGATACTTTTGTGCTATTTGAAACGGTTAAACACATCTTAAATGACCCAATTTAAATGGAAAATTTATATTTGAAAATATTTAATGAATAATAAAATTTTCTTGGTAATCTGTGAATTCATGAAAATAAAAAGAAAACTATATGAATTCATTCATCAAAGAAAATTGTACTGCAGCAATGAAAAAATTTTATGTAATGTATATTGGAAAATATCTAATGTAAAAAAATTTAAACAAAAAACTTTTTTAAATTCTTTTGTACAAGTAAATTTAAATAATTAAACCATTACAACACACACATAATCATGAAAATTGTATAAAATAGTTGTGATTTAAATGAATGCTTGTATGAAAAATTTTAAAAAATTGATATTTTCACAGACAAAGATACTTTATATAAATTTATTTCTTACTACAATTTTTTTTATCTTTATTGCATATATTTCGATGACTCACAGAATGAAACACTTTCAGCACCAAGTAAAATTTAAGTAACCTTTTAATAACAAAAATATATTTTTATAAAATCTTAAAATGTTTATTTATTTTTTGTTGTTGTATTTTTTTAAATTTTTAATATTAATACGCAATGTCCTTTTATTTATTTATTTTTCTTCTTTCAAAAGGACTTATAGATGTCGATTTTGCATCTGACAACTTCATCATGTATTCATTCAATTTTACAATGTGAGTACATTGAATGTTGATGATTATGTTACAACATGTAACCACCTGATGCCGAATTAAAAAGGAAAAACATAATGCAGACATGAGGATATTATTAGATACATATATAAGTACTTGTATCTATACGTACAAGAATATTTTATATATTTTTAGAAGTATAGTATATGTTTTTATACATTTTGATAGGATCCATTCAATAAAGAAATGAGAATATAATGAAATTTTTTTCCAAGTCCTATACATCTGCAAGGACTTGTATTAAAAATTTAAATTCAAATTTAGCATACTTAAGAAAATTTATAACAAGTGTGTTAACTCTAAGATTGACAAAGGTATTTATCAAACGTCTTTTTTGTTTCTTGTTATATCATTTTTTTTTTTTAGTTAATTAAATTTTTTTTTTTTTTTATGAAAATCACCAAAAGTAGAGAAGAATAACAAATAATAAAAAAATTGAGACAGTTGTTAAGTTGTTTTGCTACGTGGGAATATTTGATGTTATTTGATGAAATCTTTTTTTTTTGTTTTTTCATTATTCTAACAAATAATGGAGGTTAGGGGGAATTAACTTTAGTGGAAAAAATATGAAATTTATGACTTTATGTCCAATTCATTCCATAATTTTCATTCTATTAAATCAATTTTGTTATTTGTTCTGAGCGTAATCCCTTCAAGGATTATTCTCTTCAAATTTTAACCTAATTTTTTCACTTTGCAAATTTTTAAAAAGTATGCTGAAAAAAATTATTAGTAAAAAATTTTATTTTAATTTTATTTTTTTTTTACCATATTACGTTGTTTAAAACTTTTAATTTATTTTATTTACTGTTCCTCGAAGCAATAATTTGAAAGAAAAAAAAAAATTGTGGGTGGAATTCGATTTTATCATTAATTTGCCTTTTTTTTTGTATTTAATTGAAAAGTTCAAGAATTTCAATTCTTATTTCAAAGAGAGAGAGAGAAAAAAAATGGAATTGTGTACGTCTTCGTATTTCAATAGAAATAAAAAAATAAAAAATAGAGAATAAAAAAATCATTTTTTTTTGTCATTAATCAATTTGTTTATAAAACGGAATTGATCATAATCTGATTATAAGGATATCACAATGTTAAGCCTCTGTCATTATTAATTGAACAGATAATCATAACTGAAAAAAAGTCGTATTTTTTTTTTTTGTACATGTACATTTGCGATGATAAATTTGATTGATTTTTATGTCTAAAAATAAAAGAGGATTATCGTAGACAAAGAAAAAATAAAAGGAATTTTTATGTAATGTCATTTTTTTGGAAACAGCAAAAAAAAAATTTTTTTTTCGGATTCTTGTTCAAGTTAATAAACATTGTGATTTTCTTAGACTGATTTTAATCAAAATTCGTATTATTATTTTCTGCTTTACGAAACGAATAACGATTAATTGGACCGGGGACTCATATTAGATTGTTTTAGTTCATTTATGGCAACTCCAAACACTACCACCACATTAACCTTAAAAATATTCAAAAAGTAAAAATTATTGGAAGCTTTTTGTTAATATATCTGCATTTTTACAAATTTCATCCTTTTCTTGGAAACAACGAAAGTTACAGGATTATCATAAAGGGACATTTTCATTAAATATTTGGATCGAAAAATAATCAGCTTCTCATCCACAGGACAGCTCTTAGAAAAAAAATTCAATTACTATACAAAGTGTATACAAAGCAGTTTTTGGTTTTTTTGCTTTCGAAAATTAGGATATTTTTTTCTATTAATTTAAAGCTAGGATTTCTATAAAAGGGTCGATTGTGCAGAATCTTTCAATGGACGAATTGATGAAGCTTCAAGGTTGTAACTTAAAAGGATCATGTTGAAAATACGGCTCAAAGTCTAAATGTATACATTTATGTACATAGTATATTCGAGCTGTCTAATCTAGAGTTAGAAAATTATATCTGATTTCATTTTACACTGCGAACTCAAATTGAATTTTAGTTAAAATTTTGAAATTCTTGAGTTTAACAATCCCAATTATAATTAAAATTCAGTTTAAAACTTAAAGCAAATCTAACTTTTTTTTTTTTAATTATCTTTAGATTTTATAAACTCACAGAATCTCATAGAATTTGAAAAATGAAATTTAATAATATTTTATTCTCATTTAATTACATAAAATTTTTCATATACACAAAATGTATAAAAAATAAATTAAATTATTGAGAAAAAAAAGAACAAAAACAAAATACACCAGTTTTTCCTATTTATGTTATCATACATTTTAAATTCCATAACATGCATTTTCATCTACAATTATTTATGTATTATATTCTGCAAAACGAACAAATAAAAAATAAAAAAACAAACAGAAAACATATTACTAATGGATTATCTGATAAATGTAGGATATGAATTATCCTGAATATGTAGTTTCTAAAAACCATCACCGTTGAAAAAAATTTTTCGTACAACATATATTTAACAATCATAGATACATACATAGGTCGTATAAAACAAAAAACCAAACGAAAAATAGAAATAATGTTTCAGACCATCAACGTATAGATATATGTAGAGTATATATATTTTAAAAGTCCTTTTTGAAATTTTCCAATTTGTGTACATGTGAAATTGCAAGTATATGTATGTTTTATATGTATGTACATATGTACAGACAGTCATGCAATAAACCTGATGATATGTAATCCATTTTAAAAATAAATCACTTTAATTGAAAATACTATCTCAAAGGATATTTATAGATATGGTATGAGAGAGGAAGCGAGGACTTTTAGTGGAGTATGATGGATTCAATAATTTTTTTTTTTTTATATTGTAATAATGTGCATTCTCGTTCACTGATAGTTTGAACTTTTAATAAGTTTTTCCTTTTAAAATGAAAAAAAAAAAAAAAAAAATTCCACATAAAACATAAAGTTCTTTGATTTATTTAAACGATGTAGAAAAAAAAGGAGTGATAATTATGTATGTTGAAAAAAAAAAGTAAATATTAAAAAAGGAAACTTATAAAAATGTTAAAAAGTAAAAGAAAACGAGCTTTCTAACATACAAGCCGATAGGCAGACTAAAATTTTAAACTTAAAACAAAGAATAAAATAAAAAACTGAAAAAAATGTTAAAAAACCATTAAAGAAAATCTAAATCCAAAACAAAATAAGCAAGTTTCCACCAAAAAACACCATTCCGAGCATCACCATAGAAATCAGTTCATTCCAGATCGACAAATAGTGGTTCGCAATTGTAGATTTACGTAAAGAAATCTGATTACTTATAAAAATTTAAGTCAATTAACTTCAAGATTCGAGGGTGGGATTGTGCCAAAAAAAAGAAAAAATTCAATATTTCTAATAATTCAATGCGAACTCACATAAGAACTGGTCAAGCACTGATTGCACACTCACTTCTTCTGTACTAATTATGAAAGTAGAACAATATGAAAATAAATTTAAATTTTGGGTAAAATTCTTTTATCTTTAATTTTTATTAAATTTCAACCAACAAAATTTTCAATTTAAAACAATGAAAAAAAAAAAAAAAAGCAGCAGTAGCGCATTAGTGAACTTGAACTGAATTTCACAATAAAGTAGAATTTTTTTATTTTTCAAATGTTGACTAAATCTACATTGTGCCAACTTTTAAAAATTTATTTTTTTTTCCTTTTCAATTTTATTCTTTTTTTTCACTACTTACTATCACTTTTAAAACATTGTATTGTATTGAAAACTTATTCAGGAATATTTTTGGCAATATTTATTATACACGGAAAATGCATATCCTTTTTTTTCCCAAATTTTTGCTTTTCTAAAAATAATATAGCTTGTAGGGTGGTGTGTGAGTTTAAATGAATTTTTTTGGAAGAACGACGACGGTACAAAAAACCTTGAAATTACTACTAAATTCCTTGAAATAATATAATAAACGCAAAAAATGTCATAAATTTTAAGGATAATAAATCAAATATTTTATTTCCTTTTTTGTTTTTCTTAAAAGAAAAATATACTTTTATTTGAAATTTTTTCTACTAATTAAATTATCGCTTTAGTTTTATTTATTTTGAGAAAAACAATTTTTTGAACGAAACATGGAAGGAACAAACAAATATTCTAGAAAATTATCATAATATAATTCATGGAAATAATTTATAATATTAAGTTTCCTTTTTTTCTGAAATGATTTTATCCTTAAAAATAAGGAAACGTGTTATATTTAATTTTATTTACTTATTTTATCTATTTTTATCAAATTTGCATACTGAAAAATTTTTATTTTCCATCCTATGTCTGCAAAAAGGATGTTTAGAAAATATTAAATTACTGTAAACATAGTCACGTGTAGAAATCAAAAAGTTTGTTATACCTTAAAAATATATGTACGATGGAAAGAATATTTTTTTTTTCCAATCTTTCTAAAACTAATTTAATTTCACTAAAATATAATCCATCTTCATTTTAGTTTGAACAACCGTTGTTTATTTCAGCTTTTAATCCTTAGTTCAGGGGTTTTTTCGAAAATTGTCTTGTATTAGTGTGTTACTGCATTTTTCAATTTTTGAAAGAATAAGGATTGATTTTAAAATTTCAAATGACAAGTTAACTTAAGTTTTCTAAATTATTTTTCCATCTTACATGCAACTTTCAGTTAATTAAAATACAATTTGAAATTTTAAAATGCTTCATAATTAAATACAAAATACAAAATTTCTACAAATGAAATCTTATCGCTTTGGCACTATTTTAGTTTTATTTAGAAAAAAAATTTCTAATGAATCTTCAACGCAAAAACGGAAAAAAAAACCAAATTTTTACTTCAAAATAATTCAACACAAATAAATTCAAAAGAAAACAATTAAAAATCAAGAAGGGCACGTAAAAGTGAAAATTTTCATTTTAAAATTCTATTTAAATTTTATAATAATTAAACAACACAAGTGTCATTTTGTGGAACTTTAATTATTTCATTTCACAAAAATCTTTTTTATTTTTTCTTCTTCTTTTATATTGTAAATGGTACCTTGTAATTTTACATAAAATTTACATTATTCAAAACAACAAAAACAACAAAAAAACAAAGTATAATTTTACTCTGAAATAATTCAGAAATAAATTACATTTCAAACATTTGCATTTTAATATTCTTTTCATTCAACAATTTTTAATCAACATACCTTTACCATATTACATTATTATTATTATTTTTTTTTTAGTAAGTCAAAAATTCTAATTACCATTTCATTTTCCATACATACACCATCAAATGTAATTTAGTTAGTTATTTATTTTGTTTTTTTTTTTATGTTTTTGTAGAAAATTTATTCAATTCTTGAAATTACAATTTCTTATTAATTTTTTAAGTTTTTCCAAAATTGTTCTTAATAAAAACTTCAAAAAAAAAAAAAACGGTGAAATAACATAAGAAAAGGTTCTATTAAAAATTTAAATTGTGAATAAAATTGAAAAATTAAAACAATCCGTCTTTTATATTATTAAATTCTTATTGAAATGTACACTGAAAAAAATATTTATAAGTTTTTTTTTTAGAATTTAAAGAAATACACAGAATTTTTTTAAAAATTTTTTTTAAAGGATTAATAAGCTCTGTGATCTCAAATATTTTCGAATATACAACCAACAAATTTTTGTTTTTAGAAATTTAAAAGCTTAATGGAGATCGTGATAAGAAATAAGATTTATCTACTAATTTTCCTAGTTAATTCTTAGAACACAGTTTTGAAAACAGATTTTATCCTTTCAACAAAAGGCAGTGAAGCGTTATCGTTACATTAAGGATCATCGAATTAAAATAATAAAAACAAGGACTAAAAAAAAAACATCCAAGTGAAATGCTCAATAAAGAACTACTTTGTAAATTAAATTTAATTGTTTAATAAAAATTATTGCTATAAAATTTTATTACAGTGTATTTTAAAATATGGCGTTAAAATTAATTCCCATTAAAAATAATAAAAGTTGAAAATTGTTCACATTTGAAAATTCAAAATTAAGTTTCATTTTATTAGCATCATATTGAAACGAATAATAAACTTATTTGAATTTGAACTAAATAAAAGCATAAAAGTGTAATAAAATTATGATTAAAAAAAAAATACAAAAGAAAATGAAAGGGAACAAAAAGGAATAAAACTTTCTTTAACGGCAGTATAATTTCTACCATATTTTTTTTATTTATTAGAAAATTCATTTCTTAAAATTCTAAATTCAAAAAAATTAAATTCTAAATAATTAAAATTCGAACTACGTAAATATTCATTGAATACTCATTTTGAAACTTTTTTCCTTTTTTTTTTTTCTTTTTTTTTGCTGTTTTGTCGACTTTTGATTCTTTTATACAAAATTTACAATAACATACAATAAAAAAAAGTCCTTTAAAAATAAAATGTTCCTTTTTAACAGATTGTAATCATCTTACATTCAACTTAAGTAGATTTTTTTTTTCTGATATTTTTTTTTTTTTTTTTTTGGGTTTTTGTTTTTGTTCGACGTATAAAATAAATTTTCTTTTTTTGTTGTTGCTGTTTGTTGTAAAAAAATTTCTATGATAAGGAGACTTAAATATTTGAAAAACAATAAAATCTACTTTACGACTTAAAATGTTTTTTTTTTTTGTTTGTTTGTTTTGTTTTGTATTTTCCTGGAAGTTTTTTTGTTTTTTTTTTTCTGAATACAGAAAAAGTTCAAAATCGTTATATACTTCAATAGAAAGTGATAAAATCTCTTGCTTTAAATAAAAAGAATTAGAAAATAATTTTATTAAATAATTTAAATATATTGTATGTATGTATATAGATAAAGAGATTTATATTACTTATACGATATTCTTAATTATTCACAATTTAATCGCTATTTAAGTTGGCACGTTCTTTTTTCGTTTTTTTTTTTATTTTTATTTTTTTCTAAACTTTTTTTTTTTATTACATGAAAATTAAGAAAAGTAAATTAAAACATATTAAGTAGCTAAAAAACATTTTTAATAACAATGTAACTTTAAAATAAAAAAATAAAAAACAATTTTAAATTAGCATAATTTAAATAAAAATTTATTTGTAAAAGTAAATTTGAAATTTTAATAAGCAACATGTTGAAATTTCACTTCCGTTAAGCTTTCAACAGAAGCTAATACCATGGAGGATTACATTTTTGTTATCTTCAAAATTATCACAATTTTCAGTGGGTGGTAGAAATTAGTTGAAGTTGGTATATAATATTTATCAATATACATGAAATATGAAATTTTTCACAAGAATAGATCAAAACATGTTATCAAAGCAAAAATTTAAAAACCCTATAAAACTCACCATCTTCATATATTTTTACTCCAATAACCCAAATCTAACTTAGAAAAATTTATAAATTTTGAAGTATGCATTCGATTTGGGAAAAAAAAATGCATTTGACATTCCTGGCAATCCTAATTTTCGAATGACGGATTCACTTTTCCACAGAATATTATACATTTTCTAGTAAATGGCTTCATTTTTTAGACGAGCAGCAGAATTTCTTAGGTGAGTGAAGCAAAGTTCTGATGATTTCATTGAGAACACATACTTAAAAGTGAGAAAAAGAAGAAAAAAAGAGGTAATCAATGACAAGGACACTTGCTTATTAAACATATTGTTAAAGCTATGAAATTCGAAAAATTCAAGCTTTTTTGAAGAAAAAAAAAATACTAACTGAAAAGTTTTCAAACAAAAGCGATTTATTTCAATGAAAAAAAAAAGCAACCTAAAGCCACGTAAAAATATTTTACGCTAAATAGCTTTGAAAAAACAAAACCTGAATTCGTAATACATATTTAATTTCGCGCCTATGCACGAATAAAATTTTTCTAAAAATTAATGTTTTTTTTTTCTACCCACCCACACATAACATTGACAATGTTTTAAAAATATTTTCTAACTTAAAGGTAATTTTTTATTGTATTACCTACCTACAACTTCCAAATGGCAAAAGTAGAAATATTATAAAATTTCCTAAAATTTTGGAAATCGAAAAACAAGAAGAAAAAGCTAGTAGGAGTTCTAAAACAGTATACCTACACATGTTATTATTATTTTTTTTTTCCAATAAAAACAAAAAAAATTCATATTAATTACAGTATCAAGTTATTCCGAAGAAAAATTTTTTAACATTCAATGACTTACATTTTTTTTTTTCACCTATTTGTTTTATTTTTATCAATTTCAAATTAAATATTTTAAATTAAATTTTAATTAATTTGTAAATTTTTAATTTTTAAATGAATTATTTAATTTAAATTTTAAAAACCCAATTTAAAAAAAATATAATACTCCTATTAAATTGTAATTGCAAAAAAAAAACAAAGGAGTTAAAAAAAAAAATCTTTATTAATAATTATTAAACCCGCATTTATGGAAAAATTCAATTTATAAAATAATTCAATAATTGCCTTTAAAATGCAATTAAATTACACACAAATAAAACAACAACAAGAGTAAAATATTTTTAATAAATTTTTTTAAAAAAATAATAATAATTTCACTTAATGTTTATTTTTGTTGTTGTTTTTATTGCGAATCTATTATACATACATTATTTGTTGTTGTTGTTTTTTTTTTTTTTTTTTGCAGCCATTAAGTGTAGTGTGTACAAATTTTTTTTAAAAACAATTTTTTTTTTTTTAATTTGTTTCCATTTTAAGTACCTCCTACTACATGATGATAAAATATCATCATCATCATATTTATTTTCATTTTATGATTATAGATTTTTATTTTTCATATTTTTTATATTTTTGTGTATAAAAAATAATTTTTACTGTTAAATATACATAAAAATATTTGTGTAGTAGATACATATGTAGATACATACATGTGTATAGTAAATATTCAACCAACACAAAAAATAATTAATTTTATAATATTAAATAAGTACATTTATTATTTACAGTTAAAAAAAAAAATTGAATATATAAACAAACAAATTATTTCTCAGGGTAAATATACTCGTATGTTCAAGTCATGTAATTGAATTTTTTATTTTTTTATTTATTTATTTTTATTTTTTTTTTCAAATTCGTTCAAATCAAAAGAAAAACATATACTTTTTAGAAAATTCATAGAAAAATCTAAAATTTATTCTTTGAACGGAAAAAAATGCTTAGATAATCCTTCTATAAAATTTCCAGCACTGACATTTTCAATTACTATCTTTTCAAAACGGTTAATACCAATAAAATAAGAAATTATTATCTATATTGTGTTGTCAGTATCTTTATGTACATTCATATAAGTATCTTTAGATAATGCAATCATTTCACTGTAACAATAATCTCAAAATCATTAAAAAAAAAAAAATAATAATATATTTTTTTTTATTCGCTTCATTGAATTTTTGAAAATTTAAAATTTTGCAATTGCAGAAAAATTTATTAGATAGTATTTTTGACCAAGTAAAAAAGATATCATAATATAAATTATAAAAATTGAATTTTCTTTCCTTCCTGAAGTTTCTTCTTTTAAGAGAGAGAAAAAAAAAATGAGGGTGTGTAAGAAGGTATAACAAATCGATACGAATAACACAGAAAGTGTGGTATATGGCATTAACCAGGTAAAAGAAAATGAAGTGTTAAAGTGTTAATATTCTGATTTTCCCATATTTTGCTTGTCATCATCCAATTTTTGTAATTATATTTTTATTTTTTATTTTTTCCAACAGTTTTTAATCCTCCCTATTTTTAAAGGTTTCACTTTATTTACAAGTCATAACATTTTTTTTTTATTGTGTAAACCTTTTCGAAAAATAAATTTAGAAAAAAGAAAAACGATAAGTGTGGTATCTGTTTTTTTTTATTAAATTAAAAAAAAAATTGAAAGAAAATAAAAGAGAGAAAACCATAAAGTAAATGTAACGTAAAATAATAATAACTGACAAACAAAAATGGGAAATTTCCCTTTAGATCTTTATTCCCTGTTATATACATACATATGTACATACGAAAACGAATACACTTTGTATTTTCTGAGAAATGCAATTACCTAAACCAAAAAGTTTGTGGAGTACAGGTACATACATGCAAGGGTGGTAGTGAATTACTTAGAAAAAAAAATTTCCAATTGCCCTTTTAGAGCTGTTGAACACCCTCGTGTTTTTGAATGATGAAAATAAAAAAAAAACACATAAAAGAAATTATAAATCGTTAAATATGTTTTTTTTTCTTCTTTTTGTGATACTTTAAAATTTAATTTCTTTTTTTTTTTTCAGAAATAAATTCCAAACCTTCTTAGATTTAAACCTAATTTTTTTTTTTTTTAGTTTTTTTCGAAGATTTATGCCATAAAAATAATCACAGTATTACAATTTAAATAATTTTATGGTACACAGGATTCAATTTTTTTTTTTTCTTTTGTTGTTGTAGAAATTATTATTATTTGAAGATGACAAATGCGTTAGAAGAATTCTAAAGATATTTTGGCCTAAGAGAATTTCAAATTAAAAACTTCTTGTAGTCTGTATGACTAAAAATTACAATAAATGACATTGAAACAAGGAAATGAAGGTGAATTGGGCACATATTGACATCGAATAATAGCATCATAACAGGAGCGTTCGAAGAAATAATCCTCAGGTCAGGGTCAATGAAGCAGAGATCGCTCTCGGAACTCTTGGAAAAGAATAGCAGTCTCTGAGTTAGAAGAATGGTTTTAAATTGAAGTTACAGCTCACAACACACACTTAAATGGAAAACACTGGTGGAAGCCGGATGCTTCTATAGAGAATTAGGTGGAACAACAACAACATTCTATGATTCTATGTAGGTTCTCATATAAGTACCAAAGAGTATTAGGTATACCATTAGCTATAACAGGGGATATGAAAATAATAAAAAATATGTACATAAGTACATACATATATGCAATAACCATCAATTCTCTTCAACCCATCGTTACGTTAAGTATATTTCTTGAAATACGCCTAAAACACCTTTTGTATTTTTTTTTTCTAAAAAAAAAATAATAAGAAACATTACGAAAAAATCTGAATGATAAATATGATGTTTAAAATGATAATAGGCATTGTGACATGAAAAAAAAAAAAAAAGAAATTGAATTAAAGATATTATATTGATGAAAAACATAAAAAGCTATCATCAAAAAAGGATTAAATTTATTGAAAAAAAGGTAAGTATATGTAAAAGTAAAATTTTAATCTTATTTTTATTTTTTTTTATCAATCTTTTCACAAAAAAGAAGAAAAAAAAAAGAAGAGTTTCTTCCCTTTTCCTTTTTATCATTTTTTCATTGTTTGAAAAAAAAAAAAGTAATAATAATAATAATAATAAGGTTTTAGATTCAAATTTGATTGATTATTTTTTTAACAGTATACATATAAAGGATATATGTGATTTATTTCTTTTTTTCTTTTTTTTGATTATTATACACACATACATACATACATATTTTAATCAACAGAAATGATACGAAAAAAAAAAAAAAATGACGTACCGAAAGAAATATTGATAAACCGTTTTATTCCTTTTAAATCATTTATTTATTTTTTTTTTTCTCATTTGTACTTTAACAAAAGAAATTCATAAGCAGTTTTTTTTTTTTTGTAATAAAATTTAATATCATGGAATACATTTATAATAAGTAAGATACTAAAAGTTTTTTTGAATGTAATAATTTATTCGAAAATAAAAAAAATAATAATAAAAAAAAACAATAAACTATGAAATATGATGTCTGGATTTAGATAATGGTACACTGACACTAACTGTTATCGTTATTAATTGCAATCATTTAATTTTTTATTTTTTATTTTTTATTTTTATTAAAATAGCTAAAAGATATAAAATTTATGCTGAAGAAAATCTTTTTTTAAAATTTAACATTTATCCTTGAAAAATATTTTAAATGTTTTCTAAACAATTCTATACGTGAATATTTTTTTACAGAATTAAGGAGATAAGGACCGGACCGGGTTTTAGTCTAACTTTAGGTACGTTTTTTTATAAGAACTCTATTTAGCTGATTTTTATGAAATTTGACATACTTGTACTATTTGTGACTCTAAATCTACTGAAATCATTTTTTCTAGAATAATTCAACCGAATTTGAACCCGAAGCCTCCAATTTTTAAAACCAGTATTCTATCTATTAATTCTGTCACTAACTATCCTATTCCACAAATTAAGCACATATGTATCTGCATGTATGTGTTTCCCTATATGAACATTATCGACATATGACAACGAGAAATAATTTTAGAATTAAATTTTCATGTTATTATTTTACAAAACGATTAAATACGATAAACACTAACTGTACTTAAAATTTTCAAATTTATTAATGATAAAAATGCCAAAATGTTTAAACATAAATTATATATTCACTATATGTACATGAGAAAATTACTATAAAATTATTTTTCTAAATATTTATATATGTATTTTCTTTCGAAAAATTTTCATTAATTTTTTAATAACAGAAAAAAAAAAAAAATTTTCTTTTAAAAATAATATTGCATTTGTATATTTTATAAAATTTTCTAATGATTATAAAATTTATATTTTACACTTCTCTATAATTTTATTTTGTTATTTATTTTATTTTTGCTTACAAGCTAAATACGAATAGATGAAAAATATTCATTTATTTGACAAAACATTTATATTAAATTCTTAACAAATTTTAAATGTTAAAATTTTCATATAAATGAGATTTTAATTAAATTTTAAATCATGTTGTTGATCATGATGATGATGATGAAAATATTTTTGGTTTTAAAATAGAAATTTTATAATTTGATGATTTTAATGTACATCTGAATATGAAAAATTTATTTAGAAACTCTTTGAAGTTTAAAGTTTACAATTTTAGACATACATATAAGGTGCAAAAGATACTTAAATTGCCAAGTTGAGTGAGCCAGGGTTCATATTGAGGTGTTGTGTTAAAAAAGAGCTAGCTCACTAAATAAAAAAAGTGCTGAAATTTCGTATACAATATTCGCACATATTGTTAAGTTAAGGACTTATTTTTTTTTAAATATTGATTTTTTCTTGAAGTGGGGAGGGATTTTTGCTATACGCATATAAAGGAAAAAATTTTATATTTTTAATTAATTGGCCTTGGTTAGCTGTAGAGTGTATTAGTAAGTAGTCTTCTGGTAGGAGCTTCGTGTGGACCTTTTCAGGAATAGGTGATCTCGTCTCGTGTAAAACTTTGAATGAAGCGTTTTGTTTGTACTCAGAACTATAAGGACAGGCACACACACACACACACTTTATCTTGAAAATTTTATTTCTAATAAGACTATAATTATTGTTATTTAAATGTAATTTAAGAATTTCAGTATATAGTACATAATTATTGATGCTAACTGGTTTTTATATTTTTTTTTATTATTCTTACTTTTTTGTTTTTTTTATTATTATTATTTTTTTTTGTATCGTCATTAAAAATATCTCTTGTTATAATCGTTTTGTTTCTTAATCTTAATTAATGTTGTAATTATCCTTAAGATTGTGTATAATATAGTAATTAAAGTTAAATACTTGTTTTCATTTTCTTATGTATACATCATATAGATATACTAACTCCCTTTAGTCTTGCAATTCAATTGAATACTGTCAGCTTATAGGCTAAATTACAAGTAATAAAATTTTATTTTCAAGTGAATTTATCTGTCAATTTTATAAAAGAAACCTTGAAAATTATAGATAATGGGATTTTTTTTGATTTTTTTGCAGATATAAAAACTTGATTCTCATTTAAATAAATTATTGTGGTTTTTGATTATAAAAATTTGTAAATTGTAATTATGGATTTTTTATTGTAGGAAATCTTTTTTTTTTTAAAAAAAAAAAAAAAGGATCATTATAATAAGAGTATTTTTTAAAAGGATGTAGATTATCCTCTTTCTTAGTTTGAATGTTCCTTGGACATGGTAATAAACCGACATAACGCGTTGGAGGGTAACTGTTTTTTTAATTTTTTCCTTTTTTTGTTGTTGTAAATTTTCCTTATTCCTATTGTATTTTCATTGCTATTTTATTATTTTTATTATTGACAAACCTCATGAAATTCAAAATAAATAAAAAAAAATCTAAAATATACATAGACAATTTGTGGACATTTAACTTTTCAAAACTTTTTTAATTGATTTTTAAAACGTGTTTTTGAATAAATTAGAAAATATTTTTCAAATAATTTTCATTTTCAAAGCTTAACAAAAAAAAAACCAAACCTTATCCTTATTTCTTCATTACAATCGTGTATCTTGTAATTGTAGTTATGTATGTAAAAAAATAAACATTAAAAATAATCAAAAATTTTTTTCTTTTATTTTAAATTATCCCTTTAACAAAGAAATAATTGATTTGCTTAATTCAAGTTAAATCAGAATTTTTCTAAGAAATTGTTGAAAATTAATTAAAAATTAAAAAGATATCTAAATCATAGATAAAATGTGAAAATGTGTAAATAATATAGTTTAAAGGATAATAATGTATTTCGTAGTTAAATACTGTTAATTAGTTTTTAATAATAATAATTAAAATTGTATGCTTCCAACTGTTACCATGAATTGAATGTATAAATAATATACAATATTTTCTGCTAAAGATCTTTAAATAAAAACAAAAAAAAAAAAAAAAACAAAAAGATATAATTTTTTCCTCATCAACACCATGTTTTGATAAACTAAATGAAATTTAAATGTTTACAAAAGCGTGTTGAACAGTAAGAAAGATTTAACAAACAAAAAAAACAAAAAAAAAATGTAAATCAACATTTTGCTTCTTCTAAATATTTTTTTTTTTTATTTGTTTGGTATTTAAATTGTTAAAGAAGAAAATCTATAGAAGTTAAAGTTAAAGTTAAAATGATCAAAATTTTTATTTACAAAATTCAAAAGAATTTATTGTGTTAACCTTTTCTTCTTTGGATTGAATGTGGGTGTATGACACTTGGTTATACGATACATAAAAAAAAATAAAATTTTATTTAGAATTCAATTTTTTAAAAGGAATTTTTAAATAAAGAAATTCAAAATTAAAAAGTAAACAATTTAAATAGAATAATTGAAAAGAACAATTTGTAATGGATATTGGTACTTTGAATAAAAAAATTAAAAAAATTTATTCTTTTCATTTACTTTAAAAGAAAATATCTTGAAAAAGTGTATGTGCAAACTTTACTTGAACTTGTATAGAGATGAAGAATACCAGAACAATAAAAGTATATATACTACATACTTTGGAAGTTACAGATTTTTTTGTTTTTTTTTTGTTTATTCTTTTTTAAATTGAATTTTAAAGATTTTGTTTTTGTATAAAAGAGTGTTTGTACAAGTCCTTAAAATCAGAAACAAATATTTTTCCAGTAGATTATTTTGTATTCCAAAGATAGATTGTCACTATGTTCAGCTAATATGCAACTTTTTACAATTTTAATCCAGTTGAATTTAATAAAGACTTTTTTTTTGTTTTTGTTTTACACGAATGATATATTTTTATAAATTTACAGTGACATTTTGAATAGAAATGCAAAAAAAAAAAAAACTTTTTTCTTTAGAAATCAATCTTTTTTTAAACAAAGCTAGTTACAACAATCAATCTTAATTTGTATCAAAAAAGATAGTCCTCAATATTTCATTTATAATTTGACAGATACTAAAAATAAAATTATATATAAATCTGAATATTTTCGAAGAACATAAAGAATATATGGAAGGAAAAAAAATTAGATAATAAAAAATAAAATAAAATACTATGTCCTTTGGCCCTCTAATCAATTATTTGTTGTTTTTTTGTCGAGCCTTTTAATTTTCTAATAGTTTGTTTTGAAAAAAAGCATATATCAAATTTAACAGAAACTTCTAACTGTGCAGTAAATTTTAATAAATCAGTACTCGAACTAAAAGTCTCTATTAAAATGTGATTAATTTTACATGTCCTGAAAAAAAAAGAATAAAACAAAAATTATCTTCATATTGTAATTACATTTTTTTTTGTTCTTTTTAATTATCGGTTCTTGTCATCAATTAAGAAGGAGGTCATTGGCTAAAATGGTATGATGCTGGTTCCTGAAATCGTCCACTCGCCTTTGAATGAATTGCAATTTATTTTAATTCGACTCTTCTTACTAACTATAAGCAAGTACACAAACCAACTACACAAAATATTAATACTAGAACTGCTACAAAAATACATTCGTTCTCTACCAACGAGTTTAGTGGGTTGCATTCCACTTAAAAATTTTAGATGTATGTATGACAGAAAAATAGAATAGTAGGAAACTTAAGTTAACTTGCGTAGCCCAAGGCTCTGAGTGGGCTGTAACTTCGATCAAACTTTGCAAAAATGTTGTTGTAATAGTAAAGAATTGTGTTGTCTGAATCTAATTTTTGTTAAAAAATTCTTATACCAAAGGTAATAAAAAATTCAAATAAAAATAAACAATTTGTATACCTGTATTTCTTGTAATGTGAATGGAAATGCTTCTTTTACATATTAAAATAGTTTTTGACCTAGAATTATATTGTTTACTTGTTATATCAAATAGGCCATATTTGATATTTTTTAGATACTAAAATATATCTAAAATTTATAATATTGTTGACACATAATTGACATTTAGATAGGTAAAATAAAATTAAATTGTTCATACATATTCTCATCGTAATCAAAAACTAATTGAGTATGCATCATTTCTTAACATGAAAAATATTTTTAAATGTATTTTTGTCATATTGAGTAAATTTTCAAAATAAAATGAAATTCCAGAAGATAAATTAAAATAAATTAAAAATTTTATTTTTATTATTTTTAGTAATTCAATAAAATTCAAAATATTTTAATATTGATTTCTTTTGAAATGCCTAATTGAGTGTTACATTGAAAAAATAAAAAAATAAAAATAAAGAGAAAGAAAAAAAAAATGATTATGTATAAAATTTTCGTTGTATCTTCATATCTAAACAAAAATTAAAAATATATTTAATCTTTTTATATACCTGAATTTTATCAATAAATATTATATTATCTTAAATTGGATTACAAATTTATTTTATTTAACTTTTTTTTTTTTCATAGCAATTAATATGCTTCAATGAATTTTTCTACTCAATTAAGTAAACGATAGGTAGGTACTCGTATTTCGTTTTTTTTTTTTCCTATATGTCGTTAAATCGAAATTATCCTGTTTATAATAAATTGTATATTTTGCAAATTTTGTAAGTATGTATCTAAAAATTAATATGAAAAAAAAAATTGTTTTTTGATATTTTTAGATTTTTTTTTTTCAATTAGAAAAAAAATTTACATATGGTTGTCTGTTAGAAGAGATTTTAATTTTTATTAGTTATTTTTTCTTCTCAGATACTAAAATAATGTAGTATAGATAAAAATCTGTGATATGTCTTTTTTTTTTTTAAAAAAAAACTTTGATTTTATTCAACATTCAAATCGATTTGAATATACGTTTGTGTCTGAAATCTGTATTCAAATTCAGAACAGAAAAGAGATCCTTACAACAGAACACGAGTTAAAGGATACCTAAAAAAAATAACGCGAATCACACAAAAGTCGGTTTCATTTAAAAGAATTTTTGTTTTGTCTCCTAATGTGACCCCTTTATTAACACATTTATTCTGAGAATAAAAAGTGTATATCACAATTTTTGCAGTATTTTCTGAGTTCTTGATTTTTGTTTTTATTTGAATTGGTGCGGTGAACATCAAAAATTTGGTAAGTTGGTAGAAAGGAATATCCTGACTAAATTTTAATTTTTCTAGTCCTCCACAAACATACATGAAACTATGAAGTTTTTTATTTTGTTCTCCTGTTACTCGTATACTGGAAGAGAAATATTTTTCATGTACGAGTAAAATAAAAAAATTGGCAAAATAACAAGAAAAATGTAAGACGCACATTTCAAATAAATCGGTTCACATAATGCGAACATATTCGAATTTAAAATCGATTTTGTCTACAAAACGTACGAGAATAAATGCAAATTTTAAAAGATGTATTTAAAAGTGAATATTCTCATCTTATTCATTTTAGAAAATAAATTTATTAAAAAAATACGTCTGATATCAAAAGTCACAAAATATAATAATAATTCATGATTTTATAGTGTAAATATCACGTAGGATATTTTTTTTAGCTATATCAGTAAAAAAAAAAATTTCTAATTGTAATGCAAAAAACGGCATAAAATACATTTGTTTTTTTTTTTTTTTTTAAAAAATACATATTATGAATACAAATTATTTTTTGTTATATTGTCCTTATCATTATCAGTTATAGATACATATAATACATATAAGTACGTTATTTGCGTATTTTAATATGGAATAAAGTGTTTAAAGAGCCGATTAACAAATAAAAAGAAGAGAAAAAAAAAAAAAAGAAAAACAATCTAAAATTGTAATAAATCTTTATATCGCCTTATACTTAAACAAAGATTTATTTCAAGAGTACCACTAGAAATTCATAATGTTAAACATTTCTAATTTCTTGTTATAGTGTTGTGGGTGAGTTAAACCACCATGGACGAACAATGAATATTTTATTACACAAGAAAAAATATGTTAAAACTTTATTTATTGATTTTCTTGTTGTTGTTGTAGAGAGTACTTTAAAATACTTTAAATTCATTCAATTATTTCTAATTGAAAAATTTCTTATTTTAAATCAAAATTTCTTTTGTAATTTCAAATTTAATATTTATTTTATGTTTTTCATCATTCTAGAGATACACACATGTACAATATGTATGTATGTGTGGTATTGTATGTTTATTTTAATTTCTCTATATTTTTATTATCAATACCAAAAAAAAAGAAGGATACCTAATTGATGTTAACTCTTCCATTTATCTTCATCCAGTTAATAATGCTATGTGTGGTCGTTTTAAGTTAAGTGAATTAAATGTAAAAATATCATACATATGTAGCCATAAGGCATACATAAGTTAATTAAACAGAGAAAAATATCTTACAAATTTTTTTATACATGTGTTTATACGTATAGATGTATAAATTAAAAAATGGAATTCTTGTTTGATATTAAATAAAATAAATTTTGTAAAAAATATAAAATTATGCTATTTCGAATATTTTAAATTTCATTTTCAAGAAAGTTACCAAAAATTGATTATTTTTTTTCAAATTATGGGATACGATGTAAGAATATCCTTTTAGTGTACTTCACACTGATACTCAAAAATTCAACATTCTTATAACAAGAGGGAGGAAAACACATATGTATATTTTTTTTTTAATTATGAGTCCTTTACTGATCTGTACACTGCTTTCGCATGAAATTTAAAAAATTTATGGGATGTTGTTTTGTTATTTTTACATATAAAGGATAAAATCCTTAATCTACAATAGACATAGTGGATGTGAAATAAAAAGCTTATTGAATTTACTGATAATTTTTTTAAGACACAATTCTGCTGCTGCCTAAAAATTCGATGTAATTTATTAATGTCCTTTCAAAACAAGTTCTATTAAGAAAGTATTGTATTGAATGTTGTTGTTTTTTTTTCAAAAAAATTCAAATAAATTCATTTTTTTTTTTTTAAATATCAAACATTTTACTATTTCGAATAAAAATAAAATTTCAATTTTAGATCCTTTTACATTATTTATCTGAATAAATATTTTTTTTTTGAATTTACAAATACATATGTATGTACATAAAACAGCATACAAACATACGATGACAAATTTACATATTTAAAGCGCATCTATTTTCAGCATTCAAAAGAATCCTATATCTTTTCACCTACATGCACACAACATTTTACTCATGTAGGGATTATGTCATATGTACATACATATATTCTTTTTTTTTTTTTTTTTTTTTTTGAAATTTTTTCATATAACAAAAGACTTTGTTTGGTAAAATTGATCACTTAAATGTAAATCATAAAATTTAAATTCAAATAGCGTATTGAATTTTTAAAAATAATGTTTCTTTTCTTCAAAATTATTACTTTTTTCTTTCTTTGTACTTATTTATTTTTTTTCCAGTCACTTAAATGATACAAAGTGTAAGTGAAAGAAGAAGAAAAAAAATAAAATCTATTTCTATGTTTTGGCAAATATTTTATTATTGAAAATTTTTTTCCCAGATCAAATTACTTGAAATTTTTCATTATGAATTTTCAAGTTTTAAAATACAAAATTCTATACTCCTACTCGTTGTTATCTACAATTACAAAAATAAATCACATTTTTTCTTTTTTTTGTTTTTTACTTTTTCCGGTTATTGATTTTCACTATACATATTTGAATACATGTATCTTTTTTTTTTTTTTCAGCACGAAAAACAAACAAACAAAAAAATCGCTTTTCAATAGAAAACTTCAATATAACGAAAAGCTTTTTATGACAAATAAAGAAATAAATGTATTTTAACTGAAAAGAAAAAAATTTCAATGCAAAAGATTGTGAAAAAAAAAAATAAAAATAAAATTTCATAAAAGTTTTCAACTACAAACAAAAACTAAATCATAGATAATATAATGTATCTTAAAAAAAGTAATCAATGAAAGGACAAAAAACTAAACAGCACTTTCATTTCCGACGCTTTTTTTTTTTTTTTGTTACTTGTGTTAAGAAAAAACAAAAAAAAAACACAGACAAACAAAAAAAAAACAAATAAGCCCTTTTTATATATAAGTATTTGAAATTATTTTAAGATTTCCTTAAGATATCCGTTATTATAATGTTTTTACTATATTATCGTACATATATCATTTCCGGCATATGACAGAATGATAAATTATGCAAAGTTTTTTTTTTTATGTATATTTTCTTTTTTTACACACATGAGAAGAAAAACCAACAATAATGACAAAAAAGAGCTCATATCTTTAAAAAAAAAAACTACTTAGTTTTAATTTCATTTAAATTATAAAATGTAGAATAAGAAATGTAAATAAAGAAAAAAAAAAATTTTTTAGTAAGTTTTTATTTGAAAATAAAGATAAGTAAAAGTTTTATTACATTTTAATTTTTCAGTTTTAAAAATAAATGATATCTAAGAGCATTTTATTTACACGAGAATATAAATATAAATCCATCGTAAAAAGCATCGTTAAGCTTGCAGAAATGTTTTTTGTTTTTTCTTATTTGTTTTTTTTTTAAATATTTTTTTTTGCTCATATTAATTTAGTGTGATTTTAACGACGTATAAATAAGGAAACTACATACATATGTACATGAATTATTATATTTAATATTCCTTTCACGTTTGTATCTTTTTTCATCCTAATGGAAGTGTAATTTGTATATATTTTAATAACATATCCTCCCAATCACATATTATACTTTTATATATATAAAATTTACACCTATGTATGTGTACAAATTGTGTTTTGAATTCTAATTAATTACAAAATCAATCTTTTCATGTCAAACAATCTCATGCAGCAAAAAAAAAAAAAAAAAAAATTATTTTATAGCTTTCTGTGTCTAATGAATTATTAACTTTTGTGATGTGAATGTTAAAAAAAAAGAAAGATTTTTAGCTTTTCCCGAAAAATGTTTTCTATTAAAACCTGGTATACGAGTTAATTATAAGTGAAAATTAAACAATGAAAACGTGTGTATTTAAGTCACGTAGACGTGTGAAAATTTTTGTAATAATAATTATATGTGTGTTTAGGAAAAAATCGTCACATACAGGTTGAATAAGATGGGACATGTTGAACTGGATTTTTGAAATTCTGACAATAATCTAATATATAGAGTATCTTTTGGGAATATTTGTAAATAAAGTGTATGCTAATTATAGGGATAAATTAGTAAGACGTCGGCTTGACTAAAAATGAAACATAATTAAGAGTTTTTGAACATGGAAAACTGTCATTTTTATTTTTTATTATTATGAGCCAAAACGTAGGGATCTCTCTTTATGGCATTTTTATTTACAGCACTGGCACATAAAGATGTAAAACGAATGGGAAATGTTAAAGGGGAGAAGAAAGATTATACCATTTTGACCACTGATTGCTGATTACATGTCTGGTAATTAGTTTTGTTTTTCTGTTTCAGGTGAATTTCAATTGAATTTTAAATTGAAAATCAACAAAATACAATTTGAATTTTTTATTCTTAAATATCTTTTTTCTATAAAAAAACAATAAGAAAATAATAAATTTTTTCTTAGGTAAAAGTTTCTAAATTTCAAGTGAATTCCATTTTAAAAAAAAAAAAACAAATGTTGAATATATTACAAAAAAGAAAAAAAGCAAAACGTGAATTTAAAAATTTAAATACAATTTCAACAGAACGTTACAAATTCTAATTTATTAATTTACAATTTTGATCTTATTTTATTTAAATTTATTCAAATATAATCTTCATCGTTTCTAAAAATAAATAAATAAAAAAAAAATTAAGTTACGAAGAAAAAAGGACATACATAAATTCAATAATTAAATCACCACACACTTTTTTTTTAAAAAAAAAAAATAACACAAGAAAAAATATTGAGTAAAAATAAAAATAAAAAGGACTAAATAAAATGTGAATACACGTGTACTTATGGAAAGCGGATGGATTTATCTATTAAAATGTTTTTCTTTTTTTAGGTTATTGTGCGGGATATTAATGGATTATTGAACATAATCTAATTTAAACGTCAACTAAACAGAAAAAAGCTATTAGAAATTTTTATTTAGATTTAAATGTTGAAATGATTTTTTTTTTTTTTTTTGTCAAACAATATTTTATGGAAAAATTATAACTTGAATAAATTGAAAAATCTTTGAATTCTAATTTTATAGATTTAATTGTTTTCAATATATTCAGCTGTTTCAGATTTTGAATTGCAACCTTCTATTGTTTTTTTTTTTTTTGCCTTTCTACTGGTTTGGTACCTGTTGTACCTCATATACGTATTTAACGGTGTGATCGATGTTTATAAAAAAACCAGAGTTCATCATGGATTGCCCAGAAATTACCTAAAAGAAAATGTGAATTTCGAAATTAAAAATTAAATAAAAATTTTCTAATAAATTCCTTAATTATTCTATTGATAAAAATCTTTCACGAATATAAAATAAAAATATTCATTTTAGTAACAATTAGGCATTTTCGAAAATTCACCACCCACAATTACCAAAAATTTGTTACTATCGTTTTAATATACCATTGACCAAAAATTTATATTCTATGATAAAATGGTAACTTAATACTTGTGACAATGGGTGGATGAATTTTGAAATACAATGTAAAATTATGATGAAACTAATATGGTGAATTTTCGAAGATATCCTGTATTATTCATAAAAAAGTTTATAGTGACATAGATAAAGGTTAATCTGTGACAGGTATATGTAAAGAAAGTTGCAATAAAATTTATGCAAAATATATAGCATTTGTTGGTAACATTTAATATATACTTAAATTTCATAACTATGTATATCACAATTAATCTTATAAAATCTTCTGTTTTATCACTACACAAATTTTTTTTAATTTTTTTTTTAAGAAAGTTTTTCTCTATGTATCTTCACAACGGAAGATATATACCAAAACTGTAAGGATAAATTTCAAGTAGTTTATTTTATTAGTTTCTCTTTTTTCTTGTTTTTTTTTTTCTTAAAAAAGCTTAGAAAAATATAAAATTGAGACATTTACACAACGTGACCTGCATACACATTTTCTTGATGAATTAAAAACAAAAAACAAAAAACAAAAAACAAAAAAAAACATGAAAGAAAGTATCAAAGAAATTTAAAGTTTTTTGTAGCATAAAATCAAATAAAGTAGGTACTTTAAAAATTTACATACACATATACGTGGGTGCATTATTAGATTGAATTATGTATGTATATATAAAATGGCAATGTAGGATGCAAATGATACTTTTTCATATGAAAACTCTTATATAGAAAACTTTGTTCTCATTATGCAAGTTCTTAAACATAAAATTAATATTATATAAATTTTCACAATTACAAAACATACTGAAATTTTCTTTACATGCTGACGTAATATTAAATATATAAAATATGTATGTATGTATATGAGATTTTGTATGTATGTTATTCCAGTGACTTAATATTAACTGTGAGTTTTTATTTTGAGTCTACTAAAGTTTTCAGATGAAATAAATTTTCTAACTTTTACTGTTTGAAAAAGTTTAATTTGATGTTTTTTTTTTATTTTTTTGTTTTTTTTTTAAAGATTTAAACTTCAAAGTTTGATTAGAATGTGGAAGTTTTTTTAATATTTTTCTTCAATTTTTTGCTTAAATTCAAATTCTAACGTGAGTATTTTTTAATTAAATTGAAAATTCTAACAATTTGAATGCAATTTATAATTTTTAGTATAGAATCATTTCATGGAAAATTGAAAGTTATCTATTGATTTTGCATAAATTCGAACTTTTTAACTAATTTTTGTTGTTGTAAAAATTCAATATGTATTATGTTATTGTAAATAACTGTTAATGCTTTTACAGAAGCATAGATTATGTTACGAGAAAAAAGAATAGAAAGTTTTGAATATTTATCTCTTAAAAACGAAAAATGTAAGACAAATAATAATTAATTCTTAATTTTTGTAAAAGATAAACATCAGGCGATGAGAACACATGAATAATAAAAGTTCTAACTAAACATTATTTGAAACTTGAAAATTATATGATTTAAAAAGGACATCTTCCCCAGAGGCTGAATTTCGAATTGTCAACAACAAGATAATGAGGAAAATACTTTTATTTAAATATTTTCTTATTTGTAAAATCGACGTTTTTCTTAAAGAAGCAAAAAAAAAAAAAAAAAAAAATTAAAAAGTCTAATACGTCAACAGATGATTATATTTTGGTATTGATTACAAATTTTCCACGACAAACAATAAACCAAATATTCAACTTTCAATTATCCTCATCGTGTGTCTGTCTATCTTTGAAATTTCCAATCTAACGTCTTTCTCATTTATTTTCCTCATTTTTATTATAAATTTTTGTTTTAGAATTTATAAATTCTGAATAGACGATTACATTCACAAAAAAAAAAAAAAAAATTAACTCTTTTTTTATCTAGACTCCCTAAGGTAAAATGTCTCCATTTTTTTTCTTCCTGTTTTCCTTTTACAGATAAGATGAATGATTTTACAAAAGGAAAAAAAATGTTCATTTATTTTTTTCTTTCTATATAGAGATAATAGAAAAAGATTTAAA
This sequence comes from Bombylius discolor, assembly GCA_939192795.1. Taxonomy (NCBI): domain Eukaryota; kingdom Metazoa; phylum Arthropoda; class Insecta; order Diptera; family Bombyliidae; genus Bombylius; species Bombylius discolor. Next base: position 37,555,906 of record OW584241.1, on the reverse strand, counting down.
TAAATTTGTTTGTTTTTTTTCAAACAAAAACTATATTCAAAAGTGAAAAATGAACTTCGAAGTAATCTTCAGAAATTTTTTACTTGAAAAACAAAAAAAATGTTTTTTCTAATAAAGAGTCTTTGAAGATAATATTGTTATTTTCTAAGGGAAAAAATGATATGCAATTATGCCTTCGGGATTCATCCTTGGAGAAAAAAAAATGTATAAAAAAGAAATTACACAAATGTGGCAGACAATTTTTATGTAGTAAAGAGAAGATATAGATTTTATGGTATGAAGTAGAAATTACCAAGGTTTTCGAGTAGGGTAAAAATAGAAAAGGCAATATTACTTTGAAAAATTTTTTTAATTACCTTGAATTTTAAAGAAACTATATAAGAATACTGTCATTTGTATTGTTTTGTCCTAACTGCAGAGACAATATATTGTCAAACGACAACTCTGGACTTTTGCTGTTTCCTTTACAGGATAGCCCATCAAAGAAAACAATAATTTGACAGATTGTACAATTTTTCGAAAATTCATAAAAATCACTTTTAAATGAAAAATTGTGAACTGAAAAAAAAATTGTATTTTTAAAATTTTGTTTCTATTGAAACACAAAATCTATCATTTTAATTTCAAAATTTCAATTTCATTCGAAAGACCTGTGTAAATCTATGTCAAAATCAATATACCCAAAATAAATAGTAATAAAATTCGAATATAATCTAATTTGAAAACAAACAAAGCAAATATAAATTTAAAATAATATTTTTTTCACAAAAAAACTAATAACTATAAAATTCCAAGAATTATTCACATATGTAAACACACATGTATGTACACACATGAATGTATTACAAAAAAAAAAAAAATATATACATATATCCTAATGTTAGAAGATAATTCTGTTATCTCTAATCAAATATAAAAGTTTGTTGAAATGAAAAATTCATATTATTACATATTTTTTGAAAATTCTGTACAATAAAAAAATGTATAGGTATTGTGGATATATATATATTTTTTTTTTCTTAATAAATTTTATAAATTAAATATTTGTCTTTTTGATAAAGAAAAAAAAAAAATGAGCACACATAACTTTGTTTTCTTATTCAATTAAATTTACAGACAGTATATTAAGGATATAAGAAAAAAAGATGTTTTTTTTTAAAATTAATTTCGGCTGAAATCCTTATAAGTTTAATTTAGAAAAATATATGTATACTTATAAAATTTGTTCACGTGCAGTTTATATAATTTTATTTTAATTTAAAAATTAAATCATGATGAAATAAATAATTAAATAATGCTTTTAGTCGAAGCAAAAAAAAAAAATAAATAAAAGGAAAATAAAAGAAAAACCTACACAATATTTTATTTGAAGAATTTAAATTAAATTAGACAATATTTTTGGATGAAATAATTGATTCATTTTTATTTATATTTTTTATTACATTTTTTTTTTATTTTTTTTTATTTACAAAAAAGATTTATTGGACATATTTGTGTTCAAGAATTTGTTAATATTTTAACGTTGACTGTGTGTATTTTTACAATAAACTTCATAGAATTTTCTAAAGAAAATTTCCTGTAGAGAATTAACGTATTCTAAATCATATTCAATAAAAAAAAATAAAAAAAAATATGAAAAATAAAATCAATTTAATTTTGAATTGAATGGATTGGATTAAATTGATTTTATTATCGTAAAATCAATCTTTTGTTGAACACAAAAGGATAGGTGTTTTTTTTTTTTTCCAATAAATATGGCAAATGAAATGTGACAGAAGCAGAAAAGAAATAATCTTTAGATAGTTTTTTTTATTACAAGTTTTTTCAATCATCTTTGAATTGAAATTTAGTTCCAAGAAATATTATTTTCTCTTTGTTTTTTTGTTGTTTTAGTTTTAAAAAATAAAACCGTGAAAAGAACCTAAAAGCTGAAACAATTACGCAGCAACGCAACATATTAGTGCTAACCATACAGATTTTGTAAAACTTAACAAACTCGAAAAGTTTGTTTAAGTCTCAGCGAAATCTTAGTGAAAAATGTCTTAGTAATCATACAGACTCTTATAGACTTTTGAAAACTTATAATTATAGAATTAATTATTTTAAAAATTTAAACTCCAAGTTTGAAGATTTGACAGCTGACTTTAAGATTCATTAAGTTTTTCACGACAATTTTTGTACCTTCTAAAAGTCAGCGAAAGTTCAGCGAAAAGTTTTGAAAAGTCTGTATGGTTACTCAATAGAGAAACCATGTTGTCGTTCAGAAACCTTCCTTAAAGCAGTGAAAGTCTGTATGGTTAGCACTATTCGCTACTTTTTTTTTTTACATAGTAATCAAGGCTTGTTTCTAAATTCTAAATAAATCTAACTTAAGTTCTTATCCATTCAATTAGTTTTAATTTACAAAAAAAAAAAAAAAAAAAAGATGAAATAAACTAAAATATGGTCAAGAACATAAAATTTATTGTTCCTTAAAAGAAACACACGCAAAACTTAAAAAACAACAACAACAAAAAACGTCACAACAACAAAATTAAATATTACGATTATGATCGTAAGATATGTCAGCAAGCATTAACTGAAAATAAAAACAATAAATGTTGTAATAAAAAAATATGTTGAATCACAAATTTCACAAAATGTCCTTTTTTGTATATATATAACTACACATATATTCATAAACACATTCATTGTTCCTTAAAAAGAATTTTGTATATATATAAAAAAAAAAATTTAATTTAATATCTTAAATTTCTGTATTTTGTGAAAATTAAAGCGAACTTTAAAAACTTTAAAATTTTTAGCATAAAATTCAGGAAGAATAAAGAGAAAATTTTTTTTTTTGTAATTTTCCAGCAAAAGAGTATTTTACAGAATTTTTCAGAACGCACAAGACAACAGGAACATTGTTTAAATATTTTCTCTTCCAAGAATTTTTTTTCAAATGATAACATTTCACATTTGATCCTAGATTACATGAACAAATTTTCAAATTTACATTTAAAGTAATTTCCTACGAAAAAAAAAAAAAAAGAAAAAATAGTAAAAACAAAATTTAGATGGAAATTAACCAATTTGAAAGCTGACTAAATGAAGAGAATTTGTATAACAATTCAATTATGTCCTTATTTGAAATATTTTATATTAATTTAATATAAACTAAGTTAATTTCCGTATAATTAAATACAAATTAAATTTATTTGTATAGAACAATTTTGATTTAAAAAAAAAAAGAAAAATAACTTTAAATTGTTTTAAAATTATTTTGTGTAAAATTTTTAAATTTTCTTTCTTTTTATTTAAAAAAAAAAAACATTAAAAATTTCTTGGAATTAAAAATGAAATTCACGAGTCATTGAACAAGTTATTTACAAGTTATAAATATGGGTCCCGGTTCCACTATTGTGACCACCCATAGGTAATCTTTTACTATTTTTTTTTTTTTGTTTTGATTCAACAATAAAAACTCCATTGTGTCATAGTTCATCTTGAGATTATGGTTGAGGTTCAAAATGATACACTAGAGAAAAGTATATTAATAAATAAGGTAACAAGGAAAAAGATGATCCTTAGGAAGGTTTCAAATTCCAACAAAATTATAAATAAAACAATTCATTATACAAGTCTCCTAGAGTCGTTGAGTCCTTACAAGGGATATCAATGGATACAAGGAAAAAATAAAAACAATACTGAAATGTTTCAGATAGCAAAACGAAAAAAAAAAACACTTTAAATGAAAGTTTACTGAGTGTTTTTATTCAGTTCTTTTTCAGTCACATCCATGAGAATAGATGAATAATATAAATATGTCATGTAGTTATAAAAATTTTATACAAAAAACAAAATTCATTGCTCTGTATTCTCACAAAAACAAAGTATATTCCTTGTATTTTGTCAAGAAAAAATTTTAATTAAGTAAATGAATACTATATGTTACTTTTTTAATTAATGTCGATAAGGACAATCCTTTACTATTTTTTTAATATTTTACTTTGAAACACAGAAACGACACATTCATGAAAAATATTTAAAAACAAAATATAGAGCAGGATGGACCTGCTATAGAGGATGATCAATACAGATTTTGTAGAAATATCAAAAAAATCTCAAAACAAATTCTGTGTGAATCTGAGGCACTATGATCTCTAACTCTTCCTTAAATCCGAGGAAATATAAAATACATTTTCTTTGTAGTAAATAATGATTTATTAGGACCCTAAAATAATGAGAAGTAAGTACCTCCAAAAATCTATTTATCTACAGAGTTTCGATTTCTCATAGTTTAAAAAAAAAATACTACAAAGGACCCACTATCTGTATTTGAAGAAAAATTGCAAAATAAATTTCCAAAAAGCACTGAAATTTTCAGAAATGAAAGTTTCAACACAAATCTCCCAAAATAGAGACTATATTTAAATAAATAAAACTTGAAATTCATTTGAATTTTCAATTCAAATGTATAATTTTATTATTTGATGAACAACTACAGATAGTGCCACATAAAATAGATTTATTTTCTTTTCTGAACGATAGTAAGATTAACATAAAAAAAAAATATGTTCACATAGAGCAATTTAATTTCTTTATCGTCAATTTATTTCTCAACACAGAATAGCTTTTTTTATAAATGTTTTTTTTTTTTTTTTGTAGTTAAGATACTAAAAACGTGTATAAACTAAAATTTTGTGCTTAATTTCATCAGATATGTTAAGTGTTCCATTTTAATAATAAAATCAGTTTTTCATTTCATTTTTTTGTATAATTCTGTGAAATATCATTTTAATTTTTTAATTTTCATCAAAAACAAAAAAAAAAAACAAAATTGCTAATAAAATTTGTATCTTAATTGTAATCTTTTTCTTTTTTTCTAGTTTTCAAGGTCCATTTAGGCTTAACATTTTGAAAATTATGTTATGAACTTAGTAACTTTAAAATATGAAAAGTTTTTAATATTTTTTTTGATTATAAATATTTTTAGATTTTTTTCTTCTAGAAAATATATTTATTATTTTTATTTTATTTTTATGTTTCTTTTTATGAATTTTCGATTTTAATCTTTCTAAAAATAATTGTTTTAAATGTAACGTCAATGTGATTGTCATATAATATAAAATTTCGACTCCAGTTAATAATGAACTTCCAAGAAAAAGTCCAGCTATACCACCAAAAGCAACTAAAATTTATTGAAAAAAAAAAAAAAAATTATTTCTATTTAAAATTTTTATTTTTAGAATATATTTTTACATTCTCTCTACCTAACAAATCCATCCAACCAAATACAAGATTTGTTCGATATTTTAGTACTATATTACGTCGATAATGAACATCTACGAGGATTCCATTTTTATCTATCGAATTACTAAAATTATTATTATTTTTTTAAAATAAAAACTTAATTAAATCGAATATTTTACTATTTGATTAGAATTTACTTGGCTAATTGAAAAGGTATAACTTCAGATTGATAATCAATTAAATAACATTCATGAAGGCACGGACAAATCATTCCTTGTCCACTACTGTTTATATATTGTTCCTCTTCGAGGGCTTTTTCATATTGGAAAATATCTGTAAAAAAAAAAATTTTCTAAATTCTTTAAAAATTATACAAACAAAATATTTTTACTCTTACCATAGTATCGACTTAAACAATGAAAATCTGAAGCTTTAAAAGCTTTAAAGTTATCTGTACCCCAACAAAAAAAAAAGTTATTATTAAATTTAAAATTATTTTTTTCATGAATCACCAATTTACCTGAAGGAAAGAAAAATTCAATGGAACAATTACAATAACGTACAGTATATTTACGACGGCAATTTGATATGCAATTTCCAATAAGATATTTTAAACTTGGAAGGGACTCATAGCCATAACTTTTTGTTTCATCCTTAAAATCAAAATTTAAAAAAAAAAAAAATAAATAAAGTTTTTCTATAAATTGTTTTACAAGAAAAAGTTTGTGGCAAATTGGATCGAAATCCCGAAAGCCGCAACTTTTGTCTACGCCACAGTATTAAGGATCAAAAGGCTTTATATTTTACATCGAAAATACATTGACGAATTTCCGGTTTCATTCCTCTTGTTTCAATAGCTGCTGATGATATTTTCGGTTTTAAAATAACCAAAGAAGCGCTATTTACCGGAACAAATGCTCCAGTAGATGGCCATTCTTCAGGATGATTTATAAAAACCTCAAAATAAAAAAAATAAAAATACATGAAATTTTTTGGAAAAATTAAAAACACAAAAAAAAAACAAGTATGTTCTACTAATGCTCCAGGAAATTGTGTACTTCCAGGAGGCCTTCCTAAAGGATCAATTTTCAATTCAAATCTTAAACCACTCCATTCACCAGAAGTTGATGTTCTCCATGGCCATGTTGGATCATTTGCCTAAAATAAATACAAAGTAAAAAAGGAAATTTTTGATGTTCAAACAAATACATATGTTTGACAATATATATAAATTATATATTTACAGCTTTTTTAAGTCCTTCATCATTTGTTAATGAATTAAATGAATAACAAAAACCATATTCAGTTTTTTGTAAACTAAATATTTCACAACATGATATTTTACGATTTCTCCACCAACATTTCTCAACAAATAATTCTTTACATGTATATGACATAAATTTTATAATTTCATTTAAATTAATTTCATCTAATTCATATAATGATATATTTTCAAATTCAATGAATTCATCAAAATTACCAAATTCAAAATCATTAAATCTTAATATAAATTTTCTAAATAGGTCATAGATTTCATAGATTTTTTGTTTTTCTTTAATATTCGATGATAATAAAAATTTTTTTTCAGCTTCTTTAATACGTTGCCAATTAATACGATTGTAGTTACAAACAGTTACAGCAGGAAATGGTAATTCATATACCGGAAAAATTGTACTTTCAACAACGGTGGCTAATAAACTGTTATTATAACGTTTTGAAAGTACTATACATACATATACCGTTGTTATAATGGCAAGTATTACAACGAAAGCCCAAATAATCCTAAAATGAGAACCAAAAAAAAAAAAAAAAAAAAAAAAACCGAAATAAAAGAAAAGAAAACAAAGAAAGTACATTAATAAATTCTTAGCTCCTTCTTAATGTTATTTTACTTATTTATTTTTATTTTTATTTATTTTTTTTTCTCCTGCCTTTTTTATTTTATTTTATCGTACGTATTTCATATTTTTGCTACCTGTATGAAAAATTGCTTTCCGTTCAATTAAATAACAAAAGAAAGTGAAATAAATAAACAAGGATACGTTTAGCTGTGCATGCAATAGGATGATTCAAAATCATTAGATTGTAAAACCTAACCATAATGTGGATACTGGGTGGTATTTAAAACGTTATTATCGTGTATTTTATGTATTTATTTTCGATATGCTTTCTTTTTTGAATTATTTTCAATTAGTAAAATTGAATTGGCTTGAATGTAAACTGAAATATTATGGAAAATAAACCAAACGAATAATATTAACATTTACAAAGTTTACTTAAGGGTAGGCTTTAGTAAAAATTACAAATTTGGTCGAAGCTACTAGCCTCGTTATTTCCAATTCGGTTTATATGAAATTTATGCCGAAATATAGCCTGAAGAATGTTATGAAACCTAAAGGTGGAAAATTTTTGAAAAACTCTTTTGTTTTTCCACAGAAATCTAAAGTTTAGCTATTGTTCTTTATTTTCTCGACATGATGCATTGAATTTTGAAATTTTTCTGAAAATGCTTCACATTATAAAACTTTAATTTTCTCATTTTTATTTTAAGAAAAAAATATGAAATTTTTTAAAATTATTTTTTATATATTTTACTAAAATTTCAAAATATCCTAATTTTCCTTTTTTCTAATTTGAATTGAAAAAATGGAGCCTTTCAAAAAATATATACATAAATCGCCCATTGAATATTGGTTTACCGTATATAAAATTTTAGTTTTTTGGCGTTTACGTTCAACCAATATTCAGACAATGAAATTGGGAAAAATTTATCCAAAATCTTTAGGATATTACATTTTAATTTTAAATTCAAAACTGTCATCTACGAATTGCTTCTTCAAAATTACCAAAATTTCAATTACAAACTTTTCATTTTCAGAAACAGTCAATTTTTGATCTTCACAAACAACATTAACTTTTTAGATGATCACCCTGTTATAAAAAATATTTGCTTTTTACATTTATAAATTAAAAAAAAAAGTAAAAAAAAAATAAATATAATGTATGAATGAATGTACATAATTTATTATACACAAAAAAAAAATATATATATATATATATTTTTAATTGTCACAAAAATTTTAGGAATATTTTTACGTTGCTTTAAATTTTTTTTTTTTTTTTTTAAAGGTGAAATGAAAATAATACCGTCAGCATTACATAAAGAAATTACTGGTTAATTTTTTTTTTTTTTTTTTTTTAAATTTTTATTATTATATTTTTTTTTTTTCATTCTTTATTTATCGTTATTTAAATTTATTTTTACATAATTTTAACATACTTACTTTTCAAAATTATGTAATTCATCATCAACTAAATAATGAATACCATGAATTGAAGTTCGTCGAAAAAATATTTTCCAAAATGTTCTTTTGAATTTTTTATCGTTATATAATAATTTTGTTTTTTTAATTTTATTTTGTTGTTGTTCTTTAATAAAATTCAATTTATTTAAAATAATTTTTTTTGATGTATTACGTAAATAAGGATTAAAATCTTTTTCATATAAAATCATTATAAACAGTTATTTTTGTTTTTTTTTTTGAAATTTTCGGTACAACGAATTCACTTTACTAATGACTGGATCACAAATAAAACTTAAATAATTTCTGAAATTCTTTATATAACGTAATTTATTTGTAATGGATTTTTTAAAGCATAGAAAATTAAGTTTGGAAAAAAAAACGGAAAAAAAAAACAAAATAACTTATTTTATTTTTTATTTTTTTACCTTATTTTCACCTGTTCATTGTATTTTTTTTTTCATGTATTTAATTTTTTTCTTATAAAAAAAAATGTTAATTAATTTTTACGATATAATTCTAATTTCCAATTACTGTTCGTTTTTTTTTTTTTTTTTGGAAATAAATTATGAATAAGATCTTTTGTTCAATTTAATACTAAGAAAAGAAAATAATAAAATTTTTCGAACATTTATAATTGGGTTTTCCTTTTCAAATCACATACAAAAAATTATTGTTAATTTGTATTATGAATGAAAAAGGCTTTTTTTTTTATTTTTTGTTTTGAATGAAAATCAAGATAATATTATTGTGTTATTGAAAAGAAGAAAACTGAAAAAGAAAAAAAAAAAAAAAACGAAAAACAAAACAATATTTGAAAGGACATCAACTAACTAACAATAATTGGGATTCTTTTCTTTTGAAAAGTTCAAGAACGGTCAAAAAAATTTTAAAAATCTCATTAATCGATTCATAAAATCCAACTATATTTTGACTTTTCAATGAACTTTAATGTTTTATTTTTATAATTTGTTGGTGTCACAATTTAATTTAGGTTGAAGGTTAAAATGAAAATCTAATGTTAACATTTTAAACTTTATTTTGTACATTTTTTAACCATATATATTTTTCTTTTATTCCTCAATAATACAAAAATATCGTTTTTCTTTGATTTTCTTAATTCTATCACAGTTTTTTTTTTTTTTTAAATAAATATAACGGCACATAATTAAATCAATAAAAATCAAATAATTCCTCAAATATTTATCCATCTTCATCAGAACTATCTGAGAATTTTTTTAGTATTCTTGTACATTTATTTTTTAAATTTTGTAATTTTTTAGCTTTACGTTTAGCTTTTAAAATTGCTTCAGCTATTTCTAATGGACATTTTTCACTTATTTCATGTTCTGGTATATTTTCTTCATCATCAACAACAAATGAATCACCATCATCATAAGTATTTAAATGTTCTTCATTACCAATTGGTTGTGAACAAATTTGTGATAATGTTGGATAAATACGTTGCGATGAAGGTAATTTATATGCTGCTGAATTTTTCTTTGGAGTCCTAAGAAAATAAAAGACAAAATTTATAAAGAATAAAAACATGTAGTTTTGGTTAAAAAATATTGTAAAAGTATTCAAAAAAAAATGTCCAAACCTTATCGATTGTAAATATTTAGCTTTCGTATTTATTGTCAACGGAAGATCTTCAAATTCATCATCAACAATTGAATCTAAAAGATATTGTGAATCTGTTTGAAAAGTGTCATCTTCTTGATTGTTACCATCATCTTCACTACATCCAGCTTCATTATCCAAAAATAAACATTTTCTTCGTTTTACGTTTCTTTTAAATCGTTTTTTAACGGGCTGCAAAAGAAAAATTAAAAAAAAAAGGAAAAATTTAATTTATAAAAATCTGAACGACAAAAATAATGTAATTTTAATTTTTATACCTTTTGACTACTTTTGAGAGTTTCATTTTCAGATTCTTCTGAAATTACTGAATCACTGCTGCTTTCTATTGCTCGTTTTTTCATATTAAATGCTACTTTTCCAATAACACTCTCATCAAGTTCATTATTTGAATAATTTTTTGATTGATTCATTTCTAATGTTGAATTTTTATGACACTCCAAAGTACTTTTATTAACACTTGATCTTGTAAATTCTGAATTTAATTGCTTCAATTTTGAAAAATTTATTTTACGTGTAAATACAGATGGTGATGTATCTGTTTGTCTTATTTTTCCAGCTTGTAAATGTTTCGGTGAAGTATTTGTATTATTCAATACTTTCTTTTGAGGAATTTCATCATTTTCATATTTTTGAAAACTTTTACTTAGATTAACCAAAGAAGCAATTGCTAATTCATGATTTTTATTATTTTCTAATAAACTTTCCTTTTTATCATCAACTTTTTTCGTTTCATCAAACATATTTACTGAAATATTTTTTTCACATTCCAAATTTAACAATTTTTCATTTACGAAAATTTCTTCTTCATCATCAAATGGTTCAAAGAAATCATTCAAATCAAAATCTTCAATTTCTGGATTTTTTGTAGAAACATTAAATGATGAAAATGGTATTTTTGAATGATTTTCTGGAATATTTTCTTTTTCAACTGATACTATAGTTTGTGGTTTATCAACAGGTATCATAGAATTCTTATTACCGTTTTCTGTAAATTCATCATCACTTTCTTGAATAATAATTTTTCTATTTTGATTTTCAATTTTGAACAATGCATTCGAACTAGTCGCTAACATTTCATTAAAATCATCATCAAGTAAATCATTTTCAACAAAATTTTCTTCATTATTAACTTTTGTTGAAGGTGTTGTTGTTAAAGTATGATTTTGATGATTTATTGTAGAAAATTTATTTGATTTTTCGAAATAATTCATTTCATTTTTACGTAAAGGTGTTGATTGCATTTGAATATTATCACGTTTAAATTGTGTCCATTGACTACAATATTTTGAATCTGTATAATCATCAAATTCATCATTCACACAAGAAGATTCATTATCATCAACAGATTCATTGATTGATGATTGAATATTATTTTTGTAAATAATTGATTCATTTTTATTTTTTTCTAATGTTAATTTATTTTTGATTTCTTCATGTTCTTCATTAGCTTCTATTACTTTTAATTTTTCACTTAAAAAATCTGTGATATTATCAAAAATATCACGTTTTTTCAATCCAGTAAATAATTCAGAAAATTTATCATTCATATCTTTTAATTGACGATTACGATCATCACGATGGCATTTTTCATTTTCACATTTATTCAAAAATCTTTCAATTTCATTTTGTCCATCAAATGTATTTTTAATTAATGAAAATTCATCTTTTAAATTTGAAATTTCTACTGTTTCATCTTCTTCCGGAGTTTCTTCTAAAGCTTTAATTAACTCAAATTTTTCTTTAACATAAGATAAATTATGTTCTAAATAAAATCTTTTACCTAATTTACTTAAATTTTTTGATTTTAATGCTTCCATTGGAGTTTTTATTAATTCATTGTCTGTTGAATTACCTAAACGTCTCGAGAAATTATTCAACTTTCGTATTATACTTGAAAATTGATTTCTTTTCTCCTTCCGATCATTATTTTCATCAATCTCATTTTTATTCATTTCAATACCAATTTCATTTTGTGTATCATTTTCAATAAAATCAATATTTAAATTTTTAACAAATGATACATCATTTGAAGCTAATGATGTTTTATTTGATTTTTGATTTGGCACATTGAAGATTTCTTTTTCTTCATTATCTAGTTCAATTTTTTTGAAAAAATGTCTTACATCTAAACTGTTATTTTGATTTAATAAAGGTTTTTTAGAACGTCCTTTTGATCTTTTTTCACTTGTTGATTGTTCTGTTGTGATGTCTGAATGTTTTCTTTTTTTACTTTTATTTTCTGAATTTTCTTTAATTTCATCTTCATTTGGAATTCGTATAAAAGTTTGAACACATTTTGGATCAAATTCTGGTGGTACAATTCTTGGTGATGTTTTATATAAAATTTGTTGTATTTCACGGCTTTTAGCTAATTTTTGATTTGTTTTATCTTTTGTTGCTAAAACTTCTTTAACCATTGCATGTTCTTTACCTTCAGTAACTAACATAATAACATGTCCTTGTCTTTTACGTCCAGTACGTCCGATACGTTGAACAAATCTTGTTGGATTTTTTGTACTTATATCAAAACAAATGATTAAATTAACTTCACCAACATCAATACCTTCTTCAGCGACAGATGTTGCTATTAAAGTATTACTTAAACCATTACGAAAATCAGACATTATTTGAATTTGTTGTTTTTGTGTAACAGCACGAATACTACCAACACCTCCTTGTCCTATGTGAGATTAATTTTATAATTTATATTAAAAATTTCATAAAAAAGAAGAGAAAATAAAAATAAAAATAATTTACCAACAAATATCCTGGGTTTTATTAAAGGTCTACATTGAAGAAGTAACCTATGAATCAATAAAACTGATTCTCGGTACTCACAAAAAATTATGGCTCTTGATCCTTCGTCTTTCTGAAAAACAAAAAATATAACAAATAATGCTTTGAGAGCTGAAACTTTATTACCAACTAATTTACTTACTTCAAAATGTTCTATCAAGAATTTTTTAGTAATTTCAAATTTTGGATGACCAAAATCTAAATTATCTGGAATTTTTGCTATTTGTCCATTTGTCATTGTTTGATCACTAAATGAAAATGGATTTGGTCCGGTTTTTTGTCTTAATTTATCTAGAAATTTTTTCAATTTTGGATTAATTGCAACAAAAAATTTTTCATTTCTTTCACCACTTGATGAACTATCATGTGAATTATCTTCAAAAAAATTTAAAAATACCCGAACACCATGCCGTTCCAATAGCTCTAAGGCATGGTATAAACTTATACAAATTGAAAAGTTTGTTGAAACTGTTGATTGATTTGGATGCTTATGACTTATTGACATATCTTTGAATCGCTTTTGTTCCATGATCAACCAACCACGACTTATGTTATTCACTGATGATGATAGTACTCCATTATCAATAAGATTTCGGATATATGGATCAATAATATCAATAAATTCATTTTTGACTCGTGTTAATTCTTCACCAAATGGAACAACAACAGTTTGAATATTTTTTTTATGTGTGTAAGCAATAACATCAATGGAATTCTCCCAACGTATCTCAATATGAGATATGAAGAGATTTTTAACAACTTCTGCAACATCTTCAATACGACGTCCAGGTGTTGCTGAAAGTGCTAAAACCCGAAAATATAGATTTCGTACTGAAATCGACTGTACAACTTCAGTATAAGCATAACGACCTTTAGCCTTATGAGCTTCATCGAAAACAAGTAATTTGATATCATTAAATGGAAAATTCTGTTCAGAATCATTTATATCAGATTGAACCACTTGTGGTGTTGCAAAAAATATCCTTTTTGATTGCCACAATTCACATCGTGATTTCTTATTTTGTTTACCGGTCATTTCAGCAATATCTGAAATTGGCATTCCCATTATTTTACGACATGCATCAATCTGTTGATTTACCAAAGGTCGTGTTGGTGCCATAAATATTACTTTACCAGAAGGATACCATCTATAAATATTATACATAACGACTGCAGCAATAAATGTTTTTCCTAGTCCCGTTGGTAGAACAACCAGTGTATTCCTAAATAATGCTACTCTAGCAATATTAAATTGATAATTACGTATTGGTAAATTTGTGGGATATATCCAAGAATCACCCACATTATTATCAAAACCACAATATTTTTCATCTGTTCTTAAACGAGATTCATTCATTTCAATATCAAAAGGTTCATTATTCAACATTTCCAGAACAGATTCATCACAAAATTCCTCATCCCATTGATTTTCAATGTTGGAATTTTCAACAACACTACCATGACTTGTTCCTGCACTTATATTTTGCGAATTATTAACGTTTTTTAAAGTTGAATTCATGATAAAAGTTTTTAAAAAAATTCTTTTACATTTCACAAAGAAACAAAACAAAACAAAATTCACAAAAAAATTAACATTTTTTGACAAAAACAAAAAGTTAACATTTGAACTTTGTAAAACGAAGTTCCAGTGCTATCAAATAAAAATGTTTGGTCTCTTAAGGAAATTTTTTATTTATAGGGAAAAAAACCAAAGAGGGAAATTGTACAGTTTCACAAAGGTTTAATTTTTTATGTTTGTATTGAAAGTAATATAAATTATACTTGCGAAATTTATTCAAGACATTTTGAAAATTTTCCAATTTTAATTTCGAATTTTCTTTTTAAATTTTAATAAAAATCTAATTTTCGATATCGTATCGTGTCGTGTTTAAATCGCTTTCATCGGGTAATAACTGATATGTACGGTACATGAACAGTATTGCCCAATCTTGTTTTGTAAATGTCATAAAATTAATGTCAATCAAAATTATTGCATTTTTTTTTCTCACTTACATTAACAGGGATTTTGATCCTACTGCAGTAAATTTCCAATTAGTTCCTTTTTTACTTTAGATTCAAAACGGTGTGGTATAAAAATAAAATTAAAATAATAGAATTTTCTTTTTTAAAAAAAAATATTTGCAAAGGAATTTTTAGGAAGAAATTAAAAATAAGAATAAAATAAATTGCAAATGTTCGTGAATAAATTATAGGAAGAAAAAATTGATACTAAAATTTACAATGGCGTCTGGAACAAATGTAACGGCGACAACAGCAGACAATCAATACTTTTATGAAGATGAAGTTTTTCGTATTGATAAAAAGGGAAGAATTAAATTTGGTTTAGTTTTAGAAAATTCAGGTTCATTTTCAAGTGATGATGAAGATTATTTTGATGAAATTTTATGTAAAGGAGAGATTCGTGTTGCTTGGCATCCTGATGGAAAGGAAGAAGTCCTTAACGAGAGGGCGGTAAGCACGTGTTATGTTTAATTTTTTTTTTTTAAATTATAACTATTCAAATAGGGATTTATGAATTGTGGTTATGTAATGAGATTTCCAAAAATAAAAAAATAAAAACACTTTCAAACTTATTTTTTCTTCAAAGTGAAAAAGGAGTTTATTGCAATGAATTCTAACTAAATTCTTTTGTTTTTTTTTTTTTTTTGTTTTTTCCCTGTGCAGGTTGGTTTAGCTGATAGAACCCTTATGCCAGGTGATGTTGTTCGTCGTTTAGTACCTGGTAAAGATACTCAAAGAGGCTATTGTCATGAAATAAATATGAAATCTGATGTTAAAATTGTTGGTACTAAATATGTTGTTAAAAATGTGATGGCAGAACGTTTAAAACCGTTATTAAAAATGCCAAGAGATAATGCTGTATGCTTAGATTCGTGGGTGGGAAGTACAAAATGTGTTAAAGAGAAAGTAGTTTTGAAGTATGAAAGCAATTATATTTTTTTTCTTAGAATTTCTTTTTTCTTAGAACTTTTATTTTTTTTTAAATTTTAAGATCTTCGTGTGGTGCAATTTTTGAAGTGAATGATTTAGATTTGTGTCAATTAAAAGATACTAATACAAAAATTCGTAATGGCCTTTTCGCTGATACTATTTTCTATCCTGGACAAACAGTTACTGGTCGAATTGAATCATTAGATAGTTTTAAATTATTAACACCAACAGTTACATTAAAAACGAATAAAAAAGGGAAACCAATCGCAAGAAAGGTAAGATTGACAAAAAAAAAAAAAAAAAACATTTTTAAATTTTCTTTTATTTTCTAGTTTGTTGTACAATCGGTACAACTTGAAGGTGTTTGGGTACGTTGGCAATGTAAAGCTCTATCAGATGATGGAATTATACAGCAACCAGCTGCATATATAACGGGTGATGATTTAAAAAGATTAAAACGTTTAAATCTTTTCGAATCATGTATGCTACAAATAAATGATAAAAATTATTTAAAAATAATGGACTGTGATGTAATTGTACGTAAATCACAATGGGAGAAAGAACAAGGTAAATATTGTGGTGAAAAATTTATTCGCCCGGGTTCAATCCCTTGTCTGAAATTTTTTTTTTTTTTTGTTGCTTTTTTTAAAAATTAAACTAAATTTTAATTTTAATTTCAATTTTTTTTTTTTGTAGCTATTAAATATAAACTAATGTGGAATCAACAACAGAAAGATCAAAAAGATGATATTCATAGAAATCAACAACATCAACAACAAAAAATTAAAAATCAAAATAAAATTTCATTAGATATTGAAAAAATGAAATATAAATTATCAACAACTTCAACAAGTCAAATAGAAAATAAAAATGAAAAAAGAAATATAAAATCATCAAATTTAAAGCATACGAGTGGAACAAAATTATTAGAAACAACAAATAATTTAAATAAGGAGAGAAATAAGACTGATAAAGATGATGAAAGTGAAAATACATTATTGGATGTAAAAATAACAAAACAACAGCGACAACAACAACAACAACGACAATATGAAGAAAAAAATTCAACAGATAATCCAGATGATTGGCAAACAGAAGAAGATGATGAAATTGATGGTGATGAAGAAATTGATGATAATTCATTAGCTGAAAGTACAACTTTATCAACATGTTCATCACCAACACCACGTAGTAGTCCAAAACGTTCACCATTATTACATAAAAAACAAGTAAAACGTTTAAAGAAAAGTTGTAAATTATCAGATAAAATGCCAGAAATTGGTGATGAAGTTGTTACTGAAGCATTAGTTGTTTATAGTACAGCAACTGTTGTTTGGCAGGATGGTACCGTTGAAACTGGAATACCATCAACACAACTTTATCCAATTCATCATTTGGATGATCATGTATGTAAAGTATAGTAAATTATTGTTCATTTCTGAGTAATGTTTCTTTAATTTTTTTTTTTTTTTGTAGGAATTTTTTCCTGGAGATTTCGTTTTATCTGGTGTTGAAGGTTCAGATATTTCATTTCGTGATTATGGAGTAATTCAAACAGTTGATCATCAAGGTAGAACTGCACATGTTAAATGGTTTACGACATATACTTGCTCTGATGAACAACCAAGGTAAATATTTCACTATATCATCCGGAATTTGTGCAAAAGTTATTTAATTAATGATGGTGGGACGAAAAAAATCAGCCGTCTTCCAAATTAAGCCCCATTCTGTTAGTAGTTGTTAAACTATTTCGTCAATTACTAACTTGAATTTTGGCCGGTTTCCAGGAATATTACCGAAAGTCAGGAGAGAAACAAAGTTCCCCCCCTTTCTTCCCTTTAACAGTAATATTTGGCCTGGAGCATAGGTAGTGAAAGAATTACCACCTTGACACTTTCTGTCCTAGGCCCAGGGACTTTCCCCAGGATTATCGTGTGTGGAGTTACAAGAACTCGTATGGAATCCTGAAAGACAAATTTGGAAGGCGACGTGTTGGAGAAGTTGGTTGTCGAGACTGTATATATAGTTACAGAATTAACAAAAAGTTTCTGTGAATTATATTCAAAGAAAATTTTTCTAATTTAGTCATCTTATTGTTGTGTGAATGAGTTTCTGTTTTGTGAATTTGACAGTGATTTATAGTTAAATTTTTTTTTTCTTGAGTTACTATTTTGTAAATTTTCTATCTTTCTTTTTTTCCTTTTAGACCCACATACACTGGTGAATCTGAAGTTAGTGTTTATGATTTAAAAGATCATCCAGATTTTCAATATCGTCCTGGTACAATTGTAATACGTGTTGCAAATTTTATTGGTGAGGATGCAACATGTACAGCTGGTCAAATAATTGATAATTATACAGATGGAAGAGTTAAAGTATGGTGGGTTGATGGTCATATAAGTATGTGCTGGCCACAAGATTTATTTGAAGTTGGACAACATGATCCAGAAAATAATATATTTGGTAATAATGATTCAGATGATAATGATTCATGGGAAACAGAAAGTGAAAATAGTGAACCAGGTGGTATACAATTAAAATCAGAACCTCGTATTTCAGTTAATTTAGAACGTGCACGTGTTGCAATATCACGTCTTGAAGAAATTTTTATGATAAATCCAAGTTTACAAAATCATGAAGTGAGTTTTTTTGTTGTTGTTGTTGCTGTTTTCTTCTATTTAAGTTTATTGCTATAATTTTTTTTCTTTCTTTAAGGTAATGAGAAAACTTTTAGTCGTTTATAAAACATGCCGTTATTTAGACAGATTAATGGGTACATCATTTTTTCATGAAGATCATTTTATGGTAATTTTGTATAAACTGTTTTGTTTTTTATAAATAACAGTGAATTTTTAATTATTATTTTTTTTTGCTTTCTTTTCTCTTTAAAAAAAATAAGGGTTTAATTGAACGTGTTCGTAAAGGAGGTAATCAATCAAAAGCTGAACGAGCACAAGATCAAAAAAATCGTCTTTTTAATCAAGCATTATCATTATCATCACAATCATCAAATTCAAAAACTTTAATGAATAATAAAAATTCGGATAATTCAATTGATAATTTTAATGAATTATCATCACCATTACCACCACCATCACCTTCATCATCACCATCAATTTTTAATGTATCATCATCAACACCATTTAAAACACCAATAAAATCTTTTGAATTTAAAAATAATCCAGAAGATGAAGAAAAAGAAAAAGAAAACGAAGCAAAAGAAGATGAAATAAAAGAAAATGAACAAAAACAACAACAACAAGAAGAAGCAATAAATTTAGATAATTCTACAATTAAAATTGATAATAATAAAATAGAAATGTTAAATAGTAATAATGATAATAAAGAACAACAAATTAAAAATATTTGTCAAAATGCCGAAAGTATTTTAGTTGAATATGAAAATACATTATTATCATATGTTGTATTAAATATAACACAAGCAACATTAAATACAGAAGATTTAAATAAAAAATTATCATTATCATCGAATAATATTGTAATGAACAACGAAAATAATCATGAAATAAAAAATAATTCTTTAACAATTACAACAGAATCATTACAACAACAACAACAACAAAATAATGAAAAACAAAATGATGAACAACAACAACAACAACAACAATATAAAAAAAATGATAATGATTCTGGTAATTGTTCAGCACGTAATAATACTGAATACTGTGATGGTAGCTCAACTAGCTATAATAGCTCAAATAATGATTTAACAAATAATCATAATAATGATAATAATTTAAGTTGTAATTACGTGATAAATAATTTAAATAATTCATCATTATCATTTATACAACAACAACAACAGCAACAACAATTTTTATTTACTAATATTAATGAAATAAATCAACAACAACAGCAACAACAACAACAAATTAATCAATTACAATTATCAAATGATTTAAAATCAATATCATCAAGTAGTTTTGAATTAATTGATGATATAAAATCACAATTAGTTTGTGCACGTTTATGTACATTATTAAAAAATCAATTAGTTAAAGCATTACATGAAATACAACAAAAATATTTTAATGAAAATATAAATTTAAGTGAAGTTATTGAATATGATACAGCAATACCAGAAATTCAATTACATGATGGTACAAAAATAACAATTGCAACATGTGATGATATTGAAACATTAACTACAAATGAAGCAACAGCAGCAGCAGCAGCAGTAGTAGCAATAACAACAACAGCAACATCAACAACCACAGCAATAACAGCAACAACAACAGTAGTATCATCTGAATTAATTACACCAACAATACCAGAAACACCAATTAATGAAGATAATGATTCTGGTATAATACCATTATCATCATCAATGACATTATCATCAGCTGATTGTTTTCAAGTATTAGAAACTGCACCAAGTTCACATAAATTTCATTTAACTATATTTCATCCATCAAATACTCAACAATATTATAAAGCTGTACGTCTTGAACATAAATTATTACGAACATCATTACCACCAGGTGTTTGGGTTCGGTATGTAAATAATAATGGATTTTGTTGTTTTTTTTTTTTACTAATTTTTTTTTTTTTTTTTTTTTTTTTGTTGAAAAATAGCGTTTTTGAAGATCGAATGGATTTATTAAGTGTTATGATTGAAGGGCCTAAAAAAACCCCATACGAAGATGGAATGTTCTTTTTTGATATACAATTGGGACGTGATTATCCAAAAGTGCCACCATTATGTCATTATATAAGCTATTGTGCAGATCGTTTAAATCCAAATTTATATGAAGATGGAAAAGTATGTGTATCATTATTAGGTACATGGTCTGGTAAAGATTCTGAAATATGGAGTACGAATAGTACATTATTACAAGTTATTGTATCAATACAAGGATTAATACTTGTTTCTGAACCATATTTCAATGAAGCTGGTTATGAAAAACAAAAAGGTAAAAAAAAAAAATTTTTTTTAGATAACTCAAAGCAGAAATAAAGAGCAGATACCCCCAAATGAAATGGGAAATTTCAAAGAAGATATTTCGAATTTTCTTCAATTTTAATTTTTCTTTTTTTTACCAATTTAAAAATTTTA
Source organism: Bombylius discolor (assembly GCA_939192795.1). Taxonomy (NCBI): domain Eukaryota; kingdom Metazoa; phylum Arthropoda; class Insecta; order Diptera; family Bombyliidae; genus Bombylius; species Bombylius discolor. Next base: position 37,534,900 of record OW584241.1, on the reverse strand, counting down.
AATTGTTGTTTTTTTTAAATTTTTTTTTTTAGGTACACAACAAGGTAAAGAAAATTCACGAATGTATAATGAAATGGTTATAATTAAATTAGTTCAATCAATGACAAAATTATTAACATCACCACCAGAAATATTTCGTGAACAAATTTTACAACATTTTAAAGAACGTGGTAAATTAATGTATAATCGTATTAAACAATGGATGGAAATATCACAACAAAATTCAAATTCATCATTTGAAGATGGTATAGTTGATGGTAAAAACAATTTACAAACAATTTACAATTAAAAAAAATAATAATAAATAAATTTTTATATTTTTTTCTTCCTCTCTTAGAAAAATCATTGAATATCAATGAAAATTTCACATTACCAGAATTTCCACTTGTACCTGCTAGTCGTGGTTTTTGTTTAACATTAAGTGGCCTCTTGGATAATTTTTATAGTAAAATTGAAGCAATACAACAACAAAAATCAAATGAATAACCTTCCATTTTTTTTTTCAAAATAAAAAATTTAATTAATTAAATAAATTACCACAACACAAAATTTACTGAAAAAAAAAAAAATAATTATAACTTCGTGTTCCTACTTGAATTTAATCAAATTTAAAAAATTTGTTTACTTTTCATTTTTTTTTTTAAATTGTTTTTTTTTTTTTCTAAAATTAATTATTATCTTTTTTGTTTGGGTTATTCGTTTATTGTACGTTTTTTTTTTTTTGCTTTTAAATTTAAAAAAAAAAAAGAAAGATAGAAATAAAATGAATTTTGAATTTTTGGTTGTTAAAAAAAAAAAAAAGAAAATTCTACTTAATTTTATTTCAAATTAAATTCATCACACATAATTTAGCCAAAGAAAAAAAAAAAAATAAAATGCAAGTTTTACACGAAAGTTATATACAAACTTTCTTTCAATTAAATTGAACAAAAAACACAAACACACAAAAAAGAGGGACTAAGATGGAAATTTAATAGTTTCATATTAGATTTAAAAAAAATTTGAACAAAAAAAAAATATACAAAGGCAAGATAAATTTATTTAAAATTAATAAAATACTTAAATTTTTATTTTTTTAAAATGAAAAAAAAAAAAAAAAGAAGAAGAAAGTAATGAAAAAATAAAATTTGTTTTGTGTTTTTTAAAATCACATTGAAAATGAAAAAAAAGAAAAAAAAGTGCATAGTTAAAAATAGAAATGTTAAACTTATTTAAAAATTTAAATAATAATTAATTAAAAAAAAAAAAATTTAAAAATAGAAACACAATTAGAAAATATGAAATAAAAAATTTTTCGTAATTAAAAAAAAATAAGAAATATATTTTGCACAAAAATTTATACTAGTCGAATTAATTTACGAGAAAAAAAAAATAGTAAGTAAAAAGGAGGAGGCCACTCATAATAATTTCAAAAATAATTTTACTTTTTTTCCTTTTTTGAAACTTAAATGTTCTAAGAATTTTTTAAAGTAAAATTCACATGAACAAGAACAATACAAAAAGAATGGTATCAAGGTAATTCCTATTGTGTCAAGAATTTTTTTAACGTGTTTTTTTTTTCTCTCTCAAAAACCATGTATTGAACACATTTTACGGGAATTTTTTTTCACAGCCATTCACTATAAAATTTATTGAATTTTATCTTATTTTGTTTTAAATTCATGAAATAAACAGAAAAAAAAGTAGATTCATTTTTGATTTTATTGTGAATGTGTGTCATTTCCTTTAAAAAAAAAAATAATATGCATTAATTACATAATTTAAAAAATAAAAAGAAAAAAAAAATGTAAAGCCAGCGGTAAATTTAAAAATTACATTTTTAATAATTCTAAGAAATTGAATTTTTACCAAAGTTATAAATAATACAAAATAAATAAGAAGTTACTAATTTATAAAAATATTTAACGAGATTTTTAAATACGTGTTTAAATTTGTTAAAAAAATAAAAAATAAAAAGTAAAAGTAAATAATAAACAAATAAGTATTACAATTAAGCAATTTAAAATAGTTCATATTATTATTATTTTTTTTTTTTTCTCAAATACGACAAAGCCTATTAAAAAAATTTCTTCTCATAGATTCCTTATTACAATAATTGTAATAAATAATAATATCAGTTGGAATTTAATGTATGTGTATAAGAATGAATAGATAAAATAATAAATAAAATTACAGCAAACTGCTTATACTTAGAGAAAAATAATAATAATAAAAAAAAAAGAAATATCTAAAAACTATTTTCAAAAATGTTCGACTAGTGTAAGTGTGCTGTTACAGTTTATTTTGTTTTTTTTCTACTAAATATGTTATTTATTTATTTTTTTTTTTTGCAAAGAAACAATATTTCAAATGAAATTTTAAGGAAAAATGAAAAAAAAAATTGTTTCAATTCGGCTGTTATTCAAAGAATTCTATGATTAAAGAAAAAAAAATTAAAAAAAAGTGTTTTATTTTGTACAGAATGTCGGATAGACGTGGGTAAGAAATGTTGAATTCTCAAACGTCTTATGACCGTCTTGTTACAACATCAAAAGTTCCAAAACGTTAATCATGCAAAGCATCCCGTTTCAAAACTCAAGGAGGGATTTTTTGACGACCAAATCAAGCAACTAGAGAGCATCCTGTTACATTCAGGAATCGTACAATGTCTCTAACTGTAACTTTTCCTATTTCCCCATTGAAGGTCATTGAAGAAGGAGCTCCCCATTGTCTGGAACCTTGCTATTATCTAACATAAATTTTTTCAGAAATGTATCTTGACTGTCATATTGCAATCATGATGCAAAGCAAAAGACGTTTAGGGAAGAGAAACAGCTGCATACACCTGAAAAAAGTGTATAAGATGATTCGAACCCTCACCATGCCGTAGCAAAAAGGAAAAAAAAACAATTCAGAAACGACTTTCTGTATTTCATAAAAATAAAACTGCTGTTTGTAAGTTGCTGAACAGAGCTCTTTATTGATGATATATTATAAGCCACCAGTTTTATATTTATAATAAAAATCATGTATGTATTAATAATGCTGCTGTTAAATTGTATAATGATTATAATCGAATAGTACATAGATAGTGTAATTGTTCACTTATCACTTTGTTGTTTTTTCATCAATATTTCAGTTGAAACTAATCAAATTCTTTTGTTTGCTGCACCATATGAATAAACTGGTTGAAATGTTTCACCTTCATCACCTGATTCTTCAGAACCATCAGTTTCGAATGTATTATCTGGTATATCATATAAACGTATCATTGGCTTATTTGGATCTTTCATAATTAAATATTTTCCATCTTTTTGTTTCATACAAATATCAATAATACAACGTAATATACCCCATGCATTATCCATATTTAAATTAATTTGTGTTGCAAATTCATGTGGTTTAAATTGTTGTGTACCAAGTATAACATGACGTGATGAATCACGTATATGTGCACGTGATACATAACCGAATTTAATTTGATCAGAACCAGCTAATATTGCTTGTACAGTCCATTTAGCTAATTTACATGAATTATTACGTAATTCATTAGCTAAAACAGCACCACGTTGTGTATCAAGTTTTTGTCTCCATTCAACACCATTTGCCAATTTTGAATCCCATTCATTTAATGCTTTAATTGTTAAGAATTGTGTTTCACCATTTGGTGTTTGAAGAACAGCATCATGTTCACATCTAGCAACAAGAACCTATAAATTAAAAAATATTTCATTAGATTAAATTTTTTTAGAAGTTTATTTGAAAAAAAAAAAAAATGAAAAAAAAAATCTTATTACAATTCCATTATTCAAATCCCATTTCCTGTAACGATAAGCAACGCTTGCAACTTCACCTTCTTCATCATCACCAATAAATGGATTAGGTTCATCAAATTTATATTTTTGTTCTTTTTCACCACTTTTCAGAACTTGTTGACTGAAATTATGATTAATGAATGTTGCTTCAATAGCAAGATTACGTGGAGAATTCAATGAATTTGCATCATCCTGTGGTGGTTCAGTGGCAGTTTCATTGACTGTTAACAAGTCAAATTCAGTGTTATCACGTTTATCCATGAATAACTTTTCGCCTAAAAGAAATTAGCATTTTTTTTTGTTTTAGAAGAAAAAAAAAAAAAACGTTCGAATGTCTTACCAGAAACAAAAAGTACTTACCAATTTTTTCAATAACGATATCCCATGAATAATTGGAACGTGTTGAACACATAATTGTTGCCAAAATTGCATCTGTTGCAAAAACATTACCAACAGTCTTTGATAGACGACGTATATTTGGATCATCAGTTGTTGTTACAGTATGAACGATACGATCGACCTTTTGTAATGGTCTTTCATTTTTAACATTAACACGATCATAAGTTTTATCGTAATATTCCAAAGTACCGCAAGTGACAATATCTTCACCATCTTTAACATTTGGCAATGATAATTTCATTAAACGTGCAAAATCCATCTCTTCAATTGTTGACCAATCTGAACGAACTGTAACAGATGCATCACGAATTTTTGGTGGTGGCCCACGATTACCCCATTTTCTAGTATTTCCACGACGTTGATCACGAGCTTTAACACTTTTACCCAATGATTGCATACCAGCTTGTAAACCACCACGACCACCACGCATATGCCGTAAATTTCCACGGAATCTTCCACGTTGATATGGTGGCTTTTGTACACGAGCTGTATCAACTAAATGGAACGTTGTTTCATCTTCATCATGATAATAAGCATATTGATTTCCAGTACCAAATGCTGATGCATATTTATCTGAAATTTGGAAAAAAGTAATGCGTTAGATAAGTCAATTTCAAGCTTTAATTTTTACTCGATGCCAACCCTTTTCGACTCTTATTTGATTTTTCAACCGGTCATACAGTAAAGTAAATTATTTGTGCAAGAAAAAGATGGCAAATAAGAAAGTTAGAAGCTACAATATAACCTCAAAATTTAGAAGTAGAAATTATAAAAATGTTTTTCAAAAAAAATTTAAAATTACTTTGATATTTTTTATCAGTTGTTGCTGTTCCTGTCCAATCGCATATTTTTCCTAAACGATCACTTTTACTGAATGGCTGATATGGCATATCCTTAAAAGTTTCTGGAAGTTCGCATGGCCCCCAACCAGTTTCATTATATTGAATTTTCGGCTCTTCAAACGGCGGATATTCAACATTCGACGATATTAATTCACTCATTGTAAATATTTTTAACTTTTAAAATGCAACACTTTTATAAAAATTAATAAAAATTTACGACAAAAAATATATAAAATTCGCGAGCCGTGAAATTAATTAATTGACACGTTCAGCGAATTGTATCAAGAGAAAACGTCAAATCAATGTTGACAAGCTGGAATTTCCGAAACGTACTAAATCTCGTAAAAAAATGTACCAAACTGGAATTTTTATTATGTTTTTCGATATTCAGATTTTCATTAAAATTTTTTCAAATAAACATTAAAATTGTAGTGAAAAATATTAATAATTATTTTACATAAATTATTCATGTATAATTTGCCTTTATTTCGAAAAATCGTTCTAAAAAATATAAAACTTTGTTAAATTTCGTTTTTTGGTATTTTTCCTTTATTAGATGTTAATATGTCCTAGATGAGAATAAAGTGTTCATCTGGCAGTACAGATTTTTGTTGTTGTAAACATAAAATGGAAATTTCAAGCTTCCAATTGAAATCTATAGATTTTTAGAATATTCTTCTATTTTCACAAAATATAAAAAATATTTAATCGTAGACAGAAGTCTTGTTCCAATTTTGAAATTCTGCAATATTTTCTTTAAAATTGTGGATTATATACAAGGTGTGGCGAGATCTATGTGAAAATATGTGTACTAAATTTAGATTTTCCAGGCAAAGGAGTAGGAGAATATTGGAAAGTGGAATATGATTTTGTCTTTGTGCTCCACTATGTCTTTTTTAAATTTTTACAAATTCGTAAGATGGCAGCGGATCTCGTTAAATATTTGAAAATTTTCAAAATTTAAAAATAATTTAAGAACATGTAAATTCTGTTGTTAGTAGGGAAATTTGTTTTTGTAAGTTCATGAAATATGGCAGAGAAAGAGCACATACATATCTTTCTTTTGGTTGTGTGAAGAAGAGAGCACTTTCCAGAACTTTCTAGACATATCTAAAACTCGTTGGAGAGGACTGACGGGGTGTGAAAACTAATGAATGACATGGTTATCTTACAGCAAACAATGTACTGCCAGGCCAGGTTAGGGAATGTATACCACAAGGCACTAGTCAATAGGGGATCACACAGAGAAACTGGGCATTCCCTTTAAAACCAATTTAAGCTGTTGGTTTTAACTTGCTTGCCAGTTTAATTAAACTTAAGCTCAAGTTTACAGTGAAATACTGGGTATGAATGGTTTTTGTCCTTATATACATACTTTTGGTCCTTGTTTGAATTTATTCAAGGTCAAATTATTAACAGCATCAAATCCACATTTGAGTTTATTTTGATTTTAATTCGAAATAAAATATTTTTGTACAAAGTATGGGTCATCTCTTCAAAAATTTTATAAGTAGTACAAATTCAGGACAGCTAAGAATGATTTCCTAAATATGAAAAAGTCAAGAGACCGTGAAAAAAAAAAAAAATTAAAGTAACAAAACCCGTTAAATTTTCAAGGATATTATAAATGATTTTTTTTTTTTAGTTTTGAAATCCATCTACAAAATTTTATTTTTTATTTTTTTTTTTTGCTTAAGTAAACAATAAAAATTGGGTCATATTGTACTTGACCGAAATATAATAGGAATTGAAATTTATATGTGGTTTTAATATAATAGAAAAGTTCATGAGTGTAAGTTATTTTCGCGTAAAATAACAAAGAATTATTAAATTTAAAATATTTAAAGTTGAGAGAAATTTAGAGTAAATTGTATGCGTGAAAATAACAAGATATTAAAAATTCATTCGTGTTTACAGTCTCTTTAATGATTTTTTTTTTTTTTTTTTTTTTAGAAAACTCTTGAAATATTTCATATTTTCCTCATAATCCTTTTTCGTTATAATGTTATGTTTCTTTCTAACCATATTATCGTTTAACGTATACCGCAAACAACAACAATGTGGTGGATTGGGTTGAAAGAGGTTAAAAGGTCATATGAAAAAAAAAAAAATAAATATAAATAAAATTCGTCTATAGTTTATTTTTTTATTTTTTTAAATATATTTTATTGTTATATCAACATAAGGCATTTTTCCACTTTTTTTTTTCCATTTTTTTTTTTCACTTAATTTTCATCGAAGGATACATTATGTTTTTTTTTTTTAATATTAGTTTTTCTCATTAATTTATGTTTTTTTTTTTTTTTATATAATTAACTTAATTCTTGTATGTTATACGTTTTTTTGTTGTTGTTTATTCTTAAATTGACAGATATGTACATATTTTATTTTTTTGTCTTCTTTAAATTTAAAAAATAAATTAATATAACCTACGATTTTTATGTATATGTATGTATGTGAATTACTATATAAACTGGATTTTAATTTTTTTATTTTTTTTTGTTTTTTTTTTTTTTTAAATTTTTTTTAATTAAATTTTAATATGAATTATTGTACATCCAAAAAAAAAAAAAAAAAAAAATTGACTGGTGCACAAAAACAACAAAAAAAAAGTACAATAAAATAATTTTTATTGACATATTTTGATATGTAAATTTTGTTTTATTTATTAAAAATAGCAACAACAAAACAAAAAAAGAAGAAAAGAAGAAAAGGAAAAAAAAGGAGAATAAAAAATATGAAAAAGTTGATCGTAATCGAAATAAACAATAAATTATGTTTAAATAAAATTAATAATTACATTATTTAATATTTTATCACCATGTTTTTTTTGTAGTGTTTTTTTTTTTCATTAAGTATATTTTTTTGTATGTTTTTTTTTTGACACAAAAAAAAAAGATATTCTCAGTGAAAATTTGTTTTATTTTTTTACTATATGTACAAATTATTAACGAACACAAAAAAAAAAAAGTGAATACTTGATAATTTAATTAATAAATAATTTTTAAAATTCAATTATTTTTTACTTCAATGATTTTCCATTAAATTTTTTTTCGATAATTTTTTTAGTCAAAATATCTTTCGAACTAAAATTAAAATTTTAATTTTGAAATCAATCAAAAGTATTTAGAATTTAAAATATTCTAATTTTTTATTTTTAAAAATATTCACTAAATAATATGTGACCTAATTTGATTGTTTTAAATTAAATTGTATCCATGTATCATTTGAGACTTTCAAATACAAAAAAAAAAAAAACAACTAAAAATCAAATAATTAATAAAATTTAAAAATGTTGAAGTTTCGTGTGAAATTTTTCAATATTTGAATAGTTTATTATCTGAAAAAAATAATTCAAAATCCAATATAATTTTGAATTTAATTTTTCATAAACAAAAAGTAATTATTAATTAAGTATTCTGTTTTTACACTGAACGCTTCATTATATTTATACGTATATTTTTCTTAATTTTGTTGTGGTTTAAAATTATGGAATTTTTTTTTCCTTTATATACACACATTAAAAAAATATTCTTCATTAGAAAAATAATAACACAACAAATTTCATCAAAATTAATTAAAATTCATCTGAGATACAATATTTTAAAATACATTTAAAAAATAAAAAATTTAACAAAAAACAAAAAAAAACAAAAAATTAATGTGCGTTGTTTTCCTTTTTTTAAAATTTTTTTTTATTTTCATATTTACAATAAATTTTTTGTTGTTGTTTTTTTTTTTCGTTATTTTGTTAATATTTCTTAATAATTTTACTTAATTACTTTTTTTTTAAGTTTCTTTTACATTTATTGTATATTTTACAAATTATGTGCTGCTATACTTCGATTAATTAGTATTTTATTTATTTATTTTATTTTAAAAAAAAAAAAAAAAAAGGAACATAAATAATTACAAATTTGATATTTAATAAGTAAGTTTCCATGAGAATTACAAAGCTTATTTATTGATGATAAGAACTATTAGTTTTTCTCTATTATTTATTTATTTATTTTTTGTTGTTGTCTTGTTACAAAAAATAATAGTGATTACTTAAATGAAAATTAAAACTGAAAAATGACTCGTGTTACGTTACACATTTTTTTTTTTTTTTTGATGTGGTACATTTATATAAATTAAAGAAGATACTTTATTTTTAATAATTAATCAAAGGTTGTTATAGTTGTTGTTGTTTTGTTTTGTTTGTTTTTGTTTTAGCTATTCTGAAATTTTGTACATAGAAATTAATTGAAGAAACAGAAAAATTGATGATTAAAAATAGAAATTTTTTTTAAGGATATTTTACATATTTTTATAATTTTGTGTTAATTTGATTTTTTAGTTTATGTTTTTTAGAATTTTTTATATTAAATAAATTTAATTTTCTGTTTTTCACTTATTTTTGATAAATTTTTAGTTGTTGTTGAAAAAAGCAACAAATAGAAGAAATTTGCATTAAAAAAAGGAAAAAAAAATATATATATATATTAAGAGGGGCATTCTTGTCAATTATAAAAGATTTTTTATTCATGAAGTGATTTTTTCGATTGATAGAATGAAAAATAAAATTGAAAAAAAAAAAAATTGGAAATATTTTGGATGCCTCAAAGTTAAATAGAATTTATTCATATCGTGTTTTTGTTTTTTTTTTGTAAAGTGTGTTATTCCAGTACAAAACTACAGTTCAATTCAATTTGTTTTCGTTTTTTTAATTTAATTTTTTTTTTAAATTTAGTAAATAAACTTCAAACGTATAAGTACAACATTTACAATATTTTTAAAGTTAAAATAAATTTCTAAACATTAATTTCATGATATTATTTACCATAAAATATTGTTTTTGTTTTTTTTTTTTGTTTTGTTTTCAGCAAAATAATTAAAATTTAATTATTTACAAGAGAAAAATAATCTTTATTTTCTAAATGTGCGAACAAATAAAACAAAACAAAAAGAAGAAAAAAATTACAACGGAAGTACACCAACAAAATGACAATAATGAAAACCACAGTATAAATAAAATATGATTGTTTTTTTTTCCTTCCTCTTTCTCTTCCTTCATTTTGTTTTTTTTTTTTTTCTTGTTAAATTTAAATTTTGTTTAAAATTAATGATTTATTTATTTATATTTTTTTTTTTACATATTTATTATAAATTTATGTATTTTTAATTTTTTTTTTGTTATTTATGTTTTTTTTTTATTAAATAATTTTACTATAACATTTTAATGCCTTTGTGTGGGTTATATGTTTTTATTTTTGTTTGGTTTTTGTTTTTCTTTTCTTATTCTTTTTTTGTTTGTTTTTGTAATAATTTTTGTTTGTTTTTTTTTTAAATTAGTTAACTATACAATCTATAATTCTAAATAATTAATAAATTTTATTGTTATAATTTAATTTCAAAATCTTTGTTTTTTTTTTGTTTTTTTTTTTAACAAAGTTCCTTTTTGTTTTTAATTTTAAAAATATAAATTCTTCATCATAAAAATTCTTAATTAATTAATTTTTATATTAATTTTTAAAATAAAGAAAAATAAATTAAGTTTTAGAAATAAACAAATTAAAAAAAAAATTAAATAAATTAATAATAATTTCTTATCTTTTATGAAAATTATTTAATTGACTAAAATATTTGAATAAAAATATTATTGATATACTTATTAAAATATACAATTTATTACCATTTAAATGTGATGATGAACTTAATACTGTAATGAATAAAAAAAGAAGAATACATAAGTAAAAAATTAACGACATTATAGACGATCTGAGTAAAAAGGATTTATTTTTCAAAGGTAAAATATAAATTGTATTGTAAAGTAACAAAAATAATTTTATAATTCCTAGATGTTGTTGTTAAGTAAAAGTTTGGTATTTTAGAGAAAATTAATTTTGATATTTAAAGTCGAGTGTCCTGGTTCACATCGAGCTGTTGCGTCAAAAAGAATAAGAAGAAGAAGAAGTCGATAAACATCAGAAGAGGAATTCTTATTAAAAATCAGTTCTATCTAAATAATTTTGAAATTTTATTTTAAAATTAAATTGCAGAAAAAAGACAACACGATTCAAAACAAGTTAAAAACTATGAAAAATTCAATCCTTTTCTTTTTCCATCATGCTCCAGCTCCGTAATTAATTTTGAACGTGCAGAACTGCATTGTATTGCAAATTAAGGTTAATTTTCTAACCTTACTTCACCACAACCTAAAAGTTCTATAGTGAATTTACGAAAGCCTTACTATATTAGTTTGATCCTTAGACTTATGAAAAAGCTAAGGATTATTAGAGTATTCTAGTTTGTTCTGACCAGATATACACATACATACATATGTACATATGTATTTCTTAGCCTGTTACCTAATACATATATCACTTTTTTTTCTCTATTACGTCTGAATATCATAGGTAAATTGATAAAATAAATTATTCCGGAAATAAAAAAAGAAAAGAAAGGATAATATAAAATTAAGACGGACAAATCCATCATTTCAAAAAATTCTATGAAAATTCTCATATTACCCCTTCTAAGTACACATATATACATATTAAAATGTATGAAATAATAAAATGCATATATGCATGAGAATATGAATTAATGATAATTCATGCAAACAATAAGAAATATATTTATAAATAAGCGATATATGTACGTACATATGTATATGGGTTGTGTATATAGATTGAATTTTATCACATGTGTGATTTACGATAATTTGATATTTATGCACTAGGGAATTATTATTTAATATTTATTGTGTTGCATAGATGCATTAAATGTATTAAATTATACAAAAAAAAAAGTATGTATGTGTGTGTGTGTGACAGGTGTGCAGTTTAATCAATAATATAACTCTTTCATAAATACACACACGTATATATACATACATATATACACACACATGCTCACATTTATTATTAAAACAAAATATATAAATATAATAACACAAAATGAATATACAGAGAAAATACACCTTGCTTAATGCTTACTATATATCCTAAAATAATATTATAATAGTTTAAATTTTGTGTCTTATAAAATAATTTTTCTTACCTAATAGCATTGCCTCCCTGTCTATGAGTCCTAGGCCAGGTCTTCTTTGTAAAATACTTTCTTTATCACCTTTCCATAATACAGGTGAAACTTTAGCTACACATTTAACACGCATAGCACCATCCTGAAAATGTCTAGCATCAACAATAAGTTGAAGTCCTAATGTTGATGTTATTAAACCATGTTTATGTATGGTATCATTATAATGGATTAAAGAACTTGAATCAGTTAACTGTAAAAAAAGGAAAAAAAAAGCATAATATAGAAAAATATACATAATATATACATACATTATAATAATCATAGCATAATAATAAATATTTAATATACTTCTATATTTTTGTAATAAATTTTAATTCTTAATCGTCTTATAAACTCATCATATTAATGTACAAGCACACAAACATATAATTATACAAAAAGGAAAATAATACATACATAATATAACAAAATTTTAAAAAATAAAGAAAGATATTATGAAAATGAAAATATAGCTGCTGATATTGTTATAAGATACAAATAATACAGCCAATATATAAAATTCTTGTATAATATACGTGAAGTATAAACAATCTGTATACAGTACTTTCAATAATTATTTGTGCATAGTAAATTTCATTTGTTATATATGTACATACTTCATGTTAAATATATGTATATAAAAGTATGTGAAGCAATCCATCTAAAATTTTATTTTGTTTTTTGTATTTCATACAATTCACATGGTATTGTTAACAATTTAATTTTAAACTCAAACAAAATACTTGTTTCATGTTTTTCTTTCTTAGCATGAAAACAATAAATTTTTTAAAAAATTACTCGTATATATGGATTTTATTTTTCTCTCAAAAATGTAAAATGCAATCATTCTAAAATTTTCCTTCTTTAGGGTACATACACATTGACGTCTAAATATACATCATATATGCCCTCAAATGAGCACAGGAAACGTTCGATGCGTTTCAGTTGTAGCTACATAAATAGCACTTTAAAGTATACTTTATATTCTACGAAAGTTTAAACAGATTAACACTATTTTTTTATTCTCATAATCTCTTCACCATTTTTTCCTTCTATATGTATATGCGCCAGCGCTGAGCGTTTTAACAAAATGTAGTAAAGAAATATCCCTATCCTTAATTCCTACATTTTGACCCAAAAGATAAGTATATAGTGTCTGTTACAATTTCTAGTACCTCTCATTTCGCCTAAAAACGACTATTTACGCCTTAAACATTATACAGACAAAAATGTATAATGTACAATAAATTATTGAAAGCACTGTACTCGTATGATGATTTTATATTATGATATTATTATTTGAAAAATTACTGGAAGATAACTAACTTTTAAGGAAATTCAATCGTTAGGAAGAAAAAAATAAAGTCACTTCCTTTTATACTTTTATAAAGTCGAAAATGGGATATAATATTGTTTTAAAATTTATTGATCGCGAATGTAATAATTCAGTCTCAGTGGTTTTTTTGTTTTTTGAATTTTTTTTTTATTTCTGTTCCATAAACTCATTTAATTTAAAACTTTATTTTTCTTACGTTTCACCGAACATATAATCTTTCCCTGTACCTAAAAAAAATTAAGAAAAAAAATACAATGTCATGAAATATAATATATAATGTGCTTTTTCATGAAGAATCTTAGTAGACCAAGTGGATATATTTTGTATATTATAAAATGAAAAATTTTCCACAACATCTATTGAGAGTCATTAAGACGACGTTTTAGACAATTAAAAGACTTATTTCATGCTATAAACACATAATTTTCGATATATTTTCACATTTTTATTTTTTTTTTTTCGCAATTTTATACTTTTTTGTATATGTGTGTGTGAGTGCAGCTTTATTATATCGGATAAGTTTTGTCTTTTGTTTGTTTTTATGATTTCACATTTTTTTTATATATTTTTTTTAAATTTCTTTTATGCAAAGTATAATTTAAAATTTATCTTCTTTAAGAATTATTAGATGGAATACATTTAAAAGAAATAAGAAAGAGATTTATAAAAGGCAATAAAAATAAGAAAAAGAAAAAAATTAATTCGAATTTAATTTTTTTGCTATTTAAAATTGATTTTTTTTTTTTTTGATAGACTTTCGAATTGGTTTGAATCTGAGTACAATACGCCAAAACAATAGAAAGTATTTCCATTTAATTATCAAAATTATTTTATGAATATATATATTTGTTTAATTTTTAATTAATATTAATGTTTTGTCTTCTGTCAATAGCTTTCTGTCTTACCTTAAATAAATTAGTTTTTTTTATTTAGTTTAAAATGAGAAGCAAACATTAAAACCATTATTGGAACACCTGAAATACACAGTCCAGGGATAAAATTTTGAACAAAATCCAATTTGAAATCGGAATAATAATTTTTACTTTTTTTTTTTGAAGAAAAATAATTTGGAACAACTGAAAGAAAATATTTTGTTCCGAAATACAAATATAAATTTATGCATATGTATAAATGAGAATTTTTATCAAAAAAACAAAAACCAGCCAGGATGTAGGAGGAAATCAATAATTTATAGTTTTTTAAGCAAAATATCAATGTTGGAGCAATGACCAAAATTTCGGATATTATTTTGAAAGTTATCATTTGAAAATAGAAACTGTTAAATCGGTTTCACAATCGTTTCTATTTCAATTCCTGAGAATACAAAAATAATACATTTATAAGAAAAGAAAAATAAAAAAAAAAAACAAAGAAAAAGATATCCTTTTGTTTACTTTTGAAATAAAAAAAAATTGTATGTAAAACAATATACACATATGAGTATGCTGAATAAACTAGGTCCTTTTTTGCTTTTGTAAATATGTATTTCCAACTTGATGTATCCATATATATAAAATGTCAATGACTTCTCTAAAGATTGTAAAAAAAAAATAAAAATAAAAATAAGTAATACAAAAATTTGCTTTTTAATGATATGCAAACATCAACATATATTTTTCATTTGCTTTGATAAAAAAAAAAAAAAGAAATTCTCAAGAATTCTTGAAGGTGTGAAAATACAACAAACGTTTGTTGAAAAAAAAAAAAAAAGAAAAAGAATATTATGTGATTGCAATGCAAAGATATCATTTATTTCATGTAATGAAAATTTATGTATATATGTTTTTTTTTGAATATGCATTACCAAGTATTTTAAAATATTAATTTGTTCTCATTTGATTTGTTTTCTTATGCATAAAACTTTTATTTACACAAGAAGAGGAATACAAAAATATATATACATATATATAAAAAAAAAAAAAACATGTATGACAAGTATTTACAAGCATGTTGTTTAGCTTAACAATTTTGTAGATGAATTTTTCTAAACAAATAAAGATGATATGGCAAAAAATAAAAAATAAAAAAAAATAAAAAATTTAAAAAAAAATAAAAAATTTATAAAGAAGAAGAAAAATAAAAATGAAGAAATAATTAATCATTACTGCTAATGATAAAAAGTTTTTCAAGTAATTTCTGTATACATTTTACTTGTCACATTTTTGAAGAGTACATTATTAGAAAGTTATTCAACTTTTACTTGTTGTGTTGAAAAATAGAAAAAAAAAAAAATAGTGCGGAAGAAGCTTTTGATTAATTTAGTTAGTGTACGATGATCTAATAAAATAAGAATTCTATTATCGCATTGACAAATTTTTCTGATGAGAACTGAAAAAAAAAAGAATATTGTGATTTCTGAAGTTTTGTTTCCAAGTGAAATTCAAGAAGTTAAACCTATAGAACGAGCTTTTTGTTTCGAATCGTTTCGTTTTAAACAAAATAAAAACATAAAATTTTCTAATAGATTGGCTTTGGTCCATTTGGAAACACGTAGAAAAAAAAAAAAAAAAAACAAAAACATTTTAATTTTGATTTATCGAGGAACATCGTTCCAAAGAGAATTTTGTTACTACTATTGGAACTATTGGAACATTATTTTTAAAATAAAATTTTGAAACTATTTATTCCTTTTCGGAACAAGAAATCATGTATGTTAAATTGTTTTGACATACATTTAATTTTTAAATCAATATCTCAATTTGTGGAATATTTCATTTGATGTTATAAAGAAGACAACAAATAAAAGAACAAAAAAAATTTGGCAGAAAAACATATATCGAAAAAAAGAATGATATTAATCACAATTTTTGTAAATCAATTACAAATCACTTACATTTATTAAAAACCATTCTCAAAAATTTAAGGTTTATATTCTTTGATGAACTCATTGTTTCCCATAATAAAAATATTAAGTTTAATCCTTATATTTTATTATTCAAAAAAAAAAAAAAATAAAATAAAAATAAAATAATGAAATCTGAATTAATTTTATATGGATGAGCTATAAAATACATTTACTAGGATCCCATCATGTTCAAGTGTTATACGGAAAAGTTGTAAACAAAAAAAGCAAAAAAAAAAAAAAAAAGATGCTATGTATCTCTATACAGATATAAATTGCATGTATGTATCATATACATACTATATATATATGTATATAATATAACGTACCAACTCATCATTAATAAACCATTGAAGACGTGATGCAGGATGTGATTTCCCTGATGTGCAATTTAAATTTAATGTATCACCAATTTGATATTGATCCTCTTTCCCTTTAATATGTGGTCCGTCTCTTGGAAGATCTATATATATGAGATATGGAATATATTATAAATATATGTATGTATATTTATATATTGTATATGAAATTGATAATACGAGTATGTTGGAAATAAAAGGATAATATAGTATATTAGCATAATAATTTATTAAATTTATATTTAACATATAAGAAGATATGACACACATATAATATGTACATATGTACATATGACGCACATATGAACGTGACATATTCTGTGATTATAATTATTTTCCAAAAAATTATTATATTATGTTAAGTTTATTTCGTGTATAATACTTTTTTTTTTCTTCTATTTTTATTCTCATATTTAAATTGAAAATTTATGATAACAAAAAAAAAAAAAAAAGAATAGTGAAGAGGAAAAAAAATAAAATATATTTTTTTTTTTATTGTATATTATAATTAATTATCTCTTATCCGTTTACTTACATACAATTTCCATTCTTCCTTCTCCCTGTACTGATGAAAAATTAGGTGCTTCTGCAGATACTTCACATCTATAAAGGCCCGTTGAATTAAGAGTCAATGCTCTAAGGAATACTTTTGTTGTATCTGAATGTTTTTCCTATATTTTTAGAATTATATGTATAAGGATAAAAAAAAAAAAAGAAAATATATTCATGATTTAGATTTAGATTTCTTTTTAATATGTTGAACGCTTAAATCAAATAAATGTAATATAAATAAAATCGATATAATGAAAATATGATAACAAGGATAAAGGATAAATAGATAAAATGATATCACAATAATATTAATAATAATTCGGTTTTTTCTTCTTCTTTTTTTTTTTCTTTATTTTATTTTATTTTTTTGAAAGGATCACATCAAATTTAATATCCAATAATTTGTATGTGAGGAAGTAATGAATTGGAAGAAAAAGAAAAAAAAATAAAAGTTTGGTAATGTAGTGGATAATAAATAATTGAACAAATCAAAAATCAACCAATGAAGAAATAAATGAAAATAATAATGAGATAAAATATCTATTCTATGTATATGTTACGTACATATGTATGTACGTACGTAATATTGCCTTTTTAACTTACATCGACACGTATTCCATCAACTTGATAACTTTGTTTTGGTGGATTTGCCTTTGGGACATAACGATAGAATTCTTCGTTGTCTTTGTACCATTTAATAGCATATAATGCTTCAATTTTATTATTTGAATGATGATGTTCATCGATATTATCATATGGAGGATAATGATGACTTCTTAATCCTTGTTCTTCATAGATTTTATAAATATTTTGATCCTCATGATAATACTGTTCTTGATGTTGTTGCTGTTGTTGTTGGGTCTGTTCATATTTTTGTTGTTGTTGTTGTTGTTGTTGTTGTAGATAACGTTGATGTTGATGACTTCTTAAATGTTGAAAACCATTACCATTCATATTCATGTTACTATTACTACTACCACTACTGCTCCCACTGTATATCGTACTACCACTTGAATTCGGCCTATTTAATTCATATTGACATTCAAGATATGTTGATTCACCTCTTAATTTATAAGCGGGTATAACAACTTTGATTAGTCGCAGCCCATATAAGTCTAAAATATATATGTGTGTTAGTATGTACATATATAGTAATAAAAAAAAAAGAACACACGCACACACAAGAAATTAAATTGGAAAATGAATTTGATAAAAATTTAATTCAGTTAAATTAGGAAAGTGTAAAAGTAGAAAGAGATTATTTTAAAGTTTAATGCATGTAAGCTAACATCGATTGCTTTTTTTTAATATATTATAGGTGTATAGGGAGGGATTAATTGTTCAGCAATTATAAAAAACTATCTTATAAGTCTATAGGTCATACTACATAGTTATATGAAATGAAAATAGGCTCTTTCATAATACACATAGCAATTAAGATACAATAATTTCGATTACGTATGATAAAATGCATCATATAAGCGTATTGATTAAGGACTAATGCATACATTACATAACTTTTTAATTCGATTATTTAGTACAAAATGATGATAATGGGTAAAATGTAATACGTATTATGCATTATGTATTATATTTGCAAAATGTGATAGTACCTATATACGAGTATGTATATACATATTATATTTTAAGTGTTGATGTCACAGGAAGAACATACTTGATTAAATTTGAATTTAAAAAAAAAATAGCACTTTTGAGGTTTTCATTTGAACAAAATTAAAAGCTTGTATCCACGTTAGAAAATAAATTTATTTCATTATTTGAAAAAAGTTTTGGAAATAAAAAAAATTTGAATTTTCGAAACTTTTAGTGGGTGTTTTTTAAAATTTCTTGATTCTAGAGAGATTTGATATATGTACATAGTTACTCCTTTAACATTAGTATGTCGTTCTTTTTGGAAATAACTTCCAATTTCGGCATACTGATGGTATTGAAAAGGGTGGAAAGTTTATGGAGGAACCGAATAAATGATGAGTTATATCTTCTGTACAAGAGAAGCCTTCCTTAAAGTAAACGGACTTGGATGGCTGGAACATCCAAGTAAAGTAAATGACGGTATACAACATGACGTCTAAACGAGTATATAAAAGTGAACCTCAAAAAAGAGAACCGGTAGAAAGATCTAGAATGAGATAGATAGATAATATTATATAAACAGCCTTACAAAAGGCAAAAATTCAAAAATGAATGAATTTAAGAGGCTTTTAAGTTAGGCTTGAGACACTGTATGAAAATAAATACTTTCTTAAAGCTCCAAATTTTTTTGTTTTTTAAAAGATAGAAAATATTTTCTTAAATCAATTTTTCAGATATTAAAAATACACTTTTATAATGTTATCTAGCCTACGTGGGATTAAAAGAATAATTTACAAAATTGCTTTTGATTCTATGTACAACAATCTAATGTACGTACGTATATGTTAGAAAATTTCCTATACATATAATGTAATGAAAATGTATCTAATAAATTTTGTGAAAATTCGTTAACATTGCTAGAATAATGTACTCTGTGGTAAAAATCTCATTCAATATGGAATTGTTTGATGAGATTTCATATAGTAATCATAGTATCATTCGATATACGTGTCGTATGTATACGTACTATAAAAAAAAAAAACCAAAAAAATGTAATTATACCTCTCATGGGAACAGAATAAATTTCAAATAAAAATCTAAAATGTATTCATGATGTAAAATATATACATATGTATGTAAAATATGTATATAAAGCTTTTAAACAACAGATTAGAATAATAAAAGTTTAGTTATACGTGTGTGAATTGTGTTAAATGAATAAATTAAAAGCTACACTTAACATCGTCAAGGTTTGGTAATTTTATTATGAAATTTTTTATTTTTTTTATTTAACGTTACGATGTATATATTTTGTCTTTATGAAATGAAAAAAGATAATTATAGATAGATATCTATATAAAGAAAGATATAGATAGGTTTTTATAGATATACATATATAGATATAAAAATTTACTTACCTTGAAATAAACTACAGCTGAAAAGAATAAGTGCGGTGTAAGACACATTCATTTTCAGAACATAATCCTTTTAATATTATCCGCTGTCGCGAAAATATATATGTATATTTTTTTAAATAATTGAAAGGCTTATGTTTTTTTTTTTTTTGCAAAAAAGCAAAAAAAATTATTTAGTTTTCTTTAAATATCTTTTTTTCGTGCTATAAACACAACACGCATATTATTATATTTTTTGTAATTACTTTATACTATGTAAGTACATATATGATATAAAGAGTATATTATCACTGCCTTTTGTTTTTTGTTTTTTTTCTTTTTTGTTTAAAGGATTAATTATTACATTTATTAAGTATGACAATGAAAAATTTCATTTAACTCACAATTATGATACGGTAGATATTTTGTATTCAAAAATTGTTGTTGTTCAAGATGATAATATTTAATTAACATATGTATGTATGTATGAATACGTTATATGTATATATTACAATATGTGTAAAATTTACACAATGTATCTACTATAAAATCTTAATGTGGTAATATATATTGTTTTTGTTGTTGTTTTTATGCTTTTTATTTGATGTATGTAAGTAACTTTATAACATTATATACAATATTTGATTAAATTGTTTAAATACACAAACCCACAATAATATATTGAAGTTATACATATACATATATATGTTATATATCTATTGTTTAGTTTTGTAACCGATGTTTTTTGTTATCCTGTATAATAATTCTTATCTTATATCTTATACAATGTCCTAAAGCAACATATATACGTACATATATGATACTAAATCACAGTCTAATAATAAATATCACTTGTTGCTTTAACAACATTAATGAACCATCTCAGCTAATATTAATTTAATCATCACAACCAAAAGAAAATAGGTTTTTTGTTTGTGACATTCACCAATATCAACATTAACAACACACGTGATATATGTATGTACATATCTGTATAATATTTGGAAAATATTTGCAAATATCAAAAAAAAAAAAAAAAAAAGATATAAATAAATTTTTTCCAACCGCGATGGTTAATAATTAATTCACGTATCTTTCACACTACAGTATATACTGGCGTATATATACTTTACTTTTTTGTATCTTTATTATTTTTTTTTTAAATTCAAGTTCTTTTTTGATTTTTATTTTTGTGTTCTTTTAACATGTTTTTTTTTTCACTTTTTGCTTCGTCGTACTTTGTGCTTTTAAATTTTACTGCCCATTTTATAACCAAGTTAAAAGTTTATTTTAATATTCCTTCCCTTTTTTTCTTGTTATTCTTACAGAATAACGATGATGATGGTTTTGTTTTTTATATATTTACACGTTAATTTCATGTATTGTAAACTTTGTGTAGTTATCCTTCATGGAGAATGTTTTTTTTTTTTTTTTTGTTGCTTTTTTAACGTGAAAATAATTGATAAAACAATCTTCCTTATTTCCTAAAAAAAAAAAAAAAAAAATTAAAAAAAAAAAAAAAGTTTTAACTTTTTGTTCTAAACTGTACTTACAATGTGTTTTTAAAATTTTTTTTTTATAATATATTGAAAATGAATCAAAAGAACGGAAAAAAAAACATGAAAAAAGGGGATATTCTTGTTTTTACAAAGGGCTTGCCTAAAGTGCAAATTTTTCTTTAATAGTAACATCACCTATACTTATTATATATTCTTTTTCTAGATAATGACTGTATTAGTCTGAATATTATTTTTTTTTTTTGCACGAATAATAAAATATTTATCAATTAGAATACATGAGACAAAAATTAATAAAAACAAATATAATAAAAATACATATTCGTAAAACGACAAATCAAATTAAAAGTACACCCGCACACAAACACACACACATACACGAACTCATTATGTCTAAGACACATTATATTATATTATCGCGTCTACACTTCAAATGTAATTGAATATTATTACTAATGTGTACTCTAATAGAAAAAGATACATGCCCTAAAAAATAAAAATCCTTTTTTTTTTTATTATTATTTTCTAAGTGAAAATGATATGAATTCACATTGAAAATAAAAATTTAAAGCCTGAAGAATGAACATATGTATGTACATGCGAGTATCTATGTATATAGTCGTATGTAAAGTATAGGGTAAATCGTAAATTATTTTAATTGAAATGTTAGAAAATGTATGTGTTTAGTATGAGAAGGAAATAAATGAAAATTAATGCGTTAGGGAAATTTATGGAAATTCATGGTAAATAAATTGAACTTATACATTTCAAAAAAATCAAAGGAAATAAATGTATATGAACGAAATTACTAAATAAAATTCAATTTATCGTGAATTTTGTATTAAATTTTAAAATTTCAAGGAAACCATTTGTTTTTATTTTTATTTTTTAGGAAGTCGTTGTTTTTATTTAACTTTTGATCGCATGTTGGAAATTCAATGGAAGAAGTACATTCTTTACAAATTTATATTATGATCATATTTATTTGTAATTTTGAAATGTTTATTTTCTTTTTTTTTTTTTTTTAAATTTTTTCTATCTTCAAGTGAGAAATGTACATATGAAAAGCGAAAAGCTTAGAGCATTTTAAATGAAAAGCTGATGAAAATATCAAAAATGTTCATCTTTTATTTTCAAATTGCATAATCGAGTTGATTGATTGTGCAAACATTACCTATACACCACCCACACTTTCAACTAACTGTTAACCATTGTTTTTGTTTTCTGTTTTTTTGTTTGTTTTTTTTTTTTTTAAACTATTCTTGATAGTGTTCTAACATCGTTCATTATTTGCCCGTTTGAAAACCTATTGGCACATTGACTTTTTCATGCACACTTTATACCTTACAATGATAAAAAGTATGTAGTATATAGGATAAAAAAAAATTACATACATATATTGTTTTTGTTTTTCTTATTTAAAAATACCCTGTTTATATAAATAATATACCACATGTGTAACTTTTAACTGCCTTAAGGCTAAATATTATAATTGAAGATATGTTGTTGTTGTTTATTTATTTTTTTTTTCTACATTTGTTTTAACATAAGATGTTTTATTGTGTACATATTAATAAAAGTCTCATGATTATTCAGAAAATATTATAATAGCATAGTGAATACGAAAAAAAAAAAACAACATGAAAATGTAATATAATAAGTACGAGAGAAAAAAAAAACATGTATCATGGCAGAAAATGTTTATTTAACTCAACACACAAAAAAAAAAAAAAAGCAAAAAACAAAAAACAAAAAAAAAGTTGAGGGTTGTAAAGTAACATTTCATCTTCAATTTTATCTTATACATCGTTTTTACGTTAAATTTTTTTTTTTTTAAATTAAAGGTGAACGTAAGTCATTTTATGAATTTTCACCTTAAGTCAAATCACATTTATTTTCTTTAAATAGCAAAAAAAAAAAATTTAAAAAATAATAATAATCTAAATGGAGATTTATTTTTGTGTGTTCGTAAATTTAAGTAACGAAAGTTGTTGTTTTCTTTTCACTGTAAAAGTCTTTTTTCTTTTGTTTTTCTAAATGTTAAATGACAATTCTTATAGATTTCACATTTTTAAGACTTCTTTTTAAAAAAATTTCTTGTTGGTGGTTCAATTAGAACTTAAATTATTTTTGAATTTCTAATTTTTCGTTGTTGTTTTATTATTATTATTTTTTTTTATCGGCGAAAAATGTTGATAACGACACAACAAAATAAAGATAAACGACGTGAAAGATTATATATTATATATACAGTATGGTGAGTATAGATACACAATATATACTCGTACTTTTGTATATTTTATGTAAGTGCTTGAAAACATGAAAAATTGAATTGATTCATGAGCTATAAAAAAAAAATCACAGGTGCGCAATTGTACCTCCTTGATTTATGAATAATATTGATACATACTGTACATACACATACTATACATAAATATATTATCCTTCAGGTGTAAATACTATCGTTTTTCAAGCTCATTTTTAACACTCCATATACATAAGGATAACAAAATAATGTTTTTATATATACATAAAGACACATTATCATGTGAAAAAAAAAAAAATAAAAATAAATCTGAATATAAAAAAAAACAAAAAACAAAAAAAAATATGATAATACAAAAAATATATTTCCAATAAAATTAAATTTGTATCGGAAAGAAAATGTGTTTATTTTGGTATCTAAGCGACTATACGTGTATTTTACATTCTACATATATTATGAATGTATGTACATATGTATATGTGGTTAGACGTACATATACATAGAAGGTGTACGACTTCTTCTCCTGGCTTATAACTGATTATAAGCTTATCAATAATATTGACAATAAATAACGTATTATGTAAACAAGAAATTTATTTATTGCCATTTTTTTTTTGTTTTTTTGTTTTTTTTTTTTTGTTTTTCGCCTTTTTTCTTTTACTACACTTTTTATTATATTATCTGAATTATATAAAAAATCGATTTTACATCGTTTATTTGAATCGAAATAATTAGTTACTGCAAATTGACACATTCGATGAGAAAATAAACAAATTGTATGTGCTTTTTATTTTTTTTGATTTGTTTTTTCAACATGGAATAAAAAAAAAACATTATTTTTTCCCTTTTTTTTTGATCCGAATTGAAATGTACCCAAATATCATTATTTAAATATATCTAGAACATAGGAATTATATAATGTATATATATACGCGTATACAATATCTAGGATCATGGAACGGAAAAAAAAAAACGACACATTATGGTTAACCTAAACATTAATTTTCGAAAATTGGAATAGGATATCATTAAACCCTTGAAATGACGTGGTTTTAGTCACTCAGGAAATATAAAGGTTATTTTTGTTTTGTTGTTGTATTAATATATATTTTTTATTTATTTATTTTCGTGGCTAAAACTGTAATACTAATTCGAAATTATATACATATATAAAAAGGATAATTCCATGTTAGAATTACAATAATTTCAAGATCAATGATTCTCAAAAAAAAATTATGTATTTTTTGTTGAATAATTCATCAGGTGTGATAGTAATAAAATAATGATAAAAATGACTTTTTTTTTTCTATTCTTTTCTTATTATTATTTTTTCTATAAATCTTCATGAAATAATATAATTCAAATAAATCTGAGGGTGAAATATAACATGATTATTTTCAAGATAAAATGAAACAAAAAAAAAAAAAAAATTAATAACAAGAACACAACTAATTGGAATTAGAAAATAGGAAAAATATGGAAAAATTGTTTAAGGAAAAAATTTATTTATACCAAAATTTGTTACACCTAATTGATTTTTGATTATCAATTTTTATAAAATATTTTCAGTAAAAATAAATAATAAAAAAAAAAAATTATAAAAAATTTTATACATATAAATTTACTATGAGAGATTTAAACTTGATCCTTTCTTGTCTCAATGAAAAATTCTTCAGAGATTTTAGCCTTAAAGTTTTAGTTAAATTTTTGTTATATTATATGAACGAAATTTTTAATTTGAAAAAAAAAAAAAAAACAAGAAACAAAGAAAAATAATTGCACTTTTAATTTTTTTATTCTTATATCCTTGATTTAGGAGGAATTTCTGATTCAATAATAAATACGATAATATAATTTTCTTTCTTGTCTTTCTTGTAATTAGTATGTATTCACAAATAAGCAGTACGTTTTCGAATATAGACACAATTTTTGTTTAAAAATATTTATTTAAATTTGATGTTAAAATCCTTTAAATATTTAAAACTTTACAAATTTCAAAATTAATCTATTCAATTAATTAATTATAAAAAATTAATTATTTCGAAACAAAGATCAATGTATCAATTTTTTGATTTTAGATTACTTATATTTCGTGTATCGAAAAATTTATTGATTATTATTATTATTAATTTTTTTTTATGTTGAATAATTTTTTTTTTTTTTCGATTACCGAAATTCAATATCATAAAAATTATAAATCTGCTTGAATGAAATATTCAATTAAAAAAAAAAAACAACAACAACAACAAGGTACATAATTAATAATTAATTATTATTACAAAGATTTTTTTTTTTTTTTTATTATATTTCAATATCATACATTAATTCATTTGATATTAAATTATTTTCATTCACGAGAAAAGAAATATTAAAATGAAAACAAAAAAAAAAAAAAACAAAAAAAAAAAAGAAAATAAATAAAAATAAGTACGAATAAGTTTTTAATTCGAAACATTTTCCAAAATGAAATTTATTTTTCACTTAGTTTTTTGTTTTTTGTTTTTTTTTTTTTTTTAAATAAAAAATGATTTAAGTATAATAACGAATCCAAAAAAAAAAAAGTAAAATATGTAATAATAATAAATCAAAGGAAATAAAAAAAAAAAAAAAAAACTTAATACGACATGAATGAAATCAAGTAAATGAATTATTTAATAAATTTTTTATTTTTTTTTCAGTCTTCATACTCTTATTAAATGTTGTTTTGGCTTTTTTTTTCGATACAAATATTTTTCATTCATTCAATTTTTAATTGAATTTTATTGTGAGTTTTTATGTTTTTTTTTTTTTTTGTTTTTATGAAACTTTTTACTTATGTAATTTTATTCACTTTTTTTTCTTTTGTTCGTTTATTTAATCTTTTTTTTTTTTTAAAAAAATAATTTTTTATTTAATGGAAAAACATTTAATAAATATTAAAATTTTTCATAATTCTATTAATGAATTTATTAAAATAATATTATTAATTTATTTTTATTTATATTGATTTAATTTTAAGGGGGGGGGGGGGGAGGGGCGTATATCGGATGTAACATACAAAAAAAATCTTGGAAACAAAAATTCAATTTTTGAATCGAAAAATGTAACTTGACAGACTTGACACCTACCCAAAGTAACAGATTTAAAGTAGTAAGGATTTTTTTTAGCAACATGAACGTCAGTTTTTTTTCAAAATCTCCTTTACCTTATGATTAAAATGAGTATTCTTCAAAATTTTTCTCATTACCTTCCTCTTTAATACCTTTTAAAATTGTAAGCTACAACATTATCCAGTAACAGGATATTCCTATACGTTTTAAGCTCATCAAATTAATTTTCCTATTTCTAAATTTTTAAAATTAAAAATTCGAAATAATTGTGGTTACTTCTCAAAGATTAATTACATTTATCTTAAAATTAAATTTACGAAAATTTTCTGATTTTATTACGATTTAGTTTACATTATTTCATTTACATTTTTAATTACATTAATAATGGTTGTTTTTTTTTTGTGATATTACATTTACCATAAAAAAGGAAATTACTTGTAAATAATAAAGCAATTGTATATAAAAGATACACCGGTATATGTATCTAAATTTCATAATAATTTGATTAAGTATTGCTATTTTATCTAATTAATTAAGAGAGAGAGAGAGACATAGAGAGAGAGAGAAAAAGAGAAAAGAAAAAATGAAATAAACATTTATCTGTTATCATGCTTTTAATAAATTTTCAAATATAATGTAATTTTGTTCAATATTCTAAAGTATGTACCTATTTATTTTTTGATTGACATTACGATAAATTCTCTTTGAAAAAATTTATATACACTAAATGCAAAATAAGAGAGTTTACTTTAAGATTTCATCTTGAATTGATTTTTTAATACTTGTGAGGAAGAAAAAAAATACCAAATAACTGAAAAACTTTAGTTTTTATTTTCTTTCAAAAATTTTCATTACAATCTCGTAAAAAAAAGAAAAAATGAAAAAAAGAAAATGTAAATCTTATTGAGAAAAAAAAGAAACTCAATAATAAAAAAAAAAACAAAAACCAAAGAAAGAAAAAAAAAACGAGAGAAAAAGAAAAAAAAAAAACATAACAATAAACAAAAGTTTCGCCATATTTTAATGGCACACAATGTTTAAAAATGGGAAATAAAAAAAAATAAACCAAAATGGAACATTCTTATATTAAAATCAAAGGAATTGATAAATAGACTATGTACAAAATAGGTACATATAACGTAAAAAATCGAAATTAAAGGGAAAATTTACAATTTTTCATGGACTTCATTTATTTATTTATTTTTTTTTTTTTGGCTTTTTCTTCTCTCTCGTTTATTTTGATATTTTTCCGAATTTTCATTTTTCTTTGACATCTAATATCTGTTTTTTTTTATTTTTTTTTTATCTTTTGGTTTTTTTTTTTAAATTTTTTTGTTTCAACCCTTCCTTGTTATTTATTTATTTTTATTTTTCATTAAAAGTGCAAAATTTAAATAAAGTCAACATTCTTTTTTATTTTTTATTTTTATTTTTTTTTTTGTGTTCCTGTATTTAAAATAATTTCTGCACTATTTGTTTTTTTTTTTGTTGTTGTTTATTTTTTCACTTCCATTTTTTTTAAATATTTATTTTAATTTTCTTTAGTCCTTATTTTCATTATCATTTTTTTTTCTTTTCTATTATTTAAATTAATCTTATAAAATAGAATGACTGACATTATTACTAAAAACACTTTTTTTTTAATTTTTTTTATCAAAGATCCTATCTAAAATGTTAATACGAATAATTAAAGCAATTTTCTTAGAAATGAAATATAAAATATGTACCAAAAGTTAAATGTATTTTCTTTTTTAGCTTTTTTTTTTTTTAACTTTCTACCTTTTTTTTTAAAGGTATTTGTTTTATTTTTCCCTGTCCTCCATTTGTTGTCGTTTTCTATGTGAGTTGTGTTGTATTTAAATTTCTTTTTTTTTTTCACGTTCTTCTTTTCTTTTTTTCTTTTTTTTTTTTTGCGTTTTTATTTTAATAATTTTTATGTTGATAATATTTTTAATTTTATTATTATTTTTTTTTTCATTTACATTTTCTGCCTAATTTAAAATCTTGCATAAAAAGTTTAGTTACAAAAGAAAAAAGGAAAGAAAAAAAAAATCTCATTTAAAATTTTTATGTGAAATTATATTTAAAAAAAAAAAACGCAATATAAAAAATTGAAAAAGTTTAGTTTATGACACCCTTTTTTTTTTTTTTTTTGCTGAAATTTTTCATGTTTGATAATGTATTTTTTATGTTATGAGGTTTTAAATTTTTTCAATGTACTTTATTAATTTCCTTAAAGGTATTTTGAAAAATGTTTTATTAGTTAAATTTTGCATTAAAATAAATGTTCTATGACATGTAAAAGTGTGAAGAATAAGGGTTGTTTTTTTTTTTGTGGTTTTCAATTAATCAGGATACGTATTTAAAGGTAGTACTGATATTTATTTTTTATGATTATCTAATAAAATTCACCATTAAATTTATATTTATATTAAAGATATTTTTTTTTGAATGTATTGATGTATGTTTTTTTGTCGTTAAAAATATATTTAGAGTTTATAGTTTACACTTAGGATTGAGGGTGGGAAATTCAGGCATCTATGAGTACTTAGGCACCATCTCCTCGTCCAGAGAATCGTTTAGAAAAAAAGGTTCTTTTTTTTTACAGGAAAAAAATATTCGCTCGAGTTGTTTTTAATCTTAGCGATTCTGTAGTGTTTGAGTTTATTTTTTCTCAAAAGTCCTTTAAGGTTAGAAATTTTTTTCTCTGATAGAGTCTACAAGAAGTTTACGTTTCTTACGGACTTAGGGAATTTTACTGTCCACTCTGAATTAAACTGCATCAAGCTATGTCATACAAATAATTTTTATTATCTTCCGACGAACTTGCGTTTCGCATTCCACGAAAAACTTTTATATTGTGTACATTCATACTTGATAGTATGAAAATAATGTAGGAGGTCTAAAAATACTTGATTAAAGTATAATGCATAGCGAATTTTAATACTATGGAGAACTGTATCGAAAAAATTAAGAAATAAGACAACAATAAAATCTAAAAGACGGAAACTTCTTTTAAAAATCTCTTGAAAAATATAAAATGTGAAAAATAGAAAATTTAAAAGTAAAAAAAAAATGTAGTTTTTTCTCCTGTTTGTTCAATAACATTTTTCATTTCTATGTCATTGTAAAACCAATCAAAAATAAAAGTACTTTTTCATTTATTATTTTTCATTTTTTTTTTCTTTCTTTATATTTATTTTTTTATTTTTTTGTAAACTGTCTTAGTAACAATTATATGTATTTTTTTTTTTTTTTATTGTATATTGAATATTTTATATTTGCAAAATATACTCTATATTATATACATATGTAGTTAAAGTTTGTGATGAGAACGGTGTATAGTATATACGAGAATTTATATTGTTACATACTCGTATATATAAATAAGAGGGTGTATATAATATAACGATTCCTTTTTAAGGACCACTCAATAGTTTTATTTGATTGCTGTACCGCACCATAATAATGTAGATATGTATATTGTATTATATCTTATTGATTTTGGGATAAGACGTTTTTTTTTTTTTTTATATACATATATGTATATATTTTTCTGGTGAACCTAGATCAAATGCCATAAAAAAAGCTATCTAAATGGAAAATAAAAATAAAGAATTTAAATTTAATCAAAAAAAAAAAAAAAATTTTTATGTTGTTTGCATTTGGTATAATTCAATTTGTGTATACGTATTTACATTTAAAATTGCTTACTAAAATTCAAAAGAAAAAAAAAAATGTATATTATTTCTTTTTTATAAAATTTTATTTTTACTATTATTTAAATTTTTTTTATTTTTTTTTTAAAGGTAAATCGAAAAATTCAAACGAAACAAAAATATTAATGTTAATCCTGAATATCCTTTAGATAAATCGTTACATATCATACATTTTGTTTTTGTTTTATTTTTCTTCATTATTGTATTGAGAAACAAAAAAAAAATTAACTGTTAAAAGGATATTGTGGTTTCACATCCGTTAGCAATTTATTTTTTTTGAATAACCAATCATTGTTAAGTACTTTCGTTTCTTTTTTTTTTCGTTTTTAAATTTGCAGATGTAGAAAATACAGCAATAATGCACATATGTCACATTGTTTTAATTCTACAAAAAAAAAAAAAAGTAGCTATCTACATTTTATAGTAGATATATATAACTTTTTATTATTCTTTTTTATAAATCGATATTTTGAATTTATTGGACACAATTTATTTATTTATTTATTTTTTTCATATTAAATCATCAAAAAAATTGTATATTGCACTTTTACAAAAGACTGCACAACACTTGTGAATTTTTTTATTATTTATTTTTTGATATTTTTCTTGATTTGAGGTTATTTGAAAATAAACACACACTAACATACATAATATATACTTCATACATACATTCTTTTGATGTTAAATAGTAAAAAAAAAAAAAATAATAATAATAATAAAAATAAATAAATAAATAAATAAGTAAATCAAAACATATTAATGATAAAGGTAAATAACAAATGTTAAGTTTATTTGATAGTAAATATATGTATATGTGATGTAATAAAAAATGAATATTAAAATATCATTTATTTACAAATATAAAATATTTAGAAATCACACATATGTATATGATGATGATATCGGAAAGATAAATATCAAGAAAAACTATTGTAAAAAATACACTTTTGAAAAACAACTATTTTTTTTTTTTTTTTCAAATATCCTTTTCGGAATTCATTACATACCTAATAACGTTTTGAAATGTTTTGAAAAAAAAAATTATAAATACACACTTCAGAGTTTTGTTTTAGTTTTTCCGAAATAAATTTTTTAGTTTGCTTCAAAGAAGAAGAAAATAAAAATTAAATAATCCAAGTTTTTATTTTTTTTTAATCTTTTTTTTTTTTTTTTTTGTTAAAATTTTTTTTTTATCACTTTATTGCACCACTAGTAACACTCAAATAATTTTCAAGCCAACATTTTCTCTTCAAAGGACTCATCGTTACATATTTACTCTATATGTATATATATATAGTATACAATTATCATATATGTACATATATGTATATATCATCAACTAGAAGGTACATGTAATATTATCCTAGTGAATAAACCAGCTAACTTGAATATATAGGTATATGAGTATGTAAGGTAAAAGTATGTATATTCCCTTAATAAAATTCTGAAAATGTTCTTGTTCTTATAGTCCTTGATTTCGTTCGTTCGTTTTGCTAACGTTACGGAATCACGCAAAACTTTTTTGTATATATTTTTTTTGGTTTTTGTTTTATTTTATATACCGAGAAGAAAGTACTATAACACGAAAAAACATATGAACGAATTTTTTTTTATAGCACAAACTAAAATTACATCGATTCGAATTTTCTTATTTTGTTATTGTTGTTGTTTTTTTTTTTCTTATTTGAAATTTTTTTAATATGTTTTTTTTTTGAATGTTTTTTTTTTTTGTTCTTCGTGATTATAAAATATCCGTTTAATACATTACGTTTTCACATCCAAGGCTTAACTACTGGATTTTCAATAGTAGGAAGCATTAAAATACGATATTTAACATAAAAAGCTTTCTATATATATTGGCCACAGTTGTTGTTGTCGTCTTTCTTTATCATTTTATTTTATAAGTATATATTTATATTAAAAAGGAATATTTCAATGTATATGAATTGTTGTTATTGGTGAAGTCCTTTTTATTTTCAATTATTGTTGTTGTTATTATTGAATAGAAATTATACACAAAAAACTAACAAAATCTTCAAATATAAATCGGAAAACTGTATATATAAGCACAGCACGTAGAGAATTAGAGAAGAGAAAATCCTCTCTGAAAAAGGACTTAAAAATTATATAAAAAGTACTTTTAGAAATAGGTTGTGGTGAATACTATTGTGAATGTGTTCCACTTTTAATTTTGAATATTTTCTTGGAGAAAGGATCAATAGATATTTACATATTTAAAAATCTGTTGTTTGTCTTTATTTAAGAAATATCCTTTATTCCAGTATATTCTGTATTGCATTTTAGATTTATTTAATCAACGATTTCATAGTTTTGTCCTGTTCGTTTATGACTTGAAATTCTGGTGGTTTATTTTAAAATATCCTTCACCATAGAACAAATTGGGATTTGAAACGTGTTTTTAACACACTCACTGTGTATTTTTTCTCTTATCCTTAAAAGCTTTTTTTATTATGAAACGTTGAATTTATTCTACATATATTTATTAAGTACATGCATAGTTTTTTTTTTTTTTTTATTCCTTTAAGGATAATATTTAAAAGTAGTAAAATGTAAGTTAGTGTTGAAATGATTTTCATCCTCTATGAAACATTTAAATTTATGTATTAACGCGGATGGTGACGGTAAACATGAATGTCGTGATAATACCACAATGTTACAAATTATCCTCGCATGTTGTTACCGATAATTCTACCTATCAAGGACAATAAAAAGTTCGAAAGAACTGTTATAGTGAAATGATAGCAAAAAACAACAAAAAAAAAAGGAAAGAAGAAGGGTATTGCACATGAATTTGTAATGAATAAACATAAACTTGTAACAGAATTTCTTACGTTGTTGCTCTTTTTTTTTTTTCTGTTTTCTTTGTTCTATTTAATAATTTAGTGTTACACTATATTTATCCTACATTTTGTTGGTTTTTTTTCTATCTATTTTATTTTATCTTGAAGTATTCTTTAATAGTTAAATAGGTAGTATCAGAATTTAGAAATATATTTATAAGATGATCTAAAAAAATGTTAATATAAAATTCATGCACTTTAAGATACTTTGTCTAGGTTATATTCTAGTGGTTTTTTTTTTCACTTATTTTCTTGAACCTTATGGAATATTCGTTGTAGTTACTAAAACAAAAAAACAAAAAACAAAAAACAATGTCTTATCGAAAACTTTTAATTTTTCCAATTTTAAAGTTATCCTTGAACATATCGGAAAAACTATGTTAAGAATTTATTTTAAATTACCTGAAAATTACCTGAGTTTTTTTTTTTTTTTATGAAAAATATTCTTTAAGTGTTTTTGTTTTAATTCAAAAGATATAAATTTGATATTGCAAATTCTAAAAGGAAAATACAGTAACTTGTATATGAAGTTGAATTTTTTCACTTGAAAATAAAAACTTTTTTTTTTTACTACATAAAATTTCTAATTTACAACAAATTACATTTTTATTGATTACAATTACTTTTTCTTTTTTAACTTAACTCATGTCCAACTGAACTGTCAAGATGAAATTTCGTTACCAGAAAACTTTAAGAGTTTTATTTTGAAATTTTATGAAAATTATCAGATTACAAAAAAAATTACCGGAAAATGCAACGTGACTTTGTTGTGTGAGAATCTCACTTTTATGGTTTTTTTAACAAAATTTTTATGAGAAAACCAATTTGAAGTTTGAAATTAATTAATTTAAATTGTTGTTAAGTAAACTTAAGTAGAATATTAAAATTATTTAAAAGAATTACTCCTACACAATTTTATTCTAATAAGATTATTATTAATGTGCATGGTTAAGTTTGGCATGCTTGCAGTTATGATTGCTTTGTTGAGTTATTTTTAAGTTTGTTTTATTCTTTCTAAGCTGAGATTATCTGTGGCTTCCAAATGAATTTAATTCAAAAACATTGAATGTATATGTGAATATACATATATAAATGTATATTAAATTCATGTTCGTTTGGCTTTGGAAAGCCTTTTTTTCATTATGCAGATTTGAAATATCGAAAATCTGTTTTATTTAAAAATATTTTTATTTCTATCAAAATCAAAATTGAAAAGATTTTTTTTTTTTTATAAATAAAAATCAAAATTAAAATAAATAACTTAAATTTGCATTAAGCATGTTTGTTGAGTAATAAAACCGTCAACTGCAAATTGCAATTATTTATTTATTTTTAATCTTGTTTTTTTTTTTGTTTTTTGCAAATGAAAAATTTTAACTTTTCACAATAGACATTTTGGCTTGATTATATATTTTATACGTAGTCATATTATAAAAAAAAAAAACATATTAAAAACGAAAAACCAAAAAAAAAAAAAAGAGAGAATTATAATAGTTTAACAAAATGTGGCTATTTAAAATGAAAATTTTATATTTCATTATTTTGTACTTAACCATTATTGCAGAGAGAAAATGTTATTTCCATATTCTGATTTTCCATTCTTGTGGATATTTTGGTTTTCATTTTTTTTTTTTGGGAAATATTCCAACACAAATTAAATATAATTTCATTTAAAAAAAAAAAAAAAGAAAAAAAAAGAAAGGATATACATATGTATGTATCTGTTTAAGTATGTATATCCTTTTTTTTTTGAATGAAAGAAAATTAAAAATGCAAATATTTAGTTTTTGTTTCGTTTTGTAAAATTAAATATTTTATTAATTCAAAAATAAAGAATTTTACAAATTTTTTTTCGTAATTGAAAAAATAAACAACAGAATTTTTGAATTGAATTAATAATAATCAATTAGTATATGTACAGATTTGCCAATTCTTTTTTTTTTTTTTAAATTTAGATTAAGAATAGCCACAGAAATCATTATAATGGTTGTATATGAACAGAAAGGATTTTAAACTTCCAAAGGAGGTTTTCTTCATGATTATAATTATATCATAAAATTTTCCTTGCACAAATATTTATTAAAATCTTTGTGTATTAAAAGCATTTAACTAAAAGTTATTGTATTAAACGAAAATAAAGTTTTGAAAATGAAGGTTGTTAATTTTCAGTTTAACCCTTTTGTAAACTTATAAACTAAAACATTTTCTTGGGCAGAAAAATTCCTTACAGTTTGATTTAAAAAAAAATTCACTGTTGTTGGATGGAATATAACAGAAACTTCCAATTAAATCCTGAGTTTCTAATAAACCAATGGCCGAATTAGTAGTTACCATTAATATACGATTAATTCTGCAAAAACTCTTTTTAGACGCCTTGCTTCTCATAAATTGTTTAAGTAATAAAGTTCTCATCTTATTGCGGTTTTAGTCTTGGAAAATCCAATAAATCTATCATGCTTAGAAAATTAGTATAAAATTAAAACAAAAATGGCTCTGTAATTAATTAAAAAACCTTCTTTAAAGTCCTTAAAAACCAATAAATTATAAAAGAAATCAAACTATTCTTTTGTCATCCATTATTGATTAAAAAATAAGCGTCAACGTATTGAAAATAGAACCATAGAAAAGTGAATCTCCATGCATTTTTACAATTTAACAAAAAAATCACATAAAAAAGTTTAAACATTTACAACAGATTCACATTGCTTGAATTAGGGTTAAATAATTTTCACTTGGAAAAATAAACAAAAAAACAAACCGGAACCTGAACAACACACAAGTTATAATTTTCATATAAGCTTCATGCTGCAGTTAATTTTACAAAAAAAAAAAAAGGGAGTATAAAAAAGCATTATTCTTTTTTAATTTTATCTCATTAAAGTTTTATTACTTTATTAAACTGTTCTTATAGTTAATTTTTACAATTTTTCAAACAATTTCCATTTAAACAAATACCAAAAGCTTTGAAAAACACAAAAAACAAAAAAATAAAAAAAACACAAACATATAATTTCATTTATTTGGGTGCTTTATAATTTCATGGCAAAGACATAAAATGCATGTATGAGAAAGAAAAAAAAAATACAATAATAATGAATTTTTATGTGAAGGAAAAAAAAAAAAAAAAAACTATCATGCAAATATATATCATGTTTATATACACGTTTTGGTCCTTTAAGGTGTGTTTTTTAGAAGAAAAAAAAAAAAAAAAGGGAAAAATTCTTTAAAAAGAAAAATTACTTTAATGAAAATAAACGAAAAAAAAAAAACAAAAAACATTATGATATAGCATATTTTTTTTACTTTATTTAAAGCTTTTTTCTTTTTCTTCAATAAGTTATTTCTAAGCCTGTGAACAACAAAGTAAATACACATATACATATGTACATATCTATATGAAATAAAAATTCTATAAGCACATGTATAAACATATATACTTATATTATCTGGTTTCAGGTTTCGGTACATCACATACACAAAAATGTGCAACATATGAGTCAAAAGAAGCCTTTTTGAAAAAAAAAAAGAAAAAAAAAAAACGAAGAAAAAATGAAAATATATTTGTGCCTCTTATAATGCTTTTATTAAAATTAAATTTTATCGTTTGGAAATAAGTAGAAAATTAAATTCTTGGCTTCTTTTTTTGTTTTTTTTTTTGTTGCTTTTGATATGATGCCTTTTTATTATTATTTTTGTTTTTCCCAATGGGAAAATGGAAAATTATGCATTAAATAAAAAGGTAAACAATGAATTCTTAATAGGAAAAGTAATTAATGAAATGTTGCTTTAAAACATTTTAAATGAATGTCTAACAAATGTTTTCACTTTGACAGACTGTTTCGAAAAAAAAAAAAAAAAAAAAAAAAAAAAAAAAAAAAAAAAAAAAAAAAAAAAAGCATGAATTTTTGTTTGTTTGCTACTTGCAAAAAAAAAAACGGCATAAAGAATGAGCAAAAAATCAGTTGAAATTTCGATTAAAAAGTTCAATTTAAACTTAGTACCGTTGAGAATACCTATGGCCATGTTAAAAAAAAAAAAAAAACATTTATTTATCGTCAATTTTAATTTTCTACTGGGATACATACACCATATTACGTATATATACTTTCTCCATTTATATGTATTTTCTTAGATATACGAAAATAATATTTTTTAATTGTGAATTTTTATCACGTCAATGTCTACTGGAATATATACACCTATTCAGCACGTCTCAAAAGGTTAAGCCTGTAAAAATTAATCATTTTCAATTTTTTTTCTATTTTTTTTTTTTTTTTATTAATTCGCAAAGGGAAATAAATTTTATCCTTTGACATTTTTTTTTTTTGCTTTTAGCTAGTTTTTTTTTTTTAAATTATTATATTATTAATAATTTTCTTTATATTTTGTAATGAAAAAAAAAAAAAATAATAAAACGGTAAAAAAAAGGAATAATGAAAACTTATAAATAATAATTATTGAAAATTTTAATTTAATTAAATTTAAAAAAAAATATATATGTATATGAAAATGAAATGATGAATTTTCTATTAACTATAACCAATTCTTTTATGTAATGCTTGGTTTTTTTTTTCTACTTAAGTATTTTAAATTGCCAAAGCTTTTAATAAAAATGAAATTGTATATGAATAATAAAAAAATAAAAAAATAAAAAAACCAAAAAACAATGTTCTTGTTGAGTTAGCTTCCCCAAAAAAATGAAATTTTTCTTTTTCTTCTTTTATTTTTTATTGTTGCTACTATAAATATCCTTATCCTCTTTCTACCTTCTTTCAGTTTTTGTTTTTTTTATTATTATTACAGGTTTCAAAGGAATTCTTGGTAAAGATCTCAACATAAAAGAATAAAAGCACTATGGGAAATGAATACTGAGACTATTTATACTGTTATACAATGGTCTTGTACAAAATTTTCATTCTCTTCATTTACATTACATTAAATTTTTGTTTTTTCAGTTTTCTTTCCTTTTTTTTTTTTTTGGTAAAATATTTTTTTTTTTTTTAAATCTTATTTTTATGAAAATTTATTCTGCATTTTATATTTTCTTAAAGCTTATATATACGTGCTTGTTATTTTTTATTGATTTATTCATAAAAAAAAAAAAAATGTAAATAAAATTTAAAATTTACTTTTTCACTTCAGTATTACACAATTTAAACATGCATTGTACAATGTACCGTATATCTCATTCTTCTTTTTGTATATTTGTTGAAAAGAAGGATGTTCAAAATGTCTGCAGTTTAGTATTTAGTGTGATCGTATCGTAAATTTTAAGAAGTAGTATTACAATTTCGATATTATTTTGAGACACCACACAAGGATTTTTTTTCTTTCTTTCTTTTTTTGGATAATTCAGTTCAATATATTCTTTATATTTTTATTTTTTCGGATATAAAATATATGAAAAATTTAAGAAAACAAAACAAAATCCTTGGATT
Source organism: Bombylius discolor (assembly GCA_939192795.1). NCBI lineage: Eukaryota > Metazoa > Arthropoda > Insecta > Diptera > Bombyliidae > Bombylius > Bombylius discolor. The sequence continues at coordinate 37,495,834 of OW584241.1, read as the reverse complement.
GAATGATAATTTTTCACTATTTTGTGGAAAAAACAAATTAGGATGAAAAAATTTGGGTTTTTTCTAATATCAATAAGAAGATTTATTTATATTTTATTCAACGACACTGGAAAATCAATTTTTTTCCCTTATCTTACGTATGTGGTGATTAATTTATGGTACTAGCTTTGCGTTATTTTTGATTTTTCTTCTTATTGTATTTACTTTTATATTTTTTAGTTTTACAAATTTTTAATATGTTAAAAACAAATTTAGAAAAATATTTCCCTTCTTCCCTCTTGTATATACACATTACAAAAGAAACCGTGGAACTCAGTTCCAATAAAATTTTTCCAGTTTTGTCGAAAATAAAATAAATTTACGGAATTCAATAGTGGGATTCGATTTTCTAAACTAAGAGTATATATGTATACTTTTGTGGTAGTCCTTCGAAAAATTTCGAAAATGTTTTTTTTTCTTTTGAAATTTCGAAAATAGTATTTTCGAATATTCGAAAATAGTTTCGAATTTTTGTTTTTGAATGAAAAAAATTTTCCAATTTAAAAATTTTTCAAATATTTTCGAATAGAAAAAATTTCGTAACAATATTTTAATAAATTGAATTTTTTCACTAGTTTTTTCGCGTTGACGCGTGACATAAAACATCGATTTTTGTTTTGTAATTTTTAACAACATATTTTTCACTTTCGTTTTACACGAATCATTTCAATTGATATCGTTGCCGAAATTTTTTTTTTTTTTTTCAACAAAAGTGATTTCAATTTTTTTGCTATAAATAAATTGTTTTTTGATTTTATTTTTATTTCATTATCAATATTTTATATTAAAATGAAACGTGCTGAAGTATTAATTTATTTTTTTTTTTTTTTGTTTTTTATTTTTAAAATTACATGTATCATAAATTATTAATAATATCTCCTATTCAATCGTTATCATTAATTCTATGATTTTTTTGTTTGCATCCTTATTTTTTATTTTGTCGCAAAAAAAAAAAATGACAGGAATATAATTGATATGTCAGTTTTCATATTTTTAATTGATACAATATGACATATGACACATGACACATTAATCGATATTGTAGTCTGTGAATGATACAGGATATAAGGATTTTTTAAATCCAAAAAAAAAATATTTATAAAGAAATTTGCTTTAAAATTTTACTAAAAATATTAACTTTTTATGTTTTTTATCTTGTTTTTAACGAAAATCCTAAAATTATCTGTAGGAATAATAACAACTTTGTTAATACAGTTTTTTGAACATCAAATGACTTATTTTCTCTATTTTAATGAACAGAATGACAACTAGTTTTAATATAAAGTTCAGATTTTTTTGTTGTTGTTGAAATCATTTAACTTTTTTTTTGTTGGTCATTTTCATTTAAAAAAAAAAAAAAAATGTAGTTCTACGTTTCATTTCCTTTAGTTGAAAATAAATTGGTATTTTTTTTTTTTTTAATTAAAGAACTATTTTTTTTTTTATTCTCTAAAGTTTTTTTTTTCACATAATTTGTGCTATCACTAATTGCAACTATATTAAAAGGACAAATTATTTCCTTAGAAAGAAAAAAAAAATAATAATAATAAGAAACTATCTTTGACTTTTTAAAATGGTTTTTTTTTTCTTTCTCTTTTTGTTTTTTTTCTTCTACCATTGCATTCCGCTCGATTGCTTTTAAGGAAATTATCTTTACTCAGAATATGTTTTTTTAACTTTTCAAGGGTTTATTTTATTTTAATTTTTTTTTTTTTTACTTCATTCATTTAAATTTTTTATCTTTCATTTTTGTGTAATTTTGTATTTCAATTAAATCAATTAAACTGTTCAACTGTATTTTAAAAAAAAAAATAATTTTTTGTTTTAGTTAAATGTAATTAAAAAAAAAAAAATCTTAAGTCAAAAGTGATTTATCAAATAACAAGAATTTCATTTTAATGAAATTATTTTATGAAAAACGTTTATGAGAAAGTAATCAAATTTTGAAGTATATTTAATTTTGAAAAGTGAAAAAGATACAAAAAAAAAAAAGGTTTCGTATATTACACGTACATTTTTTTTTTCAATATTTTTATTATTTTTTTTTTATTTTTTTTTGGAATTTAAACTGAAACTTAAAATGAGAGTTTATTTATTTTTTTAAAATTATTTTTGCAGTGAAAAATTGGAAGTTCAAGGAAATAAACTGAAAACCAATCAGTTTCTTGTGACTACATTATTTTCATATATTAATGATAGCTTGATACGTATAGTGAAGTTTGTATTATCCTTCAGCACAAATAAGACCAGGAGAACATGAGGACATATTGGTACCACATACATATGTATATAAGCTCCGAACTATTCTGAATAAGGTTGAAAATACTATCTTTTTCGATGAAAATGACTTAAAAACCATCAAAATTTTCAAAAAATCTTTTTAAGTCATCTAATTAGATTATGTGGAAGCTAAAGCTACTGTTAAGTTTATGAATAGATATGTTTAATTTTTCCCTACTATTTTATACTTGGAATCTTTATAATTTTCTCAATAATTTGTAGTTTATTGTGTTTAACAGATAACAATAGTTTTGTTATCCTTACAAAATATAAAAGTCATGAAATTTGATTAATTTATAATTCAACAATTCAATTGTTATCGGCGTAAACAAATACACAAACATATTATTGAATTTTGTGTTTGAATTTTTTTTGTGTGTGTGTAAAAAGAAGTGTTAAAGAAATTAACCTTGTCTTGAATATTTGATGATAAATTTATTATTCGAAAAAAAAAAACTAATATGGTTGATTGACGTATTAGTTTTTTTTTATTAAAAAAAAAAAAGAAAAAAAAAAACGAAATTATTTCGAAATCATTCTTTTTAATTAAAATTCTACAATTTCATCATAACGCATAGCGTGATGAAAATGCAACATTTTTCTTGGTTTTCTTTTTTTTTTTTTTACATTTTGTGTTAGTTTTTTTTTTTTTTAGGTAATGAACTTTCTTAAATTTGTAACAATGAAAAATTGAGTCATTATACAATTGTGTCTTACTATTATGTTAATTCATTGTATGATATGATTTTTAAGGGCTGATAAAAAAAATACATACATATGCTGGTTGTTTTTTTTTTCTTCTAATAAACCTTTTCATGATTTCGTAATAAAATAGAAAGAAAAAAAAGTAATATGAGAGAAAAAAAAAAATATTATGTGCGGTTGTCAGTAAAAAATTTAATAGAAAATTTTTTGTTTGAACTTAAATGTCATGGCTATGTGTATGTAAGTTTTTATGTTATATGTGCCTTTTTTGTAGCTGTGTATATTTTGAATAAAATAAATACAAATACAAAAAAAAAAATACATTACTTTAACACTACGAGCTTTTTATCAGATTTAAATACACGATTTCTACAACTGACATACAAAAGTGAACAGAACAGAATTTACCTAAGAATTTGGAAGTTTTCAGTTCAAAATGGCGATACTGTGCGGATCCTGGTACTGGTATAGAGTAGTGTTTTTCTTAATTTTAGGGGCTATATAACAGTACATGGTTTTTTTTTTTTTATTTTAACAAGAACAGACGGAGTACATTAATTACATTGAATTTTTCAGGAGGTACGTGAAGCTCATGGGGTAAAGGATTATTACGTGCTCTAATTATGTGTATTTTACGGTTAATTTACAGGATCCTTAAAAAAAACTAAAAATAGAAAAACAAACCAAAAAAGGACACCACTATGACAAATAGTTTGTGTTTATTTTCTTTAAGTGAAGAGAAAAAGCAAAAAAAAAAGCAAACGAAAAAAATCAGGCATCGGAAGAAACTGTTGAAGTTTTTTTTTATCCTATAGAATCATTATTTCTTGAACAATACTAAATGCTTTTATCCAACCATAGAAAAGATGGTTGTGTTGAATTCTCTGAGAAAGGATATGAAACTAGTTCAAGATTATAGATAAGCGAAGTTATAACTTAAAAAATTCATGAAAAATGTATGTCTGACTTGAGTTGGAGGGTTAAGTTAATCATAACACAAAAACAGTATAAACATTTTTTTTTTTTAATCAAAAATGATTATTTTTCTTTATGCTTAGGCTCATGGCAAAATTCTATGAATCACGCAAACACAATTTACATAATGAATTCATAAAGTATGGATTGTTGTCTTGTTAATACAAATTTTTGTTAAATCAAATGTAAAGAGAAAGTGTATAATGTTATGTATTTTTGTTACTGTGATATTTTTAACACTTAAAAATTTTCATTAATTTGTTTGTATGTGTGTGTGTGTATGTGTTTTAAAGTGTGATTTCTGATATTACGTGAGTTTTTTATTTTTTTGTTTTTAAAATTATTCTTCTAACGATTACTCTAGAGACATTCATAATTATGTTTACTAATCATTAGTGAAATTTATATTAAATGGGCTTGATAGGTTTGAGAACTCAAATCGTATGTTAAACAGAATTATCCTTTTTATTTAGGTAATTTGATTTTTTATTTTATTTTTCAATTAGTTTCACTTCACGACATGAACATATGTTTCTTTAATCAATAAAAATGAAATTCAATGATTTCATGGCGACATCATGCAAAGATCATAGTTATTTATTTCACCCTTTCAGAGAACCTTAACGGCGGTCATCGGCCGAAATGGTATTGACATTTGAAATTGGAAGTCTCGGGTCTCTACCCAAATTCACTCAGCTTTGAATAAGTACCTACCACTACTAATTCAACTGAGGTGAGGAATAAGTTGGTGGTTCTGCTTACTGATCATTAGCAAGTACACAAGTCAACCAAACAAATATTAGTGCTAGCCCTGTCGTACGAAGGAATTCGTTCTATACTAGTGATGTATGTACGACAATCATCGGATCAGTGCACTTAAATTAACTTGTGCAGACGAATGCTCTGAATAGGTTGTAGCGCTGTGCAATAAAGAACCTCTTGTATAATATAATTCTGTTGTATTTCTTCTTTCTTAAGATCTACGTAATTTTAAATAAAATATTCTTCAAAACTTTTATATTTCTTCGTCATAACCACCTTTTCTTTTTCTTTTCATTTACCTGTGTCAAAAACGTCCTTGAGATGCACAAGACGTACCAACAAAAAATGATGTACTATAAAAATATTATATGATACTTAATGAAAATGTCTAATTTTGAACATCGTTTTTTTATTTTGAAGCATTGTCCTTTGATTTGTTTAGTAGAAACTTTAATTCATGTGGCTAAAAACAAATACATTTTTGTTTTTTATTTTCATAAAATTTGTATGAAGAAAAACTATCACAGCATACATTTTTTTGTCATTTATTTGAAATTTCCTAGATTTAAATTTTAAAACTTAACTAAATGTCTTTATTTTTTTTAAACAAAAACAAACCATTTAAAAAAAAAAACATATATCCTTTTAATTTCAGATTGTAATCAAAAGTTTCTTTTCCTCTGAGATAAGAATTTTAACGTCAACATAATAACATACAAAAAAAAAAAAAAAAAAAAAACTGAAGCTTTCAAGCAATCTTAAAAGTCATAAAGGTTATTTTTGTTTTATTAAAATTTGTCATATTTGTTGAAATATTAAATTTCATATTGCAAATAAATAATAATAATTTTTGTGTTGCAAATTACTAAAAAAAAAAAAAAAAAGAGTTTTGATAAATATTTTGTTTACAAAACTTACATGCTGTCTGTTTATCTTGAAAATAATAATTACTTTTTTTTTTTGGAATCATAAAAAAAAATTTTTCAAGATAAAATGAAAAATAAAAATGAACAATATTGGAAATGTGAATAAATTCATACGTTAAACATTCGAAACTGCAATTATCTTTCACTATTCACATTTCCTCATTTGTATATCAACAGATTACACAAAAAAAAAAAAAAAATTGAAATCAACAGATACCAGAAAAATATACAAATACATATACACTTTAGCAAATCAATATGAGTTTTGGAAATTCATGTGAATATAGAGTGTTTTCGGAAATGGGACTCTAATTAAGCATTGATTCTTTGTATACACTAGTGTATCTAAATTTGTTTTACACATTCTATTTGTTCCAATATTACACCTTCAATAGGAATACAACATTTCTGTTTTGTTTTCCTTTGATGAAATTTTTCAAATCATCGTGGTGGCCATTAAAATTTCTTTGATCAAAGAAAACTTAAAAAAGATGCAACCAAAATTTATGAGTATTTATTTCATATTTGAAAAACAAAAAATTTAAAACGGTTTTGTTTTTTCTTTTATTTAATGTTTTTGTTCACCTTTTGAGATATTTTTACCGGAAAAAAAAAGATAGCAAGAAAAAAATCTATTTGTAAAGTATGGCTTTTGTAATAACGTAAATCAAAATAAAAATTATAAAAAAAAAAATATGGAAAAATATTTAAAAAAAAAAAAAAAAAAAAACAAAATATCTGTTTCACTTATTTTAGTGTGCCCAATAAAATACTGATTTATTCAAATTACATCAAGAGTGGTCTATAAAAAAAAAATATTAAGAAAGATGTACCTAAATGGTTTTGAACCCATAATCGTAAATCATTCTTTCTTTTTTTTTTTTGAAATTTAAAAGATATTTTTATATTTTCTAAAGGAAAATGAAAAAATAAAAAAAACCACTGATATTTCTAATTTATTAGGTAGTTGTTTAACTTTTTTTTTTTTTAAATTTTTTTTAAACAAAAGTTTTAGATCTTTCAAGTCTATAAATAAATGATAATTTAAAAGTAATAAATGAGAATAAATTATGAGGGGGTGGATAATGATAAAATAAGTATAAAATTTTATGATAGAATATAGTTTTTTTTTTGTGTGTGTGTTTAAAATAAATTCATTTTGTTAGGTATGTTAATTTCGGAAACATTTTTTATTTTCTATGGAATGGAAAAAAAAAATGAAAATTAAGTAAAATAATTTTAATTAAACGAAACGCAATTAATTTTTTTTCTCTATAAATTGACACTCATTGTAATATTTTTTTCGATTAAATTTATTTTATTATTATTTATTTTTATTTTTTGGTTATTATTGTATTTTAGAATAAAATAATTTAAGAAATACTGTGATTGGTTGTGATATATATTTAAAAAAGCATGACAAATTGAATAATTTGTTCGCGTGACTGGTTATCATGATGACCGAAATATTTTGCATAGTCATCAAAATGTGTAGGACTTTGTTATATAATTTATATACATATGTATGTATATACGAATATACATACATATTTAGTGAATAGTTTTTTTTTTATTATTATTATTGTGGTTATCAATTTATTATGATTTAGATAAAAGTAATTTTTCAATTCTTTTGATTTTTTATTATTATTTTTTTTTCCAGGGTACTGGAGTAGGAAAAAAATTTTGCTATATTTGATTGCGTCAGTGTTTTTTTTTTTTTAAAGTGTGATTTTTATTTGGTGTTTGTGTTTACGTATATTTAAATATTTTTTGGAATATGGCAGCATATACATATGTATATGTATTTATATTATATAAACAGAATAGATTACCAAAATCTCAATTTGATGTTTCAATAAACACCACTTTCATTGTGAGTTCACCTAAATAAATTTATCAAATAAATTTCACTTGATACTGTGTATTGTATTGATATTTTTTTTTTATTCTCCGAGAACGCTAAAACACCTGAACACCACCTGTCAACCAAGTTGGATTCACAATATGGTATTGGTATGGTGTTCAACATGTTGCACATTGATACGATTTGTTTCAAATGATAACTACAGATTACATACTAAAGCTATACATAAATATACCCAGAGCATATTCTAAGAAATATCTTGAGTACGTGAAAATCCTATATACTAAATATTTCTTATTTCGTTTTATAAAGTCAGTAAAATATATTTGCATCTTATTTTAACTCTTTGAGGTGATAAAGAATTTCTTCAATTTAAATTGATAGAAGATCAAAGATTCAAATATACATATTTTTTGTTTTTACATCTACAAGATAAAAAAATGAAACAACTTTCATTTGTTTCTTTTTATATCCTTAACCCTCTTTAAGATTTCTCTACAAGAACTTAAGGGCTCTTTAGAATATGTATTGATTAAAAATGCATCAGCATATTTCTTTATTGCTTTGAAGGATGATATAATTTACTAAAACACTCAACATTTGTATTATTATTGAAGAAGGATGTTACCTTTTCCTATGGTGTGTAATGACCTTTTCTATTGTAATCAAGATATCTTTATATTAAAGAGCTAAAATTCTAAATTTAAATATACTTAAAATATTTCAAGAGTTAACATTTTCTAAAAGAATGTAAATTTAGAAAAAATCAAGAAAATTTCTAAAATGCTGTATTTTCTTTTTTAAAAATAAAACATTGACTAAAGTCAATTTTTAAACGTTCTGCGGGTGAATCAGTCAATTTGGAGTATTAAAAGGTGATAAAATCATATTTAAAAAAGAAATTATTGATTTAAAATATTTTACAGTTAATTTACTTTTAATTTTTGATTCTTTGAAATCATAAAGTTCGAATACAGATGCTCTTAGTGCCTGAGTAGCCAGCATGGATGAAATAAAACAGTGACATACAAAAAAATATGTTTTTAATTTTGTCAACTAAAAAAATGAAACGAATATGATTTATTTTTGTAACGTTTCGGATATAAAAAAGGAACTCTTTCAATTTTTAACGTTTTTATTATCAGTTCGAAAGCCAAAGGGTTGGATGTTAAGACGTTAAAGTAAGGGATAATATTGAGGTTGAATCATAAAATTAAAAATATGTTTTTTATTTACTATAATTTTAGTTCATTTAAATTATCTACTATCAATTTGAAAAAGAAGACAAACTTCATTACGTAGGGTGTGATTTTTTTTATTACAGCATGAACTCGAAAGCATGAAGCATGAACCACAAAATACTTAATAGTGTTAACACAAAGATATAAATATCAAACACACAACTAAAAATATTCTGTAATTTTATTTATTTTTTATTATTGTTTTTTTTTTCTTTCTTTTTTTTTTTATATTTTATTTCGTAGTAAAAACATTAAAATCTACCAAATCCTATAAATTGTGAATCCAATATCAAAGTAGCTAATTTCCCATTCTATTTATTTTTATAAAATGAAAAAAAAAATATATATATATATGTATATAAATTTATATACAAAAACATAAAATTCTATATATTATAAAAAATAAAGGAACAAAAAGAAATTTAATAGGTTTCTAGCAAGGATAAAAAAAAAAAAAATCTTTTGAATCACGCAATCACATTTACATAATGGAATTATATCGTGCCGAACCCACCACTCAGCGAAATACCATAACTATACATTGTTGTTGTTTTATTTTTTCTGTCCTGCTAAGGATAATTTGTAATCAATTAAAAAATATTTGATGATTCTTTCGAAAACTTTTGTTTTTTTTTTGACTATAGAACAAATTTTCAAGAAAACACGATGTGTTCCACTTGTTAATTAGATTGTAGAAGATATTGTAGTACAATATTTCTGTATAAATTTCGAAAATGACATTTTGTTCTTTATTGTAGTATCCGTCTTTCAAGAAAATATTTCGGATTTCTAATACATATAAAGTTTTATTTATTTTTCAAGCTGCCTAATGTATAAAGCTTTGCAATACTGAACAATACAATACAGATGACTGTTAATGCAGATTATCGGATAGACTGTAAGAGAAAGATATTATTTTTGCGCTAACGTAATTAAAATTTTCCAAATTAGAACATTTTCGGAAGTATCAATAAATATTCTTACCGAAATTAAAAGACCTGTATTATTATTTGAATTGGATTATAGAATAAGCTTTACAGTGTATTCTTCACCTACACTTTTGCAATTTTTCAGGGAGAAATTAATATATCAATCTAGATATCTGTGTATAAAATTTTATTAATATTATTGTAGATCTCAGGAATATAAAATGAATGATTCTTTTAATTACCGTACGAATAAGAATATTTATTAGTCGAAAAAAATAGATAAAATTTATGAAAAAGAACATAAAAGATTAAATATGGTAGATTCGAATTCTTTTCTGCTTTATTTATTTATTTTTTTTTTTTGGAAATGTGTCAGAGTTATAATGAGTTTTGCTTTAAATTAATTAAAGAGTATTTCACATGGTGTGTCATTTCATTTTGTAATTTGTAGCTTTCATTTCGGCTATCATTTCATTTTTATAATAATGAAAATATGGTATTTTTGTTTTGATTGTTATGAATATGAATACTCCGAGAATACGTATCTCTAATTTTTATTTAGTATCTTTTCATATTTTTCATATTTTTTTTTTTTTTTCAAATTTTTGATATGAAATTAATTAATTTATTTTTCTACGATTAATTTGTTGAATTAGTTGATCACGATAATTGTAGTAATAGATAAAAAGCCTTAAGAGTTGAAAAATCGGTATGGTGTCATATTCCATCAAGATAATATTTTTCATAACCAGACAAAATTTATTGCAGTTTGGCTGTAATTTTTTACCTCATTCTCCTTATTTATCAGACTTAATAACATCAGATTTTCATTTATTCAGGCCTCTCCAGAATTCCCTTAGTTGAAAAAATTAAATTTCTTTGGACTTTTGTAAAATGTACCTAGGATTGTTTTTCGCACAGAAAACTAGAAAAATTGGAAGGAAGGGATTTTGAATTTGCTTGAAAGATGGCGGAAAGTGACAGAACAAAATTGTTGTATTGAAGGCACTTTAACTTCACTGTAGCTCATTTTGCGTTAGCCGTGGAGTAGAACGAGGAGGCGAGGTATTTTTCTTCTCTGGTTTGTAGGAATGTCCCTACTTTCTGGCTCATAAATAAAAAAAATAAAAGTACTTTTCAGTACAAACATTTCGTCTTATTATTTCACCTGAAAATACGAACTTATATCTTTCTCAACCCACAATACTTTATAATTTTTAGAAGCGTTTCATTCAAGCACAATAATTACAAAAAGATTTTATAAAAAAATTACGAATTTTGATATTCGAAATGCTGTAATGGAATTCTATAAAGTCAAAATTTTAAAAATTTCCATAAAAAATGTACTTCACAAGAAATTCACTGCATTGATATGTAAACACTTCAGCTTTGAAGTACTTTCTCTTTATCAACATGAATTTATAGGAAGTATGTAATAAAGAAATTAAATTAACATTATCAATTGATATCTCGTAATAAAAATATAAATATTGTTGTACTCTATTTGAATTATAATTTTGTCTTAGTCTATGCTTAATATAGTGCTATTTCAGTTCTTATGAATTCTATAGAATAAGATAGAAAAAAGACGAGTATAATTTTCTTTTTAAAAAAAAATTTCCAGTTTAAATTTTAGTTAGAAAGTCATATCAGAAGATTCAAAAGTCATTTAACCTATTATGCATTAATTGTGGCATAACATTATCTACATATACGGTTTGTTGTATTGTTAATAAAATAATTTATATTGCTTATTTTTTTGGTTGATTCAAATTTAATTAAATTACAAAATTATTGAACTGAATATAATTTATTTTATTAGTGAAATATTAAATTTTTCATTAAGTTAATGTGATATTGATAATTTCATTTTTTTTTTTTTAATAATAAAATAAAATAAAAAGAAAAAAAAAACGAAAGAATTTCTTAAGGTGGGTGTGTGCTTTTTATTATAGTTTTTCTTTATCTTAAGATTTATGTGTGGTGGCCATTATACAGGTTGTGTGAAGAATATTAAAAGGTTATAGAAACTAAAGAAAAAAAATAATAATAATAAAATAAATTAAATAAATAAAAAAAAATATAGATGGGGATATGATTATATAAAAAAAATATTTCTTTTATACTTCATGAAACATTTGAAATATCTTTTTCCACGGTTCGAATTGTTTTTATATATTTTTTTCTTAACACAATCTTATCTTAAATGTAATACAGTAATAGGATTTAAGTACATACTTATATTGTACTATACATGTAATTAGATAATAATTTATGTTCACATATGTTTAAGTATTTTCACTGTACTCTTATCTAAAATTTTAATATAGAAATTAAGAAACAGTAGTTTATAATTTTATTAGTAAATACCTATATTTTTATGAAATTAAAATAAATATTTTGATGATCACAAAAAAAAAATAAAAAAATACAAATAAATAAAAAATATCAGAGGGTTCCAAAAGAATATGGTGCAATTTTAGCATAATTATCATATAGATGTGTGAATATAATGTTTAAATAGATTCTTAATATATTAAACTTTCTGATTTTAAACCCCATATATAAATTTGTTTTCGAAATACTAAATGGTACATTCACATATAGTATATGGTAGGTGGGGTTCTATTTTAATTCTATATATGTAGTTATATAATCCAACACGTTGAAGTAAACAACTTACGCATGTGATGATGATGATTATATTACTACATATATTAATTTCAAAACTAATTCACATGAGTAAATAAAAGATAAAAGGTTAATTATTTTATTATCCTTGAGCGAAAATGTAATAAAATATTTTTGAAATTTGAGTTAAAATTTTTAGTTGATTTAATTTAATCAAAGTAGAAAGTAGAAAGTATAATTTACTTGAATGTGTTTTATATAGTATTTTTAGAAAGTATGATTTATGAAAAGTTTTCATACACCTGTGAATACAAATTAAAAATCTACTGTTTAATTTTCTTTTGAATTTAATATTAATTTAATGTATTATTATTATTTTTTTTTTTTATACAGGTATACGTATCATAACAATAGACATCATATATTTTATATACGAGTACATAATATTCTGATTGAAAACAAAAAAAAAAAAGAAAGAGTTAAACAGTAAAAATAGAAAAATATGTCAGACATTTTGGATTTATCAAAGAGTGGTTTAAATTTTTTAAACACTGACTATCAATTTCATGTAGTAGATATGAGATCGGATACAATAACTACACCTACATTGGAAATGCGAAAAGCTATGGCTGAAGCAATTGTTGGTGATGATGTATATGGTGAAGATCCAACAGTAAAAGAATTGGAAAGAAAATGTGCTAAATTATTAGGAAAAGAGGATAGTATTTTTGTAACGAGCGGAACTATGGGAAATTTATTAGCAAGTACGCAGATGTGGGTAGATGTAATTTTTAGTATGTTAATATGTTTCTACATAGAAAAGTATTAAGCATGTGTATTTTGAATCCTTCTTTTTATGGTATGAAATTACAATCTGAGGTGTATTTGTAAAACAAAGAGAACTTCAGATTATTTTTTAATTTTATGAAAATAAATTTTATCGAAAAAGCGATAGTTATTTATTATCAATATATTTTAATAGATCATAAGGTCTAAAAATTTCTTGAAATAATTCTTGATATATTTTCAAAACAAAATTACTCCATTTTGTTTTACATTTTTTTTTTTTCTGAAATTACATTACTTTTATAACACAGTTAGTAAATTACTTTCACATAAATATCCAGGATTACACATGATTGTAACTTTAATTGTTTTTATTTGTCCAACTTTTTATGTTTTATGTCAAGGATTAACATTTTACAAAGAGTAAAATTTACAGGACAAAAAATTTAAAAAAATAAATGGTATGTAGTTGTTAATAATAAATTATTTTCAATGGAATGTGCATAGTTGAAGAATTTAATTGAAGAAAAAAAAAAAAGAAAGAAGAAAAAATATTACATGCATATATTCATTTGAACAAAAGAAACATATATTGCATACAAAAATAAAAATAATAAATAAGAAATAGTAGATATTATACGTTACGTGTTAAATAATGCATAGTTACTATATTCTTTTTTTTTTTTTGTTTTTGTTTTTTTTGTTTTTGTTTTTTTGATCGTACTTTTAGTCATGGTACACTGCAATCGACGTGGAAACGAAGTAATTACTGGTGATTTATCTCATATATTTTTATATGAACAAGGTAAGTGCAAAAAATATGTATAGTGTAAGAATTTTCAGTGTAAAATTGCTTTCGATGAACTTTTACAAAAAAATATCATACAAAAAAAAAAAAAAAAGAGAAAATTATATGAACCAGAAAATGTAGGTAGGATAAACAAATAGTCATTGGCCATCCCGACAGTAATTGGTTTTTTTTATTTTTTGTATTATTTTGTTTGTTTTTCTTTTTGTCCATTTCAAATTCTTTTGACTGCATAAATTTTTCAAGTCTACCAACTGATTTATAGATGAATCCTGAATTCATAATTTTCATGTAGAGTATATTTTTTGTTTTTCGAGTAAAAAATATTAATAAAGTGTTGACTTTAGTTTTTGAAAGCAAAAATGACAGAAATTTAGAGAATTTATGGGAAGAAAAAAACGTAAATATTTTTTTTAATTTGTGAGAAAAAAAAAATGAATAAATTTGCATGTAAGTTTTTTTGCTTGTATACTCGTACTTCGATTGAAATTGAATTGCATATTAATTTTTAACCTGCTCGTATGTTATTGGTATTCAGGTCATATGTGTCCATTTTGATTATGGTAAGAATTTTTGAGCAAGCTGTAAAGCCAATGGAAGAAGAATATGATGAGTTTTTAAATGTAATGAAATGCAATTATTTTTTTTGTTAGTTTTACAGAGAATAATGCTTGTATGGCATCACAAATCACTATAACTGTTAAAAATTAATATTTTAGAAAAAAGTATTTGAAAAAAATCTTTTTAAAAACATAAATCCTACCCGAAAACAAAAAAAAATATTTCCAAGTTAATTTTAAAATTTATGGACATTAGATTTAATGTGAAATTTTTTATTTTTGATGGCCAATCACTGCATCATTTACCCTATTTACTAATAAATTTATTTTTATATTACATTTTTACTCACAATAATAATTTTTAAAATAACATTAATTGCCAAATAAATAAACTTTCTAAAATTTTATTTTTATTATTCAACAATAATGATAGTCCTTTACAGTGAGCGTTAATAAATAACATCTTATGTTTGTTTTTTTCTCTTATAATTATTCGTTGGTGTACTAAAACGTTTCACATTTACATACATTTGGTGCTATATAGAATACAAAAAGTAATCATTTAAAAAGTAAAAAGCAGACAATTTTCATGAATCATAGTCATGTTTCTTTTGTTTGTTTTAATTTTTTTTTTTTTTTTTCAAAACTATTAAAGTGTTAATGAACTAACAATGGATAAAAGTCATTATCAAGGATTCACCAACAAAATATTGTATATATGTTATATAAAGAATAAATTATATACTAGATTTCTACAAAAAAAAAAAAAAAATCAAAATAAAATCATATGTTACCGAAAACAAAAAAAAAACATCCACACATGTTGAAATTTCAACAAAAAAAAGAAGAAAAGAATGATTACTATTAATTGTGCTTGACAGTTTATATTACCACTTTACTAAAGCAGATTTATTTTGAAGCCATGTTTCAGTATACCAAATTAACTTTTTTAACTTTTCTACTTGAGTTTTTCTAAATTTTATTACGTTCGTCCTTTTTACATCATGAAATATTCAATGCAATTTAATGTACTATTTTTTTTTTCTATTTTCTTTTTGTTTTTCATCAAAAAATTAAAAAAAAAAAACGAAAAAAACGAAAAACAATAAAGGATCCGCTGCACAAATAGCTGGAGTACAATTGAGTACAATTAAAAATTTACCGGATGGAACATTTTGTTTAGAAGAACTTAAAAAAAGGATACGTGGCTTTGATTATCATGAACCAATTACAAGTCTTATAACTATTGAAAATACTCATAATATGTGTGGTGGTAGAATATTACCACTTGAATGGATTGAAAATCTTTCTAAATTTTGTAAAAAAAATTCATTAAAATTACATATGGATGGAGCTCGAGTATTTAATGCTGCAGAAGCACTCTCAATTTCAGTTAAAGAAATTGTTAAATATTGTGATTCAATTTGTTTTTGTTTTAGTAAAGGACTCTCATGTCCTGCTGGTTCTATTTTAGCTGGTACAAAGGAATTTATCAAAGAGTAAGTAATCCAAATAATTACTTTTGTTTTTTGTTTTCTTTTATTTTATTTTTTTGCGTTGCTATAGTACACAAAAGGAAAGGAAACATAATTAATTTAGTAATTTAGTAATTATTATTATTATTTTTTTTTTTTTTGTTCTTGTGACTGTAAAGGGCACGTCGTCTTAGAAAAGCGCTTGGAGGTGGTATGAGACAAGTTGGAGTACTAGCTGCACCTGGTCTTGTTGCACTAGAAATGGTTGTGCCACGTTTAAATGAGGACCATTTAAAAATTAAAAGAATTGCAACTGGTGAGCTATAAGAAATCTATAAAAAATGTCCTAAATTTTTTGATATTCAATCTTTCTTTTTTTTTTTTTCTTTTTTTAAAATGATATAGCGATTCATAATATTAAAAGTCCAAATGTCCTTATTGATATTGATCATGTCGAAACAAATATACTTTTAATATTTATGAAAAATAAAAAACTCACATCTGATTTATTTATGGAACGTTTAACTAAAGTAACACAAGAAGAAATTGAAAATGGCATCACAGACAATGAAGGTAAAGGAATTGTTTTAAAGGTTATTTCTAGAGATTCACAGTGTCTACGAATTGTATCTTATTTACAAATAAATGAAATTGATGTTGATTTAGCTATTAAAAAATTAAATTATGTTATACGTGAATTTGATAATTTGTTAAAATAAATTAATTTTATTGATAAAATAATTAAAATGTAATTAAAGGGAAATTTTTCTTTTTAATAAAAAAATAAAACAGGAATTTTATTTTTGTTGTTATTTTTTTCTTTCTTTAAACACGAAATATTTTTTTTTTTAAAGAGGCTAACCAACTTTTCATACGTTAGCTACTCTAAGGCTTTTGATTCGTCGGAAGACCAATTTTTGATTCCTTTATGACATACAAACAAATACAATAAAAAAATTGATAAATTAACAAGGAACATAAAACAAAAAAATATACTGTGGCTATAAAAAACGTTTTTTTTTTTTTAAAAAAAAGTCAAATTAATTTTTTTAATTTCACAAATATAAGAGAAACAATGAACTGTTATCCTTTCACAACGGGAAGGATTATTGGGTTGGGTGGTTGGTGGATTGCTTCTTTTATATAAACAACTTCGTTTTTATTATTATTATTATTTTTTTTTGTCGAATTTAAGAGGGTATCTTTACAATGAAACTGAAACAATGAATTGTTTAAAATTATTAATAAAAAATAACACAGAAAAAAAAAAAAAAAGAAAACAAAAACCAAAGTTGTATACGAAAAGTAAAACTATAAAGTAGAAAATTAACTAGAAAATATGAGCTTAAATTAATCTTAATTATGTCTATATGTAAAATGTAATTTAATCTAAGTATAAAACATATTTCATATTAATTCCTAGTAGAATATTTTTCATAATGAAAATTGGTAGTTTTTTTTTTTTTTTTTTTTTTTTTTGTTTTTAAACAGAATCTATATGTATTAGTGTGTATGTATATAGTATATCTAAATGTAAAAAAAAAAAAATGTGGTATATATTTTACATATACGTACATATATGTATGTAACCTTTACAATTTACACATATAAATTATAAAAATTTTATTTACAAAATTCTTATATTATTAACGTATTATATAAATTATTTTATTTTTTTTTATTTGTATTTGTGTGTGTGTGTGTGTGTTTGTTTTTTTTTTTTTTTGTTAATCATAATTCACAAAATTTTTATATAAACTTAACATACAAGAGATGAAATTCATATATGGTAGAGTACAAAATACCCTTTTGTGTATGCGTCAGTAAATTTTATCTACTTGGTTTGTTTTTTGTGCTTTTTTTGCTTTTTTTTTTTATTTTCTGTTTTTTTTTTTTTTTTTTTTAACCAAAATTCTCATGTCTTTATTAAATTTGAATAAATGGTTATAAAATGTTATGTTATCATTGAAATATATATTTCTTCCGGCATTTCAAGGAATATTTTATATTAAAATAATGTTGAAAAGAATGAAAAAAAAAAAAAAAAAAAAAGAAAGAAGAACACATTGTAGGCAAGGGTTAAAAACAAATATGTATTCACCCTTAAGTAGTTCATGCCCACAAAAAAAATTTTTTTTTTTTTTTTCATGTAAATAATAGTATTTGTATATGTACATAAAAGTCACGTAAAAAGTTTATATACAATATAATAATAGAATAAAAAGGATACAAAAGGATTGTATTAAACATATAATGTTTATATATCTACATATAAGGGAAAGAGCAATAATATGTATGTAACTGATAGAGATCATTGTATTTGTGTATAGTTTATATTCTGATACTATATACATATATGATACAATAAAATATATTAAAAATAATAATAACAATAAAAAAAAAAAAAAGACGAAAAAAAGAACCGGCACACTCTTGGGTGCGGTAAGTAAATTTTTTTCTTACTTTTTCTTTTTTTTTCTCCAGAAAATAAGGTACCTATAATATATTCCGACAAAAAAAAAAAAGATTCTTTTTTCTGTTTTTCGTTTATTTTTTTTTAAACTTAAAGCAGAGTATGGAGTATAATGGAAAATAAGACAAATATAAAAATGAAAAACTAAAACCATCATAACCAAAAAAAAAAAAAAATGAAAAAATGAAAAGAAAAAAACACAAAAAGGTCAATTTTTTTCTATCACATACGATAAAAATTCTATATTACGTAGTATTGTGAACGTATATATACACGAAAAAACCAATACATACGGACGGTATACATACAACCATAAAATAAAAGGTTTTTTTTATATGTTTTATATAAATTTTATACATAATAATCCTTTTGTTAACCCTTTAACTGATTTTCTGTCTGTTTATAAGAACGTTTTTTTTTTCTTCGAAATTTTTCTATTGAAAATTTTATGTTAATCAATATCACAAAACAAAAATTATGAACTGCTTCTTTTTTTTTTTTTCTTTTAAAAATTTATTAAATGGAATTGAAAGGGTTAAGCTGAACGATATACTTCATCGTTTTCAGTTATACAATAATAAGGTTGGTCAACACAATTATTTATTATTATTATTATTTTTTTTTTTTATAAGAAGAAAATATCTAAAAATTTGATATATCCTGGTAAAAATATTTTTATTTATACTGTCTTTGTTATTTTTTCAAGGTGAGAGAAAATGATGCTTTTTAATCAAACAAAACAAGAAATAAATAGTTTGGAATTTTGATGACCTTAAATATCTAAAGGCGGCATATTCTAATTGAGGTCAAGAACCTTTTTAGATTGTGGGTTTTTTAAGAAAACTAATAAAAAAGCCCAAAAAAAAAAAAAAAAAAAATTGAAAGAAAACACACGTGCAGCATTTTTTTTTTAACCAGAAATTAATTATAATATTATTTTGTTAGGAGGCGTTATAATTTTTATTAAAAATTTTCTTGTATCTTTTTTTACAATTTATCGATTTTTTTTTTTTCAATATTTGGTGTTTTTAGCTTCCAGCAATGTTTATAATTGCCATATAAAAAACTCATTTCCAAAAATATCAATTGAGAGTGGAAGTGGAAAATATCTAAAATCTTTAATTTAAAGCTTGTTTTTTATCTGATGAATGGCCACAAACCGAATACGTAGAAATTAATAATCTAAAATTCAGTATTTAAAAAATTAGTAATTTAATTGTAGAAAATATATTTTACATAACATATAAGAATAATTTCAAATAAATTTTTCATTATATAGTTTTTTTAATTGGATTTTTTTCTAAATACTCGAGTTACATTTTTCGACTTTTTAAATAATGTAAATATACAAAAAATATTTTTTGAAAATTTTTAAAAAAGGTTAAAATATACATTTTGTCATTAAAATTTCATTACGATAAAAATGTGTTTTTAAATTTATAACATCAGATACTATCTGTTTTACTTAGTCAGTTTTTAGTTTTGTCTCCCAGAGGATATTTTCAATTTTTTCATATGTATTTAGGACTTTTTATGTTTTTGGTTGGTTATTATATTTTTAAAATCTACAAGGTATATGTTGGTCATCATGTTTTTTTTTTATAACGACAACATAAGTACAATGTTCAGTTTTTATGGGGATTTTATTTACTTACATATGTACATATACATATCATAAAGCACTAAACACTTTTTAAATACGAATATTTTTTTTTTGTCGAATTTTAAAAGCATTTCAGTCAATTTCAAATTAAAAGTAATGAAAAAATAGGTATTCCGAATGGTACATTGATTACATCAGAGAATAAAAGTATTATTATAATATTCTTCAATCTGGAATTTATTTTTATATTAAAGTCCAAAAGTATATAGTTGTATTTTGTATTATTTATATAATAATCGAACCCAAACAGCCATTTTGCAAATTTTTGCAGTAAAAACTTGTCTAGAAAATTTGAAATTTTAATAATGAAAGCCATAATTCTTAAACTTTAAAATGGCTAAAAGTTTTACAAACAGATAAATTTTTCTGTAATGTGAAAGATATGAAAGTTAAGAAATAAATGCCTTCTATTTTGATGACTTAAAAGCTTAAGGAATTCATGAGATATTCTTTTGGACCTTTGATTTTCTAACATCACAGAATTACGAATTTACAAATTTTAATTTTCGGAATTTCATCGTAGATCATGCAAATTTGCTGGTTTTTAAAATGGAAATTAAGACTGAAAAATGTTGATCCTGACTTTCGAATTTCAATATATCCTTTCTTGCAAAATTTTTCAATTTTTTTTTTTGTTTTTGTTTAATTAAATTGTCTGAAACACATTCAACATATATATTTAAAAAGAAGAAAAACATTTCATGCATGTATAAAACAATAAACCGTATCTAGTCAAAACTTCTAAGTATTCATTCATTTAATATTTATTACGAATCTAAACATGCCAATTATTTTAAAAGTTCACAGTACACACGAAACGAAAAAGATAAATTGGAAAATAAAAGCAAAATAGAATAAAAAAAAAAATGAAAATACATACATGGCCAAATTATTCTGCACGTTTATCATCAAAAGTATTTTAATTTTTATCTTTCTTATATTTTATAATTTTGGTAATTCAAATTCTTAGCAAAAAATATCCAAGTATCAGCATTTAAAGATGCTACTTGATGTTAGATTTTAGATACATATATGTAATTTTGTCTAAAATTTTTTTTCTACATTTTTTTTTCTCAATGAAAAGAAAAATGTAAAATAATGTTAATGTTCATGTATATTCTTGCGGATTACATAGCACATATGATCATAAATAATGCCTACTTTTCAATTTTCTTTAATATAAAACAAATTTTTCAACATAAATCTGAATCTGAAGTGAATTTATATGATGAATAATCACGAATATGTAATAATTTATTATTCATGTTCTGTTTTTCGTTTTTTTTTTTTGTTTTTTTTTTGTTTCTCTTCTTTCACTTTATTTATTTTTATGCTCATATTATTCTTTTGATATATTCTAATGTTTCATTATTTATTTTTTTTTTTTTTCACTTTACTTTGAGTTCTTTAATAGATTTAAGATTCATTTTTAAAAATTACTTCATGAATAGATTTAAAGACGTTTCCAACAATTTGTTGATTCGAAATGCACATTCTTCACAAATATGACTAAATTCTTTCTTAACTCAGAATATATTCAAAAATACCGTTATATAGAGAATCGTTTTGATTCGAATTTTCGAATATCGAATTTTTCGAAATTAGTAAATTTTTAAGTATGAAAATAAAAAATTAAAATTCTCCAATATTTATTTTTCTCATTTAAATGATTCATATACCATCAACAT
This sequence comes from Bombylius discolor, assembly GCA_939192795.1. Classification (NCBI taxonomy): domain Eukaryota; kingdom Metazoa; phylum Arthropoda; class Insecta; order Diptera; family Bombyliidae; genus Bombylius; species Bombylius discolor. The sequence goes on along the minus strand of OW584241.1, from coordinate 37,474,026 downwards.
TTTACAATACAAATTTCGGGATATTTTTAAGTAAAATTCGAAAACTTTTGAATTGTTGTGTTTCTATCGAAATTTTTTTTCTTCACTAAATCACAACAAAATTATAATACTCATGGATAATTTTTTTTTTACATTGTTAAAAATACAGCTTTCGTGAATAAAAATTAACTTTTTTTACACAATGATTGTACAAATTTACATATTTTCACATACAACAAGAATATAACAGATTGAACTTTTTTATATATGTATGTATGTATGTAGTTTAAACGTAAAGGCTTACATGGATACCTACAATTATTCCATGTTTTACACAATTTTTGCGGATAGACAAATTATATATAAAATGTTTCCTAAATCGACGAAAAAGAAAACGTATGTATGTATATGTTTTGTATACAATTGAAAAAAAAAAAGGATAATTTGTATGAGAACGGTTACGGTTATTATCATGAGATCTTCATTCATAAAAAGGTGAATACTAACGTACTCGTATATTGTGGGTGTAATAGAATTGAATATGAAAAAAAAAAAAAAAAACGGTAATTTCATAGAATCTTGCTTTTTTTTTCTGGGTAATTTTTTTATGTTTTTAGCTTTTTTTAATTTTTTAGTTTTAAATATTTTCGTACTCTAAATTATTTTTTAATTTTTCATGGAAAATAATTCCTGGAAAAATTTACTTGCTTGTGTTTGCGGTTATATCATTTTACAGAAAATTTTCTTTTTTTAGAAATTGAAAATAAAATCGTGCGTATTGTCCTTATGGATTTTGTTCACATAAAATACAGGTAAATTTAAAATTTATTATGTTATTTTTATGAAAGTTATAACATTTTGGACAGAAGGTTACACATGAGGTTAACGAACAATTTCAAAAAGCACTTAAACAAATACACGCCTAGCTAAGTATATGTAACGTACATATCCTGTGTAACAGAAAGGAATAATATAATAATTCGATTTTTCTAAGTTTTTCACAGTTACGAAATAGGAAGTATGAAAAAATGTATATACATAGTCATATTTCAATTTTCAACGTGGTTGTTATTCCTTTGTAGCCACAGATCTATGTATTACTTGGTATTACTAAAGTATGTTGGTATATAATTCTGTCCTTTTAAGTTTTTTTTTTTTTATATATTATTGTTATTATCCTTTTACTTTCGATATAGGGTTTGTTTATTTTTGTTCATGTGAATGTATATACATGTTTATCTTTTTATAAGGCTTGAGCACTATTATTGTTAATTCTTTTATATTTATAGAAAAGATTTATAACCTTAAGGATCGTAAAATAAGGATATTTATGACACGTGGAAAATTTTTAAAAAAGGAAAAAAAAAACAAAACTTTTTCTATGTTTCGATATCACTAAGTTGAACTCATGAAATGTGTGTGTATATGTGTGTGTTGCTCGAATGAAAAGAAACACATTAATTGAATATGGTGTGTTAAGGGTATCTTTGTTTTTTATAAATATGGTTTTGTTTTTTTTTTTTCAATTTATTCTACATTAAAAAAATGTTCAACAAATTTCTTAGAATTTTTTTAAGCTTTTATCAGAGGATTTCTGTAGAAAATTTCAGTGAAGATTCTATATAAATATTTATTTTCGAAGTTAATGGCATAGTTAAAAGTTTGAGAAATAATGGTTGTATTGTAAAATAAAAAATAATTAAATACAGTTATTAAAATTCATATTTGTGATAGAAACAGATGACTATTCCCCTGTTGTGAAAGTAACATAAACTACTACTTAGTTAGCCTGAAGGATTTTATTCATATCTTTATTTTTTCATTTTTTCATTTCAAATAAAAGCTTAGTTAATCAAAAAATGGTGGAAGTTATCATTTTCTTCTAATCGCTGTCGTTTTAAAAGCAGCTATTACGTTTTGTTGAAATGAAAAAACGAAAAAAAAAAAAAATATAGTATAGTATACATAAATAGCTTCAATTTTAGATAGCTTACATATAGGTATATAGTATCTTTACAATTTTTATTTATAATACAAAAATTAATTGTGTATACAATTTTACATTATTGTCCTTATTTTCATGTTTTTTTTTTTTTTTTTTTTTGTATGCTGTAAGCTATACCTAGCATATTATTATTATTATAAAATGAAAAATCATTGAAGACATATTACATTATGAACAATAACAATGAATTAAAGATACCATAAAAAAAAATATAAGATATGCATACTATAGAGGAGAAAAAAAAAAATAAATAAAAAGACAAGAACATGTAAATTTTCCTAAAGATTTTATCACATTTTCATGGTTTTTTCTTCCATTATCCATTCACAAAAAAAAAAAAAAAAAAATGAAAAACAGAAAAAGAAAAAAAAAAAAAAATTGTAATCCATAAAAGAAATCTAGATCAAGGCTGTTCTGTTATATTGTGTATGGATAAGTAATTCATTTTACAATAGAATTGAACATACACTCATGGGTTTTTTTTTTTAAATTTTTTCTATTTTTCTGAAAAAGAGTTTTGTGAAAGAAAATTGCAAAAAAAAAAAAAAAAAAAATGAAGGAAGAAAAAAAAAATGAAAAGAATATTGAATAAATTTAAATAGCATCGATGCAGATCTTCAGCATGAAATTAGTTTATTTTGCTAAAAAGAAAAAAAAAACAAAACAAAAAAAACGTATACAATGAATGTCCTCTAGAACATACATTAAATGCTATTTCGTACAGGAATTTAATGTATGTATTCTATTTTAAAAATTATATTAATTCAAAAAAAAAAAAAAAAAAAAAAAATAAATATAATACATCAATACATTAGATCTTTTTATAATATGTATTTTTCTCAATTTTTTTCTTTTGTGTATATACTGAATACTGAGTACAAGATAAGCAAAATAAAATATATGGAGAATCAAGAATGACACAGATTTTTTTAAATTTTGGTTGGAAGAAAAAAAAAATTATTCAAAACAGAAAAAAAAAATTTGAAATTTAGCATTTATAATGTCCTAAAAGTTTTCTTCTGTAAATTGCTTCACATTTTTTAATGTTTTTTCTCATTTTTTTTTCTAGTGCGAATAAGAAGTTGATCTTTATATAATTTTGTTTTTAAAATTTTGACAAAAAATGTGTTTTTTTTTTTTATTAAGAACTTGACAGTAATCGAAAATTCAACTTTTTTTCATTTAAAAAAAAAAATTTTCAAGCTCTTTAAGTACTTCCTGCATATTTTCATATAACTCTTAAGACCCTATGTACTAAGTTACTGGTCTCAGTGAGAATATTTTCACTTAAACTCACCCTCTGGGCGTATAATGAAATAAATGGGAAATCTACAATCAACAGCTAAAAACTGCAAATCAAAAGATCAGTCAATTCTCATAAATTTAGTGAAGAGCCATTCACCATTAAAAGGTTAAATTTCTTTGATATTAAGAATTTAATTACTGATAAATAAACAATTCTGCAAACTTAATTACAGTTTGTTGCAACAAAACATTATCAAGGAATCTTATAAATAAAATAAACTTTACATATATTGTCTCTTTTTCACATCAAAGAACATTTAAAATGACTTATGTCGAATAATCCATATAAAGCTACTCCAATTAAATTCTGAAAATCAAGTGTACAAATATATATATTTTTTTAAATATTTATTTTAAACAAAAGATTACAAAATGTACATTGAAAACGTTATATTGTACATAATTTCAATTTTATTTAATTCACAATCGAATTTCAAGTATCAATTTTAATTTATTCAAAATATTGAATATTATTTTCAGCAAAAATAAAGCTAGCTATATTATACAGATTATTTCGTAAATTTTAATTAAATATTCTTCTCTTAATTTCTGATGATTTATGCATTTCATATGTAATTACAATTAATTACTGTCAAAAGGTAATTAATTCACATATCAATTTAAGTGGCATATATCGTATTTGTAAATTTCAATAATTTCGTTTTACAAAAAAAAAAAAAAAAAAAAAAAAAAAAAGGGTATGTAATATCACCCCCTCCACCCTCATAATTCATTTAAATAACATTATTTGGAGTATGTAAATTGTATTCAAGTAATTTTTATGTGTTTTTCGATGAAATTTTGTATATGCAAATAAATAAACTTTTTCGAAATTTTCAATAAATTTGTTGGTCCTTTTGTCCACAGAAAATTTAAAATAAAAAAATTAAAAAAATAGATATATACAAACTTTAAAAGCTTAACTTTTAAAGATCCACTTGAAACTTTTATTTTTATTGTTAAAATAAACATAACAGTAATTTTTATTTTTTTACATTTTGAAGCCCACAAACAATAGGCTTATTCATACATATGTATGTATGAAAATGTGTAAAAACCAAAAGTCAATTGTTTATAAAATTTTCTTAAACAATCCTTTTTTCTTTGATTTTTTTTTTTTTTAAATTTTAATTTGACTTGTGTGAACTATTTATTTAAATTTTGTAATTTTACAAATTATATTATATAAAATGTGACATATGTATATAAAAACAACATAACTACAAAATTATGATGATTTTTCAAAAAGTTTAAAATTATTATTTGCAAAAAAAAACAAAAAAAAAAAAAAAAATAAGAAGAAGAAGAATATAATAAAATATTATTTGAAAATGTGTTAAATACAATGTTTTAAATGACTAAACTTTTCCGGGTTTTCTTATAATTGTTCGAAAAACTTTTAAAACATTGAACAAATGTTTTAATTAATTATAAATGTTTCAATATGATCCTTTTTAACTTGTTTTCCTTACAAGCAAAATATTAGAGATACAATTTATTTTTTTATTTTTTTTTTGTTTTTGAAAAATTTACGGAAATTTGCTCATAGTAATAGAATAATTCCGATGTATTTGCATAATCTTTTAACTATATAATGCCCACAGTTACCAATTGTAACTAAAAATGAGTGTGAGTGCAAAGAAAAGGACCTTATACAAAATGTCAAATTGAATGAGACGTTTGGACTATTCATTTCACGCAATGTTGATTAAAAGTTTCCATGAGATCATTTCCTAAAAATGATCAATTTTGTCGCCATAGTTATTTGAAAATTGAACTTAGTTTTGGAATGAAAACAGAACCCTGCTCTAATTTTTTATTCGATATCCTTTATAAAGTTCAGCAATGTGGTAGAATTTAAACCTTAAAGAATTAATTTTTGATAAAAAAAAAACTCCCATTTGAAGAAATTTAGCACGGAAAATGTTTCAATATAAAAAATTGTAATGTGTGACAAATGCAATTTCAATATTGAAGGGGTTAACTATTATACATGATTAAATTAATTTGTTTAAACCCAACAACATTTTGAAAATATTATATAATTGTTAATGTGAAATTTTCTTTTTGAAAAAGTTTTCTTCAAATAGGATGTGACAAATTTGATACAAACTTTTGTAGTATTTTGTCATGTAACTCAAATTGTTCAATATTTTAGGAAAAAAGGATTAAACAAAAACAAAAAAAAAAAAAGATTAATTCAAACAAATTTATAACACTCATTAAAAAACTTATGTTAGTTATTTATACTCGAGTATGTATTTCTTAGAATTATACTAAGTTTTAACTATAAAATAGTCATTTTGCAGTAATAAAGTTTTTTTCAAGGAGATCTACACACTTGTGATTCGCGATAAATACAATGAGGGTTTTCAAATTAAATCCATCTATCTATACACCCATCATGCTATGAGAACCATGGGTCTAATGTGTTAGCATTTTGATTCTTTTAGCGATTTTTGTTTCATAGTAATTTGGATTCAAGTAGATTTGCCTTCTATTAGCAAATAGTCTGGGCTGCCTCAGTACGCCTAAGTACCCTAAGAATATAATTTGTTTTCCACTTGTGGAATCTGAAATTGTAAAGTTCATGTAACTTTAATAAAATTAATTAAAAAAAACTTTCCTATTAGAACACTAGGAATCATAAAAGATTAGTGTCCAAACCAGAAGCACCAATGAATAAACGAATTTTTATGTAAGAGTTCATAGCCTCTCATTTCCGCAATGCATAATTATTTGGATTGTGAATCCTGGTAAGTGGAAGGTGAAATTAGGTTAATGAAAAGACCATTCGGAAGTGTAGCCACATTTAAAAAAAAAATTGCTACGGAACTTCGGAAAATGCTTTGAATCGTTCGGAAACAACAGTAACAATCAAAGAAATTAGATATGGATTATGAATTAGCAGCATGGAACATAAGAATGCTATACAAATACAAGAACAGAGCACTGAGAACTTTGATTAAGCCTAGAAAGGCTAAATTGGGGTTGTATTATCATGATAAAGAAAGGAATGTAACTGAAACATTTAAAAATAAACAAAAATTAATTATTTTTAAAATATTTTCATCTTTTATAAAACACACAAGAAATAAGTGGATGTACTTATAACTTTTGGAATATATGATATCCTATATATAGTATGTGTTTAAAATTCTATATTCTTGGAATAAATATTCACTCTATAGATGTAGCACCACATTTTCGCATTTTCAAAAGTTTCAAATTAAATTTATAAAAGAAAACAAAAAAGTGAAATACAAAAGTTTAAGAAAAAAAAAAACAAAAAGAAAAATAGAAATAATGTTCCTGATGCATTACAAAGTACTTTATAATTGGAAAAACATTTTCATGTACGCAATAACTATAATAACTAGAACAATACTAATAATAATAATAATAGAAATAACAGGAATAAGAGGATTAATATAAACGAGAACAAGTAATTGTGCTACACAATTTCTTGTGATGAAGAACATTGACAAAATATTTATTGCAAAAAAAAAAAAAAAACTAAAAACTTTCATATTTATCTGCACGTAATGTCTTCTACTAAGAAATGTAATTCAAAAATTCCAAAAACAAGAAATTTTATTTTAAACAGGATTTTTGTTTTTTTCTATTGTAGTATAAAAAAATTTCTGTTAACATCTGAATTGTCGCATGTAAGAATTAAAATATATAAAGTGAAAAAAAAAAAAAACACGGAAAGTTTAGTTTTAAGTGTGTGTTGTACGAGTATGTGTAATTATGACAGAAAGTTTTTATTTTCAGGAAAAAAAAAAACGCAACTACTTAATTTCAAATAAGAAAAATAATTTTCATAGTGCATTTAATAAACATAATTCAACAGTAGAATCAATTAAATTATACATCCTGGAAGCAGCACCTTGGAAGCTTCCGAAGCAGCTTTTAATTAATAGTGATTTTGGTAGATTTTAATCATTATCGATCTACAATGGTGAATTCCAGTTGTTTGGCTTGATTATTCCATTAGAACTAAGAAGAAAATTGTCAGAAAATATGCTTCAAAAAGCTCACGTATTTCCACCATTTATGGGCCGATTTTGATGAAATTTGAAAGATAAATTTTGTATTCGGTGTCAAGTTAAATCAGCACTGCAGATTTCAGAAAGGTTTTCAGTAAACGGCCTGAAAAATTATAGATTCCATGTCTTTTCACACGTTGTGTGCCTCCTTATAGGTCAATGTATCGCCGGTGAACACATACCGGAAAAACACTTTTGATTCTTCTACAGTTCTACTTACTACAGTTTCGGCTCATCATTTTTTGAAATTTTTCCGTGATACACACAAAACGTGTTTAAAAACTGAAACTTTATAAAAAAAATATCCCACTTTTATCCGGCCAATCATGCAATTTCTTGTTAATGTTCCCAAAACCATATTTAATTTCCATTCTTTTTGAGCAAATACACCGGTCACCCTGCGTACGGTATGAAAATCGTCTTATTAATTTCTAATGATAAACGTAAAAATCTTTTCAAACACATTTTTTCTGTGTACAAGGATAAAGCCAAAAAAAAAGTATGTTCAACATTTTTTTTTTGTTCATCTTATTTTCACATTGTCATTGATGTTACTGTAGTTTTTATGAGTTTCAGAAAAGAACATGAGAAAAAGTTTGTTTGTTTGTTTGTTTTTTTTTGTTGTCTTTTATCAAAAAAGTCATAAAAAAGAAGTTATTTAGCCTGTGTGCAAATGTAAACAATTGTACAAACACTGACATTAAAAAAAACCAAAAAAAAAAAAAAAAGACATTGTATCATAAAAACAAGGAGTTTACTTATTAGATTCATTATGTATTTAAAGATTATTGATAAGAAAGTAAGTGGGAAATAATAATGGTAATTGGTGTTTTAATTACTGTAACGTGAAATGATTATTAATTGTGTATTTTCTGTTAAAGAGTTTTTTTTTTGCTGTTTAACCACAAAATTGATAATTTTGTCAAATAAGAAATTTTTGTTCTTGTTTTTGTAGAATATTTCTTATTTTTAAGAATTTTTAATTGACTTAATTTTGTTAATAAATATTTTTAATTGGAATTTTAAAATTTAGTACCTAATTAAAAGAAACCTCAAAAATTCAAAAAAATAAAATGTGTGATAAATTAAAAGGGGTAATTTGCAGAACGAATTCATAATTTTTTTCATTTTATTTTTATTTTTTTTTTTTCAAAAATTTCAAAAGCATGGGAACTATTCAATTTTTGGCAGCATTTTCTTATAAAATTTAAAGTTCAAATGAATTGAGCTTTTTTTTTTTAGTGTTTTTTGTTTTGTTTTATTATTATTAATTTTTTTTAAAAATTGCATCATTTTATTTTGAATTAAGTAACAATAATAATGATCTAATTAATGTAAGTGCTTTTGGCTAAGTAATTCTATACTGTAAAAGTAAATATGCTACAAGCAATCAAAGTAATTAATTATTTCAATTGAATTGTTCGTATTCGATTTCTTTCTTGGAAGCAAAAAAACAAAAAGACAATCATAAAATTCTCATTGTACTACAGCTAGAAATGAAGATTTGAAGGGAAAGGATCAATAAAAGTACACTTTTTTAGAGTGCAAGGAATTTTCAAGAGTTGTAGTTCCACAGATGAGAATCTTATGGTAATTAATTTAGTTTTGAATTAGGTACTTGTAATAGATCCTTAATTTCTGATTGATCTTTTGTAATTTCTGTTCCTTAATTATTTGCCTCTAAAGTAATCTTTGGACAAAAAAAAAAAGATATTTTGTAAAGTTTTTATTTTTATTTTTGGGGTAAGTCCCCAAGTTTTTAAATTTTTATTATATCACTTGTTTTTCATGTCTACCCCACAAATTTAATATATGTACATACTTTTTTTTTTTCTTTCAACAAATGAAATTAATTTAAATAAAATTAAAATAATACAAAATATTTATTATTGTAATATACTAACAGCTTACAAGGAAAGCATAAAAATAATATCTGATGTAATAAAGCATTGTACTTGTATATACAGAATATTATTTTTAGTAACAAATATGAAATCACTTTGTTAAATTTATGTATAGAAAATTATGAAATACACAAGAACATTATGCTTTCTAAAGGAGAAAAACAAAAAAGAAAGAATAAAAACATCTAAAAACATAACTGACTTGAACCGAAGAAAGTTTTAAAAAATTTTCTTTTCATTTTCATAATATTTCTTAAGTTTGATGGTTTATACTTGTACATACATATTACATTTTATATACATGTTAAAGTCATTGTGTCGTATTCATGCTTAAATTTTGTGGAACAAAAAAGTATAAAAGAAAATTCTTTAAATCACGCAATCACATTTACATAAAAAAAAAGGAACCTGAACCCACCATCATCATTTATAGTCATCATGATGTCCTCCTTTTAGGAATACCACTCTCTTTTACTAAAAGTTGATACAAAATATTCAAAAAGTTATACATTTACATAATGTATATAGTTTGACTATAAAGTATTGAAATTGTGTGGTATTTCCGGTACCATGAGTTTCAGATTCAGTATATACTCAGTGTTGTAAATGAGTGTTTCTGATAAACTTCATATATCTGTTAGCTACTTTTTTTTTCATTATTTTGTATTTTATGACTTTTCATGATAGTTGAAAATGATACGGAAAAAAAAGGGCGATTAAAGGGCTATCCAGAATGTTGTTAGTTTTTAATTTTGAAAAATTATTGATAAAAGGAGAGAGGAAAACCTTAATAAGTGGCGGTCAGTGATCGGAACATTAAGTTAAACTAATTCAAATCCGATTCAAGATCAATTTAATTCAAGTCCACTCGGTTTTCAGTGAATACCAATGTTCATATTAGCCTTGTCAAACGAAAAAAATCGATCTATACCAGTGAATTTAGTGGTTTACATTTCACTAAAATCTGCAAGTATGTATGATAGTCATCACATTAAGAAAACTTGAAGTCAATTTAAGAAGACAGATTAGTTTTTACTCGTTTCTACTCAATTCAGACATCGTGATTTTCTAGAATCTTAATTATTTTAATTTTTTAATATGTAGAATATATTTTTCCAATATTATATCAATTTTTCAATGGGTTCTAGTTAGGTCCTTAAAACCCTACCATACTGTTCTATGAATTAGGAAAAATTATCCTTTTTCCAAAAACAAAATCTAACACTCGTACGTTGCTTGCTTTAAGGAGCAACTAAATTTTAAATTTTAGTAGTAAGTTAAAAAAGTCCTTTTTTGAAATGTGAATATTTCTTAATTTTTTATTCAAAGAAAATCCTATAACCCAACACATCTAAGCTTTCAATTTTAAAATTTTTTTCTACATTTTTTTTTTTTTACAAAAATAACATTTTATACTTTTTTTTCCAATCTAAAATATTGTTTTTTTTTTTTTTTGTTAGCTTTCACTTATTTTCGATGGAAGCAATAGATTTCTATACTTCCTTTTTTTTTATTTTCAAAAAATAAAAAATTCAACTCAAGTTTATCGTCAATCACATTGTGAAGATTCATACATATTTCTTGTTTTTTTTTTTTTTTAAATTTTAAATACATGACTTTGCTTGCTCTTGTACTACTGTTAAACATAAAGGCTACTATATATAGGCTTATAGTGAGTTTTTTCCTTATCATTTAATAGGTTTTTCTTATTCCACTCAGGTCATCGTTTTCTACTTTTAACATTTTTTATATATATATTTTTTTTTTACCACAAAAGAGCAGGAATTTTTTCTTCTTTTACACAAGAAGCTTTATTCAATTTTTTTTTTTTTCAATTTTCTAAAATGTGACTTTTTCATATTTTTTCTCTTGTAATCACTTGATTCATCAGAATTATCTCATGCACTTCGGAATAAATAAAAAAAAAAACTACATTTTTTATTACCTGTATTTTTTTTAGTTTTTTTGAAAAATAAAAAACCATCTAACTCTTAAAAAAAAAAAACAATATGTCCGTGTATATAGGAAATGAGATACAATATACATATAATGAAGTGAATTAATAAACGGAAATAAAAATAAAAATGATAAGATACACAAAACAGATGGAAAAAAAAAATAACTGAAAATTTTCATTGAAAAATCCAAAAAAAAAAACAAAGACAATATACAATACATTAATCATAAGATACAAACAAATGAAATAAATAACTTCCGATTGGTAAGAGAATTTTATGAAAAATTCATATATACAATTTTTATATTGTTTTTTGTTTTATTTTTGGCAACAAAACGTATGCTTGCCAGACAATATCCTAAATTCAGAAGAAAAAAGATAAATTTTTTTAGTAAAAGTATACATCCAATGTACAGTAAAAATTACTTTCCATCAAACTGGTAACAATTTACAAGAGATTATGCAAGAGATGGTATATCATGATTTTTGTGTACAGGATTTTGTGGAATTATTTTGAAGGGCTTTAATAATCCATTAAATTTTTTATTTGTTTCCTTATTCTTCAACGTTTAATAAAAATTGCATCATGGTAAAATTTAAAAAAAAAAAAAACTTGTTTCGTGAATGTTTAGAAAAAAAAACAAGGAAAAAAAAATCATGTGTGAACATAAGGCAAATGTGACTTTTCATTTTGTATGTGTCTAATGAAAAATATATCAAACAGAGAATTCTGTAGTAACATGTATTAGTAAGCTACATATTAATGTATATGCTACATATGTATATCCTTTTAGGGAAAAACAGTGTTTGTGAAATTTGATATTACCACACATATGTGGTTTGTCTAATATGGCAAAATATGAGACATATAATTTTGTGGTAAATAAGTAAAAACCACCTTTCACGAAAATGAAATTTTCTCAAATGAAACAAACAACAGCGTTGGTATATCCTTCACAAAAGTTTAATCTGTTTTTTTTTTTTTGTTTTTTGTATTTTACGTCTTTAATTTAAACAATTAAAATTATATACTGCTAAAAAAACTTGAATAAGAAAAAATTTATTAATAAATTTTCATCTAAATAATTAATAAAATTTCCCTTTTTTAATGTTGAATGCTTTGTTCGATTTATACTTTTAACAGTTTTTGTTTTCCTTCTACGTATTTTTAATCTAAATTTCAGTACACGTTTTTTTCATCAATCCATTTCAATTTACCTAATCCATTAACAGTCAGTTGAAAATAAATATTATTCCTTTTCACGTTTTTACTTCATACATACATAATATCTGCCAAGAATTCCGCGTCAAAAGTTTCTTCATTTATTTGGATTTGAAAATTGGATCTTTTTTAACGAACAGTTCCTATCTCTTACATAAAGGATATGCTATGTCATTCAGTTTACATTGCATTTCATTTGTATAATGAAATATAATTATCCTTTACACAGTCGTAAAATTGATTCTGTATTTATTTATTCATAATGCATAATGAATTTCGTATAAATGAATCAATTAAGATAAAATAAATAAAATAAATGACCTACTTTGTAAGATACTTGATTTTTTTTTTTCAGTCTCGTTTTTTTATTTGAAAGGACTACCATGTACTACTTATTTTATGTGTACACATGTGATTGCTTGAAAAAATCGGTTTTCATATGTAAACGTTCGTATATTATGAAGATTACAGAATGACCTGCTATAAGCTATAACAGCATTAATAAATTTTTAAAATATTTACTTATTGCAAGGACTCCTCATTTATTTATCAAACATTTGATAGTGGATGCAATTGTGTGAAATAATAAAGATAAAATTCACAAAATATGGATCCTATGAATACTATGAAACACGTTCAACTTTCAACAATTGAACAATGCATCATAGGTGTAAAAAGTGTAAGATATATTTTCTTTTTAAATTTAAAATTTTCAAGAGAAATTCATTTAAAAATTTTATTATTTTCATACATATGAGAAGTGAGAAGATGATGTTAACATATTGATTATGAAAACACCACCATATAGAAAAATAAAAACACATCATCAAAATGGACTTCCTTTCAGTTTATTTTCTTTAGAGCTCTTAAATAGAAAATTTTATTCGATGAAATAAAAAAAGTCAATAAAAATTGTTTTAAATTTTGAAATTTAATTTTGTATTCTTTCTAAATGCTTTTTTTTTTTTCAATAATAATAATTTTTTCATTGTAATTGAATTTTTATATTTTTTTTTAAAGGTCATTAGAAATTAATGTAGAAGATATAATAAGTGATAAAAATCGAAATGAACAGGTCATGTTGATTGAACAAATAATTATATGCACAAATAGAAGTAGGAATGTAGTTAAATGTTTGTGTTTTTATTTTTTTTTTCAATTCAAATGAGAAGAAAAAAAAATCTGAATTTAGAAAAAAATTTGAAATGTGTTGGAATCATTATTAAAAAAAGAAAGTAAAAAAAAAATATTCCGAATTTATAAGTTGTATGAATTTTTAAAAGTATATAAGTATGTTTTTCAATTGGAAATGTATTAGGTAAAATTCAATTTAAGGCAGACAATACAGATTATCGAAATAGCATTCATGTATCTGTGTATATGTGTAGAGGTAAAATTTAATGAGAAAATAAAACGTACAAAGTGTTTTAAAGAGAAACATTTTTTTTTTTTTAATTAAAATTTATGACTTTTTGGAATACGCTACAGATACAAAAACCATCCAAAGTAAAAATTATATGTGATTATTTTTAATGTAGTCAGTGTTTTTTATTAGCCAGGTGTAAGGTTATAAGATTTAGAAAGAAGAGGATGTGAGATCTTTTTGTTTCATTCTACTGCAGTTCGTGTACTGGTCCAAGAATATTTTTCGAATTGTTATTCCGAACGATTAAATTTTGCTGGCATCTTTACATAGTTTTCAGATCACATACTTCTTCATCATTCTCTATAATAATATTTCAGTTGTTTTTTAATTATTGTATTGATATTTCACAAGAAGGACAGAAACAGGCTTCTATTAAAAAATTATTGAAAGATAATTATTCGGCTCATGAAATTTTCTCGTGTTCTCAGGACTCTGTAAGGTCTTGGTGGAATTATAAATGATTTTTACTGAAACTTGACTATTCAATCACATAAGCAATATTATTGTATCTGTGTCTGCAAAACGTTAATATTATCAAAAGTTGTATCAGTATCTAAAGTATTAAAAAGAAAAAAAAAAAGGAAATTACCTCATTAAAGAGATAAAGATATTATTAATGTGAATTGATTTACTTTTTATTTGCAAAATCTATTAAAAGAACATTGGTAAATACAAATGTAAGTTGTAAGGACTTCCTGTTGCTTTTTCAAGGGGAAAAAAAAAGAGAACTGCTATAAAGTTTTACTTAACGTTCTAAGTAATTTTTGGTTTTATTATTAATTCATTCCACCTGTCTTCAGGTATCTTTCTTCAAATATTAGGAATGTACCATATTTCTTTAGGCACAGGTATACTTTTATAATTTTCTATTTCAATTCTAGTGTAAATTTTTCAGTCTAAAGACGTAAAACTTCCATTAAACAGTTATTTTTTTTTAATAATTCATTAATTTCATTTTTATTTTAAAGAATTTCCTATTATTTTACAAAATGAAAAGAAAAAAAAAAGAATATTTTCTTCTTTCAGTGTAATATTGGCTTTAGCATTTTCTTATACATTCACAGAGTTTGCGCGTAATTTTTTTTTTTCTTCTCTAATTTTATTCTTTAAAGCTTTTAAATTTAAAACATACACATTACATTTTATATTATTTTCATTTTAGAATTATTTTAAGCACACTACATTAAAGTTAGCATTAAAAGAACTTTTATTAAAAGATAAATAAAGGAAAGACAAAAAAAAGAAAATTCAAGCATAAATGAGGCCTTTAATGGGAAAAATGTATTTTCGATAACTATCAAAGATAAAGAGATGATTTTTTTTTTGTTGTTGTCTTTGTCTGATTATTGTTTTTTCTTTCTTTCTGGAGAAATAATTGTAATATTGTTTTTAAATTAAAAAGGATATTCAGCATTAAATATTATTATATTTTTTTTATTTATTTTTAAATTTTTAGTAGGTATTTTCCAAATAATTGAAATAGTTAATGATGTCATTTATTGAATTTTATTTATTGGAAAAAAAAAAAGACAAAGAAACAATCTTTTTAGAAAATTGTTTTTTAAATTTCGAAAAATTTTTGACATTTCGGTTACACGATTCCACCGTTTTTTTTTATTTTCTTTTGGTGTTTAAATCGAAGTCACATTCAAATGTAATGCTATTGAACATGCGTAAGAACTAATATTTTTATAATGGTAGAATCTAGGTTTTTTTTTCTCTAATTTAAAATTAAATTTTATTAAATATTGAATATCTAAAATACATATATTCGAAAATAAACTTTATACATATGTGAAATGTAAAACAATAAAAATGAAACACGTATGAGAAAAATTAGATTTCATTTTAGTATTTTATTATTCGTTTTTGGTCGTTAAAACAATATGCGATAAAATTCAATTGTGTATGTATTATAAATTATACTTTAATGGTAAAATTGCTTATATTTTCTTATTCTATGTACCAATCAATTTTTATATAGAAATTTTTCTTATTTCATTTTTTTTTTCAACAATAAAACAGAACCTAATAACAACAACAAATGATATCTGGTATAGTTGAACATATGTTATCAATAGTATAAAAATGATAAAATTTATTCATTTAATTTTTCGATATGGACACGGTAGATTGTTACCTACATCCTTGAACTTCATCTAGTTTTATTCATAAACAATAAGAACATGAACAAAATCTAAACCCTAGGATGCTTCTACGTATAGGCTTGTTCAAAAGGCTTTTACTTTGGACTGTGCTAACTTTATTCAAAAAATTCTTACTTCAAGTTTGTTTGAATAGGGAAAACAGCACTTATACGCAATATTTTCATATTATTTTTGTAAGGTTGAAGTTTCTACCTTTTTTAAATATCGACTTTTCCTCTGTGTCTTTTGAGACTTTTGCTTATATAAAGAATAAAAATTCTGTAAGGTAATAAGATCTATGGTGGCTAACATGCTCTTGTGATGCGTTGACGCACAAATATATGGGACATAAATGAACAAATTGTAATGCGTTGACGCACAGTCTTAATTAGTTGACATTATGCATTGATGCGTCGACATAACGAGCTAAAATGCAGACATAACTCTTTGCAAATGAAGCGTTTTTTTTATTTTATTTTTTTTTTTTTTTTTAATCAATAGAAACTTTTAAGCTTAAATATTTTAATATTTTGCCTCCTGAATTATGTGTGATTTATTATCGTCTAGTTTGATGAGACAAAAAATTAAATTCTTAAACGTAATTTTTGAAAATTCTTGTACAAATTTATTTTTTGATTAAATTTTTGAAAATTTCGAAAAATATATTACTTAATTTTTTTTTCAAGTATTCATCATATCATAATATAATTGAATACCAAACATATAAAAAAATTATAGTATTAATTACATTTTCATATTAAACATGTTGAAATTAACATTAAATGTAATGCAATTTAATTAGGTTAATTGCATTTTAAATACACAATCAGATTTCAATTCAATAAAATAAATAATTGTATTAAATTTTCTATTGATTTTATGATTAATGTTAATTTATCTGGGATGAATGTTAGATACAATAATTGTATTGATTTTAAAATTAATGACGTACATACATACATAGTATCAGGATGGTAATTTAAAAATACACAGGTTAAAAAAAAAAAAATCTAAATAAATCTGCTCATGACAAGAAATTTTAATTTGAATTCTTTTGTTAAAATTTGCAACATTCTATAACGAATATTCTAAATTTAATTTCGGAAAAAAAAAAAGTTCTTAATTTCTTCTCATTCTATGTATATGTAATACATTTTATATACAAAATAAAATTTATGTAAATTTATATTTATTTTTTTTTTTTTCGTAAGGAAAGAATGCTTCGAATCATGCAATCTCATTTACATAATGGAATTATGTCGTGCTAAAGACATCATTTAACAAAATATATAATATTATATACTTGTACATACATATATACTATAGATACATATATTTACATTGTGTGAGTTTCCTAATATCATGTGAATAATATCTTGTGAATAATATCTTGTAATTAATGTTAAATATCTATATCGAGGAGTTAAAGAAATTTATACTTAGTTATTTTTGTGATGTTATTGGCACCATGAATTTCCGATCAAATTAAAAAAAGAAAAAAAATGAAAGTATAATGTAGGACTTTGATAAGCCTTCTTCTTCCATGTTGTCAATGGGAGTGTGTCATTTTATATAATAAGCATAAATTTTTATTAATAGGCCAAATTGTAAAAAAAAAAAAGATACATGTTAAGATAAGAGAATGAATGATTTTTAATTAGCGTTATAACTATTTTTTTTTTTTTTGATATTTTAGGAAAGGAAAAAAAATGAATACATATGAAAATCTTCATGAAAATATCCTTGAACAAAATACAAAAAAAAAAACGGTTATAAGTTTTATCATAAGAATTGAAATTACTTAGAAAAATTTGGGTTTGTTGAATAAAATTATATTAAATTATTAAACATTGGGTAAGTTTAAAAATACAATGTGGTAATAATGATGAACAATATAATTCAACATATAAAATATTCTATTTTGATTATTTTTTTTGTAAAAACTGAAGAAAAATTTAACTCTTGAGTTTTTTTTTTAATACACTTATATTACATACATAAGTATACATACAGCTAGCGACATAGAAAAGTGCGCTATGATAATTTTTATACATTTTCAAAAACAAATGTCCTTTGTGTTTATTTTATGACTCCTAATGTTGGGTTTTTTATTTCTATGATAAGACTGATTTAGTAAGAGGTAAAACCTATAATAAAGAGAAGGCTAGTCTACCTGCAAATATTTTTTTTTTTTTACTTTCTAAACCCTTTCCCTATAAATGTGTAAAAATGTGTAATAATTTGTAAGAACATAAAGAAGAATAAATTGTTTTTTTAATTTTTAAATGAAATTTTTTGGCTGGATTTGTTTTTTCGAACATCGTCATAAACCGTATAACTATTTTGCTTAACCTAAATTTTCTATTTATAATTATTTACATTTTTTTTGAAGTTTTTAATTAAAGTTAACATTTTATAGCTCCTCCTATTGCCTTAATGACCACATCGACTCTCTGCGGAATTGATTTTTATAATAATGATATAATTTAATAAGGACAAGCAGTATATCAAATATTTAATATAGAATTTTTCAATTCTTCCACTGTTTTCGGTTTATTTTCATTGAGTCTCATGTCAGTGGAACCCTAAAAATTCTGCATTATGTTCATGTCAGGAATATTTTCTGGCCAGGACAATGAATATAATCACAAATTTTCTTTTTAATTTGTTATCTGCAGTAGAAATAACAATTTTAAAAATAATTCAGAATTCTAGCTCAAAGGAATGCCTACGAGCTTTGTTCTGTAACATGGAACCGAATCATCCTGGAATATCGGATTCTCTGTATATTGAGCCATGTCCTCAAATGTTGGAAAAACATAATTTGAGATGATTTTCTTATATTTTTCTTAATTCATTATTCCATCTATTATTTTTAATGGGCAAACTCCATAGTCTGTGATGCACCCACAAACCATAACACACGGTGAATGTTGTACAGTTGTCAATATGCAATGAGGCCCAATTTTTCTTTTTGTTTTCGACGAGCGCTCTGCTTTCCTTCATGTCCAAATAAATTGAAGTTGTGTTTGTCGGAGAGAGTCACTCGCGGCCAATCATTAAATGTCCATTCCTAATGGTTTTCAGCCTATTGAAGCCGATTAGCCTTCATTTTCTCACTTCAGAGTGGTTTTTCTCCGGGCCTCTTACACTTGAAACCATGTTTATTTTATTTTTTTTCAACTGTACGAACACTTAAGTTAGTATAGTTTGTAGTTTTTTACTCCCTCTTCAATTTTGTAGCAAAAAAAAATGGGGTTTTTAGTACCTTAAATTTTAATTCCCGGTCCTCTTTTTCTGTGGTTTTTCTTTTAGCACCAGTACCTTTTTTCCTCTCCAAATTCCCTAAATTTTAAAAATTTTTCAAAAATTTCATTACGGAAGATTCTGCGTACCCTATCTATCCTGATATTTCTTTTATAGAAATATTTTCTTCATACAAAGTAAGAACCGAACTTTTTTCTTCAACTGACATTTGTTTTTTTCCACTCATTTTACTTTACTTTTTTTTATATTAAAAATTACTCTTCAAATTTCACTAGCTAAATAATAAAAAATAAATCTTGCGGGACTTTATACAGGGTGCAGAGGGACAGATCCTATTATAGATGCAAAAAAACCCAACATTATGAATCATAAAATAAACGCAAAGGACATTTGTTTTTGAAAATGTATAAAAATTATCAGACCGCACTTTTCTATGTCGCTAGCTGTAGTTTTGTTGATAAGAATATATTGTATATTTTATATACATAAATTTGTAAAAATTCTAAGTTTTAATCTAAATTACATTAGTAGAAATAATTTTGAAAAATTTATTTGAATTGTATTTACCTCAACTTTGAATGAACAATAAATGTTTCGAAAATTTGATTAAAAAGTCGATTCATGAATAAAGCCAATATTTGTAAATAAATGTTTCTTTTTTTTTCAGATAAAAAAAAAAAAACGAAAAGAAAAAAAAACCAAACTAAACAATCATAGCATCCTGATAAGTCTGTACTCTTTTTCATATGAAAACTTTTTCTTTTGGTATATACAGTTAAATTTTTTTTTTAAGCCTGAGGAAAATTTTATCTATTTTTTGAAAGTGGTTTAAAAACTTTTGTGATTTCTTTCTTTTTTTTTTTTTTTATAAAATTTTTGAACATTTTACAAGATATGTATGTACAAACAAACCAAACAAATGAAAAGTTTAATGCTAAAAGCAATTGAAAAAGTTTTATAAATGTTTTTAATTTGTTCACAAAAAAAAAAAAAAATATTATTTTCACCTACATTAGATATCTTATCATTGTGTGGAAATATTCTTTTGGTTTTTTTTTTTTTTTAAAAACTTCTATAATTTTATTTAACATATAATTTTTTTTTTTTTTGGCATATATAAAAATTTAGAAAAAGTCAAAATTTTGTTTTGTGTTTTTTCTTCGATTCAGGTATGAAAAAAAAAAAATATATATGTTAAATTTCAAGTTGTATATAGCATTGCAAAAACTATGTGTTCTTTTTTTTTTGTTGTTGTTTTGTTTCAAATAACAACATTAAAAGAAAGAGAAAAATTTCTTGAACAAAAAAAAAAAGAAAAAAAATTTTTCCTAAGGATAAAATTTCATTTGATAATTTTATACTTTTGTCTGAAAATGTAATTTTGTTTTTTTTTTTTCACCCTTCTATTTTGTATCTATTTTATATTTCTTACGTGGTACGATAGGAGGAAAAAAAAAAACAAGAATTATCAAATTTATTTTTAACGTAATCATTTCTATCAAAATAAAATATTGATTGTGAGAAATTGACAACATAATTTTAAATGTGTTGATTGATTTATACATACATATGCTTTTGAAAGGAAATACAATATGTACAAGCAAAACAATATGTATGTGAGTAATCTATTATAGATTATTTGTAATTTTTCCCTTATACTTATTTATTTCATGCTGACGAGTTAAAATAAATATACAAGGAAAATTGTTACGACGATTCCTTCTAATCTCACATAGAAGTTATGCGTTTTTGATTCAAATTTTCAAAGCGTGATACATAATGAATTGGAAAATTAGACTAGATTTAGAGTTTCAATTTTAAATAATTTAGAAACTTTCAGAAACTATATGTATTTGTGTGAAGAATATAATTTTTTAAATCTTTAAAATTTTCTTTCTTTCTTTCTCAACAAAAATAGAAATTCCATCTAGGAATTGTAGGAGGTTTGAGTATTCTTTATCAATGATTAAGTGATAACTGAAAAACATGAAAAAAACGACATTCGACTCGGCCGGGAATCGAACCACAGAATCTTTACTTTGCCGGAGTAATGCTCTAACCATTGAGCTACCGAATGCCATGTCGCTTGCTGTTCTCAGTTACCACTTAATCATTGATGAAGAATACTCAAACCTTCTACAGAATAAAACATACTGGTTTTCTTTTCTAACAATAATCCTTTTTTTTTATTTTTTTAAATTTTTTGTTTCATTAGAATGGAAAAAAAAATAGAATTTCTGTGAATGAATACCAACAATGAACATGTAGAAGACGATTAAATAAAATTAATCAAATTTAATTTTAAAAAAAAGTAAATAAAATCTACACTTTATTACATGCGCTCTGTATTAGGACGAAAAAAAAAATTCAGTGGTGTGAGAGTTCATTAGAAAAAAAAGGTAAGTCATTTTGAATATCTTTGTTTACTCAAAAAAAAAATCATTAAATTTTTCTGTTGAATATTTTACACCACAGTTATAATTTTTAATTCTTTAAAGAAAAAAAAAAACATTATTCTTTTGGGTTAAATTACATTTGAAAACAAACATTTTTCTATACTCGGTTTATAAATCGAAATTAGTACAAGCAGCATAGGAATACTTTTCTATATTCTTTTACATTGCGTTTGTATAAATTTATCTCTTGTGTGGGGTTATCAGATCTCAATTTCAGTTTATAATTTATCAGAAAACATTTTAAGTTATCAGAAACTAATCGGGTACTACCTCCATAAGTACAACACTGACTTCGATTTATAAACCAAGTATAGTAGGAAATTTTTTCCTTTATTTATCTCGTTTTTTTTTTTTTTGTAAAAAAAAGTGAAGAAAAAACCAAAAAAACATTAAAAAGTTTTAAGATAAAGAATATAGAAATTGCACAGCAGCTGAAGGAAATTAAATTAAATGATTGCAGTCATTCTAGCGAAAAAGTAATTTCCTAGCCTTTTTAAAATTTTAAATAATGAATATAATAACTCTTTTTGAATGTACAAGTAGCTATTGCGTTTATAAAAATATGTATATGAAGAATTTGTGTATCGGATGTACATACATGTATGCAGGGTGTTTTTTCTTTTTTACAGATAATTAAACAATTTAACTGCGTGAAGATTTTAATGATGTTAGAACAAAGTTGTATGGTCAGTTAATATTTTCTACAGGACATTGATGATTCTAATTTTCTTTTTTTTTTAAATTAATACTTGAGCGTAAAAATGATTTTGCATGAAAAGAAAAATCAATTCGAAATAATAAACAGATTTTTTTTTTTAATTTTAATTGGAAATTAGAAATTTAGAAAAATTTTCGATAAATGCTAAACATTATTCCACGTTAATTGACACTTTGAAATTTACTATGGGTTTTTTTTTATAATTTTTTTTTTTTTTTAGTACCTAAACTCTTAATCATACTCTAAGAATGTCGTATCACTTTCGGTTCAACGCATACCTTAAGTTAGTAAGGAGTATAACTGTTTAGTCTTAACTGTCAGATTTTTATTTTATTTTTATTTCTTCATATTTTGAATTTTTTAAATATAAAAAAGCATTACAAAGCATGTTTTTGACGATATCATAATTTATTTTATTTTTTGTTTTTTCCACTGCGTTTTCTACAGTTGATTCTATAATGTCAAATTTTTAATAAAGATACTTTTTTTTTCTTTTCATATTCTATTCTAAGTATTAAATTATGTATAAAATCCTCTTTTCATGAATTTGTTTTTTTTTTTTCTATCTTTTAATTTGAATTTTTTTTTCCATGCTTTTTATATTTTATTTTTCAAATTTTTTTTTTTTTCTTTTAGTATCTCATTTTCAGACCTTTCTTTCAAATTTGCAAAAGAAAATAAAATTCAATTTACGTTATTAGAGCAATTTTTTTTTTTTTGTGTGTGTGTTTTTGTTAGGGTGAAAGAAGTGCTGACTAAAGAGGACTAGAAAAAAAAAAAAAAACAAAATCACATATAAATCACTTTCAGTTATAATTTCTATGAATATTCTTCTTTCATTTGAAAAAAAAAAAAATAATAATAATAAAACGAAAGAAATTCTATTGCAATGAGAATCACACTTTTGAAAATAAAATGAAAAAAAAAAAATATAGAAAAGATGAAAAAATAGAAGAGGAAGAAAATGTTGATTTAAATATGAGGTAAATTATTATAGAGGTAAGAGGATTTATTTTCTATTATTATTATTATTTTTTTTTTTAATTTGTAACAAAGTATATTTAAATTTTTATTCATTCATTATTTTTTTTTTTATTATCATTATCATTTTCCATTATTTTTTATGATTTTATTATTATTACTTCTTTATTTTTTTTTTCTTGTTCAAATAACAAAAATAAAATAAATGATAGAAGAATTGAAATAATGTCATTTAATTTAGTTATTGGAAATAAGTACAAGATAAATAGCAAAAATTTAATTTGATATCACATTTAAGATAATTTTTTATTATAAAATGCAACTAGAGAGCGAAAAAAAAAAATAATAAAAAATAAAAAATAAAGTTTTATTATTATTTTTTTCTTCGGAGTATCTGAAAAGTGATTATAAGTTGAAGAAAAAAAAAATAATACATACATATAATAAAACCAACAAACTTATAAAAGTATTTAAGGAGGAAATTATGTGAAAAAAATTCAATTATGAACTCTTAAAAAAATATATAAAAGTTTTTATGATTTAAATAAACCCTGACGGTTTACCTTGATACTCTCATACTATCTTACGATAGTATGGATTTGACAGATAAAATGAAATTATGTAGTGGAATGCAATATTGCAAAAAAAAAAAAAAAAAGGTCATTTGAAAAATAATTCATTAGTGTGTATTACATTATTATCTTTATCACATTCATAAGTACAGACTAATTCAGTCCTTGGCCACCAGAAGTTTATATATGTACATCCCTTTCTTTTTATTGCTTCCAGTCGCTAATTGGACTTAAAGAGTATCTTTGTGTCATTCTCGACATTATGCTCTTATTGTTTTGGTACCTTCTTCTGATGGTGTTCTTTAATATATTATGTATTAGTCTGCTTTTATTTCTGATATCCTTTCTACGTGGCATACCCACTCAAGTCTTTTCCATACCTGAGGAAAGGAATACCATACATTTTTTCTACTTTGAAATTTTCTCCTCTAGATCTTTTTCGGAAAATCTTTCTTTCAAAAGTCTGTACTTTTTTTATTTGAAATGGAGATTAGCGTTCATGTTTCTCTTTCATAACTTACAACTGGTAGTGCGTATTACATATGTATTACCAAATTATTATATAATGGGAATGTATTTAAAAATTATAATTCCGCAATAATGTTCCTCTGACAAAACTCAGTCTTCGGAAGAGACTATATGGCCATATTACCTTGAACAACTCACAACACTACGTATGTAAGTTGTTTTAATACTTGGGAAATTGGAAAAAATGATAATTTGTTTTTCCATAAATTTAAAATTTTCTAGTAATAAATCTTTAACAAGTGTCGTACGTATTTCCATTCCATTTAATGTACACTTTTTTTTTTTTTTTTATTTTACTTCGATCTTTTACATCTTCACACGTTCAATTTAGTTCACTGTTATTTGTTAACAGTTAGAAAAAAAAAAACTTTTCCTACGTTTAATTTTTTTTTTTTTTTTAGATATTTAAATTGTCTAAAATAAATTTGAATATAATAATGAAGGTGCTCAAATGTTATAAACGTTTATCTATTATTCAATGTGAATCTACTATACAAAGTATGTAAATGTATATATAATGATACATAAAAAAAGAAAGAAGAAGATAAAGAAAAAAAAAAATTGAAGCTATCATACATCAGCAAATTCTAGGTATCGTCAATTTTTCTTTTCACTTTTCTCTTTTAAGTTTTCTGTTGTTGTTGCTGTTAAAGTTTTTTTTTTTCCGCTGACATAGGTACATACGTCAGCATAAAAACATTAAATTTGTAACTTTGAAAATCCAAAATATGTATATTTTTATAGAAAATATCTAAGCATCAGCATTAGCGTTTAACATACACAATATGTTATATCTATTTTTTTTTTCCTACTTCTATAAGATTTGTTTTTCTTTTTTTTTTTTTTTCAATAAAAGAACGAACAAAAAACACCACGTTGAGAAAAGGAAGAAAATCTCATATGTAAAAATTCTCACCAGGAATATGATTATATATAACTATGTATATAAATTGATATAAATAACATACTTTATACTTGCATGTCAATTTCAATCTTTTTTAAAAGATACATAATTTCCTTAATCCATGAAAATACATATATACTACTAGTACATACAATTTTTTCAGTATCTTTCAAAAGGTTTGTAACTTATGATGATACATATTGTTTGTAAAAAAAATTAAGATAAAAATAACTTTTTCTTGAATTAAAAAGAAATTTTAAATTATGAACTTTAATTATTGTAATCATATGAACAAAAGTTTCAAGATTTATACTTATATGTATCTATTATGTGCCTCGAGTGTTCCACATACATGTAGGTACATATGTACATAGTTTAGTTGTAAAATGATAAAACTTTATAAGTAATGGTGATCTTATTGTAACAATTATGAGTTAAATAGTGGAGAAAGTTATTATTATTTTTTTGTAGGAATTATACCAAGGTTTTAAATTTAAAAAATCTTCTGGAAAGGGATTGAAATCCAATTGAAAAAATTTCAGATTTTTTCATGTTTAAATTTAAAAGTATAAATATTGCTTTAGACTAAAGTGTTAAATTCTTGTTACATATGTGATGATCAAATTATGAAAGTATGTATGTAATTTCATTTTTTTTTTTTAAAGTGTTGTTGATTAGTAAAGTAATTCAATTGAAAAAAGTAAAATATGTGGAAAAAAGTATCATCTTGAACTTTATATCGTGTGAAGTGAGAATATACTAGTTTTATTATTTTTCGTATAAATTGAGATATTATATACTCATTCTAAATGATACACTTGTTAGACTGTATGGAAATTTTTAAATGAAAAATACTTGACTAAAAGTAAGTTCGATATATATGAATGGTGAATATGTGTACATACATTTGAAAAAAGGCTTAAAGATATAACACGTATTTGAGCACATACATAAATATGTACATACATATGTGTGTATATGTACTTGTGTCTTGATTTGATATTATAAAGCAATAAATTTTATGGTACAAGAGAATACCATGTGTGATAAAGTAATTCTTATGAACAATAAGCATTGAAAACTGTACTTTGATTTTAATTTTGTGATAGAAATCATTGGTTTTTGAAATACATATATACTAAAATGACAAGATTGTATAATGTACATACAATACACTAGTTTTGCAGTGAAAAGTTCAAGTGTCTGTTGAGACAATGATGTAGTATAGAAGCAAAAAGAAGAAGATAAAAGGATGAAAATAAAAAAAGAAACAAGGTAATTTGCATTTTGGAAAATTTTGAATTTATATTAAACGTGGTGTATGCATTATAGGGCCGCATGTGGTCTGAAAATATTATCATATAAGTGCGAAAATAAAATATACTTAATCAGCATAATTTTTGGATTTATTCGAATCATACGTTTTGTACGTGACATTAAAAGAATATTTTCTATAGACAAAAAGTTAGAATATGAGATAGTTGAAACTTTGTGATATCGTTCAGAAAATGTGTCACAATCTTTTTCGAAATTGACCTATACTTCGAAGGATTAAACTAATTTTTAAAAGGAAATTTTATTTAATAAATTTCCCATGATTTAATTTTTTTTTTTAAAGAAAAAGAAAAAAAGCATAATGGTCTCTATAAGAACTCAGGTTATATTCGTTTTAAAAAGATGTAATTTTCTATAGGATCCAGTTTATCTTTAAAGTAAAATTTCCAATGTATGGTACCGTCTATTTTTTCAATGGAACGTCACATTTTCGGAACAATTCCGAATGGTTGATTAGCATTTTATCATTTTAATATGATGTCAAAGCAATGAATACATGATAAAGTGAATTTTTGGATTTTCTTCTTATTTAATTATAGTTCACATAAATTATTCTAATTTAGAAAAAAATAGTTCTTTAGCTTAATTTATGAAGAAGATAAAAAAAAGGTTATTCTTCTAGAAAATAATTAGTACAAAAATTTTGAAATTTATTTTTAAGAAATATTACGCTCGAAATCCTTTAGAAAAAACTATAAGAGAAAAAAAAAACGAAAGAAAGTTGAAGATAAGTTTTCTTTTCAGCCAAAAAGATTTTCATAAAAATTCCAATAAACCAACTTCTTTGTTTTTTAGATTTCCTCGAAATATTACAATTTATTTTATTATTTTTAAAAAAAATTATATTATTTGAAAATCAAATTGTGAATAGTGAGTACTGATAAGATGTAAATCACAGAAATAGCATGTGTCAATTTAAACAAATTAGCATTTTATATCTTTGAAATAGTTTTTTTTTTTTTTTTAAACAGACACACAATTTCCACATATGCAATTAAATTTGAAAATAAATACTTTTTTTTTAAAAAAAAAGTACATTATAATTTCAATAAAAAAATAATAACCATTTTCAATTCATGGCTTTTCATTTCTAGACATCACTACATATTATAACTGGCACAGCTTGATTCATTACAAATTTATTTATTTTTTACTTGCAATTTAAAATTTTAATAGCAAAACAGACAACGCAAAAAATTATATATATGTATGTATGTATATTTAATGTGTTTGCTACAACACGCATTTTTATTGATGTTTTGTAATTCATGATACAAGATAAAATAATACGATGTTTTATGTACATACATATATTTATGTATTTCACATATAAATTGACTTTTGAATATGTTATAAAATTTAAATTACAAAAACGAAAAAAAATTGAATGTGAATTATTCGATAGAATCGTTTTTCTTTTTTCTCTGTCTATGAGACTAGCAGATTTATTTATTTATTTTTTTTTTGTATTAAACATATTATATAGGAAATAGGAATAATTTACAAATCTCGTAAAATGTTTTCCGGGAAATTTAAAGAAAAAAAAAAAAATTACACTGTTTTTTTCCTTCTGCAAATGGTACTCATACAATGCTGAGGGGACTTAAGCGGATTTGAAGCCTAAGCTTTCAATTTCAAAAGCCAGTTTTGCTTTATTCAATGGATAAATTAAGACACACTATTAATCACCGATAAAGTTTTTTTTTTTAAATATTTATTAACACTTCCTTTCTCACTTCCGTAAACTTCCCCAATCGCTTTTTTTCCTTTTTCATGAGACAGCACTGCGATAACAAATGTGTACCTATAGTTAAAAGATTGCTTATGCTTTTGCAAAATGAAAAACAAATTTTTGAGAAAACTTTCACTGACCAATATACTTATAGGACTTAATTTGAAAGTTGACTTACACGTGAAGAATGTTGGCGCACTATAGTAACTCATTAACGCACCGATACGGGGCGTTGACGCACAAACATAACGCGTTGATTCTATTTATTTATTATTTTTCTTTTGATCTCTTTCATTTTTTTTTTTTAATAATTTAGAAACTTTTAAGCTTCGAACTCTTTCAACTATCAGTTTCCATTTACACGAATTATGTCATTGCGGTGGGTCAACAATATATATGAAATAACTTTCCCAAGTGTTTTCTTTTTCTTCAATTTTTTCTGTAAACATTTTTTATATTTTTGGTAAAATTGATTTAAAAAAAGCTTATAACAGAAACATCCTGTAGGAATGTTTTTCAATAATTTTTGTATTATTATTATTATTATTATTTTAATTTTATTTTTTGTTTTTTTTTGTTTTTGTCTTTTTTCAATGTATATTCATGTATAAACCACAAAACAAAACCATTTATATTGAATTTTACGGCAAATAACATTTTCTAGATTAAATTGTACTTGATTTTTCATAAACATAACCGCATATACAAAAGAAAATTTCAACATCAACAACAATATTATGTCTTCGTATAATTTATTCTAAAATGTAATAAAGACAAGAGTATTTTGACCACAAAGCATATAAAATTCACTGATGCGTAATAAAAGGATACTTTAACCATTTTATTTGTGAGGTATCTAACATCATGAATTATCAAGAAATCTATGTGAATTTTCTTCATGAAATGATTCAGCATACATATACCAGTATTTTTTTTTTTTTTTTTTTAGTTTTTTTTAGTTTTAGTTTTTTTTTAAGGTTTTTCTCTTTTCAGTTTCTGAACTTGTAGATACTATGGTAAATATTTTATGTAGATATGTATGAGCAAAAAAAAAATTGTATATATTTTATTTAAAATTTATGCCATAGTCAAATTTATATTTTAAGAAATTTTATTTTAAATTTAAAATGAGCCAAGATGGAAAAAAAAAGAAAGAAAAGAAATAGATGAGTTTGAAGATATTGATTGTCATACTGACTTTTCAATTTTCTTTATCCTTGAGAAGATAATTTCCAAAAGATTAATCCAATTTAGACAACAATAACAACAAAAAAACAGAAGAAAAATTATTTTATCTTGAACCAATTATTTTGAAAATGATGTTGAAATTCCCATGTTAACAATAACAAACGTCTATACTAATGTATAACATCTTCACAATGTATCTAAATAAAAAAAATAATCTGATTTTCTGCATGAATCTTTGTACTGTATACGACTACCTCATACACTTATATCTTTATTACAATAACAATTACACAGAAATTATATATACAGAAATTATAAAATTTTTATGACATAGTAACTGTTTTGTATTCCACATTGAATTTAATTTTATTTGTTGATTTCTCCTCCTTATCCTAACACACATAATATGACATTTTATACAGAATTTTAAACATAACCAAAATTATTTGAATAATTGAAGTACATGATTTTAAAAGTTAATGAACAGTAACTTTTTCAAATAGTATAAATTTTAAATACACTATACACAATACAAATTTATTACACGGGAAAAAGAGTTATGTAGTAAGTTTAAATGCGCTTTTAATTCAAAATTAAAAAAAAGAAGAATGAAAGAACCCGAGCAACCAATCGATAAAGGTAACTTTGAATTTCTATAAAGATCTTTTAGAAGTTTGCGCTGAGGAACGACATCGCGCTACAAAGATTTTATCTCTATATCTTTGAAGAATACGTTAACGATCGTCATCTGTTGCCTTTAAGGGTTCTCTAAAGAAATCTTTAAGTTTCCTTATCGACGAATCCAAAAATTTTTTTTAAAAAAATGTTTTTTTATTTCCATATTAATTCATTTTTCGTTATGAAATCAATAATCCATGTTTATATATAAGTGTACCTGAAACAGAAAATGGACTTGATAATTTAAAAACTTTTAGAAATTTTACTTACCTTACTTTTGATTCTCTGGGGGTTTGAACCAAGGTCCTATGGTTTCTAAGTCAGCCACCTCATACACTGCACCACTGAACGTTTTGGTATTGTTTAAACTTATTGTTAATATTAGTTCCACAGTTATCGACAAATAACGAATTATCTTTATTGATCTTGATTAAGACCAGATAAAGAACAATTGTCATTTCGACGCAAAAATTAATAAAAAGTAATAAAGTAATTAAAAGTGTTTTAGTGATTAAAAATATGCATCATCTTGTTAAAACTAAAAACAAAAATTTATTCAGACAAAAGAGAATTTTAGGTAGAAATGCATGTAAATTGAAAATTAAGGAGAATATATTTATTTATATCGTTATTATCGTTATACATCTTCATACATCGTGAAGTATATGCCGTTATTCGATATGTAACTTTATACAACGATAACGATCGTTATAGACTTAGCCGAAGTAAATCGTTAGCTTTATAGTTCGTTGTTTGTCGATATATAACTTTAAAAGACGTGAAACTTCGATATTTGTAGATAACGATCGATATAAGTACTGCTTTGAAAACCGTTGAAAAATAATAATTTGAAGCTATCTTTATAGAACTTAGAGCGTCTTTATTTGTCTTTATGAAGCGTTATCTGACTAGGCTTAACTTTATAGAAGAAGCAAGTTGCTTAACGACTGGTTGCACGGGAAAAGAGTAATTAAAAGAAAAATATCCTTAAAAATACAATAATGTCCTTTCTAATTTAAAAATGAAATTTATTTTTTTTAATTGAAGATAAAAAACATGAAAGTAGGATAAATGGATTTAAGATGAGACTTCTTTACAAATGCAATTTGCGTTTATTCAGAAAATTTTTCTCATTTTCAGATTGGAACTTTTCCATTCAAAAACCTAAAGATCATTCAAATGTCAGGTTTGAAGATATGATAGAATTCTGATCAAATCATGGCTACAGATGAACGTC
Source organism: Bombylius discolor (assembly GCA_939192795.1). Classification (NCBI taxonomy): domain Eukaryota; kingdom Metazoa; phylum Arthropoda; class Insecta; order Diptera; family Bombyliidae; genus Bombylius; species Bombylius discolor. Next base: position 37,442,433 of record OW584241.1, on the reverse strand, counting down.
GAACGTTATTTCCTAAGGTTACGCTAGTAGTCCTGGTATCAAAAAGGCACTCTTAGTTCTAATTGGGTTTTTGGTATCTGAAGATCAACATTAGAATCAATCAACCCAACCCTTTTTCAAGAAAATCAATTTTTATCTACAATTATTATTATTATATTTTTTTGAATTTTTTTGGCAAAAGCTCGAACATGACAATAACCAGTTTGTGATTCTTCGGAATTCTTTAATTTAAATGAAAATTAAAGCATTCAATGTTACATAATTTCTCAATATGCACCTGAGCACTCTGGTACTGTAAAATTTATATGTATGTGAAATTTATTATTGTCATCGTATTTTTCTGTTTCTTAAAATGGCGTGGTTGAAAGTCCTTTAGATTTGTAGCTATAATTCTTCTATATCTATACGTATGTGTCAGAATGTCTCATAATTAATATGGTCTGTTTTATTTTTTTTCTTCTTCCTTTTAATTTTTCATTCATGTACCAAAAGAAATGCAGTGAAAATTATTCTTGCTGTATATTTATACTCGTATACGTAAATGTTATTGTTGTTACTGTAATATTTTGTTATTGTTGTTATTATGCTGTTATTGCCCACGTTATTAAAACTATTTTCTTTATAATCACAGTACTTGAATATTATTTGTCATGACCTTGCATTTTTGTCGTAATGAAATGTATGTTCTATAGAGTACATACACTTGTACATACATACATAGATTTTCTCATACCATCCGTTGTGTACTATCCTATTTTTTTTGTTTTTTTTTTTTTTGTATATTTATGTATATTGTTTTTTTACGTGTTGTAATTTGTATAACGTGTCATGTTCCAGGTGGTATTTTTAATTGTTGACAGATGTATACAGTCAGTGTTTTATGATACGTGGTATGGAAAAATTATGTATGTTTTTTTTGTTTTTTTTTTTTGTGGAAAAGGAAGATTATTATCAAATGTACAAGTAGTTTTTTTTTTTGCCGTGAAATAATTCAAAACGATTATTATATACTTCTTAAATTTTGTTGTTGTTGCCAAATTTAATTGTGCTGTTTACGTCATTATTAATTTCTATAATTCCATATGGCTCATTCCAGTGTGAAAATATAATTCTTTTCTTTTTTTTTCCCTATATATGTATACGTACATAATATTATGTAGTTTCGTTTTGAGGAAGGATATACTATTCCTAACTTTAGGTTTTTACGTTTTAACTCAAAATTATCATTATAGTAATCTTTAATTACGACTGTGTATGTATGTATGCATAAATATGTTACTATCCTTCATGTTTCGAGTGTAAAATAGGTTCTGGTTTCTGTTGAAGTTTTAATGGAATTATATTGGGTTATTAAAACCATACATTGTGTATTTTTGTGTGTTACATATATTTTAAGTATATTATATGATAGTACTCGTACTTTTTCTCCTGACTAATTATCATTTTTGGAGATATTCCATGATGCCATTATTCATGACTTCTAAAAGTTAGAAAAATAAGTATATACCTATTTTCGATGCAAAAATTTGAGGATTTAAAATATTTTGGAACTTTGAATTGATATGCGAAAGCCCTAAGAATTAAAAAAAAAATTATCTACAGACTAATTAAAATATAAAATATCAATTTCGATACGAAATTATGTTAAAAATATGCAAAATATTTTTCGATGCTTTAGAAGAATGATAAATTTTCCCTAAATGGAAAATTATTTGCTAAAAAAAACTAAAAAAAATATAAACAACGAAACAATAACAATAATTACCGGAAATTTAACAAATACATTATTTTAATTTATTTTTGATTTATGTACTTACATTTAAAAAAACTTTATGATGGAAATATATCTAAGTTGTCATCGATTAACATTAACACCATCATAATTTTCGTTCTAATGACACGATATATTATTTTGATAAATTTTTATTTGTTTAGTTGATGTCGAGGATATCAAAAGTAAATTATTGTCATTTGTTTTTTTATTGAATACATTTAGTTTTTTTTTTTCTTTTTTTTTTTATTCATCATTTCAAAGTTTCATTTGTGTTTTTCTGTCATCAATTTGAACAAAAAAAAAAAAAATGTCATTAAGATGATAAAGGATTAATTCATGGAGGAATTTCTCTTAAAAATAAAAATATTTAGAAAGAAAAAAAAAAAACAAATATGAAAAAGGATTTGACATCCTGAAAAAAAAAATGATAAATTAATTAGATTTTACTCATATATCTTATATCTTTTAATTATTATTAAACAACTTTATTTTGTGCTTTTTTAATTTTTTTTTTGTTTTCGTGAAATTTTTAATTATTTTTCCTGGAAGATAATAAATTAGAAAACATGAGAAACGTATTGAAAAAAAAAAAAATGAAATTAAATAAGAAAGGATTTAATTTCCAGGATATTTGAATTTATTGTGCCATGACTTTAATATATGTAGGTATGTATGTTTATTGTTCTTTATTTCGCATCTTTCATTATTTGATTAGTAATTGAGTGGTCCAGAAGCCCAAATGTGATAAAATCAACAAAAAAAAATTAGAAAATTAATTAATGTACCTACGTCTTTTAAGTCATAAAAAAAATTAATCAGAAAATGGACCTAAAACACTTTGGTTTCTAAGCCACTCAATATTTATGTATTTTATTTATTTATTTATTTATTTTTTTCGAAATTTAAATTTCATGTTTTAATTCGAATATTCTTGTGTTGCTAACACATTAACCTCTCGAATAAATTAGTACTAATAAATTATTTGTTAACTCTATAATAACCTCTTTTTTTTTTTCTTTTTTTTTCAAATTAAAACTTTAATCTTTTCCCAACTTTTTTTTTTTTTTTCGTTCACAAGCAATCATTAAAAAGTAGAAATTATTATCATTTTTAAAATTTCAATTAAAATTCTTTATATGTAAACTGAAATAATCCAGATACATATGTATGTAGATTCTAGTGCATGAATATTTGTTAAATTTTGTTACAATATCTCTTTTCTAAAGTTTTGCATTAAAATTTATAAAATTCTTTATATTTCAGTAAATTTCATAAATTAAAATATATACTAGAAATGTTTGAGTTTTAAATTCTATATATATGTTATTTGGTAGATGTAGGAAAAATTAAAATTTAAGTAAATTTAATAATAAAATAGTATTGAAAAATAACAAACATATAAAGACTAATAAATAAAATTGAAATACAAAAAGCATATACACACACTTCAAAAATATTTTTGAATTTTATGAAAATTTAAACTTCTAAAGGTATTAAATTTAATTTGTTAATTGAAATTTTCCAATACACAATTTTATCGTCTTTGTATGAAAATGAAAATTTCTATATTATTTCGTAAAAGTTTTATTAAAGTAACAAAAAAGTTTTTCAGTACTACATGTCAAACTATAGAGAATAAAATTTATTTAGTAAAATTAAGGTCGATTCACACATTATGACGTGACGACGATCCAATGTAATTTTTTTATAATATTAAGCCATGTTCTAGAATTCACGTGAATTTCTGAATTAAAATGGACTTAAAAATCATAATTTTGTTCGAATTAATTCGAGTTCATTTTCAAAAACATATGTTAAATGCTAAAGTGTTAGTAAAATAAATTTTGGAACACCTACAATTCACCGTCATAAACATGATTTTTATTTTAGAAATCATTTTATGAAATTGAATCCACTTCAATGAAATTGATTTCACTTTAGTGAATTTTATAGAACACCATTCTTGGATTCACTTTCACATTTTATTTCACTGTGAATTAAATGTGAAACATAACTGATTTACACATTTTTGACAACGACGTGCCGTAAAATTGACGTTTCATAATAAAAATATAAAAAAATCACGTCGCGTCATTACGTCAATGTGTGAATCAAACTTTAATGTTCCTTAATTTTTTTCTCTAGTTTTTTAAATTTGTGATAAATTCAATTCAAACTTTAATAAAGAATTTTTTTTTTTTTCACTTGTTATTCGTTATACGTTAATTCTTAGGATTTTTTTTTCTTTTTTTTGTATTTAGTAAACTTCATTTATAACCACTTTATAAATATATGCTACAGTTTTTACAAAAAAGTATGAGAAAGTTTTCAATATTTATTTTTAATTCATTTTAAAAGTAGATGAAAATTTTCCATAAATAATTATATTTTCTACATTTCGATGTTGAATGGAAACAAAAATCCAAATAAAGCATCACAGATTACACATAGAGAAAAAAAAAAAGAAAAAAAAAACACATACCATGAAGTGCCAGATGTTTTTACATAGATAAGTGCTTTTCAAATACAAAGATAACTTAAGTATGTGAAACATTTTTTTTTTTAATACAAAATTTCATCAAAAACATATAAAATGAAATTACCAACAGATACATTTCTTTTATGAAAATGATATGAAAAAAAACATCCTTTTGATAGGGTTGAACTATAAGTTTTAAATAGTTTTTATAGTACAAAAATAAAAGATATAAAACATTTTAAAATTTACAAAGTCATATTACTACTATGATCTGAACAAAACATTTAGTTGAAACTTAATGAAAATATTTAACTAATCATGATATTTCATTTTCAACATATGAAGAAGATACATAGATTGGTTTTTTTTTTTTTTTTCTTAATGCAATCAAATGAGTAAAATTATTTTAAGAAAATAAAGTGAAGTCAGAAACTATCCTCTAGGAAAGATTGTATATATGTATCTTTTCTGGACATGATTTTCATTGAAAATATGTTTTCTTTGAGAATTAACTTAAAAAGAATGTGTGTAATATGGATTTTTTAAGAAAACTTTAGTACAAGGATAACATTTAAAACTTTTTTTTTTTTTTACTTTTAAAGATTTTAATCATAACTTTATAATTTTGAAAGATTTTTTTATGTTTCCTTGTAAATTGTGACTATCTTATTTCCATAGATAAATGTATGTACAGTGTAAGTCAAGATAAAAAGCAAAATATAATAGATACTAAACTTGGAAAATATCATGAATTTACTAAAAACACAAATAATTATGATTAGGATAATTAAAATATCAATCCTTCTAATTAATATTTTTCTATAATCTTCTTTGCAATAATTGATTTAGAAATAAAATGACTATGTTTGTTTCTTTTTAATATTTTAGTTAATTGACATTTATTTATCTATTGTAATCCTTAGATATTTATTTTCTTATTCAATTAACTTTTTGTACCTTCATCTAATTCCACATTATGTTATTCAAATATTCTAATTTATTTTTCAAGTAAGATTGAGCTTTTCAAAATAGGCTTTCTTTAATTCTTCTTTTGTTCCTAAGAATGAGATGAAAGTATGATCCTCATAATACAGATTTTTATTTTTTTATCTTAGTTTCCAACGTAAACTTCTTCGTATCTGCAGATTTTCTTATGCAAGAGGATTATGCTGAAATAATAAAAAATTTAAATATAGTACTAAAGTAAGTATTGGGCGGATGGGTGGTAGGCTGGTAGACTAGTGAATTATTTAGATAGTATTTTTAAAAAGTCAATTGAATTGTGATTGAAAATAGTGAAAATTTAAATTTATAAATCTTTTCTGGAATCTTTTAAAATTTTTGTTGTTGGTTTACTCAAATTAACTTGAGTTTTAGTGACTATTTTTTTTTTGGTCATACATGCATCTACAATTGCAAGCTGGAATGCGAACCACTACATTTGATGGTAGAGAAAAAATTTATTCGTATGACAGAACAGGTCTGGTACTGATATTTTTGTAGTTGATTTTTGTACTTGCTTATGTCAGTTGGCAGAGTTACTAAATTACTTCAGTACCGAGCATTTATGCTTAATTTAAAGCTGAGTGAGCTTGAGCGGTTTTAAACCCTCCAATTTAAGAAATAAGTAATCTACTATTTCGGCCATTGGCCACTCTTTAATACAATTACAGTTTAAATTTTTTACAGGAAGATTTATTGCTTTCAAAATATCTTCTCCATGGTTGCAAAAAAAAAAAAAAACCAAAAAGTATATTTCATTTTTATAATTTTTCCATTACAACAATTTCATTTTTAGTTTAATTCTGTGAAAAATAAATATTAATCGACGCATATTCCAATTAAAGTCTCATATAAATAATCAATTAATATTAATTAATTTTGATTATAAAATATTGTAAAAAAAAAATTAAAATAAAAATAAAAAATAGCAATAAAAGAACAATATGTGTTATTCAAAATACTTTTATGAAAATTATACGAATTATTAAAATTTTTTTTTTTTTTAAAAAATGTCACATTTTATTTATAAGAGATAAAAAAAAACAAAAAAAAAAAATAGTAAATTGTTAAATATACAAAATTTAATGAAATTAAATTTATTTTTTTTTTAAATACTAAATTAAAATTTTATAATAATTTTATCTTATCATTAAATAAATTTAATACATTGTTAATACAAAAAAAAGGATAGGCAGAAAAAAAAATATTCAATTATAAAATTTCCTATATGACAACCACAATTTTTTGTTGTTGTTGTTTTACATAATTATCATTCTCTTTGTACCGAACAATATAACACACTATTTTATGTTTATTATTAAATATATATTTTTCATTATATAACACTTTGTTAATTTTCATGCGGAAAATATACGAGTATTTTAAATTTAATGTGTGAGCATGTGTGTGTGTGTGTACGTTTGTATGTAAGAGTGTGAGAAAATGGAAAAATATCTATTTTGAGAGAATGTTCATTTAAAATCCTCAAAAAAAAAATTTAAGATGAAAATAACTAAAAACTAACACGAAATTTTCGTATTTTTTTCCATTTTTCCACATATGCTACTATTTTAATAAAATATGTTGAATATATCAATATATAATATAAAATTATCAGAATATTTAATATAATGTGTATTAAAGGTAAATAATTCAACTGTATATAATTTATATTATTTAGAATTAATTAAAGTTGTGTTTTATTTTATAACTAATTTTTTTTTTTAGTAATAAATGAGAAGTAAATAAGCTTTAACTATGTATGTATACTCGTATGTTACATGTATGTTAATGAAACTTAAGATCCTTAATAAATGAAATTATAAAAGATGAATAGAGATACCTTGTTTTTGTTCATGTATACGTGAATAAAATCTAAAAGTTTATTAATGAAATTCTATACTTGACAAAATTTAATTATTCCATAAATCTTGGGTAATTTTTACTTCATTAAGTAAAATATGTGTATAGAGGTAAATTGTAATATTTTGTATATACATACATATGTGTAAGTTCCGTAAGTTTAATTACAAATAAATTTTTGTTGTTGCTTTTGAAAAGATTTTTTTTTTTTTTTTTTGTCAAAATAGTAAACAATTGAATTTAGTTTATCTAACAGGCCGTTAAAAGACTTCAACATTTCCTCTAATTAACATTAAAGTCAAATATAAGTCCATTACAAATAATTAACAGTAAATTAATATTTTGATAATAAGGAACATTGAAAAGATCTGAAACTAGTAATCAAATATCATTTCACTGTGCTTCAACTATAAATATTAATAGAAGCGGCTGGTATACTTTTGATCCACTCATTTTTGATTGGATCTTCGAAAGAAGCTATTTAAAATTTCAACTTTGACATATGTATTCGAAAACTGTCTCGAAAATTTTAAATTAGAGTGAACATGCAATTGGTGTTCGAAATATAACATGTTGGTGTTTGTTTTTGTTAGTGGAAAGTGGAATCCCAAAAAAAATTCGCGTTTTATCGTACAAAAATCGGATTTTCTGAATGACTGTGACGGTAAAACAGTTCGTTTTTGAAGATGAAGCTAATAGAAATTCGCAGTGAACGTTTTTTCTAAAATTTTTCTTAACCCTCTATCTACTTTTCACCACTAAAGTGGCTTCTCTACAAGTTCATTTTTGTGACAAAGAAAAAGAAGCTTCCACTTCAAACAAGAAAAGTCAGTATACAAGTAATACAGTGGCCACTTTTGACTTAGCTAAAGGGTTAATTTGTGCGGGTTAACTTTTATTGAAAACAGAATCATTGTTTTAAAGTACAAAAGAAACGTTACGTTTAATAAAAACGTTAATCATATTCAAACAGGCTTTTTCCTTAAAGAACATCACGATTATAAAAGAAAATATTGTTTCAGGCAAAATTAAAAAAAAAAAAAAAAAACAACCAAAGGATTTCTTATGTAGCTTGTAAATTATTGCGGTTAGTATTCCTTGTAAAATTATTACAATATTAATTTCATTCTGTTATCATAGTTTTGTATCTAAGATTATTAGTGTAATTGTTTTCAAATTATGGTACAATTATTTTCAATTTTTGTTCGCTACAATTACAACAAAATAACTGTACTTATATCACGATATACATACTAGAATAATCTTATAAAATTTCATATTTAAAACAATTAAGTGATTATTGTTACCATGAAACAATTTTGAAAATACTTGTAAAATATTTTCATTACACATACAGAATTGATTATTTTAAATGGTTTTTGTGGTTGTAATAAAGTAATTGCACAAACTATAAATTTATTTGAAAAGAGAAAGAAAAAAAAAAATTTAGATTTTATTGTAGGAGAAAAATATGAATATTTAATTAATTTTTTTTACTTGGATGTTATTTTTTTTATGTACACAGATTTGAAGTCCTATTTCATAATAGAAAATGAAGAAATAGAAAAATGTTTACACACCCCCTGACAAATATTGTTTATTTAAATTTTGAAAGACCACAAATACATGTGAAGGAATATAGTGGGTGTAATTATTCATCTCTATACTTCATTGCATTTCAAAATAGGGAAACTCTCATAAATGAAAAAGGAAAAAGGAAAAGGAAAAGTGATAGTAGTGATTGACGATTAGCATTTATAACTTTATACTTAAGAAATTATGAAAAAAATCGAAAGTGTTAAATTTTTGGAAGAACTTCCTGAAAAAAAAAGATTTCTTAAAGATTTTTCAATATCTTTTGGTACTGGAAACGATTTTTTTCTTCTTGTTTTCGGAAAAATTTATCAAAACCAGGAGCATACTGTGTACTCTGTTATTGTTGATTGAAATCTTCATGAACTATCATTGGATGAGGTAAGTTTTTAGTAAAAACATTTTACCAATCAATCAAATTGAAACTTATTTTTCGGAGTTCTTTTTGGGTGATTTTTAAAGCGTTTTTTTTTAACGGATTTGTTAATCCTTTTCTCTCGATTAATTTTTTTTTTATTTTTTCATTGAAAATAATTTTTTGGTCTTTCTCATTTGTTAAAATTTAAAATTATTTTATTTCTTAAGATTTATACCAGTAAACATAATTAAATTTTATCCTGTTGTGTTTATGCTAGAAAAATACAATATTTCTTTTTTAATTTCAAAAATGAAAAATAAAACGTTGAAATTTTTTTTCTTCAAGTCATAAATAATATTATATGTATTGCATAATCGTGAACATTTATTTTTTTGTTTTTTTTTTTTGTTGTTGTTTTGCTTTTGCAATTTTATTTTTACATTATTAGAAGAGAGTGCACAAAGTAAAGGTAGCAAAAAAAAAAATAAAATAAAATAAATATTTTCATTCTGAATACCTACATTTTTTCTCCGTTTCCTGCTACTGTGAATATTCTCATTATTATTATTTTTAATTTCTTTTTTCTTTTCTTATTTTTTATTGCTATAGCTGGTTTAAAAAAAAAATATATATCCTTGAAAAATGTATAATATCAACATAAAATAAGAAAAAAAAAATGTATATATTGTACGAGTAGGAAATGAATACTCAGTAATTTATTTGGATTTTATTTTTTCTTTTCTTCTAATTTTTTTTTTTTTTCATTATTTGCTATATTACTTGAAAATTTCTTCTGCAATGTTTTTTTTGTTTTAATTTTCTTTTTATGAGAATTCATTTTTGCATTTTATACATATATTTGTTTTTCAGGTTTATGTAGTCATTTTTTTTTTTTTACACTGTTAAAATTCATGTTTTATACTTTGAATTTTATTAATTAATTCATAAAAATATTTTAGATAGGTCGTGCTTTTAAAATCATATCAAATCTAGTAGGAATTATGAAGGTGGTTGTAAGTTCTAACAAATAGAACCATTAGTTCAGTTGTATATTGTTGCAATATATTTTTATTTTTTATTTTTAATTTTTCAATTAAATTATATTTTTCTCGTAATAAGAGAAAAATGATGATTTCTTTTGTAAATAGATTTTGTAGCTTTTACCTAACGTTATGTTAGTGATACATAAAAGATAATAAGGATATCTTATTTTTGGAACGATAAAAAAGTTATATTTTTTAACTTTTCAAATTAAAAATCATTTTAATATTCACTTTATTCGATCGTAAACGTTTGGATATTTTTCCAATTAAAAAAAAAAAAAAAAAAACAGGAAAGGAATTATTTTCAAAATAAAAATATCCTGCGATAAAATATTACGTACATTCTTGTTATTTTCTTCTTCCTATAGCTCTATACCTTTACAGCTTTATTTTAGTCTTGACCTCTTCATGATACCATCCGCCATCCGCAGTGAAAAAGCTTTAAATCACGGATCTTAGAATATGAAGTCATTTTTCTTACTCCTGCTTTTATACATTTAAATAGAGGTTCTGTAAACCTTTAAAGAAAATGAACTAATCAATCCTTGTGGGAAAAAAATTACAAAAGGAAAAAAAGAGGCTTTTCAGGTTTAAGGTTAAGGCTTCAGACTAATAAATTGATATTAAAAAACGTAAATGTTAAGAATGTGTTTTTGTAATCAGTTCATTCTAAAGTTCTATAGTACGATTTTTTCTAAAGCTCGTAAAATATTCTGGAAAATTTCAAAAAAAAAGAACAAATGTTGAATATTGATTGTAATATGTCGTTAAATACGGTACATAATCATCCGCATTATTTCAAAGGATATGACATAAATAAGTAAACATGAATTTAAAATAAGCGTGAAAATTTTTTTTAAATGGAAAAAAAAATTATCATATTTCATTTTTTTTTTTTAATAAATTTTAAAAACAATATTTTGGTACATTCTGGAACTCATCCACTAATTTTTAAAAAAAATATATATGAATAAATGAATCGTATTATAATCATAAATAATACATAAGTCACATATTTTTTAGAAAACATAACGGTATGTATGCAATATGTAAGTACATAGATTTAAATTTTATGCATTTCGTTATATTCTGATGATGACAACGACGATGATGATGATGATGATGATGATAGTGAGATAATGTGCATCAGTTTATACATACGAGTATGAAAGCTACATATATGGTATGCGAAACAGGAAACAACTTTCTCATGATTTATCCTTTTTTGCATGAAATGTATGTATAACAGGTGCATGTAAAAAAATTATTATTACAGTATTATTGTCATTTATCTCAGGTTAAAAATTTACTGAATGTGTATATATAACTTATTGTGTGTGTTATTTAAGCTTTTTTAAATCCCTATCATCATGTACATAAATTTTTTAAATGGTGTAAAACCTTGAAAATGTTTGTCTTGTTGTTTATCTTTTTTTTTTTTTTAATACATAAATTATCTGGTATGACAAGAAAAACGTATCCATCCAAGTAGTAATATTATGTTTATAATTATGTCATTATTATAACTTGGCATCTACAATATATATATATTTTTTTTTTCCGGAATTTATTTAATTAATTTATGATGTAATTAAATTAAAATAATAAAACAGAACACAGACATTAAAAAAAAAAAAAATAAAAAAAAACCGAGTGTTTGTGTGTTATTTTCATGTAGGTACTGTTAAATTTATTACAGTTTATATTCATATGAAAGGTACTATCTCAATCAGTAGACAAAACCTCGAGATAGTTCTTACAGATTAGGTTAGGTTAGGTAGCTCAGGCTGTTTTTGTTCATATTAATTAAGTCCATTCGGACGCTAAACTGCCCATTGTAAAATGACCTTCGGTGTTATTAGTGGAAACGACATAGCCTATCCTGGAAAACCCAACCTGGGAAAATTCAAATAGCTAGTCCTTTTTGATGAATAAAAATTTATAATAATTGACGTTTGACATCCAATCAATAGGAACTCGTCAACCAAAAAACAAACAAAAAAAAACAACGTGTTTGAAAAAAACGTAAATATATAAAAAATGATAATTTTTCCAAAAAAAAAAAAATCGAATTTTTTGAAATGTGTGAATTTATTTGTTCTACCAGCAATCAATTAATTAAAAACAAAAACACAAAAAAAAAACCAATAACAAATGATTAATGAAAAGATTTATTTTGTCATTATTTTTAATTTTTATATTACGTTTATTATTTCACATTATTTGTGAAAAGATACGTTTTTTTTGCAATTATATTATAGCTATTAATAGGTATGATTTCATCATTTATTTGTTTCATCTTTCAATATTGGTTTTATTTTATTGTGTTAAAGGTTATAAAAATCAATACTCGTAAATTTATTGCTTGTTTTTCAGAAGCCTTTATTTATTATTATACAAAAAAACATTAAGAAATGAGAAAAAAAAAAAACAACATAAGAAAATTTATGATACATATTTTATTACTACGATTATTACTAGCAAAACAATGAATTTGTTGTTTTTATTTTTTTTATTTTTGTTCTTCTTCTTCTTCTTGAGTTAGTAGAGAAAAATAAAACACTTAAAAAGGATATTTCTAAAGTAAATTTTTCATTAAAGTTGAAGTAACTATGTAATTTTATTTTAAATTTTTAAATATATATTTTATTGTTGGAAAATTTAAATTTTCACGTAACTGTAGCTATACTTCGAAATAAATTTATAAATTTAGGTGGTTACATAGGAAAATTTTAAAATAGAAATTCAATATTAAAGTTATTTGAAGGTCAGTTAATAAACTTTAATATTGAATTAAACGTTCTAACAAAAGAAGTGTTGTAAAAGGATATCCGTACGTTGTGCTATATTAATTTTAAAAAAAAAAAAATGATTTGTCTTTACTTTAAAGTTAAAGTTTAAATTTATATTGTGAAATAAAAAAAAAGAATTCCTTAAACTTTAAAGGTCGATCCGTTCATTAACGTAGAACCAGTTGTTAAAAATATTTAAAATATCATTCGTTAAATTTTAAATCAATTAAAAGAAAAAAACAAGTATCTTAATTTTTACTGAATAATGTGTTCTTATAGATCCTTACATACATATATATCTTATTTTGACATACTTAAATCTATATTAATCATTTTCAATTTCAAATTATGAGTATATCTTCAAATTAAAAGTAATAATAAATAAATAGGAGTACAGATGACATTAATTTATTTTATATATATGTAGCTTAAAGTATATTAAAGGAATAAAGGTTCATCAAAATGATGACACATTGTATCATCAAAATAGAAATCACACATTATTAGGATGAAGGTTTAATTGTTAAAGTTAATCGATGGCATTTAGATTCATTTTATATTACATTTTCTGTGAGATGATTTTAATTACTTTTATATCATTAATAAAATTTATCTATTATATGAATGACAAACAATTTAAATGTTATAATATACATTTGATTTAAAAAACAATTTAATCATATATTTGATTTACACACATGATAATATCTATTCAAATTTTTTTTTTTTTTTCAATTTAGATACAAAATTTCAGTGTATTTCAATTTTTCATAAATTCATAAAATGAACAACTGAATAAAATTATGTCAGATCATATTTTTAATTAAATTTATTTTAATTTTTAAAACTATTAAATCTTATACGTAACAAATAAGTACACACATATTATGTATGTTTACGTATATCTATATAAATTTGATTTTTGATTACTTTAGTTGATTTCCCATGAGAAACATTATGATACACGTATCATGTTAAATAAATTCTGTTGATTTTTCAAAAATGTTAAATTTATTTTGAATGTGATACAAAATAAAAGTGTTTTATTAGTTCAAAGACTCAATGATTGAAAGTATAAATATGAAATAAGTGAGTAAACTTCAAAAGAAAAATATATATATGTTTGCACATACTTGTCTTGTTGTATACATACATATGTACATATATAGGTATATTTAATGGTGTCAATGTTTATGTATGAATATAGAAAAAAATGCTAGAAAATTAGAAAAGTCAACTCACTAATTTATAATCCTTATGTCGAACATAATGTAACATGGCATACCAATTTTTTTTTTTTTAAATTTCAAATCACCACGAAGGAAGGAGAGAAAAAAAGGAATAAAAATCATTTTTGTGAATAAGTTCTCCGAAATGATTTTCTGTGGATTTCTTATTTCTGGATTTTATTTGCAAGGATGAATAATTTACTATAAGTTTCTAAGATGAGAACTGTGCGCTTCTATTGTAGTTGTTATTTAGAGTCGGTACGTTCCTGACACGTATAATGAACATGCTTTTTTCTAGAATAAGGAAAAATTTATGTAGGTGGAACCAACTCAGTGTTCCGAGCAATCCAAACTAAAATGTAGCAAACGAAAACGCACAAGGATACGTATATTAAAAATCTGAACAATCAGATTTGGCATAACAAAAAATTTTATAAGCGGAAATTTGTGATAAAACATTTCGTTTTATATTCAAAAATGCATCGTGATTATTTCGAAAATTTATATGTACCATGTAATTTTAATCAGGGCTCAAACCCATTTGATAATTTTGTAATATTTGATTTAAACAAATCACTAGAAGGACATAAGATGAAAGTTGGATAAATAGTCTCCTTTTTGGAATAAAAGAGGATAATTTAAAAAATACGATATAACAAAATAATCCTGTGAAATACTCAATAGAACCTATTTTAATATGTGAAATTCCCAGAAATTGAATAGGGAAAAATTTATATTTTCATTTAAAAAAGAATATCAGACTTTACAAAAAAAAAAAAAAAATGAAATATACTTTTTTCCTCAAGCATGATAAAAAAATAACAAAAAAAAAAAAAGTTTAGGCATTAAAAAACATAAATTTTTATATTTTGTCTGTTCAGATGTCTTGTTTTATTTTTTTTCCCTTTTTTAGAACAAGCATGTGTCTTTCAAAAAAATTTGCTACTTATGACTTATTAAACGATTTAAAAATCATCATTTCACAAAAGAAAAAACAAAATAAGTTTCTTATCCTCAGGTTAAAGAAAGAATATAATTAAAAAATGAGAAAAAAAAACGTAGAAAAATTTAGAGCATTCATTCTTTGTTCATACATATAGAATTTGTTTTTTTTTTAAAATCACATTTTCTACATAAATAAATAAAAGTAGAAAAACGTGTAAATACTTTTTTTATTTTTTTTTTTTTTTTGGAATTAATTTTGAAATATTTTTCCTAAAGCTAGATTTTGTCTTGATTTAAAAATATTTAAGATTTTCAACATTTTTCAAACGTGTACAGATAATTTTTTTATTTTTTTTTTTATCTATTATGAACTTTTGACACATAAGCTTTTATTAACGTTAAATTTTAAGTATTTATTTTTTTAAATTTTTCATTCTATGAAAAAAAAATAAACATTTTCTCTAATTTGTCACCTTAAAAAAAAATGTCTGTTTTATCAACAAAAAAACAAAAAAGGTTTATTAGTTTCAGAAAAATGCAATTACAAGTTTAAAAAATCATTATAATCCATATTCGATTATAAAACAAAATTTAATATTAATCTATATATTCATTTCCAGACATTATTACCTGTCTGGATATTGCAAAAAAATAATTTAGAATATATTTTAATTTTTTTTCCCCCCCTCCTTTTTCTTATCCTTATAATTCTTCCATCGTTCTTCTAATCTAACGGACATTGAACGCAATTAATGTTTCCAATTAACAATCATATAGTTTAATTTATCTTCAGGTAATTTCAAAAATTCCTAAAACTCAACAAGTTTGAAAAAAAAAAAAAAAAATTACTTTCAAGAAAATATTTTCAATTATGTGTAGGTAGAATAAAAAAAAAAGTACCAAAGAAATCGACAGATTTCTAATTAATTTGTTGAGAAAACTTTTACAGGTGAAACAAAGTTAGTGTATTTTCTTATTTAATATCTAGAATTTCTTAATTCTGTATCGTACGGAAGTAAAGTTTTATCCATTAAGTTTCAATTAACGATTAGAATAATATACTTCATTTTTTTTCTTTCTTCTTCTTCTTCTTTTAAGGATCTAGAAAGAAATATTTTATAATTTATTAGAAGAAACATAATATAAAGGTTGTATTGCCGGTATAAAAAAGTTTAATAAAATTCATAGCAACTCTGTTTTAGTGGAGTGATTAAGAAATTTCACTTATTTTTTTATTTTTTTAAATTATTTTAAAAGTTTTATTAAACTTTGATGTAAAATTAGCTTTTCTTACATAATCGTTATTAATTATTTTTATATATTTTTTTTTCCTGACGTTGAACATTTGAGAGAAAAAAAAAAGTATGTTAAAAAAATATCCAAGAACACCTGTTAAAAACTTTAACCGCAGAAAATTTTTAACAAAGCATAATAATGGAAATTTTTAAGTAGGAATGGGAACACCATACGTCTATGTTTGAGCAATATAAAGTTTATTTTGGTTTTGTTTTTTTTTCTTAGCCTTTCAAGCTACCATTTGATGTGACTTTTTAACGATTGGAATGTTTTAAAGTGGGTAAATTTTTAAAAAGCAAAAGAGATAGATAAAATTCTAATTTTACCGTGGTCTTATCTTTTTTTTTTAAATTCGAAGAATACTTCAAAGAGAAAAGAAACTTCAAATTGATCAACGGATTTTTTTTTTTAAAAAAACATTATCTGTACGAGAAGTCCCTATTAAGTCACGATGTAAAATATATCCTGAAAATAGAATTTTTCTTTTTGAGCACCTTTTCTCTTTTAAATCGTTACCTGCCTCTGCAAAGCAGTAAAAGTCAAAAACTTTAGAACTATAGTTCCTCTTTCGTAGTTCTAATCGAAAAGTGTAATTTCGTCAGCAAAATTCTACCATTTTGAGTGAACACCATATCATGCTGTATCTGTCAAATACTACATGTAGAAGGATAATAGTGTTAATTTTTTTGTGTCTTATCACATTTACGACATGAAACGTTAATGGTGTTTTGAAAATTTGTTTTTCATAAAAATTTATCTTTAATTTTTTATTTAACAACATTAAAAGATTTTATTTTCATTTTATTGTGAAATTTTTTTTGTTTTGTTTATTTTTTGTTCAATTTCCAGGTTGTTGATCGAAAAGTCATTAAAAAAAAACTTTTCTTTTTATCGTTTTGTAAAAACTGTAGAAAAAGATAAATTTTATATTGTTTAAAAAAAAAAAAGAGAAATAATACACCTAAAGGAATATTTTAAATGGCGTTAAAAATTACCTAGATTAGAAGTTAAATCGTGAAGTTGCATTTGTTATTGATTTATAAATGAATTTGAGTGTAATTTTTTGATGGTATTTTTTTTTGCAAGTGTAAATTGATGATTTACGTCTATTTCTCCCATAAAATTTTGATGAATTTTAAGTTCAAGAGGTAAATTAAGTTTTGATTAGCACGAAAATAGTTTAACTGTAAAATATTATCATACAAGGACTTCTTCGCACAAAATTATATGAAATCGTCGATTTTACTATTGGTATTTGAAAAGCGGATTTTAAAGGATTCGGAAACTTTTTGTTCCTACATATATTTTTTTTACAGGGCTCTATACTTTTTTACAACCGGGTGAAAAAAAAATTGTTATTTCGAAATTTACTCCTATTAATATTTTAGTTTTGACTTAATTCGTTTCGGTTTGAAAGGCAGTTCCAAATTTTTGAAAAGTTCTGTTTTGAACTTTAATTGTTGCTGGTTCATTTTATTAAAGTAAATGTTCTTTATAACACCCAAATAATATAATTAAATGAAAAATATTAATAACAATTAAATTAATCAAAAATGAAATTAAATTCTTTACAAATAAGATTGGTGATCAAAAGATATTAATTAATATTTTGTCATATAGCTTAAAAGAAATTAAATTAGATTAATAATGACAAAAATTAATCTTGTATAATCATCATATTTATCGAAAATAATGTAAAAAAGTTTATAATTGAAAATTTTTCAGTTGATTTTCATATTTCATGATATTTAATAAATTGAAATACAGTTAGAACACATAGAAAGAGAAGAACAAAAAAAAAAAAAAAAAGAAAAAAAAAACTAATTTTATGAATCACGTTTTATTATGGTAATCGTATTTCAAACATTTCTCAAAATTAAATAACAAAATGGGTGAATGATAATTGTTTTAGAAAATCGTAAAGTTTTATCACTTTTCAATTAAGTCTATTTAAAGTTTGTCTGGGTGTATTTGGTGGGGTAAATTTTCATTATTTCTAGGTAATTGATGATTTGTTTGTTGTTGTCGTTTTTATTTTTGTTGTTTTTTTTTTTTAATTTCTCATTAGACATGATTATCTTATTAGAAGAAAAGGACATTCAATACGAAATTAATTAAAAAGGAATCAAGTAAAATGATATCAGGATGTTTTCACTGTAAGTGGAAATTTCTTTAAGTGGTTGATTTCTTGGCTTTTTCGCATTTTTTTTTTTTCAATATCAATTTTTTGTTTTTCTTGACATGTGAGTTTTCAAAAGTGTTATTTGTATTAGCTTTCCAGTTTATGCTGTTTTAGTTGTCAGTAGGTGATAATTTTTTCATGAATGGGATGTATTAGATGCCAATAATGGTGAATTTTTATTATCAAATTTTCTAATTTTTTTACCCAATAGTTTCTAGAAATCTAGATTTTTTTTAGCCTTATTTTTGTCATAAAAATTCGGTATATGTAACTTTTAAATTAAGTGAAAAACTCTATTAGAAGTTTTACTGTAACTTTCTGAATAATTCATTTTAAATTTAATCTTTTTTACGTGGGAATTTATAACTTCAACAACTAATAGATACACTGCATAAAAAAAAAAATTTGAAAAAAATACTGTTCAAGTTTTATAAAACTTTTTTTTTTTTCAACGTAGAAGCGACCACTTAGCATGAAAAACCTAAATAATTTTTACACAATATTTTCAAAATTAATTATTATTAAAAAAAAAAAAAGTGCACAGTTACACAGGATACAACTTTCTAAGATAAATCATATATATATATTTTTTTTTACCATCATTATTCTATTGAATCTTAATTGAACTTGCTTGAACTATTTTGAAATTTATAATTTATGTGAAATATATAAAACTTATTTATATTGGTAAGCAACTGCAACAAAGACGACAATAACGTTGATGATGATTATGATGTTTTCTTTAAGTTACAAACTTAAACATAAAACTTTATAAAGCACTCTTGAAATGTGTTGAATACAATATTTAATGAACAAATTTTCAAAATCCAAAAATATTGATATTTCTTAAAAGTGATTAAATATTTCCGGGTTTCATAATTATTTAGTAAAACAAAATGTTTCAAATTAATTACAAAAGAAAAAAAAAATTCATCGTAATCCTTATGACATATTTTCATTTTCATGTAACTTAAAATTTGAACTTAGAATGTAAAGAAAAACGATATTGTTCAACTTATTCTTTTGGAAAATTTTAAGGAAATTGAATTATTTTGAATTTTCTAGTTTTGTATCTATAATTAAATTTAATTGTTATATATGAATGACTAAATTAATTTAAGGAACGGATTTGAAAAGTTTTATTCAATAAAATTGGGAAAAGCAAATCTTCAAGGACAATTCTTCTGTGTCTGAAGATACTGTAAGTCGGAGTTGACATACATATTTTAGAGGATTTTTAGATTTTTTTTTTTTTGTAATTTAAAATATAAAATTTTGAACACGTTTTCAACTACGCTCCTTCAGTTCATTATTATAATTACTAAATTTCAGTTTTGTTTTGGAGAGTTTTTCAAATATTCTTCAAACACTTCAAACATTTTATTTAAAAAATGCGGATTTCAACTTCCTTTAATAAGGAATACAGAATGTGATTTTTTTGTTTGCGTATTTTCAATGTAGCCGTAAATTTTTTTAATAATTCCCAATGAACGCCCTTCTTTTTAAAATCATCATTTCTGTAAGAAAATTAATTTGTTTTTAATGTATTATGACTTACTTAATTGTTTTTCTTTGGTCCCCTTAAAATATGCTGTACGATAACGATAGGGGAACGATAACAGTGATGAGTACTGTTTAAGAGAATTTTTGGAGTTTGTTATTTTGAATGTAATTTTCACCAATTAAATTAACTGTTCAGGATACATTTAAAAATGACAAGAATAAATTTTAAATAAATACATCTTAATTATAAACGAAATTTCAGACAAAAGATGCATCTCCTTACTGATGTCTTCTCCCTACACAACAAATATGTACTCACAAGTATTCTGTGTATAATCATATCTTTTGTGAATTTTTCCATTCACACATGGATAGTCAATAAAAGTTACATACTTGATAATAAAATAGGGAAGAATGTTCTCAAATATTTACAAAATGAAGTTTTTTTTTCTCTTTTTACAGTTTTTATATCGTTTTCCCATAAATTTGAACGCAATAAAAAGTGATACATACCGTGAAAAAAAAAAAAAAAAAAATATAATTACCATCAGGAACCATTTATGTGATTGTCAAAAAGAAAAAACACATTTTTTTTTCTGTAAATATTGTTTCATGAAAAAACCAACAAAAAAAAAAAAATAAAAAAGGATAATGCACAATTATCACACAACAAATTGGTTTAATTATAAAATTATTTTTTTATTGTTTTAATTAGCAGAAAAAATGATGGTGCGTAAGTGTAGATAATTATTTTATTTTCTAATTAAATTTGAATTTCAAAATTAGTGTCGTTAAATAAAAAAACAATTTTAATGTAGAAAATAATATGTGAAATAGTCAAATTTTTTTTTTAATTTATGTCCTTTTAAAAACATTTTTGTAAAATTTTAAATTTTAATTTAAATTTTTTTTTTTTAACATTATTCCTGAGAAACACATACATATAAATTTTTTTTTGAGCACAGCAAAAAAGAATACGGAAAAACAAGAATTTCATGCAAAGTAAAAGAAATAATTATTATTTTTCTGAACTTAAAGTTGAAATTAAAAAGGGCTATAAATTATAGGACTGCAAAAAAAAAAAATAATAATAATAATAAATTGCAATGATATGAATTTAAATAAGAATACAGAAAAAAAGGTTAGATAATAGAAAGTCATTAAATTTAAATTGAATTTAATGTTGTTCTCTAACATTTTACTGTGGTGTTTTTTTTTTCAACTTTAATGCGATAAAAAATTTAAATGATATATTTTTTCATCAGTTCTCATTAATATTTATTGTTTTTGTTTTATTTTTTTTTTGTATTTACGTAGGTTATACATACACTAATTTCTATTATTACAAACAATATACTCTGTACTATAATCCCTGTAGCAAATGATTCTGTATTCTATGAACATTTTACACGTATATTGCAGACAACATGAATTTTTTTTTTTTTTTTTAAATTTTTAAAGTCACTAATACCTGAATAAATATTTTATTTTGAATTTCTTAGCCAGAGAATTATTTACATAGGCACCACATATTGTCTATGCATATAACATTATTATTAGAAAATATATAGGGTGTGTTTGGTAATTTATGTGACGCATATTGTATACGTATTTTACATTTAAATATTAAAAATTGAAATTCTTGTAGATTTTGAAAAGTTAACGTTTAAAATAATCAAGGACTAAACACAAAATATATAGATACGGGGTGTAGGTGAAAAATAATGATATTAAACTTTTAAAAATGGGTAGATTTTTCGTTACACTTCTGAAAATTGGATTTTTGTATTAGAGTACAGCCATGACATCGTATGAGTCGTATTACCTTTCTATTTGCATCTTCATTGATGCAGATTGTTATCCACCATATATTCTCAAAATTTCACTGAATTTTATCAGGAACCCGTTTCCCATACACTTATGTGCCATACTATGTAATAAAAATTATTAAGTATGTCCTTTTGACTCCTTGTACTGTAGTGAATTATCCTATAAAATTCTATTGAATTCCAATATTAAGAGTTCAGTTGAAAATTTTATATAACAAATATACCCTGTATTTGTATCTTTTGAAGCGTATAAATACAAAACAAAAAGGCAATCATCTTCTCATTGTATTACATATCCACACTATGTGTACTCATATTATATGTACATATGTGTGTTTTCATGCAAATTATTCAAACATACATATAATATCATTGAAATAACAAGAATTTGACTTTAATATTAGGAATTCAATCAATGTTGTATAATCTGTAAAATAGGTACAGAATCCTACCGATTACGAAAACCTATGAATACTCTAAAATCATTTGTTTACATATATGTAAGTATATAAACGCTCTAGTGAACATTTCATTTTTGTTTTTTGTTCTGTTAACGTTCAATACATTAAATAAAATAAATATTTTATTCGTTACATATAAGAAAATTGTATGAATAAAGTTCAATTCAGATATAATGCTTTCATCAAGCTAATGTTCATTTTATTTATAAATGTTTTGAAATTTGTTCAAAAATTATTTCGATCAAGATTTCACTGTTTTAGAAAGAAAAGAAGAATTCAATTCATAATTCCTAAGGAAGGAAATATCTAAAACTCTTTTATCAACACATCAGTAATTCAAACATTTGTTCAAGAATTTTTTGAAAATTCATCTTTTCAATAGAAAAACAAAAAGTCGGATGTAGCAATTTCAGTAGTCAGTCTGAATAGAGCCTAATAAATAATGTTTACAAAATATCTTAAGAAAAACATTTGTAATCTGAATTAAAATTTCATATTATTTTCTAATAACAAGCTAAACAAAAGACCATAAGAATTTTACATGTGATTGAAATCAAGCTTAATATTTAATTTAATTAATTTAATTTTTTAAATCAATAAAATTTAAAAATAATGAGAAATATTCATGTAGCTTTTAGGCATTCATTTAAGGATAAGAAATTTACACTTCAAAAGATTTAATTCTTGATTTTATTTTTAAATATTTGAAATTTTAAATTAGATTTTTTAAGGACGGAAACAGTCAGTTTTCAGAAAATATATGTATTTTTTTGAATTTTATGTAGATTGAGAACCACAAGTTTTCAATAGTGAAAGAATTTAATTTTTATAACATATAGCACATCAGATCTAGGGATGTCAGCTGTTCGGCACTGACTAGAGAAAGGTTTCTTGTAATGGCAAGTTTTCTCTTTTAAGAACTTTAACGACTTAGCAAAGGTCAGAGTTAAAGATATTATGTATTACCAAAAAATATAGAAGTACTTTTGAGTTCTTTGCTCTGTCAAACTTTATCTCTTTATGGTTAAGTGAGATATGGTATTAAAAAGACACTTTTAGTGTTAATTGCATCTTTGGAAAAATCTGACAACTGCTACACGTCAACCAACCAACCACCAATATAAAGCAGTTTAACTGTGTTGTATTTTAAACAGTTTACAGTATCTATTCTACGTTATCCTGAAATAAGGATCCTAACAGTTAAATTAACCTTAAAGTTTTTTATTACAGGTGATAAATAATAGCAAAGTACACATAATATTCACAATTCTAATTCTTATTATTTTTTTTTGTAAAATCATTTGTACCCACTCGTATTTATTTCAATGCCGCACACATTGAAAAGACAAAAGAAAAAAAAAAAATAGAAAATGAAAAATGTAGAAATATGATTCACATACATATACATTGAAATTTGAAAATGGACATTTTAAAAAAATTACTTTATATTTTTATATAAAAAGAATAATTACTTTTGCAGTTGATAGCTTAATTATACTAGACATGTCCTGTTCATTATATGGCAATGTTTGTCGTAAGTTTGTTTTTTTTAGTAGATTTTTTTTCATTTTTATAGCGTTAAAGAACAAAAAACAATGATTCATGATTATATGTGAAGCAAACAAAAACAACATTTTTTATGGATGGTTTTTTAATTCATAACGCAAAAGTTGAATACACTGCTTTTTATTTTTATTTTTTCTTCTTTTCTTTTCTATTTGAAATAAAAATTGCTTTTGAATGTGTAATAAAATTTAAATTACAAAACATGTCATGTGTGTGGAACTTAATTAAGTTTTCTTTCAATTTTTTGCTGTTATTGTTGTTGTTATGTGTAACTTGTTTTTATATTTATTTATTTATTTTTTTTTTTTTTTTTGTAAATGAAACTTTTGAGATTTATACAAGTAAATCAAAACAAAAAGTGCTTTTTTTTTTGCAATTTTATTTTTTTTGCTTGTAAAAAAAAAAACCAATTTTAAGAAAAGGATATGTTGTTTTGAATGGATTTTATTTTGTTTTTTTTTTTCTAAACAAGTATATTTTTTTAAAAGAAATTGTGAAACAGATAAGTCCTATTCAATCGTTGAAAAAAAAAAAAAATGAAGCAAGATGAATAAAAAATGCTGTAGTTAAAATTTCAAATAAAATATAAATCTTTTTTTTGTTTGTGTTTTTGTTCGGTCTACTTTTATCAAATGAGACAGTAAAAGGAAAATATATGTATGTATGTATTTTTTTTTTTTTTAAAAATCTTCCATGACAAGTAACAGGAAAATTAGTAAGTGTATAAGTATACAAAAAAAAAAAAAAAAGAAAAAAAAAAATACGAAAAATGTGTAACAAGAATTCATAAAATTTTTATTATTTAATTTCTTAATAAAAGTCTTTCTTTTATTACAAACATTACCTGCTGGTACACTTATTTTATTTTTTATTTTTTATTTTTTTTCTATTTAGCGTGCTAATAATAGAGCCATTAGAAGACGTGTACTTAATAATTTACACTATGATTTACAGGTGCCGATAACAATATGTAATTTTTCATATTATAAAAAAAAAAAATAAAGGAACAAAATAAAAAAAAAAAACTCCATATAAAGTGTAACATGTATAGGTAAAAGTAGCCCTTGTATAACTTCGAATTTTTCATGTAGCTATAATATACATATTTGAAATTTTTCTATGTTTTCTTTTACATTTATAATTATAACGACTCCATATGCATCATATTTTTCATATATAGTCATCTTGTCAGTATATAAAGGATTAAATTTCATTTTATGTATTTTTCATAAAACTTATTGAATTTTTTTTTTTTTTTTTTTTTAAATTTTTATATCTTAAATTTCATATTTCATACCAAAAGGTTACAGATTGAAAAAATATGTATATACATATATATATATATATTTTTTTTTTTTGAAACTATATACAAACTAGTTACTTTTTACTGTTCTTAACATGAAATTTGAGATATAAAAATTTCAAAAATTCAATAAGTGAATATACATACATATATGAAGTACAGGTATGTATGTATATTATCCATTTAATAGTTAACAAGATTAATGGAAAATACTCTATAATGACATTTAATCGATATGAAAATTGAAGTTAAAAAAAAAAAAAAAAACAAAGAGGAAAATAAAAACAAAATATTATTTATACTACAATGTGTAATACTGTAGTAATAGGCCAATTGTTTTCAGACGAAACAAAAAAACAAAAAAAAAAATAAAAAAGAAAACAAAAGGGAAATGTTAAAAAAAAGGAAAAGGTATGAAGATGGAATAAAAATTATGTTCTATACAATGAAATATAAAGAATATAAATTGGTTTACAGTAACTGGACATGGTCACTAGCCACCTTGTTTAATTTTAGTATATATTATGAAAAATCATGAAACACGAGAAAGAAAAAGTATAAATAAAAAAAAAAAGGACTTGAAGAAATATTGAGTATTTTTTTGTTTTTTATTCTGTACTTTTCTTATACACAAGTCCTTATCAGATATCATAGGTCACTATTTTATAGATATATATATATAAATATATGTATAAATGAATATACTTAGGTTTATGACAAAAATTCTTTGAATCACGCAAGCACATTTACATAATGGAATTATATCGTGCCAAACCCATCATAGACAGTCATTGCAAAAGTGCCCAATGTCCTGCCAAGAGTAATTTGTAATCGATATACATTCATACATACTATACATATACTATATATATGTATGTATATTCGGTTTATTATTTAGTATTCAAAATGCTATAAGGTATGTAACACCATATTATGAAGAGAAAAAAAAAAATTGTATTTATGTATTTGTGTGATATTTCTGGCACCGTTAGTTTCCGATTGAAATATTCTAAGAAAATTTCATATTACTTTTTATTTTGTTTTTTTTTGTTTTTGATGAGCTTCATTTGTTTTCTGGATTTTTTTTTTTTTTTCAAATTTATTTTTACGACATTCTGTGAAAACGCGTTCTGAAATATTAAGTTAAAAAAAAAACGAAGGAACGTATATCGAATCCAAAATAATTATGACTTTTAATTGTAAATTAAAGTAGTTTTTTTTTTATATATATATCTGCACAAAACCAACACAGTGAATATATTAAGGTAAACAATTAAGGATATAATAAATTAAGTTGATGAGACTAATTTATTTCAGGACATAGGACAGGTTATCTATCAGATAAATTTTGTATGTAAGTTCTTTCATATTTACTTTGTCATAAGCAAGAGAAATCAAATTTGCCATAAGAAAAATGAAAATTTTTATTTTCCGGTAGAATAATTTCAAGAGATCTTCAATTCAAATTGAATAAACAGGGTGTTCAATATATTCGAATACTAGAATAAAGTGTTTTTAGTATAATAATATTAATTGTTTTAAATGCAATGAAAATATTACAAAATTTTTTTTTTATAATTTCACCTTTTGCTCTCTTCTTGAGCGAGAAAAGCGACATGAATGTCTTCCAGAGACATCTCCGAAATTTTAAGGTTAAGGATAATGCGTTTTAATTGTTCTAAGCCGTTTATTTTACGATATGTAAACTTAGATGTTATGTAGCTCCAGACAAAAAAATCTAATCGTTTAATTCAAAGCTCCTATTGAAGCATTTATGTGAAAGCCCGAAGCAGTAGTAATAATAATCTTTCCCAAATAATTTTCAACATTTTAGAAAAACTTCGGCAATAAACTATCCTAAACTGGATTTTGGAACGAATATCTACCACAATTAATTCATGCAAGGCTTCCGTTTTATTTCCAACTCTTAACAAGAACAGATGAATATAAAAATGTTAACCTTAACATACGAATTCAGAGAGATACTTTCAAGATAAACAACAAATAAAATGAAGTCTGTTCTGTGTCATATATGTCAACGAGAGCAGCAATGTATTCAAATTTATTAAACACCATCTAAATTATTTTGTGTATCCTGTGTATAATATTTTATGATCCATTTTATAAACGCATCAGTTAATTTTTACCCATTTTGTGGCAAAAAATTCTGATATCTTTATCAAATTTACATAAATAAAATGGACATAGAATGAGTTTTTATGAAATGTTTATTTCTATTATACGCATAAACACACACACACACACACACACAAAACAAACATTATAAAAAGGTTCTTAAATCATATATTATTATAATGTACCTTAGAAGTTTATTCCTTTGATACCATAAAATAGTTCTGTTTTTTTTTTTTCCCTCGAAAGTAACCTGTTCATATAGAGAAAAAAATATTATTTTTCCTTGTGCTTTTAAAAACACAATGGTATAAAAAAATGTAAAAATAAGGAAAACATCGAAAAGGTCCATAATATATCTATTTTGGTTTTCCTTCTATGATGTTATCGCATGTATTATTATATATGTAGGCATGTATAGCATGTATGAGTATATTATATATAAACATATTAAAATATAATTTTATAAGTGAAAAGTTTTGATGTTTTAAATAAGAAAATGAATATGTTTTTTTTTTATTTAAATAAGTTTCACTTTAAAATAAATAAAAACAAAATTTCGAAAAGAAAAAAAAAAACAACAACAGGCAAACATTATGTAGAAACAATCTAATTTTAAGTTCTTCTAGCACGTATGTACATAAATACATATGTATGTACTTGTGTGGGTGTATAACATTAAAAAAAAAAAGTAAGAAAACAAAACAAATGTAAATAAATAAATTTTCAGAGAAAATTTTTAACATTATAGCTTTTAGAAAGTGGCTATAGTTAATTAAATTAAATACATAATTTTTTTTTGTTGTTTTTGTTTTTTTTTTGATTGCAATTATCTTCTAGTTTTTCATAAAAGTGTAGGTTTGTATCTTGTATCTTGTAATTTAAAATTTTTAATTGAAATTTGTGTGTGAGAAAAATTTTTAAAAAAAATGGGTTTTTTAAATTTTTTGTTTTTTTTTTAAATCTTTTTTTTTCTTTCATATAAACTGTAGGTATTGTAATATGAGATACAATTATTACAGAAAATAAAAGATTTAAAAAAATTACACAACTTTTATATATATTTTTTTTAAATTTTGTTTTGTTTATAAAATATTTAAACAAAGTTTAAAATTTCTAACAGATACAAAAAAGTAATAATTTTCAGTTTGAATTCTGTTTGTGTTTCATTTTTAATGTCATAATAATGCGAATTTGTTTTTTTTTTTTTTTTTCATTTTAGAAGATTTTTTTTTTTAAATTAAATAAAATTGAAAATTAAAAATAGTTTTTTTTATAAATTATATAGCACATATGTTATTAAAATACATTTAAAAGTAAATAGATCTTTTTCTATGGATTTTTTTTTTTTTTTTGGTGTCTATTAATGTGTGAGTTCATTTATTTAAATAATTTATTTTTAATTGCCGTTAATTAATGAAATAAATTATAAATTAATAAACATTGTTTTAGATTAAAAAAAAATAATATTATCTATTTAATGGCAACAGATGACAATATTATGTTAAATTTATAAAATAATGAATTTTTTATTTATAGCCTAAAACCACAAAATCTAATTTAAAGTATAATAAATTTAATAAATTGAACAAAATTAATGTACCTAGTGTTTATGTTTTTTTTTTTTAAATATTTTTAGATGAATTTTAAAGCTGGTCAGCTGCTGATGGAATTGCTTTATAGTTTTTAGATGAAAAGGAAAAATGTGAAAAAAAAAAAAAGGATTTTGGTTTACACACAAATCCCATTAAACCACATATCATATTTTGATGATTACAAAAAAAAAAAAAAATACATATCTTGAAAATTTGATTTATTTTGGTAATTATAGATCGATTTTTTTCATGACTAATATTTAATTAATAACTAAAAATGTTTGTTGGAACACTACTCACGACTCACGACACTCTCGACTTTATTTTGGTAATTTTAGACAATTTTCTTATAAAATTTAGTTGCTGAATAATTAATAATTGATATCGAAATTAAAGTAACGGGTTTTCATATTATTTCAAAAAAGTGTTTGCCGCAAAATCTATTTTTTCATTGTATTAACAATAAGCAAACCATCATCATCTTCATCTTCAGCAACACAGTATATTGCCCCATGTCATTCGGTCTCTGACCAGCAATTTCCAATTCTCAACTATTGAGCAAGTATTTGACATAATTTTTATAACTGAACAAGTATCTTTTCCTTACGTAATTCATACGTTAAACATTTTTATTTCCACAGTTTTTTCACGAATTAATATTAAAGTGAAATTTAAATGTGTTACAGCATACATGAAATGCTGCAAAAAAATATATGTATGTATATTTCACAGATGAAATTGCAGTAAGAACTTAAATTGTAATTTGATTATTCAAAAAAAAAGAAAAATTCAACTTGAAAAAATATCATGGAAAATTTATTAAGAAAATACAAAACTTTTATTTTAATTATTATTCTGCATATTCACACTTAATTTCAAATAAATTTCATCTTTTTTAATTAATTTATGTTATTTTTTCCAGCCCTTATTATTTATTTTATCTATTATATTACTATTATATCCTCCTTTTCCTTATATATAAAGTACATCTATATGTACATATTTTATGTATACCATATGTATAATTACTATATAATTCGTTATATCATTATTAGAATCCTTCTTTTTATGCTTGGTGTATACGTACAATAGCTTTTTTTTTTATATGTATATAAAATGTTGAATACTTTATAGTATGTGAAAAGTATAGGAAACCATATATACGAGTATACATACTTACATATGTATGTATAGAATATAAATATAGAAAAGATATATCCTTGCAAAAATTACATAAAACATAGACACATATTCACTCTTAAAGGTTTTATTTTTTTTTTTTTTATGATTTTTTTTTTTTTTATTTTTTTTTACATTTTAGATTAAAAGATCAAAACCTATAGAAAAATATCCTTACATAATTTTATGTAAACAAAATAGGTGAAAGAAAAATGGATTAACTTATTGGTATAATACTACATACTACATATATACATTTTAGTTTCTATATATATTATTCAAAAATAATAGCATGTGTAACTATGTGATATACATATGTATATATATGTATATGTAAAAATATGTGTGTTTTATATAATAACATGAAAAGTGTTTTTTATGTTAAACAAAACAAAAAAGAAGAGAAAAAAATAAAATAAAAAAAAAACCCGTCATATAAAAAAGAAAAGAAAAACTATACAAGGATAATACGATTCTGTATTAGATTACCTTTTTTTTTTTTTTTTTTAGGAAAATTTATGTTTATAGATAAATAAAAATATATTTAGTAAAATTTGTGATAGATACTCGTATATATTTATACAACATACAATATCCTTCTGCTTCAGGTAATTTTAGTTTATAATAAAAATCCTTCAAAAAAAAAAATATATATATATATAAACTAAAAATAATAATAATAATTTAATTAACCCTTTCACGTATTAAATTCAGAACGTATCTAATAAAATTAATTTTGAGTATATCATGTTCTCAAATTAAATACGTATAATAGAAATTACAGAAAAAAAAAAAAAAAAAGAAACACAACAATTAATCAAAAGATTACAGGAGCAAAACGTAACGAAATAAACAAAAACAAAACAAAAAAAAAAAAAATAAATAAATAAAAATGAAAATGTAATATATTAAAGTGGAAAATAAATATATATATTGAAAATGAAAAAAAAAAAAACAGTATCTATTGTATATAGTTTATTTCACATATTTACAATACATACATACTGGGTACATACATAAAAGGAAAAGACCACACAATAAATCAAATTCCCCTTGATAACTTATTTTAATTATATTTTCTTTTTATTTATGGTTTATTTTTTTTATTATTTTGCTTTTGTTTTATTAATATTATTTAATGAAAAGATATTTTTCGTTTTTAATTTTTTTTTTTTCAATTTTTCCTTCATACGATACGAGTATATATTTATATTTTATCTAACATACAACAAAATAACAAAATATTATAGTATTTGTTTTTTAACAATGCATTAGAAGGATCAATTTATTTATTTATTTATTTTTTTAAATCAATGATTTCCACAAATTTTCGATTTAACTACTTCCGAAATTTTTTTTTTTAATCGAAATTTTGTGCAAAAATCAAATATGTACAGAAATTTCATGATGATGATTAGAAGATTCTCTGCATTTATAGTGATAGGCGAACTGCGCTGCAAGCTCTGGAAAGTCCAATTAGGACATTCAAACTTATTTAGGAATGTAAAAAGAGACTTAAAGCCGTTAGGAAAGACAATGGACTTAAGATTCTTTTGGTTCCAAGTCACCATGGTATAGAGGGCAATGAATACTACGACGCTCTTGCGAAGGAAAGTTCAAGTAACTCAGTATATGGACCGGAACCAACGATAGATATCAGTTTCACCTCGATCAGTGGATTGATCACCAGTCACATGGAAAAACTCCATGCGGACGGAAGATACTTCATAGATTAACTATAAGAATTTTTTTTTTTGGTTTAGAAAAGTTTTTTTTTAAACACCATGTACTTTTAAAAAAACCCTATAAAATTTTTAGTTGGAAAAAAAAAAATTTCCTCAAAATTTGGATGTGGTCAAGTTCATTATCCCTTAGTAAAAATTTTCTTCTGTTGAAATAATAAAATGGTATAGGTTATGTAAATATGAACAGTTATATTATATAAAATTTATTGAATTTTCATTTCAATAAGAATATATCCTTTTAAAATTTAACTTTAAATAAATATTTTATTTATATGTACTGTAATTTTTTTGTTTGTGAATTCATTAAATTCGATAAATTTTAAAAACTTTCGTAAGAAAATTTCATTTCAATTCTGATAAATATTTACCGTTATGTGTATTGCATTTAAAAAGATTATAATAAGAAAAATTATACACACACACACAATGGAAAAATCATTGAAACAAAATTGTTAAAATTATTATTTTCAAAGTAAGAATGAAAGAAAAAAAAAATGTTTATTCCTAAAACAACACAACATTGATATTCCTTACCACAACTACATAAAAGCAATGAAACCTCTTTTCTATTATTATTATGTTCAATGAGTAATAAAATTTGAATGAATTTGTGATCATTTTCTTATAACCTTTTTTTTTTGCAATAAAATCGATAACATATAATTTTTTTTTCCTTTCCTTTTCAATTTTAGGCTATGACCAATCTAAAAAAAAAAAAAAAATTCAAATAATTTTTATCCAAAAGTATTTTTATCTTATTTATTATTTAAGCACTTAAATATTTCTCATTAATAAGTCACTATCCGATAAAGGCAACAGTCGAGAACAGGAAACAACAAAAAAAAAATGTAGGAAAAAATTCGAAAAGATACGTAACAAGAATTTATAAATTTTTTTTTTCGTATTTTTCATTAAAAGATGTTTTTTGTTTTTGTTTTTTTTTTTTTTTTTTTTTAAATTAATAAAAATTATTCAAAGTGTGTCTCAAATTTTACATTAATATCACTTTATTAAATGAAAGGTCATCATTATGGCCCTTTAAGTATTCAGGAAGACGAAAAAAAAAAAAACAAAAAAAAAAAAAAAAAAAAAAAAACAAAAATTACGTTCAATTAAAAAGGAAAAATGAAAAAATAAAAATAATAAATGAGAAAAATAGAAGACAACAGTACTATTTTTGTTATCCTTAAAAAGTGTATAATTTATAATAATATACTTTTTGTTTTTGTCATTATGCTATTTTTTGTTTTTTGTTATTGTTGTTGTTGTTGTCTATACTTTATAGCTATCGAAAACAGGCAAATATAATTTGTAATATCAATTTCTGTTCATAATTCAACAGTCGTATTTGTTAATTAATTTATAACATGAAATGTTCTTTTCATGGAAATAAGTAATATAGAAATATTAAAAAATTTCACTGATTCATTAATTTATGCAACATATGCTTTCCTGTAAAAAGCTTTTAAGGATAAAGAGGAGAAAACAAATTTTTTGGTGAGTTGCGTACTTGTGAATACACATATGTACATATATGAGTTTCTCTTAAAAATTGTACTATTGGGAAATT
Source organism: Bombylius discolor (assembly GCA_939192795.1). Taxonomy (NCBI): domain Eukaryota; kingdom Metazoa; phylum Arthropoda; class Insecta; order Diptera; family Bombyliidae; genus Bombylius; species Bombylius discolor. The sequence goes on along the minus strand of OW584241.1, from coordinate 37,408,993 downwards.
ATCTATAAAATGCAAAATTATTTAATAAATTTTTTATCGAAAAATATTAGTTTATAAAAGCACTATAAAATTTAAGGACATCAAACAAACAGACGACGCATTTGAAGAAAAAAGTTAAAATAATATATTTTAGTAATTTTTTAAAAATATCCCAATGAAAATATCAGATCATCCTTATGTAAAAAAAAATATATGTTAAAAATAAGAAGTATGAAATTCACAATAGTAGTATTTTTATAAAAGGACTCTTGGCAATCTCTTTCTTATAGGAAAATTTAAAAAACCATTTGGTATTTCTCTTTTTATGTAGCGCTCTGTGATACTTTCTCTTACAAAATAACGAATTTCACCAACAATTAATTTAATATTAAAACTTTTCTCTCTACAAAAGAAAAAAGCTTTTTCTTGTTTTACTCGTATATCGTATTTTTATGCCAATCGCATTCACTTGAAAAAAAAAAAAAAAATTTAAAGACTATTTAAGCCTTTGGCAGTTGGCTGTGAAAATGTAATGTATTAAAAATAAAAATAGATATTTTCAGTTCAGTTAAATATTACATTTTTTACTTATCCTTTTTACTTTTACGATACCCGAATACGAGAATAAAACTATTTTGAGTTTTTTCTAAAATTGGAGAAACGAACTGAAGAATTGTTATAAAAAATGCAAAACGCTTTTGTATGCATTCAAATTTATATGGAAAATTAAAAATATATACAACAACAACAACAACAAAATACACTCAAAAGTGTTTTTGAGAAAATTGTTATTTTTTTTTTTTACAATAATGAAAATTTGTTTTAGGAAAACTGGATACCTGAAACGCGTATATCAAGCTTATATTTTCCGGTATACAAATTATTTAAAAAAGAATACAAAATTAAGGATAAAGAATTTTTGTTTTAAATTTAATCGCTTGTGGATTACTATTATGTTTTATAATAAAAGCTTTTATTTTTAAAAATTTTCTATCTAAATTGTTTCGCTTTCACTTATGCCATTACTTTTAAATTAGATCGGATTCTATAATCCTTTGTGTGTGTAATCCAATACTTTTTAGCTTAGCAGTTTTTCTAAAAAAAAAAAAAAAAAAAAAAAAAAAATGGATTTTCTTCTGGTAAATTATACTCGAAAGAAAACATTCTAACAAGCAACATGATACAACAACAAAATAAATGCATACTTGTATTTTGCAATGGCAAAAACAAGATTAAAATTGCATGTTGTAAAAATTTCATATGTACATTTGTAAAGAAACACCTTGTAATACATAAATTCATTTTTATTGATGAAAAGTCATTTATTTTATTTTTTATTTTTTTTTTTGTATTTTATTTTAAATTTTATTTCATGCATGTGATGTATACATATTATATGTTACTGCATTCTATTGAGTATCATATACACATTTTAGAAACCACAGGACGTGATTAGTTAACCAAAAGAATAAATTATATATGTATATGAGTAGGTACATAATATACATATCTACTAAATCCTCACATATAAGTATGTATGTAAAAATCATATTATTCATTTAACATTTGAGGTTTTATTTTATTTTATTTTTTTCAGTTTTTCCCACACGAAAACATGTATGTCTCAATTTACATAAAGAATAATATATATATTTTTTTTTATTTTTATTTAGCATGCAGTTAGATATTTTTTTTTTATTTTTTTTTTTGTATAAATATTAGCACATTCATTTATTTCATTTAAAATTCAGGATTATATTTTAAATATTGATATAACATATTTTATTTTATTTTATTTTTTTTTTCATTTTAATTTTTATGTATTTTTCTTTTTTTTTTTTTTGATTTTTTTATTTTCTGTGAAAAAAGGAACATATGAGATTTGTTTTTTTTTTTTTTATTCGTATTTTATTTGGTAAATTTTACAAAAATTAATCAATAATTTTTTTGTTTTTTTTTTTTTTGTCTTTCTCGTATGTAAATAAATTGAAAATTAAATTATACGAAATATACAAACAATAAAAATACAAAAAAATTTTTGACATAAAAAATGAATTAATTGTTTTAAAATTTGAATATTTTTGTTGTTTTTTGTTTTTTTGTTTTTTTTGTAATGTATATAAATATGTAGTTATATAGCAAGAAAACAAAAAAATTAATATATGTATGTTTATTTTTTTTATTGAATTAAAAATTCAACTAGAAAAAAAAAAAAGTATTTGATTTTGAACAATAATAACCTAGTTTTAAATTTAGTTTCTGTAGGGCGTAGAAATACTAGCTACATATTTTCAGGATTTGATTCATAAATTTTTAAATATTGGTACTAAAAAATTAATCAAAATGAAATAAATAAATCTTACAAAAAAAAAAAAATAATAATAATAATAAATCTAAAAAATGTGCACAGTTTATATATTTTTTTTTTGTCTTTCTAAATTTCTTGTTTTTCTAAGTTTCTAAATTCATTACTAAGGCACTAGTTTGGAAAGAAGGGGGGGTTTAAAAAAAAAGTAATACGATAAATTGGGTTTTCCTTTGCTCTTTTGATGTAATTTCCTTTCCTCTTTATAAATATACTCTACGCTATGCAACATGGTTTTGAAAAAGTAAAGAAAAAAAAATACAAATTCACCCTCTAATGGTCTTTATTTGATTTAAAGCTCTTTACAAATTGGCAACTTCTAAATTGCACAAAGAAATTCTATTCCTTTATAAATTTAATAAAGTAAAACAAAAAAAAAAAAAACAAAAAAATATAGCGCATGTACTTTTTTCATATCAAATAGGGTATATACCTATACCTACAAGTAAGTATATCTTTAGTTTATCAATTATCTGCTTTCAGCTTATTAAAACAACAACATAAAAGGAAAAGTAAACATATAACAAAAAAAAAAAATCTATATACCTAGACAAAACACAAATATAAAATAAGTATGTACAATGATTATTGTTACTGGAAAAAATATTAAATTGGAAAATAACACAAAAAAAAAAAAAAAAAAACAATGATAAAAAGATATAATATTCTTGGCTTTAAAAAAGAAAAAGAAAAAAAAAAACTTAAAGTACAAATATGCTGTGTGGATAACACGAAGAATAATCTGAAGAAAAAACAAAATATCTATTTATCCTAGGTATAAAAGGAAACGAAAACAAAACTCTGATTATACGGTTAAATTAGTTGATTGGAATCTCATTTCTGTTAATGCAGCAAGGATAATATTGAAAAAAGAAAAAAAAAAAAACAGAAAATAAAACAAAACAAAGAACAAAACGTCGTCTTATACATTATAAGGATTTTAATTTCCTTCATTTTTCGTTTTTTTTTCTATATCTTTTTCACCCTCCTAATGTTTTTCTTTATTTATTTTGTTGTTGTTGTTGATATTTTCTTTGTTTTTTTTTTTTTTTAAATAGGAAAATTTTAATTTTCATTGAGAATTATAAAGTTTCAACAATATTACAAAAAGAAAAATGTTTAAAAAATTTGAAATATAAACTTCAAAAATAAAAAAAAAAAAATAAATAAATAAAAATAAAAAAATGAAAAAAAATTATGTACAAATATTTATAAACGAGTATCTTTTGGTTTGTGGAAAAATTTTTTCTTTAAATATTCTAAAATTTTGTACGTTTTAGACAAATTATGCAAAAAAAAAAAAAAAAAAAATACAACATTTTTTTTTCCACTTTTTGTTGTGTGTGAAGAGATACATATTGCACAGGATAATTTAAGATAATTATCATCATCTTCATAATTATTGCTGTATCTGTATCTACATCATTATATTGTTATTATTAATTGAGTAAAAAAAAATACTACAGAAAATTAAACTGTTTCAATGTTTGTTTGTTTGTTTTTTTTTGTATTTTAATTTTTTCTCTTTTTTATTATTAATTTTTTGGTTTTATCCTTTTTTTTTTAGATAAAAATATATTAAATCTAATTCTTTTACTGATAAATCGTTATCTAGAGATTTTTTTTTTTTCAAACGAAGCATAAAAAATTAAAACAAACAAAAACAAAAACAACAACAAAAAATAAATAAAAAAAATAAAAAAAAAAAAAACATAAATAATATTAACATAATGTTGAAACAAAAGGTGAAACAGAAAACAGAATAGAAAAAAATATTACAAACACAACAAACTACAATACAAAGAGGATTAAAGAAGAAGAAAAATAAAGAAAAAAAAAAAAAAACATATTTTACTGTGATGGTGTTTACATTTGATATCAAAAAAGATTTTTATTGTCACCGTAAACTGTTCATTGAAAACAAGAGTAAAGCTTAGATTTATATCGGTTCTTTTTCCAAAACATAAATACTATTTTTAATATGTGCTATATAGTGTAGGTGGAGTATACCTAATGTAAACAAGGACATTATAATTTTAATATATACATTTTTATGTATATACATGTACTTATGTATATTTCACTTAGGTGAAGAAATTGCTTTAATTATGCGGATTAACATTTTAGATGGGATCCTTGATAACAGTGTTTAGTAAGTCAGGCATTCAACTTTATTAGGCTAATTTGAATAACGAAAAAATAGAGTGAAAAAAATAAAAAATTAAAGAAAACAAGAAAATAGAAAAGAGAAAAAATTTTTTTTTTTGAAAAAAAAAAAATAAATAAATAGAAAAAAAAAACATTGAGAGAAAATATTGTGTGTGTAAAATGTTGACTCTATAAATGTTTTGCACTTTTAAAGAAAATAAAAAGAAAGAAAGCATTGAAAAAAAATTAACTTAGAAGAAAAAAAAAATTCAAAACATAAAATAAAGATAAAGAAGCATAAATTAGGTGACCCAAATAAAAAACAGAAAGAAAGAAAAAAAAAAATAGATAGAATAAAAAACAACATGAAGAATTGTTTTCGCCTTTATTTTGGTTTTTACTTTGAACATCCTAATTTATCAAAGTCTATCCTATGATTTTTTTTCTTATAGGAAAATTTAATTATTTTATTTTGTTTCTTTTATTTAATGTTTGGGTGTGTGTGTGTGTGAGTGTTTTTTTTTTATTATTGAAAATAAAATTAAAAGAATTAACAGATTTTTCAACTGAAAGGAAATCTGTTTAAACAAAAAGGTCCTTTATGATAGATATCAAAATTAAATTTAAATAAAATGTATAATTTTCATTAGAATGAAAAAAAAAAAAAAAAAGAAAAGAAAATTTGTAATGTGTTTGTAGTATATCCTTTTGGTAATTAGCTAAAAAATAAACATTTTTTCCAGTTAAATTATTTTGATTCTTGAAATAGATTCTTTTTTTTTTTTTTTTTTTTTTAAATAAAATTAGCGATATTCGTTTTAACCCGAAATGTTTTTAGTGTAGGTTTTTTATTGATATTTTTTTAAAAGCGAAACTAAAGCTTGCATTTCATCATGTCGAAGGATTTTAATTACGATCTTCTATTTGCGTACAAATGTAACAAATTATTTATCGTTTGGATCGAGAAAAACTCGAAAAATCAATTAATCTTGAATCAATCAATTTTGATAGGTGTTTTGAGCCACAGGACATTGTATTGTATTTTTTATAGGACAGAAAATTTCATTAAAAAATATGAAATAGCCTAGACAGCGGGAAAAACTACATAGACATACATTTTTTTTTTTTTTTTTGGATCTAGACCTTCGAAATAACATACATTTTTAATCAATAAACATTTGAGGATAAAATCTTTATTGAATTTACTGAAAATTATTCCTTAATTATATTCTGTTTATTTTTATTAAAAAAAGAATTTTAATTCTAATAATAAATTGAATCACAAAATTCCAAATTTATACAGCATAATAAATTTCTGTAATAAAATTTCACTTAAGAAATTCGAAACTATTTTATAATAAATAATTTATTTATTTCATTTAAATGTTGAATATGATTGACAATCGGTTTTTATAAATAATTTATTATTTCGTTTTATTTATCTGAATTTGTATTTTTAGTATTTGTTCTTATTATATTATGATTCTATAAAAGATACACATTAATTTTAGAACTGAAAAATTTTTTCTGTTTAAATATACATAGATACATTATAGAGTATGAACATTCATAAATACTTGTATACTGTATGTATATGTATATTTATCTCAATTATGTGACTTCTTTGATTGTTTACAAAATTTATAAAATTTTAACAAATAATTTTAGAATATTTGATCGTTGATTTTATTTTACATAGATACATGAATTGTTATATCGATTTTTAATTAAAGGAAAAAAAATTTTCGTTACAATGACAATTTCATAAGTTAATCAAGAACAACAAAAAAAAAGATATAGGTAACTGAGGAAAAATTCAATTTTAAAATAAAATAAATAAAATTACGTGAAATTTAAATAAAGTTGAAATTGAATCGAAAAAAAAAATACAGTGTGAGTTTCGAATTAAAAAAAAAAGAAGAAAAGTTGTGAATTTCCTTCAAATTATACCGTACACAATATTTTATTTTGAATTAAATCTGAAAGGTTTACAAGATTTCGTCTTACGCGGAAATAATAAACTGTGAAATTGGTAAGGAGGATTTTCACCTTCCCTATATACGATGAGAATCGATCCTTAGTATTCTTAAGCTTGCTTATGCTTTCCTGTCATAAGTGTACCTATCAGTTTAACGTGAAATGTAAACCACAATTCGTTCAATGGAAAAAACAAACTAAAGAAACTTATGTATAATTTTCAACAGAAAATAAAAAAAAATTCATAACGCCTTATCGTTCTTTTTTCTTCTTTCTTTTCCCCCTTCTTCCGTTTCTGATAAATTTTATTTATTTATTTCCTAACCCAAATTTGCATTGTCTATATTTTATATAGTTAAATGTGTAAGTGTAAATTGACCATAATACATAATTTATTGTCAATATTTATTTATTGTTTAACTTATAATCAGCTGTTAATAAAAATACAAATATTACTGTTATTTGTACATTACACGATATAAAGTCGCCTAGATACGAAAATAAACACATTTTCTAGAAATATATGTATATAAACTAAATTTTTATTGGATCCTATAATATCCTAATCTACAAATACTTTTCTTTCCTTTTTTTTTTTTTGTTTTTGTTTTTGTTATATTGCCATTTTCGTGCACAATAATGATTACGTAAATTGTATTATTATACATATACATATATTTTTGTTATCGTTATTCCAAGTGTTTGTAATGAGCTTTGAAAAAAACGATAATCTTAACACCCAAAAAGATATATCATTCATAAATCAAGGAGCTAAAATTGCGCACCTGTGATTTTTTTTTTTATAGCTCATGAATCAATTCAATTTCTTTATTTTTTTTTTTATTTTACTTTTTTTTTTTTACTTTTATTATATTTGCCGCCGTAAGCTATTACTTTTACTTGTACACTCGTACTTCATGTTATCATTTATTCTTAGTCTTTTTCACTATAAAAGGACTCGAATTCATGTTGAGTTAAAAAGAAAGAAAAAAAAAAAAATAAAATAAAAATAATAAAAATAAAACATAAAATGTCACAAAATGAAAATTTATAAAAATTGTCATTTGACGTTGATTCTCGTAATTTATTTACTAAGAAATGAAAAAATATAGAAAGTGAGTATATTTTTACTTTTGTGTTGTGAGATTTTAAGTCACAAAATATTAATTTTTATAGGAAAATAAGGAAAATAAACAGATTTCAATTCAATTTTTATACACGTAGAAAATATTTTTGTAATAAAAACAAAAAAAAAAACAAAAAAAAATCGAAAATTAAATACTATTTTCAATTCTTGCATGAAAAATGAAAATGTAATAACGATTTTATTTTAATATCATGAGACTTTTTCTATAATAGGAATAGTCAGATACATGTGATATCATATCACAAGGATATTTTTAGTTGTAATTTTAACAGTTACTACAGGGTGGTTTAAAGAGAAATATTTAAAAAAAAATTTCTTGATTTGTAACACAATCATTGATTGTGGTTTGTTTGAAAAAAAAAAAAAAGGAAACATATTATTGACTACTTTTCTTTTGGTGAAAAATGAAAATTTCTCATTACAAACTCACCAAAAATTTAATAATAATATTTCAAGCTCTAAAAGTATGAAGGCTTACTTTAATGGGAGCAAGATTCTTTGATGGTCTGGACAACATAGCTAATATCTTACTAAAGATTTGTTCAAAATTCGATATGTTTTTTAGGATTGGACCATGTTATTCCTACTCACATGTCCAAAGATGTTATTTTCACTCACATCTCAAAGGTTACTCATAATGGGCATTTAAGCCTCTAGGTGGACTTGCTTCTTATAAGCAAACAGTCCGACCTAACATACCCCAAATTTTCGGACTTATAAGATAAATTTTCGAAATTTACTGAATTTTCAAATTTTGTACAGATTTTCACAATTTTTTCAAAAATTTTAATTTAGTGTCCTGTGAACTTATAAAATTTTAGGTTGAAATTTTCCTAAATTATGGTTTACTAATATTGTAAATATTTCAAATCTTATCAAACTATTTTATTATTGCATGAGTTTTTTATCATAAAACACCACGCCTTAAATAAAATTAACAAGAGTTTTTCCTAATAAGTAACATTTATCAGATATCTGAAAATTTTATTACTATAAAAATAAATTGTCAATATTTTCTAACAAATATTGTGTTTCATGAAACAATGTTTTTCACAGTTTACTTCTACTTAAATTGTCATGATAAAAATGAGTTTATTGCACTTAAGGCACTTTTCGTTTTTTTTTTTTTTTTGTTTATTCGTTTAATTTTACATGTATTGATAAGATACATGTTTTATTTTTCCGTTTCCTTATGTCCGTGACTTTATAATCTACATGAGAATGTATATGTGTTACAGAAAATCATTGCTTTTTAATTACATTACGTATATATTTATTCCCTTTTATCAAGTACATTTTGTTTATTGCGTACATAATTTAACAAGGATTATTTTTTTATAACTGTCATACAATTAATCCTTATATAGGCACACTCATAAAAAAAAATACCAATTGTGTACTTTCATGTTCATATTGAACTTTGAATTTTCTTTTTTAGTTGTGAACAGTTTAACTAGAAACTAAAACTTTTAATATCTTGTTTGTTTATTTCTAATTTAATTCGTTTTTATTTTTAATATACTTTTTCATATTAACTTTTATACTACCACACATTGTATAAACCCTAAAATTTATCTTGCTTGTGATGTGAATGATTAAGAAAAATTACACCAACACATAAATTAAAAACAAAAAACAAAAAAAAAAAAAACAAAAAAATGAAAGAAAAAAAAAACAAAAAAAAAAAGGATGAATCAGCATATCATCTTGAATGCCAGTATAAATTAAAGAGGTCAAACTCAATTACGAAAATAGTAAGACACATGAGGAATAGTAATGATTACTAGCATTTAAGAAATAATCAATGTCACAATGTTATTAATAAAAAGAAACAGAAAAAGAAAAAACAAAAAAAAAACAAAAAAAAAACAAAACAAAGAAAAATCATTCGGATGTAACATGCGGAAAAACAAGGATTAAGAAATCATCATTAACCAGCATAAAAATTAGTAGATAATGTCAATGAACATCATCAGTTAGATGATTGAAGTTTTTTTTTATAAGTTTAGTAAAAACTATCAAAAAAAAAAAACATAAAAAAAATTATTACCTAAGGTAACCGTGCCAATTGTGAGATTCTTGTGGAAATTATGTAGGAGATTTGAGTATTTTTCATTAATAATTAAGTAAGTAGTTAAACTAAGAACAGCGAGCGATATGATATTCGATAGTTTACTGGAAGATCATTGCTCAGGAAAGGCAAAGGTTTTGGGTTCGATCCCCGGTCTGATCGAATGTCGTTTTTCTTTTTTTAGTTTACTACAATTATTATAATGTATGTTATTTATTTGAATTACAACGAAACTGAATGAAAATAATTGTATGTGCAGGTAATGTTGACAGTGATCAAATTAAGTCAATTTACTTTTTTAAATGAAGTTTCATAGAAAATCATATTTCTGAAGAAAAAAATAGAGACTGTGGAACTGTTAAAATAACTTAAACATAATATATTCGAAGGATATACTTGGTCATGACATGGACGGATACAAGTAAAAATACTGTATACAACAGGTATCAAAATAGGTATATTTACCCTACAAAATAAAAGTATATTATTTTAATACAAAACTTTTATATAACATAACTTATTTCCTTTATACTTCTATGTATAAATTTCTATTTTTATTATTATTCTTATTATTTTACAGTTAAGTTATATATTTTTATTATATAATTTCATATTTTGATAGAACATCTTAAAACTTTCACTCTAAGGTATAAATAAACATACATATTTCTCAGTTAAATCACAGGATAAGAATTAATAAGTACTAAAATAATATACTTAGTTAAAAATATTCGTGATTATTTTAATAATTTTACAAAACTATTTTTGTATTTAATTTAAAAGATATTGGCTTTTGTTTAATTTTATTACAGAATTTAAAAAAGAAATTCTATATTTCAAGTTTACCACATTTTTAAGAAGAAAAATAAAGTTTTTTTTTTTTTATTTAATTTTAAAAGTAATTAAAATTTTATTATTAAAATATTATGATTGTAATTTTCCTTCTAAGTAGCTACTTATTTGGAAAACAAAAAAAAAAATAAAAAATAAAAAATAAAAAATAAATAAATAAAAATAAAATATTGCATTAAATTTTTAAGATATTTAAGATTTTTTTGATTTTAAATTTTCAACGTATTGCAAATATTTTATGATTTTTTTTTCTCAGATTATTTTTTTATAAGAAGTATTGTTTTGTTAGTATTACCCTAAACTTTTTTTCTTTACAAATATATACATTCTATATTTATTAATATGTATTTAAATATAGATTGTAATTTTTGAAATTACATAGTATAGTTATGAATTTTATTCAAAACAAAATAAACTTTTATAAAACAAGCCAAAAATTTAATGAAAATACAAAAAAAAAAAAAAAAAACAAAACAAGAAAAACAAAATCTTTACACTAAAAAATTTATTCTTTATTATTATTTACAAAAGTCCTTTTGAACTTTTTGAATTCATTGTGTATATTTGTTATTTATGAACTTTATACTCTGAAGAAAGTTTTTCATTTTGTTGTTATGAAAATTGATAATATAAAAAAAATAAAAACTAAGTAAATATTATTTTTATTGTACACACACACATACATATAAATATTTATATGTATAAATTTCTTGTTTAATTTAAATTCAAATAGTTTTAATAAAAACATCTATAGATACTCCATAGTGCAAATACACCAGTGTACATAAAAGAACAAAGTGCGAAATTTTATCAACATAAAAAGATCTTTAATAAAACATAGCAAGAACAACAAAAAAAAAATTAATCCAACAAAGAGAAAAAGTTTAAAAAAAACGACTTATTAAACTTTACTTTCTTTTACAAAATTTAGTAGCTTTCTGATATTTTAAAAGTTTTTGACATATTTTACGAACTATGTTACAAAAGAAAGAAGAAAACTTCTTCTTCGATGGCCATATCGCTCATATCGCTCATATCGATCCAGAGTCCGGGGTCTGCTCCAGTTAACTTTAAAAAACTTTACGTTTTAACTTCATAATGCAAGAACAGTGCATCAAAGGTGAATACGGCGAACCCCAATAACGCAAAATATATACATACATATGTAGGTACATTTTTCGCATTATACAAAACCAAGATCGCAAAAATTTAGATCTGAATTTTTTTTTTTTTCATTATAACCAGATGCAGTATAATGCATGGTTGGTTGGTTGGTTGAAGTGACGGTTCTCAGAAGCTTCTGAAAACCCAATTAGCACGGAGAGTGCTGTTTTGATACCACAGTCCACACACCTCGCAGTTAGTTGTCGAGTCAGACGGTTGTAGAGTTGTCATAGAGTTGTTGTAGAGTGGTGGAATGCTCGCCTGCCAGTATAATGCTTACAAACATATATTTTCTTATTACATACATACAATTTAATGAACACCCTTAACAAGGATATTTCTGGCATAATTTTCTACTATTAGAGCTTCAATTGCATTCCAAAAGATAATTTCATGCAAACACGCTTGTTCTCTTTCCCTTTGAAAAATAAAAAATCTGATTTTTTATTTCTGAATTTTTTATTTATTTTTTTTTTTAAACAATTTGTTTTTTTTTTTTTTTTGAATCTGTTTTATTTATTTTTTTAATATTATCCTTGTTTCATTGTTTTCTTTTCCATGTTAGAAAAATTTTTTGGCTTAGGAAAATACAATTTTTTTTCTTATTTATTTATTTATTTTTTTTTTTTTTTGCGAAATAAAAACGTATTTACTTTTTCCTTTAACAAAATTAAATAAAAGAGAAAAAAAAAAAAATTTGTATGTAGCTATGTAGATATAGTTGATAAGTATATTTAATTTTTAAGTTAAATCTTATTAATATTCCTGTTGTTGAATATCTTAAATAAATAATTTAATTCAACATGAAAATTTTTTTTATTTTTTTTATGCTAAAAAGTAACATGATTTGTATTCTCTATTTAAACTTAAAAGTTTCTACAAACCTATTTTATTTATTTTTTTTTTTCATCTTTTTTTTTTTTTTTTGTTCACAGTCTATATTTGTATAGTTTTCTATTTAAATTATATCAAACCCGCCATTTTGTTAGTTACGCTATATCAAAAAAAAAAAAAAAAAAAACAAAACCCTTAACTTTATTTTCTGTCCTTTACCACATAGCAGTTACCATAATGTAGCTTTTAGCTATTTTTTGCCTCTTTGAAGGAAAGAAGAAAAAAAAAAGCAAACTTTAAAATGATCGGCATTAAGTTTATTTTAATGAAAAAAAAAAAATTTCGTTTTCACAGAAACAGAAACCATCTTTATCATTAAAATTTTTTTTAGTAATTTATTGACATTTACATTTTGCCATTTCACACAAATGTAATATCCTTTTTCTGGTGGAATTCTTGAAAATCGAATTTTTAGTTTGTGTTTAGTTAGTTTTCTTTTTATCTAGTAAAAATTTATTATTGTACATTTTTATTTTTTGCCGACTAAAAAATTTCAAATTCTCTTTTCGCCTTTTTTTCTTCTTCTTCTTCTTTAAATACATAATATTGGTCAAAAAATATTCTGTTTTTCTTTTTAAATTATAGATTTTCGTATTTTTCGTTTTTTATTTTTTTTTTTCAAACTGTGAAATATGTAAATTATGTTAAAAGTTGTTATACATTGATTAATCATGCAATTTTTCATGAAAACTTTTCAAAAAAAGTTTTTCTATTGAAAATTTAAAGAAACAAAAAAAAAAAAATAAAATAAATAAAAAATCAAAAAGTTAAAGTAAATTAAAAGTGCAAATACAAATAGGAGTTTGTATGAAGTTTTAAAATAAATTACGTTTTATTTTTTAAATAATTTCAATTAAATTTGAATTTTTGAGATCTCTTATGTGCAATCAAAAATTCCAAAATAATTAAGCACAGGGTGTAACGGAAAAAAAAAATCATCAATCATTAGGTTTTCTCTCTTTTTCAAATAGGCTTCTCTATTTTGAAAATATAGTTTTTTATTTTGGAACTCACTTTTATTTTGAACCAGTAAAGAAAATTTGAAAATTTCCAATGTCAAAGTAAAAAACAGAAGTCTCATCGAGGAAAACATAAAATCACATGACAATGAAAAAACAATATTTAGTCTGTAAAGTAAGAAGGAGGTCAAGGCTTTAGATGGGCTGTAGCCATCTTCTATGAAGGAAGAGAAGGATTATGTCTGTAAGACTCCTTAAAATTGAATGGAAAATATGTAGAAGACTTTTATGTTTTTCAAAAATGATTTTTATCATGTGATTTTTGTTTATTGTAACCAACCCGATTTTTTCTAGAGGAAATTTCAAAATTATTCAAAAGTCAGTAAGTAAGATTTCCCAAAAAGACGCACTGTGATCAAAATGATAAAGTGAGAAGTCGCCTGGATTTAAATAATTCTCTAGAACTGATGGTTCTTCATGGAGAAGTCGGGTTTTTTTTAATGTGAAAAAGTCAATTTGACATAAAAGGTTAATTTTGTGCAAATAAAAAAAAAATCAGGTAAATTTTATTTTTTTTGTTTGTTTTATTTGCAATTAAATTTTTATTTTTGCTCCACAAAAGTTATATGCATTAATTTAAAATTCAATGAATTGGTCAAGGTAAAATTTATTTATTTATTTATTTTTATTTTTTCAAATCATATATATTCTGTGATAAATATAAAAATAGAGTCCATTTTATATGTACAGGTAATTTTTTTGACATCACTGTATACAGTTTCACTTACCTACCGTATATACGTAGTTTTCCAAACTCAAAAAACTTTTTTTTTTGTATTTCTGAAAAGTGCATATTTTATGCAAATTTTTGTTTTAAAAATATTTGATGATGATGATTATAAGTTGAAATATACATATAAATATTTTTGTATGTTATGAAAAAAAAATTAAAATATTTTTAAAAATAAAAAAAATATATATATTATAATATACCAACATAACCATGATTTATTTGTTTAACGAATCTGCATAATGGATGTTTTGAGAAAATTTTCAGATGTTCAAATATATTCATGTAAATTTGTTTTGTTTTTTTTTTTTTTTTGTATCTGTAATGTATACATGAAAATGTGCAGTATGTATATTTTATGTACATTATATTCTTTCATCCTTGTTTTTAAAATTAACAAATATATAAATAATAATTATAATAATAATTTTATACAGAATACAGAAATTTGAATAAATTTGAAAATTCAATTAGCTAACAAAATACTAATTACTCAATGTATAAATTCAACTATACATATGTACATATGTACATGTAAAAAGTAAAGTTTTTTTTTTTTTTGTATTGTATTTAGAATGAATTTTTAATTATTCCGTCCATCACATATTTGTTCATATGAGGATAAAGAAATAAATAAATTATGAAAATAAGAAGTTAAAAAGTTCGATGATAGAGATTATTATTTTTTAAAAAAATATCTAAAATTTTTTTATGGTTGAATTACACTATAAAATTTCAAAAAAAAAAAATTATTTTACCTTCCGGATGTTTTAAACCAATTTTAGTACATTTTTTCTTTGAACAATTTTCCTTTTGAATCTTTCGCATATCATATTATATTTTCCAACCGCATCTCTACTGAAATTTTTTGAATTTCAATATTTTTGTTCGTTTGTGTGTTTATAGGTTTTGATACATAATAAGTACTTTTTGTATCCTTTCTAAATACACATCAACGGATATTAAAAATGATTTTTCATGTGAAAAAATATTATAATCCTATTAAAACAAAAACTGTACATTATATGTATAACCTTTTCTCAGTTGTTTCGAGGATACATCACTTTAAATTTTAGATGAAAAATTTTTTTTCAATAAATTTACATAAAAAAAACAGAAAGAAAAAAAAAAAACACAAAATTTTTAAATAATTCAGAATATCCCACCTGAAAGTTATTTCTAAATTTTCAAAATTTATGGATTTTTTTTTTTTGACTGAAAAAGACGATTTTTTAAGATAAATTTTCTTAACACAAATAAAATTGAACAGAAAATATTTTCAGATTTTCAGCACATTATGTTGATAAAATTATTTTGTTCTTCTTTTTTTCTACAGCCTCATAGTCCTTGAAAGGTCCTTTGTCTCTAAGAACCTAATTTGTCCGTTTTTATATTTTTTGATTTTACAAAACTCAAAAAATTGAGGAAAAAAAAATAAAAAAAACGTTTTTTTATTAAAAAAAAAAATATTAAAACCGTAAAAAAAATATTGTTCAAGTTTAATCTAAAACCTCAAAGTAAAAAAAAAACAAAAATTATTATCATATAATATACAATCAAGTAAAAGTTTAAACACAAAATTGAAAAGAAAAAAAAAACAAACAAAAAACAAAAAAAAATATGAAAGGTTTATTGAATAAACATAAAACCATAGATTTTTATATTATTTAAATTTTTTTTATGCTTCTTTTAGATACATCTTAAGTATTCTTGTGTAGAGTATATATACAATTTATTCAATGAAACACCTGGTATTAAAAGAAAATATAATACAAAAATTTTTAAAATACAAAAAAAAAAAAAATAAATAAATAGAGTACACACACACACACACACAAAAATTTGCATATAATAAATATGCCATGAGTGTTTACTACTATAAGAGAGTCTGTTAAAATAAATTGATTTAATAGATTTATGATATCTATTTTATCTTTTAATGAATTTATAATGTATCACCATAGAGAATATGGTTTATTTTTTTTTTTTGTCTTCTTCTTTTAAGAAAATAGATAAATTCTATATGTTATTTTAGATTACTGTTTTTAATACGGTAAATTCATTTAAAATAATATTTTTATAGATGAAAAAAGGACCAAAAAAAAATTGTATGAAAATTTGTAAGAAAAAAAAAAAAATAAGTAAATTTTATCATGAATAAGAAAGTGATAAAATAAAATAAATGAAATTCATTTGTATAGTATTTGAAAATTGAAAATTCAAATATAGAAATGAAAATATTCATGTTTTGTATATTAAAATCATCATGCATTGAAAACAATTCATTTGTGAAATTTTTGAAGAAAAACAAAAAAAAAAAATTACAATTGTTTTTCATTTTTAGATATTTTCAACTTTTGTTGTTAATATAAAAATTTAAATTTAAAGTGATATTTTTGGAATTGGTGGATTCCGAAATTCTGAAAATTTATCTCAGGTTTTTCACACGCTACAAATTCAGGCGGCTGATGCAAATAAATTCCAATTTTATTTAAAATGAACATACATAAATGCTCAGTCTGCATATACATATGTATTGGATTAGTATAGAGAAGCCTTCATTGACTGTTCACTCCAAATGCGTGTCTGGTGTCATGCCTTCGAAAAATGTATTTCCCAGACATACAAGATATTCCAAGAAAATCTATAAATTTTATATCTGAACCCACCTTCTAAACGTACTTTGGAATATGGTCAATCTTTTATAAATAGAACTCTCAAAATTCTGGAACACTCATCCATCATATGTGTTCTTCTTTCTAATAAATAATCCAAATGTTTAAGAGGGGCATTCATAAAAATTTTAAATATCGATTTTTTTAAATTTAATGATTCTTTTCAAATTCATAGCAAAAATTTGATATCTGAAACAATTTTGAAGGCAAATTTTTTTTTTTTTCACTAACAAAAAATCATAAAATTAAATTTTAAATTTAAATTTTTAACGATAATTATGTGGAAAAACTGTTTTCTTTTTTCTTAGTCATCCTTTCACATTCAAAAAAAAAAAAAAAAAAAATCGAACCCAATTTTTTTGCTTACATGAATTAAACTTCAATTCATTATACGTCTTGGCAATAAAAAAAAAATTATTTTATGACAAATATTGATTGATTGAAAATTTGCCAGTATATTTCTGTTCAAGAAGATATAGAGGACAATCATTGGTAAACTGTCATATAGTATAATACGGTACATGTATGTAACAAGCGAGTACATGAACACAATAAAATATCTCTTGAAAATCTATCTTTTTTTTTTTTTTTTCATATTCTGTTTGAAGACTGTATAGCTACATATATTGAGTCCTTTTAAAAGGCTTTTTTCTTTAATGAAGCAAAATCACTAAATCCTTCTTAATCAGATTACATTCTATGGAAACGAGAAAGTTTTTACCATTTTTTTTTATTTTGAAGTTTTTGAAAGATTCTAATTTTTTTAGGTTGGGTTTTTTTTTTTTATTTTTGTGATTTTTGTTTTTTTATTTAAAAAAATTTTTTTTTTTTTTTAATAAAAATGTTGAATGATTCGTATGATGAATCTACATATTTCTTTTTGATACAATTTTATAAACGTGAAATACGATTATATTGATGCTGACATGTAGCAAAGCATTCTGATATTTTTGACCCACATAATTTGTAAAAGAACAAAAGAAAAATATTTAATTTTTTTTTTTGTAGCAAGATACTTCATTTGCATACAATTTTTGTGGGAATTTCCAGCCCTTTTTCCAAAGCTTAAGCTTTTCTCTTTTTTTTTTTTTCATTACACAATGCGTACAATCCAATTATTAAATATTACAGATGTATTGTCAAAAAAAAAAAAAAAATAAGTACACTTTTCAGCTTCAAATCTTTCCATTTCAATTGAACTGAGCGTATATGTTCGGTAATCAAATATGTGTTCTGTCTATTGACAAACCATCCTTATCATACAAGTAAATTCGATTTTTTTTTTTTTTTTGTGGTTCAGTATGTCTGAATTAATATATAGCAGTATAAACAAAATTGTCAAGGAAACTTTAAATTGAGGTGATACAGTCCTCTGAAGAGTATAATCATCAAATGTGGTGAAAATAGCTGAAGAGTTACCTAAACTAATAGAAGAAAAAAAAAATTCTTTTTTTGCAATTTTGTTCTTTAAAAATCTTCAAATTTCAAAGGATACAAAGCTTATAAAGTTTAAAAACAAATGTAAATTCTTTTGAAATGAAGTGAAAGAACAAATGTACTAAGGGCAAAGTATAAGGATATCGTATTTATATTGCTCTTTTAATAGCTAATATGTTATTATGTTTACAATAAAACAGAATATCACTTTAAAAAAGAAACGTACATGTATACATATATGTGTACATATTTAAAATTCATCCTATATTATACTCACATATCGTATTTCTTACATATGAAACTAAAATATTTTGTATACACAATAAGTTCACTTTTCATATTTATTTATTGCTTTTTAACGTATATCCTATACAATCAATTTCTCGTTTCGTAAAATCTCAAAAAGTCCACCATATTATTAAATTTTGAATGAAAAATACCTGATTGAGAATGAAGGAATATTTCAGTGGAATAAATATAGTACAAAACGATATACATATGTATGTGTATCTATACAAAACATATGTACATAATATGTAGAAAAGAAAAACGTGTTGAAGATATATTATAAAAAGGTAAAAGTATCTGTATAACATATTGTGCTATATACAATACATATGAACATACATATGTATATAAAATCTACCATGTGGAAAAGTGATTTTTGTGGGCGAGAAAAGCCATAATACAATACATTGAAAACGTGTGAGATTGTTGATTTTAATTTTGTGATAGCATTTTGAATTTAGGAATATATATATTAAAAAATAAATTGTATACATACTTACATATGTAGAATTCACATATGTATAAAGTTTTTACGAAACGAAAATGTAATAACAATCACCCTCGTTTTTAATAGACTAATAAATATCTAAAGTAACCTTTTGTGTACATGTAAAATTTTATATCTGTTTTGTATTATACATCGTAGAATTCGAATATACTTATATGGTTTTAAATTATTGCTGGAACGTTATTATTATGGATTTTTGAATACAAAAAGAACAAAAGAAAGAAGAAGAAGAAGCAAAAAAAAAAAAAAATATATATTCTTGATGAGAAAATGATATACTTGTACATACATACATATGGTATATGAATGAGAGAGGTAAAAGAGAGATTTTACATTTACATTTAAGAAAATTTTGAATTAATTAACCTACATGCATGATTCTTTTCCATATGTGGTGGCTTGAAAATAATATTCAATGAATGAAAAATGAATATAAAATGTATGGAAATGAGTATGTGATTTTCAAAAAGGAACTTGTGACTCAATAAAATGAAAGAAACATTATGAACTTCATGATAAAAAGTAGTTTATCATACATATATTTATATGTATGTACATACATATGTGTGTGTGTGTCAACAATATGATTGATAAGATTTTTATAATCGAAATTAGAGTTTTATTTTGATTAAAAGAGAGAGAGAAAAAAAATATGAATTCATGTAAAATAAGGACATTTACACAAATAAAATAGGAATAATTTATTTTAAGTTTTATTTAAAGTCCTTGTTCATTCTTGCACTCTGAAAAAGATGTTGTATTTAAAAAGGGAAATATTTGTAGGTTCAGTGTGAAAATTCCAATTATTTTAAAAGGTTTTTTACTATGAAAAAAATTAAAATTATTTTTTTTTTTTTAGAGAAAAAAGGACTTCTTAGGATTTCGTTTTGCATGGAAGTGATCTTAAAATAAAGAACAGGATCTCTACTTTCTACCCTAGTATAATTATTAAAAAAATGACAAGGAATCTATGTAGAATTGAAAATATTCTCGATGATTTTCAAAAATTTGAAATTGAGAAATCCTCATTTTTTGCAAAATTTGAAAAGCTGTATCTCGAAAACTAAAAGTAGTTCTTTGCAAAATTGGATTCAGGACTTTCCAAATAATTATTTTCAATCATTTAATCGGAATTCTGGACTATATGAATTTTCGTGAAAAATTCATAAGGGGTTAAGCCTTTCATTTTTCTCAATTTTTGAGTCAAAAATTTTTTTGTTCAGAAATGAGTTGAATTAGTGTCCTTGTTATAGATTTGAGTCTTATGAATTCAGAAAACGTATCCTTTCTTTGATACTCCAACTATTTCGTGAGCTACATATGTAAGAAAATCTTTACCTCGAGTGTATGAGCTAGGTGAATATTAAGGTAAAAATCTAAAAAGTCACTTTTTACTTTATTAATTTCCGAAAGTACATAAATTATAAAAACTGTATCTATTCGATGACTGTTTCAACATGAAATTGTAGAATATCTACTATATAATATATAAAACATCCTCATCATCGTCAAAATAGCAAAATGTGCAAATGTTTCTTGAACTTGATATTTATATATATGTGAAGGTAAATGTATAGACTTCAAAGAAAAAAATGATTTTTTAAGTATTTCAATAATATTTTTCAACTTTTTAAATTATTCACAGTCGTTTTTGCATCAAAAGATACACCTTTTGTACATCATTCCACTTTATTAATTATTTAAAATATACATTTTAGGAAATTATGAGGAAAAAAAAAAATGAAAATAAATTGGTAGCTTTTCAAAAGTTTTTAATCACTTTTAAAAGTTAATTGAGTAAAATATTATTAACTTTTATTGACTATTATTTTGATAATTTATTTTTAAAAAGTCTAGAAAGAAAAAAAAAATTAATAATTGATTACAAAGCATGAGAGAAAAATAATAATTATCATTTACATGAATTTAATGTGAGTTCGAGGTTCAATAAGGCAATCAGATTTTCTTCAAATTCTCGTTTTTTCTGTCAAAGATGAAATGAAAATAGTTTATCGTGCGAGATAAAGGAAATTTTATTATGGGTTTAATATTTTTTTTTTTCTAAAAATATACTTACTTTATTTTGTCTATTTTTCGTATAAAACACTTCAGTAAAGAAATTAAGTTTTCAGCGAGAAAGCTTTCAAAGAAAGTCGTACAGTTTCAAATTCCTGATATGAAGCGGTCATAGTTGGATTGATATTTTAAGGCTGAAATATATACTCATACGTATTTCATCAAATGTACGTATGAATGTCCAAATTCGAAGGTCTTATTAAATCAAATTCCTAAGTACCATAATAAGATACGTTCAATTACTTTGAAATGAGATGACAATATAAAAGTCGTCATAAACTTTTTTCTTCATAATTTAAAGAATTTATAGATTTTAGAGTTTTGAGTTCGAGAGAGGGCATACACTCTCAGACAGAGCACTAAAACAAAGTCGATCCTTATCGATGATCTCCTTTGAGATTATATTTCGCGCTTAGTAAAATAAAATTGAAGCGTAAATAATTCCATTGGAAATAAGGTACATATCCTTTTTTTTATGTTTTAATTAAATAACTGTTTAGATGAACGTTGTGCAAAAAAAAAAAAATAATAATAATAATAAAAATAAATAAGTTTATTTGTTATTATATTGTGTTCACAAAATAAACTCTTTGTTAAACACGAGAAAATAATTTTATTGAAAAATCTATTCAGAATTTTTATTAGTATACAATAGAATATATATGTATTATTTAATCTTGATTTTATAAACAGTAAAATTCACATGTGTGTTTTTCGAGAATATCCCAGCGGCTAAAGGAGCGCTGAAACATCGCTGTTTCAGCGCTTCTTTTGATGCAGTAAGCGCTTCCTCTTTGTATCCTTCTTCATTTCTTTTTTATCATTGGATGTCCGCAGAAAGAAGCGCTTCTATTTTGCTCCCATAGAAGCGCTTCAGAAGCGCTTCAGATGGAAGCGTTTTAGAAGCACTTCACATTTGTATAAGCTTTTAAAGCTTTTATGGAATTTATATGATATTTTAAGTAAAGTGGTTTTTATTATTTTCGAAATCAATATTGATTTTTCAACTTATAATATAAGTTAATAAATTTTCAATCTTTAATTAATTTTTAATAGTTCATTTTTTTAACTTTATTAAAAATCATTACATATATATTTAAACTACTTTGTTAAATAGAAAAATTAATTACGAATTTATTATTTAATTTTGTTTTTTGTTTTTTTTATTTGTTTATTTTTTTAACCTTAATAAAAAAAATACTAAGTTATTTTAATGAACTAATCACTTCACACAAAAGAATGAGACTATTTCGTAATAGCTTTTAGCGTCTACGTAATAAAAAAATTCATATGTAATTGCGTATTTAGTGTACAAATTATAAGAGCTCCAAAAGAGCTCCTAAAAACTATGACGAAGAAGCGCTTCCAATGCGCTTCTTTTGGAAGCGCTTCTATTTTAGGCCGTTGGGATGTATCTTTTCATCTTTGTGTGTGTATGCTATATTCTTATGCATTTTATAATTCCAAGCACCGAATAGAATAGAATTTCGTTGTGTATTTATATGTACATACATACATATATAAAAATGTGAACAACAAGAAACTAAATCAAATGTAATTAATTCAGAAACTATACTGTTGTTAGAAAATTCAAAGAACAAGAAAGGAAAATAAATACATATACTATTAAACACTTATATGTATGTTTATTTCAATATGTTAGTTTGTATATATAGATGTGTGTAAAAAAGATAAAATCAGAAGATCTAAAACATATAGATACATATGTACATGGGAATGGTTATTTTGTGCTTATATCAAAGTAGAATAGAATTTATTCATTTGACACTATAAACAAAGACTTGATAAATGCTAAACTAATTTAAGTTTTGTGAATAGCAGCTGTTTTTTAGTTTTAGTTGCATTTGTATCTAAAGTATTTTACTTACAGCATTTTATATATGTACATATATAAATGTATTTTTCTTGTCTTTTAGTTTTATTTTTCTCTATCATGATAAAATGTAAATAGAAAATTCTCATGCCGAAAATTAACAGAAAAACAAAAAAAAAACAATTTTTGTTACTAATTTTTGATTAAAATTTCCACAAAATTCAATTATTTTATCAATTTTAATTGCAGAAAATTACTGGATGTTAAATAGATTTTTACGGTTTTTTTTTTGATTTGTTTTTTGTTTTTTTAATTCTTTTTTTTTTCTTCTAATTTTCAAAAACTTAGTGATTATCATTAAATCTAAAGGATTAAAAAATTCTTCTATTTTTATTTTCAGTTTGTAAAGTAGAACTATATAATTAGAATGAAAAGAAATATATAAAATGTGCAGAGTCATGATAAATCATAATGATGTTGGTAATATAGTGTTGGTGATAATGACTACAAGGATTAAAAAAAAAAAAGAATGCCAGTTTCCTTTTTTTTGCACGACTGAAAGAATATTTTAAAACGAAGAATAATTGTGGTAAGCATGTTATTTTTTTTTTTTGTTTTTTTTGATAAATTCCTTCATAAAAGTTAAGGATTTTTTTCGTCATTAATTAAATTTAACAGGAAAAAAAAAACTTGAATTAGGATTATTTTAGAACAAATAAAATTTTCAAGGAGTACTTCTTCAATTTATTCACAAAAATATATTATCTAGAAAATATTGTTATTTTAAATAATCGAAATTATTAGCTAGTCAATTTTGTGTTAAAAATTTTAAAAAAGTCATTTATTCTTTACAATTTGTATTTTAAAAGAAAATATCTTCTCAAAGCATTATTCTTATTAGTTTTTGCATTTTATCGAAATGTAAAATATGATTGTAGTAATTTTCAATTTTTTATCTTTTAGTCAATTAAAGAAAAATTCAATTACAAATTTTTATCAAAGGTAACAGAAGAATTTAATTTAAAATGAATTAATGTAGACAATAAAGGAATTTTTTTTTTTTTTTTAATAAAATCAAATTACGTGAATACAGTTTGTAAAGTAAGAAACAAAAGAAGAAGAAGACAAAAAAAAAATAAATAAATTATGGTAAAAGAAAATAAAATGGAAAATAGTTTATTTTTTATTTCATGAGAAATTCTACATATATACAAAAACGGAAAAAAGACGTATATGAGAAGAACACGTTAAGCTTGAGTTAATTATACGATTATATTAAAAAAAAAAAAATGTTAATTTTACCTTAAATAATATACTCATGCATATACAAATATTTCATTTACGAACAGAAAAAGGAACAACAAATCGTAAAGCATGTGAGTTCTTTAAAAACATATTTACATATATAGATAAACATAATTCCTTACGCTACATAACAAGATTATAAATCTCTTTTTTGTTTTTTGTTTTTTGTTTTTTTTTTTTGTACAGCATTCAACAAGAAAATGAATGTGATGGGGTGGTTTTTTTTTTTTTCTTTATTATAATTTTTATTTTTTAATTACTGTCTTTTCTTCTTCATAATCTTCTTCTTCATTATGTGCGGTTTTGTAAAATGGCAAAATTAAAATTTCTTAAATAAAAACTTTTTTTTTTTTATCCACGTTCGTATACAAAAAGTTAAGAATTTTCCCTCTAACAAATATCCTTCAGACGAGAAAAAAAAAAAGAAAAAGAATTTCTAGTATACACAGGTATGTTGGTGTTCAATACAATAAGGTGATGCTAAACAATAATATACCTACATATATATATGTACATATAACTTCACATTTACTCATACTAAACAACATTTTTAATAATAATCCTGCCATGATATTTAAGCAAGTCTAAAATGTAGGAAAAAAAAAAAAAGTTAATTGCCTCTTGAATATGTTATTTTCTTCTTCTTTCTATTTAAATTACGTGTAATACACACCTTTTTTTTTATTTTTTTTTTAAAACTTTTTTCTATGTAACAACCTGTAATCTGGTATTGTAGAAAAGTTAAATTAGAACTTTTGTGAACATTAATTTCTGGGTTTATCCTTCAATCATTCAATTCAACCCCTATTAGCTTTTTACATTCCATTAATGATTCTATTAATATATGTATGTATATTTGGATACGAGACTACAGGGTATACATACATACATACATATATCTACGTAGCTAGAAATATGCTGTTTTATTTTGTGTATTATGTCATTCAAAAGGACATTAAATTCATAAGTTTTTAAAGTTTATTACTTAGCTTTACGATTATTATCGGCCAAGATATCTTTAAAAAATATTCGATGTCCTTTTGTAAGTATACAAATATTTTTCAAATTTTATTCCTTCACAATGAAATCCTAGAAAAATTGAATTATGTTACTATTCCTTGTGGTCTCAGAGACAGTATGTATACATTTAACATTCAGAATGAGGGTGTGTGAGTGTGTGTGGGACTAAGTAAATTTTGAATAATAAATGATGATAGCACACCATAATTATATAAATTGCAGTATTTTATTTAGGTTTAATTTATATTTTAGGTTATTTGGGAGAATTGTAATTATGTAATGCACATTAGTTTCAACTGTACTGAGTTGCCTCATATATAACTTACGTTGTTTTTTTTTTCCTTTTCTTTTTGGCTTATTCGAACAACAAATCAAGGTTGTGAACATAGTGTTACAAAGCCTGAAAGATTCTATTAAATTTTTTTTTTTTAAATATCCTTAGTCCTCTAACTGACATTTTTAAATTAATTTTCTTTTTCATCCTGCATTTTTTTCTTCACTATTTTATTTCATTTAATTTTTGTCGTTTTTTTTTCTCCCCTCACTTTTCTTATTTTTTTTTTTTTTTTGGGCAATTTCGTACAGGTAACTTGATTTTTATGACCTTAAAACACAATTGAATAATTTCATCTTTTTTTTTTTTTTCAAGTGTTTACGTGTTTTAGTTGGCACACATTAAAATTACGTAATTGTGACACAAACGTAAATAAATGGGGGTTATTGGGTAAGCACTATATTTTAAAATAATGTATACATACAATAAAAGGATATCTCTACGAATCAGTTCAAAAATAATTTTAAAAAAAAGCAGATTGTCAGATATCAGATAAAAATATATATTTCCACTTATTTGGTTTTGTAAGAAAAATTTCCCAAAAGATATTGTACTTTTTCTGAATTCTGTTCAAAATGGTTGTTTTAGCTTTTATTTTATGTATAAATTTTATTTTAAACATTATTTTTTGAATTTTTCATAAAATAAAAATAAAAATTTATTTTTGAATAAAAGACTTTTTTAATCTACGTTTTCGTTATTTTTTCTATATTTTTTTCTTTTCAAAACTGTAATAGTGAATAATGTAAACTATTCATGTACTGAATAAAAAGGAATGTAACATACATACATATATAGAAAGTAGGTATTAACTGTGGTTTAGAATTTTTCATATACATATGTTGTACGTATTTTAGCTTTTTATCGTACAAAGCGTTCTATTTTTATTCTGTTTGTGTTTTTTTCTTTCTCTTCTGTATACTATCGTGTATTTTACAAAAGACACGTTTACGTTATTTAAATTGAAATTTATCTGTCTGTATTCAAAGATGAGTGTAGATTGTACAAATATATATTTTACTCTACATATAATAGGTATAACCTATATATATTGTATGTTATTTTGAATGAGATTATTTGAAGATTTACTTTAAACGGTATATTTTGTATATAGGTATAAATGTATCAAAATAGTTTTATATTTATAAAATATATTCTGAGAATTATATCGGGCATATTTATTTACAGTTTCAACTGCATTCATAAAATAAAGTAAAATATTTTTCAAATTAAAAAAGAGAGAAAAAAAAAAAAGATACATACGTATAGATACTTTTTTTTTTTTGTATGTGGCTGTTAGCTATATCATAAATATTTTGATTTAATGATTTTGAAAATAGCTGAAAACAAGAATGTATGTCTTAAGAGAATTAATTTGAATTAAATTGTACATATGTACAACAACAGTCATTTATATAGGAAATAAAATTTCAAGATTACGTAAATAGCAGTTTGAAATCATGAAAGAAAGAAAATAAAAATTGAACTGTAATTACATATATCTATATAGAAAAATTGTTGTTATTTGCATAAATTGCATTTAAAATACAGTTATAGTTGATTTGATTGCAGATACATACGTATAGATACTTTTTTTTTCTTTTTTTTTATTTCTATAAAATTCAATTTCAATTAGTTGATTAGTTCATTTTCGTGATAGATTGAAATTCATTTACAGACATTTAAAGGAAGAAAAAACAATCAATAGTATTTATTGTATTTAATCCCCTCTCCTGAAATGATAATTATTTTACAGTTCACTCAAATTTAATACACAATTTATCTAAATTTAAAAAAATATATATATACATATATTTTAATTTAATTAAACTTTAATTAATTAATTATTTAATTAAATGATTTCTTGCTTATTTGATTTTTTCAATTTCACTGTATACAGTAAAAGTGAAAATAATAAAAATTTAAAAAAACAAAAAAAAACAAAAAACAATACAGAAAAAACAATAAAAATAAATTAAATGACAATTATTTCGCTAAGTATCAACTTTTCATATATAACATCTTTTTTTTTTTGTTTTTTTATTCTGTAAATTTTTTATTAAAATTTCTTGAACTTGACAAGAATTACTTAAACTTTTATTTTTGTTTTTTTTTTTTATTTGAAAAAAAAAATAAAAAAAATTAACAAACTTTTTCACTGAATATCAAAACATGATTTATTTTAATTTCACGTTTTTGTATCTGATAAAAAATTTTTTTTAATTAAATATAATATCTAAATGAAATAATATCATTTGAATTGTCATAAATGTTTAAAAAAACAAAAAAGTCAAATAAAAGTTAATTTGTAAATTTTATAACAAGAATTTTAATAAGATTGTGTGTATTTAAAAATCTAAAGATAATAGCTAATCAAAATTTTCTCAAAACAAAAAAAAACGAAAAAAAAAACAATAAAAAATAATATACAGTCTGATGAATCTTTATAATTATAAGATACATACATATGTATATTTTACCTTTTAAATATATCATTTTGTTATTCTAATCAGATTTTTATGTGTTAAAATATGTGACTGATTATCATGGAAAAAAGGAAAAACCAATTTTAATAAACAATAAATTTAATTCTAAAAAACAAAAAAAACAACAACAAAAAATCACAGAAAAGCTATATGTCAGATAATAAATCATCAAATAAGATTTAACTTTTCAAAATATATACTTATGTATGTATGAGTATATAAATCGATTGTGATGAAATAAAAGGATAAAAGTTTTTGTCTTTTAAAAACTTTTACATTCTTAAATAAATATATGTCATTTTGTGGTGTGGTTTTAAGTATACGTGTAATTACCGTTAAAATTTATAACAGGATTAAATAAATAAACAAAAAAAAAAAAACTACGTATATACTTTGAAAATCATTGAAAAATTTCATGCAAATATAAATCTTCAAAAAAAAAAAAAAAAAAAAAACACATTTATTTCGTTAGATTTAAAGTTAAAAAGCCAATCAATCACTTTATTACTCAAGACATTATCATCACGTTTTTTTTTTTCTTAGGGAGAATTAATTTTTAGAGATAGCGTGTAATTCTAGAAAGAAGGTAAAATCTTTTGAGCTGATAATTTACAAAAAATTTTATGTTCTAGGTGATTTACTTTATTTGAGAAAAATATTTAAATAAATTTTGAAATTTTGAGCAATAGAGGTTAACAGATTATTGAAACTTGAATTTTTCCTGAAACTTTAAACTTTTTAGCTACAAAAATATTATTTTGGTTTTCTAAGAAGCCCCTCATTTATCAGTGATTAAATTTTTTTTATCAAATATATGACAAAACGTCAAATAAAAGGATTAGATGATTTTCTGAAAAATTTCTTGAAATTTCGAAATTCTAAACAATGGAAAATTAACAGGTTTCTGAGGCTAATTTTTATTTTTAGCTCGTAAGTTGGAAAAATATTTCTTTTTTCTCATAAAATCTGTTACACAATAACAGCAGATCTTCTAAAATATCTCCTAACTAGAATTGCCACATTACTTTATGTTACATTTAATGAAAGAGGATACATTTTTTTTTTTTGTCAACAAATTTTACCACCAGGCATAAAAAGGAAATAAGGAAAAAACTGTTGAACTGTTAAAAAAGAAAAAAAAAAAATAAATGTTAATTCAATATTACTAACAGGGAAGCAACAGTTTTGTTAGTTTAACAGGAAAAACTTTTGACACGTATTCAATTATTCAGTAGAGCAACCAAAAAAAAAAAAAAAATTTATTTCCCTCAATCCTATTTTATTGCCAATATATTATTGAGGGTTAATTAGTGATATGTATTTTGTAACTAAAACTAACATTAAATGTTACAAACAGAGGGAGAAAAACATACCTATATATGTACATATAATTACTACATACATGTATACATGTGTCAATATATCTACATGTGTATGTATGTGTTATAATTTGATTTGACTTTTTTCACTTTAATTTTTGTCCGACATTTGATTTTCAATTTTGAGTAGAAAAAAGATTTTTTTTTTACAATTACGAGGTAACAATAATTAACCTTTCTCTATTTTCTTTTATTAATTTTCTCTCCTTTTAAAGTTTTTCTTTTCTTAATCTTTAAAAATTTTTTTTTTGAGAGGAAAAAATAAAAAATAATTAAAGGAACTTATTGCCTTAATGATTTTCATCAGTATATACCCACAAAAACCCTAAGAGATTAAAATAATTTCTATCTATTTAAAAAGTTAAACAAAACAAAACAAAAAAAGAAAATAAAAAGAAATCAAAGAAATAAAACTAAAAACAAAAAAAAAAAACAAAAAATAATGAAAATAAAAATAATGAAGAAAAAAATTAATGTATACATACAAAAGTACAAAACTCATTGCAACAGGATAAATAACAATTTTTCCAATGTCATTAGGTTTTATGGATTTCAATTAAAGCACACAAAAAAAAAAAATTCAGAAGAAAAAACAAAAAAAAAGATTAAATTTCACTAAGAATTTCACTTTCTATCAAAAAATACGATAATTAGATTGTATGACATCGATTCAATTAAATCTAAATTAACGATCTTTCAACTAATATTATTTTTTAAGAAAATTTTCCAAATCATTTTCTACACCCATTTAGAATCATTTTCTTCTTAAGAGAAAAAAAAAAAATTTAAAAAAAAAGGGAATAAAGACGATAATGAAAAACTCATTCTATGAATTTGGTGAAAAATGAAAATCCTTTCATACCACACGTAATTTTAACTTAGTTTATTCATATGT
Organism: Bombylius discolor; assembly: GCA_939192795.1. NCBI lineage: Eukaryota > Metazoa > Arthropoda > Insecta > Diptera > Bombyliidae > Bombylius > Bombylius discolor. The sequence goes on along the minus strand of OW584241.1, from coordinate 37,378,410 downwards.
AATTAAAAAAAGCAATTTTATAAAAAAAAAAAACAGACAGAAATTAAATTAAAGCAAAAAACAACTGTGAAACGGTTTTTTAAAGCTTTTTTACAAGGATAAAATTCTTATTTGCATAAAAATTTAAGCATATTAGAAATTTTATAAAATTTAAGAAATTCATAAAAATTGTTAAATTTTGTAAAATTTCACAAGTAGAATTTAATAATGTGTGAAAAATAACGTATTAAAAATTTAAAAAAATATAAATAAATAAATAAATTCAACCGAACCTTAACCTTCAGAATCTACATAACAAAGGTATGTCAAAGTTCACACTTCTCTGGAAAAAAAAAATTGTACTATAATTTTTAAGTAAATTTTAGTTATCACCTGTCAAGAAATTTATAATTTTTTTCTTTTTTAAATTTTTTAATTAAAAGTCAAAAAATTTACTCATAAAGATTTTTAAATTGTTATGCAACAACAACACCATCACATTATTTTCTTGTAAGTTTCCGTTGCATTAAAATGAAAATCGATTTTTTTTTTCTTCTCTCGTTGAACACAACATTTTTTTCATTCTTCATTTATGTTTTTCCAGAGTTTCAATTTTTGATGTACATATTAGGTTTAACTGGTAACAGTCTAACATCACTTTTCACCGTAATTAATGGTTTTTATTCGTCACTGGTTTTTTTTTTTCGGTTTTTGTTTTCAGATACATTTTTTTTTTTTTTTTTTTTTTTGGTTGTCAAGAATGACAAGAAAACGAGTAGCGACAAAAAATAAAATAAAATGCAATCAATATTTTATTTAATCCTTGAAAAACAAAAAAAAATATATATATATTGAAGTTGAACTGGTTAATTTATTCTATAAACTTGCATTTTACGTTACAATAACTTGAAAAAGTAGTTCATTGTAACTGTATCAAAGTGAAATAATATCTATGTATATACACAGAAAATGTTGTATCTATACAGTTTGATGTTTACCTTGATATTGAAAATTATAAATGCGAATAATTTACTATATTGATCAGTTAATCATAATATATACTCGTATTCACATATGTGTATATAGTATGTTTAATTTTGAATTTATGCTGATATTATATATTTTTTTCCGATTTTTTTTTTTTTTTTAAATAATTAATGCAGCGAATTGAACTTTATAAAAATAATTTAATTTAATAAGATTCATTGAACTTGAAAATAAAAAGTGTAAATAAAAATAACAGCAAGTATAGATCCAATATAGGTAGTTTTTTAATTAAGCAAGTAAAATGTAAAATGTAAATTTAATTTTCAAGAAAAAAAAACCCTTTAGGAATTTTTGATTTTTAGTTCTATTTTCAGTCACTGATCATTTAAAAAGAAATAGCTTAAGATATTCTGTTTCTTACTAGTTTACACTGACATTCATTACACGATCCGCAAATTTTAAATATGTTTGAAAGCTTCTTTCAAAGGTTTTCCACATGCACACTAATACACGTGTCAATATACAGTATTTTGAAAAATATAAGAATTTTTATTCTTCCAAAGTTGCATTGAAAAAAAAAAAAATAAGTATCTACAATCCCTTTTTTCATCTAAAATTTTCTTTCACTATTTTCCAAAACAAAAGCAAAATGTAAAAGATAAACTCTTCACAGAATTCTGTATGAACCTCTTTGTTTTTTTTTTGTATAATTTTCACTAAAAAAAAAAAAAGGTGATATGTTTACTTTTATCCTTTTATTCAATATTTAAATTATTCTTTTAGTCTTGTTTCTTATCAAAAAGTATGCTTTCTCGTAAATTAAACTTGCATAAAAAAAAATTTTTTTCTTTTGAATGATATTTGAAAAAAAAAAAAAAATAAAAATAAAAAAAATAAAGAACAAGAAATTTCTTTAATAAAATACAACAAAGTCAATGACATACAAGCGCATACCCATGTATGTATACTGAAAATTTCTTTCATGGATTTTTTTTGTTTTTTGTTTTTGATTATATAAACACTTACATTACGTATAGGTGTTTATTTTGTATATTATACTATAAAAATATTATATATACAATTTCCTTTAACACGTACAAAAAAGAAAAAAGAAAAAAATAAAAACAGCAATAATTACAATTTATTACATAAAAATTAAATTTTCAATGAAAAAACATAACTGCAGGCATACATATGTGTACATATTATATACATACATGTTATTTCTTCTTTGTTTTAACACATTAAAAAAAAAAACAAAAAAACAAAATTAAATAAAATTATTATTATTAATTGGAAAATGCCTACATTAAGAATGAAAATAAATAAAATTAAAAAGAAAAAAAAAATTTTATTAAGTTTTCATATGAAAAAAAAAAAAAAACGTTATAAATTATTTAAACGTTGTAAATGTTGCGTTTAATTTTAATTTTCTGCATGAGAGAAAAAAAAAGGAGCGCGCGTATCTGCGTAAAATTAAATCTACATATAGGTACATAAGTATATTAAAACCACAGTGAAATGTAAAAAAAAAAAATAAAATTTTAAATAAAAATAAAAAGCAATTTTCCTTTTTTTTTTTTTTTTAAAAAAAAATATATTTCTTGACTAAATATTTTCTCTATTATGCTGATAAACACAATTTTAATTTAATAATAAAATTAATTTTACGAAAAAAAAAAAAAAAATTTAAAAGATAAAAAGGAAATTTGATTGAAAAATAAAATTAGATTTTAACCTTATAAAGTTTTCTTTTTGAAGGAATATATTTTCAAGTTACTAAAAATGGGAATATTTTCGAAGAAATTTACTTAGTGTGAAAATTTTTTCTCACACTGAAAAAGCGGGTTGTAGGTTAGGGCTCATTTGTATATGGCTTTTTTAAAGAGTTTTTTTCTATCAATTTTTTCATTAATTCATCTTCAATCTTAAATTACATTTTTCTGTCCAGGCCAGGTCCAGCTATCTGAGTGGTCTTATTTTTTAATATTTGTATTTTACATTATTTTTTTCTTTGTCCTTTTGTACATACAATTGATCCAGCTCGGTGTTATATCTTTTTCTATGTAGGAATGCTCGGCGTTATCCTTTACGGCCCAAAACTTATTCTCAGGATTTTTCTGTCACTCTAACATTCTAGGAGTTTTTCATCTATGATATTCATAGTCCGTCTTTGATCTGTAATTTGTCACTGGTTTTCTCTGTATGTTCTTATTAGCGTTTACCATATACATCTTTACTTTTCTTTAAAAAAAAAAAAAAAATTATAACTATCAAGTCAAGTAAATCTCAATTTCATTCAGTTAAACTTCAGGATTAATGACTTTCTTAAAGCATCTTAAATAAAAATGTTCTAAGTAAGTTCAATTAGTTTCACAAAAAAATTAATAAATTAGCTTTTTGTTCATGAACTACCACTTGATCGTATTCTATAACCATACTGCAGATTTGATCAGTAGACTACAACTGTACATTTGTATATTAGTTTTCTACCTTTAAAAGTATTTTATTCTTATGAATTCATTCCTCTATGAATTTTCAAAGTTATTTCAAATAATTTATTATTTCTTGATATTTCTCATTTATTTATGTTTAAAAATTTACAAATTAATTTCTCTTGAAATCAATCTAAAAATTAAGAAAATCATGTACTGTATCTTGCAGTAACTTATGCAGTAGTATCATGATAATAAATTAATTTTTAAATAATTAATGCATATAAATTAAAATTTCAAATTAATTCTGGAGACTAAAATTTGAATTGATAAATTTTAATTAATGTCACATCTTCTTAAGTTCTTACTTTATAAGAATTTTCTTAATTCTTTACTTTAAAATACAATAAAATGTTTGTATACTTCACTTATATTAATGGACTAGATTAATTTGTGATATAGAATGTCTTGTAGTGAAAAAAGGATTAAATATAATTTTCATGTAACAAACACTTGATGCGTATACAAAATAATATAGTTTTAATCGAGATGTAAGAAACATTATAAGAAAGATAAAAGATACAATGTATACGATACTCGAGAGTACTGTAGTATTTTAAAAAATTTTCTATATACATATGTATATATATAAACCAATAAAGAAGAATGGTATTATTAATTAGTATAAGTAACCAGATACCTAATGCACAATATTCTTGTTAAATAATAATATAAAAGTAAAATCCAATAATTCTACTATTACAAGTAACAATTCAATTATTTGATCTTAAGAATCTTAACTATGTCTTATATACATATCCACAAAAGCACAATACTTATTACATTACAAAAATAACATACAATATTGTTTTGGTTCAAGGACGAAAAGGGTTTTCAACTTTTGTACATTGCACATAAAGAAAAAACAAAATAAACTATAGTAATAGTAAAATAAATAATAAATAAGAAAAGTCTGAATTTCTTGTTTCTTCGAACAAAAAACTTTTCTAAAATAAATTTAATTTTTAACCCTTTTTTTTTTTTTTCTTTTTTGGTTTTTACAACTCTATTTTTTTTTCCATTAACCTGACCATTATGTTCATTCTTATATTTCAAGTACCAAATTGATTAGCTAAATAATGAAACTTGATGCTAGTTTCAACTAATTACATATATTTTAAAGATTCAAGATAACTTATATAAAATTTACCGTATATATTTTCAATTACTTAAAATTAAAAAATTCTTCACTAAAAATTTTCTCTTAGTTTTTTCTCGCTTTCTTTCAAACTCATTTTAATTTACAAAATTCACGAAATTTATTAAATGAATTTTTCCTTTTATAAATTAATTTCTATTAAATTTCACATGTATGTTTATGTTGTTGTTATTGTTGTTGGTTTTTTTACACATTCAAATTTTCAAATCTCTGTTTTCAAAAAAAAAAAAAACAACAACAACAACAAAATAAATAGAATGTAAATATTTACTCATAGAATAAATTTCACAATTTTGTGTGGTATGAATCTTTTGAAAAACAAATATTTTGATGTGATGTATCTCATATATGTATTACATGGCAAAAATAAACTGCAAACATTATTCAAAAAATTGTTTTGGATACATATATACACATATACATATATATATGTATATGTAACATTCATGTAACCAAGCATTTTCCAATTTTCAAAACATGAATTTTTAGTTTAGCAACTATACAAAAAGAAGAAAAAATAAAATAAAATAAAAAATTAAAAAAAAAAAACAAGCAAATGACTTCATAAATCACCACCTACTATAAAAATGGTAAATTTTAATGGTTATAAGATTTAAGCAAAACATTGTAACGAGATGACAAGATAAAATTTCAGTTATTTGGTAAAAAAAAAAAAAAAAAATGATGTAATACACGTATGTTATGCAAAACAAATTTTCTAAAAAACAAAAATAGATACGGATATAAGGTAAAAAAGTAGGTGGTACTTTTCTTGTTGTTGTTGTTAAAAGTTGAAATTTTTCCATTGAAATTGTATGCAACAGAAAATATCTATGAGAAGAAATGCGAAGAACAAAAAAAAAAAAGAACAAATTTTTTTTTATGAAATAATTTAATTTCAGATTAAAAATATTAAATTAAATAAATTATTTTATTTGTCGTACAATGTACATACATATGCAGTGTTAAAGGTTATAGGTTAAAAAGTTCAATAATTGAAACTTTCCTGTCCAATTTTAGTTATTTTAAGAACTCTTGTTTTTTTCTTTGTATTTTTAGAAAGAACCAATACCTATTAGTTCTGTGGCCACATCCACAAACCGCTTAAGTCTGAAAATGTACTTTTGAGAAAAATTTTTTTTTGAATGGTCGATTTCCAAAGTAAAGAAGAACCAACATGATTTATGCTGTTATGTTTTTGATCCATAATTTTTTTGAAAAAAAATAAGACACAACAAGCCAATTTTGACAGAGTAACGAAAAAAGTTTTTTGATCCACAACCCTTTAAAAAAAATAATAAGACACAACAAGCCAATTTTGACAGAGTAACGAAAAAAGTACTATGAAGTTCTAGGTGGTATCAGCTAAATTTTTGCTTATGTCGACTTAAGCTGTTTGTGGATGTGACCACAGATTTCTACTGATGGCATTATCAACCTTCGAATAAAATATTTGAGAAGTTCTTGTACAATTTCAACCCCAATAAAAAAAAAAAAAAAAACAAATATTCATCACCCTTAGCAAACGGTGACTATTTTTATTTTTTTGTTTGTTTTTGTTTTTAAAACTGTTTAATTAGAAAAATAGAAAAACAAAAATAACAATTTCAATGACCTATATTTTTAAAAAAAAAAAAACATTTTCTGCATCATAGATTTAATCAAGCCAAAAAAATGCAACTTCTGCACCGATAAAATTTAGATGTTCTATAAGAATTTTATTATGTAAATTATATTTTTTAAACTTGAATAGAAAAAAAAAAACACACACACACACACACAAACAAAAAGCAGTCATTGATTTTAATAATATTTTTATTTTTTGTTTTTTTTTTGTTTTCTGTTTTCATTTTAATTATACTTTTGTTGATGTAAAATTTGAAACTGTTTGTTTGTTTAATTTTATTTTTGTTAAAAATTGCATAACATTTAAATAACTGAATTTCAATTAAGCGCTTCATATTTTATTATTTTAGATTCTTTTTTATTTTAATTTTTTCTTTTTTTTTGTATTTGTATTTGTTACTTGTTTTTTTTTCCATTGAAATGATAATATTATTGTTTGTTCTATGATAAAGTTATTTGAAATATTACAAAGGACTCTCTATAATATTATTTATTCTCTTGAAAAAAAAAAAAAAAAAAAAATTTTATGAAAATTACAAAATAAAAAATAGAATTGTAATTGTTTTGTTTTGGATTTTTTTTTTTTTTCTATTTTTAAATGTTTTGTTTTGTAATTTTAAAAAATTTCAGTTTTTTGTTTCTTTTTTTATAATCGAGTTTATGAAAAATTTTTTTTTTCATATAAAAAACAAAAATATATATTTTAAGTGCATTATTTCTTTTTTTTTTATACTTAAAAAAGTTCTTTGTTTTTTATGTTTTTCAATGATTTTTTTGTTTTTTTACCAGGATATAAAAAAAAAGTATAATTTTTTAGTGATAACAAAACTAGAAAAAAAAGTTTTTTAAAAAAATAATGCTGAATCAAAATATATACATATACGCAGGGTGATTCAGTTTAGGTGTCCGACACGGAAACTACGGATAAGTTTCGGCGATACAAACAAAAAATCGTATGAGTGGGTGGTAGTCAATCTTCAACCGTTACGGAGTTAGAGAGGGGGGGAAAGATTTTTGGTACCTTTTTCTTGTTTTACCGTATAACTTTTCACAGGGGTACGCTAGGGTCATCTTTTTTTTTTTTTTTTTTTGCAAAATTGTAAAGGACCCCTGCTTATTTCCAATAACATCTTACATGCTTTTGAACCTTCTACCGTTCAAAAGTTATAAGGCCTCGAATCCAAAATATTGTCATTTTTTTTACCCATTTTTTGACTTTAACCTTATTTTTCTTCGAAAATTGCTCGATATTAACTCTCATTTTTTATTTCAGAACATGAAAGTCCAATTGATTTTACATCGATTTGTTTAAATCATTATTTTCCCAAAAATACATAGTTTTCGAGATATTTGCACTTGAAAAAACTAAAAAAAAAACAAATATATAAAATTCATGGTTTAAATGTGCTTTTTTTTACAGTGTAAATTGAAAATATGTGCTAAAAATACGATTTTAACTGAATCACCCTGTATATATTTTTTTCTTCCATCACAGTTCTGAATTTTTGTTAAAAAAGAAAAGAGTTGATTTTATTTTTTTAAAAACTTTGATTTAATAAATAAAAATGTTTATTCAAATGAGCTTTTTAGTATTAGATTTTTTTTTTAAATAAAAATAAAAATAATTAAAACTGACCTAAGTGACACAGTATAGAAGAAGAAGAATTTTATTTTGTTTTTTTTTTTTTTAAATTTGTTGGACAATTGAACATTAAAAATTTAAAGTTAATTATTATGTGTGGTATTTTGTTGATTTATATAAACTCTATAACGGTTAATTCATTTTTAAGATATTTTTTTTTTTGCCATATTTTCAGTAATAGATAAATTATAATAAAATATTTTACAGTTTTATTATTGAAATTCAGAGAGAGTATCTATATATTTTTTGTGTATTAAAAAAATTATTGATTTATTGATTTATGTATCTTATTAGTTAAATGGAATTTTTTTTTTTTGAATTTATGAAAAAAAAATGAATATTTTAAGCAAAACCGTTTCTGTATCTTGGATCTATTTCTGGATCTTGGACAACAATTTTTATTCCAATGACATCACTTATATTTCGTTACACAATAGACTATTTATTCAGTAGAAAAATAGCCAATAAAAAAAATTTCAACTAGTTGAAAAATATTTTTCAACTGACCATTCATTTAAAAAATAGCTGAATAAATTGAATTATATAGGTACTAGATATAATTTTTATGTTAAATTGGAAAAGTTTATTTGAAAAACTTTCTATTTAGAGATACATAAAGAAACGGGTCACAAAGTAAAATTTTCCAATGGAATTTTCTTATTGTTTTTCTTCTTACAAGGAAGTAAAAAAAAAAAAGTTTTATATTTACCAGAGTTGAAATTAGGTCTTAAAGATTATCAATTAGGAATAATATAAAGGTTAAAATACGTCCTGAAATATTATATACATATGTAATATAATTCCTGTTAGATTGAAATTCCATAAATTCCAGACGAAATATAATTAACAGGATTAAAGAAAATAACAAATACTCCACATATTTTAAATTAAAACCTTAAAATATAAAAAAATATACTTTGAAGTTAACTTATTGTTTTTAAAATCATCTTTAAATCTTCATTTTTATTTTGTAAAATAAAATAACAGTAAAGTAAGTAAATATATGTAATTTTTGTAAAATTATCTACTTTAAATTTAAACTTCTCTTTATATCAATTCTTTTTTTTTTTTTCTTTTTTTTTTGCTTTCAATTTATCACAAAATGTATATTTTTATGTAATAGATACTCATATCATCTTCTATACGAGTATGTATATACAACACATCGTATATTTAACTTTTATTTTCATAAAATTTAACATATAAAAATACAAATTTTTACTTTGAGATTCAAAAGAAGTAAAAATATAAAAATAATAATAAATACAAATGTAATGTATAAAGTAAAAAAAAAATAAAAAAAAAGAAAGAAACACAAACATATAGAATTCCCAAGATATATTATACATGATCATCATTTGAAATTTCTTTTGTGTATTTTACATTTAATTTTTCACAAAAAAAAATAAAACATAAAAAAAATATAAAAAAAATGAAATATGAATATCATACCGGTATAAATATCAAAAAGTATCAAAGGTGTATAAGAAAACGAAATGTAGGCAAAATTTAAATGCAGAATAAAAAATTATCCCACTTTATTCGTTTTTTTTTTGACTGCTTTTATATTTTTTTTTTTTGTGTATGTGTGTGTATGTTATTTCAATAAATCCCATATGATGATGATGGTATAAAAAGCATTATGATTTCCTTTTATTATTTATTTTTTTTTTTTTTTCCTTTTTTTTCTCTTATTTTCATTTTTTTTTGTTTTTTTTTTTTTTTTTTTTTTGCTTTCTTCTGAGTTTGTTATACACTGATTACCATTATTCATCATTCTTCATGTAATTCACATAATTGTAACCGTTATTCTACATAGGGAACAAATCATGAACATTATATACATTTTTGATGTATTAGATCGTAAACGATACACATTTTTTTTTATATTCTTTTTTTTTTTTTGTTTTGTACATTACATACATTATACCGAAAAAAAATAAATAATACATATTACAAAAAATAACAATTGAAGTGGGGATGAAAAAAAAAAATATATGAAAAAAAAAAGATACATGAACAAAAACAAAATGTACCTACAAAAAAAAAAATTAATAATAATGATTTTCAGAAAGTTTTATGTTTAATTTGCAAAAGCTTTTGTAATTAAATTCATTATTTTTTTTTGTGGATTCTAAAATATTTTACATTATTTAATTAAATTTTTAATTTTAATTATGGTTTTTCATGATTTTTCATTGGAGTTGTTCTCAGGTAGTTGAAATATTTTGTAGTAACTGAAAAACATGAAAAACGACATTCGACTCGATCGGGAATCGAACAACGGAACCTTTACCTTGCCGGGGTAATGCTCTTAAACCATTGAGCTACCGAATGCCATGTCGCTTACTGTTCTCAGTTACCACTTAACTATTGATGAAGAATAAATACTCAAACCTCCTAAAATTTGTAGGTGTTTTTATTATAAAAGATACAAAATGCGAACCCTTTAGTTTTCAAAAAAGAAAAAAGGACATTCAATATAAAAATATCTTGGCGTGCTTATTATGAAACCAAACTGACCAGTGAAAACCATATAGAAAGCAAAGAATAAGACGATTAATCCAAAGTATATTATGCTTTTTTTGCCAATTCAATCAGATAGAAGATTTTTCAGTTTCTTATAAGAGTCTTTTAAATATGTAGGTATGTGAAATCTGTTAAAGGGAATTTTAAATAAAATAAAATCTATAAAAAAAATGAAAAAAAAAAAAAATGTATTTTATCGAATTAAATTTATAGGACAAAAGAAATAAAATTGTAGAGTGTAATTGTAAAATTGCAGTCAATTTTATATTCCACTTAAAATATTTTGACATCCTTTTTATTTCATATACAAAAATTTAAAAGTAGGACATTACAAAATTTAATCTTGATATTTTTAAAAAAAAAAAATAGTAATAATAATAAATTGCAGATAATTTTATCCATTTAAATTTTATTATCAAGTACGTACAATTGAAATGTATACTTATCAGAAAAATTTATAACGAGATATTTTCAATATGTGTACTTAGCCGATGTACTATTGTTATCAAAATCTTTTATATTGGACATGTCATCATATTATTTCGATATTTAAAAAAAATTAAATATATGTTCTGATGTACATATGTGTATCTAGATTAAAGATTTAGAGAATAAATTATATACACACAGGGGTCTTATGTAACATAGATAGATATGTTCCTGGGCTTTTTGGTGCATCTCGATCTAACAAGATCTCTTGTACCGCGTCTTATGTGACATATTCAATTAAATTATTTGAAAAAAAAAGGATAAATCTGAAATCCTTTTACACATATTCACTACTATAGCGGACCTAAGTCACACTTTATTTTCATTGAACGGACATCAAAAACCTTTAGTTACACTACGGAAATGTTATCCTTTATCGTTATTATATTACCGTTCCCTTATATGCATTTAAAAAATATATCAATCATAATAAGGAATAAAACATTTTATAATGTTCTACTGGGTCTCAAAATTCTAATGCAACATTGAAAATGATCGAAAGATAGAAAAAAAAGAAAGAAGAAAATTGATGACTATACAATTTTTTTTTATTCCAACAGGTAAATATAGTTACCAATTTAATAAAAATTATATTTTTAAAGTTCATTTAAACTACAATAACCTTTCACCTTTTATTATAATAATAAACACGTAAACAGGTCTTATATATTAATGCCATAGAGTATAATGAAAATAAATCACTAAAAAAATGCTTCCGTGTCACGTTATTTACCTTAACACACATATGTACATACATATGTATGTATGAATGTATGTACGTGTGTATAATAATCATCATCATCATCATCGTCACTATGAAAATGGTTTAAAAGAAATGTTATTTAACACTCATGTGCAACAATAATGTACATATATGTATGAGTCTCATGAATTTTATTTATATGTAACTGTAAATACAAAAACCTTGTTATTGTTAGTTTAAACCTTCATTTTATTGTTAACAATCTCAAAATTGTTGTTTCTAAGTATAAAAGTTAAAATTATTTTTGAAAAAAAAAAAAATTTAAGGATAAAAATTACACATGGTTTGTCTGTTTTCTTTAATGTCTATTTTAACTGCAATATTTTTGTTTTTCATTTTTCGTTTTTTTTTTTTTTTTATTGTATTTTTACCTTTCTTGAATCCTTCAAATGAAGAAGTTAAAAATAATAAATAAAATTGATAAAGTTACCCTTTATTATATACACGGATAATTATATTCCTTTATATACGTATGTAGGTACGTGTGGAGAAACAATTCATTGTTACGGTACTTTTTTTCAAGAGTATCTTATTTTTGTTATTAAAATAAAATAAAAGCTATATATGCAAACCATAATTTAAATTTAAAAGTTTTATAAAAGTTAATTAATAACCGCAACAAATCGTTTTCATTTTACTTTTATTTAAATACATACATTTCACATACATTATACACACTCATACACCTGTCTACATATTATTTATTTCTTATTTCTTAGATTTTAAATTTAAAATTACCGCCTTTTATGTATATATGTACATAATATGTTATTTAGTTTTGTACATTAGGTTAATTTATCAGGTCAACATCGGATAACACATGATACTATGTATATATTTAAACTAAAAATACAAAATACATATGTACATATGTATGTATATAAATAGGTAGAAAAGAAAAGTTACAACACATAAAATGAATCTTTTTTGGTTTGATTTTGTTTTTGGTTAAACAAACTTGATGAATAAATTCAATCTTATTTCAGTTATTCTAGAGTCCTTTTAGAAACTAATTTAAATATGTACGAGTACTTATATGAATAAGTGGAAATGGAGGAGAAAAAAAAAATAGTAGGAGTATTTTAGTTTTTAACATTTAGGCAGAGATTTTTTTTTTTATAAAACATTAAAAATAAGAAAAAAAATGTGTAGAATATATATTTTGATCTAAAATAAATTTAACCAAGCAAATAAATAAAATTAAAAAATAGTAGGTGTTTAACATAACTGAAATATTCTATATGGAAAAATAAATACGTACAGATTTTGATTTCTTACAATGAGTCCTGCAGTATAATCTTTTTCAAATGTGAAAAATCAGACAGTGCAATCATTAAGTTAGGTTTCTTTTCCGAATTCTCAAGTATACTTAGTTTCTGATAACTGTGATTTCAAATAGACGAAAACGTCATACATTCAAATGAGATATAATAGAGTCTGTTTTTCTACACTTTTAAAGCCTTTTTTGTAGTTTTCGATCTGAAAATAATGAATAAAATGTCTCATTTGGTGACCTTTCAGTTTCCATTTTTGAAAATTGTAAAAACTATTTTTTTTATCCTACATAGAAGATTTCATATCATTTAAAAAAAAAAAATCAAACATGGATGGAAAGTAGAGATCCTGTCCTTTATTTTGAGATCATTTCCATGCAAAACAAAAAAGGACTTTTCGAATAAATTTTTGGAGAATGTAACAGCTTTTTTAACAAACTGAAATTTGGGATAGAAAATTTTTCATAACTTGTGAACCCATTCAACTCGTTTCTGAACAAACAAACAAAAATTTTCGCCCAAAAAATCGACAGTGATGGAATATGATAATTCGGAACTTTCTGATTCCAAACCTGAATTGGAATTCTTTTAAGACAAATAGCCAGTTTTTTTTTATCTGTCTTTTTCACATATAAAAGCTAAATTTTTGAAAATAAAAACCCTTTTTTCAATAAAACAACAATTTGTCTTTATTTTAATTATTATTTTGCGTTTCTTCTATAGTAACCAATCACAAAACATAAATTATTCTTAGCCTTAAAACAATTCACAATAAAATAACAATTTTTTTTTGTTGTTTTTTTTTTTAATCTTTTTTTCTTCTTTCTTCTTGAAACGATCCAAATCATTTAAAAAAAATTTTTTTTTGTTAAAATTTGAAATCGAATAAAAGGAACTCATTTTTTTTTTCTCTTTTCATTTCAATTATGCGTATTATTTTAAATATTTTTCAAAATTTATATTCAAAAAATTTTTTTTTGTTTTTTTTAATTTGTATAAAATTATAACAATCAATTAAAAAACTTAATTTATTTATTTTTTATTACTTTTTTTTTTGTTTTTTTAATTTTTAAAAGTAATCTTTCGAAGACACTTTCGAATAATTAAGTTATTTTAAATTTTTTTTTCTTCAAATTACTTAATTTTCCTTTTTTTTTAATTTTTTTTATTTAAATATTTTAATAGTTTTTTAATCAACAAAATATTTATAATATATATTATATATTTTAGGTACACATTACAAGATATAATAGAATTGTTTATTTTCAATTACAATCCATTTTACAAGTAAAATAATTAATTAAAAAATATAATTAATTAATAATTAATAGCCATATAGTACAACATATTATACACATTAATATTCAATTAATTTTGTTTTTTTTTTTTTCAATTATTTTTATTTATTTTTTTTTTTTTGTATTTCGACATATTTACAATGTAATTATTTAATTGAATTTAATAATGATAATAAAAATTAATAATCAATAATTAAAAATAGATTAATTAATTACTTTTTTTTTTTTAACAAAAATAACATTCGATATTATCTTTTTTATTTTTTCTTTCTTTTCAATAGATATATGCTTTTTTTTTTATTTTAATAATTAAATCATAAATTTTACATGAAATAATTTGTTTAATTATTATTTTTATTATTACTTTTTTTTGTTTTTTAAATATTGTAAATATATGATTTTATTTTTTAAATATAGGATTAATAAATTTTGGCACTAGCTATATTTAATAATTATTTAAAAAAAAAAAAAAATTTCAATTTATTGAAATATATAATTTTAAGTTAATTGAGCCCGTTATCATCATGTTGTTTTCTGTACAATATTTTTTTCGTCCTTTTTTTTTGCTTCTTCAATTCATAATTAATTCGAAATATGTATATGTATATTTTTTTGTGTTTATGTTTTTTTTTTTCTTTCAATTTTAATTGGCGAGTTTCAGATACACAAAAAGCTTTTAGTTTTCACTTTCATGTTTTTATTTTTAAAATTTAAAAATAAAAATAAAAAATATTTTTTAATTTTTTTTTTTTATGTAAAACAACATTTTTGCTCAATTTATTAATTTGATTATTTTTAAAAATTAAATATATTGTCTGAAAATATACTATCATATATATTACTTATTTAATAAAAAAAAAAAAAAAAGTCTAATTCAATTAAAAACATTTTTGTTTGTTTTTCTTTTTTTTAATTTTTTTTTTTTTTTACTTTCTAACAATTGAAGATAACATTTTAAACTATCGCTATGAAGTATCATCATCAGATGCTGCTGCATCATCAACTGGAACATTCTTTTTTATACAGTCACGTAAAACTTGTAATATAATTCCAACTCTTCGATCTAATGCTAATAAATGTGGCTCCCATAAGATTGGTGCAATTGGATCTTTTGACATTGATTCTCTCATCAATTCCGATAATGGTTTTGGTCCATTATGAAAACTATATTGTAAAAAATATGGTTTTTTTTTTTTTCATATAAGATACATTTTTTTTTTTTAAAGTAGATTTTAACAACAACAAAAAAAAATACAAAATTTATTATAGATTAAAATTCTCTCAATAAAATTTTTCCCTAAACAATATGGTTGACTAAATTTGAAAAAAAAAAATACGAAAAATGTTTCAACAAAATACTTGAAAATTTAAGTGGAATTTTTATTTTTTTTTTTTTAATTTTCATACTACGAAGGATATTCGTTCTCATTTATAAAATAGAAATATACATAGAAAAAACTTTAAAAATGTTTTTTTTTAACAACTGTTTTAAAAACTATAATTGCTTTTAATTAAAAATTTCATAAAATTCTAGAAAATAAAAAAAAAAAACAAAAAAAAAAAAAATATTGAAAATAAAATTATTAGTATCTGTGTGGAAAAATATTTTGTGGTTTAATGTTATAAAAATCTCCTATGTATTTCGACATTCTAACAAAATAAATGCCACTCTCTTTGTACACTTTAGAACAAGAACTTAAAATTTTTTGTTGCTAAACTTTCAATAGTCACAACCAAAAAAAAAATTTTCACAAAAATTAAATGAAATTTTTCAAATGCTACGTATCCTTGAAATTTAAAATTTTAAAGGGTAATTATTAAAAAAAAAAACAGTACTTTAAAAAAAAAAAAAGGATTATTTTGAAAATATTTTACATTTGAAAAAAAAAAAATGTGATACCTTAATAACATTTGAAGTGTTGAAGCACGTATTAGACAACATTGTAAAACTGGTGCTAAAATTGATAATTCATCATGAAATGGTTTACCAAATCCTCGTCCATGATCTAAATGTAGGGTGAATGTATCATTTCCAAAAACTCTGTGAAATGGAAAAAAAAAAATGATAAATAAATTAATGAAAAAGAAAATTAATAAAAAATTATAGCTAATTGTTGAATATTTTCAATTAAAAATTTAATTATAGAAATCTAACATTTTTGATTTTAAACTTATTCAATTTATTCATAGTTTTCCTTCATTTTAATTATTTAGTTTTTTTTTTTTAATTTTAAATTTTGAATTTTAAATTTTATTCAAAATTTACATTGTCATTCTGTTTTGAAGGAAAATATAGAAATTCATATAAAATAAACTAAATAATAAAATCTTAAATTTAAATTAATATTTACATTACATGATTTTCCTTTAACAGAACATAGTCATAGATAGGGTATATACATATACATACACACTACACATACATACATAAAAACATTATGATAGTTTTATCACTCTACTTAAAATCCCATTTTAAAAGCTTAAGAGCATTACAGTTTTTTTTTTTCTCAAATAAAGTGTACTCTTCCTTCATAAAGGACCAATTTTAAGCTTAATTTCAGGTATATTCTAATGACATGCTCTAAAATTGTATTTGTGTGTGTGTGTGTGTGTGTGTGTGTGTGTATGTGAATATTTATTTCTATAATTTGATGAAGAGTAAATTTATTCCATTTTGAATAATGATTAATATTTTATCATTGAGTGAAATTTTTGTATGTGATTCCTTTTTTTTTTGGAATAATTTGTCAAAAGTCACAAAGAAAAAAAAATTTAAAAGAAATTATTTGGAATCTAATGGATTTTTTAAACAGAATTTTCTGGAATTAATGTGAGAACAGAGTTCTGAGGTCGGAAAAGCGTTATCTCCTTTTCGAGGTAATGAGAATGTTTTGGATTTTCTCAAGGATGCGGCAACTATGGAAAATGCAAGTGGGATTCTGAAGAAATGATAAAATAAGACATCTGACGAGAAGATTCTATTAAGACAGTGTGTTGAGTACAAAGGAATTTGCTGTTTGAGTGCTCGAGGATGCCTGAATATTTCTTTCCAAAAAAAATCCTTCCGGTTCTACTCGTAATTAATATCTTCTCAAAATTGAAGTGACGAAACTTCCCGGAAAATTTTAAAATCAATAAAGACAAAGGACTTTTCGACTTTCAACTGATTTTTGCTATTCGCATAAATTGTAATCTATAAGCCTTAAGGATTCCTTTCTTGTTTTGAGTTGTTTTCTAGCGATTCTTTCAATTTTGTTCTTAGTTTTTCAAATGGGAATTTTCATGTTCAAAATGAATCTCTATGCTGAATAATTTGCTTTAAAGATTACTTTTTTTTTTTTAGTTTCCTTCCTTTTTTCTGTTGAGTTAATCGATTTTACATGTGAGCAGTTCATTGTGTTAGAAAGTAGTTTTATTGTTATCTACCTGTTACGTCAAAGCTTTCAAAAACAATTTTCTTATAAACTTGCAAAAAAAAAATCCATTATATTTCAATATCAAGGATTAATTTGATCTTTGCAGTTTATTAAATTCATTTTTAAAATTCATAATAACATGGGACTTACATTAAAATTTAATGGTCTCGAATTTTTTTTTTTTTTTTTTTAAATGTTAAAAAAAACAGTCAAAATTTTTTATGTATCTTTTATTATAAAACTTTTTTTTAAAGTGTGTATGTATGTATGTAAAATGTGCAATAACCATAAACTGAAATATAACTTGTAACATAACATTTTTATAACGTCTAAGATATGGTACAAGAAATTTTTCTGATTAGACAACATGTTCTTTTAAAATATTTTAAAAAAAATGAAAAAAAACATTTTCATTTTCCTTTTTCTTTTCTTTAAAAAAAAAAAAAAAACACATGTTCAACATATCAAACATACATGAATACAACAATAATAATAATAAAAAATAAATAAACATTAGTGTTGAATATTTCTATAGGAAAAACTTACTTGAATGTTTCATAATGATGTCGATCCATGTTACCAGTTAAAAAATCGAATACAGACATGTCCATTATATCTAAAAGACGACGTCCTTCATCATATGGTGGTATGTCTCTTATCTATAAATACATATGATAAATACAAATTTTTAAAAAAGAAAAAAAAAATACATATGTATATAAAATCAAATAAATATAAGGAAGAGAAAACAAACACATACACATATACTTATACTAAAAAATGTAATAAATTGTCAATTTTCAACAAAATATCAAAATTCGTTTGAAGATTTCATTTTTGATAAGGGTTAAAACTCATAAAGGATTTTAAATTCAAAAAAAAAAAATTTAATGCTTCCTTTATTTAATAAGAAAAAAAATATTTTCTTTTCGTGAATATCCTTTTTTTTTTTGCTCTTCAACATTTGTGTACTTAAAATTATGCAAAATTCTATTTGAACGAATTTTATTGATTTTCCGACAGGAATTTTTTTCTTTTTTTTTTCATTTTTATTTAAATACCAAACTTTATTGGAAGAGTTTATATTTTTCATATAATCCTGTGAAACTCGTATGTTAAAAAAAAAATGTATATACATATGTACATGAGATTACATTTTGAAAAAGGGTTATAGTAATTAATTTGGACGTAGGTGCAGATGCTACAAAACTGTGCCAAACTGAGAAAAATATGCCTTAAATAGCAGCAACTGGATGAAACTGGTTACGGAGTCCAAAACCCACAATGAATTATATCGCCAAAGGAAGTAAATTGAAGAATTATTTAGATCAATATGTTTGGCAAAAAAAAAAAAATAAAAATCTTTACCAAATTTTTCTTCGACACCTATTCCTTTATTTTATTTTTTGGTTTTTGACTTTCTGATACTTTATTTCACAGCACCTGCCACCATTTATTTCTCAATTTTTTTCATTTTTGCTCTTTTACCATAGTTCGTCCCTTTGCATTATATGTGACCATTGTCTCGTCTTACTACGAGGTTAAACCCTGTAGGTACTCTGTGAAATTTTAAAAGTCTTTTCAAGTTCAAGTGCTACATTACTAATCTCTAAACCAATTTTTCCAAAAATTGTTTAAATTCTGGAATAAAATATTTTCTCCTGAAAGGTCAAACAGTCCATTAAGTGAACGAAAAAAAAACCTTTACTTCAGGGTACCGATTCTGAGAAGCAGGAGGTCAATATTAGTCTGTCACTGGTATTTGAAGACAATAACATAATAATTCCCTATACAAAATTTCAAAAACATCGTATTTAAAGGTTGAAAAAATCAAGATAAAATTTTTCTAATCTACTATCTGCTTTTCGTATCTACTCGTATTTAATTGAGCGCAGCTGTATTCGGAATATGAGTTTGTAAAAATTCACAACAAATTTTCAAGAACAGTTTTCCTTTATTCTAACACAATTGAAAAATATTTGATAAATTTAAAATTAAAAAACACCTTCGCGACATGTTCTTATGACGATATAATATTGCATGAGATCTTAAAAGGACATATTTTTCATTTAAAATAAAAATCTTTATAAGAATACGACAAATACAAACTTCATTAAAATTAGTTCCTTTTATGAATATTTTTTCAAATAAAATTCAAAAAATAAAAGAAAAAAAAAATAATTAATAAAAATCTGTTTTTCAAAAGAAAATTTTCACAACAACAACAAAAAAAAATATTATGCATAAAAATAAAAAAGAGATTTTTTGAACAAAGAAAAAAAAAATACTTGTATATGCCACTTCTAAGGACAAATAAATTTTATGATTATTTTCTTTTTTTTTTCTCAAAATTTTAAATTAAATTCAATGCGATAAATTTTATTAATTTTAAAATCAAATAACGTTTTCATTATTTTCTTTTTTTAATGAATAATTTCGAAAAAAAAAAAAGAACTTTTTCTTTTGAAAAAGTGCAATTTTCAAAATAATCATATTCTCTTTTACATAAATTATTTTATTTTGCTTTTATTAAATGTTGTATTTTTTTTTTTTTTTTTCATATAAAATTCAATGAAAAAGAAAAGTTTTTTTTGTAAAAAAAATAAAATATTTAAATGAAAATCCTAATTCAAAAAAAAAAAAAATAATAAATAAAACAAATTCCACAATAATGTGAACAAGCAAAATAAAATAAGTGCTGTTTTTTTTTTTTTGGAATAAAGGTTGAAATTTTTCTTTTTTTTTTTCACAAAAGAAATGAAAGAATGGAAAAAGAGAGAAAGAAAGAAAGAAAAAAAAAAGGAAATAAATTTAAATTACCATTGTACAATAGTCAGCATCCGTTTCCCATTGTGCTTTTCTTCTTTTATGATAAGATCTTCTCCAAGGATGCCTCCAAACCTATATATGAATATATATATTGAAAAGAAAAAAAAGCAAAAATGTTAAACACAATACAAGGATAATATAAAAAATATGAAAATAACAACAATCATAACATTATTGCCATGGTAAAAAAGATAATAATAATATCCAACAACAACAAAAAAAAAAGAAAATTCACATGTATTTTTTTTTTGTCTTTTGCTTTTGCTTTTGGTTTTCTTGCTATATTGCTTTTCATTCACCTTTTAATAATAATAATGATGAAATAGAAAAATGCATGCACGAATTTCATATACTAACAAACAAAATGGTTATTACACTATTAAACCATCATAATCATTTGAATTCTCTGTTATTCATTTGTAAAAGAATTCTTTTAATATCTGGTTGTTTTTTTTTTGTATCTTTTTAATTTTTTTTTTTTTGATTTAAAAATTTTATTAAATTGTAATTTATTTCAGTTAGTAATTAAATTTTTTCAATATTAAAAAAACATTTTATTTTTTTTTTTTAAATCTGTGTTTTCTGTACCTCATGTTGAAAAAAAAATAAACCTTTTACTATTTATTTAATATTCAAAAAACCATTTATTTGTAAAAGATACAAAAAAAAAAAGCACTACCTTTTGAGAATTTCACAAACACACATACAAAAAAAAATATATATATTCAATTTTCCACTAATTTCCAGACGATAAAATTTAATTTTAATAAAAGCATTAAGAAAAATTGAAATGAAACCTTTTAGAAAGAAGAAAAAAAATAAATCACAAGTAAAAAACTTGAAATTGTATCTAAACAAATTCAGATGGTGTATAGTAGAATATTTTGTATGCCAGAATATTTTCAAACGATTTCTTTCATACATACATATGTATATAATATTCATAGACTTTAAATATATACATTTTAACACACATACAGATGTACGTATGCAAGATACAAAAAAAAAACAACATGTAAGTGTAATTGTGTATATCTTCTGTTTTTTTTCACATTTTGTGCTTTTTTTTTTTATATATTTCATTTAAGCTAAAATTTGCTTTAAAGGATATTATGGTGTAGTTTTTATGAAAAATTTATAAAAAATTTACCTTCGAGGATCAAAGAATAGATCAGGTAAATATTTGAAATTAAACAGCAACAACAACAAAGAAGTTGATTTTATTTTTTTTTTGATTTTTTTTTTTTACGAGAAAATTTGAAGAGGAAAAAACAGATATGAAAAAAGTGCTACAATAAAGGATTTTTGGAAAAAAAAAACGAAAAACAAAAAAAAAAACCAGAAAGTATATATTTTTTTTTCGTAGTTGTTGTTGCTGTTTTGAGTTGATTCTTGCAATTTGTTGAAATATAAAATTACAATAATATATTATATACACACTGCGGCAATTCCGTGAATTGAATAAAATAATAAACAATAAATTATTCGAGAGAGAAAATATAGTGTATATGGAATATAAGTTTGTTAAATAAAACAATTTAATTATTTATTTTACACCATATCCTGAAAAAGGACTAAATATAGAAAGATAAAAAAAAGAAGCAATGATCAACCTGGAAAATATATAAAAAAAGAATCAAATATGATGTATAGTTTGGTTGACCTATTATTTTGTTTTGTGCACACACACATATACAGACACCATAAGGTGAAAATATCCTTAATGTACACGTCATGTATGAAGTATTTTCTCAAATACCTGATATTATAATCTAAAATACTCCAATAAAAAATTTTTTTATCTTATAGCATTATTCTATCTATCTTTTTTAAGCTGTATCATCTTATACAGATTTTTTTTTTTTGCTATTGCTTACCTTTCGTTGTGTTTGCTCAAATGATGGTAAAAAAGCTGCAAATGATCCTTCAAGCGTATCTGGACTACCGCAGATGGCATGAGATGTATCACAATAATATGAACATTTACCATGAAAACATAAATTACTGGACGGAGATACAAAAAATGTTTTCAATAAATCATCATCTGCAACCTGATAAATTTCTGTAGTTATATTTAATAAACGTCCTGTCACTGGCATAGCACGACGAAATCCTAATAGTCTGTAAAATGATTTATGTTTAAATAATTAGATTTTTTTTTATTTTTTCTTATTTATTTTTTATTTTTATTTTTTTTTACAACACATTAAATATTCAATTTATAATATACTTCAAAAGGAAGAAAGGAAACGGAAATAAGACAAATTATTAGAAATTTATTATTAGTTTTTTTTTTTTTTTTTTATAAAAAAAAAGGATGTCTCTCATGTTTCCCTTCCTTCTGGAAGAAATAAGAAAATTCGATCAAACAAATTCAGAAAAAAACTTAGAATTATTGTGTTGTTTTTTTTTTTTTTTTTTTTTAAAAAAATCACATTCAAAATGGTGGTCAGGAATTGAAAACATTTTATTTTTGTTTTTTTTTGTTTTGTTTTTTTTTTTTTTTTGTTGAAATTTTTTCCATCTTAAAATTAGAAAAAATAATTTCTGCAGGTATTTTAAGAACATTTTAATTATCTTTTTAAGTAAAAACAAAAATAAAAATGAAATAAAACAAAAAAAAAACCACACACACAAAAAAGCAAAAATTGTAATTTTTGTCTTTAAATTAAACTCTTAAATTTTTCATTTAGTATTCATTTGTACTTGTCTTTTTTTTTTTTTTTTTTTGTGTTTAGATGTTTTTCCACTCGAAAATCTTTTATTTTTTATTTATTTATTTTTTTTTATAACTGGAGATCTAGATTTCAGATTCCATTTGTCTTTCTAGAAATGTGTATATGAAAGGATTCTTTATATAATTTTTTTTTTTGGTTTTTGTTTTTTGTATGTGTGTTTTTTTTTTGTTTTTATATATTATTTTTATTTATATTAAGGCATCATTCTGAAAAATGTATAGGAGAGTTTATTTAAAGAAGAAAATGAATACTTTTCTGTGTGTTTTTTTTTTTTTTTTTAGTATGTTTTTTTTTGTTTTTGTGAGTAGAAGTTTTTTATGTTCTATAATGAAAAAGTTTTTATTAGAAAAGATTATCATGAACAAATCTAAAAATGAAGATGAAATAAAGATGATGATTCTGAAATTTTCTTTTTTTTTTTTTTTTTTGTTTTTTTCTTTTTTAATCCATAGAATGACATATTTTTACAACACTTAAAGAAAAACACAAAAAAAAAAAAAAAGAGAAATATCATCATCATATATATTTTATGGTTGACGTATACAAAATACAAGATAAAGAACACTTTTATGAAAATTATTTTTGTCTGAAGTATGTTTGCTTGCTTGCATTTTATGTGTTTTTTTTTTTGTTTTTGTTGTTGTTTTTTTTCCCCTATATATTATAAAGGCTTTACATCTTTTTACATTAAAAACAATTTATGATGTTAAGATTTCCATTTGGATAAGGATTTTGAATGAATGAAGTATAGAAAACACTTAAAACATTGTATATATGTACTGAAAGAAAAAAAAACACAGAAGATATTTTAAATGTTTAGGAAGTAAAAAAAAAAAAAAAATATTATATGAAAGATAAAAGATTTAAATGCAAGCAAAAAAGAAAATACGGTATTAAAAAAAAAAAAGTGATAATGAGAAAATAAAATATTGAGGAACTTTTCATTATGATCATTAAAATCATCTTACCTGTCTAAATGAAATGCAGCTATTTCAGCATTATGTCTTTCAAAATCTGTAAAATAAAAATGATTTGGTAATGTCTGTTGTTCCCTTGGAAACCTGAATGAGAGCAAAAAAAGAAACGAAAAATTTTTAACAATTTTTGAAAAACAGACACAGTTTGTTTTTAAAAAGAAAATTTTTTTTTTTTTTTGGCAAGGAAAAGGACTAAATCTAATTTTTGTTTGTTTTTACAAAATAAAGTATTCGAAAATCGGAAGCTACAATAAAAAATTATCCTGATTAAACTTTTAAATCCTTTTTTTTTTGGTTTGGATTCATAAAAATTTACTTCAAAAATTAAATTGAATTTTAATCATTGAAACTGTAAATTATTTTCAATAAAAATTTGTAAAGAGTTTATTTCATTAAATACCGATAAGAACATTTCAAATAATGAAATTTTTATAATCAGGTAAATTTTTTTTTTCAATCTTACCTCATGGGTTTCATTAGAGCTTTTATGTCATTAGGATATTCAATGACTAACTTTATTTGTGTTCCACCTTCTTTCTGATCTGAAATTCATAAAAAAAAAAAAAACATTTTTTTTTTGTGATTAAAAATAAGAAAATAAAAAAAACCCAAATCTTGGATTATATTTTTCAATATTTTTTAATAAAATCGTGAGCCCAACCACATAGCGCTAACAAATCAAATAAATATTTTTATTAATTTTTGATTACATTCACACATAGTAATTTTAATCTTACATTCTACATATTTTCTAACGACAACAAAAATCTTTGTGGTTCACATTTCACATAAAACTATAAATGCATCTCTATGTATGAACAACAATTGATGGCATATTTAACTCAATGATTCTATACTACACTTGTATTATGTATATCATATGTCGATAATGTTCTAAGGCTTTACTAGTATATAGATAGAATATTAAATGATGATACCATGGTGGTTATTCTAAAAAATTTTCTATATTAAATGAAAACCTATTGTGTTTGGTTCACTAAATTTGAACAATAAAATTTAATTTTCCAATAGATTAAATTTTTTCTCTATTTTTTTTTTTCGTTATTTCATTTTTTATTTTTTTTTTAATATTATTATTTTATTCCTTTGTATATGGTCTACATGAGAATGGTTTATGAAATCGTAAGGAGAAAGAATAACAGAAAAAAACATGAAATATTCTACTTAAAAAAAATAATAATAATAATAAATAGAATACAGATATTGAATGAAAAGATATACACAACTAAATAAATTATAGACAATTACAGAGATAGAATATAAAGAAGAAGAAGAAAAAAAAAATTCTTATCTAAAATAGTATTATAAAATTATTTTTATTTTTTTTTTTTTTAAATTCATTTAACTTGAGATGAAATCAAATGAAAATATAAAAATAAAAAAAAAATTATTATTATTATATAAATCAATTTTACTGTAAAAATTAGGTTAGTTTTGACATAAATTTGAAAGATTTCTTTTTTTTTTCAAATTCTATTTTTTTTTTTATCGTTTTTCAATTCTATCAAACCCCAAACCTTTTAATGAGGAAGATTTTTAGTAAATTTGCTAAATCATATAAATTTTCTACAAATAAACTTCAATCGAAATTATTATATAAAATAAAATGTGTATGAATGAATGTACATAACAAATAAAACAATCATCAATTAAGTAAATATAAAACTTTTAATGGGTTAAAATAAATCAAATTAAAATGAAAAAAAAAAAAAAATAGAAAGAAAAAGGAAAACCTTTTACATTTTACATACTACACATATATGTACGTGGAAATTTTATTAGCAATTTTTATTGTTAAAAACATGAAGAAGAAAAAAAAAGTACTATTTTTTTGTTTTTTTGTTTTTGTAAATGTATTAATTTTCTCATTTATTTTATCGAACGACATATCTAACATGTATCCACATCGTTTTATGCTATATCATACATAAGACTATACATACTCGTACATATATGTACATAAATATGTGAAATACATCAATTACATTTTAATGAATTCGAAAAAAAAAAATATACAATAAAAATGAATAAAAAAAAAATATATATCTTTGCACATACATATATTATACATATATATCTACTTACACACATGCTGTATCGGTAAATTTGCCATGTCATTTAATACTGCATTAACAGTTGGATCATTTTCACTATAAAGTTCTGTTTTTGAAATACCCAGTTGGAATTTTTCCAAATTGGATGCATTTTTACTGAAAATATAAAAATGGTAATTGTAATCAATTGAAATGATATTTAAAAAAAAAAAAAAATTCATATATAATCTACATCACACACCCACAACTAAATATGCATATATACTTTATGAAGAATTTAAACAGTTTTATTTAATTTACAAAATAAAATGAAATAAAAAAAAATTTAAGCGTGAAATTCCAATTAAAAAGATAAAACGTTTTACTTATATCTCATAAAAAAAAAAAAAAATATGTATATACTCGTATACATAAATAGATAAATTATTCTCATAGTATTTAACCATAATTCACGTTGCAACAAAAAAAAAAACAAATAAAAAAATAAAAATAAAATTATAATAAAACAAGGGTAAAAGTTTTTGAAACAATAAAAAAAAAAAACTATCAGTAATTGACTACATTAAGAACTATTGCCAAATAATAAATAAACAATAATTGAGATAAAGTCAAAAAAACATGATTAATGTGAAAAGATTTTTAATATGATGCTATACCGTTATTATTTATAATTTTGTTTCAAAAAAATTTTTTTTTGTTTTAAATATCTCTGCCAAATTAAATACATTTTTATATCATTTTAATTATTATGTGAAAATTTTTTAACAACATTTTAATACGTTGAACAATTTTTTTAATTTAAGGAATCGATTCACAAATACCAACAGCTACAGATACATTTTTATAACAATGTTTTTTTTTTTTTTTTTAACCTTTTGTGTGAATACGAAAGAATATATATGAGCAACACGAATTTATGTATATGTATTATAAAATTGTATCTATGGCCAAGTATGTATTTTTCCTATTACAATTATTCAACGTAATATATAAAAAAAAAAACTGTGAAAAAATCTCTCATTGTTCAAGGATATTTTTGGAAATATGCCAAAAATCAAAATAAAATGTATTATGAATCTTTCATCAAAATGGACTTGTGAAAAGTTATAGAAAAGATGAACGCGCTAAATAATCTAAACACAAAAAAAAAATTTAAGCAAAAAAAAAAAAAAAATGTAACAAAGTTGCAAAAAAAAAAAAAAAGAAATAGATACATTTTATATAGTAATATGCTTTTTATTCTTGGCAAGGTAATAAGGTTATTATTATCTTTTGTGAAAATATTGGAAGAGAAAAAAAACAGATATAAAATGATACATTATTCATTGGTATATATAGAGTTACTACATGTACAACAAAATAAAAATATCTATGATGATAACTAAATAAAAAGCAAAAAACATATAATCACCGTTGGAAATACTTAATTAGAAAATGAAAAAAAAAAAAAAATAATAATCATTATGATTTTGAATTTTCAAAAAAAAAAAGATTATTCTTAAATTTCTTCTATACATACTGTATGTCTACAATAGTTATTTAGTTTTGTAGAAAATAGACGTCATGTTAAATTACAGACAATTACTATTTAAAAAGATGAAAAAAAAATTTCTTCTTTTTCATATACTTTAAAAAACCACTTGAAATAAAAAGTTCCTCTTCAACTAAATTGTACCCACTTATACTGTACTTTAGTACTAAAGCACATGATACATTTATGTACATATGTATATACATAATATGTACATAAGTACTATATGATTGAGATAACAGAAGAAAAGACATATTGTTTAAAAAAAATTACAGTTTAAGTAAATAATTACAAAAGGCTTATAATAAAATTTTCCCAAGATAAATTTTATACTATGAACACAAAAAAAAAAAACACACACAAACTTAAAAGTTCTATTATAAAACTTAATTACAGTTATTTTTTTTTTTGTTTTTTTTTTTTGGTATAATTCTTATGAAATAGAGAAAAGGTTAATTGTCTAACATGATGATGCGGTGGGTACAGAAATCATAAAAGAAGATTATTTTTGTAATTTATTTACTTTTTGTGTATGATAAACAAAAAAAAAAAAAAAACAAAAAAAAAACAAAACAAAAATAAAGTTTAAATAGTTCTTGTGTTTTTTTTTTTTGAAATTTATTTGTTATCATTTAAGAAATCATGTCATATTGTCACCACAACATTTCATCATGTTTGTCATATTATGTACATTTAAATTTAATATGTGTTTTTACTTTTTTTTTTAATTTTTATAATACCGCATTATTTACAAAAACCTTTCATAAAACCTTATTTAAAAGCTAAAATTTGCATGGTTTTTTGTTTAATGAATATTTTTTTTTTTTTTTTGTTGGTAAATTTTATATTTGAAAGCTTAACATTTTTAAAGTTTATATGTTTTTATTGTAACCCTTTTTTTTTTACATGAGATGAGCAAATTACTTATTAGTCTAAATTAAGAATAGAAACTATGAAGGTCATCGTAAATTCTTTTATGTAATTGACTCTTTTAATTATTGGGTATAACTGAGCCACCCAGTCTTAGAGGAAATATGTAAATTCAAGGAGTGGCTCTATAAGTTGGAAGTAAGCTTTAGACTAACTACGTCTAATTCTGTCAAAACATCATAGTTTGAATGCTAAAAGGAAGCCTGGATAGGAGGACATATTAATCGACAATGGAACATGGTTAAACGGCAGCGAAAATTTGTTACATTGAATTTCTTTTAAAGAGGAGGAATTATTCAATTGTAAAATTGGCATTTTTTTAAATTTTGACCAGAAAAAATTTACTGCGTGATTAAAATGGCTGACTTGTGTCTTATAAATTAAATAAACAAAAACTGGATGGTGAAGGTAATCATCCTGATCGTTTCTGTACCAGAATATGCAATAAATAGAGAAGAATAAAAAAAGAGAAATGATGTATGAAATCTTTACTCAATGTCGACTTTTCTAAACTCAATGCTATATAAAATTTTTACATAACAATAACTGTAAATTGAATGAAATATTATTAAAAAAATTTTCAATTTTCTTTTTGATGGATTTGACATTTATTAGCTTTTTTTTGCAAATTTACATTTTACTTTTGAGTAAAAATTACCCTAAATTGCGTTAAAAAAAAAAAAAAGGTAAGCCTACAAACATATATGTATGTGAGAATTGCTGACTTAAAGGGTTAGAAAATACATTAGAAATTTAATATGTATGTGTAATTGTTTTTATTTCTAATTTTAACCTTTTAAAAACACGCTATTAGGTGTTTTCTTAATTTGAAAATAATTACATAAGATACATTTTTTATGACATTGAATGACTTTTCAAAAAATCGAGAAAAAAAAAAAAACAACATGTAAAAATTAGAAAGGAAAAATCAAAATTATTTGAAATAAATTGAAATAATTATATTTCAACAATAAATAAAAAAAAAATCTTTAATTTTATTAAATATTTACGATATACTTGTAATTTCATAATGTTTTTTTTTTTATTTTTTTTTTTGTCAATTATTCGATTTAACTAGATTTTATTCACAATTTTCAAAAAAAAATTTTTTTTTTTGATTATGTTTTTATTTTTTGTGCTTTTTGAAACATGTTTAGTCAATTGAATTATTATTATTA
Source organism: Bombylius discolor (assembly GCA_939192795.1). Taxonomy (NCBI): domain Eukaryota; kingdom Metazoa; phylum Arthropoda; class Insecta; order Diptera; family Bombyliidae; genus Bombylius; species Bombylius discolor. The sequence continues at coordinate 37,348,495 of OW584241.1, read as the reverse complement.
TCAGTAGGGTGCTGTTTCATAAATTTTTGATATTGCTAGTTGCTTTTCAAAACACCTAATTGAAAATCGATATCGATAAAATTTAATGACACAAAAAAAAAAAAAATGAAACATTATTTGTTGCTCTTTTTTGTGTGTAAATATTGACTACTTTGTAAGTGTGTTTATTTTTACAATAATTGGATTTACTTTTTTTTTTTCTACACACACAATTTTTCTTATTTATTTAATAAGGCATGATAGATGTCTTTAAAAAGAGTAAATAGTCGTATGTGTAGAAGCTATAACGAAAAAAAAAACGATAATATTTCAATTTTATTTTACAGTTATTGTTGAAATAAATTAAATTAAAAAGAGAAAAAAAAAAGGAAAAAAAATGTATGCCTTTGTATAATGAAGAAAAACATTTTTCACCATATGGTTAATATGATTTTCAATTGGGAATTTTTTAATACGAAAAAAAATGTGGTCAAAATTTTAAAATAATTATTTGACTGTTGAAATTGAATAAGTATTTTTACACTTCACATATTTGTTTAGCGAAAATGTTTATTTTGAAAAAAAAATAAGTAAAAGGGAAAGTGAACACAAGCACTTTCAAAAATTCACTTATAATAAACAATATTTTATCAAATAATAAGTTAACTCATTCTTACTTTATGTTCATGTTCAAGGACATTAGGAATCATTTTTATTCATTTCGGAATATGATTTTGCCTCTTACGAAAATATTTTTAAGTTGTAACTTTTCTTCATTTGGACATATTCTTTGAAAAAGACAAAATTAAATTAATCTCAAAAAATCTCATAGGTTGGGAATATTCTGGAAAATTGATTAAAAAAAGTAATCTTTCAAAAGCAGAAAATATTCAGGCCTGAATGGGTTAATAGTGTGTTGAATGTGTGGTGAATTTTATTATTTGCTTTACGAAAATTAATCATGATGGATCAAAAGATTTCATTGTTTCACACAGTAACTGAATTTAAAATTATCTAGAACATTATTTCTTAGTTGTCATGAATAAATCATTTCAGTCTTTAAAAATAGAGGTTTCTGTGGTAGCTAAAAATTCACCAAAAAAGGTGAAAATTCGAATATACCCAATAAAAATATGCTTACCATAGAGAATTTTTAAAATGAAAGAATTCGTTTTTACTTTAATTAAAAGACAATTTGAAATACAAGAATGCATGTATGTATTTCAATCTTTCAATCTCTGCCAACAGAAAAGTGAAAATAATGGAAAAAACAAAAACCAAAACAAAATCATATCTTTGAATTGTTAGTTCACATGAAAATAAGTTCTTTTCATTTTTCTATGTTTTCCCAATGACATACATATTATATTGTGTGTGTGTTTTTTTTATTATTGAATTATTTTTTTTTTTGTTTTCATTTTCCTCAAAGAAAGTTTGTATTGTTTTTCAATACACATTATCATATCTCTTACTCTTTTTTTTCACATAATATTAATGTGAGAAAAAATATTTAAAAATATTCCACTATTGTTCGATATATGAAAAAAATAAATTCATTTTAAATAATTATTCGAGAGAAAAAAAAAACTGACAATAATGAGTATTGTATACTCATTTTTATTTTACCAATAAAAATTTCACAACTCATAAATGTAAATTTATTCAGATACTTTTAAAAAATTCGCAAAATTTCAAAAGAAACAAAAAAATACAGTCAACAATTGGTGTAAACTAATTTTTACAATCTTACAAAATTATTTTGCAGAAAAAAAAAAGAGAAAAAAAATTGTACTCTTATTATTGCACATGAAAATAAAAATAAATTTAAAATTCCCATGAGATGTGTTACATGATCGTCATTTACATTTTCATGAATTACATTTATTTCATAATTCAAAAAAGTGAAATAGTATTATAAAAAAAAATCATATAAAGAAGATTCCGTATAAGTATATAAAGTGTATATAAAAATGAATAGGTAAAAGCAATATAACACAACAACAAAAAAAAAAAACTGTAATGAAAACATAAATTGCAGGTGAGAAAAAGAATTTTCTTGTTTTGTTTTGTTTTTTTTTTGTTTTTTCTTTTTCATAAAATCCCCATTTTCCGTATGTTTTTTCTCTCATAATGTTTTTGTTTTTATTTTTGTATCTTTTTCTTGTTTTGTTTTATTTGTATTCCTCAAAGATCTCATAAAAAACAACATGTTTTTTCCTCTTCTGTTTTTTTTTTTTTTGTTTTTTCGTTTGTCTGTTTTTTCTTTAGATTTTTCTCATTTTTCTTTCGGTACGTTATTCGCATTTATTTATCATTATTCATCATTTACTTATGTACACACAAAAATTTTATGTTATTTTTTTTTTTTGTTGTTGTTAATGTTAGTGTGTTTGTAAAACATCTTTTTTTTTCATAATATTTTACATTTATTTAATGTAATATACAAGTCATGTTTCAAATTTAATGAAATGTAACACAATAAAAATAAAAATGAAAGTATAGTGAAAATTTTTTGAAATTATTTAAATCATAAAAAAAAACATTGTCACACCAAAAAATAAAAAAAAAGTGAGAGTGTAAAAGATAAAAAAAAAATCTTATCTAAAAATAAAAATTATTAAAATTAATTCACAGGAAACAGAAATAATAAAAAAAAAAAAAGGAACATCTATTAATACAATTAAGTAAATTTAAAGGAAAAATGTAAGTATTATGGGTATTTGAGCACCTTTAAAAAATCTTTAATCCTTATTTGAAGTGGAAACACTTCATAATTTAACACATAATTGACAAATATTATATTATTTGTGTACATATAACATTTCCTATCTTCCGTTAGTATATTATAATAAAGATTAATTGACAATAAAATTTATTCATTTTCACTTTTTTTTTTCCACCATAAAAAAACTGATAACAAGAAAGTATCTATACGTCTTGACGCATTAAAATTTAAAAAAAAAAAATTTATAGTCAATGATGAAATAAATAATTGTTGATTTTATGATACATATGAGAAAATTAAACAAACATTCAAAAAAACACACACAATCAATCAATTGTATAAAATTGCAAATTTCTTTTAAATCAATAAAATATATTTTTTTTTTTTGTCGATTTTTATTTAAAAAAAAGAAAAAAAAAAAAAAACTTACCCAGCCTTAATATCGACTATTTGACCTAAAGTAAGATTAACATCATCAATTTCTGAATGTATTATCACATTACTATGCGTTTCTAAACGCGAATTCTTTGGATCTTTATTAATCAGACTTATTAAATCCTCAAATCTATCATGTGTTTGAGGTTTAGTGGTTGGATTTTTTATATTATTTCCATTATTAACATTATTATCACCAGGTGAATTTGATGAATGTGTTTTACTATTTGATGATACTGTTGTTGATGCTTCTTTGGAACCAGATGAATTACTGAAATTGAAAAACAAAAAAAACAAAAAAAAATAATGAATAAATGAAGAAAATTTATTTGAAAAATGTTTTGTAATCAATAAAAATATGTGATAAACAAAAATACGAAAGTCAATGAACTATTTTCTTCGAAAATCGGCAAAAATTACTTTTTTTTTTTTTTTTAAAGCAAAAAATGGTCTTTAGATACTTTAAGCTTATTTTTTTTCTATTTTTTTAAAAAATATTTAAATTTGAAAACATTGAATTCATATACCACAAAAATATATATAAAGTTTCGTTAACTTTATTGAAGGATATTTGAAAAATAAATGGTAAAGGATAATGTATTTTAAATCAGTTGGTTTTTTTTTTTAATATTTTTTTTTCAACTCACACAATTTGGCAAATTTAGATTTAATGTTTTTCAAAATGATTTGGAAAAGGTATATTTTATTAATTTTTTGAAGCACATTTTCCTACACCATTGCAATTTATATCTGAAAAAAAAAACAAAAATCTAAATTTTCATAATTAATTATTTTCAATTATCCATACTAAAAAAAATTTCCACTTATAATTAATGCATTTTTTGTGTAAATCTGAGTTTTATTTTTGGTTTATTTATTTATTTTTTTTTTTGTCTCTTTTTAATGAAAAACAAAAAGTTTTTATATTATCTCATGAATTAATAAAATTTATTGTAATGTAGAGATTTTAATTTTCACACCCAATAGATTTAAATACAATCTTGATAAAAGGGACATTTTACATTTTTCTCTGGTAAGTGTAATTTTTTTGTTAAATGAACAAGAACAAAATTTTTCAAATTTTTCTTTTTTTTTTGTTTTGAAAAATACCACAGTTGGATGAGTGAAAAAATTTTGTTTTTTCATTAATAATGTAAAATGTCCTTTTTTAACATTACTGATTGTTAAAAACATTTTTATATACTTCATACTTCCCAGACTTTTTTTTTATATTATAAATTCTTCTCAGTAACCACCCCCCACCCCCCAAATCATTGTAATCCATTCAAGAAAATGAAAAAAAAAAAAATAAATAAATAAATCAATAATTTTCTACAACAACATTAAAAAAATGTTAAATACAATTTTCTTTCTTCTTCAGATAAAAGGATAATCTCTTTAAAACATAATTTTCATATTTTAATTGTTTCACATTTTTTAATCCTGCCATCATTATTATATGGTGATTTTTTGTTGTTGTTTTTTTGTCATTAAATTTTTTATGGCACATAAAATTTGTTTTTTTTTCTTTTTTTTTTTTAAATAAATTTTTTAAATCATAAAATTCATAAATGACATTATATAGTTCATACTCGTATATAATAATATTTTTATGAATATAGCATGACCTCATATAACTACACGACATAAAAAAAATATATAAAATATATAAAACATAATAAAAGTAAATAATAAAATACAAAACAAGGAAGAAAAAAAAAGGATAAAATACAACAACAATAACAAAAAAAGAAGAAATATATGTACACCTCTGTTACATGGTGATATGAAAAAAAATATATATATAATAATAAACTTTGGAAAAAGTAAAAACCAAAAAGCATTATATCCAAATAACAACAGTCTCTCGATAATATCACATAGAGAGAGAGAGAGAGAGAGAGAGAGAGAGAGAGAGAGAGAGAGAGAGAGAGAGAGAAGAACATTAATGTAGTTTCGAAATTATATTATTGTTTTATATCAACTGATGATAAAAAAAATATAAAATAAAATATCCCAGTCGAGAATTTATATATGTCATTTCCTTTTCTTTTTTTTTTCTTTTTTGTGAAATCGATTCATTGTGTAAATCATTAATATTTTATGAGACTATAGGATGACATGAAATGTGATCTTTAAATTTGAAACAAATATAAATTCAATTACTGTTAGTTTTTGTTATTTTTATTACAGGAATATTCTCAAAATAAAGAACTACTCAGTCAACAGATTTTAATGCATCCCAAGAGCAATTATTCACATATCCTGGCATTCGTTTAAATTCAAAGTAGGTACTTCTGGAACACTTTTTTGTTTTCTTCTATTTTTGTATTAATTATTTTAGTAATGTCAATTTATGGTCATTGTAAATAATTTATTACATTCTCGTTATTAAAATTATGTATTTTTGTCCAATGAGAAATTTAGTGTAAAAAAACAGTTTTTTTTAAACGGTATTAAGAATGACCAATTACCGGTCTCTTTCGAGTTGCGCAGTTGATTGGTTCCGTGTGAGTCAAAGCCGTGTAGGTCGTAACTCAGATTTATTAAACGTGTAACTTGCGAGAATAACTTTACGATGGAAAAGTAATTTTCAAATTTTAAATCATGCACAAAAATTAAAATTCTTGGTAACGCAAACAAGAAGAAATAAGCTTATTTCTTTAAAATTTATAATTCTCCTTTATTTTTTTCCAGAATCTCGCACTTAAAAGTAATCATACCATTTTTTTGGAACATTACAAAATTTTGAAAGAATAACTTTCATACCCTATAGGGTTATTTTTATGTTCTACTCTCGAACATCCGTACATTCATAAAAAAAAAATATATATAGCTAATAAAATTTTAAATCCCAAATGTAAGTGTTCATCAGATATTAAAAACAAAAAAAAACGTAAAAAGCAAAAAAAAAAGTATTTTCCTGTTTTTCAGATATAGATATTTTCTCTTAAAATAACTGATATTTCAAAATTTATAAAATTTTTTATACATATTTCTAATAAAATAGAGAAAAAAAATAAAATATAATGTTCAATTCTATAGAGACTTTGATGTATCATGGATTTTATTTCATTTTTACAACATTTTTAGTGAATTTTATCTTCATTCTATTGATTTATTTATTTTTAATAATTTATTAATCTATTTAGAAAAATATTTCTAGATATTAAACTAATTATTTAAGTATTTGATTTGTTTTAAGTGAGATATACAAATATATTTTTTTCAATACGCTTCAATAAAATAAAATATCAGAATTTTTTTTTAGAACACGTTAAATTATTCACATACTAACTTCTGTGATCTGTGACCTGCAACAGGGACATTTTTAAATAAAAATCGGCAAGTTTTAAATGATTTTTAGCACAAAACTTAAAAGAAAAAAACATTTGTCATTTTCATTTTCAACTTATCTTCAACTTATGAACTTATTATACCTTAGACACACTGAGAAAAAATTAGTTGATTTCGTGTTAAATGATTTTGTTCAATCATATGTAAATAATATCAATTTCGATTGTCGATAAAGATTTCATAGCTATTTTTTAAAATGTTAAATATGTAAGTGCAAAATTCATGAAGGTATCTAATAGTGCAGGTATTTGTAGAAAAAGTAAGTTCCATTTGTTGTCTTAAAATGCACAATGAAATGACATCTGATATTGAAACCTATCGATAAAAAATTGAAGTTTTCTAACAATTTAAGATTAAATCGCAGTTTTTTATTTGAGATTCTATATAGAACTGAAATCACATTTAAAGCGTACAAAATACACGCTTTTAGATTCGAAATCACTTTTAAATCACAATTTGTATTTAACGTGTCTAGACTATTAGATATTGGTTTGTACGTGTTAAATTTCTATTGCAAATTGTGCACAAAAAAATTATACTAACGTCATGTTATTTTCGTATTCATACATGAAATTTTTGTCTATAGAATTGAAACATTGTAATGTCTCTACCGTCATATTAACCAATATTGGCATGTTGTAAATTTTATTTTATTTTTTAAGGACGTGAGATTTTATTTATAATAAAGTTATTTTTTTTGTTGTTGTTAGAACTAATCAAACTATGAAATGGCAAAAAAAAAAAAAAAAAAAAACATGAAAAATAGACGATGAGCATGAAAAATTCTTTGATCTTTAAACTTTTGAATTTTTTTCAATTTAAAAATTTCGTGTTTTTTCACAAAGTTTCATCAAAAATAAGACTAAAATCAAATCGTGAAAATGTTTTACATTTTTAAATTTTTCTTTTTTTTTTTTCTTTTTCGAAATCTTTGCGTTTTTTTCACAAAATACAATTTTCATACTTTCTAATCTCTCACAAGATTTTACTATAGTATAATAATTTAATTAAAAGCTCTAATACATAAAACAAATAGATTTTTTTTTAAATTCACATACTCGTACAATTTTCAATTTAATCACTTAAATATGTATTTTAAAAAAAATCGTAGAAATAATTTAATTAAATTTACAAACATAATCCAAAAAAGGATATTTCACCTTTATTTTCAACAGATTAATTTCCATAAAAAAAAAAATATACAAAAAAAAAATTTATTATTGTTAAATAATAAATTTTATCGATAAAATTGAATTTATAAATTCTACAAAATATAGTGAAAAAAAAAAAATTCTACAAAAATATTTCATAATAATATTTTATCATATCATTTGATTAATATATATGTAAATGAATACATATTAAAAATAATAATGATATCAATTTCATCATTTTCATCTAATCAATATTATATTATTCTATTATTGTTAAATTGAAATTAAATTAATTTACTATGAATAATATTGAATTATATTGAATTTTAAAATCCTCTCTAATAGCTAGTAAAAAAAATTTCATTAGAAATGGTGAAAATTATTTGCGTTTGAAAAACGAAAAAACAAAAAAAAACCAACAACAACAAAAAAAGTTGAAAAAGATTAAAATTAAAATCGGCTTTTTACGTAAAACACAATTGTATTACAGAAATTACTAAAAACATACATACATGTACGAGTATGTATGTATTAATTATTTCAAAGTGCACTTTATAATTATTCTCGTGTATATAATTCCCTTTTAGCAATTTTCAATTATACATAAACTAAATCAATTAAATTTGAAAATTATTACGTAAAATTGAATAAAACACTTATATACAATTCAAAAAAAATATCTAAAAATATTTTCAAATAAATTTCAAATGAAAATATTTCTAAATATATAATTTATTAATTTTACAATAAAAGGTGATTTTTTTTTTTTTTAGATACAAATTGTATCTTGAGCAAGTCACTTAAAAAAATTGCTTGTTTGAAGAAAAAAAATTATTTAAAAAAAAAATAAAAATAAAAAAGACACAAATTTTTCTTCTTAGAATTTAATTAATTAGAAAAGTAATTTGAAAAAAAAAAAAAAATAAAAAAAATTAAAAACTTTTGGATTTACTTACCTTTTTTGTAAAAATTTTCTTTTAAAATCTCTAAATACACCAGTCTTATCTTCATCTTTAACATAACGATATCTACCATGTATTGATGATGATACTAAATGACGATTAGCAACACCAAAATCCATTTGTAAATCAACAATTAATAATAATGTAAATAATATTAATGATATACCTAAACCAATTGCAAGACGTTCTTTTAATTTCATTGATCGTACAACACCCATTTTTTCTATTATGAAATTTTTTTGTTTTATCATATATAAAAAATTTTTTATAATAATATGAAATTTTATACATAACACAAATATAAAATTTATTATGAAATTTTTTTTAAAATTTTTTAAAATTAATTCAATTAATTTTATTGAAATTTTTAAGAAATTTACATTTCTAATGAAATTTTCTAATAATAATTTTTTTGTTACTGATTTTTTTGTTACTGATATTGTTGATGATAATGATGATGATAATGATGATAATGATAATAATGATTTATCATTATTATTATCATCATAATTGTTTATAATATAACTGTTGTTACAATTATAATGATCACAATTTAATGAAATCACTTTCATATAATTTTCATTATTTAATGAATTTTCTTGTTTTATTTTTTTTATAAATTTTTTTTTATTACAATTCGAATTTTTTTTAATATGATTATTATTTATATTGTTGTCACGTAAAATGATTTTTTCTATTTTTTGTTGTTCTTTTATTATACATTTTTTTAATACACACTGTGAATTATTATTATTATGATGTTCTTGATATTTCTCAACTAAATTCTTTTCATTTTTATTTAAATTTTTATTATAAAATGAAAATTTACAACAGCTATTGATGCAACAAAAACAACATTTATCATCGTCATTACATTTCAATGCACAATTACATTTATTTAACTGATGACAATTATAAAAATTATTATTAATGAATTTCACGCAGTTTTCACAATAGTATTTATTTTTGATGCAATTAAATGAATATAAAATATTTTCATCATTTGATATTAAATTATAAAAATTTTTATTAATTTTATAATTTAAAATTCTATTATATTTCTCGTCCTTATTATTGTTATTATTGTTGTTGTCGTTGTCGCCATTTAAGACGCCGTTAAAACTACAGGATTTTTTCACTAAATATCGACTATTATCAGAATTTAAATTACAATTAAATATCTTTACGATACTTTGTGAATTATTATCAACAACACAGACACCACCATTACAATGACTACTACTACTACTACTACTACTCCTATTATGATTGTGAATGCTACTGCTATTGCCACTGATACTGATTACTGCACGTGAATCGATATTGCATTCTCTTATGTCTTTTAGTTCAATCACATTAATCGCATTGACAAGTTTCAATAATTTGCATGTGTCAGCAGCAGTTACATTACGATAGCCTATGCAATCGATGCAATTGTTGCAATTTCTTTTACTGTTTTTATACAGTATATAAAATTCATTAATTGTTTCTGGTGTTGTTGCTATTGTAGAATTACAAAATGAATTGCTGACGACAACTATTAAATTATTATCCTCGTCTATTCCATTTGATGATGACGATTTAAATGTATCAATGTCCAATGATTTGCAATTCCTTAAACAGACTATTGATAATGATTTTGATGAAAACGAAAGATTTTCTGATGATTTGCAATTTCTTTTCAAGATAAGAAATATATTTTGTTGTTGTCTATTCTGAGATAATGTTAAATTAGGAGATAGAGTTGCTTTTAATGTTGGATTATGATGAATTTTAAAACTAGAAAGAAAAAAAAAATAATTAAAAAGAATTAAAAAAATTTTCGTAATAATTTTTAAATAAATAAAAACGAAACATAAATACTAATCTCCAAAAACAAAACGTATTTTTCTGGAATTTATAAAATCAAAAAATTCATTTTTTTTCGAATGAAAAATTGTAACAAAACAAAATTACATGTAATTCGACTACAAATATCTCATATTTGTTTAAATTGTACGATTTTTGCCTTAAGAATTATTTTAACTATGAAATTTAACATATTTTAAGAACATAAGAGCATTATCATTGAAAATTCTAAGTAAAACAAAGTACTTTTAAGAGATACAGGATTTATTTAATAAAAGTGTTAGTATAGAACACTTTTAACAACATTTTCATACGTATACTTATTCTAACGTATATTTTTACTTCTTAATATTCAAGAAATTCTGCATCATGTTTGAAAAAAACAAGAACACACAAAAGAACATAAGACAAAAAAAAAAATAAAAATCCATCACTATAGGGAATTCGTACAAGAAATCCATATTGATTGCGAATCATTATTCTTCCTGTTGTCGTATCCTCATCTCCTCATTTTTGTTTCTCATATATGCAATACATCACCACCACCATCGCATATTATTCTTTATAGTATAATACATATATAGTGAAAGAACAAACACTGAATATTGCTGAGAGACAGAACACAAAAACAAAAAAACAAAAAAAAGATAAATTATTTGTCTTGATAAAAAAAAAAAAAAAAATATATATAACGAAGCTTTTATTCTTCTTTTACATGAAAACACTTTTGTTTCTAAATCAAAGGTACGTGACGGAAATTTCAGAATACAAGAGAAATTATATATATAAAAAAAAACAACGTACAAGAATCGAAAATTTATAGCTTAAAAAAAAAAAAATAATAACGACGAAAACAAAAAAAATTATTATTTCCTTAGGTATACGATCGTTGTCATTCAACATATTTACAAAAAAAAAAAAAAAACATACACCATCATACAGTAAAAGTTGACAAATGAAAAACTTTTATTTCATATCCTTAAAAAATGCAGAAACAACACATATATAAAAGAACATTTTTACAGCAATATTAAAAACAACAAAACGATAAAAAAAAAACAACAACAACAAATAAGTGTATAATTTTTGATAGAATAACTACATTTCTCTTTTTTTTTTTTGTATACGTGCTTTGTAACCTTAAAATTTCCTATTGATTTAGGCTTTTACAAAATAAAAGAGAAAAAAAAACATATTTTTCTCAATTTTCTAAATACGTTTTTATTTGTTGTTGTTGTTTTGAATTAGCTAATTTTTCTCAATTATAATCTGAAATTTAAAAAAAAAAAATCCCAAAATAAAAAAAAGGAAATAAGGAAATTAAATAATTTACTAGAACATTTTACTTTTATAAAATTAAGATTAATTTTTTTGAAGTACCTGTAAATACTAAAATAGATTTTGTTTTTTTTTTTTTTTACTTGAATATCCTTAATTCTAAAAACAGGATAAATATTTAAATATAAATTAATTTTAAACATTTTAACTGTTAAATTTCCCATCAAAAATTCAATTATTATTTGACTTTTTTTTTTTAATAAATTAAATTAAACATTAAGTGAAATTAATGATGTTAGAATAATGTTTTTTGTATACAAAAAAAAAAAAAAAAAAAAAAATGATACTTTTATCCTGTTTTTTTTTTTTATCTTTGAAAACATAGAATCAATGTAAGAAAAAGCAGATAATCCTGTATACATATATACAAATTTGAGGTAGATGTTAGAATACTTAATAGATTTAAGGTTATGTTGTTTATTTCATGTATAAGGAAATGTTTTTATACGTTTTTTGAATATACAATATTTCAAGATTTTAAAATTTTACGTATGCGATTTTTTGTTTTTAACATTAAAAATCACTATGAATCACACAACAAAAAGGATACTATACGTTTTGTACAATGACAATTTATTAAATTAAATTCACAAAAAAAAAAACACACACACACAGAAAAAATAAATCCTTTTATTTTACCTTTCATTGTAATTTGTTTCTGATAAGAATGCATTATTTTCCAAATACTCCGAGTTATTAAATTTTTCTATATCCCAACATGAATCCTTTTGCAATACACATGTCTTTGTTGTATCAAAAAACTGATTTAATGATAATTTTACATTTGAAATGTCTTTTGTTCTTGTTATATTGTATTTTGTGTCCTTTAAAGAAAAAACTAATATTTCATTGTCATCAGTTACTGATGTCAAATGTGAAATTCTACAGGTGATAAAATGATTTTCTTTATTCCATAATAATTTTAAAATTGATGTTATGATATTTTTATGTAAAGGTCTGTTACTAATAATTTCTATATTACTTATACAATTAATTGTATTGTTATTCCCAATGAAATTTTGATATGAATTCTTCTCTTGTATATCCTTTGATTTATTTTTTATAATTGAATTGTATTTTGTAATATAAGAATTATATGATATCCTTTCTTTATAATGTGTTATATCATCATAATATTCTTGCACGTAAGGTGTCTGATGTCTGATTTGTTGTTGTTTATTTTTTATAATATCATTTGTTGAAGATTTAAAATTTTGTACAATATTCAATCCTTTTTTACAATTTGTATTTGTTTTAATGGATTTCTTATTCTTGTTAAACGTAATACATTCAGGATGTTGCTTTTTATTACAATTTGAACTTATAGAACGAATAGAATTATTATTAGAATTTGTATTGTTATTACTGTTGTTGTCCTCTGTATAACATTGAAGAAGTCCTTTATTGTCACTGACAAATGATGATGATGATGATGATGATGATGATACAAGAAAATATCTCTGAACATCTCTGTTGTCAACAATGTTTAATTCGAAATTTTTTTGTGTATTATTTTTATGATTGCAGCAGCAACAACAAGGATTATCTTTTTCATTTTTGAAATATTTTTGCTGTTCAGGTGTCACAAATTTTTTATCGTTTCTTAACAATGACTAGTGCAACAAAAAAAAAATCAGATTATAAGAAAATGTAAAAATTTTTTTTTGTTTTTTCAATTTTTAATTGCATTAAGTAAATCAGTTTTTAGTCAGTTTAAAGATTTCAATCACAAATTCATGGAAACTCGAACAAAAATACAAAACAAAAAATTTGTTTTTCCCTTTAACAAACATGCAAAAATTTAATTTATATTTTTTGCTTCACTTAAAGTTTAATTTTAGCAAATTAAGCAAAACGTATTATTATTTGTTTTTTTTTTTTTTTTTTTACAAAATTGCACTTTAAAAACACAAAATTGATTGCTTTAACAATGTAATTTTCAATAACAACACATAAGCACACTTTTTTTTTTTAACTCAATCTAAACGTTCAATTAAGTTACATTGAATTTTACAAAAAAAAAAAAAAAAATACACACGTTGGAAAAATTTTCAAAATCAACAAATTTTAATTTTTTTTACTTACTTTTTTTTATTATTATTTAAAATTCTGTAACGCACACACAATCTAGAAAACGAATACGAATGATTCAAAACATTTATTATTATCATTTGTTTTGTCTAACAAATTCACACACACACATTTTAGACATGGCTTACACACACATATTATAGATCAATCAGTATAAAAAAATACTATAAAGATTTTATTTGTTACGTGTTTTTAATTATTTTTATATTCAAATCATTCTGTTATTTCATTAAATTATGCACACAACAGAAAAACGTTTTTTTTTTTTATTATTTTTCATTGAGTAATGCAATTTTTTTTTTATTCTAGCAGAAAAAAAAAAAGAATTTTTTTGTTGTTGTTGCTTACATCAAGATTATATTTCCAGTTTTCCATTGGAATATTTCACTGAACGTTTTGTTGTTTGTTTTTTTTTATAAATTTCAAAATGGTTTAATGAGCTTTTGAATATATAAAAAAAATTAAATTAAAATGAAAATTTGAGTATTCACTTTATGAAGTATTTACCAGGCTTCTCCAAAATTTATATCAGCATTTTACTTATTTATTTTTTTTTTTAATGAATAAATTGCATTTTATGAAATAATCTTTGTATTTTGTCAATAAGATTTTTATTTTTTTATTTTTTTTCAATAATCCGCTTATGATAACATTTCAATCATTTCTACAAAGAAAGGAATAAAATAATAATAATGAATTCATTGATAATAATTTGCAAATAGTAAGTTCTTCCGAAAAAAAATGGTATGCATACAATTAGATGATAAATTTACACATTGAAAGTATAAATTAAATATTTACACATAGACACGTTTATCCGAATGTGACAGAATAGCCTTTTTTGAAAATTAAATTCAAATTTCTGACACATCGAGTACTTTCAATGTTTGAATTTTCATTCAAATTGCATACTCAAAATTTTCAGAAGAATATCCAAATTAGTTTTTTTTTTACTTTAAATGCTTTTTAAAGCTTTCATTTTTTAAGTTCTTATTATCTGCATAGCTACTTTTTTTTAAAAAAAAAAAATTAAAATTAAATGAACACACATTCAAAAGAAAATTGATAGTAACTCAAAAATATGCAAAATTTTATGTGGCGGAAAGATAAGAATATCTCACGTTGTATTGTGACAATTATTAAAAAATAACTGGCTTGATAGTACATGTGATATGTTAACACTCTTGGATTCTGTAATATAAGAAATTTCGAAAATTTTCAAGAAATTACAATTTTCTTCTGGAGTATTATTTCAAAATTTAGTACAGTTATGTACAATCCAATTAAAAAATTATTTTACGAAAAAAAAAAAAAAAACACCACATTATTGCAAAATTTTGCAATGAGTTTCACATGTCAGTGTCAATTTACAATTATTAAAGAAGTTTGTCTTTGTATTTGAAAAAAAAAAAAAAAAAAAATTAACGTGATACAAAATTTCGTTTAATCTTTTTTTTTTTTTTTAACATGAATTTTTATTTGTGAAAAATCATGCATAATTGCAAAATTCATTAAATTTTTAGATATACTCGTATATATACGTCTATATAGATTTGCAATCACGTAAAACACTATCAAAATATACAATATGTGCAATTCATGCAGTTTTTTTTCTTTTTTTCTTTCTGTTCAAAAAACAAAACGATCAACATTTTTCTATTTATTTTTTTTGTTATTTAAAAAGAAAAAAAAATCAGAAAAAAATTGTAGATTCAGCAGAATTTTGTATCATGGTAAATTAAAATTCGTGTTCAAATAATATATTGTTCGCTTTAACAAAACCAAAAAAACAAAATTTCAACATTTATTTTTATTATGAACCAAAAAAAAAAAAAAAACAACAACATAAAATAAAAATAAATTATTTTGTGTTTCAACTACAATTAATTTCTTCAAAATTAAAGGACTTCGAAGTAAAAAAAAGAGTTAAAAAAAAAAGGTAACAAATTAAAAAAAAAAAAAAAAAGTGAAAATAATGAAAATCTTTACATTAATTTAAAAACACGTTAAAAACTCTTAAGATGTACTTTCTACCTAAAAAAAATGGAAAAAATAAAAACAAAAGATATATAATATGAAACGGATGTCCTTTGTACATACTTGTTGAACGGATGTGCATGTTTTTCTTTTTCATATTATATGATTTCTATGTAGCATATATGTATATAAAATCTATTTATCTATCTTTATATATTCCACACACATAGTTACGTGTATATATACTATTGAGTATATATGTACATTTATGTACTCGTAATAAATTCATCATGATTCGTCTTCAATTGTAAAGTACGATTATTACACAATCAACTGAATAAAAAAAAAAAAAAAAAAACGTGACTAAGTTGAAAATTGTTAAAGAAACATTCTGATATTTATAACACAAAACAGAAAAATATTTATTATAAGAAAATTTTTTTATATATGTTACATATTTCCTTTGCATTTCTTATTGTTTTTATTGCTATTTTTTTTTTTCAATTATGCAAGTTATAAGCAATAAATAAAGTGAAAAAAATAATTTTTTTTTTCGTAATGATCAAGAAGACGTGACAGTAGAATCATTTATGGAAAAAAAGAAAAAAAAAATTAATATAATTTTCTGCCATTCATCGACTCTTTAATGCAGCTGAAGAAGTTTTTAAAACAATTTCAGAGTACTTTCATATATTTTTTTTTTTTTTTAAAGAAAAACATGGTAGCTTTCTGGAATCTTATTTTGTACTTTTATCTCCATGACATCACAGAATAAATTTAATTGTTGCCTATCCTCAAGATAACTCAAGTATAAATTGTTGACTTTTTTTTCATATGTTTGTGAGTGTATGCAATGCAAAGATTAAAGGTCATGCTGGGTAGAAAATGAACATTTTTTATATGACATAACTTTGAACTATTTTTTTTTTTTGTTTTTCATAAAGTTCATTTGTAACTTACTCACTTTTCAATTAGTAGATTATTTCTTTTCCTATTACGTACTACAAGTACTAATTCAAATAAATTGCTACTAAATTGAAGCTAAGTAGATTTGTAACGGAAGTTGGACGTATGATCTCCAGTAACCGTCTGAAATCTTTATTATAAATTATTTAAAATTATTATTTAAAAAAAAAAACAGATTAATAGAAAATCTGGATCCTTTTCCTTACTTATTGCTTTTTCGAACTTCCAAACAGTGTTACCATTTCTCTTGTAATAAAATGTCCAAAAATAAAGGAATTCCTTAAACTTTCCAAATCCTTTCTAGTGTTACCATTTCACATTCAAGACCATTGCCCTATTCCATTCAACTTTATCGCGAAAGTTTAACTTTAAAATAAATAATGGCAAAAACAAACAAAAAAAAAAAAACAAGAGAAAAAAAAAAGGCAATTAAATTATAACAATAAATAACAAGTTAATAAAAGAAAAGGAAAGAGAAAAAATAAATAAATAAAAACCAGTTGAAACATTTAATTATGTATCACATTGTACATACAGTATTATTTTGTCATCATAACATAAAGGTTTCCAATGTCAGGGCTCTTTTTTTTTTCACATAAATTAAGCAAAAAATACACATAACACTCATGAAGAATGAATAATAATATACTGTGCCTTCATCTATAGGAGTAAAAAAAAAATGTTTCTCATTCGTTTTGTTAACTTTATGTACGTACTGTTCATTTATGTACGTTGAATGTTTTTTTTTTTTTTTAGTTACGTGAAATAATGTATGATGTTGTATCTATGATGAATATCATAGCTCGAATCTTGACATCGAATTAAATTACGTGCAATGGTTTTCTTTTTTTCCTTTTACTTTTTATTTTTTTTCTCATTTGTTTTTCACCATAAAGACTCATATTACGTTGGCCATAAACAAGTAGCAAAATAATATCAAGATACATTCATAGAGTGAATGTCCAGTGGTCAGTTACTTGACTTGATAATTTTTCTTTTTTTCAAAAAAAAAAAAAAAAAAAAAACAAGACAAGAGATAATGATAAAAATAAAATGAAAAAAAAAAAAAATAATAACCATAACTGAAAATGATAACACAAATAGCAGAGAGAAATTGCATGTCGGAATGCAGACAAATTGATATAAAATACATATAATAAAGTATTCTAGAGTATCTTTGATGTACATACATACATATATGTATACGTACATATGTATATTCATTATTATCGTAAATGACATTTAATTTCATGAAAATTTGATATGTGATAAATTTAAATAAATTTAAATAAAATGATTTAAGGAATTTTTTTTTTTTTTTTCAAATAAAGTGAATAGTAAAAAAAACTATACATGCAATGCATACTTAAATGTACACAAATATGATTTGACACACATGTGACAGGCGAGGAAAATTGGATTTCAAATTGACAGATTTTTTTTTTTAGATTACATTTCTGTAAAGTTTTGTATAAAAAAGAGCCTAAACATCTTACAATTATTAGGAGCAAACGTAGATACAACTTCTTCCGAAATTTTTTTAGCTTATGAAAATTCAGTTTTGGTCCAGGAGACCCTGTAACATAGCTCTTCAAAGATAAAATGTCAAAAATTCTACTTTTATTAAGCCAGGATTTCGGTTGTAAAAATGGCTGTATGTATGTAACCCTTCAAGGCGAAATACTTATAAATTATACCATGTATTCATTCCAGGACGAATAATTTTCCAAGCTACTTGGAAAAATTTTTCCCCTACACAGCATTCATACATAAAAAAAAGAATAAAATATTGAAATATTTCAAAAAAACCTTAAATTAAAATCTGATGAAAATGCCACGTAAAAGCAAGGAACATATTTATTTGCAATTTCTTAAAAATGTTTTTTTTTTTTTTTAATATTAAATCAATTTCCAATTGATTTATAGCATTTTTGTGGTTACACCAAACTTTGCATACGTGATGTCATCAAAACGAAAATGTATTTCTATATTATATTTATAGAAACAAATTATTTCTACAAACAAAAACTAAAAAAGGATGAAATAAATCATACTTAAGTATATTAAAACTTTGTTTAACTTTTACTACGACAAGGATAGGTCAATACTTCATCCAACAGATGGTATAATTACCATATTTTCAATCTTTTTGAGGAAAACTTTTTCACATATTTTCCAGAAATTGGGCAAAAGAGTGTAAGTATATATCTTAATCGTAGCACAAATATATCAAAAACATTTGCTATTTTTCTTAGATCATAAAACAAAATAACAACAACAACAAAATAAAAAAAAAAATAAAGAACCTTTTTTTTTTGTTCTATAAAATTCTTGAAATTTGTATATTCTTTTATTTTTCTCTTAAATGGTACGTACAACTTAAAGAATTTCTATTTCCTAAATAATTTACTTTAAAAAGAAGAATTTTTCTTTTATTTTACAAAACTAAAAACATAAAATTATTAATTTTCTTCTTCTTATTTTTCTTTTTAATAAGAATTTTCCACATCTATAAAATTTTCAAAATATTTCTCTTTTTTTTTTTTTTGTTTGTTCTGTTTTTAGCACGTTCTTCTAAGTCAATATTTCGTTAGATTGTTGGCACAATAATTAGTTGTACTATATACATATATGTATGTTCTACCTTATTATCAAGGTAATTTGGCAACAATTTATAGATTTTCTTGAATTTATAGAATATTTTTTTCATGTTATTTTCTTCTTTTATTCCAGCTTCATTGAATACAGAAAATATATTTGAAAAAAAAAAAAAATTTAACGAAAATAATAGAGAAAAAACTTAAGAAATAATTTATACAATTTGAAAAATGTAGTGGACAGGTAATATTGAAAATTTTATTTAAAAATTAAATTAATTTATTTAGTAAAAAAAAAAATTTTGAATGACTTCTTACATTTTTTATTAGGTTAAATGACAATTAAATACCTTATTTAAAATTTTTTATATTTTTTATTTTTAGAAAGTTAAATTAATTTTTTTTTCTTTTTTGTAATTTATTTTTTCTCACTCCAAAAAAAAAAAAAAGCTGTGCATTCAAGAAAGCATAAAATAAAATAATTTTAGTCAGATTCTATGAAAATACAATTCACATGTAACTTTAGTTCATTCAAGTTTAAAATTAACCCAACTTCAATTGGTCAATTACGATCGTTTAAATGGTACAGAATACATCATTCGTGATTATCTGCAATTATATGGATGACAATGCCCTTCCTGTTGTCAAATTACAATTGTTAGTAATAAATTCTAAAGTTAATTCAATGTGATGTCATTATCAATCAATTAAGAATTCTAACCAAAATTCTTAGCTTAGCATAAAATTTAATTTTGAAGTGAATCAAGATATCCAAAATAAACAATTTTTTGCAATTGAGAGGCTCAGAAGCCAATGTGATTAAGTCTACTAAAAAATTTAAAAAATTAATATGATTTACATCATCATTTTTTGAACTCTTCCTTTTTAGACCATAAAAAAACACTTTCTGTTATTAATCTTTCAATATTTATAAAGAATATTAATTATTCGCTAAAATTCAAAAAATATTAAAAAAAATGAACCTTACCACATCGGCTTCTGAGCCACTCAATTATCATGAGCTTAATTTGAGTTTATTGAATATCTAAAAAAAAAAACTTCGACCCTACAAAATTTTCGAATAGAGCTTTCATCGGAAATACACTTCCAATATTCGAGATTAAAACTAAGAAAATTTATACAAACTTTAGACATCAGCAAGTTTCTCTCACACGATAAAAAATTTCTTTCTTTTTTTAGATTGTCGTGCCAAAAAAAAAAAAATAAATAAATTAAAATTGTCTCATACCCAATCTGGCAATCCTATATAAAAATCTATAGCCAAATGACAAAAGTTAAAAGTCCAAGTTCCGACATAATCAAATTTTAATAACAAAATTTTCATTAGATACACAACAATTCAGAATTAGTAAATCTGATTGCTTTATTATATTTTTTTTTCTCTCTCAACAAATAAATCTCAGGAACAAAAAAAAAAAACAAAAAAAAAACACAAAATTCAAACGTAAGAGAAAAAAAAAATCAATGTTCCTGAATTTTAAATTGAATAAACAAGCTAAATCTTTTTCAATGACCTTTAATTTAACTAAGATAATATTTCATTTAAGAAGATACACACATACATACTACACACACAGTTGATATTATCATCATCAACATAATCTATTTTCATTTTCGTGTAATATTTCTTCATTTGTTTCATGTTCCGAGAATTATCTTGAAAATTTTATTATTTAAATCTCTAAGAGACATGACAACACATAATAAAATAATTTCTTTTTTATTTTTCTTTTTTATTTTTTCGTTTCGTTTTTTTTAAACTTTTGCAATTGAATCAACAAAAAAATAATAATAATAAAAAAAAATTATAAAATAACTGAGATTCATGAAAAATTTTTAAGTAGCCTACAACCCGATTATCTATACACAGTATAACAAAATTTATAATTTATTACATTAAATTAACAATTCTCAACGGAAAAGAATAATCAGTACAACGATGAAGAACAGATACATACATTGAGTTAAGTACTTGTTGTTGTTATACAATGTGTATATTATTGTTGAGTGTTGATGGATAACAATTTTGTAATATACATTGCTCATTGTAACTTGAGTAACAAAAAATTAATAAATAAAAATTAAAAATGTAAAAATGTAAAAATGAAAAAAAAAAAAATCTTTAAATTATTTAGCTGACAATCATTTTACACAGAATTCTGTCGCATTTATTACAAAATGACATAAATCAAGTAAAGTGTAATTTTACAGAGCAAAAAAAAAAAAAAAAAAAAAAACAAACAACAAATTACACGACATTTAAATTGAAATTTTCTACAAAATTAAACTAAAAAGTTTTCAATATTAAAAAAATGAATAAAAAATTTATTTAAAAAAAAAAAAAAAACGAAATGGTGAATTTTTTTTTTTTTTTTTTTTTTTTTTTTGCAAAAACATTACAATGTGAAATATTTCACACTTATAATGAAAAATTCTAACAATTTTTTTTAGGTATATTTAAATTTTTTTTTTTTTTGTATATTTATGTCAATCACTTAGTCAAAGAAAACAAAAAATATTATATAAAATTCAATAAAGAATTCAAAGAATTTTATTCATGAATTTACAAAAATTATCACTTTAACAAATTTAATTCAAAAAAACTAAAAAAATATATGTAAAATATTCAATATTTTAAATTATGTGTATTCGGATATTTTATGATATGTATTTTCTGTTGTTGTTGTTGCAAATAAGAGTAAAATATTTAATCACACACATTCATATTATATACTCATACAAATGACATACATTATAAATTACATATATTATTTACTTATAACTCTTATGAAATATTTTAAAATAAAATTCCATTTTAAATTTTAATTCATAATATTTGCTTTATTTTTATTTTTTTTTATTTTTTACACAATAAATAAAATGATAAAGTGTAAAATTTAAACGATTCAAAAAAATAATAATGTGTGTGTGTGTGTGTGGTGTGTGTTTATTATGTGATCATATATAATGACGATAATATATGTATATAATTGAAAAGTGGTTTCACACAATAAAAATTATCATCATGTGAAATTTGAGTTTTTTTTTTTTTTTTTTCAATTTTATTTCCATTTTTTAATAAAAAATTTTCATAATTATTTTAAATCATCGATTAAATCCTTTTTAAATGCAATATGTATTAAGTTAAACATTTTAGTTGACTCTAATGAATTTCAAATTAATTTGCAAAAAAAAAAAAAAAAAAAAACAATAGATTTGAAAAATTTGAACAATTTGAAAATTCATTATAATTTTCATATTAGAATAATAAATTTCCATAGAAATTATAAATTTCATAAATTTTTGAAGTATTTAAAGTACTAATTATTACATAATCGATATTATATGTATTATATAATAATTCTCTTAATTTAACCAGTTTATAATAAATTTGATAATTTCATAAACATTTTTAAGTTAATCTATTTGAAATTGAAAATTTTATAATTTATTTTTGGGGTAAAGGTTTATGAACAACAACAATAACAAAAAAATTAATTGAAAAATTTAAAGTTCTTAAGGATTTATATTTTAGAAAAACAATTTTTTTTGGTTATTAAACCAATGTATAATGAACTCAAAATTATACTTTGTGAATTTTTATTTTCAATGCTGTTCAGATAAATTTGGATTATTTTAAAAATTTTTGTTTTAAAAATAAGAAAAATACTGGTATTATCATAAAAAATATGAATTATAAATATCCTGTATAATTTTTTGATTTCGACAAAAAGACAAAAAAAAAAACCTAGTTTAAAAACAAGAACCCTTAATGAATTGTCGAAGTTTAACAGAAAAATTATTCTTGTGTATTTATTTAATTTCCTCAAAACATGTTTAGAAAATATAAATACAAAAAGATAATGAAAGAAACAACCTGTCCATTAAGGTTATTTTTCATATTAGCATAAAAAATATGAAAAACGTAACGAAAAGGAGTCATGCTTTGTGTGTATTTTATTGAAGTATTAAATTGATAATTAATGATGAATTCAACTAACTCTTCGAACTTAGTAAAATTTTAATAATTTCCTTCAAAAGGATGTTTGTTTAGATTTAAGTTTTGCATACATGTAGTTTTTAAAAATTAAAAAATCTATCAATTTAAATAAAAAACGATGGAACTGTATTGGCCTATTTTTTTAGTTGAATCTAGATCAGTTCACAAAGATGAGTTAATTGTTTTTTTTTTTTCCTTCTTCTTTTTGTCCTAGGTGAATCTACTTTTATTTTGGGAAATAATATCCTACTAGTATTTTTCGAATAAAACAAATATTATCCCACTGTAATTCAAAGGATTTTAATCAAAATGAAGAACTATTTTACTATTCTCATTAAGCATGACCACATTAGGTTGTTGTTACAACGACGCAAACCGGTTATAAAACCTGTTTTTACAACTGCTCAAACTATATCTGAAGGTGGCATGATCAGTTGTAACGAGAGTATGAGTGTATTACAACCGTGAAGCTAAAATAATTTTGGATGATTCTTATTAAACCAAGTTGGAAAAAATTATACCATGATTGTTACTCCCAGCGCAACAATAACCGGTTTAACCACTAAGTATGCAAAGGGTGATTCAGATTCAACATCTTCATCCATGATGTCTAAAAATAAATAATTTCTTATAGCTTTAAAAAAAAAAGTAAAAACGAAACTCCTACATTTCGCCAAAAAACAACACTTCATTTTTCTTTTCTTATGAAATCCCAGCCAAATATATAATTCCCCATATATGCTGTATCAATACTTGAACAAATTAGCTTTTTTGTTTTTTTAAAGAATATTAGCTTTTGCTTTCACCTTTTTTACGTTTCTTCAAAAAATAAAATTATACTAAAATTTCATAAAATAGCCTATAATCTTCAAAAGTATACTTTTTATTTTTTATGAAAGTTTATAAATTTTTTGTTGCCAAAATTGAATATCGAATTATTTTTTTTATTGAAATATAATATTATCCTGAGAAATAACAATGAAATTGAAAAAATTGAATATACTGCAGACTTCTGTATTGTATTTATACAGAATTATATTTTTTTACTTATTTTTTTTTTATTTTTTTTTATTTTAAACTTAATTATATCCTTAAACAATATTGCATTAAATTTTATGAAAAATACTCTTCAGAGATAGAAAGGTGATATTGAATCAAAATAAATACAATATTATGTATCAGGTCGTACAATGGTAACATAATCTACATTTTCAAGTCAATTTTCAAAAATTGTATATTCACATACACAATATAAATTTTTTTTATTTTTATTATTTTTATTAAAATTAAATTAAATTGACTGAAAGAAAAACCACCATGACTAGAACAAGCGAAAAAAAAAAAACAAAAAAATGGCAACCAAATAAACATAATCTGAAAGGAAGGAAATTTATTTTCATGCACAAAATTGTTAATTCACTTCGAAAATAAAATATAAAAAAAAACAACAACAACTACTAAACTTGTTGATCATTTTATATCGTACATACATGTGAGTGAATAATAATACACAAATTCATCTTGAATATACGTATAGGTACTACATATAATTTCACGTAACCTCAACTATCCAATTTTTTTTTTTTTTTTTGTTTTTTTTCCAGTATTTTAATACTTGAAATTTTCTTCCTTCTTCTGTTTTTCTATCTTCATCACAACATTTTCTCTCTCCTGTTATTTATTTATTTTTTTTTTCTTATATTTACTTTCTTTTCACCAAAGATAATTCGCGATATGTATGTATACTAAAAACAACAACAAATAATAATAACATACTAACTAAATGTTTCGTTTTTTTTTTTGTTTTTGATTTTTTTTTTTTTTACCCTCAATGCTAAACAAATTTTCCAACAAGTCACGTTTCTATTATACAAAGACAATGAGAGAGTAAAAGGAAATTTTTTCTTTTTTTTTTCTTTTCTTTCAAATGAAAGAAAAGTTTTCTTTTCACTTAAAATAAAAGTAAAACAAAATGTTTCTTTATTTCTTAAGAAATAAAAGAAGAAAAAGAAGAAGAAGAAGAAGAAATGAAAAAATAATAATAATAAAAAAATAAAGTTTACTTACTTCATCATTACAATAACAAATTTATAATTTTTGTGATAACAACTATGTTTCCGTAGAGGATTGAATTAGTAATATAATTTAATAAATATGAAAAACTCCTTAAAGGTGAATTTATAACCCATATACTCGTACATACATAATACATATAATAATATATGTATATTACTTTTTATATTCAAAAGAAAATTTGTACATACTCGTACATATCCGCGAGTATATATTCATTTTAGAAATTGGTAAAGTTAAATTTTATATGAACTCGTACTTAAGTAGAAATAATTTAACTTTTTTGCAAACCTATGTCATATTATTTCTCTTATACGCTCTGTAATTTTCAAAACAATTTTATTTTTATTTTTTTTTTTTGTATAATGATTGAAACAGAAAAAGATATATTTTTGATTATTACGTTAAGTTTAATAGGGTAAAAGATGCCAATTATTAAAAAAAAAAATAAAATACAATCAAAATTGTATGATTTAAACTTATATGATTTTATGAAATTTTAAAAAGTAAATTACTTTTTCTATAAATAAAAAAAAAATTGAAAACCATGTAAACTTGTCCATAAAAATGTATCTTCTTCTTTAAAACAAAAAAAAAATGCATTATTTATGTGTGGTTTTTGCAATATTCTATTTTATGATTGAAAGTAATTATACATTTGAATATAAATTTTTACAATACCACAGCATGATATTGAAAATTTTAAATAATATTTTATTTCAATAAAACCATTTAAAAAAAAAAACTAATAAAATAAGATACATATTGTGATTATACATAAAATTATTGAATTTATTGATGAATATACGCGGCAAGTATTGTCATATTATTTTGTAATTTTGTTTTTTTTTTCATCAATAAATTGCAATTTTTTTACATTTTTATGTCTCAAAGTTTTTGTATTATTATTTAAGTCATATTGTAATTTTTTAATTAATATTTTTTTTATTATTTTTAATTTTACACAATGCGGTATAATTTATTTTTAATTTATATTTCGTTCTTTCATGGAAATTTTTCTAATTGAATAGTGTAATTTGTTTGTTGTTTTTTTTTTTTATGCTATAAAGAATTACAAGCACATATCGAAACACAAGCATAAATGTGAAGGTTCCGTTCTTTAAACAGGATGCATTTTACAAATATGTATAGTGAAATATATACTTTAAGAAATCATATATAGTCATTACACAACACGACATCTTTCGCTAAGATAAATATATGAACATCCAAGCCATTTTCATAGCATATGGTCAGTTTTTTTATTAATTTAACTCTCAAACTGTAGAATACTTTCCCGTCTCATGTACATATTTCATCTATCTTGTAATCTACGAAAGTTTAAACAAAATATTCATTAACACTATCTTTCTTTCCAATTTGATCTTCACCTGCCAGAAAAAATTGTACAAAAGCTACTTACATAAATTTAAAAATTTTTATAGCAAGCCAAAATTAACAAAAAATTGAAAATTAATTACACACGAATTTTATTCTGTTTTGTTTTTTTTCAAGGATATAGGAACTTCTGATTTTGATAACTAGATTTCAAAATAACGACAAAATTAAAGTTAAATATCTCCAGGAAAAAAAAATTTTTAAAATTACAAATCTACAGCACTAGTAGATTTGATTTATGTACTTGTATGTAGAAAAAAAAAAAACCAAACAAATATGAAATTTTTAGAAGAAAAAAAAAAATTCCTAATTCAACCACTTTCTGTACACAATATATCCTTTTTTAAACACAAATTTTAAAACAAAATAAAAAAATCGTTTTTTTTTTATCCATACTATGAAATTTCATTATATTGAATTCAATTCGTACAGTTATATTTGTAATTTATTCCCACTACATTTACTATATCACTACATGTTGTTACTATATCTATATGTTGTATATATTCTCTTAGTTAAAATGAATTTTGTTGCATTGTAACTAATATAGTAGCTAAATTCAAATAAAATAGTAGGAAATTCATATCTATGTACTAACACACAAATGTTTACTCATGGAAATATAATTCATTGTATAAAATTTATATACAGCGATGTACACATGTATACATACATGCATCTATACATACATATATACTGTGAACGAAATGTCTCAAATGGATTTTCTAGATTAATTTTCTGTTTATATAATAAAAAAGAAAAAAAGAAAAAAAAAAAAGATATTCTCTATGGTTTTTCCATTCAAATATTGAATTATTGAACTAAAATATATACCATAAGTGTAACTGTTTCATGAGTTATATGTACATTTTATTTGTTCTAACTGCATTATGTATCCTTCTTTATTTTTTTATTTTTTTCATTTAAACATGTATAAAAATTTTAATATACTTTTTTAATCAAGTTTTTCTATATTATTCAAAAAAAAAAAAAAAAAAAATTGAAGATTTAAATTCATTTATTAAATTATTAAATTTGAATCAAATTCCGAAAAACATTAAATTAGATAGAACTGTCATTTAAACAGCAATGATCCTTTAAAATATTACTTTTAGAAAAAATAGGATTATTTGATGTTCTGAAAACACGACTTATGAGTGAATATCGTAAAATATCGGAGGACAAGAAGTCATACAGTGCAAAAATACCTGCTAAAAATAAGCGTTAAATATTATCATCACTGAAAGCATTATTTTTTCGTAAGTTGTTCCATTAATTAATCAAAAATCAATTAAAAATTGTGAAAGTATCCTCAATATTATTATTATTATTATTATTATGATTTTCAGTAAATCATATTGAATAAGAATGCAAATATTAAAATTAATATTTGCATTTTTTTAAAATAGCAAATTAAAAAAATATATTTTAATTACATTTTTTTTTTTTTTTTTTTTGAAATACTTATTTTATCATTAGAAAACAAAAATTTCATAAAATATGCAACTGCTAATTAATTATGGTAGAAAAAATTCTATTTTTCTCAACCTTATAATTTTTTCTATTTTTTTTTTGTTTTTTTTTTTTTGTTTTTTAATTTAAATTTTTTAATATTATTTCTTGTACAGGTATAATAAAAAAAAAAAACATTGTTTACCATATTTTTTTTTTTAATGAAGAAAAACTAAAACAAAAAACAGAAAAACAATTAAAATGATTAAAAAAAAATAATAATTATATGTTTTTCACAAAAGCAGTATAAGTTGTATTTGTTGAAAATAAAATACCTAGTTAATATTAAAATTGAATTTATCTTTTAAAAATTATTTTATTCACTTTTTTTTTTTTAAAAAAAATTCATAGTCGTCCTTCCTATACTATCATTCAATTCTACTAGAGAGGATTTTTATTAAGAGCAAATAATTATCATGGTTTTTCATCAACTGTTTTTTATTTTTATTTTTTTCTTCCCTTTTTTTACATAATAAATAATTTTTATTATACAAATTTTATATACACTTTGTACGTATACTATAGATACAAAATTTTTATACTTTGATAATATTGTTGGGTATGTGTGTATGTGTGTGTGCATGTATTTACATTGTTTTTTTTTTTTTTTTTTTTTTTGGTTGATAAGAGAAAATTGCTTTTATTAACTTTTAAAAACGCTTATTAGTTAGTTACTTTTGAAATTGTAATTTTTTTTTTTTAATCTTTTTTTTTTTTGTTTTGTTTTTAAAAATTTTCATATCGGAAATGATTATCTGAAAAATGCTATTAATTTTCATTGTGTAATGTTGTACACATATCTACAGACACACAAAGTCAATTTATAATATTAAAATATATTTTTTTTTTTTTTCATTATTATTATTATTTTTTTTTTTTGCTCATTACTGTTACTTTTTTATGTATGGCAGATATATGTGTTCATGAAAATAAAAAAAAATTAAAAAAAAAATAAAAAAACAATTTTTTAACGATTCACAAAATAAACAAAATAAAAGATATTTTTCCACATAAAAAAGCTTGTGTTCTTTTTTGTTTTTTTTTGTAACGCTAAAGGTTAAGAATAATAATAAAATGTTAATTATGTAAAAGAAAGAAAGAAAAAAAAAATACAAATAATACAAAAAAGATACATTACAAACGAGCGTATAAAAATTAATTGCTGTTTAATTTTATATTTTTAAATACACTTTTTTTTATGATGAATGTGAAATTGTAATAAAATTACCAAAAAAATATCAAAAAAAAAAACAAAAAATATCAAAAAAAAAAAAAAAGGATGTTTAAAACAAATATTAAAAAGTGTTCATTAATATATATTTTTTTTTTATTGTGGAAAAATATTGTGTGTAAACTTGTATGCAAAAGTTGTTAATTTTTTAATAATCCTGAACGACGTTTATGTATTTTTCATATATTATGTACCAACAATAATGAAAGAATATAAAAATATTCGAAATTATCTGTTTTATGAATCTTTTTTATAGCGAATGGTTTAACAGTTTTTTTTTACTACGCATAGATTTAAAATTTTTCTATTAATTCTAAAGAAAGATATTTCTATGAAATTATGCATTTCAAATAAATTTCTCCTTAATTACCTCTATTCTGGATTATGAGTTTTTGTTATATGCGATGTAAACAACAATTGTTTTTTTTTTTCCTTTATTAACAAAAAATGATATTGTCGATAGGATATTTTTCAGCTTTTTAACTTTTCTATTTTTCACTTTAAGGAAAGGACTTTAATCGTTCCAAATTATATTTAAACAAATTTAATTTGTGCTCAAAAGCCAAATCATTTTCCAAATTTAATAAACTTTTACAAAATTAAACAAAAACTATTTTTTTTTTTTGCTCTATGCTATAAATTTTGATCACTGATTTGTAGAAAAAGCTTTCACTTAACACAAACAAAAACTTCAAACAAAAACTTTAGAATATTTTAAACTTAAGATATACATATATGTACAATGTACATAAAAAAGTTAATGCATGTGTGTGTAAATTTGCATATATAGTTTAACATGTAGTTTATTTCTTTTTTTTTTTTTATTATATAAATTTTTCATTATGTCATTGAATTTCATAATCTTGTTATTGTGTAGTTTTTAATAATTATTACTTTTTGTTGTTGTTTTTTTTTTTTTTGTCATATCACTTATCTGTTAATTGGGAATTACATATCGTAAAAAGAACACAGACTTAGTTATAGTTTTAATTATGCAATAATGTTGTTTTTTTGAATTAAATTGAATAAAAGATTACTCTAATTTGAATGCAAAAATATATTTATTTTGTATAAGGATAATGTTTAAATTTTCTTTTATTTTCATTTTGTTAAAAAAGAAACTCTAATAAATTCAAATTATTTAAAACGATGTCCTTTGACATGTTAAGCTTTTATTTTTGTATGTTAAAAAGCAAAAAATTCTATTTTGTTGTTTTTTTTTTTTTTATAATTATTTAATTGTATCCGATCAAGTATTAAGTAAAATTTAAAATTCTTTTCAATAATTAATTTCGTTCATGGAAATTTTTTTTAACCTTATTTTTCTAAATTGAGAAAAAGTAACTTAATTACAAAAAAAAACAAAAAAAGGTCAAATCTAAGTACAATTACACATTTCTTTCAATTTAATTGCACAAATTAATTATTTAGAAAGTCAAATAGGATAATTAAAGTATATATGCAAATATTTTAATCTAGAAATACATTTTAATTACTTTTACTTTGAAATGTTCTAAAAAAAAAAATAATAAAATGTTTAAAATGTTTTATTTGTCTGTCCAATATTATGAATTAAAGATAATTATACAAAATCAATTAATTCAAAGTATTCATTTAATTTTACATAAAATTTGTCATACTGAAAAAAAAAAAATTAGGTACTGTAAATTATTTGATGTCCGGTAAAATAAATAAATGATCAAAAAAAAAAATAATAATATTACAACGTTGTACAATATTAATTCTTATCTGTGGCCTCAACATAAAATGATGCTGAAAACTAGACAAAATGTAGGTTAATAAGATAAATTGACCCTAAGCCATTAAATAAATAATTAAATCTCACAAATAAAAAGATAATGGAATTTTTTTTAATTTTCGTATAAAAAAAATTCAACAATACTAAATAAAGAATTTTTGCTAATATGTACGTTGTATTTGCATTTTGTGAAGCATAATGACATTTTTACATACATATTATTATGTATTCTAATTTATTTATGGCTTTTTTATGAGTCGATTCTATTGTGCAATTAAGTACAAGTCATTAAAGTGTATAATTATACAGTAACATAGTATTATGTATGTGCTCAACACAGAAATTACATACCCATTTCCAATAAAATTCAAATTTTAATGTATTTTCTCACAATTTCTAATTTCACGCTAAAAAAAAACTAATAATATTTATTTATTACCCACGACAATCAATGCGCTTTTTAGTCGAACTACATTACAAAAAAAAAAAAATACAAAAAAAAAAATGTTATGGGAATTTTTAGAATAATTTATTTAGCAAGTACACAAATTACTTTTTTCTCACCTTCTAATTTTTTTTTTTTTTTTTGTGATCATTATTGTAATTCTCTTACTATTATTATTATTTTTTTTACATAACATTATTATTATGCTTGATTGAGTAAAATATCATTTACGCAACATTTTAAAACTTATACTAAAATATACAAAAAAAAAATAAAAAATAAAATAATGAGTAACAATAAAAATGATGATAATGTAATGAATAGTGTAAATTATTATTTAAAGGAAAAAAAAAGAGGAATATATATAAAAATTGAAAAGTAATATAAATTTGAACAATCAAAAAAAAAAAAAAAAATCTGAATAAAAAAAAATAACCAATAAAGTATCTAACAAAAAAAAAATGGAAATTTTTTTATTTAAATGGAAAAAAAACTAGTTTTTTTTTTTTTTAAATTTTTCTTAAAGATAAAGTTTTATATATAGTATTTTGACATCAACATTATTATTGTGAACCTATAACAAGTCAGAGGTAACATTAGAAAAAAAAAAAAAAGATACTCATCATCATCAGTTATCCAGAAGATATTATATTTATGTAGTATCTATATTTAAAATTATGAAATTATTTATATGCTTATGCAAAATAGATAATACATCAAATACTAATTAAACTGTATAGTATATATGATTTTCCATTATGATGGCATGTTAAAATATCTGTTATTGTGTTAAATATGAATAATATTCAGTAATTAATTGTTATGGTCATCAAGAAAGAAATATACTATAAGGTACCAATGGTTCTATATTATATGATGTAAATACTAGAAAATGAATGATGATATAATGTTATATACCTATACATATCAGTATCTATTCATATATCTGGTATAATCGATAAATTGACATGTTGTTTAATTTAATATATATATATATAAACAACATATGAAGAAAAATATTCAATTGTTCATAGTACAAAATACAAGTTCATTTATTTGATTGTACTTCCGAAAATATCCTATACAAATATTTTGCATAAATGAACTTTTAAATAGCTTAGAAATGAATATTATATGAAATTTTCTGATTAAGATTAAGCAGGTAGGACCTTATAGATTATTTTCATGTATTTTACAAGAACAAAAGTAACTACATATATCAACTAGTCAGTACACATTATGCTGGCTCACATCCCAGTCACAAAAATTCACTATCTCTTAATCTAATTTACGTTTTTCTCGATGTATCTAAACATCTATAAGAAACTTAAAAGTAAGAACAAAATTCTGAGAAGATATAATTATAAAATTTACAATTTGTCCTTTGTATTACTGAAAGGAAATTCGGATCAATTTGGCTATTTTTAAATATTCATACTATCTTGTAAATTGTTTTTTTTTTTGCCTTGAAGTCATTTTCGGAACTAGAGTCATTTAATTCTTCAATTCTTTTTTTTTTCTTCAACAAAAATAGATTTATACTGATGCTAATGTATTATAATTTATAGTCATGCAAAACTCATTAGTAATATTATAACAATGTAATCAATAGCGGAAAGATATTTATGGTTATGTATTAAAAAGAATGATAATATAAGAAGGTGTGATTATCATTATAGACTTATTTTTCTGTTTTTTTTGAAAGGGGTTGAAAAAAAAATAAATAAATAAAAAAACAGGAGAGGAAATGAATAAATGAATTCCAAAAGCAATTAAAAATATTGAAAAAAAAAAACAAAAAAACTAATGAGAGACAAATGCATTACCATAATTAAAATTTTCATTTTATGATAAAAAATAACAAAAAAAAAAAAAAAAAAAACATTGACTATACATTAATACGATTTATATAATTATTTTTACATTAATAATTTAGAAATTAGATTTTAGACTCATTTCCTGTGACACTGAAAAATATTAAACAAATAAAATATCCTTTTTATACCCCTTCATTGGCTTTTTCACGTGTATCAATGTTCAATATATTTTAATATGAAATGAAAATAAGGACGTTATTTATGTGATTTGAGCATTTAATTTGCCTGACACTGGCATTTAAATATATACATAAATGTCGTTTTTAAAGGTCTACTTTGTCCTTGATAAAGGATTGACATATGTATACGAAAAAAAAAACAAACAAATAAACATAACCATTTTATGTTGTTGCTGGTCAGCGAGACACTAAACAATATACTTATAGTTAATAAACAATGAAAACGTGTATCTGAGATCATTTAAGATATTTTTTTAATTATTTAAAAAAACAAATTGAATTTGGTTAAAAAATTCAATTACCCTTTTTTAATTTTTGTCTCATTTTGTTCGTGTTTGAAAAATTCAAATAAAAATTTTAAACTATACAGACTGTTTTCAAAAATTTAAACTTGCAAATAAATGCTTTTTTGTATTGGTAAATTTCTTTTTTAAAATTATTAAATGAAAATATGTGAAAAAAAAAGTTCATAATGGCAACACTGATTTCCTATCAAAATTTGATAAATGGCAAGATTTTATAAATGCAAATAATTTTGCTTGCAAATTTAACTTGCATGTATGCAAGGTAACGCAAGAAAGCTTAAATTTTTGAAAACGACCAAAGTTCAAATATGCATAAGCATGTATTTTTTTTTCTTAGCAAAAAAAAAAAGATGAAGACCGACCTACAATGGATTATCATTAACATACAATAGGTTCATTAAAGGTTAAAAAAAAAAAAAAAACAAAATTATTTCAAAATTATCCTGAATAATGTATATTTTTTTTTTTCATTTTCTTTTTCTCAAAAATCTGTTGTATTATCATTTTGTAACCCTGTTCTATTTTATTTTTTTCATAATTTCACAATTTAAATACTCCTACAAAAACACAATTTAGAAAAAAAAAAAAAAAAAAACATTTGTATAGTATAAAACAACATTAAATTATTGTTAGCACACGTATACATACGGTTTTCTTCAACATTATAATATTTGTCATCATGCGAGCATCACAAAAACGTAAAATACAAAAAAAAAAAAACAAAAAATAAAATAAAATGAAAATTTGCATAGAAATGCTACTGACTTAGTTTATATTTTACATTTTTTAATTCACATGAACTAGATGAAATACATACAACTGTTTATTTTATTATTTTTATTTTTTTTTCTTTCTCATTGTTAATGAAAAGTAAATTGCATTTCAACCAACAGGTATACATACAATGTATCTAAATTCTTATTGTGTATGTGTGTGTATTTTTTTGTTTTTTTTTTGTTTTTCATTTTCTCAATAGAAGAAATTAAAATAAAAAAGCTTACCTTAATAACGTAAACTTTTGTGTACATATAATAATTATAAAGAAAATTTTTTTGTTTTTCTAGAACACAAGAATTAAATAATTCTAAACTATTTTTCTTCATTTGAATTTAAAAAAAAAAATAATAATAATAATAAATACCCCTTTAATTACACAAATAAATAATTTCATATTAAATTTAAATGAAACTTTATTGTTTCATTCATTCTTACAATTTTTTTTTTTGTTTTTTTTTTTTTCGTTTTCAAAAATAATTAATGCAAATTAAATCATTTTTTTTCTTCTTCTTTCTTTTAAATTAAATTTACTTATTACAGTTCAAAAGTTTTTCAATTCAACCTATGAACTCTATAAAACACTATTGTTTTAGTAGATCATTTTTCAACACAATCGAATTTCTATCACATAATAAATTTCACATACATATATAAACAATGCATAAAGATACTTGAAAATTTTACTTTTAAGGTTTCTTCTAATATGTCTTATCCCTTGTTATTATTGAATTTATTTTGCATTAATCATTGGAATTTTAATGCAAAAAAGCACTTAATATGTTTTTTTGTTATTTTGTTTTGTACACTCCTACTACTTCTTGAAGTAATTTCTTTTCATTTATCGCAACGATAACTCTTTTAGCTAGTATGTAGATAAAACTATATAAAATATTTTAAATTGAAAATTCTAACAATCTATTATAACATACATATGTATACACGTATGCTAAAAATATATGTATGATATACGAGTATATTATAGGTATAACAGGTTATTATGTATATATAATAACTAATGTTAAAATTATCAACCTACTCATTAAATTACATACATTGATGTGCGGTAATTAGCTCAAACACTAATTAGAATGACCTTTTATTCATTCTCTTATTAGACCAAAGTTCATTCATAATAATGTTCCATCAATAGAAACCTTTTTAATAATAAAAAAAATTTTCCTCTGCCAAAAGGTGAAATAATATACTTATGTACATACATATTCATGTTGTATAATTTTAAATAATTTATTCAAATAAATTGGTAATGTTAGTTGTCAAATTGAATTTAATTTCTTTTAATTCATACATAACATGAATATAGTTTGAATGGAACGTAATTTTTGTTTTTTTTTTATGATTGGGGACTATAAAAATCATAAATGAACAAAGTTAATTTGAAAAATAAAAAAATAAAAAACAAAAGAAACTAAAAATAAAATTCATAAAAAAAACGCAATCAAAATTAATTAAAACAAAAGTTTTAAATTTATAAAAGAAATTTTACTTTTGTGTGAAATCTACATATTGGAAGAGTCATTCATATATGTTATGTGCATGTCAAATGTAAAAAATATGTTAATTTTAAGGGCCTACGATCAGGTGATATTAAGTAAAGACTAAAAAAAGGACGAAATAAAAATATTCTATACAAAAAATTAAAAAAAACCATACAGAGCTTTAGATTTTTCACATCATGAAATAAGTTTGTTCCTGACACGACACTGTAAATAATAATTAAACTAGATTGTAGAACCAAATTGGGTGCTTAATAAATCTGTCCTATTAAATTTGCAGTTGTTGAACATCTACAAGAATGCCAAAAAAAGCGTTACATATTTATTTTGCTTGATGTTCTATAGCATCTGAATTAAACACCCCGTACTAGATCTCTGATATATCAGGATTTTTCTCTTTAGACTGCGGTTACATTTTATTTACTTTCCAATATGAAGTGCCCATCCTCCACCACCCCTTAATTTTGAGTGTTACATGGTTTAAGGATTTGTAGCGAGCTTATTTGTTTTCTCATTTTTAGTAAAAAGTACGTTCAATAGAATCTCACACTGCTACGAGTGTTTTTTATTTATTTTTAAAATTTTTTTCATTTCATACAATAAACAAAAATTTTACATCTACGGCATTGTTATTTTTTTCGATAAAAAAAAATAAATTATCTTTTATCAAAACCTTTTCTTTCCACTTTTTTTTTTTTTGTTTATATAAAAAGAAAGGACATTTCAGTAAGCTCATATTGGATGACATGTCATAGATTAAAGGTTAAATTAAAAGAAATCAAGGTAAATATAAATAAATAAAATTTCTCCTAATTAAATTATTTTTTTTTTTTTCGTTTCAATACATTACATATCCAATTGATATTTTTTATTGGACTATACAAATAAAATTTCTATGAAAAAATCTTAAATTTTTTTATTACAACTTATAAAATTTTTTTTTTTATATTTTTAGTTACTTTGAAGAAGAAAAAACTTATATCTACATAGATAAATTTTTTTTGTGGTCATTTTTATCATTTATTCAATTAAAAATTTTAATTTTAATTTTTTTTTTCGGTGTAATAATTTGAAAAATAAACGTCATAGAAACCGCATAAAATTTTCAAATAAATATTTAAAAGCGTAATAATGTTGAAAAAATTAACATACTATAATATATTGTATTTTATAGCATACATATATACTCAAATACATATAATATAAAATAATGAGAATTCATTAAAAACTATTACTAAAATTTATTACACAGTAGCAAAAATAACATGTACAATATACATAAATTAAATGTTACTTTCAGTCATAAACATAAATTAAAATAATTTCTAAAATTTTCAAATAATTTTCGAAATTTATTTTCTGCAATAATATGAACCTTCTTTTTTTAATGGTATCTAAAACTACACACACACATACATATCTATATACATATTGTAGATACATTAATTTATATAAATATTTGAAAATATGATCTATCACAAAATATGAATATGTAGATATATTTATGTACATACATATAAACACATTTTGTATCTATCCAATTTCATCAATTTTCCAAAAATTGAATGGTTTACTTAACTGAATTGTTAAACGTTTAACAATAAAATTAATGTCAAAAATCTAAAGGCCATTGAAAACACGTTGTTAAATATGTATTTTAATGATATAAGTACTAATAAATGTCTATTATATAGTATATTCATATTGAATGGATAATAGAAGTATTAAAATAGCATTTAATAACTGATATCTGAATCAGGTATAATATACACTTTTATATGTATATGGTATAGTATGTATATGACATAAATAAGTGTATAGAATTGTTTCATACAAGAGTATTATTATATATCTCTTTCAAAATGTCAATCACATGACGAATTATCTTTTGTTAAATACAAATACATGTCATTATCAAACTTTATTGTATTATTATTATTTTTTTTAAAAAATTACAAAATTCAAAATCATGAAAATACAAACAGAAAATTAAATATTTTAATTTTAATACATTTATTTTCATTTTTCTAATCATTTTATAACTTTATTTTATTTATCTATCTAAATCTTGTTAAAACACAAATGAATAATCATTAGATCGAATTTTCTATAATCTAACATGAAACTTATCAAGTTCAAATGAAATATTCAATAACATTACTATCTAACCCTTCACCTTATGACATTTTTCCTGTGTATTAAATATTCTTGAAAAGGTCAAGAAAAAATCAAAATATTAATGTATCTCTTAAATAACATTTTAATTGGTCAATTTTCATTGCTCTCTGTAAATGACCAGAGGACAATGTCAAAGTAATTTTTTTTTATTTTTCGATTTAAAAAAAAAACCTTGTTACATACGAGTATAAGCTTATTTTCACATTTATCTGCAACGCATTGTAAATTCGACATATTATATTATATAATTTTTAATGGAATTTTTTTTCTCTATATATTACGTAGGATGCTGCATGTCTGTATAACAACAACGTTACTTTTAACTTTCCAAGAAGATTTTTGGCACGTGTATTTGATGGAATTCTATTTTTTGTTCGTTACACAGTTTTTCTGTTAAGTGTTAAACAAGTTCAACTTATAAATAATATATTCAACTTCGATTAAACTTGCAAAATTTTATTAGAAAAAAAAAAAAACCGGTTGAAAACTAGTCATTATGGTTTTTCACGTTTTTCATAAAATTTTATTTAAAATATCAATGAAAAAAAAAACAAATTAATTACTAAAAAAAATGGTATATAGTTTATTTTTTGTGCCATAACTAATTCAATTCGATGCTCTTTTTACAATCGCATTTTTGTTTTTCCTATGTTAATCTCCAAAAAAAAAAAACAAAAAAAAAACATAAATCTATCAATTTTATTTTTAAAATTTCATACACATTTTAACATTGAACTTCACGTCATTAGAGGTCTTTTGATTGTCGACAAAAAAATAGTTATAAATAAAAAAAATTTTGTAAAAACAAAAATGAAAATAAAATTTAAAAAAAAAATAATTTTAATTATCAAAAAAAAAAAAAAAAAACGTTTCGGATCTTTTTTTCTCTGAACTTTGATAAATTATGGTATTTCTGTTTTGATAATAAATTTTTTGGAAAAACGTGGAAAAATTCACAATAATTTTTAAATAATATTTTAAAAATTTTGTTCATGATGATGTTTTCTAGAGAAATATTAGAATTGCAGTTGTGAGCGACAAACTACGAGCGATCACCTAAAAAATTGCTTGTCAAAATTAAGAAGATTTTCTTATGAAACTACCCACAATTGAGACTATTTTCTGACAGCTATTTTCTTGCTCACTTTTTCGATTGTCGTTTTTAATTTGTAATCGGTTGCTACAATTGTGTTTCAAGTATTATAAAGTTTTTATGAATATGTATTTTTTTAAAATACGCCTACGATCAGGTAAACACACAAGATATACGAATAGTATTATGTAAAGTCTGTCTGCAAGTTTACATATATTTTGTATGTATCTATTATGATTATTTGATCTTTATAACACTTTCATTTTGAATATCAGAGTACTCAATTGTAGCATAAAGATTCCTAAACATTTATTTACGGCATGATTATCCATTATCACCACAAGTAATGTGTGTAATTAGTAAACATTAAAATACATATGTACATATTTCACATTTGTAAAAAAAAAAAAAAAAAAAAAAAAACATTATTCTGATTACTTCACCATTTACTTTCATCTTTAAAAAAATATTTTTTTATCATTTTTTTCTTCAACTATTAAACAAACACGTGCTTAAAGTAAAGTGCACGTTTCCATAACCATTATGTTTTATGTTACTTTTTCTGTCATTTTAATGTGTTTAGTAAAAATTTTATGTCGGAATAATTTCCAAAATGATTAGAAAGATTTAGATATTTGAAATGTTTTGTTTTTTTTTTTGTTTTTTTTTTTGTTTTTTTTTTTTTATCAAAAAATAATAATAGATAATGATAATTGTAATAACGTTCCACCTATGAACACACATTTCAATAATAATAATAATAATTTTTCGGTTATGGTCATGGTCTGTTGTCAACTAGAATTTCATTTAATTGTTTCCTTACTTTTTTTTTAAATATTTAATTTAATTCTTTTTTAATTTGAAAAGAAAAAATAAAGAAAAAAAAAATTAAAAAAAAAAAAAACAAGACAACAAAATTATAGGGATTGAACTTTCTCTGGTGTTTACAAATTTGATTGAAAAACTATTAACAATAATAAAAAAAAAAAAACACAAGAAATAAGATCTTGTAGACAATCACTGAAAAAAAAAAGCAACAGTATCAGCAACAATAAAAGAAAAACATTGAACATCATACAAACAAAAAAAAGTTACACAATCAAAACAACATAGGGCTCCGCTTAAAGAATTACCGATTGACTAACAACCCAATTAAACCAAATTTCTTATTTTAATATTTGAATAAACTAAAAAGATACAAAAGTTATTGCAATTATACAGGCCATAGATACAATTCACAGAATTTAGATACTTGTATTTTTATTATTATTATTATTAACGCCATATACATCAAATTTCCATACCAAAAAACAATATTAAACAATTTTTTTTTTCTATAGAAAGAAATTACTAAAAAATGACAACTTGCATTTTTAAAATAATTTTTTAACGTACAAAGTCGTCAGTCAAGTTATAAATTTTTCTGTGAAATAAAATTCATGTATGAATTACATTTTTAATTTTATGCCCGACTTAATTAGAAATGAAAATACTTCTTTTTTTTTTTTTTTCATAAAAAAGAAAAAAATAA
This sequence comes from Bombylius discolor, assembly GCA_939192795.1. Taxonomy (NCBI): domain Eukaryota; kingdom Metazoa; phylum Arthropoda; class Insecta; order Diptera; family Bombyliidae; genus Bombylius; species Bombylius discolor. The sequence goes on along the minus strand of OW584241.1, from coordinate 37,307,173 downwards.
AAAGCGAAAACAATTTACTTTTTTGTCTTTTAACTTTTCTCTTGAATTAAGCTTTTTTTTTTTTTTTTAAAAATAAAAAATTTAAATTCGAGTAAACAAAATAAATGAAACTTGAAATATACTTTTTTTTTACAAAAATTTTTTTATAGATAAATTTATATAAAAACCGACAAAAAGATCAAAATAACCTTATGAGTATTTTCCTAGTTTTGTGTCGCAGTGATTATAAATATTTTGTTGTGACTTGGTAATGACGTCAATAATCAGACTAAATAAAAATTTTATTTTGTACAAAAAGCTTGTTTATCATATTCGTCTTTTTAGAGAATACTACAAAATAATCGACTAAAAATTATTTATAAAATATATTAGGTCAAAAGTCACCTTTATCAATCGAATTAAATGGAATCCTTTTATATTGAGTGACAATCTGAAGATGCCAATTTTTCTTAATTTGTTCTTCAATTCTATTCTTTGAAAAATTAAGCTTTAAAAGCCTATTTATGTATTCAATAAGATCTAAGGTAATGTGTATACGGTCAATGCCTTTTTAAGCTGGCTAATATTTTATTATTTCTACCTTTACCGGATACGAAAGCACTGATTGCAATTTGTAATTTGTTTTTGTTTACACAAAAACAAGAAAATTCAATTTAATTTCGCCATGCAACATATAATTAATAATTGATAGTCATTCTTATACAGAAAATAAATTTATATAAATTTAACGTACATACATATGTACATATATGAAAAGTGCATGATTATGTTTTATGCTTTACAATCATTTCCTATACAAATACTTTAATTACTTCTAATGGTTTCGGCATCTTATCAATAAATAAAAACAAAATCAGAAGTTTAGATGGTTTCTTTTTTAGTGAAGGCCTTTGTATTTTAATATCTGTCCAACTATTAAATAAAAATTTTTCAATTATGCTTTCAGTAAATAAAAATTATTACTTAAGAAAACACACACACAAGTACATACATGCATTCAAAAACCAAAACAACCAACAAAAATTTTCAGAAATTGTTCTATTTCAAAGTAAAATGCAACCGCATTTTAAATTAAAAAACTTTTTTTTTTTTCTCCTAAATATATTTTCTTAAGAAATTTTTCAAAGAAAATAATATGTACTTGTGTTAAGGTACTTACATTATATTCTTTATTGCTTAAGAGTATACGGATATTAAATTTATTTTATACTTATACTTTTATTGTTCACAACAACTCAATTTAAACGTTTATGTTACACGTCGTTTGTTCACAGTGATTTTAAAAATTATTTATTCAAAGGAAATTTCATTTATGAATTTCTCATCTTATTTATGAAATAGAAAATTCAAAATTTATGTTGTAATACTTATTTTTTAGCTTGCAATCTACCTAACAATTAACATATGTATTTTTATCAACTAAAATGCTTATTCTACTTTAAAGGAACCTTCTGGTTTAAAAGACTACACAAGAGAAAAACTATACTATCATTTTTTTAACTTATATAAATTAGAAAGTTGATCAGTTTTTAAAAAATTAGATAGTTGATTATAAAAAATAACTTAAGAATAGACTAAAATAGATAAGGTCCTTCAAAATTAGTATATTTTTTGGGATAAAAAATTCCTTTTTAACTAAAAATCTATCGAAGTTAAGAGCGATTTCAATTATCAGCTGATCAATTACCATCTTTTAACTTCTAAATTAGAATACCAAAAATCTGCTAATTTGCTTTAAAAATTTCGAAACATTTTTCTAGAAAAGTCTTCTAAAAAATTTTAAAGTCGCACTTAAAAAATTAATTTTATTTTTTTATCCAACATGTACAAATAATTTTTGAATTCAGTGTAAGTATATCATCTTATTAATGGAGAGTTTGTTATTTAGATTTATTTAATTTTTTTTTTCTTTGACCCATTTTATTCGTTCACACATATTATTATGTATTTTTTTTTTTTTTGTTTTTTTTTTTTTTTTTTTTTGTAACATTAAATATAGTAACATAATTTAATTTAGCGGCATACTAGTTTAGCGGTATATAGGCCTGAAAGCACGTTGTAATACTTTTTGTTTTGTTTGTTTGTTTGTTTGTTAGATTTTACTTTTTATTTACATTCACCGATATGAAAATAAATTTTCATGTGAGAAGATAAATAGTGTAGGTCGATAGATAGTTTGGATTTTAATGTTTTTTTTTTAAAGGGTGCTTTAAAAAAAATAATAAATGAACATACAAAATGTAAGCACGTGTACCTATAAATCTTGATAAAATAAATAAAAAACAAATTTAATTAAAATAAAACCAGAAAACAAAATAGTTGTCGGTTTAATATGAATTTTTGTTATTAAATGAAATAATGTATGTTATATAGGTAACGCAGTTATACAACATTTTAAATCGATAGGTAATTCATCAATTTTGAAAGTCGTTCAATGTGTAATGTGCGCTCAATAGAAAACGCACCTATTTAAAGTAAGTAATTATTATATTTTCTCATCTACTGAAAAAATCATTATAAAATCTAAATATAGCAAAATATCTACTTCTTGTTTTTTTTTTCTTCTCAGAATATTATTTAAAGCTACTGATGTATCTTTAATGGAAATCAATATGATCAATTTCACATAAATGACAATCTTCTTAGTATGATTTTATTATTATGATGACATTCAACATGAATTAAAAAGTCAAAAATCACATTGAATTCGAATGTTTAAATCGATTTGTGTGTTTGAAAAATTTCAATTATTATTAAATTACAATATATACAATAAATCAGCGTGGGTATAATAAATTGAAAACAATTGATAAATAGAATACAATATATACTGTGAAATATATATTTATATTTGTAACTAGTTTATTTGCAATAATTTCAATTGAATTCACAAATACAATCAAATTGAGAAAAAAAGATATGAATAAAAGATGATTATGCAAGAAGTTCTCTGTATTTTTTTTTTTTTTTAATTCTTTATATGAAAATTTGTTAATGTATTTCGCTTGCTTATGCTTACATTTTTTATATTATGCCAATTTTGTAATTCATGATCGGAAGTTAAAATCGTGACTATTTGAATGACTGTTTTAGAAACAAAAAAAAATATATATATGTATATGATAAAATCGAACATATGGCTCTTAAGAAATGTTGAATTTATGAAAGTTCATTGGTATTCAAATTTTTATTTAAATGTTGTTGTTTTTTTTTTTTAATTCTCAATTGTCGAATATCTGCATAACCTGAAAATCAAACAGTAAATGTGTTCACTACTGAAATTTATTTCAGAAGATTTAAATATATTATTCGTGTACATTGATATGACTTCATAGTTCAATTGAAATGAATTCAAGTTTTTTTTTTTTTTTTCAGAAGATTTCCTCATGTCAATATATGTATGTAATTCAATTGTATTAATATAAAAGACTCTACTTCGAAATTTGTATTTTAAAATAAAATCTTTTTCGAATTAAAAAAAAAAAAATGTATTAAAAAATATTCATTATATTTTAACTATAACTTAAGAAATATCTCTTTGCTAAAAACTATACATATTTTATATGAAAATAGCATGGACTCTTAAACCTACTACAAATACTTAGAGAAATCTTCAAAAAGATACCGAAACAGCGGTACAAACTTTGTGCCAAAGTCCAGCATTATCGAAGCATAAAGGCTGCTGTAATTGGTCTCCATTTTAACTTTTAAGTAAATTTTCGAAATCGCTAGCAACAACGAGATACGATACCTATCATCTATGACATCCTTTTCTCTAAGATTATTTTAAGAAAAGGGTTTAGAAGGAGTTCGAAACAAAGACATCTTTTTCTGGCCACCCTCGAGAATCTTTACGTATGACTTACTGTATCGCCTTAGAAATTAATTTCGTTTATCAACTAACTATGCGTTTTTTTTTTTAGGTTCTATCAAGATCTATTAATTAGTTCCAATTAACGTATTATAACACAAATTAACGACCCGATATTTCTGTAAAATATTGCAATTGCTACTCCATTTGTTAACTAGATTTTTGTTTATTTCATTAAGTATTTTTTTAAAGAAGCTTAAAATCGTTTCAAGCGAAGAATAAGAAGATAATAAAACATAAATCTTTAATTTATGTATACTTTCTTTTGTTTTTTCTATTATAACTATAAATCAACTAAACCCAATTTAAATAATTTTCTTATCAGTCTAAAATCTATTTCTAGAATATAATCAATAAAATTATATTACATTCTACTAAACAATCACATAACACTTTTATATATGTATATAGTAATATAATTCATCTATTATAAAATTTCATAATTTTATATTAATGTATAAATATAAATTGTACCGACATTAACACACACGTCACACACAATGATTTATAATGTATGTAACTACATACACACATGTATACATATACGAGTAGATGATGCCTTAATGTCTTTCTATCTAGTTTAATGAGTTTTTAAATTGATGAAATTATTAAAAAATCTATTCATATAGCGTATCCTAAAGTAAATTGAGTACTAAAAAAAAAAAACAAAAATAACAACAACAAAAAAACAAAGATAATTCAGAATTTATACGGTCTAAGACCTTCTTCATTAAAAAATGATTATAACCTTACTACATATGCCGGATTATTTCATTAGCGGTTCTTAATGGAATTAAATGTTGTTTGTTTTTTTTTTTTTTTTTTCAAAGATAATAAAAAGTCTATTCAAAAAGTAAATAAATAAATCAAATATATACATTATTCTATTTAAACTTTGAATGAATATGAAATTGATACTGGAAAGTTTCATTTGTGCAAATATGGAATTATAATCGCAATAAATGATTGCATATGTGTATCTGGAAAAAAAAAAAAAACATATAGCTAAGCTAGGTATACATTCACTAATAATATAAGATGTAACTAAAGATACTCGCTCTATTATATACATTTTTTTTTTTTCAGTTTTTTTTTGGTTTTTATTAAATTATAAATGATATGGTTTTAAAAAAAAAAAAATGTTTACCTTGTTGTATTATTTTACCGTTGAAGACCTTGTAACAGAAGCTGTGGTGTGCAAAAAGAAATCAACAAACATACTATACATACTTCTTTATATTCATAATTTAATTATAATGTTATGTATTATTTGCAACAGGTTTACTTAATGTTGATTTTTTTTTTCTTCCTTTTTTATTTTTTTTTTTCGTTATAAAGGCCAATTGCGTGAAAATGATCATCGTTTTAAATTGTTAAGTATTTTTTTTTTTTAGTATTTATAAATGTAGCATAATTTTAATTAACGCAAGCTATACCAAGAAATATATACATATGTATACTTATTCACCGACAATCAGGCAGAGGGATGTCATAATCAACAATATTCTAAAAAATTCATCTTTTTCAGTTCGTTTAATTTAAAAGATATATTTTCTGTTATTGTCTGTTAGAAAAGTTTGTGAACCGAAAATTTACAAAATAAAATTATTATTTGATTATCAAAAACAATTTTTTTTAAATTTATCCTTTTTCTGAAAAGTTTTTCAAATCACGAAATTCAGTATTGTCCATCCCATCGTTGTTGTCCAAAATAAAAACCATTGTTAATTTTAATTTTTATTTAATATGAGAGAGAAGAAAAAAAAATCATAATTTAAAATAAAAATTAATTTTTATACGAAAAATCATCATTTTGCAATTAAATTACATAAAATTTTATTTGAATTTTTCGAGTATTCTTTTTGAAAGAAATGAAAAAAAAAAAAAAAACAAATTGCAAACACGTTTTATTTATTTAATTTTTATTTTACTTATTTTTTTTTTTTTTTGTAAATATTAATAGGTATACTATGTGTGTATAAACTGTATGCACAAAAAAAATAAAAAAAGGGATTTGTAACACGTATAACATCAATTATTATATATGAAAAACGTGATGTCTATTATTTTATTTTTTTTTTTTTGCGTTTCACGTTTGGAAAAAAATTGTTTCAGACATTAAAAACATTAAATAAAAATCAATTGTCCATTATAAATTATACTATACAAAATGAAAACAAAAATTGGATATTATTAATTTTTATTGTTATTATCCTGGATCAATTCTATGCATGATGGGGTTTTTTTTTTTTTTTTGATAATTTTTTCCATTAATTTTTATTTGTTTCTTGTTCATTTCGAATTTTGACAGAAAACTTTAAACATTTTTTTTCTTCAATTTTTCCTGGAAAATTTTTGGATTAAAGAGATAGAACGAATTGGGAAATTTCTTCATCTTTCGTGTTGCTCCCTAGAAATTCATGTGGAGCATCCATCAATCCCTTTTACAACCTATAGGAATTCAAGTGAAGCACCCATCAACACCTTTTTTCTTCACCCCTATAACTTTAACCAATCTTCTTACCATCTACATGCCAATAACAGTGCAGCAAATGGTTATTCCTAAGTTGTGGCACATTAAATAAAAAAATCCAGAATTGCATAACAAATTATAATTTTGGAAATTTTTGATATAAACTAATTTCTGATTGACCACAATGATTGTTGAAAATTTTCAAATCCTTAGTGTCCTTCTTAGTCAAAAAAAATTTCCACACTTGATGTTCTATTTTACTTTTTCATTCTGTAATTGTTTTCCTGCTCAAATAAATATGAAAATGTCATATAAATCGATTAAAAGGATTTGAAGATGTTAAAATTTCAAAAATAATCAAAAATTCGTGTGAGAATATTTTAGGTTTTTTTTTTAGCTTTTAATCCTCAAAAACTGAAGCATTGTTCGAAAACTTCCACAAATTTAAAAAAAAAAAAAAAACAACTTTAAATTTTCAAATTTAAACATACATAACATAAAATAAATTCAATATATTCTAATACAATTTTGACTTTCATCGTTTCAATCTACACAAATTCCATGTTGAACAATATATCGTCAACGTTCTGTGAGAAAACTCACTAATTCCAAAATGATACTCTTGAGATAATTATCTTTTAAGTTCCAGCTTCAGATTAAAAATTAATAATGTATATAGTAATTGAATTTAAAAAAAAAAAAAAAAAAAAAAAAAACCCAATCATTTCGACTAGTTGGCGTTTTATAGAAATAAATTCAAAGTTTGGACAGTTTTTTTTTTTGGTATACTTTCACAAAAATGGACTTAGTGAGTTTTCACAAAATGACAACAGAATGTTTAAACACAACGAAAAGTTAAAATTTTATTCAAATTCTATTTGTGGGTGTTAATTCCCAAAATAGTTGACATCTTTTATTATAATATATGTTCTCATGATTAAAATGCAAAACAAACAACAAAAAAAATCAAATAAGAAAAACAAAAAAATAAATAAAAAAATAAACAAAAAAACAAAAAAAAAAAAAAAAAAAATTCCGAATCAAATGAAATAGAACAAATAAAAATAATTTGAATAAACTTTCGAATGATTCTATACTCATTTATGAAATTTCACACAGTGTACACATTTTAAAAATAGAAATTTTTATATGGGAGTACTAAAAATAATCTAAAACATGATACATACAAAATAGACGTATGTATGTTTTTTTTTTAATTTGAAAAAAAAAAGTAAAAGAAAAAAATTAAATTTTAATTGAAAAATTAGCTTGTGAAATTCTTGAAAATGATTCAAAAATAATATGTTTTTTTACAGGTGTTTATTTTATGAAATTGCTATTACTAAACATGTGACATAAACATAAATGTGTAAATTAAATACAATATATACAATTAAGTATGTTGTTCTTGTGAAATTATGTATGACAAAAAAATATTATTTTAACAAATAATTGAACATTTTCTTCACATAATTTTGATGATTAATTTCATTTTATCCCTTTAAAAATGCCTGGTCTACAATATTTTAAGATTTTTTTGAAAATTTTATTTCAATTTAGAAAAAAAAAAAAAATAAATAAATAAACACGTAGCTGTATCTTTTCAATTCAATTTAATAGATTCTCGTATTTTTTGATAAAATTCACTTCAACAACAAAATTTTTTTTTTTTTTTTAAATTTATCTAATAATTTTGGTTTAGCCAATTTTCAATTCAATTACACACAACACATAAATAAAATGTCAGAGATTGTACAATCTATTTATTTACAAATAAATAAAAAATTATATCTTTCTATTTTCACTCTTGTACATAATATACATACGTGAAAACAAATATATAAAACAAGATAAATTAAATCAAAAATACATGAAAAAAACAAAGACAGTCAAAATATAGTTTTTTTTTTTTTGTTTAAAAAAAAAAAAAAACATCTGTCTCCCAAAACATATACAAAAAATATTGATTTGAATTAAATATTTTATTTAAAAAAAAAAAAAAAAAACTAAAATATTATATCACCAAAAAATGTGGTTTCAATTTCATTCTAATTACTCTTCACATTTTCATATTTTTCATCCCATCTGAATTTGTGTTGTATATTTATCATTTAAAAAAACACATAAAGTTTCCGTAGTTGTAAAACCATTTTTTACTTTTCAAAATAAAAAAAAATAAATATTTGTTTTTCTAATAACGGTTCTTAGAGTTCCACATGTTTTGAAATAAAGTCAACTTGTGTTTTTGTTAAGGTTTAGGTGGAAATTAATATTTGTAATCCTTTTCAGTAGTAGTTTGAGAAGTTCTCTTTGGAATGTACTATTAATCTTTATTCTACAAGACCCTGAAACGAAGAAATACTGATTTTTGTAGAACATGTCAATATTTTCCACAAAATTTTTAGCCATAAGAGAACATTTTAAAGGTTTAAATCCAAAATCACCAATATCGGAAGTATAGCTTGTACGCGAGCCATAGAATAACCAAATACTATAGCCGGAAGTTTTCCGGACAACGACCGGAAATATAAGAACAAGCTGCATTGTCAGTTCTCAAAAAGCACAATTCTTCAAAAATACAGAAAAGTAATATCACCACGCTAAGGTTTTTCCACAATGAGCCATTTTTGGCCTCCGAGTGGACATCGGCTTAAAATTGAAAAGAAGTAAATCAAGAAAAAGAAAAAAAAAAAAACGATGGATAAGGAAGACTAATGATTTCCCAGCTGAACAGTGTCATACATGCTCCCAAAGAATTTGCTCTTATCGGAACAGAACAGAAAACTGTATCACTCACTCCGTTCACCAATAAATATAATCAAAGGATAACAAAATTCTGAAAAAATTATCACATAACAAAATATAATGATTGAAACAATTGCATACCACAGTGTCCTTTTTACTTTCCAATTACAACTAATACGCAATCTTCTCTTCGACATTTAAACGTGATTAAATATATTTTATTCATTTTCCTATAACACCCTACATATAAACAAATACACACACACACACCACGAAAAACATAAATTAAAATCAGTCAATAAATATAAAAATGTACATAAGTTACAAAACGTAACGTGACCAAAAAAAAACAAAGAAAAAAAAAAAGGACGATTAAAAATGAATTTTTAATTTAATTAATTTATGTACATAAAATATTATTGTGTACATAAAATTTACATACTCATGATTAAAATTTAAAATAAAATATAATGAAAATCTCTTTCGATGTTATATACATACATATGTATATGTAGTTACAAAAACAAAATGAATAATGTATTTTGATGTATTCAATAAAAAAAATTTTTTTTTTTTTGTTTTTAAAAAATGAACTTTTCGACAATACATATTCAAAATTTCAGTATTGATTTTTTTTCTTTTTTTAAAAACATGAGCTATTTTTTATTCATTTTTTTTTTGTTTTTTTTTTTTTTTTGTTTCATATATAAAAGTCATATGATGTCTTAGTAATATTTGTATTTTTATCTTTTATTTAATAATCTAAATTAAATTCTAAATTACATTTAAAAAACAAAAAAAAAAAACCAAAAAATACATAACATATGTACATAAAAATGACTCCTTCAGTGCACGAAAGTGGACCTATCTATAATTTATTACTAATAAACTGTAGGTAATAATTAAAGATGACATCCGTATAAATAAAATGTTTTAATTTAGAATAAATAAAATATTATATATAACGATATACCTAACAAACGGATTTGTAACTCACTTACATATATGTGTCATACATATATGTACGTAAATAATATATGAAACTAAAAATAACAAGGGAGATTTTAAGATCGTCATTTTACGTCTATGACATTAAAAATTTATCAAAGAGTAACACACCTATAAAAAATAGACGTACGAGTATATATAGTGAATGTAATTAATAATTATGATAATACTGTCGTCTATTCCCCGTGATAGCTTAATATAACAAGGAAGTAACTAATAAACGAATTTTATTAACTTTTTTATGCATGGATGAATTTTAGTTCTATAAAAAAAAAAAAAAAAAAAAACTACAGGAAAAAAAAATAATAAACACGTATAGCAAAGTGAAGGAGTTCATGCGAGTAATATACAATGAACGTAAACATTGTGGAACATGAAATTACAACAAAAATTTTTTTTTATTTATTTTTCCTTTTGCTAGTTAGAAGCCACAAAATCTTTTTAAAAAAAAAAAAAAAAAAAATTGCTGTTATAATAATTTTATTCTGAGAATGACAAAAGTGTAAACACCTTTAATTAGATAAAGAACAGAATGGTCAAAGTACACACCTTTACGCTTTTTTTTTTTCTATTTTATTTTATTTTTTTTCTCTGTCAGCACATAAATCTTTTGAATGTATAATTGGATTATTTAATTTGAAAAAAAAAAAAATCAATTTTTTTACTGGCAACAAAATAATTTGTCTACGTTTGTTAAAAAAAAAATAAAACTTAATTTAAATTAATTTAGAGGGAACTTATTCAATACGTATTGTCTTTCGAAAACTATTTAAAATTAAATAATAAAAAAAAAACAAACTAATAAATCTATAAAAAAAAAATAGAAGAAATTCTAAAACTCACAAAACTGTCATTTTGACGAAAAAGAAGTCCAAATTGAGGCGTAGGATAACCTACATATTGTATTGTACGTTACGTTGAAAGAATTCTGAAATCAATTTAAATACATTTCGAACAATTTTCTTTTATGTACATACAAAAAAAGTTATTCAACAAAAATGACATAAATCCAGCCAAAAAAAAAAATACTATCTCAATTTAGAAATTTTTTTTTGAATGGAACGCTTCCAAAAATTGAGGGAGGGCAATGTATACTCCTATTATGAATTTACTACGTCACTGTTTTTTTTTTTTTTTTCTACAATAGAGAACAAGGATATTTATGTCAGTTGAGGTTAGTGAAATCGCAATTCAGAAAGCTTTCTGTTTTTTGTTAGAAAATATATATAATAAAAATGTTCAAATATATATTCCACACATACACACACAAAAAAAAAAAGAAGGACAATTACGTCAAAGCTTATGAAAGCTTTTCAAGGATGTTACGTTATGTGTAGCTGTATAATATGTATGTTATTTTCACAATAATTTTAAATTTCTAGGTTAAGTATTCTTTTCCTTTCACGTATTAAAAAATGGAGAAAAAAAAATTAAACTTCATTTTGACAATTATTTACCTTTAAAATATTCAATATTATATCCTATTATTTTGTCCTGTTTTTCAATTCACCATTTAGACTATCTTTTCTCAATAATCTTTTCTGTTTTTTCGCTACAACCTCATTTGTTTTGAAACTGTTTGTTCCTTTAAAATTTAATAAGAATTGATTTTTTCACAATTCCTTTTTTGAAAACAATTGTTCAATTTTTTACATGTGTTTTGTTTTTTATTTTTTTATTTTTATCACAAATCACTTTTTTTTTTTTGTTATCCGGATAATGGAAACTTTGTTAGGATGTTTGAACTGAGAAAAATAAGAAAAATAACTTTGAAATTAAAAAAAAACAAACATTCATTATTACACAGAAATATGGAGAAAATTTAGGTAGGTACTTCTTACGGAATATTTACGAATTTTTGTAGGTATGTAATTTGTACAGATTTTATATGACATGTGAGTCATACACTATCGCGAAATACATTAAATTTTTATTGCTTATCAAATTTTTTTTTTAAAAAAAAGTCAACAATTTATATGATAAAACAAATTACAAAATTAACTAATTAAAAAATAAATGAAAAAAAAAAGAAAAATATTTATAAAACGTTATAAAGGTCATCCATTGAATAACATTGGATGACAATTGAAAAATCGTAGAATACTAATTAAAATCTAACAAAAAACAAAACAAACAAATAATATGAAATTTTATTATCCGTTGGCGCGAAATATTTATCTACGCGATTTGTTTTTATAAATAGTTAAAAAATCAAAAATCAAAAAAAAAAAAACAAAATACCTAATCGATGCAATAATGATTGTTTGAATTTTATTGAAAATAAAAATTTCAAAACCACAGAAAAAAAAAATATAGGTACATATTTCTTAAAATTACATTTTTTGAAATTCAAATTTTCCTCTCACTGTGAAAATACTACGAAAATGCCAAAACAACAACAAAAATATTCTGTAATAAATCACATTTTAAATAAACATTGAAAATTTTAAATAACGAATGAATAATATCTCACGTAAGTTTAAACAACAACAAGAAAATTTTCTTGTATTTTTGTCATTTTAATCACAAAATTTAATATTTCATTTACAATTACTAAATTATTTTTATAATTAATTTTTTGTTGACATAAAACTTTGTAAGAAAAAAAAAAATAAATAACAGCAATGTTTTGCAACCAAAGTCTTGACAATTTATAATTTTTATTTTTATTTTTTTTAACAAAAAGATACTACATGATTTTTATGTTTCAAAAAAAAGATGAAAAAAAAAATAGTTACTTCTCTTATATAACTTATATTGTCAATGTATACTTTTTTTTTGTACAAAAATGAAAAAAAAAAATAAAACCATAATCAAAACACAAACATCAACATTTAATAATTATTTTACGAAAGAAAAAAAAAAAACACAGTGAGGGAGGATATGAATAGTTAGATACATTTTATATATGAAAAACAAAAATAAATAAATAAATCACTGCAACAGTAATCATCACAGAAAGTAATGCTGTTGTGTTATTCTTCATTTGCCTTTTAACAAGCTTACAATATTATTTATAATTAAATAATTAAATAAAATAACATTAAAAAAAAAAAAAACATATGTATACATTAGATACATAACTATATAAAAAAAAAAAAATGATTAGAAACAAAAGTTGACAAGAACTTCCACTTTTTTTCTAATATTTTTTTTTTCTGTGTGTGTGTGTAGAAAACAATACATTGTTTTTTTTTTTCTCTTTTTTGTTTTATATAAAAAGCACAAAAATTAAAGGTGGTATATTTAGATTATTTTTTTTTTTTTTTTAGAACGAATACTCTACGAACCTATCATCATTTGATATTATGTATATAAAAAAAAAAATTGAATCTTGTATCTATAACACTGTATCTACTCTACAAAAACAAAACAAATTTCTGTGTCCAAACTTTTTCATACTACAAACAACAATAATATATACGCCTTAGACAGTATCACTTATTTTAATAGTGTAGTGTATGGTATAGGTATCGAGTTCCGATGGTAACTAAACATAAATTGTAGCATCAACTGAATGTAATTCAGAAAAAAAAAAAAAACACACAGCAGCAGCAACAACAACAAAAAATCGAAATGAAAGAGAAGGGTGTTCAATACAAGAGATAGAAAAATTAAATAAAATACTAATTTTTATATGAATACGGGGACTAATGAAAACGTATTGTATTGTATTATCATCAACATCATCATCATCATCATAATAAATAAATACACTAACTAGCTAAACTTTATAATATGAAAAACATCAGGTTTTTTTTTCTAAAAAAAAAATTTTTTTTTTTTTTAATTTAAAATTTATTTCTCATGTATTTTTTTTTTTTTTTTTCAAATAAAAATTTTACATACAAATATAAAAAATATACATAGATACATACATAACACGATTTTATATTAAAATGTATAACTAAATGTAATTTTTAAGTAAATATAAAAAAATTTTATAAGTGTTAAACAGCCACTCTCTTATCAGGAATTCATTATCATGTCAAAAAAAAACAAACAAACAAACAAACAAACATTTAAAAAAAACACCACTTTTTTTTTCCCAATATTTTTTATTAATTTTTTATTTTTCATAATAAAATTTTTCTAATTTAATTAAAAAAAAAATGAAAAAGATATTTTTATTTTAACAATTTTTATGTGTGCTTTGATAAGCTTGAAGAAAGAAGAATGAATAAAAACTTGAGAAAATAAACAAAAATTCAAAACGTCAAATAAGTAAAACTTTAAAACAGCTGATCGAATATATGGTAAGCTTTTTATTGTTATTATTGAAAAAGTTTAACATATATTTTCTTCCATCATGTTTTTCGTTTTTTTGTTTTTTTGTTTTTGTGTATCCACTGATACACCTCCAAAACATTGTTTTTGTTTTTATTCATTTTAATATGCCTTTTCAACAACAACAACAACAACAATACTATTACCTAAAGTTTCAGTTTTTATAGTAAAAAAAAAATCTAATATTTGCAGCAAAAAGATATAACAACATAACCCAACCAAGATATGTATATTTTTTTAAATAGTTTTTCAACAGAGTATCTATCATCAACTCCAGACCCAATCGTCTATTGAGTTTTACATCTCCAAGACCATTATTGTCTAAAATATCTTTTAAAAAACTACATAGCTACATATTTTAAGTTCTATACGAGAAGATACAAATTTTCCAAACTTCATTTCTTTACTGTAAAGTCTAGAAAAATTGAATTATGCTTTTGTTACTTGTTGTCACCAATATAGGATGTATCAATGAATATTACGAGGCGACCAAGAAAAAATTATTTAAAAAACTTTTAATGTTGCAATAATCACTGCATTTTTAATATGAAAGATATGTATCTTAGATTTTTATTATTTTGATAGCTTTATCATTTTTATCATTATTTACATAATTGTAATTAAAAAAAAAGTTATGAGGTATTAATGACGAATGTCACAAGGTTACAAAACTGTTACAAAAAATATGAAAACCTCGTAACAATATTTTCTCGGAAAATAGGCGTCAATAGCACTTCACTTTACAAAAAAAAAAATATTACAGGGTAACTCATAGAAATGTAATCTGGAAGCTCTCTAAGATATTTTATGAATTTTTTTTTTATCAAAAATTATTTTCACTTCTGATAACATTTCAAAAACACATTTTGTGTGTATGTGTTATCATAGTTTCTTTGGGTTATATATATTTTGTATGCAACCTGATAAAAGCAGATAATCGCAACGTTTAAAAGATAAATTTCATTATAAGGCTCAATTGACATTAAAAAAGTTTGGTTTCTTCATAAAATTTATTTTAATACTATACTAACAAATAAAAAATTAGCTAACACACATATACATACATACATATGCCATTTTTTTTTGCAAAAGAAAAATACGCTAAAATTAAATTGAGTATAAAATGTCTTTTTCACATCCTTGCAAAGTGTTTTTGAATGCATATAGGTTATAAAATGACAAGATACACAATAATGCTGCATATTATGATAAACTATTAAATGAAATGTTCTGTTAAATTAGGATCAAATCACAATCACACACGACATATTTTTTTCCCTATATTGCAAAACATTCGTTCAACAAAAAAGTTGATCGATATAATTTGCGTTAGTTGAAATATTTTCCAAATAATGAATTTTTAAAGTGTACGCTTCATTTGTGATCACAAGCATAACCCTTAGGTATTTATTTCTATCTACCTACATGCTATACAAATTGTATCTAAAATTTTACAGGTATAAATAGATACATATATACATATGTAGATAGATATTTTATAAAGATAAATAAGCATAAACATGCATAGGTAATAAAACTTTTGAAGTTTTCTTTATTTTCTTAGTGATTTCAATTTAAGGAGTAAGATTAAAGAACGAATGAAGCTGTGAAAATTATTCATATACACAGATTTTTGTTGGTTGACAACAAACAATAAGGATACAGATAGGTGAAGTTGTTATAGGTCTTGAATTTCCTGCTTTGAAATCTTTGAAATCATTATATGGTAATTATGAAAACTTTTAGAATTTAGATAAATTGCATAATGTTCACAGTTATCCATCATTACGTATTATGTACAATATATTTAACTGGAACAGTATTGAATATACATACATCATGCATCACATATGACCTTCTTTAAGTTTTCCGTTATTAATTTCGCAAAAACGAGGGCAACAAAATCAAATGTATGCCTTTAATAGATGACATGACTTATGGGTGTACCCCAAGTAAAACAATTAATGGAAGCTTTTGTTTTTTCTTCAAAACAGCTGAATTTATTTTCAAGTCATTAATTAGATCTGCACCTTTATTTTTCAACTTTTTGTTGTCTTTTTTTTTTTTGAATCATTACGTTAGCAATTGTTTCTATACAATTGTGCCAAAAAAAAATAGCGCAATCAAATAAATACTCACATTAAAAAAATAAAAAACAAAAAATGATATTTTTTTTTTTTATGTAAAAAACGAAAAAAAAAAATCCATCTAAACAAACATTTTTAATTAATTCAAAATATTTCAAGAAAATAAGATGATTTTCTATTTAAATATTAAGTAATGGAGCAATTAGGGAGAAAAAAAAATATTTATTTTGGCTTTTATGATTGTTTTGCAATAAGGAAAATGTACAGAAATGAAATTTGAAAATCTTATGACTGAAAAGAAAGTGTAATGCTTTGGTATTTTACCCCCATCACTTTATCATGCCTTTTCTATCCGAACACAAAGTTTTATACATGAAAAAAAAATGATAAAAAATATTCAACTACTTAAAATTAAATAAAATCTCCTTTTCATACTGTTTATATTAAAAAAAATCAAAATAAACAATTACCGCACATTTTTTCAAATAAAATTCAAATTAGAATCATACAAAGCTAGAAAAGAACCTTCATTATATTTCAATTTTCTCACATTCAGTGTTCACCTTCTCATACCTTCTAACCACAAGGTTTATTTTAATACAAAACAAAACAACAACAAAAAAAGTTTACTAGTATGTATCTTAACAATTCTAATCAATATCTAATAGATTATGCACATATGTAAATTATGCAAAGAAAAGGCTTGAACAACAACGAAAAAAAAAAAATAGAAAATTAAGTTACTAGTGCAGTAGGAAAAAAAAAAGGTTGTTATAATAAAAAATGTGTATTAAGAGCTAGGTCACATTATTTAATTTAAGAGCGTTCCTTGAGAAAAAAGAAGAAAAATTCATTGTATTTAACTTTTATAACATATGTATATTAGCTATAGATATACACATCACTTTTCAGAATACACTGGTATATTTACTTTGTTGCAAAAAAACTATGATACTTATGTATGCAAAAATCATTTGAATTGCAAATAAGTTTAAGACACCAATTCTTTCAGTTACTTATAAAACAGTATATAGATACAAAAACTTTTATCGATTGTTTATAGTTAGCAGATTTATTAGTTAACAAAAGACGATATAAGTTTTATTTTTACTATTTAAAACAAAAAACAAAAGAAAGTTATAATCTTTTATGATTCACAAAATTTTATACTTTATTAATTTGTAAAATTTTAAATTTTTCTATGAAACTAGTATCTATCGAATTCTTCATTAGAACGTTAAAAGACCTCTTAAAAATTTACTTACAATAAAACTACCTAAACATAAAATGACAATTTAACTGAAATGACATTTTCATAAAATACTAATGACTATCTAATGACTACTTCCCATGGATATTACTATTTAAAAAAATTTATCTATTTTGGTATTTATAAATAGGAAAAAAAAAAAGCATAAGATATTACAAAGTATGTAAAACTGGTTTTTCACATAAGTACATACTTGATGCAATTTACTCATCGGTGTACTTCTTTAATGTTTCAAAAGAAAAAAAAAAAAAAACAACAATAAAATGCATTATCTTCCTCTATGCATGATTTAACCACATATTCAATACATGACTATGCAAACACCTTAAAAAATAGGTAAGTCACTTAGAAAACAAAAATACAAAAAAAAAAAAAAAAAAATTTAGTCATTTCGAATGGTGTAATTTAGATTTAATGTACTGTTTAAGAGTTTTGGGTGTTAAAAATATACAAGGCGTTATAAAAGATGCATGAAAACATCTTTCTTGTTAATGTAAAAACGTTTTCTTTAATTTTTTTTCACGTTTTTTTATTTTTTTTTTATAAAAATTTAGTCAATATTATTTTTGACATTTTATTCAAAGATTTTTTTTTCCTTCGTTACAAAGAAAATAAAAAAATCAAATTATCTAATTAGAAATAAAGTACATACATACCTTAAATTTATCTTTTCTGCTACTCAGCTTTCAGGTAATTTTTTTTTCTTCAAATTTTATATAATTTCACACTTTATTTTGTTTATCATTTTAACAAAGATATCAATTATATGTAAGCATTAAATATTACCGAATAATGAAATTTATTTAGTGAAAATCTATTATATAAGAAATCACTTGATTTTAGGTTAGTGGGTTGATATACAATTATCTCAAAAGGTAAACATTTTTTTTTTTTAACAATGTAAGAATCTTTCGTGGTAGAAACGCGCTGTTGAAATTACAAGTAACATATTACTGTCAATTTTATTCAAAAAATGTAGTTAAGATAGTAACTAAATAGTTGGATGCACCGAATGATAAGAATGGGTGGTCTCCCTATTAAGCTATCTAGAAATACCTGATTATACCACCTACATTAACAAATTTATCGTAGGAACAGAATTCGGGCTATGAGCAATGGGAGACGCGCTACTAACCAGAGAATCACTAGCGATTTAAACTGACTAAATTTATTAAACATAGTTAGAGCGTTACATCGATACATGTTAACACTGGTATAAAAATAAAAACATGGAAATTGTCAGGCAATCTTCGACCATAGCAGCTAAATTATTCGAAATAGGCTTTATTTCGACCATGAGCGAAAAAAATAGCTGTTGCTGATGTATGCAATCTTAAAAAGTATTTTAGTGATTGGTAGTCCATCGCTCTGAGCCCAAATTCTGTTTCTACTTTAATGTTTACGAATTTATAAACCTATGAAGTCTTTTTTTTTTTAAGATAAAAACAATAAGATAAGCTCTTGTTATTGTTTACCTTAGAAGAGAAAAATATTTAATTTTGAAACAAATTATTTCTAGAAAACGTACCATGTAAATATCAAACTGAGAAGACATCGATCAAACAAAGTGGACAGATTTCTCGTGATTACTACAGAATAAGCAATTTCATATTATAAAAGCCTTATTGACCTACTTAGAAAATTTCCTGTAAAATTAAAATATAATTATTCACTTCTTCACTAGTTAAATTTCATAAATTAAAAAAAAAATAAAAAATAAAAAAATAAAAGAAGAAGAATAATGAAAATGTACGCACTCAAGAAAAAAAACAAACTTGTTAAAGTTCAACAAACTCATTAAAAATTATTTCGAAAAAAAAAACTGAAAAGAAATAGAAAAAAAAAAACTTCTTAATGTCGCATAAAAGTTTAAAAAAAAAAACTGTATATTTTTTTTTGAATAGATTGCAACATATTTTTTTTTTTTTGTTAAATAATTGTACGCACTAAAAAAAAATAACAAAATGAAATTCTGAAAAAAAAAATTTTCCACTTATTTTATTAATTTCAAAATATAAACCGTGTTGAATATACGATTTCAACATTAAAAAAAACAAATATTTCATTTGATTGGTATTTATTAATTAATTAATATCAAATAATAAAAAAAAAAAATAGATACACATATTATCTAATTCATTCATCATATCATTAGAATAATTTTATTTTTATTTTTTTTTATTTTTTATTTTTTTTTTTGTACACACATTATCTGTTTTTTTTTTCCCTTTTTTTTCTATACATTTCATTCATTTATTCATTCAAACATACTATACTTATCATACATATGTTATTAATTAATAATTCATAAGATCTATACTCATATGTGCTCATATACATACGACCTATTTTTTTATTATTATTTCATTTCTTTTCTTTTATATAGTTTTTTTTTTTTTTTTTACTTCGTTTTTAATCTATTTTACATATAGTATATCAATTAGAATTCGATTTACCTCATTAACATAAAATTATTGAACTGTAAGTTTATTAATGAAAACATAATAAAAGAAAGGTATACACTTGAGTATATACGAATATGTATATATGGTAGATATATGATATGTGTATCTATCATTAGGGAAAAAATAAAATTTTTGTTATGATTAAAAAAAAAAAATTTAAACAAAACAAAACCTCATTTTTTTTTTTTCCAGATATTTTATGTATAGTAATTTTGAAAAGTCAAAATCTAGATCAATTTGTTTTCAATTTAATTAAAAAAATATTAATATGTAATTCAAAATATATAATTTAAATAATTAAAAAATAAAATCTTGTTAGAAAATTGAATTGATCACATAGTGTGTGATGTTTTAACACTTGAATTATGTGATAAAATTGAATAATTTGATAAAATTGAAATGAATTTATTTATTTTTTTTTTTTTAATTTTTTAAATTTGTATTGTTTTAATATCATGTGAGTAGCATAGATACTTTCCAATTAATACACTACCATTTTACACAATATTTCAACCATAATTTAAGAGCAGTTTCTTCAAAATTCATTAATTTTATACTTGTGGACATGCGCTTTGACGTGAATGAATAAAACAAGAAAAACAAATATAAAATTAACGAATTTTGAAGAAGTTGCTCTTAAATTATGATTTATAACTTTTGAACGGATAAATATAATATAATAAAATAAAAAACCACATCAATGTAGTGGAACTGGTTACTTTTCGAAAAAAAATTGTCTTTGACCTTGAATATCTCGGTAACCATTGCGAATAGATATCCCCCCCCCCCCACCCCAATACAATTTTTTTCATTTCTCATCGAGATCTACCACCATGTTCAGTTTGGCACACGAACCGTGAAACACCCTGTATGTTCATCTTGCCAAATTCGATAAATTGAATTGTTTAGAAATGCTATACGTCCATGTACTTGTCAAAATTTTAGCATAGCAAAAATCACCACATAAAACTTTTTGTAACAAATTTTATCAAAATTTCATCAGAACTTTTTCAAACAATTAGCACACACCTTAAATATGAAAAGGACATTCATTAATTTAAAATTGAAAACGAAGAATCAGAAAAAAAAAACAAAATAAAAAATTTGTGATTGATGAAGATAAGTAATAATACTCATATGAATGCTACAAACTTCATAGAAGCTCTTTAGTTTCTGAAATTCAAATTATGTCATACAAAAATCTTTACTAATGATGTTTAGAAATGTAGAAGTAGACAAAAATGATTCTATTTGATAATAAGTAAGTAAGTAGTTGCGATGCGACCAAAGTACATCAAAAAACATCCATTCAAAATGCTGTCATACAAAATAGATAAATTGTACATATGTAAATCTATTGCTGTAGGTTTACAAAAGATATAGATTGAAAAAAAAAGGACATTCAAGTTATCTTGAATAGGCTCTGCTGTAATGTCACAAAACCATTGAAAATTGAACTCAATCATCGTCAGTATTTTCTCTATTCCTGTTTCCTAGTTTCCTTTTGTTAAGAAAAATAGCAAATACATATATGTATGTAGTTTACATACTTGAAATGTAAGTTTTTTTCAACAGATACAAGTATCTTTTTATAACTTCTTCTTTTTTAAGCCAATTAAAGACCACTCTTTCAATTAATAACGTAATCTAAATTCACTGTTTTATAGGAACTACATATTTACAAAATCAAGATTTTCTTGATTTTTTCTTATCTAACAAATATTCACCTGCTTTAATATATAATATATACCAACTTTAAATCCGTATCATAGCGGTTCAATCAAAATAAACCTGATTTACATACACATATAGCTATAATATGTTATAACATAACTTTATACGTATATTTGATTTTCCGGTCCCCCAGTTGCTATTGCACTTTTTTAATATATGTTTTTTTTTATTAAAATAAATTAAATGCACCCAAACAGCCTCATCTTTTTTTTTTTTTTTTTGTTGGTTTTATTTTGTTGTTAATTTAGACCAGCTTTTTTTCGAGTTCAATAAACTTCTTCTGACTTACTTTAAAAAGAAGCAGATTGGTGACATACAAGTCACATTAAACCAGTTACGCATCTATAAGAACAATAGATACACAAGTGAAGCGTATATAAATATGTATGTACATACATATAGGTAGGACATAAGGTATGTTTTAGATAGTTTAAATTCACTCATTTATAGAGATTAAGTGAAAATTTAGTTACACATTTTTTTTTTTTTTCATTGCATGTAAAAACTCAAAATAATAAAATAAGATAATGAACACAGTTTTATTTTATTTTTTTTTATTTTTTTTTGAATAAATTTTTCAATATCAAGGTAATAAAATTTTAAATAAATTACACCACACATCAATTTTTTACATAACACACATTCAGATCTATACATATGTATGTAGGTACATACATATTTATAATATGCACGCACAAGCAAACATAATATTTAATTATAAAAACGATAAAATATTCGATTTGAACACATATTGTGTTCATGTTAATGGAAAAACAAAAACAAAAAACAAAAAAAACATACATACTTCAATTAAATTGATTTTTTTTTTCTCATTTGCACGGATTATCTTGAACTTGAAAAAAATAAATCATCACATTATATGAGCACAAGATAATTTTTTTCTTACGTTTTTTTTTTTTATTTTTATTTTTTTTACATTAATTAATAATATCACTAAAGTTCACTTCACATTAAGATTTATTTAGCAAAAATGTAATAATAATAAATTTTTTTTTTTTTTTTTCATCTTTTGTTTATGTTTATTTTTTGCAATTAAAAAAAGAAAAAAAAAACAAAAAAAACAAAATACAAAATAAAGATAATAATAACATAAACCCGGATACTTAATTAGAGGAAAATTTTTTTTAGAAAATTTTTATAAACAAAAAATAATAATAAAGAAAATAAAAATTAAATTCCAATGATATTAATCACATTTTATTGTTACTTTACTTACCGTATTTTATTTAACATTTCACCTTAATCTCATTTAATAAACATTGTTTTATTCATTTTTTTTTTTGTATGCACTCTTTTTTAAATTTTTTTAATTATTTATTTAAACTATAATTGTTTTTCAAAAGTTTGTGGCTTTTGTTTGTCTTTCATTTAAGAAATCTTTTTTTTTTTTATCAATCATTTTTTTTTTCTACTGACTTTTTTTTAAAAATCAAAATTTAATTAAAATTATGTACAAAAAAAAAACAATGCTTCATTTTTGTCAACTAAAAACCACCTGATTTTTATAACTGAATAGTCTTTATCGTATATAAAATTACATTTGTACACAATACAAATAGGTAATGAACACCCTATATTACTTATTGAAATGTTAGCATGCTTTTAGGCACAAACTGGAAAATGAAAAACAAAAGAATTTAAAATGCAGGAAAAATATTAACGTTGCAATTACAAGTCTGTCGTTTATTTTAAGGTGTTGTTTTTTAAATTTAAAACAATCTGGAAACCTATTTTTCCCCTATTACTCGTTGTCTTTCAAAAGTCCTATACTTCCATTTTGTGTTTTTATTGGAATTAAAGAAGGTTTTATTTTGAAATTTTATTTGACATTTATCAGGTAAGGCCTTGTAAGTGTCTTTTATTAACTTTTGAACAGAAAAATAGTCATTGTTATCAGTCCTTTATATCTCAATGTTATTTTTTGTCAAAATATCGTAGTTTTCAATACAAAAAAAAAATGAGACAAAGTTGGTAAATGTTATTTTACCTCTTTCTTTGTTCTCTCAACACAAATTAGTTTTTTATGGCTACAGACTACAGTAGTATTAAAAAAGGCTAATATTTGTCGAGACTTAATGAACTTTTTCCAATAAAACTAATATCTTTATTAGGAAACAAATCTTTCAATAAATTTTTCAGTTTATCAAGGAGTTCCTTTTTCTTAGGAAGTACTTCCATATTCCCTGAGTAGTGTTATTCGAGTACAAAGGGTTAAAGTTCAAGTTTACTATACAATGAGTATACATTCAAAGGCTGTTATAAATACAAGTGCATGTATTTGTTAGTACGTCTAACTGGAAACTGAAGTATTTGCCCAAAAAGGATATCTAGAGAATATAAATTAAAGACACCTTAGCCTTAACTGTGGTCAAAATTTCGTTCTGAAGAAATTTCCTAAGACGGTGAATCTTAAATTGTTCTAATAACTCGGTAAAAAATATAATATCTTCTGAAATTACAATATTTTCTTGCATTTTTGACTTTAAAAAAAAATTAATACTTAATTTCAAGTACTTTGAATAAACGTAAAAAAAATTATAAAAAAAATAAAATGAAAAATTTCGTCATAATAGAAAATTTTCTTAATTTTATACTTTATTTCACAACATATTTCTCTTTAAACGTACCACCCACACAATACCATGAGTTTATAGATTTAATTTTGTGTCTTTTTCATGTACAATTTCTATTTTTCATATTAAAAAAAAATATATGCTGAATTTTAAAATATTTCCATTTTTTTAAATTATACATTATATACATTTTTCTGAACAAAAAAAAAAAAAAAAGATTATCGTACATCAAGAAAATATGATAATCATAAAATTTTTGCATAGTAGCTATTTTATTTTTTTTTTTATTCAAAAAAAAAAAAGAGTTAACGGAACAAGAAAAAAATATATATATATATAGCTTATATCTGCAAAATGTGCATATGTACGTGTACATACATTATATTTCCGGAAAGATGTATATTATAAAAGCTGGTATGATGTACCAATTTTGCACATAAAAAAAAAATTGCAATAAAAGAAAGATATTATATAGGAAAGAAAAAGTAAGAATAAAAAAAACACCTTACCTTTTAATAAAATTTACATTATTCAAAATTAATTTTTTTTTTTTGCTTTACTTTTTTTTTTTAAATTTCTTTAAGAAAGTGCCGAAACTTTATAAAACTTCTAAAACTAGCTAGGCATCACAAAAATAATACATAGCTTTATCTATGTATGTCTATCACAATAACAGTAAAGTGAAAATATTAAAACATTAAATTTTCTTCTTCAATTTCTTTAACACGACATTTTTGTTTTGTAAAATTTGTAAAAAAAAAAAAACACACACACACAAAAAATGAAAAATAAAAAAAAATATATTTAAATTTTCAAGAGTAAAACAATAAATTAAATTAAAAGTTTACAGACTCGAAAACAAGGTGAAAAACAAAAAAAAAAAAAAATAATAATTTCCTCGGCATGGTTACAAAATTTATATGTATGTATATGTACAAACATACTCGTACACCCACATGTACGTTTTAATTGAAATGTTTTTTTTTTTTTTTTGGTTTCATAACTGATTAGAAGTTTTAGAAAAGTTTATGTATTTTTTTTTGTTAAAAACAACAAAATTTTTTCATAAATTTTTCACATGTTTACGCCACTCAAAACTCTTTTCAACATTTTATTAATCATGTGTGTTTTATGTCTCTGTTGTCCTGACCTGAAGGATAACGCAAATTGCTGTAATTTTTTTTTTATTTTTATTTTTTTTTTTAAACAAAAAACAAAACTTTAAATGAAGTGGTGAAAACTTACAACGTTATGCTTTATAATTTTGTTTTTGTTCTTTTTTTTTTTAAATTGTCTAGCAATCAGTTTTTATTTAAATTTAAGGAAACTTTTTTTTTTTCTCCCTCATAAAAAAAATTGAAACTTTACATTCGCAAAAAAATTTTTTTTTTCTTTTCTTTTGATTTCATTTAATCATTTGTGATATAGGTTCTCTAAATTCATACCGATTTTTTTTTTTTTTAAAGTTTTGTGATATAAAATAAAAGTCCCTTTACAATAAACATACACAAAAAAAAATAATTTTAAGAAAAATATTTGACATGATCTTTGTTTATTGATGAAAAAGTCCTTCTGTTTTATTTTTTCTTTAAAGTAATCATAAAAAAAAAATATTAATAAGGAAAAAGGGGGATTTCAAGAAATGTCATCATAACTTTTAACTTTTTTTACAAATTCAAGAAATGAAAAAAAAAAAAACAAAAAAAAAAATTAATTTCAATCCTTGAAGAAATGAAAGGGAATATTGCAATTCAAATTGTAAAAAACATAGAAAAAAAAGTAAAAAAGTAAAAAAGAAGAAGAACGGGAAAGAAAAAAAAAAGAATAATTATTAAGATTTTGTGGTAATAAGTACCCGTTTTTTTTTTCTTCTTCTTTAATTTACTTTTTTTTTCCTGAATGAATTTAATCACTAAATATTTTTTTTCCAGATGGTTTCGAATTCCTTTTTTCTTTCATTTTTTTTTTTTACTTTTTTAACTGTAAGTGCTACTTTATCGCTTTTACTTTAAAAAATAATAAGAAATAAGAAAAAAAAACAGAAGGAAATTAAGACCTTTTGCTTTATATATTATGTATATTTGATGATTCATTTAGTAAAGGATTCATTTCAGAAGAAAATTTTTTAAAAAACCAGCAGACCATTCAAGTAGAAACAGAAAAATATTATAAGAAAAGTTAATTTTATGAATTTTTTTTTTTTGTGGTTTAGAAATAAAAAAAAAAATTTTTTTTTTAAACGTAATGCAGCATTAATTTCCGTTTAAGTAAAAAAAAAAAATAAAAATAAAGTAGGTATGTATCAATTTGTAAATAAAATTTAGAAAAAAAAAAAAATAATAAATTGTTTGTCTGTTTTTAAATGTTTTATATGTAATTAAATGAAACTTTTGCAAATGAGGTTATGTAGGTACTTTAAAAATGACAGAAAAATTCAATGTTTTTTTTTTTTGTTTTTCCTTAAAGTATCTTTTTTTTAAATTCGTTTTTTTTTTTCGTATTTTTTATTTTTTTAAAATGCTTTTTTATAAGTTTTATTTTTTTTTAATTTCACTTACATATATTTTTCTTGTTGTAAAAATTATACGAAAAAAATGACAGACAATTTGTTTTTATTAAAGTTTGTGTATAAGGATTTATTGGTCATTTCTGTGAAATTTTAATATACATTAAAGGAGAATGATGACATGATACTTATATACCAATAAGTCCGCTATATAGGATGACAAATATATTTTAAAGTTTGCTAGCTTGCCACAAATAATTATGTAGGGTTCGTGCTTGACAAAGCTATTAAAAGATTATATAGAGAATAATATAGTCTTTAAATTATTTATGATGAAAAAGGAAAATTTTAATATAATTCAAATAAAAATTTTAATATTAAACGAAGAAGTAATTCGTTAAAGTCTTATGGTTCCGTAATCAAGCATCTTGAATTTTTTTTTCATTTTTTTTTTTTCTTTCAAAATATTTAAAAATATAGCAAAAGTTTACAAATTTCAAATTTTTAACAAAAATACAAGTAAAAATGTTGAAAAAACTTTAAAAATTTAAGGAAAGACTGCGTTGTAAATAAAGTAAAAAGTTCAGATTATTTTTTTGCTTTTTAATATACATATTTATCTGTAAGCTCAATACATTATTTTGGTCTCCAAATTAATTAATTTATATACCCTCAAAAGAATATTTTTTTCTATCTTTTTTTTACTGTCCTCAAAATAAGCCAAAACTACCGCTTTGACTTTATAATCACTTTGAAATTTTTTCCTCTAGAGCTTTTTTTTCAAGTCGAGGCAATAAAGTGGCTGGATCAGGACTTTATGTTCTCTTATTGACTTTTGAGAGAGTTGCTTATTTCTTTATTATTTGTAAAATTAAATAAAAAGTCCTCAATTTGATTAATTTTTTAGCTTTAAAATCCAGAAAAATAAACGTTTTAATTACTCTCACTTTTCACCTTAAAATCTCTAATTACGACTTTTCAATTAAACTTTTTACTATAAAATCAAGATTTTTATTCAGGATACCTGTAAATTCAGTAGTGAATAAGAATATCGATAATTTTATATCAGAAAATACTAGAATTCAAGGATAAAATTCATGGTAGCATTTTACCTTGCTTCACAATAGTGATATCTTTAAGACAATTTTTAACTTCTGATGATGCGACATATCTCTCAGTACATTATTGTTTTACACACTAATCTTTAAGTTTATCAGAACGAATTTAACAAGAAAAAAAAAAAACAAATTTTCAAATGTTTTTTTTTTCACTTAAAGAGAACAAAAAAAAAACACAGTAATCACTACATGATTTCTATTTAGTAATTTATAGCATGTTTCACGGACCGATAATAATCAGTAATAATTCATTCATCGATTTTTTAGTGTACGTTTTTTTTTTTTTTCTTCCTTAACTTTTTATACACCACTTCGACTTGATAAACTTTTTCATTTGAACTGTATCACTGTGCACAGTAAGAAAAGTCGTTTAAGGATCTTCAATTTATTGCATTTGCAGTTCACATTAGATGAAAGTGCATTTTATTTTTTAAAAAAAGAAGAAGAAAAACACAACTAAAAAATAATAAATCGGATTTTTTTTTTATTTAAATAAAAAGTAGGATAAATTTTTATGATCATATATGTATTGAGTTATAGGTCCTTAGAGTCAGATGAATCTCATAAGAAGAATATTTTCATGAAAATTTTTCAACTTTATATATTCGATAAGTTTTTATAAAATATTAATGTCACTGTTGTTAAACTTAAGTTTACTTAAAAAAAAAAAAAGTATAAAAAAAAAACAATAAATAATCTTATGTCCTTTAATGTATTTATTGTGAAAATTACATTTGGAGAAAAAAAAATATAATAAAAAGAATTATTTTTAAATTTTTCTAGTATCGAAAATAGATTGTAATATTATTAAACTGGCATACTTAGTTACAATGAAAATTTAACCAAATAATATTTCTAAGGATACTCAACATACTTAATAAAATTTTAATAGCTTATTACTTACCTACTTACTATACCTATTACCAATTACTATTACTTACCAAAAATTATTCTTAATAGGATTTTTCTGCTATAGATACAAAAGAAACTTAAGTTTCTATGGCAAAAACAAAATGGATACAAATACAAGTAATCCTTGAATCGTATTAATAATTTTTATTAGTTTTTGTGATTAATTTATTTTACCATTCAGGAAGAAAATATTGTGATCACATTATAAGAAAAAATAAATTAAATTTAGAAATTGGGTATTTTTTTTATTTCCAAATGGAATAGTTTTTTGAAGAAAAATAAAAACCGAACATTTATAGAAAAATTCAGATAATATGAAATAATTTTCAAAAAGAGCCAAAAGAAACACATTTTCTACATTTAAAACATAAAAAAAGATATGTACACTGATTCTACAGATTATCCTTCCATAGTAGACTTGTTGTCGAACCTTTATCTCAGGTGATAAGAGGAAGGACATACATACATAGAGGTAAAGAAATTTATTAATAGCGTTATTACGTTTAATACTTTTGTAAATTTTAAAACTTGCAAATATAGAACGAGGATAATAATAAGCATTAATTTGCTGAAACAATAAAAATAAGTGCTTGATAATTTCAAAATGTCCATTCTATAATCTTGACTAAGCCACGACAAAAACGAAATATTATACTAATTTCATACTTTCACATTTTTATTTTTACACATTAAATACTTTGTCATTACATATCCTGGCCATATTATGTATGATAAATTTCTTATAAAAGAGGTATACAAAATACAAACCAAAATTTTACAACATGGTAAATTTAATTTAAAGTTTTTAATATTGAAATTTTGCATAATAAATGAGAGAAAAAAAAAAACGAATTTAATGTCGTTTATTTTCAAGATAAAAGAGGTTTTTCATGTTTCAAAAAAAAAAAAAAAAAAAAAAAATGTAATAATAACAATTTCAAAAGCTCGTAGTTTACTAGCCGAAGGTTATGAAATAAAAACGTAGAAAAAATAATAATAATACGACAGCTAACCATTTGAGATTATACACTCCTGCCCTACACTACAAAACACAATATTCCTTGCTTTTTTTTTTTTTTTACGAGACCTAACGCCTAGCTAATTATGCAGGAGCAAAAATACTCCAAACAAAACTCCTTTTTTTTTTTTTTGTTGAATTTTAACAAAATACATATTTTGAGAAAAAAAAAACATCCTGGAAAAAAAGTTTTTTTTTTTTTTTTTTTTTGATTTAAAAAGAGGGAAATACAAGAATCACTCAACAGAAAAATTTTCATTTCTTATTTTTTTTTTTCTCCTTTTCTTATTTATTTTTTTTTTTTTATATCATTATTCTTATCACAATCATCATTATAATTTATGTTTTAAGTTCTTTTTTTTTTTTTTTTTTATTCTTCAGATACTTTTTAAAAACTTTTATCTCTTTTACAGAATTTTTAATTCAAAATGAAAAACAGAATATTTATTAAATTTAAATAGAAAAAAAAAAAGGGAAAGGGAAAAAAACAAGTATTTTTGAAGATAAAAAGCAATAATTGAGTGAAGTATATATATTTTTTTTATTTCAAGAGATATTTAAGAGATTTTGCGATAATTATATTGTTTATTGTTTATATACTTTTGTTTTTGTTTTATTTTTATTTATTTTTTTTTTGTGTATTTGTTTCAGACTCCAACCTCTTTGTCCCCCGGATACCACGCGAACTAGAATCTATGTACACCAAGTATAGTAAGAGATCAGCTTTTTTTTAAACATTAGTTGTCATTTTTTCGTTAATTTCCCATCTATAAAACTTAGATCAAAACAGTTAAAACTTACTGACAATTTTGAGCCTTTAAGTTCGCAATTATCTTTGAAAATTATTGGTCGATTTTATTGAAATTGGAAATGTAGTCTCTTCACTAGAAGGTAATTTGAAAAAAATTGACAAAAAAAAATTGAAAACGGTCTAATGTAATGTTTTATATGTACGAAACTTGGAAGATAAGTAAAGTGGAGAGGAATAAACTAGGTGTCGCACGAAAAAGACCAAGAAGGCCAAAACTTCGCTGATGTGATGCATTGAACGAGGACGCAGTTGCGCTTGATATAAAACTATGTTAAGGAAGCTAGAGGAGGCTAGGATCCGACTTAGATTGTTATAGCCAATAATGATGATTATGAATGTTTTATTAGGCCTAGAAAAATGTCAAAATCAAAAAATGTTTATACCTTATTTTGAAATGTCGCTTGATTTATTTTTTAACGTATTTGATTAATTTCAAATGAAATAAAAAATAATTGAAATTTGTGTGAAATTTTAAGTGTTTTGAAACTTCATACATATGTTTCTTTTCATGTTTCAAATTCAATGACTTTCATTTTGTGCATTCACGAACGAACAAAAATATAGACAAATTTTGTTCAATTAACGTAAATAATAAAATTTTTATTTTTAAAAATGTAATAAAATTATTAAATAGTAAATATATACAATAAATTTTTTTGTTAATTCATAAAAGTATCTTCTGCCAAGGGAATATCTTCTGAGAATTTTAAGGAGAAAACAAAAAATAATTCTTTATCTTTTCATCTATTTTTATACTAAAAATTCTTATTTTTCATTAAATTGAAATTTATAAATTTTTTTTTTTTTTAGTTATTAAGTATTTATAAATTTTTTTTTTTCAAATAAATTTTTTCCATAAATTTTCTTTTTCTTCTTCTTTTTTTTCTCAAATCTAATGAGTATTTAATGACTGAAGCTTGGTACTTTCTTTATTTTTCTTTTTGATTATATATATTTTTTTTTTATTTTTTTTTTCTAAATAAACTTTTATTAAACTTTATTTTTTCGATATGCGGTTGTTCAGATACGGTAAATGAAGAGTATAAATGAAAATAATAATAAAAAAAAAAACCTAGCTATATATTATTTTTTTAAGAAATTAAAAACAAAAATTACTTCTACATTGTTGATCTCTTTAACGATTGAATGATAAGTATGATTCTTATAATTTTTTTTTTTTTTTTTTTGATTAAAGAAAATGAATAAGTAAATAAAGAAAAATAATTCAATTTATTTTTATTTTTTATTGTATTGGTAGTTTAACAACAATATATATCGTAAGGATAAAAAGCTAGTTTTTATTGATTTTATTTTGTTTTTTTTTTTTTTTTTTTCAATAATTGTTTTCAACTGATTTAATTTTATGTTTTATATTCCACAAGGGTAAATTCAATTAGAAGTAAGTAATTTTATTTTCTTATAGAGTAAATGTGAAAAAGAAAATTTTTTAAAAACAATATAAAGAAGAAAATTCGAAGAAAAAAAAAAAAGAAAGTACATACTTATAAAGTATAAAAAAAAACGTGTTTTCAATGGAATTTAATTAAAAAAATTAAAAAGAGTAGCGTAATCGCTTTTTTTTTTCTTTCTTTTTGTTTTTTTTTAAATTAGATTAAGTTAATGTTCTTTTTTTTTTTTTTTTTGTTCATTTTAATGAACATCATTTTTACTTGAATAGAGAAATTTACAAATAAAAACTTAAGATTTATTTATTTATGCTATTTAATCCTGATTTTCATTTGTTTATACTAATATCTTTTTCTTAAGAAAAAAATAAATAAAATAAAATTACTGTGTGTAGTATGATCTTTTAATTTCAAAAAAAAAAAAAAACCTTCAAATGATTATTGTACACGATATACCTAAGAATTTTTTTTTTCTTTTCTTTTCAACCATTTTATAGAAGAAAATATATTCTTTGAAATTATAAAAAGGAATTATCTAGAATAATGAATGTCTTTTATTTTATATAAAATCTTTTTAAAAATAATGAAAATCATTATTTTTCACTTTTACACAAAAAAAAAGTTAAAAAAAAAATACAAAAATATAAAAAAAAAAAAACATTTAAGAACATTAAAACTGAGAAAAAACAAAATTTATAATGTATAAAAGCTAATTAAAATTTATAAGTAGGTAAAAATACATACAAATATACAAACAACATAAAACATACTCAATATGCTTTCAATTTTTCGAAAATATA
The DNA here is from genome assembly GCA_939192795.1 of Bombylius discolor. Classification (NCBI taxonomy): domain Eukaryota; kingdom Metazoa; phylum Arthropoda; class Insecta; order Diptera; family Bombyliidae; genus Bombylius; species Bombylius discolor. The sequence continues at coordinate 37,274,068 of OW584241.1, read as the reverse complement.
ATACTATTTTGTATTTTGGATTAAATTTACTTTCTTTCTTTAACATTCATTTTTTTTTCATTTTATTTTTTTTGTTTTGAAAATGACGAATTAAAAAAAAAACAAAAGAAAACTCACTTTGTACTGAGTCGAAGTCATTAAATCAAAATATCCTGTTTATGTCTTCGGATAAAATCATTCTGTTTATAATTTCACTTCTAATACCATTGACACATTACAAAAATAAACATCGGTTAACTTGATTAACTGACTTTTAAAAGTTATTTAGCTTAATTTCAAGCACGTGTTTAATCTGTTTGACACATACTGAACAATTGATTTGATAGCCTTAACCTAAACATGAATTTTTGAAAAATTCTATATTGAGAAGATGTAATATGTGATTTGTAAAACTTAAATATTATGTAGATGTTGTCTGTGTCAATAAACTAATTTCATTTTTAACATGTCAACTCATAATGATTTTATCAATAAAGTTCATGAAAAAATAATTAATCCTTGTATAGTGTGTCAAGGGTATAAGAAGTCTATTTTTAAATTTAGTTCTAATCGAAAACTCAATTTTAAAAGATATTCATATTCACATTGGACATTTCAATGCAAAACAGAATGCCTTTAATGGAAAAATGTCATTGGACGAACGTCAATTGATACAATGCAATAATGTGTAACTAGCAATATAGTTAATTAATATCTTCAATAAATTTAAAATTCCAATTAATTTTTCACTAAAAAAATAAATAAAAATAAAATGAACAACAATCATACCATAAAATACAGAACAATAAAAATCATAACTGTCAATATCATGGCAGAAATTGCATTTTGATATTTAACACTTTACTTTTTTTTTTTGTATGTACTCAGTAATGTGCATGCGCTCTTATATATGTACATTGTACATATAAAATTTAGCACATATGTACATATATGAATGTTTAAATATTTATAGATATAATTAAATCAATCGATGATTATATAATTATTGCTTATTTTAAATTTTTTTCTTTTGTTTTTGCTATTTTTCCAGGTGAAAAATTTAAAATTAATTAAATATGTAAATTAAATAAAATATGAAATAATATTTATTTTACATATAATTTTACATATGTACATGTCTCATTTTATGATTATTAAAATTTAAAAAAAAAAAATATGTAAAAATTAATAATAAAGAAAAAAAAACAGGTCAATAAATTTCATAATTGAAAAATTTTTGAATTTTTAATACAAAAGAAAAATATAATTTGATTATTTTCAAAAAATATAACATATTTAATGAACATACAAATATTCCAAATTCAGAAACAGATATTTTTCAATAAATAATTGAAAACTTTGTAGTCATTGGAAAAATTCATTACAGTCATTATGTAATCAACAACCTAAATCTACATGAATATTGTACATTATCAGAAAAGATTTTAAAATATATTTCAAATTTCATCAGTAAACGTTTCATAATGTATGACCTTTGACCTTTCTGGTACTATTGATTCATAATTTTCCATTTCTGTTATTATTTTTCTTTTAATATAGTTTTTCCCTTCTCTAAACTCTAAATGATACTTCAAAACTATAATATTTGAAAATTTATTGTAATAATTTTTCTGTACTTTTTTTGCATTGTTTTCTTTCTTTTTTTTTCCCATCAATCATACATCATGGAAAAATGCCAAAATGATTGAACAAATAAATCTTTCATCTAGAACGATTTTATTAAGATTTAAAGATGAATAATTGGATTTTGAAGCAAAAATGAAAAACGGAAAAAGGTTGAAAGATTTTTTTTTTTTTTTACGTAGACGAAATTAAAATACATTTTTTATGTGTAGGTACTTTAAATTATATATGTAAGTAGAATGAAAAATTTAGCTATTTTGTGATACATTAAAGATAAAGGAAGAAAAGAAAAAAAAATCCGAAATTTGTTTCCTTTGGAAAAAAAAAGTAAATTCAGAAATAAAGCAGAGCAAAAGGAATTTTTAAAAAATTTAAGTAATAAAAAAGTAGGTCCAATTATACCAATTTAATTTCTATTACCTTGCCTACTTGTTATTTAAAAATAAAAAAAAGTAAATTAAATTCCAAAAAAAAAAAAACTTCACCTGAAATTCGCATTTACATTTACACTCCTTATAATTACTTTTATTTTTATTCCTTATCCATATTCACATCTTCCTTCCTTACAATAAATACAATATTCTACATCTTCCTTCCTTAAAATACAAGCAAAATGCACCATAAAAAAAAATAAAAAAAACAATATCCTTAAAAATTGTAAACAAACAAAGTAAAAGAATAACAAGTCAAATAAAATTGTTTTTTCAAGATAATTCCTCATGGAATTTTTTTTTTGTATTCACTTAATTTATTTTGTATAACAGGTCACAATGTTAAAGGTAAGTGAAAATAGAATTAAAAGGGTAATTTTTGTTTTTTAAATCCAAAAGAATAATAAAGGATTTTTTTTTTGATTGTGTACAGTGGATTAATAAGAAAAATTATTTATTTAACAAATAAATGGCCAAAAATTAAATTTATTAAAACAAAAAAAATATCATTTTACAAAAATTTAATTTTGATTAAAACTTTCTTCAATTTTAATTTTAAAAATTAAAGTTTTTCATTCTTAGCGGATTGTTAAAGAAATAACAAATTTATACAAGTTTTTTTTTTGTCCATTCTTTTATCCTTTTTTCATTTTATTTAATATTTTTCTTGTTTTTTTTTTCTAGATAAAAAAATCCAAAAAATAATTATAGGTAGGTACTTGAAAACTTTTTAAAATGAAAAATTACAAAAGTATACTTAAAATAACAAATTTGTAAAAAAAATTTATATAAACTTTTACCCTTTGACCTTCTACCTACATATACATACATATATATGTATATATTTTTTTCAATGATGATCATATTACATTGAAATTATATTAAGTGAAATCAATCATAAGAATATCAAATTACATATGTAATTTTATAAAAACAAAAATAACACAAACATACATATATAGACAGTAGTAAATTATTATTAGCTATTAATTTAGTTTTAAATTTCTGTTTTTATTTACTTTCAATGATTTCCCTTGAGCTCTATAGAATATATGTATGTATGTACGTACAATACACATATCAACATTAAAAATTGCCCTGTCAATTTTCGCAATCATTAATAGAAAAGTTACATACATATATATACATATGTATTGTATAATTTTTTAATGGGAATTATTATTATTATTATTTTCCTCAACAAAAATAAGTGGATTCTATGATACAAAACAATAAATATGAATAAAATATATACTATTGGTGTACATATAAAGATAATCAATAATTTGTATCCAATTTTAGATTGAAATATATATATTTTTTTTTTCTTTTTATCGGTAATATGCAATTTACGTTTTTGCTATTTCTATTTAATAAATTATCTCAAAAATAATTTAAAAAAAAAAAAACAAAAAAAAAAACATTCGTTTTTAACATTTAATGATGATAAATTTCTGGCGAATTCAATTACAATTTTTTTTTGTTTTTTTTTATTTAGTTTATTAGATTAAATTAAATTGAATAATTGTTTAGAAAAAAAAAAAAAACAAAAAACATCTAGAATATTTAATTGAAACCGCAACCTCAATCATTCATAATAGACATATTTAATTAGATTTTTATTGTTTTCAGATACTTTTCAAATAATTTGTACAATTCGCCTTTTTTTTTTTTTTTTTTCTTCTTTAAATTTTAGAGTTTATTAAAACTTCTGAAAGTATGATTGAATGGGTTTGTTTTGACTTATAAAATATTTTCATAAAAAATGAATTGAAGTAAACATTTTTTTTTTTTCTCTTTACAATAGATTAATGGGTAATGTAAATATCCTTTTAAACAAAAAAAATGAGTATCTTTTCAAAAAAAAAAAAACATAAAGGTTTTTTTTCTTATTTTTTTTTTTCTTCATAGAGATGAGGAGGATAAGAAAGACTACGAGAGGAGAACAACTGTAGATTCTACAAAGAATCCAATAAAACCTCGAAAAAGTTCTAAAAGTGCCTCTGAAAGATTGCGCTACATGAATCAGTTTTTTTTTTTAAACCTAAGAAAATTGTATATAGTACACCTTCTAATATTTGAGGATTCATCAAACCTAAATCAAACAAAAGATTTTTATGGGTTGAAGTGCAACAAATATATATTCAAATATTTAATATTTTTTTAAATACTTTTACCAATGTATATGTCATCTTTTTGAAGGTAAATCATTTTTATTTTCACTTAAGTTGAAATTTTAAGAAAGAATTAAAGAAAATTTAATTCAAGCAACAAAAAAAAAAAAAAAAAATAGATAAAATATTGCCCAGTAACAACCCATCGGTTAATTTGGAATTTTACTACTGTCAGAATCAATCAACATAAAATTCAATAAAAATAACAAAATAATAAATAAATGAACAAATTTCAAAGAACTTTTCTTTTAAAATGTGCGTGATATCACACATCTATACAAAAAAAAAAAATTATGTATATACTTTTTCTTTCTCTTTATTTTTGTTTTGATGAAGGCAAAGTTTTTTTTTTTTTTTTTATTTTTATTCTTATTTTAACAAAAATAAAAAAAAATAAAATACAGTTCTCTATTAAAAGTTTGTTTTTTAAACGGAAAAATACTATACAAATGTGAAATATATAATATGTAAAAGTAATATCTTTTCGAAATTTTCAAAAAAAAAAAAAAAAAAAAAAAAAACATTTTCATAAAAACTTTACCAATTGCTATTGGCATAAAACTCTCACCTTTATTTGTTTTCTTTAGTGAATTTTTCCAAAGACACAAAATAATAAGAAAAATAAAAATGATTCAAAAAACTTCGAAAAATTTGTTGTGAAAACTTTCAAAAATAAAAAATTTCAAAAAAAAAAAAAAATGTATATCATTTTCCTCAGGCTCAACAAAATTTAATAGTAATACAAGATAAACTTTTATATGAAAAAAAAAAATAAAAATAATATGAAATGAAATGAATTGTCTTGATATTATTACTTTTTAAATTTAGCTTTTTTTATTTTCGTATTCACCTCTTTTTTTTTTTAACATACATACGTTTTATATTTTTACAATCATGAATTCTTTTCGTAGAAAATGTCAAAAGGTTATAAAAGAAAAGTTTAAATTTGAATTCTTCGTTTAACGTAACATTCAACTTTTTCAAGGCATGTGGCATATACATACATATGTATAGAAAAAATTTATCATTTTCGAATTCCCCCTTAAGAGTTTGAGAACTTGAAAATAAAAAACACAATTACATAGTCACAAGAACTAACACATATATACATATAATTTTAGCTTTGCTTTGAGTTCTAGAGACGGCCAAGGCTCAAAGAACTGTAGTACCAAGGAGGTAGAGTTACCAGATACCACACGAACTGAAGTTTATTTACACCAAACATTGTATAAGACCAGATACACTCAGATTGGCACTTATTTCTTAAATTACAATTATCTTTTTTTTGGTAATCTAAACAATGTATTTTTACTCCATTGAATGTGAAGGATACTTTATGTAAAACCAAAAATTCATCTATTTCACTCAGCGTTTTTTTACGCACCAGCAATTGCATTTAAAAATTTTACTAAAAATCTTCATGCCTTATCTTCCCAGAAGGGTGTTATTGATTGTCCAAAACCTGATAGAATAAATTCATTAATAGTTTTCAAAAATGCTCCAAACAAAATTCTAACAATTAATTATGAAGATCATAACTTACCTGTCATGTGCATAAAATCTACATAATGATCCAATTAAGTACTTTTTGTATGCCATAACTTAACATTTATGCTCATTTATTTTTAAATATTTTTCCCTATTTCTCTCAGTCACTTTTTCTCATACAATTTTGCAGAAATATAAAAAAAAAAAACGTTAAGCCTCGTTAACATTCGCTGGTTTTTGTTTGTTTTTTTGAAAAATTTTATTTTGTCATGAAGCATATTTTCGGCATTTTACAAAAAGTCATAAAAGTTTGCTTATCTCGTTCTTACATTTTCACGGTTAAGATATTTTCGTAGAATTTTTTCCACTGACGTTTATGCACGTTTATTAGTTTTACATGAATTGCAAACCACAATTCACAAAACTCACATAAATCGACACTGCGATTTCAAAATCAAATAAAAAAATACTACATACATAAATTGATTGTTGTTGTTGAAATGCTGAATTTTATCATAAAACTATATACTTATGTATATATATAAAAATTCTACTCCTACATACTAGTATACACAATACATATAATTTTTCAAAAACAGAAGAACAAAAGTGGTTATGGTATATACCCATAACACATATATACTTTATACATATAATGATTACATTTTAACATTTCTTTACGATTATTATATTAGAAGATTGTAATATTTTATGTACACTCAAGTAATAAGAGGTACTTTTAAGAAAAATATTTATTGTATTTCTTATAATATGTACTTACCTAAATGTGAGCTTTTATGTTTTATATATTGAAACAAAAAAAAAACAAAAAAACAAAAAAAAACCAAAGAACCAGAGAAAGAAAAAAAACCATACAAAATGAAATAAACAAAAAAAAAAAAAACTTTTTATAAAAGCATATTACAATCGTACTAAAAAAAATAATACCACCTTACTACTACTACAGAATGTACTTTCTTTTTCTACATACATAAAATAATAATAGATATTATATACATATAAGACAATTCTTTTAAGATGACAATAGAAGAAAACAAAAAAGGTAGAAATAATATCTAGAGAGAAAAAAAATCAACGATAAAAACAAAGATATTTCATTAAAAAATATATAAGATTAAAAGCTTGAAATCTTTTAAATAAAACGAAAAAAAAAAAAATAAATAACAATAAAAAACACATATGTACTATAATATTCTTGTACATAATATTTACAAAATGTGAAATTTTATAGTATACAAAAAAAAGACATACTACTCGTATATTACATAAATATCTAAAGTGAATGACATGTTTCACTAAAAACAAAACACATTATGTATATCATCTGACATAACATTGTATTGTGCTGTACCTACTACTTCTATAGTATCTACTTCTACTACATATAATATACATACATAGTCCTTAAAACCTATCTTGTTGGTGTATTTTTTTTTTTTCACAATATTTTTATTTAAAACTTTAGTTTTTATTTATTTTATTGTTTTTTTTTCGTTTTTAAGTTTTCTATCATAATAATATCGTAAATAATACACGCTATTTTATATAACACAAAAAAAAAAACACAAGAAAATCTTAAAATATACCTACTTTATGTTTTATATAAAAAAAAAAAACAACACATACACCCACTCAGCTCTTACCTATTCGAAAAATTTAAATGGTAATAATAATAAAAAATACTCAAAAAAAAAAAAAACAAATAATAGGATGATGGAATATCATTTTTATTTATAACATATTTGAAAGAATTATTATTGAAGAGGTTTTTTTTATTGTTTTATATCTTTTATTCAAAAATTATGAGTAATGTCGTAGAAAGTTTATGTAAATAAAAAAAAAAAAACAGCAATAAAAATTTTGAACCAAAAACAAAAAACGAAAAAAACTTAAGAAAAGGAGACATCTTATCATGAAATACGCTCGTATTATATTTCCTTTAACTTTTTTTTGTTTTTAGTACCACCATCATCATTTATATTTTCTTTGAATAACGCATTGTATTTACCATTTCATGAATTGGGATCGTAAAGCATAAAAATATAAAAGAATTACCATTTTTATGTAAGCTATAATATTCACTTTATTTATTTATGTTTTTTTTTCAAAGAGGTCATTGAGAATTATTTATTTTTGTTCTTTTTTTTTTTAAGAAAACAGATTCCTAATGAGCTTAAATCTTGTTTTATTTTTTTTTTCAACTAATTGCTAGATATCTTCGAAATTTTACAAAAATAATACATTTCCACTCGTATGACAGAGATTTAAATTCCAAAAATCAAAAATTTAATCACAAAACTATTTCAAAATTTAAATTGCTTTGCGAATTGGTAAATTTTGCTATTTCGAAATTGTGATTCCTTAAAGTTTTTTTTATAAAAAGTAACTCCAAGAAATTGCAGTTTTACAAAAATAACGTACTAACTCCTGACATTGCGTCTCAACTATCGATTTTAAGCGTTTCGAAAATTCAAAAATTTTTTTTTTTCGAAAACCAAACCTATTTTATTTTTAATTATAAATTTTCGTTGAGTTATCGTCTCCACAAAAAATGTTTACTTCATAAATAATTCAATTATATTGCCATTTTAATTTCGAAATTGAAGTCAGAATAATTTTTTTTTTCTATTTCACGTTTAACGTAGCAAAGTTCGAATTAATCTTTTCAAACAATTTAAGAATTTTTTACCTTACGTAATTATTTTTTTTATTTTATCTCTTTTATTTTTTTTAAATTGTATTTTTTGAAATATTAAAGATAGTTCATTAAAAAGTTAAGCAGATTTCATAAAATAAGATTTTTTTTCATGTGCTGTTTAACAGTTACGAGTACATACATGTATAGGCTTTTCGAAACACAAAGACAATTTAGTCAAATGAATATTTAAAAACCATCTAATGCTTTCAAATTTCATACATAATAAATTTTCATTGTGTTTTAAAATTACAAATTCATAAGGACTGTGAACAATCGAATGAAAATTTTAATAATTTTAAAGTACAATATGTGTAGAATATTCTTGTTATATAATAATTTTATCCTTTAGTCATATTTTAGCAACTTTTTACATGTCCTTTAGTATTTCTACTCTAAAATCTATTGTTTTGTGTTAAAACTGAAATGGGAAGTTGCATAATTTCATTTTCGAAATAATTGTATACCAGAAATTTGAAAATGTAAAACAATGAATAGGCTGGTTGTTGCTAGAAATCTTAAAAGTTTCTATAATAATTTGAATAATGCATGGCGTGTAATGCACATACTATATATATGTACATATATTTTACATATGTTTTACTAGGAAGTGTAAAAAATCGGCGATGCATCTGCTAGTTTGTATTAAAAAAATATGACATTTCATTATCGAGAATGCCTTTCTGTGTCCAGAAGTCGACTTTTAGAATACGGCTTTCGTTTTGTGTGTGGGAAAGTTGATGGTGGTAAACCACAGTATAACCATCCTACCACCAATTTGTAATTTTACAAATACGTAGAAGGAAAATCTGTGAAATTTTAATTTTGAAAATTTATATCTCAAAAAATCTTGAAAAATTTTCATTTAAAGCCTAAAGAATTTTCCAATGAAAAACATATCATATCTCAATAGAGAGTGTTCTATTTCAAAGATACATTTATCTAAATAAAATCACTCTATCATTCAAAAAATGTTCTATCTTTATCAGGACATCTTTCCATTTTTTCTAGCTACGTATCCAAATAATAAGACCTTTTCGTTGAAAAACAATATCTTGTTTTTTGTTCATCGCAAAATTAAGAGAAAAAAAATATATTTCAGTCATTTTTTATAATTCAAAGTCGTAATATGAAAACAACAAAAAAAAAAAAAAAAGGAAAATATTCATCGTGTTATGTTTTATATAAAAATTGTAATAATCAAGGATATACATATAATGAAAAATAATATGTTAATTATTTTTAATTTTAATAATAATAAACAATAATTAAACCGTTAAAATAAATATTTACTTTTATAAAATGAAATTTGTCATATATTTTTATTTACGAATTAATTCTATAGTAAATATTTTTCTATTTTAAATATTTGCGGTTTTAACACACATTAAATTATCCTCAAAACAAACCGAAAAAAAAAAAACAAAAAACAAAAATAATAATAATAATAAAGAGAAAACATTAAGTAATAATTACAATATTCCTTAGAGTAAATCCTTTTTATAAATTTTATACAAAAAAAAAAAAACAAAATACTTTTTGAAACTCATTAATTTTATAATAACAACGATAGATACTATTTCCAAGCATAAAAACCTTTACAGTACTCCTACATTTGTATTTTTTCTTTTATTTTATTTTATTTTATTTTTATTTTTTTTTTGTATCCTTGCATTTTAAATATTAAACAAAAAAATTTTTTTTGTTGTTTGTTTTACGTCTGGGATTTAGAAATTTAATTTGTTGGTTTTTTTTTTTTTCATTTTTTTTTTGTTTTGCTGGACTTATCTGAAAAATATATTTATTTATTTTTTTTTTTCTGTATGAAAAAGCTACATCTAAAAATAATTGAGAGAATATTATAAAAGTGAGTTTATTTTTCAAATGATATTTTCGCATGGTTACTATTGTATTTTCCTGTAGCTGCAGGATATACACTTTATGTATATAAATACATATATAGATTCATTTTTCTCGTGTATATATGTATTTTACTTTTTTTTTTTTTTTTTTGCAAGCATAAACTGATTAAATTCATAAAATATTTATGATGTGGTATAAAATATTAATAGATTGAGTGTTTATTAAAAATATACATAGTATATATTTTCCGATAAGAATTATAAGAACTGTTATATAGGTACACACATACATATGTTCTGAAGCACTCTTGAATGTACATTTATTATAAAACAAACCAAAAATCTGGAAAAAAAAAAATTTAATTGAAGTTGTTTTTTACAGGATTTTATGTATTGATGAAACTATATATAATATACATTTTATATGAAGAGACATGTATCGTAAAAATGTTAAAGAGATATCTCGGTAAAAAAAAGAATCAATAATTTAAATATACATAGCTTCTTAAAAATTCTTATTGGGTTTTATTTTTTCACTTGTTTTTTTTTTTTTTTTTTAATTTATTTTTTAAATATAATACACATCCTTGTACATTTATTATGTTTTTTTTTGCCTTATATTCGTGATTTTTTTATTGGTAAACTTTTTGTTTTTGTAATCATTACAAATTAATAGCATAAAAATTGTTTAAAAGAGAATATTTTATGACATGTATAACATTTTTTTTTTTTTATTAAAGACAACAAAAGAAAAAAAAACATAATTATTATTACACAGGTGCATACGTAATAAATTTCTCTTTAAAAAAATTTTTTTAATAAAAATTAAAATTTTATATTTTTAAATAAAATAAAGCTTGTAGAAAGGTGAAATTAAAATTATCAAAAAAAAAAAAAAAAAATGGTGAACTGACAATAATTTTTTGTTATGAAATCTGTCCAAAAGTAAGTATTTTAGTACACTGAAAACAGAGAAAATAACATTCGATTCGACTGGGATTCGAACCCAAGACCTTTCTTTACCTTGCCGGGGCACTGTTATACCAAATTAAACTATCGGATGCCATGTCGCTAGCTGTTTTTAGCTACTACATAGTCATTGATGAAGAATATACTCGAATCTCGTACAGTATTATCTCCTTTTTTCCCTCATAATTTTTTCTTTTTTCCAGGATAAACAAAACATCATAACTTAATAGAGACTTTCGATTCGGATATTGATTTATTAAAACTCACGGTTCAATTGGAAACTTTCCAATGTATTCATCGAATTATTTTCAATTGTGTTCAACTTTCTAATTTGAATTAATTAAATTTAAACAGCAAATAAATACAAAAATTAAAATTTAAAAAAAAAAAACACTAAACCAATAATACAAAACAATTTGTGTTTTATTTCATTAATTTTATCATAATTTTCACTGATAAAGTTTCAAATTAAAATTCCTGAAAACATATTAAAATTTCAAAACAAAAGGTTTTAATAAAGAAACCACAATGGAACCATCAAAGTGAACTTTTATTATCGACAGAAAAAATAAAATTGAATAAATAAACAAATTTGGTAAAAAAAAAAAAACTTTTATAGAATTCGATAAGTGTTAAAATTTTCAGCTAATGTTGTAGAATAACGTATACAAAATTAGAAAATTTCTAATACATACATATAATTAAAACCCAAATGAATTCAAATCAACCAACTAATGTTTATTTAGTATAGCAAACAAGAAAATGTTTCTTTTCATGAAAATGAAAAATAATTCAATATAAATTGAATTTTATATTGAAAATACTTGAATAACAATAAAATTGAAAACTTATACAATAAATAATGTTACCGCATGTTATTATATTTTTTGTATTAAATTTATTACAATTTTTTAGATAAATTTGTCTTGAAAACTATACTTGATCGATTTTCATGAAATTTTACACACTTTTCGTGCAACTCTAATTCTACTGAAAAAAGCGTTTTTTCAAGTGAAAGAAAAAAAAAATTATGTAAAATAAAATTGGAACCTTGACTTGAAATGCTAAAAATTTATTTGCAACTTAAAGAGTAGTTTTTTCAAATGATAACGAGAATACTTAGATATCTGTTGTGGCTTGCGAAAAAAGTGTACCTGAATAAAAAAATGGCAACCTTTCGGAAGGATGGAAAAACGAAAATAAGTTATTCACGTCCAAGTCTGTACTTTCTCATTTCAAACCTATATTTTGGGCACTTCAAGATCTTCTAGACCGTCGTGGTTTGTGCTATTCTGTGCAGAATTGAGTCTATTATTGAAAAATAAGTTGAAAAATAATTTATTTTCTTATTTTTTCGGTCACTATGCCATTAAGAACATATACCATATTCCGGAAATACATACATGATAAGACTTTAACTGAAATCTATTACTGGAAAAAGAAATCAACAAACGTATCCTAGTGTAAGAAAAAAAAAACCTATGAACTATTGATATTAAATTGTTCAGTTACCGAGTTATCAGAATTTTTTAAAACTACAATTTAAATGTTTTGACGATTCTAAATCCTTAAAAATAGCAAAAACCTTTTTTCACCTTCAATCACTAATCGCTATTTGTTTCCTAAAAAAGTTAGCAAAGTTAATGGTAACACTGCATTTTAAATTGTGTTTTTTTTTTTTTTTTTTTTTTAGATAAAATATAAACATTTTAATGTGTGCATACATCATCAATCCACAAAATACTCAAATTAAAATCATTACACATATATGAATGAAAAAAAGCAAAAAAAAAAAAAAAACACTGTAACCATACACTCAATGGTTATTTGATTTTAGTATTATATACAATTTAATATATTATCATGGTATATACTGTTATGTTTTATTAATTTGTGTAAATTTACATACAGATTCTAAATTGCTATTATATGACATGATGTTTACTATTTAAAATTAGTGGAAAATTATATTATGAATATTGTGTGTATCAAAAAAAAAAAAAAATGAACAAAATATAGATAAATGTGTGTGCGTTTTTTTTTTTTTGAATAGATATTTTTTTTTTAACGTAAAATTGTAAAATAGAAACTATAAAATGAAATTTTTTTTTTAATAAATTTTTTTGCAATAAAAATCATAAAAAAATTTTTCTAATAAAATGAAAATGATAAATGAAAAAATATTTCAAAGAATATCTTTATCCATGACAAAAAAATAATAAAAAGAAGAAAATTAAATAAAATCTTTTCTATTGATTGCAGATATTCATTTCTCTTTTGCATACAAGATTTTCGTTCGTCAAATAAAACTTTTTTTTTAAAAAATAAAAAAAAAATTTTTTTGTTTTTTCTTTCATTTTCTTTTAGAAGACAAATTCGTTTCGTTCTTAAATTAAAAATACGTGATAAGAGGCTGATATCAATGAAAATTTGAAGAAAAAAAAAACAAAAGTACGAAAGACTAAAAGAATTTGAACATTTTTTTTTTTTTCCTTTCACATCTTATTTTAACGTCAAAAAAGTATGTACTATTTCGTGCATAAATACAAATGGAATGTTGACAATCAAAATACGTTTTTCTTGTACTGAAGAAAAGAAAGAAAGAAGAAAAAAAACGTACAAACAAAAGAAAAGTACCATTCTCAAAGAAATAATAATAATAATGATAATAGCGTACAAGTAAATGATAAAATATTTCCTAAATACGTGCCATGAATTTCCTAATTTTTATTATTATTTGTTTTTTTTTTTTTTTTTTTTTGTGTACGAGGAAATAAAATATATGTTTACAAATTCTTACCTGAATATCTATTAAGTATTAAGATACTACTTTAAAGTTTTAGACAATTCGTTTTTTTTTTATTTTTTTAACGACAGGATAATGTTCGAGACAAACAAAAAAAAAGCCATAATACTAATATTGAACTTTTATACATACATATTTTCTATTTTCACTTTATGTACGAAAATGGTCAATTTATATTGCACTGCGGAACTTTTTTTCTTCCAAAGGATAAAAATAAAAAGGATATCTGGATATGTATGTATATAATATTGTGAAATTTAAAAGTAAATGCAAATGTTAACATCAAATAATTTTATTCCTTTAAAAAACTGAATAAAAAAAAAAATTGAAATTTAATAAAATTCAGAAGATAAAAGATCAAAAAGGACAATATAAAATCGGAATAAATTATTATCGAATTCATGATCCTTTTCACAATCATCAATGCTACTTACTACACACAGTCAATTTATTTCACATAAAAATCAAATTATATGCAAAGTACTTTTGTTTTTTTTTCGTTTGCCATTAAAATTATTAAAACATAAAAATTTAAGAAAGAAAGACAAAAAAAAAAAAACTCCCACACACTGATACACACCGTACATACTCGTATGTGTTATATTATGAAAATTGTACAATAAAATGCATTGTTATTCATATTTTATTATTTTATTCACAAAAGGTTTTGCTCGCACATCAAAAACAATATTATAATGTTGATTTTTTTAAAAAAAATGTTTTCTTTTTTTTTTTTTGGGGGGAAAAAAATTATTTCAAAAATACAAAAATGCAAATGAAACACATTTTTCTTGTTTTTCACTTTTTTTGTTTTTTTTTTTTGTTTTTATATTTTACTCCTACATGTTAAAAATGAAAATTTTCACGTAAAAGACATTTTCTTTAAAAACAAAAAAACAAAAACACAAAAGAACAAAAAAACAAAAACAAAATGAGAAAAAAAAACGATAGAATTTCACTTCATTTTTTTTTTTTTTGTATCTTCAAAAATGTGTCCCTCAATGTGTGTTATATACAGTCGAATATGTATGTATGTGTATGTATATACTATTTTATATTCTAAAAACCTATAAATTGCAAGAACGAAAAAAATATGTATGTATATTCTTCTTAATGCTGATTTAAGCACATCAAAAAATAAATAAAGGGAAAACAAAAACAGTAGAATAAAACCATTTTGATGATATATGAAATGAAATTTTGTATGAAACAACCTAAAAATTTTTTTTTGTTGTGTTTTTGTTAGCTAAATTGTTTATCCTTCAGCAGCTAAATTTGCATTTTTATGTTCATATATCTATAAATACACATACATACATATGTATGTACTCGTATATAAGATACAACAAATTGAATACGATCATCATTTTGGTATTTTTCAAAATCAATTTAATAGCCAATTTTTAAACAATTTACACAAAATATACATTTTTTTTTTTTTGGGTATAGAAATTTAAAAAAAAAAAAAAAACAAACATATTTTTATAAATCGATCGTATGCAAATAATGAGTAAACGGATTATATTTGAAGGATATGTCATTATAGATATGGGACAATTTTTTTTTTTTTTTGTCATATGTTTTTTTTTTTATTATAATTTTATTATTTATTTATCGACTCAATGTTTATTTTTATTAAAGAGAAAAAAAAAATTTGAAAAATTTAATCTAATAAAAAGTTTTTTAATGAAAACTAAAACAAATTTGTTTTTTTCTCTCAATTTAAAGGAACTTGATCGGATAAACCAGAATCGGATTGGTGCAGCCTAACCGAAGTCAGACGGAACGTATGTGAGTCGAATTTAAGAATTTGTTTAAATAGAAAGTTCCTTTGAATTCGATTTAGATTTTCAGATTTCGGGAGTTTAATAAAATTCTTAACCAATTTTTAAAGTTTTACTGACGTTCAGCAAAATTATTGTTCTAGAACTAATTTTGGTTATAAATTTGGAATGGTTTGTAGTTCTTATCTCAAAAAACTTTGGTATACACTTAAGCTATTGTCCTTAATAAAGTCATGCTGTTAAGCAAAAAAAATCTCAAATTCTTCCAAAATAAATGTAAAAAAGTATGAAAAAAGATATATGGATTTTTTTTCAAGACAATTAAACAAGTACACACAACAATGAAAAATACTACTAACAAAAAAGAAATATAATTCTAAAAAAGGATTTAAATAAAAAGAACAGTAAATTAAAACACAAAAAAAAAACAAACAAAATACAATCAAAATTACTTACTTGAAGTAAAAATATAAAAACAAAATACACAAAAAAACACACATTTCACTCAAATAAAGAAGAAATTTTGTGTACGAGTATATACATACATACATACATATGTAGTATGTACATCCTTTCTCATTTTTAAGCTGTCTAATCTTTGCCATATTTAATCACAGACATTTTATCTTATAATTAGAAAAAAATTGCATCATTTTCTTGTCCAATTTTATTTTCAGAATTTTAGACAAAATGATATGTGATCTGTCACATTTAAAAAACCAACATGAAAAATTTTTTCTACCTTTTTTTTTTTTTTTGTGTATACTCTTGTTTATTTAATAAACCTTGATTTTGTGTTCATTTTAATTAAATCAAGTCAAAACATCACAGTAGTAAAATAATAATATATAATTTTTGACTTAAATATATTACAATGTCCTTGGAAAATAAATATGTATTTCTATCATATGTGTGTGTGTTTTGTGAATTTTACTTTTTCACCTGTTTTTCTATTTTCTTCAACTCACAAATACAAAAAATATTAACCAATGGAAGCTTTAATTGCATAATAAATAAAAAAAAAACAAAAAAACTAGAAAAAAAAAAAAACTATTTATCAAATCTAGAACACAATTTTGCTGATTTCTCTCTCTCTCTCTCTCTTAATTTCTTAATTCAATTTTAAATGGCAAATGAAGCATTTATTTATGTCGAATCGATTTTACACTCAATTACCTATTTTAATTTTTTATTAAAAATTTCCTTAAGAAAAAAAAATTACAAACATACACATACGATAATATGTCATCATCAAAATAAATGTATAATTTCTTCTTTTTTTTTTTTTTCTTCTTTTGTTGATTCCCACATAATCCCTAGTCGGTATACCAAATTCATTTTTTTTATAGTTCTTTTCATATGTTATCCTTATCATCTAACATAAACACACTTTTAACAAAATTTTTCTCTCTATATTTTGATATATTCTTTCTTTAATTTTAACTTTTTGTATTTTATTTTTTTTTTGTCATCTTTTTACTTTATAATTTTGTTTTTCTTTTACATGTGTATGTACCGTTTTAGTTTTAAAAAATAAAAACAAAAAAATAAGAAAAAAAAAATAATATTGCACATGTATCTTTTTTCAAAGATTATATGTATTTTTCATGAAAATGTCACTGCATATACAGGACATACATACATATATAGACACATAAGAATCCTTTTGTGACATATGCTTCAACAGCTTTGAAAAACTATATCCACAAAACATGAGTAATGCAAAAAACTTATATATGTATGTACAGTATGTATGACGTTTTGTACATGTACACAAAACTTATTAAGTTAGTGGCTTTTCATAGTTGGATTTCTCTGCAAAACAAAATAACAATTTTTTTTAGTTTTTTAGTTTTCAAAATATAAATAACACATGAAGAAAAATACAAGTAATACAATGAAAATAGAGGGAAAAAAAACGAAAGTTTTTTTTTTCTTTTTGAGGGAAAACTTTAATCTGTGAATATTTCTTTTTTTTCCTGTTTTTATTTTTGTGAAATTTTTTTTTGTTTTTTTTTTTTGGAAAAAAAAAGAAGAAAATAATAGAAAAATTCTTGTATTTTTGTGTATTTTCAATGAAAATATATTAGAAACATTTTTTTTTTATATATTATAAAGCCACTTTTATATTTTATTTTATTTTTTTTTTTTTGTTTTTCATAATTTTCATACTCTTTGAAAGAAAAAAAAGACAAAAACAAAAAGGTTTAAAATATTTTTCTCATACATATATTCTGTTATAAATTTCCCTTAGAGGGATCTTTTTGACTCATATTGTAATAAAATATCCTCTTTATACATTTTACAATCCTCAGTCCTCATATATAACTTGATTCATAATTTACTTTTCTTCTTTTTTTTTTTTTTTAAGTGTAGACTGAACGGAGTCATGTTTCTTTATTTATTTTTTATTTATTTTTTTTTTTTCAATTTTTGTATCTACAAAAACGAAATCATATAAAATTACAAAAAAAAAAAATATTTTTTTTTTTTCTTTCTAAATCATATTTTTCTTTGAATTAATGCGATATTTTCATGAATTTTATTTGACGTTTTTTTTTGTTTACAAGATTTTGCTTTAAATTGTATTTGAATAAGAGAAAAAACTAAGAAGATAATATTAATAATTTGGAAGGAAAAAAAACGTATTATTTTATGTACTAAAATGACATAGGCCCAAGGAAGATAAAAAAAAGAAGTAAATTAGGGTAATCTACCTAGTCATCGGAACCCTTAAAAAATTTATAACTTTCATTTGATTTTAACTAAAAATATCATATGGCATGAATTGTAAGAAAAATCACATTATATGATTTTTTTTTTTTCAATGAGCAAAGCGTTGGCGCATGAAGATAACTCACAATAAATTTATTATTGAATTTTAAGCTTTGTGTTTTCTTTCAAACACACACCTGATCCTTTTATTCGTATTTTTCAAAAAGTTATTTAAAGGACTCTTTTGAGCATTAAATAACTCACAGTATTTTCATTGTATAACTTCACTTCAACTTCTGTATATTATAAGAGAGTGTATAAGGAAAAGCTGTGTAGATCAGGATGTTATTTTTTGAAACTAAATGAAGAAATAAGGAATAAAAAGGATTAAAATTTTTAATATGTGCAAAAATTAAAATATAGTAGCATTTTTCAATGATTGACACAGAAATTTCAATGATGAGCATAGTTAAAATCCAAAACACTTCTATTCTGTTGAACATAAGTAAAAATAAATAAAAATTGAGTAAAAATTAAAATAATTTTTAAAAAAATGTCTCAAAGACTTATTATAAGCTCTTCTAAGAGATGAAAATCATTTGTGCCGAAGATCAGATGTTTTACCCTACTTGTTGTATTAAATTTCAATTGTATAAAATAACATAAAAAATTTATTTACAAAAATTATTTTTTTTTAAAAATTATTATGATGAAATTTTCCACTCATTTATTTTCATAGATTAAAGCTTTAATAATAAAGATAGCAGAAAAAAATTCAAATTTATTTGTTTTTGTGTAATTTTTTTTTTTTTTTTTTTTTATTTCAAACTTAAATTTTTTCTATCATTTTAAATCAAATATTTTTTTTTTTCTACATTTTCTATTTTTAGAAAATTTCGCTAATTTTCAAAAGGAAATCGAAAATCAATGTTATGAATGTATAGTATAACATTTATAAAAATTACAAATACAATGAAAGTGTAGATATACATACATATTTTTACTAAAAGTCAAAATAAAGATTTAATATACTTTAGAGGATAAAGATAGACGGGCAAAAAAAAAAAAAAAATTACAAACAAATATTTATATCTATACGTACATATATGTTTATAGGAACTCAATGAGAAAATATGCATGATAATACCGGAACTGTATAGAGATATATGAAAACATTTTTTTTTTTATCTACATACATACATGTATGTGTATACACAGAGAGAAAAAAACGGATATGAATACAAACTTACAAGAACAAAAAAAAAGTCAGTAGATAAAAAAATAACATAAAACTTCCCAGAACTTTAATCTTGATCATCCTTTGTAAAGATTAGAGCTCTATTAAAAACATAAAAGAATACAGAATACTGAAATAGGACAACATATTATAACATATGGTGTAAGAAATATATAAAAAAAAAAGAAACTTAGGAAAAAATAGAAGATTTGAAATTAAGTACAAAGGATTTGCATTGATTATGTAATAAAAAAAAAAAGTTATGTCATCGAGATTTGTTCTTATAGAATGGAAAGAAAAAGCATCATCATTTATTATTTATACAGGACTTGTTCAAAGATACAGAAAAAAAAAATTAAAAATTAACGACACATTATTCAAACAAAAAGAAACTGGTAAAAAGGTTATTCCAAAAACACAAAAACTTTTATACTTTTGAAGACGACGTTACGCTTCATGAGTGACTTCAATCCCACTGTATACGTTATTCTTTTGCTGTATATTTCTGTTTGCTAAAGGATTACAGTATAACAGATCTGTCAACAACCAAAATGATTTTATTCTTCTTCTTTAATGGCACTACATATTCTCATATCGAATCATGGCCTCCTTCAACTTTGTCCTCCAAAATGATTTTATTAGTATTGTATGTACATTACCAGAACGCATACCATCAAAGATACCAATGCTGCTAAATTAGATATGCTTCGTTAAAAATAAAGCCTTACACTTCACTTTTATCAGATATACCAACTTAAGGTTACTACCTTTTCTGGAATCTGATGTTCGAAACAAATGAAAATAAAAACAGATTTTTCTCATAAAAAAATCAACAAATTAAAGAAAATTTTAAAGTGTTAAAGCCAGAATTATCCGAAAATCAAATTTATTGATTATCACGCAAACCAAATTATTTAAATGAAATAGAAAATTAACAATTTAATTAAACAAAGGACATAAACACAATAAAACCATTAAAAAATATGTGTTGAAAATTATAAAAAATTTAAAATATCTAACGTTAAATTGAACATTTATCTAATTAAATATTAAAGTAACTATCACCTGGATTGTTCACAACAAACAACAAATTAAAATAAAAAAAAAAATTATCAGTATAATGAATTTTTAAATAATTTAATTAAAAAAATTTGTATGTATTTGAATACCAAAATATTTAAATTCATGCAATGTAAAAATTTTAATAGACCATTAGCATTTATCAAGTGACAATCTTTTTAGTGAAATAGAAAATGCAGTTACCAGTTCCGAGTCGTCAATAAGATTTTGTTTTTTGACTTTGTTAGCTTACCAAAACTGGCCACGATTTATGTAAAAAGGAAACTGTTCAAGATTTGGAACTCCTTAGAAACGTTAATAAAAACTAAGAATTTTAATTTTATAATTGTAAAAAAATTTAAAAAAAAAAAAAAAATTGTTGCGTCAAAGCATTATGTCAATACTTCAATGCGTCATGTCAGTGCGTTAATACGTCAACTTTTTACTTTATCAAAATGATATAGGAACATAGCTCATCAGTGATATATCCGTTATTCATAAAACAATCAACAATAACACATATTTACTGAACAATGCTACGCAGATAAAATTAAAAACTCTTTTTGAGAATACATACGCCTCGTTACAACGTAGCATCAGAAACCAATATAATTTTTATTATTTTGTCGTTCAACAATTTTTCTCTTAAAAAAAAAACGCTATTCCATACTATATAAAAAAAAAAACACTTTAAATACCTGATATATTTCCCACAATAGTTTTCAAAACGGAAACTGATGTAAAACTACAAAGTACTAAACTGTGATACCATACACCTTTTATGTATATCCTTTTCTTTTATGTATATATCAATTAATGTTGACATGCATGTAAATATTATTTTTCTATCATAGCCCTTTTTTTTTTTTTTTTGCTTATATACCAACATACATATATGTTGAATATTATACATATGTATCTACATAAATCCACGTAACACGTGTAAATACACGTAACGTAACCATACGACAAAACAATATCAATTTGAAATGGAGATTTTGATTACAAACAATGTAAAAAGAAATACATTGTCTCTGTAAAAAAAAATATACTTTTTTGTTTGTTTTTTTTTTTTTTTTTGCAATTAGAAAATTCTAGCAAAATAATAATCTAAACAATACCAAGCTTTTTATTCAATTTTTTTTTTAGAATGTTGAATATTTTTTTTTTTTTTTTTGTTATGCGTGTACAATTGATATTACACCACACACACACATACATAAATCAATTTTATTTTGAATTGTTGATTGGAATAAATCAATTTTATTGTCAATATTTAATAATTTTGTCATATGAAAATATTATTTTTCTTCGTTTTTTTTTTTTTTTTTTTTTTAGAATACAATTTCATTTAATATTTTTTGATATATTTTATGGCATATATTTTATTAGTTTAAAAAACAAATGAAAAATGAAAAATATCAAATATTAATTGTTGCAATTAATTTATAATAAATTGAAAAAAAAAAAAAAAAAAAACCACACATAACATAATACAGGTAAAAAATTAATTTTTGGTTTTTTAAACAACCATTTCACATTTAAATTGTATTGAAATTTTTAAATAAAAATTTCAAATATAAAAATAATAATTACATACATTTCGATATAGATAAAGATACATTTTAATGTACCAATATAAAATAACAAATAAATTACACAATTAAATGTGTTGTTTTTTTCAACCGTCTTTTTTTTAAATTATTTTTTTGCAATAATCAATTTGCAAATTTCAACAAAATAAAATTATTTTATACATACATATGTACTTTTTATTTTATAATTTTGGTTTGTGAATAAAAAAAATTTTTTCAATGAAATTTTATTTTTTAATGTATGGAAAATCAAGCCAAAATTTATAATTAAAATATTATTTCTTTTGTATCTTTTTTTTTTTATTGGGATGAGAAGGTATATGTGTACTTGTAGGGTACGTAAAAAAAAATTATATGATTCAGTTTATGATTTTTGTTTTTAAATTTTATTCGTATGGTTTTGACATTGTCATGTTTTTTTAATGAGTTTAATAAAATGTCAGTCATTAAATTGAAACAAAATACTGAAAACAAAATAAAATATTCGTGATTTTTTTTTTTTTTTTTCAAAATAAACAACTCACAAGTGAAATGGAATAACGTTACGATTAAGATAATTAATATTGAATGTTCCTTAACTTTTAAAAAATTACAACAACAACAAAAAAACGTGGAATATTTCAAAATTTTAAAAATTAATTTTTGCAGCATAGTTTTTCTATTTCCCAGTTTTTTTTTTTCATACAAAAAATAACAGCTTATTGTCCTTACAAATTGTGACCTGTGAAATCTTGCAAGAACACAATCAAAAATATCTACTTTTATTCAGAGCTTGAACCGCCCCATCAAAAATATGTAAAAAGTCGTAAAATGGGATTGGAGACAGATTCTACTGGGACTAGAAAACAATTGTGTGGATTTACGTTTACTAACTGGAGCATGTCCAATTGTTCTGGCACTTCTGTATTCTCAACTGACTTTGATTCTATTGAATGAATTCCGATAAACTAGAATTTATTGGTCTTATATTCCTAATAATACCTTATACTTTCTTTTGTGTCAGTTCATATGGAACATTCGACTATTATTACTTCTACAAACCTTCTACACTGATAATAACAATTGTAGCATGAAGATTGAAAATTATATATTCTAATTTTTTTCTCCTCAATGACAACATAACTCATTCCAGCCTCCTCATTTACGGTCCATATTTTCTGGTTAGTCCTACAATATGAAAACCTTTCAAGAGAAATGAAACATAATGAAACATTCCTGGTTTTTTTTTTTATTGAAAATTATTTCAATTTTTTCAAATTCAAAAACAAAATATTTCAGAAAATTTCATCTTCGTAGTGTAAATTGAAAATATTCTTGAACTATAATTGTACGCATAATTGAATTTAAATTTTATTTTCAAAATTTATAAAATTTTCATACAATCTTTTAGGACAATAGTCTTTACGTAATATCCTTTACATTATTTTGTAATAATAGAAAATAATAATATTTACACAAAAAACTTCTAATAACAGAAAATATGTATATGTTCCGTATTTTTTTTTTTTTTTTTAAGTATTAGAATGGGAATAAAATCCAAGTAACTAAAAATAATGATGACATCAACACAAAATTAATAATACAGAAATATTCAAGGAAAATGTTTTCATTTTCTATTTTTTTTTTTCTTCTTCTTCTTCTTTTTTTTCTAAATTAAAAATAAAAGAAAATAGATTTAATATAGGCTTTATTACTTTTGATATGAAAATGAAAAAAAGAAAAAAAAGAAAATAAAAGGTTTGCGGTTTTCACATGGGAAATATTTGCATAACAATAAAACTTTAATTCATATTTGTTATAATATTACAGAGATACAAAAAGATACAAAAAAAAAAAAAAAATATGTATATATGAATCAACAAGGATTAATTTTGAAATAGTCTATTTGTTCTGAGACTAACTTTAATGTGTCTTAATGCAGTCCTATTAAATTTTATTTTATTTATTTAATTTTGTTCATACTGTTTTGTTATACTTTTCTAATGTCCTTTCAAATCCCCTATATTTAAATATTCTTCATCATTTTAACAAAATTGAAAAGATGTTCTCAATTTTTTTTTTTTTTTTTTTTGTGAAAATTATATCATTGTAAGAGGGTAAAAGTTTTGAAAAGATTTCAATTTTATACGTTTCCTTTTTATGTACTCATTTCTAGTCCTTCTTTGGAATTTTTTTTATTATTATATTTTTTTTTTTGGAAATCGCACAAATTCTCAAAATATCAAACAAATAGAAAATTGTGATATTTTATTTAACTCACAAATAATTTTTTTTAAAACTAAATACTGATTTTTTATTTTTTTATTTATAGAATTTTTTTTTATTTACAAACGTGTTTCAAAGAATAAGAAAATTATTCCAGGTGTTTAATGAATTGTGTTTTATTTTAGATTTTTTTATTTTTTATAAAATTCATAAAGTTTGTCTAGACTGTATGTATGAGGTTTATTTCATATTTTAAGTAAAATATAAAAGTTTAAAAAATATGAACATCATCAAAATGACATACATACGAGTATATAAAAAAAACTTTTTATAATTTTAAACTTTTTCTAGCTAACGTAAAAAAAGCAATTTATAAACAATGACATTGTCGCAGTGCATTTTTATTTTTAAAAAAAAAACAAAATGGAAGTGAATTTAAAGCATCATGATGATTAAAAAAAAAATTATAGATCTGTTCGAAACTCCTTCTGAGAAAAAATCTTATTTCAAACTGTTTGACTACGAGTTTGAAACTAGTACAAAGCTTCTTTAGAACAGAGTAGAATTTATTCCTTTTTCTATTAAGCTAGTTTAGAGCCTCGGCCTACAGAAATTAACTTGACTATTTTTTGATATGAATATATACCAATCACCAATTTTTACCTGAATAACATATACGATAATATCTTAACAATTAATTTTTGCTCAATTAAACTTTCTCTATTCTTTACAATTTCTCTTGCACTTCTATTCTATTTTCAAATACCATTATTTGCATTTCTATACATTTTTCAAAATAATTAAATGTTTATTCTTCTTACGTTGTATTTACATTTTTCTCCTTTTTTTTAATGTATCACATAGATATCCTTAATACGAAAAAAAAAAACAGACAAAGTTTTCGCTGTTTTTTTTTCATATGGTGTCTAAGTCTATCTATCTACGTATATGTATCTAAAAGCAATCTAGACACAAAAAAAAAATCTTATATAAACAAACTTAAGCCCTTATAAATAAATCATTACCAGATTTCGTACTTATTTTTGTCGATTATTCTTTTTTTTTTTTTTTTTTTTTTTCGTTCAAATAATTTATTTATTTTTGTTCCCTTTGATATTTTGTAAAGTGTGTAGGCGACAAAAGTATCTTATACAAGAAATTAAATTTCCTTTTATACTAACACATATTTATGTACATAGGAAAAATAAAATTTAAAAAAAAAAAAAAAAAAAAATCATGTACCACAAAAGCTTCTAGCGAATAAAGACAAAATTTTATCAACAAAAAATTGATGATGCTGACTCAAATGATAAATTTATAACACAAAAAAAAAAAAATAAAATAAAAAAAAAGCATTTTTTTGGCAAATATGATCAAAGACAGAAAATATCTTTTTTTTTTGTTTTTGTTTTTCCATATGAAGTAAAATCTTTAGAAATTGATTATTGCTTTTCAAAACTTAGTATTTTTCGTGTAAAAGTAAAACACAGTAAATTTACGAAAATAAAAGAAGAAGAAGAAAAAAAACAGCCAGATAATCAAAAGTCCATTAAGATATTAAATTTTATTTGTGAATTTTTTTTTTTGTTGTTTTTTTTTTGTTTTTTTTTTGTGATTGCCTGTCCCTTTCAATAAAATAATAATTTTAAATTACAGTTACATCATGTAAAAAGGTAAACATTTTTAGTAAAAATTTTGATATTTTTATAGGAAACAAGTACCAATAATATGTATGTAAGTACAAGAATTATGTACGAATATGTGTTGTATAAAATTTTCAACAATTTAGTTTGCTTTTGGCTTGATTACATTTGATTCAAATGATGTTTTTTTTTTTTTGTTTCTTTTATTTTTTTTTTTTTTTGCATTTTATTCATGTTTATTTTTGCTTTTGTGATTACATAAATGATGTACCGTATTATAAATTGTATATAACAGTTTACAAGATTCAAAATAATATATGTACGTACCCAAAAGAATATACTATCGTACTTGGTAAATACAAAATATGTACTTTTTATTTGAGAAAAAAAAAAAAAAGAAAAAAAAGAAAAGGAGAAAATCTCAAATGGATTTTCCGGATTAAACTACACATATCATCAAAGTTATATATACATATGTACATATATCATCATGGTTCTTTCACCTAAAAGCAATTCAACTGAAGTTTATATTCTTATTTTCTTTTCATTTTGATTTTTATTTTTTTTTTTCTTATTTTCCATGTCTTTTCTTAAAATCCTTCATGAATGTACTAAACACTATACAACTGTAATATCCAGTTGAAAATACATCAACCGTCTAACAATATCTAAACCACAAGTTGGTTCAATTGTCTATCACAAAAAAAAAAAAAAAAAATATAGAAGCTCGTTCCCTTTTTCAAGATACAATTTTGTATAACATTATAAATTGAAAGATAGAACATTAAACATACCATACAAAAAAATAATAAAAAAAAAGTATGTACATATATATAAAATGAAGAAATGAAGAAAAAAAATAAAAGGATTTGTAAAATAAACATTACACACAAAAACCTATTTTAAGTAAAGTTGCATTGAAAAATATTAGGAGTAAAAGAAAAAAAAAAACTTCAACACTACATTTCCTGAAGTTAATACACACAAAAGTTTGACTATAAATAAAATGTTTTTACGATTTTTCCTTTTGTTATAAATTTGAATTAAAAATTTATATACCATATAGTATATTTATTTTTTATTTATTTTTTTTTATTTTTGTTGAATGAATGAATACGTATAATTTATATTTTTTACTTGCACAATTATATTTTAACAAAACGATAAAAAAAAAAAAAAAAGAGTTATTCTATGCACAATTTCTTTTGTGAATATAATGTAAGATCACAAATGACAAACATCATGAATTATTTTCTTATAAAGGACTTTTTTTTTGTTGTTGTTGTTGTTATGGTTAACTTTTTTAAAAAATGAGTAAATTATAAAAGGTGATATATAAGGACAAATATTCTAGAGATTTTTTAATATATTCTCTTAAAAGATAAATTAAATATTCCAAATTATTCGAAATCGTAAATTAATTTTGGTAAAAGTCTTACATAATTTAATTATTTAATTAATTAAGATGTTTTCGATAAATAAGTAAATAATTTAATTAAGCAAGTGCACTTGAGTGGCAAGAAAGCTCATTTAAAGAATTATAGTGCCATATACAAGTCAATAACTTCGATAGTTCAAAGGGTGTCAAATATATTCTTCATACTATGTAGACTGTGTGAAATCCTTAGTAAATAAGAAAATAAAATATCTGTGATTTCGTAAAAAGAACACAACACAAGACGAAATTTACACTAAACACATTTTTCTTGTTTGTTAGGGAAATAAGTCTAGTAAGGATAATTTTCCGCTATCGCACATTTTATTTTCTAATCTAATTCCGAGTAAACAATGTACAGGTAGCCGATGCCGAAAAGAAATTACTAGGGTTACAACACACATCACAGGGCACTGGCTAATTAGAAACCACGCGGAAAAGCTGAGTACCACTTTCAACTCAAAATGCCGCTGCTTCAAAAAGCTCAACGAGAAAGAAACTTTCACCGACTATCTGTCTAACATTTGCCAGAAGTTTCCTTTTTAAAGACTTGAATTACAGGGTCTGGGATATTATCCGTTTCCTTAATGAAACAGAAAACTATACCTACATTACCGGAAGTACCCGGAAACCACTATCTCAACCAATCAATTATTTCATTCCGATCAACACATGATGAAAATCCTGTTAATAATTTTTCACAAACATCCTGCATATCGATTAAATTGTATTCTTTTCTTAAATTTTCTTCCTGTTTTAAATTAATATTTCTCACATATTAGAAAATATTATCATTAATTCGAACGACATTAACAGAAAACTATTATACGCGTTCATAAACAAATCTTTTTTTTGTTTTTTTTTTTTTGTCTAGTTCATTATTATATCATATATACTCGTATATAATCTCTCTCTGTGTTATTGTTTTTTGTACCATCAGCTACGTTATTTTCCACATCATCAGACATTCCATCAGTTCATTATTTCTTACATACTTAATCTATATAACTATATACATATACATATGTACATATATGTATATATATATACGAGTATCTATGTGTTTATACATACAATAGAATAAATATGTTTTATATTTGGATTTATGAAAATAAACAAACTATAACAAAACATAATATGAGATGAGAATAATATGCTGACAAATGAACAAGCAATCTAGTGGTAAGTCTTTTTAGACCAACATTTTATTTATACATATGTACATATGTATAAGCCTATAAATCAAAAACAAAAAAATAAGGATGTTGAGAATGATATGGAAACAAAAACAATTCTGTCTATCTTCGATATTAAACGTTAGAAAAAAAAACTAAAAAAAAAAAAGACAATTTAACAAATAAAATGACACAAAGAATATAAAGTTAATATTTTTTTTTTTTTTTTTTTTGGTTTTAATGAAGGTAAATATAATTTCATTTTTTATACATCATTTCATTTTTGAAAGGATATTATAAAAATTATCCAATTTTTGCATTTATGAACTTATAAATCAAAAATTTATTTGTCTCTTATAAATCAGAATTTTGAAGAAAATCAATGTTTATGATAAAATTGTATTCATTCTTTTTTTTATATTTAAAAGGATTTTCCACAAGGACAATTCACAAAGTATTCTATTACCATTCTCAATCAAAATATATGTATGTCCTCTCTGTGTCTCTGGACATATAAGTTCATTATTTGTTCCCTGTATGATGATGTTGATATATAGCAAGGTATTATGTATTAGAGTAAATAGATTGAGATAGGTAGGACATGTTTTAAGGCTAAACGATGAAGACCCAGCAAAAAAAAAAAGTGTTCCTATCGTATCCTGAGGGAAAAATGATAGTAGAGAGATCAAATTTAAGATACACTGTATCTAAAAAGAATAAGAGCGTAAGGCAGGGACCAAATGAAGGTCAAGACCCGTCCAGGGATGATAATTTTTTCAGTTAATAAATTCATAGTAAACAAAATTTCATTTTTTTTTTCTAAAAATGTCTGTACTGTGACTAATGTTCACAGTCTCTGATACGAATCCTCTCTTTCGATCGAAAACAAAAAATATCCACAAAAATTTTAAAAAATATAGTATGTTCCAGTTTTCCACTTTCCAGAATGTTATTGGCATGAAAATTCCACTAACAAATAATTAAAATAAAGACAAACTCATTTTCTTTGAACTGATTGGAAAAAATTCAAAAACCTCAATGTTCTACACCCACACACCAACATCACCAACAACCACCCTACCCTCGCCCCTCTCATACATCATTCGACAACAACATTTTCCTTACAAAATATTTTTCTTTCTTTTTTTTTTTGAAAATAAAAAAAAAATAAAAAAATAAGAAATTAATTCAATTTAAATCGTGAATTTTATTCAATTTACAAAATTCTTGTTATTCTAAAAAAAAAATGATTAAGGAAATAAAGGTGTAATTTGTAAATGAAAATTAATGAAATCATTCTTTGACGACGTGAAAACAATGACTTTTCCAAAATAAAGACTTTTTTTTTTCTTATTTATAATTCAAAGGATAACAAGAACCACACAATACTCTTATAAACCACAGAAAAGTTACCTTTTTTTTTCTCTAATTTAATTTTTTCCTAAAAACGATTGAAATGAAAAAAAATAAAATAAAATAAAATACCTTATTCATCAGGGAAATTAATTTGTATAACAACTGTTTTACCTCTCTTTAATTACTTCTTTTTGTAATTTACAAGCATATCCTTTGTTGGTTACTATTTATTAAGGAAATTATTATTAACAGATCATTAATGGTACTTAAGTCGTTTTATTTCTTAATTTTTTTTTTCTTTTTTTACTTTTTAAAAGCTCTTGAATCTTAATTGTAATGGAGTATATAACCTTCTTCGAAATTAAATCACAATGATTATAATTTATACTTTGTTATCTAAAAAAAAAACCTTTTTGTATTATCAGGATAAATTTCAAAAATTAATTTTTTTTGGATTTTATTGAAAAAAAAAAAATAATAATAAAATAATACACCAAAACCAATTGAAAATAAATTCGAATTATTTTTTTTATACTTTTCTAATTTTCGAAATTTATAATCAAAAAAGTGAAAAAAAAAAGATACTATAATAGGAAAAACTGTTAAGTGAATACCCTCTTCAATTTCATTGCTTTAATTTTTTCGCGTATAAATCTCAAACGTTCCTTTTTTTAAAGTAATACCTAGTTTTTAAAATTAGGATTGATATTAATTTTAATTATTGAATATTTTTTACTTAGAAATCAATTTAAAAAAATATTTACTTTCGAATTTAAAGACTTTATTTCATCATAATCAAATGTTAACCATTTTTTTTATAAATTTAAAAATTAGGAAAGCATAATAAATCTACTTACATGTGCATATGAATACCAAAAAAAAAAAAAAAAACACACATGAACTTTATCTTTTTTGTAATTTTTGTTGATATCGATACATAAAAAAACATATATCTTCGGATAATTTTCAAGATAAATTTATTTTTTTTTTTTTCATTCTAATGACTAAAAAAGCAGATATGTATTTATTTTTATACTTTATTATTTAAATGTACAAAACATGCTCTTCAATAAAAATTCATATGTATGGTATATGTACTCATACAAAAGCAATATAAAAATAAATATATAACAAATAAAACGTTTTATCTGTGGAAAAGTGAAATGGTTTAAAATGTTGGCAAATATTCTGTAGATATCATCAATTTTATATAAAAATATGTGTGTAGGGTAAAATTAACAGTTCTGAGTCGACTAGAACATTTTTTGTTTTTTTTTTCAAGCTTTGTTGTCTCTTAATTGAAACGATTCGTTTTAAATATTGGACAATTCGAATTCTTAGAAATATAAACAAGTTTAAATTTTCTTATTGTAAAAAAAAATTAAAAAGATAAAAAATGATTCATCAACGCGTCACATTTGTACGTTATATCAATGAGTCACGAAAGGGTTTCAACCACCCAACCATAAAATGATCCTTAAAAATTTGAAATTACAAAAAATTAAACCTTAAACTTTTTACTTTTTACAAATGATAAGGAAACGTCCATGGATCATCACTTATATCTCTGTTCTGCATTAATTTTGAAACGTAGCTAGAATCTAGAACAATACAGAAAAAAGTCTAAATTGAATTCCAACACTAAAATTTTTCCAAAATAGGAAAAGAAAAAAAATAAAGAAAATATTGATTTACTTGTTTTTTTTTTTAATAGAAGAAATTCCAAGTCCGAAACTTACCACTGGCATTCTGTCTTTAAATTGATAACTTTACCCTACTCATTGTACATTTTATATTGATATATATTCATAACATATAAATTGGTATGAATATCAAAATTTAGTTTTCATTTCCAATTATCTGGTAGCTGTTAGCATTTTATATTTTGTGGTTTAAAGTTCCAAAAAATTGTTCATATTTAGTATATGTATGTTGTTTCCAGCATATGAGTATATGATAACGACTATATGACAATAATAATAATAATGATGAAGAGTGTATGTATTGTATGTAAAACAATCACTTCATACTCTTAGCAAATAAAAACAAACAAAAAAAAAAAACAACTCGTACATATATTCAAAGTTTTTTTTTTTTTTTTTTTTTTCAATTTCATAACAAACTTTCAAAACAAGGATACTCATAGTACATATAGCCAGAGATACAGAGTATTAAAATAAATTGCATATACTTTAATAACAAATTTTGTTAGATATACACTTACTCGTATGTACATAATATTATATGTATTATGAAAACATGAAATTTTTGAAAAACAAAAATACAAACAAACAAACAAACAAAAAACAACAAAATACCTAATAAAATAAACATTGTATGAAAATCCTTTAATACAAAATGAAAACATTTAATAATTATTATCTGTAAAATTTGAAATTCATTTTCAAAAAAAAAAAAACATTTCATTTAAAATGATTTTTGAATAATATTAACAATAAAGTGTATTATTTTCAATTTCATCATAATTAAAATTAATTATTTCAATATTCATTTACTATTTTTAATTAAAATAAAGAGAGAAAAAAAAGCACCCCATCCGGTTCAAATATTTTTTCTAAATTGTTTTTAGATAATTTGACGCATATCCTGTTTAATTTTAAATATTTAGTTGTAAAAAAAACAGGATGTCCTTGAATTTGATACGAAAATCGAAATTTACTTGGATATCAGTTGATCTCTTATTTTAAGCTTTATTCCCCTTATTTCTCCTTGAATTTTTCTCATACATCCTCAAGGCTGGTCACAAGATCAACTACATATAAAAAAATAACATTTGAGTTCGATTTCGCAATAAATTATTACGAAATCTAAATTCTATTCCAGAATCTCAAAAAAGTGTCGCAAAAAACAACAAGAATATTGGTACTGAGAACTTTTTCAACAAATTATTTCACAAAATTAACGATACTGATTTTCTTTGAATTTTCTCTTAACGGCACAGGGTGTATGTACCTCCAGTGATTGAAGACAAAATGTCCTTTTTCGTTAAGGCTGAAATTTTCACTGTTTTTTTTTTCTTCTGTGTTATTCAACAAATATTGTCAAACTTTATTAAAAGAGTATAAAAATTTAAATTCTGAGAAATGAAAACATTCAATTAAAAAATTTCTCTTACATATTTATGTACTCTCAGAAAACCGTTATAATAAATTTGTCAAAATATGAAATACAAATAACAAAACTATTTCTATTTATTTTTTTTTTTATATTAATTTCACTATTCCAAGATCCTTTATGCAAAAACACACACATTACGTAAATCAAATATACCAATTTGATAATTTTTCTTTTTGTTTTTGTTTTTTTTTTAAAATAAATTCATACACACCCCTCACCCTTAACCCTTTGATGTTATTGAATTCACTTTTCTCTTCATTATTATTTTTTTTTTTTATATTTATGTCCATTGGAAAATTTAATTAAATTTTTCCTGTCACATAATCTGAACATAGCGGTGAAATGAAATCAAGTAGAAAAAATAATAATTAGATTTCGAACAATAAAACAAAAAAACCAAAAAAAAAAAAATATTAAAAAAAAAAAAAAAATTGGAATATGTATTTTGTCAATTGAATAAAATTGAAAATTAAAAAATCATCTGAAATTCATTTTTAATTTCATTTATTTCTAAAATAAATTTTTGTATCATTTATTTGTGTTTTTGTACTGCCAATTCGAAATGGTTTTTTTTAAAAAAAATGTGTTTTTATTTTTCATTTTTTTTTTTGCAAGCTATTGTTTTTGTTTTCTAAAATAAAGTTATTTTACGAACGTGTTTTTTTTTTCGAAACCAAAAAATAGTATAGGTGGAAAATTTGGTTGAAAACAAAAAACAAAAAAAAAAAAAAACTTCTCATATAATTTGAGTTTGTAACTCATTTCTCTGAAATTGAATTTAAATTTTCTAGATCATAAGCAAACTCATAATATTGTATTTATCTAAAAATTATAACAGTTTTAATGATACAGATACAATTATAATGATTTGAACTCTTCAATTTTAATTTAGATAAATTTATTTGTTTATTTTGCCTAACCACACATACGTACATACACATAATATTATATTCATTTTCAGCTAATAATAAATAATTAAATAAATGATTATGCACAGGTACATGAATTTTGCATAATAATAAATGAAATACAAAAATATGTAGAAGATAAAATAAAATCCTTTGGGAATATAACATATTGCGTATACAAAATGACCATCATATTTCTGAATACTTTATTATCATTTTCTATTTTATTTAAATCTTTTATAGATAGATTTTGTGTGTTTGTTAATTTATTCCTATTTTATATCTATCATATGTACATACATATATGTATATCTATTGGAAAATGTGTACATAATTGAATACACATAACCTAATTATGATATTTTTTTTTTTTTTTTTTTTTTTTGTTTCCTGAAAATTGTATATAATATTCTACACATGACATAAATTCATCTTGAAAATTAGATGAAAATTTATACATTCATGCATAACACACATACACGCACACATATTGTATTGTATTTTACGAGTAAACATATCCATTTGGTGTTTTAAAAATAAATGTAGGTTAATTTCCTTATCTCATGATATTTTTTGTTTTTTTGTTTTTTTTTTATTAAGTGGGTGGATTTTATTTTGTTTGGTAAAAATGTGTGTAACTCTTTTTTCAGACGCTTTGGACTTTTTTCTTATATTTTACCTTTTTTTTTTTATTTTCTCTTTTACAATTTTTTTGTTTTAAGTTTAAAGATCTCTCTTTCAGTGGAAAAGTAAAATTTAAATGATTCTGACATTTAAAAAATAAAAATAAAACAAAAATAATGCGTCAACGCGTTATGTCAGTACGTTAATTTTATTGACGCGCATGTTAATATAAAAAAAAATGATGTCAACTAGTTGGTGTTTTCTTAATTTTAAAATTGAGAAATTACCCTCTTAAGAAATAAGTGATATTAACACTTTACAAAGTGAATTAATTTATTTTGAATTTTTTTACGAACAGGATATTCTTTTCTTTTTGTAAGCAGAAGATTTATGTACTTTGAAGAACGTACAATTTAGATTCATTGAATATTAGGTAAGTAATTAGCTCATATGATGTCTTTCATTTTTCACCATGATGCTACAGCACGATTTGAGCCCTGATCTCCTAATAGAGACATTCATTTCATATCCATATACTTTGCCATATAGGTATTTTTTTTTTATAAATTTTTTTAAAAATTTATCTTCACTTTATGTCAAAGCAACATCAATCGCATCACCCTGTGTATTACTTTTATTTGGCAACTCCAGCAAAAACTTGAATAAAAACCCAAAAGTTTTGTTAAGTATGATACTTCAACAACTTTCAATTTGAATTTTTTAACGATAATTTTGTTCCTTTTTATTCAAATTAAAATTATTCTTGTTCAATAAGCCTTAAAGTAAAAAAGAATTTTAATAATTTTATTTAATTTTACCAATTTCACAATATTCCCAACAAACATATTCAATATATTTTCATTCGTGAATAAATATAATATTTTCATTTCAGATTACATAATTCAAATGAAATTACAATAAAACGATAAATGAAAATAAATTCCTTTAAAATTCATAATTTCCATTTCAATTCATTCTACAAAATTTCAATTTATAAATCAAAATTTATATATTACAATTGAATAAAAAATTTTTAAAAACGCACAAAGATACTATCTAAAATGTATGTAAATAGGAAATTTCCTTAGGAAAACTATAAAGCAATGAGAATTATGTAATTTAACAATGATGAATGTAAAAAATAGAAAAAATTTCGTTAAATTCACTTCCTTTTTTTTTAAAAAACAAATTTTTTTTATATCTTCTTTCTTTTTTTTTTTCATATATTTTATAAATTTTAATAATTCTTATATATTCTGCCTTAAAGGATAACCATTAAAAATAAAATAACATGATTTTATATTTAAATATTCATTTTACAAAATCTAAAAGAGATCCTTTTTCTTTTTTTTCTTTTTTTGTGTTGTGAAATATATTCCTCAAAATTATTTCACAAAAAAAAAAAAAAAAACCCAAAAATCTGCATACAACAAAATAAAAAAAAAAAATAAAAATTAATAAAATATTCTATCTACTTCAATCTTGAAGAGCAAAACAAAACAACAACAACAACAAAAAAACACATTTACATAATAATTATAATTTGTAATATGAAATGATATTAAAATGTAAGAAGACAACAAAAAAAAAAAGAATTTTGTATATACTGATTGCATGTAGTTTTTTTTATTTAAATTGAAAACAGAAAAGTCATCAAAAACTGAAAATTTAAATATTTTTCCATTCAAAAAACAAAAACAAAAAAAAAAATCAGTATTAAAGTATGAAATAATTAAATAACACGCTTTGTGTTTGTGTACATATCAACAAAGTAAGATTAAATGAAATTTATAATTAAAATTAATTTTATATCAATGTGTTTTCCTTTTTCACATTATCTGTTTTTTTATTTTGTTCTTCATGATTTTTGTTTTTTTTTTTGTTAAATGTTGTTGAATATTCAGTAATATAAAATTTTAACATAGATATTTTCACATTTTTCTTCAATATCCCAGCAAACATTCAACAAATCTCCAAGTGGATATAAAAACGATATTTTTTTTTTATGTAACCGAAAAGCGACAGTAAGTAGATTAAAAGTTTATTTTTAACACTTTCATAACGAGAAAGATAAAAGGGACGAAAAATCTTTCGTGTGATGTATTTTTTATATTTTCATCTTAAGGAAGATAAAAATGGGATAAACATAAATAAGGACTTTCTCTATACAAATTTTAAAAAAAAAATTTCCATTTCGCGTCACGGAAAAAGGGTCAATTTTTTTAACATTCCGATTTCCGAGTAAAGATTACGATTAGAATGCGATATCGTTGGTGATAAAAGTTATCTTTTTCACGATACGAACAGGAATCGCCTACAAAAACCCAATGTTTGCTGGGATTTTTTATACATATAAGAACAAAAAATACATACAAATATAAAACATATTTTTGTTTTGATTATCCTTTCAATCTGAAAATATATAATTAAATATTTTGCTTTTTTTTTTCTTTTCTTTTTTGAAAAAGATGATATTTACATGTGGACATTAAAACAGCTACAGGATATTTCTTTAAATTGTTTAAAAAATTATAACACACAGATAATGTCTCTTTTGGAAATATGTATGTATAAGAAAATGATAGGATAAGGAAACAAGATTAAGAATGAAGGACATTGTGAAGTGTGTTTAGCTGTTAGAAGATGTTAAAATTTCAGAAAACTTTTTGCCCCTACGAAGCAATTTTAAAAATTCTTTCCCTCTGCCTTCAATCCTTTTAGAGGTCGAATTTTAATGTTCATTTTGAAAATTTTCTGTAAATTAAGATGACCAATTATTGACATTTTGTCAAATATTAGGATGGTCCGTCAACGTCCAAAGAAATAATTTGATTCAGTAAAAAAGATTAGTATATTTGCATCTTTGGCACTAGAGGCTATACGTATCTGTTAGTTTTGAGTAAACCTAGATGAATTTTACACTTTTACAGTTCTTTTTTAAGGAAAACGTGAAAACATAAAAGAAGGAAAAAATATCCTTCATTAAGAATCATTAATTCAATTAATTTCATTTTTCGTCTCAAAATTTTATTTTATTCAATAATAATTTTCTAAATTTGGATTTATTAAAATAATTCTTCTCATTCGAAGTTTGTTTGTTTTTTTTTGTTTTGTATTTCCCAAAATAATAAAAAACTTTAAACTAAAAAATTTTTCTTTTTGAAATAAAATTTTTCAAAGGAACGAATCACCATGAAAAATGATTCCTTTTTATTCTTATTTTGGTATTCTATTGAATGTAATAAATCAAATTTAAAAGAAATATTGATTTTTCAATATGGTATCGTATTTCATTCAGAAGTTATTTCTGTTTTTAAGAAAAATAAATTTATTAAATCAAAACATTTTTTTTTTTTTATTTTTTTTTTTTTTTTTTTTATAAAACTTTGTTGTCTATAGAGATTACATGAACGAAGAATAAAATCGAATACAAAAAAAAAATAAAAATAAAAATAAAAAATAAATATTAGAAAAATCAAAAGAAAATTCTCATAAAATATAAAATGTATTTGTTTTGTTATTTACTGTAAATACGTGATCATCGTAAAAATTTATTTGAATAAAAATTTATATTGAAAAGGCACTTATATTCAAAACATAAAATAAAATAAAATAATAGTAATCACATTAAACAGTTAGATAGTTTTTTTTATTTTTTTATTTTTTTTTTTGTAGAATAAAATTCATTTTTTCAAGTATCTAGACTTTTTTTTATCTAAACGACGCGCATTTGATGTTAAAAGCAAAACAAACTTTTAATTCTTTCAAATTGAAATCTTTATTCGTCAAAATATATAAGGTATATGTATCAAATACAAAGACAATTAAATTCTAAGAGTGAATTTTCATTTACAAATCCTACAAAAGAATCATAACAAAGCACAGCTTAGTAGTTACTTTTATCTATTAGAAAATTTAACAGAAAAAAGGATGCAAAACAAGTGCCATTCACTTAGGAACTCTTGTACTGTTGTTTTATATATATGCAATGATATTTAAATATAAATATAAAAAAGTGTTCAATGATACATTTTTCCTTTAAACAACTCAAAGAGAAAAATTGTTGTAAAATAGAAAAGATATTTTCACCCACGATTTAACTTTTCTTCAATTTTAATGCACATCATCAATTTCATAAATTCTAACTTTTAAGTGTAAAATATAAATTGATTTCTCATATTTAGCTAAATTATTGCAAAATATGAAAATATAAAGAAAAAAAGGAGAAATACTTATATTTTGAAAAAATCCTTTTTACAATTTTATTTTCAAAACAAGAGGTTCACAAAAAAAAAAGAGTTATGAAAAATTAAATCTCTTCAAAAACTTTCTATCAAAAATAAAATACTTAAATATCGTCCCCTGATGTTTAACCTTTTTTTGTAATAAAAATTTTAAAAAATCATTTTTCATTTTTAAAATAATTTAAATTTTAATTATGTTTAAAAAAATATATGTACATAACAGAAGTCATTTTTCCGAAAATTTCGTTGAATTTATTATGAAAAAATTATTTTTAAATAAAATGCATATACCAGAAAAAAAAAATGTTTTCTTTAATTTTTTTTTATTTTCTTGGAAAATGCATTTTTCCATATATTTCATTCTTCATATTTATATTTCCTCACGTTTTTAGAAAAAAAAAAAAAACTAGCAAAAAAAAAAAAAATAAAAAGAAAACTTTTTATTTTTTGTTTTTTTTTTTAAGAAAGAATATTTAAAAAAAAAAAAAAGACATCATATATAGAAAAATTTTCGTAACGTTTTTATTCTTATAAAAATTGCATAATATATGCAAATCACGATGTATGTCATATATTCGTATACGTTTTTTTTTCTTTCTTCTTCATCTAAATATATAAATGTGTATTTATCATTATGTAATATACATTTATATATAAATCTGCCTTTTATTTAAAAATTCTAGAAAATAAAATATTCGTTATGCATAGAATATTATTTTATTTATTTTTTTTTTCACATTTTCTTTATAATTTTCAATTTTTTTTTTTTCTTCTTTAGTTCCTATAATTTTTTTTTTCGGTTTCTTTTAATTTCATTTTTTTAGTGAAAATAATTTCTTTTTTTTTTTTTTTTTTTATAAATTTGAATTTTTATCATACCTTAATTTGAAATAATGAAAATCTTTATGTGGGAAAATAATCATAATATAAAAGACTTTCTTTTTTTTTTTTTTTTTAATATTAAGAAAAGGAATTTGTTTAAATCCTCAAGAATGTACATGAATTACACAGAAGAAAAGCACCAGAAAATCAATTCTAGAGAGAAGCTAAAATAACCAAAATGAAAAACAAGAATTATATTTTAAAAAGATGAAGTGGATGTATTTAAGGTAATGGTTCCAGTGCTGAGACTTCATTAACCCTTTTTTTTTAAAAACTTTATTAGCTCCTTAACATTAAAAAAAAAAAATTTAATTTAAAAAAAAATCTCTTATAGGACTTGAAAGACCAAGTGTCTAAACTATCAATTGGAAAAAAAAAAACAGAACGCATATCGTTGGCGCATTTGTGATTCAAGTAAGAAAAAAATTTATTTGTTTCATATCGGTACGTTAACGCGTTAAGATCACTGCGTCAATGCATTAAGTTGCTTTGTCAAATTTCCATGCTCTTTATATAGAAAAACCTCCACCACACCCCAAGTGGAAAAACAAAATGAAAGAAAATTTTTTTTTTATTCAAGTATTTTCCTGGGTAACTCTCGTCACTCGATTATCAGATTTCTGTGAACAACTATGCTCAGTGAATATTCCATTAAATAGGCAATGTTTGAGTAATCAAATTTTTGAAATTTTTGCCATAAAAAACGTTGGTTAATAAATTCTGTTATTTTAAAAAAAATATAAGATAAAATTAATTTTATGAAATTATTCACAGTATAAACTGGTAACATTACCCTCTATACTCATGTAATATAAATGTGAAAAAATTGATTTTTC
This sequence comes from Bombylius discolor, assembly GCA_939192795.1. NCBI lineage: Eukaryota > Metazoa > Arthropoda > Insecta > Diptera > Bombyliidae > Bombylius > Bombylius discolor. Next base: position 37,233,163 of record OW584241.1, on the reverse strand, counting down.
AAAAAACAAAAAAAAAACAAAAAAATCCAAAAATTGTTGTAGATACATAATATATGTATGCATGACAATGAAGAATATTCTTTTAGATAAAATATACTACAAGATTTATAAGTTAGATAATCGCGTAATAAGCAATCCAAGTTTAAAGGAAAAGGATTACAAGAAAATTATATGAAATAAAATATTTAAGAATAAAAAAAAAAAACAGAAGAAAGACAGAAAGAAAAAGGAAGCAGAAAAACAAAGCAAACCAAAAAAAAAAAAAAAATAAAAATAAAATAGAAAATTTATCTTAAAATATAAGTACTTTACATAATCTAAAATTAATTTTATGCGCATAAATTGTTAAGAAAAATTTACAAACGTGTCGAAACTTTTATTTAAATATATAAAAAAAAAAAGGGAAAACAGAAGAAAAAAAAAAAAGGTTATATGCACAAGGTTCTACCATTCTATTACTAAAAGACAAACTATTTTCCGTGTAGCTAACATTGTACTGTGAAAATTATATTTACGTACGTGTACATACACCCATCATCTTTTTTGGTTCCTTTAAAACTTAACTCTACCAAAAATAGATATATGTATTTACATATGTATGTAGACATATGTATACTAAATATATATTTTCTATTTGTGAAGTACCTACGAAAATCATCTTTTTTTTTTCGCTTCACAGACAAATTTTTTTTTTTTTCTATACGTTTTTTTTTTCTTTTTCTTCCTTTCGAATTTGCTGATTTTTGCAGAAAGAAATGCAAAACTTTCAATTTTTCTTTTTTTCTATTTTATATTTTTTTCGATGTTGTTAAAGAACGTGTAAGCCGTGTGGTTATGATGACTGCCTGCTATGAGTTTATAGTAGCATTTTTTTTTATTTTTTTTTTTTAATATTGTATCTATATAATAATATTAGATGTAAATAAATTTTTTGAATATCTATTATGTATAATTTTATGAAAATTGTATATAATGTTGTTTTAAACCGATATTCAAAATTAATAGACTTTTACTGTTATACAATTTTCTAGTGAAAGGAAAAGAAACAAAAAAAAAACAATCCTTTTTTTTTTCATTTTACGAGTAAATTGACTTTACATTAGTTTATATTGCATAAAGAAAGTTTTTATCCACGTGGTAAAATTTATGTAAAATCAACCATACACATACCAAAATGTGATTTTTAATTTATAGATTTTCAATCTCATAAACAACAAGATAATAATTTTTTATTTTTTGATTTTTTTATGAAAATTTTTAATTAAGTCGGTGAAATTAATTTTTCCAAAGTATATTACTTAATAATGTTGAAGTATATATTAGATAAAATATAGTAATAGATACTTTTATGAGAAATTTTATAATTTGTAAATTTATTTTCATTTTTAAAAAAAAAAAAATAAATAAAGTTAGGAAAAGTTTGAAACTTTATGACTTCAGAAATATTTCATAAAATTTGTGCGGTTAGATATATTTTTAAAGTTAAGATAATATAACACTGTCAAAGAACGTTAAAAATTCTTACGTTAAATTGTGATTAAACTTCTAACATCTTCTAACTGACTGAATATAACAAAGAAAAAATTTTCACAATGTAAGTCATCAAAATGAAATAATGGTGGTGTGAGTCTCCCTCGAGTTTCATGATACGCATTCTTTTAATTTGTACTAATTCTGAGTTTTGACATACACGATTTCGACATACATGAAATGGAACCAAATAACCAGAAAGATACAAAAAATAATTTAAAAAAAAATAAACAAAAATCTAGTACGTACTCATTTTGCATGTTGCAATACTACACAAACTAAAAAGTTTACTAATTGATTTTTCAACAATATTTAAAGCATTAAAGAAATATAAAGCAAACCATCTTGGTCAAATTTTTCCCAAAAGAAAAAAAAATAACTGTAATTTAATATATTTTGGTTAAGGTTCTAACTTTAATCAAAAAAACAAAAAAAAATGTCGACATTGTTATACGGGTCTTAGAAAAATATTATTTTCTTATAAAATACATCAGTATCATTATTTTTTTACTCAAACATATTATCACATACTCAAAGATATAATATCCTTTTGCATATCTATGACCACATATGCATATATACATGTATACATACGACTTGCCTTTTTTTTTTATAAAAAACTTATATGAAAATTTTCTAAAGACATGTATAAACCAATAAATTTTATTCACAGGACTTCCTGCCATAAAGGACAAAGATAATAATGGAAAATTTCCTTTTTCTAAAAATTCTAATAAAACTTTTCAAATATGTATATACAATATACATACATACGAGTATATACATACATAATATGTACATAAATTTTAGAAAAAAGATAAATATAATAATAATAATAATTAAAATAATGTATATATAGAAAAGTATAATATTTAAAATTTTGTTTGGGTACTTTTAAAAATATAAATATAATTTCAATATATACAAAATAACCTACATACACGCGTGTGTGTGTGTATATGTAAAGTATAAATATATATATAAGAATTTGTGTGTACAATAAACAAGAACAAATAAACAAAATAAAAGATATTTTGCATAAAAACTTTGTTAATTATCGATACACGAATACATGAAAATGTTTCTGCTGCTGTTTGCTGCTGCAAGCGAAAACATTAAAAACTCAGAACAGATTTTAACCATCAAAGATTTTATCTTAAGATTTAAAAAAACAAAAAAACACAACAAAAACAGAAAAAGAAGTTGTTTTTCTTGGTTATATTTTCACAAAGACAAGAGAAAATATCTTTAGTTTCTTAACTATGAACACAAAAACTTTTCTCAAAATATATCTTGTAAAATAGAGTTTTGTAAAGCAATATTATAGGGTGATTCAAAAATATTTTAAAACGTACATAGATTCAATAAAATTTTCATTATATAAATTCCTGTTCAGAATTTCAATGGAATCAGAAATCCCTACAGAACATTAATCAGACCTTCCTGAACTTTTATGGATCATAATATGAAATTTGGAACATTACACCAAAGACAACGATAACATCTACGAAAGAAAAATTCTATGTAAAATTTTTTTTGGACCAGTAAAAGAAAACGAAGGCTACCATACTGTATATAGAAGAATGAGTCATTAACTTGAAGGGTTAATCTACAATAAAAACAGAAAGAACTAGATGGGCTAGTCTTGTAGCAAGGATGTCAGAAAAAAGAGCTTAGAAATCAAAGCGCACTCTAGGCTATAGCGTTAAATAAAAATGAAAATGTGTGGAAGGTCTTAGATATGTTCAGGCTAAAAAAAAAACTGAATTAATTTCAAGAAAAGGAGATATTAAGAGAATATTGTTGAAAAGAGAGTCCTTTGTCAGACTGTACAGATAAAAAACATTATAGAATTTCCTTTAAACAAAATTTTTGTTTAACTTTTATTTAACTTTTATAAAAAAAAATAATAATTTATATTTTTTTTTAAATAAATAAATTTTCAGGATTCTACTCACTTTACACACTGCATTGTAAGGCCATAAATAATTCAAGGAAATTTCCTAGTCGCCACTTCATTCCTAGCTTTTCAGAATATACAAGTTTAAATTCATTTTTGGCACATTTTCATGAATAAATTTATTTAAAAAAAAAAAGCAAGAGCTATGGTAAATAAGGAAAACTATAGATTTTTCTCATTCACGAAAGCTCCCAGAATAGCTCCCCAGAATAGCTCATTTTTTCTACTCTATTTCGTTTAAAATTTGAAACACCCTATTTGATACTTATTATCACTTTCAATGTAAATTGTTTTTGTACCATTCATAAAAACTACACCATATATTTTGTAAAAATAATAAAATAAATAAATTTTAAAAATAAAAAAAATAAAAAAAAAAAAGAGAAAGACATCTTTTTGGAAAAACTAAAAAACTTTTTAAATGTATTTAAAAAGACTTTTATAGAATGAGAATGAATTTTTGAATATTTAAGAATATAATAACAATAGATATGATAATTCAAGAACAAAAAAAAAAAAACATATATAGTTTGATCTGATTTTCAGTTAAACTTTTGTTTTCTTTTTTTTTTTTTTTTTTTTTTTGTGGTTTTTTTAGTTTTTTGATTTGATTTTTCTTTTGAAACTAAAAATAAGTGAAAATTGTATTTATATGCAAGGAGCTGGGTAACAGATGGATTTTAAAAATCTTTCATTTATTCACATCTTTTTTTTTTTTTTTTTTCAAAATTACTTTTTTGAGAAAATTACATAATTTAAGTGTAAAATAAATAAAATAAGAAAGAACAAAAAAAAAAAACATTTCAATGCAGAAAATTTACAAATTTTTTTTCCAGTAGCATTTTGTGAATTAAAATATTTCATTTTTCATTAAATTTTATCTTTTCAATGACCATTTTTCATCTTTGAATTTTTTTTTTTTTTTTTGTTTTTTTTTTTTAAATGTACAAAAACGATATAAAATATTACAGTTATAATTTTATAGATCAACATTTCTTGAATTGTGGTGATGTAGTATATTTTTGTCTTTCTAAGATAAAAAAAAAAAATAAAGTTTTTCGTAACATCATCATCAAGAAAACTTTCTTAGAGTACAAGTTTCTTAAGGATTAAAAACAAATAAAAATGAAAAAAAAAAAGAAAAAAACAAATGAAGAACTTTTGTGGACGAGTTTTATAATATTCACAGGTGACACATCATTTTCAAAGAATATATTGAATTCAATTACTAAAAACTGTATTAAAAGTAAATTATATTTCATTTTTGTTTTATTAGAAAAAAAAAAAAAAAAAAAGAAATTAAAAAAGTAAAGAAAAAACAAGAAAAATAAAAACAGACGTCTTAAAAACTTTTTTTCATATTCATTAAAATTGCAAGACAAACAAAGTTAATATGAGAATGAAATATTTTTTTTTTTTTTTATCATCCATTCAACATTATTCTTTATTTAAAGAGCTTAAAGTATTATTTCTTTATTTTATTTTTATTTTTTTCGTAAATTTTCACATACATATTAGAAAAATAAATTATTTGTTTTTTTTTTTTATTTTATTCACCTGTCGAAAAAAAAAATTTATTTATCAACAATTGCCATAAATTTTTTTACTCAAATTAAAAATTTACACATGACAAATTTAAGTGTGTGTTAAGTGTAATTTTTTCTTTCTTCAATTTATTTTTGTCCTTTTATTTAAAAGAAATATATGTGATAAAAAAATCAAGAATCTTCTTTTCAAAAGATCATTTCTTCTCGTTTTGTTAGTTCTGGTTCCCAGGTTGGTTGCCCGTTATCTAACAAGGTTGATAAAATTACCAGAACTCATCATCAAAATAAAATTGAGTAAGATGGAGTTAAGAATAGGAATTGGATTGGAGAAGTGGCAAAAGAAATGAAGAATGTGGCGTCAGAGAGCTGTTGCAAATTAGATAACTGGAGAAGAGTTGCTGTGGACCAGACTCTCTGGAGGAAGAAGCTACAGGAGGTCATGGCTCGATTTGGGCCATAGAGCCATCTAAGAAGAAGAAGTGGAAAAATTTCATTATTCAAAAAGGATTCATTGTTTTTTGGTATACAACACATATTTTTAATATTGATTTTAACACGCTTGAAACCCAAGGTTTTGTCATGAGATCATCTTCAGGAGTGGAGATTTTTTTCTTGCGGTTTAATGTTGGTTTGATGATGTTTGAAAAGCTTTAAAGCAAAATTACTTCCAAAAAAAAAAAAAAAAAAAAAAAAAAACAGAAAACTAAAAAATACCAAAATTTATGTAACATTTAGAAAGAAGGAAATTCTTTATCTAAGTATGTACTTGGATTTTTGGGTTCACCAATTAAAAACAAAAAATATGAAAAAATTTTTGAAATCAAAGGATTGACTCAGTACAATAAAAATAAACTTGCTGCATTGTAAAAAACAAAATAAAACAAAAATGACTAATAAATTTTCATTACAATAATGTTTCCACTAATATGTGAAATGTCTTCATTTTTCTTATGACTATACGTATTGTACATATACATATCCTTTTATATTTTATTACATATACACCTACATTTTCTCAATTAAATTTAAATCAAAACGATGTCAATGAACTTTAATAAAGTAATATACACAATATGCTATAATAAATTTGTTTGATAAAAAGCTAATTCATGGAAAATAATATTTATACCTATACATATACGTATACGTATATACAGTTCTGCATATGTACATATTTTAAATAGTTACATAACCTATATTGATTATGTACATATATACATATTTGTATACATAAGTTGGGTGTTCACATTATAAATTCAAAATGTTTTAAGGTGAAGGGTTATAATTTAATGTGTTTGTTTGTACATAAATATATTTATACATATGTTTTATTGTATATTATTATGTCATATGAGCTCCAGGATTGAATATCCCATGTGTTGTTTTTTTTTCTTCCTTACACACATTATACATTACATGCATATATGAGTAAATCATCGTTGCTTTATTATTTTATACGTTACACTAAAGAACCATAAAGATGATGATGATGGTGGATGATGAATGGTAATACTAAATTCGACGTTAATGGTGACTGTTTCGAAAATGTTTTATACCTTAGGTATATAACGGTACCATAAAATTTTCTATAAACGAGTCCTTAAATGAAAATAAGTGGTTAATCAAAAACTTCTTGGAAATGCTTTAAAAAAACTTAGTTTGAAAGTTAGGATACCGTACCACATATCATAGATAATTAGCTTTATCGTCCTTTGGTCCTTATTCGAATTGCACTACATAAATATGTAGGTATTTTGATCACTTCTTCATTTCTGGTATCATTTTCTTATTATTTTTTTAAGGTTGATAGAGTATTCTTCTCTCTTTTCATGTTCCCATTTCTTTTGGAGTCTGATCTTCTAGTTTTACATCTTTAACTTCTAAGTATAAGATAAGACTTCTTAGAATTATGTATTTAGGAGTATCTTATTTTATTTTTGACTTTTATTAAGCTATTTTTCAACAGAAATCTAGAATTTATGAATCCTTCAAAGTCACGTACTTTTGACGTTCAACCTTTCAGTGTAAACTTTCCATTTACGTCATCAAGGAATTTTTGAATAAATTTTTGATTGAATAAAAATAAATTTTTTTTTCAGTATGAAACAAAGGAACTACGTTGCTTAACATAGCAAAACAAAATAACAGTAAATAACGGCAATGTTGTTGAAATTTAGAAAAACCGTTAAACATCTGAAAAAAGAACCGTTAGAATTTTAACAAAATATCACGAGATCTTTGTGAAATTTTTATAAACTAAAAATATTATGACCCTTCCGTGGAATATTCCATTATCCTTATTTTCCAAGTTATAACAGGAATAAAAAGGGATATTTTGGTTGATGACAAAACTAAGTTCGCTACATCTGTTGGAATTTCTTTATATGTTTTACAAAAATGTTCCTGGGTTTAAAATTCCATTTGACATTGCCATGTAGGTATGTAATGATTTCTTGTGGTACATGTTGAAAACATTTATTACGATATTTTTGGAACTTTAAGCTAATTATGAAAGCAATTTCTTTTTTTTTTTTCAAAGTGTCATCAAAATTGGTAGATTGTGCTATTCAATAAATTCAAAGTTTCAATTATAATTAGACCAACTAGAAGGTATAAAAATGAATTTTAGCTTTTGTTGCTATTAAAATGTGCCTGGCACTGCTTCTTTCAAATTCAGCTTTTAAGCGTTCATCATCCATCATGACATTCCTCATTCCTGCTGTCATTTTGTTGTTAAACAATTAAATTGACATTTGTTTTTCTAATCATTGTGAATTTTTCATTAATATGGCGTAAGGGGGTGTGTGTAATTCACGATTTCTTTTAAGAAATTTCTTTTTTACTTAAATAAAATAAAATCAGATAAGTTAAAAATTATGTTAAATTAAAGTTAATTTATTAATAAAAAAATTCATTTTACATTTTTTTGTTAAGTATAAAAATTGGTCTAAACGTTTCAATGTAAAAATATACAAAATTCAACACAAAAAAAGAAGAAAAAAAAGTTTCGAATTAGATATAAATCGATGACAAATTACGTTCTATGGAGTGCAAGAAAAAAGTGATAAATCTATTATTCTTTCTTAAATTTCTTTTTAAAATGATATATTCAGAATTATAAATTAAAAATTGGAAAAAGAAAAAGTAAAAAACAAGAAAGGATATTTTTTTTTTCTTTACAAAAACAATAAATCGTGAAAGTGTTGAAAAAACAACAACGACAAAAACTACAGACTGATGATAGTCATATGTAATATGCGAATGTGATACTATCTATACTCATTCATACTATTATGTATAGTCTGCATTCATCATATTATTGCCATATATACTAGGTGATGAAGACGCTCACAATTGAGGTAATTATTAAATGAATAATGTAACAGAATATAACAATAAAGTACTTAGAAAGTCTATTCCTTGCCACTTTAATCGTAAGAGGATTCACTATAAGGATGTATCATTTTTTTCAAAGGGGTTATTTTTTTTTTCTTCTTGTTTTTCTTATTGGCAAGATGATAAATATGACGGATATCCTTTCGTTCCGTTTGGTTTAGCAGAAAAAATATAAGTCCTAATCCAAGTTGTATATCATATCAGACATTTAAAGGAAATGTTTGTAAAGAATATACTATATATACATATATATTCATCTACGTGCATTTCTAAAATGCTTGCAAATTCACACCTTTATACAAATTATCACTAAACGCTAAGTAAAAAAAAAAAAAAAAAAAACAAACAAATTTTCAGTTGACTGAAGTAAGTAGTTTATGTTAACTAATTAATAATAATTTCAAGCTAGTCGTAGTCAGTGTTAGAAAAGATATAAAACCGCTATAACAATCTTTTTTGCTTTTATGCAGAAAACGGAAAGAGATAATAATAAAAAAAAAATTAAGTACCTATAGATACTTTCACTTTACACATATTAAAACGTGACAAAACATTTTAATATGCAATTTCATTCAACAATACAATGAAACGGTCATTGTCTTCTTTTGTCCTATCCTATTATAGTTATAGATACTATATATGTATACACCTCCATAGTTATTATATTTGAAAGAATATAATTAGTCATTAAAGGAAAAACTAAACAAACATTTTGAATTTAGCTAATTAAAACCATGAAAAAATAAAAACATTTTTTTTGTTTGTTTTGTTTTTGTTTTCAAAAAAAAAATGACTATAGTTTTTCCTTTAACAAAACAAAAAAAAACAAATGTTTTCATTTCACACATATCACGTATGTTTCTTTGATATTTTTCCATTATAAAAACCATACATTTAATTTTGATGATGGATAAATTCTATAAAAACATATATCTATCACATATAGTCCATACAGAACAAACTACATACATACTTATATATGGTGTACTTTATGTGCATTCAGTACATGCATGAGGTTAAAAAGTTTTTGTAGAAAAAAAAATTTACCTTATATGTATATCAATTTTTTGTTTTCTTCTTTTTTTTTTTCTAAGTAGAATTTTATTTATACTTTTAAGTTTTCAGTGATTTTTCCGGGTGTTGTCTATAAAAGTAGTTTTCTTCACATTTATACAATTCGATAAATATGAAAATAATGATGATGATGATGATAATAATAATGATTCTATTGCGGTATATGAACTTGTTTTTATGTTGAACTTATGCATGTATCTATTATAAAAAAAAAAAATACATAAGTACATACCTAAATGAAATTTTCTAATTCTTAAAATACTTATCATTTAACAAGAATAGTGGTTAAGAGGCAATTATTAAATATTTTACACTTTACATTATAGATTGTTTTAAATGTTTTTCTTCTCCATGATTAATCTAAACTAGGCCAAGATAAAGAAAAAAAAAATTGAATAAGTACATATATGTATGTAGTAGGTATATAGGATGTATGGGTATAAAATTTTCATCATCTAAACACTACAAAAAAAATACTGACTTTCATACAAATTGTTAGCTGGATTTTTTTTTTTTTTTTTTGATCGATTATAGTCAACCTGTTAAAATGTTTCAAATGATGTCGATTTTAATATTAATTGTGTGGGAGTAGTTTTAGATTACGTCTACACGTTATTATGACATTTACTTAATGCTTTTTTTTTTTTTTAATTGTATCAAACAATGGCTTGACTTTTATACAGTGTTCTACTTACATATATATTTATTTTTTTTTTTTAAATAATCAAATCAAATTATGTAAATTCAAATCAAACGTTATTTACGTTCAGTGAATTAAGAAAATGGTAATAATCTGAATAATAATCATAAATTTTCCCCAGGATCTAACTACATAAACAAGTTTTTTTATGTACGATTGAAAATTTAATGTTGAAAATTTTTCAATTAACGATATCCAAAAGAAAAAGATTTAAATTCAATTAAAATTCTGTAGAAAAACCAAAATGATTTACTTGTTTACATTTGTTTCTAATTTGAAGCTAATTTTCCTTTGAAAAAATAAAAAAAAAAAAATTTAACGAAATAATTCAGATAAAATTATCAATTCTAACTAAAAACACATAATTACATGTCTATACACATATACGTACATTTGAGCACACATACAAGTTAAGTATGTAATCGGTTTTTATTTCATGTATCTTTTTTTTTTTTTTGTTTTTCAATTTGCAGTTACATATGTATAGCTAATTCCGTATAAATTACTTTTTTTTTAAAATGTTCAAACGGAAGCTCAAGTAAATGACAGTTGTTTTAAATTTTATCCATGACATAATTTTTGTAATTTAATATTATTTAAAAAATTTCAAAAAAAAAAAAAACAAATATTCTCGTACATAAAAATGAATTAAAAAAAAGTCTTAAAAATAGAACAAGTAATTCATACTGAAAGATTTTGTTTGTACATATATTGATTTCAGTACGTATGCAATATTGTTTTGTTAATAAACATCATTATCATATAAAATACTTCAATTACAAATTATCATGAAAAAAAAAAAACTACGTTATGATTATGTTTGCTAAAATTAGAGGATTTTTTCAAGGTGATTTCCATTATACGCTGTAGTAGACCCAACTTTTACCAAGTACGACTCTGTCACTGAAATAATATTTGAACGAATGATAAAAATAATTACGATATGAGGCATGGAAAATTCCACTTCATAAGTACATATATCATTTTGCACAATATTGGCTTGACCGTATGTCATTTGAAAATATTTGAAATAGGTCATATGGTCAAATGACACCATAGCACACCACCTGAACACATTTTATTCGAATAAATTTTTATTTAATAAAAAAAAAAAAACAATTCTGCAATTCAAATGAAAATTTACTTATTTTTTTTGGACAATCATCGCTAACTGTTACACGAAATTTTATAAATAATTGTCTTTAGCTTTTTTCGAAAAATGAACATAAATATAGCTTTAAAAAAAATTTTATGAAATTTATAATAATCTTTTCTTTTTGCTTCTATTTTCTTGTTTTCTGCAGATCTCATCATTAAAATTTTCCTAATTCGTTAAAATAATGTGCATTCTGTATGAGTGCATCGAATAAGAAAATCCAATTCTAATACAAACAACAAAAAAAATAGCTTGTAAATAATAACAAGAATCTAACATCAATAAACATGTCACGAATACCAGAAAATGATATTCGAAATGATATTTATGAAAATTTGCCATGTCATGCAATGTATAATGAATCTGTACGAAAAATTAAAGTAGTCACATCATCATCAGGAGCCGCAGCAGCAGCAGCAATAGCAATATCATCGAATGAGCATAATAACAGTAATATTGTTTTAAATAATTGTAATCAAAATTCCGGTAATAATAGCAGCGGTAACAGTTGCAAAAAAACAACAAATCAATTACCACCAAAAGAACATTTATATGCAACTCCATTAAGAAAATCAGATCGATATAAAAGTGGTGAACGTTATAGGAATAATAAAATTCATACAGAAGAAATAGCTGAAAAATGTGAAAAATTGTATAACGTTGAATATAAATTGATTAACAAGGATAATTTACTTTTGAAAAATGGTGGTAGTAGTGGTGGAGGTAGTCGAGGACATCGTCACTCTAATCGAAGTATTGGCACAAGTGGAGAAATTACTGAAGGATTCTCATCTCATGCGTCTGGAGAAGGAAGAGGACATGCAGATCGAAGCGGAGGAATTATATCTTCACCATGTTCTGGTCTATTGAAAAACAGCACACACGGGAATAATTTAGAAGACCGAAGAATTTTAAATTTTCTTAAAGATACAACACAAATACAGAAAAAAATTGAAATTGGAAAAGACTGTCCAAATGCAAGTTTTTCTTGTTTAGCAAGAGAAGAACATTTTGCTAATTTAGTTCAACAAAATTTCACAGTAGATTCAAGTAATTCAATGAATAATGATTGTTCCAGTGGTAATGGTGGTGGTGCTGGAAATTCATCTGATTTTCATGGTGGTCGTTGTGAAGATGGTAATAGTAGGGGTGGTGATGGTAGTGATGAAAAAGCAACTTCAAATAAAAACAATTTACGAAAAGGAAAATCTTCAGAAGAGACAACTGAAAATTTAGAAGTATTCATGGATAAAAAACAATCTCCAGATAAAGAAATTGTAAATGAAATAGCAGCCGGTTCATCATCAAATTATGCAATACGTACTCATAATGTTTACATAAACAGAGAATGGGTATTAAAAAAGATTGCACTTTGTTTAGAACAAAGAATATCTGGTAAAAAAATTATACCCGGACTTCCACCAAATCCAACAACAGCATCAGTAACAAAATCAGATATTCCCAGTAGTAATAATATACTTTTACCACGACCTAGTCACCATGCTTCTTGTGGTGGTAGTGGCCTAGGGGGAAATTCATATCATGGTTGTTTAGTATTAGGATCAAATGGTTCTGGTAAAACATCAATTTGTGAAGCAATAATGAATGGTAACACAGGTACAAGAGGATTATTGAATCGAAAACTTTTAGCTTGTTATTTTGTGAATTCACAAAATCCAGACTGCCATAGTTTAAGTATTTTTATTAGAAGTATGGTATTGCAAATATTAAGTCATTCCAGCTTGATTGGTAAACCACAAAAGCAACAACAGCAACAACAACAACAAAATTATGAAGAAAAAGAAACATCACCACCACAAAATGATAAAATAAATGAAAAATCAAAACCAAATTTAGAATTTAATAATTCAGTTGATGATAATACTGAACAAATTTTGAATGATGATGAAATGAAATTTGAAACTGATTTTAATGTAAAATCAACATTGGAACAATCACATCCATATGAAATTGATGATGAAAAAAGTTCTAATAATAATAATAAAAAAATAATAATTAGACAAAAATCAGCACCATCACCTGAAAAGAAAATTGATAATAATGAAACAAAAACATTATCATATTCTACACATCCTCCAAAATCAATAAAATCATCATCATCATCATCAGATATTATTCAAGAAAATATTCAAAAGGATTCACAATCATCATCATCAGATAATTATGATAATAATAAACCAAAATCTAGTCCAGGTAAAAAATCAAAAATTCCGATTGCAATAACAAATCGTGTACAACAAAAATCAAATAATGATATACAACAAGGTGGTGGTGAAGATTATGCTGCTGATCTTATTGGTGAAGAATTAAAAAATGAAATTGAAGCAGAATTAAATGATGATATTGATGATGATGATGATGATGAAGATAATGATAATATTGGTAATAATATTGATGTTGATGCTGATGATAAAATAGCTCGAACTGAATCTCAAACTGATGAAGTAGATGCAGCATTAGGAGTAGCTGCAATGATAACACAACCTAACAAAGAAAATTCTAATAAAGAACAAAAAATCAAAACACCAGAAATATTAAATATTAATGTACAAGATAAATTTGAAAAACAACAACAAGAACACGAACAACAAGAATATGAAATACCACAACCATTACCAAAACCAAAAAGTTGTCGAACAATAATTGCTGATAGCTATTATGAAATGCTTATTGATAATCCAGAAATATTTGAATGTTTAAATGTTGATAATATTGAAAAAAATCCAGATGAATGTTTTAAAAAAGCATTATTATTTCCATTATTAGAATTAACACCACCACGTAATGCATTATTATTATTAATTGATTCAATTGATGAAAATTATATAAATGAAGGTAATTTAATATCAACATTAAAAGGACGTTCATGTAATGAAAAAAGTCATAATATTGCTGAATTATTATCAAATCATATACATTTATTTCCAAAATGGTTATTTTTTGTATGTACAACTAAAAAACAAACAAAATCAATAACAAAAATGTTTAATGGTTTTAAAAAAATCACATTAGATGATTTACGTAAAAGTCATGTTGTTAAAGATGTACAAGAATATATTATAAATAGATTAAATACAGATTTTAAAGGTTCAATTAATTTAACTAAAGAAATAATTGAAAGTTTACATCAATTATATATTAAATCAAATGGTTGTATATTATATTTAGAAAAAGTTTTAGATGGTATTAAAGATAATTTTTTTTCATTTCGTGAAATTAAATTAATACCATGTACATTAAATGGTTTATATTTATATATATGTCAGAAATCATTTAATAAAAAACAATATTTAAAAATACGACCAATATTAAATATATTATTAGCATCAATTGGTTATATTGATAAAATATTCTTATATAATTGTTTAAGAATGAATAATTATACAATTGATTATAATGAATATGAAAAACGTTTATTAATTATGAAAAATATTATAATATATGATGATACATTAAATAAAATAAAATTATTTCATAATTCATTTTCTGATTGGTTAGTTGATGTTAAATTTTCAACAAAAAAATTTATATGTGATGTTAATGAAGGACATATTATGATATCAATGTATTATACATTAATAAGTGATACATTATGTTCAAATAATGTACGTCGTTTTATATATCATTTATATAAATCTGGTGAATATTTAACAAATAAAAATATTAATTTAGATTTAATATTAATATTATTAGAATCACGTATCAATTTAAATGATTGCTATTATACAAATTATTTAAATTGTTGTTCAACATGTGAAATTGAATATAAAAATGAATCGAAATTTTTAACAAAAACTCGTGATATGATCGAAAGATTTCTATTAAATGAATTAAATGATGAATTTTCAACATTTTTATGTGATTTCTTTAAACCAAGTTTACCAACTGATGGAAAAATTTTAAAATTACTCATCGAAACGGGTATTAATAATGCTGATTCACAAGTAAGTGTTAAAAATTTTTACCCTTAAAAAATATATTTCTTATTTTTTTTTTTTCTTTTTAATTTTTCTTTATAGGCATCTTGTGGTTCATTGAATTCACTAAATTCACCTGATTTATCAGATAAATCACAAAATATCGATTTTGAACTTGCTGATCTTCTTCTATCAAGTGAAAAAAATTGCCAGCAAGATATTCAAAGGCCAAAAAATTCATCAGAAAAAAGTGGTGGTGGTGCTGCTGGTGGTGGTCATTTAGAAAGAAAAGATGATAATACAACAACATTTCTTCAATTATCTGATTCTCGAATTGAAATGCATAAGGGTAAAGCATTAATTCATATGCTTGCCAATGATGGAAATCATATTATTTTAAATCGTGCATTGAATGCATGCAAAGGACCAATTGATTTAGAAATTGAAGATTTTAATGGTCAAACAGCTTTAAATATTGCTGCAAGAAATGGTCATTTAGAAGTTGTTAAAATTTTATTAAATTTCACACAACCGTTAAATGATGGTACAGGTCGAATGAAACATGTTGATGTAAATCATGCAGATCGTGATGGTTGGACACCACTTCGTTCAGCTTCATGGGGTGGTCATACAGAAGTGGTGAAATTGTTAATTGCACATCCTGGATGTTCAATCGATTTGGCTGATAAAGAAGGAAGGACTGCATTGAGAGCAGCTGCTTGGAGTGGTCATGAAGACATTCTGAAATTTTTAATTGAAGCTGGTGCCGATGTAAATTCGGTCGATCGTCAAGGAAGAACATCTTTAATTGCAGCTTCATATATGGGTCATTACGATATCGTTGAAATTCTTCTAGAAAATGGAGCCAATGTAAATCATTTAGATTTAGATGGTAGAAGTGCTCTCTGCGTTGCAGCGTTATGCGGCTCCTCTGGTTACGGTAAAGTGATTTCAACTTTATTAGAACATGGTGCCAATACTGATCAATTGGATCACGATGGAATGTCACCTTTACTTGTCAGTTCATTTGAGGGAAATGCAGAAATATGTGAATTACTTCTAGAAAATGGCGCAGATCCAGATTTAACAGATTTTATGGGCCGTACACCACTTTGGGCAGCATGTACAGCCGGACATGCAAATGTTGTTAAACTATTATTATTTTGGGGTTGCGGAATAGATTGTATGGATTCAGAAGGTAGAACAGTTTTAAGTATAGCTGCTGCTCAAGGTAAATTATTAGAATAAAAAGATGATGAACAAGAAATTAGTAATATATTGTTTTTAGGTAACGTTGAAACTGTTCGTCAACTTCTTGATCGTGGTCTTGATGAAACACATCGAGATAATGCTGGTTGGACTCCATTACATTATGCAGCATTCGAAGGATTTCATGAAGTTTGTGTTCAATTATTGGAATCTGGAGCAAAAATTGATGAATGTGATAATGAAGGTAAGACAGCATTACATTTAGCTGCTCAAGAAGGACGTCAAAAATGTGTACAAGCTCTTCTCGAGATTCATAACACTTTTGTGGATCAAAAGGCACACGATGGAAAAACAGCTTTTCGACTTGCATGTCTTGAAGGTAAATCAAAAATTTTCGATATACTATTCTGATAAATTTAATTATATTTATTTTTTCCTTTAAATTTTAAGGCTATATCGACTGTATTAAAACACTCTTAAAATTTGGCTGTGATTTTAATTGTAAAGACGCTGATTCAAGGACAACGCTATATATTTTAGCACTTGAAAATAAATTAGAAATTGTTAAGTACCTGCTCGATGTGACTGATGTCGATGTTAATATACCAGATAGTGAAGGTAGAACAGCATTACATGTGGCAGCATGGCAAGGGCATACAGAAATGGTCAAACTTTTAATTACAAGAGGTAAATTATTATTAAATAAAAATTAAGGAAGTACCACATTTAAATTTCGATTTTTTAACTGTTCAAAAATAGGTAATGCCAATGTAAACTCAATGGATTTAGAATGTCGTACACCATTACATTCTTGTGCATGGCAAGGAAATCATGAAGTTATGGAACTTCTTTTATATTTTGGTGCAATATCAGATCATGCATGTAAACAAGGTGCAACTGCTTTAGGTATATCTGCACAAGAAGGACATGAAAAATGTGTTGCAATTCTATTAAAATATGGAGCAAATCCTTATAAATCAGATCATTGTGGTAGAACACCAATAAAGTTAGCGGCCAAATCTAATCGAAATAATATTATAAAAATCTTTGAAACCTACACTAAAAGTAAGTTGAGAAGTTTTTTTTTTTTTTTTTTTAAATTTGGATTTTTTTTTCGAATAATAAACTTGTTTTAAGTAGCAAGTGATTCGAATGTTGAATCATCAAAAGTTCACCATCATCATCATCACTCGAATATATTAAAATCCCCCGATGATCATTCAACGGACAGGATAATTCAACAACAGCAACAACATCCATTTGGTATGGCAGCTGCCGGACATCATAGTCATCATAATTCATCATCAAATCATTTGGTGTCAAATAATAACAACATTCCTTTGAGTGTTGGTGGTGGTAGCAGTGGTGGATTATTAAATGCATCAAATTCAACACATAGCAGTAATTTCTATGAGAATACAATGCAATCAGATAGTAGCAGTTTACAAAAACGTAAAAGTGTGATATCAAGTCAGTCAACTGGTAGCAGTAATGAGGTAATATCTAAAAACTTCATCTAGAAATTTGAATTCTAACTAATACTGATTTTGTTTTCCTTTTAAATTTATAGGCTCCCCTGTCTTTCACACAACAACTACAACGACATACGAAATTAAATTCAAGAAATAATCCATTCATTCAAAATACACCAATTACAAGCACAAAATACTCATCAAAACATTTTCAACAACATCAAAAACATTCTCAATTATTACCTGATTTAAATGAATATCAAATAAATGCAGGTAAGAAAAATTTATTATCCAAATTTTATTCACCTGAATTTAAAATTTTTTTTTTTTAACAAATTTCCTTTCACAGCAAATGTCACTACAAACGAAGCTGACATGTTTGATATGGAATGTATGTCACCACTTTATGCAACACCACCACATTCTCCAAGTAGTGAATTAAGTTCACCTGGACAATTATCGTCGACACATCCTTTCGAAGAAATTGGTGGCAGCGGTGGTGCTAGCAGCAGTGGTATAGGTGGTGGAAATAGCAGTAATTCTGCTTTAAATCATCATCACAATCAAAAGACATCATCTTCATCATCGACTGATCATCATTTTGCAAGAGATACTCATATGAGAGTTATTTTGGGTAATTGTAAGGATAGCAATCATTCATCTGGGTAAGGACCAAAAAAAAATCAATAATGAAATTACAAAATTTTCAATATTTGTTTTTCTTTCTTTTTTTCTTTCTTTTTTTGAAACAGTAAATCAAAACGTAGCGGAATAGCAACAAATCCAGCAATGCGTATGATTCGAAGTCGTTTCGATTCAGCAGCAAATCTCATTAGACGAACAAATAATATTTTAAATATATCTTCGAATAGTAATCAAGGTTCATCAAGTATTGGTGTAAAATCTGGAACATTTCAGTGGCGAAAAGAAAGTCAAATGTAAAAAAAAAAAAAAACGAAAATATTTAGAATTTCTTTTTTTTTTTTTTCATTTTCTTCTTTCAACGTAGAAAAAAAAAACGAAAGAAAAAAAAAGTCGAATGTGTATGTGAGTAATTAAGGTTTTTCTTTACGTACATTATGGGTCTTTTTTTATTTTCAATATTTTAAATGAATTTTTTTAGGGAATTAATTAGGCCTAAAGGTAATTTATATAATTTTCTTTTTTAAGGGAAGAAAAACAAAATGACACGAAATAAATTTTTGTGAATTTAATTTGAAAAAAAAAAAAAAAATTAATGTAATTTATGAGTATTGAGTTTGTTTGTGATAATAGAGTTTAATTTTTTTCTTTGTTTTTTACTGTTTTCCTCATCCTAAATTAAGTGAAATTTATAATTTATGTATTAATTTAAAGTTTGAATTTTGTGTTTCAAGTTTTGTCTTGTGTCTTTTGTAATCGAAGACTATGAAATGGATTTTATGATTTTATCTGATGAACTGTTTTATTAATTAGTTTGAAAATGCATGAAAAATTCTTTAGAATAAATAAAATATTTTTAAAGAGATATAGTAACTCAGAACCTCTCCCATATTTTTGAACAAAGTCGAAAAAATTAACTTTTAGATTTTTTTTTTTTGTTCAATGAATAAGAAAAATTCTAAATATCGATTCACAAAACATCGGATCCGGTTTCTCTCCATCCGATCACATTCAGGCTTTGTTATTTGTTTCATGTTTGTATGTAATTTTGAATATATCTATTCACACAAATCCAGCTCAGTTGTTTCGGTCACAAATCATATACAAACACATATAAAAATGCCTGAATGTTTGAACCTGATCGAACGGATGGACCGGAGTCGAATCGGATGTCTATGAATCGACCCTTAAAAGCTTCAATTTGTTTTTCTTTGAATTTAGCTCATTTTAAAGTTTAATTTGCCAATTTTTTTTTTTTACTTTTTTTACACGTAATCATTTTTTATACATATTTTTTTCTTTTTATAATTTAAACAAGAAAAAAAAACTGAAAATTAAAAAAAAAAAAATAATTAGCCTATAAGAGACTTTAAAAGAGTAGAAATTTAAAAGAAAATAAAAGAAAAAGTTATAACCAAAATATACTAGAAATTATTAAATTTATGAAAAAATTTCAAATCATACGTAATCAAAATCTGGGAAAAATATACGAAAGAAAAAAAAAAAAAAACAAAAGTTAAAAATACATACGATTTATGAAAACTCATTAAAAATAGTTTACTAGATGTTATTTTCTCTTTAAAAAAAAAAAAAAAACAATATAAAATCAAATGTATTTTTATGTATAACAAATATGGCCTATTTATTAAGGAAATTACACTAAAATTAAAAAAAATAACATTACAGGTGATATTGATTACCAATTGTAGAAAGAAAAAAAAAACGAAATATTACTGGCAAAAATTAAGAAAGTGTAAATTAAAAAAAAAGGCACAAAATATAATTTATGTACCAGAAATGTAATGATTTATAATTAATTAATAATGCACATATAATTATTTAAAAGACAAAAAAAAAAAATAGAAGAAAAAAAAAACAGAAAAACGGTACTTAAAATATTATTTGTTTGCTTTTAATTTTTCTTGTTTTCTTAGTATAAATAAGATTTAACTGATTTAAAACAACAACAACAACAAAAAAAACACAAAAAATCATGAATAACAAAGCAATAAACACAGAAAATACACAACGCATTTATAATTCAATTTTTCATATAAATATATATAAAATAATTTTTTAAATACGTAAGAAGAAAAAAACAAATGTAAGTAGATTCATTGCACCTTAAAAAGAAAAGAAACAAAAATACCGTAAAATCGATAAAAAAAAAATAATTTTTTAAATCGGCCTCACAAATAATTTTTGATAACATTTTTATTTTTTTTTTTTTCGTTGCAGTTGCAATATTTAAATATTATAATTACAGAAGAAGATAAAAATACATACAATGAAATTAGTACACCCACACCAGGGGACATAATCAAATTATCTTGAGCCTTGCGAATCAAAAAAAAAATTTTTGTTTCTTGACTAATTCTTGGGATGGGATCGTTTTTTTTTTTGAGTCATATGTTCGGTGATGGGTGGGCTTAGACTAAGAATTTCGATCTCTGGTTAATCTATAATAATTTTAACAAAAATTCAAGAAAAAAAAAATCATAAAATGAACGGTAAATAAAATAAAGGTGTAACGAGACAATTTAAAAAAGCAAAGCAAAAAAAAATAAAATATATTTAATTTTAATGAGGTTTTTTTTTTTGTTTTGTAAGAATTTATATTTATATGTAAAACTAATTAAATAATTATTTAATCAATTAATTTTCTCATACAAATATAATTTTTTTTTTTTTATAAATTATTTAATTATTTTTTAAAATACATGTATTTCATAAATCCTATGTTTTTTTTTTTAACGTTAACTCATTTTTTTTTTTTAATCAAATTTTTTTGTATGAATCCTTTTTTTATATTTATCAGCAATTTTTACTCAAAAAAAAAAAAAAAAAAACACTAAAAATCATTATTATTTTTTTTCTAATTTTAATTGTATGCCATTTTATAATTTTTTTTCAATTTAAATGTGCATTTTTTTTACTTTTTTTTTTTTTTGAAAATAAAAATAATTATTAATTATTATTAAACGTAATATATTTATATACATATATAGAATGAGTTAACATCTAGTCTATATTCCAAATATTAGTAATAAAAAAAAAAAAGAATAAATAAAACAAAAACAAAAAAATAACTAGAAACTCTTATGTATTTTCAAATTACTCTTTTTACATACATTATATTTAACAAAAAAAAAAAAAAAACATAGTAACACATCCTAAAAAAAATAAGTATTAAAAAAAAAACATTAATTATTTTTTAAAAACAAAAAGTTAAAGAAATATTATTAAAAAATTAACCAAAATTATTTGTGTATTATTTATCCTTAAAAAAAAAAAACTAAACTGTAATTTTTATTGTCTCATTTTTTTTTGTTTTCTAATTAATTTTTTATTTGAATTTTGCTTAATTTTTTTTTTTTAATTTTTAAATATTTTTTTTTTTTATTAATTTAATTGCATTTTATATTTCATACAAAAAACTACGAAATGAATTTTTTTTTATTGTGTGCTCAATTTTGAATAATTTATTTAATATTTTCCATTTTTTTTTTATTTTTATTAATTTATACATAATTTTAAAAATTTAAGAAAAAAAAATACTGCTTTGAATTTGTTTTAAATTTTGTCTATTTTTTTTTTTTTCCTGATAATCACAAAAAAAAAGAAAAAAAATTCTGCATGCCTTTGTAATCAAAATGCAAAACATTACATACATAATTTACATATAAAATATATATTTTGAGGAAAAATAAATCTAATAATTAAAAACAACAAAAAAAAAACATTTAAATTAGAAATAAACATTATATACATACATATATATATATATAATTTACTTCAAAATATGTTCAAGTAAAATAAAATATTAAAAAACGAGTGATTAAAAAAAAAAAAAAGAAAAAGAACAAAAAAAAAAATGAAAATTTAAAAATAAAAACAAAAATTATAAACAGATTATTTATTTCAATAAAGTGATAAAATTAGTGCAAATGAGTTTTTATTTATAAGATTTCTTTAAATTTAATCCTTTATAATTAAATTGTAAGGAATAATCTAGAATTTGCATAAATGACCTTTGACCTTTTCGGTGTTTTCGAAAATGCAGTGATGCTGCTATGATACACAATTCAACTTCGAACCTCTATACGCAGAATTTTTTATAATGGAAGCATCACAGCATTTTCGAAAACACCGTTTATTTCTTTTCTTATTACTTTTGAATAAGGCTACCTTCTTAAACGCTCCAATACGTCAACCATATACAGTGATGTCAAAGCATCGCATTTTAAAACTTCAAGGTGATTTTTCCGATGATGGCAAAGTTGAGCAATTAGCACATCGTAAATAATCATGATACTGCCTACTACAACATGAACTTTTTCAGCAGTTTATCACGACAAATGCAAAGCAAATAGACGTTTAGGAAGACAGCCTAATTACCTACGACACGTAAAAACGACAAAGAGGTAAAGAGCTCTCATCTCACCATATTACAGTAACATAACATCCACATAATCCTTGATCAAAGCGAAAACACGCCCTACTCATCAAATATTTCGCAAAATAAATAAAACAATATTTTCTGTTATAAAAATACTTTTTAGTGAGTTCCTTTCTTTTACATAATTTCATAAAATTCTTCAACAATATTTTCTTCTTTCAATTATAAGTTCCATGCAAAATATAAAATATTCAAAAAGCATAAATAATTAAAATAAAAAAAAAAACAAAACATAAATCCTCTACTTTTATCCTTCTAGAATTTCTTCTTACACATTCAATGTGCTACTTTCGATTTCTTTTACAAGTTCATAATTTTCAGCTTCTTCACACATCGAATTAAATTCTTCAGCAAATTTATTAAGTTCCTTCTGTAAAACACAAAAAACCAAAAAAAAAAAGTACAAACAAATTTAAATTCTCTTGTCTTCTTCTTCTTTTTTTTAAAAAAAAAAATATCCTCATTTTATTTACCTTATCATATTGTGGTTTATCTGGTTTCTTACGTTGCTTTTTACGTTTTCTATTTTTACCCTCACCATCACCACCCTGTTCATCTTCTGGTTCACTATCTGTTTCATTGTCTGAGAAGAAAACAAAATATCGTCTTGGTTTTTTCTTTTGACGTGAATATGTCTTTTTAATTTTCTATTTAAAAAGAAAATTTAAAAAAAAAATAAATTAATATGTTGTCCAAAAGATAAAATCGAAGAAAAAAGAAAAATAAAATTAACATACAGTTGAATCCAATGTAGTTTCTGGATCTTGAAGTTCTCCAAATAGATCAACTGTAACAACAGTATCATTTGTATCCTTAGCAATTTCTGATTCATTTAATTCATCATAACTTTCAATTGCATCATTTTTCGCATCTACATCATTACCACCAGCTGGCACAGAAGTGCTGTTTATCATTGTTGAACTTAACATTTCATGAAGTTTTACTTGTTTTGATTTTATTTCACCAAATAATGGTAATTTTTTAACAGGTGATTTATTACGTAAATTACGTTGAATTGGTGGTAATAATTTTTGTAATTTTTGTAATTTTTTTTTTAGATGTGATTTTTGTGGTATTATTGTTGTATCGGTTGCTTTATCAGCATCATTTGATTCTTCAGTCTCTTCAATTTCATCAAAACCAAAATAATTTGCTGTAGTATCTTTATCATTTGATTTCTTTTTATTGTAATCATTATCAATCTGAATTGTATCTTCGGTATTTTCATTTAATTTTGATTTATTTAAAACAGAAGAAAGCTCATCAATACGTCTTGCTCGAAGAGGAAGTGGTGGTAAATTTATAACTTCAAGAATATTAATTTCCTTAAGTGGATTCCTTTTTCCAATTACTTTTGAGAATTGTCGAGAAGGAGTCGAGATACCAATATTTTGTTTTGATGACAAAATATCTGTTAATTTATTTTCTGTTGTTGTTGATGATGTTATTGTTCGATTTTGTTGTTGTTGTTGTTGCTGTTGTATAACTGGTGGAATATTTTCCGCATTCGATAAATTTTTTATTATTGAATCATTGAAATCAACACTTAAAAAAGAGTCGATATGAGAAGAATCATTTGGATTTATTGATGTCGTTTTACACCATGGTGATGATGGTAGAATTGGTGAAAATTTTACAGCTGAATTTCCTGCACCTGCATTTTTTTTTTTGGCAATTGGAGTTGATTGACTTACAAAGCTTTTTGCAAATTCCAAAAGTTTATTTTTATCTGTTGTTTGTGATTTATTCCTTAAATTGTTTACATTCCGAGGCAGTAAAGGCGAAGATGATGATGTTGATGGTAAACTTGTATTCATTGAAATGTCTGGAATACTTTCAATTTTGTCAAGTAAAGATTGATCCGTTGTAGCAGGAGCATTTGGTTCATTGTGGATGAGAGCTACATGTTCAATCTGTGTCTTTTCATTTAACAAATTAGAATCTTTGTTTAAATTTGTTGCAGTAGGTTTTACATCGTCATTAATTTTTTTAGATTTCAATAAATTGAGCTTCTTTGGGCTTATTCCGATATTCCTTTCAATTCTATACCATGTTCGTGATGTATTTAAGTATCTCTTTTTCTTAGTAATTGTTTGTGTTTTAGCTCTTTTACTTTTATGTTTTATTTGAACTTTACCCTCTTTGGCTAACTTTTCAAATAATGTCATATCTTCCGTTTCTGATGCACTCGGCTGAGATACCTGAAGTTCATAAATGTCGTCGTCTTCAATTGTTTCTGGTTTTTTTGTTGATGATGGTTTATCAATTTTAAGATAAGAACTTAGAATCTTAGTTTTTTTCTTCGTTGGTTTTTTAAACGATGGCACATATCCTATCTCACCACTTTCTTCATTGACTGGTTCATCGACTTCCATTAGAATGTCTTCTATTTCCTTGTTGCTTAAATTTTTAGAGGTATCAAAATCCGCGGTAGATTTTATTGGTGAACTTTGAATTTCTTGAACTTTTAAATCATCTTCTTCGATTTTTTTTCTTTCCATTCCTTTCATCGACGCAGATTCATTTTCAATATATTTTACACTTTTACGTGTTATTCTTCTAACTGGTGTACTTTCATTATTTTCCACAGACAATATTCTTTGTTTTCGAGTTACTCGTTTAACACTTTCTTTAATTGGTGTATTCAAGTTTTCTTCATTCTCAGAAGACTTGGATAATAAACTCTGATTTTCTTTAACTACTTCGTTCTTTTTCTTTTTGGCTGGTGTCGATGCATTCTCACCCACGTTGCCCCTTTTCCGGGTGACCGGTTTTAAATTTTCTTTAACTGATACATTTTCTTCAACCTGGTTATTAGCTGGTCTGGGTGTATTTCCAACAGCTCTGAATTTTCTTCGTGTTACTCTTGTAGTAGGTGTAGAAGCTTGTGCATTGTTGTCCACCTGAAGAAGTTCTGATATGGTATCCTTTGTTCCTTGAGCATCATCAGCTGATTTAGAAGTAGTAGGTGTACTTGGTATTTCATTTTTCTTCGCCGTTCTCAATGATAATTTCGCAAATTTCGTAATATCAATAGTTTGTTTGACTGGTGTGGATTCATCATTATGTACTTCAGGACTTTTCAATGATAATTTTGCCGTTTTTCGTGTTACTCTTCTAAGTGGTGTACTCATACCTTCATTTTCTACATCTTTCATTTGATAAAAACAAAGAATAAAAAGATATTTCATTTAAGTGAATAAAAATTAGAAATGAAATGTGTATGTACCTACAAAAATAAATAAACATGAATCATGAGAAAAAGCAATAGAATTGCAAAGAATAAAAGAAGGCAAAAAATAAAAAAAAAGCGAAAATTCTAAAAACTAGAAAAAAGAAACTAAAAAATGAAAAAGTGAAAATTTAAAAAGCAAAATGTGTTTGAAAAAAGCTCAATAAATCAACTAATGAAATGGTATAGACTTGAGACATGCAAAATTCACTTACTAAGATCAGCCTTCATTGTTATATTTTGGTCCAATTCGAACAGATTTTTCTTTGAAGGGTTCCGAATACAATCTAATAAATTTTTAGATTGTTCCTCTATTAATTTTGAGACTAGAATTATTATCAACAAATTGATTGTAGATTTTATTTAAAATAATAAAAACAAAACTAAATATTTAGAATAGTAAAGTTCAAATTAGATCTTAAAACAGTAAAAATTATTCACTACACCAACAAATACTTTTTATCCTACCTGATTCTCGATTAATTCTCACAGCACATTTTCTTCCAGATGATTTGTTCAATATCAATTGCTCCGACACAGATTTAGCGCCAGAATTTATATTGGTCAATTTTGGAGTACGTGCACTACGTCTATTAACCATATTCGAATCTTTTCAACACTGAAATCATAAAATTATAGTTTTTATAAATATTACGAACTAAAAATTACACAAAATTAATTTTATTATTTCAAAAGCACTGGGATAATAAACACTTTATGAAAATAATAAACTGCGTTTCATTTATATGACAGCGCGGTCGCGTCCTTTTTTTTTCTTTTTTGTTTTCTATTTTTTTCCAGCTTTCAGCTGATTTGCTGAATTGTTTAAAATATTGGGGAACTGTCAAATCAAAAAATGAGACTTTAAAAATGGAAAAGTAATGTTGAAATGGTAATTCTATAGTATTGTTTAGTTTTGCATACTTTTGAGCGTTAATTGAAATTTTCAAAATATGTATTCAAATCTATCGTAACCGTTATAGCACATTCTAGGATCTCTAGGATCCTAATTTTAAATTTAAATAACGTATATTTTTCAATTTCTCAGGGACAAGTCTTTATTCTATTTGTTTGTATCATGGACGTTAAAAAGATCACAAAGTGAATTATGTGAATATTTTTTAGAAAATGAAAATATTTATTTTAACCTTTTTTTTGAAAATGATCTCCTTAATCAAAGAGTTTTGTTAGATTTCAGACTAAAAATTAACCAATTTAAAAAATTAATCAACAACTTTTCTCTCGTAGTTTTGAATATTTTACTAATAAAGAATTTAAATAGCACGAGATTCTGAAAACTCAATTAGAATTTCCAAACAATGGCATTTGAAACATTTTATATGATAATTGAATTTTGCAAAAAATATAAATATGTACAACAATTTTTGTGATAATTATTGAAAATTATTCCGCAGCAATTGTAGCTCGTAATACACCTATTAGGTTTCAATATATGTGTAGTATGTAAAATATGTTGTGTATCTTGTAAAAGTTTCGATTTAACATAATAAGAACACAATTTTTCAAATAATTTTTCTCAAAGCTTCCAAAATAAGTGCATTAACTTACTCAAAATCGAAATTTCCGTAAATAAAACAAACTATTTCACTCGGAAAATAATAAATAAATTTAAGTGTTGTGAAAAAATGTGCTACATTTAATATGTTTTTGTTTTTTTTTTTTACTTTTTGAGAATTGTTTATCAAATTCTTTTTACACTCAATTCGGATCAATAAATAAATTCATAAATGTTTTTCACGTGCGAAAATTGATTATGCTTTATCATTGTATGAATAACATCTGCTTGTACGGTTTATTGTTGTTTGATGAATTTTCCATAAACATAAACAAAAAAATAAACAAAATCAATAAATTACTTATTTTATTTTAACTATCTTTTCGTTTTTTATTTTTTCTTCATATTTTTTTTATTAGCTAAAAATTTTCGTCTAGAAGAGTAAAAAAAAAATACAAAACAAATGACGTAAATTTGTTTAAACAAATAAAATGTAAATAAATTGTTCATGTAATTGTTTTTTTTTTTTTTAAATTTCTTTAATTTTTTATTTCTACAAACATTTTTTAAGAAATATGTACATAATTTTTTTCTTCTCGTTGTCAATGAAACAAATCCAAAGTTTAATTCGCAATTATTCAACTCGACACAACTATAAACAGTTAGTAAGTAATTTTTAGAATAATTTTTTTTTAATAAAATAATTAAATTTAAAGTACATAAAACCAACGAAGAAAAAAAAATTACCTAATTGTATAAAATTTTATTTAATACTTAAAAAAAAAATACATGATTTCTGTTTGGTTTAAATTTTTTCATCATAAAAAGGAGACTAAAGACGCAAATGGTATTCAAGTGTTTTTTCTCTAAGTAGATTTTCTTCCTATATCTTTGAAAAAAAAAAAGCGTTAACGATATTTTTGGACTTAAACTGCATGAAAATTTGACTTATTAAAAATTTTGTTTTTTTCTATTTTACATTTTTCTGCTGTTGTTTCTACCCTGTAAAGAAATTTATCGTTATCCTTTTTTTTTAAATGTTCATTCTAATCAGCCAAAATAAATTAGTTGTAAAGCGTATTTTTTAAGTGATAATGTAGACTTTTATTGGTACAAATTGATAGACATTTATACACAAAAATCATCTTAAATCCTTTTAATTTCACTGTTATGGATCAAAAACTTTTGTGTCAAAAAACGGGCAATTTCAAAAATTGATAATGGTAGTTATATCATAACAACAAAAAGTAAATCTACCATATTCGATAATTTAACAGTTAACCATATTTGAATATTTATTTTTTCGGTAAAGGTTATGTTAGATTAGATTAGAGATTAGACTAGAGAACCAGCTTTGGTTATGTTACTACAGTGATCAAATTTTTTTAATGGTTGATTTAATTACTCACCATATTAGTGAATTTTCGAATTTCCCCAACCATTTTCATTTATGTACATGTTTTCATAAATATATACGAATATGAATTTCACTCTCGTTACTGCTGTTAATGTGTGTATTTCAAGCGGTCTGCATAAAATGACACCTAATGTAAATTGATTAAATATCATTTAGAACAGTGAATTTTCTCCCAATCTCTGGCACCATCGTTTCAAAAAAGGATAAACAGCTGTGAAAATCTAGAGAAAAAAAAAATTTTTTTAAAAACTTTAATTTTAAAAATAATTTTTATTATTTCATTTATACATTTATGTACACATTACAAAATCATATTATTATATTCTTTTTTGTTTTTCTTATTTAAATTTTTTTTTTTTATTTTAAAATGTACTGTATAACATTACTTTTTTTTCTTTTTCTAATTATTTTTAACATGTAGAAAATATTTCATTATATATTTTTTTTTTCTTCATACCTACTTAAATTTAAATACAAACAAATTATTTGAAATTAAACAAAAAACAAAAAAAAATATCTTTAAAAAGAAAATGTTACATACACATATTATTTTTGTGAAAATATATTTTTAATGCATAATTCTCAAAATAAAACAAAAAAAAATAAAAAAAACACATATACAAAAATTATGCCGCATATTTCACACTCTCTAAAATCACATAATACACAAGAAAATATAAAATAATAAATAGATTATAAAAATTAAAAATAAAAAATACATATATTATAAAAAAAAATATTATTATTATGTAATTTGTGATATAGAATTTGTTAAATTAAGAATATTTTCTTTTTGTTTTTTTTTCATATAAACTATATTTTTTTTTTTATTTATTCGTTTTGAATTTTTTTTTTAATTTTAAATTTATGTAATTTAATATTAAAATTCAATAAATTTATCATTTTAATACGTGAAAAATGATCAAATATTGAATACTAATATCATTAATTTTTTTTTGTTTGTCTTGCAAAACGTTTTTTTTTTTTATTTTGTCTTGTTTTTTTTTTTCATAAATTTTAAGGATCGGTTACAATTTTCATGCTTTATTCAATTTTCCAACTAAAAAATAAAAAAAAAACATTTCTGTATTTAAATCCTAGTTACAAGCCTAAAAAATTTCTTTTAGATATTTAAATTACTTTTTTTTTTAAAAAACTAGATTAAAAAAAAACAGATCCGTTTTAATTAATTTAATAAGAAAGGTGAATAAAACATGCGATCGAATAGTAACCAAATAAATCTGAATACATATTTTAGTTTAACATAAATTATTTTATTTGAATGATTTTGTTTTTTTTTTTTTTTTTTAAGAATGTTAAAGCCTATGAATAATTTATAAATTTTAAAATAAAAAATTTTTTTTTTTTTAATTTCTCTTAGAACAATTTTATTTTTTTTATAGAAGAAAATAAAAACGTATGGCTCGACATGCGTGAAAAAAAAAATCACTTAAATTTTTTTTTTTATTATTTTAGTGATGATTTCATGATGATCATGATTTTTGAATAATGAAATTTTGAGCTTATGAAAGAATTTTAATTAACGACATTTTTTTTTCAATTTTTTTTTTTGTTTGTTTGTCAAATTTATGTTTAAAATTTTTCTAGATCCACTTATCTCGGTTTTAATGCGAAAATGCGGTAATTTTAATGCTAGATAGGTTTCACAGATAAATTTTAAAAAAAGTTTTAAATTTCACATTGAATTTGTGTAATTTCACAAATTTCACAATTGATAACTGTATTTTTTTTTATTATTATTATTTAATTTTGCAATTTTCACAATTTAAAAACTATTCTTTCACATTTATAGTTATTATTATTATTTCGGAATTTTTATGTTGAATTTGAAATTTAAATTAGTACCTCTTACTGCGAAATAGTAGGAGAAAATTTTTTAAAATTCAGTTTAAGCTTTCACTGTGAAACCAGCCATAAAATTTTATTCTAAATCAAAATTATGAAAGATAATAAAAATTTTTAATAAAATGGTTTTTATAAAATTTGTCTTAAAAACATTTTAAAATTAAAACATTACATTAAAAATATTTAGACTAGGTTTTTAAAACATATCTCTTTTTTTTTTAACGAATTTTCATTATTATTATTTTTTTTTTTAATTTTTTATGTCAAACAATTATTAAATCTAAAATTATTAAAAATATGTTTAATATCTTGCTAACTAATTATTCTTATAATTTTTATTTTTTTTTTAAATATATTAAAGTCATAAATACTTAAGAAAGAGAAGTTCACTAAATACAAAAAAAAAAAAATAATAAAAGAAAAATAATATTTTTTACAGAACATATACCAAAGAAAAATGCCTAGAACAGAAAGTATTGATAAAACAATAAAATTAGAAATTATTGTATTTTAAAAATTATATTTTTATTTTTTTTTTTTTTTACTAATTTTTGTTTGTTTGTTGTTTTATGATTTAAATAAATTGAAAAAAAATAAAATATAAAAGAAAAAATTAGAACACTTACGGAAAAACAAACTAATTATGATTTTTGGTGTTATGAATTGGAAAAAAAAAAAAAATTGTTTTTATTTTTTTTTAAATTACATGAAATTTATAATATTGAGGGTATCATTTTGAAAAATTTGTGCACTATAATATATTACAAAGTGAAAAATAAAAATAAAAAACTGTTTAAAAAAATAAAATAAAGGTACTTATAGTGATGTGATTTTTTTTTTTTTTTTTTTTAAATGTTTTAACACACAAACTTGTTACAATATCATTTTACTTTTATTTCAAACAAAATTCTTGACCTTTTTATTTTATTTTAATTAATTAATTTTTTTTGTTGTTTGTTTTGTTGATGAATTTCAATTACAATGTAATTGATATTGTATACATTTGTCTTGTAGCACAAAAACATAACCTATTCACCTTAAATAATTTACTAAATTGTCTTTTTTTTTAAATTTATTATTTTTTTTTTTTTCAACTTAGAATTGAACTGAATTTAAAAAGAAAGAAAAATTATGGTGAAAATATTAAAAATTTCTGAAATATAAGGGATCTTTTTCGAATTTTTAATAATTAAAAAAACCTAATATTGTGGATACACTTGGCTCATATTACAATATCAAAATTATAATTTACTTTTACAAAAGTTTAATTTATTCTAAAAAGTCATATAAAAAAAATGGCAGTCGTTAAAATAATTTTATTCAATTGTAATTTTACTTCTTTTTTTTTTCCCGAAAAAAAAAAAATAAGTATTTAAAAATTCTGTTGTAAAAAGTAGAAAAATTTAAATGATTTTAACAGAACAATGGGTTTATTTTTAAACACTAGCATTTAATTTCAAAATTATAATATACTTTAATATTAGAATTTGAACCAAAATGTGTCATTAATTTTACGTTTAAATTATTGCATTAAATAATTTTTATGGGTTTTTTATTTTATTTTTAACAAAAATCGAAAATCATCAAAAAATTTAATCATACATTTTTAATGTTTAACATGTGCTATATACGTTTCTAAAAATAAACAAAAATAAATTATTGTTTTTGTTTTTTTTTTCTCTCCTGAATATTTTGTTTTGATTTCTCTTTAATAAAAATTTTAAAATTTCCTAAAAACAATAATTTGTTTTTGTTTTTTGTATTTTTTTTTATTGCAAAATAATTTTTGTTTTTTTTTAAATATTCAAGAGAAAAACGAAAAATGTAATAAAAACCAGTTTATTTTTGTTTGTTTATAAATTTAAGCTTTTTTTTTTTTTTTGAAGAACCTGAATATATGTAAAAAAAAAAAAGAAAAAAGTAAAAACAACATTTGTGTAATAAAGAAATATTCTATATAAAAAACAAAAAGACTTAGTGAAAAATTACTCTAAACTTACATTATTCGTTAATTTTAAATTTTTTTAAAACTACATAATTATTTTTTTCTAATAAAAAAATTTTTTTTTAAAATTAAAATTAAAATTTACTTTTTACAATGATACCCTCAATATTTACATATAACAAAAATAAAATATATATATATATTCTATACACATTACGTACGTATTTACAAAATATATAGACACTTTTATGCTCAATATAAATGATTTTTATATCCTTAATTTTTTGTTTTTAAAACTAAAATTAATTAATTTATTTAATTATTATTAATTTTTTTTTTTTTTAATTAATTTTTATTTCTTTTCTTTTTTTGTTTTAACTAAATAATCCTAATACAATTAAAAAAAAAAAAATGTAATTTCTAAATAAAAAAATTAAAAAAAAAAAAATAAATTTGTTCTAATTAATTTTTTTTGTTAAATCATTTTTCTTTTTATAATTTTGTACATAGAAATTCATAAATAATACAAAAAATATTGATGCATTTAATAATAATAAACATGATATAAATTTTGAGAATTGACATTGTGTTGACATTAAGGCACGTAATGTATGAACGATGCACAATACAAATTGAGCCTGAAAAATATAAAAAAAAAAGTAGTCATTAAGTAATTAAATAATTATTTAAATAAATTAAAAACAAAATAGTGTGAAATAATTTTAAATTAAACAAAATTATTGATAAATAATTAATGTAAAAAATTGTACACACAATTAGTTTGACAAAAAAAACAAACAAACATTTTCTATTTGGAACTGGATCTATTTGTTTTTTTTTTTTTAATTTTTTTTATTTGTGACAATAATTAAAAATGTTTTTAATGGAATTTTACTGTAGTAGGTAATTTATCCAGTTCAGTTAGATGTTTTTCTTCAAATAAATTTTTTTTTTTTTTAATAGAAAATTTTTATATAATAGATATGTAAATAAGTAATAAGCTAACCTTTAGATTCTAATATTCTATAGAACAAATAAAAATCAAATTTTTACTTAAAAAAAAAAAAAATAACTTAAAGCTTGAAAAACAATATTAAGTAATTTTTTTTTTCATTAATATTTTTATTTAATAACAAGTATTTAACAAAAAAAAAAAAAGCAGGATATTAAAGAGAAATAATTAAACATGAACGAGAAAAAAAAAACCACAATAATACAAAAAGACGTAATAAAAGAGCAATAACCGTTTTCTAACGTCATTATTATTCTCTTATTATAACGTGATATTCTTAATACAGGTAAGGTAACAGAAAAACAAAATTAATGAAATAAGTTTAATAACAGATATCATTAGAATACGCATATAAAATATGAGGTAAAGTATTCGGGTCATGATCCTCTCAAAAATATTACTTGAATCTTCAAAGTTTTTTGCTGAAAGATCGCGCAATAAGAAACAATCTCATGAAATGTAGTGGATCATATGGTTTATCACTTGATGCTTTTACCCTATAATTATTATAATACATATGTGCACTACTGTAATATCAATTTCACCGAAATTTTTATTTTTTATTTTTCTATTTTCTATTTTAATAAATTTTTTCTTTTGTACAAAGGTTTTTATTGTTGACAAACTATTGTATAATCTGACAATGCATTTAATAAAACTATAATTAAGCATTACAAATTACACAATTATTATATATTGTAAATATTTTCACATGTTTAAAGTTTTCTTAAAAATTTCCGCCAATTAAATTTTTTTGTTGTTGCTGCCCTCAAATAAATTCTAAGAAGTCTAATGAATATTCTGTAAATTACAATTTAATTTTTAATGGATTAAATTTTAATACAATTTTCTAATTAAATCTTACTACGAGCACTTCTTAAAATTTCTTTAGTCATCAAGGTATTAGGAAAAAACCCGCAATTGAAAAGTAGATAATTTTTTTTTTTCAGGGACGAAATTTCTATTCAGTTTTAGTGTGGAACTTGAATGTAATCCGAAAAATATTAAAATTTAATCCACAATTCTAGATTCTATCCATTTTTCTGCCTTATGTAACCAAATTATTAACTCAAGTAGAAAAAAAAAAAAAGAAAGAAAAACCAGAATCCTTGAAAAAATTACTTTTTTCTATAATTGAAAAATTTTAAAAAAAATTAAATACACATTAGAAATTTGAATTAAAGTAAAAAAAAAAAAAAAGTATTTTCGGAAGTTAATCTATCTAAAAAAAAAAAAAAATTACAATCTTTATAAATTCTGCTCATACATTTTGTTATTTTTTTTTTTTATCGCCTTCATTTTCTGTGCTTACTTTTTGTTTTTTTTTTTTTTTATTTTTTCATTTTTAAAATTTAAATGACATATAAATTAATTTAATTTGGTCATACAAAGGTCAAGAGTTAATGTGTATAGTTGTATTCTATCTACTTTTTTTAAAAAAAAAATCTTTTTTATTTTCTTTTAATTTTATTATTTTTTCCCTGAGATCTCAAGTAGAATTTCCTTTTAAAAAAAAAACTTTTAAAAAACATTTTGTTTTGTTCAACAACAACAAAAAAATCATGTAAACAAGAATTATTTTTTATTTTATTGAAATAATTGAATGATTCTTTTATATTGTCATATATAAATGATTATTTTTGAAATAATGATGATATGACGACAATATTTTTTTTTTTTTTTTCACAACAGATACATCAAGATTTGTTTTCAATTTTTTTTTTTTTTATTGTTTTTCTTAATAAAATTTTACCATGAACCTTCAAGGTAAGGAAATAAGAAAAATATTAAATTTTTTTTATTTTATTTTTTTTCAAATGAATGAAATAGTTTTGTTTTTCGATTTTCATTCTTTGATTTAATTTTATTTTATAAAAAAAAAAAAATTACTATTATTTGTTAATGGAATTAACAGTTCATTAAACTATTTTATTTTTTTTTTTTTTCAAATTTTTTTTTCATAATAAATTTTATGATTTTCCTTACTTTACTTCTTGTAAAATGATTTTAATAAATATTTTTTTTTTTCGTTGAATAATTTATTTATTCTTTTATTGGAAAGGTTATTGTACAGTTAATAAAATTTATTTAGTAATACAATATAGTACCTTCTATAATATATAATTATGCTTAGATGTATAAAAAGAAAAATAAATAAAGAAAACAAGAATCTCAAGGGAATCTACCTATATGATAATCACATACGTAGAAGAGATAATCTTTTTTACTGATTTAAATTTTCACAGTCAACGGTCATAATATGAAATAAATTTATTGTATTTATTAATACTGTTTAAGATGTTATTAGACTTTGAACGAACTTTATTATTTATGAATTTTATAAGCGTGTGAGTATATCATTTATGTATATAAAATAGATTTAAAGAATTTTTTTTTTTTGGCTTTTTTACGTTCCGATCACACTTTGCGATATGACTATATTCAACAAGTCTAGTGTAGTGCTTGCAGTGCTTGGAATTTATGAAACCATTAATAAAAAATTACTTTAATATCCTTTTCTCATGATGATAGCTTTAAAAAATAGTCTTACTTGTTAAAGAGGTCCTGTTTGGGTTTGAATTAATGAGCAGTTCTAAAAACCACATCGTCAATTTGTTAATACTCGATGAGGTCTTGAAAAATTGACAGGATTTTAAGATTAAAAATTTTAAGTTTGAACTTTAATATGTAGGAGGTTTAAGTATTCTTCATCAATGATTATGTAGTAGCTAAGAACAGCTAGCGACATGGCATTCGGTAGGGTAGCTCAATGGTTTAAGAGCATTACCCCGGCAAGGTAAAAGTTTCGTGGTTCGATTCCCGGCCGAGTCGAATGTCGTTTTTCATGTTTTTCAGTTACTACAAATAATAATGCGACCAGCACTAAATACAAAATAATTCATCTTCATTCAAAGAGTGATGTTCACTCACCCATGCTATTTTCTTATTGTTTCACTGAAAAATCTTTTTTATTTCTGAATCTTTTCTCTCTCTATAGAAATTTTATACATTTTTATGCTTTGTAAGGATATTTCAAGGAACACATTATTCTATTACAATTTTTCGACTTTTTTTAATTTTCAAAAAAAATTAAATTTTAATTTATCTGTAGCTCTTTTTAAGAATATTTACATTAATTTTAGAAATTTTATTCTATATAAGAATTTTTCAATTTTATCTTAAATCATGGGAAATTCAATATCAATTAAAACAGGTAAAATTAAAAATAAATATAACTTAGGAGAAAAAATCAAATAATTCAAAATATTTTGACTTTGAATTTTTGATTAGGGGCATGTACGGAAATTTTTTCAATCAATGTTAGGACTTGTTTATTTAAAAATTACGTACTTTGTTGTAATTCCCCTTTGAAAAAAAACATGAATAAATTGAAATTAAAATCTAAAAATTGCTCGTGGCAATTCTGAATAATTTTTTTTTTCAACTGGTTATTGATTAAAGAAAAATGATGCAGTTTGTATTTTAAAAAAAAAAAACAAAACACAAAAAACAACGTTCTACGTCTTTTGTTGTTTGTAGAAAGCTAATCACGATTTTTTTTTTTCATCTGATGATAAATGGAAAATTCGAAAATGAGTCGAAACAGAGAAATTTTCATTTTTTGTTTATAAATTCAGTTTGGGCGTAGTGAAAAAAAAAGTCAAAATTAAAATCTTACTTGCAAAGTTAGTTCCCTTGAAAAATTAGATGTTTTCTTGCTGAAAAATTAAAAAAGATATTGTTTTTTCTTCTGTGAACCATAACGTAAGGACTTTTATGAGCATAGCACTGAAGCATGAAGGATGTAAACAGTTACGAGAATAGATAAAGATATGACTTAATTCAAATTTGTA
Source organism: Bombylius discolor (assembly GCA_939192795.1). Taxonomy (NCBI): domain Eukaryota; kingdom Metazoa; phylum Arthropoda; class Insecta; order Diptera; family Bombyliidae; genus Bombylius; species Bombylius discolor. The sequence continues at coordinate 37,195,238 of OW584241.1, read as the reverse complement.
ATTTTAATGGTTTGGAGGTAGTACTATACCGCCCCAAAGTATATTGTTCGAGTTTTACTTGTCCTGTCGTGCTAAGAGTAATTGATTGATTCATATATGCTGAGACATTACATAATGATAATAATTTTCACACATAATTTTATCTAGCAGACAATCATTAAAATTCACAAAATGAAAAATGATCAACTTGTATTTTTTCATCTCACAATTTTAATTTCATTTTCAATTTCCTAATTTTCCTGTTTTATTTTGTTTGAATTCTTATTACTCTATTAACACTTTTTTTTAAAAAAAAAAAAAAACAACTGTGGTGATGCATGCATGCATTACCTGATTTACCTGTTCTAATATATAACCAGCAGAATTATAGAAATTGGGTAATACTTATAGCTGTGGCTGTCTAAAAATCTATAAAAATGTTGTTTAAAACTAGCATGTGTGCTGTTGCAAAGCAGTTGCATTTTCTTTTTGAAAAAAAAAAAAAAAATTCATTAAGATACGACATGAACATCGTCTGTGGTACATACTCGCGTACAAACTTATAGAAAAATAAATTTTCCTTATACCCTCATATGAATTGAATACTAATGAATAGAATTCAAACATTTTTTAAGAAAATATATTTGTATGTACGAGTATGTAAAGAGTTGATAAATATTTTAAACTGACAAATATCTAAAAAAAAATTTATTATCACAGATATTTGAAAAAAAAAATATTTCAATTCGTCTTTGTTAGATACTTCTAAATATAATAATGTACCTCATACATTTATCTACATATATGTATATAGGTAGATGTTCTCGTATTCATATTATGGTTTTAATATTAACAATATATATATTTTTTTTTCGCTTCATAAAGACTGTATCTATAACCTACTTAAACAATCGGAAACTGTGACTTAATATCAAAAATATATAAGATCTTGTATTCATAGAATGTTTTTTTTTTAAATTTTGCAATAATCAACAAATCTTGAAATTTTTGTCTATTTCATTTTACCTTCACTTGCAAAAAAAAAACAAAAAAACAAAAAAAAAACAAAAAAAAAAAAAACAATTTTCAAAAAAAGAAGTAAAAAAAAAAAAAATTCGGATTTCATATCACAAAGATTTGTTACTTAAAAAATTGCTACTTCTGAAGCTGATGCTGCTGTTTGGTATGTACATACATATTTATATCTGCATACATGAGTGCATATGTATATAAGATTATATTATATTAAATAATATAATGTAACATTTTTTTTTATATACATATATGTATGTACAATTTTAATGTTGATTGCGATTATAATCGTCTCGACATTTTCAAGCAGGTTCAAATTGAAAACTGGTAATGAAAAATTTCGAAATATTTAATGTCGGAACACTTGAAATTAAAAAAATAATAAAAAAAAAACAAAATATAAATAAAAGATATTTTTTATAATAAATTTACAAAAAAAAAAAAAAAAAAAAGTAATAAAAAATAATAAATTAATGTAACATGTATGTTATTTACGTATTAATTCCACATATGTGATTTTAAACAAAAAAAAAAAAATTGTATATACAATTAATTTTTCTAAGTATGTACTTTAAATGAAACACTGAAATATTCACTATTTTTTTTTTTTTTAAAGTTTGATATTCGACCTAGAGCAGACTAAAAATGCGAACAAGTACAATACCATCATCATTATCAATAGTGCATCTCATCAACCCGTTAATATATGAAATGCATACCAAATACACATACAAAACAATCTAATTGGACAATGTAATCAAAAAAAATTTTAAAAAAAGTCATTTATTTAATTATTAAAAATAATAAATTTTTTTTGATGTACTCTATCAAGCCTCGAGGATAATTTCAAATTAACATTTCATTTTGTAGGTCTCTGTTAGATGTGTGTTAAAGAAATAAAAGAAAAAGGTAAAAAACAAAAAAAATAAATCATCTTGTGAATGAATGTTGTTTGTTTTTTTTTTTTTTGCTCATTAAAATAATAAACTGTTTATTTTTTTTTTTTTATTCAAAAAAAAAAAAAAAAACTAAAACGTAAATTTTACCTCATACATATTAACCGTAATTATAAGTATCTTTTATTTTTGTTATTGTAGATAATTTTGTATAATGTTATGTAAACAATTATAAATTTTATTTAAATTCGAATAAATTCCAATGGTTATGATGCAAAAATTCAATATATGTATCTCCCAGAGACTATTTATATTATAAAATTGTGCGTCACAACGAATTAAAGCAAATTTTTTTTTCATTATTATTATTGTTTTTATTTTTTTATTTTTATTTTTTACAAAACTTGTTATTTGATAATTTTCATTATACCTATAGGGTCTACACAAAAACATTTTTTTTTTTCATGTTTTTCTCTAAATCCATAATATTTAACCTAATTAACAGAACGTCATATATGGTTTGACTACGGTGTAGCTAAGAAAAAGCTTATAAAACTTATTGGATTCCAATTTAAAAAAAAAAAAAAAAGGATTAAACTCAGTATATGAGCGTTCATTTTATCCTTCATTTTATGAGTCTTTCAATGCTTCTCGAAGTACAAAGTATATACAAAAAACGGCCATATTTTTTGGACATCTAAACTATAGCAAAAAAAATAAAATTTTTATCTTCATTCTTTACACGTGAAAAAAAAAACAGAGAGCTCAAAACTTTAAAATCTAAATCGAATGAGTAACAAACTAAAACTTTAATACCACTTTTTTTTTTTTTTTATTTCTATTTGTTTTTATGAGTAATTAAAGTAAATTACGCGTTTAATTTTTCAAAAAAAAAAAAATATAACATAAGTATGATAAATTGTTATTTTTTTTTTTTAAAAAAAAAGTATAAAAATTCAATCACGGTCAATTTTATTTTATTTTCATAAATTCCACATTTGTAAAAAAATAAAAACAAAAAGCCAATCACACATTAAAATTTAATTTTCTTTTCTATTTCACAAAAAAACTTTTCATTGTCAATGTTTTGTTTTTTTTTTTTACGTAAAACAAAAAAAGTTCATAAATTTATGAAATATATTTTTTTTTTAATCGATATATTTCTTTTGAATATTTTAATTTTCATTTTTTTGATAAAATAGAATTTGTAAAATTTTCAAAATAAATTATTGTTGCCTTGAATTTTATGTTGTAGTAAATAAAAAAAACGTGCAGTGTAGGAGTTCCGTTTTTTTTCAAAATTTCGAAAAAAAAAATCATTTTTTTCGTAGTGAAAAACCTACGTTTTTTTTTTGTCGTTAGATTGAATAACCTAATCAAAGGTAAAAATTAATTGATTTACAGCTAAAAATATGAATCCTTCACCTAATTCATCTTTTGCTCTTATTAATTTATCATAGATTTTTTTTTTCAATTAAACTTTTAAATAGTTTTTTTTTTTGTTTTTTTTTTTTCAAAAATCACTTTTAAAAAAGATTTAAAGAAAAAGAAAACATAAATTTTAATAGAAAAATCGTTCCTATTTGAAAAAAAATGCAAGAAAAATTTATTTGATTTCAAAAATTAAAATTACAATTTAAAAAAACAAAAAAAAAAACACATACATATTACACATATTAATGTACTACATCAATGTATCTTATATCTTATTTTATTGCAGGCATTATCCGTTAAAAAATTCGATCATATATAAATTATTCATACATTCATTATCCGTTAAAAATAATTATGTCACATATTAATTAACCGTATGCACACACACACACACTCATGTGTTGTGTATATATAAACAACATATTCATTGACAATTTTAATTTTAAATTAACAATGTGATATATACTTGATTTTAACTTGATTTTATTTACCTTATTTTAATTTAATTTAATTTTTTTTTTTTTCGCTTTCATTTTATGTAATTTTTTTTTAGGGAATTGCAAACTTGTCCTATTTACCTAATGATCGACTGTATAAATACAATTTAATGGAACACATGTTAATATGTATTGAAAGTACAACGACCACATATGATCTTTAAAATGCATTTTATTATGATCAATTTTAAATCCATTATCTTTTTTGATCAATTGGAATTTTTTTTTTTTTATTTTTTATTTTATGAAATAACATACCAACTCTCATCGATTGATAGATTCCAATCATGGAGGAAAAGATCTTGTGTTGTGTGTGTTTTTATTGTAATGTAGGTTAAAATACTTGTATTACAAAAACAACAACGAAAAAAAAAAAAAAGTGAATTTCTTGTATATGTATAAAATACAACAATAATATATATTTTGTTGTTATTGTTGTAATAAGATGCTGTTATGCAGGTTTTAATAAAAACGATGAGATAACTTTTTAACACTGGTACTACTGCACTACTATATGATGTACTAGACATTCAACTTCATCAAACAACAATAATATCTCAGTTATTATAGTTATATGCTATGTATATAAACAACACAACAGTAAAAAGAAATATATATAGATAGATATTATTGCAATATTTTGATGAAATATTTTGTATCTTTATATATGATTGTTCATTGTATGTATCTGTATATCGTATATATGATTGTAATAATTTTCTTATAAAATCAATCATTTATTTTACAGTTTTTTTTTTGTTTACGTTGAAAAATTATACTCATATACAAACAAACTAACAACAATAAAATGAACTTCAAAATGTCAAAAATTGCCGATTTCATATGAAAAATTTCATATTTTTATATAGATACATATATACATGAATATATTTTTTCAGTTTTATTTATTAATAAAGCAAAAGATATTATATATTATTGCATAAATATCTTCACCATAATATACTAGATATAATTGCATATATATTTTGTTTGTATGTATATTAAATAGAAAATTCACCTTTAAAAATATACAACAGTATCTATAAAAAAAAAATACGTAGGTATTCATAAAGATAAATTTTATATATGTACAGATACATCAGATAAGATACTTTATCATAAAAAAAAATTTTTTTTTTATCGATATAATGTAATAATATGTATATAAAAATTGACTAATACAAAATACCGTTAACCGTTATACATTTAAAAAAACAACAACAACAACAACAAAAAGGAGGTGTGTGCAATACAGTAACTTGTGTTACACGGATGGCGGGACAGAAATAAGTAACTTTTTTTTTTTTTGTCGTATTTTTTTAAAGCTTATGATCTTGTAACTCCACTTTTTTTTATATCATTTTTTTTTGTTTTTTTTTTTTTTGTTTTAACATTCTTTTAAATTCATAGTATTATTTTTATTTATACAAAAAAAAAAAAACATTATGTCTTTAAAAAGCATAATAATTTTTTTTTTTGTATCTTTAAATACAATTACAACTTACGTATATGTATGTAAATGTGGGCAACAAGTTTAATGTAATTTACAAGCAATATATAATGTATATTTGTAAGTATATAATCACTAATCAGATACTCAATACAGTAGCATAAAATGAAAAATGCAATTTCAATTTAAAACTGCATCATGATGTGTGAGCATTTTATTATGAAATCGAAAGTTCAAAATTTACGTTTACTTTTGCACCAGTTTTTCCTTAATAATAAATTTTTTTTTTTTTTAAATTTTTTTTAAATTTTTTATTTTATTTATTTATTTATTTATTTATTTTTTTTTTTGTAAATATTTATTTTTGTGTATCTTATTTATATGAAAAATTATCTAAATAATTGAATTTATATATACTTGTATATTAAGATGTGATTTTCATATGTGTGGATGAAAAAAAAGAAAATACGGACATGTGTTAAAAAAATTTTCGTATTTGGTCGTATAAAGATAAATAGGTCATAGGTCTTAAGTTGTACTGTTTTTTGTTTTTTTTTTTTTTAATTATTTGATTACAATATTTTTTTGTTTACAAGGAAATCAATATCTTTCTCAAAATAATTAATAGAAAAAAAAAATTTTTTAATGCCTTTAAATAAACAAGAAATAATAAATCCATCGTTTGATGACTTAATTAAGCATGAGAATAAACATATACTCGTATGTATAGTGCGTTCATCATACATGAAAACGCAAAAAATTAATTTTAAATTGAAAATAAAAAAATAAAAAATTAGCAAGTCATTTATATTTTGAAAAATTGAAAAAAAATTCCATAAAAATGTGAGAATATAATATATAAATTGTAATTAATATCTATTTATTATCCAGTAATAGTTTATTGACATACTAGTTATGTAAAGATAAAAAAAAAAAAAATTATTAATGAGCGTAAATTAATTACGATAATGATTAACAGATACTTTTTTCTTTCCTCTGTATTTTATGAACTAATCCAACTAGTTTTTTTTTAAAAATTTAATTTCTTTTGAAATGCAAATGATTTAATCATTTGAAAAAAAAAACAAAACAATGTTAATTTACAAAAAAAAAAAAAAAAAAAGACTTACTAAATCCCAACTTTATTCTAAATTATTACAAAAATTTTGTTTCCTAACCACATTCGTTTACCGACGTATAAGAAGGATGGAAGGATGATCTCTTTTTGTTTTTTTCTATTTCCAGATAAATTAAAGTATCTACATATATTGAACCTAATAATTGTGAAAATTACAACAAAACAAAGTTGTTATTGATTGATAAATCAGTTAAAAGATACTTCATATGAATTATACAATCTCAAAAGGGTTTTTAACTTACGAAAATCTTGAAAAAAAAAAACAAACAAACCTAACATTAAATTTAGTTGTTTATGTATGTATGTTGGTATAGTCTTGCAAAATTTGTTTTTTTTTTTCAAAATTATAATTTATCCAGTTAAAAAAAAAAAAAAAATAGCATGTAACATACAATTTAAAGTTAAATTGACTATCTCATCAATACAATACACAATTACAATACAATCTATTCGATAATCGACCATATTGCTTGTGGTTTATGAAATACTAATTGTCTAAAATAACATATTTATTTATAAATGTTGCATATATCCAATGATTTTACCTATTACTTCATTAAAATAATGAAATGGTTAAATTTTTTTTTTTTTATCTTCGCTTTTTAGATACTTGATTTTCAGACAACTAAACTGGCTACGCTAAAACATTGAAGAACAAAAATATAATTTCCTGAAGAAATTTTTCATTCTTACATTTTCATAAAAATTTCATATTGTCACTAATTTGTAACTCACAAAAAAAAAACACGTTTAATCAGTCAAGCGCATATTGAAATTGTAGATATAGATACAAAAAAAAAAAAAAAATTTTTTTTTAACAAATCTGAATCTGAGAGTACCTATAAGAAATTAAATCGATTATATTGTTACAATGTGATTTAGGTGCTCCGTAATAACTATTAAAAAATTTGTAATAAAAAAATTGCTATTTACAAAATGGATATAATGCAATCAGCAATCAATATCCAAATGTATCTAGTAATCTTGTACTTACTTTTTTTTTGTTTTTTTTGTTTTTTTTTTCTTTTTGATTTCAAAAGCACAATGAAATTTATGTACACTTTTTTCAAATTTATAGGTACATATACTTAAATAAAAACTACATACTTATATAGCATAATTGAAATTAATTGAAGTACCTACAGAGTTTAAATAGATAAAATTATATCTATAGATACTTTTGTTTTTTTTCTATCAAAAATTCAAGTCTTAATATTTTCTAGTTAATTGTGTTTTAACTTAAAATTTCATTAACGAAAAAAAAAACGTATCTTTTTTCGTATAGTTTTTTTTTTTTTTTCAAATTCTCTATCACTTAAAAGATACAAAAATTATATTGCACAAATAAAAAATTATGCAATTCGAATTTTAAAATTTATAAGTGAAAAATATTTAAGTCCATTATCTTTAACAGATGGTTGCTGTATCCAAACAAAAATTATATACATATATACAAGAAATATTCATGTGTAAATTTATACATTAAAGATTGAAATGTATCTACAATTTAATAATTTATAATAAGTATTTATTTTTTTTATTGCTTATTTTGTTAATATTTAATTTATATTAATAATAATGTATTTAATGTTACTTACAATTTGAAGTTCTGTCATGTATTTTTTCCACCACAAATATTTAGAATATTGTGGTCCCATTGCAGATACCATATAATAGAAATACATACATATGTGTACAAAATTATTCAAGATATTTGGAAAAGTTGCATTACCACCTTTTTTTTTAAAAAAAAAAAAAAAAAAGATAGTTTTTTTATTAATTAATTAATTTATTAAAGAAAAAAAAAATCTAAGTAGAAAAATAGTAAATTTAGAAAGGAAAAAAAAAAAGTTTATATGCGTAACTTACCAGCAAGGAACTTGACTAGAATCCAAGTTTCTAATGGTGTTAATGAATGATGATATAAATGTAACCATGTAATTTGTGATTTTTTCTTTCTTAATACAAAAAATATTGTATCAGCAAATTCAGTCAATTTAGATAGATAATAAATATAGCACAAATTTAACATCTGAAAAATAAAATTAAAGAAAAAAAAAAATGTATATTATATACTTTTCATATAAGGTATATCTTAAAAATATAGATAAAATCGTTTTTTAAAAGTCAAATTATTCAATTTATGAACACGTCTTATCAATCGAAATAGGTATTATTAATAATATTGCAAAATTTTTAAAAAGATACCCGTAGGATGACTTACATAACACACACACACACACGATGTAAATAGCCCTTGAAATGTATTATGGATTGTAAAATTTTTATTAATATTCTTTTTAGCATAAAACCACCTACAATATCAATTAAATGGTCATCCCGCTATATATTTTTTTTTTGTAGGACACGCACGCATGCATTTTAAATTATCTATAATATGTGATTAAAATGATTATTATGATTATTAAACTATTATAGGTGAAAAATCTTATCGACCTTGAAGAAATATGAAATTTTTCTCTATTTTATTACAAAATTTCTTTTTTTTTTTAAAAAAAAAAAAAACAGATACAATGTGTTTTGATTTTTTTCTATTAAAGAAAACGCATCTCTTTTTTTTTAATTTATTTTTTAAAAACTAAAAATAAATGATAGGTGAATGTAAAACTGGTTTTATTTTTCACATTCTTTTTTTTTTTTCTCTTCTATTTATCAATCACACACCTATACAATATAATTTCAATAAATTATACAATTATTTATTTATTTTTTTTTTTATATGTTTTTTCATTCAAATTTCTATTAAATTCAAATTTTACATATATGTTTTTCATCTGAAGATATTTCAAGGTCATACGGCTATCGTTCGATTACATAATATTTAAAGATTAACAAAAACCAAAAAAAAAAAAAAAAAGAACTAATAAAGCAAAAGTGATATTCGAAAACAAACAAAAAACGAAAAAATAAAAATAAAAAAACAAATAAGAAAGTACAAATTCAATTGACTGATTTAAAAAAAAAAAAATGTTGGTAACATAAAGTAAAACTTCTTATTTAAACATTTATCTTTTTTTTTTTTTTTAATTTTTATCTTTTTTTTAAAAATTTTTTTTTTTTTTGCTTATGCTTTAACTCTTTCGTATATTTTATTCATTTTAAAATATGTGAAATTATGTTTGTTAATTAAAACAGTAAATGTATCATATGAGTACATTTTATATTAATATAAAAGGAGGAAAAAAAAAAAAAAACAATAACAACAACAAACAAAATGAAATAAAATATATCAATGACTTGAAAATTATGCAATATAGTTGTTTTTTTTTTTTTTTTGTTAACATACATACATACATATTGCTATCATGATTACTTATTATTATTTAGTATCAATATTTATAAAAAAATATTAAAAAAGATACTATCCTATCTTATATTGACATACATATGTATGTGTATGTGTAAGTAGGTAAACTTCACTTTTAGCTTTCTTTAAAAGAAAAATATTTAAAAAAAAAAAAAAAACAAATATCATGCAAACAATTTTTCATATTATGTTTTCATAATGATTTATTTAATATTTTCAATTTTGTTTTTTTGGTTGTTTTTTTTTTTAACATACATACATATATGCGAATATATAGTAAGTAGTATCTTTTTGAATGAGTATCTATTTTATTTTTATTTAATTCCTATTTCTTGAGTTTTTTTTTTGTTGTTATTTTTTGCCACTTTACAGTTTATGTGTCTTCTGTATTGTGTATCTTTCACCGTGAACTAAAAATGCATTAGACTGTCGAATTAACATACATAATATATATTGAATGTATCTATTGTATATATATCTATAAGTATATATTAAATTTTAACTAACAAATTTCAGTAGTTTGTAAGAAAAAAAAAATTAAAGTTTTTTTTTTTTTCTTTTTAATTATTTATAGCGGATGGTTATTTTTTTATTTTTTTTTTTTTTTTTAAAAACACTATGATGCAATAAAATGTTAAAGAAAAAAAAAAAAGTATTTCATGAAAATAAAAACATTGACTTTAGGCCTAATACATATGAAAACAAAAAATTAACCATATTTATATTAATGGTTTCTTTTTTTTACAAAAAAAAAAAATAAATAAATAAATAACGGACGGGATTGGTAAAAATTAAAAACTAAATAGTTAGTGAAGGTTAAATTATCTAATAATGACGCAAAATAAAAAAAAAAAAAAATAAAAAACAAAAATATAAAACTTGTGTGTGCACACATTAAAAAAAAAAAAAAACCAACATACATGTAAAAGATGCACCTATTTTATAAAAAATTTTATGTATTTGTGTTTCATATTTCCACTTTTTTTTTTTCAAAATTTTAATTTTAATTTTTTTTTTTTTTTTTTTTGATTTTTAAAAAGTATAATAATAAATTTTGTTTATTTTTTTTCTGAAAGTGTATTTAAGTAAAATTTTTAATTTATAAGTATAAATTTTTGAAAATTAATCATTATATTGCAAACATTATATTTATAAATGAATAATAGATTACCTTAAAATACAGATTTTTACCTTAAGAATTGAAAATTGAAAATTGAAAAAAAAAAAAAAAAATAATTAATGATTTTTTTTTTGTAATAAAAAAAAATAAAATTAGTAATTATATTGCATTATTTCCGTTTACAATATAAAAATATTTGAAGATTTATATTATGTATTTTAAAATCAATTTTTTTTTTTTTTTTTTTGAAATTTCGCTTTAAAAAAATTTGAGTCAATGAAATTGAACACATTTCAAAATATTTCAACAGATTTGTGTTGAAACAAGAATTTTTTTTAAGAGTACTTAACGAAAAAACAAAATATTAGAATTTTTGTGTACAAAAATTGAAACAATTAAAGGATTTAGATGGTCAATAAATTGTTTAAATTTTTAATAAAAAGTTTCAATTAAAAAATTCTTTAAATGTACAAAAAGAAAGGAAAAATTCAAAATATCGGATGAATATGTTGCGATGCGTCAATGCATCAATGCGTCCTAATTGTTTATCAATATAAACCATATAGAAAAAATCCCACTTGAAAAATCAATTTTCAAAAAAAAACATAAAAACTTCATTTTTCAGTTTAAAAACAAATTTTTTCGGAACGTTCTGAATGAAATTTGGAATATAGGTTTCCCGGATAAAGCTAAAACAGTTCAATGGAAAATTTCTTCCTGAAAGCTCTAAAAAATACGTTTATAAAAAGCTTTCGATTACGTGCATAGTTTTTGATTCAGAAAAAAAAATGAATCCCAGCATATGATTGGGTCCAAAACCTAGTTATTTTTGAAAAAAATTTAGAAGAAGTGTAGAAGTAAAGGCTATCTATCTTCTATGTTCCTTTACAGGAAAAATTTTAGAACTAATGAAAGAAAACAACGTCAGTATTTAAAAATAACAATGATTGTAACATATTAGTGGTAGTGGTTAAGAAGTCATGATAAGCTTACAAAAAAAAAATCAAAATTAAGAAAATTAATGGAATTTACGTCTTTTGAACCGCAAAAAAAAAAAAAAAAAAAAAAAAACACTTTTTTTTGACATAAACAACTTCTAATGAGCTATTTAAATTCTAATGCATATATTAGCCAGAGGATTATTATTGCCCTTCATGTAATTTGCGTAATGAAAATTTAAAAATCAGGAAAAAAAAAAGCTAAAATTTTAGAAATCAAAACATTTAATTCGTTTATATTGCGTCACAAATGTTTACATTTTGTGTAATTTAAATGAAATTTAAATTTTTGTTCTCGTATTTCTTCTTTTTTTTTTTTTTTTTTTTTTTTTCTATAAATAAATGTTTAATTTAAAAAAAAATAAAACGTTCATTTGTTTATTTCGTAGCAGATTACAAATAAATAGCACTTTTTTTTTAAAAAAAATAAAAATTTTAAACTAAGAAATAAACTTAAATTTTGTGTGATGATTAAACTTTGTTTTGTTTTTGTGACTGTTATGTTTATTTCAAGTGATTACACCGTTTTTTTTTTTTTTTTAAATTGGATTGGAAATTTTAGAGTAATAAACTAATTTAAAATGTTTACGAAAATAAAATAAAAAAACTAGTTTTTAAAAATAATTTTTTTTTTCTTTGATTTTTGTTGAAAAAAATTGGAATATAACGAAATCAAAATAAATTTAATTACATATTTTCCAACGTCAAGGTTTCCAATTAATCGGACTAAGTTAACAGTTTCTTCTAAACAAACGAATGATTTGTGTAAAAGTATGGGTAATAATTGTCTTAAAATTTTTCAGAGTCCTCATAAAACGATTAAAACAAAAAATTACCAAAAAAATTAAAGATGATTTCGGATCATTCGCACCTTCATAAAATTTCTATAGAATCCTCATAAAACGATTAAAACGAAAAACAACCGAATCGAAGATGATTTCGAACCACGTTCTGTTTGGAATATTGTGCGCGTCTTAAATGTGTTCTATATAGTAATTCTTATTTTAAGGATATTAATTTTTCTATCTCGAAATAATTAATTTTGACATAATTTCGTAAATTAAAATTAAATTTATTCATAAAAAAATTGTTTATTTTTTCGATTTAATTATAGTAATTAAAAATTTTTAGTTCATTTTAATTAATTATTCTCGTAACGTGTTCTTAGAAAATTAAATAATTACATATATGTACATATTTAAATATATACTTTGCTATAGTAATTAAATAGTGTTAACAAATTATTTTTAATTAATTATAATAAAATTATTTATTACAATAAATGTAATTTATTTTGAATAGAAAAGAAAATAAAAAATTTAAAAAAAAATCTACAATTAAATTCATCACTGAAACGCATTTCAGTAGCAAAAACATTTTTTTTATTACTTATCATAAAAATTCATCACTTAAGTATTTTATGACTTGTAAATTTTTCCATCATTTTTTTTTTTTTTTCAAGTATCTTAATCAATTTTTTTTTTTTTTTTCAAATAATAAAAGGTTAGACTTACCCGCCTCGATAGTGGACCATCAGAATAATCTACAGGCTGACATTTTAAACTGTAATAATTTAACCAACCAGCCATTAAATGCTAAAAAAAAAAAAAAATTTAAAAAAAAAATTATTATAAAATGATAATTATTTTATTATTTAATTAATTTGTTTAAAAAAAAAAAATAAATAAAAAAAATTGTTTTTTTTTTATATATAAGAATATTACTTACTTCATAAAACATGTATGTACTTAATAATACTTGGAATGCATTGTAAACTATTAATGTTGTTCTCAGATTCATTGGTTTTCTATCTCTCATATAAATTGGACCTATTATTGTTACCCATGATAAATATGTTAAAATCATTCCTATTGTTGGTAAAGGATTTTCCATAAATGGATAACTTTTTGCACGTGGATCTGAAATTTTAACAAAAAATTATTAATTAAAAAAGAATTTTAATAAAAAAAAAAAAAATAAATATTTAAATTTTTTATTTTCTAAAAATGTTAAGTTTATGAATTTTTAAATGAAGCGATTTTTTTTTTTTTTAATTATCACACATGTAAAAAAAAATGGAAGCTATAAACCAATACACAAATAATTTTTTAACAAATCGGGATAATCAAAGAAAATGACATAATATGGGGAGAGTTACATACGATTACGAGCTGTAAGATCTCTTAAAATCATCAAAACTCTTAGTCCAAAATAGCTTGGCCTTGACATAATACAAAAAGACTGTAGATAGAAGAACTCAAAAGAAAATCATTGATTCGACTATATACAAGAAAATATCAAACCAAAAGATGTGAAGAGGAAGTGAAAGGAAAAGAATACAAAATATTTACACATTTTTTTATCTTTATTTGAAACAGTTTGAAAATTTTCCTTTTAACAAAATAATTTAAGAAATTTTTTTCAAATTCCTCGATTGTGGAATCTTCAAATAATTTTTTTATTTAATTTGTAATTATTTTTATTTATTTTTTTTTAAAAATATATTGACCTTGTATTTAATTAAGTTAAATACTTAATTCCATCTTTCATATACTGATTTAAATATCTATCTTGTATCTTGTCTACTTTTTGTAAAGACTATCTTGTAAATAGATAGAAAATTTTACTCTTGAATAAATTTCTTTATTATTATCTGACAGGTAATCTTTTAAATTTGTTTTTTTTTTTTTTTTTTTTTTTGTTCCAATTGTATTTATTACATTTACATTATCATTTGTCAAAATATTATTTTCGTGGTCATAATTAAATTACGTACACCAAACAATAAGAAAAACATAAAAGATAAACTCTTAAAGTTTATAAATAAAAAAAATAAAAATATTAACCTACTACTGAGTTTTTTTTTAATTTTTTTATAACAAGATATGATGTGATATTATTTGAAATTAAGTAAGGTTTATTTGGGGTCATACAAAAAGAATATGTACGTTTAATAAAAATGTAAAAATTGCTTAGGGCAAGGTTATCAAGGTTGTATTGTGATATTTGTATGTAAGTGCATGTAATTTTGATGTACTAAAATCTTTTAAAGGGAACGTTTTTTTCTTTTATTATTATTATTATTATTATTTTTTTTTTTTTTGAAATTATGTATTTAATATTTTGACGTATGTCTAACAATTGCACATATTAAAAGATTTTGTCATAATTATTACAATATCCTTGTTATTATGTACTGGCACACACACACACACACACACACACACATAAAAAAAATTAAATAAATCATAGAAAGAGTATAAAATTAAATCATACAAAAAAAAAATCATTTTTTATACTGCGATATTGTTTATTTTTTTTATTATTTATCATGTTGATGTCGCTTCAAAAATTACTTTTGTATCTTTTTTTGAAATTGTTTTTTTTTATTTTATTTTATTTTTTAATAATAAAAACGTTGACTTGTGTAAGAAATTTAAAAAGTTGTTGCTACTTCTAGGAAGGTCAACAAACCTGTTCAAATACTAATTTTTTCCTTTGGACTTTTTAATTTGAAAAAGGTGGTCAATTCATTTTGGTCAATTTTTAGGTTAATTATTTTTTTTTTTTTTGTGTTCATTAAAGCTTGCTTACTTTTTATATTATTGTTAGTAAATTATAAAGATATAAAAATATATTTACATGATTTGATTGTATACGTAATAATTAAAAATATAAATTAAAAAAAAAAAAACTTAAACCAAAGATTTTTTTTTTCAATAAATTTCATATGAAACGAGTTCAAAGGAATTCATAGACTATTTATTTTTTCTCATTTTTTATATCTATTTCTTTTCTTTTTGTTTTTTTGTTTAGATTTCGCTCCAGGTTTTTTGTTTTTTACTTATTTTTTTTTTTTTCAGTTTATGATAATATATTTATAAATAATTTTGCAATATGGAATCTTATGGAAGTTTTTATTTTTATTTTTTAAATTTAAAATGAAAGAAAAAAAAATAAAACAAATTATAGTAACAATGCAGATGCTTTAGTATAAATTAAAAAAAAAAAAATGTATCTTAAATGTGAAATGTTTAAAACAAAAAGATATAATTACAATTAGTTGAAAAATAATTTAATTTATTTGAACTATGAACATTTTTTTTTTAAACAATTATTTAAAAGCTTTTGTAACCTAATTAAATGAGAAGTTATAGCAAATCATAACAAATTAAATGAATTCATAGTTACTAGAAGGGTTTTTTTCTAATTATTTGGTAAGATTTTCATTGATATAATTATTCATTTTTTTTTCCTCATTTCTTTTTATTGTTTTGTTTTGATTTATTTTGAAAATTTTGAAAATATTATCATGTTTGTTTGCAAATTTTTTTTCGAAATTTTTTCACTCGTTTGCGGTTTCTTTTTCATAAATAAAAAAGTTAGATAAATTTAAAGTAATGCAAAATATTATGTAACTTTATTTTAGACATAAATATTATGTATGTGGCCTTTAAAATATTATGATAAATACTATTAATAAAAAAAAAAAAAAGACAATATAATAATTCTAAAACTATCTTCAAATTAAAAATATTTTTTTTTTCGCATATGTAAGATTTTATAGAATCCATCCAAAGTTTTTCTTTTTATTTTTTTTTTTTTGTTCTTTTCAGGTCAATATAAAGGTAGTAGACGTCTTACTCAAAAAATCATAGAACGTTGTTCTTTATTATTATTTATTTTTTTTTTTCACTTTTTAAATTAAAAATAATTCTTTAAATTTAATAAAAAAAAAAATTTGAAAATTTTGTAATCGTTTACTTATTACTTTTCTTTTTCATTTATCAAACGTGATGTTTTACACACCTGTAAATTATTTGTATGTACGTTACAAAAAAAAAAAATTAAGATAACATTGTTAGTTTTTTCACTTTTAGTTAAAAATAAAAAAAGTAAGAAATTTTTTCTTAAAAAAAAAAAAAAAAAAAAAACTATTTCAAAGAAATAATACAAAAACAAAAACCATTTAAAATACTTTCATTGAAATAAAAACAAGTAGCGGAAAATCATCATTATTTAAATATAAAACAAAATCTTTTCACTGAATAAAGTAAAGTTTTTTTTTTTTGTTTTTTGAAAAATTTTCTTCTAACAGTATATAGTACACACAAATGTACACCGAAACATAATATGTATATATAATAAACAAATGTGTAATGATTATGTACACGAGTATCTTTTCTTCACAAACTTACAGGTTTTTTTCATAATATACACATTACATTAAAAATATTGCAAATCAACTAATCGTGATAAAAGATATATTTTTTTTTTATTATGCAATAGTTATCTTTTTTTTACTCTCTGGACATGTAATTAATGTATTAAAAAAAATATATGTATTTTTCTATAGATAATATAATTAATGGATGATGTATGATTAAAAATTGTTTGTGTTTACATTTTAATAAGTGAATAAAAAAAAACAACAACAATAAAAATTCTACAGGTAAAAGTTATCTGAAAAAACAAAAAATTTCAATATTTCAATTTGTGTAATTCTAAGATAGTTAAGAATTAAATGCATACTAATATGTTTTCACACGATTAAATTTTAATGAATTCAATTTTAGAAACATGAAGTACTTTTTTTTTAGTTATTTGTTTTTTTTTTTTTTTTAATATCATAATTCCAGTATGATACTAGTAATTTGCAACCGTTTAAAGTTGTAATTAGATAAGTGAATAATTTGTGATCGATTTTCGATAATAACAAAATAAATAAATAAATCGCTGATAATTTTGTCTAGATAAAAACACGTTATGGAAAATTTCACTTTTGATTTTATAAAACAAGAATTTCCCTTTTTAATTACATATTTTATTCATTCTAGCATAAAAAAATAAGTTACACAGGAATTTGTCTGTAGTAAAATGAAAACTGAATAATTTCTACTAAAATGATCATCTCAAATCTCACGAATGTCACGAAGGAAAAGGATATTCTTTATTTTTAAAAACCAAGTTTTTGCCCTCCACAAGAGATTTTTAACAGAGCTCGAAATATTCTACTTGCATATTGATTCATGTTTTTTTTTTCTTTCAATATTTTACTTTCCTGTTCTTGTGGGAACATAATTTTCTATAAAAAACAAACGACAAGGAAAATGTGAAAATTGTGTAATTACACAAATTCAAAATTTAAAATTTTGTTTAAGATTTAGCTGTTAAACCCCTATAGCAATAATAATAAAAAAAATTTATGAGTAGCTCAGAAGCCAATATGATTAGGAGTATTAAAAAAATTGAAAAAATATAACACCCAATTAAAAAACACAAATAAAATATTTCAGCAAGTTTTAGTGAAATAAAATTTCAAGACATCGATTTGAAAAACAGGATATTTCATGTGACTGTAAGGACATTAAAATTTCAAATTGTAATTTTTTCGAAGGATCGACTTATAAATAAACCCTAAATAATAAAAATTCAATTAAACAAAAACAAAACTAAAGGACAATAATAATAGGGTATCTTAAAAAAAAAATTCCTCCTTTTTTATTTTTATTATGTTGACGAAATTTAAATTCATGATTTTTTTTTTGTGCTACAAAAACAGCCAAAAAACATTTCAAAACTATTTAAATGATTACGTTAAAAGCCAATAAATCTGAAGAAAAATAAAAAACAAAAAACACAAAACATACGCGATATTCGTAATCAAATTTTAATTATCCAGTTTATTTATTTTAATTACTTTTTTACTTCTTAAAACTGGTTTAGATTTCAAAAAAATGTATTTTTCTCTAAAAATTAAATCATATTTGATTTATTCATGTTAATTGGTTTTATTAAAAATTTATGTAATTTTTTTTTTTTTTAACCACAGGAGCTTAATAGAGCTTATATATGTACCTATACTCGTATATAGGTATGTATTTATGTTCATATCTACATCCTGTTGTGAGTAAGGTGTGAGAACCAAAAAAATAAAGTAAATTTCTACTTATTTTAAAATTTTTTTAATCCTTGAGTTGTCAGTCTTCACACATAACGTTAACCACTTGTATAAAAATTACACCTTAATTTATTTATTTTCTTTGAAAAGAAGGAATTTCTTCACATAATGTATGTTTATTTTTTTTTTTGTTTTCTGCTGCAAAGATTCTCATTGTGATTCATCTGTTTTTCCAATAAAATATTTAAAGTACAAGTAATATGTATATATTCTTCTTCTATATTATACAAGTTTTTTAATTGTAAATGATTCTATAAATTTGAATACATTGGAAATTTTTATTTTTTTTATTCTAAGCTACGTAAATTGGAATTTTTGTTTTCCTGTTTATGACAAAATAAAAAGAATGAAACAAACATATACAAAATTCTTTTGTATAGATATTTTTTTTCGAAAAATAAAAAAAAAAAAATATGTTTTTTTTGTAATAAAATAAAACAAGTACAAAATAAAAAAAATGCGAAATAATATATTATTCATGAACGATTAAGTAAACTTAGTAAAATGACAAAAAAAATTTTTTTGCAAAAATGAATGAAAAAAAAAAAAACATTAAAAAAATACATGAATTTAAATTTAAAAAAAAAAAAATGAATTTATAATTAATTTTTAATAATTTTTTATTGTTGTAATTGTGCATACCAGCATATTCATCTTCAACTATTTTATAATATCTTTGTATTAATCCTGTATAATTTCTAGTACTATGATGTTCTTGTAATTCTTCAATTGCAATTCTGACAATATCAGCAGCTAATGAAAAATCTGTTGTATAATTATCCATTTTGTTGTCGTTATTTGTTAATTTTTTTTTTTTTTAAGTATAAAAATTATGGTATGTATAAATTATTTATTCCTTATGAAATAAATCTTTATAACTATTAAAACTAGAAGAAATTATCGTTTTTTTTTTTTACTTTAAAAGTTGTTTTTTTTTTTTTTTTTTCAAATTTTAATGTTAAGAACGTAAAAATTTAATACTTCTTTTTTTTTTTTTGTATTCAAGTATTCAAAATTACATATAAAAAAATACGTGTAATTTCACTTTTATAATTTGAAAATAATTTTAGAGAAAATTTTATCAACTAAAACACATTTTTATCTTACACATTATTTCCATTTTTTTTTTTTTTTATAAAAAAAAAAATTAAATAAAATAAAACTAAAAGAAATATAATAAATTTATTTTATAAAAAAAAATCACAGATATATATTTTTTTTCTAATAAATTTTGTCAAAATTTTAAGATTATACACTTCTAAAATTCATATAAAAACTTGTATTCTTCAAAATTGACTCACTCCTTTTTGACTTATAACATTCAGAAGGCAACAGGAAAAAAAAAACACTCGAAAAATATTTTAAAAATTTTATTTTAATTATGTTGTTTTTTTTTCACAATTTTTTAAATTAAAAAAAAAAAATTTTTTTAAAGTATCTTTTAAATGTATTTTTTTTTTCTAAATTATCCTTATTTATTTTTTTTCTCTCAAATTACATAATTTCTTTTTCTGACTATTTTTTTTTTATTTTTAATTTATTTAAAAAAAAAATTTTTTTTTGTACATTTCAGAAAAAGCAAAATTTCTTAATCCTTTTTTTTTTTTTTTTAACAAAAATTCAATTTTATATAAATTTTTGTTCAAAAATAATTTGTCATTTTAAATTTTTCTTATTTATTTTTATTTATTTTTTTTTTTTTAAATATTATTTAATTCCGAATTTTAATTTGAGACTCCAAACCGAGCCGTATGAAAGTTTAATTTAAACTGAATTAAAAACTTCTTGACGGTTACAAGTTAAAAGTGAAACTATATCTGATGATGATGATGAAGAAGAAGAAATAGTAGTAGAAAAAAAAAACATAACACACAACATCACATTGAAAGATAAAATACACCTTAGGAAAAAAAAAATTAACTATAATTTTGTGTGTGTTTGTTTTTTTTTTTTTTGTTTTTTGTTTTTTCTACCTTTATTTCATTCAAAAAATATTAAAAGAGAAAAAAAAAACCAACAAAACTTTAAACAGTGATAAACAACTTTATAACAGTTGTTCAACAACAACAACAACAACAACAACCACAAAATCGACAATATCAAAAAATACGTATACACTGTAAAATAATAATTTGTGAAAAAAAAAATTTTAAAAAAAGCACAACTTAAAAAGCAAACTTGAATTTTTAAACCTGTGTATACACGAATTTAAATACAACAAAAAAAAAAAAATAAAATAAAATAATAATCAAAGTATCTTTTCACATTTTATTTACAGTAATTAAAGGTGAGCCGTTGAGCTTTAAAGTTTTTTTGGAATTTTTCTTTTGAACACAGAAATTTTGAAAAACAAAAAAAAACCAAAAAGTGTATTTTTAATTTTACACACCGAAAAAATGGCGTGATCATTGGTTTATTTAAAAATGGCTCCAAAAAAGAAGGGCAAAATTGCATACATGCATAAATCATATTTACATATATTTTAGCATGATTATTTTATTTGTTTTTTCTTTTTCTTTTTTGTTTTCATATTGATAATTTTTGATTGATATTTTTCTTTTGTTCAATAAATCATTTTTCAATTTCAAAAAAGAATAAAGAAGGAGAAAAAAAAAAAACAACCGCATAAATAACCTAAAACAGTGTTTTTAAATTTTCATATAACGAACAAGTATCTGCACTTTACATATGTATCTTTTTTTTTTTTCATTATAGCGGTTTTTACTTATATGTATGTATATGTTGTGTTGATTATTTTCTGTATACGTTCAATTTAATAAGACACAATGTTGAATTGATTTTTGTCGTCCTTGAAATGCACTTCTTTTGCAAAAAAAAAATGAAAATAATAAAAATAAATAAATAACAAATTGCAATTTCTCAATATGTGCAAACGAATTAACAGAGCTTATCTTTTTCTGTTTCATGTGTTTTTAATGTAACTACACACATTCAGCAGAATGTGAAAAAATGATGAAGAATTTGAAATAAAATGTGTGGACTCTTGTATGACATATGTATGTATGTGTCTGTATCGTACATGTGAATTATAGCAAATATATAATTGAACAAAAAGAAATTATAGATGGTAGGAAGAAAACGGCGAAAAATTATTTAAAAGAAGTAAAAAAAAAATTCAAATAGCTATACTTTTTTCAAGCTAAATATTTTTGGAACTTCAATTATTTTTTTTTCAAAAAAATATATACATATATGGTTTTTGGAGATTTTTATCAAAATAACTGTATAATCACCTATATATTGATTCATAAATAAAACAGTTTCATTTAATTAATTCATCTTTTTTTTATTAATATACAGTTGAATGCTAGTCATTCTAATTTACAAATAAAAAATTAAAATAATATTGTTACCATGCAACATGAATGACATTTAAAATATCCTTTTTTTTTTTTCTTCTTTAAAAAAAAATGTTTCGCGCAACAAATGCACATTTTTTGGAAAAGTAGCTAATTTTGTTTTTTTTTTTTTTTCAACTTTTTTAAATTCATGATGACTAAACAGAAATTCTTGTTTAATATGTTATTTTTTTATTGCACACATGTTTTTAAAAATATTTTATTATATTTTTTTCGTTTTTCCACGTCAAATGGGGCTGTTGAACCTCTTACTTTTATTTCTTGTTTTCAATTTGTATTGTTTTTTATTCTAATTCACTGTTGTTTTTTTTTGTTTTTTCGGAACTTCTAAAATTAATTATTTATTTCCGAAGAATTACAAAACATAGAACCATGTAGAACATTAAAAAAAAAAGCTTGCTTTGAAAATTGAAATATCAACAAAAAAATCAAATAGAAAAAGCAAAAATTATTCTTTAAAAACAAAAAAACAAAAAGAAAAACAAAATCTCGGTGCTTAAATTACTTTATTCAACCATTGCAACTGCATTACAAAAGCTTCTACTTTTCCATGAAAAATATTTTGAATTTTTTAAAAGAATTTCTAGAAGTTTTTAAATTGTGGTTTTTGTCTCATAAAATTCAAAAACAAAAATGAAAAAGGATCAATAAAAGACGATTGTTTATAATATTTTTAAAAATATCTTACTAAATAAACTGATGTTTTTACAAACATAAATTTACATAAATTTATTATTCTGAACTGAACTGAGCATGTAAACAAAAACTTGACAAACATTCTCTGGATCCAAATGCAATTTTAAAATGTTCCTTTTCAAAAATAATTTGTTGTTGTTGTTGTTGTTTTTTTTATTACAAAAATTAAAAAATAAAATACGTTACAAATATTTAAAAACCATAATTTATCAAGATACTCTGCTTGAATTTTCTTGAAAATGCAAAATATTATTTTTCATCTGATATCAATAACATACAAGTTTTACAAAAGAACTATTTATAGAGAATATAAGAAGCTCATTGACTTGTGTTTAAAGGATGTTTCTTTGTATTTTTAACTTTTTAAAAACCTGCTTTTTGATCTGAAAAATTCATTTTAAACCGCAGTTGTGTAATTTGTTTTGTTCATTTTTAAGGATTGTGTAATAAATTGCTAAGTAGGGTAACCGTAAAAGTACCGAAGTCCGAACTTCATTTAAGAATTTTAATAACCTTAGTTAACTCATCAAAATTCATAAGATTCATGTAAGAGAAGAAAATTGCAAGATTCGGCTGACATAAAATTCAAAAAAAAAATGCAAGAAGTCGAGTCAACTCTTAGAGCGTCACGATAGTACGTCAACGCGTCAAGTCGAAAAAAATCGAAATATTTGGAAGCTCAAAAAATAAACTTTGAAAATATGGTAATTTATAGTACGACAATACGCCAGGACGTTCAGAACGGTTCGTCAAAGCGGATCACCTTGTACGTCAATGCGTCTTGATGGTAGCTTTTGGTACTACGTATTTGATTGATTCAGAACAATGTAAAATTTATTCTCAGCGTTGAATTTTGTCCTTATCTGCCTTATTTATGGAAAAACCTTTTTGAAGTTCAGGATTATAGGAAGGAACTCAGAAAATTCAGAAAAACATGAGTTTTCTACTATGTTGTCTTGTAAAAATAAAAAACTTAATAGTAACGGAAAAAATCCATGTCATAATGAAATTCAAATCGGAAGGTTTGATACTGGATTACCTTAGTTAAAGACTAATTATTACCACCCTATGTATTTGGCCAAGGACAGAGAATATTGTAGAATCATTATCAAAGTTTATTAACATCAAAAAAACTCGATTTTTCATTTCGTATAACAACTCCTTTTTCTGTTTATTTATTTTATGTCTAGCGACGTAGAAGCATTCCAGCTAGTTTTCCATCTCTTTTCCTCTTAGTTGCAAGTAATAATTATTTTCTTGGATATTCCAGATTTTTTATAAAAAATATTTTTTCCTTTTTGTTGTTATTTGGTTTTTTTTTTTTTTAAATCGAAAACACATAAATTATACACTTGCACTTTTTCAAACTAAAGCTTTTTTATGCCTTAAGCGCGTATTTAATTTTTTTCTTTCTTTGTTTTCGAATAATTAATCGGAACAGAACAAAAAACAAAAAGACAATGTAAATATTTTTTTAAATATAAATAAATTAATTGTTTTTTGATTTATATTTTAAAAAATTATTGATGTACGTATTTCAAATTTAATTTCATAACTCATATAATTAATTAGTATTATTTTTTTCTTTAAGCTTTGTTTTTTGCAATTTTTTTTCAAAATATGAAATGTGTTTACCAAAGGGTGGTTCAGTACAAATAGTATGTACTTAAAAATATTTAATTTTGATTACTTTCAATAAGTAAAATTTTTTGCAGAGTATCAGAGGTCTCTTAAAAAAGGCTATCTGATTTTTTTTTGTCAAGCAATATTTTCGACTGAGAATATAAAAGTCATAAGACAGAAAATAGGCTGTAATGGCAAAATACTGACTTCTAAACTTGGTAGTTTTTTTTCTCAAGTTCACTCAAGTCTACTCAGCTTTGAATGAATACCAAATTCAATTAAACTGGGCTCTACTCAATATGACCATAATCAAATACACAAACCAACTACATACAAATATTAATGCCAGCCCAATCATACGAAGAAATTCATTCTCTACCAACAAATTTAGTGGTTTGCATCACTTAAAATTTTTTTTTTTTGATTACCTCAGTGTTTAAAGTATTACTCACACATGTAATTGAATATCATACATCATTAGTTCTTTTTTTTTTTGTTGTTGTTATTTTTAATTATTTTCTTGTTTATTTTGCGCTTCCAATAACATTTTTTCCTCTCAAGTATTACTCGTGAAAGTAGGAAAAGAAAACAAATTTTATTGAAAATTTCTGTAGAACACAAAAACAAAAGTAACACAAAAAAAAAAAACGAATTTTCAAAAGGTTATTGCAAGAGGTTATTTTTTTGTGCAAATAATTGTCATTAAAAATGAAGGCACAATTTTAAAACAAATTTTAATTGATCTTCTTTCACACAGTAAATTTATTTCACAACAACAATCATTTTTTTTTGTCTGGTGTTTTAATTTTACCGGAATAGAAATTTTATGCGAGATAATATTTGCGAATGATATTTGTTTTTTTTTTTTCATATATATTTTTTTGTGATTTTGCTAACCTTCAATTTCGAATTTCACTATCTTATAGCCAATAAATTTTGTCCATCCGATATTATTTTAAAAAAAACCTTGACATCGATCTTTTTGCAGTAAATTTTATGTATAACGTTTTCGTTAAACAATAAAATATACCATAACCAAAGAAATTAAAAAAAAAAAAAAATCAATAAAAAAGTAATCAGAGGTTACTGTTTATATGATTTTTATTTTATTTATTATTTCTTTTTTTTTTTTTTTTTAAATTTTTATTATATTTTATTTTAAAACATTTATTGAATACTTTGATTAATAGTTTCAATAATTAATCCTTCGTTAAATAAATCCACACAAATAAAAAAAAAAAAATTAAATGCCCATTAAATTGAAAATTTTTAATCTTGAACTCATTTGGAAAATTTTTCCTGCTTTTTAAATTAACAAGAAATTTTTTTCTACGGAAGTTTTTTTGTAAAAACTTTTTTTTTTTACAGGAAAAAATTTTTAAAACATATCAAAGAGGAACAAAAAGACAGACAAAATGTATTGTTACTTGTCCTGTAGAGTAATTTTCTTGATAAAAACTTTAGTAATTAATTTGTTACAATCGTAAAGTACTAAGATCAAGGATCAAGTGAGATTACAGTAAATAAACGTCAAAAAAAAAAAACCTAACTATAAACTATAGTTATATTAGCTTCATAATGATACAGACCTATTGACATTCATTGAAATCAGAAGATTGTCGTACAATGGCGAAGGAATAAACCTTAAACGAATGTGATACAAAATGATCTTAATGAAGCACGAAAAAAGGTGTTCATGAGACAGGTTCTTTTAGTATAGTGAAGGTCATTGTAAGAATTATATATGTATGTATGTATGTACATATGTACTTTTTTTTAACGTATTGTAGGAAGACGCACGAATTTTCATTTAATTTGGAGTACAGAGGAAAAGAAAGGGATAAAGGTCAAAGGTGGAAAATAAAGATATCTAAACTTCTCTAGATCGTGCCAATATTAAAATTTTTATTTGTCCTTTGAATCCTTTTTTTATTTGAATTCAAAAACAATTTTCTCATACGCAATTTTTTATGAAATTCAATTTCTGTAACATTTTTTTTTTTTCTGAAATCTTTTGTTATACACGCGCTATCTAAAAAATAAATTAAAATTTAATTAATGATTATTTGAATTTATATTAAAACATAATTCAAATTGAATAAAAAACTCGATTATCATCTAATACAGCCAGCCACCAAAATTCTCCACAAAAAAAAAAAAATTCGCAAATGAAAAACAGAAAATTATAATTTCATATTTTTTCGCTTGAACTTTGATTAACCGTGTGATTTAAGTTCAAGTACCTATGTATTTTATATTCCGTCGCGTATTTTTTTTTTTCTTAAACGGATATACAAAAATTTGTTTTAATTTGAATTTTTAAACTAAATATTCTCTAATATAAGCATGACTGACATAATTTCTTTGTTTGTATACTCGAAAATATACAAAAAAAAAAAAAAATAGAACGAGCCTGAATAAGATTTAAAAACCTAAAATACATCATTTTAAATTTTAAGTATTTATTTAAACTGTTATTAAAAATATCGGATGTGAAACGAGTTCCTTTTTTTTGTCAATTCAGCAGGAAATATAAAAAAAAAACACAGTTCCAAAAACAATTAAAGTTAATTTTAGAATACAAAACCACCCCCATTATACGTATAGCGTTGATGATTTGAAAAATTTTTGAACTGTTAAAAATGTGTCAATGTAATACATCCTGTTACGTGATAAATTTTTTTTTTTTTTAGTTTTGACGTAGATACACTCATGCGTAACATAATTATCTTATAATTTTCTTAATCATCATCAGAATTACAGATTCCAATAGAATATTCCAATAGAAGATTACAATTACACTACATGTAATTCTTATTTTTGACGTCATCATTAAATATTTTTTTTCCATAATCAATTCGAATTCTATAAAAATATTCTCTGTAAAAATTCGATAACAATTAAAAAACTAACAAAATTTTTTGAAAATGCGATTCAAATAATTTTTTTTCGTATGATTCCGGTTTTCTTTAAGTTCTAAATGATACTTTTAAGAAAATTTACGTATGTGTTTGATAAAAAAAAAAACAACAACAAAACTAGTTTATTTTTAAAACGTGAATGAACTAACATATTTTTTTTTTTTTTTTTTTTTTTTAATAAGCTTTGGAATCACCTCAGACCAACAATTTTAACAGGGGGTTTTGCAAAAACTTGAAAAAATATTTTTAAAAAAAATTATTATTTGTAATCATAATAAATACTTTGTTATTTTCTTGATACAAAAAAAAAAAAAAAATCCAATATATCTTCTCCAAAAAATTAACTTAAATTACGTAGAAGGTTATCTGTACATGGCTTTACACAAAAATAAATAATAATGAATTTCCTGCGTGTGTATTATTATTAACTTTTTTTTTCTCAATTTTTTTCAAATTAAAAGAAATTAAGAAAAATATGACAAGTCTTACGATTATGAGGATTCAAATAAAATAAATAAAAACAAAATTGTTCACCTTACTTAAAGAAAGGGGTGGTGTTCTTAAAACGTAACATAGGTATATACGTGCTTATTACACATTCATAGTTTTTGTTTTTTTTTTTAAGTTTTCCTTGCATTTTAGAATTTTAATTTCAACAAGTTATGAATTTTTCATGAATTAAACAGAAACCAAAACTCACAAATTTGTTATTGTGATTCTGTGAACTTTGAGATAGACTTCACCTACTCTTTCCATCAGTTAAGCACTAAAAAGATATCAAATTTTTCCATCCTATCATAGTCATCTTGATCTTTCAGATTTTTATCACAATGACATTTTTGAAAAGTCACGCATTACTATGTAAAACTCTATTTTGTTTTGATTCTTAATATTTAAATTTTACAACGGGTTTTCTGTAAAACGTTGACATAAAGACTAAATTCAGTCAGTAAGCTTTATTCTCCATTCTTCTCGGTTCTCGGACCTTTTCTCAACAAATAAATTTAAAAAAGAAAAACCTCTTCGATGTCCTTCATTAATAAATTTTGCAATACTCTAGTCTAATTGAATTTCTGGTTTACAAAATTTACATACATAAAGCAGAATGTAAAGAATTTTTACTTTTTCTTTTTTCTGCAAGGAAACGATTACATTTTTAACAACTCATAAAAAATTTTATCCAGTTCTTCACCACTTAAAAAATTTTTAAAAAAATGAGACGTGTGAACAACAAAATTTATTGGTAACGAGCTTAATTTTCTTGAAATTTTTAAAATATTTTGTGAAAGTTGTAATGAAGTTTAAAATTCTTAAGAAACTTGATTATTTAAAAAGTTGACAAAACAAAATATAAAGTAAAAAAAAAAAAATTAAAAGAAAATGGAATTTTTTTAAGGAAATGAAAAAGCAAGCAAGATAATTAAACCTTGAAGACAATGTGTCCTGTATAAGTTATGATTTTATCTTTATAATTATGTTATTTTACCAAATTGAAAGAGGTTTTAAAAATAAAACTTTTAAAAAAAAAAAGTCCTTTTTGAAGAAGAATCAGTTTTTAACAATTTTAGCAGAATATTTCTTGCTTTAGGGAAAGTTTCATTGATTTTTAAAAATCCTTTAAATCTTCTTTTTTAAGATACTTTTCTGGGATCTTTTTCCTTCACGTTAAATATTCCGGTATTATGATTAAAATTTGATGAAAATATAATAAAAATGTTAATTCAGAGGTCTTTTCATTAAATTTATCTATAAAATTTCTCCCACAAGTTCAAATGTCACATTTTTCTTTCCTACATAACCTTGATTTTGAAAAACTGTTAAAAAAAAAAAATATATAAATATTTAACCGAAGATGATTTTTTATTTATTTGTATATTTTTTAAAAAAATCATGCAAACCTTGTTATAAATCTATCAAAATTTTAACTATAACTGTTTTCCTACATAAACAACAATCTTAATAATGCATTGATTTTTTTTGTTTCCAAATAAAAAATGTATTTAATAAAAAACAATATCTTTGATATTGATATATTTTTTATCCGTCAAGTAATTAGATACTTCATAACTTAAACAAAATGAAATTTACATTTTTATCAAGGTTTTATTTCGCGATGGTCACAATCAATTTGAATGAATCTTTTCTTTAAATCTTGTATTTAGTGTATCTTTAGATATTTTTTATAAGAATATGAATTTTAATTGATGATAAAGATAAATCAAAGGATTATGCGTATATATGTATTATACTTAAAATGAACTTTAATAAACAAACTGCATTTACCCTTGTTAATAAATCAGATATTTTTTTTTTTATATTTAAATTGAACAAATTATTCAAATAAATATGAAAAATATTAAATTTTATTTTTAGATAAATTTACAATGAACAAAAAAAAAAAACTTAATTGTGGTTTAATAATTCGATCATATTTCATATATGTTTGACCATGCATTTAATTGTACATTTTTTTTTTTTTGGTTTCTTGCTTTTTTTTTTTAAACATAAACTCGTCATCTTTGATAAGAAAAGTAAAATACATAATTAAAAAAGAATCTGTTGTTTTTTTTTTCCTTTTTCTTTTTCATCTTTAATTTCCTTTTATATTTAATAATTCTTCTTGTTTTTTTTTTTTTATTAAATTATTATTCATTTAAAAACTCCCCTGAAAATCTTACAGATTAGTTATATACTTTCAAGGATATCAAGGTAATGAAGACTTTATTAAACTTATTAAACAAAGCAAATGCATGCCAAACCGCATATTGATTTAGCAAAAAAAAAAAAAATAATAATTTAAGCAAATAAGGAAACTCCTTATTAATTTTTTTTTCTTGTTTTTGTGTTTTTTTTTTTTTAACAAAAAACAAGAAATATAAAAAGAGTTTTTATTAAAAATCTTGATTAGCCTATGTATGGATTCTTTTTTGATAGAATACAATTTACAAGTATTAAACATACAAAATATAGAAAAACACGATTTTATAAAACATTTTATTCAAAAAAAAAAATTAAAAAAAAGAATTAAATTTTTTATTTAAAATTAAATTTTATGATTAAAACACATGCTATTTTTAAATAATTATGTCTTATAAAACAAATAAAATCAAGAATTGAAAATTTAAAATTGCAAATCATGCTTAGTATTGATTTAAATTCGATTAAAAAACACGAGCCAAAAATTTCGGTATAAGTCTAAAATTTTGAAAAGTATAGGTCTATTGGAACTTTTATCAAGAAAATTGTCACAATAAATAATCATATTATATGTGCTTGTTTGTGTCTTGAATTTTTTCTTGAAAATCTCACAATATTTTGAAAAATTAATTTTATATATTAAAAATTCAATCGATTTTGTTGATTTTTAATGATTTGTAAAAATTTATCTTAAAATTATAATAATGAGTTTTTGTTTTAAGAATGAGAAGTTTATTTTTTATTTATTTTTTTTTGTGTCAGAACTTAATTCATATAATTAATTTTAGCACGTTTTTCAATAAGATACATTTATTAGAATTTTAAAAATTTTCATGCTCAAAAATAGTAGAAAAAAAAGACGTAGAATTTTTGAAATTCATTGAATAAAGTTTTAAAATTTCTATATAAAGCCTACAGCATTAAATCACAAGTATGATATGATACTAATTGTATAAAGCTCAGTGTTCAAAAACGAAACTGCAGAAATCTTGAGGCAAGAAAGATGTCAGAATCGTTCTCACCGTTTGTGATCTGCTCAATTCTACTGTATGAAGATTTTTTTTCCCTGTAATTCAGTCAGTTTTCAAGAATTATTCCTCGAATAGCCCAAGAAGTTGTAGAGCCTCAATTGCCCTAAATATTAAATAAAATTAATTTTAATTTTAATATTTTTTTTTCTGCTTTTGTTGTAATTTATGATTCATATGAGACATTATGAAGAACAAGGCTATTTAGAATTATAAATTGAATGTTTAACATTGAATTATTTGCATATGAGTTTCTGGTGAAAAGCCAAAATTTTATTAATAATAAAATAATAAATTATCTTGAAAAATTAACGAAAATTCTTAAAATGTAAAAAATATTGTATAAGTATGACAATTTAACCCTTTAAAGACGGAAGTTATAATATTGTATTGATCTTTATATTTTACTGCAGTTTAAGTTTGCCTTTATCCAAAAAATTGCTTAATTCATCATGACTTTGAATTTTTTTAAAATTTCCAACTGTCTTGTTTCAAAAAAATTAATTAAAGAAAAAGTTTGGAAATAAAACACCCTATTTTCTCACTATTGTTTTTCTAATTTTACAAAATTATAAAAAATGTGTTTTACTACGTTTTGTAGATCACCTCCACTTTCAATATAAGAAATTTCGAAAACTCTATTTTAGAAATCTTAAACACAAAAGAGAAAACAAACAGTTAAGTTTCATCATAATTTAATAAAAACTCTCAAGGACTCACATGTTCGCTAACGATATATAATTTTGTATTTTGTTGAGTTTAGTATAGCCATGTTGAAACTCAAATAAGATTGAGGAAGAATTTCATTTTTATAAAAAAAATTTTTCAGACGGTGCCAAAATAAATTTTATCAATGTTAAAAAAAAAGTACCCACACAAAAATATTAAGTAAATAAAAAAAAATAAAGTTTTTTTGCACTTGTTCAGCATTAAATAATTTGCAAAATATAATCTGTTTCTCAATTGTTTTTTTTAGTGTAAAATTTTTTTTTTTTTTGTTTGTTTGTTAAAAAAGCATACTTTTAATTGTTTGTAAAAGGAAGAAATCTTGTCATCCATTGTCACTTCTTTTACAAAATATTTAGCCACGTGGTTTAAAATAAAAATAAAAAAAACACACATAATCCATTGCATATAATTTTCAACAAAATATCTTTGTCTTTTTTGTTGTTGTTGTTGTTCATAAATGAAATTTTAAATGACTTCAAATGACTTTAGTATGATTATGAGTTCAAGTTTATCGTAATTTACATACAAAAAAAATCAAACATATCTTTTTTATAGTTTGCATAATAATAATTATATTACAAAACAAGTTTAATTTTTTTTCGAAAAAAAAAAAATTTTTTTTTTTTTAAATTTCATTTCAACAAGTATTTAAATATTATATTTCACAAAAAAAAAAAATATATTACATTTTAATACATCAAATGGGTTGGTTTATAAATTTTCTTATTATTATTTTTTAAACACAAACAAACAAAAAATATATATATATTTTAATGTTGCCTAATATAATTCATGTTATGTCTACCATATAAACTATATCTTTATATGGTATCACAAAAAAAAAAAAAAAAAAATGTAATCTTTCTTTAAACGTGTAAGATGATTTTTTTTTTGTTTTGTTTCTCTTAAAACTGCATATACATCATAGATACATATACTTCAAAATATTAGTAAATTATTTTTCAACAATTGAGCTCATTTGAAAAACTTTTTTTATTTTCCTTTTTTAAATTTTTTGCATTTACACACATTAGAAAATTTACTCACGTTTAAGATATTAAAAAAATATATACATATATCTAAAATAAATATTAGTATAACTTTTTATACAAAAAGTTTTTGTCTTATATTTTCATAAAAAATTATAATTGTTAATTATAAATAATAATTACTTTTGTATTATGTTAAAATTTCTGCAGGTACATTTTTTTAATTTCCTTATTTGCAGAATTTATTTATGATTTTTGTTTGCAAAAAAAAAAAAAAATTAACAACAGTAAATTTTATTATTATTTCTAAGAAAGAACCGAAAGTTCTTTATGCTAAAAAAATTTTTTTAATTGAAACAAACATACTTTCTGAAAGGCCACCGCCAACTATTAAGATACTTTCTTGAGAAATGTTGATTTTTAGTTTTTAACTACGACGGAAATTACTCCAAAGAAATAGATGACATTCAACCCACCTCTAAAATAACATATTATGCAATATGAAGACAGTAATAATAGAGCCATTGTGTCCTTTCAAATGCGTATTCTCACGTAATACAAGAAATTTTTTCAAATCATATATGAATTCTATCTGAAGTCACCTTTCAAGCATACATTGAAAATTATGTTCAGTCTTCTATTAATCGAAATCTTAAATTATGAAACATCTCCTTCATCTCATGTGTTCTGGAAATATCCCGTTAAGGTTGATTTACACAAATTCACCTCGACACCTCGAGCTATATTTTTTGTTTTACAACTGTCGTTCTCTTAGGGTTAATTTATTAAATTAATTTTTCTTCTGTACTTTCATTAATATAAAAATTTTGGCTTTTCCCCAGAAACTTACATGCAAATAATTCAATGTTAAACATTCAATTTATAATTCTAAATAGCCTTGTTCTTCATAATGTCTCATATGAATCATAAATTACAACAAAAGCAACAAAAAAAAAATGGACAAAAAAAGCTAAGAAATACATATATTCTGCTCGTAATTTCAAAAATTGACTGCAATACAGCTCAGATTATGGAAAATAATGTAGTTAGGGTCTTTATGGTCTGCTAGATTTAACGAATAGGACTGATTTATTCATATTTTCCTTTCGACATATAAAAAGCATATACACATACCCAATAAATTCACTAAGTCTAAAATGATAATTTTCACATACATACAAGTTTTAAGTTTCAACTTTAAACCGAAATTTAAAAAAAAAAATTATTTCAACTAACTTTCATTCCATAAAAATAAATTTGATGTTTGAGAATATATTTTTGATGTATCTACATACATATGTACTTAACTTATTTTCCCCAAAAATAGACTTAGTGAGTTTTCACAGAATAACGACGAATGCCTAAATGTGTTTTCATGTATCCACAATAAGTTTTTTAAAAAAATATTCTACTACATTCTAAGCGTTTTACATAAGTTTTTATTTCTTTTCGAATGATATTAGATACAATCAAAAAAAAAAAAAAAACAAATCACACTTTTTACGAAGCACATAGAATTTTAATGAAAATAGATAAGTGCAACAACAAAAAATCCTTAAACTATTAACTTTTCTGTAGACGTGATTTTAATTTTTACAGAAAATCTAAATCATAAATATAAAAAGATACTTTTCTAAAAACAAAATGTAGAAAAATATATACGTATGTATGTATGTTTTTTTTTTTTTTTTCAGAAATTTCGGTACATTCGGACAGCTATATACAAAAACTCATACAAACATTATAAGTAATAATGGTATTCACGCAATAACGATGGCCTAATTACAGCATCAATGACCATAAGACTGAAATCAAAATGTAAACGAAAGGTAAAGTTAAATTATGGTAGTTTATAAAAGATTACGTATAAGTTATTCAAGCATTCACAGCAAGGTCATTTAAAGTCTGTGCGATTTTTATTATTGCGATTCTGTGCATCCGTATATACACAACATACATATGTACATACATATACTATAACACCACACCAAAAACAATATTGTACATACTGTACATGTATTCCGTGCATTTTAGGTAATAACAAGTGTAGTAAATATAGCAATCATGTTTTTTTTTTTCAGTCTTCAAAAATATCTTGTACATGTAAGTATAGATTGTTTTGATTGTAATTGTTTCTTTACCACTAAATATCATTTGCACCAGGTAAATAAATAATTCACTATCAATAGTTGAAAATCATGTTCTTTTTTCGTTTTTTTTTTTTTTTTTTGTTTTTTAATTTTTTCTACCTTGCATCATAGGCACGCAACTAATACGTTTTGTTTTATAAAGTCGTTATAAGAGTACATATTTAATACGAAATATATACGCGCACTCTCTTTTTACTTTTATTTTTCCTTTGTATCTACATTTTTAATGTTGGTTCTTTAAGTATGTACATACCATCTAATAAACTTAAAAAAAAAAAAAAAAAACATTTTTAAATGGTTACCAAGCATCAACTTCATCATCATCAGCGGCATCAGCATCATCTTGATCATTAACAATACCAAAACGCACATAAGACATAATCAATTTTCCTTTCAAGCTCAATCTTTCAATTTAATTTTACTTTTCTTAATGTAAAAAATGGTATATGTATCTATCTACAAACTATCTTGTATCTATAGTATCTACTATAAATAATCACATTGCATTGTAAGTTGGTCGTTTTTCATTTTTGTTACAGACAAAATCATGTTTACAGCTTGATTGAAAACTTAAAGTGAACCAATGTGAATTAAGCTTTTAAGTTTTTAATTAAAAAAATTTACCACCGTATTCATCAACTTATTCATAACTTTTTAGAGTCATATTACTTTTAAGTCTCAGTTACATGTTTGAGATTTAATTGAAGTGTGTTCTGATAATGTCAGGTTCCAAAAAATTCAATTTTTTTATTAATCAAATTATGACTTTCATATTGTTACGGCGAATTAATGAATACAACGATTATTAAAATTAAGATCCTTGTTTGTTTTAAAGCAAGGATGAAGAGAGTATTTGATTTTTTTTCCATTGTCTTTTAAAAATGCTTCTTTTCTCATCGTGCAGTACAAAGTACCGTAATGAGATATTCCTACGTTTTGGTTCATATTTTAAAGTAAAATGAACAAACAACAAAAGATCGGGTGTTTCGGAAAAAGATAATTAATTTCTTAAATTCCTGAAAGTCATTGAAAGTAAATCTAGAATAACTTTGGATTTCGCATGAGATTTTTTTTTTTTTTTTTGTTTGAGTGGTGATCCATTGTTCTTTAGATTTTTCGATCTTCATTTATTATTATTTCCCAACCATGAAGCCTATCTCCTATTTCCCTGCCAATACGTCAACGCCATGTAATAGAAAAATCTCGATATTATGTTCCGAGTTAATTTTCGAATCAATAAATTTTCATTTATTTTCAATTTGAAAGTTTTTAAAAACAAATTAAATTTTTTTCTCTTAAATTTGTTCACGTAACACCTTTAAAAAAACAACTAGTGAAAAATTAATTTTTTTTTTGCTAAGAATTTTATCACATTTCTTCGTACCAGAAATTACTTAACAATGATAGTTCGTAATTGATGCTCAAATAAATTGAGTAAAATAATAGTCGGAAATTGTATAAGATAAACAAAACAAATTAAAAATTGTCACCTAAACTTGAAAAAAAATTTATCACAAAAAATAAGAAAATTGATATTACATTTTAGATCACATAATACTTATGAGTATGTACAATTTTTCTATAACGAGATAAGTGAAAAAAAAAAAAAAAAAACATAAAACAAATATGAGCTTAGTGGGTAAAAAAATTCGAAATTTCTTCTTATACTTTTTGCCTCTTTAAATTTTTTTCATACTTTTTTTTTTTTAATTTGTGTCACACGCTATTCAAATGTCTTTTAAAACATTCCATGTGACATACAATTATTATTTGTTAAATAATTTAAAATAATAAAATTTTGAACGTTGATTACAAATTTAAAAAAAAAATTATTTTATTAGATAATAAAATTTAGATTTTTTTCATTGAAAATAAAAAAAAAAAAAAAAAAAAAAAAAAGATGTTGCATAATAAATTAATTTATTCAGTCCAATGTTAGATACTTTGCGTAAAAAAAATAAAGACACAAAATTTTCGTGTGTTTTGGATTATAATTCGATGGGGGGGTCAATAATTTGTGGGATAAAAATAAAAATTTAAAAAAATTAAAAATTAGAAAAATATAAATAAAAAGAAATCATACAAAACTGACAGATTTATTAGAATTAACACAACAAAAAAAATAAATAAATTTAGCATTCTGAATAATTTGAATTTATTTTCTTGTCACAAAAAAAAAACGTAATCCTTAACCTTCACAATATTTTTCCATACAAACTTTTAAAAAATACAAAATTTTTTTAGGAATAAAAATTAAAAAAAAAAAATCTGTTTTACCGTAATTAACAAAAATTCAGACTGTTTATTTTTATTCACAAAAAAAAAAAAACAAATCAAAAATACAATAGAATTTTTCCCCAGAAAAGAGGAATTTCTGAAATTTATTATATTCCAAAAACATAGATGACCCACAAAATAAATATGATAATTTATTGTATGATTCCTTTTCAAATTTTATCATTTTTAATACGTCATGCTTGTACTATTATTTTTTTTTTTTGTATTGCCAAAATATGAGACTTTATAAACGACATTGAGAATGTAGAAGATTCTTAATCCAAAAAAAAAAAATTATTATAATTCAAAATTTTTATCTATCACAAGGCTTCAATATAGATACACCAATATTCTCAACCATTCATAATGATTTTGGTCATTTAAAAAATATTCTAGAAAAATCCACTTAAAACAAAAGAAGAAGGAAAAGCAAAACTTGATTTAACAGAATTTTTTAAGATAAAATCTGCCATGGAATTCCCAAAGGTTAACAGTTGCAGGTTCAAAGACATGTATCTTTTGCTTCGAATAACGTATTATATGTTCCATATACCTGATATTCTAGAATTTTTAATGACAATATATCAACATGCCTTTCTCAATAAAAAAATCTGTGAGATATTAATTAGCTTTAGATTTTTATTTTAAAATTTTATAAATGTCATTTCTTCCAACAACGAAAAAAATTATGAAATAATTGATTGATTGAAATGTAGCCAACAGCATTACGTTATTTTAAAATTTAAGTATAGGTAATTATTTTAATAAGGAGACAATTAGTATAGATTTAATTAAATTCTTAATTAATCATCATTAATTTTTCACTAATTTTTGTCATTTTTTTTTTTTGTGTGTGTGTGTTTTATTTGAAAAATTCAGTTAGAAAAATTTCCGGGTACATAATACATTTTTTTTTTGTTTCCAAATATCTTACAAAATAAACTAGCTTTTTAAGCAAATTCAGGCAATAATTAAACATATTTAATTTTTTTTTATTGTCAATTTATGAAAATTAAAAGTGTATGATATCGTTGGTTCATTATAATCCAGAATTTCGGTAACTTCTCCTAAAAGTTGGAAAATTTTTACACCTATAAATTTCACATAAAAAAAATGGTGGTCCAGTTCCAACAACAATTTCCATAAGCTCTATAAACTTACCTTGTAATAGTCGTTTCAACATTCCACGATTTTCTTCAATGAAATTAGTTGAAAGAAAAACAAACCAAAAAAAAAGGATTTCAAAAATTCTTTAAGGTTCTATCGAATTTAATCAGAAATTTTAATTAAATATCTTCCAAAAAACAAAAAGACAATTTTCAATCAGTAAATTAAAAAAAAAAACGAAAATATTTGCTACATCACGATGTATCAGATTAAAATTTGTAATTATGTAAATTTAGAACAAACAACTTTTAAAAGTAAACAAAAACATTTTTTTTTTTTTTAAAAAAAAAAGTAAATATTTATTATTAAATAAAATAGAAAAATTTATAATTTGTAATCATGATTACACTAAATTTACTTCCAATCGGAATCTTCAACGGAAAATCTATAGTATAAGATTATGTCTTTTTTTTTTTTCAAAAATGATTTAGCTGTATTATAATTTTTTTAATTATTTTATAAAAAAAATTCAAAATTTTAAATTAGTCATGCTTTCTATTCAAAAAAAAATTCTACCAAATATTTTAAAAATTTTTAATATTTCATTAAAAAACAAAAAAAAAACAAAAAAACAAAAAAACAAAAAAAGTAACTGAAAACAAGTTTTAAATGGCATTTGATTCGTACTAATTACCTCATCACTGCAATTATTCAAAAACACCATTTTTTTCAATTAATTTCTAATATTCTTTTCAAAATTCATCATTTTTAAGGAAAATTTTTATTATTAGACAATTTCTTCAACTAGAAACCTTTGAATGATTAAAAAACATTTTACAGAAAAAGTCAAAAAACGTTTAACTCTTCAAAGTTAAAAAGCTCATCTTGACCATTTGACAGGCGGTGTTTTGATAAAACGATGTCAATGCAAAGTCACCAAGTAAAATGCACAATTTTATTGTTGAGCTCACTGTTCTAACCGCAGGCAGTGGTGATAAATGTGACACTTTTGGTGAATTTACTATGAATTGATCATCAGCGACGCAATAGTTTGATATGATTCAGGACCTACTCAAGTTAATTTAAGTTTTCTAGACTGTTTTTCTGTCATACATGCATCTACAGTTTTAAATGAGATGCAAACCACTATATTCATTGGTAGACAACGAGTTGATTTGTATATCAGGGCTTAAGCGGATTCGAGTTAGAGACCTTCAGCATCAGAAGCCATGTACTCCTTCACTCTACCGCTTCAGCTACATACTACCTGTCCTGAATTGGTGATTATTAAAGTGTCGAAATTAAATTTTGATGAGAGTTGATGTTCAACATGTTGTCTTCAAAAATTGATATAAAGTCCTTTTATGACATCAGAAAAATGATTGAAAAAAAAAAAAACTTGTTCTCCATAATTTTGTAAATCATAATTAAAGTCGTATGATTCGTAATCATGTGTGAATAAATCAGTTTTTTTTTTTCTATATATGTAATTCTGAAAATTAATTGAAAATGCGTAAATAATATATTTAAAAACATTATGTAATTTTCAAAATATCTTCTAGGAAGAAATTCTAGTTTTAAGACACACGTACGCAAGGTAATCAAATATAATTATAACTACCTGTTATGTGTATATGATTGCTTTATGTGTGTATAATTTAAACAATTGTGGTGTATTTTAAAAATCACCAAATACAATATTAGTATCAAAAAAAAAATAAAATAAAAAAAAAAGAGTAAACAAGATTCTTTTTACGTCTATTTTACATATTAGTTGTTCAATTATCAATTAATGAACAAAAATTCAAAAGTTCAATAGAATTTATTAGATGATTGCAAAAATAAGTTGATTATTGTAATTATAAGTCATTAACACTCATTTTTAACATATTATAATTCATGACGAATTTTCATATTAGAAATTTGTTGTTTTATTTTATTTTTTTTTTTTTGTATTAACCTGTGTTTTGAATTAATTGATTAGATTTTTTTTTTTCCTATTACTTTTCTCTTATAATATTAACAACTTGTGAACTTTTAATTTTTAGGGACATTTTTTACGCATTGTATATTTAAGTTTTTTTTTATTAGACAACTCTAGGACACTTGGGTGATTATATTGTCAATGAAAAGTTTTTAGTTCCCATGCTAAAAGACAATTTTACATTTTCAATCTTTAGTTGAAGCTAAAACACATTAAAGTATTGTTAATTAATTTTTTTTTTTTTTTTTTAGTTTTTTTTTATAAATTGTTTCTCAATTTTTTTTTTTTTTTTTTTTTTGTAAACAAGATTTTAGTATTTCTTTCTCTTTTATTTTTTATTATTAAGAAAATTCATCAAAGCCTGTAACATTCATTTTCGTGTCATAGTCTTAGTACAAAAGAAAAAAAATTAATTAACACTGAAATTTTACATTCTTTTTAAATAATTTGTAAACATAATGAATTTTTTTATTTTGTTTAATTTCAAATGTTGAAGATTTTTGTAAATTAGATATACTTCAAATCATAACACAAATTTAACAATGAACTTTTTAAAAAAAATAATTCAAAAAGAATTGCGTGATATTTAACTTGAATTTCGTTGAAATTAAATAATAAACTACTTTACACACAAAATAATCATGTTTTTTTATTACTTCAAATTGTGAAATAGAAATTATGAAAAAAAAAAAACAATTTGAAAAAAAAAATAAAATTAAAGCACAAAGAAAAACTTGAAGACTTGAACCTGCAGTTTTTATTAATTTCTGTAAAGTAACTATACGAATTGGTTAAACACACCGAAATAAAAAAATTATCAGAAGAAAAGCATTAAAAAGAATCTTGGGGATTTATACAATAAGA
Source organism: Bombylius discolor (assembly GCA_939192795.1). Taxonomy (NCBI): domain Eukaryota; kingdom Metazoa; phylum Arthropoda; class Insecta; order Diptera; family Bombyliidae; genus Bombylius; species Bombylius discolor. The sequence goes on along the minus strand of OW584241.1, from coordinate 37,153,960 downwards.
AGAATATAATGTACGTAAAAAACAGTTTTGATTATTTAACAACCCACCGGTTAGTGCATTAGTTAGAACTAAAAAGCTACAATGGGCCAACGAGTGGTAATGACAGGACATCCAGGAAAGTAGTTGAAAGCAAAGCAAAAGGAGAGACCGATAGACAAAACCTTAAAGAAATGGCAGAATGTATAGTACAGTGCGTCGCTGAAAATGTGCTTGAACTGACAAATTAGGAGACAAAATCACAACAGCAGCTCAAATAGAAGCAACTTTTACTGGAGATCAAGATTTGATTTGGACTGCAGAACCATTGATGTTGATGAAAATTAAAGTTACACTATAACACTTCAATTTCGCCTTTTCCACCGTTTCTTATATTTCCTTAGAAGTGACAGGACCGTTGAATCTTTACTTCAATGAAATTCTCTTCGCTCTCAACATATCAATAAAATTATGAAAAATACTAAACAAAGTGCATTATTCTGCAGAATCTTAAATACATGAGAAGGTAATTATTTATATCTGAAGTTTTTTTTTAGAAAACAAAGGTCATAAGCGTCAATCAATTGTAAAATTTTCAATGTTTTTATTTCTTTGGTTCTTTTTTGTAAAACATTAAAAATTCTACGTTTACGTCATTGTGTGATATTCACCTTTTATTGTGTGTTATTTAAAAACTACAAGAATGTAGAAGTGAAATTTTTACTAATCCTTTTTTTTTTAAATTTTTTTTTTTTTATCCAAAGGTAAATTTTTTTATTTTCTTTTTAAAAAGCTTCCAAAAAAAATGTTAACACTTACTATGGACACGCTATGACCTTTGTGAGGAACATATAAAATCACTTTTATTTATTTTTCTTTTTCAAATCTCTAATCACATGTTTTTCTTTTCTTTTTTTTTTTTTTTTGACCATGATAAACTGATATCTATCGTATATTACATACAAACTATAAAAAAAAAATTAATTGCATATTTTATAAGATTCGAAAGGCAATAAAGAAAACAAAATCCAATTTTAATTTTCCTAAAATACATACTATTTAATAAAAAACAAAAAAAAAACAAAAAAAACCAACAAAAAAAAATGGTATAAAAACTTTTTAACCTCCATCTTCTAATTATTATGATTTAAATTACCTCGAAAAAGGTTAAACAATCATACATGTACATACATATTTATAATTTTCATCAAAATATTGCTTTTTGTTTTCCTCTTTGCATCTTTAAACAATAAAAAAAAAAATTACAGTTATTTGATCATGAATTTAAAATATTTTAAAAGTGTCAAAAAAAAAACAAAATTTTTTTTTAAATATTTTCTTTTACCTTATTAACTCAAAAATTATTTAAATAATTACTTTCTCTTTCTTTTATGTAGTATATAAATGACACCATATATGTAAGAAGGTCATAAAGTTTCTGACCTCAAGTATGAGTCACCGGACACAAAGATTCTCTTGAAATTTTTTTTTGCCTGAGAAAAATTAACTTTTAGATTGAAATTTTGTGTAGGCTCTAAAAAAAATATCACTCATATATAGCCCTAAGAAAATATGATTAAAAAATAATTTCTGCACTTTAATCTTATATGGATTCTTAGAAAAATGTTCAGCTTTAATCCCAAATATCCTTTCATTATGCTTTTGCCAAAGTATTAAATTGTTAGAGACAATTGTTGCACTTCGACCTATAAAGAACTTTTGTGCCGTGTCGTCTACCACGGTACGAGAGAAACAACTTTTCATTCAAACGATTAAGGAATTTTATCAAAACGGCACTCTCAGTGCTTAATTGGGTCTTCGAAAGATTTCCAAAACCGCCACGTCAACCAAGAAATTTTGGAAAAAATCATTCTTGTTCAGAACTTTTGGATTTTTTTTCAACTTTCAAAACAAAGCTAACAAATTTTCTACAAAAAAACAAATGTAATTTAATTTCTTAAAATTTTTTTAAGAAAAAAAAAAAAAAAAGAAAGTAAAAGTTGTCAAGGTAAGCATTTTAGCACACTTTTCTGTTCCTTTAAAAATAGCAACTTATTAATTAATTTATTGAGTCTGTTTATTAAAAATTAAATAAAATACTTAATTTAAAAAAAAAAAAAAGGACAAGTAAATAAAGATTAAAACAGTTGAAAAAAACAACAACATAGTAATTAGTTAAAGATAATTATCACGGTTTCGACTTCCTTATTTAACTGGTTTCATACATTTCATATATGAATAAAACAAGAAAATAAAAATATCAACTCTATATATTTTCTTTTAAAAAGTAAAATCATGTTTTATTTTTCAAATTTCTAAAAAGCATACTTATTTCGAATTATTATTATTTTTTTTCTCATTAACTTTTTGTTTTTTTTTGTATGAAATCGGAGGTTTTGAAGAAAAAAAAAAAAACAAAAACAATTTTTGTTGATTATTTAAATTCTATTTCTATTCTATAATATAATAGAAAAAGTTTTTAGTTTAGTTCTTTCCGCATATTTTAAAAAAATTCTACGTAATTAAAATAAAAATCAAATAAATTGAAAATAAACAAAATTCTTATAGAATATCTAACTTGAAAAATTTTTATAATCTTTATGAAAAATTTATATTTTGACATTCACCTTCAACAAAATATCACACAAAATAATTATAAATACTTCAAATTTATTAAATTGAATATTTCAAATTTAATTTGTAATCTTTTAAGTATATTTTTTTATTTAAATTTTTACTAAAAAAATCTAAAGTGTGATAATATTTTTGAAAAATTTTAATGGAAAATTTAATCTTTTTTTTATTTTTTTTTCTTCAAAATTTTCCTAAATAACGAAAAAACATTACTTTTAACTTTTTTTTCTTGTTTTTTTCTTTTTTCAATTTTTCCTCAAATATACAAATAATTATATTCTCATTAATTTCCAATGTTATCTTGCGGAAACAATTTTTAATATGTAGTATATACTTTTATTTATTTTTTTTTTTAAATTTTGTATAACTTTTTTTTTTGTGGATTATCAATGTCAATCAGTTTAAGAATATCATATGACATTATCGAATTCATAAATTTTTAAAAATAAAAATATATACACATATTACGTGCAAAACAATTGTACGAAAGTATATACATAAATGCAGTATTTTAAGATACAAAATAGCCCTGGATAAACTCTATGTTTAAAAAACAATAAAACTTCTAATTATTTTTAAAGAGATTTTTTTTTTTTTTTTTTAAATTTATTTTCTAATGTTTTTTTTTTTCCATGAAAACAATATTAAATAAAAAGTAAAAAAGTAGTATATTCATAAAATAAATCCGAAACAACAACAAATAATAAAATCAAATAAAAAATTTTATATAAAATTTTTTCCCTTGAACTCTAAAAATTATCTAAGCTTATAACTCGTATGGTTTGAAATAAATTTTCAAATAATAAAAAAAAAAACGTACTAAAACATTAAAGTTACATTTAAATTTTTTTAATTTTTTTTTTATTGAAGCTTTGATTTGGTTTTTAATATTATTTTGTAATTTATTATTTGTAAAATTCTTAAAACCTTTAAATGAATTATAAAATTGAATTTTATTGATTTTAATTTATGAAAATAAGTATCTTATTATTGTCAAATAAATTATCAAATATAAACGAAAAATCTCACAATAAAAGTGAGAATATTAGAATATTTTAAATACCAGAACAAAACAAAATCTTTTTTCAATAAATCTTCTTTTTTTTTTTCCTTTTTCTACTAAGGTTTTTTTTTTTCAATTCGAATTATAAGAGTATCAGGCATAGTATTGGAAATTTCAACAAGATTGAAATTTGACTAATAATTGAAATATGATATTAATCTTTTATTAATAGAACTCTCAAATTGTGAAACAATCTTTCATCTTATTGTGTTATCTCTCTCTTAATTTCTACAGAAATTTTGGGACATTCATTACAACTTTCCTTTACCCCTTCCTCACGTACATTTTCCTTCTTTATATTCTAATCTGAATTGCCTAGCTCATACAGTTTCCACTACAACAAAGTCGTTGTGAAAAAAACCAAGGCAGTTTCGGATGAATTGTAACAAGAATTCAAACTTCCTAAACTTTAAGACCTGTAAAAATTACGATGAAATCCTATACGCTGCTGTGGTGATATACTGAAATTATCAAAATAGTTATCGGATTGGTAGACCTAAAAAAACAGAGAAATTCTCTGTTATAAAAGGAACAAGACTATCGATAGAAAGAGGAAGGAGAACAGCTAGAAATAGGAAGAAATGGTCGGAATATATTGACATTCTATGTTCCTAAGAGAATACGAACTTATTTTATATTATAAAAGACCCTCAAAAAAAAATTTCAAACCTAATCTGCCTACTTCCTTTAGACTACACGTCACGTTAATAGAAATTTCATGAAAATTCAAATTAAAAAATGACCCACTTAGACTCCAGACAAAAATTGGTACTTTCAATAACCCTTATTCAAATTGAATAGTTTGATGTAGATTTGGACTATTAAAATAGATTTTCTAATTTTCATCGAAAAAAAAATTTAACATATTTTTGAGCTTTAAAAATTTATTTTATGTTGAAATTATAAAACTGGTTTTAGACCAAATGAAAAATAAAATTTTTAAGTTACTACTTTTGTTGTAATACATTTTGGTGTCTGTGCAAATTAAATAATAGCATATTTCTTGGAGATAACTCTTCTCCAATATATAAATTCCCCTGTGATAATAAAGATAAATTATATCAAAAGTTTTTAAACTTAAAAATAATCTTCAGAATACACTGTTAAAAATTTTTTTTGAAATTTTTAAAAATGCAAACAAATGCTTTGATGTTTTAAATGTAAAAAAAATGTTCTATTAAAAGTACTAATGCAAAATAATTTTGATAATTTTCTAACTTTATGCCCTTTTCTTCCTTGAACTCCTTCTATTCACTTTTTTTTTTTTGACTTGCAAAAAAGGATTCAAAGATTAAATAGTCTATATTAAAATCCAAATTGGTCACTAAAAAAGAGATAGTGGAGGTTTCGTGCAACAACAACCAATAACTTAATCTTCATGGCACCTTGGAAATTATATGTATATGAGATTCCATTCCATTTCATTTTCTTTGGTGATTTTCTCCAGACCTATCTCAAATTTAATTGATCAACGTGACATAAAAACTAATAAATCACTCTAACTTTCGTGTTGCTTAAAAAAATTTTCTATGTGATATAAACCAATATTTTTTCTTTATTTTATTATATTATTATTTTTTTTTTCTAAAGCTTAACGGTACATTTAAAAAATTAGAGTGTTGTTGTTTTTAAACTATCTTTTAACGTCTCGAAAAAATCAATCTTTTATATTTTGTTTATGTAAATCTTTTATCTATTGATTCACGCGATTATTATAATTTCCTAAAATGCAATCGTCATTTTTTCTCAGCAATAAATTTTTTTAATATTATGAATAAATTATCAAATTTTGCAGATTTCTTTTACATCGAAAGCCGTTATCCGAATATTATGAAATTTATCTATACTATTAATTTGACAGTTCATCAGACAAAGAAATAAAAATAAAAAAATAACATTCTCAAAATTGTGAAAATTATAAAATTCAAGGTTACTTACAGTGGTTACACGTGTGAAAATTTAAATATATTTTGCTGAATTGTATTTTCATCTTGCTTTTTTTTATTTCAAGTATTTCATACTCGTTTATAGACTAAGTATTTTTTATTGAAACTTAGATTCTGTTGATCTGGACAGTTTTTATAATAGGCTATATTTTTCCGACAAGTATAGAGGATGGGTAATTATATAATGGTCCTTTGGTGTTCCAATAAGTGGACTTTTTTTTTCTTAGTAAAAAGTCCACCTAACCTAACCTAGGTCATGCTGAAAAATTATTGAATTTAATATTACTCAGAATTTTCATTGACTAATTGTAAAAGAACGACATTTTTTTAAATTAAGGAGAAAATATTAAAACGGGACAATATTTTACTTGAAGGGACACTTTTTTTTACAGAATTTTTGATAAATGAACGAACGTGGTTCTGGAGTTTATTATTATTACTTTTTTTTTTTTTTTGAATATATACCAAGACGTTACTATGACTACTAAATTTAAGGATCAGAGGACTCTACGACAGGAAAATTACATTTTTCTAATTGATAGGTTTCAAATAAAGGTTGATTTCAAGAAACCTCTAATAATTTCAGATCTTTCTACCTTAGATTTTTATCTCTTTAGATATCTAAAGAAAAATGTGGATAAAGGATATAAAAGACAAGAGCTTACAAACTGGGCAATGAGAAATCAATTCAACAAAAAATATTTAAAAATTGTAGAAGAAACCTTCATTAAAGGTTTTATAACATAAAAACAATTCTCTTTTTTTGCACTAAACTTCACTTTATTTTTTTGAAGAAAAAAAAAGCTTTTTTCTGGACCACCCACTGCATTTTCATTGAAATTGCATTCGATTTTACATCCTAAAAAAAACTATTTTTTTTTTATCAAAACTAATTATTATTATTTTTCAGGAAATTATAAAAACAAAAAATAACCGATAATTTCAATTCTGCAAAACATACTTTCAATCAATCAAATTTTAAAAAGTGCAAATTTTCTAATTTTTTATTTTTTTCTTCAAGTTTGCCAAACTTTCATAACCTTCGTAAAAACACAATACAAAACAACAACAACAACAAAAAGGCTAATTTCATAAAATTGATTATATTTAAAAAGGTATGATGTTTAAAATAAAAAAATATTTGAAAACCTTCGATTTAAAAAAAAAGAAAAAAAAACACACAAAAAATGAATGTGATAAGACATTGAATTTCTATACACACAAGAGTAAAACAAACAAAAAACCAAAAAAAAAAGTGAGTGCATCAAACGCTTTGAAAGTAATAATTTGACATTACAAAAATTCAAAAGACTAATAATATTTTTAAAAAAGTACATTATACTTAAAAATCTATGAATTTTCATAAGATACAAACATATAGTCTATAATTTGGAAGTAAAATATGCAAATTTTTTTTCCTAGCCATTGAAAAATCTAAAAATCTAATCTTTGTTTCCTTGCAGAAAAATTATATATGTATTACTTTTTTTTTTTTTCTTCGAAATTCTTCGACATTAAATAAACTCAAAATTTATTGAAAAAAACAAATAAACAAAAACAAAATAAAAAAGCTTTCAAAAATCATATTTAATATCTTAAACTAAAAATAAAATAAAAAAGATACAAAAACAAAAAAATATTGGAAGCAAAAAAAAAAGAATGTTAATGACCGAGATTTTTATTTAAAATTGAAAAAAAGAAAAAAAAAAATCATATAGTAAATTTTATAGTATAAATTGAAGTCTGCTAATAATAATAATAATCATCTGCATCAAATAAAAGCCTTCAAGAGGTCAAAACATACTAAAATATTTTGCTATATATGAATTTATCTTTAATATATTGCATATGCTGGTTTAAAAAAGTTCAGTCAAAAGTCATTCATATGTACATATAACTTTTTCTGTTCAATTTTCAAATCATAAATGATGAGGTGATCAAAAATTTTTATTGTATAATAAATGTAAAATAAATTTAAAAAAAAAAAAAAAAACAGATTACTGACCTCTTCTGTTATAAGTTAAGTTTAACTTTAAGATTTAATTAAAAAAAAAGAAAGAAAAAAAAAAAAAACTTATGAATCAGGAAAAGATTTATAAAAATATCTTGTAAAACTGTTTTAAAGCTTTTTAAAGATATATTTTACTATTTTGATATACAATTGTATTTTTTCTTTGTATTTGTATTTTCTTCTAAAATCAGCAATTCTTCATGATATATTTTTTTAGATTGTACGGAATATGATAAATTTAAAAATAAAAAATCGAGCTTATAAGTACCATATTTTTTTTTTTTTTTTGTTGGTATTAAATACCAAAAAGAAGGTTCATGCACTTCTTGTTATGAAGGACAGTTTTTACATAAAGTAATTAACCTTTTCATAGAAGAAAAAAAAAATTCAACAAGTTGAAGATCAAATATTTTGATAATTTATTTTTTAGTTTAGATAGCCTATGTACACGTCAATACTACTTTGTATAGTTATTTTAGGTGTCTCATTACAATTATATCGCAATTTTAAATTAATTGAATAATTAATTTTAAACAAATTTGTCTCCCTGTTAAAAGTCCTCAAGATAAATATTCTTGACGAATTTTGGTAGCTTTATAAAAAAGACTCTTTAGTGTTGGAATTGTCTTCTATCTTATTTATTACTTACCTCCCTCCACCACTTTTATATCCAACAGATTAAAGAAGTTCAAATGGGGTATTCATCAAAACTTTTTTTCTTTTCACAACTCCCAACACCTTTTCCACCTAATCAAAAGTTCAGCTTCACGCTTTGGAACAGCTTATAAAAAAAAAAAAATTAAACAATTAATTGTCTTTTATCCTCGAATGTCCTTGATGTAAATTTAGAATACTTAGTTTCTGTTTCTGTTTCAATTTGAAACAATCTACATATTACCCAAAATGCAACATTATTAGGGAAAATTTCTCTTTAAAGACCGCAGTAGGAACTTTGAAATTGTATAATTGTTTATTTTTTTCAAGAATCCTTTAAATTCAATGAATGTTAAATTATGTAACTTTGGTTCTGTAATCTTGGTCTTAGTAGGTGAAAATTTTACTAGCTGTACGACCTTTTGAAGGATATCAAATGAAAATTTAATAAATTTGAAGTTTCAGAGTCTCTTTTAATTAATTTTATAATTTTAGAAGTTTTCTCCTTATAAGAGCAAATTGTACCAATAACGTATAAAATTCCCTTTTACAAAAAAAAAAAAAACAAAAAAAAAAACAAAAAAAAAAAAAACAAAAAAAAAAACGAAAAACAAAACAAAAAAAAATTAAAGTAATTAAACTAAAATAAATCAAACGATGCCAAGCATTGCATTCCAAACTAAAGGATATACGTTATATAAAATATTACAAATGTCTTGGAATCAAAGTTCACTGCAGAAAGTGTGATTGTTCAGTGAAAAATTTTTAATAAGACTACCTAAGTCTTCAAAGACAAATTTTCACAATTTTCTTTTAAACAGTTCATTTCCCTTATATTTCTTGTAAAATCTCATAAGTTCCGTAAAAATTTTTTAAAGCGTGCTTTGACGCCTTCATGAAATATGCATTTAATTTACTATTTTACATTTAAATTTAAATTTTAAAACACACTTTTTCAATTAATAAAATTTTACAAGGATACAAAAAATGAATAAACCATCGAAATAAACTTCCCTTACCAAGTTCAATCACATTTATTTAATTACATACATTTTAAATTTGTGTATTTATTAAAAGCTTACACATTTCCCCAATCAACTAAATATTGGTATATATTTTTTTTTTTCTTCTTAATTTTTATCGTTAACTAAAATATAACCTTTCTTGCAAATTATACTCGCGCATTTCAAACCAAAATTCCACTACAAATAAACAATAAAATTAAAATTATGCAATTTTCTATACAACAAATTTTTAGCTTAATACCAAAAAAAAAAAATTCAATGTTTTTTTTTTTAATGTTTTTCATTTGAAGCTTTTTTTTTTGTCTTGAACATCATTTCCATAATTTTTTCCTATACTTAGGAAATCAAATGACGAAAAAGCTCAGTCGTTGGAAAGATTGCGACTGACACGGTTCGTTTTATTTTGTTATTTATTTTTTGGATGATAGTATATTTTTTTTTGTAAGTGTCAGGTACATCGTAGTGAAAAGAAAAAATTATGATTAATTAAATTTAAAAAAAAAAAAAAATAGAAAAAAAATTTTATAATTTTATAAATACATATAATAGATTTTTTTTTTTCTTAGTGACTTTAAAAAACAAAAGTTAGAACAAAAGACAATAATTTTTTTTACACAAAAAAAAATAAAAATAAAAAAACTCACTCACATAATATTGATGAAAATTATAAATATTATTAAAGGATAACAGGTATTTTTGGCGTATTGCCATAATATTTGGGGAGTTGTTCTTTAAAATTTTTTTACATAAAATATTTTACACATATATATGGATATTTAACCAGTAAACAAACATTTTATTTTGGTGAGTATGTATGTATGTAAAAATGTATAAATTAAGTTCTTTATTTTTCTTTTTAATTTAATGTTTTTCTTTAAAAAATTCTAAGAAGAATGTAAAAGGATACTTCAAAAATGTCAGACAGTCTTATAAAATATTTTTTTTGGAAATGCATATATTCAAAAAAAAAGCTCTTTATGCGTTTACTCCTACGCACGCTGAGAAAATACATAATCGTAAAAATAAAAAGTGCATAAAAAAGGAAAAGGATAAACTGTATATATTTACTGCATGCAGTATAAAATTTTAAAATGAAATTGTTCTCTATTGTGCCAAACTTCTTTCCTTTTTTCTCATTTTAAAATACATCTGTATCTACTACGTTTTTTTTAGATATTATTTTTGCTCTAAAAATTTAGAATCAGATTGTAAAAGAGAAGAGATGAACAAAAAGCAAAAGAAAAAATAAAAACAATGAAATTATTCTACTGCAATTCGAAACTAATAATTTATCTTTTTTCAAAGGTTAGTTTTGTGCTTTTTTTTTTAAATTTTTAGAATTTATTCTTGTGAAAAAAAAAATTTCGTCCTGTTGAGATGTTAACAATCCTGAAATAAAAAATTAAAAAATAAATAAAACTTAAAAGAAAAACGGTTAAGATTCAATTAAAACTTAACTTTATTTATTTTTTGTTTTTAACAAAAATTCAATTTTGAAATCAATTGAATGGCTCATAAACCAATTTTTGCCTTTTAACCCATGAAAAAGAACTTCTTAACGTAAAAAATAAATCTTATCTCATTTACTTCTGAACCGTACTGAAAGGTGTTTATAGAAATTTGAAAAGAAAATTACTAACTATTAATTAATTATTCAAGACTATGAATTTTTCTTTTTAAAGGTTTTAACAATAATTATCATCTTCTAATTTCTATTCTACAAGCTATTAGTTACTTAATGTTTTTTTTTATTTTCAAAATTTTTATTTTTAATTTTAAAACATTACTTATTAAGTTCTGAAGATTCTTTCGAATAAAAAACTAAAATTAAAAAACGAAAAGGTAACAATAATTAATTTTCTATTCTAAGAAAAAAAAATTGAAATTTACACATGAAGTTTTCAAAATAATTTCTGCATTCATGAAATATTTAAAATTCTTAACAAATAACTTTTTTTTTTTTGAATAAAAATATAAAACAAAAAAAAATCACAAATTCATTCACCGCATTAAGAAATCCTCAAAATACTTGTTTATTTTTAAAATTTAAAAAATCTACTAATTTTTTTTATTTTTTTTTTAAATTTTTTATTTTATTTTTTTTTCTTATTTTTTTTTTTCAAAAAGAACAATACAGTATCCCTGTTTGGTGTCAAATTCAATTTTTTGTTTAATAATATTTTAATGAAAAAACAACCACAAATTCAAATTGATTTTTACGTTTTTATTCTACGAAAATTAATCCTCTTTAATTTTATTTTTTTTTAATATAAAATAACTTTTTAAGCTTTGGAGAAGTTTTTTTTGGAATTTTTTTGGCTGTAAATAAACAAAAAAAAATTCCAAAAAATACAAACAAGTGCAAAAATATGGGAAACCATATGAAACTTGTCGCAATTCAAGTTTAAAATTTATAAAAACAAATTAAATTTTAATATATTTTGTAATTTTGAAAAAAAAAAAAACAATGAATGCTCTGGACTTTCAATCAAACAAAACGAAAAAAAAAAAACATTAGTTATAAAAAACGGTTAAATTTGAATTACAAAAAACAAATTTTATTCGAAGGACTCATAATTGAAAAAATGATATAAAGCTTTTAAATTTAACCACCTTTTTTTTTTTTTTTTAATTTCAATTCAAAAAACCCATTTTAAATTTAAATAAATTACATATTCACAAAAAAAAAAACAAAACAAAAAAAAAGATATCAATTTCATTTGATCCATCAAAGATGTTTTATTGTAAATTTTAGTTGTCATTTCCGGATTGCACTTGTCTTCTGGTATAACTTTGAAAAAAAAAAAAAAGAATTTGAAGGTTTCAATAATTTTGAAGGCCTCTTAAATTTTTTTTTTCTCTATTAAATTTGATCTTATTCTTTTTTTACATCTTCCAAAAAAAAAAAAAAAAAAAAAAAAAACATTGAAGATGTTTTCAAAACACAGAACGGAAATAATCTGTGTTTGTGTTTTTTATTTAATTCCTTATATCCAAAATGAAGGGGTCTTCATTTTTAATTACACTTCATTATTTGTTTTACAACTTTTTTTCCTAATCAAATGTGTACTTCTTCTAATTAGTATACAGGGTGTATATTCTTTAAATCAAATATGTATATATAAATGATTTCAAATGTAACCGCATTCGACATATTTTGGCGATCGTGTATTTTGTAAAAAAAAAAAAACCACCAAGGTTGTTTAATAATATGTTTGAAAAGTTGCAAAAACTGACCCCTTCCTCTGCAATTTTTAAACAACCTTGGCTTCAATCCATTGACTGTATTTTCTGTATATATTATTTTTGTTTTTTACAAAAAAAAACAATAAAAATATTTAATTTTTGAATTTTACACTTTTTTTCATGCTATAAAGCAAATGTGTTCATTTTTTTTTCGCGAACAACAACAACAAATTTTTTAAATACCAAAAACGAAACAATGTTGAATACCTTTTCAAGAATTCTCAAAATGAAAAAGAATTTTACGTAATAAAAAATTCTAATCATTTGCGGTCATCGTTTTTTTATTCAAATGTCGATCACATCAATAAACTAGAAAAATTTTATCATCCGATTGAGAAATCCCTCTAAAAATATAAAATACACATTTTTTTTTTGTTTGTTTTTTTTTCTGAAAAAACTTGCTATAAATGTCAAATTTTTCAGTATAACACCTGTGAATTATTCCAGTTGTGCGTTAATTTGAATAATAAATAAATTCGAATTACAAGATTGAAGCATGATTACGCAAATTTTTAAATCTAGAATTCTGGAAAAAAAAGAACTTGTTCATTCTTAAAAAAAAAAAGAAAAAAGATTTCACACTAAAACCCCATGACAACCACCAGGATTAATGATATAACTCACGTAGGCACTATTTACTTTTCTACATGACCTTTAGAGAGAAATGTCTATGAACTTTTTTATAAGATTGGAAATTCTAAAAGGCAATTTTTCAATCATGTTCATGTCCAGACGTAACTTAAAAATTCTAATCTTTAAGTCAGCCTTTTATAATAGTCGTTCTACTATAAAACAGTGAAATAAACCAATAAAATTAATTAAAATATAACAGGGTCTTTTAATCTTACGGTCAATAGTCGTCAGACTGATAAAAGAATACAACATTTATTTGAATTTAGCACATCAAAAACATTACTTCCAGAATTTTCAATAATAAATTAATTTATGTTCCTTCCAACAAACTGTGGTTGGCATTTCACCTAAAACTATAAATTTTTTCTTGGACTCTGACTTGTGATGCATCGAAACATAGGAGAATTCTTCTAGAGAGGGCATAAAAAATATCAGAATTTTTAAGTTTTTTTTTTTTTTTTCATCTAATAAAGTCCGTCGATGTTCTGTCACTCCTTATGACATCTCAATCGACGAAGACAATTTTCAACTGAACCAGATTCTTAAACTGAAATGTCTGTAGTTTGATTTTCCAATAAAATAATTTCATATTTGGGTGGTTAATGATAGCCCAATGTTCATAAAATAAACAACATTTATAATTTTCTATTCAAAAAAAAAAAAAAAAAAAAAAAAATCCTTGAAAACTTGTTACTGAAAATTTTTTTTTATTTTAAATAACAAGGCCAATTTTGCTAGGCAATTTTTTTTAAGGGTACTAGCACATCATTGTAACTAAAATTAAAATCAAAGGAAAAAAAAAATTTAATTGAATCGTATAATTTGAATTCAAATTTTTACAAATTTCTTCCCCATAAATCTTCTTAGAAAAATCTTATTTATAAAACACCAACAAAAAAAAAAAGATCTTATATAGAAGATCCGGTTACATTATGTATGTATAATATTAATTTTGAATTTTTAATAAGTATATTATGTTATTTTTTCTGAATGTTCATAAATTTTAATTAGATTGATTAATCAAACGGTTTTAATCAAATTATTTGAATATTCTTTTAGTTTTGGAAATGTGTTATATAACTGAAATTACATTATTTTTATCATAATATTCGATGTCCTTTACCAATTCCGTTTTTTATCATTTATGAATTTTTTTTTGTCTTTTAGACTTTTTTATTCAAAAAAAAAAAATTAAATAAATAAATAAATTTGAATTTAATATGAAAAATTATAATTTCATTATATGATGAATATTCAAAAAATATGATGATATTTCGAGATAAAGTGCGTTTTTTTTTTCAAAGGTTTTTCAAAAAAAAAAAAAAAAACACAAAACAAATATTAAAAAATGAAAAAACCTTGTATATTAAATTTTCTAAAATGTATCCTTTATACAAAATATTTTTATAATTAATTTTATTCAATTTATTTAATTGTTTTCTTTTGCAAAACAGTTTTATTTTTTTCTTTTCTTTTGTGTTTTAAATTTTAAAATAGCCCATATTTTATTAAAATTTAATTCAAGAAATTTATTAAGCCATTTTAAATTTGAAAAAATTTTTGTAAAAGAAAAAAAAATATAAATACCCTAATATGCATTTCAAAATACAAGACAAGATTAAAAATTAATCATCACAAATACAACAAAAAAACAAAAAAAAACACTAAACTGAAGTAGATTACAATAAAATTAGCAAGGTTAATATTTGTCCCTGTTTTCAGTTAACTAAGAAAAGAAAAAAGAAAAATTAAAAAATTTCGTAATTAGCTTAAAGTTTACAAATTCTTTATCTTTTCTTATAAAATACCGACATCGATAAATATAAATGAAAAATGAATAACAAAAAAAAAAAAAAACAGTACTAAGAAGTGCGAATATCTCATGAAATGTTGATGATGATGATGACATATATTTGTAAAATTACATAAAGCAAAATACACACACACAAACACACACAAAAAAAAACATAAATTTTTGTTAAAAAATTCATGATTTTTACGCAATTCCATTACAAATAAAATTAAAACATAAAATTTTTTGTATATTTTCTTATTTTTCGTTCAAATAAAAACATTTTTTTTTTCTCATACGTGTGGTTTTATCGTTTATTTACAAATCCTTGAGTTAAGATTGAAATAAAAAAAAAACAAAATGTTAGTAATCGATATGCAGAGCATATATTTATGAATTGTGTGTGAAATGATCAGATATACATTATGCAGGAAATTATACAAAAAATAATGACTAATTTTTGTATTTTTGTATTTTTTGCTTTGTTAAGAAATTATTGATTTAATGGCACAGATATTTCAAAATTTTTTGAGTATTTTTTTCTTTTTTCTTTTTTGCGAATTTATCTTTGGAAACAAAAAATATCTATGAGAGAAATAACGATGATCGTACAAAAACAAAATATTTGTAAAAAAAATTTTTTCACACAGTTTTTGATGAGATTAAAGAATTCTACGAAAATTAAGTGCTGTTTTTGACTTCTTAGAGTGGATATTGGAACACAACTCATAAAAATTGCACAATTTTCGAGAAAATAGGATATTTAATTCTCTGATGACTTTGAGTTAGAACTTTTAAAAAAGAGGGTAGTTATATAGAACACTCTAAGGTGGAATACGGTGTGTCTGCTCTGTAATTAAAAATCATCATATTTAAAAAAAGCTTCACATATTACGTTTTTCATGAATTATAGTACTTCCACTGTCTCCTTAATTCTATTTCTATACCGTTATTTTGTCTTACCAAAGGTAGGTATAAGCTTACTACTAGCTTCAGTTTTTTCAACACTCCTGTCCAAAAAAACCGATGATTTTGCCATCTCATTCTAATTTGACAGTAATTTGCTCAAAATTTATAATTTCTCAATAGTTTATTGATTACGAAAATTCTGTGGAAGTCAAAAAACTTTCGAATAATCTATCGTTTCGAAAGCCACAAACTCACAAACCATAAAAAATATATATACATACATACATACACACATATGTCAGATCATCTAATAAATTATTAAAAATGTGTGATTTATCTGATAAATAAGATTGGAAATACCCACCTTAAAAGAAAAGCAAAAAAAAATAAAAATAAAATCAAAATAAAAATACTGATTTAACATCGATCATTTGAAACTAAATTTTCTTTAAAATTAAATTCTACATGATTATAAATATATACTTTACAAATTAAACATATGTAAATTTTGTATTTACAAACAGTAAATATGCATTAGCTGTTTTCTTATTTATTTTTTTATTTTTCTAAGTAATTTCAAAGTCATTAAAAAGTGAAATTATCTAGAAAAATTTGTCAAAAAATTTATGACATAAGAGAAAAGAAAAAACTATGAGTTAAAATATTTGAAATTCTTTACAACATGTCTTTAAAATTTTGACTTTAACACTAGTGAACTTCTGAATTTTATATCTTTTTTTTTTTTTCACTTTGTTGACAATGAACTTTTTTAAAAATTTATAAAGTTTTTAATTGTTAACTTAATTACTAGTTTAAAAAAAAAATAAAAAATTAAATTAAATTAAATTAATTTTAATTTCTATACTTAACCTTCGTTATAAGGTTTGTGGTAAATTTTCTATAAAAAAAAAAAAAACAAAACACAGAAACAAAAAAGGAAATATTAAATATTCAAAATTTTACATAGGTATGTATTGTACATACTCACACTTAACTGTACGAAAAAAAAAAAAATCATAAATAATGAAACACAATAAAAAAATAAAAAAAACTCTATAGTACCCTGCACGTACCACATTTTTAACAAAAGTATATTCTAATTGTGTTGATGATATTTAGAAAATGTAAATTACAAGTAGTTTGACATTTTTATTTAATTTCAAATGAAAAACGGAATGAACATACACACACACACACACATAAAGAGGAACCTGTATAACACCTTGATTAATTATTATTTTTTTATTTTTCCTGAATTCTAGTGATTTAATGTTACATTTTTTTTTGTTTGCGTTTTTCAATCAGATCATATGTAATTGGACTCTTAATAAATTCATTTATACATATTTTTTTTGTTGTTGTTGTTATTTTTTCTATATTTTCTTTATAAAGCAAAAAAATTATATGCAATTTTATACCTTTTTTGGAAATTTAGTACATTCCACTTATTATCAATTTAATAAAATTTTTCAAAATCTATAATTTTGATTGAATGAAAATTCATTTGAAAAAAAAAAAAAAATTTATTTTAACTGACGTGTATACCATATGTACGTATGATATTTAACAATAAATTTATTCAATATTAGAAATTTCGTAATTTTTATAATTATTTGTATTTCATTTATTTTTTTTTTTTTCATAAATATTATTCAAATGTATGTAAAAAAGCTAATCGACCTTTAACGGATTCATAAAAAACAAAAACGCACATATTAAGAGGAACTATTTCCAATTGTTTTTTTTTGTTTTGTTTTTTTTTTTTATTCAAAGAAAATAATACGTACGAGGAGATGCTGACATTTTGGAACTTGACTAAATTATTTAAAAATTTCTACAGTATTTCTCTAACTTCCACTCATAAAGGTCGATCTTCTTAGATATTATCAAGTTTCAGAATGATTTGTTACAATAAACTTGTTTTTGTCATTCAAAAATCAGAAAATGTTTAAAAAAAACTAACGATCTGAAAAGTGAAAATATCAACCAAGCCTACATTTTTTTATGAAGCTTAAAAAAATCATAAAAGATTTAGAGTATATTCTTGATGAAATATGACGTTCATCCCGTTTTTCGAAAAGTATTTTTCCGAATTAATTGCTTGATAAAAGTTAACACAGGCAATTTATTACAAGGAAATGATAACTTTTCATCATTCAATTGCATTGGCATTGCTATTGTGAAATGGAGTCGTTGAGGTTAAATTTCAACCTCATTTCATCGCCATTTAAAAAGTCTGTTGTTGAACATCCTATACTAAATTAATTGATATTCAGAATTTACACAAAGCTAAAAATTGCCTTAGAAGTTAGAGATTTTAGATCTTGAAAGTCTCATTAAGGTTTTCAGATTTTCAAGACTAAAATTGAACAATTTGTAGTAATATCGTTAAAAAATCTATCCTAGCATTAACCAAAAATCCATCCTTAAAAATAATTATAATTAATATTTTTCTTTTTTTTTTCATATAAAAGTGGTTAAAACTTAATAAAATTCCACATTAGTGATTAAAACAAACGGTGCTTTACTACTAGCCTTGAATTTTAAAATAACAAAAAAAAAAGCAATACTAGAAAATAGAAAAACAATTACAAGAAGAAAAATTCTAAAAAGCCAAAAAAAAAATAATAATAATTAAAAAAAAGGATTAAATTATTGTTATATGTAAATTTTATTTAAAAATATACAAAAAATGGACGTGGCAACAAATGAAACAAGAGATACTTGGAACTACATATTTGTGGAGCTTGCTGGTAAAATTTCAAAAATTTTATTTACTTTTTTTTTTTTTTTTTTTCAAATTATTTTTCACATGTTTTTTTTTTCTTTTTCTTCTAATTATTGAAAATTTTAGATCCAAGAACAAATGATTGGCCACTTATTAAATCACCAGTTCCTGCCATGACAATACTTATAACTTATCTATATTTTGTTTTATCATGGGGTCCTAAATATATGGCCAATAGAAAACCTTTTAATTTTGAAAAGACATTAATTTTTTACAATTTTTTCCAAGTTTTACTTAGTGTTATTATTGTGTATGAGGTAAATTATTTAAATAATTCTTCTTTTACTTAAAAAAAAAAAAGTAAATATACATATAATATTTTTTTATTTTTTTGTCTGTTGTAATTTCAAGGGTCTGGATTCTGCTTGGTTAAGAAAATACAGTTGGAGATGTCAGCCAGTTGATCCATCGAATACACCAGAAGCAATAAGGGTATATAACAAAACTAAACAATTTTCATTTTGAAATTTATTTAATATACTTATTTTTTTTTTTTTTTTAATTTTTAAATTTGAAAAAATTTTGCAGGAAGCTCGTTGTGTTTATTTATATTTTTTGGCAAAAATTACTGAATTATTGGATACTGTATTTTTTGTATTACGTAAAAGAGATAGACAAATATCATTTTTACATGTTTATCATCATACTGTTATGCCAATGATATCATGGGGTACAACAAAATATTATCCAGGTGGACATGGTACATTTATTGGTTTAATTAATTCATTTGTACATATAATTATGTACAGTTATTATATGTTTTCTGCAATGGGTCCATCATTACAAAAATATTTATGGTGGAAAAAATATATTACAAATTTACAAATGGTAAGAAGTGAAAATTAAATTGATCAATAAAAAAAGAAGCAAAATGATCAATATGTCTCGACAAAAATGTTTTTTCTAGTATTTTTTAGTTTGTACTGCTGTCTAAAAAAGCTAATGTAGAAGATGTACCAACAGACAGATAAAATGACATTTATCGATACATATTGAACTTTTTGCAAGAAAAATTCAATTCTTAAAAATTTTTTTTTACTTGAATTAAATTAAATATAATTTTTTTTGTTTTTTTTTATAGATTCAATTCTGTATTGTATTTTTACATTCAGCACAATTACTTTTCACTGAATGCGGTTATCCACGATGGACAGTTATATTTACAATGCCACAAGCAGTATTCTTTTATTTCCTTTTTAATGATTTCTATAAAAAATCATATTCAAAAGGTAGAAAAGAAAAATTACAAAAACAAAAAGAATTACAAAACGATTGCAATGAAAATACAATGAATAATAATGACAGTAGTAATGTTAATCATAATTACAATAATAATAATGATAATAATAATAATAATGTTCAAACTAATGGTAAAATATCTAATGGTATTGATAAAAAGAATCTGTAGTTAAAATTAATGGCAAATAGAAAATTGAAGCATTCAAACAAACAAAAAAAAAAGATAAAAAACAAAAAAAATAAGATAAATTTTATGAGTGAGTTCGATTTCTTCGATGTTTGTTTTTATTTTTTTTAATTATTTTATAGAAAATCATATCAAATTAATGATTTTCTATGAAATAAGTAAATGAATGATAATAAAAAAAAAAACAAACAAAAAAAAAAAAACACAATGTACTTCCATTTTTAGAGTAGATTCATTCAAATATAAGTTAGATATATCGAAAAAAATAATAATAAATTAAAAAACAAAAAAAAAAAACAAAAAAACAAAAAAAAAAACACACACACACACAAAATGTTCAATTTATTAAATATTAAATTATGTATATTAAAAAAAAAAACGGATAAAAAACCTAAAAAAAAAAATGTTTAAGTATCTAATACTCGTGCTGTACATAAAATTTACCAGATAATTTAAGATATGTTATTTTATATTAAATTTTCAAAAATATACTATATACATATATGCGTATATATCATTTTTTTCTATAGTTTTTATTTGTTTATCAGCCATGTTCTAGAATTCATATAAAATTGAAATGAATTCAAAATAGGTGTTTCAGATGAATTCGAATTCACTTTCGAAAACATATTTTATACTTTTAAAAAACAAAAATCAATTAAATTTAAATTTAAAAAAAATAAAAAAAACAGTTCAATAGTTTACAATATTGAAAAAGAAAAAAAAAATTATTATTAATTAAATTATTAGTTGTTTAAAAAGTAATTTATTAAAATAAAAAATTTATTAAAATAAAAATCTATAAAATTATTAAATTTTATTGAATAAATAGAATATGTCTTTACTAAACAGAGAATAAATCTGTCATTTCATACATTTCACTTGTTAAAATTTGAATTCATCAAAATTTAGTATAAGATGAATTCAGGCAACACTTACTGGCAAAAAAGAAATTCATTTTCGAAATTACTTTTAAAAAATTGAATTCACTTTAATGAAATTGTAGAACACCTGAATTCATTTTCATATTTTATTCCACTATGAAATGAAATCTGGAACATGATTGGGTATTTTTTTTTTTTTTTCTTCTATAAATCGACTGCTACACTTTGGTCTTTATTCAAAATGTAAAAATAGAATAGTAAAAAAAAAAATAATAATAATGCAATAGATACACAAATACAATCAAAATAGAAAATACAAAAATATGGGAGAAATTAGATGATTTTAAAAAAAAAAATATGTATATTATAATATTTTGGGTTTCAAAAAAAAAATAAAATATTACAAAAATACTTTTTTTTTTAGATAAAATATTTGATTTTGTAAATTATAGAAATAATTATAAAAATAAATGCACTATTTTTAAAATAAATAAGAAATGTGAATTTTATTTTTTAAATTTTAAATGTAGGAGTTACTCAACTTAACACTTACAAGTTGTGAGCCACAAGTTGTTCGTAAAATACCTTTCTAACTGTACATCATAATTTTGTCAAATTTTTTTTTTTCACTTGTGGTCAATTAAGAAAAATCTTACAGTAATGAAATTGTTTTGTTCAATCAAAATCTTCTCAGATATTAAAAGAGAATACTCTAACAATTTTAAACTCCATAATCTATGCTCATAAACTATAGAATATGAATTAAAAAATATACTAATTTAATTTTTTTGCAGTAGTGAATTAAAAATGGACAGCCAATGTCCTATGGGGTAAATGCTGGCTTTTGAAGTTGAAAGTTTCGGGTTAACATCCGTCCAAATAAATTCAGCTTTGAATGACTTCCATTTCATTTGAATTGTATTTAAGTGATCGGTACTAAAGTAGATAGGGGCTTTGTTCTTACTGACCACTGCATACTCAATATCAATATCAATGCCAGTCTTGTCATAAGAATAAATTTGTTCTCTTCCATCAAATTTACTGGTTCACATTCCACTTAATACTATAGGAGGTATGACAGAAAAATAATTAAGAGAAACATGTTAATTTGGGCTCTAAGTGGGTTGCAGTTCTTCAAAGAATATATTATTGAGATTTTATAATTGTTTATATATATATATATTTTTTTTTTTTATTGAACGTGGACTAACTAAAAAAGAATTTTTTCGAAGGAATTTTTGATCAAAAATCCTCAAATAGATTCCATTCAATTTGACTAGGACTCTATTTCGATACAATTCATCGAAAAGCCTCTTGTGATTGAAATTTAGTTACTATACAGAAACTATCTCTATTTAACTGAAATAAAAAAAAAAAAGTTGCAACACTTTAAATCAAAATGCAACAAAAAGAATTGGACTTAAACCACTTTCTTAAAATATTTATGCTATTTATATGAATAAAAAGAACGTTTTTTTTTTTAAATTTTTCTAACAACATCTTTATAAATTTATTATTCCGGAATAGTAAATTTAAACATATACATATATAAAATAATAAAACATATTACATATACATACACATATGTGATTTCATTTATATCACACAACATATTTTTTATATTCTAATTCTAAATCAAAAATAAAACTTATACTTATGAGCTATTTTTTTTTTAAATTGATCTACATTTTTTGTTTTAAAAATTTAAATAAAAAAAAGGAAAAAGGTCAAATGATTTTTTTTTTTGTAATTAGAAATTTTGTTCATTTTTTAAAAAATATTATATTATTTTTTAAATAAATAAAAAAATTTACAATAATTAATTTTCTTGTAATAATTTACTTAAATAAAAAATATAAATATATTTTTTTTTTCACAAATTCAACAAGCTAAAAGTACACTTTATCTTTGACAAATTTCACTGTCCATCCCCCCCCCCCCCCCCCCTCTCTTGGTGACACTTTTTCATTAGACTTCACGAACAATAAGGGAAAACAAAAAGCAAAAATGTCATGACAATGTGTATTTTTACTATTTAACAAAAATTTAGGAATTATTTAATTAAAATTTTTAATTTTTCTTTATTTGTGAGATAATTTTTTTTATTTTTTTTTTTTTTCAATTTTCTGTAAATATGAAATTTATAAAAAATTTTCGTGTTAATTAAAATTAAAATTTGAGGAAAAAAATTTAAGAAAATTTTAAGGGAAATTCTAAATAGAAGCAAAATTAAAGAACTTTATATTGTCTTTAACTTGAAAAAGATGAAATGTAGACTTTTTTTTCGATTACTTTTAAATTAAAATTACTTTTTATTCAATTTCGAGAAAAGAAAAAAATCAAAATTTAAAATTTTTGAGTTAATTAACCGAGAATTTGTTTTTTTGGATAATAAAAGTTTTGTAAACTTTTAAATATTTTCGATATTTTTGAAATTTTCAATAAATTATATATTTTCAAAATGTTCGAAAAAAAAAAAATTAAAATTTGAAACAACCTAAGAATATTATCGAAAAATAATTATATTTAATGAAGTAATTAATTTTAAAAAAAATTCAATGCTACAAAAATTTGTTTCGTGAAAAATTATTCAACAATTTTATACAAATCCCACGAACTGGATATTTTAAAAAATTTGAAAAAACTAGTTGAAAAATAAAATAATTCAAGTAATTAATTATTTTTAATTTACAAAAAAAAAAAAATTTTTTTGTACTAATTAAGAAATTTTATAAAATTAAATTGCACTATCGCATAATTTCAATTATTTTGTAAATTTAAAAAATTACTTAATTGAAATTTTAATTCGGATTTTACTAAAAAAAAAAAAATTCTAATTTATATTAACTTTTAGTTTGTAAGCGTCAACTTTGAGCCTTGCGAAAAATATTGAACAAGTTAAAAAAAAATATATTTAAAAATTCTTGTTTTTTTTTTTTAAATTTGAGCTAGTACAACCTGTATATGGAAAATTCTAAATCTTAAATAAAAATTACAATTACATATATATTATTTTCTAAAGTCTAATTATTTATTTAAAAAAAAAAATTATTCTTATTCTACTTTTAAACCCTTTGTATTATTATTTGCATCACAATTTTGTGAAATGAGTCTTTTCATTTCATCAGCTTGTGTTAATAAATCAATTTCATCAATTTTTTTACTTTGTATTTTTGATCCAGATAATGATGATTTTTTTGAATATGATTTAATATAAAAATTACCAAATAAATATAAAAATATTATACAATTTGTAACAAAGAAAAATGTTAAAGTTTTTGGTAATTTACAATCCATTGCAGCAATTGTTATTAAATAAAATATCATTAAACAGAATTGTATTAATTGTACCCATGTCATATATTTTTTCCACCATAAATATTTTTGATATTTTGGTCCCATTGCAGCTAACATATAATAGAAGTACATTATGATATGTACAAATGAATTAAGTAGACCAATAACGATACCTTGTTCACCTGTAAATTAAATTTAATTTAATTTTAAAAAAAAATAATTATAAGTTTGATTAGAAAAAAAAAAAAATTGACTTAATTGTATGTAGTTTATTTGGTTGTATTAAATTCTTTAGTTATACCTGGTAGATATTTTAAATAGCCCCATGAGAATAATGCTGTTACTGTATGATGATAAACATGTAAAAATGTTACTTGATTTTGCTTTTTACGTAATACAAAAAATAATGTATCTAAAAGATCAACAATTTTTGAAAAGAAATACCACCATGCACCATCCCATACATCTAATGCAAATTCTCTATTAACTTCAGGATCTTCTTTACATGTATTTCGAATAAGTATTAAAAATGATTTTTCCGCTTTAAATGCCTTTGAAAAAAAAAACGAATTTTATTTTAAAAGAAAATAAATACATATATTACAAAATTGAACAGATCACAATGTGGAAATCACACAATTTTTTTTTTGTTGATTTTCACACATTATAGATGAAAAATTTACCCTTGCACACATCCATGTTGAAAATATAACTTGATATGCATTATAAAAAATCATAATACGTTGTAAATCCATTGGTTTACGATTTGCCATCATTGCTGGCCCTATTTTTAAAACAAATAATAAATATCCTCCAAGAATACATAATAATGGAGTTGGTGATCGCATTAACAACCATTTATCAATTTCAGGATCTGAAAAAAAAACCCAAAAAAAAAAAAAAAGAATTATTTTTTATTTTAATTAACTTAATTCTAATTTGAATTACTTCTTTTTTAAATTTTACTTAAGTTTTTTTTATATTTTTAATTAACTTTTGGTAATTTTGAATTAATTTTTTTTTTTTAATTTTTGTACTTACCAATTCCAACTGAAAGACTATCATATCCGCTTTTGAATGAATCCACTAGAGTAGTCATAATTAAACCTAAAAAAAAAAAATCCTTAGTAATTACACAAATTTGTACAAACTGAAAATAATATTTCTTTTTTTTTTTCAATTTATTATTTCTGCAAGATAAAAAACAAAATGTAATTAAATTCTTAATTTGACATTCTTTTGTTTTTTTTTTAAAAAAAAAGCATGAGATTTACAAATTAAGATTATTTGTTTTATTATTATTTTAATCGATAATTAATCCGGCAAAGAATTACATGCAATTTTAATTAATTAAATTTCAAGAAAAACAAAAACCACACACATAGACACACAAAAATCTTGAGAAATATAAAATTTTGTAATAAAAAAAAATCGTACTATTGTTGTTAAGCATAGCACACATCTTTCGAGAAGAACAAAAAAAAAACAAAAAACAAAAAACAAAAAAAGAAACAAAACAAGCAATCAATTACAAAATTACAAATATTTTTCTATTTTCAAATAGCAAATTTAAAATAATAATAATTAAAACGACGACGATTTTTCACACACAAGTTTCATTATCAGTTACTAATTTTTTACTAAATTGCATTTAATTTTCTTTCTTTAGCATAAAATAAAATTAATACTTATTTTTTTTTCCTTCAAAACTCATATAGGTATATGTGTTTGTATCTTTATATACTTGAGAAAAAAAAATAAGAGAAAAAATTTGCATCACACGTTAACCTTGTAAAATGTTTCAACAACCTTTTAAATGATTCTAAGACCTCTAACATATCGAATTCAAAAATTATACTTAAATGTGCATGGTGAACAAAAGATTGTACAATATTTTCAACCAGCATAAATGTATTCATATGTATCTTTAGTTAGTTGATTATATAATAATCATCAGCATAGTATCGAAGACACACTTGATGCAATGATTACATTATATATATTTTATTACATTTTTTTTTTTTTTTTTTTTTTTAAATAAAAAAGAAACTTCTTACATATTTTTGGAAGAATAAATAGTTGATTACCTTGACTCTTATTTAAAATTTTTACACATACATATGTATACATACATATATACATATTTATATATTTTTTTTTTGTTTTTTACTTTTTTTTTTTTTTTTGAATTATTCTTGTCGTCTCCCAAATCTTAAGAAGTAAAAGAAAAATAAATAAAAGATACACAAGACAAATTAAACATCTAAGTACATTTTACATTAAAAAAAAAAATAAAAGATTTTTTTTTAAATCTTGTCTTGAACAAAATTAGGTCTACAATTTTATTTTATTTTTCTTATATGCAAAAAAGTTAAAATGTCATGTAGGTATATCTAATTTATGATGTCGACACATTGATTGCTTATTTTTAAAAAAGAATTTTTTTTTTTTCAATTTTTCTTGATTTTAGTTTAAAAAAAACAGTTGTTTTTTTTTTTTTTTTGTAGAATAGAAAATTAAGGTAAATGCTCCAAATTCTGGCTTTTACAAAATTTAAAAAAAAAAAAAACAAAAAAAAAACAACAAAAAAAAGAGTATCTTTATGTAGGTACTTAAATATTTATTTTTCATTTATTTTTTTTTCATATGTACGTATATATTTAATTTACTAAATGTTCATAAATTTTTTAAAAAACATATCACGTACAAATTGTTGGAAGCTGGATTTATTGTTATTTCAATTAGAAACATAATCTGCTAAAGTGTGATGTGATTTGGGATCAGTGATCTGCTAAATAATAGTAATTTTTACATTTTTAACGGTATATACCTATTGAATAATCAGTTATTTTACAGTTATTTACAGTTATTTTTACATTGTTTTTGTCGGATAGTACATATGACTATTGTAATGGTAATATACGAAAACGGTAGCAAAAATTATTTTTAAAAAAATATAAATAGGATTTCAACTATATCTATTGATTTTTTTTTTTTCATGTTCATGAAATATGACTTTGATAAAACGTGAAGTTTTAAAAGAAATACTTACAGAAAAGATTTTAATCGAATAAATGAAAAACATAGCAGAGTGGCCTGTATTCTTTGAATTTAAACTAATTTTTCTCTATGACCAGAACTCGGAACAACATCCCTATATCTGCTTTTTTTTTTATTAACTCACAACTGCAATGTTACAAGGTAAACATTTTTCTTTCTACTGATGCTTGTACTATCAAGTCATCAGAAATGAAGAAACTTCATAAACAAGAAGTATCTGTAAGTATAGCTAAATGAATTTTTAAATGCACATTATCATGTATGACAACTTAATTTGAATTTTTGTCCTAAAAATGTCTTGGAAAATTCAAAAATTAAATATTTCTTATTTCATTTTTTATGAAAAGTTTTACTATTTCATTTTCAGATTCCTATAAAACTTAAAACAAGTTTTTCTTTTTTTTGAGATTTTTTTCAGATTTTTAAATTCAACACTCAAAAAAAAGTTTTAATTAAAAAACAATTCGAAATAAAACTGAAAATCTGTCTCATTTGATCAGAAAATAAAAAGCTAGGATGATTGGTAGAATAGTGAGTTCAAGGAGATGAGTCTTGAAGATCCGCAATTTAAATTAAGCTTAAAATAAATTTAAAGTTTTATTAATTTCTTAAACACATAATTATTTCCTGTATAGAAAACTGCGAGTGGTCTAAGGATATCGGTACAAACCTCTCCATACCATTGTCATCCTCACCTTTCACATAACATCTACTACTGAGAGCAAATGTTAAGCAGATTAAAGATTGGTGATTAAAATAGTAAGTTCTAGAAGTCTGATTTATCCACTTAATAATCTAAAACATAATAAAAAGGACAAACTCTTCACAAAACTAGATATTCTGAACCGATCATTCAGGATATCTGATTTCCATGTGATTATAATGCAAACAGAAGGAAGAAACCAGACGGATTTTATGACAACTTTAATTTTCGGCTCACGATTATGAACTATAAAACTCGCTAAGAAACATTTCTTGAGCTAAAAGGTTGGTAAAAGACAGGTAGAAGACTTTTGTAAGCGACCTAGGTTCTTAATTTGAATATGGTTTTCGTCACATTACAGAATTATATCTGAAAATCTGTACATTTTCTTGATTTTTAATAATTAAATTATTCACAAGCTTTTAAGTTTATTTAAGCCATTAGAATCTGTTCTAACACATTTCTCATTATTAAAATCGGAAGGAAATACCGAGGAAGTCTTCAAAGAATTTCAATGTCATATGAGAAAAAATTTAAATAACTTTTCAAATCATAAAATAAATTATCATTTTAATGAGAGAAATTATAATCATAAAAGTAAAAATTATCTTAGCGCTTTACATTTGTAAAATTCACATTTTATGCAAAACACTTTAATTTAATCATAATTGTCTATGCAAATACATAAATACACAAATACATAACAACAACAACAACAATAATAAAATGTTTAAAAAACTTTCTATTAAAAATTATCCAATAACATCAACAATCACAAACGGTCAAAGATGAAGATCATTGTTATATTATCTAACATTTAAACGATGTCAAGTTTAACAATGACATAAAATTGTTCATAATAATTTTATGTAATTTAAAGTTTATTTTAAATGAACCTTCCTAGTTCCTAGGTACAATAAAAAAAAATTTAAAAAAAAAAAAAAACCAAAAAAACTTGTATGATCACAATTTAAAATAAATGCGGTAGTATATAGCTTTACCACTTTCAAGAAAGTTAATGAACCCCATATGTATGAACGATGTACATATCTTAAGCGGTCAAAACTTGTGTACCTTTATGCAAGTGTATCTAATAAAATTTATTTATTTATTTTTTTATTTTTTTTTTTTTTTTTTTTTGGTATCTGGTAAATGTGTAAATTTATCATATGAAAGACAATTTATATTAGTAACTTCCGTATGACATGGAGAGAAATTATTTTATATTTGATGAAATTTGCATAAAATTTTTTTTTTTGTTTTATTATTTTTATTATTAATTTTTTCTCATGTGTGTATATATTGTTTTTTTTATTTTTATAAATTTTTACTTATGTAATTTTGATTTTTTTTTTTCGTGTGTTTTTTTTTTTTCCTACAATTACTTAGCTATGTTCAAGTTCATTATTTAAGTAAAATACGATACATGCTATTTATTATTTAAGCATTCTATTTTATTGCAATTGTATTTTAATTTTTTTCCAAATAAAAATAAATTGAGGTCAATAACTATAAAGTGAATAAAGTGCAAAAAAAAAAAAAAAGATTGTTTAAAAATAAATTTTGGTTTTTTTCAATTTGTATTTTTCTTGAATTTTTGTTTTTTTTTTTTTATTTTTTACAATATTGACTTTTTGAGGATGAAGAATGATGAATTAAAAAAAAAAGAAAGAAATAAAATAAAATTTTAATTAGAGAACTTTGGTAACACCAACGATCTGAAATGTTGAAAATTTTGTTCAAAATTAGGTGATAGATTTATAAAAAATTCATAAGATTTTATTTTATTTATTTTATTCAGATTTAGTATGTTTCTTGTTTCCTTAAAAACATACTCTCAAAACTTAATTATTTTAAAAATTTATTTGTTTATAAATCAATTAAAAAAAATAATAAAAGGGTAGTCAACTCCCACAAGTTTAGCTTTAATTTAAAAGCTTCAGTCAAGACCTAATTTTTATTTTTGTTGGAAAAAAAAACAATCTGGGGAAAACAAATACTTTTTCGATAGAGTGCATTCTATTTCTAAAATATATCTCAGGTATTGTTCTTGTTTTATGATTTATATTTTTTATAACCTATTTTTTTTACATTTGAACGTACTTGTATAAAATCAGAACCGACATTTCAGATACTTTTTTATTATGCCCCTATACCTTTTATATATAGGATCTGTGACAGCTATAGATATCGGATAAGATACACAAAAAAGTGAAAGAAAAAAAAATTATCATATGCACTTCGAAAATTTAATTTAAAATTTTACAAATTGTATTTTTTTTTTTAAGAGAAAACAAATTAGAAAATTAATGAAGTATCTATTCTACTTTTAATGCATTTTTCAATAGAACAAAGTATAAACATACACATATGCACGAATATTAATATAAATAGATAATTTTTTTTTTTATTACAAAGTACGTGTATACAGAGAAGTCTTATTCTGAAGTATTTACG
Source organism: Bombylius discolor (assembly GCA_939192795.1). Lineage (NCBI taxonomy): Eukaryota > Metazoa > Arthropoda > Insecta > Diptera > Bombyliidae > Bombylius > Bombylius discolor. The sequence goes on along the minus strand of OW584241.1, from coordinate 37,123,456 downwards.
CTAGAGAAAAAAAACAACAACAAAAACAACAATAATGTTATGTACATAAAAATTGATTATTTTCATTCAAATGATTGATTTATGTTTATTAATTGATGAGTAATTGAGGTTTTTTTTTTTTTTTTTTGAAGAACTGAAAACTACTAAAATACTAAATTGTATGTGAAAAAAAAAAAGAAAAGAAAATTATAATTGTTGCCGTGAGCAACCGCAAAGCAAATGACAAGTAAATAGACTTCAATAGATTCATCCGAATCACTTGTTTTTTTTTTTTTTCTATAAAGGTACTACTTCATTTCATATATGTATTCGTTTTTTTTTTTTCTTAAACCAGACAGTAAAAGTAAGTAACATTTAAAAAAAAAAAAAACAATAATTTTTGCTACAAAAATAATTATCTGAAAGTCATTTAAAATTAACGACAATCCTTTATTTTTTTTCACATGTCACATGTTACATTAGAAAAAAGTCACATTAATGCGAAAAAAGAAAGAGTTAAAAAAAAAAATGTTTTTCACACTTTTTTCATATTTACAAGCTTTCCAGATTGTTACTACTTAAAATTATTTAATTTAATAGAATTACTTATGTAATTTTACATACATACGTACATATGTGTACAATGAACATGTTAATTACATTTTAATTTTTCAATTTTTCAATACGAAAATTATTAAAATTGTGGCTATTACGTATTTGAACATGTTTTTTTTTTTCCTTGAAATACCGCTTTGTTTCTACCTTCAAATATTTAAGATATTATTTATAGAATATAATTTACTTTAACCAGAATTGGTATTTTTTTATAATTTTGGATGTAATAAAACCCTAAAGACAGTGAATACACAACACATATATGAATTTTACTTTCGTACGAATATTATACAATATATATACACATATGTATGTATTTTTTATTACGTACCTACATACATCGTACATTCACTCCTCTTGTGCACTTTAATGACCGCATAATCTAAGGTCAAACCTAGTAATCTCTTCTTTTTTTTTTTTTTGTATATATAAGTACATATGTATAGAAATATTTGAGTGGTCTCGCGAAAGGAACCTTGTGGTTAAAAAAAAAAATTCATATTTGGACTTTTGTATCTTTTTTTTTTTTTTCTGAACTATAGAAATGAAAACAACTTATCAATCAGTTTAACATATTTTAATTAATTATTTGCAGTAACAAAATTAAAATTGAAACCTTAGGCATCATTATTGGCCCACTTTTATGCTTTTTGGGTTTTTTTTTTCTTTTCTATATAAAGACCGTTTTAACGAAAAGTTTTACTTTACGTAAAGGCTCTATATATTTTCTAGTAAATTTTAAAAATTCCAAAATTCACTTAATCAAGAATAAAATGACAAAATAAATTTTAATTACTTATTAATTACTTTTTTCTCAGAAATAAAACAATTAATAATTAATTACATTAACAAATCAAAAATGTCACTCATATTAATATTTTAATATTATTAATCTTTCTGTATTCAATTTTACTTAAATCAAAATCTTAATTTATAAAAAATGGGTGCTTGAATTACTCGTATGTCATTTATTGTGTTCCAATGTACTTGAAAATTTTAATAAAAAACTCACAAATTAATGTTTGAATTACTTTAGCACAGCACTGGCGCATGTATAAGGAGAAAAGATTATCAATAGAAAAGAAAATTAAAAAAATTAAAAATGAAGAGATTTTCCAGAATTAACACTTAATGACCAGTTATCTTTTATCTTATGACACTTGGAATAGGAACCCGACCGAAAATGAATCTTTCATTATGTATATAAGAGTATTTTACTCTCAATTTTAATGTCAATTTCTGATAATACCAGACACCTGAACCCACTTCGTCTTACTTTCATTTGAAAATTACATAAATAATTTATCTACAAAAATTTAAAAAAAAAAAAAAAAAAAACAAAACTACTTAGAATTTACAACAACTAAAAACAATAAAAGAAATTGCTGCGATAGTTAAAAAATCAGAAATTTCATACTGACCCGATTATTTGTTATAATTTTCCGGAATTTTACATATTTACATACATTTTCTGTCTTTGTTTATTTTTTCTTTTATTTATTTTTATTCTTAATATTCATAATTAAATTTTTTTTCTTATTGCAAAGCAAACATTTTTTTTTTTACTGTTCAAAATAGTCTTCTTATAATATATGAGACAGCATTTATTGAACTTAAAAATATTATTTTTAAATGTTGTATATTTTTAAGAAAAAGAATTTCAACAAAATTAGTTTTTGTTTAGAAGATTTTTTTTTAAATTTTGACATCTTAAAAATTTAAAAAAAAAACAAATTTGAATTTGAGATTCACTGTGAGAAACCGTTTTTAATAAGGTCGAAAACTCACAGACTCCCAATCTTATTGTTAAACGTAAAAGTTCCATTCTACAGCGATAAGTGTTTTCAAATGAAGATTTTTCTCAAAATCTATACTTATAGTTTTTCATCTCAAAAACCAGTAAAAATATTTTCACGAAATCACATTGGAATTCAAATAAATTAAATTCAATTAAATCTAAATCATTACGAATTTGCTCCTTCTAATTATTTTTTTTTCTTGTTCCTTCATTTTATTTTATAATTTTTCATATAAAATCTTCCAAGGTTAATCACTTTAATCAAAAAATTTAAAAAAAAAAAAATATTTCTGATAAAAGTGCGGAAGAAAAAATAAAAACATGAATATTTAAAACGGAAGATTATATTGCAAAATAGTTGCTATTATTATAATTTTTCTTATAAGTTTATGTCCAGACGTTTTTAACGAAAAAAAAAATAATAATAATTAGCTTTTTTAAAATTATAACTTTTATTTTAAAAATTATAAATGAAAAAAAAAAAAAAATCTGATTAATATAAAACAACAACAATAACCAAAAATTTTTTTAAATAAAATCAATCTCAAAAAAAAAACAAATTTTAATTTTCCGTTACAAATTAAAATATCATAAAGGAAGTATCAAGTATTTATGTAGTTAGATGCGTAGTGAATATTTGTATTATCTAATTATATATAAATTAAATACGAAAATTTGAAGAAAAAAAAAACCTTCAAAAAAAAATAATTCATTAACTCTAAACTATCTAATCACATATGAAATGATTGGTGAAAAAAAAATACATATATTCTTCATAATTCAGCATAGTTTTTTTTTTAAATTTCTTATGATTTTTTTTGTTGTTTATATTAGCAAATTATCTATGACGATGTCTAAACTAAACATGAATAAAGATATTGCTTCATATCAAAAACAACAACAAAAACAATATATAAAAAATTATAATAAAACGATGAATAATTTGAAAAATTTGAATTAAAAACGAAGAACACATCACACAAAAAATGCTTATTAAAAAAAAATACAATATTTAAAAAAAATATGAAAAAGAACGTTACCTTTTTAATTCTGAATTTAGAATCAGACTAGAATATCAATTGAAATATTTTATCTCATATAAAAAAGACAGTACTATATGTGAGTATAATGAATCCAAATTAAGAATATAAAAAAAAAAAAACGAATCATAAAAAAAATAAAATAAATAATAATTTATCCAAACATTGAAATTTATTCTATTTGATTCACTTAACACTCTCTTAGATACTATATAGATAGGTAAATCTAATATTTGGCGATACATCAATCAATAATAAAAATTGATTCATGATTTTTTATTTAAAGAAAAAAAAATAATTTTTTTTTTGTATAATTCGTACCTTTGTTAAACAAAAAAAAAAGAGAAAATTCTCTTAGAATATTTTATTGCCTATATTTAATCCAATAAATAAACTGCAACATACAAGAAAATCCAATAAAAAGATACTTTAGATCAATTAAACTAAGTATAGATTTTCACACTTTTTTTTTTCGTCTTTCGTTCTTTTAAAATCGCACGCAACTTAATTGATAAAAAAAATTATTTTAATTTTCTATTTTTTTTTTTAAATTATTTTATCACGTTGCAACCGTTTACTAATCAAGCAAATATTATACTGGTAGACCAGGTAGCTATTGTTAAGGTATATATAAAATATTTTTTTTTGTCTCTTTAAAATGTTTCCAAATAGTATATTTAAAAAAATTTTACAACTACATTTTAAATCACACTCCTCTCGACTAAACATATATATAAAACTGAACGAATACATTTATATACATTCATTGAATTCATGGAATATATTTTTTTTTTCTGTAGATAAAATTTTTTGTAGTTGTGTGTGTGTGTGTTTTTTTTTTTTAAATTTTCGAAAATATCTTTCAAAAAACAAAAAATAAATATAAATACAACCATCATCATCATCATCATCTGTTGTCCGGCCAAGGAGATTTTTTAAGACATCATCGTTGTGTGTATCCGTCACTTTTGCACTTCCTCTTGTATTTTAATTTGTTAATTCATTTCAAATAATATTAGTAAACTTTGTAAAATATTTTTGTTGTTGTTGTTGTTGTTGTTGTTTTTAGATAAACTACATAAAATACACAATAGATACAGATACATATTATGAATTATTTTTTGTTGCATCATTAATTTATTATGATGGAAAATTGATGTGTATATAGTAGGTCTGGGGTAAATTCAAGGTCATTTATGTGATTGAAAAATCATAATGATAAAATGATAGTGTTTTTTCTTTTGTAAAAAAAAAAAAAAAAAAAAAAATATGGACATTTATTTTTAAGAAACGAAAAAATAAAACAGATTATTTACTTTTTCTTAAGCGTGTCCATAAAAGAATCATTTAAAATTTGAAAATAAGTGTAAAACAAAATTTTGATGAATATATACTTGCAGAATATAAGATATATTTTTTATTGAAAAGAAAAAAAAATAATTAAAAATTTAGAAAAAAAAAAATTAGCATAAACGTTATGTACAATTTTTAGCACAACAACAACAACAACAACAACAAAATTAAATTTGCAAGAAAAACAAATTAAATTAAAGTGAAAAATAAAAACTATAAAAACTACTTTGAAATAAACCTCAAAAAAACATTGAGTGGAAAAAAACGGATTTTTTTTTTTTCAAATTAAAAATTTTATAATTTGAGAGAAAAAAAACAAAAACAAACAATAATCAAATTTTAATCATGAACTTTACCTTTTATCATGTCGAGGACTATTCTTTTTCTTTTACTTATTAAAAGAAGAAAAAAATATTCAAACTATGTATTTAAAAATTAAAAATTTATTATCAAAATAAAAATGCATTCAATTCACAATTTATTTAAATATTTTGTGTTTTTTTTTTTTTAAATCTAAAATAATATCTTATACGATCCACGTGTCAAATTTAAATAATCTTTTTTAATTACCCTTGAAGATACAAAAAGAAAATACATAAATATTTACAAAAATTATATTGTTTTCGGGTAATTTGAATGAATTCGTGTGTGTTTAATTTAATTTAATGCATTTTAATAAATTCATCATCGCATTCTTTTAAAAAACAAAAAATTCGATTTTTTTCAATTTAAAAAAAAAAGAAATAAAGGTTCAGTCACCTTTTGAATACCTTTTTTCAAAGTATTTCGAACTTTTGAATGAAATTTTAACTTTGCAGTAAGATCGATAAGGAAATTCTATGTATGAATTTTCCAGTGAATGAAAAATTTGTTTAGCATTTTTTTTTTTAATTTTCTGTTTTTCTTCTGTAGTGACAATCCTTTTAGGACTCAAGCCTGACTACCAAAAGTCAGTTCTAATTATTTTCTAAGATTGAAATTTTTGTTCAAGTAAAAAGAAAATTGTAGGATAAAAAACACACCAGATATGAACAAAAGTTCGAATAGGACATCAAATACTTTTTTTTTTATTTCTCTTTTATCCCTAATCATTCATATGTATTTATGGGTGGAGATGCAGTAAAGTAGATAGTAAAGTGATATATCCTTACACCGTGGTGTAATTTGTAGTTTTTTTTAAATTTATTTATTTTTTGTTCTATAACTCGAGTCTTGTTAAAAAAAGATTCCTTCTATGTCAAAAAAAAAAAAAAAAAATAAGAAAACAAATGTTGAGTATAATTACCGAAACAATTAATATCTTGCTCAAATTAGTAAAAACAAAAATCAGTCTACAGCCTAGAAGGATACTTTAATTCAAAATTCAATTTTTTGAGACGAAAAACAAATAAAAATTAAAAAGAAAATAAATAAATTAATTAGCAGAAGTTGCAGCTATGTAAAAAATTATGCATAATTTAAAAAAAGAAAGCAAAAAAAAAAAAACCTAAATCAATTTAAAAATGTTAATTTTGAAGCTCTGTGTAGCATGTGTTTAAGCCAAAACAAAACAAAAAATAAGATTGATTTAATCGAATGCAAATTTATTGTGAATTTTATTTTGATAATGAAAAAAAATATGTATAAAAAAAATGAAATAAATTAATTATAAAGAAAAAATGTAAACAAAAGAGAAAAACTATAAAAATTTTATAAAATTATCAATTTTATATACCAAGGATTTTTTTTAATAGCAATTCAACGACGAGGAAATATTCTTTACGACAAGGAAAAAAAAAAACATTTTCACTAATACACAAGGTAGCCATAGAATATGAAATAGATAAAAAAAAAAAAAAATTTTAAGAAAAAGACCTTTGATTAAAAATTGAAAGCCTTGACTCAGACTGCAAAATTTCATTCAAATTACATTCCAACTGCAATTTAATAATTTTGCATTTTTTTTAAAAAAGTTTTATATTCTTTCTTATCACAAATTTGTAAGTAAATGAAAATTAGAAGAACGCATGTAAAAAAGAGGGATTCTGTGAGATGTGAGTCCAAAAATAAAATAAAACTGTTTCAATGTTATTTGTGTTGATTTTATGATAGGATGATATTTAGGAAAATTGTGTTTTACATAATAAGCTACACCTCTGTACAACACGTCAACATCAAACATGGATATCGCTAGTAATTTTCGTGATATTTAAAAATAAAATTTTTCTTCGAATTTTTCTTCAGTTTTTATTGCTTCTAGAGATTTTGTGTATTCAGCAAAAATAAAGTTCAAAATTTGCTTAACATTTCTTCAGAATAAAGTTTTTTTGTATCTCTTACCAAAAATTAATTATATGCCATAGAATCTGATACTAATTTTGTCATTCTGGTATACTTATACTGGTACTATTCACACACACACACGGACCACGGACCACGGATGTTAACGCATCAACGCTCATCAACGCATGTCGAAGCATACCAATAATATCTCAACATTGAAGAATTTCTAAGTCTTTTATCCTTTTTTGTATGGTTAATTTAATTTTTATCTTTAAACAACACTCGATTTGATTTTATCAGACTCAGTGTGAATTAAACATAATTACTGTGAAACTTTAAATGGTATGTGAGTAAAGTATGATACGCGTTTAAAACGGATTCGGAATGGATTCTCTTCCAAAAAACAAAAAATATACCACTGGCAACTCTAAACTGAATTTCAATTGAAAATTGCAGTTTGCAGTTTGCATTTCACAGTGTTCATATCTTAATTCTTATTGTTCTTTTTTTTTTTTCATCGGTGATTATTTATTGAATTTAATTTCACTTCTTTTGCCACCTGGACGACCTACCTAGCCACTAGCAGTTCGAAATTGGTAAAATCATTTTAAATTTTTGATTTGTTTTAAAATTTCATGTAAGTATTACACACTTTTTTTTTAATTGCATATTGTGTGCAAAATAAATAAAATATTTCTGTGAATATTTATTTAATAAATTTTGTTTACTTTTCTCTTTACACAAATTACAAGTCATTTAACATTCTTAACCTCAAATTTTAATTGGAATCTGATTCCCTAATTCTTAAAAACTTTGAGGCTTGAAGATATTTAAATTCAAAATAGTTGCTACAATGTCTAGTGATATATCTCAATTTGTGCTTCCAAATTCCCAACCGATTGCCGATTTAGATTGTAAAGATGCATTTAAAAATTTAACTGAAAAAGAGAAATTATACGCTCATTATTTTAGCAAGGTAAATTTTTTTTTTTAAATATTTTATAAAAACATCAGATAAACGATAAACTAAACATGTATTTGTCATTAAGGCTTCCTGGGAAGGTGGATTAATTGCTTTAATTCAATCAAGTCCTGAATCACCTTTAATATTTTCATTACTACATCGTGTATTTGTTGCTGAACCTTTAGCAGAGTTCAAAGAGAAATCTTTAAGTGCTGATGTAACAGATGATGAATTTACTGTAAGTTCTTTTCTTGTTTTTGCTTTCTAAAAATTATTTAATTAGAAAATTTAATTTTTTTCGAAACTTTTCAGTCATTTCTTGTGTATGCTTGCGGAGTTTTCGGAAATGCCGGTAACTATAAAGGAATGGGAGATAGTAAAATTATACCAAATTTACCAAAAGATAAATTTGAAATAATTATTAAAAAATCAAAAGCATTTGAATCAAATCCAAAATTAGATGATCTTTTGAAAAAAACCATTAAACCAATTTATGAACTAACAAGCAATAATGAAGTATTTGGTTTTCCTCCAAATGGTATAACAACTTATTGGTCAAATAATTGTACTCAAGATGATTCTGATATTGTTAATGAATGGTTAACTTATAAAAGAATTGAAGCATACATTTGTCGTACATTTAAATTAATTGAAGATGGTAAAACAATTTATGATATAAAATATGCATCAGTTGAAACTGATGAAAAAGATGGAATTACAATTCCACTTGAAGAATACAAAGGAAATTATTTCCGAGTTACACGTGGTGATTATTCTAAATTGTTGACAAGAGTAAATTCAAATTTAAAAGAAGCTTTAAAACATGCTGCAAATAAAAATCAAGAAAAAATGATTGAACATTACATAAAAAGTTTTCAAGAAGGAAGTTTAGATGATCACAAAGAAGGATCAAGGTAAAAATTCTGTAACACAATACACAATCAACACTTTTAAATAATAAATTTGAAATTTTTCAGATGGTGGATTAAAGATAAAAGTCCCGTCATAGAAACTTATATTGGATTCATTGAAACTTATCGTGATCCTGCTGGATCTAGGGCAGAATTTGAAGGTTTTGTTGCAATGGTTAATAAAGAATGCTCTGAGAAATTTATAAAATTAGTTAAATGTGCTGAACGATTATTAACTTTATTACCATGGAAACCAGAATTCGAGAAGGATTCATATTTAAAACCAGATTTCACCTCTCTTGATGTTTTAACATTCGCTGGAAGCGGTGTACCAGCTGGAATAAACATTCCAAATTGTAATTTTAGCTTACATTATATTCAGTCTGATTAGTTTTTAAAAAAATTTTTAAATTCTTTTTAGATGATGAGATCCGTCAAAATGAAGGATTCAAAAATGTTTCACTTGGTAATGTGCTAACAAGTGTTTATCGTCAAGATAACATTGCCTTCTTGTCTGATGAAGATCAAAAACTTCTTAAGGAATATAAAGTAAAATCATTTGAAGTTCAAGTTGGTATCCATGAACTACTAGGACATGGTAGTGGTAAACTATTTCGTATTGATGAAAATGGTAAATTTAATTTTGATCGTAAAAATGTTCATAATCCATTAACAAATGAAGAAATACAAACATGGTATGAACCTGGTGAAACATATGATTCAAAATTTGGATCATTAGGTTCATCATATGAAGAATGCCGTGCTGAAGCAGTTGGTTTATATTTAAGTTTAGAACCAGAAATTCTAGAAATATTTGGTTATAGAACATCAGAAGAAATGGAAAATGTTATCTATATAAATTGGTTAAATTTAATATGGAATGGTGTTGGTGTTGCATTAGAAATGTATAATCCACAATCAAAACAATGGATGCAAGCACATAGTAGAGCACGTTTTGTTATAATGAGAGTATTAGTTGAAAATGGTGATGATTTTATTAAAATTGAAGAAATTGAAGAAGGTAAAAATCTTTTATTAACAGTTGATCGTAAAAAAATTAAAACAATTGGTCGTCGTGCAATACGTGAATTTCTATTAAAATTACAAACGTATAAATCATGTGCTGATATTGATTCAGCAACAAAATTATATAATTATTATTCAGAAGTCAATAATGATGGTAAACATCCATGGGCTAAATGGCGTGATATTATATTATTGCATAAAAAACCACGAACTATATTAGTTCAAGCGAATACAAAATTAAATAATAATGATAATGGATCTATTGAACTGGTAACATATGATGCAACACATGAAGGTTATATTAAATCATGGATTGATCGTTTTCCAGAAACGGTTATTGATGATATTCTTGAAGAAATATGGGATGATAATAAAAAGTATTTTAGTAAGTAAATTTTCATTGTAAACGAAGCAGATTTTCTTCGTAATTTTAATCGTCCTTTTTATTTGTAAGATGTATGCTTTTGTTTTTCTAAATAGGAACCTTTTTTAAGCTAAAAGTTGTTCCTTAATTAATTTTTCTATGATTAAAAATTGTTATTTTTGTAACAAATTGCACATTTATAATTAATAAATACTAAAATAAGATTTTGTTGTTTTATTTTAAATTTTAGTTTTCAGCAAATTTCCAGGAATGTAAAAATTGCCATTTTATTTTTAAAACTTTAAAATATTATTTAATTTTTTTACCCAACAGATGGCAACTAAATTTTCAAATTTTTAGTTTTCATCTGGCAACGATCCATGCGAATGCTGATTAATCAAAATCTTCCCGCGCATTTCTCGATTTTTTTTTATTGTTTTAATGACAGATCAGCGGCGCAAACGATTTAAACAAGGCTTTTTGATTATTTTACCTGTTTGTTTTTTTATAAGTTTTCTACTAATTAATTTATTTGATTAAAATAAAGTGTTCAAATTTTGTGTTTTTTAAAAATGCATGAGAAAATCATTGAGCTATTTGAAGAACTTGGAGACGCTCCCAAAGGAGATGTATTAGACAAATGTAAGTACAATTTTTATTTGTTGAAATTTGCAATGTTTCACTTTTTAAAAGGAACTTTTAATTGGAGAATTGTTTAAATTTAAATTAAAAAACATAATTTGTTTATGTGATGTATTTTTTAACCATTTTACAACAATCAAATGAAATCATATATAAAGTGGACTCATGTTATAATGAAATCAGAAATATACTTAAAGATAATGCTGATGAAGATGAAGATCCTCTAAATTATAGTCCCATACTTTGGTGCTAAGGCTTATACACTTTAAATCCTTTTTTCATTCTTCCTTAAATTTGTTTTTTTTTTCATTTTTAATTAAAAAATTATATTTTACAGGCGTTGAATTATGCCTTCAATATGATATTGATGCTACAGAATTTGTTGATCAATGGGTTGCATTTAGTGTATCAAATTTAGATGGTGAGGATCCAACATTATCATATTTATTAGATTTTGAACGTAAAGAATTACAAACCAAAAAAGATGAAGAAAATAATTTACAAATGAAAAAGAAATTTTCAAATTCAATGCATTTAATTGAAACAAAACAAATTCCAACATATAATAATTTACCAGATAATGATGATGATATTGAAGATGAACTTGATGAAGTTGTTGATGCATATTGTAAAACTCCTAAGGTATGTAAAATGTTTAACTAAAAATTTGTAAGTGAAATTCCCTATTTTCTTTTTTTTTTTCTTTTTTTTTTTTTAAAAAAAAATCTTAATGTTAAAAAATCATAAAATTGTATTTTGAAATAACTTCAATCCTATTAAAAGGACACTGAAGTATGAAATTTGAAAACTTTTGATCTAAAACTGTAATATCTCTAAGAAAAAAAAAACAATGAAGATACATGGTGAGGTGAAAGCATAAAATTTCGTTTCAATCAATTTTCCTTCGATTGACTTAAGCTGAATTATAAATTCAGCCATAAGACTTGTAAGTAAATTCCTTTGATAATCAAATTACATATACATATCTTCCTTGAAAGCATGTCTTAAAAATCCATATTCAATGAATTAATTTTAATTAATTTTTTTTTAGATTATAATTTATTTTAATGAACTTTTTAATGAAAAAAAAAAAAAATTCAAATGGTAATAAAATTTTGTACAATTTTAACCGTGAAAATTTTTCTTTTTTTTTTACAAAAAATCAATTCAGTAATTTTTAAAATATTTTGGATTCTTTTTTTTTTTCTTAATTTTATTTGGAATTTATTTTTTGAAAAAAAAAAGAAACAATAAAATCTGTGAACAATTCGAAATAATTTAAAAATTTCAACAATATCACGGAATTTTTTTTTTTCATTTTAAACTTTACATAAATGTATAATTGAAAAAAAAATCACTTGATTATTTTTTCTAGGTTCGTTGTTCTATCTACCTACAACCAACTAATTGGAATTTGTTCTCGTGTTTCATCGTCTACTCTACACGGTTGTTTTGGTTATAGGGTACATTATTACTTACATTGTTAATAAATTATTATTTTTTTCCTCATTTTCATTCCCATATTCCCATTAATAAGGCATTTCATTAATTTTTAATATTCCTAAATATTACTTATTAAAAAATGCCTCGCCATTGCAGTGTACCTGGTTGTACTCGTGTATCTGTTTCGAAATTAGCTTTAGATGTTGTGTACACGTTCTCTTTTCCTAAGGATATAGAACTTCAAATGCGGTGGATTGAAGCTATATCCCGTGAAGATAACTGGAAACCTACAAAACACTCGTGTTTGTATAGTACACTTTGACGAAAGTCAAATCATTAGAAAAGTTAATGGCGAACCACTTACACGTCCTAAGTTAACTGCAAATGCCGTTCCTTCCATTTTCCAAACTTCTGCACCTACCAAAAAAAATGCATTGACAAAAGAACAACGAAAACGCGAACAACATGCTGTTACATTAAATTCTTTTGAACCTGCACCACCGCAACAGGATCATATTCTATTGGGATTAGAAGAAGAAGAAGAAAATGATATTATATCCAATTTTTCGGATTTCTTGAATAACTTCAAGAAAAAGTTGGATACTAATGGCTGGTTCTTTTCTGAAAGTTCAGAAAATATTATCTTTTTCAAAACTGAATTCAATGATAATGTTATTTGTGATTTCACAGTTCGAATTTCCATATCACACGATATGACTACGCGAATTATTGTTTCTGATTCTGATGCTCAATCTTCTACATTAACTCTGTGGTCACAAATGCAAAAACATTTACATAATTACAATACCCAAAACCAGTGTTCTTCTTCTTCTTCTACTCTACAATTTTATTTAAAAAAATCAATTTCGTATTTAGAAAAAGCGTCTAATTGTGGATCCGACCACACAGACAAATTGATTTTTATCACTGAGCAAGTAAAGCTGTTGTCGGAACAAATACAAAGTTATACTTCCAGAGTTATTTCGTTTTCCTTTTTATTGTTGTCGTACTCTGCTGCGGCATACAATCACATACAAAAATTTCTAATTCTGCCAACTTCGGAATATTTGAAATCCATATCTGAGTCGCTACATGTAACTCCTAATAATTCAAGTCACACGAATGACAAGAATTATTTGCTACATGTTAGCAAAAACTTAAATGATTTAGATAAATATGTCGCTATTTTGATAGACGAGATATTTATTAATCAGAAACTTGAGTATAAGTTCAAGAGTATTCTTGGCTTTGCTCAAAATAATCCACAAAAACCTGCTCGCACGGCATTGGCATTTATGATTAAATCTGTTTTTGGTGAATTTGAAGAAATTGTACGTCTTATTCCACTTATCGATCCAGTCGGTAAAGACGTACATTCTTTGACAGTAAATGTCATAAAATTCATCCAAGAATTAGGATTTAAAATTGTAGTTATAATAACCGACAATAACACCACAAACCAATACATGTTCAATGTATTGTGTTCTGAAAATAATTGCAATTGTTTTGTCAATCTTGATTTTCAGGATAACGTCATCTACTTACAATATGACACAGTTCATATACTGTGTAATATTGTAAACAATTGGCGCCGAATTACCACTTTTTCTTATCCCGACTTCCACACTGGAATATCGAGAACTGCATCTTTTAAACATATAGTGAGTCTTTTTGACGAACAAAAAGAAGAATGTATCACAAACTTTTACGACATACACTTCAGCGTGATACATACTCCTAAGATGCACGTTCAACATATCCAGTATGTTGAAAAAATTTTCAGTCAAAGCATAACAGATGCTTTGAATGAACAAAATTCAGATGAATTTCGGGATACATCTGAGTTTTGCAAAATAATTAATAAATGGTGGCATATTGTGAATAGTAGCATGACAGAGGAAAACATGCAATACTTAAGGGATTTCATTAGATGGTTGAATAAGTGGAATATTCCATCTAATACCTTGAAATTGTCTCATGAGACTTATCAAGCCGCAGTTCTCACAACTTCGACATTGATTAATGTCTGTGAAGTTGCTTCTTCCAAATTCCAAGTTTCAAATCTTTCCCTTGATAAGTTTCAGACATCTTCTTTAGAAAGAAGATTCGAAAAATATCGTATTTTGTCACATTCTGATTCTATTTCATATGCTGAAGTGGTAGAATCAGAAAGAAGTATCCGGCTACAAAATATATTTTCAAGCAACATAGATTATCGTGATCTTGTTGCTAGTGCCACTGAAAACTTTGACATTTCTGAATTCGTGTCAATCTTTAATTCAGATTTGTCAAATTTTGAATACAATTCATGTGGTGCCAGTAATTACACATATGGTTGCGCGGCCCTTTCCGTTGCAAAAGAATTATCATGTCTTTCGTGTCGGGCCCAAATAAATGATAATTTAGATGTTTTGCAACGGGGTGGTTTTTCGGTTCCCACAGAATCGGTCAAAATTATAGGAAACCATATGTTTTTTATTTTTCGAAAAATTTTAAACAATCGTTATTTGAGTTCCATATTTTTTCAAAGTAATAATCAAGAAGTCCTTTTGATGGAACTCACTGTTAAATATATGTTGTTAACGGATTTTAATTTAGAAAGTGAATGTCACTGCGGTATGAGCAGCTTTGATCTGTTTTCTAAATTCATGTTACACTTATGTAACATTTTTTTAAATAATGTAGTTTCCTACAGAAATAGGAATAGAAGTGTCCGGAAACGAAATATCGGGAGTTAGTTTTTTTTTAAGTGCATTTTTTTCCCTCCTGTACTACCTTTCACTACCTTCTCATTTCAGGAAGAGGATTAGGGCTACTGGCGATACCTCTTTAAAAAAAACGCATCATTAACTCTACCGCAAGGTGATGTGGAAACGAGTTATGAATCCCATTGTCGTCGTTTTTGTGCCTTTGTTAATTGATCTTTCTTTCGGTTTTTTTTATTAATCCTGAAAGCAAGAACTTAATAAAATTCATTTTCTTATGTCATATTTCAATTTAATATGTAATATTTTGCAATATTTTTAGAAAATTGCACTAATTTTCTTTTCATTATCAAATCATCATTATTTATATTTATATAACTATATACAACTTCTTCCTTCTTTTATCGTCGCATCTTCAAATAAATTGTTAGGCACTCACTTTCATTTAAATACTCAATTACTTTCACTTTAAAAAAATGAAAATCACTATCTGTAAGAACGAATAATAAAAATTAAAAGAATGATTTTTTATCATTGTGACATAAACATACGAATTATGAAAAAAAAATTCATAATTTGCCTTTCTTATTGTTAAATAATTACGTAGTTTAATATTTAGATCAATTACAATTAGAATCATTTTTATAAAATAGGAATTGTAATAAGCAGTAAACAAAAAGATCAAATTACGTATTTAAATCTGCTTAACAAGCATTAGCATAGGAAAAAATTTTCTTGAAAATTTAATTTTGTAATTTTTAAATTTAATAAAAATGAGAAATTTTATAAAAAATGATTGCAAATTTCCACTAATGCAAATGTTAATTTTAATTTAAGTTAATATTTTTGTTAAAAATTTGTATAAAAAGAGGAATTAAATTTAAATATAGCCAGTAATGACTACGAAATTGTTACTTTCATTTACATATCTCAAGCCATAATTTTCCTAGTGAGCAAGCAACACATCATACTAAAAAGGGCTACTATTTTGATACTCTACAAAATTAATTTAACAAACTAACGGCTGCAAATTACAATATATGTATCTTTCTTTTCTGTTTCTAAGTACCTTGTAGAAAGTAATTTCCTAATTGTTGCGGGTAAACAATAATTTATTTCGCTATACAAACACTTCATCATTTTAATTTTTTATCATAAACATAAATATTCTATCGAGTACAACAATGAAATTGTATTTTTTCATTTCATTAATTTTATGTTTTAAATTAAAATAACTTACTTGTGAATTCCTGAAGCAATGAAAAGAAATGAAATGCAGCAATTATCTTAAATAACATAAATAACCTGAAAAAAATAAGACAAGTTTCAAAAACAATAACAAAAAAATAAATATATTATCTTTTATTTTCCTATGAAATAAGAAATTGTCATCATTTATTTTACGAGAAATGTAAACGTTACCCGCCGTGAGCAATCGGGGGGCAATTTGCAATTGATGAAATTCCATGTGAAAAATCTTCCAGAGCTATGAAAAATAATTAAATTAATTGTGACTACTTTATAACTTCAGTTGTTTTTTTAAATTTTATTTAACTTTTGTAATACCTAATTTAATTAAAATTTTTTAATATAAATTTTCAATACAAAATATACAAAATACTTATCTTTGTTTAAGGAGTGATTAGTGATTTCTGGCGCAAAAGACACGTGGTAAAACAAAAGAATGTACAAAGAAAAACAAATTTGTCAAAATATTTAAGTTAGTTTTCATATGAATAAATAAAATGAAATTGTAAAATGCGACTGCGCGGTAGCATTTGGAAAAGGTAAAAGGTGGAAACGGCACCGAGTCATAACAAAAGAGTCTTTGGTACCAATTTGAAAATGGTTCATATATAACTTTGAAAAATATAGTAAATTGTCTACTTAAGGCGCAAAACCAAATGGCGGACGGCGGACTCAGGCATCATATTAAATCCTAATGTTCATTATCCAGAATTTTTATTAACAGCAAAATTACTTTTACAACAAATTGATAAAAATTATTCCGAAACAGTAAATTATTTTGTAACATTTTTTTTTCTTCCTCCTGATAATGAAAAATTAATTTCTATTTTATAGATTGTTAATTGGTGGAAAATTCGATTAATTTTCGTTTATCAAAATGTTCTTGAAGAATTAACAAGTAGTCTTTACTATGAATTTGATACTTTAGTAAATTATGTATTGAAAAATATAAGTCTCAAAGAGAAATCTTTAAATGCTGCTGTAACAGATGATGAATTTACTGTAAGTTAATTGAGTTTTTTTCTTGTTTTTGCTTTCTAAAAATTATTTAATTAGAAAATTTAATTTTTTTCGAAACTTTTCAGTCATTTCTTGTGTATGCTTGCGGAGTTTTCGGAAATGCCGGTAACTATAAAGGAATGGGAGATAGTAAAATTATACCAAATTTACCAAAAGATAAATTTGAAATAATTATTAAAAAATCAAAAGCATTTGAATCAAATCCAAAATTAGATGATCTTTTGAAAAAAACCATTAAACCAATTTATGAACTAACAAGCAATAATGAAGTATTTGGTTTTCCTCCAAATGGTATAACAACTTATTGGTCAAATAATTGTACTCCAGATGATTCTGATATTGTTAATGAATGGTTAACTTATAAAAGAATTGAAGCATACATTTGTCGTACATTTAAATTAATTGAAGATGGTAAAACAATTTATGATATAAAATATGCATCAGTTGAAACTGATGAAAAAGATGGAATTACAATTCCACTTGAAGAATACAAAGGAAATTATTTCCGAGTTACACGTGGTGATTATTCTAAATTGTTGACAAGAGTAAATTCAAATTTAAAAGAAGCTTTAAAACATGCTGCAAATAAAAATCAAGAAAAAATGATTGAACATTACATAAAAAGTTTTCAAGAAGGAAGTTTAGATGATCACAAAGAAGGATCAAGGTAAAAATTCTGTAACACAATACACAATCAACACTTTTAAATAATAAATTTGAAATTTTTCAGATGGTGGATTAAAGATAAAAGTCCCGTCATAGAAACTTATATTGGATTCATTGAAACTTATCGTGATCCTGCTGGATCTAGGGCAGAATTTGAAGGTTTTGTTGCAATGGTTAATAAAGAATGCTCTGAGAAATTTATAAAATTAGTTAAATGTGCTGAACGATTATTAACTTTATTACCATGGAAACCAGAATTCGAGAAGGATTCATATTTAAAACCAGATTTCACCTCTCTTGATGTTTTAACATTCGCTGGAAGCGGTGTACCAGCTGGAATAAACATTCCAAATTGTAATTTTAGCTTACATTATATTCAGTCTGATTAGTTTTTAAAAAAATTTTTAAATTCTTTTTAGATGATGAGATCCGTCAAAATGAAGGATTCAAAAATGTTTCACTTGGTAATGTGCTAACAAGTGTTTATCGTCAAGATAACATTGCCTTCTTGTCTGATGAAGATCAAAAACTTCTTAAGGAATATAAAGTAAAATCATTTGAAGTTCAAGTTGGTATCCATGAACTACTAGGACATGGTAGTGGTAAACTATTTCGTATTGATGAAAATGGTAAATTTAATTTTGATCGTAAAAATGTTCATAATCCATTAACAAATGAAGAAATACAAACATGGTATGAACCTGGTGAAACATATGATTCAAAATTTGGATCATTAGGTTCATCATATGAAGAATGCCGTGCTGAAGCAGTTGGTTTATATTTAAGTTTAGAACCAGAAATTCTAGAAATATTTGGTTATAGAACATCAGAAGAAATGGAAAATGTTATCTATATAAATTGGTTAAATTTAATATGGAATGGTGTTGGTGTTGCATTAGAAATGTATAATCCACAATCAAAACAATGGATGCAAGCACATAGTAGAGCACGTTTTGTTATAATGAGAGTATTAGTTGAAAATGGTGATGATTTTATTAAAATTGAAGAAATTGAAGAAGGTAAAAATCTTTTATTAACAGTTG
The DNA here is from genome assembly GCA_939192795.1 of Bombylius discolor. Classification (NCBI taxonomy): domain Eukaryota; kingdom Metazoa; phylum Arthropoda; class Insecta; order Diptera; family Bombyliidae; genus Bombylius; species Bombylius discolor. Next base: position 37,104,377 of record OW584241.1, on the reverse strand, counting down.
ATCGTAAAAAAATTAAAACAATTGGTCGTCGTGCAATACGTGAATTTCTATTAAAATTACAAACGTATAAATCATGTGCTGATATTGATTCAGCAACAAAATTATATAATTATTATTCAGAAGTCAATAATGATGGTAAACATCCATGGGCTAAATGGCGTGATATTATATTATTGCATAAAAAACCACGAACTATATTAGTTCAAGCGAATACAAAATTAAATAATAATGATAATGGATCTATTGAACTGGTAACATATGATGCAACACATGAAGGTTATATTAAATCATGGATTGATCGTTTTCCAGAAACGGTTATTGATGATATTCTTGAAGAAATATGGGATGATAATAAAAAGTATTTTAGTAAGTAAATTTTCATTGTAAACGAAGCAGATTTTCTTCGTAATTTTAATCGTCCTTTTTATTTGTAAGATGTATGCTTTTGTTTTTCTAAATAGGAACCTTTTTTAAGCTAAAAGTTGTTCCTTAATTAATTTTTCTATGATTAAAAATTGTTATTTTTGTAACAAATGGCACATTTATAATTAATAAATACTAAAATAAGATTTTGTTGTTTTATTTTAAATTTTAGTTTTCAGCAAATTTCCAGGAATGTAAAAATTGTCATTTTATTTTTAAAACTTTAAAATATTATTTAATTTTTTTACCCAACAGATGGCAACTAAATTTTCAAATTTTTAGTTTTCATCTGGCAACGATCCATGCGAATGCTGATTAATCAAAATCTTCCCGCGCATTTCTCGATTTTTTTTTATTGTTTTAATGACAGATCAGCGGCGCAAACGATTTAAACAAGGCTTTTTGATTATTTTACCTGTTTGTTTTTTTATAAGTTTTCTACTAATTAATTTATTTGATTAAAATAAAGTGTTCAAATTTTGTGTTTTTTAAAAATGCATGAGAAAATCATTGAGCTATTTGAAGAACTTGGAGACGCTCCCAAAGGAGATGTATTAGACAAATGTAAGTACAATTTTTATTTGTTGAAATTTGCAATGTTTCACTTTTTAAAAGGAACTTTTAATTGGAGAATTGTTTAAATTTAAATTAAAAAACATAATTTGTTTATGTGATGTATTTTTTAACCATTTTACAACAATCAAATGAAATCATATATAAAGTGGACTCATGTTATAATGAAATCAGAAATATACTTAAAGATAATGCTGATGAAGATGAAGATCCTCTAAATTATAGTCCCATACTTTGGTGCTAAGGCTTATACACTTTAAATCCTTTTTTCATTCTTCCTTAAATTTGTTTTTTTTTTCATTTTTAATTAAAAAATTATATTTTACAGGCGTTGAATTATGCCTTCAATATGATATTGATGCTACAGAATTTGTTGATCAATGGGTTGCATTTAGTGTATCAAATTTAGATGGTGAGGATCCAACATTATCATATTTATTAGATTTTGAACGTAAAGAATTACAAACCAAAAAAGATGAAGAAAATAATTTACAAATGAAAAAGAAATTTTCAAATTCAATGCATTTAATTGAAACAAAACAAATTCCAACATATAATAATTTACCAGATAATGATGATGATATTGAAGATGAACTTGATGAAGTTGTTGATGCATATTGTAAAACTCCTAAGGTATGTAAAATGTTTAACTAAAAATTTGTAAGTGAAATTCCCTATTTTCTTTTTTTTTTTCTTTTTTTTTTTTTAAAAAAAAAATCTTAATGTTAAAAAATCATAAAATTGTATTTTGAAATAACTTCAATCCTATTAAAAGGACACTGAAGTATGAAATTTGAAAACTTTTGATCTAAAACTGTAATATCTCTAAGAAAAAAAAAACAATGAAGATACATGGTGAGGTGAAAGCATAAAATTTCGTTTCAATCAATTTTCCTTCGATTGACTTAAGCTGAATTATAAATTCAGCCATAAGACTTGTAAGTAAATTCCTTTGATAATCAAATTACATATACATATCTTCCTTGAAAGCATGTCTTAAAAATCCATATTCAATGAATTAATTTTAATTAATTTTTTTTAGATTATAATTTATTTTAATGAACTTTTTAATGAAAAAAAAAAAAAATTCAAATGGTAATAAAATTTTGTACAATTTTAACCGTGAAATTTTTTTTTTGCAAAAATTCAATTCAGTAATTTTTAAAATATTTTGGATTCTTTTTTTTTTTTTCTTAATTTTATTTGGAATTTATTTTTTGAAAAAAAAAAGAAAAAAAAAAAGAAATAAAATCTGTGAACAATTCGAAATAATTTAAAAATTTCAACAATATCACGGAATTTTTTTTTTCTTTGTAAATCGAACATGCAACATTCAAATTGAAAAAAAAAAACAAAAAAAAAAAAAAAATTCAGTAAAATGCAGGTTCATTTGATTAAATTTCAATTTTTTTTTTCTTCTTTAAAATTTAGTTTCGAATGGATTACATAAAATATGCATTAAATAAGTACCAAATCAATATCTTCTCCTTAAATAGGTATAATCTATATTGATTAATTTAAAAATACATAAATATCTATCTATACTCATTTTTATCTTTTCTATTTAGTATATATTCAAACTCTTTAGTAGTATTTTATGTATGTATAAAAAAATATATATGTATGTGTATATATACTTTAACTTTGTGTGACTTTTTGAGAGTTTATTCACCCGCAAATTTATGTAGGTAGATAGATAGTTTATAGTAGTAGCAAACTTTTTTTTTTTCTATTTTTCTTCTAACTATCAAGTTATAGTTAGCTAGCTGAAGCTAGAGCTAGATACTCTATAGCTCTAGCTTTAGGGTAAAAAAAAAAAAAAAACAAGTACATATATACAACTGAATGAATATAACAGTTCGATTATCTGAACAACATCAGCAATAATAAACAAAGACGAACAATTTTTTTATTTTTTGCTTTTGATCTCATAAACAAAAAAAAAAATATTTAAAAATTGTAAATCGAAAATGTTGTAATATTTGAACATAAAAAAATTTTAAACAGAAAAAATCGAAAAGAAAAAGAAAAAAATAAAGAAACAATACATAAATCATGAAAAAAAAAGAATTTAGATGAAAAATTGAATACGATAAAATTGAGATGACATTTGAAAATGAAATTTTTTAAAAGAAAAAAACTTTAAAGTACAAAAAAAAAAAAAAAGATACAACCAAAATGGAAAATAATAAACGAGAATTTTTTATTTATTTTAAATGTCAAACTGTATGTTTAAAATGAATTTAGTTAACTTTTATTTTAATCGGTAAATATATGTTATTTGTTATTTTTTATATTTTTTGTTGTTTGTATGTTAAAACTAAGATTTTTCTTGCGCGTGCTACTCTTTTGTACAATACAATTTTGTAAATAGACTTGAAAGTTTTTAACATTTTTTTTATATGTTACCTATTACATATTTAACTTTGTTTTTTTTTTCTTTTTTTAAATAATAAAATAAAGTTTCTTGTAGGGAATAGTTTAACATTTCGTTTTCGTTTAAATTTTTCATACGTGCATCAAATTTAACGCTACAAATTTAGATATATTTTGTTTTTTAAAAAATATATGTTCACGTGGAAAAAGGATTTTGAAATTTGGCCAGAATATTCTTTGAAGTGTTTTCTACTAAATAAACTTTAAATGATAAAAATCCGTCCACTAAGGTAAAAGTTATAGGGTAAAACGCGCAAAAATATCGGTTTTTTTTCCAAATTAACTTTTTTCCCTTCTACTTCGATCCTCTTTGTTAGGACACTTATCCTAGAAAAAAATGTGCATTATAATTTTTGAACTATTTTCCAATTTGGTGTTTTTTTATTATTATTGAAATCAGTGCAATCCTGAGTTATAATTGGCCAAAGTTGATAAGTCACAGGTCCTTCCATATAAAAATAATTTTTCATATAAAATTTTCATATTATTTTTTTTTTTCAATTTTATATAGAAAGACATGTGACTTTTCAACTTTGAACTTTTATATCTTTCAATTTACTACTCCCTCCCAGGAACATACCTTTTCAATGGCAACAATGACGGTTTACATTTGTAACATTAACATTGATGAGTGTAACTTTTTTTTTTTTTTTGAGTCCTGTAACTCGCGTCCTGTTGCAAAGATCTTTCTCGTGCTAAGGAGAATTTTGTAGAGAATGATGAGAAAAACTCTGTGCCGAAATTTCAAATTAATGGGATCACAGATTCCAGGAGATATTTAAATTTGAAAATGAATTTTTGATGAAAACGTTTTAAAATAGAATCAAGTGTTAAAAAAAAAAAAGTAAAATACATCTATATACTTGCATTTATGTTAAATTTGTTCCGTACCTATATCTATTTTAGTTTGTATATAATAGCAGAAACCAACAAAAAAAAATGTTAGCTTTATAAAGAAGTTTGAAAAAACAAAAAAAAAATAAGAAAAGAAATTGGTTTTGTTGTTTTTCTTTTCTTTTTTTTTTGTTTTTGATTTTCTAGTTTGAACTTCTTTCATTGTTTCAAGGAACATGGTAATGCTTTAAGAAAAGATTTTTATAGGTTTTTTCTTTTTTTCTTTTGCTGTTAACTTTTACTATATAATATCTAACTATGTACTTAGATTGTTTTATGTCTATTATACCACAAAAATATACACCATGATGATGATGATGATGATGACGATGATGATAATAGTTACTTACATTCTTCTTTTTTTTTTTTATTTTATTTTCCCTTGTATATTCATATTTAAGTATGAAAATGTTAAAAGTAAGTATGTACTTCTTCTTATACTCGTATATCTAAACATTATGTACAATGATACATAAATACAAAAATCGTAACATGAATTGAACTATAAACTGAAGAGGAAAAAACAATTTTTTTTTTTATTCAGTTATTACTGTTGTTATTATTATATTAGAACTCTTTTTTTTTTTTCTTCTTTAAATAAAACGTTATGTACTTATATCTATAACCACCAATACTGAAACAAGTACATATGTACCAATGTTAAAGTATCTACCTATGTACTTTAACAATATGATAACTCTTCAAAGTTTTTTTTTTTTTTTAAATCTTAATTTCATTAAATCTTTTTTTTGTTTTTTTTTTGTTCCTTTTCACCTTTTACCATTTATAATGATCATGTCGCGTACAATAACCAAAATGGTAATTTTAAGAAAACAAAAAAAACAAAAAAAGTAAAAGAAATGTATTATTTCCGTTGTTTTTAAATTTGACTGTTTTTCAGAGTGAAAGAAAATCTACAGTTACAATGAATTTCTTTTTTTTTTCTGTCTTTATGAAAAATAAAAAAGTTATGATGTAAAATAATTTAAAAATGTCGTTTTTTTTTTAATTGTAAAACCCTGAAAAAAAAATACTTTTGTCTCCTTTAGGAAGTATCTATGTTTGTAATCTTTGCAATGTGGTGCCCAGAAAGATGAAATTTTTGGTATCGAAGATAAGTTTTTTTTGTCCTTTAAATTACATGAGAAATGTTTCTCACAAATTAATCAGAAATTCTTAATAATAGGATTTTTTTTTTTTTTTGAATGGGTTTAACGTTAATTTTAAAATGCAATTCTTAGAGTAAATAAAGACGTAAAGAGCATTTCTGAAAAAAAAAATCATTATGTAGCTTATCATATGCAAAAGGATCTACAAACTATTCCTTTCTGGAAAGAGGAGTTTTACTGTTCTCCAGTCCACATCTTCTAACTGTGGAAAAACTTGCATAAAATAACCTCAGTATCAAAATATACTAAAGTAATTTAACTTTTTCAAAATCCTATTAATCCTAAAGTCTCTTGATATTGAGAAATTAACTTCTTTACACATTTTTAAGAAAGAATATCTTCCTTTTTTCAAATTTAAGATATTTTGAAATATTCAATAGCCTAATAACTACACCAGACCCCCGAACTTATTAAAACTTCTTGTTAACATTAAAGGGTTAATATATTTTTAAAAAAATCGAATAAAATAGTTTTTATTACAATTAAAATTTGATTTTTTTTTTTCAAGGAATTTCTTTTTCTTTTTTTTTTACCAAAAACTGAACAAAAAAAGCTCTATATAGTACTTCTTCGGAAGCAAAAAAAAAAAAGTTGGTTTAATACGCTCTACTTCTTCAATATCGATCTTTATAAATTAGTCATTTATGTATTTTTTTTTTAAATTACAAAAATCTTTTAAATATTCGTATCTTAAACAACAAAAAAACAAAAGATTTCTCAATTTTCACAGGTGATATTCTGATAGATATTATTTGTATGGCAACACCGAAGAACCTTTTGTCTTGGTAATCTTTGTGGTTTGGTTTGTTGGTCAATTGCTTGCTATAGTACCTATAATATATCGGAACAAGTTATTTGGCTATTCCTTCAGTATATACATACATAATATGTAGTTTTTTTTCGATACTTTTCTTCTTGTCAGCAAAGTCAACCATTTTCTTACCTTTAATTTTACTTCTTTTATTTTATTTATTTCTTACATTTACTTTTTTTTTTCTACTGTGCTTATGTTACACCTCTTTACTCTTTGTTGTTGACTGAGCAACTTTTACACTTTACCTTTCTCAATTTAAGTTAACTTGCTTTTTCTTCAAAGATTATTATATTTTATATGTAGAAATGTATGTAAGATATATGTATATCGTAAGGTATCTCTTTTTGAGCCTTCTAGTAATGCTAAAAAGAAGTCTTGTATTTTTCATGTATTATATGTTTTTTATATAAAAAAAAAAAAGATACATACTTTTAAGTATAGTTAGCTAGTTAAGCAAGTAATAACGACAAGCAACAAAAGCAACAATTTATCCAGCTAGCTAGCTAACAGCGCAGCATTATATTATCTTCATATAATAATCATCATCATCATCATCAGCATTCGGTTCGGATTGAATTCATCGTTCGGATTTTATGGAGATCAACCACCTTTTCTGTTGCCTTTTGCTTTACTACAAACAAACAAACTAACAAAAAATCATACATATTATCATCATATATGTAATATCTGACGCTATGATGATGTCGCTTTTGTTATGCAAGCAATCTACTAGAGCTACATAAGTAAGAAAGTTAGTTTTTGTATATAAAGAGTAATATCAGAATAGATTGTAACGTTGCTATAACTCTACTTTTTTTGTTGTTTTTTTATAGTATTATTTTATTTATTACAAAAATGATGATGGTGTATACAATTTTATCCTGAAGAAGAAACGGTCAGTACTCAGTTCCATAAAGGTAGTTATAACGTGAGGTTTATTGTTGTGCTTTTAAAAAATTGTTTTTTATTTATTTTTATTTTTTTAAATTTTTTTTTTAAAAATATGGTACTATAATTTTTTGTGTGTGCTTTCATCATCATTATATGATCACTAAAAAAATTCTTGTCATTAACATCATGATCCAGTGATCAGTGGAATAATCGTAGAAAACATTAACCGGTTTATAAATCACAATTGAAAACAAAAATTAAATTAATTTTAGTTTTAAAACAAATCCATCATTGTTGAAATCCTTTCTTTTTTGAATAAAGAAAAAAATGAAATAAGTGAATTGAAAAACAAATAAACTATTTCGGTTCAAAAATAAAATTTATCTTAAATTTTAAAAAAAAAACTTTCAATGTTGGTGAAAAACTACATCAAAAATATCTATTTTCTAAAAAAAAAAAAGAAAAAAAAAAACACTTAAAATTCTAAACAGGTGCCTAGAATTTGACAATTTTTTAAAATATTTCTCACCAATGATCGATAATTTTCATCATAATCATCATCATCATCATCAGAAAATGCTGATGCAGAAATAATGATCGTGATAAAATAATGAATTTTAAATTATTGTGTGGAATTTTATTTATTTATTTATTTTTTTTAATTGAAAAAAAAAAAACTATAGAAAAATATTAGCGGCAATGATCGAGTGATGATTCTATTTTATTTTGGTTTTATTTTTTGGTTTGTTTTTGATACAATTAAACCAAGTTATACACTATATCGTAATACAATAGAGAAAAAAAAAATCAAGAACAATCTAAAAAAAATTTAATATAAAAAAAAAATACAAAAAAAAAAAAAATATGTATAATATTTGTGTTATATATTCTTTATGAGTGTGTAGTTTTAAAAATATATATACATATATGTATATACATATAATCGAAAAAAGAGAGACGAAAGAACATTTATAAAGTTTAGATCATCAACGAATACGCTTACTCGGCTGTTTTTTTTTTTTTTCTAAAATAAAATAAAGAAAAAGATTTATAGAATGGAAAAGAAATTAAAAGAAAATATGATTTGGATTTAAAAATCAAAAACATACTTCCGAAACTCTTCCGAGAAAAAAAAAAAGAAAGTATCTTGTAAAAGTTTAATTTGCATTTTTTAATTCATTGAACACCTTATTAAGGAAAGGTACTTGAGTATTTTCCCTTTTTGAAAAAGATCAAATCTTATAAAGAAATTTCATTTTAAAAGCAAAGAATACAAAAAAGGCATTGTAAAACTTCTTAAAGTTAAAAAAAAAAAAAATAAATTAAATAATTCTATGGGATTAAAAAAATAAAAATGACCTTGACGTCTTGAGGTCAGTAACTTTTTTCTTACCTGTGTTTACCTAACATTTTTTTCCTTACTTCAAATTTTTTTTTTTTTCTAATTTTATGCTCGAGAACGTACATAGTAAGTATACTTTACCTCATTTCTTTTTTTTAGATTGTAAATTTTGATAAAATTTAATTTTTTTACTAAGTAAATTGCTCAATTTTTGTAGAAAATAAGGAAAATGTAAGCATATATGTAAATTTAAGGTATGTTTTTTTTGGCTCTTAAAATTTCATAGTTAGACTTTTCAAAAAGTATCTAAAGAAACTGGAAACTGTTTTTTAAATTTTTCATTAAATTTTTAATTAAAGCTTTGTCACTTCACTGGAAAAATTACATATGAAAATTAAAATACCTTTATTTTTTTTACGACGCGTTTGATTTATTTTTAAAGTGTTTTTTTCCGTTTTTGTAAAACATTAAGATACTTTTTTTTTATTATTATTATTTTTTTAGCGTTTTCCTTTTTATTTGATTTTATTTCTACTCTATTATTATTTTTATATTTGTTTAAACTACAATTAGTCAAGTCTCTTAAAACAATAGCGTTACATACATACATTTTTTTCTTCAATCATTAAATTTTTTTTTTTTTAATCTAAAAATTACATTATTACAAACCGTGTATCTTGCATGTATTCGTATATGCAATAAAAGAAAAGTAAAATTACATTGAAATAAAAAGTAAAAAAAAAAAAATACATATGTACATATGTAGGTACATATATCAAAAAGAAAAATCAATGAATCAATTGAAATATTAAAAAACAAAATGAACAATAAATACTATGGGCACCTATTTTGAAGAAAAAATAAAAATAAATAAAATAAAAACATTTTTACTGCATTAAAAATGATGAAAATAAAAAAAAAAACAAACTTTACCGCCTTTAGCAGAGTGATTGTAAAATAATTTAAAAAAAAAAAAAAACAATAACTAAAAAAATCAACAGAAATAAATAAAAAGAAATAAAAGCCAACATTCTATAGTAGTTATTGTATTGTGCATTGAACTAAACAGATGAAAAATACGTTCACAATTTCACAAAAATCAAAAAATTTGATTGTAAAAAAAAATTAAAATTAAAAATAAAATAAAAACAAAATAATTTTGATTGAATGCTTTCTCTGTACATGTATTTTTTTTTTTTTTTTATACAAAATATATATAAAATATACAAATAACATGTATGTATTTTAGATGCATGAAATTTTAATAGGTATTTACTTACATAAAAAGAAAAGAAAAAGATATATTTAATTTTATATTATATAAAAAATTTAAAAAAATTAAAAAAAAAAAGCAACAAAAAGAAAATGATTTTCATGTTATTTTATAATACTTACAACAATTTGAAGAAGAAGAAAACCACCGAACTTAAGTAATGCATAATATAGCATCTCATGTACATGATGTACATAATATAAATACTATCAGAATCAGATACTATATTATAGTTAATATATCGTTACATACATAGTAACTTTTTTAGTTTACTAGTTTTAATTCATATTATTTGTACATAAAAATATAAGAGTAAGCATTTTTGTGAGTGTACAGAAAAGTTATAGTGTAAAATTGTATACATATCTATATGTATGTATGTACAAACTATATGTAGTAGATACTTTATTTGTATACCAAAATAAAATTCAAAAAGAAAATTTAATAAATAAATAAGAGATCCAAAGAAGAAAAAAAAACAAATGTTACAGAGGAGAATGGTCCCAAATGAAAGAGTATTACAACGTGTATTGTAACTTCAACCAACAATAATATTTTTAAAAAAAAATTTTTTTTTTTTTTTTTTTGATTTTTGAGGGCTTCGACTCTTTGTCTGCTTCTGATACTCTTCTATAACTATTTATTACCACGCTGGAGCTGAAGCTGTGGAGCTACGGGGAACATTAAAAAAGAAAAATTTTTTCAACTACAAAATGTATAAACTAAAACTATAGCAAGATAATGATGATGATGATGATGATCGGATCACAATAATAAGAAAAAAAAAAATTTTCTTTTGTTATTTGAAAAAAAAAAATCTAAGCCAAAAAAAAAAGATTTTTTTTTCCTTTATGACAGTTGAGGAAAAATCGTTTATCATCTTTATGAAATACACTCACTCTTTTTAGTTAGATTAGATCTCATCAATCTCATCATTTATCTATATATATCTATAAGTTATGCATGAATAACAAAATAAAGTACATGTTAGATATTTCTTTTCTTTTTTTTTTTGTATCTAAATTTTGTAAGATATTAGAACTTTTTTCATTATGTTGTTGTTATTACTTTTTTGGTTTGTGTTAGGTGGATTTTCTTTTCTATATATTTTTTTTTCTTTTGTATTTTAAATAACTTTTTTTTAAACTTAACTAGTATTATTATTATTTTTTTTTTTTTGTATTTGTTTATCATCTTAATTTTTTTCTTTTTTCAAAAGTCATCAGCAATTAGTTTTGATGATATTACAAACTAAATTTATAATTAAACAAAAAATTCTATGTAAAAATAAATTTTTTTTTTTTTTTTTCATTTTATTTTTTTTATTTAATTATTTGTTTTTTCTTTTTTCAACATTTCATTTTAATTTAAAAAAAAATAATAATAATAAAAATCATATTTTCAGATGTTTTAAGTGAGTGAGGAAATAGTATTCACATGATTTTTAAATATTTGTGACTAGATCCACACTCATTAAGAACAATCTGAAGTGAACATCATCATCTTTTTTTTTGTTTTTGTTTGTTTGTTTTAAATCATAAAATAATTTTAATTTTTTAATTTAATTTTAAAAATTCATTTATTCATTATATATTGTGAACAAATTATAGCGATTGACAAGCTGTGACTGTGACAAAATCAACAAGCTTTCTCAAAATTGATTGGCAACCGTGACCAAAAAAAAAAAAACAAGGACTCATACAATTCAGTGATCAATGATCTGTAACAAAATACTGTCATAGGTATCCGTCGAGTTACACGGTACTCAAAATCTGAACTTACTCGAAATCAAAACAACGTGTAACTCGAGAGAGATCTGTCGATCCTCATTGGTCGTCAGTCGCTATTTTGTATTTGTCGTTCTAAAAGTGTTGACGTTAATCTAATCCGTTAGTTGAACTTCTGAACCATTCAAATTCTTTAATAAAATGTAAAATTTCACTACTGGTTACCTCATAAATGAGCATCTTGATGGCGCTCCTCTAAACTGGTATATTACAAAAAGTGGGAAGGACTTTTTTTTTCCTGTGTACGGAAAGTATGAAATTTACACAACTCGCAAGTTACAACGTTGTTTTTTTTTTTTTTTATATATATAAAAAAAATGCACAAAGACATATAAATTTTCAAATTATGTAATAATTTTCATTTTTTTTTTCCTAAATTTAAGATCACTTTATATTTCAAATAAATTTTTTTTTTTTAATAGAAAAAAAGAAAAACATCGTGTACATGATTGTAAATTGTGAGTCGTAATACCTGAATTATGTACATAGAAAAATATTTGAAAATAAATCGAAAATTTAGAAATGTTTTTTTGTGAAATAAAATACTACATATTTTTTTTTTTCTTCCTGACTCTATTTTGTCGGCGAACATGGATCTAGTGCACGGTTTATTCATAATCAAGTTCGTGACTAGATTTCATGCTCGTCTATTAAGTTGGGTCAAAACAACCATCATGTTTGATAAATAAATTTTTTTTTTTTTTTTGTGTTTTAAGAAAAAAAAAACAAAAAATTTAAGTAAAAAAATTTGTATAGTGAAATGTTTAACAAAATTTTAAAGTAAAAAAGAACGATATCATTGCATAAAACACATACACTTGGACAAAAAAAAAAAAAAAGTAGGGAGAATAAATAAAAATTTATTAGATAATAAGGAAATAAAAGAAACATCTTAATACTTTTTTTTAGTTGTTGTGAAAATAAAAAATTCGAGTACATATATATTTACATGCTGAAGAACTTATTAATAAATTTTATGCATACAAAAAAAAAAAGAAAAAAAGAAATAGTTAATTTTTAACTGTAACTGTCGATCTTTTACCAACTGGAATTTTTTATTTTTTTTTTAAGAAGAAAAAACTAACAATAAATTCGAGGAAAAAATATTCTTGGAATGAAATAAAAATCTTGGAATTAAAAAAAATAATAATAAAAAAAAAACGTTTTACAAGTAATTACTGAATTTAAAGAATTGGGGAATTTCCAAAGATATTTTGTAGTAATTGTTTTGAATTTTTTTTTTTTTTTGTTCGTTTTCTAAGCAAAAATATGTTTTTGTGTTTTTTCTTTATTGTTTTACAGACTCCAAAATCGCATATTGCTAGAACTCCAGCACGACAAAATGATACACTTTTCACACCAGTCAGTTATTCACCAATTGAGTAAGTACTGAATTTAATTTAAAAAAAAAATTGGATTTCTTCATTCAATTTTGAATAGACGAATCTTAGCTTCAAATATGATAGCTTTTCGATGGTGAAATGGTGGCCTGGGAATGAGGAAAATTAATCGCTTCTCAGAATATACAGAAGGGTTGAACTTTTCTGGATTTTTTTTTTTTTGTATGAAATACCCTGTATTTTCTACTTTCTATACTGTGTAGCACAATTAAGTAACTTTTTTGAGTTAAACAATTTTTAAAAAAGTATCTTTTATATGCAAAATTATTTTACATTTTCCTTTTGTTCATTTTACCGTTGATCAGTTGAAACTTGTAAGTTAACAAATAGGAAGCCCTTAATTGCAAAAGGAAATTGTAAAAAAAAAAAAATATTTCTATCTTCAATGAAAAAAAAAAATAATAAAGTTATTTTCTTTAAGAATTCAAAACTTAATAAGAAAAAAAAAAACTCTAATATCTAAGTTTTTAATATTTTTATAATATGCATCATGATCTTAACGTTTTATCTTCTATTTCCATCGATTTGTTATTTGAATTTTGTCTTAATTTGCAGAAAGAATACTTACATACCTGCCATATCTTCAATTATTTGCTCATAACTTTTTTTTTTTAATTTCTTATTATTATTATTTTTTTATTTAAATGAAGAAAAAATAACCTCTAAAAGAAAAGATTAAATTTTTAAGATTATAAAAGATATTTCTTTATCTAGCGCAAAATTATCTGAAAAGCTACTTGAACATGACAGAGAAATTTTTATAATCCGTAAAAAAAAAAAATTTTTATACATAGAAAAAGATACTTTACACATACTTATATCTACAGGAAAATGTATCGGTATATTGATAGTAATAATATTTTTCGTGTATCTATTTTCTTGTATAATAACAATTAGTTTTGGTTATAAAAAAAATAATGATTTTTTTTCACTTATTTGTGCCAAACAAAGTACAAAAAGTAATGTATAAGTACTTTTGAATTCTCTCCTCTTCTTCCACTCATTTTTTTTTCGAATGCCATGAAAAAGTTGTTTTTTCAATACGAATTATCTAGATACAAGCAAGTAAGTTATTTGCTTGAAATAATTCATATATCGGAATAAATAAAGAAATCGAAATTATTATACGTAAATTGTGATTAAAATATGAAAAAAGAAACGAATAAAATGTAGTGATTACGTGCTACCTTCAAAGTTTAAAAAGCGTATAGAAGGAAATGACTTTGGAAAAATTTTTACTTTTTATCTAGATGAATTTGAAAAAAAAAAGAAAAAGAAAATGTTAAATGAAAAAGAAAAAGATCCATTAACCCTTTCAGAACGAAACAGTTCAATAGAGGAACAATAAAAACTATAAATCACAATGAACCTTCTCATTTTAACGAACTTTCAACTTTCCAATTGCCTATAGACACGGATCGATGATGAGCTTATTTCTCTGAGCGCATATTATCATCATCTTTTAACTCTATTTTCCGCTTCCCTAGTCCAATTCTTTTTTTTTTATCTTCATTTTTCGAAGATCCTTCATGAATTCATCACAATTCCACCTTGTTTTCGGGTAGCTTCTCTTGGTGTTACCTGTTGATGATACATAATATATGCGAAAATTCCTTTAGTTTTCTTTTTGAAATAAAAAACGGCTAGAGAAAAAAAATATGGAAAATTAAATTATTCGAATTAAATTTTATATTTCTTTACAGTTTTCTTTTTCTATTAAAAGAGAGTACTTTCAGAAAATAAATGTTTTTTTTGCATTTTTGTTTTTTTTTGTTTTACAGTTCCGGTACACCACGAATCCATACAAAAAATACTGGAAGAATTCTATTAACATATGGAAATTCAAATTTAGTTAAAAAAATAACATGGTCAATAACAAAACATGAAAATATTATAATAAAAAATATTTTAACATATAATAATGAACCATTAAATAATAAATGTAAATTTATGTTTGATAATTTAACAGATAAAGTATATAATTTATATGAACATTTATATGAAATTGGTAAAGGTATTTGTTTAAAATATTTTAATAAAAATAATAATGAAATACAAGAAGATAATAATTATAATATACAAAATGCTGATATACCATCACAAGATATATTTCGTACAATTGGACGTATTTGTTCAGATTATGATGATAGTAAATTAACACATTCATCAATAATATTAATTGGTTTATCAACAAATGATAGTATGAAACAACAAGATAGTCGACCAATTTATTTAAATTTGAAAAATTTAAAAACATATAATATATTTCCTGGACAAATTGTTATGATATGTGGTACAAATCCACGTGGTGATATGATATTTATTGATGAAATTCATATTGAACGTTTATTAAAACAATCAAAACCACCGATATTATTAAAAAATGATTTACGTTTTGTTATTGCTGTTGGTCCATTTACACATGATGATGATTTAATTTATGATCCATTAAATGATTTAATATCATATTGTAAAAATAATAAACCGAATGTATTAATATTAATTGGTCCATTTATGGAATCTGATCATACAATGATAACAGGAAATTTTTTAGCTGAAAGTTTTGAAACATTTTTTGAGAAAATGATAACAGGAATTGTAGATGCATTAGGGTTTGTAAATTTGGTTTATAAATTTTTTTGATCTTTTTTAATATTTTACTTCTTTTTCTTTTGTTTGTTGTAGAAATGAAACTACAATTTGTATGGTATCATCACAAAAAGATGTGATCAGTACTTGTGTTTATCCAACACATCCGCTTAATATAAAGAAAAATTATCCAAATGTCCACATGCTACCAGATCCTTGTATCATTGATATTAATGGAATTACAATTGGTGCAACATCAACTGATATTGTTAAACATTTACTTGATGATGAACTTTCATTGTAAGGATTTTTTTTTTTTTTACTTTTGTTCTAGAATTTGAATTTTTATAATCCATTTTTTTTTTTTTCATCTTTTCTAGAAATGCTGGTGATAAAGTGAAACGTGTTGTAAATTATTTACTTCATCAAGGATCATTTTATCCATTAGAACCACCAGCATTAGATATGTGCATTGATAGTGATTTAGCTAGTAAATATGCTAAATTAGAAATGACACCTAACATTTTAATTTTACCAAGTGATAACAAATATTTTATAAGGGTGAGGACTACTACTCTTTTTTAAATTGGAAGAAAAATATGACCAATTTTTTTTTTTAATGTTTAAATTTGAATCTTTTTTTGTAACAGGATGTTGATAGATGTCTTACAATAAATCCAGGTCGATTAGTTGATTCAACAACAAATGATGGATCATTTGCAAGATTAATTGTGAGTCCACCAGAATCAGAAGATGTAAACACTCAAAGTTATGTTTTTGGACAAGTAATGAAAATTTGAAAAATTTTGAAAGTAAAAAAAAAAAAGAAAAGAAACATTGAAGATTTATTGTTTTTTTATTTTCTTAAGCCTTAAAATTTTTTTTACACACCTCCTTAATGCATTCTGTAACGAAACAAAGTGGGCTGGTCTTAGTCTTAAAGTTTCAAACTGAATTTCACCAATTGACGATCACTTGACGTTTTCTTCCAAAAAGTATGGAACTTCAATAATTCTGTACCACCTCTCCAATATCTGAATTTTTCTTTTCCCTATAACTTTTTCTCACTTTCTTTCAATTTACATGCGCCAACGGCCAACGCTAAAGAAAAGAATTCAAAATGTGCTTCGAAATACGTCTTCCCCAGAAATACTAGATTAACCAAGAAAACCGATGAATTCTATCTGAAGACACCTGAGCGTATGGTCAATTTTCCATTAACAGAACTCTCAAATTGTGCAATGCTCTTCCATTTCACGTGTGGAGCATCTATCAATACTCCCTTTCTTCACCCCTGTAATATGAACCAATTGCTTTTTTTTGTCATTTGCCACTAATAAAAATGTAGTAAAGGAACATTCCTTTACGTTGTAGCTTAAAATTTAAAAAAAAAATTGAATTAGTAAAGAAAAAACAAACAAGTTCTTATCAAAAATAATAATTTATTGAAAATCAATATTAAATCTACAAAAAAAATTCAATTATGTATAAAAAAATGTTTAAAAACACACAGAAAATTTATCAGTCCTATTAATAAGGATAATGTACTTCAAACTTCTTGATAGTTAACAAAGCACATCATTAATCTTAAATCGTCTTGATTATCAATTAAATCTTGCATATAATCTGCAAATACAGTACTTATACGATAAAGGCTACGTTTAACACCATTTTTTAATGAAATAAAATTTTTATCGAATTTTTTTCCATTAAAATTCAATGTATTCAATTTATCTAATGTTGTTTTTAAATGTAATAAAGATTTTATAATTTCTGGTAATTGTGATTGTGTGACACCATAACGATCTTCTTCTAATGATTTTTCACATAAACCAGCTAAAGCTTGTGTTATCCATAATAAATATCTTGATTGTGATAGTAAATGTGTTAATTTTAATGAATTCTGTTCACCGAATAAATAAAATAATCCAGGTATTGTACGAAATGCTGTCCAACAAGCATCATTAAATATTTTTGTTATTTGTTCACTGATTTCATTTATTCTTGTACATGGATTGAATTTTGATAATGCACTAGATGGATCAGGTACATTTGTTGGAGGATATTGTTGAGAATTTATCATCATGTTTCTAATTAAAATTGATTCATTACGTTGTCTTAGAAGAATTTTCTCTGCAACATCAGTAGCTGATGGTTTTTCACGTCTATGAAATTCAATATTTGTTTGATTATTATTTGATAATTGTTTAACTGTTACAGAAATTTCATCACAAAATGCATTTATTAAAACCAAACATTGATTACATAAATGATTCCAATTATATGGATGACCACCAGGAATTGATAAATTAAAAATTTTTTCTCTTCGATTTGAACCATTCGAAATTGCTAAATTAAATAAATCAATACTTGCTAAATGTTGAGCAACTGAAAGTTTATATAATGATAATGCTTCAACTAATGTAACACCACCAGAATAATCTTGTATCATTGGATTTCTTTCAATTTCAAATTCAATCAATTCAGTTATTAAAATATTAAAAAATGCATCCATTAAATACATATTACATAGAATTTGTGATGATAGAATCCATGCATAGAATAATAAACGAAAACTTTTTACAATTGAATATAATGAATGTAAATCACCATTTGATTCTAATCCAAATATACCAGCTATTTTATCTGAAATTGTTATACCAAATAACCAAAATAGAATCATATAAAAAATTGTTGGTACAAATGATTTCATTAGACAATTGTATAATGTACTATAGAGATTCGATCTAATTTTTACATATTTACTTTCATGTATAATTGGAAATTTTATTTCTGGTTCAATTGTTAATCTTTCTTTACAGAAAAAATAAACAGATGCATAAATTCCAGCCAATGCTAAAAACATAAAACGTAAATTAAGGCAATTATTTTTGTCATAGCAATCAATTATTATGAATTTATAATCATCTTTAAGGAATCTTGAATAAAGCCATGCTGTTAAAAAACCAATCATAATGCATATTCCTAGAAATGAAATTCGACGTAATCCTGTACCATAAATCCATGAAAATCTTGTTGGATAATATTTTTGTACTGTTAAATATGAATTTCCCAATAGAAGACCATAAATTATTGTTACGCTAATTAATGGCATAATACAGATCCATGTATAGAATGATAAGACCAAACTTATTGTTTCCATAATCCATGATATCGGATGAATTAAATTGAAATTAACAAATAAGAGAAATATTGCAAGCAGAACAAATTGTAATCCAACACTTATAAGTACTGCATGAAGACATCTCAAGACGAATATTTTTTTACATTCTAATTCAACGGACATCCTCCTTCGTTTTTGTTTTTAGGTTACCTAAAGCAGATTCATTAAAACTAAATAATTAACTAAAAAAAAATATGTACTTACTGGAAATAAAAGAATTTCCTAAATGATATTTGTAAATATGTTGTTTTTGGGAGAAGCACTTTCGAGAAATTCCATAAACCCAGATTTCAAACACTATACCAATTTTAAAAACTGTTGAATTTTGAAATTACAATCACATTCCAGATTGTTTTTATAAAATTTGACATATCACAGATGCCGCCGGCTCATCCCGCTAACAGCTTTTTTCAAACAATTTACCATGAACTTAGATCCGTTTCCAGCGCGAAACCAAGGAAAATTTAAAAGAAAATTTAAAAAAGAATTAGTGCCACTAGCGCATCCCTTTTTCCAGTCTGGAAAATGTTTTACGTTACGCAATCAAAATCTCAACGAAGGAAATTACCCAAAATATGAATTTTTTAAGTAGGTATTTTTTGTTTAGTTGGTTTCTATTTTCTTAGAGGGCTTCGTGAATTAGTTGTAGATTCATTTTGTTAGAAACAATGGGCCTTATAACATTATTTTTATATGTACATATGTATGTTGTTCGAGTATGAATGTTTAAGGATGGAAAAAGATAATTTGCTTCATTATGTGGGTTTTTTTTTGTTGTAATTCCGATTTCTTTCACACTTTATTTTCTGAGCTTATTCAGACCTTTTCCTGCCCCACAGTGGTTTAGAGATTCATTCATTATTATAATTTCCACCCCTTCATGTAAATACTCCCTTATATTTGGTAAACGGCAGGGTCCCATACCTTTGGTCTTTTCACAAAAACTATGTAGATAGTGCTTCCTTTTTTCTGGCCAATATATAATTTCCGTGTCTTATGACATTATATGGTATTAAACGAGTTTAAGAGAATTTGTAAATTATTTTGAAATATCTTTTAGTGTCGTGAATTTTCTCGTTCAAAATGGGGTGTATTTCATAATCCCATACACCGTCTTAAAAGGAACTTGAATACAATAACCCATAAAACGACTTTCCGTTGGAATGAAGTCAGGAAAACTTGAAAATAAAATTGGAAATTGTGTAAAAGTGTATTCGAATTATTTTGTAAGTTGTATTTTTGATTATTTCAACGAGCATTTAATAAAAAATCGAAAAATCAATTTTTGTGTAATTTTTAATGCGTAGATTTAAAAATTTCCCACAGCAGAAAAAGTTGGCAGTTAACAGCACTGCTGTAAAAAGAGTGAGTTCTGAAGACACTGTTTTGAAAAATATTAAAAAACAAGCATGGATGCTGGACATTGACATTGGCAATTCGCAATTGGTAAAGTAGTTCATTTTGGAATTTTTTTTTGGACATTTTGGATCATTTGCAATAGTTTTCCTCCACTTTTTTCTGTAATAAAGTTTTTTATAATTTTTTAAAATAGAACGACTTTAAAATACAAAATCTAAATACAATGGGAGTACCAGCATTCTTCAGATGGCTCAGCAGAAAATATCCAAGTGTAATTATTGAATGCACAGAAAATAAGGTATGGTTAATGGTACACAGATGCCATTTTTTGTTATTTGTTTACACGTTACTCTTTACACTATTGAAATTTTTCTAATAATATTTTCTACTGCGCTATTTTTTTTTTTTTAGACCGTTGATGATCAGGGTCGTAATGTTCTCGAAGATGCAACTAAACCCAATCCGAATGGAATTGAATTTGATAATCTGTATCTTGATATGAATGGTATAATACATCCGTGTACTCATCCTGAAGATAAACCACCTCCCAAAAATGAAGATGAAATGATGGTAGCAATATTTGAATGTATCGATAGAATATTTGGCATTGTAAGACCACGTAAAGTACTTTATATGGCAATTGATGGTGTTGCACCACGTGCAAAAATGAATCAACAACGTTCAAGACGTTTTCGTGCTGCTAAAGAATCTGTTGAGAGACGTTTACAAATTCAAAAAATACGTGATGAGTTAATAGCTCGTGGTTGTGTTTTACCACCAGAAAAAGCAAAAGAAGAACATTTCGATTCAAATTGTATAACACCAGGAACACCATTTATGGCACGTTTAAGTAATTGTTTACATTATTATATTCATGATCGTATGAATAATGATCCAGCATGGAAGGGTATCAAAGTTATTTTATCAGACGCAAACGTACCTGGAGAAGGTGAACATAAAATTATGGACTATATAAGAAAACAAAGAGCACAACCTGACCATGATCCAAATACTCAACATGTTTTATGTGGTGCTGATGCTGATTTAATTATGTTAGGATTAGCTACACATGAACCAAATTTTACAATAATTCGTGAAGAATTTTTACCAAATAAACCAAAACCATGCGATGTTTGTGGACAATTCGGTAATTAGATTTTTTTTATATATATTTTTTTTTCAATCTTGTTTTACAATTTTTATTGTTCGTTTGTAGGTCATGAAATGGAAAAATGTCAAGGATTAAATGCTTTAGATCTAAATTCTAGCATTACTCCAGATGTTCAAATTAGTGGAGAAGTTAAATATATCTTTGTTAGATTAAGTGTATTAAGAGAGTACCTGAAAAGAACTCTTGCAATGCCAAATTTACCATTTAAGTAAGTCGATAAAGAATTTTTTTCATTTAAAATTCTATTTAATTTTTTTTTTCTTTCTTTCATTTGAAGATATGATTTTGAACGAGCTCTAGATGATTGGGTTTTCATGTGTTTCTTTGTTGGTAATGATTTTCTTCCTCATTTACCAAGTCTTGAAATTAGAGAAGGAGCAGTTGATCGTTTAGTTGAACTTTATAAAAAATGTGTTTACAAGACAGGGGTAAATATAATTTGAAATTTATTAAAAATCGATTATTAAAATTTTAAAAAATATTTAGGGTTATTTGACTGATTCGGGTGAAGTTAATTTGGACAGAGTTCAATTAATTATGAATGATTTAGGTTTAGTCGAAGATCAAATATTTAAAGAACGACAACGTCGTGAAGAGCAATTTAAAGCAAGAGAGAAGGCAAAAAGACGTAGAACCGAAAAACCAAATTTCTCACAATTGCATAATTCACAATTTGCACCAACACCATTAGGTAAAGGTGTTTTACCGAATGCTGTACAAAATCTAAAGGAAGAAATTGTACGTTTTCGAAAGTTGAATACACCGCAACAAGCTGGACTTCATTCAAGAAGTCAATCTGATGCTAAAGAAGCTTTAGAGAAAATGTTAAGCCCTTCAAACGAAGCCGGGGAACAATCACAAAGAAGAGGTGTAAAACGAAAATCCAACCAAATATCCGGTGAAGAAGTTCCTGATGATGTCGAAGAACAAGATTATCAAGATAATGATGAAGTTAGATTATGGGAAGATGGTTTTAAAGATCGTTATTATGAATCTAAATTTGATGTTGGATCAGATAATTTAGGTTTTCGATATTCAGTTGCACTGCAATATGTTCGTGGACTTTGTTGGGTTTTGAAGTATTATTATCAAGGTTGTGCATCATGGAAATGGTATTTTCCATACCATTATGCACCATTTGCATCAGATTTTGTTAATATTTCAGGATTATCTACGAAATTTGAGAAAGGCACAAAACCGGTAAAATAAAATACAAATTTTAGTAGAATTTTGTTTAGAATAGAATAATTAATTTTGAATTTTCAGTTTAATCCTTTGGAACAATTAATGGGTGTATTTCCTGCTGCCAGTAGTTCACATGTTCCAGCTCCTTGGGCTAAATTAATGTCAGATCCAGTAAATTAAAGTTCCCTTACTTTCTAAAATAATAAAATTAAATACTTTATTAATTTCCCCCTTGTTTTTTTTTTTTTTTTTTGCAGAAATCAACAATAATTGATTTTTATCCGGAAGATTTCAAAATTGATTTAAATGGTAAAAAGTTTGCATGGCAAGGAGTTGCATTGCTTCCATTTGTAGATGAAAAACGTTTATTTAAAGCACTTGAACCATATTATGATGCTTTAACTCTTGCAGAAAGTATGTGATTAGTTGAAAATTAACAATTAAAATTCGTCAAAACAATGAAAAAAATGATAAAAAATGATTAATTAATAATCTTATTTTTTTTTCTTCTTCTTCTTAAAGAACAAAGAAACATTTGCGGTGATAGCAGATTGTATTTAGCTCCAGGAAATTCCGGTTATCGTACACTTAGTGCAAATTATAAAAATAAAATTCCAAAAGATCAAGAAGTTCCGATATCATTTCAAGGAATGCAAGGTTTTGTTTTACTTGCAGACGAAAATGTTGAAATTAATGGGTATGATTTTTTAAACTTATTTTATTATTTTTGTTTTTAAATTTATTTCAATAAATTTTTTTTTATTTTAAATTTAAGAAGTTTAGAGTCACCCATATCCGGTTTACATGATGTTGTTGATAATACTGTTATTACAGTACGCTATAGAGATCCAAAATACGATGAAGATTATATATTCCCAGCGAAAAGACTACCAAAAGCAATTGATCCACCTACTGTACTAGCACCTGAAACTCGTCCTAGTAATTATAGGCCAGTTATTGGTAAGTTTTTTTTTTTTTCTTTGGCTTATTACAAAGAATTGATTTAAATTAAAATTTATTTTTGTTTTTTAGGTTTTAATCGAAATTTACCAAGTGCATCTTTATCAGATGCTGGTCATAGGATGATTAATCATCATTCAAATTATAATAGTTCACAAGGAAACTATTCAGCAATTCCACCTCCATCTCAATTGAATGGTAAGTAATTTTGTTCATTTTTCTTGAATTTTAAACTAAACACCAACTTTTTCATATTCTGTTTTTTTTAAAAAAACGACTTCATTATCCGTTTTATTTTATAACGTTGTTGTAGGTGGTTTTTCACCATGAAAAGTTTGTTTTGTAGTAAACCTCCCAGAGAATGCTGTCCAGATTTCAATTTTCTCTGTTCCCATTCACTTTTTTAAAAGGAAAGTAATTTTTAAAATTGACACATTTTTAGGATGATAATTAGATTACAATTATTTTTTACATTTAACACAAATTATTGCTTTAAAAACTAGAATTTTATTTTGATATAATTTTAAAAAAAAAAAATGGTTTCAATCATTAGAAACAAGTATTTAATAATAGTATTTACGTGACATCACAAAAAGCATCAATTGTATCTAATTTTGTTTTTGTGTAGTGTCTTTGTTATACTTTGTTTTTTGTTTTTTTTTTTTTGTTTTTTTACTTAAAAAGTACAACTTTGTAACACGTATGGTATTCATGCTATTTCCTGAATGTAATTACCAGAATTCCTAGAGCTAAATTTACCTCTTCAATAATATAAAATGATGATGATGATAATGACAATGTAGATAAAGGAATAGGAAGTATCTCTATCTAGAAATTCAGATATTCTTCAAACTATGTAATTGTGGTGGTAGGCTTTATAATGAAAACAAAAAAGGAAGGAAAGGGGCAAAAAAAAAAAACTAGAAAATAAGAAAGTGGAAAAACAGTAACAAGAACACAATACCCAAAATGTTATTTAAAAAGACAACAAAACGAATCATTATAAAGAAGATTTTTTTTCTTGTGTGTGTGGTAACACTATATTAACAAATTTTTTTTTTTTTTTTTTTTAATTGAAGAATATACTCATTAGTAAAATTTGCCACTTGAAGATTTTACTTGCATCATATTTCATATGCCAACATAATATTTTTTATGATTTTTACGATTATTATGGTAATGAAGGTGAAAAAGAAAAACAGTAAAAATTTCAAATGCTTCTAGCTTCAGTTCATTAGAAAAATAAAAAAGGAACTGTGAAATATGATGATAATGCAAAAGAAAAATGATTTTTTCATTTTATTTAAAAAAAAAAAAGGGGGAAGGTAAAGGAGGTGTAGGAGAAAAAAAATAAAACAAGAAAAACGATAGTTTGAGGCAGCTTTGGTAGAATATTATTTATTTTTTTTAATTTTCCAGAGTTTGCAATTATATCTGTGCTGATTAGTGAAAAAGCACGTATTCTATTTTGCATGCATGCATGCATCAGTGACAACTTGGTAAATTTATGGTTGTACTACATAATATATCTTATTTGCATTTATGTGACAAAAAAATAATTAGTTAGACATCTAATTACGCAAAAATTAAGAAATAAAAATATAAAAGAGAAATCAATTAAGAAATTTAAAAAAAAATAATAAAGCGATTAATAAAAAAAAATGTTGATCACAAGAGCGCTGGTATCCAACGAAAGGAAAGAAATTAATTGCTTTTATGGCTTTTTATTTTTAAACTTTTTATATCTGATGATTAGGGACAAGGCAAATAAATTAAGTAGATACGATATATGTATTACATATGAGTGTCACAAGTGTGTGTACTAAATAAGATTTTAAATATTGTACAAATTTTTTCTTTTATGAAAGTGGAATTCACTTCAAAAAATAATAATTAAAAATGAAATATGATGGCACATAATGCTAGCCGCTTATTTTGAAAGTGGCCTAAGTCAATTAGGTTTTGTTTTGAGATATTGAAGACTTTTCATTTTAGTTCCCATAAATTCTAGGGCATAATATCACGTAATAATTTTTGATCAAAAGTGGACTTACATAGGTCACTTTCAAAATAAATGACTCATTTAATTGTTCGAATTTTTTCTTTCGAAAAAAATGTTGAAATCTTAAAAATCGCCAATCAAATTGCCGAATATGATCCAAATTGGAATTGTAGGAGGTGTCACTCTTTAATTTATGTTCATTAATTAATTTTTTACAAAACTTTAGAAATCTTTTTTTTTTATATTTTCAATTTTTTTTCATCATAATCCTAAATTGGCTTTTAATTTTATTTCTTTTTTTTTCTTTCTCATTTTTCTTCAAATTTTACAATATTCCGCTTCAATAGAAATTTTCATTCTGGAATTTTTTTTTTCTCATCTCAGGTAACTACCGAATTAACTGAATTACAAGCTAATTATTTTTATTCAATTCAATATCGAATTTTTTTTTTCTTGTTTTTTTTTTCGGAAAAAAAAAATCTGTTTAACGAAGCGATTACTTTTCCTTTTTTTTCTTTTATTTTTCCTCGATAATATCAAAATAATTGCGGTGGTGGTCTTGGTTGGTACTCTTGGTACTCGATTTATGAATTGAATTGAAAAATATATATTTTTCTATTTAAGGTTTTTTTTTAATTCTTCTTCTATACTTTATTTATTGTTGTGGTTAATTTTATTTATTGATGTTTGATAAAAGGATCCATCGTTATTTTGTTTAAATATGTATATCACAAAAAATACCTATGTCTTGATATACCAAATACATAATTCAAATAATGATTTTATTCACTATTAAAAAAAATTTAAAGGAGATAAGATGATCTGTTACCTTTCCCAATATTTTGATTTTCATTCTTTTTTTCCAAATTTATTTCTTGATAATAAAAAGATATGTTGCAAAAGAATAAAAAAATTCATAACAATACACCTGTCTATTAGCTTTTTTTTTGTAATCTTTTAATTTCGGTTAGTAGACTCCTTTTTTTTTTTCTTTTCTCTTTTTTTTTTCGTGTATTATTCGATTTGATGCATTGAAATACCTAAGATTTATTTATTTTTTTAAAATTTTTTATTTCATTTAGTAAAAATTTTTATTGAAAATATCATATAATAACAAATAACGAAGAAGAAAATACATAATAATAAGCAGTTATAAATCGTCGATGGTAATGATAAGATTGTTGAATTCGAAAAAAAAAAAAAGTAAAAGCTCAATTGAATTATTTTTCTATACAAAATTATTTACTTATTTTTTTTTTTTTAACTACCTACCTATTATTCAGGCAATAAATGTAAATAGTACATAGGTTTTTTTTTGTACCTGAAAAAAAATATATATTTACCGACAATAATAAGGTTAAAAAAAAAAAATTGTTTTTTTCAATTATTAGAAATGCTTCATTAAATCTTTTGTATGAAAAAGTATTGTGAAAAAAGTAAAATGACATAAGGTACATGTAGAGTATAGATAAATATCATAAGGCGGAAAGAAGTTACTAATTTAGTTGTCATTTTAATGGAAATTAAGTTAACATATCTTAAAAACAGTAATTACCTTAAAATGTCCTTTAAATGAAAATGAAAAAAAAAAAATTACTTTATACATTAAAATAATCTTGTTACGTAAAAAAAGAGGATGAAGAGGGTGGTTTCGATGCAAAAGGTTCAACTAACAATATAAATTTTTAATAGATTTTAGAAAATTATAAAAAGGAATTAGAATATGAAT
The DNA here is from genome assembly GCA_939192795.1 of Bombylius discolor. Taxonomy (NCBI): domain Eukaryota; kingdom Metazoa; phylum Arthropoda; class Insecta; order Diptera; family Bombyliidae; genus Bombylius; species Bombylius discolor. The sequence continues at coordinate 37,077,196 of OW584241.1, read as the reverse complement.
GAACAGATAATTCAATTTATTGATTACTGTATTCCGTCTGCATCATATTTGCATCGTTGCATTTTTTTAAGATACCAATCTTTACTATTATGCTGTTGTTCAGAGATAGTTAGTATGGGCATAGATCTTGTGATGAACCAAGTTGGTTATGTGTCACGAATCTTTAACTTAGTAAATTTTTATTATTTCAGTCAAAATTTTAAATTTTTCTACGGTAATTCTTCCTTCAAGCATTAGCGAATTATGTGAAAAACAGAAGGTTTCCTAAATTATGTATGAGTTAGCCATAGTGAAGGCACATATTAATGGTAATAGAAAAATTTTGCCTTTAACAGTTTTTTTTTTTCTTAAAAAAGTTTATTAATTATAAATTTACTTTTTTTCCATCTTTGTATCTTCCGGTTCTTTTTGTTTTACATACACAGATTAATTAATATGCTCTATTTGAGTAACTAAAGATAGAAAAGTAAGCAGGATATATAAGAAAGGGTTAAATAATGAAAGTGTAGCCTTAATTTCGTTCATAATGTACCAAAGTACTTTATTGTTTTTTTTATTTGCCGAAGTAATTTGCACACATTTGGAAACTAATCCTTTTTTTAAAATTTCTTCACTATCTTTTTCATATTACATATTTCCCTCTTTCCTTTTTTAAATTTAATTTTTTTCTAATAGTTAAGGTATTATATAATATATTTTATTATTCCAATTTTTTCTTTTACCTTATAATGTGTATTCAAATAATTTTCTTTATCAATTTCATTAAAAAAGGCAGAAAGAAAAAAAAAAGTAGTGGGAGTATAAAATATTTTCTTGTTGTATCTAAGTATGATGAATTTATTCTCATCATCATTTATATGAAGTTGATTATATGATGATGTTTACATGCACTTCTATACAAAAAAAAAAAAAAAACATGTATGGATTACAGAAATGCATGATGAGAATTTGGTAAAAGGAGATATGAAAATTTTCGAGTAAATAATACACATACATATGTACATACGAGTGCATTGTATGATATAATGTTAAGGATAAGAAAATATATATTATAAGGACTTTAAATGGGCGGACGGCTGTCTAACAAAATACATATGATGATGATGATGATGATGATGATGTAAATCTTCAAATGAATAATAAAAGTTAAAGGATTTTATATTCCTTCTATTTTCTATTTATGTAGTTGTATTAACTTTACAGCATATATTTTAAAATGTATAGTTTTTTTTTTTTTTGATTTTGATTTTGAATTGCTACTATAAAATTCTTTGCTTTATTAAATGTTGTTTATTGCCTTTACTCCTGTTTACTTCAGCAACAGCATCATACATATAAGGAATATATAATACATGTAACTACATATACACACTTATTTATATATGAATGTATATTGTAGAAAAAAAAAAAAAGCTACTATATGTGCTAATAGCTGTATCTGTTTGCAAATTATTATTATTTTTTTATTTTTTGTTTTTTTGTTCAACTGTTTTGAATAAGAGCTTAATTTGTTTGCGTACTCTTGAGAGACAAGCAACGAATTTTATGCATTTTGTGAATGAAGTGTCGGATTTATATACTCCACTTCAACAATTTACGTTTGCTTATTCGGAACACAATAAAGGAATAATTTTACACTTGAAATAGAAGAAAAAATAAAATAAAATAATAGAAGAAAATAGAAAATATCCTGTCTTAGGGTTTTTTTTTTTTTTAAAATAATACAATGGTGATTATTATTTTTTTGATTTTCTCTTTGAATTTGACTATGAGAAGAATTAAAAGAATTAAAATTTTTCAATAATTTTAAAAATGAAATAATCGACTTATAAATATTTTCAAAAATGATAAAAATCTACTTCAAATTTAACATTAATTTCTATTTATTTGTCTCAAAGAACTTTACTTCTTAAGAATTTATTTCAAACTGATAAAAGAGCAAAATCTTCCAATGTTTGGAAAAATTTATTAAATGGAAGACCATTTCCGAAAACAAAACAAAAATTTATCTTCCAATGTGTGAATATTGTATTTATGCTTAATTTGTTAAAATTTTTAATAAATAGAACCACTTTTAAAAATGTTCTTGTTTGTTTTTTTTTTTTTATATATATAAATTTTCAAATTCAAAAGAAGTTAAAAATTAACATTTTAAAAATTATTTACAATTTCTTTTTTTTTCATTTTTCACGAAATTTTGCATTTCAAAAAAGAGAAAAAAAAAACAAACAAAAAATTATTTAGAAAACGTAACAAGAAGACGAAAGATGAAAAAAATAAAAAACAGCATTCATGAAATTTTCAATTTATTTCATTATCATTAAGTATCACTTTTATCCTCTTATCATAGATAGATAGAAAGTTTTTCCTTTTTTTTTTAAACTATTCTAAAATCAAGAGTCTTCTCATAATCTGATTTTAAAACAAAACCTAGACGTTGTATGTTTTTTTTTTGTTGTTGTGTGTTTTTGCAAGAGTAAAAGAATAAAATATACTTTCGAAACGCACTTAAAAAACAAAAACAGTAAAAAAAGCAAAAAAAAAAAAAAAAGAATAAAGGATGAAAAAAAAAAAAGTACGAATATTATGGTTAGACAGGATAGTAGCTCTATAGCTTATATAAACTTTTTAGATTCTATATAGGTAAAAATGTAAGAAAAAAAAAACTAGTAAAAGCAACAGCACAATAGTATCTATGTTTTTCCAACACGCTAAAAAAAAAATATGTACCTATATATTTTCTATACTGATACATAAAACTTTTAGACTAGGCTACTATATATAAAAGTGCACTAAAAGAACTTTAGCACCACTACCACATAAAAACAATCACTTTGTAGGATGAATGATGATGATGATGATGATGATGAAGAACAAACTTTATGAAGGAAAGATTACTTCTCTCGGTTTGGTTGTCATTTAAAAAATAAAAAATAAAAAATAAAAAACTTAAATAATAATCGGCTCTCAATGCGTACTTTAGCTTCACTTTCCCTATCTACAATAGATTTTCAGTATTTTATTTTTATAAACAAATTGAAATTTAACACACTTAAAAAAAAAAAAAGAAAGGAAAATATTTTATATAACACCGCATATTGGTGGTGGTACTATCAAATGAAAATTTTTTGTTTTTCATTTTTTTGTTTTGTTTTTTTTTTTTTTTTGTAAGCGATTTGCAATTGTAAATAAATTTTTTTTTTTTTTTTTTTTTTGTAGTGTAGGTTATTTTGTAGTGTTTGTAATGTGGGAGTGAGAGGTGTTCTTTAGCACCTAAATCTCCTTAAAAAATTATAAATGATATTTCAAAAGAATTTTAGATTCGCTTTTTTTTTTTTTGGTATTTTGTCCTTCAATTCAATGATGTTCTTTTAGCGTGTCGTAATAGAAAGTTTCTGAACAAACAAAAAAAAAAAAAGAAAAGAAAAATAATAATTTGTTAATTAAAACAAATTTTTAGACCATGTTATTTTTTCAATGTAATTAAAATAAAATGATATTTAAAAAAAAAATAAATACATAAAATATAATAAAAGATAGAAGAGAAGAAAAATCTAAAAAAAAAAAAATAAATAAAATAAATGAATTCAAGCATGTATTCAGAGAATCTTTTTTTTTTGTTCCTTTCTTTTTCTTCATTTTTTTTTTTTTTTTTGTTTACATGTAACAAAGTTAAAAATTATAAATTAATTGCTGTTGCTTTTCTTTATTTCGAAAAAAAAAAAAAAAATGTTTATTTTGATTTTTGTTAGCTGTCTCTCTGTAATAAAATATCTATGTATCTATGTGTATATTGGTGTGGGGGTGGAAAATTAAATAGCATCAGAAGCAGCAGTATAGCAATAATATCTAAAAAAAAAAAAATAAAAAAAAAATTAAAAAGAATAAGTACCTGTCTTTTCTGTTATAAAATTACATTAAGGTGGAATTTTTATCGTCTTTTATGCAAGAAAAAATTTCAATTAATTTTTATGATGTTGTAAGTTAATTTTTTTATTTTCTTTCTTTTATTATTCATTCAATTTTCATGTCTATAATTTTATTTATACATACATAAATATATACATACATATATATTTTTTCTGTTTTGTTTTCTACACCGATTTTTTTTTTTCTTCTTTCAGTTTTTAAAAAATAAAAATGAAATGTTTATACAGAAAATAACTTTGTGACATTTTTATCTTTTATTTATTTATTTATTTTTTTTTTTTTTAATGATTAATCATCATCATCATAATTATCCTTCAGAAATATCACATAGTTAGAGAGATTTTCTTGATTATTTTGTTTTTTTAGGAGCAGTAGAAATCTAGAATCTTTGGTTATTTTTTTTTTTAATTAAAAAAAAACATAATATTTTGTTATTAAATAATGAGTTTAGATCAAGGATTAAGCTTACTTTTTTTCATCTTTAATTTTTTTTGAAAGAATTTCTTTTTTTTTTTAAAAAAAAAAAAAAGATAAACTCAAAAAGAGAAAAGATATATTTATTTAGCATACAGAAAAAGATTTTATGTATGTATATATTTCACAAATTTATTCATTAGAACTCTTATGAAATTCTTGAAGTGTAAATTATTTGACATAATTAACTCATACTTATTTTGAATTAAAAAAAAAATAAAAAATAAAATTTATATACATATAAAGGTGATGCATTTACCATGTTGTATAGAAATGCAAAATAAAATAAAAGAAAATTTTTAAAAATGACTTCTCTCTTGTATTTATATCAAATAGGCATGATCACTGAAATGAAAGGATTCATTTAATTAAGAAAAAAAATTATATACCTATATGATTTTTTTTTTTATTTAAATAAATATCCTTCCTATTCAAATTCATTATTATTATATATGTATATATTTTTAATTTATGTTTAATGAACTCACTCACATCATAAACGAAAGAAAAAATAAAAAAGAATCTATTTTGCAAATGCAATAGAAAATATCCTTTTTTTTCTATAAAAAAATTATAATTTTTAGTAATTAAAAATAAAATAATAATGAAATATATATATATATATATTTTTTTTTTTTAAATTTGAATATCCTTTTTAAATCTAAACATTGTTTACATCAATTGCATACGTTTTTATTGTAATAATCAAAAAATTGTTCTTTGATCCTTTTAACAAATAATCATAATAATAATATGATGATGATGACTGTAATAATGGAAATAGGAAGATATAGAAGAAAAAATAAAAACCCTCTAGGCTAGTGTATATGACGCGTGTAATTGAAGGACAATAGCATGTCAGATTTAATCATAAACAGAGTGTATAAGGCGGACGTCATGACAGTTTACAGCCAATAAAATTTTCAATTCCTTTTTTGTTGTTGTTGTTGTTGTTGTATTAGAAATTTCATTTGTTTGTTTGTTTGTCTTTTTTTTTTTTTTTTTTTTTCATTTCACGCCTAAATTCAACCATAACCATAGTCATTTTAGGCAAACCACTATTTTTTATTTTATAATAAAATCAAATATCAGAAAATTTTTCCTTTACAAAAAAAAATTTTTTTGAATTATGATGAGATGAGAAAATATGCGTGTATTTTGAAATAGATAAATATTGGATGTTACTATATTTTAAAAGGGGGTGGAAAGTATGAAATTTGATATAAAATATGATATGTTTAGTGAGTGTCAGAATAAGGAAATAAGAAACGCGTTAAAGCATATTTGTTGACATTTTTTCGATATAGTATTTAGATTATAAACTTCCTTTATATCCTGTAATTGTATAAGAAAAACAACATAATAGATAGGGGATAAAAATATTATTTCTTCATAGATTGTACACAGATTTTGTAATATTTGCAATAAAATAATTTTTTTTTTCTTTCAATATTTTACGGATGCCATGGGCAATCGAAAAACAAATTTATGACTTATTTTTTTTTTTTCTGGTATGTATGTAGGTCGTTTGTTTATAACGTGTGAAATCTATATGATTATTAATTTATCCTTTTTTATTTTGAATGCTTCCTTTTTGGTTTAGTTTATTGCATCATTAAATATAGCTTGTATTATTTCTGAATGTGAATTATTGTATAATTAATTTTCTGGAATATTTGTTTAGGAATAGTGTCTCAACAAGGATAACAAAAAAATGTAGTTTTATAAAAAATCAATTAATTTATAAAAAATTCATCAAAATTCCTTTCAATTTCTTGAACAATTAATCCTGCTGTCTATTTTCGTTATAGTTTTAGTTCTTTGTTACGGAAGCTTCTAAAAATTTTAAACAGCTCTGAACAAATCTGATGATTCTTGATCCTTTATTCGAAATTTCCTATATTCATTTTGTAAATATAATAACTTTAAAAATAATCTTATAGAGCTCTTCAAGTCCAGATTAAATTTAAATATCTAATCTACATAATTGTTTAAGGATAATAAACCTTATACTTTCTGTAATGGAATAGAAAAACTTTTAAAAAAAATATTAAAACACAAGTTTTGTTCACTTGAGAAAACCTATTTAACTAAAAAAAAAAAAAAAAAAAGGATTACAATGTGGAAATAATCACATTTTCTGAAAAATGGAAAAATGCTTGTTCGTGTGTAATTTTTATTATTGTTGTAATTATTTGTCCTTTATTTTTTTTATGGTTTTGGTGACGTTCACATACAAAAATATATTACAACCTAATCACATTGTATAATTAAAAAACAAAACAAAAACAAACAAAACAAAATGTATACATGCATCTATATTCTTTGTGTACAACATGTATTCCATCAACTTTCAAACCAATAATTTATTCCTTTTAAGTTATGTGTATTTCAGTCGAATTCTGAAAATCCTTGACTCGTTGTTCGTTATTATTCTTATGAAATAAAATGAGTGAATAAGTGGCTGTAGAAGGGCTACCACCTTCATAAAACCGTGCTATTACACATACACTTGGTTTTTTTTTTGCTGTTTTTTTTTGTGAAAAAAAAAAAAATGTTAAGTATAATAATGCATTGCAACACTGAGCTTACAGGTATTTAAAATCCAACATATTGCATCTATAGTACACTGAAAAGTGTATTTATAGCACATTGCTTTAGTACCTATGGTCGTTTTATTTTTAAATTATTTTACTTATAATGCAAAAACAGAAAGCAAAAAAAGCATAAATTAAATTATATGACGAATTCGTATAAAAAGGCGTCAAATATGAGAAAGCGTTGAAAGTGCAACCAATGTGTACAGTAAAAAAAAATAAAAATAAAAATAAAAAAAAAATATGCAAAAAAATTATTAAAACACATATTTTCCATTATTATTCCAGGTTAAGTATGAAATTTATGCTATAGATTTTAATAAGTTCATTTTGTTTTTTCTCTGTTTTGTTTTTGTTTCGTTGATTTTTGTTTTTTGTTTGTTTGTTTTTTTTTTTTTTTTGTGATGGTTTATTGCTTTACAAGCTTTGTTATTTCATAAATGGTCAGTAAACTTATGATTGCTATTTAAGAGTCTTACGTATTGTTTGCTTTTTAGAAAAGGTGTGTAATATAAGAAATTGAACAAATTTCGAAGTAATTAGTTTTATAATTAACAAAAAAAAAAAAAAAAAAAAGAAGTCTAAATAATGATATAGGAAATATTTTTATGACTTGTTGTTGTAAAATTATAATGTATCAAAACTAGATTGAAATGCGAATAATTTCTTCTATCTCTTCTTCCTACATGTTAGGAGTTTTGGCTTCATTTAGGTTTCCTAACAGCTATTTGTTTTGCCGGGACCCCAGAGTTAGATTGTTAATCCTACATCTAACCACTTATAGAAGAATACAATCATATATTATAATCAATACGCTTACCCTTTGCATTCCAAACTTTTTTCCAATTAGAGAACTAGCAATTTCGCAATATTTTATTTTTGGAAAAGTGCTTTGAGAGTTATGTAAAATTGTTGCAGACAGGTTATCCTTTTATTGCATGAGGGAAAAGTAAGATAGTGTTGACGAATACCCTGTTTGATAAGATTGAGGAAACACCTTAGAAGGAGAATGTTCCACAATTTGAGAGTTCGATTGATAAGAGACTGACCATATTTCATTTTACGTTTGAAAGATGGCTTGAGATAGAATTTGTAAGATTTATGACAATTTTTTGCATAGCGTGGGAATAAATGGGTGCCATGATTGATAGTTTCTGTAGAATAGAGCCAAAGAGCCATCCACTGTCCTGTTGCTGATGTTGCAATGTGTCTTAAAAGTAAGTCAGCGAAACAAGTCCAATCAATCGAATTTATCTTCAAAAACAAAAAAGTTATTGTGTAAAAAATCAAGAAAGAATGTGTTAAGTTGAAAACTCATCGCTGGAAAGTAATAAATTAAAGCTTTTGTGTAAAAACAAAAATATTAATTTTCCCTTCTAATCTCTATCATAAAAATTTCTTTGACTTTTTAAAAAAATACAATTTTCTCGAAAAGAAATTAATTTCAAATACTTAATCACATTGAAAAAAAAAAAAAAAGTTATTCCTTTTTTAATGAAAAAAAATTTCTTTCAAATTCAAAAAAGCTTGATTTTGAATTATATGAAGATAACAGATACAAAACACATACACATGTATATGTACATATGTATGTATGTAGTTATCAACTTTTAAGCTTAAAATTAGTATACTTAAGGCTTTTATTTTTCATTTTGTTACTTATTTTTTTTTATTCACAATTTTTTTTTTTTTTATCTTAAAATTTTCACGTTTATAATTTTTATATCTTTTCATAATTTTTTTTTTTTTTCATTTGTTTTTCTGTTTTTATAAAAAATTTGTTTTTTCATTGTATGTACATACATATGTGTAAAATGTAAAATATGAAAAAAAAAAATGGAAGAAAAATTCAAAACACTTGACTTTATATATTTATACATACACGCTTTGTAAAACGAAAAAAAAAAAAAACAAAAACAAAATAGCTTGAAGTGTGCAGAAAATTGAAAATATAAAAAAAATTAAAATAAAATGAAAATAAAAATATAATATAATCACACATATCTAACACAAAAACACATACGTATATCTTATGGAATGCATTTCCTGATAAGCAAAACGGAAACATCATAATTAGTACCATCTTCATCGTCTCTTATTCACCAAAATATACATACTTACATCATGGTTCAGTACTCATCATTCTCATCATCATCATCATCATCATCAACGTTATATGATTTACCTTACCTTCTATTTATTTTATTTCATTTTTTTTTTTTTTAACTACTTTTAGTATGTACTGCACATATCATTTTTTGATATATATACTATATATTTTTTTTTTCTTGTATGTATGTATTTTTGTTTAACCCAGCCGCAGGATATAAATTTTCGTGTCACACTAAAAAATATCCAAGAGAAAAAGTTAACAAACCACATAAGGTACTTAACAATCTCTTATACATGTCATTCAGCACGCGCTTCTCTTTCTACATTTTTTTTTTCTTTTTTTTTTTTTTTTGCTTGAATTTATAAAGTTTTTTTTGGTGGTAAAAGAAATAAAATAATAATAATAAGATACACAATTAAGATACATATATGAGATAATTTAGAATATGTATATGTTTACATACATATGTGTACATTCATGTAAAATATCACATACTTCTATTTTTATTTAACTTTCTATGTTTTTCCTTCCTTTCAATTAACGCTATCCAATTCATAAATGAAGTTTTTATTTTTTTCTTATCCTTTTTATATAAGAATAAATTTTTTTAAAAATAAAAATTATGAAAAAAAAAAGGATATGATAAAACGAACATTTTGATAATAACAATGTGTTTTTAACACAAAAGAAAATTAAAAAAGACTTTTTTTATAATCATCATCATCATCATCATCATCGTAATGCCCCAGTGTCAGTGTGTGTGTGTGTATAGTTCAAGAAGTATTGTAAAATCGTGTAATTATTTAAATTTAATTACAAGAAAACAAAAAAAAAAAGGACGATTAAAAGTAGCTAATTTAATTCGGTATTCTATCGATTTCACACTTGATTATTTGATTTTAATTTTCTTTTTGATAAAAACTGTAGAAGGATCATTAAAGTTACAAAAATCAGTATTAAAGTTCCTTTTTTTTGCGAAAGCTAAACTGTTTCATGAGTTATGAAAATTTTTTGGTAAATTTGAAGATTAATACTCTCTCAAAACTATAGGACTCACATTAAAATAATCCTTCGTAGAGGCATGAAAGTTTTTCAAATTAAATTCCATCGAAAAAATTATGATAAGGTTTTTTTTTTTTCTGTGGAAATTTTGAAAAAAAAAAAGATTCTCTCGGATACAATTTTAGGCTGTTTAAAGTTTTTTTTTTCTTTCCATTTTCCTTGTTTTATTTTTTCACTTTTACGAAAAAAAGGATTTTAATTCCATCATTATCATTAAATCGACTGTTTTTTATTTCTTTTCTCTTATTATTATTATTATTTTTTTTTTTTTTCAATTTTATTATTAGTTCATTGTTTTATGATTCAAAAATCACGTACAAAAAAATAATCATAATAAAAAATACGAAAATTAAAGAAAAAAAAAAAAAAGAAAGAAATTATAAATGGGAAAAAAGGGATGAAACAGATTTTTTTTTTTTTATCATCATCATCATCTACTAGTCATCATTTCTCATTTTCACATTCTTACTTTTTCCTACTGTGAGGACTACATTGTATCTATTATACTATAGTACCTTATATATAGTCGTACACACAATTTATAATTGCCGCAACTGTACGTGCTTGAGTACTTGATTTCAAAATTCGATGTAAACCGGAAAATTATTATGAGAACGAGTGTACAATATTTTTTATGTTTAATTTGAGAAGAAAAAAAAATAAACAATAAAAATAAGAAAAGAGATTGAATTTTGACAATGATAATGATGATGATGTTGTTGATGAAGAATACACAAATTATTTGTTCTTTAATGTTTTATTTTATTTACTTGGAATGTAATTTTTGTTAGTCGAAGCTTTAAAATTTCAAAAATTTTCATATTTTATTTTTCAAGTAGCATGAAAAAAAAAATATCACTAAAAGCTTAAATTTTCTATTTTAAATAATTTTACCAAATTATTATATTGTTTCTTTCTCAAATTGTATCTTTGAATTTATAAAAACAATTAAAAGAATAAAAATGTAGTATGATGATTTGTTAGCTCAAAGCCTGATTTTCTTTTCCCCTCCATCAGTCAGATATCAGTTATTTAGCTTCTACAACAATCCTAAGCTTTTCATTAGTCTAAGGATCAACGAATGAAGTCGTGTTTTTCCACAAACTTACAATAGACTTTCTTGGTCGTGATGAGATGAGGTTGGTACTCAATACAAAATCTTTCTATTTCTTGTTTCCAAATGTCTAATTTTTCGAAATAGTGTTATCAGTGACCCATTTGAAAAGGATCTGAATATCAGAACCAACGACGCAAAAAATTTATTAAAAAAATATCACTATTTTAACATATATGATTTTTTTTTGTATCTAATTTTCAGATCGAAACACATTCAATCGTCAAGGTAATTTTAGCCGTGGCAATAATAGTAACAACAGTAGTAGTAGTAGCAGTAGATCAGGTAATTGGTTACAAAACCAGCAACAACAAGGAGGCTATCAAAGATCTTCACAAAATTATAATAACAGTAATAATTGGGTGCAAGGAGCACATGGTAATAATCGAAGAGGAGGATCAGGACAACAACAACAACAACATCAACGGAATTATGGTAATGGAAATAACAGAGGAGGAGGAGGAGGAGGAGGAGGAGGAGGTGGGGGTGGTAATTCATCAAGATATCAAAACAATTCAAGGCAATATAACAATAGATATTAATTATTTTTTTGCTGCTCGATTTTTAACAAAATGATTGTTTGTTTCAAAAAACATTTACATATTTACAAAAAAAAAAATTCTTTTGTATGATTCTAAAATAATTACAAAAAAAAAGGTGTAAAATTTTCAAAATACATATAATAAATTTTTAGCTTATATTCACTTAGAGAAAAGTACAAGGATAATTTTTTCTTTTTTTTTTTTGCTTCTTATTTTCTAGTTGAAACGGAAAATTAAATATCTTTATGCGAAAATAGCTATGTACATATATGAAATGTTATTCTGATTACGTTTTGATTTTCAACATGTGGTTCTAATTTTTTTATTTTTATTTTTTTTTTTTTTGAATTTTGTAGTTTCTTTTGTGAAAAACCAAGATTTCGCTAATCGATTAATTTTTCAAGTGGCCATTTCATATAATTGTATGTCATTGTCTTTCAAAGCTTAAATTATTTAAGATTTTTTTTTTTTTTTTTTTGCACAATACACTAGAAGATCCACTTAAAAAATTATCGCATTTGAAAAACACAAAATTGACCCCCGTTATTGCATTGATGAAAAAAAAAAAAATAATTCATGAATACAAATTTTTTTTTTTATTCATTTAAAAATTTGTTTTTATATTTCTTTTTTTTTTTTTAAACTAATTTTATGCTTTTATTAACAGCCGTATGCTTTTTTTTTTATAATGTGTAAAATGAAATACACACACACACACACACACACATATGATTTTATATTTTACGATTAAAATTTTTCATACATATAGGAAATATATTTTAGATGGTATATATACAACAAAATACATACATAATAAATATTAAGTATTACAAAATCTTCAAGTTTCAAAAAATTTATTATAAAACCTTTATCGACTCCTGTAGTTTCTGACAGCCGTTATTCACTAAATATCATACATATACGTACATATGTTGTATATATGCGGTTAGTAGTATACTGGCAAGGAAAAAAAAAATATCTTTTATATAAAAAAAATATCTTACCTATAGTAGATTTAAGCAGAAAAAAAAATAATAATAATACAGATTTCCCTTTCTACATCATTCCATTAAAAAATAAATACATGTACTAAATATGTGTATTAGGACGAGAAGATTCACTGTCGTCCTCATAATATACATGTATGTACATATTCGTATATATAAAAAGCCCATATATGTATGTATATATACATACCTATATTCACTCACGTCAAATGGGTCTCCTTCAATTGTTTTTCGATTGTTCTTGGTTAAGTGGATACTTGAAATTCCATTTTTTTTTTCTTCTCCTTTTTTCTGAACTATTGTTTTGTATTTCATGGTGTGCTTTAAAAAGAAATTCCCGTTCCAGTTGAAATATAAGAGCTCCAGTACCAAAAGAGGTCTTTCTATTGATGAAACAAAAAAAAAAAACAAAAAAGAAAAAGCCAAGCCAAGACCGTTTTGTTTTGTGAGTTATATTCTTTAAAAAAAAAAATTCATATACCATATATTGATGATATTTTTTTATTTATTTTTTTTTTCTTTTTTATATACCTATTTGTATTATTTATTTATTTTTTATTGCATGTATCTTAGAATATAAAATGCAGAGAATAATATATAATAATTCCATATTATTGGTTCGTAACGTTTAAAATCAAAATGGTAAATATAATATTTTGTTTTGTCACATATTTAGTGAATATTATGTTCAATTTTTTTTAAAATAAATTATTGAATAGAGAATTGTTCATAATTTAAATGAATTTTCTACTCAAAAATATAAGTAAGAACTTAAGAAATTCAGTGGCTCTTTAATAACTCATTTCTTACCTTGAATTTTGTTTGATAAACTTTACAATTGTTTATAATGTATTGAATTCACAAAAAGCGCCATTGTTTTCAAATGTAAAGCAGAGTTGACAAATAAAGAGAAAAAACTGTTAAGATAATAGCACGAGACAAAGTAATCAAAATGTAGTTACTCCGAAAATTTGTCCTTTTATCTTTAAGCTTTATTCCCTGAGTTTTAACTTTTTCAAGCTCTTAAAGTTTTTCAATTTTTGTCCTCTACTCTTCGAACTCCTTCCTCTGAATTTCAAGTTTTTTAAACATTCTGTCATAAATTATGTACAAGCTCTTTGAGCTTTTATCCTCTAAGTTCTGTATTCTAATCTTTGAGTTCCTTCCCTTAAGTTTCAAATTTTTCAAGCTCTTTCCTCTGATTTTCAAGCTCTTTTTTTATTTCTTATCTCTAACTTTATTGAACAAACAAAAATTAAAAAACAATTCTGAGAAAATTTCTAAAAAAAAAATATTTTATTTCGATAAATTAGGATTTTGAGAAAAAATTAGTCATTGTATGACTTCCTTCTTTTTTTTTTTTTTAGTCTGAATTTAAATCTATTCGATATCAAAATGTAACAGTCAAAGTATCCAAAAAGCTATCTCCATGTGGACATTCTGGAAATAGACTCAAACAATTTGCACCAGCTTTACCTGCATCATAAGCATTTTTATATTCGGTATCGATATCTTCTTTACCGGGTCTTGAAAAAAAAAAAAAACAAGTTTAAATTTATTTTAACTTGAAAATATTTTTCAAATTAATTCTTTTATTTTTAAAATTATTCACTCACTTTAATAGAACATGCATAAATTCAGCAAAAATTCCAATATGTTCCATGATTTGTCCATTTTCACAAATAGCCCGTAAAAGACATTTTCTACCATTTAAACTTTTCAAATTCATAAAATTTTCTAATGCTAAATAAACAAATTTTCTTGAATTATCTGGCATAACAGTTAAAGGATTTATATTATTTTTTCTATTTTTCTTATTGGAATTTTTTGAATTAATAATATTTTCAAAATTAAATGATCTTCCATTAGTATTCCATTTATTCCACCAATATAACGGTTTATCTGGTGCTGTATATTGTGTTTGAAAATTATATAAACAATTCACCTGACGCCAATGTACTTTATCTTCAAGATAAAGCGGATAAATTGCTCCTCCAATAAACTAATGATATAGCATAAATACAACACACACGTAAAAAAGTTACAAAAAAAAAAAAAAATAAATAAATAAAAAATAAATTAGAAAATAATTATTCATTTTTTCTCCTGAAGAGAGATTTATATTATAATGCTCTTTGAATATTAAAAAATATATATATATGTATATAAATAAAAATTACTTTTGCAGTTCCACCTTCGTTAAAAATTAATCCTCTTCTCTGACGTCTTATTGTACTCCAATTTGCGAAATGATAATGAACATTTTCAGTTAATATGTAACTTGAAATGCTTATTAAAATAATAATGATGATAATTTGAAAGATTATAATTAAAGAATTCATTGTAAAATTTAATCAATTTTTTTTGCTCTATGAAAATCGGATTTTTGTATTTTTTTTTCTTCTTCAAATCACACAAGTTCATGAGACTTTCTTCTTTTTTTTTTTTTTCTTAAACACTAACAACAGTTGAAAGTAAACTAAATTCGTTACACTAAAATTCCATGTCAATTTTAATGTTATATCGATTTTTTTCAATATTTATCTTTTTATTTATCACTTAGTTCATTGACTTGAATTTTATATATATAAAAAAAAAATAAATAAATAGAATACAAGACAAAGTGTAAAATGAATATACTTAAGAGGCACTTGTAACAATTGCTGTTACTGAAAAGAAAAAAAAAATGTTGACACGTACTTATTACCTAGTTTTAGACTAGATCTAAAAATCTAGATGAAAATATCTGAAAATCTTTCTTTGACTTAGAAAAATTAACTTTATATGCTAATTCTTGACTATTTTATACTTTAAAAATAAGAATTTAGGAATTTTATAGGTGTTGCGGTACTTAAGTAGCGAAATGTGTTGAAAATTTTTCAGTATATTTTCCATTTAAATTTGAGAAAATCAAAAGTAATACCTAAAAAACTAATTTTCCTTGCCATCTCGTCCAACTAAACAAAAAAAAATATCTGAATTTAAATATTTGTATTTTTTTTTCTACTACATTGACGCCATCTGCCTGCAATCACCTGTTCTTTTTATTACGCAATATCACCACCCAACATATTAAGTCATTAATCTTTAATTAATTGTCAATTAAATGATTGATGTGTGACATTAAATTGACCGCGCAAATTAAAACAATTTCTATATAAGAATGAAAGAGAGAAAAAAATACTTTTATAGCAGTTGCTGGACATTTTTTCATCGTACATATGTACTACTAATTTTAAACTTGGCGATTTTTAGTGTTTTTTTCTAAATTTTGTGATAGTTTTTCAAAAAAACTATTAGTGAAAATTGAAAAGTATCTAGGTTTTAAGTTATCAGGAAAAAGTAAAATTTATAACATAAGTGTGAAATTAATTGCGAAAAAAAGAAGCCGAAAATTTTCTCACCTTTACAGAAAACGTGTGTGTGTTTTAAGTTCGATAAAATTTCAGTATTAGGTATTTCAGAGTTAGTGTTAAAATTTTAAGTGATGTGATGTGATAAAGGAAAAGGGCCTTTTAATGTACCTATGAGAAAAAAGTGTAGTTAAAATGAATATAAAATTGAGTGTAAGAAAATGAATCAATTGAAAAAAAAAATCTAATAACTTGTAGAAGGGGTACCATCATCATGAAATCCCTTCTACTTTCTAGGAAAATGGAGGATAAATGAAGGTAAGATAGAATGTAGGATAAGTTAAGTTTTTAATGTTGTCTTTAAGCTTAAATTTTGATATTAGTTGATTATTATTCTTAAATGCGCAAACTCTTGCAAGTCTTTTCATTATTGTTGTTGTTGTCTGTAGTGGATTAGAAATAAGTATAGGGACACATTATGTAATTCGTTTTGGCTTGATTATTTTCGAATTTCTTATGGTTGAATTTTAAATTTAGCTTAAACAAGTCGAACAAAAAATAGATCAGAACAAAATTTCATACTTCAATCACTATAGTGGTTGTTTTTTTTTTTTTTTTTTTTTGCTTTTTCTATCTACATTTCGATCTGTTTGGAGTAAAGTCAATATTGTTAATTATACTTGAGTTTTAGTATAAAATATTACTGAAGTGAATGGTTTTATTTTGAAAATTTGACCTCAAATCTTCAAGTTTTTTCCTTTATAATATTCAAGTTATTTATGCTAGCTTTAAAGTAATTATATTAAAATTAAATCTAAAATTTTCATTATTAATTTTAATTCTTCCTCTTTTTTTTTTTCAAACAACATATTCTACAACTAAAAATTAAATTACCTTTTTACATAATATCCGATGGAATGTTTTAATAATGAAAATAGCTACTTATTTAATTTTCAATTAAATTACACATAAAATACCTTTTATTTTTTGTACATAACATACATTGAATGTATTCAGTGTTTAATATTCCTAAACTTTAATTATTATTTAATCCTATATAAAAGGATAAAGGAATTTTAACAAATAAAATGAAATTGCTGCACACATCATCCATTTACAATTTTGTTTTTTGGAAGAGAGTTCCAAAATTGTTAAAACAAAATAAAAAAAAAAAAAGTAAAGAATACGAGTTTTATTGGATTTTTATGAGATTTGTAATAATGAAATTTGGTAAAGTCGAATACACTTTTTTGTTGGTAGGAGTAAACAATTCATGAAATGAAATTTCAACTGATGTGATTTAAATTAAATTTTGCTTTTTTTATGCAAGGTACTACTTTTTTTTTTTTTTTTGTAAACAGATGAAAAATATATACACATGCTTGAAAAATTGTGCCTCAGTCAAAATCTATATACCTATACATATGTATATGTAGTTAATTCTATTTCCAAAGTAAATAAGACTACAACAAACACTGTTGCCAATTCATAACAAAAAGTTCTTCATTTCGAGAGAAATTGTTGAATTTTTTAATTTTAAATTTAATTTATACGTTAGTCTATTTTTGTATGTATTTCGCTTTAAAATTTTTGAACTTTCGATATAAAACATCGAACATATCCTTAGTGTTCATACTTCACTTTCACACTGAAAGTTTTTAGAAGTGTTCAAAAAGTGTTTCAGTATCTTGTCAGATGAAACAAAAGTTCTTATACTATTTTTATTCCAATCGGGATTTTATTTAAATCATTTAATTTCGAAATTGTTGTATTCGTTCGAAATTTTGAAATAAACGTTTACAAGAAACCGATTTAGTATGAGTTGAAACGACGTTTAACATGAACATGCTATTTTAAAACTAGAAAATGTTTTTAAAGTATATTGGCAACATTTTCTGAACAAAAAATAAAGCACATCAATATGAGAAATAATGAAAATCCCATGGTAACAATTAGCATTCTTTATGCTTACGCATATATGTATGTACATATCTACATTTACATACATATATGCGATATGAAACTGTTTCAAGTGGTTAACATGATTCGAATTTCAAATAAATTAGGGAGATTTTTTCGTCATCAAATGAAAAATGAAATGAAAATATAAGGGAAAAACCAAAAAGATAGAAGAAAAAAAAAATAATACCCAATAACTTTTATTTTTTATTGTACAATCAAAATAAATGTGTGCACAGCAAAAAATAATTTTTTTTTTTTTTTTTTTTTTGCAGCAATTTATTCAATAAAATTCATGAATTTTATTTCATAAAAAAAAAAAATCCTGGACAAAATTAATTAAATTCTGATAAAAACAAAAAAGTTGCAAATCAAAACAAATACATATAATTAATTTTTTTTTCTTTTTGTAAAAAAGAATCATTTTTTTTAGAAAATATGTAACATATGTATTTTGAAAATCTAAACATATAACAAATAAATTCATGAAATTTTCAAGGTTCAATGAAATTCCACTGTAAAATAAAAACCATTTTGTTACAAAATGTTTCACTTCAATTCTATTGGTTGTAATCCCCTTTTCTTTTAAATTACATTTTCGCCTATTACAATATTATTCACATCAGGGTGCTTTCATGTAAAAAAAAAAATATATATATATAGGAATTAAATATAATGAAGTAGAATGAGCATTATTTGTAAAGAACAATGAAAAATTGTTCACATTAAAGATACAATAAGAAAAGAAGAAAAAAAAAATGAATAAACAGATAAGGACTGCCTTTTTGATTTCAACAAAGTGATACAATATGTGCATATTGAAAATTTCTTTTCGAGATTGCGCGCGAATATTTGTTTTATTTTGATTGATTTTTTAAATTTAATAAAAATTATGTATAATTTTTTTGAATAAATTCTTATACCTGATTGTGGTAATTTTTTCATTTAATTTTAAAATTTTAAAATTTTGTTATTAGTACAGAGGTTCATAATTTCATGGTTTTCATATTTTTTATCCTTTTTGATAAGTTTTTTTCTTTACCAAGGTGATCATATGAATTTCTGTCGCTATGTTACATTTGTTGATTGATATTACTGTTCTTTTTACAAAAATTGTAACAAATTTAGAATTTTGTGAATTTATAAGTTTTTAAGTAAGTATTCCAAAAGAAAAAAGAAGGTAAATTGTAGGTTTTGTTTTTTAAAAAGAGAGAAACAATATTTTAGCGTAGAAATTCAAACAAAAATAATTTTTTTCGACAAAAATTTCAAGACTCAAAGAACTCTGATTTTTTTTTTTGAAGCGAATAAGACATCCTTGAAAAATTGAAAATTGTTAACATAATTCAAGTTTTTAAAATTGAAATTAAATTTACAAGCTTGTTGTCAAAAGCAAGTAAGGTCTTACTTATCTTGCTGACAGATGATATAGCAAATTTGATTAAATGAAATAACATTAACAGTTATGGGTTTAGCCTAGGTTTGAAAATTAAAAAATTACATATTATGTTTCTCAATTTAGCGAAATTTTCACGTCGGTTATTGCAAAAGAAACAAGTTAATAGAAGGAAAAAAAAACTAAATAAGAAAAATTTCTAAATTTTATGAATTTAAGATTTTCTTCCTTGATTTTGGAAACTATTACTCTTTTTCACAGCACTAGAGCCTATCTTTGGGTTTTGGCCTAATCATGTTAACTTGAGTTTTATAAACTATTTTTCTGTCATACATGCACTTATAGTTTCTACGTGGTTTGTGAACCACTAAATTTGTTAAAAAAGAACGAATTTATTTGTACAACAAGGCTGGAACTGATTTTGGAAACTACCTCTTAATTTACATAATATTGATTGTAAAAAATTATATAACCTGAATAAAAAAACACCATGAATACAAGTTCATTCAAAATTTTGTTAGTTTTTCTGTTTACAGAAGCCTCTTAAAATGATAAATGCATTATCCTTTCAGTTACTTTTTTCTTTAAAAAAAAAATTTAAAGCGGTATTTTTTGAATCATTTCAAGCATAAAAATTATGATAAATAAATGCATTACACGTATAAAAGAACTCTTTTTAAAAATATTTTCATATTATGTAAAAAAAAAAAATTTTTTTTTTTCATTTTATCTTTGATCTTAATTTTTATTTTTTTATGCTTTCACTTACATGAGTGTCTCTTCAACATTATGAATTATTTTTTTTTTTTTTCATATAAAATTATAAGATTTCCCGTTTAAAATTAAGTACAAATCCAATTATTTGTGTTTGAATACATTTTTCTCTCCTTTTTTTGTAAGATAAAATTAAAATGAAACATTGTGCAAAAAAAATAAAAATTTAAAAAAAACATTACATATGTTACAGATGTACATATGTACATACATATGTGAATGTGTAACGTCAAAGCCTTTTAATTTGACGATTGTCGAATTGTGCAAAATTATATACAATGACCTTTCTAGAAAAAATATTTAAAAAAAAAACAAAAAGAAAAAGAAAGTTAAAAAGATTAAGATTTTAATTAGAGAATTTTTGAAGAAAAAGTACATATACCTACATACATATATAACCCACATGTAATATGAAGGGAAAAAAGTATATGTACATATGTACCACTCGACATTCAGTATTGTGTATAAACTATCTGGAAAATTAAAATTTACACCTTTTAACATTTTTCATTTTTCTAATTGTTTAAAATTGTATCTGTATTGTAAATCTTTTATCAAAAATCATTTAAACTTTTTTCCTGAAAAAAATCTAATCATTAAACAAAAAAAAATCTCTTGAAAAATGTAACTTGAAAGTAAAAAAAAAAAAAAAAAATTTTTTTCCCATACAAATTACATGAAATTGACAATCAGCAGGATATTCTTGTCCATCATTTTTTTTCTTCCTTACATGAAATGCAATCATAATTTTTGTTTCATGATTTAATTCTTTCAGAAAAAAAAAATTATTTCAAATGAACAAATTCTAATGAATTTTTTCTTTTTTGTAAAAGTTCAATAATTTTTTTTTTCGTATTTTGTTTCACACGAAAATCGATAAATTGGAAGAAAATTCCACTTGAAGGAGTAGGTAAAGTACACAAATTTTAAGAATGATTTTTTTTTTTCCTTATTTTGAAGTGCATTTAAAAATTCCGGCGCCCTTGGACATAAAATACGCAGTCATTGCAAAAATACACGTAAATTTACATAGTAATGTACTGTTGAAGCTCAATCAAGAAAAAAAAGAAGAAAAACACCACCACCCGTGATGTGAATTTGTATTATTGATCAAAAGATTATAAGATATCGTGGTCGATTATTAAAGGAATTACAATGAAAAAAAAATGTATAAAAGGAACAAAGTGTGGAAGAAGTATCACAATGACATATACATATGAGAGTATATTAACCCCCTTCAATATATTATATATATTTTATGTCTCTGGGTGGTCGATATAAAATTCCTTTCTTCCCTTAAAAGATTTTTTTTTATTCTTTTCGTTGATTTCTCTTATCTTGGTTTTCATTGATTCAATCAACTGTTTCAATTATTACATTACAAGAAATCAAAAAATTTTTTTATTACAAGAAGAAAAAAAAAATCATTTTTTTTTTTATAGCTATAGGCAAATTTGTTTTTTTTTGTAAGAAATATAAAAATTTCTCATAGATACTCTAAATGTACAACCAATTTCTATATTTTGACGAGAAGAAGTGTAAACGAAATAAAATGTACAAAAAAAAAAAAAATAAAATAAAATAATACT
Source organism: Bombylius discolor (assembly GCA_939192795.1). Lineage (NCBI taxonomy): Eukaryota > Metazoa > Arthropoda > Insecta > Diptera > Bombyliidae > Bombylius > Bombylius discolor. Next base: position 37,055,286 of record OW584241.1, on the reverse strand, counting down.
TGAATTAATAAAAGCGGTCATTTGGAAATTTTTAAAATAAAAATAAAAAAAAAAAACGTAATGAAGCGGGTAAAATAATATTACATCATGAATAATGAATTTGAGTGTTGTTTTATTTTATATTTTTCTTTCAAGAATTGGTTGCAAGTTTAAATTTGAAAAAAAAAAAAAATATATATATATATATCTCATGGAATTTAGACTTAGACAGATACTTGTACACGTCATAATTTATGACTAAATAAATAAATTCAAAAATTTTTGATTTTGAATTTTGTTGAAATCAAAAATTGACAACTTAGAGTATGTGCTTGAGTAATATTACATAAATATTTGAATTTTTGATTTATGTGAAAGTATGAGATTTAAAATACGATTAAAAAAATAATGGTTCAGAATTTTAAGTATGAAATTAGTATAAGAAAAAAAAAAAAATTTAAATCACACACCACACGTTCACATACAATTACCATGTTTAACGAGTTAAAAATACATGACTTCCATGTTATTCGTGAAAGGTAATTTACAAAGTGTCTTTAGGTCTCCGGATGGACTTGTTCCTTGCTAGCAAACTATGTTATTCGTGTTTGTTTTCGGTATAAAGAGAAAAATTTAAGATGTACTAAAAAAATCGATTGTCTGAGCTCATAAAGTCTATTCCTTATAGAAAAATAACGAATATTCGTAAATATTCGAGTGAGATCTCTATTTAAACAAATTCACAGAAATTTTGAAATTTCAAGATCAATCAATAAACAATTTCATCCTAATCGGCATCGGGCTTTTCTTTTAATTGTATAACCTTCCTGCTTTTAAAGTAGACTTTTATCAGTTAGAGTACTTAGTCGCAGAATGCTTTTACGATCTCAAAAAAAAAAACGTCCTCAAAAATGTCCTTTAAAGCTATTCAAAGACTAAATTTTATTAATTGTCTGCTGACCAACAGAAAATAACAAAAAAAAAGACATATAATTTGAATGTCAATTTGAATCCAAAAAAAAAAAAAAAAATCCTTAATATTTTTCATAAAACCTGTTGTGTACAGTTATTAAATAGCATAATTTGTATTACAATAAAGACTTTTTCAATGTAAAATTATTCAATATAATGGCAAAATAAAATACAATCATTCCCTGTCCTGTACTATCTACAATCCCATATATGTATTTCTGACCATCATGGAAGGTAATCAAAATCAGTTATCAAATTGTTCGTATCATATCATCAGTATATCCTTCCTGTTTTGTATATATGTAGGTATTCAAAAAAGCATTAACTTATACATATGTACATAAAAGTAGTTTTTTTTTCGTATATCATTATATCAATATTTTCAATTTTCATTTCATGTACACAAATTTATTTCCTATTGTTGGTGTATTTTCTATATTAGATACATATCAGCAGCAATATAATAGCATTTAATATTAAGAAGTCCATTCAATGTCCATACAAATAGATTTGTGATTAAACACAATAAAATATATATACACACACACACATACTACACACATACAATTAAATTGTATATAACCACAACCAGAGATATGTATTTATATCCTTAAGCTTTGATATGGTGTCAATTTTAGAAAATTTTCACGCATTAGTGACACCATTTGGTAGCTGTCAGTTACAGATGAATTAATTGCCAAAATATATATGTATATGTATATAGGGTGGTAGCTGGACATTATAGATGCTATAAAAGTGCCAAAACATTTTTCAAAAAAAAAAAAAAAAAAAATATAAAAATAAAAATAAAAAAAACATAAAAGAAAAAAAAAAAACATGATTTCTTGGTAGAAGAATATCTTTTGTTGGATATCTGTTTGAATGAGTATAGACATATTTATGTACCTACGGCTACGTGTATATATTGTATGTGTGTTCTTGTTTTTTGTATATTTTATTGTAAAATTCTGTTAATTTTGAAAGTTATCCCTTAAAATTGACCAACAAAAAAGTTAGCAAATTGAAAAATTAATGAAAATTGAATTACAAAAGGCATCATTCACAGGATATTAAAGGAATCTTATTTAAGATTTTCTCAATTTATATAGAAATAACATAAGGTCAAGTTAATAAAAAAAAAAAGGATAGATTTAAAGTTAAATATAAATTTTTCTTTAATGTGATTGTGGAAAAGCAAATGAGAAAATATGTATATGTCATAAAATAAAATAAAAGTCAAAAATGAAAGGCAAATATTTTTGAAACATTTTTCCACTTCCAAAACTTTGAAGAAAAAAAGTTTTTCTTTGCGTAGTGTCTTAAAACCGATTCATAAACTACGTCAACCAATTGATATTATAGAGTTATTCAGCCATTATAAGGCTGAAAATTATTTAGTGCCAAATATCAAGGAATAAACTTACTGCCGAATAATTTTCGTATTATAAGGTGTGAAAAAACAAATTATATGTATTTCAATCAGTGCTGTGAAAATTCACAAAGTGATTTTAAAAATTTAAAAAAAATATGGAAAAAGGAAATAGAGATTCTTTTGCATATTTTCAATAGTCATATTCTGAAGAAAAACTGCTGCTGCTTTCAGGATAACATTTAAATCCTGGGTATAATATGCAAATTTTTAAATGCAGAAAAAAAAAAGAGAGAGAAGTAAGCTTGTGCAAGCTTGTGTGAAAAAATGCTTCGACAGATTCGTCTTAACGCCATGCGATTATTATCCTTGCGTCCGATAATAAAACTTTTGAAACAACACTGTATTTGTATAACAATAATATACTCATATATATGTTTTTATCCATATACTCATGTTTTAAAAATGTCCTGTTAGTATACTTTCCTGCTTCCTTGTCATTGTTTTATGTATCATCGTGTCTGCTTTGTGAAAATTTTTTTCCTTTGTTTTTTCTTTGTTTTTTTTTTTTTTTGTATGTTATCTCCATTGTTTTTCCATTATTTTTATTCCATTGTTTCGTTTCTTCGAAAATATGTTGTTTTTTTTTGTATCCTGATAAAATATCCTTCTCATTTCTACAATATAAATTTTTATTGTACACAAGGTGATTTTTCTATTGAATGAATAACGAAATCAATAAAATGTGCTTTAAAATATTAGAAGAATATATAAATTAATGACAATGTGTTTTTCCTTTGAACTTTGACCTCTAGCATTATTTGAGCATTAACTATAAAATTTAATTAGTTTTTCAATATAAAAAATTTAATTATAATTAAATTATTTTTATCAATGATCTTTTTGTTTTAAGCTTTAAAATTATACACCCTGTACATAGACCAGCATTATCGTCTTATGTGTCATGAAATACATATTAGAAAAGTGAACGCATAAAGTGCATAACAAACAAGATTTCTTTTTTGTTTTTTTTTTTTTTTTTTTCATACATGTACTACAACACCGCACCGGTAGTGGATTTATGCTAAAAACAATATAAAAAAAAATGATATGCTAAAGAAATTACTTCAATTTGGAAGTCACGTACATGTATATTCTGTATCTAGAAACTTGAAACTTTTTCTGTTGTTTTTTTTTTTAGATCTTTTACTCATGTATCCTTTTTCCTTTTTTCTTTTTCTTTTATTATATGAAATCAAGGAAAAATGAAAATAATACATAATTCAGTATTATTTGGTAGGAAAGTTCAAATGAAAAACAGTTTTTTGCTGAAAAGAGGGGATATTTTTTTTCATTTTATAATTTCACAGATATTGTTTTTCCATACATCCTTATTCTAATCAAAGAATAAGAAAAATCCTAAAAAGATTTCTATAGTGAAAACCTAAAGACACACACACATACGAAAATTCTCACATACTAACGTAAAATTTTATACAAAAAAAAAATATTTTTATTGATTTTAATGAAATTACATGAAAAGCTCAAATAAAAATGAAGAGGGTTCAAGATTGGAGAAAATTTAAATTGGTGAGATATTAACATTTTGAATTATTATTTATTTATTTATTTTTTTTTTTTTTGTAGAATTTACATCCGACAAAATTAAGATGGATTTTAAAAAAAAAATATTATTTTCAGTTTATTTATTTTGCAAAAATTATTATGAAAATAATTTATAATTAGAAGTTGAACAACTAAGTACCTTCGGTTTACACAGTTCCTTTTGCAATCCTTCCTAACATAATGTTTTATGATGTATGTTTATATACGTGTATGTATATACATACGTTTACATTGAAACTATGTAAATCCAGAATTTATGCTCATTAGTCGTCTATGTTGTAAAGTATCGGTATTAAAATTATAATTTCACAGTAAAAATATTGTACGACATATTTCACATAGGAAAAAAAAAATGTAAAAAAAAAAAAATAAATAAACACATAATGTCCTTGCACCTAATTGAATTTCATTTCTTGAACTTGTTATTATATATTGCTTCTACTCATTAAAATTTATTGGGATGTATCGAATTAAAAATTTATTTTTTTTTTTTTTAATTTTTTAACGAGGTGCTTATAATTAATTATCATGATTTTTTTTTTACATTTTTATTTATTTACTTTTTTTTTCTGAAAATACATATCTCAGACACTTCGAATGAAATAAATTTTTAATTTAATGTTGTTTTTTTTTTTCCAATTTTATTTAATCATTTCAGATGTTTTTATGTACAATTACTATATATACGAGTAAAGATGCACAGATTTTGTTTTTTAAATAATAATTAATTAATATAATTAATGACCTTGTGTGTAATAAGGTGAATCTATATTTATTTATTTATTTTTTATTTTTTTTGATTATTTTTATGTTTTTTTTTTTCTCATCCAAAATTAATTAAAATGGAATCAATAATTTACGTATAAATTTTGCCATAAGAAATTTTTTTATTTTGAAAAAATCTGTGAATTTTCATAGAAAACATATGACAAAATAAATATTTTTTACGTTTTTTTTTTTTTTTTGAGATACTTTTCTTTATCCAAGATATATTTTAGAATCTCAATTTACATGAAATATCTCTGGGCATCGAGTTTAATTTGTGGAGAAAAAAAATTCCAAAGTTTAATTAAAATTTTATATTAAAAATTCTATTTTTTTTTCTTCTTTTGAAAATTATCTGTTTGAAATTATTGGTAAAAATTTCTGCATCATAGAGAATTAAAAAAAAAAAAAGGAAAAAAAATACCTGTGACTGCATTTTCACCCAAAATATGTTTTTTTTTTTAAATTTTTATCAATAAAAAGTAAGTTCGACAAATTCATTGAATCAATAGAAAGTTCATTCACACTTATTGTTTTTTTTTGTTTTTTTCATTTTTATGCAAATTTTATCAAAAAAAAAAAAAGAAGGAAACAAAAATTTACAAAATATCGCTTGTGTACATACTACATAATAAAATGGCGTTTTTAAAAAAAAAAAAAAATCAAAAATCACTTTTTTTGCCATACTTTTTTTTTTTTCCTAAATAAAATCAAAATTCATATGAAAATATCTTTATGTCATAATAATGAGAGAAATATTATATTTATCTGTCACAATCACAATATTTCGCATAACAAAATAAGTAAAAAAAAAAAAAAAGCACAAGAAAAAAAAACCAGTTGTTGGGGCGTTTTTCAACAACTTTTTGAATTTTTGAACCATAAATTTATCACTTCTTTTTTTTTTTCTTTTTCTTATTTTTATTATTACTATCATAATATACTTTTATACATACCTTTTTTCAAATAATATATATATATATTTATATACACCTACACAATGAATTCCAGTAAATAAAAATTTATTTTTAGATATTCTTTAAAATATATATCTATATAATTTACAATACGTTTACAGATATGCAAAATATGTATAATACCATTGTGTCATCAGCATACTCAAAAACGCGGATATTATATATATAATATCTACATACACTCATATACTACAGATATATCCCTTGTAGATACTTACGTATATTATATTTCATCCTTACACCACTTAAGAAGGTGTTTTCCACTTTCTTATTCTTGTATGACCTCTATGAATATAAAGAAGTTTTTCTTAAAGAAATAAAAAAGGGGTGTAAAATATAAAAGGAAAAAAAAAAAAAGATCTTTCAGTATGTTGATGACAATAAGATATTATTGTTAAGAAAATTTACATACATATAGAATGTAAAGTGATTATTTTATAAAAAAAGGGATTTGTGTGTTAATATAAAAAAAATAATAATAATAAAAAAAAAACAAGTGGGAAGAAATATTTTGGAAAATTTAATGAATAATAATTGAAATTTTTTTCTTCTTTAATTTTGAAGAAAAATTCCATTTTAATTTCCAATTTTAAAAAGCTTTAAATTCAGAAGAAGAAAAAAAAAACACAGGAAGGATATACGTACATCAGAACTATTTTTAGTTTCTTCAGGAGAAAAAAAGGATACAAAATCAAATTTTAGTTCAATCAATTTTCTCGTGAACAACATTGAATTTTGTCCTTAAATAAAGTATACACATCAAAACTTCAATTCTGCTCATCATTTTATTTTAGATACAGAAAACATAATTGAGTTGCAAGTAAAAATTTGAGTTTGGAACAAAATTTCAAAACAATAGGATCAATTTAAATCATACTTCCATATTCGTTAAATGTACAACCCAACCAACCACCCATCTTCAAAAAATTTGTGAAAAATGATAAATTGTGGAATGAATGCATTCAGAAATTTTCTATTGTTACCTATAACTTACTCTTTTCAAGTTTCTCATTTATTTCGATATCTATTAATTTCCCCAACTGAATTTTATTTTTCAAAAAATTGTCATAAAGTATTCGTATGCGTACGTACATTCACGCAAAAAAAAAAATCAATCAAAACACGTACTACAGCAACGCCCACTTCAAAATCTACTCAATTAAAAAATCATGGTTTTTTTTTTTTTTGCCAAAAATATCTTTTAATGACTTTTAAATAAACGACTTTTCTAAATAGGAAATAATTTGGTACAAAAATTCAATTTTACATTTTTTTTTTTGCTTTTAGATACATATACTTCTTCATTTTTTTTTTTAAAACAAATTATTGTGTGGTGAATGTAATATCGTCACAAAAAAAAAAAAAAATATGTATGTATAAGGAGAGGTCTTATTTTAATTTCTTATATTCTTTCAAATTTACTTCTTATTATGTTCGCAATCTTTTTTTTTTTTTTTTTTGTGGGATGTTTTTACTTGTTGTTAATATCTTTTTATTTTTTATTTTTTTTATAAATTTTTATTTACCCTTCAGAAATGTAATTACAGTTTATTTATTTTTATATTTAAAGAAAGAAAAAAAAAAACGAGGCCGTCAATTTCTTTTATAACTTTCACAAAGAAAATTTCTTTTTCTTTTGAATTTTGAATTTCCTGTTATTTCATTTTTTTTTTTTTTTTTCTTAAAAAAAAAGGAACTTTGAAGATTTTTATCTTTTTTTATTTTTTTCTTATATTTTTGCAAAGGTGCTGTGTGCGAAAAAAAAAAAATATGTATGTAAATAAAAGAAATGAAATGTATCTTTTGCAAATTAAATACATATAAGGTATAAGAAAAGTATACGTAATTACTTGAAAGTTATTTTGTGAAAGAAAAGAGAAAAAAAAATGATACTGACTTTATTTAAAGTTATTATTTTAATTTGACAAGAAAAAAAAAAGTAATACATAACAATAAATTAAAGAAAGTGTATTGTAGATTCATTAATTTAATTTGTATATAGAAAATTTGAATATTTTTACAAATTTTTATTGTTTATTTTTTTTTTTATTTAAAAATGATTGTCAATCTTTTAATTTTCTTTTGTATTCTTTTTTTTTTTTTTTCATTATAACACAAACCATAAAGTTATCTTTAAAATTTAGATATCAATGTTTCTTTTAATTCTGGTTTTTTTTTTTGTTCAATTGTAAAATTTGAAACATATCTCTACACTCTACAACATGACATTGTAAAATCTTTTTGTATTTATCTTTCTTTTTTTTTTTTATAATTTTTATTATTCAGTTATAATTGAATAAATCAAAAAATTAAAAAAAGAAAAAGAAAAGAAGAGAGAATAAAAGAAAAATAAATAAAACGTTAAATACTTACAATCAGTCACATATGAGATATGTGAGTGTCTGTGTGTACCATTTATTTATCATCAGCATAATTTTCAATATATTATTATAAAAGGTATGTATGTTAGTTTCTCTCTTTAAATTTGTTTACATAAGTGATGAGGCATGAAATGAACAGATTTGATTTAAAAAATCAGTAAGAAAAAAAATAAATACATATGGTTTAATACAAAAGAAAAATTTATACATATCAGGTATATTATCCACTAAAATATGACCAAGACAAACTTCACGCTTTTCTTAAAAAACCACAATATCACCATCAATAAGTCCAGATTTTCAACAAAGTGATGATAAGAATGACTGTTGTAATAATAATAATAATCATAATCAAGAAGAAGAAAAAAAAAAGGTAAAATTTTCCTCATATTTCTGCTAAGTCATAATTCAGGGGAAAAATTGACCACCCGTAGTGTGAAACATACACAGTACGTGTATGTATATGTACATATGTACATATAAAGCGCAGTATACATATAATTTCTTTGGAATGTTAATAATATTCCACAGCACATATTTCAGGGATTTTGTGATTGACTTCATTCATTTATGGATATTTTATTGAATACAACATCATACAACAATCAAAAGGGATTCAAATATTTTGAATAATATAATTTGTGTCAATTAACGTATAACTATGCAATAACTTTTTGTATGTTTTGACATTTTAATTCGTTCAGCACTCAGCCTTATAAAAAAAAATGTTAATGAAATTATTTGGTGTGTGTTTTTTTTGTTAGAAAAATTTTTTTATTATTTAGAAATTTCATGGAAATTTGATTAAAAGAAAAGTATGAAATTGGACCACACTGATTACAAGCATGATTAAATTTTTTTTATTGAATTTATATTTGAAAAGTGTGCTGGGAAAAATTGTAGAATTTTTACTGATAATTGTTCAGAGTAATAACATGAAATGGAGACAAGCTAGAGCTGTGTTCGAGCCATTGAGTAAAGTCACCAAAAGAAAGTTACTGAGCTGACGCAACGCACTTTCAAGAGGATTATTACTCCAATTTCAGGACATGGTATTTTCGAGTATAATCCGAAAAAATGAGAATTTTTGGAAAAAAAATTCCGAGACTAAGCCGTAAAGATTCCGAGTCAGTGGTACATATGTATATTCTGTACCAATGTGCTTTGTAGAGCAGAAGGGCTGTTGTAATTAGTCTTTTTTTATGGATAATGTGAACAAGCGTTAAAAAGCGGCTCAAAAAGTATAAGTCTGTTTCAGAGCATTTTCGAGAATGTTTATAAGTATACTGTGAATTTTCCAAATTTATTCCGAACATGCTGTCCTACGTTTTTAATGGATTATAGAAATTTTCTGGAGTTTTCGAAAAAAAGCCATTTCTCATTTTAGATAGAAAAACAAGAACTACAGTAACTGGAAGTCTGTTGTTCGTGCTTTGTCCTCTATGTTTCTAAATTTAAACCTGTCACCTGTTCACAGTCGATCAAATTGAAGTGAAAAAATGATCATCTCAAAGATCATATTCCTGAATCATTTTGTGATTGTCAAGTGTTTTTTTGTTTTGATTTGTCATATCAGTACATATCAGTATCTTTCGAAAAAATTTTTTACATTCATTTTTAATTCACTAATGAATTGTTTGAGTAGGGATAAACAAAAAGGAAATAAATCAGCTCATTAATCATATACATATAATATATACATATTTATATACATGCTGAAAAAACAAACAAACATAACAATAAAAGGTTTGAAAATCATCATATGCGTCACTGCAAGATATTTTCCAACATCATTCATCCCTATAAGTCCTTAAAAAGAACTTTGTACAAACTTCTGACTAGAGTCAACACTTGAAAAACATTTTTTTTTTATGATGTACACATCCCACACACAACATAACTATATGTACCTTTTTTTCACGTTCTAAACTACACACAAGCCCAATACAGTTCTAATAATAATTCCAAATTTGATTGTTGTTTGTTATGTTTTATTAATTTCTTCCTTAAATTTTGTTTTCAAAGGATGCATGCATATATGTATATTCCTAAATAACTTCATTCTGTTTAAAAAAAAAAATAAAATAAAATAATAAAAAGTTCAAAATTCATACAATACAGTTTGTTGTCCTGGTGAATGACACGTGCATTTTCGTGAATGATTGAACACGTGTATCAATTCAGAGGTTAAGTTCGCGATTAAATTAATCGCCGATTAGAAATGCTCTAATCCTTATTGAACCAAAAAAAAAACGAAATTTTTTTCCTTTCCTTACTTTAACACAATCATAAAAATCGAATAAACGAATATTTTTATTGGAGAATAAGGGTAGAATGGTTGCATAATAAAGGAAGGATTTTTTCGTTTAGTAGGTATTTGAATGTATCTTTTATTAGTATGTTTTGTTGTGGTACGTAATGATTTGAAATGAAAGATAGAAAGGTAAAATGGAAGTAGGCAAAAATGTTTGATTATTAAACGATGAGTAAATTTGTTCACCTTTTTTTTTTCTATTTTGATCTCGTTTTTCTATCCAAACGATTTTTATGTTGTAAGCTCATTTGTCAGATTTACATTATAAGATACCAGAAGGGTGTTGCCATGGAAAGACAAAATTTCAGAATCTAATCAAAATAAATAAATATGAAAAATAAAAGGATTTTATCTGAAAAATAATTTAATAAGATTGTTTTTTTTCTTTTCCATACTGGAATGCCGTTCAAAATAAAATAACCTTTAATGTTAAAAAAAAAAAAAAATAAAAAAAAAATAAAATTGATTTGGAAATTTTGTTTTTATTAAAAATTTGAAAAAAAAAAAAAATAGATCATATAGACAAACTAGGTAATAATATGCATTATTTAAATTCATTACAAACGTTACTGTTACTTAATTCACAAAATGACTGAAAGACAGATTACATGAAATGAATTTTAAATTATTTAAAAATAAACAAAATAATATTCTTTTCATGTATGTACGAATTTTAATCATGTGTGATAATGTATGTATATTGCAACATTTATTGTATATGACTTCTGTTTTGTAGACGATTAAGTAACCTCAAAGACAAAAATGTTTTGAATACTAATTATGTTTTTTTTTTAACACTTTTAACGTCTTTTTGCTTGATAATAAAAATATTACTTCTATTAATCATCGGCTTTGTAATGAACGTTTTTCTTTATATTTTGATTTTTTAAGTAGGTATATTGTGCCAATGTCATTAGTGCAACCCTTCCAAAACTAAAAAAAAAAAAATATTTTGTAGAAAAAATACGTTTGTAAAGTAAAAATTTATTTTGCTATATAAACTCGTAAATTGTTTAAGAAACAGCATTCCAAACAATCACTTTCAATAAAACAAATCAAAGTTTATTTTTCAAATTTAAAAAAAAAACCAAAAAATTTCAAAAAAAATCAAAATGTTCAAATTCGTAAGTAAAAATCAGAAAATTTTCAAAGGATTATCGAAAATTAATATTTTTTTAAAAAAAATTCTAGACATGCATTGTTCTTTTCGCTTTAATTGCATCATGCATTGCTAAACCAGGAGTACTTGCACCAGTTGCATACAGTGCACCATTAGTAGCTGCTGCAGCTCCAGCTGTTGTAACTGCAACAAGTTCTCAAGTAGTTGCTAGAAATTATAATGGAATTGCAGCTGCTCCAATTGTTGCCGCTCCAGCTGCACAATTTGCTGCATACTCAGCTGCTCCACTCGCTTATACAGCAGCAGCACCATTAGCTGCTAGATATGCCGCTCCATTTGCTTATGCCGCTCCAGCTGCTTATGCTGCCGCTCCTGCTGCCTATGCTGCTCCAGCTGCCTATGCCGCCGCTCCTTATGCTGCTTATGCTGCCGCTCCTGCTGCCTATGCTGCTCCAGCTGCTTATGCACCATCATTTGCCGCCGCCCCATTAAAATACACCGCCGCTGCTCCAGTTTTGTTGTAAAGAACAAAATTCGTTTTAGGAACAGTATTGCCTGCCTCACAATGACGTGATATTATGTATTTGAATTTTTTTAAGTTGTTTTTTTTTATATAAGACTAGTCCTGATGCAAACAAGTGTCATTTTCACAACATAAAAATATCAAAAAGAAAAAAAAAGATTTATGAACATTTTTTCCATTAAAAAAAAGCATTTTAAAAATCAAATTTTGAATTGTTCTTTAATGATTTCCTCATATAGTTCTTAGTATTTGATCTCTGAAATGTTTTGGATCTATAAAACCTACAACTTGGGTGTTTTCAAAAATGCAGATATGAAATCATTTTGTTCTAATTTTTGAATTTTTTCAGTTTTTGTATGTCAATCGTTGTAAATAGTCTCAGTATTCTTCTGTATTCAATTCAGTGATTCTCAATCAAATAATCAACGGTGAAAAATAATAAATTTTTTTGAAATAAAGATTCAATTCCTTTAAGTGATTTATTTCTCGTTTTCATTATATATAAATTTTACAATTTGTTTCTTTACTTTGTTTTTTTTTTTCTTCTTTCTCTCATAAGTAAATTTAAATTTAATATTTTTGTTTTTTTTTTTTTTTATTATTTTATATTTCTAAATTAAAGATACATTAATATCCTTATACTCTGTTGTTGTTTTTGTATTTTTCTTTATTTTTTTTTTCTTCTATTTATTTCAATCTAAATATGGTTAATTTCTTTTTAAAATTATTTTATTTAATTTTTATTTATTTTTTTTTCTATTAATTTTTTTTTTTTTTTATACATTACATTTACGTACATTATTTTATATGCATAATATAATTCATACAATTTTGTTTTTTTTTTTTTTTCCTTTTTTTATCTCTTTTGTATTCAATTAATTAAATTTTTTACTTAAATTTTAAATTTTCTTACATAATGGATTTTTTGTGTTAAATAATTTTTTTTTATTATTTGTTTTCATAATAACCACTTTATATAATATCTATTCTAATTATTTTTATTATTATTTTTTTTGTTGTTTATTTTTTTTTTTAACTTTATTTTGTTTATTATTTTTTCTATTAAATTAAAGTTTACACATTAATTATTTTAATTAACTGGTTTTTTTTTTTTGTTATATCTTGTCTTTTAATCATTTGTTAGACAAAATTAATTCAAAATTTTTATATGCTTTGTATAATTACAATTGTCGGTTTTTTTTTTGTTTCTTTTTTAAATATTCTATTCTTAATGATAAAATATATTGAGAAGATAAGTGGAGGGGGCAAAAATTTGGGAAACTTATAATAAACTACATTTTTTTTTTCCATTAATTTTCCCTTTATTTTTTTGTTTGTTTTGTTTTTAAATTTTTCTATTAAAGTGTATCTTTTCTTTCCACATTTTTTTATACATATTTTAATTTTCTCTTCATTAATTTTTTTTTGTCCCACTTTAATGAAATATCTTTTTTTTTTTTTAAAAAAAAAATTGTTTTTTCTTTCATATTTATTACATAATTTAAAATATATAATATATAATTTATATTTTAGACAAAAACAATATTTTTTAACACTTTTTCCATCCTATTTATTTTTTTAAATTATTATAAAAAAAAAAAATTAAATAATAGTTTAAAATTATTAATTAATAAGAATCCTTTTTTTTTTTAAAAATTTTTTAATTATTTAAAATTGAAAAATTAAAAAATTATTTATTTTGTTTTTTTTTTTTTTAAATTCCTTTTTTGTTTAAAATTTGAAAAGAAAAAAAAATTATTCAAAAAAAAAAAACAATAATTACTAAATGTACGAATAATGTTTGAACTACTTGATAAAATTTTTTTTTTTTTTGCACTTTTTAAATACATTTTTGTTTTTGTAATATAATTGTTTTTTTTTATTTTAAATTTTTTAAAATTAAAATTATCATTGAAAAATTTTCTTTTTATGGTTTTTCTTTTTAAATAAAATTTTCTTTTTTTTTTACATTTTAGATACTTTTTGTTTTTTATTTCATCTTAAAAGCTTTTGTTTTACCTTCTGTATTTTTTTTTTTTTTAAATTATTTAATAATTAAATATACATATATTAAATCACCAACAAATTGAATAATAAAAACAACATATTTTTTTCTTATTTTTTTTTTGTATAGAGATCGCATTCGGTAATTTTATAAATTTCATTTTTTTTTTATAAAATAAAATAAAATTTTTTTTTTTTTCAAATTTAGCAGATACTTGTAAATTAGTTGAGAAGGACAATATTAATAAGAAGTTTTTTTTTTGAAGTACTTAAAGTACTTTTGAAATTTTACCACGTCACTCACTATTCATCCTATAAATAATCCTTGAGTGAGGGATCTTAATATAAAGGAATTTGAAATGTTTCTGCTACTTTTTATAATATCGACTCGGAATAAAAATTATGAAGTATTAATTGAAATGAATACGGGTGCTATAATTAAAATAATTATTTTTTTGACTAAAATTACCGAATATTAACACGTTTTCTACCACTTTCCATTCCAAATTTTCCTAAAAAGTAGCTGGAATTCATTGTTCATAAAGGTGACAGTCACCTTTTACCCTCCGTGAACCCACTTGTTTTTTTTTTTTTTTCATGTGGAAAACTTTAAAATTTGATCTGCGATTAAATTTGTTTGGTAAATTTTACACAAGAAAAATCTGTTAAAAAATGCAACTGAAATCTTTTCCTATACATTAAAAATTTTTTTTCTTTTATGCTTTTTGAAATATTTTCATTTCATTTAATTCTTTTTTTTTTTTTTTTACTTTAAATTGTTACTAATGAAATGTTTACCTATTTACAATTTACATAAGGGAGAAACATGTTTTTTTTTTTTTACTAATAATTTATCCTTGCTGTCTTGTTATTCTTCGTATAAAAATCTGGTTTGTTTTTGGCAAGAAAAGTTGAAAAAAAAAATGTTCAGATTGAAACTAACTCACATTTGAACAAAAATATTATATGAAATGCCCCATAAAAGATATATACATAATCTTATAATTGTTCTACACTTTCAGTATTCATATCCTTTTATCCTTTTTGTATATCATTGTGTCGTTGATGTACATTAAGCTTCATTAGTTAGAACTTTTCTAATTGAAAATAAATACACTTTAAACTTAAAGCTTGTAATAGACTGGCCAATTAAAACTTGAAAATAATTGAAATCAAATATAAGGCTAAGGAAAAGGATTATAAAAAATTTAAATGGTGATTGTATGTGTGTGTGTAAACTGTTTTAAAATATTTTCTGATTTGTTTTTCTTCCCTTTTTTTTTTTAATAATAAATATATTTCAACTTTTTTTTTTTTTAATTTTTAGACATATAATAATAATTTTGTTGTTGTTTAATATTACCAAGCTCTCCCCTGTAACGGTAAATAACCACCACATTGTTGTTGATGACTATTACCCATAAAATTATTTTGATTACGGTATGCCATTGCCAAACTATTTGACATTAAACTATTATTACAAGGCTGTTGTAGCATTTGAGTATGTTGTCCGGCACCATTATAACTTAATAATGTTGATGATGTATCTGGTGAATGTGTATGAGGTGCATCACCAGTTAAAACATTATTTCCACTTGTTACAGTTGTACTACTACTACCACCACCTCCACCGCCTCCGCCTCCACCTGTACCAACTTGTTGTTGTTGTTGCTGTTGTACAGAATTTGAACTACTTGAACATGGTTTACCATCTTTTACAAGAACTGGTACTGCAACACGTCGTGGTGAACTTGCTGACTAACAAAAAAATCATAATCAAAATAAAACAACAACAAAAAAAAAAAAATTTGAAGAAAAACAAAATTAAATTGAATTTTATTAAAAATTATTTACTTTTTTTTTTCTTTGATTTATTATTTTTAAAAAATTAACTTTAATACAATTCTTACCTGATTTTGTTGATTTTGTTCAGCCATTGCTTTTTCTTTAGCCTGTCTTTTACATTTGTATCTATGATTTTGGAACCATATTTTTACCTATAAAAAATAAACAGAAAATAAAAAAACAAATAAATTTTTATTAAATCGAAGATCAAAAGAATTGAAATCAAAAAAGAAAAATAAAGAAAAGAGGATAAAATCTTAACAACATAGAAAAAAAAAAATTGTTTTTAAAATGTTTCCATTAAAATAAAAAAAAATAAAAACTTTTCTTTTATTTCGTAAAATATGATCTCAAGGACTTATTTCAAGGAAACAATATTTATATATAAAAATATGATTTACGTGTAATTTTATTTTTTTACAATTTTTTTTTTTCGTTTAGCTTTCGGTATTTTTATGTAAAAAAAAAAAATAGAAAACAATTTCTAGACGTTTTTTTGGTGTGTTGTCCATGATTTTACTTTCGGAAAATAAAAAAGAAATTTTCAATATTTTCTAGCTCCTTTCAACAAATAATGTAAAATGTAAAAAAAAAAAAAAACCATAAAAGCTCAAAGATACTTTTAAAAAAGGCACAACAATTATCCTATGTAAATACAATAAAAGGTAAAAAAAAAAAAAAAAGTCGTTCATCTAAAAAGCACAAAAAAAAAAAAAAAAAATAAGAGAAAATTATTTAAAATGGGAAATGTCAAGGAACAAAAAGAAATGTATGTGATGTACCTATGCTTGATGCTTTTGATGTTATTATCGCGACAAAACTACTTAAAAAACATTTTATGGCGTCCATATTTCATTTATTTTTATTTTTTGCAATATTTCCTGTTATATTTTAAACACATGATTTCATACAAAAATCAAATATCATATATACAAAAGAAAAAGATACAATATTTATTTATTTTTTTTTTCTATACTGTTGCTGCAACAATGCATTAAATACAATGTAAAAAATGTAAATGTGAATGATTTTTTTATTGCAAAAATACTAAAAAGGAAAATCACAACAATAAAACAGTGTCATAAGTAGAAATGAATATGAAAAAAAAAAAAAAAATAAGAAAATATAAAAGCAAAACCAAAAAAAAAAAAAATAAAGCTTTAGAAGCCTTTTAGTCCTTCTTAAATGCACTCGACAATCGTCACATTTTCAAAGAGTCTTTATCGGAAAAAAGAGTAAAAAGCAAAAAAAAAAAAAAAAAAAAGGAAGAAGATGAAAGGATTTTTTTGTGAAGTTTATCAAAAAGAACACCTTTGATTGCCTAGAATTTGTGATAATCTTACTCATTTTTTTTTTCTTTCTGCCATTTTTTTTCATTTGAAATAAAAAAAAAAAGAAAATCAAATAAAACTGAAAAATCCTAAAATTTCTTTTATTTTATATTTTTTATTTTTTCAAAAATATCCTTACAAGAATTATCACATTTTTGTACATTGAGCAATTTTTTTTTTTAGCAAAGTAAAAGAAATTAAAACTGTTAAAAACTACAAAATCTAGACACCTATACAGATACTCGTATATATGTATGTGTGGAAATATGTGGTAACTTCTACTATTGTACCTTTGTACCTTATCAAGTGCATATTACATCAAAAAAAAAAAAAAAAAAAAAAGGATAACAAAAACAATTTTTTTATTTTTATTATATTTTTTTTTTTTTGAAAATTGTAATTCGAAATATTTCTAGTCTGAAGTTGACTATCCTCTTAACAAGCGGGTATACTTTGAATGCATTTATGCTGTTATCCTTTCTATGATTTTTTTTTCTTTCTTATTTTTTTTTATAGATTTTTTTTTTTCTTTTATTGTTGAATAATAAAAACCGAATGTGATTTTAGTTTATTATTTTTTGATTCATGAATCTATGGAGAATATTCTTTTTTTTTGTGGAATCGTTATTTTTTTCACATTTTATTGATTTTCAATAACCGAATAATAAAAACAATGAATTCCTTTTTTTTTTTTTTTTTTGTCGTTATTTCCATTCATACATATTATTATTCGTAATGAAAAAAAAAAAAACGATACAGAGAAAAAATTGATATTCAATTTTAATTTTGTTTTTTATTTTCCATTTTTTTTTTTCTGTTTTAATTTTTTGATTTTTGTTTCTAGATGACATCCACAGAATTTTTATTAAAATTTTTTGCATATTTCACATTTGTTTTGTTGCTCAAATAATTGTTTTTTTTTTTTCTTTTTGTATTTTTGCCATATGATGTCAATTTTTCAAATTATATTTTCGATACATGACATTCGATTTTGCAATAATTTAAAAATCTTTGTTTGTGTGTATTTTTTGAAATAATGTGTATTTGTATATACATATATGCATTTAAAGGTTTTTAATTTGAAATAGAAAACATGTACAAAA
The DNA here is from genome assembly GCA_939192795.1 of Bombylius discolor. NCBI lineage: Eukaryota > Metazoa > Arthropoda > Insecta > Diptera > Bombyliidae > Bombylius > Bombylius discolor. The sequence goes on along the minus strand of OW584241.1, from coordinate 37,036,977 downwards.
TATGTGCATACGCTTAATATTTTTGCATGGAACATTTAAAATATGAGTTCTTGTGAATTGTAATTTAAAAAAAAAACACTACAAAGCCTACAGATGCTACAGATTTATCTTCATTTAATAGTAACAAAAGTACCAGCGAATTATTTGAACAGGTTCGATGTAAGTTCAAATTTATAGCTATTATAGTGGCTACATGCGGTTTATTAACTTTCTTCTTCTTCACAAGCATCAAAACACAATTCTAAGAAAATATCTTGGAACTGGTCCGGAGTTCGAAATAAAATTTACTTTGTCCTGTCCTGGACTTATTCCACTTTATGTTCCAATGAAATTCCGAGCTACATATTTTCAAAGTCGTGTTCGAATAGATTGGAGTGAGATTTTTATCAGGAAAGAGTTTCAATAAATAAAGCTAATAAAAGTTATTCTATTCAAGAAGTTTGACGACTTTTCAACAAGAAAAAAGTTTTATGATTGTTTGTGGTCCAAACTTGATACCATCCATTATATGATTGAATTGTTGGTAACTTGAATTTTCGAGTTATGTACGGAAAATTCATAATTTTGAAATATCAGAAAATTCAGCATTGAACGTTGGTGACTTTTGACTCTAGAGGATTAGTTTGAAAGTGAATAAGGCCTTATTGCTAAGAATTTCGAATTTTTGTTACATTTGTGACAAGGTATACAATATAAAATTTGTCTCAGTCCCAGGCCAACCTTTTTTTTTTGTTAGTTTTGTCAAATCCTATCTTAAAATTTAACTAAAACATCGCTTTTCCGAAAACCATCCCAATTATCAAGACATCCTGAATATCTGTATCAAGAATTCAATTTATTTTCACATTAGCTACACTTCTTCTATCCTTTGAAAACTTGCACCTTGGAGGCTTTTCAATTGAAAAGTAATGAGCTCAAAATTTTAAATTTTTTAAAACAATAAAATATTTAAAAAAATGCTTTGAAATATTTAAATTATTTTTCACTTAAAAAAGTCGTAACAAAACACTCCTTTTTTGCTCATGATTCCAATAAATGTGATATTGTAATTTACCGTCGGTAATGAAATTGAATATAAATTTGAAAATTTCAATTTAATTTCTTGTATATTAAATTTTATTTTTTTCATTCTTTTATTTTAATTATAATTGTCTTTTAATTGATACAATGAATAATTAACAAAATACGCTTTTTTAAGTAGGTACATTACTAATGAGCTAGCAAAATATCCTTTTTCATCAGTTGGCTTTTACAATTACAATATCACTAATAATAAAAAAATAAAAAAATAAAACACGAGTCGGATAAAGGATAATAACAATTGTTTCTTTGATAAACATTTTCCTGTCTTTTTTATTATGTATGTGTATTAATTGTAAAGAAAGTTAATTGCTGTATCCGAAAACATATTAAGATTAAAAATACATATTTTCCTGCTGATTCTTACAAGCAGAATAATAATAACTGAAAAGAAATTGAACCTTCAATATAAAACTCATGAATTTGGATTATTATTATTATTATTTTTTTATTATTATTCGTTTCTTTTCATTTTCAATTAAAAAGAAAAAAAAAAAAAAATAGGATGTCCTGACGGTGTTTATATAACAAGCAATGCACACGTTTCCTTTTGTAATTTTCTGATTTTTAATCCGCCTTTAAACAAAATATGTATATATTTTTTTTTTCTTTTTCTCATATTCTTATTAATTGTGATGTGCCCAAACACACATAATTTCGAAATCTGTATGATTTTTTTTTCTTCTTTCGAATATACTAAGTGTATGTGTATACATATATCTGTAAAAAAAATCCTTTACTGTGTGCATACATATTAAAATTATAATTTCAACAATCAGAAAATTATTATTTTGACACGTGTCAAAATAGAAGAAAAAAAATAAAATTCAGACAAAAAGATTATTAAAAATTGAGAAGAAAAAAACATATTTTGCACGTCATATTAATATAAAATGTACCACATAAGAATATACATAAATATGATAACAAAAAAAGAAAAAAAAAAAGGATTTATTTAAATAAACGAAAAAAGGAATAATGATTTTGATGAATTTTTTGTATTCGCGCAAGAGAGAAAAAACAAATTCATTAGAAAACTTCACTTTTATTGCAATTAATTACGATAATTCGGCATTCATCGTTAAAATTATATTTTTTTTTTCTGTTAAAAAAAGGATTTTCTTCCCAATTAACAAAAAAAAAAAATTGGAAAATGATAAAAGTATGAAAAACAAAAAAATCATGATTTTCAACAAGTAAGTTTTTCAATTTAAAATTGAAAAAAAGAGAATTTTGAAAGAAAAAACAAAAAAAAAACAGTAAAATGGAATTAAGCAAAAAGAAAGGAAAACAAATCACCACAAATTATTTCCTATATTACTTCCCTTTTTTCTGTACATATACATATTATGTACATACATATGTACCTATAATATATATGTCCTCATATACTTACACATATTACATTTAATTTTTGGTGACAAGAATCATTTTTGACAGCTTTTTTCTGGTGATGATAAGCATTTAAAAAGCAATTTACTGTTTTTCTTTTTATTGGGAGAAAAGATAAATTTTTCAACACCCTTCGTACATATATAACACATGCAAAATACGCACATACGCACTATATATACATAGTATCTGTAGCAAATATATAGAGACTATAGGTATATATAGTTATTTTATTTTTCATTTAAATTGCAACCAGTTATACTTGAAGTACCCTAAGGATAATACAATAAATTTATACTAGGATATTGATAGAATAGATTACAGGGAGATAAAACAGGGTAAAAAAAGCATTCTGTTTTTTTTTTTTCTTCTTTTTCTTGTCTATTATCTTTTATAGTGATATATTTTGGCATAAGAGAAATTATCTATAAAAAAGAATCTGTTGTAATGACACTAACACAACAATTATCCTTCAGGATATTTATTTCTATTGAAAAATCTTTTTTGTAATGTTAATTTGATAAAAAAATAAATAAAATAACACAGGAACCAAAATAGCTATTTAAAAAAAAGAAAACAAAAATTTTTATTTGAAATAATAAAGAATAGAAAAAAAAACTAGGAAAAGAGGGAGTTATAGAAGTAGAACAAAAAATAAAAATAAAAAAAAAGGAAGATGGTTAACATGGGTAACAACATACACATTAAATTCACGCATCATTTAATTGACAAGTACGGCAAATGAGATGATTATCAAACAATTAAATAAAGGTATGTAAGGCTTATCAGTAAATAAGTACAGTTATATGATGCGTGGAATAATTTTAAAAGCATAATCGTATAATGTTTTATCTTTCTTCTAGGACAAAGTAATTTTTAAGGTGAAACATATGTTTTATCTGCGACAGTATTAAAATAGAGTATAGAAACATGTCATTTCAGATGTAATTCGTTTATCATTTGAAAGTATTTATACAAATCTTGGCTTTTGAACTTGAAAAAAAATCATAAATGGTTATATGTATCTATATTTTTCTCTAAGATCAATCATAATAGTATGCTAGGTATTTAGAAGACTGTCAAATTGGAGAGCTGATTCTCATTTTTAAAAAAAAAAAAAAAACATCCCCTCCCAGTAATTTTTTTTATATGTTTTTTGAGCTCAATTTTTACATCCTATCAAAACAATATTTGTCTCCTGCATTAGCACATTGTATTGGTCATAATAGCTTGAAAAATATGAGAGTTGGAGCTCTCATATTCAACAAAACATAAATTTTTTCCAGCAAATAGGTCTTTTACGCAAAAATTAGTAATTCTCACAGCAGTAACAAACTTCAGAGATACCTATAGTTTTTATTTCTCAAAAAGTGAGTCTGAAATTTCATAGGAATTTTTGCTATCGTTCTGAAAAAAATATGGAATAAGAAAAAATTTAAACATTTTTTCTATTAAGACAATTGACGTTCCGGAAATTTTCTGATTTTCAAATTCGGAATCATGCTGACGTTTATAACATACAATACTTATTCTTTTAACTCATATTTATTCATTAGATTCCTTTCACATACATAAAACGCATAATAAAATATGTATTTTTAATTATGCAAAATTTCAATACAAATTAAAGTCACATGTTCTATAGTATATTTGTATAAAATTAAATATCTTTCTATTTAATTCATCTTAAACTAACCATTAAAGAAGTATCTTTTCACTTTTTTTTCTCTATCTTTTATCTATTATAAACAATTATATCTATAACAAATAGTATACACATACATATATTGTATATGTATATCACACTCTCTACTTTGGCATCTTTTCAAAGAAAATTTCTTCTTTCACTTTTTAAATACACCATTTCTTTTTTTTTCTTTAATTTTTTTCTCAAATATTTGCTTTTTTTTAAGCATTTAGAACTTTTTCATTCAAATTGTATAAGTACACGTTTATATAAACTAAAAAACTTTTTTCTTTGAATTTTTTTTTTTTTTATAGTTTTCTCTTTATATTTTATCACATATTATAGTTATTTTTGAATAATGAAAAATGTTAATACAAAAAAAAAAAGGCCAATAAGGATAAATACCTGACATTATGCGGTGTACTTTTAATGCATTCTCTATACTTGTACTATATATTTATGTGACATGACAACTCATACACATGTAAGGTGTAAAGCAAAAGATATCATGACGATAATATAATGATGAGATGATGATAAAAAAATCTTTATAAATAGCAAAAAACATATATAAGCTATAAAGGTACCTAGACGTACCTTCTGGCGATCAATGCTTAAAAGTTTTCATTATTTTTTTTTTTTTATTTTAAATATAAAACACGAACAGATAAAAGAGCAATAGCAAATTTTATTAGAAAATATAGGTGTAGGCACTTTTTTTTTTTAAATGTATGTATGGGAGCATATAGATATATGAACCTAGTGAATATATGGATAAATAAATATGCTTGATAAAGAAAATAAGGAAACAAGGAGCTTTTCAATTTTCATATTTAAAAAAAAAAAAAATAAATAAAATTCTAAATAAAAAAAAATCAACAAAAGCGATAGTACATACTTGACATTCTTTTCATTTATATTTTTTATTTATTTTTTTTAAATTTTTTCTACTCTATAAAAAAAATTAATATGTATGTGTATAGAAATGTTGACATCTGGACATATAATGTACGTATATACATATGTATGTATATATAGTATGTTAACTGCAGTAGATTTTGCTGATATATGATGAAATGAAATATCTACATGAAAAAAAGTTTATATCCTGACAGATATTATTACCATCCATAATGTTGATGGAATATTAAAAAAAAAAATTTTAAATTAAAAAAAATAATACGTTTCTTTTATTCAAATTGAAATTTATAATATGTGACATACATACATGAAACGCATGAACACTACATAAAGCATAAATTTTATTGCAGTAGAAATGATTACATACATATATATATGTATGTATGTATGTAGTATAAAGATATTTAGCGATTTATAAATATAATAAAAAGTTAAAAAAAAAAAAAAAAAAAAAAAGCTGAAAAAAATTAAAAACCAGATAGAATGTCTTTGAAGATGCTTAAATTTTGAAAAAATCTGAAGCAAAAAATTGTAAAATTTTGAAACAATAACTTTGCCAGTTAATAAACAAAATTCAAAATTAATTCCGACTTCGTTCAGTATCTTTTGAGGGGTACCAAGAATTATAACCAATTTTCGATTTCTTCTTAACCAACTGAAATGTGAATTTTTTGTGCTTATGAAACAATTATTTTTTTAGCAATTATTTTCGTCCTTTTTGAAGGAAATAACCATATAAGGTCAATTGTGACTTTAAAAAAGTGTTCAAAAGAGTTAAAATCCTTATTCAAGTTATCACATAGTTTTCGCAATTAAACAGGAAACTTATTTCTTCATTAAAAATTTGTAAATTATTTATATTTTAATGCAAGTGTTCAGAAGTAATAAAATTCAACACTTTATCAATGACAAACATTTTAAAGGTGTCTTCTTGAACTTGTCCTTCAATTGGTACTATCTATCTTATATCTTATATCTATTTTTAGCAAGTATTTGAAGAATTTTTTTTTTAAATTTTATTAATACTCCTTGAACCCAGAAATTTTTAAGTACTTTTTTTTTCTTGCATCTCTTTCATATTTTTTTTTTTATCTTCACGATTATTTAATTCAAATAACCCACAAAATCTATCTACGTTTTTTTCTTTTTATATCATACATAATTGGTTATGAATTATATTTATTCTTCTAATTTCAGAGATTATTACGCCTTAATTGTTATTTTTATAACAAAAGGACTTGTTAAAGTTACTTCCTGTTATGTTGTACAAATTTTTTTTTTTTATGATATCTAAATTTAGAATCGATATATACATATCTTTTAATATTCAATATCTTCCACTTGATCACATTAAATACTCTCCTGCAATACAGTATACTAGATCATTTGAACAAGTGGTTCAACAAAAAATTTAAAAAAAAAAAAGAGAAAATAATCCTTAGTAAAAAAAACATAAGGAAATAATAACAATTTAGCCTGCGGGATCTATAAAACCCGCTTAAATCCTGTAATGCGGGTTCAGAAAAAAAAAACTTCTTCATAAAGATTTGAGGGTATACATATGTATGTATGTATAGTAAAAAAAAAAAACAGAACTGCTTACACACGTAAACCACAGACCTCCCGATTATCAATCATCATCATATTATAATCCTGATGTGTTGATTTTGTACAAAATCTTCTTTTTTCTTTCATTCCTTATAATAGAAAAATTGTACATAGTAGCATTATATTGTTAAAAAGGAAATTTTTATACTTATTGTTGTATGATTATTTTGAATAAAACGCGTGGGAAATCTCTTACACTTACCAAACTAAAAAAAAAAAAATTTAATAAAGGATAACAAAAAATATATATATATTTTTGAAATAAAATAAATGAAAAATTGCAAGGATCTTAATATAAACATTGAACATAAATAAAAAAAAAACAACAAAAAAAGTCCTTTTCAGGTAATAAATGAAAATCTAAGCATTCTACAAAGAACAAAATAGTGCGGTTAAGTGTATCTTAAATTTGAATGTTGTTTTAGGCCTATGATTTTCAAATAAGATTTTCATTAACATTTTCAAAAAAAAAAAAAAAGAAGTAGAATATTGTCAACTTCACAAAATCATAAAAATGTGGAAGTTAAATTGAAAAAAAAAAAGAAGGATGACAATGTCAAATTGACTTGACTGACTTAACTTAATCTTGTTTACACAAATGATGAACCATTTAAAAAGCCAGGAATTAAAATTTGGTTTTGTATGGTTTAACTATTAACCACTAATGAGATATTTTTTTTTTAATCTTTTTTGCATATGTTTGTGATTATCACCAAAGAATTTTTAAATATTTTCTATACTCATTGTATGACAAAAAAAAAAAAAGGATAATTTTTTTATTTAAATTTGACTTGAAAAGTGGTAAAAAAAAAGTTAGTTAATTCAATACTTTAAAGAAAAAAAAATTGAAAAATGGAATGACTTTTAGATTTGTAAGTCAACAAGTCACAGTAAGAGAAAATAATGTTCTTATTAGCTGATCAACAATATTGTCGAGCTTTTTACGAATATCGTTCCGCAATGATCACAAAAATTATGGGAAAAATCTATAGGCTAGTAATGTGTTAACCAGAAAAAAAAAGCTGTACGACGTGAAAGCTTATAGGGATTAGATTTTGTGATTTTGCTTTACTCTTTGATATATTCAAAATTCCCATTGACCTATGGTGTGGTGTTTGCTTAAGAAGATCATACAGGGTTAAAGGTCAAGGGATCAGTTTTTTTTTCTTTCATTAAAATCTCTTCTATAGTGGTCAAACGATAAAAATAAAAATGAACATTTTGGTGACAACATTCTCTTAAAAAAATGATTTCAGGAAAAAACAAATTTTTAAAATAATAAAAATTAATATAATTTTGATATGAACTCTTAAAAATAATACTTCTCCTATATATCAATACACACATACATAGATACTCTCGTATCTACAGTATGGTCCCAATATAAATAATGGCGAATAGTTGAAAATTTTAATAAAAATTTTTTTTTGTTGAAATTTTCCATCTCTTAAAAAAATTTCCTTTCGAAAAAAAAACAACGCTTTTTTTTTGCACCCCTTCTAGCTTCAAATTCAGTATTGTCCACAATAAAACTGAACACATGGTTGTATTTTGTTAAAAAAATAATTTTATTGTAAATTCAAATACAAAAAAAAAAAAACAAAAAACCAAAAAAAAAATATATATATTTTTAACGTTACAGCAGATGTTTAAGTGTTGGAAAATACTTGAAAATTTATATTGTTTTGATTTTTCAAAATACACGAGTGTGTTTTGTATGGAAAAAGTATGGTAAGTACCAGTAAAATCAATGTGGTTCCAATAAAAAAAAAATTTTTTGCCTTTGAAACCCCAGTTAATGAAAATCGTAGAAAAAAAATTATTTTGGAAAATTTATTTTAATAAAATGAAAATATAAATTTTTTTTTTAAATTAATTTTTTTCAATTGAAAATTTTTTTTATATGTGATAATTCAATCATTTTGTTAACTGAACTATTTTTAATGATGAAATTAGTCAAAGTTACAGATTTCTTAGAATCAAAATAATTTGAAAATTTCAAAGCAAATAAAATATGAGATATATGTATGTATAGTGTGTAAAGTATATGTAGATGAAAATTTACAAAATATGATAATTTACACCATGAATACAAGCATATCACTACTCTGTTTGTAAATTATCTATTTTTCTGTATACATATCTACAATCTGTACATGTGATTATGTGAATTATGCTTGAATCTTTTTAATAATTTAACTTTATAGTAACTTATAAACTACTTTTTTGTTTATTCATAAAATATATTATATTGTCCATTATTTTATTTGATTCATTTAATATTCTCTCTCTTAAATAAATATTTTTTTAAATTATTCAATCCACTTAATTTTCAGCCACCATATCCGATTTAATTTAAAACTGTCGAGTCGAGAACATTTTATTATTGAATGCGCCACCGCCAGTTCGTGATGAGCACTTGCAGATACTTTTAAAAAAAAAAAATAATAAATAAAATAAAATAACGTGCGAAAATAAAAAAAAAACGTATTAAGTATCTCATAACCTACGATTTCATGGATTCTTCTTGTTAATTTTTTTTTTTTTTTGTTTGGTCCCCGTGTCATCAATGATCATTATCATATGATGAAAACTTATTTGTATGTACAAAAATTGTATAAAATTAATATAGGGTTGGGGTTGTAATATTATCAATAAAAAAATATTAACTATATACAATTTATCTATTTATGATTGTATACTATATACGAAATAAAAGATACAGATACATATCGTAATATTTTAAATAATTCACATTTATTGAAAAAAATAAAGTAGGTAGTAGTTATATTATATTATAGCGTATTAAAACGGACATGAACGTTATTTACAATATTTTTTGTATAGAAAAAATAAAACGTGCTCCAATTTCCCACATCCTATATATAATACACATATGTATATGTACAGATATATTATATGTATATGTACGTTCATCCATATTTCTCAATTCAGTAGCAGCAGTTTATATTCAAAAGTGCTTTACGTTTTGTCATTTTTGATTGACGTTGAAGATCTCTTGAAATTCTGAGAGCCTTCTTATGAAGGTCGATTGTATATAAGAATACGTTCATTTAACAGGTAAAAAAAAAAAATTGAAAATAAAAAAAAAATATATATAGGTGTTTTCCAATAGGATAAAAAGTATGTATATGTAAAAAGCATATACATACATATACGCCATATACACTTGGATGTAAATTCATTATTCACATATATGTACATATCGTATTCATAATTCTGATATTTCATATTTTTATTGACAATGAACGTTATTATTATAGTATGTACTTTCATCATAGGTATAGGGTATACTTACTTTAAAAAAATGTACTTCCGTACAATTTTATTTAAATTTGAATGATGTTTTAAAAAGCCATAGTTCTCAATATTTTTTTTTTTAAATGTTTTTCCATATAACACAAGAACTTAAATGTCAATTAACATTTTTTTTTAAAAATAGACTTCATTACTATTGTTACACAAAAATTTAATAACAATCAGTCTGAATATTGAACAACACAAAAAAAAAAAATAAAACATCAAATAAAAGTGGGCTTTTAAAAAAAAACCAATTAATTATGATCTTAGATGCTAATATACTACATAATATGTACTACATATATGTATATAAGTATGTATGTAGGTAGACACTTACCTGTGTTGGTGTTAAATGAATTAAACTTGCTAAATGTTCTCTTTCTGGTGCTGATAAATATCTTTGTTGTTTAAACCTTCTTTCCAATTCATAAACCTTTAAAAGAACAAAGAAAAGAAAAAAAAAACAGAAACATTTTTAATAATTCGGTTCAATAATTAAATTAAGAATTTTTTAAGCAATTTTGAACGATGACAAAAAAAAAACAAATAAAAAATATTTTTCTAATTATTTTCTCAGTTGAAAGAAAAAATAAACAAAAAAAAAATACTGACATTTTTAATTGGAATATTGTTTTTTAAAAAAAAGAAACAGGGACGGCATGTATTATTTATACAGAAAAACATCAGTTTCCTTTTTTGTTGATTTAACAAGCTGTTTGTATTTTACTCAAGGGACATTGTTCTCTTTTTTTTTTTTTTTGTGTTTTTTCAATTTAATCTTTTCAATTATTAATGCTATGTAATTTTTCTTTATTTTATGAAATTTTTTTAAATTTTCATTAGCCAGTTATCGAAAAAGTCTGTGAAAATAATTAATGACGATGTACATATGAAAATACATTTTAATAAGTATAACAAAAGTATATACATACATATATGTATGTATATATGTAGAAATACAATTTCCTCTCAGAGATCTTTTTTTAAATTGATTAATTGAACCTATAACTTAACAAATCGTGGAAAAGATATTCTATTGAAAAAATGTCTATATTTTTGTTTAGTCAATTTGTTGAAATGACACATTCAGACTTTAAATGAACTTTTTTTCTGGAGCAAAAAGGTATAACTGTTTAAAATCTCATTTAAGGTTAGGTCGAAAATAAGATTTAACATGTCAAAATGACGTTTTGTTCCTCAATGACTCTGTCGATCCTGTTGAATTTAAAATTAGCCATCAGTGTACGAAGTGGTAAGTCTTTCAATATTCCGTAGTCTACTAGAGTCCTCTTTTAAAATATGAATGTATAGAATGTTCTAATGAAACTATTTTAAAATACTCTTACAATATGACAGAAATTTATTGATGAAAAATTTTGAAAAAAAAAAAAAACAATTCACTATTCTCAAAATTTAGCTATAGAAAAAAGAGGTTGGTAGGTTGCGCCAGTTATATTAAAAAATTTAGGACTACCCCCGATCAAAGCTCAAGTTAACTTGTGAAAAACAAGATCTACACAGGGCTTGTAGGGATAGGAGGAAGGAGATGGAGATCCTGTGTGTTATTGTCCGGAAGTCCTGGAAAATTTTCAAATTTCTCTTTAAACTAGAAATTCTAATACTTCATTTTCATATTGGAAATAAAATAACTAAAAAACTTTGTATAATTTCCTTTTCCTTGTCAATGTTCCAGAAAAACAAAGTATATATATACGTATACATATGTATATTCAATTTTTTTTTTTTTATATTACAGAAACTCATTATTTTGTTCTGAAATAACAACAAAAAAATTCAAGAACTTTTACCAAGATCAACACGAATAATATTTTAATTTTCTCAGCACGTGTATATTAAAGTTCAGATAATAAAAATTAAAAAAAAAAAAAAAATTATTTTATATTGCAAAAAAGATATCAAAAAAGTTTGAAGTTGAGTTTCTAAGTTTTGTTGTAGTGAACCAGTTTTATTTTCTTAATATTTCCTTGGTTACCACATATTTAAGAAGAAAAAGTTTTTTTTTTTTATTTCGATAAAACAATATAAAAACGAAAGATCCTTATTTTTACATTTTATTTTTGTTTATGTGTTTGTGTGTGTTTCTACTTATTAATCTTTTTTTTTTATTGTTGTTGTTTTGTTTTACTTTTATTCAGTCCATTTAAGTATATACGTAAACAAAAATTTGTTTTATTTTTATATTCCAGCTTCATTTCTCATACATATAATATTTACATACATACAATTTTTATACATAATTATATTTTATTTCTTATATTCTTCTTAAAGTTTGTGTGAATGAAAAAAAACGTAAATGATTCAAATATATGTACATAGAACCCTTACGTTTTACGTAAATACATATACATTGATATGTGTAACGATATAAATACTTTTACGTATGTATATACATATTATTTGTATAAATTTTGTGTTTTCATTGTTTTTGAAGATTTGTTAAAATATTATTTTGAAAATGAAGGAGAAACATTTCCAAAGAAACATAGACTAAGGATATTAAAGCCCTTTTTCTTGTCCGTTTCCTATATTTATTATAAGAATGTTTCTACATATGTATATGTACAATGTATTTTATATAATTTATTTATACGGATATAAATGTATATAACTACTTATGTATATACATATATATGAAAATTTAAACGTAACTTCGTAACATTTTATTATTGTTTGTATTAGTTTGAAAACTTGGCATCTCGAGTGCTTTGTAAATAGACATTCTGCCATATATGTGTTTTGAGGGATATAAAATTCTTAGATATTATTCTAACTTTATTCCTACCCTTAACTACCAATATAAATTTATTTTATTTTATTTTTAAATACAAATTCTAACTGCTTCAAAATCTTTTTTTTTTGTATTTTATTCTTTTTTTTTGTATTTTATTTATTACTTTCTAACATATAATGAAAATAAATAAATAATAAAACTAATTTTTTTAATTATAAAATAAAAGAGGTTAAGTTTTAATTTTTAAATTTACAATTAATCAATAATCAAAAATTTTAATAAAGAAATTTTTTTCTGACAAAGAATAAATTTCATGTCAGAGAATCAGAAAATTCAGTCATAAAGTTGTATTAGTGAATTTCAAAAAACTACATATCTGTGATGTGATTTTTCTCATCTAAAACGCTGAATTAAGTGTAAAAATTTGTTAATTATTTATTAGTAAATTGTTTAAAGCTTTGACTTTTTTTTTTTTGTAGAAACCAAGCAATTAAAAGTTCGGCCTTGTCCTATTAAACAATTTTGTACAGTTTAATTCTAGACACCCTGTTATTATTTTTAATAATTATTTTCTGTATGACTATTTTTTTTTTTATTAAAAACAAAATTTAAGCCTATCGAAATTTCAATGATATATCTAGAAAATCACTTATAAATCCTTTAGTGAAAAATTTCACACGGGACATGTAAAAGTAATTCAAAATATTGAAAAATAACAGATATAATCGATTCAGGCTATTGAATAACTATGGATTTTAATTAAAATCAATCTAAAAAATTTCTGAATGGGTATAATTAAATAAATATTGAATCATATTGTCACAAAAATCAATCATCTTTTCATTTATTTATTTGTTTTTTTTTTTTTAAATACAAATATTATATTGGCAGTCAGAAAATCAAATATGAACATTGCGTCATTTAAAATCAATTACCATACACACACACTGACATATTCACAATGTAGATATATATTGAATAAATACAGGTAACATTTATAAATGGTTTTTCAAGTAATCGAAATGCAGAAAATTGACATTTCCTAGATAATAATAATAATAATATATAAATATGTGTACATATCTGCAAAATCAATATAAATATAGATTGTTAATGAGAGAATCTACATATTTAAAATTTTGTATCTATGGCATCTATATACATATTATATGCAATATGTATAGGATATTTGAATGCATTAAGTCTATAATATTATATTTGCAATATTGTTTATTTGTATAAAGTAGGTGCAAATATGACGCATATATTAAACATTAAATACATAGTATATATATATTTATATATATACACATAAATATATATTTATATACTTTATTCAGCCTTTATATTTGCTGCATTCATGATGCATGTATTCGTCCATCATCGCATATACGGGTATATTTGATTTTCATTGATGCAAATCGTATGTCGCATGTTCGTAAACATCATGTACAAAAGTACAAAAGTATGTATGTGATTATGTTTATGCACCAGAATTCAATATTTGAAATATATTTTTGTCAATAAAATAAATCATAGAAATACTGCTTGTTCCTTTCAAAATATGTAGATACAAAATCTTGATTTAATTTATATTTCAAAACAAACATATTTGACAAAATTAAATAATAAAATCTATCTTTAATACTTTTTAAAAAAAAAAAAAAATTCATACATCAGACACTTAAAGAATTTTCTAACAAATTTTTGTTTATTAAAATTTTATCCAATTTTCATTAGACTTGAAAAATATAAGTATCCATATATGTATCTTTTTTTTTACTAAAACTTTGAGAAAAGCATATTATCAAATAAATGTAATTGACTTCTTATGTAGCGATTTTTATTTATGTAAACTCGTAATATATTGTAGTTTACTTTCTCTATTATGAAAAAAAATAAAAAATAAAAAAAAAATAAAATATTTGTTCAGTGCATATTAGAAAATGATTATATACAGTATACATAATGGCAAAAGTAAATAAATTTTAAAATATTTATATAAAAATAAAAAAATAAAAGTTGAACATTTTAAAATATATGATATGTGAGTACGTGTATATGTTATACGTTTTAAAAGATTATTTATTCTTCAAAAAACAACAAGGGGTACTTTTTTTTTAATGTTACAGGTCTTGTTTTCTTAAAATCTGGAAAGTCTGAAGGAAATATTGGATTTCTCTTAAATACAATTGAAAATTATTAAAATCTATTTTTTTTTAGACAATATCAGTGTGAATCTTAGAGATTTGGATCAAAACGAAAATTAAGCTTTTTTTTTTGGTCAGAATGACTTTCTTATTAAAACTACGATTTCGAAATTTTTGGAATTTTCAGTTCTTATATTCCAGAGAGATGTTGCGAAACACTTTATAGTTCCACTGTCATTATCAAGATTGGATTTATATTGATTTCTAAAAATTATTAGAATATTCAAACCGTTTTTATTTTCCACTGTAAAAAGAAAATAATACCAACAATATGGAGGTTTGAAAAGACGTATATGTACCTTTCAAAATTCTACTGGAAATAGACATTTTGAAAACTTTTCTATTGATTTCAAAATTATCCTAAACGAAGCAAAGAAAAGATACTTTTTTATAGTCTTTTTTTTTCTCAATATACTTAATAAAATGTAGTTAAAAATTAGATCACTACGCTTTTCAGCATTCTCAACAATAAAAGTAAAAGCACTCTTTTCAAGAAAAAGGATTATTATACAATTTTACCGAGACAACCTTGACAAGCTATCGTCTCAGTGCTTTAGACATTGACTTTTCAAAAAGAGCAATAAAGTAAAAATTTAATTATGAAATCGAATTTTTGTATATCAAAACAGAGGAAGCTAGATACATAAAATTTATTTTCTAAAAATCCTAAATTAAGTTTGAAATTACTCGAAATAGCGGTATATTTTAGGTAGGATTTTGTCATTGTTAGTTAATTTGTTCTGTTCGATTGTTACACTCTTTCCAAATGATGATAAAAACAACAATTACATTCAAATTAGTTAAGAAATCACATTAAATCAAACAAGAAAAAAAAAAACATGAAAAATACAAATTTTTTGATTTAGAAAAATGATAAAACACGAATAATTTTTGTACACGTATCGAAAAACATAATAAAAACAAAAATTCACAACAATGAATTTATTTTGTACATTGAATTAGACTCCAATTGAAAGGACTTTACCATCATAACAATTTTATTTTTGAAATATTAAAAAAAAAAACACAAGAAAATAAGAAAAAAAAAAACACACATTTTTATAAACATATTCTAAATAATATAAGAACATCTCAAAGAATCGTGCCTTTGAATAACAATTCAATAACATAAGGACATGCAGTAGCAGCAAAAAGATTCATCTGGGTCACGTACAGCATCAACTGCACATACATATATCTATACTCGTATATGTACATAAAATATATTTCTGTATGAAAGGAATAGTATCTGAACAACATCGATATATACTATATATATTTTTTTATTAATCTAGCGAATAATAATGTCTTCATTTTTTATTCAATACTTTTTTTTTTTTCTTTCTTATTTTCATTTATTTTTCCCCCCCTTTTTTTACTTCGTGTTCAAACATAAAAATCTAACGAATTTATTTATTATTCTTTTATTGGTTGTTATTAAAGAATACGATTCGTATTTAATTTTAGTTAAGATTTTTATTTTATTTTATTTTTTTTTTGTTATTTTGTTGTTGTATGTTTATCATATATACCCACATTCGAGCCATGAGAGAAATAAGAAAATCAAAAGAAAATCCGCAAAAAAACAGCAAAAGGAGTTTGTTGTTATTTTTTTCCTGTTTTTTTTTTTTCAATTTTGGTTCAAGATTTTGCTGATAAGTTTTAAAATGGTACATTCATACATTTTTTTTTTACTTCTTTATACCATTTAATCGTTAAATCATCTTAGAAATTACTTTTAATCAAGATAAAATGAAACAGAGAGACCGGATATTGAAGTTGAAGAACACATGCGCTATGCAAGAATTATACATATACATACAAACGAATATTTATTTTTTTTTTTTTCTTATTTTAAAAAGTAGAAAAATACAGTAATTTAGGGGGTGGAGGAAGTATAAAGTTCAATTGATATGATTTTTTTTTATTGTTCACATTAAGTATATATAGAAGTAAATTTTTTCAATTTATCCTTTTATCATTTTTATTGTAAAAAATAAAGTTTACTTACAAAAGAAGAAGAAGAATAATAATGAAGAAAAGAAAAAAAAACTTTAAGATTATTATAGTGTCTTTTTTATATACATACATACATACATTTTAAAATACATAATACTAACCTGAGCCTGAGTAAATAACACTCGTCTTTTTCTTCTTTGAGCTAAAGGAAATTGCATTGGCTTTGTGTCAGTGACACCGCATCCAGCCAGACTTCCCATATTACTCATTGCATGTCCCATTGAACCACCCGCTGAACTTCCCATTAATCTTGAGACTGTGAAAGATGAAAAAAAAAAAATTGTTTAAAGTAAAAAAAATAAAAAAATAAAGGAAATGTATAAAATTTAATTGAATTATAAAAGAAAAATTTCAAAAAGTTAAAAGAAAATGGAAAAGAAAAATAAAACGGAAGGAATATATTGAAATTTCTTATAATAAAATATTTGCATCCTATATATGAATCATTTAATTTTGCTTGAAAATAAATTAAGAAAAATATAATTCTGCTATGCGAAAAGATAAACGAGTAATAAATTAATATTTCCTTTCATATTTTGAAAAAATTAAATTAAAAATGAATTTGTTATTTTTATAGATACTTTCATGAAAATTTGAAGGAAATTTTTGAAATTTGTCATGTTTGTGTTTTAACAATAATTATCAAGGTGGATTTATTAGTACGAAAAAAATGTTAATAATTAGTACGTGAATTAATAAATTTCTACTTATTTAATTTTGAAAATTTACAAAAAAATAAATTATTTAAATTTCAGTTCTATCTCAATAAAAACAAAATTTTCTTTTCAGGTGTAATTCAAGGAAATTGCGCTGTTCAAGATCCGGTAAGTCATTTAAATTAATTTTCTATTGCAATATTTTAAAGAAGGCCTTTATCATTTCGAAAATAAAACTAGAAATTGTTCTCCAAAAGCCTTCACTTTGAATTGTTCTAGATTTGTCCAAAAACCTATATTTCGAAATTCGTCAAGATTTTTTGTAAACAATGAAGATATCAATATTCATAAATTTTTTTTTTGGTTTTTTAGAATTTATCAGTTTATTTCTAGCTTATAGTATTTCTAATACTAATCAAATGGCTACTAACTGCTTTTTTTTAAAATTGTTGTAGTGCAAAAATGTATAAAAATTCATAAATAATTATGTACGTTTTCAACTAACGAGAAAAATTAGTTTCTTTTTATACCAATCATCGTATGATGAATAACCAACAAAGTCAAAAAAAAAAACAAAAAATTAAAGTAACTTTTCCTTCTTTGTTTAAAAAAAAAAGTCAATTTTCCGTATAATTTTGATTTCCCCTTATTTCTTCCTTATTAATTGACTTTAGTATCTTCAGTTAAATTCTTGTATAAATTAGAATTTTCATCTCGTCATCATTTTCATATTTTAATAATCTTTTACCAATATCACTTTTTTTTTTTCTTTCACAAATTTAATTTTTATCATTGTCAACATTGTTCATGCTTTTTTTCTCTATAACCCATCTTAATTTTTTTTTTTTTTTTCATTATTTTTTATCATGTTTGTCTTCGAAAAAAAAAAAGTTTGCTAAGCACTTGAATTTTTTAAAAATAGTGCTACCGTTGCAATTATAATCATCTTATAAGATCATACTCTCTTTTCCATATACATACATACATATTTTTTTTTTTTTTAGATATGAGTATACATATATCCTTTTTTTTAACTACAATACTGTCGCATACATCATTCAATCATCCCCTTATTATTATGTTATATTAAATATTACTATTTTTTGAATTTTTTATCAACATATTATATTAGATTGCTGTTATAAGTATCTATGTATCTTTATAAATATTATGTAACGTATTGAAATTTAATGCAATTTCATCAAATTTTCATTTTTTTTTTTTTAAAGTCTAATGTACGCTATTACAGTTGAGTATTTTGGAATATTTATACTGCAATATGACAATTGTTTAGCAATATCTTGACCCTTCTGAATTCAATTAAATAACATTTTATGACTTTTGTTAAATTCTAAAGAAAGTTTTCTTTCTTTTTTTTTTTTCTTTAAAATTGAAATCCTTTTTCTTATAATTTTACATTTGAATTTCCAAAATGAAGTTTTGCTTTTGGCTTTTCTAATCTTAGCTTAAGATCTATTTTGTATATCATTGATTTACTAACATTTTAATCGAATTATTTCTAATAACTTTACAGGATTCATAACATTATTTAAATTTAAAATAACACCGTATTGTACACAAAGACTTTTGAGTTTCCATTCAATTTGCCAAACATTTTTTAAATATTTTATTCCAGCTTTATCAAAACTATTTTCATGGAATTTTTAAAGTTTTTTCCGAAGGACCTTAATGTACCACGAAAAACACTTTTTGAAGAATACAATGAAGTACAAATGTCAATATATCCTTTTCTAATCATTTTTTTTTTTCAATTTCGATGCAATAGAAATTGATATTCATTTAAAACAAACAGCTAATTTTTCACTATTTACTCATTTGTCATGATTCAATATATTACACAATCCTCACTTACATTGCTTTTGCCACGTATTTATTACGACGATACGGATTCTTGTTAAATTCTAAAGTGTAGTACTTTTTTTTTTTCATTTTCATAATACGATTCTTATATAACAAATCAAAAAATAAAAAAAAGAATTTCTATAGAAAATAAAATGGTAATGTAATTTGATACTAATTTTATTGCCTAAATAGCAAAATTGACTTATTTATTCTTCTCTGTATACTTTTAACGTATTGAGAAATTAAGTGGATAAATATAGACTTTCATATAAGATATAAAAAAAAATAAATGGTGATAACTTTAACAAGGATTAAATTTCATTTGAACCTTTTCCATCTTTTTTGAATTGCCTACAAAGGTTAGATTTCAACCTGTTTTAATCAAGTTTTTGACGCTTAAACCCAATATAAAAAAGTAATAGGTAAATCATCCGATAACTTTTTTGAAGATTATCCTGCGTTAAAGGATTAAATAATATTCCTTTTTGTTTTTTCAATGATAGTTAAAAAAGTGTTTTAATAAAGGTGTGAAAATTTTCTGATCTTTAAAATAATATTTCCAAGATATCAGTCAGCGTAAAACATGATTTCATACAGAAACATATTTAAAAACGCAGAAATTGTATCTTCTTTTTCGATTTAGATCTCAGTCTCGTTTTAAATATTATTTATATGATATAATCTTAATTTTTACTAAAGTTATTCATATAAAAAGCAATCAGTTAATCAAAGAACAATTTATTAAATCAAATTTGACCACATAAAAGCCCTTCAACATTATAAATTAACTCCCATGTATCTTTATTTCTCCCTTTAAATAGAAATGAAGGGATAAAACATAACATACATAAATGTATGTATCTAAAAAGATTTTCTAAAATTTTTTTTTTTTTTTTTTTTTTTTGTAACTGTGAGAGTATAATCATGTATTTTATTGTATTCATTTTTTTTTTATTTGAATTGATATATTTTAAGTATAAAAATAACGATGGTAACTGGTAGCTGATGCTTGATTTTAAGCGACTTGATGATGATGATGACGATTTTTGATTTTATTTAAATAAGCAGCAACGGCAACCCTCAATTTTCGAATACAAATATTTATTTATGCGCTAAATAAACTTCACAAAAAAAAAGGTAAAGAAACGAAAAAAAAAAAGGAAAATGGTACCTATATGATAATGGAGTCAGATTAAATTTAAGTACAAAACGAATCGTATATATTTGAATTGAAAGAAGAAGACAAAAACAAAAATTAAATATTCACATAGTGAAAAGATATTTTTTTAATGGCTTTCATTTGTATCTATATAGGATTTGAAATTTTAAGTAAAAGTTTCAAATTTCTTTGTTTTGTTTTTTTTTTTTTTTTTCATAATATAAGTATTTTTTTGATTTACAAATTTTTTTTGTTTTAAATTTAAAAAGTGAAATTTTAAAGCATTTGTTATGAAAAAAATTAAAACTATTTTTCAGATTAGATGCATCTTTATCTATTTTTAGTTAATTCTTTATCATTTACATACCCTGTTTGTTTTTCTTCTTTTTTTTTTTTTTTTTAATTACTAAAGTAAATTTGAAAAAACTGTGTGTTTAAAAAAATGTAAATCTTGCTAATCTTTTCCACATTTTTCTCTTTTTTAAGTTCAAACACCGATGTACAAAACTTATAGATAATTTTGCTTTAACATTTTCATTCAAACAAGTGCGCTTATTGAATAAATTGTTGATTAACTATCATTCTTAGAAAATTTATTAATAATCTAATTCATTTCAATAAAAATGAAAAGAAAATAATAGACCTTAATAGTCTACTCATTAGCTTTGATTCATGCTAATTAGCAAGCGTGGTTAATGAAAAAAAAAAAAAATGCAAGAAAAAATAAAAATAAAACTCATTTTGAAAAACTTTAAAAAAAAAATTTAAATAAATATTGATTGACGGTTAGTGTCCAAATTTTCTACATTCTGAAATTGAAAATCTTAGGTTTGAAATCGCTCTGAAATCTGTTTAGCTTTAAATGAAAGCTCCATGTAGTTTGCATTACACCGCGATGTGTAATGTGTGAACAGAAAAAAAAACAAATTAACAATGGAATATGAGAATTTTCAATTTCAATATATGTATTCTAAATCAATCATTTACTTAAAATCTTTCTACATGAAAAAAAAAACTATCAACCTGTTAAAATATTTTGAAAAATCATAAAAATAATAAAATCCTTTTTCTTTCTGTTTTGTTTTTTTAATCAAATTCCTTTGAAATACACTTTAAATTCCTTGAGAAAATGGACATATGTGATACACCATACATTCAATATATACATATCTCAAAAAAAAACAACATAAAACACTTTGAATAATTCCTGAAACAAATATTTATATTTTATAATAGAGTCCAAACTCTTCCAATATGCTCTTGTTTTTTTTTTTTCGTTTTTATCCTCAACTATCTATATATCTATCGATAATGCATATATATGTGTTTATTATATTGAACACATTATCACCACAATTTTTTTTTTTTTTTTTTTTTTTCAATTTCATACATCAAAAAGGGTGTTTTTTATTTAAAGAGAAAAAAAAATCTAAAAATATTTCAATTTTAAATAAAATGGGATTTTGATGAAAAAAAAAATCTAATACAATAGTAGCTCAACACATACATATATATACATAATCACGTACGTATACACGAAAATGAATTAAGATATTCTACTATTTGTGCTTCTTCAAAAATTTGATGTCCAATATTTTTCTTAACATATTATTTTTTTTTTATTTATTTTAAAAATATTTTTATTTATTTTATTTTATTATATTTTTTTTCCCTTAGTCATGTGAATATCTTATACTGTATGATGACGTTTATTGTACGTGTTTATATAGAAAGATATTAGTCCATACCGTTTTTCATGATTTTGCTTTCTTTTCCATTTTTACAAATTCCATATAGTATAAAAGAATATTTGTGAAAGAAAGTTCAGAAATAATAATATTTACTTAAGAAAAGGACAGTTTGAATCAAGAAAGTAAACAAACCATTTGGAAAATAACAAAAAAAAAAAAAAAATAAGTAGAAAGAAATGATGTTTTCTTTTCATCATCAGACAGATAGAGTTATATGTATTTTTGTCATTTTATTTTTCATCGAAGAAAAACAAAATGTGAAAATTAAATAATTGAAAAAATAATTCAAAAGTTTTGAATTTAAAGTTTGAAATTTTTCACTTCAAAATCAATATTACTTTTTTGAATTTTCGATAATAAAAATAGTTCCTTTTATACGAGTATCTAATCTATCTGTAATCTAATGAAAACATCTTTTGATTGATTTTTATAATATCTGAAATGCCTTTCTAATTATTTTTTTGTTTTTCTCAATGAAAACATTTATTGAAATTAATGTTGTTTTTCTTTTTCAAATAAAGAAAAAAAAAAGTTCTAATTTTTCTATATGTGCTTAATTGTTTAACAATCAACAAAATATCTATCTTTTTTTTTTGCTGTATTCACATACAAATGATATACGATAATGCATACTATGTATATAAAGATCTTCTATACTTATATCTTCTCATATATAATTTCAAAAACGACGTTTTGTTTTACTTGAAAGTAGTTTGTTTACTAAGCACTTAACGTCTTGAAGGTAAATTCAAATAAAAAATTAATTTTTATTCGTTATATTGTTTTTTTTTCTGTATTTTTTTTTTTTTTAATAATTTATTCCTCAATTTTTTTTCATATTTTTCTTTCTGTTTTATTGTTTAACTACCTTAAGCTATGTAAGCTTTGTTATTATTATTTGTCAAACGAACAAGTTATGTGTATTTAGTATTTTTTTTTTTTTATATTTCTTTATTAATTTTGAAAGTCATTAAAAGTATCTGAATATTCAAATACAGGGCTCCGTCTTTAAAATCTACTTTGGATAAAAAATATTAAGAATTTAAAAGAATATAAAAATCATCCTAATAGATGGAATTTCACTATAAAGAATTTTGTTAATATAGTAAATCTTCTAAGGAATATCTTTTCCCAATGTTCAAGTTCGAAAATACGCTAAGAAGGAAAATGTCAACATTTGTAACTTGTGCTTCAAAGAGAGTTTTAAAAAGATTGACGAAAAGAATATCTTGCATGAACTTTAACCTAATCATGAAACTTTCACATGAAAAATATACAAGAAAAATTTTCAAATTACCCTGCACTATCTTCTTTAGCTTTTTTGTTTTTTTAGTTATTATCCTAACCTACTGTACATATGACAAGTGGGTGTTTAGGAAGTTATGTTGTTCCATATAACATAAGTATACCTGCTGCATTATATCAATATATCTTTAAATCTGTAACTTAACGACATTTAATATTTTTTGTATAAAAAAAAAAAAATATCCATTTAATAATCATCAATCACTGCATTTACAACAACAAAGACATATTAGTAATTATCGTCAACATCCTCAATTCATTATATTATTTTTCATGAGATCACATAATTTTTTCATAATTGTACACGTTCAAATTTAATTGTGATTTTTCAAATCAAATCAAATATCGATATCTATACAAATAAAACTTTTCTGAAAAAAAATAACAACAACAACAACAAAAAAAAAAACCACATCAGTTAACTTTTATTTACATTCCATCAAAACTTAAACATTTCATTTATTTTTCAAAAATGAAATGATGACAATCTTTTCTTTGCAAGGTAACTTTTAAATCTATATAAATTCTGTGTTCGTATATGTATACATATTAGATATTATATATAAAAAAAAAATTTTTTTTTCACCTATTTAAACGTATATTATTTTACCTTGTATGCTTAAAAGAAGAAGAAAAAATTATTAATAATAATAATCAAATATTGAAATGTTGATCTATGCTGTCAAGGTATATAAAAGTGATGACTGATGTGATTTGTTGCTTTTGTAATGTGATTCCATTATATTATTTGTTATTATTTTTATTTGAAAAAAATTTTTTTTCTTATTTTCTTATATACATATTTCATTTTTGTTTTTTGTTTTTTAATTCCTTTTGCTTGTGTTATGATATTTACTTCTGAACAATCCAGGGTTTCCAAAAGAATGCTGTGTCATTGGATATTTAAGAAAGTTCAAAGAAACTTTTTTTTTTCTCTTATATGTTTTGATGATTTGACAGCACCTTCTTTAAAAATGATATGGTTTTATGGTTAACATAAAAGAAAACACAAAAAAAAAAAAAAAAACGTAGAAATCAGATGAGAAGTATTCAAGAAAAAATAATCAAGTGACAAAATAAAATCTTGAAGAATGAAATTCTTTGAGGAATTTTAAATCAAAATATTGGTGAAAAAATTTTGATTACAAGTTTTCAGGTTAACCAAAATCATCTACCTATACGTGGTTTACATTTGTTAAGAAAAACAATAATTTTTTTTTTAAGAATTTTTGTGTTTATTTAAGGAAAACATTTTTGAAATATTCAAGAAAACTTATGCTCACTTTATCCTTTTTTTTTTTGAAAGCGTCAAGAAGAAACTTGATCAGCTTTAAAACACATTAGAAAAAAACATTTTTTTTAAATAGGAATTTTATTGTAATCATAATTGAAAATAAAACAGCTCATTGTGTAGGCTTCAAAGCGTAAAATTTGAAGAAAAAGAAGAAGACAAAGCCATAAAATACCACGGAAAATCAATCTGCCTAAAATATACATATATTAAATGTGGTAAATGAAAAATTCGAAGGTGAGTTTCAAAACGTAAAAAGTTTTCATATCAACTGCAAACGCCGGATTTGAACGCCATCGAGAGTAAGATTTGATTCCAATAAAAAATCACAAACAATCAATTCGACAGCATTCACAATGGAAACCATTTTTAGATTTTTTTTTTTTAATAATTCCAAAAAAATATCCTGTTTTATAGTAAGATAATCTATGAAAATGTTCATACAATATTTTATTTTAAATATAATAGAATTCAATTTATTATTCTAATAAAATCTTTTCAATAAATTCAAAATCAGAAATGTAAATAAACATCGATATTTCGATTTGACAATAAAAAAAAAAAAAAAGAAAAAAAAGAAAACAAAAGTCATTCGAAACGTATTATCATTATTTTTTTACTTTTTATCCTGAATAATTTATATCGTTATAAAAGCTGTATATATACATATGTGTGTGTAAGATTAAATGTATGTGTTCAAAAGGATATTTACAAAATTCAGGATATTTTTTTTTTACAGAAATTCATTTAATAAAAATAAGCAAAAAAAATAATAATAATAATAATAACTCATGAACAATATATCCTGATGTATAAATCAAAATCAGTACGTTATAATCAAACACATTAAACGTAAATTTATTCCTGAATTTTATATGTACGTATATAGAAATATAATGTATATAATTTTTAAAAGGAAAAAAAAATAACAACTTTGCTAAAAAATATATGATTTTTGTTTAACCGTTGATTTACGTATGTAGGTATATATGTATCTATGTACATCCGGTACATAAATTTTTTTTTAATAGATACTATACTCCTATACTGTATTTTGTATCCTTATTCACTAATGAAATATGCATATAGATATACCTATATATCCTACAAAAATATATATAGCACACACACAAAAAAAAAAAAAACAAAAATTACAATCAAATAAGCACTGTAGGGATAATAACAATAAAACAAGATTTATCCTTCATTTCAATTTATGATTTTTTTTTTTAAATGTTTTCTTTCTTTTTTTTTTGCAAAAAGATAGCCATATTTCCTTACTTTTGGTTGCTACCATCCACCATTTTTTTCCCGCTCATGAATATATAACTACATACATATGTATATGTATATACAGTATAAAAAAATATATAGCAGATGTATACACACAATACCTGTCTACGTATATATGTATAATATATAAAAATATCCTTGTTTTTTTTTTTACATCGCTATACAACAACAACAACAAAAAAAATGAAAAAAATAAAAGCTATACAATACATACATATAGTATGTGCATATGTATCCTTATATTTTTATTTTATATCGTGATTTGTTTGAGAATTGAAAAAAAAAAAAAAATGAGAAGAAAATCTATATCTGTCTGTTTAGCCCAAATATGTATAGTAAGGAATTATAAAGCTCTAAGCTAACATTTATGTAAGCATAGAAAATAAATCCCGAAAATAAAATAATAAAAAGATAAAAAAGCAAAAATATTAAAAGGAAAAAAAAAAAAATTTTCCAGGAGAAATCATCATGATAAACTGAAGAATTGTAATAGATTTTATATCCTTATTGTATATTCCCCAAGCTTTTGGGGGATATTTTGTAAGATGTATAGGATGAGAAACGAAAACAAAAAAAAAAAAAAATCAGTGACAGTATTTTTATATATAAAGTTTGTGTACCTATATAGCTTCCTATTCTGGCAATTCAATATCGATAAAATCTGTGTTTATATATACAAAAATATGTACATACATATACATAAAGTTGACTTCGATGGTTTTTAGAATCCGTATTACTCTAACGACAACGTTTTATATCCGTAAACAGAACCACCTCAGTTAATCTCTAATTTTTTCCATTTTTTTTTTAAATTTATTTTTTCTTTTACTGTGGTATTTGTCCTGTTCTATTTTCCACAGAAAAAAAATATATATGATTTAGGAAAAATAAACGTATTTTCATTTACAAGATTGTGTGTGAGAATTGATTTTTTAGCGTCTGGTGCACTTGATTCAGATTTTAGAAGTCTGAACAAGGAATTTTTTTTTTTGTTTGTTTCAAATTCATAAAGTTTTGTTACTGGAGAATTTAAAGAAAAAGTTTGTCTTAAAAAAAAAAATATTATTCGTAAAATTTTAGCAAAATGTTGGTTTTTTTCAAATTTGTACGACTTTTGGCTTATTTCTTTTTTTTTAAAATTTTGTAGGAAATATGTTTTAAGGTTTTTAATTGAAAAATTTACACAAATAAATATTCATTTTCTTACTTGCAAATCTTGGATCATTTGCTGTTGAACTATACCATCCAGCGGAACTTCTCATATCCGTATAATGTCCTGCCAATGATAAATTATCAGTTGGCGTACAGTAACTTTGAACTCCAGGACTATGATACAACGGGCCCATTGCATATGGATTTGCCATACCTGATGTACTATTACCTAATGCACTCGGTGAATTTACACTACTTCCACTTGAATTTGATCTGAAAAGAAAAATTAGAAAAAAAAAGAAATTATAGGTAAACAACAACAAAAAAATCTTTTATTTTTATATATTTTTGAATTTTTGATCATTGAAATCAAATTTTGAAAAATCTAAACACAAAAAGATTAGAACAAAAAATCCACGTGGGAATAAGGTGACACGGGATAGAAAAAAATTGAATATTAAATTCTTGAAAAAGATTCTAAATCATGCTTGTTCTGTCGTAAATTTAAAAAAAAATGACTTTGTGGCTTTGCAAGTTAAGCCGATGATTTCAAATTTTCAAATTCTTATTTAATTTGCGCGAATTTTTAGTAAAACAAAAAATTTTAAGATTCTAAAGCATTTTTTCGGATTTTATTAGAATATGATTATTTTTTGATACATTTACAGTTTAAAAATTAAGATATTTTTTTACATACATATTTCTTTGAGCTTTTTTAGAATAGGTTGTAGTTTGAAGACTAATTTCTCGAAACTAATTAAGAATACACTCGAATTTATTCAAAGCGAACACGAAATTCAAGAATGAGGATTGAGTTTCTAAGAAATTTATCCTGTTTTTCTTTAACAATTTTTAGCCTTAAATAACCGCATTTGTAAACAGGACGAAAAAGGCTGTAACACCAGAAGTAAGTAAGTTAATTAATAGGACGATATAATTCCAAAGTAGGTAATTATGATAACTACTTCAATATTTTCTACATTGCGCAAAATAAATAATTTTTAAAAAAAAGCACAAAAAATTGTGAAATAAAAATGTCCTTTTAGAAATTTCTGATAATTTTAAATTTTTGTTAGCTTTCTAATTTACACGATATCCTTATCTTTGTACAAAAATTTCAAACTTTGTATATAACAACTAACTCACCTATAAGGAGATGGAGGATTCGTACTTAACTCCAGTTTGCGATATGATTCTTCAATTGGACTTAAAATATCAGTTACACTAAATGGTGTTGAATGACTACTATTTAATAATGAATTATGAT
Organism: Bombylius discolor; assembly: GCA_939192795.1. NCBI lineage: Eukaryota > Metazoa > Arthropoda > Insecta > Diptera > Bombyliidae > Bombylius > Bombylius discolor. Next base: position 37,008,250 of record OW584241.1, on the reverse strand, counting down.
GATGCTGATGTAAATTTTGTAAATGTTGTAAATTAGTTAAATTATGTGCTGATGCTGCTGCTGCTACTGCTGCTGAATTTGTTATTGATTTTGGTGATAAGCTCATAACCAAATCAACGCCATTAAGATCTGGTAATAATCCATTTTCATGTTCAGGATCCTCCGTAAAGGCTCCAGAATTATTATTTGCCAATGTGGCAGACATACGACAAAACTTAATCCTCAGCTTGCACTATTTATTTGCCCTTTTTACTTGAACTATATACATAAATGCTATTTTTTAAATTTTGTTCTATATTTTTTTTTTCTTGTAAATTTCCAAAATGTTTACTGAAAAAATTAAATCACACCCGTCGCGAAAATTTTCTTATTCACTCCAAAAAAAAAAACAACAAAAAAAAACGTTCTTATTAAAATGTTTTAAGAATTTTCCACATTTCATGAAATTATTATATTTTCACTGTCATTTTTTCTTTTTTTTACTTAAATGTCCTTTAAAATGAAAAGTAATACTAATAATTTTTTTTTTCTTCAAAAAATTATTTTCAATTCATAAAAACTTTTGATTGTTTCACATTCCGTATAATTATTTTCACAATTCACAAAAAAATTTAATGTTTAATTCTTTTAAAACTATGTTCTTTTATTTATGTGCAAAAATTAGGAATTGTTTCAATATCCTTTGAATTGAATACAAAAAAAAAAATAATTTATTATGAAACTCTTATGAAAATTTTTGATATTTTGAAAATGCATTCATTTCTTTTTTTTTTTTAAATTTCAATTGAATTTCTAGTACTACACCTAAAATTGAACAATTATATTATGTTGTTTACACGTATACATATATACATTAAATACATCCACTTAAAACTAATTTCCAAAAAAATATTTCAAGGATTTTTTGTAATCAAACTTTAGGGAAAACAACAAATAAATTAAATATTCTTCTTTTTTTTTTATCACTTAAACCGGGCAACTACAGAAAAGATAATAAACTAAAACTCTCATCTTGTTTGTAATATCCTTTTCCTCATTTTAAGTTAATATTTCTTCTATTTATCTTTTTTCTATATTTTTTTTTTCTTCTATTCCTTTTTTTTTAAATTCACATATATCATTTTAATGTTTTTATTTATTTGTTTACAATTTCATTTTTTTTAAATATTCTTTATTTAGTTTACATTAAAAAAATTAAAAAATATTAAAAAAAAAAAAACATTACGTTATACACAATAAAAAGTGCGGAAAATCTCCTTCCGCCTCTTTTAAATTTTTCTTGTAAAAATTCCTTGATCTTTCAAGTTATCATCATATATTGTGGGGAAATATGCTTATAAGGATACCGTATAAATTATAATGAAAACATAAACATCGCATATAATCCAAGCAGGGGAATACATAAATATTCGCAAAAAAAAATCTTTTTATTATTTTTCATTTACTCACGGTTTTTCTTTTTTTTTTTTTTAATATTTTGGTTGTAATATTTTTCATATTTTGTACCTAAAAATCACACCTGAATTATTTTTTTTTTTGTTTATTATAAATTGAGAAAAAAATGAAATGTTCATGCGCAGGATTTTGTTTTTTTAAAACGTCGTTTTTTTTTTTCTCATTTACATTTTTTCATTCATATATTTACATATTTAAATGAAAAAAAAAATATAATTTTAGAATAAACATTTCAGTAAAAATTCTGACATACAGTTTAAAATTTTATCAAATCAATCGTTTTGTCGAAAGTTTTCGTATTTTTTTTTTTTTTCTTTTTTAATAAATTTAAATTTTTATTGAAAAATAGATACAAATAATTGCTAATTTTTTAAAATTAATTTTATTTACTGTGAAAGTGAAAGAAATAAAAAAAACTAATTAATTTTAATTTGAAAAATTAAAATTGATATATAATTAGTTTCAAATTAAGTTTGGAAAGACTACACACCATCAAAAAATAAGTTCAGCTTTTGAGAATAGTCTTTTTACAAGAATGTATTAAAAAATTAAAAAATATATAACAAATCAAAATTATTTATAAAATACATATTTCACATTTTATTTTAGATCAATTATTATTGGGCTACAAAATATAGAACACTTTTTCTTATCTTGAAAACGATTTAGAAGGCAAAACAGTAGAATTCTTAAAAGAAGCTTTGGGTTAATAAGAATTTACCAATTAGAAATTCACAGTTTTGTGAAGGTCAAAGGATAATTTTATCGGAAGGATTTAAGCTATACATGATAAAATTTATTAATATTTATATATTGTTAAAAGTGAATCAATTTGAAACAAAAAAAAAACAAAATTGAAAGGAACACAATGTCAAATGAGGCCGTTAAGAAGTCATAATGTGATTAAGTTTATAAAACATAATAAATTTAAAAAATTTCTGTTTTTTTTTTGCAGTTTTATTCATAAGCCATGAAAAAAAGACTTTCTGCTGTAGGAAAAGAGCAAAGCAACGATAAAAATCCTTTACAAATTAAAATATTATTTATTTGATTGAAATTAAAAGTAGTAAATTTAAAAACAAAATTGACTTAATCACATTATGGTTTCTGAACGACTCAAATTAAAGAAAACTAATTTTAAGATCAAAATATTACCGAAGTAAAAAATTCATTGATGGAATAATATCCTATATTTCCAATTTGAAAAATATAGTTTTAAATTATACATCTATGCACCGTCATCAGGATTAGAAATAATGTCTAACTGATGAGTATCAGAAAAAACCAATTGAAAATGTAATGACTTTCATTTATAATTTTTAATTATTTTAAAAATAAATTGAAACTTGTTATTTCGAATCCTTACTCTAAAGAACAAGGCTCATAAATTAAAAAATAAGTACCTATTGTGTATACTGCTTTTAAAAACATCTATTCAACTAATTTCAATTCTAAAACTGATAAAATTTTTAAAATTTCACTGATCAATTTTCTAATAATTTTGATTTGATCAATTTTTTTCCATGAAAAATGTTTTTTTTTTTCACTGAGAAACAAGCTTTTTAAAATAAATATTTTTTAACGATGTCCGACGATGCTCGACGTAGATAATTTTTATACATATTAACAATTGTAATTTTTAAATAAGCTCAATTGTTATCTTAAACCCCTGACAAAATAATAAAATATTTAATGTGTATTATCAGTTTTATAGTGGAAAAAATATTAAAGCGAAAAAAATCCGATTCAAAAAATCTACTCTATGGTTTTAAAATTTGTAATGCCGTCGATAATTCGTATTAGACTACGGGTTACTGTGTGGCTGCACCAAATATTCATTTTAAAAATCATTAAAGTTAAATAAATTCTCGATTAATTTTTTTACTAATTATTTAAGCATCTATTTAGAAATATATGATCATATAAATTAAATCATTAATTTTTTCGAAATTAATTTCAATGAATGCATTTTCAAAACATTCAAAATATATAATTCTCATGTTTTTTTTTTGTGTTTTTTTCGTTTTCAATACATACCTTGAATATTTCACAAACCATCATTACACCATAATTCATAATTTACACTCTCAAATATTTGTTCAATCCTTTTTGTTTTATATTCACCCCTTTATTTTTCCGTAATGAAATGTTTTTAATTACAAAATTTATTTTAATAAACAATTATTTTTTTTTATTTTTCAAATTTTCACCACTAACACAATGATTCTTAATTAATTCTTTACAACAAAAATACTTTTTTTTTTCATTGTATTAAAAAAGTTTAAAAAATTAAAAATATACACTTTTTATACCATTGAAAATTGTTAATGCATATACTTTTAGTTCTTTTTTCTATTTAAAAAAAAAAAAAGAAATTACCTACAATTTCTCACTATGAAAAAAAAAATATATTTTAAAAAAAGCACATTATAAAAAGCTTCTTGTGTGGTTTTTTTTTTTTTTAAATATTTTTTCACTATTATTTTATTATTTAAATGATACTTGACGCATTTTAAGTAAAACTATAGCATAATAGGCATTTGAAAATATAAAAAAGGTAATTCGCACAACAAAGGATAACAAACGAATTAAAAAAAAAAAAAACAAAATGTAGAAGAATCTATAATGTGATGGTTTATTATTATTTTTTTTCTGTTTGTTATTTTTGTTATTATTATATATTTTTTTAAATTCTATAAGGAAAATAAAAATGAGCAAAAAAAAAAACACAAATAATAATTCAACACCTTTTATAATATCTTCTTAACATGATATGAGTACACTTTTTTTATGATTATAAGCTTTTTTTTTTTTTTTTTGTTTAGAAAGTCATCATACTTTTTTGTGATTTTATTATTATTGTTAATATTGTTGTTTTTGTTGTTGTTATTATTGTAAAAGAAGATAATGGTATACTGATGCTACTATACTAAAGTTCTCTTGTACACTTCTAATGTTGATGATGGTACTAGGTACACTTTATACTAATACTCTTAGAATAATATTGCTGATGATTATTTTTTTTTTATTTTTTTTATTTATTTTTTTTTTTATTGTTATTATTATTATTCTTCCTGGCTTAAGGACACACGGCGATATCCACTCGACACGATTCCGTCAAATGAAATAAGAGGTCTGAACAGTACTGACGAGTACTTCTCAGATGGCTTCTGGATAGCCCTCCAGTTTCCAATAGGTAGTTATTCAGTCACAGTGTCGGTCCTTTAGTCCAATCCCAACATTAAAAATGCTCGAACTCTATAGGATTTTAGAAGAGATGCAAACACTTACACAAAATAATGTATACGTATTGTATAAATTGTATATGTATAGATATATGTATGTATTATAAATGTATATATGTATATAGATTCACATACGTGTGAATATACAGTTAAACGTTTGCTATTATACACTAGCACTTTGTATACAAGAAAAAAATGATAATAAAAAGGAAAAAAAAGGCTCCGATTAATTTATTATATGTCCCGTATTTGTATACATATTCGAATAACATATACTCTTCTTTACGATGTGTAACAAATGAACGGATGAGAATAGTAAAGAAAGAAAAAAAATGTATATTAGTTGAACTTTAATAGGTATACAATGACAATAATAGTGGGATAAAAAACTTTGAATATTTTTCTGCCACCGAACCTCATTTATCTACAATTTTCTCAATTCAACTGCTTGTTGGTGTGTATTATATTTCGGTACAAAAATTGTTTCGTATTTTCATATTATAGATAATATATACATACTATATTTTATTTAATATAGTCAAGCATAAACATACATACATACATGATACAATAAAATACTTGTTTTTTTTTTTTTTTTTTTTTTGAATGTCACATTATGTATGATTGGTACAAAAAATGAACATTTTATAAAAATATATATTAAAAAACACTTATCACACACTTTTACACAAATTCATTATTATTATTATTCTTATTATGTATTATTATAGATAGATATACCTATATTGTACTTATGTGAATGTATTTTTTAAGATACACGTACGTACTATATATTGTCTTGCAAATAATAAAATAGACAAAACAAATAAGTATCAATGCAGACTTTATAATAATTTTCACAGACGTATTCATAAGAATATAAAAAAAAAAATAAATAAAAAAAAAGGAAACCTCAAAGTACCAGCCCTCGAAGAGTGTTGAATACAAATCAATGAAAAGGTAATTTTGAAAAGGCGTCAACCCAATGAGCGCACACCTTTATTCAATCGTATAATAATATCCCCCTTTAGTATGTCAAAAACTTTTTCATAAATGTATTACATACATATACATATAGTACACAAAACACAAACAACACAATAGCATATTATTCATTATAAATATGAAAAGAGGATATAGTATGTATGAAGTGCGAGAAAGGAATATATATTGTATAAAAACCGGCCACAAGAAAAAAAAAAAAAACACCAGCAACGTTCATTTTATTCTCTATCAAAAACCTACATTAGTTAAAACTTCAGTATCTTTATATATTACTTATTATACAGTTAAAGTTCATATATACAATTTAAAAGTAAAGTCCATATCATTTAGTAGGTATCTGGTATTTTTTTAATTCAAAGTCCAAAAAATTATGTGTAGATACATATCGCATAACATATTTTTTTTTTTTTTGAACTTTTAAAAACATCATCATCATCATCATCAACATCAGGATAGATAAAATGTTCGACCCTCTCTCTACATATCCAACCCAGACAAACTTTTATATATTTTTCGTTTTAAATAAAGCACATATATGTAGGTAGTGGATAGTGGGTAAATAATAATAATTCTAAATTATCAGATTATTAGGTATTTTAACTGAAAAAGTTTACTATTATGAAAATTCTTCTAGATTTGTTGTAAATTTCATCTCAGCAGGTACATATAGCGTTATTGAAATTATTATGAATTTTCTTTTACCGACGGCTACAAAAAAATTTAAAAAAAAAAATTTTCTGTTTGATATACGCAACAAGATCTTAATAAAGATACTGTGATAATTTTGTACCATGTAAGATTTTCTATAAAATGACTGACTTATACATTTAAAAATTAATTTTTTTCAACTTTTTTTTTTTATATTTCTTAATCCGAACTAATAACGTAATTTGAATAAAAACACGAAAAACATAACAGATTTTGTAATAAAATAAAATTTATTTGAAATCAATTTTTCAACACATGTACACAATTTCATTCATTTTATATTTATTCCATTCCGTATAAAAAATTTTGAAATGACATATGATGAAAAACTTCCTTTTTTTTGCTCGCATACACTCAAAACAACAAAAAAAATATTCATTCAGGCGGAGCATTCAAGTATCATATACCATCGTGTCAGTTACCAACCAGAAAAGTGAAATATGGCTGCTATTTCCCCCACTACATATAATTAATTTTTGAATTTTATTCGTCAATTTGTATGTGTTAGTCAAGAGGTTGGGGATAAATTATGTGATTGTATTCGTAATTTTGGTCCAGCGCATTGACCTTCTCTCCAAAATCAGATAAACAGGTGATGGATTATGAAAAAAAACAAAAAAACTTTTAGAATTATAAAATGGTGTATCCTATCCATTTATTGCGCATGTCATTTAAAAGGATTTCCCTAAAATTTTATTTTCTCTCACGTAATTTACATTTTTTTCCTAAAATTTTCTCCTACGTTTCCGATTTAAAAAATAAAAAGGAAAAAAAAAATATTTTGCGCATGTTTGATTTTGATTTTTACCTTTCTTCACCTTAACAAATAGAAAAAAAAAATAAAGAATTTTTAAATTAGAAATTTTTGACTGTAGTTAAATTGTAAATTGTAAATGTACCAATTTTGTTTCTTTTTTTTTTTCTCATACATTTTTTTTTCCTTCAATTTATCCTTTTATATAAATACAAACATAGTACATACATACATAAATTCTGATCCTTCCTTACTTCTATATCTACACTCTATTGATGGTCATATCGATCGATAAAGTACGGCAGGAAAATTTAAGGTAATACCTAAAATAATAGAAATAAAAAATCTCAAAAATTCAATTTTCTACGTAATATAAATTTTTTTTCTCCTTTGTAAACAGAAAATTTTCTAATCATTATAGTATACGTGTATGTATGTGTGTGTGTATGTACAATTTGATATTTTTCTATCTGAAATTTCATTTTTTATTCTCTAAATGAATTTTCCTTGTTGTCACTTATTTTTTTTTAAATTTTATTTTTTTTATTTATGTGTTTTTTTACATTAACTTTTTTTGTCCTAGTATATATAATCTATTTTTTAATAAGAATTTATCCTTGTTCGGCAAATAAAAATTTAAAAAAAAATAAAGTTCATTTAATTTAGTTAATTTGGGAAAGTGTATAGACTATAGATACATAAAGTTTAGCTTTTATCTTTGTTGTTGTTACATTTCAAATTTTTTGAGGAATAAAAAAATTTCTTTTTCATTTTCACCAATTTTAATATAAGAAATTTTTCGAAATTTATGTCTTTCAGGACCTTTGTTTTTAAAATATCCCTTTCAAAAAAAAAAACTCATATTTATCCGAATGTCTCATAATTTAAAAACAGCTTTTTCTTCGTGGTGTCACAATTAAAGAAAATTATAGGTACATATATGTATAGGTGAAATTTTTAATAATTCAAATTTGTTAAGGTTCAACATTCTAATAAATACTCTATTCCATACAGTTTTTTTGTATCCTTACTATAGTAATTTCTCTAATAGTAATGCATACGTATCTATATAGCTAATTTTGTTTGAAACAATTTTTTTTTCAATCTTTTTCAAAATTTAAAAAAAAAAAGTATGAAACAGAGTCCTTATTGTGAATCTTACTCAGATAAACCTGAATTTATACCGTTAATTATAATGTAGGTACCTATATCAATCTTTGAGCAAAAAAAAAACTTTATTTCAAAAACTGTATACTTCCTCACATCCCTTAAAAAATACCTCATACAATAGATACGTGTAAATGCACATAATGTCCGCTATATATTGTACAAGGATTTCATATCAGTGACATAATCATCATCATGTAAAACATTTACAAGGTGTTTTTTAAGTATTTGTAAGGTTCTAGTGATGTGAATTTTAACATTATTACAAAACCATAAGATAAAACAATCATAAATGACCTTTCATTCCTTCACTTCATCCGTTTAAAATTATATAAGATACATGTATGTCTGTACCTACCATCATGTAACCCTTTTTCATATTAACGTTTACATATAAGTACGTCATGCTGTATTCTATAATTGAAAAAATGTAATAAACAAAAATTTTGAAATACTTACACCTAACATATCTGTCACCAGATATCATACTATGTAGCATAAAAAAAAAATTCTTGCATACACCATAGGAAAAACTGTCATATGAATTTCTAAAATACTGATGTGCACTAACTATATATAACTAACCATAACTGCATTTTAATATATGTACATATATAAACTTCAAAACTTCATGTATAATTTTTTTTTTCCTGTCATCGTATTATATAAGCATATAATTCAAGTTTTGGCACGATTTTTAAGCCTTGAAGGATATTTGTATATTTATTTTTTTTATTCACATTTTGTAATGTGATTTTCAAAATGTATATATAGATATGTATGTATGTACATATGTATGTTCAACATATAATAAAAGATAAGTGGTGTCCCTTTACAAGAACCTATGTCCTCAAAGCTTTTATAATAATTTTTGCAGCAAGAAAAAAAGAAGGAAAAATCATCACACGTTCATTCTAACGGTAGGTATAGATATAATATTAAAATGTTATGTATATATACATATCTACATTGTATATTTTTGCAAGCAGTAAAAAATTTGCAACGTGCTGTATCAGTGAATTATAAAAAAAAATTCATATGATGTATTGTATATACTCATAGGTACATGTAGATACATGATGTATATAAATATATAGTAACGTATGATGATATATTTATGAATTTTGCATGCATATATAAAAGAGACACTTAAGGATTTACTTTGATAAACAAGAAAAAGTAGGCAAATTCAAAGAAAATAAAATGCTAAATGCTAATTTCCTTAGAAGTTTAGAGAAAAAAATATATAACGCAAACTGATAACAAATAAAATTTTTATAATAAAAATTAAAAAGGATTATTTATTCCTTTTTTCTTTTTTTAAATATTGGAAATTTTATCAGATATCCTTATATAAGTGTTCGTCAAAAAGGATAAGTAAAACCTATTTGAAATTGCTCGAGGTTTTTCAAGTTTCACATTTTTTATACACGCAATTGCAATCCTTTTTAGATTTTCTCAAAAGAAAGGATTCATTTCAAAATTTGAAGTTTTTTAATTAAAATAAAAGAACAAAATGTAGAATTTAGAAATACATATGTATGGACTATGGGCCCTTCTGTAGAATTACGTTTGTTGTCAATGCTCCAGTAAAAAGAGTCACGGCTTTATTGTATTTCATATTAGCACATCGCTGATATGCACGAATTTCCTAGTTGCAGCTAATAGAATTTTTGATGGTCGGTTATTCAAGGAATAGTTCATGCGTTTTTATTGGTAGTAAGAACGTGAAGGGAAGAAAATTTAAATTGGATGTAACAATTAAGAACGTATGATCACTTTCTTTATCAGAGAGAGAGAAAACCAAAATCAAGGACATATACAACTTAATTGGTGATTTTTATCATTGTATTAAATTTTTTTTACATATTTTGATAGTTTTTTCTTTCATTTTAATTTTATTTTATTTTTTAAATAAATTATTCAAAAGCAATTCCTTTTTATATGAGAAGTAAATTTTATACAAAAGGTGCAGTTTTATATTTTTCAAATATTCATGCATGCATATAGAAACTTTTGAAATAATTAAATGTACAGAATAATTCACATATACTCATATTTACGCATACATATGTATATGCTTGTATTTTTTATTATATATATTTTTTTTTAACTTTAAATAACTCACAAGGACATAAAAGTAGTCTGTTAAAGCGTTAAGTACTCATATCTAATAATAATAATATAATATACGTACAATTTTACCATTGGCCTGAATGATAATCATATGGCGTCGGCACAGTGGCATATTCTAGTGCCCTACTGTGAATACACTGCTATACGTACTTTAAATATCATATAATTTTTTAAAAATTCTTTTTTATGCAAAAAAAAAAAGGATATTAAATGCAATATGATGATCTAAAATATATCTACTGTTTATTTTTTTATTCATTCCTTTTCTGTTAACACAATATTTTTTTTTATATATGTATATACTGCACCGTATAATATCCTTCATCGTATACTGTGTATAGTGTTTTTGTATGCGAATATGTACATATTATGTTCAATTCATCATCTCGTCTGTCCAATTGTTCCTTTCCTCTTCTTTTCAAACTTTGCTGGGTTTTTTTTTTTTTTTTCTATTTTACAGTTTATTTATAGAGAGATTCATCTATATTTTCACATAACAAATATGTATAATATAAAAAAAGCCTAATGCCATATGATATGAAAAAGTTTCCAGACCTTGATCTTCTTCCATTTCTGTATATGTACCTATACATAATAACATACACCCACTATGTAAATGATTGAATCCTTTTTACGTTTTATATTTATTTATTTGTTTTTTTTTTAAATTTTTTTTTAAATGAAATTTCTTTACAAATAACCTCATTTTTTCAAAAAGGAAAAAAAAAAGGAGAGAAATTAAAACTATATATCGATGTATAACATAGTTACAAACAAATTATATGATAGTATAATGTGCATTTGAGATTTGCATACTCCTTTTACAAAGTATTTGAATGTTTTGTGAATTTTATATGACAAAAAAAGATACTATGTCGAATAAAATGATTTTTTGTCTTTTTGTTTTGACATACGAATTTTATATACATATGTATATATGTATATAGGTACCTATATACCAAACATAATTATATAACATTATAAAGATGATCCATTATACATACATAAATGTAGTGTATATAAATACATACATATATAACTAGTCTATTATCCTTATTATTCATATTATATTCATCCGGTCAGTCTTACTCCACACTGTATTTTATAAGTTTAAATGAGGTGTCATTGAAGTATATGGTCCAAGTATTTCTAAAGGCTCTTTCATATCATTGTACACAATCAGTAAGTGGTACCTTATATGTATAAATATGAATAAAATATAATCAGATTATATATAAATGCAAAACCGGACATAAATATCCTTTATAAATCAAATATGATATATTCGATCTTTCGATTTGTATGGTTAACCCTTACCAATGCGGATATGTATAGAGTTTTGTTCAATATCATATACGTACCTTTTTCATTAAAATTTTATTGTCCATAAAAGGGTTAATATTTTTGCATAAAAAAATACATAATTAAATCTTTCTTTTTCAATTCATACATAATCAAGATTTACAGGATAATATCTTTTAGACGTTTGAAAAACAAAAATACAAATAAAGATGCTAAAGTACTATATACATATACGAATGTCTCATTTATGTCTTATATTACGCCCTGGCCCTATATATAAAAAGTTATCAAAACAAACAAGTAAGTAAGAGCTACCTATCTTTCTTTTATATTCATCCAGGTATCTATAAAATTCAAAATATTTTTCAAACTATACACAATTTAAGCACTCATACATAAATCATAATGCCTTACCGTCTTGTATTTTTCTCATTTTTATCCCATAAATGATTTTCCACTCGAACAGTAAATATTAAAAATTTATCATTTTTTCCTTAAAATAAAAATATATATATGTATAAAGTAAAATTTAAGAATTAGAACATAATCTCTAAAATTATAAGGTTGTGATTTCTTAAACCAGTAGCTTATTCATTAATTCTGCAAAGCAGCTATCTTTTAAAAAAAAAATAAATAAATAAATAAAAAGATACAATAATAACTGATCTGATTATTACATAAAAAATGTTAAAACTGCTTATTATCATGTTTCTTTATTCTTTTGATTCCATTACAAATTTATAAAAAGGGGGCGTAATGGTAATATTGTTATTGTATACCCATGTTATTTGCCACTTAACATGATTATCTTGTATCCAAATTTGATGGCCTATGACGCTTAATTTCATATTCATTGGGGAACTGGGAACATCTAAAATGATGTACATATATGTATATCTGTATATATGTATGCATATGATATCGATTGATTACCCAAGGATTATTTTCATTATCTATGTTATGTATAATAAGTATTTATCTATTGACAAGAGGATTATATGGAAAATTATTATTATAGAATAATAATAGCTTTAAGCTAATTCAAGGACCTAACATCGAATTTTGTATTTTATTATCTGTATCAAGAAGAGGATTAAAAAAAAATTATTGACTTTGATACAATTAAAATGATGATGAATATCCTTTATATTCTTTATTAAAAATAATTATTTAAATATTTTATTATTTATTTATTTTAAAGATAAAATTGTTTTTTTTTTTTTTCATGAATTATTGGTAAAAAATACGAAATTATCCTGTTAGCTTATTTATCCGTTTTTGTATCTTGAAATAGAAAATTTTTCAAATGAGCTTTTTCAATTTAAGGTCAAAATAAGAGTGTATTTCAATTTATTCAGATTTTTACTATAGGTATGAATGTTGTTGTTTGTTTGTGTGGGTGGTGGGGGACTATATGAATAGTAAGGTTAAAAATATCTTTCAACTAGTTGAAATTATTTCCATTAACTATTTTACTATTGAATAATTTTTGTACCTATTTGTGAAAATTAAAAAAATGTGGCGTCATAATCCTGAAAATTCTAAAATACGAAAAAAAATTCTGAGCCACTACATGAATTTTTTTGTAGAAATTTTTCATAATCCTCGTTCAGAAACTTTATTTTTTTCCTGAGTTTCAAAAATTTGAAAGGATATGTAAGGATTTTTACTGCGATAAAATAAGTCTTCACTCAAAAAAAATGTTATTTAAAAAAAATACAATTTTTTCTAGTCTTTATTCTATACCATTATATGGTCCTTTTCCGAAACATAGTATATTTATATCATAATCCATTTCAAGGATATTGATCAAATGTTAACACATATTTTCAAAGGATTGCACATATTACCAATTGGCATAGTTTTTCTTATTTACACTTCATAATTTTTTTTTTTTTTTATTATTCCACTTTGTACACCAATAAATTGTTTATGGTAAAATATGGTAATGCACTTTTAATATTTCATTTGAGTAGTAAATAAATGGTATTTCTAGAATTGTAATACATTTTATATTTTGAATTGAATTTCAAGAAAATAAACAAACATTCATACTTACATACAATTTTTTTTTTTTTTTTTTTTTTTTGCATTCCACCCTGTCTCTCCCTAACTCGTCATTTCGTTGCATAAATCTGATGTTGTTTTTTTTATTTTTTTTTATTTTTAAATAATAATAATTTTTTCTTCATTTGAATCGTTTGTTTGTCTGTCTGCCTGACTGTCTAACTGTGTGGTTCGATGATTGTACAAGAGCCTCTCAAAATGTAAGCACCATTGACCGAAAGGGAAAAAGCAGAAAGGACTCTTAACATAGGTTAAAACTTCCTCAAGAGGATGATGATCAAATTTTATTATGTACCTATTTCTTTTCAATTTTTTTTTTCTTTCTTTCTTTTAACGCTTAATTTTTTTTTTTTCGTTCATATAAATTTTTTTTTTCATATTCTCTTCTTAATATATAGGCAACTTCTGTTATCCTCTTTGTTGCACTTATCCTTAATTTGTTACACTTACAGAACAATTCGAAATTCAAATATTATATTATGTATGTATAGGTATTATGGTACATTATAAAAAAAAATAAAAAAAGGAAGAAAAAAAACTATGTAGAAAATCATTTTTCATAGAATAAAAAACAAATAAATTAAAATTGATGGAAAGGAAAAAGTACTAACTTTTTTTTTTTCAACTTCATCATGATAATATTTCATATCAACTTCAGGATGCAATAATAATTCATATTACTATGATCTTTAGTTTTTTTATTTGTGTGTGTTTTGAAACTGTTTAAAATAAGTACTAAGTGTGTAAGAATAATGTAGGAGAAATTTGCATAAGGTTTTGTTTGTTGTTGTTTTTGTTTTTTTAGCACAATGAAAAGGATCTCACTTTCTCTTTATTATTTATTGATGTTTTTAAAGAAAAATAGCACAAATTCAAGAGTTATTTTGGAGTGGACTTCGTTGAGCAATCATAAAGTTAAATTATGTTTAAAATAGTTGTATAGTAGCAATGACAATGTATTCTATAACAGACTTATTATTCCCATATAGCGAAATAGTCAGAACCAGTTGACCTCCAATCTCAACGTTTGGCCTCCAATCTAAAAGCTGTTTAAGCTCTTTCTTATTCTCAAAGTTTTTTTCCTAATTTCTCACTTTTTTAAAATATATTCTCTTTTCTATCTATTTTCCATACAATACATAGAAAATTTTAACAAAAATTTGAGAAATTTTAATATTTTTAACTCGCTATCCAATCATTCTCATGATTCTCATTACTATACAAAATCATATGGAAACAGCTTTCCTTTACTGCATATTCAGATATATGGTAGAATACATATCATTTGGTTTAGTATAAAAATTTAACCAATTTGTATGAGGAATTGAAGACATAGGATTTGAGGGTATATTTCAAGAAGAAGAAGTATACAAGTAGCTAATTTGCATATGATCACATTTATAAATTTTAATGATAATTTACATATCAAATTTATTAATTTGCATATCAAATTTGATCGTTTATCAGGTCAAATATAATGTTGATATCAAAATGATATTTTTATAAAATAATTTAATTGATAAATTCGATCAAAAATCCTTAATTTTCTAGCACTAAAAATCTTTTTTGCACCAGGCAATCAGAAATCATAGCGATCAAAAATTTAAACAAAATCATCTACAAAAGTATCAAATGTTTTTGTACTTTAACGATAATATAGGACATTGTATTTATCCATATAAGAATTGTTTGATAGTATGTGTTGACGATATACCTCAAGAAAACAATAAGGAGATGTTATATACATGTATGCCTTCGAATAATAATTAATATATGAGTTTACTTCACTTCAAAATAAAAAAAATAGTATTCAATTTTAAAGGATATATACATACATACATACGCGTATATATATTTGTTTTTTTAAACAGCAAAACATATACATCAGCTGCCCATACAATTGGACCAGGTATAATTTGTTGTTTATTTTTTAATAATAACATCCATTAATATATTTAATATACAAAATTGTACTAGGACAGCCGCTGATATATACTTTCGTTTGATAGTATATGTTGACGGTAACAAAAAAAAACAATAGGAGGTGTTATACACATGTTTATCTTCATTACATATATAATATCACTTCAAATAGAAAAAAAGATCTTTTTTTCTTATTACCTTACCTCTATACATTTTTTAATGCAAAAGACCAAAAATATATTAGTTAATCACCGCACAAAAAAAAATTATATATGTGTTTGAAAAAAATTTAGAAATTATGTATTTACTTTATGCGTAAATGGTATTTTTGTGTTTAGTTGTTTTTGGAAAAGATATATGATGTGTATGGTATATGAGAAATGAGAAATGTATGAATATAATATTTTTATTGTTGCATTTTTTTTTCTTGTGTTTGCTTGTGTGTATATATTTTAAAGTAAAAATATATATTCAGAACAGCATTAGATATTTTTTAATGTAAAATAAAATAAAAACATGCCTGTTAATTCTGATCTTCTGATCCATTACAGATAAAATTTTCATATTTTCTAATGAAGATGAACAAACCACGAAAAAATTTCTGGATATGAAAATTTACGAAAATGTAAAAATTAATTTTTAAACTTATTTTTAAAATTTGAAATAACAAATACATATTTATCTGAAATACTATTTTAAGGGATACATAAACAACAAATATATACCATATGTATGTACATATTGAAGAAACAGGTATAATTTTTTGTTTGAAACTAGAAAATAAATTTACAAGTTCAATATGTTTTTTAATATTTTTATGCGTATATTTTGGCTCGTGTTGAATTTACAGTATAGTTCAATAAGCAATATATGCATTAAAAAATTTGTAGAACGACAAATGGGAATTAGATGTGTGTATATGTATTTGTTATATGAATAATAATATTCTGTGCGTAAATGAGTAAGAAACGAAAGTTTTCTCATATATTTTTTCGTGAGAGATAGAAACTTTTCGTCTCTCATACTTCCCCGCACAGGTCTGCAAATTTTTTGAAAACTGCTGATTTTCGAATGTACTGCCAGTGTACCTCTCTATGTATCTGCTCTGTGATAGTAGTAATATCTCAAGTGTATGTAACGTCTTGTATAATCTTGTGAAGAAAGAAACAAAGATACATTAGCCTGACTTTGAAAATTTTAGAGAAAAAGATAAACAAAGTATCCATGACTTTTCGATATGTATATGATATAAAAAGCTTTACTATGTCTTAAAACATTTTGATAAAATGTTTCCTCTCCCTCGTATTTTTTACAAAGATACATGAAACACAGTTCCTAAACTTTATCCTAATTTGTCAAAAAATAGAAAAAAAATTGGAAAAATTTAATGATGGGATCCGATTTTCTAAACTAGAGAATGTATTCATTAGCGAAAGCTTTTAATAAAAGCTTCTTAACTGAACGATTGTGAGTGTGACATTATCTGGAGAACCTATATGGTCCAAATTTCACTCAAATCGCCTATTATAACTGAGATATTACAAATGAAATAAAGTTGAGGTTGAAGTTGATGTTCTGATTTTTTTAAATTATGACCTTTTTTAAATACTTACTCCTATGTATGAGTAACAGTAAGTGAGTCTTCAAATAGGAGCTTCGTACGGACCTCTGTAGAGCTCTTGTAGAAATTTTGAACAAAGCTTTTATCGAAACTTTATTGAAGCTTTTGGTAATAATTTCGAAAGCTTGAAAACAGATTCGAAAAGAATTTCGGAATTTTCATTACTTGCTTTAGAAGCTTCTTACAGTGAATATTCAAAAGCTTTTAATTCAATTTTTTTTTAAAATTACCAAAGAATAATTGCTTCCAATTCCATTTGTTTTTTCTTTGATTTTCTTTGGAAAAAATTTTCAGTTAAAAGTCATGGCTTCTCTTAATGATATTTTTTTACCGAGTTTTCTTAAGACAGAAAGTTTATTCTATAGAATTATTTTTCCATTTGTGAATGTTATTCAACGCCAAACGAACTTGATGAACAAATTGAATCAATGTTAATTCGTGGAAACACGGTTGTTGAAAACATAACAAAATGGTACAATTGCACCAAAATGGCAACATTGAATCGAATTTGTTCCCGAGATGATTCCGTTCCGTCAACGTCTGTATACCACTGTACTGGCAACTCTTACCTTGTTTTTAAGTCAAAGTTTAATTTTTTTTTGTACTGTGTATTTTTTCTGAATTAATTTTAATTCAATTCAATGTGAAAATAAAAGAAAGTAAAATAATGCTTAGGGCAAAATGTATCAGAATTGATTCAAAATCGGCTATAGCAATAATTTCTATATTTTTCTTAAATGGAATACAACAATCACAAACAGGTAATTTGTTTTAGTACAAAATGTACTTTTATTTTTCGAAATAAATTTATCAATTAAAATCAATATGTAATTTTTATTTAATTAAATAGCCGTAAATAATATGGACTTGTCTGTCAAAGTGCAACTACAAAAAAATAATTCCGGTGATATGCCAATAGAAATTGTTAAAAATGTAAGTACCTACATACATATGTACGTCCTGTTATCAAAAAACAATTCTATACATGTGATTTGTTTAAAATTTTAGCAAACCGATTTTGCATCATCATGTCCAACAGATATTAATTGCAATGCATTACCATTTCCATGTATTAAATGTAATTATAATTATTCATGTATTTATGGTAAAGATATGAATGTAACATGTGAAAGAATTAATCCAAATATTAATTGTACGGTATGATATTTAAATTATTACAAGATTTTTTTCTTAAAATGTTTCATTATTTATTTAATTATTTGTTTTAGGGTGATTTAATATTTACTCGTCAAATGAATTGTAGATATTGTTATCAAACAGAATTATGGCAACATAAATGTATTCAAAAAGGAAATTGTAATTCTGTTAATAATTATTACAAGTAAATTTTGTTTTTTTTTTGTTCTGTAAATTCGAATTAATTTTTACTAAATTTTTTTATATTTTTGTAATTTGTAGAGCAAACTGTACAGTTCATAATGATATTCTTTGTCTTGGTAAAAGAACATTTTTAAAAAATATTAGATGTAATTGGACACAAGGTTATAAATGGAGTACAGCACTAATAATTAGTTTAACATTAGGTGGATTTGGTGCGGATAGATTTTATTTAGGACATTGGCAAGAAGGTATTGGAAAATTATTTAGTTTTGGTGGTTTAGGTGTTTGGACTATAATTGATGTATTACTGATATCATTGCATTATCTTGGTCCAGCAGATGGATCACTTTATATATAAGAAAAATATGATTTAAAAAAAAAAAAATTTGTTTTAAAGAAGACTTTTTTTTTTACACAAATAGTTCATATTAAATTAATTATTTTTGATTATTTATTTAACAAGAAAAAAAAATTAAATAGGTATATGTTTTGTTCTTAAACAAGGGTTTTTATTTTTCTTAATTCTAATTTCGTTTTAAGGTTCTCACGATATCAGTAAAAGAATGACCTGAAGATAGTAGGGTTTATGAATTTTTATAGAAGCCTAAATGATAGTAATAAAGCCCAATGAGACGTAAAGTAAATACTTGTAAAATTAAAAACTGTAACAGTTTGAATTAATTTAGTCTCACAAATCTCAAAAAATTAAATCAAATAGACAATTCTTCAGAATATTTCCCAAAAAAGAAAATTCTAAACAAGATACCATGTAGAATTCATATTTGACCTTAGAATTCAAAATATAAAAAACAAAACTCATTTTTCTTACAAATATTTCATTGAATTTCATTTATTTTAATGATTAATCAAAATAAAATAGTGTAAAAAGACATTTAATTTAAAAGTAAAAACAATTCATTTTTTTTTTTCTTTAAATAGGTTTTTTTTTTTGTTTATAAGTTATATCATCCTGCAAAACAAAAAAAACATTATTTTTTCCCCATTATTCTGTCAATTCATAACAAATATATTAATAATTTTTCATAGTTTAAGCTTTTTCCTTTGATTTTTTTTTTAATTTTTCGTAGAATGGATAATATAATAGTATAGATTTTTTTTTATTATTTAATTACATATACAAATTTATGTGTGTGATAATTTATCATTTTACTTATTTTTTATTTATTTTTTTTTTTTTTGAATTTTTTTTCTTATTGAACATCAAAATTCTACTTTTATAAACTGACTCCTCGTTCAATTAAAAATAAAACTGGACTTAAAACAAGAAATATAACAGTCATTATGCCTAACCCTATTGTTGAATACCAGGAGAATATAAAACTGTATGTGAATCTAATTAATAAAAAAGAATATAAAATTAGTAAAATCTAATAAAAAAATTTTGTAAAAATTCATATTTTACCTGCAATACCATCCAAAAACTATCGACAAACCACTAATAATAATGCCAAAATATACAAGTGATACACCAGTTCCACTTTCATCTGTAAATGTTCCTGTTCTACGTTCTCCATTTCTACCTGATTGACCTGTGAGATTATTTAAATTTAATGAAAAACATTTTTTTTTTTTTTAAAAAATCTATTTTACCATCATGACCATTTCTAGCAGATTCTTCCGAAGATGACTTTTTGTTGTGTACTAAACAATGGACAACACAATTATCAAATAATCCACAAGCTTTTAATGTTTTTGAATCTGGTTGAAGAACATGTCCATTAAAAACTAGACGTACAAGTTTCTGAGCAGCTAGTTCAACTGTAAAATTTCGTCTGAAAAAATAAAAAATAAAAATAAGAAAAATACAATTACACAAATTTAATTTAAACAAAAATCACATATGCATTACTTTTTAAAATCTCCAATAGCTTCATTGGGACTGCCTTTAACTAATCTCAATTCATCATTTAAGTACTTTAATTTTATTCGGAATTCTTGTTTTTTTTCAGTTTCTTGTTGTGGATTATTATTACTGTTATTTGCTGTAACTTTTCTTGTTGTGTCAGATGAGTCATTATTATTCAATTGAGTCGATGATGATGAAGATTTAATCTCTGTTTTCGATATGTTTTCATTTTCATTATTCTCATTTGAACAATTATCAGCATGAGAACTATCCACTGTTGTCTCACTTGATGGTACATTTAAATTTTCTCGTCTCAGAGGTGTTGGTCTTGAGGTTTCTAAATAAAATATAAAATAAGAAAAATTAATGAAATTTCCATAAAATGATAATTTTTATTTATTTAACCTTCTGTAGATTGTATTTCTTCATAGCTTGTTAATCTTCTTCGTTGTACAGTTCCATCATTTGTATTATCCATGATTTCAATAATTCTTGAAGTTTCTGGATTATTATCATGCAATACGTTATTAATGTCTTCTTCAATTGATTCTAATAGCTGACGATTACTTTCTGTATTTCTTGCTGATGCAAGATCATTAACTTCTTCAATGATCGCCTGCAATGATGGTGGTGTTCCTGGTAACTGTAAATCTTCTAAATCAGTTTGTTCCAATTCTAATTCTTCTGTTGAATTTGAATCGTCTGATTGATTTGATAAATGACGTGCTATAATTACAAAAATATTAAGAAAAAAAAAAAAAAACTAAACATTTCCTTAATAATTTTACTTGTATGAAATGGTTCTCTAACAATGCTATCCAAAAGACGACGTCGATTATTTTCAATAATTAAAACTGCTGCTGGTCCAATACGATCTTCTCTTACGTTTGTTGATTTCCAAGCAAAATAAATTATCACAGCTGTTGCAAGACCAATAAGTATATTTGTTAAATCCAATGTAAAATCGTTAAAAAACATTTTTTGCAATATATGTATATATTTTTTTTTTTTTTAGTTTTGTATGTTTTACTGGTTAATATTCTTTTTCATCCTATTTGAACAGAAACAAGAAAAATTCCACTGATGAAAAATATTTCTAATTTTCTCTAATTCGAAAAAAAAATGTAAGAAAATTATTTATTTAAAATTATTCATTTATTTAATTATTATTCGAGAAATTGCCTTTCCTCTTTCCCAACTTTTTTGAGATGACACTTATCAAATGCATAAAATCACATATTGTATTATTTAAATGAGTTGTCTATATTATAGTACTTACCTTTTAAATTGTTGTTTTGATTTTAAAAAAATAATTAAAAAATGATAATATAGTAAAATATATAATAAGAAAACAAATTCATTACAAGAAATTTTTGACAGCAGACTTATGACAATTTTTGCTATATGAAGACTTTTTTTGACAGATGACGTTATCAGCACAAATCCAGATATTAGATATTATGAATAAATAGTGTCTGTGTCATTTCTACTTTAATAAATTGATTATTGTGAATTTATGGAAGAGTTCTTAAAAATTATCGGAAATGGAACTTTAAAAAAAAATAGTAAAACAAACACAATAATAATTAATATAAAACAGTAAATAAAATTGGTAAAAAAGTTTTTAATTTTTTTTAAGATTACAAATTTTGTACAATTACACTTTTTTAAATTCTCAATCTTTTTTAAAAAAAATTATTAGCAAGGTAAAAAAAATTTAAAATTACAAAAAAAAAAATATTTAAAATACAATTTTTTAACTTAATTTAAGCATATGCTTCTTTAATTTTAGCTAATAGTGCATCACATGTCTTTTTTGCATCACCCAACAGCATTGATGTATTCGGTTTATAAAAAATTGGATTATCAACAGCAGCATATCCTACTCCCAATGATCTTTTCATTACAACAACCTTAAATTAAAGAATAAATGAAAATTTTCCACTCACTCAAATATTTCTTCAAGTAAAATCAGATACTTACTTGTTCTGCATTCCAAACTTTTAGTACTGGCATTCCAGCAATTATTGAATTTGGATCATCTTCAGCTGCACTATTTACAGTATCATTTGCTCCAATGACCAATACTAAATCAGTGTCAGAGAAATCATCATTAATTTCTTCCATTTCTAAAACATCATCATACGGTACTCCAGCTTCGGCTAATAAAACATTTAATTGTCCTGGCATACGACCTGCAACCGGATGAATACCAAAACGTACTTTCTTTCCTTTTGATTTGAGAAGAGAGACCAAATCAGCAATTGGATATTGTGCTTTTGCTACACATAAACCGTATCCAGGGGTAATTATAATATTTCTTGCATTTTTTATTAATTCAATACAATTATCGACATTTATTTCGGTATGAGTTCCAGTTATCGCTTTAGGTTTTCCACCTCCAGTTGATGAAGTACCATAACCACCTAGTATTTGATCGTTAATTCGAATTCTAATAAAATATTTGTTCAATTCTTACCCAAAATAACATTTGGTAGTGATCTATTCATGGCTTTGCACATGATATACGACAGAATTGCTCCTGACGAACCGATCAATGCTCCAACGACTGTCATAAGATTATTATTAAGCATAAATCCTTCAGCACACAGTGCCCATCCTGAATATGAATTTAATACAGTTATTACAACTGGCATATCTGCACCACCAATTGCAGCTGTTAATGTTAATCCCATAGCAGTTGACATTACAGATGTAGCTCCTAGTAGACCTAAACCACCAGATAATGTTGGTTCCATGAAGAATGCTCCCATTGCTAATGCATTTCCTGCCAATAAACCTCCATTTATTAAATGTCGTCCTGGTAATAAGAGTGGTGAAGAATTCAAGACCCCTTGTAATTTTCCATATGCTATTAATGATCCACTAAATGTTACACCACCGATATATGTTCCAAGGAATAATGCAGTTTTCAGAACATTCGCTGCTGGATCAGTTGCAAGTGTTGGAAAATCATGAATGTAAGTTGCAATGCACGTCAACATTGCAGCTAAGCCAACTAAACTATGAAAAGCAGCCACCAATTGAGGCAAATCTGTAATTTGAATTTTTTTTGCTATAACTCCTCCAAAAGTTCCACCTAATGCGGCAACACCACCCATTTGCATAAGAACTTCTGCACTTGGAGCTATTTGTCCTAAAGTTGCAGCAATTCCTCCAGTTACACCAATCTAGAAGAGAAAGTATTGATTTTCAAAATACTCCTCAAAATACTTAAAAGTGTTTATCGTACCATTCCTAAAGTGTTACCTAAACGTGATGTTTTTTGTGATGAAAGTCCCGCTAGAGCGCCTACACAACATAAACTTGCTGCTAAATAGGCCATTTGATGGATTTCTGGTAAATTTTGCATTGCTGCATAACCATAGCCACCAAGAAATACTGCTGTTGGGATTGCATATAAACTATTATATTCTGGAGGATCTCCAGGTCTTTTGAACATATCGAGCATTCTTTGTGTAACAAGGAATCCTCCGAATATGTTAACAAATGAAATTAAAGCTGCACTTGCTGCCAAAGCCTATAAATATTTTACTTGTTTATTTTAATTTGCTAATTTGAAAATAAATCTCTGTAGATTTCATGAAATACCTCAACTGTATTAGATGGTGTTATTCCACCTCCCATTAACAGTAATCCTCCAACAGCAGTTATACCAGAAATTGCATTAGTTACTGACATCAAAGGGGAATGAAGAGCTGGAGTTACACCCCAAACAGTATGATAACCCACAATTCCTGCTAAACTGAAAGTGGTCATCATTGTGGTGAATGCTGGATTTGGTGAGACAGCACCCAAAGCTAATAATGAACCTAAACCACCAGTATACATTAAACTATTCTTTAAAGTTTGATTGAGGGGACTTGGTGGCTCAACAACAGCTTTTGAGTCTTTCGTTGCTGTTGTCTCTGAGGTAGTTGTAGGAATAGGCTGTTTTGAAACTGGAATAACTGGAGGGGGCCACATCAATTCACCGTCTTTCAGGACAATACTTCCTCTAACGACTTCATCTTCCAAACGAATATCAAAATGATTCTTTTCACCCATCGATAAGAGAAATTTCGAAATATTATTCGCATACAAAGTAGAACTTTGTGTTGGCAATCTACTAGATAAATCTGTTAAACCAATATGAACGACATCATGAATAGTTTCAATTTTTCCTGGTACTGTTGTTTCAACATTTCCTCCAGTTTCTGCAGCTAAATCTACTATAACACTACCTGGTTTCATAGCTTTGACATGCTCTTCCAATATTAGTCTGTGAAATAAATAAGAAAGTTTATTTAAAAAATTCGAGGATTTACAATATTTTTAAATCCTACAAAGGTGCTTTTTTCCCTGGTATCAAAGCTGTTGTGATTATTATATCAACTTCTTTACATTGTTTAGAAAATAGGGCATGTTCAGCTTCAATGAATTCTTTGCTCATTTCTTTACTGTATCCTCCAGCTGTACCTCCTTCTTCCTAAAATTTGAAATTACAAGAAATTATAACTTTTTCTTTTTTCAAGAAAATGTTTGATTTATTTTGATATCTTACTTTTATATTAATAGTTAAAAACTCTGCACCTAAACTTTCAACTTGTTCCTTTACTGCAGCTCTAGTGTCAAATGCCCTTACAACAGCACCCATACTTTTTGCTTGACCAATTGCAGCTAAACCAGCTACACCACCGCCAACAACTAGAATTTTTGCTGGTGGTACTTTACCAGCTGCCGTAATTTGTCCACTAAAAAATCTTGGAAAATGATTAGCTGCTTCAATTACAGCACGATAACCTGAGATGTTAGCCATTGAACTTAAAGCATCAAATACTTGTGCTCTTGAAATACGTGGAATGCAATCCATAGCTAAATAATTTCAAAAAAAGTATTTAGAATAAAAAAGTATATTCAAAATTGAATATCATATTTTACCAAATGCATTTATCTTTTTATTAGCTAATTTTTGTATTAAATCCTTATTTTGACCAGGATATAGGAATGAAATTAATGTCTGACCCTGTTTAAATAAATCTATTTCAGAATCCATTGGTTGACGAACCTTTAAAAGGATATCTGATTGAAATGTAGTTTTCTTATCAACTATTTGAGCTCCAGCATTTGTATATTCTAAATCTTTAAATTTAGCTTCAATTCCTGCACCATTTTCAACTTGTACAGTAAAGCCTTTTTTTATTAAAGCCGTTGCAACAACTGGAGTCATTGCAACTCTAAAAACAAATTTTTTTAAAAATAAAAAAGACGAAATTAATACAAAATTTATTTACCTTCTTTCATTTGTCCATATTTCTTTTGGTACACCAATTTTTAAATTATTATAAGGAATGCCTTTAACAGCCTCAATTGGTTTACCATCTTTTTGTAATAATTTAACTGAACCAGAAAATAATCGTACAGGATTTAAAATACTTGTATGTTTTAAATATGATGTTAGATTACAAGAAAGACGTAAAACGCCTCGAGTCATTTTTTAAAGAAAATTTTATTTAATTTATTTTCTTAATTATTACTTATTTGTTTCTTTAAAAATAGTATGAAAACTAAAAACAACAAAATTGGTACATCAAGCACGATTCAAATGAATCTGTAAAAAAAAAAAAAAAAATTAAATAAACTTTAGCTTAGAAAAAAAAAAAAAAATAACTTTCAATCTATGATTAAAATTTGTTTTAGGTCAACTATTGTGAGATTATTCCAAAGTTCTCTAAAATCTAATCAATTAATTTTTTTTTTTATCAAAATGGCTAAAAATAATTTTATTTTATCAGATAAAAAATATTTTAAATTTTATTTAAAAAACAAAAAAAAAACTTATATGCTCGCTTAAAAAATTTCAAATTCTTTCTAAGTTGAATTTTTTTCAAGCTGAATTCCAATTCAGCTACTAAAATTGAAAGTTTTTAATTTTTATAGGTAGCTGAATTAAAATTTAGTTTAGAAAAAGTTTAGCTGAAAAAAACTTCTTTGGGTAGTTTTTTCACTTATACAAAAATTAATTTAGAAAATTTACACAATGAAAATTCAATTAAAATAGAAAAAATGAAGAAAAATAATTAATAGAAGCCTAGAAATAGATAAAATACAAATTTTTAACGCTTAACGACTAAAATTTGTATTTGAAAATTTTTAAATGTAAAAGAAAAATAATTGGTAAAAAAAAAAAAATTTTATTTTATAAATAGCATTTAGGAGGTACCTACGTAGCAATAGAAAAAGTAGTGAGTGAATTATTTATTCTTTTCTTTTTTTTTTTTACTTTTGCAAGGAACCTGTTGACTGTCGTCGTGTCGTGTTGAAGCATATACATATTATATGATGCAGTTACTAGTCTCAATCTTAATTATATTATCATCAAACTTGGTTCCCTGTCTGGGATTGTGTGTATTTCAAATGTGATTAATTTTGTTTTTCACATATGACTTTTTTTCTTTTTATTTTTTTAATTACTAAAATTAACTGAATGACAAAATAAATTTCAATTCACAAAAAAATAATGTAGATACTGTGCAAATTTTTGATAAAATTTTTAGCACAAAAAATAAATTTGTTCAAATTGAATTATAATCGATAATAATAGGTCTGCTTACGCAGCAGTATCTTATCAAATAAATATATGCTAAAAATTTGATGAGCTTTTTTGTAATTAATGATAACGAAATCGAGATGAAAAAAAAAACATCATGTTAATAAGTAAGTATTCATAAATGAGAAAAACAAAATATGTATGTTAATTTGAAAAACAAGTACAGATAAAATAATATTTGTACAATTAATTTTTGTTACAATTTAAATAAGTATCTATTTATTTAGTTTAATATTTAAAAATTTCATTAGTTCATATTTTAGACTTTTACTTTCAACAAGATAACTAATTTGCATCATTTGTTTATTTGTTGTTGTTGTTATCTTTTGTTTCTTTTTTACTTTCTAGTTCTAACTGCTTTTATTATGTATATTTTTGTTGTTGTTATGTTTTGTACACAGAAAGGTCAAAGGACTTTTCTGCGCGCGGAAAATTTATTTTATAAAACAATAATAATAATCAACCTCTCCCCCATTTCATCTCATCAAGACGGCATTTTAGAAAAAAAACAAAACAACAACAAAAATTTACAGAAGATGGTATTGAACACCAAAATTATTAATTCATTCTTTCACTTTCCCTTTTAAAAAAAATTTTGCATTTATTTATTTTTATATAGCTACCGTTTAAGAGCTATATATTGTTAATGTTTTTTTTTTTTTCAATAAAGATAAATTAAAATTTATTACTTACACTAAACAAATGTTTTTTTTTTTTTTTTTTGTTAAATAAAAATGCGATTATTAATATTTATAATTTTTTTTTTTTTTGTAAAGAAAGTCACACCACAATTTTTTTTTTTACGAAAACAGAAAAATACAAACAAAAAATAAATTAAAAAAAGATTATTTTTTTAAAAAAAATTAAAATCCTCCCATACAGACGTTACAGAGTACAAATGCACAATAGTCAATAATAATTCTCACTTCTCACAAAAATTATAAATAAAAATTCCAAGTTCATACAACAAATGGCAAAAAATATTTTTATTTGACTACATCATCTAGTAAATTTACTTCATTTTAATGAAAATTTCAATAGACTTTCTTTATTTAGAATTTTTTCCAACAATATCTTATTTTTTCTAAGTAATTCATTTAGATTGTAATTTTTAATCATGTTACCTATTTACGTTTGTTGATTTAAAAATTCTAATTACTTTAAATAATTCGAAAAAAAATAAATTTCATATGAGAAATGAGAATATAAAAATCCAACGTATTTTCACTAAATACAGTTTACTACAATTCAGTGATAAAACTTATCAATCTAATTAACTATGAAACGTTAACACTGATATTTAACTCTATCATCCAATAGTGTCTCCATGTCATTTTAATAAAAAATAGTCAATTTAACCTTTAAAATGTAGTAGATTTTAATGCAATAATTCTTTATCTGAAATTAGCATGAAATCTAGTTGTAATTTATGTTCTGTACTAGAATTAAAAGTTTTGTCATAAAAATTAAGACAAATGATGAAAAACATAATTTTTTCAATGTTTTTTCTCCTACCAATACCATCTTGTGAAACAATAAAAAGTTTTGTAGTAGATTTGTAAAAGCTTTTGAAAAATTAATAAATTTTTATAATAATCAACAGGAATCATTGGTTTATCAACAATTTGTTTTTGTATTTTTATTTTGCACTTTGTAATTATGTGATGTGATCTGAATTTACTTTTGATTATTTCATTTCACCGACGACTTTGTACCAATTGGGGTGGTTATTCAATGTTGTATATTTTGCAAATTGTAAAACATTGACGCTAAAAATTTATTTTAAATTAATATTTAATAATAATTAATCATATATTTTTTTTTTTGCCATTAATTTTTAATTATTTGTAAATAATCTAATCAAATATTTAAAAATCTAGATTTTATACATAAATAAATCTTAGAAAATTTTATAGGAGTACAAAATAGTAAATTGGATCGTGTATTTATTTTTATTTTTATTTTTTTTTTTGGTACGTGTGTGTGTAATAGAAAAAAATAATAATAATTTAAGAAAATGTCTTGCGCAAATATGTTTATTCTTAATAAATTTGGTCGGTGTCTTTTTGGCCGTTCAACAATGCAACTTCTAACAGGGGTTGAACAAACATCACAAGCAACAACAAAAGCAGCAACTGTTACCGTTCTACCAGGAAGAAATTGTGAGTTTATATAAATATTGATATGTATGTACATATTTAAGGCACCCTATTATAAAATGTATATATACCTTCATCCTATGTACCTATTTAGTATTTACCTGCTTTTATTGCATACGTGATACAATTGGTTTTTTTTATATTGTCTCTCGTTTATTTGCGTTCTTGTATAATTTTTTGTTTGCTTTTTTCCTTATTCTTATATGATACTCTTTCAGTCTGAAATCTGAATACAAATTTTATTATAGGTAATTTGATGGCAGGTAAATTTCCATTCCTTGAAAAAGTTAAATCCGTTTTGGTATATTATGAACAAAGAGAGAGATTTTTGGTGTCATTGAATTTGGCGGGAACAAAAAAAACAAACAATCAGAAAAGAAAAAGAAATGTTAACTCTTAAGTATTAAACATTTTGATGCAGTTTCCATTCTTTTTAATTTAAAAAAAAATAATAATAATTTTTTTTCTCCTGTTGCTCTTGCAGATGTTATAAAAACAATCTTTTGTTGAATTCCTTTTTATTGTATTGGTATGAGGAATACGACAATAAAACTTTTCGAATTCTTTTTTATGTACCTATTTTTTTTTAATCTTGTCAGGTAGAAATTCAGGTTATTTTTAAAAGAAAAATTTCAGAGCGACATATGATTGCAGGCGAAATAATTCATTAATGCCAATGACACCATATTATACCTACAATAATTTTATTATTTATTTGTTCAACGAGATTTAAAAAAAAAAAAAAAGTGCATAAACACTGTTAGCCTGGCATATAGACTCTTTTGTCTCAATGAAATTCGATTAATAATAATATCAATAACATATGCAAATATGAGATTGTTCACATTGAAAATTATTATTTTTTTTTTAGATTAAATTTATTCTAATAAAAAAAAAAAACTAATCTAACATAATTTTTGAAAAATCCATTTCGAATAATATCAGGAAGAAAAATTATCTAAAATGTTCCATGACATGACGTGGTGTAGTGTAGGTACTTTTTTTAAAAAAATACATTTATGACTTATTTTGTATGCAATAATGTATACATTCCTTCATAGCTGACAAGTTTTTATTATATTTGATAAATAACGTATTATCTGGTAAAAAAAAAAAAATTAAATAAAAAACAAAAAACAAAAAATACTCAAAAATTTATATTAATTGCAGTGAACGTTAACAACAATTCGTCTACTTTTTCTTTTTTTTTTTTTCTTCTCTCAAGTTAATTGATATTAATTATAACGCATACCAGCATAAACGGAAAAATGATAGTCAAAAAAAAAAAATTTAATTTAATTTTGTTTTTTGTTTGATAAACCTGCAGTTTATTTTTATATTATTGTTTTTTTTTTTTGAAAATTGATAAGAGAAAAAATTTCATTTTGAGTATTTTCGTTGTTGTTTTCTTTTTATTTTTAACTTGGATATTTGTTTAATTTTTGTTTTTTTGTTTTTCAAAAAAAAGTTATCTATAATCTAGAAATGGTACACACGCATCTCATTACATCATATTGATAACAATATTAAATATTCTATTTTTATTTTTATTTATTTTTATTAATCTTTTGATTTTAAATTAAAGTTTGCATACACAAGCAAGCCCCTCTTGAAATTACGATTATTTTGAAATTTATGAAAATTTTTGAATAGAAAAAAAAAGAATATCTTTTTATTTTCGTTGTGATGAATTTTTTTATAATCTTGTTTACAAAACCTATTTAAAATGATTAAGATACTTATTTACAAAATATGTAGTACGTGCAAGTAAACATATTAACATACTATACTGTCTATGTATAAACGAACAATTTTTAAAATTGTTACACAATATTAAAATTTCCGATTTATGGAGGTTTTTTTTTTAATAGATACGATTTTTTGATGTTTTGAATCTTTCATTTGAGATGAATAATGATGAAAAATTCTCTTTCATTTTTCAAGAATCAACAGTTGAATACAACTACAGAATTTTTTTTTTTTAAAACATTTAATTTTTGTTAGTTTTCTTTTTAACAGTCGTTATAATAATCTTATGGCTACTTTGCATTATAAAAAGAAAAAAAAATATATTTTAAAAACAAAAATAGATCATTTCCGTCTTTTTTCTCATTTACATGAAAAATTTTAAACGATTTATAACGATTTGAAATTGTCTCTGATAACATATATTTTATGTAACTTTGCCTAATTCATTATAATTACACGTAATTGACATTACTGAGATTAGATTATAAATATATTTGATCGGTGATAAGAGTTTTTATTTAATTTAATAAATTTTTTATTTGAAGAAAAAAAGAACATTGACATTTTTATACAATTTTTGCGATTTTTAAAGATAAGACAAAAAGAAAAAAAAATATTTGAATTTTATATAGAAAAAAGTTCAAAAATATAATTTATAATATCAATTACTTATTTATTTTTAATAAAATCATATTGATCTTGATCTAAAAACCTTAATTTATTATATGATGAATGAGTTTTATCAAAAAATTCAAAAATTTCCAATCAAAGTTCTATGATAATTTTAATTAACACATTAACGATTGGCTTTGGTGAGAAATGCACAATTTTTTTTTTCTTTCAAAACTTCTTATTTTGGGGATTTCGATCGAGATTTCATATTTACAGAATCAGGAACATATTATTTTTTTTTTACTAATTTTCCTAAGAGTGGTGGACATTAGTTGGGTTTCGGGCTAAAAACCCAATCTTGTAAAAAAATATTGTTATGAAAACTCTAAACAAGAACAAGGCTTGAGCTGGGCTTTATAGTGCCATATGAAGAAGAAGGTGGGCGTGATTTTCACATGCACACGTGAATAAGAATTGTACAGCTTTAGCTGTCGTTTAATTGTGTTAACGTGTTAAAAATTATTCAGCTTGAAAAATGTAGTTTTGTAAACTGTTGTTGGCACATGAAAACGAATACGTCCACGTATTTAATAATTTTTAAAAAGCCTAAAAATATGCAGAAGAAAGTAATTAAATTAGAAAAATTAACGATAATTCGCAATTAAAAAAATTTTTCAATTTTTTTTTTAATTAAATATATTTTCAGATGCATCTCGAATACAAGCAAAAAATCCAATTGTTGAAATGGATGGTGATGAGATGACACGTATCATTTGGCAATTTATTAAAGAGAAATTAATTTTGCCCTATGTTAAAGTAAGATATGAAAAAAAAATTACCTTTTTTTTTCAAATTTTCTAAAATGACTTTACTTTGGGTTAAATTTTTAGATAAATTGTCTTTATTATGATTTGGGATTACCTCATCGTGATGCAACAAATGATCAAGTAACAATTGATGCTGCATATGCAATTTTAGAACATAATGTTGGAATTAAATGTGCAACAATTACACCTGATGAGGCTCGTGTTGAAGGTAGAAAGTTTGAAAAAAAAAACAATTTCAAATTTTTTGTTTAAATAAATTTCACTTTTTTTTTTAACAGAATTTAAATTGAAAAAAATGTGGTTAAGTCCAAATGGTACAATTCGTAATATATTAGGTGGTACAGTATTTCGTGAACCAATTTTATGTAAAAACATTCCAAGACTTGTTCCTGGATGGACAAAACCAATTATAATTGGTCGTCATGCACATGGAGATCAATATAAGGCAAAAGATGCCGTTATAACAGGACCTGGAAAAGTAGAACTTGTATTCACTGGTATGATTGAGAAAACTTTATTAGAAAATAATAAAAATTTGAAAATAAATTATTACTAATTTTTTTTTTTTCGATTTTTTCAAAGGTACGGATGGTAAAGTTGAAAAATATGAAATTTATAATTTCAAATCAAGAGGCGTTGTAATGGGAATGTACAATACAGATGATTCTATTTCTGCATTTGCACATTCTTCATTTCAATGGGCATTACAAAAGAAATGGCCACTTTATTTATCAACAAAAAATACAATTCTTAAAGGATATGATGGCAGATTTAAGGATATTTTCCAAGAAATTTACGAAAAGTAAGATTTTGTAAATTACACAAAAATTCAATTTCAATACTAAAAAAAAAAAAAAATTTAAATTGCAGAGATTATGCTAAAGAATTTGAGAAGAATAAAATTTGGTATGAACATCGTTTAATTGACGATATGGTTGCACAAACATTAAAATCAAGTGGTGGTTTTATTTGGGCATGTAAAAATTATGATGGTGATGTACAATCTGATATTATTGCACAAGGTTACGGTTCATTAGGAATGATGACATCAGTATTGATGTGTCCTGATGGTAAAACAGTTGAATCAGAAGCAGCACATGGAACTGTAACAAGACATTACAGGTATGTACCAACAATTTTTTTTTTATTTTGTTGTTTTTTTTTAGTGAATTATTAAAATACAAAAAAGATTTAAAATATTAAATTAGACAACATCAGAAAGGATTACCAACATCAACAAATCCAATTGCATCAATTTTTGCATGGACCAGAGGCTTAATTCATCGTGCTAAATTAGATGATACACCAGAATTAGCAAATTTTGCTGAAAATTTAGAAAAAGCATGCGTTGAATGTGTTGAATCTGGTAAAATGACTAAAGATTTAGCAATATGTATACATGGTTTACAAAATGTTAAAGATAATATGTATTTGAATACAGAAGATTTTCTACAGGCAATTGCTGAACAAACCGAAAGAAAAATGAGAAAATGAATGTATAAAATTCGATTCTTCTTTTTTTCCTACTTAATTTTAATTGTATGAATTGGATTTTTTTTTACAGTGTTCATATGTTTTTTTCCAATTGAAGAGATTAATAAGAATAAAATTGTACTGATCATTTTCTAAAATGAGATTTTTTTTCTATTTTTTACATTTGTTCTGCTACCACTCTAGTGACTGTTTTACATATTTTTTTCTTGAATACCCAACTACAAAGGAAACCAAAATCAAGATAACATTTAATTAAATAAAAACTACCATGAGTTTTTCTTTTGAAAAATCTTATGTATATTTTCTTTTCTATTTTTCTAAAAAAAAAACATTCGACTTTAAGTCAAAAGGAAATAAAAGAGATACTAAAAAAAAAATACAATTTAATTTCTTAAAAACAAAATAATAATAGAAAAATTCTACGATTTTTTTTTTTTTATCTTACAATGACTTAAACAGTCCATTTTCTTTTTACGTTCGAAATCTTAACTTAATTTTACTAAAAATTCTTAACTTCTTAATATATCACGAAAAATCATGGCAAAAATTGAGAAGAAAAAAAAAACACTCGAATGAACACCATTTTTACAGGAAGATAAAAAAAATTTTTTTTTTCCTACAAATTATTAATTTCGTTAAAATAATACTTGTCAATGTGATGTCATTCTGGCTAGCTATAATAATAATCATGTTCTACAATAATCTTCTTTGCTTTTGCAAGTATTTGTTGAGATTCTTTTCCACAATTTGAATTAACTACACTTTCATCAGCTAATGCTGATTCAGCTTGTAATATAAAATTTCTATATGGATCTTTACCAAGTTGATATGATTCCATTGCACGATATATAGCACTAAATGCTGGCTGTTTTTCAGAATGAAAATAACCACGATTTCCATGCATTATTTGTACACCATTCATTGCATTACAAACTCTCATATACATACAATGATCAGGTCGATAATTAAATTCACATGGAAATACAAATAATTTATCTAAAAAATAAAAATACAAAATGTGAGCAAAAAAAAAAAAAAAATAAAAATCTCAATTTTATTAGGCGTAATCTAATAAATTACCTGGATGAAAATAAAATAAAATATTTATAAGATCTTGATCACCCCATGTTATTTTCATTTTATATTCTGTATGTATTGGTAAAATATGCTCTTCCCATTTAAATTGTCGCATTCTTGTTAAATTCATTAACATTACACCAGAATTAACACCCATCGGTCCATAAAATGGATGTCGTGCAAAACGATTATACCAACCAACATTTTTATCTTCATGTTCTGGAGATAGTCCAGCTATTTGTGATGAATTAAATTCTTTAAAAAACTTCCATATTTCAGAAAGTGGTGAAAGAAAAATTGTATCAGTATCTAGATATAATACTGAATCGATATCTTTAAGAATGGACTTCAAGAGAAAAAAAAAGAATAAAATTAAATAAATAATTTAATTATAGACTAGTATAAAACATTCTTGTAGAACATATCTTACCGGTAAAAATAACCTTTGTGCTGCACAAGGTTTAAACAAACGTTTCCATTCTTCACTATTATTTTTTGGGAAACTTAATGAAAGTATTTCAAAAGTGAAACTATTTTTAACAATATTTTGCCAATCTGTAAGTTTTTCTTGAAAACCAATTTTTAAATTATCTTCAGCCAAAACAATTATTTTAAATGGTGGGCCATCTTGATTAAAAAGTATTGCAGATTTTAATAGATTCAATGTTTCAGATAATCTTTGTCCACAAGCCACAACAGCCAAAGTTATTAAAGATGGTAATTGTATGTGACTGTTGGAAATACTGTAACAAAAAAAAAACAAAATAATTAAATGAAGCAATGTGCCAATTAAAAAAAAGTCATAAGAATTTAACATTTTTTTTCTAAAAGTAATAAAAAAAATGATTTCTTACTTGTGGTCTTTTTTATCACGATCTCTAAATATTACCACAAACCCGAAAGGAAATAAATAAAAACACAATAACACTAAAGAAAACAAAAGTAAAAATATTTTTGATCTAAATTTAAATTGCATTTTATTTATTTTATTAATAATTTAGCTTTTATAAAAATGTTCAGAAAAAAAAAATAAAAACAAAAATTAATAAACGTCTGATTTGGATTTTGACATCTGAGATCTGACAGTTTATTTATGTTGTTATGGCTAATTTACATTGTGCTGGTAAAATTTTATCAGCAAAGTGTCACAAATGATGATCCGTACAATGTCTGTCGTACTTCCACTCCTTAAACTTTTGAAGAAATCAAAGAACTGTCATTCGTCTCATTAAATTCGAAAGTGTTATTTAAGAAAATTACAAAAGAACTTGCAAAAAAAAAAATACATTTTATAATTCATTGATCATTTATTTAAATGGCAAACATTTCTGTTCAGGATATTGAAGCAGTTGATGACTATTGGGGACCTACATTTCGTTCGATTCTAGAAGGTAATTAGTTCGCACAAAAAAAATTTTCACAGACACTATTTAATAAATTCATCAATTGATTTAGCAAATGCATGTGAATCACTGTCTGAGCAACTTGAATCACGTATAAAAAGTCATGACAAAGATATTGAACGAATATGCAGTATCTACTATCAAGGATTTATTGATTCAATTAGAGAATTGTTACAAGTTCGAACACAAGCAACGAATCTTAATGAAGAAGTAGTTGCATTGGATAATGCATTACAAACAGCATCAGCTGGTGTTCTATCAAAAGGTAAAGAACTTGTTAAAGCTAGACAAATTGAAAGTAATATTGCAAATGCAATTAATGGTCTATCAAATTGTTTACCCGTACTTGAATGCTATTCAAAATTATTGGCTCAAGTTAAAGAGAAAAGATATTATCCAGCATTAAAAACTTTAGAACAATTAGAAAATGAGCATTTACCAAAAGTTGAAAAATATCGTTTTGCAACACAAATGAAAGATGCTGTACCAAAATTAAAAGAAAATATTAAAAAATCATCTGAAGCTGATTTTCGTGAATTTTTAGAAAATATTAGAAAATTTTCACCAAAAATTGGTGAAGTTGCAATGCGTCATACAAAACAATTTCAAAAACGTGATTTAAATGATATTATTGAAGAGCATAAATTACAAGCTGAAAAAGAATATGCTGCTGATGAAGAAGATTTAAGTGCACAAGATTTAATAGATTTTTCACCAATTTATCGTTGTTTACATATTCATACGGTGCTAAATGATAAAGAATATTTTGAAAAAGATTACAGGCAACAACGTAAAGATCAAGCTAAATTAGTTTTACAACCACCACAAACTATGCATGATAATTTAGAAGCTTATAAAACATATATTTATTCAATTGTTGGATTTTTTGTTGTTGAAGATCATGTTATGAATACAGCTAGTGATGTTGTAACAAAAACATATTTAGACGAACTTTGGTCATCTTCATTAACAATAGCAGTTAATAATCTTGAAAGGAATTGTTCTTCATGTACAGATCCGAATGTATTATTAAGAATAAAAAATTTAATAATGCTGTCAATTGTTACATTAAAAACGTATAGATTTCAAGTGAATCAATTATGGGATTTATTACTTCAAATGAGAGATCATTATAATGAAGTATTACTTCAACGATGGGTCCATGTATTTCGTGATATTTTAGATAAAGCAAATTTCTTACCATTAGAAGTAGAAGATCAAGAAGAATATGATAATGTTATTGAAAGATTTCCATTTCATTCAGAACAATTAGAAAATCAATCATTCCCAAAGAAATTTCCATTTTCTAGTATGGTACCAGAAGTTTATCATCAAGCAAAAGAATTCATGTATGCTTGTATGAAATTTTCTGAAGAATTAACATTATCACCAAATGAAGTTGCTGCAATGGTACGAAAAGCAGCTAATTTATTATTAACAAGAAGTTTTAGTGGTTGTTTATCAGCTGTATTTATGAATCCAAGTGTTGCATTAATGCAATTAATACAAATTATAATTGATACACAATATTTAGAAAAAGCTGGTCCATTTTTAGATGATTTCGTTTGTAAAATGACTGGAACACAACAAAGTATAAGTCAAACACCATCAGCAATGTTTCAAGTAGCACGTTCTGAAGCTGAAAAACAAGTATCTGAACGGATTTGTTCAAAATTGGATGAATTTTTTGATTTAGAAGAATATGATTGGTTATTAGTTGAACCAAATGGTAATGCATCATCATTTATATCTGATATGATTGCATTTTTACGTAGTACATTTCAAAGTTTTGCATATCTATTACCAAATATTGCTCAATCATCATGTAAAGATGCATGTGAAAAAATTTCAAATAAAATTTATGATTTATTATTAAATGATAATATTAAACAAATATCAACTGGTGCATTACAACAAATTAATTTAGATTTATTACAATGTGAATTTTTTGCTGCATCTGATCCAGTACCAGGTTTAAAAGATGCTGAATTATCAAAATATTTTATAAAATTACGACAATTATTAGATTTATTAATAATGGAAGAATGGAGTACATATTTACATGATTATGGTAAAGATGAAAATCGTTATAATCTTGTACAACCATCAACAATTATAATTGTATTAGAAAAAATTCGTGAAGCTGATAAAAAAACAATGTTTTCAGTATTAAAAAAATCTGAAAGAGATAAGAAAAAATTATGGGAAACTGTATTAAAACAATTGAAACAATTAGCTGAACGTCAAAATTAATCGAAATGCATTTTTTTTTTTTTGGTTGGTTTATTTGTTTGTTAATTTTTTTCTCTCTCTCTCTTATGAATTTTTTTGTATTTTATAAAATATAACCGTAGTTACTTTCTTATATGATTTATACAAAATTTATATTTTATGTTCATTTAATGCTAAATATATTTCTGAAACTATAATATACCATACATAAATACTATTTTGATGACCTTTAACCTACCCCTTAGACAACCTTTGAAAAGAAAACACTTCCTAGAGAAATCTGTGAAGTTCCATCGGAAAACTGAAACCTTGTATACAATGTGAACTAAGCATTAGTTAATAATTTTTTTAACACTTTGGTTACTAAAGAAAAACTCATCGTAGTAACAGTTATTGATCCTTCATCAACAATTGACTCGAGCCATAGTGCTTAACTTTCAAGAAAAACATTTTTTGTTTTTAAAAAATGGAAAAAAAACCGATTTCGTTGGCGTAAGTTAAATAAATTTTCTTCAAAATTCCTTTAAATAAAATTTACTTTATTTTTTTAAAGTTGGTCAAAATTTCTTGAATACGGTCATAATACAACAATTATTGGCAATGATATTTTAGCATTATCCTGTGACGATATAATCCTTTTTCATAATCTTCATAATGGTGAACACAATTATTACAGAGCTTGTAGTATTGAAAATGGTGATGGAATAACATGTTTAGCTGGACATAAAACATATTATATTTTTTCATTTGCTGAAAAATGTTTTAAGCCACGAATAATACTTATGAAATATCCTGAATTTGAAAAAATACAAGTTCTACCAGGTTTTTGATTTTATCCTTCTTATTGCTTGTGTATCCTTTTCATCCTTAAATCAATTTTTTTTTTTTTTTTGAATTTAAAGGTGATGCTTCTGGAGATTATTTAGATATTTGTTTTTCTGAAGGTGAAATTCTTACAGCTATAACTGGTTATCCTGAATATCGTTTAAAAATTTGGAATTTTAGACTTGGACAATTATTATGTACAATCGAAACAAATTTCAAATCACAATTACAAATATTAATTTCAAGTTCATTTGAACCATTAACAATTGCACAAAAAGATTTAAATTCTGAATTAATTCAATTATGGGAATTACATGGAATATCTGATGAAATTTTAGTTATTCATCGTTCAATCAATACAACAATATTTGGTAAAAAATTTAATATACCATTTACTTTTGGACAAGATAGTTGGATTTATTTTGTTGATATGAACGGTAATTTATATGGGGTAAGATAAAAAATTACTCTTTCTCTAAGGTTCAATTAAACAATGTATCATTTAAAATTTTTAGATGAATACAAATGGTGTAACACCAAAAATTTTATATGAAAAAAATAATGAAGAATTGAATAATATCAATTTGGTGTACTACAGAAATGGTTGCGTCATTGGTGATGGTAATTGTAATGTTCGTTTTGTCAAGAAAATTAATGTTACTGATTGGTCAGAAATTTGGACAGTGTCCTTACAAAGTCCAATTTGTAATATGTATTGGATAACAAGTATAGATAAATTGTATGCACTTGATAATGCTGGAATGGCATTAGAGTTAGATGATAGTACTGAATCCATTGAATTTAAAATACTTTGTGAAGAAGGATATCATGTGAAGTATTTTGATATTCTTAGTCCTGATGGAAAATATGTTGTAGTTTTTAATCAAAGAGGAGAAGAAATTGTTTTGTTAGATATTAAAAATGGACAAAAAGTAAGTGTTAAAAATATAAAAGAAAAAAAAATCGTTGAAAATTTGATCCTTTCGGGCTCAAAAATATTTTAAAAAAAAAAAAAAAAAAAAACTTTGTTGTGATATCCGAAAATTTCACAAGAAATTTCTAAACTGGCATCACGATCGACGTTTTCCTTTTTTGGCTGACGCTGGGGCTATAGATCCACGGTATGCAGCTTATGTTTGATTTTTCTTTGTTAATCTCCTAAGTTTAGTGGTATCGTTTGTTGGTATTTTTGAATCTCAAACAAACTGATCATTGACCACGAATACAACGGAGATCTGTAGGCTGCTTAAAGTAAAAGTGTTTTAAAAAATTAAATTAAAGAAAGACGTACCAGCCATATGATTCATATTCTTCAAAAGATATGTATAATTTTAAAAAAATTAATTGGATAAGATTTTCTTGTACGTACGTGATTTAAACAACTCTACCGCAAAGATTCATAAAGTCTGTGTATTCATGATTTAAAAAAAAAAAAAAAAAAAAAAGTTCAACAAAGTTCAAATTACAAAATAACAAAGTAATTTAATCTAATATGTTCGATTTAAAGGCAATTTATAACGTTATTAATAGCTTTTTAATATCGATACACACAGACGGTCAATATAATTTTTGTTTTGTTATTTTTTTATTTTTAATTCAATGTTTTTCTTTCTTCTTATTTTTTTTTCCCCATAGATTTCTAAATATACCTTAAATAATCATGATAAAAATATTACATGCATGTGTTCTCATCCACAATATCCAATTATTATATATGGCAACAAGAATGGTATTTTATATTTAATATCTTATATTGATCCAAAAAATCCAGTTTTTTGTACAAAATTTATTCTTGGAATATCAGAAATTTATAATATTGAATTTACAAATTCTGGTTTATATTTAATTTCAATGGATCATAATTATGAATTTTTTATAATTTATGGTAAAATTGGTAATAACATGAATATAATATCACATTATTCATGTAATTATAATGTATTAAATTATTGTGTATATGAAAATAAAAATTCTAAAATAGATAATGGAAATTTATCAGAAATTAAAATTTTTATTTTAATTAATTATGAAAATAATAATAATAAAAATAATTTTATATCATCACGAAATATATTAATTTTAACATTATTCAAATCAAATTTTATAATTACAACACAAATTATTCAATTAGAAAATTATTATACAAATATCGTTAGAATACCAAATTATGATCATGATAGAAATTATAAAGAAAATGATATCATAAAAATTGGTGGATCATTGTATAATGATAAAATTGTACATATAATTGAAATTGATGATAATTCTACAACACGAATTATTGAAATATTAAAAACGATACATCAAACAAAAAATATTATGTTGTCTGTGAGTGAATCAAGATATTTGTTAACATGGGGAATTGATGGAATTTTATGTATATTTGATTTGAAAAATTTCAATTTGGAAATGATGTATTCAGCTGGTAATCGTCGAAATGGAAATATTAAAGCAGTACGATGTGATTATAATAGAAAGTAATTGTTTTTTTTAATATATCAAATTTATGATGTCAAAAAAATTCAAGAGAAATAATTATTTTTCAGATATTGTTTGAGTTTGCATAACAGTGGATGCCTGAAATGTATTTGTATTGAACCTAATCTTGAGGTATTGGCTTCAAGTAGAAGTAAATTAAATGATTTAGATATTATTCCAGAAAATACTGTGGGATTTGTACCAAAAGATGATGATAAAGGTTTGTGTTATGTATTAGATTGGGTCATACAGAATTTCCATTTTTTGAAAACAAATTATAAAGATGCGCTTGTTCTCCTATTGACATATAAAAATCCACAGATCTGAATCCGTTAGCAATAAATAAGTAACCTTTAAGTCCTATTATAGCAGTGACTATAATATTAAATAATAAATTTTCTAGTCTTGAAATGGAGAAGTCAAAGGTGCATATTCCACACTCAACACGTAGTTATGTAGAGATTTAAGTCACAGAAAAATGTCGTTGGAAGATGAAGCCAGACTAAGGTCTTCATTAGATTTTCATGAAAAATCATTGGTGGAACGCAATCCATGGAAAAATATTCGGGAATCACCACAGTGCGCCATATTCCACCAGTCAGAAAACTTGGTGCACATAAAAATGTTGTTTTACTGAAACGGAATTATTTATGACTCACCCAAATATTTTTAATACTGGATTTAATTTGAAAAGTTTTCAGAACTTCTATTTAAATTTACGGTAGCTCGAATGAATTTCAAATTTTTTAAAATTCATTTTTGAAAGCTTATAGACAAATATATTCGAATTTTGTGAATTAGATTCCTTTAACAATGTGTACAAAAAAATTTTTAATTATTATAAAGACTTTTTATTTCAAATTCACAGAGATTTGTCCAAAGCTTTTAAACGAGAAGTTCTGAATATGTACATAACAATCAATTTTTTGTTTATTTACTTCTTTTGAGTCCTTTTAAATTTTAAGATTCTATTTAATTCTTTCCTACAGGTAAAACATGGCTTGAAATTAAATCACAACAAGAATATCATAATGAAGTTGAAAAATATAAATTAGAAAAAAATCAAATATATGAAGATTTTATAAAATTAAAAATACAAATGAAACAATTAATTGATAATAATGAAAATGCTAAAAATGAATATAAAATATCAATACAAAATTTTAATTTAAGTCCAGAACAAACAGAAAGTGTATTAGAAATAGCTAGAAGAGAATGTAATACAGAAAAACGTTATCTATTATCATTTATTGATGATATAAATCGTATAACAAAATGGATTATTAATAATACATGGAATTTAATTGATATTAAATGTAAAAATTTACATGGAATATTTTCAAATATATTATGTGATAATTATGGTTTAATTAATTGGAATTTAAATGATAAAATTAATTTACAAACAGCTATTTTATTACGTTCAATTGAATTATTTATTGAAAATGATGATACAATTTTATTACAATCATTTTCAAGAGATACAACATTACAATCATTCTCATTAAAAGAATCAAATATTTTAGAAACAATTACATTTTTAAATAATAATAATAATAATGAAAGTTATGATAATAATGATAATGATGTTGAAAATGATAAAATCGATAATTTATATAATAAAATTAATTTATATTCAAATAATGATACAAAATATAATCGTAAATCATATGTATTTTCTGGTACAAGTACACATAATTTTATAGAACCTTCAAAATATCGTTATAAACAATATGAAATGGGTATGTTTCAACAGATATTTATTGAACAGATTTTATGTAAGGTAAATGTTTCTCTTTGAATTACAAATTTTGTTATAAAAAAAAAAAAGGATTAAAACAGATTCTTGTTTATTCTTTAGAATGATACAACAAATCTTCGAGAATGGTTCAATAAGAAATTCGAAGAAATCAAAAAATTAAAAGATGATCAAGTTGAACAAATTAAAGTTAAAAATGAAAGATTACGGTACATTCACAATGAATTGAATATTTTAGCAAAATTGTTAGGAAAAGATGAAACAGAATATGAAGAAATTCTAGATCCTGAATTTTATCTAGACGAAGAACCAATTAATATTGTTAAAGTATGAATTTTTTTTTTTTTTTTTTGTTAGCATAGAAATGAAATTTAGAAAAATTTTACATGATTTAATAAATTTTATTTAAATTGAAATTTTTATTAGGTCGAAGATA
This sequence comes from Bombylius discolor, assembly GCA_939192795.1. Taxonomy (NCBI): domain Eukaryota; kingdom Metazoa; phylum Arthropoda; class Insecta; order Diptera; family Bombyliidae; genus Bombylius; species Bombylius discolor. The sequence goes on along the minus strand of OW584241.1, from coordinate 36,963,998 downwards.
ATGAAATTGATATTGAACGTTATATATCACCAAGTATGCAAGAAATTCTTGATAAAAAAGCATATGATGAAGAACAACGAATTTTAGCATTAATGTCAGATGATTTTCGTGAAAGAGCATTAATTACAATGATGGATGGTGTATTAGAAAAACGTTGGGAAGATGAAATTAAAAAAGAACCAATCATACCAGATTGTATAAAAAATGTAAAAAATCCAGATGAATATACAAAAGATGAATTAAAAACAATACAAGAATATAATGAAAAAATTAAATTAATTCAAATACAAAGAGAACGTTATGAAAAATTTTTAAAAGAAGAAAAACAAAAAATTAAAATTATACGTAATGAACAAATAATGAAATTTAATCAATATTGTAGTGATTTATTTAAATTAAAATTACGTATTGATTCTGCTATTAAACAAGAAGAAATCAAATTATTACGTAATCATATTTTTAATGAGAAAAAATTTCAAATTTTAGATAAACAAAAACAATTAACGTAAGTTCGTTTTTTTTTTTTCATGAATTAAATTGTACCAGTTTTTTTTTGTTTCTTCAATAACAACTTCTTTTTTTTCTTCATCTCTCTCTTTTTAAATTTTTAATTTATAGATTAAAAGCACAAAATATAAAAGATAATTGTGAAAAATTACAAAAAATCATTGAAGATTTAGAAAAGAAAAAACAAGATTTACAAAATCGTCATGAACAATTTCAAATACGTGATAAAATGCTTGATAAACAAATACGTATAAAATTAAATGAATTCACAGGATCAAATATTGATATTATTTATAAAATTTTTAAACGTCGTCCAAAATGGTTATCACGTGCATGGGAAACAAATGCAATTCTACAAGATTTATCAAAAAGAATTATAACAAGAAATTCATCAAAATCTGGTATACCATTACCAATAGAAATTTATGAATATTTAAATGCATTAAATGGTATCGATAATTATTCACATGCACCAAATACCATGGATCAAATACAATGGAAGATTATTTGTAATGAAAGACGTCAGAAAATTGAAAGTGAATTTAAAGTAAGAGTATAGAGAATTATATGTATTTTTCTCCCCTTTTTTTTAAAAAAAAAAAAAAGATTTAATTTAATAAATTTTAATGTTTAGTTAAAAGCATGTGGAGCACAATTGGCTGAAGCTGAATCAACATTAGATTCTTTTATGAAAGAATTACAAACAAAGAAAACATCTTTAATTGCAATTGGACGTGAATTGAATGAATTTAAAAAGCAATACGTAATAAATTAGCTTATTTAATCGTTTAAATAAGGAAAAATTATTGAAAATTTAATTTCCTAATTCTGTGGTCACATCCACAAATCGTTTAAGTCTGAAAATGTACTTTTGAGAAAAATTTGTTTGAATGGTCGATTTCCAAAGTAAAGAAAAACCAATATGATTTAATCTGTTATGTTTTTGATCCATAACTTTTGAAAAAGATAAGACACAACAACATAATTTTGACACAAAATAACGAAGAAAGTACTATAAAGATCTAGGTGATATCAGCTAAATTGTTGCTTATGTCGACTTAAATGATTTGTGGATGTGACCACAGAATTACTTTGTAAATTTTTTTTTTCATCTTCTACTTTTCATTTCAAATTTAGCAAGAACATGTACAAAATAAAACATTACAAATTGTCTTACCACTTGGCAATGTTGAAATTAATTTAACCGGTCATTTATCAGATTTTGAAGGGACTAGTCTTATTAATTTATCAGATGTTGAAGATATTAATGTGAAAATAAAAGTATGTACATATTTTTCATTTTTTTTTTTTTTTTTTTTTTTTTTTTTCAATTTTTATTTTTCAAAAAAAAAAATTTTTTTTCAATTAAAAATAAAAAATAAAAATTATATAATTAATTTACAGAAAGCTGGATCTATTAAATTACGTGCCATGAATAGACTTGCAATATTTCATCGTAAAATTGTTTATCAACAATGGGAATATGACTTATTAAAAATCACATTGAATAATATTAAAGAGAAATTGAAAACAATTGAAAATATAAAAGTATTTTCACATTTCAAATTTAAAAAAAAAATCATTTACATATTTTTTTTTTTTGCATTATTATTTAATTTTATTTTTTCTAAGGTTTCCATTGAAATGAAAACAAATTTAAGAGAAATGAATCAACAACAAAAATCAAAAGATTTATCAACAATTTCCATTGAAAGTGAATTAAATCGTCGTAAGAATACATTTCAAAAACAATTGGAAGACATGTAAGTTGAAAAATTATAAAAATAAAGTAATTTTTTATTAGTAATTTTTTTTTGTCTATCCAAAAGGGATGAAAAAATTAAACAAGTTCAAGATAAAATAAAGGCTCAAAAACAAGAGAATACAATTTTTGATAACCGAATTCAACGTATTAATGTTCAAGTTCATGAACAAAGTCTTTTACGTGATTACAATTTGGAGAATCAAGAAAATATTGAAAGAAAAGAAAAGTAAGAAAATTCTTTACAAAATTTTTATTAGTAAAAAAAAAAAAAACAATTATCCTGTCAAACATTTTGTGAATTTGTGATCTTGAAAAAACTTGTATGGAACCAAATTTCAGAAATGAAAGAACTCGAGCATTGTAATGAAAATGGAATATTTTAAATGAAGAGTGGAATTTTTCATCAAAAAATTGGAACTTAAATCTTAAATTAGAAATTTAATTGGCTCTTACGATGTACGATCGTTTTCGTGATCAAGTTCTGATCATAGATCACAGTTTCAAAATGTTTGACAAAAAAAGCTTTCAAATTTTACACAAAAATTGTAACTATTTTTTTATTTTCAGAATGAAAATGATCCTTGAAAGAGCATCTTTGGTACGAAAAATTCAATCACAACATGCAATTATTTTAGAATTGACAACAATGTTAGAATTACAACGTTTAAGAACATATCCAACATTAATATCTGCAAAAATCAAATCATCACGATAAAATATTGAAGAAATTTCTCAAACGTAGATTAAAATTAATACAAATGACAGTTCATTAATTTTTTTTTTCCAAACTTAACGGTTTTTATTATGTAAATTAATTCTCATCTTCTTAATTTAAAAATTTTTTAATTAAAATAAATTTTAAATTTTTAGAAAGTAGCATTTTTAGTGCATAGAACGATCGCTTTTTTTTTTCTCAAAACAAAGATATTCTAAAGTATGCGATATTTAATCTTTTACGCAGACTTAATATACTTCTAACGTTTAAAACAAAAAAAATTTGATTACACCTCATCCGTGTAACTTTTCAACATTGCCTCAATGAAACTATAAAGAAAACCTTAAATTTGAATTCATTGTTTTTTTTTTTTTGCATGTTATCACTTCAACCATGTACCTATGTTAGCATTTCATATCATATTTACAGAAATATCGTATTTAAAAATTCTACAGGGTTTTTGAATTCATAAAATGAATTGGAGTGCATTATATTGCGAATTTTAGTGGTTTTTGTTTTTTTTGCGACATTCGTCGTGGTCAGTTGATTTAAAACTTCATTTTCTTTTTCTTTTTTTCAAAATTTAAACCTTAAACAAACAAATTTTAAATTTTCTAAAAGTATGAAGAAGATACTTTGTGGTAGCATTAATAAAAATTCATACATACATACATACATACCCACAGACATATTCTGATCAACATGAAAAAAAAAAAAAAAGACATTAAATTTTGTTGGTTTAACTTTGGTGTTACGTATGTGGTTTTCCTGTTCCATATAATCAAAATAAAAACAATAATTATTCATTGTAAAAAACAAAGAAAGGTAAAATAAAAAACAATAAAAAAAAAAAATCAAAGATACGGAAGAGTGGTGGATGGTCACACGAAAAATTGTACAAAGCAATATAGTCAACCGCTAGAATTAATCAATACTTTTTGTTGTTAAAAATTTGATGGCGTTTATATAAAGAAATTCATGCTGAACAGTAGCCTAATTTAAAAAAAGTATCTAAAAGAATTTTTAGGAAAAAATACACAAGTTTGAATTACCTACCAGTTCATTCTCACATTTTTTTTTTTCCTAAATTTGGTCAATTTATTTGAAAATCTACTACACAAAACACCATAAAAGAAGAATACAACAAAATTATAGATTTTTTTTTTTCTGTATTGAATACTTAATGCTTTATTCATACTTTCAGGTGAGACATTGTGTACTGTTTTTTTTTTCTCTCATTTTTAAATCGAATTGTTTTTTTTTTTTCAGGTAAAGTTGTACAAGCAGCAAAGTAAAGCAATGCTGGTTTATAAAGAAAACTTGATTTCTATTGAGGTTCGAGGTTTTTTAAGGCCAGACTCAAAGACTTAAAAGAAAACTAAAATATGTCCGCAAATGTGTATAGCATTAAAAGTAAAATATCTATAAATGCATTTAATTGCATGGAGGATCTTTTAAATGGGGGAGCCATGGCATCATCACAATCCACAACAATAAAATACATACATATATGTATGTACTCGTACATACATCGATATTTTATTGTGGATTGTAGAGAAATGGAGCAATTGTGGAGAGTTGGAGTTTCTCTATAGAAACATAAAAAAAATTATATTACAGAGTACACACGACTTTTTGTTTTGTTCGTGTAGGTATTCAATTTTACTTTAATAAAAAAAAAATAATAATACAATTTTCTGTTCTGGATCTGAGTCAGTTTAATTCAGTTAGTTTCATTGGAAGTTTGTTTTAAATGACGGTGAATTTGTGAAGTGAAACATATTATTTTAGATACCTGTATCTCGATTATAGAATATTGAATTTTCTTTTTATGGGAATAGTAATCTACTAGCTAGTTTCGGTATATTTTTCTTTTTTTTTTTTTTTCAAAATTAGATACATTTTTAATTTTTCATTGTACAGAACAATAACAACAAAAAAAAGCTATCTTACTTTTATTTCATTATCATTAAGAAATTACCTTTTTTCTTTTTTTTTTATCGTGTATAATTAATTTGTGATTTATTTAAATAATTTATCAAGTGTTAAATGATATCATTTAATTTTTTTTTTTTTTTTTTTAAATTTCAAACTGTTTTTTCTTTTGTCGATAAGAAATGTTTAACAATATAATTTATCATAATTAACTATATTTACACACTGAAAAAAATATGTAAGTGATTTTTAACGAATAATTAAATAAAAATTAAATAACAAGAAAATTGTTTAAAAAAAAAAGTATGATAATATGACGACGTTCTATTTTATTTACCTATACTTACTTGATACAGTACGATGATGATATTTTAATATCTTGTTTTTCTGTTGTTGTTTGTTTTTTTTTTTAAATCATATGTACTTAAAAAGACATTTATTATATCAAGGTATTGTGTGTTGAGTACATATATGTACATTATATGCGTGATAAAATAAATAATAATTGAGTAACTTCATAAGAAAAAAAGTTTGCAAATTAATTAAAAGTTTCATAAATAGTAATACATTTTTTTTCTTTTAACCTTTTAACAATTTAAATATAGTACTAGCCACCTATGAGTGAATATTCTTAAATGTGAGTTTTAATGATTCAAATGTTCTCAATTTAAATGATGACCATAATTGGAAATTAAATTAAATTGTTAAATTTTTTTTTTTTTTTAAATTATTTTTATGTTTGATTTTTTTTTTTCTTCAAAATTTATAATGTTTAATCTAAAAGATACTTTTGAAATTAAAAATATTTTTATAATTTATAATAATAATTTGTATCTTAAACTTATTTTTAATTCGTTTGTATAACAAAGAGAAAAAAAAACGTGCGTAATAAATTGAAAAGAAGGAAAAAAAATAGTGTTGTTAACAACTAATAAAAAAAAAAAAATTTTAATTTATTAACGTTTGCATCATCATCATCATTTTGATTAAAGTTTAAATAAAATAAAGTACGTACACTAAAAAAAAAAAAATATGTACCGATGTCTATTGAAGTGAATTGAAGAGGATAAAGATTTTTAAGTATAAAAAAAAAACGAAAATAAAATTTAAAAAAATAAAAACGAAAAAAAAAGAAGTATCTGAAGCAAGAAGTATTCTCATGCTATTGATGATTATTACGATTACCGCGTCACTGTGTTGTATCACGGTGTAAAATGCATGTAAATTGCTTTATATACAGTCTTTGGTATCTTTGCCATGTAACAACAATCTGTATTTTACTGTTGTCGTCATTTTCATGGATAGCTGGTATTCAGGGTCAAGAGATGTCACGAAGAAGTAAGTACTTTATTTAATAATAAAAAAATAATAAAAAAGTATTCATGTGTAAATAAATTGTATCTGCTAAAAAAATATCTGTACTTTGTAGGTACTTTAACACCAATGGTACTTAGGTCATATAAGAAAGATATAGGTATTTTGTGGAGCTCACAATTTGTACATGGTTTGGCCCCTTTTGAAAAAGCTATTTTGTACTTAATATTGAAGGTCCTATATATGGTGTGAAAAAAAGTTTAATAAAACCTAAATTTTAAGAAAACAAAAAAAGTAGGAACAGCAAGTAAAAGACAAAAAAAAAAAACATAAAATTATTGGTGCAATTCTTTTAACTGTTCGTTGTTCACAAGAAGAGTATCTATGTATATACATATATACCGAGTATATGTGTATTTTTTTTCTTGTTTTTTGTTTGGTTGTCAGTCCCCATAAGAACGGCATGTAAAAAATCTAAAGAAATTTTCGTGATTTCTTATTTTCTTTGGGTAAATAGATACACAAAATGGTCATGATCACACGCTTTTTCACCGCTATAATTTAAAAATTATTATTGTGTAATTGAAGTGAACTCAAAGGCATTTTTTTATTTTCGTTTTAGTATGAGATTTTTCAAAAGAAAAAAATATATAGTATATATTATGGAAGGGAACAAGCGGATTTATTGTACATTTTGTTTTTTTTTTGTTTTTTTTTTTTTTGATTGTGTGATGGAGAAGACAAATACTTTACTTGGTCAAGTCAATTTTTTGTTTATACAGGGCGTACCTTTTTTTTTTTTATAAATTTTTGGGTAACAAGTATCTAAGCGATAGATCAAGGCAATTAAAAAAATGTATCAGTTTAAGATCTCCTTATCTTAGAATCTTTTGAATTTGAAAATGCCCTGTAAACTCTTAAAATTTTACTTCATAAGTTTATTTAATAATTTGAAAATTTGAAAACACAGGGCGTTGAATGATCTTTTAGAAAATTTATGGAGATTATATGTCTTTAGAGATGTAAATTAGAATAATTTGAAAAAAAAACAAAAAAATCAAATAAATTGAGGAAGAGGGATGATACGGATTTGAAAATAAATCATAATTGGATTGTACTTTTTTTTGGTTTTAAAAAGTAAAAGATAGAATGCAAAGATTATTTCATTCCATTCATGAGTTTAGAAATTCTCAATCTTTTTGGTCGATATGTTAAGATACTATCTTAAAATTTCATTGCTATATTCAATGTTAAAAGCTAAGACGAAGTATCTACCGATGTATTGAATTTACTTCATAAGAGAGCAAACTACTTATATAATTTCACGAGTATCAGCAAACTTAACTGCGCAATTATTATTTTAATCGTGTTTTCAAACAAATATTTCGAATTTTTTTTAGCTTCATAAGTACATCTTCGATTTAAATTACATTTGTATACAATCGAAAAATTTATCGATTGGGGCCAAATTTAAAACAAAGATTTGTTTATAATACTAATTTCCGTCTCACTGCATTGTGTTATTACTCACTTCTGAAGAATTAAATTACAAGTTATTTTTTTATTAGTCATAAAATTTTTTTTTTTTCAAATTAAAACTTTTGTGATTAATAAAAAATAAATATTAAAAAAAACTTAGTAATTTACACAGATTCCAACACCGTGATTTCAAATTCAAAATCCATCGTTAATGATAAGAATTTAAAAAGCCAAAATTTAAGTACATTTAGGTACGTCTATCAAGTTCATGTGTATTATGTAATTATTTTTTTTTTTCATAATTGAAATCGAATTTTTTAAATACTTTTTAAAAAACACATTTTTTTTTCTCTCTAATAATAGAGGTCAAAGATAAAATTCAATTTTTTTTAAGTTTGTTTAAAATAAAACATTTTTTTTTCTAATCAACATATCTACAGTGCTTTTTAAAATTATTTGTACCTGTTGTTCCAAAAAGACTATAAGTAAATTGAGTGGTTTCAATAGTTAACTTCTGTGTCAATTATTCATCGATTACATTGCTTTGGTTTTTAAATGAATTATTTTACTTTTTCAGAGTATAATTAGAGCGAAACACGCTCATACACGTTTTAGCTTTTCGTATAGATATATAAGTTAAGCTCTGACCTCCTCGAATAATTCGCGTTTGATTTCAAGCCAATTCTAACGACTTCCAATTGTCATACATATTTCAGGTTGATTCAAAAAAGAATAAAAATGAATTTTCCTGTGCAAGACTAAATAATTTTCGAAAGGACTGTAAGTTTTTTTTTTCATGATGTAAATATCTAACATATTTAGTTAGTATTAGATTCTTTCTTAGTTACAAAACAATATTAAAAAGCAATAAAGAAAAAAAAATAACAATAAATACGTTTGATCGATAATGATGAAACAAACAATATTTATGTAATTAAATTTCAATTTAAAAATTTTGTTGAGTTCGTGATGTTATTTCAATTTTGAATTGAAATGAAATCAATTAAATTCTTTTGATATCTAAATAAAAATTATTAAAAAAAAAAATAAAAATAAAAACAACAAACTGAAGAATGTGGCTTTATTATTTTAGATTAAAAATTTTTATCAAAATTTAAGAATTGTTTTTTTTTTTGTTCTCTTTAATAACAAATTTTTTCTATCATGTTTTTAGATATTTTTTCCATACAATAGATAACATGTACAACAAGAACAGATACATGTTTGTAATTACTAATTTATAAATAATTTTCTTTTCTTTATAAATTACAAAAAAAAAAAATGAAAAAAGGCTGATATAAGTCACTCCTCTTTCATATAAATTTTCTCTCATGTTTTATTTTCGGCTTTGGCTTATTTTTTTTTTTATGATGAATTTAAAAAGGCCTAATTTTACACGCAAAGCAATATTTTTTTTTTTTTATTATTATGAGGAATTTTCCTTTATTATTTTTTGAACAAGAAAAAATATTTGTTTTTCTATAATATTAAAACGTTAATTAAAAGAAATACATGCTTTTAATGTAAAATTAGTTTGAATAGATACTTTTTTTTTGAAAAAAAATATAAAAAAAATGCTTTAGTTTCCTTTTTTTGTTGTTGTTGCTATTCTTAAATTATGTACAAATTACATAAGCGGAAGTTATATTAATTGTTTCGTTTTTATTTTGTATATTTTTTTTATTTATTCTTTATTATTTTTTTTTTGTTAACAAATGAAGCAGATGGAACTAATTCATTATTGTTGTTATATTACTTCGTTATATGATAGATAAAGAATTTTAATAACAATAAAAAGATATTCAATACTCTTTACTTAATCCGGTAATATAATCACTTGTGATCTAGATAATAAACATTTAATGTATAAATTTACACCTACTTATTAAAGTATGAACAAATGTTGATATACGAGTAGATATACATTAATGTATATATTCAACAACCTACATAATATACTCTTATATATACTTTTTTAACATCTATCTTCAATGTAAAAAAAAATACAATGTTACAATGTTCTGGATTATAATTTTGACCTTTAAATGATTTTTTATACATTGTTGCTTATTTTTTTTTTTTTTTACTTTTAAGTTCGAAAACTTTATGAAAAGAACCTACGTAGGTATACAAAAATACAGGGTGTTTCAATGAATTAATGCGTTCATTTGTGATTAGTTCGTCCAGTTGAAGTTGGTATGAAAAATGAATTATTCATCATATATCTTTCCCTCATACATAGACTATTTTTTTTGAATCTTTTTTATAATATCAGGTGTATTACACACACAACTAAGGTGTGCACCTATATTTAATAGTTTATTTTTTCAACTTTACAATTTAATGTTATCAAATGTTTATTTCTTTTTTATTATTTATTTTATACTGTTTGCTTAAACAATTAGTCAATATTTTATTTCACACTTGTATTTTGTAACACACGTATATCTGATAAGTAGAAATATTTTTAAAATAAATATCTGATAAAAGATGACGTCAATTTAAAGTAAATTTTTGCAAAATAATTTTAATAAAAAAATTGAAAGCCTGACTCATATTTTGCTCGTAATTTTTGTGTGTTTGACATTGAGCAGATCCTTATAAATTGAAACAGAAGTGGAAGCTAAATTTGAATTCAAAAATTAGAAACAAAGATGCATGTTCCACCCCAGTTTCACGAACAAAGGTTCAGATTATATTAGCGTTCATTGTCGTTTTAAATTCAAATATCTCCAAAATCTGTGACCCGATTTACCGAAAATTTGTGTTCAGTATTTTCCTCGTTATTTTCAATAACACATCTTTTCAAACAAAAAAATTTCTTCAACAAGATTCAAATTACAGAACGCCAAAGAAAAAAACTTCATGGATACATAAACGATTTGTAGAAAAAATGTTCTTTTCTTTAGAAAAATATGTTTCTGTAGAACTAAGAAGTTGAAATTTGGTTAAGGTGAATTCCTTTGAGGGCTTACTACTAAAAAAATTCTTGAATGAAAAAAATTCGTTGTCTAAGTCAAAAGTTATAGGGTAAAATGCACAGGAAATTCGAGTTACTTAAAAAGTAGCATTTTTCGTTTTTGCCATAGAAAAACTCTGAGAAAATATTGTCTACTAATGTAAAATATTTTATGGAGATTGGTTTTTTGATTTTTGAAAATGAATTCTAGTGTTTATTGAATTCGTCTTCCTTCTTTTTAACCACTAATGTCATTTTAAAAATTACCTGGTTCGTAGGAGTATAAATTAAATTTCCTTAATTAAAAAATGAAGTCAAGAAATAGGAAGCTGAAAAGTCTAAAAAATTTATTATGTATATTAACAAATTTTGTAGTTGTGGTTATAATGCATTTTTCAATGAAATTACTAGCAAAAATGAACAAATAATCAATACCATTCAATAATTCAGAAAAAAAAAAAAAACTATGCCCATAGAAACTTTCTCTTATCATAAAAGTTTATTTTTCTATTTTCTTTTGTAAATTTTTCTATTATTCTATTTAATATGTTAATAGTTTTATTTTTTTCAGCAGCTTTAAAAAATCTAGTCTATGTTAAAAACGGGAAACTAATGAAAATTTAATGTTTTTTTTAAATTTTTTTTTTTTATTATCGTTATGTTAAAAAAGTGACAAAATGGTACTTGATTCGTTCAAGCTAAAAACTTAAAAGCACCTAAAAGTCTTCAGTTTGTTTGTTTAATTTTTTTTTTTCTTGTTGCTATTTTATAAATAAAGTAAGTAGTGTGTTTATTTTTCATAATGTACATACACATTTTATTCAAATATATTACTAAAGTATCTATTTCCTTAAAGCTAAAAAATATCTCATAAAAGAAAAATATTTCAAGAATATTTTTTTTTTTCATAAATGTTCAAAAAGACTACACAAAAAAAAAATAAAAGTAAAAGAAAACGTTTAATAAAGAAAAAGCACAATTTCTTTTACATGCCATAAGTACGGATTTTTATTTTATAGTATTTTTTTTTTTTTGTCGAACTATTTAGATACTCGCAAATTTATGTAAATAATTCTAATGGGAGCGGTGTGGCTAAATGATATGTTTGTGTTTTTTTCTACTTTTACGTATCTTTTGTTATGCTTTTATTTTTTTGTTTTCTTTTTTAAATTTAAAAAGTGAGAAAAACTTTAATTTAGCATAAAAAATTAAAATTATACTTTATATTATTAAGGCGTTCACTTATTTTCATTTTTAATTTCATTTTTACCGTTATCTTTTGTTTTTCTTTTTGTTTTTTTTTTTTTTTTTTTGCAAAACGCATTTATGTATCTAAACAAGAAAAAAAGAAAAGAAAATGCCAATAAAGATATATAGTAGATACTAGATAGATAGATATACACACGTAGGTTTATGAAGAGTATTAAGAGAAGAAAAAAAAAAGCATTTACTTATAGCATAATCGGTCAACCGCATATAAGTTTAACATGAATTTATAACGTTAGCAAAGCGGAATCAAAGAAAAGAAAAAAATCTTTATAATCCATCAATACATAGACAATTAGTGTAGGTCGGTCCGTTTTGAACTACATATATGGAAACTTGTGTAACATTTATTTATTGTAAGAATAATGCTTAAAAAAAAAAATAATAATAATAATAGAAAATGTAATAAAAAGAAATCTAAAAAAAAAAAAAAAACTAAACTCCACGCACAATTAAACTCCCCGTAGGGATAAGCACAGGAAATGAAAAAGATTTGTATAGAGGAGACCTATTTTTTATGTACATACGGTTTAATACAAATGCGGTTCTTTCTTTAGTAAAATAAAGTAGAAAAGATTATAAACAAACATGCATTGATATCTCTAAATACATTTTTCTTCTTCGTTTTTTTTTTTTTTGTTGATTCTAATAGTTCTTTAGAAAATTAATTAAATCAATTAAAAAAAAAAAATTAACTATGAATGTGATAAGATTGTTGTCGGGTAAATATTAAATGTTGTGTATGTCATCAATATTGGATTATGTTTATTTTTATGGACATGTGAAGCATAATAATCGGAAAAAAATAAAACCAACATTAAAATAAATTTCATTTTTAAGGTCTTCAAGCTTGAATGCGTTGTGTATGCCACACCTATACCGTGAAAAATCGTATGAAAGTTATAAATTTAAAAAAAAAAAAAACTTATTTGATATTCTAATGAGATAGAGATTTTTTTTTTTCTTGGGGAACTATGCTACATAAATCACAACAAATAGGTGATAAAATTTATAAAATAATAAAAAAAAAAAAATCAAAATATGTCAAGGCCGTATGCTATTTAAATTCTAATGAAATGATTGAAAATGATAAAAAGTAATTGAAAATTTCTTATTAATTAAATGTTATATAATATTTAATGTTAAATAGATTATAAAAAGGTGAATAACCAATAAAAAAAAAAAAATACGATTAATTTCATAGACCAGCCATGAAAGCCTATTTTCTGGTCTAGTAGATGTCGTCATGATAAACTTAACAATAGGAGCTTATTTCAGCTTTAATCACTGATAGTTAAATTCCAGAAAATAAAATTAAAAATTATTTCTCAAGGTGTCATCATCATCTTTAGCTGCATCAATAAATCTTTTCTTTGAATGGTCCGCGCTTCTTTTTCCTGAAGAGGGTTCTGCGTTAATATTGTCTTCATAGGGTTCTTGTCCTTACGTCGTTCTACGTGTCCTATACTCATCTCACGCGCCCAATTTCTATACTTTTGACTATATTCGTTTATCAAACAATCAAACTAATAGAATGATTTTTCTTCTAGGGACGAGTAATGTATGCCAAAATAATTCTGAATGTCCAATAAATGCATCATGTGACAAATTTAATGTACATTCATCAACTGGTCAATGCGTTTGTCCTCATGGTTATATAATAGTTGCAGAAAATCGTCAAAGGGATTGTTATAAATCGGCAACAACAATTGGTGATACTTGTGTTTATAATGAACAATGTATGATTACATTAAGTACAGAATCTGAATGTTTCTATGGACGATGCCAATGTCAAAGTGGAGCACATTTTGTACAAAGAAAAAACACTTGTTATAAAAGTGTTCGTAAGTATTTAATACAAAAAAAAAAAAAAAAAAACAATTTATAATTTTAAAATTAACTTTTATTCTCTTTCCCCTTTTTTTTTTGCATCAACAGGTGTAGGAGGTTTTTGTACATTGACAAATAATTGTATAGGTGAGGGTACCGTATGTCGTTCCGGTGTATGCCATTGCCCATACGGAAAACATCCAAGATATGATATGATCGAATGTATACCAGATGTTAAATTAAATGAAAAGTGCAATTCCGATGAAGAATGTGTAACTGATGAAGCACAATGCAATAGTGGTGTTTGCAAATGTAAACCTAATTTTGTTATGAGTAAAGATGGTGATAAATGTTTAAAGGGTAATTATTTAACAGAAACAAGATACCATATTTTTTTTTTTAAATTAACAACAACAAAAAAATTCCTTTAATTTTTAGTTGCAAAACGTTTACATGATGAATGTGAAGAGGATCAACAATGTACAGAATTATTACCATTTACAAAATGTGATATTGATAAAAATTTAACATGTATATGTAAAGATGGACATCATGAAATGAACTACGTAAGCATTTTATCATTTGGAAATTATGATGTTGATAAAACAAATTTTTCTACGAATGTTGGTCTTTCTGTTAAATTCCAGAAATGTTGGGTATCAGTATCATTAGGTGGTATATGTGAAGCTGATGAAAATTGTGCTGGTATTGATTATGCAATATGTAAAAATGATAAATGTATATGTCATGATGGTTATCAAGAATTACGAGGCTATTGCTCATCAGGTTTTAAAAATTTTAACATGAGCCAAAGAATTTTAGTACTGATTATTATGATAAGTTATTATTTATATTAATTTTTTTTATTTTTTTTCCATTTTTATGTTTAAAAAAATTTTTTGGACAGTATTTTTAAAGGCGACAAAAAAATAAAACATGACGAAAAGAAGTAAAAAAAAAAAAAAACGCAGAAATTTACATAAAATATGAAAACAAAAATTGTTTATTGCTTCTTCTTATTTGTTTTGTTATTTTTTTTTTAAAAAAAAGTATTCATTTACAGAAAAACAAAAACATAAGAAAAAAAAATTAAAAATTTGTTAACAGTTTATTTTAAAAAATTAACTATATGTTCTTTATATTATGTATTTAACAAATAATTTAAATATTAATTATTATTATATTATTATTTAGAAAAAAAAAAAATCTTTCTTAAAAACATTTTTATGTATAAAATATATATCGTGTTTATAAAAAACAACAAAAGAAAAAAAAACAATAAACAAAAAAAAGAAGAGATAAAAAATTCTAAAAAAATTTGTTCGATATGTATAAATATGTATATGTACATATATATAAGTATAAAAAATTTATTCGTTGATTGTTCTTTTATCATTTATTTTTTTCTAATTTTAAACGTTGAAGTGTATATGCAGGATATAATAATAGAATTCCACCTATTATGTAAGTCCAAAATGAACCAATTATCCAAAATGCTTTAGGAAATAAAAAAACGATAAAAAAAAGTTATTATTTAAAATTTTAGAAACATTTTTCATAAAGATTTAAAAACATTTTTAAAAGAAAAGAATTAAAAAGCTTCATCTAAACAGTTTTTCTGGGTAAAATCTTCCATAAACGCGATTTATCACTGAAATCTATAAACTTGATCTGTTTTGATTGAGTTTATGCTATTTTCAACTGTTTATACTTTAACTCAAGAATTTCGAGTTAATTTGAATTATTTTGAAAATTTGAATTCTCATTCTTAAAACGACAACAAACCATAAACAATTCTGTAACTTACCAACTGATCCTACAATAGGTCCCACAGCTCTTGCTAGAGCACCAATTGAACGGAATATACCTAAAACTGTTCCCTTTTGATCGAAATTTCCATATCTTGAAACAAGATTTGTTATACAGGTCACAACAAAGGCAGTTGCTATATAAATTGATTATATTAAAATTTACATCATATTTAAAGGTAAAACATTTTTTTTTTCTTACATATTGCAAAAAGAATCATTCCACAATATAATACAAAACTACTATTGGCAATTCCCACCAATATAAAGGACGGTACGATTAAGTAAAGACCAAATACTGCTGAATTTTTTACTAAATTTGAAGGTAATCTTCGAACTACAGAACCTTGTAATAATGCCATAATAACTCCTGAAATTATAAAAAAAAAAATAATTTTAAGTTGACCAGATTTTTTTAAAACTATGATTTTCAATGTCGTTAAATTTACCTGTTGTTAAAAACATTTTAGCTTGATCAATTGAATTATAATTGAATTTATGATACATCACAAATGTTACTGTAAATTCCAACCCGGAATAAAGAAATAAATATACAAAATAAATGAAACCTAATTGTTTCAATTTATTCATATCACTTTGAGGTAAATTTTGTACTGCTGAAAATCTAAAATATAATTTTTTTTTAAATGTTTAAATTTTAAATATATTTTTTTATAAAAAAAAAAAAAAAAAATTTACCTAAAAATAGATGATATTTTTACAAAATCCATGGCATATGACAACGAGGATATAACTTGTTTTGCTCGTTTTTCCTAATCACAGAAAAAAAAAGAAAAGAAAAATATGATTACAAAAAATCAATACGTTTCTAAATTATTGACTGCATTTCAGAATTCAACATTTTTGAGCACCACCACACCATCATTATGGTGAATTCACCTTGGTTGTAGGTTTTATTCCGGTGATTATTGAAAAATGGAATCCAAATAAGGTTTTGGTGGAAAAGTAAAAGGTTGTGCAAAATGTTGAATATTGAAACAAAACCATTTTTACTTACTGGTGGTAAAGTTTCCTTAAGGCACAATATTAAAAATAATAAATCACTAACGGCTAATGTCATAGCAAACATTGCTGGTAGCCAAAACCATAAATGATGAGATTTATCCGAATACATTGAAAACATAGCACCAATCATTGGACCAATTATAAAACCTAATGAGAATGCAATACCAACTAATGCCATACCTTTACCACGACTTTTAACATTTGATACATCCGTTATTATTGCCATACTCAATGAAATATTTCCTTTACTAAGACCACCAACAAATCTTGATAAAACAAATATTCCAAAAGTACTTGAAAATGCCCATAATAAATATGACAATGCTATGCCTATCTGAAAAACAAAAAAATAGAAAATCATTGTGAATTTTAAATAAATATAAAAAAAATAATTACATACTGTGCATATTATAATGATTGGTTTTCTTCCATAAACATCTGATAAACCTCCAACAATTGGTGATGTAACATATTGTAAAAAACTAAACATTGAACCTAAACATCCACCAAATAATACAGAATTATATTTATCTGGTGCACCAACATAATACTGAAATTTTTTAATTCCATTTGATAAAATCGTATAAAATCCAGTCTTTTGATCATCATTAATTCGATAAAATTCCAAAAGTGATGGAAATAATGGAAGTATCATTGTAAATGCTAATAAATCCAATAATAATGATATAAATACAATATATATCATTGAATCGGTTTTATCATTTTCATTAGAATTTTCAATTGATAAAAATTTTGTACTATCTCCATTACTATTAACATATTTTTTTGAATACTTATCATTTTCCTTTAATACTTTCTCTTGGGTTTTTTTATGACGCATTTCATTCATACTTTCTATTTTTTTTCTTTTTTCTTTTATGAATTAACTGAAATTAGAAAAAATTATAGGTACGTAAAATTTAAATAAATCAAATAAAAATTAGTGAATTTTTGTAAGAACTCTTGTATAAAGTATTTAAAATTGTTATAAAATTTACAAAAAAAAAAATATTAGAAATTTTAATAGAAAATATAAATAAAACTAGGTTACTTACGCGCCCCAAAACCACAACTTCTTAAATACTAGTTTTGTTATTTTTTGTCACACAAACATGATTTTTAAATAATGACAAGCATTCAAGTAGTGGTGTGCGGATAGTACTATCCGATTCGGTACTGCCTCGTTACTTGCTGGATCCGATTGGGTACCGAATCTAAAGCCTGAAAAATGTCGTTACTCGGTATATTTTTAGTTTAATAAATCGTTTTGAAATTACTATTTTATTTAAAGCGTAGTACTCAGTTGAAAATAAATTTTATGTTGGAAAAAGCGAAAAATAAAAAAGAAAAGAATTATCTATGATGTAAAGGTTTTTTCACGAAAATAACAATATTTTTCAATATATTTTTGTCCGTGTTTTTCGATCTGTTCATGATTTTGCTAGTAAACATGGTAAATGTATCTAAGTAAAATCTATATGTACAACCATGTGCACAGACAAATCAACTTACTGTCATCACTTGAGTATAACACGTAACGATAACTACTGTCAACTGTCAAATTTCAAATATTAATACATGTTAATTTTTGAACTTTTTGTATATTTTTTCAAATGTAAAATGAAAATGAATTGTTTTTTAATTTTAAGTATATATTTTAAAAGAAATAAAAGACTAAATTACCTATAAAAAAACTTGTTTTTTTTTTTATAAAAGTATCTAATATAAACAATTCTATTCAAAATGTACCGAGTAACGAGTACCAAATACCGAGTATTTTACTTAAAAGATCCGAACGGAACCGGTAACCTAAAATGTACCGTTTTGCACACCACTACATTCAAGACAAAACCACACAACAAAAAAATACTCCAACCCGACCCCACACTTTACTTATGTTTAGGGATGCCAGATAAAATGTAATTAACTAATAGTTTGGCGCTAAAATGACATGACGCATGCAGAAGCGAAGATGAGTGTTCGTTTGTTTTTCTTATATTTTTATTACCTTTTCTACTATCTGGCATTCATTTCAATATTTCTATATTAAAGTTGATAAAGGGTTAATAAATGTTTGAACTTTTAGTTATGATTTTATTGTGCGCTATCAATCGTAACTGGTTTTCAAAGACGTAGAGTGATTGTCAACCCTGTTCTTTTACACCTGGAATTTAAATAGAATGGTAACACTGGTATAATCAGCTGGAGGAGCCAGCAACATCAATTGGCTAGATTAGTTCTTGTTTTTGGTGGTTAAATTAGATTTTAGAATTAAAAATTGATGTATATTAGATTGTGAGTTGTTTTTTTTCCAAAATTGAACAGATAGCATATAAAAAACTTTGAATTTCTTGTCATGAAATAATGATACAGTTATCAAAAAAAAATCGTTCATCTTTAAACTCGGAATTGTAAGTGCTGAACATTGTTTTTTTTTTTACAAAAGAAAGTTTACAAAAGTCATTTTCAAATTGGTATTTGAGAGTGATTAAAGTACAGAAATATTTCGTTTAAAAACGTACAAAAAATAAAATCATGGCGAATTCACCAAAACCCTTAAATCCTACACGTCTCACACTAAACAAAAGACATCGTCCAAGTGGTAAGTGCAATTTCTATCTTTTTTAAATAATTCTGTGAGCATAGTTCACTAGAACAAAAATATATTTTAATATTGATTTTTAAAATTTTCTAGATTCTCCAAAAACCCCAATAAGAATTCCTCATTCATCAGATTATTTTGATTCTCCATCACCATTAAACAATGATAATAATGTTAGTCCTTGTAGTACACCAATAACAAGAAAACGATCACATTTTATTGAAGAATCTCCATCACAAGATTATGAAAATTTTATTTTATTACCATCACAGGATGTTCATACAAATATATTAGATGTAGGTTGGAAATGGGATGATTCACCAAAAGCAAATAGACCATCATTATTAAATATAAATTCAAAATCTAAAAAAATCATATTACCATCCGATAAAAGAAATCATAAAAATTATATTAAAAATAAAACAGATATTAAAACAAATTTAATAAATGAATCTGAAGAAAATAATCATGGTTTTTATAAATTTCATCAAGAATTATTAAAAATAAAAAATTTAGAAAGTTGGAATGATGATATAATTGAGCTGGACTCTAGTTTAAAAGAAAATACAAATTCAATTATGGAGAAAAATATTCAAAATAAATTAGAAACTAAAAATGATATAAATAATTATTCTAAAATACCAACAACGACAATGTCCATAATGGATATAACAACGACAACAACAACAATGGCAGATATATCTAAATGTAAAATTGAAAATGAAACAATGTCCATTGATAATGATTACAAATATAATAATTTATTTGATGACAGTGATACTGATAATTTATTAATTGAACTTAGTCAAACTGTTGAATCACAAATAATATCTGTCAATAATAAAAATAATTTAAATGATGATCACAATAAAAACAATAAAATAACATCATGTTTTAATAACAATAAATCATCACTATTTAAAGATAATATTTATGATAATGATTCATTTGATGATATTCTAATTTCACTTCCAATGGATGATAATGAAACGAAAAAATCAAAAGAAAATTTAACAATATCAAAAAATCCAACAAATAATTCAAATTCAGAACCTGTATCATTTAAAGCTGCATTTGGTCGATATAAATCGATGCCACCTTCTTCAATTGATAATAATAATTGCATTTCAACAAATCTTCCAAAATCTAAATCAACCTTTATACGTCACAATAGTATGCCATCAGACAATAAAACTAATGATGAAGCATCATCAAGTACGTATGATTTTATACATGGAAAATTATTTTTTACGGATTTTGGCTTATATTCTCTTTTTTGTTTTGTTTGTTTTTAGGTAAGGAATCAAGTAATAGACCAAAAATAATTTCAAGCTCATTAGAGGAAATTGAAAAACGAAGACAAGAAGCTAAACAGAGACTTATGATGACAATGCAGAAGAAATTAAAACAACAGCAGCAGCAGCAGCAACAAAAAACAAAATAAAGGTCCTTAAAAAGTTACTATGGGTATTATTAATAAGAAAACGGGAAGTACATATATATTTTTTTTTTGTTCTTTATGAAACATGTTCGCTTGTTTATTGGAATATTTTTTATTTTTTTTATTTTTTTAAGAAGGAATGTAAATATTTAATTTCCATAAAATCTGAGGTACTGTAAATGTGATCATTAGATATAATAAAAAAATTTTTTCTACTCTAAAATGAAATTTTTGTTGAATTTAATGTAGAAAAATGTAAAGTGGTTTTTGTAGAGCGTCGATAATCCTGCAGAATAAATCAGGGAAATTTTTTAATTCATATAATCTATGGGATTTAATTTTTGAAGTATATTATGTAAGGGAAATCAGAGTATGTAGTAGATTTTATGAGTCATGTGTACACCATTGGGCCTTCGATGATTTAGTGGTAAATTTATGCAACAGGAGACATTATATTATATCATGGAGAACTTCGGTCTCATGTTTAGGTCTCTTGAGTGTTAATACGAGATCTCCAGGTGCCCAAATACCATTTTTTGGTATGTGGAAATCAGTCTCCTGTCATGTAAACTTACCGTAAGAGGCGAAAGGACAAGAAAAAAAAAACAAATTTATTTTCTTTTAAACAAAGATTTATTTTTATTGCTATTTTTTTTTAAAATATAATTTAGATCATTCGCTTAATTAAATTTTCATTCATTTTTCTTTGCATTTTAATAATCATTTTTTTTTCTTCTTTTTTTACATATGATTAATTTAATTAATTTTTTTTTTTTTAAATTTATTCTCCTATTTTTTTCTGTTTTATTTTTTTTTTCTTTTTCATTTTTTTTTTTTTAATTTTATTTAATTTTTCTTGTTTTATAAAATTTTATTTGAAAAAAAAAACTATCTACAAAAGTAATTTTTAATTTCGTTTCATATAGAATATAATTTTTTTTTCTCTTAATTATAATAAATTATAATTTAAAAAAAGAAATTTAATTAAGGGGAATAATTAAAACATACTCCTAATATTTATATACAAAAAATACAAATTTATGAATAGTTGATTTATAAATGAAAAAAAAAGTGGCTTTTTGTTGGAAGAAGATAAACTCTTTTAATATATATTTTTTTTTTTTTTAGTATTAAAGAAACAATGTGTTCAATACTTTTTGGAAAATTTGAAAAGTTTTTGGTAAAATTTCGAACTAAAAGGACTACAGAATGATTTATATGAATTTTTTTTTACCCCCTTTTTAGCGAACATTTTTTGTTGAATTTCTCTGTTACATTGTATGTCCTGTTACCCTCAGATATTCATTTTGTATAAAACATTTCGAATATTTTAATTCAAGTTTTAATTATTCTTCTTTCTGAACTATTTTATTTTAGTCGAATTTTTTGTTCTAACTTTTTAAGAGAGAAATGTCGAAAATGCTTAAAGTTTCTTTCTTTTATTATTTAATTTTTAATTGAAACAATATTTTAGAAAAATAATTAGAGCTTTGGTGTATTATTTATATTTTTCTCATAAATTTCTCATTTAAATTCAACATAACGTAAAACAAACAGAAAAAGTTTAATTAAAAAAAACAATTTAGTATTTTTATTTTCTATTTTATTTAATTTTTATGTTTTATCAAATTTTCTTCTTCTTCTTTTTTTTTTTTTTAATAATTGCTTTAATATACATACACAAAAAAAAAATTTTATGCATAATTACACTATAATATTAATCAATATATATATATATATTTATATATTCTTGTATCACAACAAATAATCTACTTAAAGTAGGTATACCCAAAAATATTAACAAAAAAAAAAAAAAAACTTTTTTTTTCTCAATTTTTTTTTTCTTCATTTTTAAAAAGTAATTTTTCTTTACTATGTTTTATTTTTTTTTTTAAAAATCTTAATGAAAAAATTATTCTATTGAAATTATGTAAATAATTTGACCAATTGACTCATAAGTTATCGTATATTCCTTATTTGTTTTAATAAATATTTCATTTTCTTCTATTTTTTTTTTTTTTTTTAAATTTTTTTATGATTTTTCAAATTTAGAAACTACATCTGAATCTGAAATCTCTCGCTCTCTTCCCTCCCCTTTTATTTTTCTTCTCGTTCGTTTGACCATAGAAACTTTAAATATTTATAACTTATGAATAGTCATAAATGAATACAACAATTAATTTTTTTATTTAATTGTTTTTTAATTATACTAAAAAAAAAAAAAAAAACCACTCAAAATATAAAATGTTTAGTATGTTTAGTATGATTTGAATGAATTTTATTAGTTTTTCAAATTAAAAAATCTTTGAAATTAATCTTTATCTCCCCTTGTCTATTTTATTTTATTTTTTATTTTTTTTTAAATTTAAAAATACAAATTTATCTAAAAATTATTAGGTACAAAAAATCAAAGGCATTTTTTTTTCAGATTTTAAAGAAAAGAAGAAAAAAAAAATGGATTAATTACAATTCTGTTCAGTATATTCTACATATGATGGAAGCTTTTATTTTAATTCAAATTAGAATTATGTTTGATTAAAAAAAAAACAAAAATTCTTTAATTTAATTAATTTTTGTTTTATTCAATTTACAATTTAAAAAAAAAAATACCAATTTAAATTTTTTGATTAATCTCTTCTTAAAAAATTTATTTGTTTGTTTATTTTGTTTTTCTTAGTTTTGGTAATTATTTTAGTATATATATATGAAAAACTTATGAGTCTTATGAAAGAAACAAAATTAGATGATGTTATTAATGTCTATTTATTAATTATGCAATAATATGCAAATAGGGGTATGTATTTTATAATATAATAGTTTTTCATCAAAATACTTGGTTTGTTTTTTGTTTGTTTGTTTTTTTTTTCTTTTTAAATTTATTTTATTAATGAAATATATAATTTATTTATATATTAGAATTTTATATTTATTTATCAACTTTTATTCTTGATTTTAGACTTATTTTTTTTTTTACATCTTATAATCTTAATTTTTATTATAATTTCTTTTTTTTTTTTTTCGTTATATTTATATATATATTTTTTAAATTGCAATATTACAATATATTTTTCCCTTTTTGTTGAATTCTTACTTAATTTTTTTTCTTTTTCTTACTTTTATCTTAAAATTTCTCAATTATATTATTTTTTTTTATTATTATTATTATTTAAAATTATATTTTTATGCATAAAATGAAAAAGAAAAATCCTTAAAAAAAAAAAGGAAACAGAAAACAAAACAAATTGAATCATATTTTAACACTTACTTATTTTTATTATTATTTTTTTTTTTATTTTTAAATTAATTTATTATTTAACTTTTAGTTTGAATTTTTTTTTTTTTTAAATTTTATTTCTAAACTACTGTTCCTCCTGGCGGCGCACTCGGACTTGGTGACATATGTTGAGGAACATTCTGTAAAATGATATATAAAATATATAAATTTAAAAAAAATAAATAAATAAATAAAATAAAACGTACAAATTTTAAATGAATCGTTAATTGAAAATTATATAAGAA
The DNA here is from genome assembly GCA_939192795.1 of Bombylius discolor. Lineage (NCBI taxonomy): Eukaryota > Metazoa > Arthropoda > Insecta > Diptera > Bombyliidae > Bombylius > Bombylius discolor. The sequence goes on along the minus strand of OW584241.1, from coordinate 36,939,832 downwards.
AAATAAAATAAATATAAATAATTTACCGAATATCCGGGTCTGGCCCATGTATATATAAAACCATCTTGGCAAGCAGTTAAAAAACAGTCTTCACGAAATATCAGTGCCGTTAAACGTTCATGAGCTATTTTTTTACATATTAATGGCTCTAATAATGGACATTCATCAAAACGTGGACATGCTGGTGTACCAATTAATTTCATTGGATCATATGATGATACTACTGAACTAGATTGAGATGATTTTGATGATGTTGTTGAAGTATTTAAATTTTTTAATAATGACGATGAATTAATACTATTACTAATGCCACTTACACCAGCTTCATTAACATTTGTTGATAAACCATGATTTGAACTATTACTATTATTATTATGAAGTTGATTTGAATGATTATAATTACTACCACTCGATTTTGATAAACTAAATGTTTTCCTATGTGTATGACGATTATGGCTGCTATGATGATGATGATGATGATGGTGATGATGGTCAGATGATTTATTTTTATCACTTCCAAAACTAAAATTAGATAGACGTTGTGTTAAACTGTTAAACGCCGATAAACCAGATAATTCTGAAGACTTGGAACTCCCACCAGAGGATGATTTATTAGCATTACTACTAACACCGACGCCGCTACCACCACTACCACCACCACCACCACCATCTACTACAGTCGTTGTATCACCACTTTTTATATTGCTAATATTATTAATGCAATTTGATTGTTGTTTACTATTTTGTTTTGAATTATTACTATTCGAATGTTTATTAGTCGTTGAATCTGACGATATTGAACCTACACCTACACCACCTACACCACCAGTACCAGTAACAGTACCGGTAACACCGCCACTATCACCTGATGATATTGTACAATTGGCTGTTGAAAATTTACTTGAACTGCTATTGCTACTGTTCTTGCTGCTATTGCAACTGTTCATCATCACATCATCCTTATTCGATGAATTATTTGAACTATTGCTTGAAGCAATTGGTTTTATAACTTTAACATCATTAACTAATTCACCATTTAAATGAATTCCAGCAGCATTACTACCAGTTCCAGTTTCATTATTAATGCTATTCACACGCTGGCGTAATGTTAATGGATGGCGTAGGACATCTTCAGTTATATCCCATAGGCACAATTGAGTATCTTGACTAACTGATCCAAGACGATAACTAATTGCAAGTTTATCTTGCTGTTGGCCAATATTACTATCACGAAATGTTACTGAATTTGGACGTCGTGAATTTTTTTGTTGTTCACAATCAAAACTATTAACATTATCATGATATGCATCATTTATAATGCTATTACCAAAACGATATTCATTAATTGGATTTTCATCATCTGAAAAATCTGGACCATCCCAATTATTATATGATGTTGTATATGGATCAAATGCAACAACTGATACCCATGATCTATGACCTTGACCACGTGCAACAACACGACGTTCATTTAATGACCATACTGTAACAAGATCATCTTCACCACCAACAACAATATATTTACCATCTGGTGACCAGCATACACATAAAAATCCACCAAAATATGATCTAGCTATACCAATTAATTCCATTGTATCATAATGAAAAACACGTAAAAACCCATCTTGTGATACAATTGCTAAATTTGTACCACATGGTGAAAAACAGAATTCATTAATACAACAATTTTCTGTATTAAAAACCCATTTACATAATGGATTACGTGTTGATTTTGATTTACATGTTAAAATTGTATAACCATCACCCATTTTAAATGGTTGATAATTTGGTACAGCTGGTGTACATGGTAATTCTTCGTTGTATAAATATAAATGTCCAGATGAATGTGAAGCCAAAAAGAGATTCGTAGATCCTGGTAGCCATTTAAGACATGTTACTTTTGTTTTATCAATTAATCGCTAAAAAAATAAAATATAATTGAAAAAAAATTAATTAATAATTAAAAATGCTGACAGTAATTCCAATAAAAAATATTGGTAAGTCAAAAAATAGCGGTTTATTTTTTAAAATAAAATAATGAAAAAAAAAGATAATAAATAACTTTACCTCTTCATTATAAAGCTTTCCAGGTTCCCTTCGACCTGGTTGAACTAATTGAATTTGTCCAGTTGTAAATCCAACTAATAATGGTGCACCATCAGGTGTTGCACTAGCAGCATTAAAATCATGACAACTAGGATTTGTTCCTTTATAAAGTTTCTTATCAATTGGTTTACTTAATTCTGAACCCTAAAATGAGAATTAATAAACAATAAAATTATCTATTAAGATAAAAAATTTTGCTACACATAATTAATAAATTAATTTTCACAATGAACCATAATCATTCTGACAACATCAATAATATATACATAAATTGAAATTTTTGTTTGTAAATAACAATAAACAAAACAAAAAAAAGAATTAAATAAATAAATAATCATCACATCACAATCATATGCAATAAAATATAAAAAAAAAAAAAATAATTTACAAATTAAATAGGTATGTCCTACTTAAAAAAAAAAAAATTAATAAAAAATAAATAAAAAGGAAAATCACAATTTCCTGTATGATTATTTATTGGACTTATGTAAAAATCATGATAATTTTTTATCACACTGTCATCACTACCATCAGAACGTTATCATCATCGCATTCATATTACTAATTTTTTTTTTTTTTTTTTGATTTTTTTTTTGTGTTCATACATTCGTAAGCTCATATTATATTGCAGTTTTTTTTTTTTTTAAACTTTATTTTTGCTTTGTAGATTATATGAAATGTATATACATATATGAATTTTTTTGTAGACAATTACATAAGCATTTGACGGTTAAATTTACAATAGAAAAGAATATAAAGTAAATAGGTATATAATATGGTAATCATTTATATTAAAGTATTTTAAAGGGGAGTGACTGGCACTACTTATTAACCATTTCTGTGAAATTATTATTTGTTTTTTTTATATTTTTTATTTTCTACATTTTATACTTTTTTTTTCTACTTACTTTTTTTTCTAATAAAATAATTAACTACTTATGTACTTTTTTTTTTTGAACAGAAGAAGAAAAAAAAAAATACATATATCATATCATAATTTCTGATAAGAATATTAAGTAGTACATTTCGAATCTAATATTATCTAGACTAAATAGGAATCGTTTCTAATTAATTATCATATTCTTTAAATATACATATACGAGTACATACTGAAAAGTAAATTATTTAAGTAAATATACTGTATTTCATTTGATGTGTAGTCTTGAGGTGAAACGAATTTTTTTCCTGTTCTTTTTTTTTTTTTTAATTGATAAGAATGTTTTTTTTAATATGATGTCAAATTATGAGCGCATGTTGATTATCAAAAATCAAATTGATATTTTGTATACATATTGTCTTTTTTTTTTTTCTCTAAGTACCTACTTATCTAATTAAAATAAAAATTCATAAATCTTAGAAGAAGGAAAAACAAAAACTATAAAATTACCTTTTTAACTCCACGAAATGCATAAACATATAATTCTTTTCCAAAATTAAAACATATTCTATCACCACCATACATTGGTTGTCCAGATGATGTTGAGACACCACCACCAACACCACCACCGCTACCATTATTTTGTTGTTCATTCATATACATTGGAATTCCTAATCTTGGATCAATTGATCCACTTCCAGGTGGACCATTTGATGATGATGATGATATATTACCACATACTGATGATCCTATTGATGTATTTTGTGTCTGATGTTGCTGTTGTTGTTGAGTAACATTGCTTACATTACATGTTGTTTGCCCTTGCTGCTGTTGTTGTTGTTGTTGCTGTTGTTGTCCACTTGGTAAGGATACAATTGATACACGTACCTGTGGAGAACTTTGACTATTTGTATATCCTACACGATTTGGCCGGGAATATTCAGAAAGTGTCATTAAACGATAAGTGCCCTCCCTCGTTATAAATTGTGTCTTTAGATCATCTTTTACACTTGGATCTAATTGTACAGCCATTTCTTTTCAATATATTTTTCACATAGATCACACTGTATTTTTCATATTAAAAAAATAAAATTTGTTTTTCTTAAAATAATACAATTATTAGCATTTTAAATTTCTTTTTTGAGTTTTCTTTTTTTTCTTCTTAGTTTTAATTTTATTATAAAAAAAAAGGAAAAAAAAAAACTTTTTAATTAACACACGTACAGAACGTCGTATAGAAAAATACTTCTTGACTTTTTTGACTTGACACACACCACGATCCAATCAAGTTTTTTTTCGAAATTGGATTGTATTTCTAATGTGAATTTAGACATTTCGAAATTATTGTAGGACTTGTCTTTAATAGCTTGATTGGAAAAATTGTTTCGAAACTAATAAAAAACATTTAACATTTTCATAATTTAAAAAAAGATAATTTTTGTTAGGAATATGTTTATTAATTTTGGAAAAAGTTTTCCCGGTTTTTTAAAAAAAAATTTTTAAAATTTTTTAAAGTTTCTACTTTGTCAACATTTTACGCACGAAAAAAGTGTTTTAGCAACACTTTAGAATGATTAGGTGAGTTAAATTAGTGATACGCTGGAAAATGTCATTTTCAAGATGAAAGGAATTAATGGAATTTCATTAGAATTAAATATAATGTTAATACATTCATTTTAATTTTATGATAATATATATATACATATATATATATATAAAAAAAAAATGTCATCTGGAATAAAATGTAAAAATTGTGGTTCAACTGATATTGAAGAAGATAATGCACGAGGAGATGCAGTTTGTACAAATTGTGGTTCTGTTCTTGAAGATAATATTATTGTATCAGAAGTTCAATTTGAAGAAGGTGCACATGGTTCATCATCAGCAATTGGACAATTTGTATCATCAGAATCTACTGGTGGTGCAACAGTTTATGGAAAATTTCAAGTTGGTTCTGGTACAGAATCACGTGAAGTAACAATTAAACGAGCAAAAATTGGTATTACACATTTATGTAATCAATTACAATTAAGTCAACATTATATTGATACTGCATTAAATTTTTTTAAAATGGCATTAATGAGACATTTAACCAGAGGACGAAAAAATACTCATATATATGCTGCATGTGTTTATATTACATGTAGAACTGAAGGAACTTCACGTAAGAATTTTAATTTAAAAATATTAAAAGAAAAAAATTTACATTTCATTTTTATTTTTTATTTCTTATTTTCAGATTTGTTAATCGATATTAGTGACGTACTACAAATATGCAGTTATGAATTGGGAAGAACATATTTAAAATTATCGAATGCATTGTGTATAAATATTCCATCTGTTGGTAAGTCAAAGACAAATTTATTTTCACATTTACTTTAGTTAATTATTTAAATTACTTATGTGTTATCATATACGGTGTTGCATCGCATAATGAATACACAAATGCTACATCTTGAACTTTTTAAATGTTCAGAAGGAGACTTCACAGATTTCTTAAAAATGACTCAATCATATCCCTTTTAATTTAATGTTTTTAACTACTTCACAAATTTTGTTTCTCAGCATCTAATGAAGTTAGAAATTACATTTTTATATGCACGAAAAACTCAATTTTTAAATTATCAAAGTCCAAAGATGTAGTCTTCTTATTAAAAGAATTCATTAGTTATTGAAATAACATGTAATGAACAAAACAAACTTTAGAAATTGATCATGAAAATTCATACTATTAGACCTCAATCGTACGATTTTGCAATTCATAAAATAGAATGTGAATCAATCTGTCCGTGATTAAGAAGGGAAATTCATTGAATTTAATAAAACACAAAAAAATTTCTACTTAATTTTTCTTTATTTTATTTATTTATTTTTTATTTTTTGAAAACTTTATTATATATTTTAAATCTACGAATGATTTTGAATATTTAAAACATTTTTTTTTTTAAATTATAATAAAAACTTATATTTTAATTAAATATAAGAAGCCCAATTTTTTTTTTTTAAAAAAAACTTAATAATTGCTTAAAATCGACAATAAAAAATTTAAATAAAATTTTATCTTTCTAAAATGCAAAGTACATATATTTAAAAAGAATTTTTTTTAAAAAAAAAAACTTAGAAGTATACAAAAAGTATTTATAGTATTTAAATTCTTTTTTTTTATTATTATTACAAATTCAGTCTAATTTCGTTTTTTTTTTTTTAGTATTCGAGAATTTTATCAATAAAATTTGTTTCTTCTCTTTTTTGTGTTCCAAATTCATATTAGATTATTTTGTGAAAGTTAAAAAACAAGTTAATTTAGTTTTTAAAATAATTCAATTGATAAAAGACAATTATTGTGAATAATAATTTAACAGAAAAAAAAAAAATATATAAAAATCCAATTAAAGAATTACGTTTGATCACATTTTTTTTTCCAACTTTTCTCACTTCACTCCTAGTGAAATGCATTCAATAAATATTATTATTCGCTTTTTCCGTTTTGATTTTAAAAATAAAATTTGTTGTTAAACAATTTTAAAAAGTACAAAATATGTAAAATTAGGTTTTTTTTAGAGATTTTAGAGATTAATATCTTATCAAATTGAGATTTTGTTAAAAAAAAAATAAAATACATAATAATAATGTTTCTGCCCTTTAAAAGGCAACTTTTTAAATTAAAAATGTTTTCTTTTTTCTAATTAATTATTTTTTCATATGTAATTCAAATTTAATTTGATTAATTTATTTCTAATTTAAAGAGAATATAATAATATTTTTGAAAAAAAAAACTACATAAATATTAATACATATCTCTAATTTTATATAATTATTATGTTTATTATGTTCTTCAACTACGACTAGTTGGTTGACTAATTTAATATTAATTAAGAGAGAGAAAAGTTGCAAAATTATTAGAAATATTTGAATGAATTACACACATAAAACTACTGGAAAAAAAAAGTGTTTTAAATGTTTAGAAAAAAAAAAAAAGAAACCTAATTAATTAAAATGGAATATTATAATTTTAATTGAAAATACAAAACTAAGGCAGTTACTATGGAAAACGATTTTTTTTTTTCATTTTTATTTTTTGTTTAAAACTTAAAAAAAAAAACAAATTCTATTAAACTTTGTTTATCAAATTTGATTAAATTGATGAAAGAATGAATCTTCCTTCTAACGTAAAATATATTATTCATTTTATTTTATATGATTTTTCTTTTTTTAAATATTTGTCTTTTTTGTTTTTAAATGTTTTTTTCAACGACACATTATTTTGATTTTTATTTTTAAATTTTAGATTTTTCTTTTTTTGTTTTTGTTTCTCGTTTGTTCAATTTGTTTTCATTCATTGTTTTTTTTTTTTTTTTGGTTATGAATATCACGTTTTATTTTTCATTTATTTATTTTTATTATTTTTTTTAAATAATTTAAAGAAGAATGAAAATCTAATTTTTTTATTAGGTATATCATGCAAAAATAGTTAATTAATCATCTATTAATTAAATTTTAGAAGTTAAGTTCTCTTTACACATATCGATTCAAAACGAATTTATTGATTTTCTATTTAGCCATTTGATGAATTCTCTTTGTTTGATTTTTTTTTCTAAAATATTTCGTCAAAAATATAAATTGACAAACTTTTTCATTCATCGCAATTTCCTGATGGTGTACTACAGTGTGAATTTGTATTACTACCACCGCTACTGCCACCATTTGGTACATTTGAATTACCAGCACCAGTACCGGTACCATTTGCACCACCACTATCATTATTTAAATTTGTAGTAGCACCACCATTTCCATTAATTGTTGTTACTGATGATGTTGTTGTTGGTCCATAAAATATTAATTCTGGTATTTGACCTCCTTGAACTCCAGTACCATTTGTACTTTCCGATGAACATTGAAATTGAAATGTTACATTACCAGTACATACTTCAGTCATACCTTCTTGTCCAAAGAAACTTAATTCATTACCATCAAGTATAACTGACGCAGTATATTGACAATCTGGTTCAATTTGTATTGGACTTTTAAAGAATACATGAAATGTACTACTTGAACCATCTGAAAAGAATTTTGTATCATTTTCAGCTAAAACACGTCCTAAACGTTTTAATTCAATTTTAACATTATAATCAGCAGCACCAGTTGATGAACCATATAATCCAAAACCAACAATAAATATACGACGATCAACTGAAAATTGTATTGAATCACAACGACCACGATAACGCCATTGATTACTTCTATATGCACATGATTGAAAACGATGACATATTTGAGTTTTTAAACCAGCTCTTGATTTAATTGGAAAACCTAATGTTGGTTTATTTTTAGCAGTAAAATGTAAAAATATATCAATTGTTTCTTGTTGTGTTAATATACCAGTTTGTGCAACACCATTTGCAAATTCTTCTAATGTCATTGTTGGTATACGTATTAAATGTAATGCTGATCCTAATACATTACGTTTATTTTGTGAATTTGTATCAATTTCCATTTTTAAACATGTATTATATGCCCAATTTAATGCTGCTTCAAATAAATGAATCTCTTTACAATTTAATGTTTCACGTGATAAAATTGATTCGAATGTTTTTAAATCAATATCAACGAAGCCATCAGATTTAATTGCCATTTCCGCCTATTTATTTGTAATTAAGAAATTTAATGAAATATAATTTTTTATTTGTTTTTTCTAAAATTTTTTAAAAAGTAGGAAGTTTAAATGAATAAAGAAAGATTCAATTAAAAAATAGAAAAAGTAAAAAATTACTTTGTGAAGGAAGGTTTATTAAATTTACAGTGAATGTGAATAAATTAAAACTGCAATTACGGTTTATATTTACTTTTAAAATATTTATCATGTATTTGTAAAATCACAATTATAAAATAATTTTTAAAACACAATTTAATAATACTTTTATTTATTCTTCATATGTATGAGTATACGTAAATTTTAAGTACATATATGCCTGCTTTAAATACTTTCGAGTATCATTGTCACATTTTTTTTTTAAATCTATAATTATTTATTATCTTTTTTTTTTTTCTTTCTAAAAAGACCGTTTTGCAGTTTTAAATTCTTATTTCTAAAATAACTAAATTCCTAGAAAAATCAATAACAGTGAATATGTATAAATAATTATATAAAATAGTTATTTCTGTTATTATTGATATCTTATCATTTATTGTTACTTTTTAAAAAAGATATGCAAAAAAAATCATGTTTTTTTTTTGTTTTTATCAAAAAAAAAACTTTATTCAATTTTTAAACTATTATTATGGAATGATTTAAATTTCGTATCAACAATGATATTATCATTATTATTATCATAACTATTATTTGTGCAATAATTTAGATTTTTATTTAATTTAATATTATCTAATTTATTACATACCTGTGCATCTATTACTTCCCAGCATCTTTGCATCAATTCGGGCTCCTCGAAAAGACGTGATTGACTGAGAAGTAGACATGCGTTTTTTGCTGTTAAACTAACTTCTAAATAGCTAACACATGCTCGTGCTAAATGTGGTACAATATATTTTTTAGCAGCATATAATGTTGCTAAAATATTATCTGGTTCTAATTGTATTTCATCACAATAAAGATATCTGAAAAAGTACAAATAATATTTAAAAATTGAAATCGTAGTTAAAAAAAAATTTCTATTTTACTTTAAAAGTGTTAAAAATGCTGATGGTTCAACATCTGGTACATGAATTTCTTGTTTATTTTCAGCTAAACCACCATAAAACATTGCATAAAATACTGAACTTCCTGTAGCTAAAATATATTTATGTGCAGGAATTGTTTGAATATTATCTGAAAAAAAAATAAGAATAAAAAAATTTTATTTGAATATTTTGTTCAAAATTTGCTTTTGCTTGTCATTTTTTTTACCATCAGAACCAACAACAAATTTCACATCAGCCATTAATTCATTATTAAACATAGCAGCATTACGTTCAAGTACTGTAATTTTAGTTGCTTGCCAATTTGGATCAGCTGTATCAACAGCATTCGATGATCCACTTGATGGCATACAAAATGATGGTGAACTGCTACTAACTGCACCAGGTGATGCTAATGGTGATGATGGTGCACTATTTGGTTGTGTAACTTGTTGCATATTATCTCTTTGGTGATGATGATGATGAGATGATGTTAAATTATGAGGTGGTGACAGTAGTAGACCATTATTCATTGTCTCCACTATATAAACCAAAAAATAAACAACTTTTATTATGTAACATAAAAACCATAAAACATGTTTTTTTTTTCTTTTTCTCGTTTCGTTTAAATTTTAATTGACAATTTTTCCAAAGTACAAAAACAAAGTATCAATGGATGATCTAAGTAACCATGAATACGCCATTTAAATTAATTTTAATTAAGATATAAAAAAAATTCATAAATTTTACCATTCATCCAAGAATAGACCTGTGAATATGGCATATTTTCTTGATTTCTTTTAACTGATTTTTGCGGAAATCTATTATTTATGTTAGGCATTTCCATTGCTTGCTTTATCTTTCAAATTTTCACAATTTAGTTATTTTATTTATCGCAAATCACAATAGATTTTCCAGTGAATTTTTAAAAATTCATTTTTTTTTTATTTACTTTGCGTACAATTTGTAAGAAAAATTTACACATTAAAAAAAATTTATAATATAAAATTTAAATTCTTTTATATTCTGAAACTTTATGAGAAATAATCCAGATTCCAGAATTTAATTGGCTTCGGTAGCCATTTTGAATTTTATGTTCATGAAAAGGGGAAAAAAAAATCAGATTGGTGAAGATGAGATGTATGAATTATTCGAAAACTCGAAAATGTGGTGGAAATGAAGAGTTTCGTTTCCTTTATTTAACGAATTTTTATTTGAAAAGTGAATTTGAAAAGCAATTTCATTAATTTTAAAGTTTTGGGATAAAAAAGTTGGATTTCTTTTTTTTAAACATGTTAAATAGATGTTTGTTTTTATTTATTTTTGTCATGGATTATTTTTTCTTTAATCGGGGGTTTCGACAACAAATGGATAATAAAAAAATATATATTGTTTTTGTATAACTTCTATAAAAATTTGTCTTTTATTAGAACGAAAGTCTTGTATATATGTAAATTAGAAAATTTTTAAACAAATACCAAATCAACAAAGTAAGTTCATAGCACTTTTTAGCTTATGAAGAAATATAAAAAATTTATTAATTTGTGTTTTATTTCAAAATTATTTCTTTAAATTTTACAATGACAAGCATATTTACATAAAATCCATTCAACCTTTTCTATATGCATATTCTTACGTAACACTTTCTTTTGATGAAATATAAATAAATGTCGGTGACCGTTCAAAAATTTCTTAGGTAAGAAGAAAAAATCCCCGAAAATAAAAAAAATAAAAATAAAAAAATCTTTTCTAAGATATTAATATTCAAATTTGATTTTTTTTTTATTAAATCTTCGTTTACGAGCATATTAGCATATACTTTACAGTTCTCTTTAATTTTTCAATATCAATATACTGACAACATTGAGTTAATATAAAAGTTAAACATTGAAAAATTGAAAATATATATGAATAAACTTGAAAATAATTTTTTATACAAAAACATCGGAAATTGTATTTAAACAAAAAACTAATAAATGACCAATAAGTAATAAATTATTGTCAACTGTTAATAGGAAAATTTTGTTATATAAAAGATAACGAAAAAAAAAAACTATTTAAATCATTTTTATTAATTTTAGAATTTTTTTTAAAGATTTCAGGGATAATATTCTGCGGTTAAGACATTAAAAAAATTAATTTTTTTTTTTATTACTACTGCAATTTGAGGGATTGTTTGAATGGCTTAATTTTTTTTTACATTATAGATATGTGTGAAAAATACACGTAAAACGATGAATTTTATCAAAAAAAAAAAAAAAAAAAAAAAAAACCTAATTATTTATGAAAATCATTTGAAAATTAAATTTTACGTTTAAGTTTATCAACCTAGAGCTATTATATAAATTGAAAAATTGTTTACGTAGATAAATTTTTGATTGATTTACAAAATGTTTTAAAATAAATTTCGACAGAAAAACACATGTATACCTATCGAATTTACAATTAAATATATGCACATCATTTTTAACAATTACGAAACATTTATTTAAAATTATTAGAGAAATGTGCTAATTGTTTTTTTTTTTTTTTTTTTTTTTTTTTTTTTTTGAACTACCATATGAACTTTTTATTTAGAAGTATGTATCTATTTTCGTAATTGATGGTAATTTTTTTAAATTACAAATTTTTAACTATATATTTACACGGTAGAAAAAGCACGTGTATAAGAGGTATTACAACATTTTTGTTTTGTCTGTTCATCTAATAAGTTTTTGTACTTACACGTTTTCCTTCTCACGCCACAAAAAAAAAAAAAACAGGAAAAATTTTAAATAGATAGTGAAATTTGAAAATATATTGAAAAATTAATTTCGATGAATAATGATGATAAATTTGTGGTTATTATTGACGTATGAACCTTTTAAGCGAATTCAAAATGTTTAGCTAATTTTTTTTTGTTGATACTTTTTGTTTTAAAGTGTCCATGGCCCATAATATCACTGGTCATTTCATTAATTTCTAAAGTTCAATGGTATAGATTTTCTAGTGTTATTTTTCACATTCTAAAATTATTTTGTTTTTTGTCCACTTCATTTCATTTTTTTTGTTTTTTGATTTGGTTTTTTTTTTGCTGTTCATTTTTAATACAAAAAGTTAGTTACTTCCCTAACATGTATTTCCCTGTTTAAATGGCAAATTTTTCATCATTGATACTACGGAAGTCTTTAAATATATACATATGATATTTAAAAGACCTTAAACTAGAAAAAAAAATTACTTTTTTTTTTTGATTTTTGTTTTATTCATCTACCGTAATTGAACTTTCAATTAAATTGATGAAAGTTTCATAAATGTTATGGTCAATCGTTTAATTGTTTTTTTTTTTTTTTTTTTTTAGAAAAAAAAGTATTTCCTTTATGATTTCAACGATGCACACTTTTTATGATATTTTTTAAATTCAAATTTTTTTCATCTTTTCATTATAAGAAATATTCATATTCAGTAAAGGTTTCTTATGTATCATGGTTTAAGGTCAATGAGCAATAATAAAATGACCGCTTGATTTTATGTCTGTTACATTGCACTGGGCTCATCGCAAAATAGTAATTTATTCATTTGTTAGGTTAAAGACCAAAAAATTAACTAGGAAATTATGTTTTTAAAAATCTTTATGTTAATTTTCAAGGATTATGCCCTTGCACTTCAAGTTGAATTTTTAAAAAAATTGTTTTTTTTTTTTCATCATAGAAATTTTTTAAAAATTTTTATTATGTTTTGTTTGCAAGAAAGAGTTTATTTTGGAGTTGTAATGACGTCAACATATTTGATTTACATAATTTTTGAAGCATTTTTGTTGTTGTTTTGAATGAAAAATAAAAACAGTTGAAATTTAAAGTCAATAATCTCGAATTTAACTTGAAATATTTTATTTATTGTTTGTTTTAGAAATCCTTTAACAAAAATTTTTGTATAAAACAAGAAACAAGAAATCAAAAAGTGTGGAATATTAAGGCTTATGTCATTTTTATCAGTTAAATTAAAATATATTTGTTGAAAGTGCACAACACTAGTTAGCCTTGTTATTTCATTCAAGGCTCATTGATAATGCGCATTTTTAGTGAATGTGGTTTAACTCTTGTGCCACATCAGCTTTATAAACCATCTTGAAGATGGTGCAGCAATTTTAAAGAATCAATTTTCTTCTAAAATAATAGTGTGAAAATATTTTCAGGTACATTTGTAAATGTCGTTTGTTCTAAATGGCTCAAATTAATAGTTCAATTTCTCAAAAATCTAAAATTTCTGCTTTGATAGCTTTTTTTATTCACATTCTTAAAAATTTTTATTTATCATTTTTTGCTTATGTTAGTTTCTAAATGCTTTAAAAATAAAATAAAAATATTGTTTTTTTTCGTATATGGAAAAATTCTCTTATGGTTAACATTGAAAAATTTAGATGTGCTTCGAATTCATAATGATTTCGGAATTTCTGTATTTATGTTGTCAATTTGTTTATTTGTTACTTATATTTTTATTTATAATTGAAACTGTGTGTGTTTTTTAAATATGTATTCGTTTATAAAAAATTTGCAAAAATAAAAAAAAAAACGATATTTCTGGAAAACGTTAACTTCAATATAATTCAGTGACGTAGATAATTTGTTTGTAAGAAGTACAAGAGAAACTGGTATACTATAATAATCCAAGAATTTGATTGGAAACTGCTCGATTTTCTACTTAAAATATGTAATTTCATATTTGCCTTCTAACTAAAGCAAAAATTTCAAATATTTTTCAATTACAAAGCAATAACGAAAAAATAGTTTAAGGTGATAAAAATTTACGATCCTATAATAGGGCTTACTATTTAATTTTTTAAAATTGTGATTACACCACAAATTTAACCCTTTTCATTCAAAGTACTTCTCCCAAGCACAGTCAGTAGTTAATGTTGTTTGAGAATTGAGAAAAAGTTGGAGGTTAAAAGCCAAAGAGTTAATTTAAAATTGACTTTACTTGTTACTTGGAATGAACAAAAAGATTGAATTTTATAACTTTTTGAAATCTTATCTAAATCAAATTATCATTTTATAAAATTACATTGTAACAACATACTTCAAAATTGTAATAAAATGTCATAATAAGTGGTTTATACACTGCACAAAAAAAAAACAAAAATTACTTTACGTTTAGATGTTAAACATTCATTTTCAAATTAAAAGATACAAAATTTTTCAAAGATGATAATTTTGATTTTAATAAAAATATTCGTTATGGCTGATTAAAATTTAGATTGAAATCTTAACGATTGCTTTAAAAAATGAATTTTTAACAAATGCATGAAAAGTTAAGCAATTCTAATCAACTTTTTACAATTTTATAATTTTTGAATGTACCTAATTCTAAAATGAAAACTTTAAAAACTTACTTCTTATTCTGTAATCATTATCAATATTTTCTTCTTCTAGAACTTGTTGATTATCATAAATATGATTATCATTTATATTATAATTATAATAATGGGCATATGGATCGCCCCATCCATTTATTTCTTCTTCCTCCAGTGTTAATAAATTATCAAGCACTTGAACTCCACGTTCAAGTGGACCATGAAATTTATTAAATAATTGTTCAAATTTATTTGTAAAATTTGTTTGTGTTATTGCCCAATATAATAAATGTCTACCTAAATGACTACCAATATTTGTTGAAAATGCTTCAGTCATCTTTTATTCCAACAAATTTGATAATGGGTTCTTATATCAAAATAAAACATTTGATTAATAAATATATTTGAATTATTTTAATTGTGTTTTTTTTTTTTTTCTTTGAAATTATGAATTCCTATAATTTGCGCCTTTTTTTTTTTTTGCTACTAATTTATTATTCAATTTTTTGTTTCTCGTATATTAAAAAAAAATCCATAATATCGCGAAAAAATTATGTGTAAGCAAAAAATTACATATTTTATTAGTTGGCTCTTTATATTATGATTTTTAACATCTGTTTTAAATTTATAACAAAAAATGGCGTTACGTTATCTTTACTATATAAAAGTAAAAATCCATGCACCATATATTTGTTTGTTTTGTTTTTTTTTTTTTCTAAATTTTTTTTTTTTTTATAACAAAAAGATTAACCACACTAATTTACGTTATGAATGAGTTTATTTTTATTTTTATTTTTATTTTGTTTTTTGTTTTTTCAAGTTTTTCACGTCTTTGTAGTTAACTGGCACTTTTATTTATAAAAAGAGTAAGTTTTACACTTTTAAATTTCGAAAAAAAAAAAAAAATAAATAAATATGAAATATTCACTTTCTCCTACAAAAACAAAATATTTCGTAAATCTTCAATATATATTTATTTTTTATTTTTTTTTACTTTTTTGTTTAAATATTTTTTTTTATTTCATTTCACTTTTTCCTCGTTTTTCATTTAATATTTTTTTTTTCTTCTTGGTTCTTATACACTGCGGCAATTTATCTTATACCGCAAATGTTGTATTTAACCGCAAAACTAAAATGAAAAAATAAAAAAAAAGAAGAAAAAATTAAAGAAAATAAATTTTTAAACCAGACAGAGAAAAAAAAATAATCGTCATTTAAAAAAAAAAAAATAATTGAAAACAAAAAAAAATAAATAATGTACATTAAGTGAAAAAATAATTATGAATTCAAATTATATAAGTTAAAGGAAATTCAAAAAAAAAAAATGGTTAAATTCGAATGGTCAGTTGTGATGATGATGATGACAACGTGTTCAGGTATAAGGCAAGAAAGTAGTGAAGAGTTAATTAAACACACAACTCTTTTCTTTTCGTCAATTATAATATGTATGTAGTCAATATAGTGTACACATACTTGATAATCAAATTGTAATTATTTTACTATTATCAAAACCAAGTAATAGCATATCTATTATTTAATAAAACTTTCATTTTAATGTTTAACTGATTATTTTTTTTAGTTTGAAAAAAGTTAGGTTTGTATATACCTGTACTTTTTCTTTACATTACATAATTTATACTATTCACAGTGTTTTATTTCAAATTAAAAAAAAAATATAAAAAAAAATATAGAAAAAAAGTAATAAATTTTTAATGTCTCGTGTACAATTTTTATTTTATTGTATTTTTTTAAATCAAAATCGTAATGGAATGTCATAAATAAATTGAAAAAAAAAAAAAAAAACAAAACAAAAAAAGCAAAAAGAAAATAATACATAATTGAAAAATTTAATTACAATTAATAATTGACATTCTTTGTACAATATTATTGTTCTAGTAAATTGTTTTTAACTTTTTTGTTTTTTTGTTTTTTTTTTGTTATTGAATAATTTAAAAAATTATTAAAAACTTGTTCAAGACTCACTTCTTTAAAAAATTAATTAAAAACTTTAAAAAAAAAATGAGAAATTATGAACAAAAATATGAAAAAAAAAAAAAAACCAGATAACAGTTAAATAGGTCACAAGAATTAAAATTTACTATAACATACTAAAAATACTTGTACAGATTTTTTTTTATTTATCTTTTTTTTTTTTTTTTTTTTTTTTTTAAAAAAAAAACAATTTCTAGATTCATTTTGTACGACATTTATGTATGTATTATAAGGTCAACAATGTTTTTTTTTTTTTTTTTATTGCTGTAATTTACAATTGTGTATATATTTTTGCAATCGAAAATATTTTTTTGTATAAAACAACTTTCGTGAAAAAAAAAAGAAAAATTTAATTGAAGAAAAAAAAAATTAAAAATTTAAAGAAAAAACAAGAAATGATATAAAATAAAATATATCTAAACTAGTTTTCAAGTTCGAGTTCTGATAAAATAATTAGACAAATCATTATTTTGTTTTTTTTTTTTAAAAAAAAGACAATTTTTCAATTTTAAATCTTAAGTTAATTTTTTTTTTTTCAAATAAAAATTATTTTTACCGGTATTTTTCATTTTTGTTTTCTTATGAAAAAAAAAAAAAACGATAGTAAATTTAGTTTGTAGGTAGGTATATGCATAAAAACCTATAAATTAACATAATATTTAAATTTTAAGGTTCAAAAACTTTTTATCTTAATTTAAGTAAAAGTAAAACACTTTCACTATATTTTATCATTGAACTTACATTACAATACAACGGTATAATTAAGCACAAGATAAAAAAATTTTTTTTTTTGCTTTTTAATTAATTTAATTGTTGTGCAAACGTTTAATTAATTTTTTGTTCGTATGCTATTTTTTTTTAATTGTTCTACAGTACGTTTTTTGTTTGTTTATTTATTTTTTTTTATTGAAAAGAATTTAAAAATTAAATATTTTTTTTAAAATAATTAACACTAATTATGTATTTTGTTCAAAATCTATTAGATTTGAATTTTTTTTTCCCATTTTTTGCATACGGTTTTTGTTTACGCACTTTTTAAATAATATGCGCGGGTGACTATTTACGTTCGTTCACAACGACTTCAGATAACAAATTAAAAGCTAAATAATATTTCTCTTCTAAATTCACCAGGTTTTGCTTATTTACTACTATATACCTTATTTTTACTAACCAATACAAAGTTATTTTGATTTTTCAATCACAAAAAAAATATATATATTGCTAACTCAGGTGTTAATGCACTGAATATATGTATATTTATTATATAAGATACTTTACCAGTTTTGTTAACTTGATATATCAGTGGCGTAGAATTAATAATTTTATGTTAGAGAAAAAAGAGAAGGGTTACAAAATATATACTTACAATGGATATTTTATTATTAATTTCTCATACATATGTTTTTTTTTTTTTTTACAAAATAAATATGTATCGATAGTAAATTTGTTATACATGTATGTTATTGTTTATTCATCGTCAGATCAAACCAAGCCCACAATAGAGATGATAATCATCATGACGAGATTAAGATGCTGTAGTAATGATGATGTTGATTATAATAGACCTAGAAAATAAAAGTATAAAGATATAAAACTATTATTATACAATTTAGCATCTTAATTGATATACGTTATGGACATTACATATAGGTGTTGTTTTATGTATCTGAATTGCGTGTTGTGGGATGTTTAAACTTTAAAAAAAGAAAAAAAAAAACGTTTTTGAACTTGATTGAATTTTTCGGATGTTATTTATTATTATTATTATTTTTATTATTATTTTTTTTTTTGATTTTTGTTTGAATTTTTTTTTTCTATTTGTTAAAATTTGACAATGAATTGAAGATTTGTTCAAAAATAGTTTTTTTTTTTTAAATATTTACACAAATAGAACGTTACAAAAAAAATTAGTTTCATAAGAAAATAATTTTTTATGTGACTTAAAAAAAAAAAAGACGTACGAAAAACAGCAGGAAAATTATAGAAAAAAATTATTTTTATTTTGATTTATTGAAGGAAAAATAACTTTCTGCAATTTCTCACCTTGATCTAATCATTTAAAAAAAAAAAAATTAAAAAATATTAAGTAAAATTATAATTTCGCTTTTTTTTTTTTTTGTGTTTTCAAGAATTAGTCAGGGACATTATGATTTTATTTTCGAGTATGTGGATGTCAAGTGTATGTTAGTGTTTTATTTTGTCCATGATGGACGTTATTATTCACTGGATGATAATTGTTCTCTCTCTGTAGAAAAGAAAAAAAATATATATGACAGTTTTATAAGAAGGAAGTTTTATTTTGATTTTATTATTTTTTGTTTACTTATATTTTTCAAGGAAAAATCTTTTTTTTTGTTTTCTTTTTAAATTTTTAGCTAATATTATTTTGAATGCATAAAATTAGAAATATTTCAATAAAAGGTCGATCTTGTATACTTAAAATTTTATTGAATTGTTTGTAATGAAAAAGTAAAAGGATGATTTTGAAAAATAAATTTTTAAAATTGACATTGATTGGATTAGATGAAGGCTTCTTGAGTTTAAGTAGAAAAAAAAGAACAAAAAGTGGTTTTATGTTTTGAACTTTTTCAGCTCATATGTGTTTTTAATATATGTTTTGTTTGTTTCATTTTATTTTAGAGTTTTTATTGGTGTAAAATTGAATCAAACAATTAAAATGTTTTTATTGATGCTTTAAACTGGAAAAAATTATTTTGAATAATTTTTTAAAATTGAAAAAAAAAATATATATATATCCTTGAAGTTTAATTATTGCACTAAACTTTATGATTTGTTCTTTGTTTTATGTTAGTACTTTTTTTTTTTCAATAAAAATTATTTTTTGTAGTTTGAGGATTTGAGATGTGGGGAAAAATTGAAATAAATGTGAGAATTTAATAAGGATTTCGAATTAAAATATTTTAGTAAAAATTTTAATCCTTATATGGAAAAACTTTGAATCATAACTTTCAATTTTCATATGAAGTTCAATGCCTAATTTTGTCATTCAACAATATTTTTCGTCCTTTTTCTTCTTAACTATCAGAAATACAAAATCATCTTGAAAAGTAAATTTACAGAAGTAATAATTTTCATCGTTCAAACTTTAGTAAAAAAATTTCAAAATTAAATTTCGAATAAATAAATTTAAAAAAAAAAGCGCTAACAAAAAAAAAATCATAAAAATACGATATGCAACGTGATTGTGGAATAAAAAACACACACACAAATGCAGTGTGAATTTTTAAAAATACCTCTATATTACCACTTTTTATGAATACTTAAAAAAAAAACAATACAATGATTAAAGTAATTAATTTTTTTTTTCTTCATTAATTTTTATTTTTAAATATGGAATTTTGTTTATAATTGCTTTTGTTTTTTCCCTTATTTATTTTTTATATTTGACAAAAACGTTTCGGTTGAATATACAATATATACATATTATGTATATTTGCATATCCATATGTATGTATATTGACAAAGTGTAAATATTTTCTCATTTATTTAGATATTTAGTCAAGATTATAATTAGAGAATGCGAAAAATATTGAGAAGAAATATTTGTTTTATTTTAGAGTTCTTTGTTAGGTATTCATTTAAACACACATCATTTGAAAATAACCTTGGACGTTATTATTTTTTTTTTTAACCACTTTACCTGCATATATGAATGTAAATTATTTGTACTAATAATATTAATAATGATTTTTCAATTTACCATAAAGATTTGTATTTATATAGAAACAACTAAATGTATTTAATTCTTTTTTTTTTTAAATATTTTTTTATTATTTTATGATTATCAAACGAATACAATAAAAAGTAACAAATTCATATAATCTTAGACCTTATTGTCTATTTTACTTATGTATATTCAATCTGTCGTTACAATTAAATTGCAATATGGTATTGAGATTTATGATAATAATATTATATATACTCTTAAATTTGTATATCTTCTTTTTAAAAGTGTTATGAAAGAATAGCAAATGTATTATCATTGTTGTTGTTTTCGTCCTAAAAAAAAAAAAAAATCGTCAAATTAATTCAAGATAAAATTTTTAGCAGTATAGTGTGAATTGAATTTAAAAAAAAAAAAAATAAAAAATTTTTAAATTTAATTTTGAATTAATTGCGTTGTTTTGTTTTTCAAAATTATTAAATTTAACAAGAAATTACAAATATTTATAATTCGTTATGCACAAATAATTTTTTTCATCACTGTAGTAAATCAATTTTAACCAATCACATTTTAGATACATTTTTATGTACTTATATATGAATTTATTGTAACGTGATATGATTTTTGATATTTTTTAAAATGATATGAACAAACAGTAGCAATAGTAAATCTTTTGTTTATTTTTTTTATTTTTATCTCATTTTTATTCCTAAACTGAAATCACAACTTTTGATTATAATTTTTTCATATAGGTGACAAAAATTTTAAGATATTTCTTTTTTTTTTAGCAGTTACTTGTTTTGAATCTTCTTTTTGTTTTTTTTTGTTTCTTTTGTTATTACAAAATAATTAGCATATTTGTTTACATATTTTACTGTTGTTTTCTAAAATATAAATTGAAATTAAAAAAACAAAAAAATTGTTCAGAGAAATCATAATTTTTTTAAATTTAATTTACACGTTTATTTTGAGAAAAAAAAATGAATTAATGTTATAATTGTGGCGCATTTTCAATGAACTTTCAATTTCATTTTACACCATGTGAGAATTTTCTGTAATATAAAATTACTTAATTGTTAAACGGCAAATCTATCATGTAATCGCTGGATGTTTGAATTTTTTTATTTATATTTATTTTTCTTCTTTTTATAATTGAAAAAAAAAAAAAAACGGTCAATCAATATAAATTGTAAACTTGTGGCATAAATAAAATGGAAATTTTTTGTGCTAATTTGGAAAAATTATTAATTGAATTTCATTAAAAATTCATATTACGTGTGAATGAGAAAAGAAATGAAAAGAATAATATTGATCAAAGATCAATAATTAAATTATTTTTTCATATCATGTTTAACAAAAAAAAATTTTTCCATAATTAAATTCATAAAGTCATTGTGAATCATAAGAATACTTTTTTTTTTTTAAAATTTGTTTACAAAAATTTTATTTAAAATAATATGAATTTTTTAATTTTTAGATCCTTGCCTTTATATTATGAGATTTGCAAATAAATTACAATTTAGTGGTAAAACGCATGAAGTATCAATGACTGCTTTACGTATTGTTCAAAGAATGAAAAAAGATTCAATACATTCAGGAAGACGACCAACAGGACTATGCGGTGCAGGTTTGTTATTTTTTTTTTAATTGAATTTTCCTAAAATCCTTTTTAATTGTTTCCTTTTGTAGCTTTATTAATGGCAGCACGTATGCATGAATTTAATCGAACAATTACAGATATAGTGAAAATTGTTAAAATTCATGAATCGACTGTTAGAAAACGTTTAACAGAATTTGCAGAAACACCAAGTAGCGCATTAACATTAGATGAATTTATGGCTGTTGATTTAGAAGCTGAACAAGATCCGCCAGCATTTAAAGCAGCTAGAAAAAGGGATAAAGAACGAATACAAAGAGTATGAAAAGTGTTTGTGTTTTCGTTTTTTTTCTTTTTTTGTTTTTTTGTAATTTTACTTCAAATTTTTTTTTCACTTTTTTTTTCTTTGTTTTTAAATTCAAACATTTTAGATTGGTGAAAATGAATTAACATCTTTACAATTAGAAATTGATGCACAATTAGAAAAAGATTTAAAAAAAACATATAAAAAAGGTATGAGAAATTTAATTGAAAATTTTGAAGAGATTGAAGCTGAAAAATTTGTTAATGAATCAACATCTGAAGTAATATCCGAATATTTAGCTGATGATCCAGATATTATAAATGAAACAAAAATTGATCGTAAAAATTATGTTGAAGGTTTAAAACCAGATATTGTATCAATGTGTACACCACCAATAATACGTAAAGATTATACAAATTCTAAAAATAATAATGAAAATAAAGATAATGAATATTCTCAACAGCAACAGCAACAACAACAACAACAAGAAAATGAAGAATTAGATTTAGAAGGATTAGATGATGATGAAATTAATGGTTATATAATGTCTGAAAAAGAAGCACATAATAAAAATTTAATGTGGATGAAATTAAATGCTGAATATTTAGATACAGTTAAAGCTAAAGAAGAGAAATTAGCTAAAGAACGTGAAGAAGGTAAACCAGAAAAAAAGAAAAGAAAACCACGTAAAAAAATTATTGGTCCATCAAATAGTGCTGGTGAAGCAATTGAAAAAATGTTACAAGAGAAAAAAATATCAAGTAAAATAAATTATGATATTTTAAAAAGTTTAACTGAACCAAAAATAGAAAATAATTCATTACAAGAGGAGAAAAATGATGATTTACAACAACAAGAAATTGAAAATATTAAAAAACGGTACATAAATGAATATTTAAACTGTTTTGTTTTTTCTTTTTAATGTTCATAACCAATTATGGTTTTCTTACAGTGAACTACCAAAAGAAGCTTCTAAAAAGAGTGTTAATCCTAAACGATTAAAATTAGAAATGGGACTTCCTGTAGCAGATTCAGAACCCGAAACAGACAAGGAAGTTATTGTTGAAAGTGGTAATTAATTTTTTGTTTAAAAAATCCATGAAAAAATTAATTGAATATTTTTTTGTTTTTCAATTTAAAAAAAATGTAGGTAATGTTGATGATATTGAAGATGCAGATGCAAGTGAATTAGAACCAGAACCAGAAAATGAACCAGAACCAGAATATTCATCATTAAAAGATATGTTAAATAACGGAGATGATGATGATTATTATGGTTATGATGATGAACAATACTAGACTTAATTGTAATTTTAACGAGTTCGTATTCGAGTTTGTTACATTTATTTTACATTTTTATTATTTAAATCACAGAGTATTAAGAGTATTTAACTGATTTATTTCTAGAGAATAGCATTTAAGTAAAATTGTATATATTATTTTCTATTTAAATTTAAACATTTTCACATGTTTTTTATTATCGTTTTTTTAAAAAGATTTTAGCCGAATTGTGTTTAAGGAAGAAAAAAAAATAACAACTTTGTTCTATGATATAAGGTGGTTAGAAATTAATGAACAAAATTTCCTAAGCGAATTATTTAAAATATTATACATACATATATGGAAATTTATTATGAAAATAAAAATTAATTCTAGGATGAAAACAAAATAAAATATATTTTTATAATTGTAGAAATTCAGTTTTTAAGGAAGATTTCACAGGATATCAACACACTATGGTATTTTGGCTACAGTATCTGTGAATGGTCTTCTTTTACATTTAGTACATCATTTTTGGTATCTATTCCTTGTGAAATTGTAGCCTAAAAGTTAGCAATTTTATTCTATCTACGCTATCAAAAAAAATTCCCAATTACTTACTGTCATATTCAACAAAGCTGTAATCGTCGCTTCAAACAGGATTCCAGCTTAGACAGATCCTTCTTCAGTAATCCCGCTTCAATCTACGTTACATCTCAAAAAATATTTTTAATCAAAAATTAGCGGTTTTTTCTCAACGCAAATAGTTTGAGAAGCACTGTGGTCTTGAAGTTGGCAACAAGTATATGTGGTGAAAATTTTTTAAATTTTTCTTATAACCCAATTTCCATAAATTCCAACCTAATCGAAAATCGAAATGTAAAAACAGAACAAAAACAATTCTATCTAAATAGCCAGCGTTTTATGTTGTTTTTTTTTCGTTCAACTTGAATCGAATTCCATGTTCTTCATCTTTTCGTTCAGCTAAATTGTTTTGTCTCGAGATTTGCTTGTTTTATTTTACATATCACTTTTGTGTGGCATATATAAAGAATATTATCGTCAAAGAAAAATTTTGATTTTCTTCTATTTTCTTTGAAAATATTTTCCATTGTTCATAAGTATTTTAATTTTATTATTTTTTACAATAATGTGAACTAAAAATTTGTGAAAAATTAAAGGAAAAAGTGACACGAACAAAAATGAAATTCTATGAAGAAGGAGAAAGTGTTTGTTCATCAAATATATGAAGTATTGAAAAAACAAAAAAGGAAAATAGCTATAGCTTCAACTAGGAATAATTTGGAAAAGAGTGCTTTGTTTCGTTGTCGTCTCCTGCAGAGTTTTCTTCCTTATTACAAAAAAAAAAAAAAAATAAATAAATATTTAAAAAATTTTCTTAAAGTGATACCTTGTGTTTGAAAAAAAAAAATAAATAAATAAGTGAAAAACAAAGAATTAAAAAAGAAGGAGAAAAAAAGTGTTGATCAATTAATTGTTAATCGATAATAATTATTTAACATAATTTTATTTTATTTTGTTTTGTAAGAAAATGCTAAAAAAAATATTTTTAAAAAAATAAAAAATCTAAAAGTTTCCATATTGAGTGTAAAGTAAAAATAATAATCAACCAGCTCGAAGATAGATCTACATCTACCAACTACCAAGTTTTTCAATTCTATTCTATTTTATTTTTTTTTTACATTGCACACAGCTTCATGTACCTTCTACCTAAAATTGTGTTATTCTTTTTATACCCTTTAATCGAGAAAAATTTCTGAGTGACTCATGAAATGCGTATCTATAACGTCGATAAAATTATCATTATTCTTTAAATTGCCTATCATAGGCTTTAAAATTTAATTTAATTTGATTTTATTTTGTTTTTGTGTTTTTCGTTCCACCATTCGTAAAACAATAATAACATTGAGATTATATATATATTTTTTTTATTTGTTAAATTTTATAATTATTTATAAATTTGTGTAAGAAAATTTTAAACTGGATTACGTCAAAACGGAGGACATAGGATCTTTGCAGGATAGCAGTCCACCGACCAATAATAAAATGGTCAAAAGGTAAATTTTATTTAAGAAAATGAAATGAAAAATTAAACAAACAAAATTGAATAAAATGCAAATTAGACAACAAAACAAAGTATGTATGTATATGTACCTACCTTTAGAGGTTACATACGTGAAAATTCAAAGGTATGCATTGTAGATACAAATTCCATATTTATCATCACCTCTACCTTTGCCATTTCATTCATCTTTCCTTTTTCTTTTTCTTCTTCTTCTTCCTTTCTTTACTTTATTTTTTGTCGCCGTAGCAATTTCAAACAACAACGTATTTTTCCATATCCAAAAATAACATCTCATTCTACTTTATTTTATTTTTTTTTATTTAGATATTTTATTACTTGTTCTTTGTTTTCATCTATGAGATAAAATACCCAGGTAGTTGAAAACAACAAACAAACAAAAAAAAAAAAGAACTTAAAATCGTCCACCATCATTTTTTTTTCAAAATTTCCTGGATCATTTTTCTCTGTTTTTTTTTTTCTTATATGGTTTTTGAAAACCAAAAACAAAATTTTGTTTACATCTTTTGCATTTTTCTTTAAAACTAGAAAAAGCGCATGCATATGGAATGCAAGAAGAAGAAAAAGAGCAATGAAAAAAACTGAATATATGTACATATGTACGTATATATATGCATCATTCATCGATTCATCACAATCACACATCTCCCCAAATCCCCACGTATACACTTTTTTTTTGTACATGTGAAATTTCAAAAGTATGTTGGTATAATATGCAATATACCAACAATTATATGCGGCGTAGAATAATTGTGGGTGGATAAATGAATATATTGATGAAAATGATGAGATGAGATGTTTACAATGAAGTACACAAAAATATATTTTTATTTATGTATACAAATTATATGGTCGTCATGATGGTGGGATTGGTAGTATGGTAGTATTGAACGATATAAGTATGCGATTGCAGAAATTATTATCTAAAAAGGAATAAAAGGAAATTTTAAAAACAAAAATGTAAAAAAATTGAAAAACAACAAGACGTATTCAGTAAAATCGATTTCTGATTATTTTCATATTTTGTTTTTGTTATGTTTTTTTCTTATACTAAATTCCTAAACTAAAAATCAATTAAAAGACAAAAAAAAAAAAAAATCCATATAAATGAGTTTATTTTTTACATTTGTACTAGAAACTTTGAATCAAAATAAGTTGCGTATAGCGAAGTCAATAGAAACATACTGAAGCACTTTTGATAATAATTATTTAGAAATTAAATGAAAATAAATTCTCTTTAATTCGTGACTTAATTTGAAACTTGGCTTCACTAATGCAGTACGTATCACATACATACATACATATTATGTGTGTTATACATATACACAAGTGTAATTATATGTAGATATTATTTACGTATATGTAGATACTTTTCGAGTTTTTCTCAACAACTTCTAAAAGAGAATAGACAATACAAAAAAAAAAAAAACGAAAATTTCACGTCTAAAAGTGTACCAAATTGACTTTATTAAGTAATTAAACAAATTATTATATATCCCCTCTATGTAAATAAAATTAAACTTATTTAAAATCAGTCAATAATAAAATGTGTGCATGCATGTTCTATACTTGAAAGTTATATCTTACACATTTTATTTGAATTTAGATTGATTAATGTGTGTAATGAACAACAAATTTTATGATTGATAGATACCCAAAAATAGTTATGAGATAGAATATACTTAGCTTTAGATTTTAATTTGACACACCTGAACATTTATCATAATCACAGTCATTAATGTATCTACAAAAAAAAAAGCATCATAAAATGTAATTTGTATGTATAGGTATGTTTATTGTAAGCAATTAAGCAAGTATGCGTTAATTACTAAAGAATTATTTAAAATTTTAGGGTGTTTTTTTTTAACACACTGTGAACCAGTAATTGTATTGGATGTTGGATTAAAACTTCCTAATTATTTAACGAGTATATGACCCGTGAATTTCTGAGATCGCTCGAAAGGGTTAGAAGTGTCATACCATAAAATTCAAGAATTCTCTTGATAGGTTCACAATGAAAACTTATTTTAAAAGCAATTTTGTATAGAAAATTTTAAAAAAAAAAACTTACAATGTATGCCTACAATTTTAAAAAGGATTATGAAAATAAACACGTGCCTTGTCTACATATACAAATCAAAATATTTCGGAAATAATTGTGTACATGCGTAGACTATCTTATCTATGTATATATCTACTTAATTATCAACTAAAAAACAAATTGATAAATTTGAAACCTCTGTAAAGAATTCAATTGATAAAGAAATATTTTATTTTGATAATGCTTCTAGATTTGACTCAATTATCCTTAATTATGAAAAACAGGTACATACGTACATCATAAAAGTTAATAAACGAACAAGTGAAATTTATAATTTAAAAAAAAAAAATCAGATACAACAATTTTTAAAAATAATAAAAAGACACAATTTGTGTTTTATAATATTATTATGCACATATATAAATATGTATGTATATGAAAGCGTATATAATACGAAATATGTATAATATAAGACAAAAAAAAAATTGAAAAAAAAAATACTTCATGCTTGTTGGCACTCAAACTAACAGTAAATTTAATAAGTTGTTCATCCGGAAAATATAAAGTTTTCTTTAATAAAATAAATATATTTCTAGAAAAATTTTAAATTATCACAAAACCTCTTGAATAACGATTTGTAGGCTAAAAATAGGGACTATTTTTTTGGTAGGTGCATATTTTTTGTTTTTTCATTATTAATTGCTTTCCAATATTACAATTTAATTAGGTTCATTGTATTTTCGGTTGAAGAAAATTGAATATTAAAAAAACACAGATTAAATTAATTTTCTAAATTGAAAATGATAGGTTCGTGGTTTCGTTTTTGTTTCCCTATTTCATATTAAATTTTTAATCCTTTTTTCCACTTTTAAAATATACATACATATGTGTACTTAATACACATGATATACTAATACTTACACATGTTTATTTTAAATTTCCATTTGATATTTTTGATGATGAAAGAACACTAATAAATTAAACTCGAAAAATACATAATAAGTAGATTGATTTTTTTTAAAAAAAAAAAAACAATATTGTTTTTAATAAATGTAAAAGAGTCACGCTATAAATTTTTATTTTACAGAAAATTTATTTATTTATTTTTTTTTTTTTTATAAAATCTATTAATCAAATTTATAGAAGAAAAAAAAATATAGAAAATAAAAGCTTTCTAAAAAGGGGGTTAGCTAAAATGTGGTCAAGGATAATTGCATTATAAAAACTAACATTTATGTACATATGTATTTCCTTTTTCTCTTTTGAAGACTCATATTACTTTTTATTTTTTAATTGAATTTATAAAATTTTCAATGTTTGTTTTTTAAGTAGAATTTATGTTTTTATGTTAGAATATTTTTGGCATGTAAGAAGAGAAATAAGAAAAAATTGTGAAAACGAAAAATTTAGATGATGAAGATAAATCTAAAGTTCTTTTTCGATCTAGAGGGCTAAAAAGAGTTAGAATGCGTTAAAACATCAGCATCGATGAGTCTAACTTTGAAAACGTTTTAAAAGTTTAAATACTTACTAACGCTCTATAAAAGAAAAATACTTCGGAAACTACATATTATGTACGGTGCAGTTCAGGAAAATAATGACTAGAGAATACGGTATAATTATGAATTGTACAAATCGTATAAAGCTCCCTATTGAGATATAAAAATCATAAAACTATAATATGAAACGCTTTTAACATTTCCAAAGAAGATATTCCATTCTATCCAAGAGCAAAGGTGATTGGACAAGACAGGAGAAGATTCAAACGATTTGATGAATATAATTATGTAACGTAACAGTCGGCGAATTACGGCGATAAATTTCAATAGCTCATATGGAATGTTCGTATAAGATGTAGTGAAAACATTAATGGAAGAGTGTGCTAATCAATTTTCAACACTTTGATTTAATACAAATACTTGGCCATTACTAGATAACACACAGCAACATACATATGTACATTGACGTGTACGAATTGTTCACTATTAACTGACCTTAGTCTTAATATATTTTTTTTCATTGATCATTTGACTTATTTTTCACAGAGATTTTATTCTTAATATGGTAATTATTGTGAAACATGACTTTAGTTATTTGGTTGAGAAAATAGTCCTCAAAATATCTGTTTAATTTTATAAGCATTATTATTATGTTCAAATGTAGCATGTTAGTGTTAATTATCTTATGATAACTTAGTCACAAAAGTATTGTTTCTAGATCATTGTTAATTTAATTACTTATAAGTTTTTTTTTTTTTTAGCTTAGGTTTATTGAGAATCAGTTATGCATCATTCATTACATTTTTTTCCAACTAATACGAAGCAGATTAAAAATTATACAAGCAACATACATATTATATTGTGTATTGATATTTTATACAAAAACAACTAACTACATTACCTACTGAAATTTTTTCATTAATTTCCTTTTGAACCTTTTCAATTTTTAAAAATTCAAACTTTATTAATTTTTCATTTGAAAAGAAAATACCTATTTTAATTGAAGTCAATGAACCTTTTTTAAATAAAAATTAAATATATACTTAAATATTTACGTTTATACAGTTACTCAATTATACGTATCTAATCACAAAAATTGTATACGTATGTATATGAAATTTGTAAAAGAGAAATTTTCCATAGGAAATTTTAAGGATTAAATGTAGTTAGTAACGTGTTTAGTACTTATGTACATATATAATTTACAAAAATTACGTATACATAATTTAAAAACCTATTACTCTTTACATTTTCTTTCCCAAAGTTGATAAATATTAAAGTTAATTGACCGTATTCAGAATCAAAATAATTTACTTTAAAGCTTTTGTAACTAAGAAAATGTCTGAATGATGTATTTTTACCTTTTATTCTGACATTTATTCCTTTTTTTTTTTTTAAATAATTCAAATTAATCTGAACCTTTAAAAATAATGAGTATTAATTTTTGCATAAATATTTAAGAAATTCATCAGTATGTTCTTTCAGATTGTTTTTCTAATCCTCAATTTTTTTCTGAAAAAAAAAAAAAAAAAAAAAAACGAAAATTGAAAATTATAAATTTTTTGTTTATCCGCTTATGAAAAATTTATTTAAAAAAAAAAAAATACATCGCACATAAAAGAAACTTTCAATTGACCACTGGATTTTAATAAACCATTGCCAGAATCAGAAGTCCCTATTAAGTTACGATTTTTTGTTCTAAAAAAGAATATATATTTTTTTTTTTTTGAAAATAACAAATATTCCTCTCGGCTATCATACTTGTCATCTTTTTTTCTTATATAAAAGAAACATATGATATCACCTGTTTGAATTCATTAACTTCCTGTTGTTATACATATTTGATAAATCTCATGTATATGCTATTTAGTTTGCTTTGAGGACATTAAAAAAAAAGTGGCCTTTCACTTTGCATTTTTTTGTTGTTGTTACGATTTAAGAACATTTTTCGATAAAAAAGAAAACGATGCATGAAAAATACTTTTCAATGTCACGTACATAAGAGTTCATTAAGCTTTTTTATTGACTGTTTTTATACTGACGTAAAATGAATGAAAAAAGTAATTAAATATGTGATTTTTTGCAATTTTTTTTAGGAAATAAAAAAATAGAATTTTTACAACACGTTTGTGATGAATTTTTATTTTCTTAACATAAATATTTGCCATTTTAAATGAATTTTTCTTATATTTACGAGCGGCAATACAAGTTTATTTTAGTATTTTATTAGCGAAAAATGTGAGGAAAATAAATTCGTTTGTATGATAAGAGTTATTTTTTTTTTTATTTTCATATGATTTACGCAACTAAGCATATCTTAGAAGTTTTGAGTGGATAACCTAATAATAGTACATCACAATGCATAATTTAATTCAATGGAAAAAATCTCAATTTGTTGCATTCAATGATAAAAAAGTACATTAACATGCTTTGATGATAATAATATTTTTATTACACTAAGATTAGATATACATATTCGTATGTAGTTTGTACACAATTATTGTTAATATTCCATTTAATTTTTCATTGTGTAAATGCAAAATATATGAGTTCTGATTTTACTTTTGTTGTGATTTTAATTTCAAAGAAAAAAAAAATATGTGAGAAATTGTGCGTAGTAATTTGATGGAAAATTTCAAATTACAACGCCTATTGCAATATTTGAATTCTCAAAGATGTAGAAGTTTGAAATGGAGTTAAATTTTTTCTTCTTGTGAAAAGTGAAGTTCAAGGACCTATTAGCAATTTAAACATTGTCCTTTTTATAATAGCAAAAAAAAAAAAAAAAAAAACGAAGAGAAATTATCATTCAGAAAAATATCTTCCTAGATCTAAATGTGCTCCTTTGAGGACCCAATTAAAAAACTGGATGATACTTCACAATTTTGGCCGGTTTGTTCTTATATAGAATTTCTGCTAGGTCAGAGTTTTCTTTAACAATTCAAAAGTTTTTCATCATTTTTGGAATTTTTGGAATCAGATTTGTAGCAATCTAAAAAAATATCAAGTGTTAGAAGTGACATATAAGAACAATGATATGCATTTTTGTTTGGTGGTGGAACCAAGAGGCTAACAAACATGTGAAGCTTGAATGGAACTTCTTAAATTTTTGTATTGCAAATGAATGAATTTTTTTTTCTATTAAATTTAATTAAAAGATTGCGGCTACCCTAGGAAAAAACTGTCATCCTTTATGTGTTTCCTTGGTATAAAACTTTTGCAAGTGTGTACTAAGTTTTCATTCTATGGTACATTGTCTTAAAATGTATAATATGTACAAACTTTTTTTTAATATTATTATTATTATCTTATCTATTTTTAATTGAGGAAATAACAACACAATAAGTATATCAGAGAGGTCAGAAAAATTTATTGTCATGAAGCTACACTGTGTATTAATTTTAAAACGTTTAAATTTTTAAATGCCTTTTAATTAAGTAAAATTAGGAAGAAGAAGATAAAAACAAACAGACAGCCAAAGAAAATTTATAAAAAAAAGAATAATTCAAAAGAATTCTTGTCACCATCTCTGAAAAATATGACGCTGAATAACACTATGCAAAAATTATACATTCGCAATGCTCTGGTGACATGTGTTTGTTGCGGCATTTCTTGATTTTTATTGAAAATAGAAAAAAAAAGAAAGAAAGTAGAAAATGAAGAAGAATAAGAGACATTTTTTTTTATTTTGTTAAATGTTTTCATACATTGAAGTCGATATAATAATTAAGTGAATGTATGCATTTCATTTATTTTGATAAAATAATTGTGACAACTATATTTATAAAGTTTACATACAAAAAGATAAATTCGTAAATAATTAATTTTGATTATTCAAAGGCATCTGCGATTTTTTGTAATCGAAATATCTTTCTAGAGACTTAAATGGGCAGACATACAAAAAAGTAGAAAATTCTTCACAATTTCTTGAGAAACCATGTGTTAGTGTAACACGTCAAGGGAAAAAATTACAGGTTGATTCATAAAAACAATTACAAAAAAAAAAAAAAACTTGACCTTAAGTACTTCCTTTACTCACTTGAATTTAAAAAAAAAGACCAAAAGTAAAACAGATATAACAATTGTTTGAAAGTATCTTTGAAGTATCATATCTAGATATTGACAAATTTTCTTAATAATTATATATTTATGTAAATTTGTTTAGCCAATGATTCATGTCAAAATCGCTTATCAATTATTTTTAAGTAAATACTTGTCGATATATATATATATTTATGTTTACTCATTTTATCTAATATTTTCTTTACAAATTTTCATTGAATATACTGATATTGAAAATTGAGGAAAAAATCATAAAATTAATTTTTAAAATAATCATTTTATTTGCTATATTTTATCAGTTTGTAAACACTTATTTTTCATCTGTTAAATTACGAAAAAAATTCAAAATTTACTCAATTCATAATACGTATGTATGTATGTACATAATTCTTCCAAATTGTAAATGTTTTCCATAATGTAATTTTTTCAATGTAATTACAAACAAATAACTATTTATTGGTACTTAAAATACACCGGTATGTTTATTTCTAAAACTATGTATGTAACATGTAATTTTTTTTTTTTTTATTACCAATAATAAAATTTAACAATTATTTATTTTTTTTTTTTTTTTGAGAAATTATTGAATACCGTAAAAAAAGTACTTTTTTGTGTAATAAAATAACTTTAGTTTTCAAGGTATCAAAATTTCACCAAATAATTATT
Source organism: Bombylius discolor (assembly GCA_939192795.1). NCBI lineage: Eukaryota > Metazoa > Arthropoda > Insecta > Diptera > Bombyliidae > Bombylius > Bombylius discolor. The sequence goes on along the minus strand of OW584241.1, from coordinate 36,905,635 downwards.
ATTAATTTTTTTTTTTTTTAGTACAATCAACCAAAATGTTTTAATAATCTATTTTCGCAAATATTTAGAAACAAATGGAAGTATTGAATATATTTTGAATTAAGAAAAGGTATTTTTTTTTTATTATTGATGGTTCGTTGAACTGAAAGATTTGTTACGGTTGACTAAAGATAAATTCTCAACCTCTTGGATCCATAACATTGAATTAACTTTATTCGAAGAATTATTTTCTTCTTATTGTACTTCTTCTTGATTTTATTTAATTTTTTTATTTTTTTTTTTTTTTTTTTTATAGATACTTGTATGCAAGTACAAAAATAAAATATACAAGTATTAAAGAATACTTATACATAAAAATATACTTAAAACTTATTGTACTTTCGCATGACAGGTTAATACGCCTGGCTAAGTTAATGTTTAAGTGTATTTATATATTGTTGCTAAAGTATGCGCAAAAATAAAAGGAAAAAAAGAAAAAAATATGTTTTAAAACAAGAGAAAACATAAGTAAAAATGTTTTTTTATTGCCATTTTTTATTTTACTACTTCATAATGTAAAACAAATGATGAACCATGGTGCATGTGAAAAATATACAAGCTATTTTTCTGCGAATGTTGTATAATTGAACACTTTATTTTAAGTTGTTTGTTTTAGTCCTTCATAAGAGAAAATATCCTTACCTGATGACCCCTTTTTTTAAAAAAAAAAATTAAAAAAAAAAACAACTAAAAATAAACTTACCTTAGTGGTCTGCAGAAATTAGTTAAGGATCAGTAGGGGGAACAAAAAGCAACTATTCAATAAAAAAAAATTGATGCCGTACATATTGAAACAAACAGGAAAGTAGTCTTGATTATACCTGTTGCCTACTCCAGTAAAGAGTTCTTATGCGAAATTTTATTTTTTTCCTGTTATATTTTATGTATTGATAAAATGTAACAAAAAGCAGGTGTTTCAATTTAATTATGTGTCCAATGTATACAGGTAAAAAAAAAAATTGTTTATTCGTTTAATATGCTGTCTTGAAATTTCCTGTTAAAAATTACTCTTTTTTTTTTTTTTAACATTTCTTTTTTATTTCACAACTTTAAAATGCGTGTTTATCAAAATTCAGCTGTTTAAAAGAAAAAAGAAAATATCCTTTTTTTTCTTTTACCATTTTTTGCAGGTACCTACATAAAAGCGATCTGTATCTTTTTTTTTGTAAATAGAAGGAAAAAAATTCCTGTAGAAATTTTCTAAAAATATATTTTCAAGTTTAACACATTTAATAATTTAAAAGAAAAATATTCTTTGAAATACTGAAATTTGAAACCAATATTTTATATAATAGGTTAAATAAATGTGCATACAATTTTAACACATTGCGGACCAACTATTTGGATTTCTATTCTAGCACCCATTAACGAAAATTTTTTGGCTTTCATTCTGTTGTTTGTGATTGATGACGAAAATTCCCACATTGTCTATTGATATTTTATCCCTTGTGGACGATCACAAGAATTTTTTTTGGTTATATTGCAATCTTTTAACAGTTATTAAATCGTCAACCCGTCCATGGTATAAAGTCAACAACAAAATAACCTGCTCCACAATGTATTAAGACTCTTCGTACAACAACGGCGGTGGCTAAGCCAAAGGGTAAAAAAAAATAATTTTACAGGAAATTGATTAAAAAAAAAATTTACAGTAAAATTCTTTGCAATCTGTAGAAGTAAATTTTTTTTCAAATATTTTTTCGTGCCAGTTTGATATGATTTTTTTTCTTGTTAATTTCACTACTTTAACTTACTTATTTGCAAGAATCCAGTGGCGCTAAAAATTCTAAAATCGAAGTTGTCTTCAGGTGTACTAACCCCCTTTAAGCTTGTCTGTATTCGATTACAAATTTATGATTTACGAATTAACTATTGTAATTGATTAAAAATACACTTCCGGATATAAGAACCTGATACAAATGTATAAATAGTTTTAAATACGACGTGGAAAAATTCTTTTGTATATACAAAATATTCTTATTTATTTAAATGCACATTTATAAACAAATCGAAATAATTTAAAAAATCAAACAAAAAAGACATGAATTTAGGCATGATGAATTTTAAAGAGGAATTTATTTATGTATATTCATTTTTTATTTATATGCTTGTTATTTATTATTCATTTCAATTTATAGCGCAAGTACTTGTATTCTAAATTTTTTTTTTGTATTTATTATGTTAAAAAATAATTGATAATACAAAATAGGAACAATAAAGACATCTTGCTAACCTTCAATTAGTTTATTATGCGGCTTTTTGTGTTATATTGTAATATTGTACATACACATCTTAAATTCAATAAAGTTTCAAATAAAGTACAAAAACATGAATCGAAATTAAATTTAGAAGAATAATATTGTTAAGCAAGTATGTATATGTAAGTACGTATACATAGCTAATTGTATTATTTACACAGAACTTATATATTCATGTGTGGTAAGTCTACACACATAGGAGCTAAATTATAAATCAATTCTAAATCAATTAACCTTGATAACGTTTAATTAATCAGTTTTTTTTTCTTCATTTTTATAAATTTTTTATGAGGTACGGTACTCTATTTGCTTTCAATACTCGAAATTATATCAGTACGCTTTGTTTGTAGTTTCATCAGTGGAGGACGCAAATGCGTAGAATGTTTTTTTTATAATTTCTGTTCTTCTTTTAGATTGAAAAAAATATCTACACGACACGTGTATTATAAAATAAAAAATTTCTCATGAAAAAAAAAAAAAACTTTATCTTATAGGACTAGTACTTTAAAATTTTAAGAGGATATTATTCGGAAAGGATTTAGATACTCAATAAATCTTCAAATAAATATCAAATAAAAAAATAAAAAAATCGATTTGAATATAAAAAAATGAACTTTTAGCTTATCTCAATTTTTTTTTGTGATAATTTCTTATAGTCACACATCCACAGTTCTAAGGGACATGTGAACCACTTAATCGTTATTAGAGAACGTATGTATTCGTATGACAGAGCTTATACCAAACTAACAGGGACCCTCTTGAATGTTGGAAGAAAAATAAGCTGCATAATTCTTGGAAATAATTCCTTAGTTTTTAATCACACTTTATTTAATTCATGTTAATGCAAAAAATTAATTCATACATCATATTTTCATACTTGGTTGTTCTTGAAAAAAGCGTTACTTTAATATTAAATTAATAGTGAATGTGCATAAACCATGGAGTGTTGATGAATGTTAAATAAGAAAAAAAAAATGGCAATTTTAATTGTTAAGAAAGAAAAAAAAATTAAAATAAAAGGAGATCGATGAACTTTTTTTTTTCTTTGCTTCTCTTTCTCCTTATTCGAAATTAAAGAAACATTATTGAAAAGTTGGTATATCAACATTAAGTTTAAAAGAATAATTTAAAATTTATATACATACATACATATATGAACTTATGTAGGTAGGTCTTAATTTACCTTTTCTTCTTTTACCAAAAAAAAAAACCATAATAATTGTACAACAATTACTATGAAAGTGGTATTAAAGAAGTGAAAAAAAAAAGTGTATGAATGGAAGAAATTCAACATTTGAGCCTAAAAACATAAATAAATTACACAAAGGTACTATCTCGTACATACGTACACTAAGTATATATTGTTTGTAATAGATATAATAGTAAAGTAACACGATTATTTGCCGTGACTGTTATTACGTTTATACATGCAACTGAATACAAATTCAGTGAATACGGGGATGAATTCAAGCAGCAAATATGAACAATTTTCAAATCGACTTTTATCTGTACGATTGGTTTTGATGAGTTGAATTTGGAAATTTAAATTATTTTATTTGTCATTTTATTTATTTTTTTTTTTTTGGTTAAGGACAATTTTACATATTGCAAAACACAATGATTTATCATAAATTTTAAGTAACCTATTTTTAAAAAGACAACTTAATTCAGTGCAAATTAAAATGCAAGTATAAACGTAATATGTATTTATTTATTTAACTATGTAAATATGATAATTTTGCACGCTATAAATTATTCCAGGAGCAATACCTGAATAAAAATTTATAAGATACATGTTTATGTATTATATAACTAGAATGTTATGCATTGAATATTTTTTTTTTTCCTATCCGTGTTAGTGTATTTCTATTGTTCATAAATTTAAATTTCGCATTTCTTATTTTATTATACTGATCGTGTAAGCAAGCCGGTATTAAATAAATTTATTTAAAAAGATATCGTGTAAATATAACCCCATACTTATTCTGTGTAGTCATTGTCAGGTCAGTATTGTATTTAGTATTTATAGTTACAATATAATGTTGTATATATGACCTCATAAAATGACTTAGCTGTAGAAAATGTTTAAAAAATTACACCTAGTATGATATAGAAGGTAACAAAACACATGAAAATTTTTTTTGTACAAAAATTTGTAAGTCTGAAGCAGAATGATAAAATTAGGATATCAAAAAATTAGAAAAAACAGTGTAAAATTCAATGAATAAAAGTTTTTTTTTAAGTTAAAAAAACAGGAAATTAAGTTTCTTAAAATTAAAATCCCTAGAATATCAGTATCAATATTCTCCACCAATGAATTTATTGGTTCTCATTCCATACTTGAATAGGTTGTGGTTCACAACTTCACGTAGATCTATTGCGCCACAACAGAAATAGACAGAAAAAGATTCGAGCCTTAAAAATTTAAGTAACTGAACTTTTGAAAATATCCAAATTTTTGGAGCTCCATGATATTTTTAAAATTTTTCTGGCATAAAAGGTTTTATTGGTTAAAATTGAAAATAGATATATAAAAGTTGAATAATTTTCTTCTTTTTCAGAAAGAAAGATCAATAGCTTAAAATTAATGAAAGTTATTTCAAGCAATGAGTAAGTACTTTCTGCATTTCAAAATATAAAAAAAAAAAATCAAACAACTCCAAATATAGATTATTATCACATTTTCGAAAGTTAATTATCTTGCAAAACATAAATAAAAATACCAAAAAAAAAAAAAAAATCATATAAGAATAGAAATTCACTTGTATGTACGTACCTACGTATATGAACATGTAAACATGTAAGTTTTAAATTTGTGTTAGAATTAATTCTTCTATCTTTATAGTTTTTTTTTTCTGTTCAATAGGTAATGTGTGTACTTGAGTTCGACCACATATTCACTATATAATGTACATTTTTTTTTCAAATACTATCTTGTATGTAGTTTACAATTGGTATATCTATTGCTGTTTACAAAACACAAAACCATATTTTTATAACTCGTCATTCAACTTCTTTGGTGGTATCCATCAATTTTTTTCAGATATCGATTTTCCGATTTTCAAACATCATTGGTTCGGTTACCACTTTTAATGGTTTGTTGTCATCATACATATATGTATATATATTATACATATATACTTACATTATACTCGTACATATTTGTAATTTATATTTGTATCCACAGATACATACTCATGAAAATTGTACTTTATAAATGCTAAATCAACTCTTTTTTTGTTTTAAAAGTTCATTTAAAATTAAAATAAAAAAAAAAAACAGTAGTTTATCATAAATTTCCCATGCGAATATTTAGTTTTATTTTAACAATGGATTTAATAATAATCAAATCAGAATGCTGTCGATACATAGGCAATACACATATGAGTATCTATATTGATATACGTATTACTATTAAGTGATAAAATTTTATAAATTATGAGAAAAAAAGAAAACAAGTTGTTGACAAGAATAATTTTTAAATAAAAAGTTGATATAAATTACCTAATTTTAGGTACAACATTCTTATACATTTTAATATCTAAAACCTATGCAAAATTCTTCACATACTCACCACACCATATTCTAATGTCTAAATGCTTAAAAATAGCAAACATTTTCCTTTTGCGGAGATTTATTTTACCATTGCATTAATGCATACAAATTGTATTATATAGGTATAGATAGTTCATACATACATAATATGTTTATAAAATGTATCTAATGCCTACATACACTGCAGGCAATATTGCAGAGTATCTGTACGTTTTTTTTTTTAAATTTTTATTTTTAGTATGAAAAATTTTTTTTTCTCACTTTTTTATTTTGCCGTGTTTTTTAAAGTACTTATTATTTTTGTTTTAATGCTTTCACTATAAAGTAATAGTGACAATAACAAAATAATTTTGCTGACATTTATTTTAATTTGCTGGATATACGAGTAGAGTGAGAAAAGGCTATTGTGAGCCGGAAATATATAAAGATTATGCTGCAAGACAAGGTTATTGGAGCATGACTATAAGGTTATGACCATGACACAAGAATTAAAGTATGTACACTATATTTTATTATATGAGGATGAGGATATAAAATCATATGTTTTGAAACATACATACTACACAAATACTACATATGTACAACATATCATTGCAGTATAATTTGTAACGATTAATTTTTTTATTTTTAAATGAAAATCTAAATAGTTTAGTATATCTTATAAACAGGAAAACTTTATCACATGAAGTGTTATAATGGTCGATGTACTAGTACACATTTTGTTTTGTTTTAGGTTACAATTAAAAATTCATTTTCAGTTTCAATTTTAAAAGTGAATTAGGAATAGAATTTTTGTTAATTTTTATTTTTTTTTTAAAAGAGATTTATTTTGGATTCTGTTGAATTAAAGAAAATAAAGAAAGGTGTTTCTTTCTATAGTTTATTTTTTGACATTCACATTTAATAAATCTTCGTGCTAGGATTTTTTAAAAAAAATTTTCTTCTTCTTCTTCGATGACACTACACCTAGCTCATATTAAATCGTATAATACTCAAGTTATGATTATTGTTCATTTACATTGAACATCGACCACATACGTTGCATAACAACATCTTTTTAGAACAAACATAGGACCGACTGGGTCTAATTTTATTCAATAATTTAAATGACATGAATATTTTTCTGTGATGATATTATCCGATGTATACAGGTGTGCGAAACTAATTATAAGGAACGATTTGCCACAGGAATTATAACTACATATATCAATTTTTATCTTTAAAGTACCAATGTACATCGATTTTGTTAAGATTCGGTTTGAGGGATATAACGAGAAATTGGTTTAAATTTTAATTGCAATAAAATATTTTATTTTTAGCATACGGCAAAATATCAATGTAACAGACATAATATGTATGTAATATTTTCATATGAGTTATTTTACGATTGAATCTACTCTGATTTCTATCTATCATAAATATATGCATATAATATCGTTTAATAAGTTCATTTGCACATCATTCAAATTGAATAGTAAAAAATTTAAATTTATTACTTTGATTGTAATACAATTATTAATTTATTCACTTTGCTATATAAATATGATTCTTTTGTGAAAATTTCATTATATATGTATTTCCTGACTAAAAAAATTAAATTAATACATTCATTGATTTGTTTTTTTATATTTTCCTTCTGTAAATGTAATTTAAAAATTTTTCTTACAATTTTAGTTTTATGTTGATCTATAACTTCAGTATACGATTGTATTCAGTTCCTTTTACAAGATTTCAAGAAAAAGTCATATTTTTACTGCTTATGGATATGTGTTATGCATACTTGAATTTGTAAAATAAGAAAAAATAAAAATAGATAAAAAAACAAATTTTTGTTATCTTTTTTATGCAAATAATTTGCATCAGTCTGATGCATTTATGACATTTGCATTGTCTGTTTTATTTTTTATTTTTATTTATGATTTCATTTTAAATTTACGGAAACCATAACATTGCATTTTTCAATATTAAAATATTTTATTATAAAAGACAAAAGAAGACACATGATGTCTAGCCGAGAAAATAATTAATAATATATCGAAAATATTTTATTATGATTTCCGTAGCTACGATACCTAAAAAATATCTATTATACAGAAATCGAATTGCAAAATTAAACAAAATTTTTTTTTTTTTGCAAAATTTAATACACAATCTTTCACAGAGTGTATTTATTTTGAATTATAATATGTATTTGAAGAAACACTTGCATGTACATAATGTAAGTACATATATCTAAAGAGGAAAAAGCGTATGATTAAAGGGTTAAATTAAGTATACCCTTGAATACTTTTTTTTTTTTAAATTTTCTTTTTACATTATATTATAAATGTCAAACGTATAGACAAGAAACTTTTATAAGTCTTCTGCTGTCTCGAGCTAGAATTTATTAAATTCTTTACTTCAGTTTTTTTTTTTTTACATATTATGTATATTTCTTATGAAGTTTTCATATTTATTATTTTTCTTTTTTACTTCTATTTCGTATGAAAATAGGGGAATGTTACCAGTCTCGAGACATATCCATAGAATTTTTTTTTTATATTCCTTGGCTTAAATTGTAATGAAAAATATAAATTAAAAAATATGTTAACTAAAAGTACGAAAAACATAAAAAAATTCAAGAAAAGTCAGGTGATCCAATAGCGAACAGTGAGCAATACCTCACTAAAAATTACATACATATTCTGTTTTTTTTTTTTTTTTTTTTTTGCAAAACAAGTTGTACTTGTATGAATTGTTTTTTTCTAGTTTTTTTTGCAGATGCCTTCAAATTTTGATGAAGATTTTTTAAATTAAATTTTTTATATTTTTATTTTGTAGAACTGATGGAACAGAATCACCAATACTTGCTGAACCAGATACAGAAGGATTGGATAAGCCTAGGGTTAGATATGGAGAATTAGTAATACTTGGGTAAGAAAATCCATTAAAAACAAAAAAAGATTTTTTTTAAAAACAAAATTATAAATTTCTCATAAATCATATAAAATTTTTTAGAAAACATAAAAATAGAAAGTATGATAAAATTAATGATTTTCTTAGAAAGAAATTACGTGTGAGAAAAATAAAAGTAAACACGAAGATTTTATTTTTGTTTTTTTTTTTTTTTTTTGTAGTCACTCTATCGAATTTTTATCTTAGAAGTGAATAAACTTTTGATTTATTTTTAAATACAAAACAAAAAACTGTTTTGTATTATTTTTTTTCTTCTTCTTCTTCTTAACTTAATGTTTCTTTTTTAAATTTTATTTTGTTTCTTTTTTTATACGTTTTTTGTTTTTCTTAAATTTATTTATGTTTTTTTTTTTTTAAATTCTATTTTCTATTCATTATACATATTTATAAACAAATTTGTATACCCACTTTATTTCGTTTAATGAGAAAGTATACTATTAATAAACATAAGAACTTTATGTTAAAATAGTTTCTTTATATATTTTTATTTTATGTTTAAGAATTTTTGTATATATATTCGTATATTAAAAGTATATTTAACACACGGACACGAATATCAAGATGTCAACAAAAATCTGTCCACACATTATTGCATTTAGATCTTTAGATGAATGATATGTATTGTATAAGGTGTTCTGAAAAAAATATAATATTCTGAAATTTTTTCATTAGAAACAGTTTATTTTTTATTTGAAATTTTTTCTTACATAAATGAAAAAACTGACTACTGAGTCTCCTTTTGTTAGTGAATAATCACTTGTTTTGTAGTTCAATACAATTATTGTATTTATTTAAATCGTAATCGTTTTAAAACTGATTACTGGTAATTTCATGAAATAAGCCTATTCAATCCCGTATTGATTTATCGAATTACTAATCCGCTTATAAATCACATGTACTTTATGGAATCTTTAACAAATTTCTTGAGAATTTTTTTGAAAAAAAAAAAAAAAACATGTTCTTTTTGACGTTTTTTAATTAAAATTTTTTTTGTTAATTTGTTACACTCTGTATCTTTTACAACATGAGTAAATATTTAATCTCTTCTAGGGTACACTTTAAAGTATTTACAAACGTTCAGATACACACTCATATGCATTTTATATGCATAAATTTAAAATGTCTTTGAATATGTTTTTAGACGTCTATCTACTTCTACTTTCAGTATTTCTTTTAAATCTTGATAAGAATCTTTTTTTTTTTTTTTTTGACTATTTAAGAAAAAAAAAACGAAAACAAGAAGGAATGTGAACTTGTTTTTGTAAGTTCATCATATTTGAATGAATTTTAAGATATTTGTTCTCTTAATTTGTTATATTTCCTAAATTTGTCATTTTAAAGAAATCAAGCTATGAGAAGAAAAATTTTTTTGTTTCAATTAAAATTAAAATGGAAAATTTGTTTTATCGCATAAATCAAGTCATATAGGAATGTAGAAATTGTTTTACGGCTGTAAATTAAATCGTTATCTAACTATTAATTGACAAAGCAAAACGTATGGTTTTTATTTTGTTTTTAATAAAAAATTAATTGTGGAAATCAAAGAGCTTACTGCTGACTGAACGATTTCCGATTTTACTTTCAAACCCATTGAGTTCCTAATTAAACTCTGAAAAAGATACAAATTCACGACAATATTACGTACAACTGATGTCCAACTGTTAAATACATATCTGTTCTGTCCTTTAAATTTTTTGAAAAATTCTTTACAAAAAAACATAAATGCAAAAAATTCATTTATATTCAGAAATTAATTAAAAATTTAACTTCATCATCAAAATAAATCTAAAACTTTTAAAACAGAAAAGTTATTGTGTGAAAATCTAAAAAACATGTTATTACAAAAACCACTCAACTTTATAAAATTCAATCTAAAAACAACAACAAAAAAAATGATAAAAAATATCTATTTTTTTTTTTTTGTAAAATTCTAATACATATTTTGTTTTTGTATGGAAATTAAATTATAACAACAACAATAAACCACATTTGTAAAACAATATTTTAATTATAATTGTATTATTGGTCTGGAATTGCATTTAAACCACAAATAATCAGAAAATTTTAATTATTCATGAGATATAAGATTTATATAATAAATTTAAATTGTTTTTTATTTTTTCTCCTAAAGTCAGAATTTAATTTATTCTACATTTGTTTTTTTTTACTGTTCATTAATTTATATCACGCCTTAATTGACCAGCATATATTTTATAATTGTTATTGCAATAGAGAAGCATGTAATTAATATATTTTTCTTTCTATAGTTGCAAGTACTTTATTTCACCATATTGTTTCAAGATTTAAAATTGATTATATCGAAAACAAAAAAAAAAAAATAAATAAATGAACATGCATTTTTAGATCACATTATAAAAATGAAACCGGAATCGCATATTAAAATAGATCTTTGTTTTCAGTATCTATTGTAACATGTAAAATAAAAATGAAAAAAGATAAACAATTTGAATAGCTTTTCTTTTTGATTATTATTTCTTTTTTTTTTTTTTTTTTTTTTTCAAATCGAAAATGTATCTTTTGTATTACAGGAGAAATTTCACTGCATTGCATATCATTGTTGAATACGAAGACTATGTCATCTTGAGAAAAAAATATGTTTTTGTGATTTTTTAGAACTTTTTATTTTTTTAAATTTAAGTAGTTCTTTTTTTTTTTTTCTTTCTCATTTATGCTCTACTATAGTAATATGAGAATAGTACAATGTACAAGATTTCGTAGAATGTATTTTTTTTTTTTTTTATTATTTGAAATATTTTTATTTTATTTTTGTTTTTTTCAGATATAATGGATTCTTACCACAAGGTGACAGAGGAAGAAGACGATCAAAATTTGTATTGTATAAACGTACAGAGGCAAATGGCGTTAAAAGATCTAAACATTATATAGTTCAATCACCGCAAACATCAAGAGCAATTCTTGATGCTAATCAACATTCAATATCTTATACATTGTCCAGAAATCAAGCAGTGATTGTTGAATATAAAGAGGATCCAGATACAGATATGTTTCAGGTGAGTCTTTTTAAAAATATATTATAGGTATTGAAAAAAAAAAAATGACTAAATTAATAGATGGTAAATTTCATTGAACATTTTTTTTAATCTTTCTCTCATCCTGTTTTGAATCTAATAAAAATGTTTGAAGAGTTTTTTTTTATTTTTAGAAAATTTATTTGAAAAATAAAATAGCATTTCATCTTGTCATATTATGAGTCCATTTTTTTTTTCTTGACAAAAGAAAAATATTTTATTCAAGAATTTTGATGCACATTTTTTCCAGGATGAGGAAAAAACAAAGAAGATTTTTTTTAGGTAACTGTCCTTTTCTGTGAATTTCATCGTATAATTTTTGTCCTAACTAGCTGATTTTTATCATTTGAGATTTGTTTTTTGTAGTACATGTCTTCAAAGAATATCCGAAGCAAAAATATTAACTTTCTAGTCCCACAGAAACATATGTACTTCTTTAAATAAAAGTAAATTTTGTCTAGAAAATATTCAGACATTTATGTGTTCATGTTTTTTTTTTTCGACGCCCTGTAACTCATGTCCTATTACAAGAATTCTTTTGTAAAAGCAAGAGTTGAAGAGAATGACAAGGAGGATACTTAACTTTTGTGGTTAAAAGACTTTATTGCGCACATCAAGGACATAAGTAGGACCTTTCAATGGATTTTAGTTTACGAATGTAAGTTTGACTTGCAAGTTGCATTTGGAAAAGTTATCTCAAAATCAATAATTCATATCAAAGATATTGAGATTTTGGTCATAAAGGGTTAAAAAAGACGTCCTGATAATATTAAAGTTAATTCCAATTCAAATTATTTATTTTTTCACAAAGGAAATTATAAAAAGAATTTTCTTTGTATGTCACATATAAAATATATCAATAAATTTTGATTTTTTCTTGTTATTTCGTTCTAAGTATTATAGAACAGGTATAAAATAATTTCATGTTCGAATAGGTGCGTTGGTTTTGGTTGTTATATTATATTATACTACAAAATGTTAATCAATGAATTGATAAAATACACGAGTAAATAATATACTGTACTGCTGCGTATTAAATTTGATTCTGAGAAGACAAGAAAAAAAAATTACGTAAAATGAATTGATTTTTTTTTACTACATTGGGTATGTTGTTGGTTTTTTTTTATCGATATTGGTTGAGGTAACATGTTTCAATATTAAAAAAAAAATAATAATAATAAAAAAGATAGATAGAAATTATATAAAAAGATACATAGGTACTAAAATATATATAGATAGGCTTAGACAGTTGTTATGCAAAGTAGAATAATATAAGGACTACATAAGTAGATATCTGTTTAGATATTATGTTAATTTAAATAAAATATATACATACTTATATATATTTTCTTCGCTACATCAGATACATAAATTGTTTATTAAATGTGACATTATTTTTTTTTTCATACATGAAATAGCTGTTTTTGAAAATTTTCATAAAAGGAAATTATATAAAAACCAGGTGAATAAAGTTGTATGTCGTAAATTTATTTTATAGACAAATTTGTTACTCTAAGTCTAAACTGACTTTACCTTGCTTAATAAAACGATTCGGAACAATCTGATGAGAGAAGTCATTGAGCACGATAGATACATAAGTTCAAATATCTTGGTCGATTGAAAATCTTAATAAATAGAGCTTCTTTAGGCTAATTTTGTCATATGTTTTTCCATTTAATTAGCATTTTAATAAACACACAAAAATATCCCTTCCTATAGCATGTTATTATCTTTTCATATTTTTTTCATTTCCACAGAATTAAGCTTATTCACAATATAATACTGTGAAAAAGCTATTGAGTTCTTCTATTTCTAATGAAAAGTATATAATTCATGAGGATTGAGGTATAAATTTAAAAAATCAATTGTATTCGTAATCGACTTTTATTTGAAATTAAAAGAAAATCTGTTTAGTATTTCATTTTATTCAATATTTGTGTACTTTAAAGTAGAGTATCTATAATATATACATTCTACATACATATGCACATTTATGCTGTGCATATACATAATATGTAGGTATACTAATGTACTTATTATTTTTTTAGATTGTTTTTCTTCCAATTTTCATTTCTTCTCAAGGTCTTATAGTTTTCCACTTTATTTTTTATTTATTTATTTGTTTCAAAAAAAAAAAAAAAAAAAAAATCGGTTTTAAAACAATTTTTTATGAAGGCTCCAATTAGTCTATACATGCATGAAAATTTATGCTATTCATACATTTACACACATATGTACATATTTTTATGTTTTTATTTGAAAATTCTACTTTTTTTTTCTTAAATTAACGCAATTTAAAAAATATATATAAATATATTCTACATAAAGTATGTTTTAACATGAAACTTTTATAACATAATGCCAACCGTGTAGGGTCATATAATATATATAAGTATATATTTTTTTAAATTAGAAAAATTATATGTTAAATGTCATGATATTTACATATGTTTGAAAAAAAAATAATAATAATAATAATAATGCAAAGTATAATGCATATGAGTAATAATTGGTTATATGAAAAATTAATATTCATAATTTTGTTTTTTATAAAAAAAATTTACATAGGTGTACAACATAAATTAAGAAATTTCAAGATTATTATTTTTTATTTTCACATGAAAAAGTATTTTTTTTTTTTGAACATGGTGATTAATTTTTTTTTCATTATTATTTATTTCATTATAAATTACTAATTTATTTATGTATGTACATACGTTTTCGCTATTCAAAAATTATGATGTACGAGCATACACATTATCTTTATTAATTTTTTAATGGATTTATCTGCGATTAAATATCTCATCCGTTCTATATATATGACACTTGAAATTGTCGTCATAAATTTAAATTTGTTGTTAATTATTGTAATTAGTGTTGTGTAATTTTCATATATTCATGCTAAATATTCAGTTTTAAATGATAATAATTCGAAATCGAATGCTAAATGCTTAACCTTAGAACAGTATTTAAAATTTAAAAAAAAAGTATATTACTATTTAAAGAGTTTTGTTTTCTCTACGTTTTGAAAACTTTTATTCAATGAAGCCTTTTTTTTTTGTTTATGTACTAACTCTATATATTCGATGTTTGTTCCAAAGAAATCTACAGCTATTCATTAACTGATTTTTCTGAAAACTATATGTTTTTGAAAGCTGTGAAAGTTTTTCTTGTTTTATAGATAGTTTTCTCTTGTTTTTGGGCCATACTTTACATATTCTTTGAAATATTAAAAAACTGTCTTCAGTTAAACTACAATTGCTAAATTTTGTATACATCAAACCAATTCTATCAAAATTCTGTATTAATAGTTTTTTTTTTTTTTTTTTGCAATTATTTTAAGTATTTTCATTAGTTAATTAATTTTTAAAAATTTATTTTTAGGTGGGTCGTTCATCAGAATCACCAATAGATTTTGTTGTAATGGATACATTACCTGGTGACAAAAAAGATGCTAAAGTAATGCAAAGTACAATTTCACGTTTTGCATGTAGAATATTAGTAAACAGAAATGAACAATCAAAAGCACGAATATATGCAGCTGGTTTTGATTCAAGCAGAAATATATTTTTAGGGGTAAGTTACTTAAATTTTATATCTAAATCTATATATTATTAAAACATTTTTATTTAAGAATAAGAACAGCAACATAATAATTTAAAAACCTCTTTACCTAAATAACAGATTAATTGAAATGTAAAATTTTGCATTAATTTCTTATTTCAAAATTTTTTTGTTTTTGCTTTCTTATTTTTTTCATTTGTTGTGATTTTTATAGAAAATCAAACATCATATACATATCTGTGTTTTCTAATTATTATATGTGAAATTAACAAAAGAAAAACAACCAAGGATTATTAAGGTCAAAATTTATAATAAAGAAAATTATTAGTGGAAAAAATATTTTGGCAAGGATATTTTACATAAATGAAAGAAATTTCAGTTCATCTGGAATGAAAATTCAGTAAATATGTCAATTCGGAGTGCTAGTTTTGTTGAAAAATTGACATGGTTTACGTCATACTAAACAAAAAAATTAATATTACTTTGAATAACTTTTTTATTCTAATCAATTAATTTACACTCACTTCAGTTCTTTCTAAGAAATACGGAATTTATAGATAGTATTCATAGAAAATCATGATTCCTTTTATCACAATAACAGTTTTTGTTCGCCTGCATTCATCTTTTTCATTTAACTTCATTTTTAAAAAATAATTTTCACTTACATTTTTAGAAAATTTTTGTCGGAATAAAACAGTTAAATATTTTTTAAAATTACCATTAAGATACATTCTGAGCATATTGAAAAAAAAAATCAAAGATAAGGTGGAATTTAATTCATGTTTAATAACTCATAGAATATATTCTTAACAAGAAAAATATCATTTAAATATATCGTATTTTATTTACTAATTTTTTATAGATGTAAAATTACCTAAGAAAAGACTATCTGTTATATTTTTTTTTTTTTCATGTTTCACTTATCTAAATGTAAAACACTTGTGAACAGATTTATTTATTTTTTTGTTTTGTTTCAAACTTTATTTTTTATTACATTTTTTTTTTTTCAAGTTGAAAATGTGTTTTAAAAAAATAAAAATAAAAATGTTATGAAATAAGTGTAAAATTTATTTGAGGAAAAAAAAAGTAATAAAAAAAAATACTAGATCTCATATATTTTACCATATGTTATTCATATGTGTTCAATAAACAAATCATTAAAAACAGATGACAATTAGTTTTCATCAGTTATATGATAAGTTTATTAGGTATAAAGGTTTCTATTACATAATTTTGCATTTTAATGCTTTCACTTTTTAAAGAAAAAATAAGACATATCTTAAATGGATTATTAAATCATTTTAAAAGAATAAAAAAAAATTAAGTAATTTAAATGCAAAGAATATTTCACGATTTTATGATTTTGTTATTGTAAACTGTGTAGGTTTAAAAAAAAAAAAACAATTTTAATTGAATAATAATAATAATTATATAATCAACATAATATCCCTCACATTTTATTCTAATGACAATATAATGTCTATTTTTATAAAATGATACCTTTTGCTCATAAGAAATTCATTAAAATTTTTTTTTTATATGGAAAAAGTTGTTTATGTCTACTTTTTAATTTACTTTATGATGATATACCTATACATACTCGTAGGTATACATCGAATCAAAATGAAATTAGAATCCATTTTATTTAATGTCTATACCTAAAATTATTTAAATGTTGCATTGTTGACTATAAAAAAAAATGACAAAACGACGTACCTCTATTATATAAATGCCGGGACAATAAATAATAATGTTAAAAAAAAAATATATGTAACATAAATAAATAAATATATTTGATTTGGTATTTTTTATTTTTTATTTTTTTTATTTTTATAGGAAAAAGCAACAAAATGGCAGGATAATGTCGAAATAGATGGTCTAACAACAAATGGCGTCTTAATTATGCACCCGAAAGGTCAATTTTGTGGTGGTAATGCAAAATGCGGTTTATGGCGTGAATGTTCTGTTGGTGGGGATGTATTTAGCCTTAGAGAATCGAGGTCAGCACAACAAAAAGGACAACCAGTAAGTTGATTTCTTTTTTTTTTGTTTTTTATTCCATCAAATAATAATGATGTATGTACATAAATGATATGAAATTGTAATAATGTCCTTATATGACATAAACTAAAAAAATGTAGGAAAAAAGAATTATAAAAAAAATAAAATTGAATTACATAGAATAGATAAAGTGATAGTGTAGTTATTGTTGTTCTTGAAATATTAATAATACGTGTACGTAGGGCAGAACGATAAAAAAAAAAAATAAAATGAATTTAATAGTAAACATGTTCTATTTTAGTAAATATAGATAATTTACATTAACATCCAAGGTCAGTTTGAATATTGAAAACATAAATCGAATCAATCACTTTTTTTGTTGTTTGTTTTGTTTTTTTCAAATAAATATTTTTACTGCATTAAGTGTTTTATTTATTTATTTTTTTTTTTTTTCATAGATTTATGAAGAATCAAATATACTTCAAGATGGAACATTAATTGATTTATGCGGTGCTACACTTTTATGGAGATCAGGAGATGGTTTACAACATTCACCGGTAAGTTTTTAAATAATTTCTCTTTTAACCCTAAAACCGTATATAGGGTACTCAATGCCCCAAGTCATTTTAACTTTTAAAAATATATTTTTTTCATTTAAGCTTATTTTGTATGAAAATTAGTATAGGGGCATAGAATGCCCAACAATACGGTATTAGGTAAATTTAAGTATTACGGTTTTAGGGTTAATACTTTTTAGACGAAGGTTGGTACATATTTGTGTCACTGAAATCGCATTGTAGACTACATACCCTAAATCCTTTATATTTCATCTTTGATACGGATCCTCAAAAGAAGCTACTTTAAATTTCAACTCTTTCTTATGTATTCGAAAGCAATTTCGAAATTGTTGAATTGTTCTGGAATTGAAATGTAATTTAAATTTTAAAAGAGAAAAGTTTCTACAGAA
Organism: Bombylius discolor; assembly: GCA_939192795.1. Taxonomy (NCBI): domain Eukaryota; kingdom Metazoa; phylum Arthropoda; class Insecta; order Diptera; family Bombyliidae; genus Bombylius; species Bombylius discolor. The sequence goes on along the minus strand of OW584241.1, from coordinate 36,887,246 downwards.
ACATAAATGCTTGAATGTTCCTCACAAAAACATCTTCAGACCAAATGCATTTGCATAAACTAATAGAATATTCTTCAATTCGTAGAGATTCCCAATTAACATATTTTCAAACATCGCTTAAATACTATAAAAAACTTTTTTTAAGTAATTTTTTTTTTCTTTTAAACTTTTCACAATAAAGATCTTGGTTTTTTCCCTTTTTTGTTTTTTTTTTTTTTTTTTTGTTTTACGGTTATTTGCGTTTTTGTGGCGTTTTAATTCGCAAAAATTATTTTATATGAAAGAAAAACGTTTTATTTTAAAACTTTTATAAATTTAAAATACTTTCTTGAAAAGAAATAAAAAAATTTTTTAGTGCTTGCAAAAGAATGTAAAAAATCATGTTTTTTTTTTAAAGAAATTTAATTTGAAAGTACGATTAAGTGTACATTTACTAGATTACTTTTATGTTAAAAAAAAAAGGAAAAGCAATTTCAAAGAATTCAGTTAATTTTTTTTAAATTTTTTTGTGTGAAGCAGTAATGCAAACTTGAGCTTTGTTATTAATTTTAATTTGTTGTTTTTGAAATTAGATAAAAGATAAATGTTTCATTGAAGAATAAAATTGAACTGATGTGGTAGTCGTTAGTAATAGAAAGTTTCAATTGAACAATGGAGTTAAGAAAACCAGTGCTCAAACTGGTAATTCATTTTGAATAATACTTTTTTTTCAATAATTCCTGTATAAAAAAATAGGAGAAAAAGGTCCTCAGATTTACGTTTTTTTTTTCTAAATTTGTTTTCTTAATATTTCGAAACTTCTTAAAAAGCATCACGTGTCACCTAATTTTCTATTTCATTGACTATTTACTTAAGTTTCTTAAAGTTTTCCAAAAAACCTAGAGTAAAATACATTTTTTTTTTCTCTCTTTTATGTCTCTTATGATTTAAAAATTTTTTTTAATTAAAAATTTAAGAACAATAAAAACTAAATTTCTCGTAAAATAATTTATTTCATTTAATTTTTATATTTTTACAAAGAATAACCAAATTCTTTTAACCAACTTAAACCACTTACAGTATCAGTTTTTGGTTTATATTCTAATCCAATCCATCCAGAGTAATCTGAATTTTGAATTGCTTTAAAAACATAATGAAAATCAAGTTCTCCTGGTACATTTGGTTCATGTCTATGTGGTACTTGTGCAATTTGAATATGTCCAATATAAGGACTCAATTCCTTTAATGAATATGTAACATTTCCACGAATATGTTGAAGATGATAAATATCAACCATTAATTTTAAATTATTACTATTAACTTTATTCAATACATCAATTGCAAAATCATAATTATTTAAAAAATATCCTGGTAATGCATATTTATTAATTGGTTCAATAACACCAATTAAATTTTCATTTTCAAGTATATTAGCAGCATATTTTAAATTATTTAAATATGTTTCATTAAATTCTTTTGTTGGTTCTTTATCACATTTACCAGCCATTATATGAATTTTTGAACAATTAATTTCTTTTGCTAAATTAACAGTATCAATAAGATTTTTACGAAATTGTTCAATTGCATTTGGAAATGATGCACAACCAAATTGCATTTCATCTGTTCCATCACATGAAATATTTAATAAAACATGATCCATTTTTGTTTCATTTTTAATTTTAATCACATCATCAATTGTTATTCCTTTTGGATATGGAGTTTCAACACCTTTAAAACCAGCATTTTTAGCTAAACGATATTTTGTTAGAAAACCTTCACCAGTTTCAGCAAAAAGAAAATTTAAATTTGCACAAAATTTCAAAGACATATTTGTACTTTAAATGTTTTTTTTTTTATTTTATTAAATAATTACTGAAAACTAAATTGTACAGCGTAGTTTTTGTGATGATACTGTTATCACTGAAATTTGAAAATTAAAATAAAAAAAAATTAAAAAATAGATTAAATTAATTTATAATTGCAAATTTAACACTTAATAGTGTTGGAAATTTTGATAAGGTATCAGCTTATATAGCACATTATTTTTATATGTGTCGATGGACACTACCCTGCATACCATTTTACGAACGTTCGTAAAATGTAAGTGAAATACGAATGTAGAATTAAAAGAAAGAAATGAAAAAAACATACTCGCAAAAATAACTCGTAAGTAATTCGTAAAAAAATATTCCAGCACACATTTTACGAACGTTCGTGAAATGTAAGTGAAATACGAATACAAAGTTACTCGTAACCATAGGCTTACAAATGATTCGTAAAAACGTTCGTAAATTAATTACTTTTAATTTATTTTAATCGAAACATTCGTATTTTACGAATCATTAATGATTCTATTGCGAATTAAAAAAGTAATTCGTAAAAAAAGTGCAAAATGGTATGCTCCATAAATTACTTACGAGTCTTTTGCAACTATCGTTAGCGAACAATATGCTCGGTAAAATGATTCTTTTACGAATTACTTATGAATCATTTTGTTTACTGGGTACAGTCAGCGGTAAGTGTCACTTCCTAGATAAGAAAATGTATGAGGGTAGAGGATATTTTTATTTTTTATGTTATTTTTTTTTGTGAAACTTTCAGGATGTTTATATTGATAGTTTGAAAATAAGATTAAAAAAAAAAAAATTAATAAATGACAGAAAAACAAACAACAACAATAGTACGTCTGGTCACCCTAAGTATTAAACTTACATTTACATTCCAATCCAACAAGTATACCCACCCTTGTCTGCTGTGCCCTCTTTTTGTTGATATTATTGAGGTTTGTTTTATCGGATGATAATGGTTTGTTTAGTTTTCTGCACTAGCACTTGATAAAAGCAAAATTCAAAGTTTTAAAGTAAATAAATTGATTTTTATTTTCGTTTTTTTTAAATTTAAAATCACACAATTAATTACTTGAAAATTTGGTTTTCAAACTATTTAATTTTTTTTTTTTGAGTAAGTATAATCGAGAAAAATGATTTTTTTTTCTAAAAATTAAAAATATGAATACAAACGTGTCAGTACTTGTGAATTAAATGATATATTTTTTTTATAAAATTCTTGGATATAAAAGATATTTTTTGTCTCATTTTTCATGGGCTTCAATAGAATTTCTTTTCTTTTTTTTCCTTTAAGATATTATCATTTATACAGCTTTAAAAGCTTTTTCAAGAGAAACTATACTAACACACATGAATAATATTAATGCTCCAACTCGAATACATATTTTAAATTTTCATTTTATCATATCATATGATACGGTCATGTGGATGATTGGATATCCAAATAAATATTAAAATTAAAAAAAAAAATGAGAGAATTCACATTGATTTCGTTTACATGATGAATGAATTTTGAATTCAAAAATAATCTATTTAATTCAATTAAGATTGAATTCATGAAATGATTATTTTTTTTTTACATTTTTTTTTTATTAATTTAATTTTTGTTGTTGTTGTTTATTTTTAGACAAAACGAGATTTGGAAAAATTAATCGATGATATAAATGCTGCACGTCCACAATGTCCAGTTGGTCTAAATACATTAGTCATACCTCGAAAAGTGAGTTTAGGTGAACAATGCAGTCAACCATATGTTTATTTAAATTGTGGACATGTACAAGGTAAAAATTAATTTATTATTTTTTTTTTAATTTCTGGAGTATGTAATTAATTTTTGTTTTTTTACATTTTTATATTTTTTAGGTCATCATGATTGGGGACAAGATAAATCAACAGGAGCTAGAAGGTGTCCAATGTGTTTAGAATTAGGACCAGTTGTAACATTATGTATGGGACTTGAACCAGCATTTTATGTTGATTCTGGACCACCAACATATGCATTCAATCCATGCGGACATATGGCTACTGAAAAAACAGTCAAGTTAGTTTTTATTTTTTATTTTTTTTTATAATCTTCTATATGTCTGTTATAAATCAGAAGAGTGGCTTTTAAGTCCTTATTTTACTTAGACACAGACTCTCGTATTTAAGCAGATTTTTCAATCGTTGTTGTGAAAAAATTGAGATAATTTGACGATAATGAGAATCAAAGATATCTGCCAAAATATCCTTCAAAGAAAAAAGTCGTCCGTAACCTTCAGTATTTCCTTATGTATAAAATTCGTTAAAAAATGCTTCTAGATATGCATCGATTTTTGGCAATTACTTCATTATATTTGGCGTCTTGCCGCAAGGACCTTTTCTGAGGGGTGACAGGAAAAATAAAAACAAAGTGCAAAAATTGCTTCGTGTTAATCTTTTGCATTGAAAATTTTTCAACAGTTTTTAAGCTGAATTTCTAATTTAAATTAATTTACAAAATTTATTAGAAATTTTTACTTATTTAATTTTTCTTTTTAATTTTTTTTTTTAGATATTGGGCGAATGTTGACATTCCTCATGGAACAAATGGTTTTCAGGCTGTTTGTCCTTTTTGTGCAACACCACTTGATGGTTCTCCTGGTTATATTAAATTAATATTTCAAGATAATTTAGATTAAATATATATACAAATATATATATATATATATAAATTATTATAATTTGGTAATAATAATCACAACAAAAGAAGAAGAAAAAAAAACAAATTAAAAATAAAAACAAAAAAAAAAAAGATCACACATTAAAGCGATATAATTAATTGTAATAAAAAAAAATATATATAATAAAATAATAAAACTTATATTTCAGTTAACAATAATCTCTAATTTTGAACTGAATCTATTATATCTTATGTATTTAAAAAAAAAAATAAGTAAAAAAATGTTTTATTAATAATTATTGTTTATATAAAGGAAGAAAAAAAAAGCAGAATTATTTAAATAAAAAAAAAAAAAAATTTAGTTGAAAATAAGAAAGAAAAAGAGATTCATATTGCAAGAAAATCAATGGTAAATAAAATTATTAAAGAAAAAATAATAATAATAAAATAATATTTACTGTTTAATGGCATAGAAATATATTAAAAAAAAAAAGAAGAAGAAGAAGAGAGATTATCATAAAAAAAAATACATATAAAATTTTTGTAAACGACAATTTTACAAAGGTGTGTAAGCATGTGAAAGTAAGAAAAAAAAAAAAGGGAAAAAAGTTAAAAATTATAAAAGAACAACAAAAAAAAAAAAAAAATAAAATAAAAATAAAAAAAGCTATTCATCTATCGTAATTATAATTTTAATTACTTTTTTAATTTTTTTTTTTCGTCGTCGTTTCTAATTGCATTTGTTTTCATATTTTCATTGCATAATTCGACAAAATCATTATTTTATTTGATTTTTTCTACATATTTGTAATTAATCTGTTGCAATTTATTTTATTCATTTCATGTTTCGAATGTAATTTTATTTAAAAAAAAAAAAAAATAATAATAAGATAAATAAAAAATAGATAATAAATCGATTTTGTTTATACGTTCATTCATTATATTTTGGTTCCTCGACAAGCGTTTTTTTTTTTTATATTTTTATTATTAATTTTTTTTTTTTAAATATGATTTTTAATAGATATTTAGTTTTTAAAATTTTTATATATGATTTCTTTTTTTTATAACATTTAAAAAAGAAGAAAAGAAATACGAAATTTAGAAGTATTTAAAAATAATAATCGTATATAATTTTCTAAATTTAAGATAAAAAAAAAAAAAAGGAAAATAATTAACAAATTATAAATAATTATTTTATAATTTCTTTTTTTTTTTTTTAAATAGGCTAATTAGTTATCCAGTTTTTTTTTTTTTTAAGAAAAAGTATCTTTATTTTATAATTGTATATTTTTTTTGTACTTTTATTTTTTTTTTACATAATTCATCCTTCGATGTAATTTCATTATTTTTTCTCTCCTCTTCGACACCACAATCATACATTATAGTTCACAAAAAAAAAAAAAAAAATTAATTAACAAAAAAAAAAGGAAAGAAACAAAAAAGTATATATGAATTTAAATTAAGGTTTAAATTTACGTTGAAAAAAAAAAAAAAGAAAAACTATTTAGATAAAAATGAAAAAAACAAAACAAAAAAAACAAAAAAACAAAAATAGTATATAAAAAGAAAATAATGTATAATGTAATTTTTAAGCCATACAAATAAATTAGTATTTGTCTTTAAATTATAATTTTTAATGATTTATGTTTGCCTTTTTCTTTTAAAAAATAAGGAAAAAAAAAAGAAGATAATAAGTCAAAAATGTTTAAAAAAAAAATTTTTTTTTTTTTAAAGAAAAATTCTAATTTTTCTATCTTAATTCAAAGAAAGAACATATTTCACGAAATTTATCGATAATTTAATGTAAAAACAAAAAAAAAGAGAATAAAAAATAACAATAAAAAAATTCTAATGTAATTGCTTAAAAACAACAACAAAAAAATTCATTTTTATCCTTGTATTATTATAATTTTTTTATTTTTTATTTTTTGCATTATGTAAAGAGTATCTCTTAATAAATTAACAAATTAAAAAAATTTAATTAAAATTAATTAAAAAAAAAAAAAAAACTAAAAAGAACTTATTCAAATTTCTGTTACTTTAAAAACCCTTTTTTTTAAAAAAAAAAAAAAAAAAAAAAAACTAATTTTGTTTAAAAACTTTTTTTACGGCTAATTTCTTTAACATTTCATCTATTTGTTTTTTTTGTATTTCTATAAATTTAAATAAAACTATGAATTACAAGATTACAACATAAAATAGTCATTGAAAAGAATGATAAAAGATTAAATACATAATTTATGAAATTTAAGGCTTATTTTATAAATGTGCGAATTTTTCTTTCAATATTTTTTGGATTATTTAAAAAAATATGAAAATAAATATAAAACACAAAATAATAATAAAGATAAGAACCGATTAAAGAGTAACTTTATTTTGTCTAATAATAATTAATAATAATTGGGAATAAGCCGTAAGAATGTTATTTAAACAAAATAAATGTGTGAATTCCGTGAAATAAAATGTTGATAAGAAAAATTTTGAGATATGTTTTAATTATTTTTTTAGATTATTAGCTGAATTTGTAGAGAGAATATTTAAAATGAAAAAAAGGGACTTCTACTTCAAGCATCACGACAAATTTATCACTTCTTCTTTTCAGTCTGATACAAATAAAAGTACAATAAAAAACATTGGCACTAGAACCCGAGGCGAGTCTTGGCCTGCTCCAGTGTTAATTATTCCATGATTAATAAGCAGTTTATAAATCTTTGGAAATATATGAAAAAAAATTATTCACTATTGTAATTTTATAATTCTTAGATTATTTTCAAATTTCAAAAATTTTTCTCTTTATATGTAAAACATTAAATTTTTTAAATATCTGTAGAACGTATTGACCAATCATTCAGAGATTTACCACGTAAATTCAACCAATAATTTTTCAAAAAAAAAAAAAAAAAAAATTCTGGAATAATTAAGAAACAAAATCACGTTCAAAACTCATTAATTCATTATAGAGTGGCTTTATATCGTTTATCAACAAAGGGTTTTGAAGCCTAACAGGTTTAAGGGTAGAAAAAAAAATTAATTTTAATTTTAAAACATTTTTAAAATCAACATTTAACATTTTAATTTTTTTTTTTTAAATAATCAAGCGAAAAATAACTATAATATTAAAATTATGGTTTAAATAATACTGAGAAAAATTTAATTATTATCTTAATACTTGAATGGCAGTTAATCTTGTTGCTCATTCAAATGGAATTTGTGATATTTATGTATTTCGTAAGATCAATTTTAGGCAAAATTTATTGTTGAATGACAGAATTGAGCTAGATAACAGCGTCATTTGGATGTTTTTTTTTTGTTCATTGTAAGAAATCGAATAAAAATATTTCTATGGAATTATTTTCATGGAACATATTCAAATATAATTTCATAATTTCATGAAATGAGAAATATTCAAAATATGCATCAAGGTGGTTAGTGTATACGTATAATTCTTAAACAGCATGCAATATTTATAAATTCCACGAATATCATGAGTTTTTAATTTTTTTTTTTTTAAAGATGAAAACCAGAAAGAATGTTTCATTTTAATTAAAATTAACAGATTATTGGAAAAAAAAATAAAATTTTCAAGTTTTTTAATTGATTAAAAGGTAGTCTCTATCTGGATAAATAACTAGATAAATATTATTATGTATGTATATTTATTGTTTATATTTCTTCATGCCTATGTCTTACTCATAATTCTCATAATTATCACCTACATTTGCGAATAATAAAATTTCAAAGTATTGAGTAATATTTTTTTCACAAGAAATTCTAAATTTGATAATAAATTATGAAAATCGAACATGAAACATTCTTTTTACCTGCATTATTTTATTTTATTTTATTTTTTTTGTATGGTAATATGTATGTAAATGTGAATCCCGCATTAATTTCATTCTTGTAACTAAAAAAAAAAAAAATTAATTGCTTTCCTTTACATTTTTGTTATTAATTTTTTAATTTTTTTTTTCAATTTTCATGACTAAAAATATTTTTGTATTTTTAAAATTGCGACTTGTCGTATCATGTTAAACCTGATTTCATTATAGAATTATAATGCCGGCTTTTAAAAAAATTTATTGTTTATATATTTTCAGGTGTGATAATGAACAATGTATGTATGTATGTATGTACACATGTGTATCTCAAAATTTTCAATGGATTTTTTTTTTCATTTTCCACATTTTTTTTTTTATCAAATTAAATTAATTGGTATTAAATTATATCATTGAAGTTTATTTTTATACTGAAGGAATATCAAACATAATTTAAAAAAAAAATAAATTATGAGGTTATTGAAAATTATTCTCAAAAACACAATATATATTTTTAAATTGTCACGTGTTTTTCCTTCATTTTTTTTTATGCTTTGTAAATTTTAAATTTAAAAAATAAAAGCATGTGTTAATTTTTTTGTTTTGATTTTAAATTTTTATTCATGAAAAAAGCAATTTAAAATATTTTAAATTATCATAGAATCATAATAAAAAAAAGTCAACAATATTTAATTGCGTCCAACTAAAAAAAAAAAAAATCTTTTTATCGTTGAATTTTTTTTTCTGACTAAATCCTTTAAGGCTTATATACACCGTAATGAAACGTTTTTCAAATATTCGATATTTAGAAAATGTATAATTTCATCGTTTTATCCGTTTTTCCGATCTTCCGGAAATTACAAAATGTTGTTTCCAAATTTATATCAGAACTTTAGAATCAAACTGAAAGCTTGCTTTTTCACAAAACTCCTCAAAACTTTTTGCAACTATGCGCAACCGAGCAAAAGTGGAAAAAGACCTATGTTTTGAAAATTTATAACGGAGTGCCTCGATATTATTGGTCTCAAATCCAAGTTCAGAGCCTTTTTTGATAAGGACCGATATAAAAATCTTTAAAAATTGAATGCGACCATTTTGAAATTTTGTTTGAAAACTATGAAAAGCTAAGCAGATTCAAAAAATTCATTGAAATAATTCAAAGTTTTTTGTCAAATTTTGATTAGTGTACTTTGCATTCTAAAAGTTAACATTTTGTTTTCTATAATAAAACAAGGACTGTAATATCATCAAAGGGAACTGATATAGGTAAAGCGATCGTAATCGTTTTTTTTTTTTTATTGTGTTGGGTTCCAAGATTAGGTGGGCGGTTAAGTTAAACACTTCTGTACTACTTTTCAAGTGTTAATATTTTATATTCAAAAAACATGTCAGAATGGTTAAGGCGCCTTCGATATATTTTTGGTATTGAAACCCCTTATCTTATAGGACTTTTTGGAAAAGAAACCTGTTTCTAAGCCACTGAAAAAGTGTTTTTTTTTCTTTATAATTTCAGTAACAAAAAAAACATTTTTTATTAATATTCATTAAATTTAGAAAAATAAAATATCCGTTAAAATGACAGGTGTATGAAAGCTCTTAACAGTGTAAATATTATTACTATCATATTACAAGTTATTCGTAAACTCTAATTTAAAGCCGTATTCACTGGAGCTAAAGTTCATAATCATAATTATGTCTATCATCAATTAAGTCGTTAATACGTTATAAATGTCATCTATAAAACTTCTAAATAGAGTCAAATACATGGCACCCATCCATAGGATGTCATAACATTTTTTTGCAAAAATAAACTTGGATTTCACTTAAACAATAAATTTGGTAAAGGATTGATGAATACGGTGGTTTATTATAGTGATTTTTTTTATATTAAAAAGTAATATTAAAAAATTTATGAATCAAAAATTAATAGTTATTGATATTTATGTATGAATGTATGTGTGTAAATATTTATTATAAAAAATCTTTTTATAGAACACAGAACAGGTTGATATTTTGCTTGTTGGGTATTTTTTCGTATTACTTACATGGAATTAAATTTAATATGTAGTTGTTGATATAAATTTCATAAAAAAATGAAATGTTTTAAACGAATAATTATTAAGATTTTATTCTGATGAAAAAAAAAAATTGAAATAAAAAAAAAATAAGAAGAAGCAGAAGCAGAAGAAAAAAAAAAAAACAAACTGGTAATACGAATAAAAGTTGAATGTTTTTCAAGCGGAGTTTCAGTTTTATATGTGAGCTTATAATATTCAGTTAAGAAAGTTTAAAATATTTTTAATATAATTTGAAAAGAAAGTGTTTATCACATTGGAGTGATATAATTTTTGTGATATTGTGAATATATTTATTTTGAAAAAAAAAAAAAAAAAACAAAACAAAATAAATAAAGTCAATTAACTTTTAAATTTAATTTTGGTGTTATTTTTGCATTTCAATTTTATACTTGAAAATTGTTTTGTTTGTTTTTCGAATTATATTCAATTTAGAAATAAAAAAAAAAAAAATGCATTTCATTTTATGCGTTTACGTTGTCATTTTATTTGTTTCAATTAATAATGCCCGTAAGTGTTGAAATGTTGACAAATAAAAAAAAACTATTAAAAAAAAAAAAAGCTGAAAAACGTGTTTTTAAAATTTTTTTTTTTAAAAAAAAAATGTTTTTATATTTTAATAATTTTTTTAAAAATTGTTTTTTTTTTTTTCATTATTTTTGAACTTGAACAGAGATCAATAACGCTTGTAGAACACCAATTAATGAATCTGGTCGATGTGTTCCAATAAAAACATGTTCAACATTAATTGATGCATTAAAAAGAGCTCCAAGACCATTACCACAATCATTGGTTGATTATTTACAAAAAAGTTATTGCGGACGTAAAAATGATGAGGTAAAATTTAAAGTTTAAAATAATTAAATAGGTCTTGTTTTTTTTTTTTGTTTTAATTTGAAAAATTTTTTTAATAAAAACGAAAAAATAAAAATTAGAAAAAAGTAGATAGATTTTGGCATTCGATTTAAAGGCATTAGAATTCTGTATTGAAAGGTCCTTTGAAAAAAAAAAAACTTAACAGAACAATAAGTTAAAGTTTTCAATTTATTTCAAAAAATTTAGTCCTTCATGACTTTGATAAAGTTACGAATAAAAAAAAAGCATAGAATATGTTAACAAGTATGTACATCCTTCAAAGGACTAAAATGAATTTTTACATTGAAAATATAGAATAAAGTTTTGTATCTCTTTTAACTATAGGAGCCAATTTATGCAGTAGTAGGAAGCTGTTCAAGATTTTTTTTTTTTAATTTATCGTTCTATCCTCACGGAAATTTTTTTAGTATTCAAAACTTTAGGTATCCGTATTGCTCCAGTAATGGCAGGTTCTGACAATTTTTTTTAATTATCCTATGATATATTTCTGTACAAAAGAACAAAATAATATATGTATTTCAGAGTTTCAAATGATGAATATTTTTCACCACAAATTTTAAATCTTAAGCCCAAAAAGGACACATATATTGTTTTTTGTAAAAACTGTTTCAAATACACCTATTAGCATGCAAAAAAAAAAAAAAAAAAAATACGTTAGTATAAATGTGAACAACCTATTTAAGATTTTTTTACATTTTTAAATATATGTTTTTTATTTTTCTTTAAAATTTCACATTCAATTTAATAAGATGAAATTTTTCTCCGACGATATTTAAACTTTTTTATTAATTTATTTACAAAATTTTTAATTTTTTTTTATTCATTTTTCATGTTTTTCTTTTTTTTTTTTTAATAAAACACGCTAAAACAAGTTTTTCTCTCTCTATAATTTCAAACTTAATTAGCGGCTATAAATAAACCTGAGAACAACAAAAATATGCATAAAACGAAATGAAAAAAAAAAATTAAACAATTCAATTCATTTTTTTTTTTAAATTAAATAAAAATATGAAATAATTAAACAAATTGTATTATTAGCAACTGTTAATTATTTTAATGATTAGTATATTCCTGTAGGTAAAAAATTAAATGCATTCTGTGTAATTTTAATTAACATCCACTTAATAGATATCTCACACTTAAAATTCAGCGTATTTTACTAAAATAAGTATTTAATTAATTTTTTTTTTCTCAATAAATTAAACAGAATAAATTTAAGGATATTCGTTTTTAGTTTAATTAAAAGATGTTTTTTATAATTTTTTGATTATTTTCTTGCATTACAAATCATAGGAAATGATTAATTTTGTTGTTGTTGAATGACTGAGATTTAAAAGCAGAATCACTTTAATTATAGATTTATGATTTTCATAATTAGTATAATTTCGTTTTTCTATGATAAGCGATGTCAAAAATCCATAAAAGCTATAAGATACTTTTAGTAGTGACTTTATGTTTCGTTTTTTTTGTTTTTTGTCTTTCAATAATTATAGCATTTAGTTTGTTGTGCCACTCGACATATAACAACATCCACAGAATCAACACGACCAACTATGATTATGCTAAATAATGAAAATAACAATGCTGTAGATAGTTTTCAAATTTCAAAACATCCAAGTTTAAAATTATTATCATTAGATAGATGTGGACGTGTTTCAAGTGATAAAATATCATTTGGTAATACAACTGGTTTAGGTGAATTTCCATGGATGGCATTATTACAATATGAAACAACTGATGGATTACAATTTCAATGTGGTGCATCATTAATATCATCAAGATATGTTTTAACTGCTGCACATTGTGTTACAGGAATTCAAAGTCGATTGTAAGATAATTTTTTTTTCTCCTTTTTTGTATTAAAATTTATAAAAAAAAAAAATTACATATCATCTTTTTTTTGATTAAATTTTATTTTATTGTTATTTTTTTTATTTTTCAGAGTTAGTGTACGTTTAGGTGAACATGATGTCAATAAAGATAAAGATTGTGAAATATTTAATAATATAGAATATTGTTTACCAGCAGTACAAGATATTGCTGTTGAAAAAATAATTTTCCATCCAAGTTATAATAAACGAAGATATACAAATGACATTGCTATTATTCGTTTAAAAAAAGATGCTGCATTTAATGGTAAATTAAATTTTTTTTAAAAAAAAAAAAAAAATATTCTGCCATAAATTTTTTAAATAAATTTGACTTTAATATGTCAGCAATTTATTATAAGATTAAAAATCTTCAAATAATTCAACCAAAATATTATTTATTGAAAATATCTTTTACAAATTTATTTCACATGATGTTCTCAATTCATTTTTCATATTTTTCAATTTAAAAAAAAATAAATTATTTTTTAAAACAAATTAATTTTTAAAATTTCCAGAGGCTTGAAATTTTTAGAGAATACAAAAATAAATAAAAAAAAGTTATTAATCAACAAACAAAAATTTAAGTGACGTATATATCATTAAAAGTCAATGGACCATTTACCAGATACTATATAAATTTTAGAACTTGATCTTGTCATAGTAATTATTCATTGAATTTCCAAGTAAAAAAAAAAAAAAAATTTTTTTGTTATATGAGTAATTCCATTTATAGGCATATAATTACTTTAGGGGATTTTTAAATGTTTTTTTTTTTAATTACAAATTGATAAAATAATCAAAACTAAGTATCTGTGGTTTCTTTAAACAATTTTCGTTAAAGTTCATCTATTTTTAAATTTTTGTAAATATATGAATATGTGTAAATTTTTGATATGTAACTGTAAAATTGGGAATTTTTAAATACTCTTCATGGTCATTAATTTTATTTGCAAATTAATTTTTGATTTTTGTTTTGTCATTTAAGCAAATGTTGCACCAATTTGTTTACCACTTACATCTGAACTTCAATCACCAGCTTTACAAAATGTAATAATTAGTGGGTGGGGTTTAACTGAAAAAGGTAATTATTATTTTTTCTCCATTAATATGCTTATTATGTGTTTTTTTTTTTTCTATTTATTCAAATTTATTATTTTTCTTGTAAAATAATTTAGGAATACAATCACAAGAACTCCTTAAAGCAAATATCAATGTAACAGATAATAATATTTGTCAACAAGCATTCCGTGGTACTGGTTTAATAATGTCATCTTCACAATGGTGTGGAGTAGGTGAAAGTCGTGTTGACAGTTGTAGAGGTGATTCTGGTGGACCAATGTTCTTTACAGGAAGATTTACATTTGGTAAAATTCCATTACGTTTCGTTCAATATGGTGTTGTATCTGCTGGTGGTGTTAGTTGTGGTGAAGCTGAAAATATACCAGGTATTTATACAAAAGTATCAGCATATTTAAAATGGATTCTTGATGAAATGAGACCATAGAAAAAACAAAACAACAACAAATTATATATAAGTAAAAAAACATCGATAAAAGTGCCATTTAAAAAAGTAAAAAAAAAAAAGAGCAAAATTATACATTTTAAAATTTTAAATCATTTTGTAAATTATTTTGAATCATTTGTAGAATATCCTTTTTTTTTTTTAAAAAAAAAAACTTTAATATTATAGAAAAAAAAATTAGATTTTAATATTTATAAAAAGAAAAAAAATTTATAATTTTTAATTTATGTTATTTAAATTTTTAAATAAATTCGAGCATTTAAAATATTTTTGAAGTTTTACTTAATTGAATCCTGTATTTCTCAATATTTTTTTCTTATTACAAGATACGATGTGAGATTATTATGTCATACCAAAATCGTCTGTTTGTCATTCATTGAAAGATCTTCATGTTCATATATGTTAGAATAAAGTTAGAATTCATGCGATTAACATGGTCAGAAAAGAATCATGAAACAAGACTAGATAATGTAAGGCTATACCAAAATAGAGAGATGTAGTTTAGCACAAGGTGGGCCCAGACGATAAAGATTAGCAATTAAGAGAGAAAACGCTATCTATACAAAGATTGAAGAATTTTATCGATAAAAATTTAGGAGATTCAATATGGATTGTAGTGTAATAGAAAAAGGTTACGAAAATTAAAATTTAACAAACTATAAATCAAAAAGATTTGCCTTTTTTTTGAAAGGATAATGGTAAGCTAGTGAAAAGCCAGTGTATCCTCAGTTACTATACACAAAAGGCATATATCCACCTACTACAACAGATTCAACAGAAAAGCTTTTAGTATTTAATTATTACTTCATGCTGGGTGTAATTTAGATTTAGTATCCATTATTTTTTTTTTTATTGTACGATTAACAATGCCTTTCCATTCAGATTGTTATCAACTATTTACTTTTTCTTTTTTATTGAATACGTTTATCCTTTTATTGTTTACGTAACGACTTCTATGGTTTATTCCAATTTAAGGCATCATCAATAAAAGTTGAAAACTACTACTACAAGGAAATATACAGGAAAATGAAAAAATTATATATTTTCCTAAACACGTAATTAGTTTATTTTTCATTTTTCTTTCAATTAAAAATAAAGAAAAATCTAAAATATTTATCTACTCCAATTTTTAAAAAAATATATCAATTTTGTTTTTAGGTGCTATTGGATTTGTGTTATAGCTGGAATTATGCCAGTTTTTTCCAGAATTGTTTTAAAAATCTACCAGACATTTCGTGAATCTTCAATATCTTTTACTTTAGATACTTTATAGTGAGTAATAAGTAGTTAATGGTGAAAAAAAAAAGATTCTTTTTCTTTTTTAATTGTTACTCCTATTATTTTTTTTGTGCATAGTTTGAATTGGAATACAACATTTCCATCAGTTACTGTTTGTGAAGTATATAATGGTGAAAAAAATTGGGATATAAGTGAAGAATATTTTGGAAAAGATCGTGATCATAGAATTGATGATTTCATAACAGATATAACATTTTTTAGTGGTAAATGCCATTCATGCTTTTATTGTGATGATTTAGATTGTCCAGATGATTTTTATGAATTAATTGATACGGTATTACATTTCTATTTTAGTTTATGTCTGAAATTTAATTTGTGTATGATATATATTTATTTATTTATTTATTTTTTTTGGATATAGTTTCGTGCATCATGTGAACAACTTATGAATAATTGTTCATGGTTAGATGTACCATTTGATTGTTGTGAAGAATTTCGTCCAATACATACTGAATATGGTATATGTTATACATTTAATTCAATACAAACCGAACCATATAATGAAATATCAAAATTTATAAGTAATCGACAAACTGGACCAGGTACATTAAGTTTTTCAGTAACAGAAGATATTCAAGTTCATGTACATCCATCAAATGAGATACCATATCTTTTATCTGAGGGTGTTATTAGAGAAACAGTATTATGGGGTGGTAATAAAGAAATATTATTTAATGTTGTTGAAATTGTTAATGATCCAACTGTAATATCATTTTCACCAGAACATCGTAAATGTCGTTTTATAAATGAATTAACAGATGTAATTGGAAATGAATTTATTGGTATATGACTTTTAAGATTGTTATAAGAAATTATTCGTGATATAAATTAATTGATATTTTCTTTTTTTTTTTTAAATTAGATTTTCATTTGTACAAATATTACAGTTTTTCAACATGTGTTATTGAATGTATGAAAAGTGCATATTTAGTATTTTGTCAATGTGCTAGTCATTTTATGCCACATCAGGGAAATGGTATTTTTTTTTTCACATTTTCTATAGAAATAAAATTTAGTTTTTTCTTCTTTTTAATTTTTATTTTTATTTTTATTTTTTTTTAGAATCATACTATCCAATCTGTGATATTGATGGTTTAAAATGTTTATCAGAAAATTATGATAAACTCGTTTCACATCGAAGAAATAATTGTGATTGCCTTTCATCATGTGAAGAACCGGAATATAATGTAATTTATGCGTCAGCTGAGTTAGTATAAATTTATTTATTTATTTATTTTTTTTTATCGAATTAATAAAATTCATTTTAGAATCTTTTTATAGAATGTTATATTTAAGACGAAAAAAGAAAAAAGATTTGAAAAAAAAAAAGTAATGAAGATTTGGAGTGTTTTATAGTTTTCAATTGCAAAAAAATCTTGAGCAAAAGAAAAGTTCAAATTTTCAACATTAAATTCAGACACAAAAAAAAAAAACATAAAAAAATTGAATTTCACAAATTGATGAAAAAATAAACATTTTTTTTTTGTGGTCACCGAATTATCTTTTTTTTTTTTCTTATTCATTTATTATGTTTTTTAATTAGCAACACTTTTGTTTTGTTGTTTTTTTTGCTTAAAATTCTTTTATATTTATTTAAATTTTTTTTTTTCAGTTCTGCACAAGAAATGAATTCGAGTACGGTAATAGTTTCAATGATTGAACTACCAACTCAACGTTATGTGAGAAATGTCGTAAAAACGAATTTAGATCTGATAAGTAAGTGAAAGACTTTTTCTTTAAAAAAAAATAAAAAATAAATTCAAAAAAAAGTAATTAATATTTTTCAATAAAATTTATCTAATTTAGTTTCTATTGGAGGAATTGCTGGTTTATTTTTTGGAGCATCTGTTCTTAGTGTCATAGAAATAATTTATAAATTTTTATTATTTTTTGGTGGTACAATAACAAAAAAAATTGAGAATTTTCATGAAAATCGAGCAATGAAAATTAATGGTAAATTGTAGAAATCACAAAAAAAAAAAATTAATTTAAATATATATTTTTTTGTTGTTGTTGTATAACTTGTTTTTTTTTTTTTTTTTTTTTTTTTTTGAAAATATTTTACATCTGTTGACTAATGACTTAGTAATCCGGTATCGATTCTAGCAAAAAGTTAAAAAAAACTTTTAAACTTATGGTTCCAAAAAAAAATTTGAAATCCTGTTATAGAAAACTTCAGTTTTTTTTTTTAAAATGAAAATTCAAGAACAGCTGTCACATTTTCTTTCTCGATATTTTAGGTGCGATTTTATGTAAAATATTCGTGGGAATTTTCTAAATTTTCACCCTTACAAGAACATATATCTCATTAATTCTTGAAAATCCATACACTATATTCACCGGCTTTCAATTTTTTAACATTAAAATTTTCCAATTACATAGTTAATCGTAATGAATGTTTTAAATTTATTTAATTATTTGAATCAGAATGTAAATAACACATAATTCATTTGAATTATTATAATTACATGGGATTACATTAAGCTAATAACCACACGTTCTAAAAAGTACTTCTGTATAAACAAAACAAAAACGAGATATGTACATACATATATGTATATAGTCAAGTGTATAGACTTTACCAGTTTGCATATTCATGAATAGACTTGAAATAGAATGAAATAATTAAATAATTTAAATACTTTATTAATAGTTATTACAGATTATTATTTTTTGTTTAATTTTTTTCATATAAATTTTATTTATGATGATTTGAATTGTTCAAAAGGGAAATTGAATAAAATTTATTCATCGGTCAACAGAATATACATATTTATGTATGTATTTTTTTTATCAATAATTACGTAATAAGTGTTATGTTTTTTGTAATTACTTATTATAATATCCTGTTTTTGATTCTGAAAAAAAAAAAAATTATTAAATTTGCATATTTATTGTAATAAATATTTACAACTTGTTTTATATGATTTTTCACAAACCTCTAAAAAATTATATGTAATGAGGAGAAAACACTTGTTTTTTTTAAAAAAAAAAAAATATTATTCATAGTCACCTTAACAAATAAAATTTGAAATTTATAGAATTTAACTCAAGAATTTTTTTAATTTTCGTAATTTATTTAATTCAAGTTTATTTCTACATTTAAAACATTTTATTATTTTTTTTTTTTGTGTGTTTCTATGTCAATGAAATCAAATGTTCTAAACATGAATTTCACAATGTTATATAAAAATCAACAATCCAATGATAATACTAATGAAGAGTATATTCAAGAGAATAATTCAGATACTTCATCAATTTTGACAATTTCTGAAGAAGAAATTAAAAATGTAAATGAATTTGAAGATACTAAAAAATATTATGATAAACTCGAAGATATTATTTATAAAGAATTGAAAATTCCGGAAAGACAAAGTTCTTTAAATGTTTCATCAAATAATTTTTATACAGAATACAAAATAAAATGTTCAGAACATAATTTACCTCCTGTTAGAGCATTAAAAAGAATTCTAGAAGGAGATTTAGATGAACTTGACTTGGAGGTAAAAAAAAAATTACTTATTCGTTTGAAAGTCACAAATCTTGAAAATAGTAAATTTTTTACAAATAAAATTTGTAAAAAAAAAAATGTATAAGTACTAAAACCAGCCCAACGGATCACAGGGGGAATTCTTTAAAACTCGTATAATCAAAAATAATTACACAATATTTATAAAATTGTCTACATTACATACATATATGGGAAAAAAATGAAGACGTTTTTTAAAATTACACAATGCAAATAAAGTTGTTAAAATGCGATGTTTTTATTTTTTTTATTTTTTAAATTAACTACGAAATAATTAGATTTTTGTGGTTTTCGGTATTTGTATTTCCATTATCTGATAAAATTAATTAGTTAATTTTCTCGGAATTTTCAAAAAAAAAAACTGATGTCATTTTAATTTCAAATGGGTATGACAATAATTGTTTTTTGTTTCTTAGGAAATTCATAAAAAAAACAACTATTTTTTTGACCATTTGATGTAATTTTTTTCTCGCTTGCTTAAGTGAACTAAATAATTTATTAAGAATTAGTTTTCGAAAGAAAAAAAAACTGATGTCATTCTAAATCCAAGTGAAAATGACTTATTATTTTATTAATGTTTTTTAATTGTTTGACAAAACTGACCAAGTGATATTTTTGTTTATTTTAGAACAAAAACATTTTTTTTGTTTTTTTTTTTTCAATTTGTAATTTAGCTTGATCACAATCAAAAAAACATTTTTTTTTTGTGGTCAGTTTAACCACATAAAATTAATAATATGTTTTCTCAATTTAAAAAAGGACTACAGAATAAATAGTGAAAATTTTTACTTGATATGTGAAACAATTAATGGTTTACCACCGCCACCATGTAAAATTCGTCATTTGAATTTAAATAATAATCAATTTAATAAAAAAGCATGTTCAGCTTTATCTGAATTGTTAGAAATGAATCCGAATTTACAAGTTTTAAATATGAAAAATTGCCGGTATATGTTTTTTTTTTTTAGATTCGTAATTTTTATTTGCACCCAAATTAATTCATTTTTTTTCTTATATAGATTAGAACCGGAAGGAATTGCATTATTAGCAGAGGGTATTCATTTTTCACATGGTATTTCATATTTGAATTTTTCAAATTGCTATATGGGTGATGAATGTGGTGTTGAAATTGTAAAAGCTCTTGGTAAAAATGATGTATGTAAATTTGTTGATTTAAGTCGAAATCATTTACATATAAAAACTGCATCAGAATTAATCAATACATTAAGAGATAATTCATCTATAGAAATTCTTAAATTAGGATGGAATGATTTCTATTTAGAAAAAGAAACCTCCGTTAAAATACTTAAAGGTTTATTATCAAATAAAACACTTCAAGAATTAGATTTGTCATGGAATGGTATTTCTGGTAATCAATTTTCGAAATTATTAGCAAAAGTATTAAGTCAAAAAGATCAATCATTACGAATAATAAATCTTGAACATAATTATTTAATACCAGAAAATTTCAAATATCTTTCAAATGCTATAAAACATTCAACTACCCTAGAAGAAATTTATATTGGTTATAATATGCCAACTTCTGAAGACTATTTACAATTAATCAAATCTGCAGAAGAATGTAAAAATTTAAAGATATTATCATTGGGTGAATATACATGGTTAGAAGAGAATGTGTATAATCTAGCTGAAAATGTAATGAAGAAAAAACCGCAATTAAAAATTATTTTCAAAGGAAAACAGTATCCAAATCCATCAGAAACAGTTGATTTTGTAGATCTTATTATTAAACGTGCTAAATTTTTAGCTATGAATACAAAAAAGAAAAAATTTAAACAAGATTTCGGTCATTTTATGTGGAATTTAATGGATTATCCTGAAGATGTTTTAAAAGAAGATGAATTTATAAAATTTATTAAAAAAATCAAATTACAATTTGATAATAATTTAATTAATCACTTAATTGAAGAATTTAGTGTGATAAATAAAGAAAAAAATAAAAAAGGAAAACATGCAATGATTATAAGAACGGTTAAAATAAAAGAAATGGCAAATTATTATTTGAATAAATATCCGACAGAACGACCACCAGAAGTACCAAAGAAAAAGGAAAAGAGAAAACGACGTGAAAAAAAGAAATCTAAAAAGTAGTTCGTATTTTCTAAAATGTCTTAGTATTTAGTTTGAAAATTAAATACTTAAATCGAATAAAACTTTCAAAATATTTAATTTTTGTTTGTGTATTTTTCATGTAATATTTTTTTAACATCTTTTATTAAATTGAAAAAAAAAAAAAAAAAATAAAAAAATAACGGACCATTGAGATTTTAAACAGTTTGAAATTGAAAGTACGAAAAAAGAAATGTGAATCCCCTGAAAATATTATTCGTGTTCAACTCCATCGTGTGAAACTTTCATATATGTATTTTAAATCCGTTTTAAATTTAATTCGAGCCTAGGACAAAGGAGATTTAATTTCTTTCTTAATTTTATATATTTTTTAAATTCTTTTTATTCATTAAATTAATGAATCATGTGGCTTCATTTGCTGAAAAATACTTTTTTCCGTTTCAATGAACAATTATTTCAATTCCACTTCAATTCGAATTATCTAATCTATCTTGAGTATACGTGCATATTTTGACAATATCACTATCAGCTGTCACGCTGTCATCATTTTGAGCTGTCAATTTCTGATTTGTGTTTTGGTTTTTTAAAAAAAATTAATAAAAATATACGAATATCTGGAAAATTAAAGTGAATTAGTTAGTAATTTTTTTTATTTCTCAAATAATGTTTGAACTATTAAAAAAATGGTTAGCTTATTTATATTTGCATTACGAGCTTATCACCTGCATTTATATGTTTGAACCTTGGGAAAGGAAGCTAATCAGTAAGTTGGTGCTTTTATCTTACATTGTCTATTTTTTATTGAATATTGTTTTTTATTTAAAAAAAAAATATTTATCTTTTCAGATGGTATTGTCATTTTCATCATATGCCTGATAACATTCTCTAGTTATGTTTATCTTCCAAAATACACTGAAACTTTACTTCAATTTCTTTCACCAACACCAAGAGTTTTAGATGTTCATGTTGAACAACCTTCAATAATTCCTGTTAGTTGAAACGAGATTACATATTTTTTTATAAAAAAAAATTTCAAAAAAGAATGAATTGTATTAAATCTCATTTTTTTAAGATATAATTTCAAATATTATGTACCTATTTTCGGAATATATTTTAGGTTAGTGATAAATTTAATAAAAACAAAATTATATACTTAAAATTGTAAAACAAAAACAAACAAAAAAAAAATACTTATTTTTGATTACATTAAGAAAAAACATTAGATTTTATGAGAAATTAACTTTTTTATTAGTAGAAGGTGCACAATACCTTAGATTGATTATCTATAAAGACATTATTTTTCTAAAAAAAAATTTAAGGGTTGGTGTTTTAAATTTTTTGTTCAAATTTTTATTTAATAATAAAAAGTTTTTAATTTAAAAACAAAAATATTTTTTTCATAGTTTAATTTCAACTTTAGAAATATTTTCATAGAAATTCCTTTGGATTTGAGCTTGAATTTTAATAGCATAACTTTGCTGTTCATTTTACACTTGTTCAGTTAGGTCAGCTGGAAGATTTTAGGATTTCAAAAATCTAAAACAGAAATTTCGGTTATGTAGCGCTTTTTTTTTGTTTCAAAAAATACAGTAAAAAACTACTTGTAAGGAAATCATAGTAATTTTTAACAAAGTTAAGTAATTATGTTGAAATTTTTTAAAGTTAGAAAAATTACAGAGAAAGAATTTGAAGTTGTGAGCAAATACTTAAATTAAGTAAGTAATTCTTCAGCTTTTGAGCCAAATACGATGTAAAAAAAAACTATCGAAAAGCCCTGTTAGTTCTACCAATAAAATAATTAAGATTTTTCTTTTTCCGTGAGTTAGGAATTGAAAGTATGAATCTTCTTGAATCATAAGTGTGATCCTAATACATTTTCAAAATAGATAAAACATAAAATTTTAATTATTTATTTATTTTTTTTTAATACAAAATATTTATTTATTTATATTTTTCATAAAAATAATTTTATTTAAAATGTAATTTACAATTAATCTTGTTCTTTATTTAATTATTGAGTATTAAAAGTACAATTTAAAAATTTTTCATTTTAATATTTCACTTTTATTTCAGTTATCTAAAAGTCAATTAGGTATTAATTTTTTTTTATTTATTCTTTATTTACTTAATTTTCTTTTTTTTTTTTAATACATGATTTTATCATAAATTAATTTACAAAAGTCATATTCTTACATTTAACTTTCTTTTTTTTTATTTATTATTTTCTAAGGAAATTTGTTGTTTTTTTTAGTAAAATTTTATTTTTTTTTTTAAATTTTTTAAATTATAATAAATTTTTTTTTTTTTTTAAATCAGTGCTAATTTTTTAAAAAGTTTTAAGTACTTAGTACTTAGACAAGTTTTTTTTTTTTTTAAAATTTTTTTACAAAGTCTATATATAAATTTTCTTTTATTTATTATTAATTGTTTTTTTTTTCTCGCGATAGCCACTAAATTGCGGGTTTGTTTTGTGCTTTTTGCAGGAGATAAATGTATTTTTTTTTTAAATTTCCGTTTTAAGACTGATTTTTTCAATATTCTTAAACTTCTTTGCTCTTTAGGTATTTTTGAATTGTAATATTTTTGATAAAATAATTAAAATGTGAATCATTTCTATTGAAAAAAATGAAAAAATGAAAAAAAAAAAATAGTCAGTGTAAGCATTTAGTTTTTGAATGGTAAATTCTCAAAAGCTAATTAATTGCACACAACCTTGCCATAAGTAGCTACGCTACTAAAGTTTTTTTTTTTTTTTTTTTCTTTCTAATTTTAATTGTTTCTTATTAAAAATTTACACAATATTATATTGTATAGTTTTTTATGTAGTAGATTTATTAAAAATTTTATGGACTTAAAAACTTCTTTTTTTTCCTTTTATAATAAAGCAATAATATATATATTTTATTTTTGAACATAAATTTCTAAATTCCTAACTCTGAATTTATTTACAATTTTATTTACAGAAAAAAAAAAAATATATATATAAATTTTTTAAAATATTTATTAAAATAAAAAAAAAAGAAAACATAAAATTGTTGTTTTTTTAATTCGTTTTTTTTTTTTTTAAAGTTAGTAAATAATAAATTTAACTGCCTCTTATAATTAAAGGCTATTTTGCACTTTATAGGAATAAAAAGATATTATTATAAAATGTTTACTTTATTTTATTATTTATTATTTAAATTTATTTCTTATTCATTTTAAATTATTTAATTTATAATACAATTGAATATATTTATATATATAATTTTTTATTTTTTTTTTTTTTTCAACTCAAAATTAAAAGTTAAAAAAAATTTTCTTTTATTTAAATTTAAAATACAAAATGGAAAAATTACATTTATAAAAAAAAAAAATAGTAAAATTGAATAAATAAAATCTACATAATAATAAATTGTTTTTTTTTTTCATTTTTTTTTTTATTTTTTTTTTTTTAATATTCTAATCAGTTAATATCACACTTAGCAATGATTTTTATGTTTTTTTTTTTTAATATATTTTATTTAATTTTTTTTTTTTGATTTTGAATTTTTAAAAGTCGATTTTTGCCATTAAAATGTTTTTTTTTTTTTTGATTTTTCCAAAATTATTCATTATTCAAAACAGGACAAAAAAAAAAAATGATTATTTAATAATGAAAATGCATTTGCGAGGAATTATCATCGTTTTTATTATATTAATTAAATTTTCTTTTTTTTTTTTCATCTAAAATGAAAATGTATGTGTGTGCAATGAACAAAAAATTTGTATAAACATGAATTTTCATTTTTTTTTTTTTTTTCACTTAAAAATGATTAAATTAAAAATTAAATGTGATTCGATATCGGCAAGATTACTATTTTATATTGGAATTTATTTATTAAAAAAAAAAAAAAGAACAAAGTAGATACTAAAAAAAAAAAGATTCGAAATTACATACTAAAAAAAATCACCCATAGGGTAGTCATAATATTATATAATGGCTTAAATCACTCTTTTCACTTTCTTATTCATCTTTTTTTTTCTCTTCTTCTTCTTTCTTTTCTATAATTTTCAAATAGTTTGTTGTCTTAAATTTAATTAAATTCTAAAATACCTAGTACACAAGATAACATTTTAATTTTATCTCATTGATATAACCTATTAATAAGCATTTTTTTTCTTTTTCTTCTTTTTATTTTTTACACAATTTTTGCTATCTACTTTTTTTAAATAAATTAAAAAATTAAAAAAAGAAAAAAACAAAAAAAAAGACAGTTTTTTTTATACATTGTTTTTTTTTTTAAAAACTAGTTTTACTAAAAAAAATACTTTTTTTTTCTTATAAGCCCGTAAATCTAATTTTTTCATTTCTTTTTAAATTCAATTAAAAAAAAAATCTTTTTTTTTTTTTCTGTTTAAAAAAAAAATTGTTTTATACGTGCACCGTTAAAATATCTGAATCTAATGTTGGTGGTATTGATTTACAATTAATTGAACGTTTATCAAATTCTTTATGTGGTGTATCAATTGAACCTACAGTATTTTTACGTATATCAGAATTTTGAGTTTTATGAAGTAAAATTTGTGAACTACGTTTTTGTTGTACTTTTGGATTTTCTAAATCTTTATCAAATTCACTATCACATGATGGATATAATGGTTGTGAACGATGTAATACACTTGGTCCAGCTAAACTTGATACTGTTGATACTTCTGGTGCTGGTGACATACTTAATTCCATAGCACCACGTAATGAACCAGAACTACCTTTTAATGGATTTGCATAACGACGTAAATTTTCTTCATTTTGTAAATTATTTGATTTTTCTTCATCATGACGTGATGTATCAATTGATGGTGATAAATTAACACCAGAACCAGATCTAATTGATATTCTTTGACGCCAATATAATGTTAAAAGTATACCAAAACCAATAATTACAATTGCAATACCAATTAGAATACCAATTAAAAGACCAGAACTATTTCCTTCATTTGATATTAATGCTGTTTCAACTTTTACTTCTAATACAGAACTAAGTTGTGCAAGTTCACCTTGATGAATATTTGCAGTTGTTGAACTATGACGGGATAATAATTCACTAATTAATTTAACTGCTAATGAAAGTTGAGATCCTTTTTTCTTTGAAGATGACTGAAATGATAATTTTAAGTTTAATTAAGACTTTTGTTTTTTTGTTGAGAAATAATGAAAACACTTACTATTGTGACTTCAATTGTATCATTACTGCCAGTTTTTATGTCACATATGACAATTAGTTGTGCATCTGTAATTGAATGTTTAATAAGTTGAGCTGCTAGAAGAGATCTTATTATTGAGCATATTCCTTCAACAGATGTTCCAGTTGGTATTCGACTAGTCTCAAGAAGTATTGTAATACGAGCACAATTCTCATCGAGATTTGCTTGATTTGGCCAGCATTCTAAAGCGGCTGGTAATTTTGGAGGAGCTACACGTTTTGATGCTTCTAAAGCTCTACAATCTCCACGAGGATCACATGGTGGTGATAGACAAGATTCTCGTAAAGATGGAACACATACCTTTTAAGAAAAATTGAAATTTTATCATTTATGGAAAATTTTCATGTACAATTTTTTTAAAAATATTAATTACCTCATGATCATGACAGGATCCTGTTAAATTAGTTTTCTTGAAATTACCCAAACAATTATGAAGTCCACACCATAAATTTGTACATTTTGGTCTTCCATTCTCACAAACACAAGCATTACAATTTTCATGTTCAGGTAAATCATTTGATTTATTTTTTAATGATTTTTCATGAATTCCAAGAGGATTGTATGGTGATAATGTGGAAGTATTCAAACAAACAGAACCAGGATCTGATAATACTAAATAAAAAAAAAACAAATAATATATAGGGGAATAAAAGTTTTCAAAAAAAAAAAACTAATATATTCTTACATATTTCACATCTTGAACCTCGTCTACCAGATGGACAAAGACATGTAAAACCTCCAATACCATCTTGGCAAGTAGCACCACCTAAACATGGCTGAGGTGAACATTCATTAACATTAATTCTACAATCTGGTCCAGAGAATCCTTGTGCACAGACACATCGAAACCAACCTTGTCCAGATTCACATGTACCACCATTATGACATGGCTGTCCTTGACATTGATCAATTGGCTCAGTACAAAATTGTCCACCCCATCCAGATGTACAACGACATTGTGCAATACCATTTATTGGTACACATGATCCACCATTTAAACATTGTCCAGCATAACATTGTGTTGCACGTTCTGTACATATTTTACCTTTAAAAAGGAAGTTTTTTTTTATCGTAAGTATAATTGAAAAAAAAAAAAATAATAATAAAATTCTTATTGGAAAAAAAAATAATGAAAAAAATAAAGAAATAAAGGAAATGAGAGAAAAATAATAATAAAAAATTTTTTTAAAGTGTGATAACAAAAATATAAATATAAAAGAAAATGCACTGTAATCGCACACGCAAAATTATAAAATTAAAAAAGTAATTTTTTTTTTTCTTATAAATATTTTTTTGTTGTTGTTTTATTTTGTTTTTTCGAATCTTTTATCGCATATTAAAAACTGTTGATTATATTTCGAAAAAATAAAAAAAACAGGTTATTTTTTTTTTTGTTTGTTTGTTGTATGTTATTTGGTATTTTATTATTTTTTTTTTTTAAATTTTTTTTTTTTTGCAAAACTTTTATAACGATTTATAAACATACAAGATCATTCGTATACTCCAAATTTTTATTTCAGTTTTATTTTTGCAAAGAAGATCAGATAAAACTATACACACGATTAAGAATTTTTAATTAAATCTTTTTTTCGTATACGTACATATATTCGAATACCTATATATCTATATATACATTTTTTTTGCTTTTTGTTTTTTGTTTTTTTTTTTTATAAAATCTTTAACCTGTTCTTTGATGCATTCCAAAGTTTAAAGAGGAGAGGATTCGATTAACACGATATCATCAAAGAGTTATGGGAAAATTAAATGCAGAAAAAAAGTATAAAACAAAAAAAAAGAAAAAAAAAACAGAAAAACGAATGAAAGAAGAAAACTAACTAAAAGTTGTAGAGAGTAAAATAAAAACAAAAAAAAAAAAAAAACAAAAAACAGAAGATAATGATAATATAAGAGTTAAAAAAAAAAAGTAAAAAAAAAAAAAAAAAAAATAAAAAGAATCATCTAAAAGATGCATCAGCAAAACACTAAAAAAGATGCAAAAATGAATTGACGATGAGGTTCAACAGAAAAACTTAAGGTAGTTAGTTACCTGTCCAACCGGAGATGCATTCACAGGTGAAATCACCGTCGCCATCAAGACAGATACCGCCATTCTTACAAGGATTTGGTGAACATTCATTCAAGTCTGAAATAAAAATGAGTATATCTATTATATACATAATGTAAATGTACCATATAATATTGTATATATACATATATACATTATAAGAAATGGGGAGTTTAGTAAAAATGAAAAATTAAAGTAATTTTGTTTTTATTATTATTATTCTGAAATATATATATTTTTTTCTTTTTTCCTTTTTTTTCCTTTTTTTTTTTAAAGAAAAAAAAAAACTTTGTTTTAATATTATATCTGTATTTTGTATATGATTTTTATTTTTTTATTTTTAATTTTTTTTTTTTTTTAATAACAATTCTAGATAAATAACTTACTGTGCTCACAATATAATCCCGTATAACCAGAATGGCAGTTACAACGAAGTCCAGTTTCAGTTTTTTCACATTTTCCACTTCCACTACATGGTTTCAATGATTGTGATTTTATTGTTTCATTAGTTGGTGGAGAACATCCATCTGGAAAAGAATTTTTTTAGGAAAAAAAAAAATAAAAAATATAATGAAAAAATATAATGAAAAATTAAATGAATTGACTTCAGAATAGAAGAACATAAGAATAAAAAGAAGAAGATCAACTAAAAAGGAAGGACACAAAAAAAAAAAAAAAAAAAAAAAACAGTTCGGTAAAGAAGAAATTATATTTGCTTTTATATATCAATTGAGATATGTATTTTTTTTTCTAAAACCGAGAATGATTTTTATTTTTCGTTTGTTTTTTTGTTTTTTCAAACCTATGATATTCATGTGTAAAGAACATTTTTAAAATTAGAATAATATATTTAAGATACATTTTATTTTATTTAATTTTTAATTTTTCTTCAAAAAAATATAGGTGTCTATAAATATGTTTAATGGCAACACATACACACGTACATACATACATACATATATACTCACACAGAGTATTAGTATTATTAAATCTTTAAATCAGTCAAGTAGTAAAATATACAATATGATGATGGAATCTGAATTATAATCCATAAAGAGGATCCCTTTTTTACTTTTTCTTCTTTTTCTTATTATTATTATTTTTTTTCTTTACAAATTAGTTAAGGGTTTCAGCATATACCACCCGCTGTGATATAAAATGAACTGCTGTGTAGATCACGTTATAAATTTTATATCGTGTCCCTCTTTAAGTTGAAGCGCAGTAGGAACGTAAAAAAAAAAAATTGTTAAAAGTTTAAAAAAAAATGAAAAAAAAAAAAAAAACCTTAATACCGACATCACTTTTGAAAAATTTATTCTAAATCGTGTGAAATTTATTATTTTTATATTATTTATTTATTTTTTTTTTTTTGTTATTATTATTTTTTTTTTATTTTATTTTTTTTTTTTAATATGGGTCAGATCAGGTTAGATTTTTAAATTCATTGATTGTGTATTTACAAATGATTTTTTTTTTTTTAAATATTTTTTTAATAGAAATTGATATGATTCTATTCACTTTTTTTTTGAATATTATTGTAACGGGTATATATGATATATGTAAGTAGACTTAGTAACATAGTTAAATTTTATTACTTAAAAAAAAAAAAAAATAATTCAATCATTTGTAGGCAAGAGAGATGAACAATAATTTTATAATGTAATCTTTACAAATTATTTAAAAATTCCATTTCAACAATTAATTATGAAAAGATACTTGTTTTTTTTCACATTTTACATTTTTTAATCGTAATCTTGATGAAAACTGGAAACTGGAATTGTCGATTTTTTCGAAAATTAAGTTTAAGTAAAATTATTTGCTTAAAACATTTTTTTTTTGCAATGGAAGATTCGTCATTCGAATTTACAGACAGGACAGGATTCTACTTCAAAAAATCATATTATTTTGAATGTTCTTGACAAGATTTGGTTTTTGATTTTATGCGTCATTGACGTTAGAATAATAAGAACAATGTCAAAGGATTTGTCGACAATTGCCTTTGGCTTTCTAACTCAATATTATCTGATGCATTTCAAGAAAATCCAAAAATACGAAAAATAACATTTTTTTTTGGATCCTCATGAATCCTGAATAACTCAAGGACTGAGAAAAAATTGAGATTTTTTATCATCGGGTTCTAGAGCTATTATTTCAAGTAAATGGAGACTTGTTTGAAAATGATTGAACTTCCGGAGAAAATTAAACCTATCAGAAGCAAGTACATATATGCATTCAATGAATTTTTTCAATGTTCGCTTTTGAAAAATTTCAAGGATCTGAAAGTCAATGTTGAAGAAAAAAAAAAAAATTCTGAACAAAAAATATGCAAAAAAATTCATTTTAAAAATAAATTGTTTTTATACATTCGTTTAATATGTGTGAGTTTATACGATACGTAAAATTTTTTAAAATTTATTAAGCTTTTTTTGTTACCTGTTGTTACCTATTAAAAATAAATAACATTATAAAAATTTATGTGAAAAAAAAAAAAAAAAAAAAAACAAAACATGTATTTAAAAGACCACAATAATTTTAAATCAATAAATATACACAAAATTTCAATATTTAATTAAAAATTCTTATTAGAATTTTTTTTTTTTTTTGAAAGTTAATAAAATTGTATTTAATTTATTGAAATTGCTTGTTAAATGTTATTTTTTTTGTGTTTTTTGTTTTTTTTTTTAATTTTCTGAAAAGAATTTTTATTTAAAAATATTACCGTAATATTTTTTAAGTGTACATTACATTTATTATATATACATTTTAATAATATTCTTTAAACGAATAATAATAAAATTAAAAAAAAAAGATACATATTAAAAATATAAATTAGGAAAAAAATAAAAGAAAGGTAAAAAAATAAAATATGTAAATGTAAATGGAATTAAAGAATATTACAAAATACATTAATGATATTCACACTTTGTATCTTTTTATCATCTCAAATATATTTTTTTATTTTATTTTTTTCTCATTTTTTATATTTTTGGTGTATAAACGAAATGTCAAAAATACTTATAATAATAATTGTTGATATTACACAGATACTTTTAAAATCTGAGATACAAAAGCATATATACATGTATGTATGTATGAATACTTATATAAGCAATAATAAATAAAATTCCAAAAATAAAACAATAAAAGACAACAGTAACAACAAGGAGGAGAAAAAGAAAAAAAAAAAAGGTAATAAAAATAAAAATAAGATATAATAAATGATTATAATAATTTACTTTAATTAAGATATGCAAATGAATACGATAAAAAAAAAAAATTCGCAAATTATTTCACGAATTATCTCTGTGTTTTTTTGCTTTTTTTTAACATTGTGAAAGACAAAAAAATATAAATAAATAAAAATAAAAAACCGATTACGCGGGGTTTTCTCATCTTTGCATATTTTTTTTTAAAGATCCTACATTTTAAAACGAGATCATATCATGTGGTTTGGTTTGTAATAATTTAACTCGATTTATTTATTTTATGTTTTTTTTTTTTGTTTTATAGTTTTATTTTTTTTACTGTTGCATTTTATATGTATGGATGTTTTTTTATATGGAAAGAAAATTTAATAGATGTATACTATAAAGTGGATTTTCTTTAACTTAATCTATTTAAATTTGTATAAGTAAATTTTCTTAGATATTTTTTCTTCTATGTTTTGTTGTTGTTGTTGTTGTTAAACAATTCAATAAATTTGCATTGAAAACAAAGACAACAATAAAAATTATTACAGTAGCAAAATAATACAAAATGCTTGTCCTTATAAATTTAAAAAGACATTTTAAAATGTAAAAAATTTGTATAATTAAATATGTAGGATTATTTATTTATTTTTTTTTCGTTTTGTGTTGTTGTAACATTTTCATCTAACAACAGATATGTATGTTGTGTGTGTTTTTTTTTTCTTTGAAGATGTATGTATGTTTTCTTTTTTTTTTAAATAAATACTAAAATTTATATTACATTATTGAACAGAAAAATTTTTAAAAAAAATTTCTTGTATGTAATAATATAATATTGCATACTACATACAATATACATATTATTATTTTTGTTGACCACATACGCAGATAATTTTCACCTTTAGTTCACGTATTTAGCACTAATCGTGCTAAAAGGAATTATTATATCGATCTAAAATGAAAGTGTAGGTTGATTATACGTGCTAGTATCAATGAAAAACATCGATTTGAACAAATTTATTGGCGACTTGTAACAATGAATAAATTAATGAGCTGACCAGCGTCAGAATTTTCATTTATCTGTTTAACGATCAGCACAGCTAGCGACCAAAAAAAAAAAATATATGTACTCAAAAAGAAAAACGAAAAACTTTAAAAAAAAAAAAAAAAAAATATACTGCTGACTAATATATCGATGGATTAGTTCGCATGTCCTCCTAAAGTTCTCAGATTGCATGCACATGCAATATCATGTACATAGGATTTGTATACATATATACATACATTAACATAAATAGATACATACATATATATCGATACATGAATATATGTACTTGTTTCACTTGTTATATTTGCAAAAGTTTAAAAAAAAAAAAAAAAAAACACAACACATATCTTCTTTATTTGGAGTTTGCAAATATTGTATATTTATAAAATACTTATAGCTACCAAACATTTTATATTGTACTAGTTTATAGTTAAAGATGTCGATGATTTTATTAAATTCAAGCCACGTTGAATTGAATATCACGAAAAGATATTTTGTTAATGTTTATAAAGAAATCCACCCTATGAACATCTTTTTTTTAAATTTTGTTTTTTCGTTTTTCTTGTATCTTTTTAGCAGACCTGTATATATCTATTTGAATATGTAGATATCACATATATGAGCTAGGTACTATTTAGGATTAGTTTAACTCTGATGGTGTTTTAAAAATATTTTTGTTGTTGTTTGGTTTTGTTTTAGAGAGAGAGAGAGAGAGAGAATGAAATTAAATATGCTTAACTATATAGAAATTGTAATCATCCAAGTTATTTTTGTTGTTTTTGCTTTTATTTTTCTATCATCAGATACATTTCATGATTGGTAATTTTAATTAAATGTCTGAAAAGTTGAATCAGGTTGAACATGTAATCGTCGAGGTGTAAAAAAAAAACGAAAAACGAAAAACAAAAAACAAAACAAAACAAAAATAAAGAAGTTGAAATGGTAAACGACATTATTTTAAATATAAATATTACTGGTGCTGCCTGATAAAATTAAAACTTTTTTTTTTTAGACTACATATACAATTTTATTTAGTTGCTACATTTCAAATATATCATTTATAATTTATTAAATTTCAATAATGTAATTGCCATTGGTGTGGAATTTAAAAACGAAACAACAAAAAAACAAAAAAGTATACAACCACATTTCAAGTATCTAGTTTGACTCGAATGACTCTTTTAATTGTACAATCGACTTATTAAAATTTTCACTAACTTAATCAAAATTCCGGGGGTGGAACTAAATATCTATTTGAAATTTTTTTTTTGTTTTTTATAAATTGGATGGATATCTTTTAATTTAAAAAAAAAAATGATTTATTCATGTAAATATGAAAACTAGATAGATTTGATTGAGAAATAAAAATAAAAACAAAAATTAATTGAAAACCAATGGTACTCTTTAAAGTTTTTTTTCTTCATACATAAAAAAAAACACACACATACACACATACACATAAATTATCATAAATCGAATTTGCAAACATTTATTGAGAGTTTTGTTACTATTTATCCCTAAAGTTAATAAATATTCATACTTCATCTATACAGTTTTATCTTTATCTTGTAATAGAAATAAGAAGAAGAAAAAAAAAAAAAAAAACGAAATATGAAACTTGATGATTGTCTAGAAGGTAAAATATTGAATTTTAAGGATACATGTTTAATTTGTGAGCCATGATATTCTTATTAAAGACTCAGCTAACTTAAATTTATAGATCACGTTCATCTGCTTTAACACAAATCTTGAGTTCGTGAAACAAATTTTCTGTATCTTTTTGTTTTTCAAGTTAAAAATATGATGCTTTTGAGTATGTACATATAAGAAAAAAATAACAACAGGAAATAAAAGGTAAAAAAAAAATGGTGTATGAAATATAAAATTATTGTTTTGTTTTGTTGTTGTTGTTATTTTTTTAAAAATAAATATTGTTTTTTAGAACATACCATTACATGGAGGAGTTGAGCATGGAGCACGTGCCAATTCACAATGTTTTCCGGATCTTCCAGTCGGACAATGACAATAATATCCTCCAGGAGTATTTAAACAACTTCCCTGTATACATGGTGAAGGTGTACAATGATCCTTTGCTTCCTATTGAAAAAAAAAATAACAAGAGAAAAAAAAAAATGTGTGTGTGAATGAAAAATATCCTTTTACTTCATTTCATCATGATTAGTGATTTTTTTTGTTGGTCTTTTTTTTGTGACACCTTTTTTTTTTTAATAACCTCAAGATTAAATTGCACTCAATGAAGCGTGTGAAAATTCTCATGTTAGTAACCGAGACTTTTTGAGAAAAAAAAAAATAAAATGAAAAAAAGATTTTTTTTTTTTTAAAGGAATATCGAATCATGTCATATTAACACCAAAACATACGTCATTTAATACTTTTTCAGAGAGACAACCAAATGCCAAGTCAGGCGGGATTAAATTTATAAAAATTTTTAATGATAATGAAAAAAGTAAAAAAATGAAGAAAAGAGTAATCGTCTTATCCAAACCAAATGGACTTGTTTCATTATGAAAAATGAAGAGAAAACATACTTACACACATAATATATACCTGGTTTTATGGTGTATCTATATATATAGATAGACATACAACAAAGTGTATATTATATCAGAATAATGAATACGCATATGATATAACTAAATGAATGATGATGATAATTACTAAGGTGACGACAATAAAATCCAATGGCGTAGACATTTGCCTCATAATAAAGGATGACAAGATATAAAAAATTGATTTTCAACGTGATATGCAAGTATTTATTACATATGAATGCTAAGAATTACTACATATGTGTACATATATAGAGGATAAAAAATAGAATATATTTTATGAACTGATTACAAATGAATATGAAACTAGTTTAAAATCAAATTAATGATTTTTCTTATATTTTTGACACATTTGCAAGATTTATTACTTGAAGAATTTAATAAACAATAATGATGCGACATTTTAAGCATACAAAAATTTTTTTTTTAAAATGAAGAAAAAAAAAGTGATTGTTCAAAGATGCATATGTCACCATTTTTAAGTTCAATGAAATGCATCATTGCTTTAAAAAAAAAAAAACATGAAAAAAAAAAAAATCTTTTCAGGTTGTTTTTTTCCTCTTTTTCTTAAACTTCAAGTTTAGATTATGTTTAGTTTTCCACCCACTGCAACTTTATTCTGTCACTCAAAAATGGATTTTAATTTTGTTAACATCACAAAATAAAAAAAAAAATAAAACAAAAACAAAAATATCAATAGATACGCCTTCAACAAATTTTTTTAAAATTTTTGTTTGTAGAAAAAAAAAGAAAAAAAAATTTGTAACGGAATAATTACCTCACATAATGTACCAGAATATCCAACAGGGCAAATACATTTAAAATTTCCAATTAAATCTACGCATTCTCCACCATTTCTGCAAGGTGTATTTTCACATTCATTGATGTCTGTTTCACAATCACGACCTAAAATTTAAAGTAAACAACAAATAAAAAATGAGTATATTTCGCATGCGCATTTCAATTATTTGTTTTACTCACCTGTATATCCTTCTGCACATGCACAATGAAAATCATTAACTAAATCAATACAAGTAGCTCCATTTTTACATTGCCCAATACAATCATCTAAGTCTTTAGCACATGTAGCACCACCCCATCCTTCAAGGCAAGAACATGAAAATGCTCCAGGCATATTATGACATACCTGTGCATTTATGCATGGACCTAAATTTGATGCTGAATTTGAATCACATTCATCCACATCCATTTGACATACATCTCCAGTCCATTCAGGTGGGCATTCACAACGAAATCCTCCGATGAGGTCTATACAAGTACCACCATGTTCACATGGTCCCCCAGCACATTCATCTATATCTGAGGAAAAAAATTGAAGCAAAACACACGAAAAAAAAAAAGGAGTTAAAATCAATTTGTGTGTATAAATGGTGTTTTAAGAGTATGATCAAATAATTATGAACTAAAAAAGAAGTCATCGTTATTATTATTTTTTTTTTTACTTTCTTTTCTGATTTTTTTGACATCAAGTGGTGTTTTTCCGAGTATGTAAAACACTTGAAAATGTTTTTTGATGTTTACTTAATATTAAAAATGTTGTTTTGTTCAATTTTCAAGGAAGATTTTTGTAGTATGTATTATTCAGTTAGGTCAATAATTATAATATATTTTTTTTTGTTTTATTTTTGTTGTTGTTATGTTTTTGTTATTTACATCATGATAGTGATAATGAGAATGAGAAAGCGTATTTATAATGCTCATTCGTATATATGTATGTACATATTTTAAATCAAGAAGCATTCAAATTTTTTTTGATATTTTAAAATAGTTATCATCATCATCATTATGATCGTCATTATTATCATCATCATCTTTGTATAGTAGATGAAAATAATTTTTTATATAAGAACAACATTTCTAGTATACTTATATAAACACACATGTAATGACATTTTAAAATAACACTTTTAATGCACTTGTGAATCCAGTTAAGTACTTGTATGATTGCTTCTGTAGAATGTTGAAGTTTTGTAGTATATAATAATGTTTTATGTAGATTTTGTTTTTTTTTTTTGTTTTTTAAAAACAGATTTCTTTCTAAGATTTAAAAGATTGTATTTTTTTTTTACTTTCAAAAAAAAAAAAAAGATACATAAGTGAATAAAAACAAAAAATTAAAACATTATGAAAAAAGCAGAGTAGATACTATTTAGTATGTGGGAGGACAGTAATGAAGATTCGTGATAGATTTTTTGAAGAAAAAAGAAAAAGTTAATAAAAAAGAAATTTAAACAAATTTACCATTTTTATTTTTGACAAGAAAACAAAAAAAAAAAAGGGTTTATTTTTATTTGAATAAAAAAAAAACAAAAAATAGTCATGAATTAAGAATTAATTTTAATGAGAGTTCTAGAAATTCTAATGAACTACATAAGCTTATATTGGTGGATGTATAAGAACAAAAAAAAAAAATAAATAAATAAATAAAGGAAAAACGACAATTTCGTGATGACAAATCAGAGAAATATGTTATAATTTAAATATGTTTGTTTCTTTATTTCATTTTTATTTTTATTTCAAATATTCAGAAATTTAGAAACTGAGAAAATAAACAATTTTTGTTTTACAAAAAAAAAGAAAAAAATATGAACGACAGGAATATCTTCTCACCTTACACAAATCGAAAAAGAAAAAAAAAAAAAGTAATAAGAAAAAAAAAACAAAATAAAGTAACAGTTAATAAATGTTATGATTATACACCTAAAGAAATCGTCGGTTTATAACAAAAACAAAATTAAAAAAAAAAAAATGTGGAAGAATAAATAAATAATTCCAACCATAGGTCATAAGATCTATCTATCTTTGTGGTATAAAATTTATAGTTTATCATTATATATTCAGTATTCCAGTTCATTTAACTTTACTTCTTAGTTTTGTGTTTTTTTTTTTTTTTTTTCATTCTCCTGTATTAATTTCTTTTACATTATTTTTATTTTACTTTTTTTTTTTTTTTTTCAAATATTATTTATATTTTTTTTCTTTGTGTTTATTTGTTATATTGTTATCTGAAACTTTGCCTTTTAATAATCTTTCTCTCTCTCAAAAAAAAAAAAAAAAAAAAAAATTTTTTTTTAATGAAAATGGACATGTTCAACGTCGATGAGAGATTAATGATGTTATATGTTCGACAAGTACAAAAAAAAAAAAAACACATATAGACGACTTAAATGTTTCCCTGTATATTTCATAAATCAATCAAAAAAAAAAAAAGAACATCTTCAAATATAAATTTAATAGACAAAATAAATAAGAATGAAAGAGTAAGAAATTTTTGAAAAAAAAAAAAAAAAAAAAAAACAGAAATTAAGGTAAAAAAACAAAAAAAACAAGAAGACGATTCCGAAGTTGTGTGTCCGTCAATCATTTTTGTACGCTTCACATTCAATCGAAGATTATCAGAAATAGTGAATCCCTGCGGTGGATTGAATAACAAACATCATAAATAAGATTTAAGATATTTTTTTTTTTTTAGAAGATCTCTTTATCAAAAAATTAAAGAACAGCAAAAAAAAAAAAAAAATAATATTATTAAGGTGTGACGAGGCAGAAGCTGATCAAATATTCAAATAGATTCCGAATATGATATGAGAAGTTCATTTTCTTTTCACATAAATTTTATAAAGAGAGAATAATGATTGTCTTATTTTATTTTATTTTTTTGATAAAGAAAAAGGTGTTGATTTTTTTAAAGAAAAATATTGATGATTATTCTTTATTTAATTTTATTATGAAAAAAAAAAAAAAAATCAGAAGAGAAAAAAAAAACAACAACATAGAAAATAATACATTTTTATTGTCTATTTAAAGAACAATTTTGTGTAAAGGTGATGTGGTTGACACAATTTTCACTCTCTCTGCTGGAGAATGACTCGACAGGCCATATTTTTCTCATTTACGTTGCATTTTTTTTTTCTTCTTAAAGTATGATCATTTTCATTTTTTTTTTTTTTTTCATTTAAAAGTTTTTATTGTTTTTTTTATTTTTTAAATTTCGATTCTGATCATGTATCCCTCGAGATAGCAATTAAAATGGAATCATTTAACACGTGATTAGGTTTTTTAAAGAGTCATTTTAATGCAATTAAATCACCTGGAAAATCACGTTGTCGTGGTCATATAGGGAAGTTTTCATATTAACTGGCATTGGCCTTATAAATTGTTTTTTTTTTTATATGCGCCTATATTATGTATATAGTTAATTGTAATTATTGTCTGTGAATACTTCATTATGTGATTTAAAAGAGAAGAATAAGAAAAAGTAAAAAAAAAAACAAGAGTGAACTTATTTAATCGGTAATATGATCGTGAGAAGTTTCTAATTTGCATAATTTGATTAAATTTATGAGAGTGTAGATTAGATTATTAAATTGTCAATAAGATTGTTTTGAATTAAGTTAATATCGTGTTAAGTTGATTATTTTATTATGGATACGTAAATACATTTACATATATATTATATACATCTATTTAAAAAAAAAAGAAGTGTATTGCATGATATACAATCTCTATTAAAATGTAGTTATATACAAATTATTATTTAAAATGAAAATTACTTACTGACTTCACATGTTGGTCCCGTCCATCCCGATGCACAGGTACAAGTGAATTCACCTAATGGAGGCATTGTAACACTTTTCGATGATACAAGTGTATTACTAACCGTACCACGAATATCTGATATACGAGAAGCACCAACTGGTCTACCCATTGAACTCATTCCCCTCATACCTCTAACAATAATAGATGTGACTGATGTGGAACCCGTAGATTCATTTAGATCAAGCTCCTATAAACACATAAAATGACAAGATGAACAATTTTGATTACAAGTTTGTGTTATTTTTTTGTTTTTTATTTTGCAAAAAGAAATAATACAACATTATATTCTATATTATAGGTTATCATTACTAAAAAGGTTAGCGAAATGAAAAAAAAATAAAAATAAAAATATATAAAAGTATCTATACACATGTATGTATATTGTGATAGAAAAAAGAAGGTTGATTGAAAGTTCATGCATACCTTTAGGGTACACGTGCCACCATTTTTACATGGTTGAGTTGCACATGGATGTTCAACAATTTCACAACGAACACCAGATAAACCTTCAGCACAAGTGCAACGATATTGATCAGGTGCTGTATTTTCGCACGTTCCGCCATGCATACAAGGTTCATGAGTACCACAATAGTTTAAATCTAAAATGAAAATTTAAAGATTTTCATCATTTTTACATTTTAATTAATTTATCAAAGATTTTTAAGAGATACACATATTACATGTACATATTATGTAGCTATAATTAGTATTTTAAATAATATGAAACAAAATAAAATATAATTTAATGTGTGTTACCTTGATCACAAAGTATGCCACCCCAATTAGTGTCACATAAACATTGCCAAGCACTACCATTGCACGATCCATGTTTACATCCTGGATATACCATACATTCATTACATAATGGACCACGCCATCCAGGTCGACATCTAAAAAAAAAAAATAAAAAAATAAAAAATGAAATAATTAAAATTTATGTGAGAATGTTAAAACGTTTATTCACTAAATTAAAATGTCAAAAAAAAAAAAGGATAAATTATTTGAAAACAGGTTTAGAAATTGGTTAATTTTCAATAATAAAATTATTACCCTTGTACACTTAATAAACATTTAAGATTGAACTTATGAAATTTTTCAATAATTCTCACAAAATCCTATTGGAAAAAGAAATTAAAATTGATTATCCCGAACATAAAATTGATAACTTTGAAAATTTTCTTTTTGAATAAAACTCAATTAGATACTTTTTTTGTTTGTTTTGTTTTTCTATTTTTTGTTAAACGAAAAATTTACTTTAAAAAATATTTTCTTGATCATGTTGCTGTCGTGTAGAATATGCACTGCACTGCTACAATTTTTGTTCTATTTAATGATAAAAAACATAAATTATACGTACCAGTTAGCATAGAATTTTAAAGGAGGACAAAAAAAAAAACATTCACAAATCCTTGTAAAACAGAATTATAAGAAAAAAAAAAACCAAAACGAAGAAAATGAAAAAGCAAAAATTGCAATCAAGTTAAGCATTTGCCCTCTTAGAACATTGTAAATGGATTTTTTCTGCTATGTTTTTGTTGTTGTTGTTTTTGTTGTTGTTGTTGTTGTCTTGATATTGAACGAACATACAATGAATTTAACTATTATAGAAATATTGTTACATGTTCACAAAGAATTTTATAGATTGTCATGTGAACTTACTTGATTTTTACCTCCATCGATTTACCTAGATCTTAAATTCAATATATAAATATGTACAGGTATATGTTTATATTTACATAGAAAATACTCAATAAAATTGAGATTGAGAATTAAATACAAGAAAAAAAAAAAAGATTGCTTTAAAGAAAGATATACATACATATGTATGTATGTACAGCTAGTACTTGTAAT
Source organism: Bombylius discolor (assembly GCA_939192795.1). Taxonomy (NCBI): domain Eukaryota; kingdom Metazoa; phylum Arthropoda; class Insecta; order Diptera; family Bombyliidae; genus Bombylius; species Bombylius discolor. Next base: position 36,845,136 of record OW584241.1, on the reverse strand, counting down.
ATTAAAGTAAAGATACTGAGACTTTATTTTTATATATTATGTTTAAATACATTTTAAGTAATTGCTTAACTCAATACATTTATTTATTTTTTTTCCTTCTTGAAAAAAAATTTTCTATAACGGATCTTTTGATCATTTAAGAAAAAAATATACGAGTATATATGTATATTGTACAATAATATTAAAATAAATTGAGTGCGAAGTTAATATTTTCCAATGCTAATAAATTGTCAACAAAGTCTTGTTTGTAGTCAATCATCATAAATATTTGTTAAAGAAATATCAACACATATTATCAATTCATTTTTTACCACAAAAAGGAAGATACTAAAAGAAGAAATGTTTTTTTTTTAAGCTTTCAAAAAGGAAAATAAAAATTTACTTCATAAAGATAAATATTTGCTAAAGTGAGAATTTCATAATCATTTTATAATAAAATTAACTAAATATGTATACACAAACATAAAGGTGTACATGAAATGTGTAAAGATACACATGTATGTACGACATTGTAAATACATATACATATGTATCTACGATGTTAAATTAAATGCTTTGTACACAATAGTTTAATTTGATACATTAAAATAATTTTATGTGTAAAGTTTAAATGTTATTTGTTATAATAATTATGACCAATATGAAATGGTCTATAGATAATTTCATAGGAAACACACATAAAAATTAAATTTGTATTAAAAATTCTTCATATATATTTTTTTTTTTGTTATAACACATTTTAGATATTTTTTTTTCTATCCAAAGATAGACAGACAAAAAATAGATACATAGATTTTAATCTTTTATCGCGTATATTTAATTTTTTTTTTCTTGTCTTTATTATTTTTTCATTTCTAATCGTAATAAACAATCTGTTTTCTTTCTATTTTTATTTTTTTTTTCAAATTATAGATACTTTTTTAGTTTGTTGTATCTATCTAACATGTTTATGTCAAATCATCATACAAATTTTTGAATCAACAATCAAAGAAAAAAAATTATTTTTTTTTTTTAAAAAAATGTGTTCCAATAATTAGATTATCTAAATTCCTTTAGAGTTATTATTTGATAGAAGAAAAAAAAATCGAATGTTATTAAATAACAGCTCATCGTTTTGATATTTCATCTATCAAATCAGTTTTTCATATTTGTATATCATTTTGAAAAAAATAAAAATAATAAAAATAAACATCAAAGAAAAATCAAAAAATTATAATCAAATTAGTTCCGGTTTAAAATCAAAGGAAAATATCATACTTTTTGGGTATCATTTGATACTACTTTTTTTTTTTTTCAACAGAAATATAAATTCAAATAATAAAGTTCTTTTTTTTTTTAAAAAGTTTATTAAACAAGATTACCTGTAAATCAAATTGTAGATACAATGATTCTTTCCAATTGAACCTGGTCACTGAATCTAATTACATATTAGTATTCTAGTTTTTTTTTTAAGGGGGTACACACACATAAGAAAATTAGAAAATTAGATTTTTTTAACTCGTTTTCTTTTTAAAATTTATAATATTTTGAAAATGTTTAATTAAGGTTTACATACGGACATACGGTGTCCAGATGAAAAGTCAAATTTTCAAGCCTTTTCGTAAAATTTAGTCTAAGATTTCTTATACTGTCTTTAACCAAAAAGTTTAAAAAAAATTCTAAGTCCTGTCATACAAAATAAGTTCATTCCTTACAGACAAACTGTGGTTTGCATTCCACGTGAAACTGTTGATGAACACAATAAAAAGATGCTTTTAAAGCTAAAAAATATTTTAAACAAAAGCTTATTATGCTCTTTAAAAAGAAACAGATACATATGTCACTTTTTCAAAATGAGATTTTCAATAAAATTCCTCAAAAATCTATCAAATTTCAGAAAAAAAGAAAAGAAAAAAAAATCAAATTTTCTAACTCTGTTACAGGTGTGTAACTCCCTTAAATAATTTTATTCTTTACACACATGTGCATACGGTTTGTTCGATTGATGTAAAACTTAATTAAAATGACGAGGTACATGAAGTAAGAATAAAAAAAATATATATATATAATTGGTCAAGAAATATTGTATATCAATAATAAATATACTAAATAAAATTATTGTATTGGTAGAATTTAGTATGAGTGATTAAAGCCAATCTAATTCAATACGATACGTCCATCTACGAATCTTACAGCATAGTTACTGATTCTTGTGGTAAGTAAAGGTATACATAGTCTAGTTTTAAAAGTTCAATGGAATATTAGTAAAAAAAGAAAGAAAGAAAAAAAAAAACTAACCAACTATCAATAACCCTATATTAGATATAATAACTTGATTTCTAATAGTAATGAAATGCATATATAAATAAACGTTGCTGGAAAAATTGTTAATTGCCTGACTTACAATTTACTGTATACGGATTGTTTACAAAAGTATATACTTATGTATGTATGTATAAAGAATAAAAGGAGTCAGTCGCCGGGAGAATGAATTTTAACAGATCGCTTTTTATTTATAGCGTATACACCGTATGTATATCTATATAAGTATATAGTGGAATAAACAATGTTTTACTTTTATAACATTTTTTATTTTATTTTATTTTATTTTTTTTTTTTTTATAACATTGGTAAAGTATATCTTACCCGATCTTCTAGTATAACACACATTTTCTATCTATATAGGTTTTACATTAAAAAAAAAAAAACAAAAAAACAAAGAAAATAGGCATCAAATTTAACAAATGTTTAATTCTGGTTTTCTCAGAAGGTATCTACCATATTTTATAAACCGTTTGTTTATCGATAATATATTGATTTGTAGTAGCAACAAACAATAAATATTATTAGATGAATTTTCAAGATCATCTTTTTTATTTTTCTTTAAAGTTTTGTTTAAGAGATCACAAAGAAAGAATTAATTATTGGAAAAAGTAAATTTTATATCGAGATACGTATCGTGTGAGGAAATATATGTATCTAAAAATAAAAAAAGAACAATGTATCCGTATCATATTTTTGAAGAGATCATATGAACTTTTTTTTTTTTTGAATTTTTAAAAACAAAAAGGCTTCACAAAAAAAGGATGTGATGTATGTAGGTAATTGTATTGAAACATTTTCTTTTAAATGTATACATCACCAAAGAACCAAGTTTTGATGATATTTTCAAAAATTAAATTTAAAAAAAACTTATTTCCTTCTTCACATAAATTTTCCAGAATTTTTTCATTCCTTTTTTTTTTTTTTGCTCTCTAAATTCTTTATTTTTCTTGAAATTTTTTTTTTATTATTTATTTTTACTTTATTTCGTTGACCTTAATTCAGTCTTAAAGTCAATTTGTTGAAAAAACACATTTTTCTGTTAAAAATAACATGCGCAAGCAATTAAAATTGAAGATCAGAAACAAGGCGATAAGTTGTAATCATCAGCAAAATGTATTTTTTTTTTCTTACTTATTGGTTCTGTTTTGTTACCTTTGGTGAAACTTCCAAAAAATGGGCGGTGGCTATCACGCGAATTATTTTTGAGAATGTGCGTATTAAAAGAAGATAGAAAAAACGATTCTTGCTTTTGACGGGGATAGGGACGAGGAAAATAAATTAAAATTCATCATACGCATGCATGCAACTTATGTATTTTTCTTACTTTAAATTCGTTTGATTGTTAATATCTTTAAAATAAAAATGATTGTGGTTAAAAGTCTTATCCTCGCAAAAAAAAGCGCGGTGTTATAGCTTTAAAAATATTTATTATTCACTATAATTTGTAGAGTTTTCCGGTCTATGGGTAAAAATCTGGTTAAAGAGCTACTTTAAAAAATAACAGACGTACATTGAGGTTTTCGACGACGATTTCAAATGTCAAGAGTGAATTCTTGAAATTCCAAATGGGCCATACTTCATTTAAAAAAGCTCCAGCGTTCTGTATATAGAATTGCATACATCACTTTTTTCGGAAATTTTACCTAATTATATTTTAGAACACCCTTCAGATTTAACTGCTACTCAATTACTGTTTATAACATGGATGCTTGTTGATTGTATTATGCAAATGGCGTTAAATTTGAACTAAACTTTTATATACAAAAAAGGAGGAAAACTAATCCAACATATTCTTGATATTTCACTTCTATTAAGGTATAATAAAAAGGTAGATAATGAAAATTGAATCTCAAGAAGAATAAGAAAAAAGGTGTGTTTTCATGGTCATGATTGCTACCAAGTACAGTAACATCATCAACAGGTCAATTCAGGACTTTTGTAGAAGAAAACTGAGTATGTATTTTCTTTTTCTTTTGCTTTTTTGTTTTTTGTGTATTTTTGTGAAAGACACTATTAGCAGTTGGCGTCTTAAAGCTTTTTTTTTTACCATCAGAGAAGACTCAATAATAAAAGTTACATTGTACATTTTACATGACAGCCGTAGAAAAATTGATTTGTTTCCGCAGTTGTTTTTCGCATTTTTACTTTTGCAACTGTCTTGTTTTGTTTTATAAGACATTAAATTTTTTATATCTTTTGTATAGCCGATGAAAATATAGTAAATAGATGTTTCTTTTTTTTTTTTCTTTAAAAAATTTAAATAAATTGTTACGGTGTGTAAATTATTCAGGAAGAAAATTTTGTAGAAAATCTACAAATTTGGTGTGAAATAAAAGTTTGTTTAACTGTTTTTCTTTCGAGGGTGAGAAACATTTTGAATTTTGGGTGTGTTTTGAACAAAACAAAGAAAAAGTAACTTATTGTATTTTTTTTTAAATAACTTACTCGCATTCACCAGGTTGATCACATTTTCCATGTACAGGATCACATCCAGGTTTACAAACAGCCTTCTCACAATTAGCACCCTGCCAACCAGGTAAACAAACTTTATTACCTTCTTCGCTACACGTATAATGACCGAACTGATCATTTCTTGGTCGACAGAAGGTTGTACATGTTGTATTATAATATGTCGCAGCACATTGCACTCTCACCCTATATGTTATTCGTGCATTCTTTCCTATGTGATCTAAAGTTTTCCATTCAGGTGATGGTAAAATAACGCCCGAGAACGATGTTTCCTCAATTAGCTGCTCTGCAACTGACGAAAAATATAGTGATATTGATTAGCGTCTTATGTATAATTGTATATGTTTACATTTATAATGTAATTTTCAATTCAATTGTAAATTAACAAAGTTCCAATGCATAATTGAATTTAAAATGAAAGAAATAACAATTTTTTTTTTTTTTTTCGTAGTATTTTTATTATTATTATTTTTTTTTTTTCAAAAGAAAGCAATGACTGTAGATTTGTTTTTTTTTTTTTTTTTTTGAAGTTCAGAAGTTAATTAATCGTGTTTCGTTGCTTAGATAAAAATTTGCAACTGAATGTTAAAAAAAAAGAAAAATATTTTTCTTTCTTTTTTATTTTTGTTGTTGTTGCAAATGTCTGATTGTGCAATATGCAAAATAGATCTTATTCCTCTAAATACTGTTAGTCAATTGTATATTTTAAATGTAAAAAAAAAAAAAAATTCATATGTGTACATCTATGGTATATTTCTGTTGAATTATTTGCATTGTGTTACTGTTTTTTATTATTTTTTTTTTTCATTTACAAATAGGTATGTATGTATAAGTATTTGATAATTACCTGGATAAGAGGTGTTGTACATATCCAATGCTTGTAGGATTAATGTGAAAGATTTCTGTAAATGGAAATGAAAATTAAAATTAATGCTTTTTTATTCATCAAGTTTTTTTTTATTTTTATTTTTTTTGTTGAATTTGTATTTTTCGTATATTTAATTTTGTATTTTTTAAAATTTGCTTCGTTTTATCAAACATTGTCGAATTGTTTTTTTTTTTTTTCCTTTTTTTTTCTTTTCGTTTATGTAAAATAACAAACCATTAAAATCATATATGTAGGTACTTTCTTTATTTGCAAATAGAGAAAGTTCATTTGTTTAAATATTTTTCTTAGTTAAAAAGCATTTTTAAAAAATTCAATAAAAAAAAAAAAGAAAAAAAAAAAATTCTAATTATAAAATGAAATATATTTCACATATGTGCATATATGTATGTATATATAGATATTTAAATATACATATATGATGATGATGACATGAATTTCTGATATACAAATATTATTATTATAATAATACTACATAGAAATGTAGCACATTCACATATCACATTGACCTCACAATTTTAACTTTAGAACATTATCCTAAGATTTTAATGAATGAATAGAATATAAAATGTATAGCTACTAAAAACATAATATCATATACATAAATATAGTAGAATATGATATTTTGTTCATAATAATAATAATAATAATAATTTGATACAACACAGAAGTACAATATGTGTATGGGATGTGTAAAAGTATATCATTATGGTCAGGGTGGTATAATAAAATATGTATCATAATAACAATGACGACAAGACATCTATTAATTTGTTTTTTTTTGTAGTTTTTTCTCTTATTATTTTTTATTTTTCTGTTTTTTTAATTTTTTCAAAAATAATATAAATGCAATAAAATATATAAAATGCAAGAATCCGTATAATATAATTGTATACATTACTTGTATATTATTCAACAGATCCACATTTTAATGAAAATTTCCTGGCTTCCAGGGGCGAAATATCTTTTACATTTAATTGCTACTCGACTCTATGTATGTATATGTTCCATTATAAACAGATCATAAAATGACCACTCTTTATAAATATAAGCATTTTTATGTGAATTATTTATAAATGCAGTTAAATGTTTATCATTAAAAGGTGTATGACATTGATTATTATTATTATTGAGAAAAGGGTGATTTTTAAATTCAAGTTCTTTGTAATTAGTTTTATCTTCAAATTGATTTTCGTGTAGAATATAAGAAAAAATTTGAACGAAATCTTTGTCATGTAGTACAATTTTATGGTAGAATTTAGTGGTTCGCATTAAACTTAAAACTTTAGGAGCATGTGTGACCAAAAAAAAAAAATGATATCAAAAATTTAAGTTAACTTAAGTAGGTTTGGCTCGATTTATTGGCTGAAGCGCCATCGAAAAAAAGAACACAACTTTGTAGTAAGATTTAAATTGAGCAAATTTTTGGGTAGAAAAGACCATTGGATCCGGCTGAAATTCATAATTGACTTCACAAATGTCATCCATAGTAATCTTGTTGCAAAAAAAAAAAAAAAAAAATGTAGTAAATTCACTAATATGCACCAATTACTTCCTAAAAATTGTTTTCAATTTTTTTCTGATTTTAGTAGCATGAAAAGAACAAAAAATTGATATACCCTGTATAAATCATTATATAAACGCAGCTGGAAGTATTTTTCTTGGGAAGATTTCTTTATTAAAAAGTTTAACTAAACTTATATTGTCTAGATTAGATATTGTTACGCATAAAAAATGCGAATTTTTGCATATACACATACATATATGTATATATGTACGTATACATATATTTGTATGTATCATTCATGTATATAATGTATGGGGTCTGTCTGTATATTTTATATGCAATATACATACAATGATATATAAGATGGTAAAGATACATCTTTTAAATTCAAATTGAATTTTGAATTACATTATCATTATTGTTTGTAATTTAGATTGATATAAATGACCAAGTTTGTTTAGTAAAATCGTCTGCGATAGAAACAAATAATATCGCATAATGTACTATTTTTTTTTTTCTTCTCTTCATTTTCATTTTCTTTTGTACTTTTTTTTTATTATTGCTTTGTTAAAATAATAAGATACTTACTTATATTTAAATACACAATTATATTGTGAAAAGTGTATTTAAAAACCAACAATGACTATTTTGTATTTTGTTGTTCGAACAGGTGAAAATATGTCTTTGACATTCTAAGAATTATTTTTTTTTTTTTTTAAAGAGAGACCGTTTAAGGATTTTCAAAACATGCATTTTATAGTTTGCAAAAAAAAAAATGCTCACACATAATAAAATTCATGTAGCAAAAAAAAAAAAAATGAAATAAAATAAAAAGATACTTAAACTCATTGATATGCAAATAATGTTATGATGGGATTATACATTTTTTTTTTTTCTGAATGAATTTATTTTTTCTTGATTTTGTTTTTTTTTTTTTTTTTCATTTTCGTATAATCGTGACGCAAATAAAACATTTCGTTATTATAAATATTTTACTTGTCTCTTATAATATGATAATTATTTGTTAGAAGTTGAAAAAAAAAAAAAATATTTATTCCCAAGTAGTTCTTTGAATTTTATCGATATTAAGAATGAATTTATAAATCGGGGTGATATAATTTTTTTCTGTGGTATGCATGCAAAAAATAATTTTTTTAATAAAAATAAAAATTGTGTTGTTGAAAATAAAAGTTGAAATTATTTGAAAATTTCAAATGAACATTTTTTTTTTCTTTTTGGAAAATAAATTCTTTATAAAAGGGTTGGTGTTTTTAAGGTACATGACTTATAAGGTCTCATCCCAGGTACAAATTAATTGGTCGATAAACATTATACTTTTTATCAATTTGACATTAAGTATAAAAAAAATACTAAATTAACTAACTTCGAAAAAAAGTTATTCCATTTCATATTTTCTTGCAAAAAAAGTCAACTTTTTCAAGGGCCCTTTTTTAAAGTTAAAGAAAAATAATGACTTAGTTTTTTATTTGCTATGTTTTTATTCAATCCATGTTAATAGTAAGCCAGAAAGTTTAAAAACAACAACAAAAAAAAAGAAACCTCGAAAACAAATAATATTCATACATGTGACCAGTGCTGTCGTTTGGTTTTTTTTTTTTTTTTTTTGAATAGTAGTACAAAGCTCATGTGACCCTTGAGAGTTATTGGTAAATCACGAATTAATAAATTTCATATTCGTGGTTTTTTATTTTTGCATTATTTTTTTATTTTGTATAAAATGTAACGAATTCCTATTACACAATTTTTGTCGTGATATGTTGAAGGATTTGTAAGTTTCCTTTTTGTTTTAGGATAATGACCTATACCTACAATCTAGTTGTATTTTTTCGACCAATTTTAAACCAGTTTTTGAGCATATTAAGAGGTCGTTGCGTTGTACGAACAAAATTTTCACAAAATAAAAAAATAAATAAGATTTTAATAATTTAAATTGCATGTAAACTTTGGCACTGTTGAACTGTTCTTTAAATTCTCACACACACGTTGCAGCTACCTATCAAATATTTTTTTCTTCAAAAATAAAAAGAAAGCAAAAAACAGAAAAGTAAAAAAATCAAAATCAATAATATAAGCAAAGAATTCTAGATCACAATATACAATAAAATATCGATAGTAATGTGTGTTTATATGAATTTCATGCAGTAGATACATATATGTATGTACTCGTATGTATATTCATATTCAATGAACGATTTACTTAATGCAAAATTTGTTATTTTGATCTGGATACTGACTGGATTCTGGATATTATCATCATCAAATAGAAAATAAGATGGATATTCATGGATGGACTGTGAGAGATTTAATCGTAAAACGTATATACGTATATAAAAATAAAATTCTATGTAAAAAATGTTTCTTTTTTTTTTTCCAGTTTTTTTTTTTTAGTTTGTTATTTTTATTCTTGCGTTCAATGTGAAGATGGAAAACAGATCGTATATTTATTGCACCTGTGTATATTTTTAGAAATTATCGTTTACATTGGTTGTTTTTTTATTTTTATTTTCGTTTTAATACATATTTGCAATATGTATTGTATATTGCAAAATTATATTGAGAACAAAACATTAAAGCAGAAAAAAAAAACAGAGAAATAAAAAACAAACTTAATCACGCAAGATACGAGTATACTCGTATATGCATGCACCTAATATGTATCTTTTTATCTGGTAAAAAAAAAAAGAGAAACAAGGTAAATTTCCTATATGTATACTTTTTATATAAAGTTTAAAAAAAAAAAAAAGAACATAAAGATCGATCATAAGAAAAAAAAAAATTGTTGTAAAATATGAAAAAGAATTAATAGATGCCGAATACACATAATTTTTGCTTCATCATCTTAATTTTTTCTTTCTAAATGTATATAATTAGCTATTGTTTCCTTTTTTTTTTTTAAATAAAAAAAACTATCTACAGATTCATTTAAGAAGTTATATTCTGTCGATTTGACTTTAAAATCTGTATTTGATTTTGTATTTTATGTGTTGGACAAAAGTTTCTTTTTTTTTTTTATCAGAGACAAAAACAGAGAAAAGTTTATTATTGATTCAATCAGAATCTCATACATCGAAATCATTTGATTCTGAAAACTAATTATATTATTTAGAAAATCTTGAGATTTTAATTTTAGTTTCATAAAAATTCGGTGATTTAAACAAAAAAAAAAAAAAAAAAATCTCATATGGTGTAAATGAATCATTAAATTTTGTATCTTTTCTAATTCTAAATTCTACAAAATTAATAATTATATATTTCAATTTAATTTCAATAAATTAATCTTATTTTTTTTTTCTTGTATTTGTAGATTATTAAATTATTTAAAAACTGTTTTTTTTTTCCCAACTCATGAGTATTATCTACACTTTATTTTTTGTTGACCCAAAAGTCCTAAGTATGATATGGTCGTTCGAAAAAGAAAAAAAAAATCTCAACATGTTCACTAATCAGTTATAAAAATGTTGTAATCAATCACTAAAAATAGTTCCCTATGTAGAACACATTTAGAGTTATAAAGTTTATATGTATATGAGAAAAAATGTATATAAAAGATCATCATGCTATTTAATGAGATTCAGGTAATTAATTAGAAATTTAAAAAAAAAAAAAATTAAAGTTAAGAAAACGTTTTTATACTTTAAATCTAAATTTTCGAAGAATCTGTTAAAAATTTATTTTTTTAATTTGAAATTTCAGAGAAAAAAAAAAAACAAGTTGAAAAATTTAAACAATTTTTTTTTGTTCTGTTATGGATCTACGGAAATACAATTACTTAAGAAAAAAAAAATATATATATATATATATCTTGAATTTGTAATGGTTTAAGTGTGTCTCCGAATAACTATGAAGCATAAAAGTATCTTGAAATTAAATTAGATACGCACGCATCATTTTAACAGCAGCATAAAGATATTCTAATTACCTGTGATTGATGTACTATGAAAATACTTTGAATATTGTACTCGTAATTATTTTTTTTTTTTTTTTTTTTGAATTTATTTGATACTATTATGAATAAAATTAATTGAAATCATTGATATTTTGTTCGAATTTAAAAATTAGCAAGATTTTTTATTTCTCTTAGAAAATTTTATTTACTAAAAAAAAACATCTTTGCTATACATTCTTGTTTATTTATTTATTTTTTTTTTGCCAGAGTTACTAATAAAATTTTTATTTTGATAAAAATAATCATATAAAGCACGTTCTAATTCTATGTACTATTTGTAAAAAAAAATATACATATACATATGTATAATATATAAAATTCATAAATAAATAACATAGGGAAAAATTAAATAGAAATGAAATTTATCAGTCGCTTAGGAAATGTGCAGGCGTTAGTTGTATGATAATGTATAAAATAATAAAAGTATAATGTATATATTTGTTGTTGTTTTCAAAAATTACATAAAAATTAAATTGAGAAAAAAAAAAAAAACAAACGAAATTTAAATTTGATTCTTATAGTTTGAACAGTTTTAACTGCTTTTATAAGCTCTAATTTTCGAGAAAAAAAAAAAGAGAAAAAAGAAATTAAATTTCATATTGTAAATGGTAATTGTGAATCTAACAAGTCTATAATTTTCTTGAAATTTAAATATATGTTTTGGAATCAAAAAATTCATAATGGTAATTTCACATTATACCTGCATAATAAAAAAAAAGATACAAGTATTTTTATTTTCTAAATTTCGTATCACAAAAATTTTTTTTAGAAATAGTTCCGAAATTTCACATGAGTGGCAGTAATAAAACTTTCATTTAATGAGTATTATGGAGTATGGGATGCACAAGGATACGATTGTGTAATATCTTTTCGATTTAAATGTCCTTTTAAAAATTGATAGTATCTCTGTTTAGTTTATTAAGAAAAATCAAGTTCTTACGGAAACGTTTTTTTTAGCTTTGAGCAAGATGTCAAAGGGTAGGTTATTCTGTTTAAAAAAAAAAAATATAAAAATTCAGGGAAAAGGCTCCACAAAAAAAAAAAAAAACCGAATGGCTTCTTCTGTGTATAAAGGAACATTCGAACTTGTGTAAGATGATACATTTTTTATCTCAGCATATCTTAAAATGCTGCACAATTTAAAAACATACCTTTCTTTTGATTCATTAGATTTCAAAAAAAAAAAAAAAAAATTCGGAATAATTACCAAAATCTTTCTAATTTCAAACAATAAAATGCATGCTCATAATTATATTATTTTATTAGTTTTCTTTATATACCTATCACAAGGTTGGTCACAAATTATTTTACGGTTTCATTATTACATAATTTTTATTTCCCGGTTCATATATGAAAATATTAGCTTTTATTTTAATTTTTTTTTTTTTTTTTCATTTTATTTCTTCCTTTGTTATTATTATTTTTTTTTAAATCGTAAAATCTCAAAAAAAAAAAAAAATCCAAAAAAACAAAATAAAAAAATAAAAATAAATTGTTTTTTCACTTAATATGTTATTTGCAACCTGTTCTTTAGAAAGTTTCAAAGAATTGTTACACCGTGTAAAAATAAAATTTCCCATGCTCTACTGCAACAAGTGGTCACCGAATGGTCATTTCACAATGAAACCGGCTTTATGTCAACATTGTCATCGTTAATTCTTTTCTTATACATAATATATACTCGTGTGCTTTTTTTCTTTCTTTGCTTCAACTTTTGTTATAAAAATACGTAAACTCTTTTGGATTTTTATTTTTATATTTTTTTTTTCAATCTTTCATGTGTATGTGATTTTTTACTATATATCATTTTTATGAACATATTTTAATGCACATAAGTTATCATTTGAAGTAAGAATATATATACTCGTATGTACATTTGTACGTATTATTTATAAAACTATATCTTTTACCTTTAACTTACGTAGGATAGATATTCTGTTAGATTGAATGTACCTGTATCTTTTAATGTATATTTTGTAGTTATATAGGCGCACGGTCTTTTCATACTTATTTTTAATTTTTTTTTTTTTTTTAAACTTTGAAAGTATCTTGTATAGACGTATCTATGTACTATATATACATATGTGTAATGTGAACGATAAAAGTATATATACTGTATATATATACGGAAACATGTTTAATTCACTCCGACAGTGGACACATTGCTTCCATAATGCTACAATTACAAGTAACAAATTCTACGCTTTCTTGGGAATAAACATTTTTATTATTATGTTTAATTTTTGTTTTTGTTTTTGTTGCTTTTTATTTTTATTTTTTTTTTTTTATCATTTTAGTATCTTTTTATTTTGAATCTTTTCCCCTTTTAGTATTTATGGTTCGTTTATCTTGAAAATTTAAATTATCGCTAAAAGATTTTAATCAACGTTTGTGATACTGATGATGATGATGATGATGATGAGATGATACTAATATGTTATGTAGGTACTCATATATGTACGTACATATACAATAATATGTAATAAAATGTTTTTTTTTAAAACGATTTGATCATCATTAGAATTCGAATTAAACAATATATTATTATTATTATTTTATGTACATATTACTAAAATAGTTGTCTTTTGTATTTAAATTGTATTTTAAATCACTAATTTGTTTTTATTGTAATTTGCTCTAGAATCATTTAATTATATTATTAGATAGTAACAAAACAAATATACATGTATCTATAGGCATGAGTTTGATTCATTTTGTAGATAAAAACATAAAAAAAATTAAAAAATTTTTTTTTTTTATAAAGGAATAAAAAAAAACCTTTAACTATATAATTAAATTAATTATAACGATAATTTTAAATTAACGTGTAAATGATAGCTTAAATACTGAATTAAATGGAGGGGAAAAAAAATAAAGATGGTAGAAAAAAAAATAATCATAAAAGAAAGAAGGTAAGTAGAAATGTAATTTAATAAGATCATTTTGATAAAAATGAGATGAAACCTGTAATTTAAATAACAAATTATGTTTTTAACTCATATTATACACGTTCGAGTTATTTGTTTTTTTCTCATACGTACTTTTTTTTTAATGAATTCAAATACAGAACAGATTTTTTTTTTGTTTTGTCATAATAAAAATTAATAGTTATAATTGCAATGAATTATTTATTAATTTATGAATGATTAGTCATTTTTTATATCTTAATGAAAGTAGATATTTTTTAAAATTATAGATTTTTTGACATACATATAAAATTTAAAAAAAATTTTTACACTTACCGTCCATCGAAATGTAAAAGGAAGCACAATTGATCCAACTTCGGGATCACTTAAAACAAAACTAGAACCACCAAGTATTTCAGTACTTGCATTTCCAAAGGAACATCCATTTAAAATTCCTTGTTCTGAAGGTATTGAACTTTGATACTCTTTTAAACACAGCCTAAATGCAGTTGAACATGGAGGACAACCTAAAATTATTTTAAAAAAAAGAGAAAAATGATGTGAATAAATTAAATTTATCATTTTTAATTAATTTAATTTTGTTATTTAGTTCATTAGGAGTGAAAATTATTCATTGGAAGTCTTTGAACAGTGATTTGTCTGCTGGTGTTTTATGAGAACGGGTTATGGTACTCAAAGCCGAAATTTTCAAAAACAATAAGAGAATCTTAACAATATTTAATTATAGTGTATAGTTTTAAGAAATCCTTAGAGAATAATTATGACTTTCGGTATTATTTGGGGTACTAAAATGAATTTGCCACCTTTATAATTCCTGCTTTTCCGCCTTCACGAGGTGATATTGATAACCTTTAAGAAATATAAGATAATCATATCTTGTGAAATTTAAGAGTACAAAAGAGAAAAGCTAAAGGTTAGCTCGGTTCCAGGATAACAACCTGGTCCCAGAAAATTAAGTTTAAGAAGAACGACTTAAGTTCAAAAATAAAGATAAAATTTACATATTTTTAATTTTTAAAAATTTGACCGATACGAAAATTAATCTAAAATTTATAGAAGAAAAAAAAAAAATAAGAAAAAGGATTACATACCTGTAGTTTTTGCACTTCTTATTTCTAAAGGAACACCACAACAATAACCAGATAATAGATGACTATTTGTGTTTGATATTTCTAAAATTTGCAATTCAAAATTTCCTGCTGTAAAAACCTGAAACGAAAAAAAAAAGAAAAGCCAAAAATACAGTTAGAAAGAAAATTTAAAAAAATATATATATTATATATCATTTATCCTAGCATTCTTCTTCTTTATTATTATTAAATAAAAAAAACAAAAACAAAAGGAAATCAAGTAACAAAAAAAAAAAAATTTTAAAAAAAATATAAAAGAAAGATTAGGTAAAACTAAAAGAATCAATTTAATGCTTAATTACAATTATCCATAAAAGCTAAAAATAATAATATTATTATAGGAAAAAAGGTAAATGATGTACAACAATACCTGTATATATGAATGTATGAATGTTGTTATGTATGTATAAGTATAGAAAAAAAAAAATTTTATTTTCATTTGAAACATTAACAGAGAGAAAAAAAAAATAAAATAAAATAAAATGAACAATTCGTTTTGCTACAACAAATTAGCGTTAAGTGGAAAATAGTTGAACAAATTGTTGTGGTTCTTTTTCCACTTTTGATTAAACAATTTCTTCATTCGGAATGGATTTTTTTTTTTTTTTTTTTTTACAAAAGAATGGTAAGCAAGGTAGTCTGATAAGTGTAATATGAATGTACACAAATGTAGAAATGAAAAAAAAAAAATGAAATAAAAAAAAAAAAATAATAATAATAATAATACGGATACTTTGTTGTAAAATATAAGCATTTTTTATATTATACTTACTCATATGTATATTATATAGAAAGTTTAATATGTATATATGTACATCCATAAATAATTTCATGGCGAATTGTTTGGCAATTATTATATAGCAAGTGTTCTATTGCAGTAACATTTAGTTTACTTACATATATACTTTATATAATGCATAACTTTAAAAGATGCATATTTTTTGTATATTATATATTATATTCATACAGATACATAACTATATATGTACATATAACAGAAAGAATCAGTAAAAATTATTCGATGCACTTTGTAATTAAATTTTATAATATTGCACATCGGAATACTTTCTAAAGATTCATGTTATAAAGAAAATAGAGTTCAGATGTAATTTGATAGATCGTAAAGGTGCAATATTTATGATATAGATATATGAATATACTCGTATGTATCTATATGGAATTTTTTTTTTTTTTTTTTATAAATTGATATGAAAAGCATAAATATGATGGTTCAAGCATAAACAAAAAAAAAAGAACCATAATACCAAATGAAAGAAGGATTTTTTTAAAAAAAACTTTAAACTCAAGGAGGTTTTATGAACACGACGTGATTATTGTTTTTTTTTTTTTTCTTCTGTGATATGGTTATAGTTACATACATACATAGTTTCATATACATAAGTATAAATATAATATACCAGAAAATAAAAAAAAAAACAGTAAAGACGAGAAAAAAAAAATTTGTTAAGTTTATGATATGCACGAAATTAAGCATTAATGGCTTTTTTATGGGAAATAAAAATTTTAATTTCTATTTTTTAATTTAAGATTTTTAACAATAACATCGGTTTCATTTATTTTATTATAATAATGATCGTATATATATATACATATTGTCCTTAGCATATTAATTACACGATAAATCTATTCGAATCAATATAAAGATATTAGAAAAAAAAAAAAATTGTTTTTTTTTTCTATGATTTTTTTTTTTTTTTTTTTTTTTTAAATAGAAAAATTTATGGTTAAATTTTGTTTGAATTAAAATGAATCAAATTGCAATTAGATTGTAATTTAATAATTTATTAATTCGAATTAATTATATTACAATTAAATTATATTTTTATTATAAAGTTTTTTTTTTTTTTTTTTTAGAAGCTATTGAAATGTATTAAAAGAAGAAAAAAAATACGAGAATGATATGAATGGAGTTTATTATGTAATTTTTGGTTAAGGATATTAAAAATTAATTTTTTTTTTTTGATATGCATGTCGTTACATCATTAAAATAAAATTTGTTACTCTTGAGTTAGAGGATTTACAACATAAATAATTTTTTATTATTATAAAGGATTTGAGTGTTGAAAATTTGAATTAGTCGAGAGTATATCGAAGGGCTGATAATAAAGGTGTGGTATTTGAAGCAATCAAATTTATATAATTTAATTCGGATATAAAAAATGTCTTGTTTTTTTTTTTTTTTTTTTTTTTTTTTTTTGGATTATGACCTTTAGTGATGAACAAATATGAGTTTCAAAAGGATATTCGTGTTCTTTTTAAATTAGAGATTTTTCAGTGATTAGTGTAGAATATTATTTATATTTTGTACTTAAAGTGAAAAAGTTGCATGGCGCAATCTTAACACACACAAGCAATGCATTGAAAGGATCATGATTTGACAAAGAATGACTTATGAAATTTATGAAGAAAGTGTGATAAAAAATATGCAATGTTTGCTTAAAAAGAATTTGAAAAGATAATTAAAAAATTCAAGATTTAGAATTAGATTTTAGAAATAAGAAATATGGTGGCCTAGAGGCAGATTGTTAAAAAGGACATATCTCATATTTGGACTGTTGTACAGGTGATGATGATGAATACGCTTGACTGTCAAGAAAAACGTCACACAGAATCAATAATATGCGTCAACGTAAATACGAATTACTTCTTTATATCATTACTTGTCATTAAATTCGAATTTCACTTAGTCTAAAATTAGAAAAAAAAAAAAAAACTAATCCGTATGAAAATCTTGAAAACTAGAAAATAGTTTGAGTTACGTTAAAATAAATGATTTCACATACTTGAAGAAAAAAAATAAATAAAACACGTATTAAAATGCAAAAGGTAAAATAATCAGATTAATATATACAGTAAAATTTTCTCATTACAGATTTATTCATGATCATTGTCTTTTCCTTTCTTTTTGTATTTTCTTTTTCATTTTTATTAAAAAAAAAATATAAAAAAAAATTTTTCTTTCCAATCAGACCAGTCCAAAGAGTCAGAGCGCATCCACAACCAGCAGTTCTTTAAACATCACCTGTGAAATCGAAGATCAAAATTGATGAACGCAGAAGAGTTGAACAAAAATGAAAAAAAAAAAACAAAAAAAAAATAAAAAGAACTGGTTTTTCGATTTTAAGAAGTATTTCATGCTACGTTAGTGATTATTGCTTTTTTCCTTATAATGTGTGTGTGTTTTTTTTTTATCTGTTACTTGTTTTTATTATTTTTGTTATTTTTATAGGAATTCTTAATTTTGTGTTTTTTTTTTTAGGTTTTATAGGCTTTAAGACTAAAAATATAAGATTTTCAGTGGATCTCTTCATCTTTTGAAAGCTTTAATCAATATAATTATGTATTTTTGATTTTTGACTTCTTTAGATTAAAATCTAGGGTGTTTTTTCAGTAAACATGATTGAAATTATCCTTTAATCTTATTGAAAAAAAAAAAAAAAACAAGTACTTGGATCAATTTTGCATAATTAAAAAAACCAAAATTTCATTTCACATGAAAATCATATGAATTTTCATTTTTTTTTTTTTTATGACATAAATAATTAAGTTGCTCTTTTTAAAAGTAAGTTGAATTTATTAACAAAAATATTAAACTGTTACAATTCCATGCAATTCTTGTATCTGTTTAGTATAGTGGAAAGAATCATATGAACTTATGAAGAACACACACAACATGTTTGCATCAAATCAATGCAATATAACGTAAAGAAAACGTTGCAATTTCTTTTTGTATTCTTCTTTTCTGCATATAAGAGCTAGTTTACATCATGTATTTTCTGTGAAACGGTGTAACAAAAAACTTTATATGAAAAAAAAAAAGGTTATAAAATCTGCAGCTTATTTTTGTTTTTTGTTTTCTTAAAATATGAATTTTCAAGATAATCATGCAGTACAAAGACATCACATATGTAAAACTCTATTTAAAACATTTAACAACAATGTTTATAAAACATCTTTAAAGTATACAAACTCACATATACATACTTATATAGGTATCAAAAACAACAAAAAATGAGGTGTATTTCACGATTTCACGCAGAACTACTTAAATAGTTTCTAAAATTTTGTTATTTGTTTGTCGGCAGAAGCATAAAATATGAGATTTACATTAAGTAAAAGAATATAAGTGCCTATAAATAATATACATACATAAATATACGAGTATATTGAAAAAAAAAAATAATATACATATGAGTACTACATATATATTGGTAATGATAGAGTATCTTAAATGGAAGAGAACAGATTTTACTAATCAAGGATCAGATTTAATAATATTTTTTTTTTCCATAAAAAAACGTAAGAAAATTTCAAGCTGATTGTATTGAAAAATAACAACAACAATAAATGGAATTTTAAACGATAAAAATAAATTAAGCGAAATGAAAACCGTTGTAGGTACTTTATAATCCTTGAACAGTGTGATGTGGAACATTTTAAAAATTTTATAAGATCCTTTTTCGTGTTTTTTTCTAAAAATCTGAGATGAAATCTTGAAATTTTCGAATATTTAATTTTTACAAGTTTGTGAAATGATTTTTTGAAATTTGTTGAAAGTCATTAACATGATTACATTCAATCATAACTACTTTATTTTTGCAATTTGTATTACAGAATTAGGACAGCAAAAAAAAAGGTTTCATGGAGGTTTTCTTTCAGTCAACAACTATTTTTTAAACCTTCACTGAGAAGAGTTTTCGAACTTAATAAAGAAAAAAAAAAATTAATAAGAATTGAAAAAACGTAATTTCGGTGGTATTTAAAAAAAATTTTTAGGTGTCCTGTTCACATTTGTGTTTTATATTGAAATCTTTAAAAAAATGAAGAATATATGTATTTTGATTTAATTTTTTTATTGAAAATTTCACTGTCTGAGTTTCGAAAAAAAATAAATAATAATAATGTAATTGAACGGATTTTTACTAAATAAGGCTTAATCTTTAGAATTTCGAATTACGAATATGAATTAATTTGAAATGATCCTTTTCGAAGTTAAAAACACAAAAGTACCAGAATAAATACATTGTATACATTGTAAAGGTCATAAAATGTCAGAATTGTCAGACAGTGATTCTTCTTCATCCTTGATACAAAATCGATTCACACAATATATTTTTTTTTTTAAAAATGTGTCTTGCAAAAAAAAAAAAAAAAAATTTGAGTTAAAAGTATCCAACTCAAAGTTAAATCAAGTTAAGTTCAAATCAAAATTTACAAAGTCAAAAAAAAAAGCCCTATACGTTGTGTTACAATGAATTATTTCAACAATTTGATTAATCCACTACCGAAAATGATCATCTTCATATCAATCTTTTTTTTTTTTTTCTTATTTATTTATTTTCTAAAAAAAAAATAAAAAAAAACACATACACACTTTATAAATGTTTTACCTGTTGCATATTATAGCTACATAATATTACATGCATTTTTTCTCTCTTATCTTTCATATAAATTTTATTTTCTTCTTCTTTTTATCATTATTTTTCTTTATTTTATTTTTTTTATTTTTTTTCGATTTTTCTTTTTTTTTTTTTTGTGTGTCTGATTTTCTAAAGATCTTGTCAAGATTTTTTGTTGTTGTTTTGTTTTTTGTTTTTTTTACTTTTTGTTTTGATTCATGACTAAATTTTCTTGACGGAACATTTATATACCTTCGTACTTTTGCCTTTAAATACCTATAGGTTGTTTTATTTTATAAAGCGTTTACCTTAATTTTTTATTTTTTATTTTTTTAAATTTTTTTTTTCTTTTTTCTTGTTAAATCGTTATCTTTTTATTTATTTATTATTATTTTGTTGTTTTGTTTTATTTTGTTTTTTTTTTTGTTTTTTGGTTTTGTTAAAGAGTTATTTTGCTTTGGTTTCTTATAGAGGGTGTTTTTTTTTTTTGTCCTGTGTATTTTTGTGTTTTATGTTATCTGATCTATAAACAAAAGTTTTGATGACTTTTAATTTAAAGCAATCTGTAAAATTTAACTTTTAATTTGAATAAAAACCTATAATTTACCAACACTCTAATTTTTTATTTTATTTTTTTTTTTTTTTTGATTAAATTTGTGCAAAAGGTAATACGTGAAATTTTTGTGCATTTTTATTTGTTGTTCTTGATATGTGTATTTTTTCATATCATAATTTAAATCATTCAAAGAGAAAATTAAAAGATTAAAAGATGTATTTTTTTTTTTTTTTTTAAATTGGATTTTTTTAAATAATGAGGATTCGGAAATACGAACGATTTCACAGGAATAGTTATTGTTTTTAAAGTTTTAGTGATTTGTTTTACATAGATTCTTGATGGAGTTGTTAGTAGGTTTTCAATTGCTTTTTTGTTATTTCAAAAATGTTTTGATAGTTTCTACAAAAAAGAATTTTTACATCGTGACAATTTAGGATAAGCTCTATAAAATGTAATGGTATCGTTCTAAATACAAAAACGGTATTTAAAACTCAAAAGAAAAATTTATTCAATCAAAAGTCAATTTGAACTTAAAATGCACTAACATGTAGGTAACATCTATCAATCGTCATAATTAGACTTTGTACGAAATTATAGCATTTGTTCTAACCCAACTATTTTTTTTTTTAAATATTTCTCAACAAACATTTATTTTTTTCCTTTAAAAATTTCTTGTGATTTCCTTTCATTCAACTTCTTGTACTCGTATATGGTAAATTGTTCTGTTCTCAGTTAAAAAGGATTCATTGTTTTCACGTATCACTCTGTTTCCTTAGACATTAGTAATCCTGACCTATATTATATAATCTTATAGTGTTTTCTGGTCTGGTGTTTTTTTTTTATTCAGTTCTATGATTTTTACAGTGGCCTCTTTGGACAGATTTTTTTATGTCTGTAATGTCTTCTTATAACCTAAAAATTAATGTTTTACTGAGTAATTTAGATCTATAATATGGAAATTTCTGAGTCTAATCAGAAATTCAATAGTTTATTCCCCTGAGGGTCCAGATAGCCTAATTTTAATTTTACATTATTCACACAGACATCAGTTTTTTGTTTATATATACATTTCAGATTCATCAAATGCATTTTCCGGATGTTAAATTTAGTGGCTATTTCAAACTTCCTTCCTAATTCGTACGAAAAATTGTTTATCACAATGAAATTTGGGATTCATATATGATTATTTCTAGTTTTAGAATTTTTGTATTTGTATTATTTTCGAAGCATACCATTTATTTGATAACAGAAGACTCTAATCAATGACATGAGGTCTTAAAAAATAAGGAAATTGAAAAAAAAAAAACATTTTAGAAGAGTTTTTTGGAATACTTTTTTAGGATGAATTTTTAATGAAAGAAAAAAAAAGGCTTTGTCTAGTTTGAAGTTTTTGAAAAATCAAGAAAATCTTTCAATTTGAAAACAAAAGATTGTAGAAGTGTTGTGAATTTACCTTATGAACTAAATTGAATAAGACAAAAGCGACTATGTACACAAAGTCGCTTTGTCCCATTATATTCCTCCGTGAACGTTTAGCCAACATTTAAGTACTCCAAAAATAGTAATAATCCTAGAATATGTTTAATCTTTTTTGAAATCATATGGATGCTTAATAATGAATAATTATTACACGGTCACTTGTAATAATATATATGATGAAATTCGAGTTCTAAAAAAAACTATTACATTAAAACACATTGTATATGAAAATAAAATTATTCATTATGCAAATTGCAACACAGAATTAAATAAAAATTTTAATAAACACATTTTCTTCTTTGAAATTTATGCTTTTTTTTTTTTTTTTATTATTTTTCTTTAAATAAAAATTTATTTTTATACTTTTTTTCTTTATTATTTTATTTTTTTTGAAATAACACTTTATTTTCTGTAAAATTCTCACATTTCTTTTCACAATATTATAAACCACATCCTATTTTTCATTACTCTATTTTGTAGCTGTTTATTATTACACCATCAAGTCAGGTAATCCTTTTGTGTTGAACAGGTGCAATAGCATTTTAATCCAGAAAAAAAAATAAAAACACATAAAATGACAGTGGTTTCAATTTACACTTTACAATATCTTACACACATTTAAAAAAAAAAAACAAAAAAAAAACACATAAATAATACAAAGGAAACGAACTGATAAGCATTATTTTTATTGCCTTTTTTTTTTTAAAAAAAATATCTTCTTTCAACTGACTTTTAACTTTTGAGTTTCTAAACTCTAAAACACAAAAATTGTAAAATCCCTCTTTAATGGACTAAAAACTGACTCCAATATTACAAAATTACAGAAATTTATGCAATTTTTTTTTTTCGGTTTTTTAAATTACAAAAGAAAGGGTTAATTTCAAGTAAGAATTCAGTAACTTAATTAACTTGATACGAGATCTCTTAAATGGCTTTCGGATAAATTTTAATTTTCATTTTCCTTTAAAAAAATATTGAAATTTTTTCTTTTTAAATTAACGATCACTATTTAATTTTATTTATAAAAAAAAAAAAAGTTTTAAATAAATTTTAAATAATCGTTAAGAATTAATCAATTATTCACATAATATAACTTAACCGGGTGTTAATTGCGTACGCGGAAGTCATAATTATGTCCACAGGATTATCATTTAAGGACGAGTCACGTTTTAATAAACAAAAAAGTATAAAACGAGTTAAAGCAAAAAAAAAAAAAAACAATTTGTTTTACAGAAGCAAAATAGGTGCTATTTAACCAGCAGGTGAAATTTACACGCGCGCTTCACAAATTAGATATCAACCAAACCAGTGACAATGAGAAACTGCCCGACTAAGTCCTCCGGCAAGACCTCAGGGTTTGGGCGGAGCGCGATAGCCACTGTTTTTCGATAATTTTTTTTGCTTCCGGCAGAACAACAGAATGAGATCATTATATTTGTAAAATCATAATCTTATTGGTTACTAGCTATTTGAATTTTTCAACTCAATTTAAACCGTTTCAAAATTTTCAAAAGAGAAATAAAGTATCTGTGCTTGTGTTATGTGTATAAGATTTTGATGAGGGAAAAAATAGATACATACAAGAAATATTAAGTAGTATTCTTCCGAAAATGTATACGTTACAGTTTTTTAACGATGTATTGTTACAACTTCACTGGCGGCCAAAACGTCCGTTCAAAGATGTAAGAACTATTGAAGATCTCCGGAAAAGTTATAAATGTATATTTTACAAAAAAAGGTTTGTATAATTTCCGACGCCATAATAGTTTTAGGTGATTGTCACCAGATTTTCGAAGATTTCGAGTGAGTTAAGTTCAATGAAATTTAGCTCAATTTTTTTCAGACAAATAAAATTAAAAGTTCAATCATTAAAATAATGGTTTTTCAATTTTTTATTTTGCCAAAACTATAATTTAGAACTCCCAAGATTTGTTGACAAAATCACTTAACATTTTAAGAAGACCTAGTTGAAATGTTGTTGAAGTTTAATGTTCTTTAGCAGTTTTTTAAGGTCAATTAGGTTCTGGAAGTTAAATATGACTCTCAAAAATGTTTCCGAAAATTTTGTAAGGTTATTCTTTCATTCTTCAATGAACTATTTCACGTGTAAAGTAATGTTTTTTATAAATAGTAATACATTTGAAGAAAATTCGTCTTTGTTTTCAGAAGAACAGCCTACCATCGCCACAGAGTGAACAAATATGTACATACATATATTGCAGACTGTAGTTTAATTTCAGTGCAAATCGGAATCGGAATATCAAGTAAATCATACAACTTTCAACTTCCAAGTGCTAGTAGAAAACACGATCGAAAAATAAAGAGAAATATCCAACACTTAAGAGATGCTAAAGAGTTCAAAGAGAAAATAAAAGAGAAAAATATATGAAAGAAATTCGAACGGAATTTAAATAATTATAACTTTTGGAAAAGTATATGTGTGTAAAATTATATAACATAATTTTTATTTTTTTTTGTTGAATGAAAATATAACAAACAAATAGTTCGATTTATTGTGCAAGTGGATGGAATTATTAATGCATTTCCTGTTGGTCTAGTAAACTACATAAGATTTTTTTTTTTTCAAACAAAAAAAACTATCAAGTGAATTACAGCATTATTGGTTTGAAATTTGTGGGTAATATCTTGCTGTAGGGAAAGATACAGTTTTTCTAAGGGATTGGGATTATATTTTATTGATTTGTATATCATATACTCAGCATGTGTGTATATTGAAGGAGTATATTCGTTATCCCTTCGAAAAAATATTTGATTGTGGTAACTGGTAATTGTAATCATATTATAAGGGGTTAATAGAAATGAATCGTAACATCTGATCCTTTTATGATACGATTATTAGGCAATTGTTAAATATGTATCTAATTTTGTTGTTGTTATCTTTGAATACTTCTTTGAAAATTTGGTGATATTTAAGGGATTAAATTGCACTTGAAAATGCGTATTATGTATTTAAAAAAAAAAAAACAGGGGGAAAATCAAAAGGAAAATCACAATTGGTGACGATCAGTCAACAAGTAAAACGCCCAGATGTGCAAAAAAAAATCTTTACTTTAAAATTAAATATTTATAAGTGTATTGATTTAGTGTAGTAGAATTGAAAGGTATCCAGTCTGATATAATTTTTGTTAGATTTATTCGGTATTATTGGATAATTTTAATACAATTATGATATTAGCCTACTTATAAATTTGTAATTTTATCGGGTTTTTAAGATTTTTAAGTGGCATTTATTTGGGAAAAATTATAATTGAGAACATTAGAGAACAAAGGACTTTGGTACAATTTTCTTTCGAATTTTATGATTTAGTTGGAGTCAAAAGTTTTAAAGAAATTTTTAACTGCATAATTCTCACAAGCAGAATAAATTTGCAGTATCATTAATTTTATTATTTAAAAAGAAGTAAGGTCGGGTAGCGTGGAATGTTTCATGGTTTAGGTTTCGGACTTTTAATAATTATTGTGAACGGGTTGAGAGCGTTTGAGCAAGTTTGAGTTTTTTTTTTTTAAAACTACATATCCTTTGGAAGAATCACTCATCCATTTTACCTACTCCTCTAACTCCTCCTTGTCATTTTTGTTTTAGTTTTTTCTATTGATTTCAGCTTCAAATCTAAATAATATCTGTTCAGAATTCGTCCGAATCCTTTTTAAACAAAGGGTTCACATTACCTTATTTCACTCTATATCATCCGCCCTTTATTAATTCATTTTTTTTTTTCAAAACTTTTTTCTTGTACTAATTTTTAGCTTCACATTTATTCAGGTATCACGATAATAATATTTTTCCCGTGTTCATTTATTTTTATTTTTTTTTCATTTTTGTTGTTGTTGTTCTGTGTTATAAATCAATGTAGACATAAAGGATAAAAATTGAAAAAAAAAAATCTCTATAAGAAATTGTAAAGTACAATTTGTGTATTGAAGTTTTAAGTAATTCAATAAAATTTAATTACTAATTAAAAAGACAAAAAGTAGTTAAACATTCTGAATAATTCATGTCGTTTTAATTTTACACTTTTCAACACATACACTCACTATATATAAACATTTAATATGAAAATGGCTAATGAATTATTATCACAACAAGATCGATTGTGTTCTAAAAAAAAGTAATATAATTTATGAAGTTTAATTATGTTTTTTAGTTTTTTTTTTTTGTCATTGTATTTTTTGTGTTTGTGCGTTTTGTTTAAATATTTAAAAAGATATAAATAAAAATAATAAAAATTTAACAAGCTTGGTTTTTAATGAAAATATAACATAAAAAAAAAACATGCTCGATGTACATATTATGTACATATATGTATGTACAAGGTTACAATTCAACACATGTACAGGATGTTTAGCAAAACATGATGGATCTCTGAGAACCGGGTTATAAGAAATGTAATACATTTTTTTTATTAATTGAATAATTTTCTTTACCCCTTTATGGAATAAAGATACATACTCATTGTGTGATAAAGAAATAAAATGATTAATTTAGCAATTAAAAATATCATAAAAAATTTTTGTATACTAGATTGATATCAATTTTAAATATTTTAATAAAAAGTATCTTTTTTTTCCTGTCCTTTTTTAAAAGCTTCACGTTAAATCTTCTATACGAATATGAGCTGTTCTTTGTTCAGAATTTGTTTTTTTTTTCTTAATTTATTTATTAATTTGATCGAAATTCAATATCTAGCTTTTTTGTTTTTTTTTTTTTTTCTTGAAAGTTTAAATTTATTACTTTTGCATTTTGCAAATATATCCATATTTTTGTATCTTTATTTCACAACATATAGTAATACAAAAAAAACAAATAAAAAGATAAATTTCGTTCATAAAACATAAAATGTATTAAAATGTTTGAACTACCAATTTTTTAAATTGTTATCTTTATTTTTACTTTTTATTTTATTCTATCAATCATAAAATTTGAAACTGTTGATATAAAATGAACAACAAAAGAATAATTTTATTTTTTTTTTTTCTTGCAAAGAATTGTATAAAAAATATGACTTCAATGAACGTTTTGACAGATACTCAATTCTCATATTTAAAAAAAAAAAAAAAAAAAAAAAAACAACAACTAATTGGTTACTGTTGCAAACCAGTTTTGTTTTTTTTTTCTTTAAAGTCTTAAATTTACCTCTTTTTATGCAGATCAACACAAATAAAAATATAATAAAAAAATAAAACATTTTAACAAAAGAGTTTTCTATCGTGATATCATAATCATAAGTTTTGCAAAAGATGTCATCCTTTCACTTTAAAAAAAGATATTTTATAATAATTTATTTTCTCACGATATTTAAAAGAGAAAAAAAAAACAGCACATACAATATAAAGCATTTATAATCAGCATTTTTATTATTATTTTTTTTATTTTTTGGAATGTAATAAAAAAGATAGAATTTCATCGAATTCACTTATCATATTTAACATGGTATTTATCCAAATTTTGTGATGCATATTTAAATATGTTTGTACGTATCTGTTGTATGAATTAATTTTATATCGGATCTGATAAAACGTTTCCTTACATGTTTTTGACACTTTCTTAAAAAAATATATAAATGGATTCTAATCATTTAAAATAATAAAAAAAAAAAAAGATAAAGAAGAAAAAATTTTTATCTTTGCCAAAAATTTATGTAGGCGAAAACAAAAGTTACCATATGAGCAATTCCATTCGTTATTAACTGGTATTTTCAGGACTAATTTGACGCATTTGTAAAAGAAATTTAACATTTAAAAAATTCCAAAATTCTGATTAAATTTTTATTTAAGTTGTAAAAACAATACAAGGTAATGTGCTTTCAGAATTTTTTTGTATTGTTTTCCACGCGAAATATTAATTATTTTTCATATCCTCGCACCATGCTATGAATTTGTTTTCTGCGAAAGACTTTGTGTTTATTGATACTATCTTCTACTGCGGTTAGTAAACCAATTTTCAACAAAATTGTCAAGGCCGATACATCCTGTTCCAAGCCCTGACCTTAATAGGATACATGTCCTACACTTTCACTCAATTTCAACCCCGACCCTTGCTAATATCATTTTGAACGCTACCCAAGCATCTCGCTTTTGGTTTTCCTTTCCTTTCCAGTCACTCTACTAAACACAATCTTTTTCACTGGATTTTTGTTTCTTTCGAGAGTATCAGGATTCACCACCCAGATAAGTGGACATCAATGACACTAGACCTTGATTTAAAGAGGTGAAAGTCTCCTTTGGTTTTGTAGTTATGAATTTCAATTTTTTTTTTTAAATTCTGTACTCTATACGAAAACACCGAAAATAAGTACGACAAAAATTACGAAAATGTTTACACTTCATTGACGCCCATCGAAATCAACAGAACAAATATCAGATGTAAAGTAGGACTAAAAGATAATTTAGATTCGATTATTTTTTTTAGATTATTATCCGGCCATTATAATGTTTTTTTTATATTTTTTGAATTTTTTATTATTATTACAATTTTTTGCTGCTGTTCGTTAGTTTTTTATTTTTTTCAAATCCTGTATTCATTCGAAGTGAAATTAATTATGTCAGATGTTATACTCGTAAATATGACCTTTTGTTCAAGATACATACAATAAAATATCATCAAAAAGCTATGTTGTTTTTTTTTCTATTAAGCTAGATCTTTTTTTTTATAGTAAGAAGTAAAAAATATAAAACAAGTGCAATTTAACATTGAAAAAAAAAAAAAAAAAAAAAAAAAAAAAAAAATTTATTACAATTTGTGATGTTACACTTGCGTTATAAATTTTTGAGGTTAATAATGAGGGTTGACATTATAAAATATCTACATATATGATATTATAAAAAAAAAAAAAAAAGAATGCGTTCCGGATAATTTAAAATGAAGTTAAAAAAAAAATTATTATATCCTTTTATTGATATTTAAAATTATATCTAGGGTAAGTAATCCCTTGTGAACTGTTAAACATTTTATACATGTGGTCGAATTTATTGGGTATGAGAGAAGGGTCAACTGTTACAAATATAAAATAGAAAAAACTGATCTAGAGATACTTCAAATTTTTTTCTTCTGTTTAGTAGGTTTTTGTCTTGTTTTTTTTTTTTTTTGATAAAACGTGTTCGAAACTATTTGAAAAGAAATAGATAATGTATAGGAAACAAAAAATATTGTTAGAAGAACAACAGTATTTCGAAGTACTGTCTGAAAGTTAAGGCCCATACAAAATAAACCGTTTTTATTAATTCAGATAGAATTTGATTAGATTCGAATTATTTTTCTAAATGTAAAAAAAGCAGAAAAAATTAAGAGAATGGGACATTGACAGAGATAAATTTTATTGTCATTCATTTCAAGATTCAATGTTTTAAAAAATGAATTAGTTTTGAAACAAATGAAATCTTGAAGTATACATGGACGTGTTGATTACTGATAAATTATAAAGATACAACTTAAGTTTTCTTTTTCATAATATAAATTTATTCATTTTTACGAAATATGTTTTGCGTGTAAAAACAAATTGGACAGTATGAAACATCGTAAGAAAATTTTTAAGAAATTTATATTATGGTTAGCGACTTCGAAATGCTGCAATTTTATTTTTCGTACATCATGACACTAAAATACTTGTGAACGAATCTAGAGTACTTATTTTCAAAAGTCTTAAGCTGAATTTCACACAATGATTTTATCGTACTAATATTTTTAAAAATGTTCATAATTAAACAACTTTCAGTTTTTTTATTGTAATTCATAGATACTAATTATATTGAAAAAGATATCATCAGAAGAAGCAACAGATATGTATATCTTCTACAAAAAATGAAAGATACAATTTTTCAATGTGTAAAAAGATGAAATGATTGATAGGAAGGTAATATATTATATTTTTTGAAATAAATTGTTGTTTAAATTTAAATTTATATTCATAAAATAGTAGTTTATCTGTCGTTAATAATTCTCTTTAAAATAGATAGATTTAAAACTAAAACACTCTAGGATATATGTTTTTGAATATCTTGTTGGTTTATTCAAGAAGAATATGAAAAATAAAAATGTATATTTGATTCATTTTAATGATAACTAATTCAGCGGCAACAATTTAAGATTATTTATCATCAAAAACTATTAAAAAAATCTACATAAAATGATAATATTTTTAAAATATTTTAAATTCTCTCATCTACATACTGATTCTTGGCTTAATGGTTTTATATATTTTTATAAACACAAAAAAGAAATCAAATAAAAAATTTTGCAAGTGTAAGATTGCAAAAAAAAAAAAAAAAAACAAAAAAAAAAAATTAAAAAAAATTCCAGTAATAAAAATTCATTTTTATTTATAAATAAAATACAATTTTTTTTTTTTTTGGAGAAAAAGTTTTTAACAAACAATATACAAGATATAATTTTGATAAAAATTGAATACTGTTTTCTTCACTTAATTGAGTAGTAAATTAATCATTTCAAATTGAAAAATATAATAATATTACCAAAAAAAAAAAACAATTCTATCTCATTATGATAAGACTTACAAACGGATAAGTATTTTTTTTTTGGTTTTTTTTTTATTTATTAAAAGAATTTAAATTCTTTTTTATTTTAAATTTAAAAAAAAAAAAATATTTTTCTTATCTTTTGTGTTGTTTTTATTTTTTTTTTTTGTCATGATTAAAATTTGACACATTTTTTTTTCTTTTTTTTTTCTTTTCATATTTTTTTTTTTTTTTTTTTGATAATGAAGTAACAATTTTGATATTTTATTGACATTCACCGAAAAAAGGAGGAAAACCCACGTATTAAAATACTGTAATTTATGTGTTCATTTTTTTTTTTTTTTTCTTCTTCTGATTCGTTTTCTGTATTGATGATTTGAAGAAAAATATAAAATGAAGAAATATGAAACTCAATTAAGAAATTTCTTCTTCAAAAAAAAAAAAAAAAAGAAAAAAATAATAAGATGTGAAAAATAAAAAAAAAGATTCATATATCGATTTTAATAATAAAAATAATAATTTTTTATAATTTATTTTTAACAATTTTAACACCATTTAATGTCAGCTTATTTAAAATGTACGAGTATCTTACAAAGAATGGAATATATAGAATAATTTTTTTTTTTTTTTTTGATAATAATGATAATAAAAAATGTTAAGAAACAAAAATTTGTAGTCTATTAATTTTGAAGGTGATGATAGATATATACATATATTTTTTTCTTTTTTGAAGTTAAAGTAGAAAGATACATTTTTATTTGGTGTATTTTTTTTTTTTTTTTTTTTGTCTTTATAAGTTTGTATTATTTAGTTTTTGTTATAGTTGATTTGATTCATGTATAGAAATATGTGGAGGTTTTTCAGAATGTTTCAATGAGAAATTGGTTATTTTACGAAGACATTTAAATATGACACATGACACAAATGGGGTGTTTAAAAGAATATATGGTGCAAAAGATAGCCTATATTAAAAAGATTTAAATTTGTATCATATTAGAAGTTAGGAAAAAAAAAAAAAAAATGTTGTATTTGTTAAATAATTTTTAGTAGAATGATTATTACTTTTATTTGATTGTACGTAGGTAGAATCTAGAAATAGAATAGTTTGATTAAAAATAAATTTTTAAACTATATACGAAGCATTGAATAGATTTGGTAAATTTACACAATACTCATATACATGCCACTAGTAAAAGTAAAAAAAAAAAAAAAGTATATTGGATTTTTTTTTTCATTTTATTATCCTGTAATTTTTTCAAATCAATATTCTTTAAATTTATTATTGTATTGGAAACCTTTCAAATAATTAATGAATACAAATCATTTCCGATTTACAAGTCATTCAATAAAAAAGTAAATAATTATTAACTTTTATTCGAACAATGTTTGTCATTTTTTATCCTTTTTATGAAGTCGATTGTATGGACAATAAAGTCCTTGTTAAAAATTTTTTTTTTTTTTTTTATAAATACTGTTTTAACATACTTATTTCTGGCATTAAAATATGACATAACTAGAAATCAAATGACAAACAATGAAATAGAAATAACAACTGTAAAAAAACTGCCACTTCATGGTAGTAGGTAAATCGACGTGTGTCCACACTCTGATTGACAATATAGCACTTTATTCACAAATTAAAAAAAAACAACAAAATACTGTAGTAGTCATTTACGTTCTGATAATAAATATCCTCAAACCATATGATTTTATTGATCATAAGAGAAAAAAAAAAAGAAGTGATTTCCATAAAAGTATATAAATTGAATTTAAATTCTAAACATTATGTTAGTTATTATTTAGATTTAATTCAGTTCACACTTTTTTTTTTAAATAAAAAAACAAAAAAAAAAACAAAGAATAACAACAAGGACGAAAAAAAAAACAGAAGAATGATTTCAATTAAAAAATCATCATTAAATAAAAAATTTGATAATTTTCAAAATTTTTTAATAATACCATGTCAAGTTTGTGGTGATCGTAGTTCTGGAAAACATTATGGAGCAATTTGTTGTGATGGTTGTTCATGTTTTTTTAAACGTAGTATACGTAAAAATTCAATTTATATATGTATATCTGGTAAAAAAAATTGTATTATTGATAAAATACGTAGAAATTGGTGTCCATATTGTCGTTTACAACGTTGTTTTATTGTTAATATGAATATTAATTCTGTACAAGAAGAAAGAGGACCACGTAAACAAAAAAAAATTATATTAAATGAAAAATTAAAATTTTATAAAAATCATTTATTAAATCATACAAAAAATTTACAAAATAAAATTTTAATACAAATTTTAATAACATGTTTAAAACAATCTAAACAAAATTGTAATTATTTTCGTTTAGTATCAACAAAACAAAAAATTGTAATTTTATTAAAAATTTGGATTGAATATTTTATATTATGTGCAGCATATTGGCCATTAGATATTAAAATGATCATTGAATATTATTCAGATATTAATTTTATGTTAATTTTTGATGAATTGAAAAATTTAAAATTAGATTTAATGGAATTATCATTTATGAAAGGTTTAATTTTATGTCGTAAAGGTAAAAAAAAAAAAAAAATGAATTTTTGTGTTTTCCTCTTATTATTAATTTTTTTTATCGATTTTTAAATTTTATTTTTCTTTTGTTTCTTGTGAACAGAATATGCGATCACAATTGAAAATTCAAAACAATTGGAAATTTTATCAGAAAATGCTATTTTTGGATTACGTCAGTATGCAATTGAACAAACAAATTGGAATAGATTTACATCAATTATGTTTGAATTTCGTAAAATTACAGCATTTCGAAGACATGAATATAAATTAGAGAAAAAATTCAATTTAATTATGGAAGAAATAATAAGATCTGTATATGAGAATGATGTTTAAAGTTTCATGGAGTTTTATTGAAAAAGTCCTTCTTTGGAACTGAAAAAAAAAAAAATAATAAATATAAAAATAATAAGAAAAAGGGTTTTATTTTTTATTGCTTATTTTGTTTTTGTTTTTTTTGTCTTTTTCAAGAAGAAAATTGTGTTAACACATAAGAATTTTTTTTTGTGCAATTTGTAAAAAATTATTGTGAAAAATTGTTAATTTTTTTTTTTTCTTAAATGGAATTTATGTAATATAGAATTTGCTGTGTTTAAACGAAATAGTTTTTTAAGAGCCGCATTCACCAATAAAATATTAATTTTTATCAAATTTTTGTTTTTCGTACAAAGACATAGGAGAACGATACCAGTAACCATAGCTCACCTCTGTCACAAAGTCATTACTATAACTTTGTGAATATCTTTTGTTAATTGAATTTTTTTTTTTCATTTTAAATTTGTAAATTAAATTTCTTGTTTAGGATACCAGTATATTTGTTGTAGTAATAAAGGGTATTAAAGCAAAAAAAAAAATAAGGATAACAAAGTTTTTTGTGTATCTGATTTTCAGACAGAGTTCATTCTAGAGGCACATTACTGATATCATTTCTCTGGTTTTAGCTTAAGTGAGAGTATTTTTAATCTGCCCTTTTTAATTCATTAAAAAAATTATTTAAATTCAAAACTAGTGAATACTTTCCTTAAAACAGGATTTTTTCCTTTTTTTGGAATAAATTTTTAAAATTTGATCTGAATAGTGTTTTTTTACATTTTAATGCCCTCATATTAAAAAAGTGTTGCATAAGTCTTTTCAAACTATCAGAACCTGAATTCACTTTGATATTAAGTCAATAATTTTCAATGTATCAATTGAATCTTTCAACAAATTAGCTTATCAATATTTGGCCCTCTAACGTCAACCTGAAATATGCAAAAAAGAAAAAGCTACATAAATCTTATCCTTTGGGTTCCATAAAAAATCATCTAAAGAATTTATAGTTTAATTAGTAAATTATGACCAGAACATTTGAAGTAAATAATCCTTAAAATAGAAAAAAAAAACAACAACTCCTTATTGATTTTAATATACAACAATGTAAAATTACATGAAATTCGTTTTTCTTGTTCATCTTCCTTCCACACACTTGTAATGTATACATACAAAAAAAAAAAAAAAATTATCACAAAAAAAAAAACTCTCCAACTTTAAAGATTAAATAATTTGTAATTATAACCAGATACATTGAATATATGTTATATGTACATATGCTCGTATACAAGCGGTATTATCATTAGTTTTTAAATTTTATTGCATTCAAAAAGTCAGTTACTGTACATAAATACCTGATGTGCAGACAGAAAGATATATGACATTCAACAAGAAAATTTTTCTATATACAATGTTAATACATACGTATGAGTTAATATGATAATATATACTCATATACACATAGAAGAAAAAAAAAAAAAAAAAAAAAGAAAACAGAAAAAATAATAATAATACAATATAATATATGTACATTTGCAGCTTATCCATTATTTCATGGGATCGAAACGAATTTTGCAGTAAATGACCACTGATCTTCATGATCGTCTTAAAGGTAAAATAACATGTCAGAAATGATTATGAATTTCATATTTTATAGATCTCGGGAAATGATAATTTCAAGGTTCATGCTATTTTTTTTTTTTTTTTTTTTACTTATATAGAAGTTGCATACATACATATGTATGTATATAAACTGCATTTTAAGAAGTTGTTTTACAAGCTTGTATACATATAGTATATATTGATGATACAGAAAGATATTTTTATTTTTTTTATCGTTTTTTTTTTACAAATAAAATTACAGTCAATACTTTTAATTAAAATAATAATTTTCAATATTTTTTTTTTGTTTTGTTTTTGTATTAAAAAAATGGAAAAAAAAATATGAAAACTGTGTAGAGAGTTAGGTACTGAATATGAAAATAAGTATTTTTCTGAAAATTAGTTGTTTGGTATTTTTTTTTTTTTTTTTTTTTTTTTTTTGAAATAATTTTTTTTTCCGTTAAATTCATAACATTTTTATTTCGCACATTTATATATTTTCAATGTGATTTTAGCATCAAAGAACCGACAATTTTACAAGTTTTTACAATCTTTAATATTGATTAAAATTTTTCTCACGTTTAATGTTTCATTTCAAATGGTACATGAGCAGCATCAAATACTACTTTTATTTATTTTATTTATATATTTTTTTTTAAATCTAAAAATGTGACTATATTAACATATCATCAACTTCCTGTACTTGAATGTATCATACATACAGTACATTGTAAATATATAATGTACATCAATTAAATATGCAGATATAATAATGTAACGTAAGGTCTTAACCCTTCAAATGAGTTACAGAATACAAATTTATCTACTGGAATGTTTTTTATTTTGCTTTGTTTTTTGTTTTTTTTTTTTTTTTTTGTTTTTTTTTCAGAGAAAACTAGTAATTTTTTTTTGTTGTTGGTTTTTTTTACAACGAATTAAGATCGATTTTATTTGAAAACATTTTCTAATTTGCCTCGTTGTATAGAAAGCTTGAAGGGATACATTGAAAAAAGGATTCATTTGAATGTTTGAATTTTTTTCCTTTTCAGTCCATCTAACTTTTAGATATAGTACTTATATTTAATTGTCTTATTACTGTGATCCACGTACATGTATGATCTTTTGTAAGGTCTCATCAGTCCATAAAATGTTATAAAAATTTTCACAGGATCATAGGCAGATTTTTTGTTGAATCGAAAATATAGTTCTTTTGTAAAGCTTATAGAAATCATTTTGAAGAGCCAACAACAATATAGGATAATTCACTTTCACTTGAATTTGTTTTTCAAAATCTATACCATTTAAAAATTTCATTTATTCGCTTCATTTGTTATTAAAAAAAAAAAAAAGTTTCAATTGCATCGAAAGTGTATATGAAATATGCATGAGATAGACATAAGATACAAAATACATCCAATTGCTATGGTTATGCAGTATTTTTCTGTATTTTATCTTCCACGGAGATTAATCGTAAAAAAAAAAAGAAATTCAAACAAGTTCAGAACAAAAAAAAAAAACATTAATTTATATTCATAAAATTAAAATCAGTTTTTAATACCATATTTGATGATTTTATGCGCATTGAATTTATTTAAGAATCTTCAAGAAATTTATAATTTTAGTTAGTTAAAAATTTCAAACTAATTACTATGAAGTCGATTTTTTTGTGTTTTTTTTTTTTCAAAATTATTTTCGAAATATACATGTGTTTTTTATTACTTTACTGATTGTGATGAAAGATTTAACAGAAGGAGAAGATGCTTATATAATTAAGAAGATGAAAAGGTTTTAATATCTTTTATACGTTCATTCTTATAATTCTGAATTGTATGTATGTACATATGTATATAATTAAATATTGAAATAATTTAATTTTCATAGAAAACAACAAAAAAAATTATAAAAGAGCATCAGTTTCAAAATAATATGTAAGAAGTATACATAGATGTTTAAATTGTAAAAAAAAAAACATACATTGTTTTTGTTTATTTTCTTGTTTTTGTACATTTAATAGACTTAATATACATTCCGTATTCTCAACTAAATTATTAAGTACAAGTTACATGATCAGATTACATGATGAGACAAACTAAAGAAATTTATCTTGTTCACAGTTATTGTACATATTTACATGATATTAAAATTCGAAAAAAAAAAAAAAAAAAAAAAGATAGATAGATTTTATAAAAGAAACTATAATACGAATTTTTCTTATTTCTTCGATAAGTACTCGTATCTATAGATTATTTTTTAATAGACAAAATTTCTCAAGCGTTTTTATTATGTTAAGCCTATACATTTAAAACAGGATAATATTTTTATTATAGTATAAGTAAAAAAAAAAACAATGAAATTTGCTAATACGACCACCTCATAGCGAATTATTAATTATCGGATCGAAATTAGTTAAATGGTCGGATCGAATTTATTTTCTTTTTCAATATTTTCAAATACAGAACAGATCTTCTTTATATTCTAAAATGTTCGAAAAACATTCTAGTCTACGTATGTACATATCTACGTGGAGGATAATTTCTAAGGTAGCATATACTATTGTTTTGAAAAATAAACTTCAGGGCTTATGAACCGGTAAATTTTTTTGTATGAATTTTAAGATTTAAAAGGAAATAGTAGCCCGACTGTATGAATTGAAGAGTAATTTGTATCTTTGAAAGTATCCTTTTGAATTTAACTTGATTTATAGCGAAAAACAGGATACCTTAAATAATGGTTTATAAAGTAATTTATAATTACTTCCCTTAAGCAACAAAACCAATAAATGAAATTTAAGTGTTCATATCATTTCAGTTCTATTAGTCCATCATTTCACCATAATGAAGTTTTCTGTTGAGACAGATTTTATTAAGACATTTTTAGTTCTGCATATTTGCCTCTGGGTGAAGATTTTAAAACGTGCTTAAAAGACCATTAAACGAACATTAAAATGTCTATTAAACACATTTACGCATGTCATTTAGCTACTAGTAGGTAAAGTTTTCATATGTCATAATTGAAAAATTATTTACTGTTAAATTTTTAAATGGGTAATGTTTAACCGTTATGTTGGGTCAAAAAAAAAAAAAAAAAAAAAAAAAATGTGCCAAATTAAAGGGCATAACAAATAGACAATTTTATCAATCGTAAAAAGTTTTCTAAATTTTCTCCTCGTCCTTCTAATATAATATTTGATACAAGTATCTGACAAGTTATTAGATATTTGGTTTTTTTTTTGTTTTTTTGTTTAAATACGGAAATAATGAAGGTGTTCAATTAATATCAAATTTCACCTTCAATTAAGATTAGAACAAGAAAAAGTGTATAAAATAATCCAAATTTACTCCAGGGAATCTATACCTACATATGTACCTATGTGCAAAACATAAACGAGGATTTATATAAGATGTTTAGAGTATAACGATTTTTTTTATATATATATACATGAGTACATATTATGTATTTTTATAGCGGTTACTTATATAAAAGATCTTACACCTTGGTACACACATAAAACATACGTTGTAAAATGCATTTTAAATCATAATTAATTTTATATGGATGTCAAGAAAAAGGAATGTATGTTTATTTTGTTTTTCATCGTTTCATAGATAAATCTTGAATTTATGTGAATTTACATGCACAAGTGATTTTAGTTAAAAACTTTCATTGCAAAAAAAAAAAAAAAAAATTGTACATTTTCAGACTTTCTTTTTAGACTTGTTCTGATAAGATTTTACAGTACATACATGATTTTACACATTGCATTACAGTATTACACTACGTGCATGAAAAAAAAATAAAAAATAAACATTTTAGCTGCAAAGGTACATATTATTTTTCAAACAAAAGATTCAAATATGAAACTATCTTTATATGATTGAATATATATTTTGTCGTTATATGTATATAGATACTTTGAATATATGTAAGTATTAAATGATGTATAACATGGTAGATTATGTCTGAAAGATGTACATACATACATATGTATATATTTCTCTACTATTTCGAACAGTATTTTTAGAGTTTCATCACTTAATAAATTATGTTTAAAAACAATTATTATGTATTGGGATTCTCTATATCTCAAAGATTAGGTATATAAGATACTAACATAAAAGCATTCATAAATATTTTACTTTTGACATAAAATGATTGAAATTATGGCTACTAAATAATACTAAAAGTGTATTTCAGAATTTTCATTACTTTTTACATTGATTTTTGTGAAAAATGCAAAAAAAGTTAGACATTGCATTTTTTAAATGTAAAAAATCTTTTTGTTTAAAAGTCAATTGAACGAATGTTTTTAAAAAGATTTTGATTTTTTCGATATTTCAAATACTTACATCACAAATTAGGACATACATGTAACAATAGAAACTTTTGGTTTGGACACTGTTTTATATAGAAATCTTGTGTTCAATTGAAAGTTTCTGTTGATTATGGTGAATACATCAAGGATAATGGCCAGATTCTTTACTTTCTTCCTAGGTATGAATTTTAGAAAAAGACGATGATGGTACAAGAAAGAATTAGAAAAAAAAAATAGTCATAGTTTCTAAAAGTTAAGGAGGTTATGTCAATGTAAAAGCCAGGATTTCTCTTTCTAAGTATGATTCTTGAAAAAAGGATATGTGAAATCTTATTTGTAGATTCGGACTAAGAAGGTCCTGAATTATCATAATTCATTACTAAATCGATTTTTGAAATAATTCGAAAAGGACTTTTTTATATTTTGTTTTTCATGAAAGTGAGATTTCAGAATAAAGTGCAGGATCTCTAGTTTCTATCCATGTATGATTTTTTAAAAAAGGACTTGAAATTTTCTTTGTATATGATTAAAAAATATTTTTCATGTTTGCTCTGTCATTTGTGTGTTTTTTCTTGTGTCTATGCCTTTTTCCCAATAGCACATTGATTGAAAATGAATATGAAAATTGAAAAGGATATCTTCACATACATACGTATATGTGTGTGTATGTACTACATACATGTATACCTACATTTAAATTTATGAAAAATTTACAATATTGATTTTTTATTAATAACATATTCCCTTATATGCAATTTGCTTTTAGAAAACTAGTGAAAGAGCTTTTAAAATTAAAATAAAAGTGTTTTGTTGAGGTTTGAAGATAGAAGATTCAATAGCAAAAATGTTTACATATTGAATTTTTTTTTTTCCTATAGTAATTTTTTTAAACGTTTTACATAAACATAATATGTACACAATCAAATTAGATTAATAGTTTATTTTGTATTTATTTATGGTAAAAAAGACCTACAATATTTATTATGTTATTCATTCGACTAATGCGTATACATAGATACAATTTTTGCTACATAGATTAAGGTATTAAACCTATTATACAAACTATATAAAGGTGAGTACAAAATAAAAAATCACCAGCAATTGCTGCAACAAACAACCGAACAATTTCCGTAATTATAGTAACGTATAGATTATTTTCTATTATGTACCATGATATGGTTTCATGTTGTTTGTATATACATATTTTGAATTGAAAATTTTTCATAAACAAGTGAACTATAAATAAAAGATTGTGATTGAGGTTGAACAAAAACATAAATTGTTCAAATTGCTTCATAAATTGAGAAGCAATTTGTTCAAGTAGAAGTTAGAATTAATTAAAATAATTTCATACTGAATGTGAAATAGTTAATAAATAAAAAAATAAAAAAAAAAAAAATAAAATAAAAAAAACTTTGAACAATCAATTTGAGAGAGATTGATTTCTTTTTTCTTTTCAAGCTTTGGATGTCTTTTTATGGAAAAT
Source organism: Bombylius discolor (assembly GCA_939192795.1). Lineage (NCBI taxonomy): Eukaryota > Metazoa > Arthropoda > Insecta > Diptera > Bombyliidae > Bombylius > Bombylius discolor. The sequence continues at coordinate 36,803,740 of OW584241.1, read as the reverse complement.
CTGATTTTTTTTTAGAATTTGTGTGCTTTCTATTTACTGAAGAATTATCAGTAATTCATAGGTCATAGAAAATATAAAATAGATATTAGATTATTGGAAGATTTCTACATAAAAATAAATGAGATTTTTTGCACAATTTTTTTTTGTAGATTTTTGACAATTCTTTCTTAGATATTTTTGAAGTATCTTGAACACTTTTGTAGGAAATATTTTGTGAATTTTAGCTGCACCTATTTTTTTCTCCTAAATACACATTTTAGAGAACCCAATAAATTGGTGATTTATTGGAGCTTTTCAATGGTAGAAGGATTTTATTTCACACCAGAGTCTTACACCTGCTCAAACGGACTCAATATAATCATTTTTTTTTTTCAAATAAAGATACAAGAAATTTTTTGCAGACAGCAAAGCTGATTGATTGGTGATAATGATAATGATGAAATTTTATTATCATGAGAAGTAGAAATATTGGAAATATTCTACGCTATTTAATGGACAAACTTTTTGTGAGAAAAAAAAAAATTCAATTTTTATACTGAATTCCATTTTTTATTGTTTAAAATTCTCATTCTTATTCAAAACATTACCACCATTTAGGGAAAGAAAAAAAAAAATCAAAATCTTTTTCAACTAATTGAACAAAAAACAAGAACAAAAAAATAAACTGATCATGTATGCAGCACATAACTGAATAATGTGATACAAATTTTAAATAATATTGTAAAAATTTTTGAATTTTTTTCCGTATCGTCTTATTCATTTATTCGAGTATATTCTCAATAATGTTGTTGTTGTTTTTGTTGTTATTTCTGTTTAAATACCTTAAGGTGTAATTGATGAACAGATTTTAAATTTTTATTTGCATTTTAAATGATATTGATTTTAGCAAATAAGGGTCAGTGTCTTGATGTTTTTTTCCAAAAAAAAAAAAAAAACAAAAAAAATGTTTTAAATTGAAGATACATCGTTTACTGAGAAATTTTTAAATATCAACAATTAAAACCGTTATTTAAATATAAAATAATGTAGATTTATTTAATTCATATATTTACCTGACCGGAAATGTAATTAAGTATTTCAGTAATTATATAATTTTTAATTAATATATGAACTTCAAAAATATGAAAATTTTTCATTTTAACATCTGTGATTTTAATTTGAGGATTAAAATTTAAATTTTCGTAAATTTTACGTACTTGTTCAAGTAATTTAAAAAAAAAAAAAAAACAATAGTTAGCTAATTTTTTTTTTGTCTCAGATACTTTTTCAAAATTATTTTTAATGTAAAACTTACACAATCAAACCATAAACAGAGAATTTGAATAACCAAAAAAAAAAAAAAAAAAAAAAAAAACTGACAGTAATGCCATTAGTATTCTCTTGAAATCAAGAAATGATCTGCTTTCCGTGACTTTTTAACACGCCAAAAACACAAATAAAAATATACTTACTGAGTAAAAGTTATAATGTGCCTTGTTGAACTTTGAGTTTTTAGTTTTTTTATTTGTTTTTGTGTTAAACGTTGTCTACATTATTTTTGATAGAAAAACACAAAACAAGTAAAATAATGGAGCATAATTTAAAATTTTTTTTTTTTTACAAAAAAAAAAAATAAATATTTTAATTGTGAGCTCATGAGCATTTTCCCATTTTGAGAAAGTTGATGTACGGACAATTGTATGGAAATGAAAAAAAATAAAAAATAATATTGGAACAAATTACACAAATCAATTATTCAGAAGATCAATACAAAAAGGTTTAAAATGGATCATGTTCATGTTATGTGTTTTTTTTAATAGTTTGTATGCCGGTAGTACTTTTTGTAGAATTGGTAAGTTTTTGATGACATTTATTAGACTAGATACATACATATGTACATATATGTACCAGACAATATTACAGAGTGATATGAATACTTTAAATTTTTCACCTCTTCCTCTTTCAGCTCTCGATATGAGCCTTAGATGAGCCACGTTTAATATGAGATTTTTAAAGTGTTTTTTCGCTGCTCCTGAAAATTTCACTTTTATTTATGTATGTAGATACACTTTTCCAGCAAACCGCAAAATTTCAGTTTTTTTTTTCACTTGTAGGTGAAAAAATTGGCTATCAATTGAACAAAGAAAATTTCAAAAAAAAAAAAAATAATAAGAATTAGATCTGCTCAAAATCCTCACTCCTTTCTTATATTTTGTGGATTTTTCATTATACCAACAATATTGGCAATATTCCAGATTTTAAAGTATCTTCATTCATTTTCGTTACAATTTTTATTATTTTTTTTTTTTTGACAGATTGATCTACAAAAAAAAAAGTATCTTGTCCAATCTTGTTTTTTTTTGTTTTTTTTATTTTTCATTTATTATATAACGGTTTTTTTCCAGCAAATATTAATTACAAATATTCATTTCTCTTTATTCGATTCTAAAAATTTGAATAAATAATAAATAAATTGTCATTTCAAAATTAATTTATTAACTCACGAATCTCTGGTTGTTTCATTATTCAACCATGTATCTTATACTATACTAAAATTTCAAAAATTATAAAATTAATGTATCGTCGATTCTTCAAGAGATTTTATAGTTGTATGTGTGTGTGTTTTTTTTTTTGTTTTCTTCTTCTGAAGTTTATTACCAAGACAGTTTTTGTTTTGTTTTTTTTTTGTTTTTTTCTTCAGATTTATGATTAATGATTTTGACCCGATATTAAGAAATTTGTGTAGCTTCCAACTTTATAAATGATAATTTTGTAATTGTATGATACTTTAAATTTAAAGGTAAGTATATCTTTTTATGAAATTTATTTTTGTTTCAATATTCTAAATTGGTTTAGTAATTTTATTAATCTTTTTTTTTTCTCCTAGTGCAGTAGATTAAATATTGATGACATGAAAGAGAAAATCAAAATAAGAAGCTTATTAACACGGAAGTTAAAATAGTAAAGAATATCTGCAAAACTAAAAAAAGAAAAGATATTGGTATCTATACGAAAGAATGTATGTACCTACATATGTATAGATATTCTTAAAATCAATAAAAAAAAAAAATAAAAAAAAAAACAAATAATTGTGAATGTGAGGTATAAGATGATGTCTTACTAGTTTCTTTTTTTCTAAAGTTTATTAAATTATTATAAATTATTATTATATAAATCAAAAAATAATTATTTTTAAAAATGAAATTGATTTATTGAAGTTATTTATTGTTCATATAGGAATTTTATAAGATTCATGTATCTATAAGTTAGTTTGTTTTTTTGTAAATCTTTTTTTTTTTTTTTTTTTTTTGTGTGAATATTTCAAGGGAATAAAATATCTTAATTAATAAGTATCTATTCTTAAATTATGTGAACATATAAAGTATATATACCGTTTTCGATAAAATGAATCTACATATCTATATAATATGCATACATATTGATTAATGTTAACAATTATTCATAATAGAATTCATTCGTTATAAATGCTTATTAGATCTAAGGTTAAGTGTCAAGAAACTTTGTTAAACTGATTTATATTTTTGTAAGTTTTTTTTTGTTTGTTTGTTTGTGATTTCTTTTACTTTGCATTTGATTAAAAATGATTAATTATTAAAGATGATTGTTTATTTTGTGTTTTATGTTAGTCACTGTGGCAACATCTTTTATATATTAAAGTTTTTTTTTTTTTTTTTTTTTCAAAATTAAAAAGTAAAAATAAAAATTAATTTTGGCATGATTGTTGTACAATGATTGCATTTAAAAGGTAATTTTTATTCTAGCTCCTCTGAAATTACGTACTGGGAGTTTTTGTGTTTAAAAATCAATAAACTGCTAACGAATAGAAATTGTTTTTTATCTATTTAGAAATTTAGTGCTTTTGAGGTGCTTGTACAAGATTTTTTTTTTTTTATTAATGAGGATTTGGAAAATTCTATTCGATTCTATTTATATAGACATAACAAAAAATGTTTCGCTAGACAATACTGTCTAATGTGAAATAAATTATGTCTGAAGCGAAACTTTTGTATCTTGAATAGAGAATAATTTGTGTTCCGATGATGTCATTTATTTTACGTTCCACAATAGAATATTTATCTAATAGTGAACTACCATAGTTAGTGAAATTTTTAGTAAATTTCAACTAGTTGAAAAATATTTTTTAAATCACCATAAGAAAAAGTTCACAATAGATAAGCTTTTGAGCTGAATAAATTGAAATATTTGTCATTTGATATCAAATTTAAAAGGACGAATTTTTACTTGTAAATATTTACAACTTACCCAAATCCCTTTTCAGTCAGGTGATGTCATTTGTTTTTAATTTCGTATGTGAATACTTAGCTTAGCGCATATACAGATCTTACTAGAGTTGCACGGTTAATTGGTTCCGTGTAAGTTGAGTCTCAGATTCAGCACAAAATAAAAGATTACGCATCGTATAACTCGATGGAATACCGTGTAACTCAAGGACTATGCGACTCAATGGAGACATGTTGATAGAAAAAAGGGTGGAGAGGTCCTAGGGGGAAAAGATAAAAATTAAAATGAATAAATAAATAATTTATTAAATCTGTGAAATGAAAAATTCTAAAATCTCAGTAGAACCACAAAGATAAAACCTAATCGAAACATGAAAAACGTATTTCATGTTATATGCATGGATAGAACTGCGAATTCATTTCACATAATAAAAAAAAGAAAATCCAGATTTTTTTTTTTTTTTTTTTTTTTTTCAAAATATATTCCATAATAATCAACAAAACAGACACCTGGATTCAATGATAAATTGAAATTGAAATCTTCTTTTTATTTTATTCTGCTTTTCTTGTTTTTTTTTTCTTTTCCTTTTTCATCTCCTTAATCAAGTTAGTGTCCTACTTGTATATTTATTTCTTGTCATAAAGTTAAAACCTTTTACAATACATATATACCTTACACATACATTTATGTATGTATAGATATATAAATGCACATACATTAATAGCATGTATCAAAATAAAATTACAAAAAAATAAAAATATACCGGATCATTTGGAATGCACTAATGAGCGGCAAATCAATGCATTTTATCATGAAGTTATCAGAGGCCTGATATGTCTTTACTGCTTCTTGTTGATTATATTCAAAAGAATTTGACTACATGAGTATTTTTTTCATTCCAAGAAAGAAAAAAAAAATTGAATTGATCATCTCTGCACTATATGTTATGTATTGAAATTGTAAGTATATATATTTCATATGTAATGTATAAAGCAACTTTTGAGGATATAATAAAAATTTATGATTTGAAGACAAAAATCTTAAATCTTTTTTTTGTGTTACAACTTGATTACGATTGATAAAGGTTAATTTTATATGTATTATTATTTATTCAGGTAAATGAATTAAAAAGGAGAAGAGAAAAAAAAAAAAGAACGATATATTCGAATTAATTTAAGTTTTCTTTTTTTTTTTTTTTTTTGTTGTATGAATGAAGTTTATCCACACAAATATTATTTCGAAAATTATTCAATCTAAAGATTAAAAGAGCTTAATAAATGAAAAGTCGGAAAAAAGGTAAAAAAAAAAAAATTAGTTTATCATGGTCTAAAACGCTGGATGAAAATTGAAAGGTGTTGAAAATCAAATATCCAAAAATTAATTTGTATCATATATATTTATGTATTTCAAAAATTCTGAAATATACGAAATTCAAAGAAGAAAGAAAAAGCTTAGACATTTTCAGAGTAATGGCCGTCTTAAACCTATCTCCTGAACCTATCTTGTCTAGATTTGAAGAAGAATTCCTAATATTTGAATTTTCTTAGCTTAAATTTTAGACACGGTTTATTCTTGTATTTTTACTTAGTTTGTTACAGACATGTTACCTGTACGTTGCATTGTATTACAAAAAAATTCAACTAATTTTACTTTTTTAATTTAAAAAAAAAAAAAAAAAAAAATTCCAAATTATGTAACTGGAGTAATTAACGAAACTAGTGAATTAGTGAACAAAAATTTTCATGACATTTAACTCATAACGATATATATGTACGTACGTTTTGTTATATGAGCTCATCATCAGACTTCCAAATGTGTTGTAATCAATCATTCAGACCATTTGGTTGAATATATTAGTTCAATTCAAAAAACAACAAAAACAAAAACTCAACAAAAAAAAAAAAAAAAGGCGACAGGTAAAAACAAAAACATGATCGCGTCAAACTTAATAAAATTAAATTAAGAAGGTTAAAAAAAAAAAAAAACGGAAAAAAAATACCTATACAAAACGAAAAGGAAAAAAAAAACAAAATCAACTTTTTCTGTGAAAAGAACTACCTACATGCATTTTCTAATACTCTTGAATGTTAACATAAATACGATTTAAACCTTCTAAATGATCTTTAAAACTACTTCTCACGCATAACTTTTTTTAAAAAAAAAAAAAACACACTTGAGATTGACATGTTATGTCTGTGGGTTCTACTGGACACAATTAAAAAAAAAAAATAATTCAAAAAGAGTTAAAGAAAAAAAAAAAAAAAGAAAAAGAACCGAGTATCGTACACATCAGTATGGTATGGTAATATTTTGAAAAAAAAAAGAAAAAAAAAACGTGTCTTAACGATTAAAAAATAGTTAATAGAAACTTTTAAGACAAGTATGTTGTTGTTGTTGCTGTTGTTGTGGGTTTTGAAAAAGGTCTTCTGAAGGTAATTTTCTTCTTGTTGGCTTAATGAACGAAATGAGTCACTAAATTTTAATTTCATTGAAGGTACAAGTAAAAAAAAAAAAAAAGAAATCTAGAAAAAAACATCAAATTAAATTAGATATGCATGCGTAATTTTTATATAGAAATAAAATGGGTTTTTTGTTTTTTTTTCAATATGGTGGAACTATTAAACTCCAATATTGATGCTGTAACACACATAAAACAAGATGCAAAACCGTAACACTTAAAGTAATGATCGAAATAAAATCAGGTAAAAATCAAGTAAAAAAAATAAAATAAAAATGTTATAGACTTGATAATCACAAAGAACACCCAGAAAAGTACCATGTATCAATTACACATCAAAGTGTAGATGTTTAACTTTCACAGGATTTAATAAAGAGAAAAAAAAATTGAAAAAAAAAAAAAAAAAAACAAAAAAAAGTGAAAATGAAGTTTTATATTGAACTTTTGAAATTTTGCTATTCACAGTAATTTTTAAAAGAAATTTTCTATCAAAAGGGTGACTAAGAAATTTTGTGAATTGTATTTGGATAAATTTTTGAAATTGCAAATAATTATCTTTATTTTTTCATCCTTCAAGGATATAATAAATACGGTTTTCGTTCTACGATCTTCGATTCTAACTAAACAACATACTGTGCTTTGAGTGGTGAGAAATTGTAAATGGACAAATTTAATGCTATTAAAAGATTGATTTTGAACTTATAACTTCTTTTTTTTTGGGAAATACAAAGCACTTTATTTTGAAATGTTGACAAGAAGAGCCAAATTAGAGGCAGACTTTAAATTATCGGATTAAAAAAATGAAAAAAAAAAAAATAACCCTAATGAGAATATTTGAAAGTTGGAAACATTATCGGAATCGGATTATAACAGTTCCATATTGACCAAAACACTTACTATCGTAAAAGGTGTTTCAAGAAGGTGTAGGTTTTTTATATATTTATAGAAATATGTATGTCGATTAAATATTTATCGCTTAAAAACACAGCTGCTATTGATAATTTTTTCCATTAAATTTAAACAAAGTTGTAGCTTTGCTTCGTAGTTTTATTATTTGTTCTGTTATTTTTAAGCGCCTAAATTATCTACATATTCTGTTCTTTGGAACCCTGAAAGAGAAAGTTTTGAATCAGTATTGAATCAGACAGCCTTCTTGAATAATCGATTTCAGGTTTTCTGAACCAGGATGATCTTTTCATCGTGTATTACTTAATTTTGTCAAAAGCTTAAATAATAAAAATGTGTTGTTAAACTTTTTAATACTCCATTTTATATTAGAAAAATATACTCAAAACAAACTTTGAGTTTTACTTCTTGAGATCAATTACAAGAGAAATGTTAATTTGCTCTTTTAAAAACACACCCTATATTGAATAATGTTTTTATTTAAATATTTTTTAATTTGTTAAAATATAACCTTTACACTTAAGTAATTAATGACTTCTTCAATCATGTAATTTTTTTGTTTGTTTTAATTTAGAAAGTTTTCTTCCTAAATTATTTCATAAAATGTTATACAAAAGCACTTTCACTCTTTATGTAATAAAAATTTAAATTATGACAGAAGATAATTGTTTTAAAAAATTTTATTTTTCACCATGTGAAAAAAAAAAATGGTTTCATTTACTTAAAAAGCCATTTCATTGGTTAATTTTTTTTCTTCATATAATGAATTTTTTTTTCAAAGGTCACATCGAACTAATTTGAAATTGATAATCAAAACAATCTTAAAAATATATTCTAAAAGTTTATCTATGATTCTGCTTAAGTACTATTAATTTTTTTTTTTTCGAATTTTATTTCTTCGATTTTACATTTTTTTTTTTTAAAAAAAACCAGACCTTTGATAATTAGAAAAAAAAAAAATTAGCAATTTCGAAATAAATTTACATAAAATGTTTATTTCAAGAAAGAAAAAATGAAGCTACAAGTATATTATAAGAAGAGATCACATAGTATATACATATACACAAATAAATGAATAAGATACTCACACTAAAGCTCTATGTATATACATACATACATACATATAATATCACAATAATATTACCTATTAAATTTAAGAAGTAATTAACTTTTGATATTGCCCCCCAACAGTTTTTCCACTTTTATTATTGGTTTATAAAATCTTGATACAGTTAAAATTTATGGTGGTAATTATATCATGAAATAATCATAAAAATAGATAAAATATAAAAGTGGGTGTAGTATAACGTTAAAAAACAAAACAAAAAAAAAAGAAGCAAAGTGAATGTATTACCTGTCATATTTTAATCAAAAGTTTTAGATAGAAAAATATTGCATTCGAATAATAATCATTTTGTATTTTATTGTAGCTTTTTTTTTCCATTGAGTATGTAGATTTTATTTAAATGTTCAATCATGATAAAGGAAATGACAAAAAAACAGATTCATTTCTTAAAATGAATTCGAAATGAAATATCAAAAAAATAAATATAAATAAGTTCACAAATTGAAAATAGGTATTTCTTTTATTTTGTAGAAAAAATGTAGGTGAAATCCAGGCTTTCACCAGTAATTTCATTATAATATGAAAATTCAATTCAAAAAAAAATACAATTTAGATTTAAGATAAATTTTCTTTTTCAAGTAATATAAAATGGCACAATCTATATCTTTTATAAAACAAAAATAAAATAAAAAAAACCCAAAGATAATTGAGGTAATAATTATTTTTTTTTTTTTTTTTTTTTTTTTTGAAATTGTAATTTTCCTGATAGGTGAAATATTTTCTCATGTATCTTTTTATTTTTTTTTTATTTTCGTTTTATTTTTGCAAAGTTCTTGTTATATAACTTTTAATAAAGTATAGTATATACTCGTATTCGTATTTCAAGTATACTACAAAATCAGTATAAAAAAAATGTATATATAGATATATTTTATAATATCTGTAACATAAATTCGCATTTTTGTTTTGTGTAGTATACATTACATTGTTGAGAAGAGGGTAATTTAAAGAAATCAAAAAGGCCATCATAGTTCACTTTTTAAAACTTACTTATATAGGTATTCTTGGTACAACAAAAAAAAAATCTTTTTTTTTTTGCTTGTGAAGAAGTTATTCTAATTATCGGTCAATATTATTTAAACGGTTTTAGTTTCTGTATACACTATTTTCTGTTTTTTTCGTTTTTTCAAAAAAGATGCACCAAATGGTCTCTATCGTTAGTACAGATAAAAATCATATATACTACAATTTTAATATATACATACATATGTATGTATTACGACGAGTGTACATATGTATATTAAAAAGTTTGAAGAGGCAGAATAAAATTAAATGTTCGTGATTAAAATTATAGATTACATATAATGACTTTTCTTAACGATATGTGGCTTTTTTTTTTAATAATTCAGAAGATAAAAATACTAGCATAAGTAAAATATTATACAGGAATGTTTATGTACAATTACTACTTAAAATGAAAGGTGTATCTGTTTTTGTTTTTATTTTTTTAATGTAGAAGCGAATTTTTTGTTTTTTTTCTGTTTTAATTTTGTAGAAGAAGAGTTAATCTGTAAATTGAGGTTAGAGTTTGTTGTTGTGTGTAAAAAAGAGTATTATGCATGATGTACATTTCATTGAATACCATTAAAATATAGAGAAGAAAAAATATTAATATGTTACCGTTAAATTAGCGTTAATTCATTTCAATATGGGTTTGTTTTTGTTTTTTTCTTCTGAAATACATAGTTTTTAAGAGATCATAGTAATTTGAAAATAAAGTATTATAATTATTAAAATGCATTTTTATTTATATTATTTTCATGATAGATTCAACCAAATTTTTCCTTAAATTCATTTTGGTTTACAAAATTGAAAAAATAAAACTTATGTTCGGTTTTACAGTAAAAACTTAAATCTTGACTAAAGATTGAATTGAAGTTATATAATTTTGTTATGCTACACAGTTGCAAGCTTAAGTCGTAAAATTTAACATTGAATTTTCTGACTTAAAGTGTCTGTTCTACAAATAAAAAAAAAAGTGTTGCACGTCACTTCCATCAAAATCTTATTTCGATGTTTCAAAATAACCACTTCATATTTATCAATTTGGTTGCAGTAAGTTAAATTCTCCGAAAGTACCAGAACACCAAAAGACCATACCAATAAACACCACTTATCAACTACGGTAGAATTATGGTATGGTATGATGCTCAACTTGTTAAATATTGGAAAGAGCCGATGTCAGCTGTTAGATGTCAAATAAAGTGTCAAAAAAAAAAAAAAAAGATTTTCATTTTGGATTGACAATTCCTTTTTGACATTTGGCTTATTAAAAACGTACTCAAAATTCCACTGTAAAGTCGCAACAATCTCAATTTAAAATGTCCTGAATAAAACCAAACATTAAATTTCTTAAAGAGTCCCATTTGTACATTTTATTGATGAATTTAATTTTCATTTTAATGTTTTAAATTTTTATTTGTTTATAAAATATAATTGTTAATGATATTTTGTTTTTCATACTAACAAAGAAATATCTGTTAAGAATAAAACTTGTTTTTTTTTTTAAAGCTTTTGTTTTTTGTTCAGTTATTGTTTTAAATTGAAGTTGAAAAATTTGTGGCAAGTAATCAACTTCGTTTCTTTCTTTTTTCTTTATCATTTTTATTTTGTTGTGTTGACGAAAAAAAAAAAAATTATTCTTAATTCTTTTTCTTACAAACTAAATGAATTAAATATGAATTCTTCTTTATTGATGTTTACAATGATGACTGATTGGCATTGGATATCTTTGTGTACAGGAAAAATGATGATAATTAAATTCATAACAATTAAGCAGGTAACTAATAAAAAAAAACAATATTAAAAAAAAACGAAAACAGAAGAAAAAAAAAACGTTTTTTTTTTTAAATTTTATATATACTAAAAATTAAGAAGAAAAACAAACAAACAGAAACTGTGAATGGACTGAATAATTCATAAAACGATCATATATTCAAGTAGCACATGATCCTCCATTGCACACATATTGCAATCAATGAAAATCTTTTACACTTATTTTATTTAAAAACGGCAAAAAAAAAAAAAATTCTCTTGAATAAAATATATTTATATGGGTACTTTTTGTTTTTATTTTATATCAGAAAATATAAAGTGACTTTTATGTTGCCTGTTTAATTTTTTTTTTTTCGATATTGAAAATTTTAAAAAGGATGGAAAAATATCAATAAATAAATTAGCACATAAAAATATAAATGGAAAGCAAAAAAAAAAAAAAAACGACTGTTTTTATATTATGTGGTCTGTTTTAATTTTAAATTGCATTAATTTTAGATTAACTGTAAAAAAGTATATAGATATTCGATTACTGTGTATATTATTTTTTTACAAGTACATTTTCATAAGACAAAAAAAAAAACAAAAAAACTTACAATTAATTAAAATAATAAAAAGAATCACTTAACGAAACTATCAATGTCCGAAGCACCTTGAGAAAATTGATATTTAGAAGAATTTCTTGCTATTTATATCTTAAATTTTATTAAATATATAAATTGAAAGAAGTTTGATAAAATATGATGAGTAAAAAATAACGTTTCAAATGATATTAAAACGGATTTTTTCACAGTCTTGATAGTTTTTTTTTTTTTGTGTAACACAAATTATTTTCTGTAATATTGCACAAGTAAAAATTTTTAATTAATTTTTTATTTTATCTTCTCAGATTTAAATTTATAAATAATAAACCTCATTAAAAATAAAAAAGCAACAATAATTATATCTACAAAAAAAATTTTAAAACAAAAATACATAAAAAGTTGATGTATCCGTTCACAGGTTTCGCGTCTAAATCTTTTGTTTTTTTTTCATATTTTTTGCATTTAATTTTTAATTGTTCCAATCAACTTTTACTAATATAATTTTTTATTTTCTGAAGAATTATATAAATATTTAAGGTTTTTTTTTTACACCAATCATCATTTAAATAAATAATTAAATTCAAATTACTCATCAAATTCATTTCAATTCATTTGAATTGAACATGATTATGTGCTTTGTGTTATAAAAAAAATAAAAAAAAGAAGATGCTACTTCTTCTTGACCGCAAATAAGTTTACTCTTCTCATTAATAATTTGTGGTTTACAAATCACCATAAATATAAATAAAACATAATGTGTGGATCTTCACTTTCATATATACATACATAAGATTTTCTATATTGAAATTGTATCTTTCATACAAAGCAAAATATGTGTATACATTCATGCTTCATATGAAGAATTTTTTTTTTCTGTTCTAGTGTGTGAGAACTATTAAGTAAATTTTCTTTTTAAAATAAATGTATAACTGCCTGAATTCGCAAGATTCACATAGAATTCATCGAAAAATGAAATTAAAATAAATTTCAAAAGATATTTTCTCGTTGTTTAAATAACTAATGTTGTTCTGTGTAGCCTGAACAGGTAAAAATTGAAAAGCGTCAAAATAAACACGGTTGAAAATATCTGACTAGTTTTTTTTACTAGTTTCAAAATTTAAAAAAAAATTCAATCAAAGCTACCAACCAAAGATTTCGTCTCACTTTCGGCCGGACTATTGAATTTTTTTAATATTGAAAATAGCAAAACTGATGAAAAAAGAATCCCGATCTATCTAAGAAATATAGAAATTTTCAAGGTAAGTATTTGATGTGTCTAATGAGGTAGACTTTTAAACAATAAAAGTTAATTTTTTTTTCTTCTAGGCTAGTCTTTAACGAAAATGTTATTTCTAAGCCACAATAAATCGTTGAGAAACTTTTTCTTTCATGAAATTTTCATCTGAAAAAATATGTGATTTCAAAAAACGGCTCGTCCTGTACACAACGGAAAAAACAGTAATTTTCAGGGTGGATTTATCACTCACTAGGAAAGTTGAAGTTAATTAGAGTGAAAAAAATTTTTCAGTTAGAAAAGCACATGTGATTGAAAGTTGAAAAAATAAAATAAAAAACGTTACCAAAAAAATACATATTTTTAAAATTTTTTTTAAATGCTTTTTGCAATACTGACTCAAGTATAACATGTGAAGACAATATGTACAACATACATACATATGATGAATATAGTATTTCATGATTTTATCTGTATCTATTGCGTCATTCATGATGATGAAGATGATTATTTAAAATTGATTTAATTTCATAGAATATTCTCTAAATATTCGATCTTATAAAATGCTTATCTAAAGATTTAATCAAATTTAATCATTAGCGATACCTATATAAAGATATTGAGAAAAAATCACATATGTGTGTGATAAAACATATAAAGAATTTTTATGAGAATTTTATGAAAAAAAAATATATATATACTTTTTTAATGATTTTTCAAAAGAAAACGAAACAAAAACTTAAAATTAAAAATAATTATTAAAAGTTTGACCAATAAATTAACAAATTCTTAAATAGAAAACATGAAAAATAACGTTGAACATTGTTTTTTTTGTGTTTGTTTTTCTACAAACAAACAAACAAAAAAATGACTCATTTAATTAATGTCAGATCCAAAAAATGATTGTATTTTTTTTGTTTGTTTTGTGGTTCTAAAAAATTATTATTGTCTATAGATACTACTGATATGTGATGATCATTCATCAGATCTGTGGGAATTTGTTATTAATGAAAATAGATTGACATTTTCGTTTGTGAGATAATTATGTTATTTTTATGGAAACAAAAAAAAAAGAATAAAATTAATAATGAATTAAATCGAAATAAAAGAAAAGTAATAAAGTCATTGTGATTAATTAGTTCGGAATTTTATTAGTATCTATTTTTTTTTAAAAATAGAGAAAAATTTTTCTAGAAATTGATCAATTATTTATTTTTTTTATTAAGAAAAAATTCAAATAACAATAAATTAAAATTTAGTATTAAATTAAAGTGCTTTTTTATTGTTCTAAGTATGGAACATAACTATTGGTATGGGATATTTACATAAACTCTGTTTCATTCAGGAAACGGATCATATCCCTGAACCTGGTATATTCAGTTCCTCGTTCTTAAATAGGAAACTTTCCGTTGTCCAATACCTTTTTCCGGCAAGTTCTGGGTAGCTACTGAGAAAGTGGCAAAGAGTTTCTAAAGGAGTTCTTATTCGCTAGTGAATGAATTTTTAGAAAAGTAATATTTTTTTCGTCAACAGGATAAAAAAAAAACATCGTAACTTTACAGAGACTTCTAATATGGTTAATGGATCATTAGAATCCAATTTTTATTTGTAAATTGTTTTTTTTATACGATGTATTCAACGGATTCTGTTTATTATTATTTTTTTCTATATTTTCATAAAAATACGTAAAATTATTAAACAATTTTTACTTAAAGTCTACAAACTCTTACCAATGAGAAAATATGTAAAATCTTTAATGACCTCTACTGTTTAAATTTCCTATTGACCTCCCATGATGTACATACATTCGATTTCTTTTTCTTTTCCATATAATACCAAAACGATATAATTTTTGACACAATCAAAATATATAATAACCTTGTTTGTTAATTCTTGTATTCAAGTTACTTACCCATTAACAAATTTTTTTTTTCCAACAACAAAATTTATTTATGCGAAAATAATAATTTGATATTTAATTATTTTTATGTGCGATATATATATATAAAAAAAAGTAACTAAGCTTCCAATCGCATACTTTGTTTTAAAAGAAAAAAAAAATTTTATTAAGAAATATTGTATTTCATTTTAAAAAATTTAAAAAAAAAAAGAAACGATTACCTGTAAATTTTGTATGTTGCCATAATCTTTAAGTGTAAAATACTGTGGGCTTTTTATAGATGTCATTACCTGTCTTTCAATTACGTATAAATAAATATGTGAGGATGAAAATAGAAAATATGAATATTTTAATCTTCTTAATCATTGGTTATGCAAAATAACGAGAATATGTCAGATTAAAATCAAAATTATAAAAATTCATTTATTTTTGTTTTTTTTTTTTCTGTTATATACCTACAATATGACATATGTGAAATATTTATGTGTACATGTATGTGTATAACATATAGTTATTAGTATAAATTGTTTTAGATATTTTTATTATTTTTTTTTTTGTTGTGTGAACGAACCTATGATTATAAATTATTATGCTGAAATAACGGATGGACATCATCAATTAATCAGCTTTTGCTATTTTGCCGCAAATATCTTTTTTTATTACATTGACTAACCGTTGAGCGATGTTGTATATCTTGTTTTCATGGTACACTTCTTTTTTTTTTTTTGTTCAAGAATATAAGGAGCTTTTTAAAACATCAAAAACTTTTTGTCTTAAATTGAGTTTTTTTTTTTTGTGGTTTATTAAAATCAAAAAATAACTTACAACTCTTCTCTCTTCGTCTTTTTACAATTTTTTTTTTTCACAATTATAAGCTAACTCTTTTTTATTTCCAAAATTTTTATCTGCATTTTATTCCAAAAAAAAAAAAAATATGTCACATGTCTTACTTTTCACTTTCTATTTCATTTGAATTCTTACATAACACAAACTCATTCTAACAAGAATTCATATAAGCGACAGAACTTTCAAATATAATTTTCTTATTAACTTCTTCAAGACCTCCTATTTGCATTTTTATTCACGTGTATGCATACCATCCACCCTGCATGAAATTTTTTTTTTCTTCTCTTTTGTTTTACAATAAAAATAATTTTCATATTTGTTTTTTTTTTATGACGTACAAAAGACGTAATTTTTCCCTTCATTATAAAACTTCACACGTTACAAATCTGTCTTTTTTACACTTTATCATAATAATTAAGTGAAAATTGATTTGCACTAAAAAATGTACCATAACAAATTTCACGGTAATTATGTAAAAAATATGATTTTTTTGTTGTTGTTGTTTTGTTTCTTTTGTTTTGATTTTTTGCTCTTGTTTTTTTACTTATTTTTTTTTTTTTTGTAAATTTTGTTATGCATTCCTTTAGTCTTATTAAATTCTTTCATGACACTTTTTTCTGTTACAGTAATTTTGTTATGAATTATAAATATTTCAAACTGAAACATAAAACAAAAAGGATTTTCTTCGATAATTAAATAAAATGTCATAAATGACGAAGAATTTTTATTTGTACATATATTTTTTTTTAATACATTTTTGTTTTTATAATATTTTGGATTAATTAATTTATTCATTAAAAATTTTACTTTTCAAAAATTTTCATTAAATTTTTCATAACATCAGTAGGTACAAGAAAAACAAATGAAATTTAATTGAAAAATCCAAAAAATCAGGTGTATTTTTGGAAAAGTTTAACGTTAGGCAAAGAAAATATAAAAGTTCCTCTGAACTGTATTTGGTTTAGATTAACGATTTTATCAAAAGAACAAATTCTTTTGTAGGGGGAAAAAAAACTATACAGGAATTTACATAATGTATACAATAACAATTTTCAAATGATTGCATTATAAATCATTCTAAATAAACTTTAATCTTGAAAAATATTCAAGAATCTCAACAAAAAGGAGTAATATATTGTTTTTTTGTGTATGCCAAGCCAATGTACTTCTATAAACAATTTATGCTCACTAGAAAAGTAAATCATTTTGATAAATTATAGGAGACATATTTGATATTATCTCTGTATTCTGTATCGTTATATTATTTTGTTATCTGATCATTTTTGTATATCATGACCGTATGAAAGTAATATTGACGTTTCAAAAGAAATTTTAAAAAAAAATAAAAGAATGGTAATAATATTCTGTTGATCGATTACGTTGTGCTGTTAACAAGATGATAACATCCATTAAAATTAGTTGAACTTTCTAAGCACTTGTTTGTATAGCTAACTCACCATTGAATAATAAAATTTATTATTGAGGTTGATTTATAGGGTGATACATAAGTCGCGCTAGTTTGAAAAATAAAAAAAAAAAAGTTTCTAAGCTAAAATGAAAATTGGTTGAGATTTTTGTTTTAAGGATTTTCAAACCCGACTTCCGAGAAAAATTAAGTATTGCGAAAAAGAATGTTGGAAGTAGGGCGATTAGAAGGTTCTATTTTCATTCTGAAAATATGCCATTGTAGTACTTGAAAAAGCAAAGGCAAAAAGTTAATGCTACAGTAATTTTATAACTGGAACAAAAAAAAAAGAGTAATTATTTTGAGTTTAATTTAACAGAGCAAATGGTACTTTTAAAACAGCGTCAATAGCTTCCAATAGAAACTTTTGTATACACCAACTTCGTAATTATGAATTTTTAAAAAATCTTGAAAAATTATTGCCAATATTATTTACCAATTCTTAATGACCATAGCGAAGGTCCCTGTGAACTACATTTCTACATTTTATGAATCTTTTATTTTTCATTGAAAATAATTTTAAATTTTAATTATTAGATATTCTCAAACAATCTCTATCATTACATTCGAAATGAAAGTACAAAGTGTAATTAATAACTCATTAATCAATTTCTGGTTAAAATATTAATACTCTGTGAATGAAATTTTAATTTTTAATGGCACATTAAAATATCTAAGAAGTATCAATTGAAATTGAATTTTTTTTTTTTTGTGAGCTAAATAAAGCTTATGCGGAAGACATGCTTTTATTTTTTTTTTTTTAAATAAATTAATTTTGAAAAAAAAACTTAAAATTTAATTATTATAGCAAAAGATTTAATTTTTTTTAATAATAGTCAAATAAAATAGCAGAGCTGCATTCAACTTCAGTTGAAGGCTTTTAAAACCATTTTGCTCAAAAAACTTAAAAAATCAATAATTCAAACAAAAAAAAATCAACCAAAAACCCACAAATATTTTACATTTTGAATTATCGTTCATATTTCTTCGTATTTTGGTTAACCATTTTCGGAAATTATTAATTAAAATTTTCAATAGATTATTTTCTGTGTTTTCTGCATTTAAATTACAATTAAGGTAAGAAAATAATGAAATTTTTGTAATGTTTACATTTAAAGAGAAACACAATATCTAGAGTTTGTTATTAGTAATAATGTACAGGTGCTGAATTTTTTTTCTGTATACTGAAACTCTTTGTACACAGGTAAAAACATGTACGTGTAACAACAGTAGCAATAAATGTTCATTTCTAAGATGGTATGAGTGTAATGAGGTTTTCAGGTGAAGAATTTTAGTGTACATACATGTAACATATATGTACATATATTCACATTTAATGAACTGTGTAACAAAAATAATAATTATTTTTTCTCATTGTAATGTTAACACGATGTATCTGAAAAATATTTGAAATATTTTAAGTAAAAGTTAAAAAAAAGAAAATTGTGTAGATTTTTGAAAAATGAAAATATTTTCTATGACTTTTACTTGTATCTCTTGAACACCATGAAACTATATCCGTCAATAACTATCCGTCGCTATTGATCTACCAAAACTTTGAAAATTTTTGTCCTTTGAAGGGCTTTTTTAATATTTCGCATAATTTTAAGCAGTACAAAAGCGACCACTTTTTTTTTTTTATTGCGACTGCCTCATTGAACGTTTTGAATTTATTTTTTACTAATTTTTTCAAGTAAATAAAAAAAAAAAACACATTGTTTTTATAAAATTATCTTTCTAAGATCATTTCATTAATCATTTTGAAAGAAAGGAAAGAAGGTGCAAGAAACGAAAAACAACTACAGATAAGAAAAATATATCAACAACAACAAAAAATAGAAAAAAAAATTTTCACATTATGAAAGTTAAATTTAAATTTAAAATTTGGCATTGCAATGTTAACTTTGATGCTGTTTTAGATTCAATAAACCAAATTTTTTTTTTTTTTTCACGATAGAAATGAACAATGAATTTCTTTTTCTCACAATAATATTTTTGTTTGTTTGTTTTCTGTTTTTTTTTTTATTTTTTAATTTTATTATTTTAGTTTCACTTATTTATTATTGTCATTATTTCAATGATATCATTTATATAAATCTGAAAAAAACAAAAAAATATATATTTATTGTTTGCGACACCAAACAAGTAATAATCAATAAATTTTTGCATCCTACATTAAAATTTGAATAAAAAAAGGATTGTCTACCTGAATGATTGAATGGTTTTTATCATTTAAAGAGCAAAAAAAAAAAAAAACATATATGAAATATTTAATTTAGATTTATTATCAATTTTTGTACTTACAATCACACAGTTTTTATGTTTTTTCAAGCTTGTGTGGTAGATTCATAATTGTGGATTAACTAGAAAAATGTTGTACATCGAATTTGTTTCAATTAATTAAAATAATGTTTACCCTATGACACTGTGAATCTATTAAAAAAAACTATAACGTGTACAAATTAAAAGATAAACTAATAAATTATGTATTACTAGAGTCGATTTGAAATGTGACTATATAAATAGCAAATACTCGTATGTTTCTACATTTAAAATTAAAAGTAAAATCCTGAAAAATTACCATGAACGTGTGATTATTTAGAATTATATATACAACTTACACATTCATATGTACATATGTCTATCTAACACACACACACACACACTAGAATACAAACAAAAAAGATATTCTTTAAATTCGTTCAATTCTAAGTAAAGCATAAAAAGATACTCCTATATATAATAAAATATCCTAAAGTTCAAAACTACTATCCGATGACTATAGGAATGAGAAATCAAACAAAAGAAAAATAACGAAAAATAAATATATATATATATTTTTTTAAATTAAATAAAAATGCGCAAAGATAACTATTTTAATTAACGCATCTTCCTTTTTCAACTTTAATTCGTATAGAAAATGAAAACGAAAAAAAAAAAAAAAAAAGAATTTATATAAAATTATTTCGAACTCTTTTAATAAAATAAAACGATTTACAATAAAAAAAAAAATAATAATAATAATGTTAAAAGTTAACGCTGGATAAAAAGATATAATAATAAAAATAAAAAACCAAAAACAGAACTTCAACACTTTTAAAACAAAGGTTCCGTCGAATTTGACTTATTTCTCTCGTGAAATATTTCACAAATGATTTTCAAATGCCATGAATAATTTCGAAAATAAATGAAAAAAATTTCTTGCTTTCAAGAAATCAATTTTAACATTAAAATTTTACTTAATAATTTATTTTTTTTTGAAAAGCGAACAAAAAATGTTTAATGTGATTATCTTTTTTTTTTTTCTTGTTGTATTTGTATTGGTAAGTAATTGGTTTTTTTTTTATTGTATGCAATTTACTGTCTGATGAAAATTTGTTTATTTTTAAAATTTTGTGTTTTTTGTTTTTTTCAAATCACTTTTGGAATGCAATAATGAATTTTTTTTTTCGCAAAATAAAAAAAAAAATTATTTTTGATTCAACATAATCGAAAAATATGTATAATTCCTTTTAATGAATTTGAAATTTTTCATAAAATCTCTTTTTTTTTTTTCGTACATTTTTTTTTTTTTATTTGTGCAATTCAAAATTCAATTAAAGTGCATAATCATTGATATTAACACAAAAATCGATTATTTATTTTTTTTCACTCCTTTTTATATGAATAAAAGTATATTTCATATACGTTTTTTTTCAAGTAATTTTCCCACGATGTATAGCTTTGAAAAGAAAAAGAGTTAAAAAACAAAAAAAAAATTTGAAAAAAAAAGAACTTCATATTATGCATTATTTTTTTTTTATTGTATGAATCGATATTAAACTCCACCTAAAATCACCACCAAAATTCAACGAAATCACGATGTTTCAGGTAATTTCTATTTAGCATTTTTAACTCAATAAAGCATTCTTTAGGTAACATTCAATTTTTTTGTTTTGTTTTGTTTTCAAAGAAGATTTTTGTAGAAAAGGCAAAAAAAAAAAAAATAAAATAAACTGCAACAACCGGATTATTTGGAATGCGCTAATGAGCGGCAAATCAAAAAGTTTAAATATAAGCTACCAAATCAATGAACAACTTTTGTTTTGTATTTTCTTATTATTTTTATTTTTTTCTCTCTTTCTTTTTTTTATATTTTTTTTTTTTTTTTAAATACTGAATGAACAGACAGATGTTTGCTTCTGAGATTCACTCTCTGAGGTAGTACATGCGGTTGTACACATATTTTTTGTAGTTTATACGTACGTACCTACGTATAGGTTCAAGGTAAAAAAAAAAATGTTTTGATTTAAAAAAAAAAATTTATTTTCTAATAAATAAATGGTATGTAGAATGATGATTAGCAAATATTATTAAATATTACTTTCGGTTTAAATTCATTATTTAAAGAATGCTACTTGTATCTCAGATTTTTATTTTGAAAGGGATTCATGTGAAAAAAAAAAAACTCAAAAAACAAACCCATGCAGTACGAAGCCTTGAAATAAATTATAATATTAAAAAAAAAAAAAAAATGAAGTAGGGGTGTACCATAATTTCAAAAACATTATATTTTCCAGGGGAAAAAAAAATATTGAAATTATTTTTAAATGTGATTAGAATTTTAAAGTTGTTCTAAAATTCTATATTTCAACATTATTAAGGGATCAAGAATAAAATTTGTTGAGTCATATAAGAAATTAATTAAGGTACCTACCAGATATTAATTTAAAACGAATTAAATAGAAGATACTTTTAAAAACAAGCTAAATTCATGAAATAAGAATTCAATAAGACGTTATTACTGATCACGTTAGTAATGCAAGCTCAAGCTAACGCTTTCAAGCGAGTTCAAGCTTTTTCACCAACTTTTTTTTTTTTTAATTTTGCAATGTTATCAATATATATGAAGGTTTATCCATAAAAATCATCAAACGTATATTCTTTTAAAAATAGAATAAGAAACCAATAAGTAAAACACAATAAGAAATAATATTTACCGTTTTTAGAAAAAAAACCAATACTTATTACTAAAACGTTTAGGAGCCGGAAATGACTCATGTGAACAGGTAAAATAATTATTAATTATTCTATAGACGACAAGTGCGTATATTAGCATAAATGTTTCAACCCACTACAAAACAACACAAATGACATATGCAATTTTTTGTTAGGTAATTTATTAGAAGAACTAAGTACATAATCAAAGCGTTAGCCTACGTTTGCATTGCTAGCGTGATCAGTGAATGAAGTCTTGATAGCTTTCAAGTAAAAAAAAGATCATGTAGACGCGTATTATCAATATTTTCCTAATTTTCTAAAATATAAAAATCAGTTAGATTATATTTTCATTTCATTGACTTGTCTTAAGTAACGCAAATATATTACAAAATTGTATAATTCAGCTTTGTACCTGTTCGTCGTACTGCCAGCTTTTTTTGTTTCTCTCTCTCTCTCTCTCTCTTTTCTGATTTTCAATTAATTTTTTCACGTTGTTTATTCTGTTTTTCATTTGTTTTTGTTTATGTTTTTCAATATATTTTTCTTAATTGAGGATAATGTATTTTTGTTTAATTATAATAGAGTTTTCAATTAGCAAAAATATACGAAAAACCTGTATTTTTTTTCTATCATTCTTTATTTTGACAGATAAAATCGCAAAAAAAAAAAAAAAAAACGGTAATTTGCAATATTTTAGTTTTAAATGTAATTTGTATGAATCTGTGAATACATGAATGTTTGTTTGTTGTCTCTTATTTAGATTTTCTAATGATTTTTTTCTTCTTCTTCTTCTTATATTTTTTCTCGATATCTTTAAAATTGGTCTTTAGATACTATATACACATTCAAAAATCGCGTGTTCAAGTTAAATTGCGTACTATGTTGAAATAACATTATGATTGTCAAATAATAAATAAAATGTAATGGATAACTGATAAGAAATGTAATCTAAAATAGTAAATGAAAATGATGAAATAATTACATTTTATAAAACAACAAAAGGGACAAATTTTAAACAATAAAGATTGAAGAGAACGACAAAAAAAAGAGCATGGAGATGGAGTTTAACTATGCTGTATATATTGTATCTTAGTATAAAAGTAACTTTAGATACCTAAGAAAATCATATGTAGATACATACATGCATTTTTGATAATATTTCAATTGTAAGATACAACATTTTCTTTTCATGTTATCTTTTTATTTTTTATCTTTTCAATTAAAAAGTCTGTTTAAAAGGAAAACATTCTCACAAGCAGGTTCATAAGAAGACGCGTCTCATCGTCTGAAATATTTAGATTTATGTAAAGCGAATATATTGATTACATTATTATCAAAATTATCACTTATGAATGACGTATACTTGTTAACACATTATAACTAATTTGATAAAAGTTGGAATAAGGTAAAAAATACCTGACAATTTTCACTATTTTTTTTTTTCAATTGATGAGAGTTTTGATTTTGAGGACCTTTACCAATGTTTACTAAAACTTAATTGCACTTTAATAATTTTTACACTTTATTCACTTGAAATGTTGTAATTAGTGCGATAAATTTTTCGATTGAAAATTTATCTGAACGAATTTATTTATTAGTCAAAATGAAAATTTTAATTGAAGAAAAATGAATTTTCACTTATTAAAAATGTTTATTGACGATGACATTCTGATTTATTAATGCGTACTTGAAAGTCATATAATAAAAAATAATAATTAACAAGTGCAATATATACACATTAAACGAAATGCATGACATGAAAAAATTAGATTTAAAAATCATTAAAAGTTGATTTTTAATTAGAAATAAATTTCATTTTTGACATTAATTGATAATTTTTAATTGCATTATGGAGCATTTTCATCTATAATTTATGTTAGCTAAAAGTGAACGAGATACAAGATAACAATTTTTGAATGGAATTGTAGCGTTCTAGTAGATGATTTTTATGGAAAATTTGAAAAAAAATATATTTAAAAAAAATGATGTGTGGAGGAATAATTTAATTGAAATAATGTTCATATTTTTGTGTTGCAATTACGTTTTGAAAATTTAAAAAAATTAAGCTATGGCTATTTTCAGAAATCAAGTATAAAACTTATTTAACAGTGAAATTTTTAGACAACAAAATTTAATTTAAACACTTTGAGAAATACATCTGGCACGTAGAATTTGAGTTGACGTTTCTGAAATCAGAGTTTTTTTTTAAAGTTAAACCATACAAAGAACCAAATTTTCAGCTAGAAAATATTCTGTACGTAATAAATTAAAGCAATTTACTTACAATTTTTCAACATGCATTTTTCATAAAAACAATTCACATTGAAAGTTATTGAAAGTACCCACACTCAGCACTTAAATTGAAAATTGATCAATTGACAATTGAAAAGCATCACTATCTACTTGTATAACTTTTCTGACCAAGCTTTTCGTTTTAAAAATTCCGAACTGATTTAATTCATTTTGCTAAAAATACTCTAAAGCAAGATCTTCGAAAATTTTTTAATTTTCGAAAACAGCCTATACATCATAGTTTTAATCACTTAACTTTTTCTTTTACAATTTTTTTTTTACTCAATAAAAATCAAAATGTATTACTATATTATATAAATATTTCGTTTTTCTTTATTTCATTTTTTTCATACGCATTACCCACTTTATGTTTTATAGTGGATTTACACTTTAAAATGAAATTGATTTGACACAACTGAATTTTAAATCTCTTTTGCAATTGTTATGATTATGAGAAGACAAAAAAAAAAAAAAAATACAAAAGAAACAACATAAAATACACAATTACATTTTTAAAAGCTATAAAAATTTTTTTTTTCAACAGGACACATAAACATCTTTTAAAGCACATTACAAAAAACTCACGTACATCCTTATAAATTGACATAGAGAATACACAGATAAGTATATACATACTATATAAATGCACTTTAGATCAATTAGTTATTGCACCTTTTATGCTACTGAATTTGCATTAAATGATCTTCATCTGTTGTAATTGAACACTTGATGTCAATTTTAAATTTGAAATGAATTGACAGGTATCCCCATATTAAATTTGCATATGATTTTAAATCAACATTAAAATACAGAAAATTGTTTTAGACAACCAGTTCTACTTTTTTTTTTTTTTCAAAGAGAAACAAAATAATAAATATTTAAATAATATGTAACATTTTTATTTATTTATTTTTGTTTGTTCGTTTCTGTTTTTTGTAACATTTTAACTATTATGTGGTAAATTTACAATGCATAGATGAGATAGACAGTAGATCTAGATACAATAGATAGTTATCTATAAGATACGAAAGAAAAACGGATTCAACATATGATATTGTAAAAATAATGAGTTCGAAAAAAAAAATAATAATAAAAAGGAAAATGAAAAGAAACAAACATGAATGGAAAGTGTAATTTTTCTCAGTCAGATTTTTAAATATGACATTTTACATGTTACTTTGACGTTTTCCAATCAATTAACTATAATATATCCGATATTTATTTTAAAATTATATTATTTTACATTTGAATAAATGTTATAAATTGTTTTTTTTTTTTTGATTTTTTTGATTTTGTATTTTATTTTAAAAACATTTTAATCAAAAAGTAATCCTTAACAAAGGAAAAATCAATTTTCAACAGAGTGTCATTGTGCATTTTGAAATTTTCACAATGAAATTAAAAACTAAGTATGATTAAATTGAAAATGGATTTATTATTAACTAACATTATTGTACAGAGGCATAAAGTTGTAGGAAATGAAGACAAAATTTCCATCACAATAAAAATAATCTTAAGATTTGACTCACAATCACGACACGACACGACAGATTCGATTTGTTACAAGAAAGTCTGAAAGCAGCCTAATGTTAATGGAATAACATTTCTGATTTTTTTACTCACACTAAACGAAAGGACAGCAATTAAAAATAGACACTTAATAAATTCAATAATCTTTTCACCAAACTAATGGACGAAAATTACCCTGGAAGAACGTTGAAGCATTTTTCCAATTTTCATTAAAAAATACAAATTATTTCTCTAGTTTTCATCCGGAAAAATGTAAAAACGAATATTTTTCTCGAAGAATTTTAGAAGATTCACATGGAGGATTCTTCAAAAATGTTAATGACCTTGTCTACATTTATTTTCAAAAATAGCTCAGGTCAAGGCTCTATCACAATGACATTTCCCACTACATTTCGGAAAAACGTTGGAAAAATAAATGTGTACGACCTTCATGGGAAATTTAGCTTATTTATTATTTAGCTTGAAAATTTGTATGTTTGGTAATATTGTGAACTGAAAAAAGCCCTATTGCAGAATCATTTCCACATAAAAGCAGAACTTAAGGAGACTGAAGATTAATTTGGATTGTGATGTCCGCCAAGTATGTATACGGAATTCTAATAAGAACTATACATATAAAGTGCGTGTCATTTTTTTTTTTAAATGAAATTTTATGACGTTTATATCACTTGAACCCCTTTGTCAACTTATTGTCGAATTGATGTACATATTTGTAAAAATGATGAAAAATACATTTCCGAAAGCAGCCAATATTCATGAATCTTGTATAGTTGTAGTGTTAATGTGTTGCTTATATAAAAGGTCCACTACCTATTTCATTCCAGAAACAATTTTATAAGTCAGATATTTTAATTCTATAATAAATGCGAAACATAGTAGATAAAGAGAAATTACTTTATAAAGATGACTCGATTAGATTGTAATACCTAGAATTATTTATGAGAGAAAATAGCTTAAGTATGTTGCATTAAATGATAACTATAAGTAATTTTAAATTTTCATAATACATTTGTACACAATACATATGTATATGTACATGTGTGCATTTAATTTTCAGTAGAGAGTTAAATTCCATTAATGGTAATAATATTAAAATAACTTTATCGTTATGATTAAGACATTAAATATAATGCTAACTGCATATTCATGTAATCTCATTCAGTATATGTATACTATTGTGGAGGACGATTTAAATACAAATGACGATCCTATGTATTCTTAGTTTCATTTTATATTTTAATGGAATTTCTTGCAATATAAGATAAATAATAAGTGAAAAATAAATAAAATAAAAGAAAAAAAAATATTTATATTTTAAATGATTATCGACAATTTAATTAAATTATTATAAATTAATCATTCTTATTTATTAGAATTAATTTATTCAAATTAGAATACAAGATTTTTACCAGTTATTTTTATTTTACATATTTATTTTTTTTTTTTTTTTGTTCATTTTATTGCAATGCCATTAAAATTTTAATGAATGAAAGATAAAATATGTATAAAATTTTTGTAATTTTCTTAAGTATTGATTTTTTTTTAGCTGTTGAAAGAAATGAATTTTTAAAGTACATACAATGTTTATGAAATAACACTGAAGGATTAGTGACGTTTTTATGTGTACGATTAGTGTTTTTCTTTCTTCTGAAATTTAAATTATTGCGATAGAAAAAATATAAAAGCATAAGAAGCTCATTAAAATTTCCTTTAAGAGGATGAATTTTAATTTCCTATAAGCTTAATTAATTGAACCTATTTGAATATTGACATATGTTGGGGATTACTTGCGAGTTTCAAAAAAAATCAATTTTTCAAAAATACAACGAAACTTACCGAAATATACGACAGAATAAACAGATCTTTGCACTTCTGTAAACTGGAAATGCGTATGCTTTTTCTTATCTCTCTGGTGCACTACTGTTCATTACTAATGTAGAAGGGGTGCTAACAGAGAGGATAACTGACATTTGACGAAACAACGAGAGTGTTTTTACCCTCAAACCGAAAAAATTGATTGATTTTTTAAAAATAATTTTCTACTTTATTTTTTAATTTTTACAAAATAAAAAAAAACGTCAATACTTTGAAAGTATTTTTCTTAAAAAAATGGTTTCTAAAATCTGTTCTCCAAAATTTTTACGTTCCAACATTCTAAACATTCTAACTGACTAAAATTTTATACACTTGTAACACTATTTTTAAATTTAATTGGAAATTTCCTATTAAGTTTGAACTTTCATGTACCCAATGACTTGCATCTTTTTTTGCAAATAAAAATTTTTATAAAATGATTACGTCCATGAGTGTTTTTTACTTGTTTTTTGTTATAAAAAAACCTTTTTTGAATTTAATTTTTTGTTGTCCGTTTAAAGAGCAACAAAAAAAAAAAAGATCCTTTTAATTATCGTTATAATTTAAATATTTTTTTTCTTCTTCTTCAAATAAGATATACATTATAAAAACAGAAACAACATTTCAAATATAATTAATGTGTATTTTTAACAAAATTACTGAAACATTAGATAAACAAGATAAACTCCAAATGTATATATTAGCTCCTTGAAAAGATATTAATTAACATTTTTTTTTTGTTTTTTTTTTGTTAATTTTTTTGCTTATGTTTCTTCCATTTTGAAAAATTATAATTTACATAAAAATAAATTTAGCAGAAATTTATGAAATTTGCATTTTTTCGCCCTAAAAAAAAACCAACATAAAGATTATAAAAAAAAAAAAAAGGAACATTTAAGACTTAAAAAAAATTGATAAAATTTATTGAAAATGTTTTTTATTCAAATGTTTTTTTTTTTTAACTTAATTTCAAATTTATGTTATTTTAAATTTAAAAAAAAAAAAATATATACATTATAACTGTATTTTACAAATATTATTAATTAAAAATTAACACAAAAGCACAAAATTAGTTTGAATTGATAAAATATTCTCAAAAAAAAAAAAAAAATCTATCTTTTACAGAAAATTTATTTGATTTTAAGCAGATTATTATTAATTTTTTAATAAATTTTTTTTTTTTTTTTAAATTTAAAATACACAAAAATTTTTTATTTTTTTAATTTGTTAAAAAATTTATTAAAATCTTGATATAACTTCACACCTTCTTATATTCGTATATACGATCAGTTCATTAAAAAACGATTAATTTTATTGAAATGATATTAACCTACGGATGATCAAGTATGGAATATTTGAATAGCTTCATATTATTTTTTTTTTCTCATAATGCATTCAAAAAAAAAAAAAAAAAGAAAAATTATACCTATAGTATCAGAGAACACGTGTACTTTTTTTTAAATTCATTCGATGAATCAAAAATCAAAAATCAAAAAAAAAAAATATATATATAAAGAAAATTTAATAATAAATTCTCAAAAATTATTGTAAAAATTTATCTTTTTTTTTTTTTTTTTTTTTTTTGTGAAAAATTTGTATTTGTATGTTTTCCAAAAAAAAAAAAAAAAAAATGAAATAAAAAAATAAACATTTTTCGTATTTTAATATAGAAAAATGTGTGACTTGTGACTTCTGTGCGGCTCTTGTAATAATAAAGATTAGCTCAGCATGTTGTCTTTTTGATGATTTACTTTAAAAATTAGAAACTAATTGACTCAATATCTTATATCAGTTGGGTCACTAAATTTTTTTTTTTTTAAACTGAATAAAATGTAGTTTACCCCGTGCTGTGAAATTCAATAGTATAAAAATTACGGAAAAAAAAAACAACAAAACAAAAC
Organism: Bombylius discolor; assembly: GCA_939192795.1. Lineage (NCBI taxonomy): Eukaryota > Metazoa > Arthropoda > Insecta > Diptera > Bombyliidae > Bombylius > Bombylius discolor. The sequence goes on along the minus strand of OW584241.1, from coordinate 36,773,647 downwards.
AAAACAAACAAAAAAAGGTGTTAACGAATGAATGTCATTCAAATTTTTTAATTTTGTTCTTTCATTTTTTTTTTTTCGATTATTATTTGTAATATGATATTGGATTTGAATTGTGTATTATTATTATTATTTATTTTTTTTGGAAAATAAAGAAAAAAAAAAGAATAATGAGGTCAGATATTTGAAAAATCATTTAAAAAATGAAATACAATCTTTGAATAATAAATTTGATTGAACAGACAATTCTCTATTCTTGTTTTGTTCCCCTTTTTTTTTTTTTTCTTGTATTTTTTTTTGGGAAATGGAATAGAGTGGGTGGTACTATTAAATTTATAAATTTATTTATTATTTTCTTAAGCTCATTTAATATAAGGATGAAAGGATCTAACATTGATTTTTATTCTGTTGTTTTTTTTTTTAATTGCTTCCGCTTCTAATTTTTCTATTTAATTGAATTTTTTTTCTACATTTCTGTTGTAAGAAAAATTCTTTTTTTTTTTTTTTCATTTCAGCGGGTTTGCAAACAAGTTTTATTTGAAAAAATTGTTTTTTTTTTTTTACATATTTAAACTTGTTTTCATTAAATTCATTAAATTGTTGATAGTCGTACATTTTATATATTTGACTGTAAACATGTAAACTTAAAGCTATAAATTTTTCATTTGACATTAATTAATGTGAAACTTAAACAGTAAATTGTTTAAAAGTTTAAAACAAAAAAAAAAAACATGAGAAAATGTATTTTTTACATTAATTTGGAACGCACATACCTATTTTTATCGTGTGTTTATGGTAGATATCGAATTTTTTTTTTTTCTTTTTTTTTTGATTTAGTTATGATTCATGTCTTTTACCTATTGACAATATCCAAGAAAACAAAAAAAAAAAAAAAAAAAATTAGAACAAATCGCTTGAAGAAAAAATTAAACTTACATGATACGATGAAAAGATAGAAAAAAAAAACATCATAGAAACATTTTTTGGCACGTTTGAAGGTGAATGAATATCTAAAATGAAATTAGTGAAATGTATCGAATTTCATAAAAGTTGTCATGATATTTTGAGTAACATAAATTACTTATGTTAATTTTTAGTTTTGGTGATTTCTAAAAAATAAAAAATAAAAAAATGAATTGAAGAATATTAATCGATTCTTCACCTTTTCTTTACTTGATTTTTTTTTTTCCAATTCTAAGATAGCGAAGCTTTTTTTTTTTTGTTCTGAATCTATTTTAAAATTTTAGATAGATTTGATGAAAGATAGTGACTTCTGTAGGCGTCTTAATTTACAGGTTAGACTAATTTTTAATTTAACTGAATTTTGTTTTTTCTTTAAATTATTCAAGCCGGATCTTGGAAGTTCAGTTAAAAATCAGTGCACATACACAGAATGCTTCTTCTTAAAAGATGAAATATTTGAGGGTGAACACTATATTCCTTTTTCTATGCAAAAAGTCCAATTTCGCTTGAGCCAGTGGAAAAAAATTAGGGAAGAGGCATTTTTTTTAGCCGTAAAATAAAACATTTTTTTCAGTTTTATCATTTTTTCAGCATAAATTTTCACCCACCACCACCCAATTTCAGTTATTATACATACTCGTATATGTATGTCGCTTTTGCGTTTATGTAATTCGAAGAACTAAAGTCTTGTCATCCTTTAATTTTACCACATTTTTGAACATTTTTTGATCCTCTCTGTGCTTTTGCTACTGTGAAAAATATTTTGAAAAATTTAACTGCAAAATACAAAAAAAAAAAAAAATTGTAGCTTAGTAAATTAAAAAATTTAAAATAAATAAAAAACTGTGAGATAATTTTTTCTGTTCTTCTTTTTATGCAAACAAAAACAAAAAAAAACTTAATTTAATTTCTTAAGATTTTTGGAATTCTTCTATTATGTTGAAATTATTTTATGACACAGAAAATATAAATTTCCAACGAAAGAAAAAAAAAAATGTACATTATTGCTATATCCTTTTTGAATATTTGAATGTGAATAGAATACTAATAATTATTTATTATTTTTGTTTCTTTAATTTATAGTTATATATTTTTCTTTCAACACTTTTTTATTTATTTTATTTTCTTATTATTATTATTTTTTTTTTTTAAGTTTTTTGTATCATGCTAGTTAAAACAAAAATACGAAAAAGACAAAACCAAAAAAAAAAAAACATACATACATATAACAAAATCAAAAGAATGTAACAATAGCTTTCGTAACTGAACAGAAAATAGACAAAACAAAAGTTTCATGTTTCATGTAGAAATTGTCTTTCACAGAACACAAATAAAACAACAACAAAAAAACAACAGCAGAATTAAATGTTTGGTTTTTTTTATTTTTCTTGTAATGTTATAAACAATTGATATTATATAGTGTACATTCGATTGAAAATATTGCACAATAACAAGAAGATACAATCACGAAATTCACGTTCAATAATCAAACCTGCGTCATAATTCATAAGTCTTTTGAATTTTGTTTACACAATCATAACATGGGGATTGAAATCATATCTAAGTACATATATATGTACTTATTATTTATTTATTTTTTGTTTTTTATTTTTTTTTTTTTGTATCTATAAAAGGTTTTACATACAAAAATCTGTATACTTTATAGATGAAGTATTATTATTATTATTTCAACAATATTACATCGAAAGATAGTTTCATACCCATAATTTTATAAAGGATTTATAAGAAGTGGAGCATTTCATCGTCTATTAGCATTCAAAAAATATCTATATACTTTGGTTTTTTTTTTTTACAACCATTACCATATATACCTATTTTTTTTTTTATTTGTGTGTGTGTGTGTGTTTTTGTTCAATAGAACAACAAGTTGAAATCTTGTAATTGGTCGTACAATTGTCAGACAATAATAAAATTATAAAATAATGTAAAAATCTTCTATCGAAAAGTTCGGTTTTAAAAAACAGTGCAAAAAAAAAAAAAACCGTAATATAAAGTAAAATACTATTTTAAGGAAAAATATTAAATATGGCTGAAGTTTGGTAGTCTTTTTTTTTGTGTTATGCGAATCCAATCAATAATATGTTTGAATAGATTATCTTGAAAAAATCTTTATTTGTAGGTGTATTTTCTCAGGATATATTTACAATAGAATAGATACAAAAGTATCTACAATGTTTTTGGTTTATTTTTTTTTTTTCAATTTTTTTTTTCATATTGAATTTAGTTACAAAGTCATTGTTTTCATTTCATGTAGAAATAATTGAAATATGTTTTCCTTAATCACAATTCAATTGTACTTATATGAAAAATAAATTTATGGTAAGATCAATTTTTTATTTGTTTATTCAGGAAAATTTGTATAGTGTGGGTGTGCACTGATTAAATGATTTTAATAGTTTCATTTTGGGTAAATACAGTTAAAACTTCAATTTCAAATAAAATTGATTTTAATTAAAATTACAATAGAGATAAGCAATTAGTAATCCTAAATTTTATAACAAAAAGTGCATCCGTTCCCTTACATTTTCAACTTGAGATCTAGCATATGGTAAAAAGTACGATTTTTCATCTACATTGTTTGATTTTTTTTTTTTTTTCAATTTTAATACGAAAATTTAAAACAAAGATTTTTTTGTCAATAATGTTAAATTCCACCTTTTAAGTTAAAAAGGACACACGTTATTTCACATGAGGAAGAAGAAAAATCAAACAATAGCTCATTAATCTACCTTTTTTTTTTTGCATTAAAGATCACTGTCATTCAATGTGTTTACATTTTACACCACAGATACATGCAACTTGATGAATCTTTGACAGTATGATAATGTATTTGCTATGTTTTTTTGTTGTTTATGAACACAAAATTTTATCTGTGCTAACATCCTTTAATACTTTTTTTTTTCTTTTGCTAATGCAATTTGTTCAACAGAATACATGCATGACCCTTTATACACAAAATTTTTTTTACTACAATATTTAGATATTCGATAACGATCATTCCACCCTATATATTATTCTCGTTGAATATTCGAGAACAAAAAAATAAAATTAAAAACAATTTTCCCCTAATTCAAACCGTAATTTTACACATACGGTATGGGAATAAGGGAATTTTATCAAAATATAGGGATTGAATTTTATCATAAAATAAATAAAAAATCTTGACCACTTGTCAAAGTGTTTTTTTACGAAGTTTAAAAATAAAAAAATTTCATTATGCATACGGATTTATTAATGAATCTTTAAAATAAAATCTGATAATGTAATCACACATGACGTAATTCAGAAAATAAGTGAATATGAAAATGTTACGGTATCTGAAGCAAAAAAAAAAAGCACCACTCAAAAGAATCTGAGCTTTATTTTAAAAAAAAGACAATTTGTGGAGTAAAACGTGTGAAAATCAAACTGAAATTTTCAAATTTATATCTGTGAACATGATTTGTCACCATGGCATTATAATACCTGAATGATGTGTCATCTGTGATCAGGTTACGTTATAACATTGTCATGCAAATACTCAGGTATGTAATTGTAAGTTATTGCAGACATTATGATGACTTTTTTTTTTTTAGTTTTCATTCATACTGTCTGTCTATTCTATACACAATTAAATTGTGATTAAGAAATTTTAGACTTCGTTAATCATTACAAACTTAAATATTGAAGTAGATTTATCTTATCCAAGACAAACTATGATGAAAATTAGCATCCTTTAACACCAATAGCCTAGAAAAAATAAGTAATCTTATAATCTACAGAAGTTCAAACGGTGCATTCATCAATAATTCCTTTCTTCAATAAAGGAATATCATCTTACTCATAAAATATGTTCAATGGTTCAATGATTATGCTTGAGGAAATTTACAAAGAATTGAAGTTTATTGCTGTGCTAATAAGGATAGAACGTATCCCATTAAGTATTACCTAGTGCCATAAAAAAAATTAAAAAGAAAAGAAAAGTTACCTGGAATAAAATTTAAACTGAAACTTAAAATAAAGAAAAATAAATCCATTCGAATTAATTCATGCTCACAAATTTTAATAAAATAACTTAGCACAAAAAAATAAAGTTACTTACAAATCAAATGAAGTTTGAAAAAAATTGTTCACTTTTTCCGATTTTTCTCTTAAATAACTCACAAGTCAGAGTTCAAAAAAATTTCTCTTAACATTACCGATTCGCAAATATTCACATACAAAAGAGAAAAATTCGTTTGTAAATTGTAGGTCTATCTCATTCATACGTGCTTTGTATAAACTGAAACTCATAAACTATGAAAATTCAAACCGGTACGAGTCCATACCATTTATCACGTTTCCCTCTTAATTTTTCAATTTTCAAAATAAAAATAAAAAATAAAAAAAATCTTCTTCTTAAGGGTAAAAATGATGTGCTAAAATAATTGAATTTTAGTGAACTACTCAGGAAAAACTATCATTTTTAATAAAATTGGTATCTCTGAGATCCGAATAAACACAATAACATATTCTCTTATTCTCTGTTTTGACTTAACTCTTTTAATTTAATTTTTATAAGTAGCTCTTGTGGCTTAGTATGTATGTATGTGTACTCTAAGGTCTCTAAGTGCATTACCGCGTTTAATGTACTTGTACTTAGCTGTTTAACTTCGTATTGAACCAAAAAATGATCCCAATATTAAGTACTTAGTATTCTGAACTTTAAAAAGAAATCTAGGTTCAACGTAATTTGTAGTTTGGACAAAATTAATCAAGTTAGAGTATTTTATAGTAGGCCCCAAGATCGTATAAAAGCAGTCGCTAATACTTTGAAATGATACAATATTTCTTATTAAACAATCCTAATAAAATTTGCTTCCTTCTCCAAAAAATTTAATGATTAATATGAACCAGAGGAGCTTGACAAGCCAATTGAAACAATTTACGTGTGGCCACCCCAGCGTATTTATGAAAATAGTCGAATAGTTCTTTTCAAGGATGTTTTAATGACTTTTTCTATTTTGGAGAAACAATGAAAAATTTTTTTTTTTTTTACAAAGATTAGAGAAAAATTTAAAAAAAAAATTAATACGTATCACCTAATCCAAAAAAATTTAAAAGCTTACAATTTTAATGGTGTTCTTTAAACCCTTTTTTTTGAAAATGCTTCTCAATTTACAGTCTACAAGAAAAAAAAATGGAATAGAATTCGGTAATTATAATATATTTGTAAGATAATTATGCAAAATAGATACTTAAATTTCATGACAGTTGAAATATTATGCGAACATTTTTATCATAATTAATTTATCGAAACATAATCATATATGCATATATGCTTATATACATACATTTCACTTTTTAATTATGTAAATTGATGCGTTTTGCTAAATGATAAAATAAATTCTTTAAATGTCTTTCTTCGAAATGTTTATATTATTCGAATATTCTCATTTTTAAGTCATAATTTATTTATTTTTATTGGTGACATTTAGGACATTTTTTTTTCTAAGAAAAAAAAAAAAAAAATCTAAAGAACGTCAAATGACAATAACAACAATAAAATAAAAAAGTCTTTAACAAAAACCGTAATAGTACACCTTTATTAATAAAAAAAAATTATCAGTCGGTAATAATCTCAATTTACCTATACAAATTGGTGCCAGTCAATATCAATTATACACTGTCGCGTACCTATTATATCAATCAACACGTTTGATCAATTATATTCATCAAAAGATACATATATGTATAAGTATATATTTTTTTATTTTTCTGTAAGATGAGAAGGTGTTAAAATGATAAGAAAATTTTTAAATGAATTTTTTTATTATTTTTTTTTTATAATTTTTATTTCTGTGACTTTTTCAATAGACTTTGATTGAGTGTGCATTAAAGCATATTGTTTATTTTCGTTTTTGTTATGATATTTTTTTCAATTACAAAAAAAAAAAAAAATAAGAGGAATTTATTTTTGAAAAAATAAAAAATAAAAAATAAAAAAGTGATATAATTTTTATGAATTTATATTTTAGAGACATTGAATCTATATACATATATTGAATACCTACATGAAGGTAGACATTGATTTTTATATTGTATCGATTTTCATTTGACTGGATATTGAATATGATCTTCTGCTGATAAGATAGATGGGAAGTATAAATTAATTGGCGACGAAATTTTTTAAATATAAATAAGAATTTTGTGTTCGATTAGTAATAATTTCCGGTGATTTCATTCGATTGAATTCAACAACAACAAACAAAAAAAAGTATTGCAATATGAGAAACTTATGAATTTCGTCTGCAGGTGTACGTATTGTTTGAAATATGATTTAATTATTGCAATAGGTGGCAAAAAATATTATGAAATTAACTAAATATAATTTTTTGGTTCCCACGTTCATGATTATTAATTAAATGCTTAATACATTGATTTGTAATTTTTTTAAAAAGACAGAAAAATGCAAAAAAAAAAAAAGATGAATATATTTTTTAAATTTATCCACAACTTGATTATTTTAAAAAAGAAAAAAGAAAAAAACGTTGACCTTATAAGTAAGTTTTTTTTGTAGAATTTTCATATTTTTTATTTGAAAACTAGAACGATACCGTTTTTTAATAAAATTACTCGAAAATGAAGAAATTCAATAACCGTAGAATATTTCTTAAAACAATACCTGTTCTTAAATATCTTGAAAAATATTTTCAACGAACGAAGAAACAAAATCGTTTAAAGCAGATACATTTTGCAGAATGTTGTAATGCAAAAAGTACGTTTCACTTTAAATTGAAAAATATTACAACTTTTTTTCCTAGTGAATATCGTTTAAACTGAATTATCTTTTCATTCTTTAGAAAGTTAACGTTGAACACATATAATTATTTATCTTGATTTGATTCTAATACAAAGATTACATTTAATTTCAAATTGAAAAATTAAATTATCTATGTTAAATTTTAAAAGACATGAAATTTATAAAATAACGGAATTTTGTTATATGTATGTTCCAGCAAATGATTGAATATTTATGTCTTTCATTGCAAGAAACTACTCCGCTATTAAGTAAACAAATTGCACTTTTGGAAGAGTTTTATGTAACTTAAGGTGAATAATTATTGTCAATGGCTTCAAAACTATCAATTAAATTTGAAAAAAGAATTTTCTTTTTAAAGGTATACTTTAGGCGTGTGTTACATTAAAAATGGTTCAATTTTATATTTTCTTAAGCACAAAGAAAAATTCAATTTTAAGAGAAATCTATGTGAATGAGAATTTTCAAAATTATTGTCTTGTTCTTAGGCTAAGATAAAAAGGATTCTCGTAAAATACATCTTTTAACAACTTTTAAGAAACTTTCTTCTTCGAAGGACTTTCTACAGGACTTTGAAGAGCTGTACGACAGAATAACATTGATTAAAATCTGTAATTTCTTGATCTAAAGTATCTTTTAAAATATTTTTCTTTTAGAATTGCCTTGTAATATTTAATTGATACTTCTGAAAATTTTCAAGAAAAATGTTAAAATACAGAAGAAAAAAATAAAAAAAAGACTCAAACATAGTCAAGCGTAAAAAATGTGTTCATTATAGGGTTAAACGAAATACGGATTATAAGATTATTTGGTACAGAGAATACTATAATGTGTTTAGTTTAGTTTATGCTATAAGTTTAAAAAAATATATTAAAATATTCAATTAGTATGTATATTTGCATAATAGACCATATCTAATTATTTATTACCTTTAAAACTATTTTATCAAAATCAAAAGAAAATTATAAAAAAAAAAAAATTCTGACCCAAAAAATGAATGTATCTTTGTAATTTATGACTTTATTCTGGTCAAAATAGTAATTTCTTAAGATGTTTATGAAACTTTAGGTATGTTTTCTTGATATTAATTTACTTAACTTTGTAGAAGTTGTTCCTTTTTTGTTTTTTTTTTTTTTTTTGTTTTTTTAATTATTACTATCGATATAAGTCGCGTTTTTAAAATTTGTTATAAACTTTTAATGTTCAAGTAATTTATGATCTATGATCTATAAAATTGCAAAACTCTACTAAAGTATCTCGAAAAATTACTAGCTAGCCTGGTATATTCATTTTGTAGTTTGAAAAAAAAAAATAAAACCAGAAAAAAAATATACATATATATGAAAATCTTGTAGTACAATTCACGATGTAATTCATTTAATTAATAATAAAATAACTACTTTAAAAAATATGATGCAAGATAATCGAAACACCAATATCTTGTAGTTTTAATGTTTTACACAAAAATTTTCACTCGTTTTGTTTTTTTTTTTTTCAGTGTTTTGTAACTAAAAATTCAGTAGGATGGATGTTGTAAAAGTTAAAAATAACCAAATACATTTAAAACAAAAAAAAAAAAAAACTTTAAATATAAAGTACTACACAACTACAGATAACTCATAAAGATACTTTATTGAATGGTACAGCCCATTACGATATATATTCAGAATTATAGTGTACTACTCGTATATACAAATTCACTATACAAAAAAATATATACAGATATATATATACATAGGTAAATCTATAAATAATCTGTGTTAAAATAAGTTTTTTTTTTGAGTTGCTGATTTTAACTTTCGTGGGAACTATATCATCATCATCATCATCATAACAATCTTTATAGTGCAATAGTTTAAATAAAGACAGGGGCCTACCCAAGTTAACTCTTAAAAGTTTCTATAATTTGTATTTGTATATGTACAAATTGTGTATATCTTCAGTATCCATCACGTAGATTATATGTTTAACTATAAAACTATTTGTAGAGAAATCAAACTATCTAGTATCTATTACAGCGCGATGATGAAGATTTTTATGTTGTTTGGTTGTGATTGTGTAGTGTATATAAGGAGAAGGGGTTAACTATATATAATTAACTAATTACAAATTTCTATGTACTCAATTTTTAAATCCTTTTTACATGAAAATGTAACAAAAGTAAAATTAATTTTAATTTGAATTTTCTTTTTTTTTTCTTTTTTTCACAAAAGCTTCATCAAACAAAAGCCCCATTAAACATCAGTGAAATTTATGAAAATATAAGAAAAAGTTTAAGTGTTGTGATTTTTTTTTGTTTTTTCCAATTTCACCTTCTTTTGTTTTTTTTTCTCCTTAATTTCATTATTTTTTTTTGTTTCAAGAAAATTTAAAATTAATAATCATGTTCAGATTACATGTAGCACATGTCGTCGTGTAACGTCTTTTAGTATTATAACTCAACGTAGCTACAAAGTGTATTGAAAAATGAAGAAGAAGAAAAAAAAAATTAGTAATCTTATTCAATCTATGTTTAATCAACTTAAATCTTTTGATTTACCGCTTATTAGTTCAAATGATGCGCTTTTTCTTGTAATTTTATAACGTATACAGTGTAAAAAAAAACTTGATTTTAATAGTCTATATGATTAAAGATTAGTTTCCTTGAAAAAAATCAACTATGTATAATAGATTTAAATGTAGTGAATAATAATTCAAGTATTTTTACATTATTAACCCTTTTTTGATCAATAGATATTGAAGTGGTCAATCAAACACGAATTGCCATTCTTCAAAAAATATTTTCAATGTAGAAAATTGAAAAAAAAAAACCTACCACAAAGACGTCATCATCAAATTCTTTATCAAAAAATCACAGGTTTTTATCTGTCATTCATTCTTTCAGTCAACGTGTCCGTGTCTGAAAAGGGTTAATTCCAATAATAATAATAATAATGCTATCTTAATTCTACTTTACACAAATACGTGAAAAAAAAAAATTTCTTAAATATTCTTTATAAATAAGAATTAAGTATCAATTATTTATTATTTGAAAATATTTATTGAGATTGTTGTACACTTGTAGGTAATATCGACCACCCAAAACAAGTTACTGATTATTGAATATTTCCATTTAAAGTATGAAAATCTCATATTACCTAAACGAGTATTTTTTTTATTTTTTTTCGAAATTCAATTAAAATTAATGATTAATGATGAGAAATGATCATTACAAGTAGAAATTTCGGGTTAAATGCGTTCTATGTTTCGTTGTTTACTTTATTAGATTTTCGTATATACATTTGTAGTATTCTTCAGTTCGGGGTCATAAAAAAAGGCTTACGTATATTTTTAATGAGATTATATTTAATTTAAAAAATCGAAAGTTTTGTCTACAACAAGGAAGTGATAGGCTGGTTCTTTTATTATCATAGGATTATTCCTTTTTTTTTTTACATTACAAAAATATTTTCTGTCGATTCATGTGTTGTTCATTGTAATGGGGTCCTTTTTTTTTTTTTTTGAAACTATAGAGTCTCTTCTGATATCAAAGAAGTTCAAATGGACTTTTCTGTCTTTTAATTTTATTATTTTTCTAGAGTTTTACTTGTCTAGCGTCCACCGTCCGGCCATTTTTTTTTTGTACTTTACTTCAGATATTTCGTATGTATACTTTTTCATAATTATTTTAATTTGATTTTTGAAGACAAAAAATAATCTGATAATTTATCTAATTTTTAAAATGTTTCATTTCAGTTATTTTACAATACTTGTTTAAAAAAAATGTAAGAAAAAAAAATTACATATTTTGAATATTTAATGTGCCAAAAGTCTTTACAATTTAACCCTTTATGGTTCTGACACATGTTTCATTTTATATATTCGTATTAAAACTATCCAAATTAAAAATATATCTAACTCATAAAAACAGAAATTTAATTAGTTTTTATGCAAGGGAATCTTTCAGTTATCATTTCACAAAAATCTAATTCATTTACAAAAAAAAAAAAAACAATAATTCATTAAAGGATTCAGAATACCTTTGTGTACCACCTGCTGTGATATAAAATTAACTTCTGTGTTGATTATAATATAAATTTTATATCGTGTCTGTTTTATAATCGACAAAACATTTTTAAAAAAAAAAAAAAAAAAGTAACAGATATCACCTTTAAAATCGAATAAAAAACATATTTTTAGTGAGGCATAAACATTTTTTAACTCTTTGAAAATGTCTAGCAAAAAATACAGGTAGATGCAGATCGCATTGTTTAATTGTTGACTAACGGAATTTTTTTAAAAAAATATTTTATGTAAATTTTATTCAAACATTTTCTAATTAAAAAAAGTCAATCACCCTTTAAAATTAATTATTTTAAATAATCCTTTAGATTATCTTGATAAAGGATAATGAATTTAATTCCTTCACCGTTGTATGAAAAATTATTTCACCAAATTAATATACTGATTTTCTATAAAATTAAATTTCTCTGCACTATTTTTATGAAAATAGGTTATGTTGGGATTGTTAGGTTGTTTTCGTGGAAACTTTTCGATCCTGGAAGGAACATTAAGAAAAAGTAAAGACAACTATCAGTAGTCGAAGTTGTAGTGGCCTTTGAAACTGAATGTCTCAGAGTCAATCAGTCCAAGTGTACTCATTTCTAGAAAAATAGTTTGGGCAACGCAAGTTAACTTGTGTAGATTGTAGACCCTGGTGCCTGGCTCACATAAAGCTGTTGCGCCTAAAGACAGAAAGCCTGATTAAAGTAGCATTTAAAGCGAGTGGCTAGAAACTAAACGCTTATGAATTTAGTTTTAGCCAATGAATTCCATGACTTGCCATGAGCCATAATTTCATCAGCTGACTTAAAACTGTCGTTTTGTGCTAAAGTACTTCCTTCGGAAACATTTTAGCTATACTAAAATGTTAAGTGGTAAATAAATTTGTCGACGTTCCACTAAAACACTATTATTATTCAACAATTCTTCTATTTGTTAATTAATTTGAACATAATAATTTTAATTCAATCAAATTAAAATGATACAAAAGAAAATTACTAGTTATTTTTAATAAGATACATCTCACCTGATTTTTTTTTTAATTCAAATAAAAGCTAAATTCAATAGATTGTAATATGCTGAATCAGTTAACTGTAGATTCGTTTTAATTTAAAGATTTACAAGTACCTATGTATTTTTTTTTTTTTTTTTTTTGAAATTTCTGTTTATTTGTTTCTTTTGAATTTTCAATTGAGTTACAAATAATGTTTTACCATATCAGTATAAAAAATAACAAAAAAAAAAAAAAAAAAAACAACAAAAAGGAAGATCCATAGTAATCACTACTTGTCAGATTGGTAATATATGTTTTGTGTCAAAAAAGAACTATCTATTTTTCTTCTATTATAGTGATTACTTGCATATTAAGTTAACACAACAAATGGTGTCGTCATTTTTTTTTTCTTCTAAAGGATTGCACACAAAAAATATGTATCTAACTACTTTTATAACCCACTATGCACAAAAAAGTAATTTGTACTTTTTTTTTTGTTTTTCATCAAAGTAGCTAAATACAATATATACTCTTGTGATTGTGCTATCATTTTTTTTTTTTTTTAAATTAGACTTTCCATAAATGGTTGTCCAATTTGTATGATTATACATTTTAGAGAGAAATTGTTAATATGTACAAGTAGTTGTTGTTTTTTTTTTACAATATCTTTTTTTTTGTGAAAAATAAAGAAGTTAAACTCATTGTATAATTTAAAAGCATAAATAGTATAAATTGCCTCATAAATTTAGAACCAATTTGTACAAATGGAAGTTCAATTTGATAAAATTGATTTGATATCGAATATTTATATGAGTTTATTTATTATGTATCGTATGTATGTATGTATTTTGTAGATATACTATACTATACTTATAATCTTCTGGTAAAGAATTACAACAAATGATAATATACATTTTGTAAAAATTAAAATTTCTTTTTTGTTTTTTTTTTTTTTTTTTTACAAAAGTTAAGAGATTATATCCATAAACAGTATTTTACTTTGAAAAAAAAAAACAACAACAACAACATTTAATTATATTTACCTCTTTGTAATACACAACAACAAAATTCTAAAAGAGCTAAAAATAAATAAATGAAAATAAAATTAAATAAATAAATAAAAAAACCATTAAAAATAAAGTTAAAGAAAATACATTTCAACTTTAATGTTTTACTTTTGTGGAAAATGAAAAAAGAAAAAGATGCTTGAATATTGTCACATTAACCACAAATTCAAATCTGAATGTTGCTATTTTTTTTTCTCCTTTTTTTCAATCTTTTTTTTTTTTTATTTTATTTTATTTTTTGAATGATATTCTTAAGAAGTAGAATAAAATAAAAAGATTTTTGTTTTTTTGTCGCTAATAATTTTTATCTGTCTGTTTAAAAGTTTAAATGTAAAAATACAAAGAATCAACTTTTTTGTTGTTTATTTTTAAATAGCAGTATGTCGATGTTACAAAAAACACGATTAGTTTACTGTTGTAATCAAGGAATCGTGCAAACAAAAATAGCACTAATTGAATGCTAACAGAATTCATTTGCATATTTAAAAACAATAACAATAAGATAGAAAAAAAAAAAAATAGATGTACTTTGACACACCAGACAAAATTTCTAATGCAATGGAATATTTTTTTTTTTCGTACATATTTGAAAAAAAAAAACAGTGATTTTTGCATTTTTTTTTCCTAAATTTGTTATGTAACAAATTAGAAAACATTATCAAAGGTTAAAACACAGACTACTTTTATTGAAATAGTTAATGGACAGCTTTTGAAAAAAATCTTCGACGTAAGGACATTCAACTTCGAATGAGTAGCAATTCATTTGAATTTTAAATAAGTGTTCAGTACTGCAGTAGTAGGAAAAGAAACATAAATCACACTTTAATCGCTGTCTCTTGGGTGTCATTCGAATAGTTGTACTTTCTACCGATGAACTGTGGTTCGCATTCCATGTAAAATTGTTGGTGTTCACATGAGTGATGAGACTTTGATTGGCTGGCCTTGTACAAAGATTAGAAGATAATAAAATAAAGCACTAAAAAAGATAATCAATTTTACTTTAAAAAAAAAAATTAGATCAGTAGATATGGCCAAAGGCATAGATTTGTGTATGAGGTAGGAGAAGATTCAAACGACCATCAAGAAAGAAGATTTTATGCTAGTACAACCACGTTAATTCAAATTTTTATGATAATTGTAAGGTCATAGTCTTTTCGTCCTGTCAGATAGTATGAACTATAGTAATGACAAAAGAAAAACTTTCTAAAATTTCTTTAAAATAAATTACATCTTCTTGACAAAAAAAAAATTAAAAAATGTAAAACTTGCCAACATAATTCAAGCGTTATACAAAACAGTAAACTGAAAGATTAGACCATGTGTGGTTTTTGTATTATGTTATACAAGTATCTGTAAATTTTCCATATTCATTATATTCTATATCAATTCTAATTAATTATAAAAACTCACCTGAAAGTAAAAAAAACTGTGTGTTTTCAACTGGAACAGTTCTTCAACCGAGGAAAAACTAAAGCTTGATTTTCTGTAAAAAAAAAATTTTTTAAAGGAAAACAAAAACTTTATTACATGTCACAAAATAACTTACGTGCAAAAAATTAAACAAAATTCTGGTATACAAGACATCATGTTATATATTTTTTTTTTTTTTGCAAACACAGAGATACTTGTCTTTCGTTACTTGAATTTTTATTTTTATTTTATTTTTTGTTTTTGTTGTTGTTGTTTTTGTGCACATCGAAAGACATTTGTTAACAGTGTTCATTTGCTAAGTTTTTGTTTGTTTGTTTATTTGTATATTTATCTGATTTAGATATCAGATACTAATAACTTTTGCTAGAAAAGTTAATTATTTTTGTATAGTATATAAATAATGTGCATATGTACTGTACGGGTATGTAACATGAGGGAAGATTTATTTTTTTCGGAAATATGTACCATTTAACAGAAGAGAAGACAATATTGTGACATTTACAAGAGTTTATTAACTTTGTTAAGCATTTTCATTGGTAAATGTTTTTATTATTACTTTGTAATACTCGTATGTGTGTATGTATTTTTTTTAAAATTATGTTGATGATGAAGAAAAAAAAAACAGCTACTGGGATTATTCATTAAAATAAATCAGTGTTTTTTTCCTTTAAGGATTTAACTTGCTAACTTGCCTATATGCGGAGTATTTTACAATAGATGTCCAACCCGAAAACTACAGATAGCTCTTGTCGAAACAAACAAAATACTATATGACAAGGGGGGGATCAATTTCAAGGGAGAAGGATTTCAGGTCTTTTATTCTGTAACCCTGTAACTCCTAAACTATGCACGCTGAAGTAGTTTGAAAAGATTGTAAAGAACCCTTTGGCCTCCTTTACAAGTTCTTAGTCTCTCTTCTACTTTCATCCTTACAGAAGTTACAATTTATCAAAATCAAAACCTTTTAATTTTTAACCTTACTTTTAGAAGAGAAAAAAAAACGTATTTTTCTTAAAAAACGCTCTAAGTTAAACACACTTTTTTTTTATATTTTGTATTTTTAGATTTTTAGTCCTCATCCTCGATTAATATTTATTTAAATTTAATTTTCGGTATTCTAATGAATTTATATACGTTAATTCAATTATTCAATAGGTCATAAATTACAAATTTTACTACTGTCGGTAAAAATACAAGAAGAAAAATATTCTTAAACCTGTTTTATGAAATTTAATAGAAATATGTATGTTTTTTTTTTAATTGCTCCCAAAAATAATTTATAGATTTTTTTTTTTAAACTCAAATTTTATTGATTTTTAATGATCAATTTAAAAACTAACAATAACAACAACAACATTTAGATTTCTTATATTTTGATAACAACAGACAATACAAATTAGATTCATTTCACAATATTCATTAATTTCATCTTTATTTTGATCAAAAAAAAAAAAAAAAACTCAGAAATAGTTCACGAAAATCTAGATATTCAACTAAAAAATTCTTAAACACGATGAGTATCTATAAATAGTTCTTAAGTTTTTTTTTTAAATGTGTAAAAATTTAGTTTAAAAAAATTAATTAATAAAAATATTCGAATACTTAACGACTTTATAAGTTTATTATTACATTTTTCGATCATATTATTTGATAATTATTTACAGCACATAAAAATTTTATCAAAATTAGGAATTTCCATACATAAATTATCGATTTTATTTGGTGAAATATTTTATAGGCTTTAAAGATTTTTTTAACAAGAACATTACTTTGAAAAATCATGTTTTGCTTTTTTATTCGGTTACAGGTTTTATCTAGTGTGTCAAATGAAATACAAAAAGTATTTCAAGTAACTGATACTTCTAGAGTGCTTGAGAACTTCTAAATGTCAAAATGAGCCAAACTTTAGTTGTAGCTTTAGAAATATTTTTATTACTCAATGTGAAATTCCAATACAGAATTTTTGATTACGTAATTTCATTGAGTGACAGAAAGATACATATGGAAGTTAAATCTGTTATATTATGATTTTCTATATGTACCTACAGATAATCTACAGGTACAGGTTTTTCCAATCTTTAGAGTATTTCATTCTTTTTGGAAATGGGTATTGGAACAGTTGCATAAAGTAAAAGTACATAATACTGACTAGAACTTTCATTATTTAAAAAAACTTCAACCCTAAAAAATTTCATAACAAGTAAAAACAAAAAAAAAACACACACACACTTTTGATGTAATAATCATGAAAAATTGATATTTTTAATTACATAGATATTTTTTGCATCTATTTACTTTAAGCACTTCAAGTTATATACGTACGTTCACTCATCTAAAAATCCACAAATCTGTATCTGTAATTTAAATTACACAGTTCATAAAAAGGTTAAAAATATATTACTTTCAATAGAAACAAACTAGGAGTATATTTTATGACATACACAAAAAGAAAAAAAATATGTACAAACAAATTCTTGAATCATTAAACAGAATGAAAGTATTAAAAGATTTAAAATTATCTTTTTTTTTTTTTTTAAATGTGCAAATTAATGAATGTCAAAAATACATATAGATACTTATTATTATTATTATTTTTTTTTTTTAGAAAGTTGTATTCATCATAATTACAAATAATGGGTAGATTTTATATGATAGAAATTGTTATCCATATATTTATTTTACACATATACTGAATGTGAAAAAAATCAATTTAACTCAAGTATTGTACACGTAAATTGATTATCTTATCATTTTTTTTCTTCTTCTTCTTCTTCTTTTTCTATATGCAATGTTTAGTTATTTAAAAAAAAACAACACATACACACACATACAGTAATATATGAGTGTTTTCATAGTTTATAATGATTACAAATGTTTGTGATAGATATCATTGAAGCTGGTAGGTTAAAGAGATTGATATTTGTTTTCTCTCATTAAAAAAAAAAAGCATCAGTAATTGCTAATATGGTAAGCAAAAAAAAAAAAACAGAAAAAAAATTTTGATTTATACAAACAAATAATAAATAATATTTTAATCTATTACGATAGCTGTTTTCATGTCAAATTTTAATGATTGCCATTTATTAACAACTTAAAAGAGATATATGATGAGAAATTATATTAAATCCCATTAAAATACCTATCATTTTTAAAATGTAATAATAATCTTGAATAAATAAAATTTACTAATAAGTAGTATCTTCTTAACTAATAATAATAATGTGTATGAGAAATTATAGTTACTTTGTATTTGAAATGATAAATTTTTTAAGGTATACAAGTATGTGTTTTGATGACGCACACAGGTTTAGTCTATATATGAGATGTAAGGAAATGTATTTGAGGTCACTAAGTGTTGTTGCAGGACGCTAAAATGAAAGATTTTGTGATTTCATTATGGAAATAGTTTTGAAATATATTTTTGTTTTTCTCCTTTAATACCACCAAAGACATTGAAAGGAATTTAGAAGATAACTATAAGAATATTTGTGGTCATGAATATTTGAGATATTCGTCATTCAATGAGTATTGTATCTAAATAGTACCACTAAAAAATTGAACTAAAATTATATGCACGAAAAAACTTTTCTTTGAAAGCTTAGAAGCTTTCCTTTATATTTTCCTACTTTTCTTTTTTAACTCAGCATTCCATTAGAAGTCAGAAGGGAAAGCACAGAATCGTATCCTTCTCGTTTTCTTCATAAAATGCATTACAGAAATCTTCTTTTGTTCTAAAAAAAA
Source organism: Bombylius discolor (assembly GCA_939192795.1). NCBI lineage: Eukaryota > Metazoa > Arthropoda > Insecta > Diptera > Bombyliidae > Bombylius > Bombylius discolor. The sequence goes on along the minus strand of OW584241.1, from coordinate 36,754,614 downwards.
AAAAAAAAAAGCTTCATTAAGAATGTTCAATCTCGTCCTACAAAATTGGCTTTCATTAAATCTTTTTGTTAACATTAGCAGGAAGGTTTACGAACATTTCTTTGGAAAGGTATTCTAATTTTTCCCAGTAAGTTAAAATTTTTTATCATTCATGTAATTTACAGAATTATCTATTGAATTGCTACATAAACGATGACTTACTACGTCATGACGAATTTTACATATAAAAAACCAGTTTTTGAGAATGATATATTTGTAAAAAGGATTCGCTCATGAAGATATGATCATTTTATTTAATGATTATTAATTTAAACAACACTAAAAGATACGTCGTGAAAGTGTCAAAATAATTAAAAAATTTGATTAAAAATAATAAAATCACTTAAGTTATTTTTTTTTTAAACAGTTTCTACGATTTCTTGCAAAGAAAACTAACTACTTAACTTATTTTTATTACTTCTTCTCAAACGTTTTCTTACTTCTACATGATCATAATTATTTTAATTTATTACTTTTAACATTAAAAAAAATATATATATATAAAAGATACACCTTTTGGTAGAACATTTAAAACTATTAATAAATTTTCTTGATAAATATTTTTTATCAAATAAAATTATCTTCAAAAAGAGAAAATTCAAAAGTGAAAAACGAAAAAAAAAAACATTTAAAAAAAAAATGTTTTACATGAAAATTTTCATATAAAAATTTCACGAATCTTAAATTGTTTTTGTTGTTGTTGTTATTTTGCGTATCATTCTCAATAAAATATGATCACATTGTACAATATATATATACAACATAAACATAAATCATTAATAAAGTCAATAGTTCATAAAAAGCGTAACATTAAATGTTAAAAACTACAAAAAAAAAAAAAAAAATTGCCATAACGATATCATGAACAAAAAATCAAATTCTATTAATAATATTACAGGTAAATCGAGTGTATTTAGCCGCTGTTAAAATATCTGTAAGTGTCATACCAATTTGAATTTATAACAGAAGCTTCTATAGAAGCGGTATTTTATATTCTATTAGAAATTGTTGATATGAACATTTTTGCATGTTCATTCTAGCCTATATAATGTTTTTATTGACTTTTTTTTTTTTTTTCAACAAATACTAGATATTTTGAAAAAAATAAAAGAAGGAACTCGTATTAACTTGGATGTGTAATATTTTAGATTTTCTTGAAAGAAAAATAAAAATAACATAAAATATACTTAGCTTAGCTGTTAAGGAAACAAAATATTCTTATAATATCATATTAAAATTGAAAGATTTTATCAAAAAATATAAAAGATTCAAGATATTTATAAATGTGTAGAACATGCAAAGTAAAATCCGATCTTTTATGAAGTTCTTTTTTTCATTTTTTTTTTTTTATTGTGGTAAATGTAAATTTATGTTTAACCTTTTTATCTATCTTGGATATAATTTATTGTGTATTAAATGTTGTGTTTGGTTTGTTTTAGGTTGTCAATATGTCGATTATAGAGAAATTTTTGTTTTAAATTCACGCTTAAGATGAGTATAAATTTTCTTAGTTTACCTGATGTATTTGAAAAAGTACCAAATTCATTTGGATTTAAATTTGAAATAATTCACAGTAAACAGTAATTTCTTCAAAAAGATCATTTTTGGAATTCGTGATTTTGTGAAATCTTTATTTCGACTTTAAAAAAAAAACACACACACATTTTCGGACTTCTTCGATAATAAAACGTTCCAGACAGAAATCATTAGGTTTTTTTTTCAAACTAGAATAGGTTCTAAATTCAAATGTTTCTTTGTTCATTTTCGAAAATCCTTCCCAATTCCTTATAAAAAATTCAATTTGAAAAAATACTCTTTGTAAAGGTGAATTTTACAATCAAAACTATTTTTAACTACCTCGTTCGTGAGATCGACCAACCGAAATAAATTTTATTGCATATATCAAAAATCCAGTCCATTAATCAATCAATCAAAATTCAGAATTAAATTACGAAGAAAAAATGAAAAAAAAAATTCTTTGTTAACCCCTTAATTCATAATATTTTAAACATAGTCTTATTCAACTGAAAAATATTACTTATCGTTTTTCCTCCACATGACAACTTTGCGGTACCTTCTTTATCTTCTTGCGTCAGCGCATTACTTCAAAGACAAAACTCAGTAAAATTGTATCGCTTTGACTTGACTCATTGAAAAATAAGAAGAAAAAACAATCAAATGAAAATTCAAAAATGCCGTACTGTGTATGAGTAGGGTTAAGAAAAAATTATCACAACTACACCTGTAACGAAACAGGAATTATACTCAGTTTTTTTGATTCCTGTTTTTTTTCCTTTTCTTTGTTACAATGGGCATTACCATTTCCAATCTAATTAATTTGATTTTTTTTTTTTTTTTGACATTTAAGTATTTTTGACACCAATCTGCCATTCAATTTAAAAATTGTCACCATATATAAACCACACCATCATCACATATGATTTTTATAACGAGATAAAACATTAAAGTGAACTATTGAATAATTCATTACATTTAGTCGTAATTTTGTCAGTAAAAATTTCAGTTAACGTTTAACAAAGTACTCTTGCTAGTTTTTGTGGTTTTTTTTTTCTTTCTCAAGAGTACTTTGGTAAAAATAAATTTAATTTGATTTCAATTTAAATTACATTTCGTGACGAAAATTAATAAAAATGCTTGAATTTTTGTTTTAAAACCATTTGGTCGTCGGCATGAAAATTAAAGATTTATTTAATGTTTCACAAATAAATTATAAATTGCATTTGAAAGTTAAATAATTTAAAAAGAAATATTTTATATAATATTTTAAGATTTTACTCAATTATATTTTAAAATTCTTTGTTAAGATCCTTCTGCCAATGATGATCAAGTACTTTTTCACAATAACAAAAAAAAAACTATTGTGTAATAACAAACATTTGGTTTTTCTTTTTTATTTTGAAGAATTTTGAAACGTAGTTTGAAAAAAATACAATAGATACTTTCAATGTATCAAAAAATCAGAAAAAAACAATACAAACAAAAAAAAAACCTTAAGATGACTAGCAGATGAATTTCACAATTCAACATTTATTTAGTCAATGTAAAAGCAATGTCCGCCAAATGGCAAATAAAATTCAAATACGCAAAATAAAATATCGTCTCATTAAAACTGATGAATTCTTTATTTATTGGTGTTTTTTAAGAAAGATCTAACAAAAAAAAAACGTATCTAAAAATCATAGTGCAGTAACATTAAAAGCTTTGATCAAATAAAATACTTCTGTTTCTTTTTTTTTCTTCTTCTAAGTATTTCTCAAGAATGTTGATCTTTGTTTATTAATTAATTAGGTAATAAATTTACCAAAAACAAATATTCATGTTCTATAGTTTAAGATTTCCCACGCAGAAAAAAATTTTGCAAGAAAACAAAAAACCAACTAAGATGTGAAAAAGTTTCTTAAGACAGCAGCAGCAGGTAACAAAATAACAAAAACATAATACTTCAAAGGATACATTTTTGTTTTTTTTGTGTACGAGTATCTTAAAGCTAGAGTAAGAGAATTTCTATTTCCGATCATTTAAATTTTAAAACAATACAAAAAAAAAATCACATTAAATACATAATTCTTTGAAAAAAGCAAAAAACAAAAAAAAAAACCTGTCTATCAAATCGCATTAAAGTTTTTTTTTTCGCTAAAAAATAATGAACACTAATACAAAAGATTTAGACGCGAAACTTATCATTATAAGATATTCGTTTAATTAATTTAAATAAATTAAATTAAAAAAAAAAAAAACTAGTAATGTTCATAAGGTTCTCTAAATTTTTGCAACATGTTTTTCAAAAAGTTTAATAACCTTCTATTGTTCTTTAAAATTTTACTGTAGAATATGGTATCACTGAGGTGTGAGGTGAGGTGTGTAACAGTAATAGCTGTAATATACCACCTGAGGTTACTTCAGTAACATCCTTTTAGTGACTTTGCTCCATAATTCCAGCTCAGCTCTAGCTTGCCTTCATTACAACTATAAATTTAACTCATAACTATTTCTAATTATTAAATTTGTAATGTCCATCTTTAGTATATCATAATGTTCAATTTGTACTAGAAACATGATAATCACGTTCATAAAGTAAAAACAGCAATAAATTACAATCTATAAAAACAGCAAAATCAACTGTTTCTACTCAATTCTCATTTGCAACAATTTGACTTTATATAGATAGAACTGCAATAGTATATTTACAAAAAGGAAATGAAACATTTCAGTTCAAATCTAAAAAAAAAAACTAATAAAAATTTTCGAAAAAAAAGATATAATATTTTTTTTTTGTTTGTCCTATACCACAATTGAAAACTCTAAATAGACCTTCTAGCTGCACGTAGGACACGCTTTTCTCTATGCAAATACAACAATCTATTTTTCCTGTCTTTTTCTTTTTTTTTTTTGTGCTTACTTCAGATTTTACAACTTTCTAAAAACAAAATAAAAAAAAAAAATACTCTCAAGAAGGTTTTAAAGATTTGTTGTATGAATTCGTGGTTTCTTTTAAATGAAACAGAAAAACGTGATTTTAAAAATTTACGTGAATAAAATGTCAGGCTAGCAAAATTATTGAATATTATGCATATGCAACGCTTAAATAAGACTTCTTGTTTTGTTTTTTTTTTTGTTTGTTTTGAGTCTCCTACACAATGTACAAAAATATATAGTTAAATATTTAATTTATTCACATTAGAAATAAGTTTAATGTGACAGTTATAAATTAAAAAAACAAAAAACAAAAAAATTGATTATAAAAAGTCACACCCTAATTAGTAGGCTTTTTAATTGAATTAAACAATTATTTAATAACTAATTTTTTTTAAAATGTAATTGAAGTTTAGTTCAACATCTCAAACAAGTACAAGTATGTATCATGTATGTAATTTCGCTACAAAAAAATTAAAAAAAAAAAAACTATGTAGGAGGGAAAACTATACATTCGATGACAATTTGCATATATCAGAACATTTTGAACTTTTTTTCTGACCCCATGCGACTGATTAAAGGTCAAATAACTGATTTATGAAATTTGTATTGTATTGTATTTATTTAGTGAACAATATTGTCTTTCAATACAAAACATTTCTTTTCCTTTCTTTTCTTTTTTTTCGATATTTATATTTTTTTCATTTTTCTGTACTTTCACATTGACGCCTAAATGTTCGCTAAGAACTGAAATTGGGAGACTAGCGATCGATGTGACTTTTCTACTGTTATTTCTTGCATGGAATTTTTTGTATCTTTTTTTTTCTTTTTTTTTTTTTGGTTGTCATTAACTACTATTGTTCATTTTTTTTCCAGGGTTAAAACTTTTATCAAGAAATGGGTTCAAATTTAGAAATTTCACAAATTTAATTCTTAAAATGAGAATGAACAACATGGTCAAAAAAATATTGCTGTCGAAACGTGATGAACAGAGTAATAAAGGAAGACAAAAACTGTGATAGTTAGATAAAGTTGAAGAAGATATAAAAGTTTCTGGTATCCTTATTTGGACCCATCTAACAAAGGATACAAAAGAATGTAGAGGAAAATCGGAAAAGTCTACAACCCAACCCAGACTATTCAATAATGATTGATCCTTTTTGTAAAAATTCGATGATTTCATAATTTTTTTATTTTTAAAAATTTTTTTTATTAACCGTTACTTTGAAGAACTAATGCAGCACCTGTGAACATTTTTTTTAATACAGTATAACAATTAAAAGAATAAAAATACCTGTTTGTACTGTAATATCTAGTAATATATCAGTTCATATGTTGTCATAAGTAATTTCCTTCTTGGTACCTAAATGAGAATAATTTAAAATGTGATACACAAAATCTAAATTATTACGTTTCATCCTACCCACATTGATCCGGAATTACATAATACACGTATAAAACTACAAGAAAATAGTAGGATTATTTTTAACACGATTAAATTCTCTGTTTTCCTTTTTATATATTTTTTTTAAATTTTTCACCGGAATGAAGATAGAAAAATAATGTTGACTTTTAGATTTCATTAGCCAAATAAGTGATTCTTGACTAATTGGCTGAATATATTTACGGTAACTTTTATGTTTATTGGTGGTTACCATTTAAAGTAAATGATTTATATTTTTTTGTAACATACATAGTAATATTGATGTCAGTTCAAAAAAGAAATATTATACAAAAAGGGAAACCATATGATTTAACCCATTAAATTTTAAAATAGAAAACCCACCACATAAGTTGTGTCTTACGAAAAAAAAAAATGAATTATTTTATTTTTATTAAATTTTAATAATTAAAATTATGTTACGTAAATGATTAAATATTTTGATTGATTCTGTTTAGTTTTTTTTTTGTTTTTTTATTTTTTCAGAATATACTACATTTTCAAGTAAAAATAGCAAAATAAAAAAATATCTTCAAAATTTTTTGTCATTTTATATTAAACTGAAATGTAGCATGGTCAACTTTCATAAAATATTTTTTTCCATATTTGGTTATCCATCAGAAAAGTAACAATTGTCATCAATATTCTTGTTTGGTATGGCAAATTGACAACCTTAAAAGATATTTGAAAAAACATTTCACGAGGGATCAATCAGTCAATATTTTCACATAGAAGTGTCAATCAATTTAAATTGGAAGCGTAATGTACCTATCTATACCAACTACGGTATGTACAATACATTTAAAAAAAAAAAAACCCCCCCATATGAACAATATGAGAAGAAGACCGTTAAATTATTTACGGTAACTGTCTTTTATGATTGTTAAAAAGTGATTTAACATATTGCTTCTTATATTTTTTTTCTTCTTCTTCTTGTATTCTTATTAATTTTTATTTATTTTAATTAATTAAAATTATTTTTTTCATTGTAGGAAAAAACAAAATGTTGTTTTGAGATAAAATATTTTTAATCGATTAAAATTTATATAACCTTATACGTATAAAAACTTCCGCATTATTGGTAAAACAGGTTACTAATTATGAAGGATACTGGATAGGTTACAATCAAGGATCCTTTGAGAATTCGTTTTTGAATATCAATCATTTATTTGTTGGAATAAAAGTGATTTTAAGAAAGTGGGAGAGTTTTCTCAACTTATAAATGTTTAATGCTAATTAAAATATCCTTCTAAAGATATTTGAACATTTTTGAGAAAAAATACATTCGGAATAATTGAATAAAGTTTTGAAATTTTGTAATACAAATTTCTAAATCATATATTTTTCTGTTTTTTTTTTTTTCTAAGAAACTGTCGTACAATGTTGCAAATTTTTCTCTTTTATGTAAACACTTTCTTTCTACGAGTTTCAAGAATGCAAGAAGAAAAAAAAAATCTGCCATACTACAAGAAAAAAAAATTGTTTTCTTAGAAAAAGTATTGATAATAAATTCAGTACACAGGGTGTTTATAATATTATAGGAAATCGTTTGATAGATTGTTTTTTTTTTTTTTTAAATATTTTTACTTGTGTTTTGCCTCTCAAAAACTTTAAAAAGGCTTCCTAGACTTTGCAAAAAATTTTGTTTCAACATTTTTCTACGTGGAACTGTTCCTTCAAAACTTAAAGTTTTTGTAGAAACCCAACTGAGAGCTAATCTTTAAAAAAAATTCACGAAATTAACATGTCATGTTAACCTTACCGAATTTTGAAATGTTTCTTAAGAAGTGCGTGTTACCTCTTTTGTAACTTTAATTTTTGTAAATAGTGCCAAATCACAGCAAAGAAAAAGTTTAAATATAAGAAAAATAAAACAAATACATATCACTTCAATGAGCAACAAAATCCTTTTACGAAAATTTAAAACTGCACACTTTTTTTCCCCTCTAAACAATTAAAAACAATAAAAATATTTGAAATTCTTACAATCTAAAAGCTATTTATAAATTTTTATGAATTCATTAACAAGCATTTTATTGATAATTCCTGGTGACACTTGAAAGCTATTATTTTAAATTGAAGTATGTAATTATTATCGGTACCTACCATGTGTCATCCTTCATGTACAGTACTTAATTTATGAACTCAACAAGAAAATAATGATTACTTTTAATGACTCAAGAAAATAAAAATAATTGTAAACTTCTCTTTGGTTTTTTTTTTTTTTTTGCATTCTTCGAAATAAATATGTTTTTGTTGTATGTTGTCTTATAAAAGTTTGTAATTTAGAATAAAGTAAAAGTATTAAAGAATTACCCAGTATATAAGAGAAAAAAAAACATTCATCTTTTAGGAAAAATCGAAAAATGATATTATGGCCAGTAAAGTCACTTTTTATTTGCATGTTTGTTTCGTGATGAAAGAATCTATTAACATATTTGCACGTTTTCTTTATTATTCTAACGAAAGTTCTTTTTTTTTTATTTATTTTATTTTTGTGTTCTGTTATGTTTTTTTGTTTTTTCGTTTTAACGTTTCCTTTACCAGTCTTTTTAAAAATTTTAAGATTTCATTTTTTCTAGTTACTACTTCGTGAACCTTACAAGAGCTCTTTATACGAAGTATCTATTTGCTCTTACTGTTTTTTGTTCTTTTTTTTTATTTTTTTTTAAATAAAATTCAAAATTATTTTTAAATGCATTCTGTTTCTACTTTCTTTTATCTTAATCGTGTTGCCATAAAATAGTATTGAATTTGGAAAAATAAGAAAAAAAATTTTAAAAAACAAAAACAAAAAAAATAGAAATGAAGAAGAAACACAAAAAAAGAAAAATAAAAGAAAAGTGCAAATAGACAATACAATTTCGTGTTAAATCTTGATAGTTTTGTTAGTTACCATTTTTAGTTCATGTGATTACTTTTCAATGAATTTATTACATACACTACGTGAAAAATTCTTAAATACAAAAAATAAAAAAAAATAAAAACACATTGCTCTTTTTCTCTGTATGTTATCTAATTCATACAATCAAATTTGTAACGATTGCATGTTTCATGCATGTTTTATGTTATAAGACATTACGCGATGAATTAATATATTTTCAAAACAAAATGAACATAATACTTGTATTTTAAGGAATTTTAACATTTATCATTAAAAAAAAAAAGAAGCTTTTTTGTGTGATGATAAAGTGAATTTATTCAAAATTTCTATATTGAAAATACTATGTGTATTTTATTGCGTATCATGATCAAAAGCAATTAGAAATCAAAATGTTGAATTGATAAGGTCACAAAGATTCTTTCGTCATAGCAAAGACGTTTAATTTTGATATTTCGAAATTCGAAAAATTTAATTAAAAAGCTCTTGTTTATGTATTGAGAGCCTGTCTCAATGTTTTAAAAACTGTCCCACGCTTTTTAGTAAAATTTTATACTACTGAATTCTAAAAAATATTTTTCTTTCAGTCAGTTTATTGCTAAAATTCAGAAAATATTTAAGAATTTACGTTAGAAGGATAATATGTTTGTTTTTTTTTTTGAAGAAATAACAAAGTTCCGGTATCCCAAGTATAGTTCTTTTTCAAAAGGACAGGGTACCAAGTTCAAACAATAATGCTTGATGACATCTATTAGGAGAACTTTCGAAATTTATCATCTTCCTTGTTTCCTGCCTCGCATAACACACAAAAGTTCAACCCAAATATTAATCAGCATAAGTCCTTCTTCTCCCCCGGTATCCTCTTTACCTTTTTTTTTTTCTTTATATACCAACATTGTTTACCGTAAAAGAATATTTGTAAGTTTCTAGGAAATTTAAGAAATAACTTCTAACTTCAATACCCTAATTTTTTTTAAATAATAAAAGGAGTTTGCATTTCTAGATCATGAATTGATTCTTGCAGCTCCGCTTAATTCGTGTTATGTCACAAGAGCCTCTTTAACAAATGATGAAAATATTCTGAAAGAATTTCAAATTATTCAGAAAGATTCAAATTTTAAATCGCGATGAAATACAATTCAAAGCGTTAGAGAGTGTACTAAGATGACGCGTTAACGCGTCTTTTTAACGCGTTGACGCACAGAAGTATACCTACTTCTGCATTTTTTTTTCTAAGATCTTTTACGTAAAAATTCTTCATAAAGAATTATAAATTTCCTACATTTATTTACTTCAAACTCGAAGAAGTTTAATATTTAACTATTTTGAAGTGTATAGATATTAGTCTTACTAAAGTTCTATCTTATTTCGTGATCCTTTTAATTAAAGATCATTGTAAATAGTTCTACTATCAGAATTGACCTTTATGGAATAGGTTTAGTAAATCCAGGAAATATCATGTTTCATATCACGTCTTTTAATTTTTATATTATATTTCAAAGAAAATTGTAAAAGATACACCAAAGATATGAGATGAATTTCTTTTTTAAACAGAAAAATAAAAATTTTTGACATTGAAAAATATTCTACTTCTATTTTATCAAGTTTATCATTAAAAGAAAAAATAGATAAAATTCGTTTAAAAATATATCGTTTACATTTTGAAAAGTTTACAAAAGAGACAGTATGATATTTCAGTAAGGTGCCATACTTTAAAAAGAAGAAAAATCTTAATGTAATTTTAAAGTGTTGTTTTTAATTCGATTGATTTATCTAAATTAACATTTAAACATAATAATGGTCGCTTCGATTTAAAATACAACTTGGGAGGAGCATATACACTGAATTGTTTTGTGAAAAAAAAATAAAATAAAATGTCTATGTGGTGTCATGATCATGACAAATGTTATTTCTAATTCATAAACATGCCATTGGTGTAAATCGATACTGACATTAGTTAGCACATTCACCTAATATAGTAGTAGATACAGTTATTTACATGTGATTAGGACAATTTGTAGAAAAATTAACTGAAAATTATGTCAAGAGAAAGGTTTTCACAAAACTTTTAACAGAATATTTTTTTATAACCTCCAAAATTCTCTCATCCACCTGTGAAATTTAAAGTGTGGAAATTAGAACTTGAGAAAGATACTCATGATTATGGTAAGACTTTTCTTGTTAATTATGAGTCTGACTGAAAATTATTTGTGGTGAAACGTATATGACCTACACGAAAATATTTATGAAAAATTCTATCTTCTATAGAGATTTTCAACATTTGTGACATTGAAATTTATTTCTATCTTTTCCTTTTTTTTTTTCCAAAAGGATAAATACAAGAAATTCTACATCACATTTATCACAGTTATCAAACAAACAAAAATAAAATAAATATTCTTTGAAATAAAATCAATAAATATTATTTTGTTCTTTCTTAAAGTACAACCTAAAGAATTTATGGATATAAACAATTGTGAAAAAAAAAAATGATTTCAATTTGTATTGTTCATTGTCAAACAAATAAATGAAACAACTGTTTTGATTTATGATCAGTTAAATTTAAAATAATTGACATGCATTTAAAAGTGATAAGAATTTGGTTTTTTTGTTAACTGAAGTTATTTCCAATATTTGTAATTTTGCGAAATGTTGTAATTGTTCAAATTTTTTCGTTCTACAAAGGTTAACTCAATTTGCAACTAAATTGTTTAACAAAACTCTAAAAAATTATTCTCACATCATACCGTTAAGCAAAAGAAGGTATAACACTTAAAAAGTAACAGCTTGTTTTTTCCAGTTAACTAGAATTCAGATAATCAAACAGGTTCCAATTAAACTCCACGAAGCATAGATCCAAGCCACATCTCTCAAAAGATTTTGCTCTCAATCGAAGAACAAGTGGTTCACATTCCACGTAAAACTGAAAAAAAAAGTAATAAATTTTTGATGAATTATAATGTTTATCTGAATTAATATTTAAGATGGTATAATAAAATTAACATACCACCAAAAACATTATTTTTCAAATAAAACACACTATTTTTTTTTCAAATACTCACTCACAAACATTTTCTTTTTGACTGATTTATTTCGCGCGATTTAAAATCGTGTCATGCTTGATTCCAAAGCTTACATGTTAATTTCAAACGACTTTCAAAATAATTTTAAATCAATATTTTACAATAACCGTAGGGTTAACTTATTTTTCTTTTGACCTTTCATTAATAAATTTCATATTATGTGAAATTTTCTAACCAGCAGAGGTTTGAAAAAAATTAAACTGAATGATATTTCACTTCTTATTTTTCTGTAATGTTTTAACCTCGAAAAAAAAAAATAAAATGGAATGAAGTTTTTAACACATCGATCAATGCTAATTAGGGACTATAATTACATACGTATATATATGAGAATTTGTTAGTCACGCAGAAAAATTATTACTTTTAAAATTTACCTGAAATGCTAATTAACACGTGTTCTATCAAAATCATTTAAAATATACTTGATTTGACGTGATCTTTGTTTTCAATTATTCACTCGAAATGATTTGAGGTTAAAATCTAATTAGAGTTCAGCTAATTGTTTTTATAATAATAATAAAAAGTGTTATTAAATTTGCCCTACAATGGTTATGATTTGGTGGGAAACAATTAACCTAATTTATATACACCAATTTTGTGTACCAAAATTTCATTTTTTTCCATTTTATTATATATGCTTAACAACTTAGAACTAATGTATAAAAAAATGTAAATAATCAATTTTTGGACGATTTTAGATTATTTTTTTCAAAGAGGACACCACTCCGAAAACTCAAATTGAAGTAAACTTCGAAAGTTTGCAGTCCATGCCCCATTAATTAAAAGACTATCAAATCACCAACAATCCTACTGTCGCAACTACTTTAAAAATGTGAGTTTTTGTGATGTTCCCAGACATTTTGTGCGGGATCCTTTCCAAATAGAATTTCATAATTTTTTGTTTTTATTAAATTAAATTAATTTTTTCTAGAAAAACATAAATTAAAAAAAAAAATGAACAAATTTTTACGGCAATTAGAATGTTGAATTAAATTAATATCATTAATTTTATTGTTTCATCAACAAGATTACTGTTTAAGCAAGATTGTTTTTTTTTCTCTCTCCCTCTCACTCTTTTATAAAATACAAAAAATAAAAATTATGAATATAAAAATATAAAAAAAATAATTTTAACCTTTTGCTCGAATGATCTTTTTATCTAGTTCTCACGATTGAAACAAATTACATGATTACAAAGATGAATGTATTGCAAGAAAAATATAATAAAATAATAGGATTATTATTTTTTTTTTTAAGAAAGAATAATCGACATTATCTAAAACATTAAAAGCTACTTTTTGAATTTTCCATGTAAGAAAAATACAGATTTTTATCTGTTGGACTGTTTTAGTTTTAATACAAGTGTATTTTTAAATGTAACGTAGAAAAAGAGAAGAAACATAATATTTATGTTCTGTATAATTTTTGATTAGAAAATGATGCAGTTATTATTTTAAAAAAAAATACACCAAGAATATGAATCTTTAAGAAGTAGGACAAGATATTTTTAACAATTTTGCTAATGTAAGCTTTATCATTTCATGTGCTCTCCTCTATACAAAATCTACAGTGATTCAAATTGGACATCCATCGACACTTACTTCTCTTCCTGCATACCACATCCATCTTTCTAACCTTTGCATGCACAAACACAGTGTTAATTAATTACAGTAAACGCTTTAAAGGATCCTTCAAATACCTTCAATAGTTCCTGGCATTTTTTAAAACTTAAAAAAAAATATATATGACCTGAAAAATTCATGAAGTTATTTTTTAATCGCAGTTATTTCACAAGAAAATGTTTCTACAATTTTTTCTATACATAGAGGAGATACCCACGAACCCTAAGAGAAATGTACTAAGAATATTAGTGAAATAAATATACTTTAGCCCGTATTTAATTATTTAAATTTAAAAAGAAAATCCTAAATAGGAGCTATTAATTATAAACCAAGATATTTTAATGCGTGTTAAACACACTTTTAAACCTAAGATTTAAATAATTCAAAGCAAATAGAAAACATAAACTTGAGATACTTCTGGTTTAAAAACAACAAGACAAAAAAAAACAATTATTATGCGTAGGTACATTGTGTTTTTTTTTTCTCAATCACCGAAGATGGTTTGTATAGTTAATCGGTCTATCAAAATCAATTAAATTGTATGTTCGAAAAAGTCAACATAATATCCAGAATCAAGAATATAACGAACAAGCATTTAAAAATTTTAAGATGTTTTTTATTTGAAATGTTTTTAAGATACATTGTAGTACATACACATACATACACTGAGAGATTGGCTATTGCCAATTTGATTAATTCAACTTTTCTACATTTGAGAATTTTTAACATAAATCTATCAATCAATTTGACATTGTCATCGTGTGTTTTGTTTTTTAGATTTTTTTGAAAAAAAAAAAAAAAAATCACCAGTAGGTATGTAAATTTTAAAAACAAGTAGAAATGATTTCAATTGATCTGCATTTTCAATATATGTATTTACATACACTCGTACATACATACATACATTCAACATGTTACCGTCACAGTCTTTAAAAATTTTAACGTGGAATGACATTTGATTTTGATGGAACATTTAAAAAAGATTTAAATTCTCTGTTTGTTTTTTTTTTTGGTTTTGTGCTTCTTTGTTGTTTTTCAATTCTTTTTATAGAATATTTTGAAAAATCATTTACCTTTAAAAGTTTCTTTATTATAAATTTTATAGGAATATTTAGAATATAAAAAAAAATAAAAAAAAAAGGAAACACACATATTACACATTTAATTTGAAAAATAAATTAGAGAAATTACTTACATATAGTTCCCGAATTTTCCATTTTTCCTCTATATTTCATGAATGACAAATATCCTTCCGTACTTCTTCTGAACTAAGCACTAAACACAGTTTCATATACATAAGTATATGTACTATAGTTCCTCAGATATCCTGATCCTTAAGCCGTCTCTCTAAGAATAGAATTTTTTCTTTATCCTTTTCTAAATCAGTATGTCATTGAACTTCCATTTAAATAAAATATTGTACTTTTAAATTCTAATTTTATTGTTGATATTGTTTCATTTTAGCCAATTAATTGCCATTGCAGAAAATAGAAAATGATGCCATTGAAATGTCCAATTTGATCTACATATAAATATTTGACATGACATCAATGTGAACTATACCTGATATCAAGATTAAAAATCAGTAAACAGTAGATCACATGAAAATATTTCAAATGGTGCAATATAACCATACTCGTAAATGACTGATTTCAGTTAACAGATGAGAAAAAATGGCTCATCAATACTTCTTTCTCAATAGACTATGGGCTTTGGAAAGACCAATTGTTTAATTTTAAAAAACAAATTATTGGCATCACTTTCAATGCGCTATTAGCATATTCACAACCTGATATTAGAACAATTTATTCTTGAACATTAGTACACATATTTTATGAAGTTATACTCCCACGTCATTGAATTGTCTTCATTTTCAAAAATGTCTTATTTATTTTTTTACATAGTGTATCACATAATACACATTTTTTCAATTTCGATCCAAGAAAAAAAAATTTCTTGACTGTAAGTTCAGAAATCTCATTTACGTTACGGCACCTAAGATACTCATTTTTTTATTTATGCAAAATACAACATACAATTTCAAGTATCTTTTTATTGACAAACATAAAAAAATTGTTCATAAATTTAATTTGTATTGCAATTTAAGAAAAAAAAGATAAATAAAAAAAAATTTAAAAAAAAAAAATTTCATTAAAAATACGCATAATGACATAAATTTTTGATACACAAAAGATGGGAAACATCCGATCTCATGACATGTATATTTAATAATAATATGCTGAAAAAAATAAACACATTAAATATTACATTGACCTCACAATAATTCATAACTTTTGAAATTATCTTTAGACTTAATGAATAAATAACATTTAAACGTAACAGAATACACATATTCATTGGTTCATTCATAATTAGATAACAATAAAAAGTGTAACTTGGTAAATATCATTTTTTTGGTCCGGGTAGTATAATAAAATATTATCATAACAATGATGATGACAAGATATAGTCTATTCAAGCTTCTGTTTTTTTTTTTTTTTATTTATTTATTTGGAGTATGATGATATTAAAAAATAAAAATAATAAAACAAGAATCCGTACAATATTATTCCGATCTACATTTTAATAAAAATTTCATGGAGTCCAGTAGCGGAACATATTTTGCATTTTCAATTAAAAAATTTCACATGACAAAATAGATATTGCACATGAGGTTTCTACAGATATTCATAAATCATAAATTGTTTGATAAAACTTTTCACATTTTTTAGGTTATTGCAAAAACATAAACAATTTATTTTCGTAATTTTCCTCGTTTTCTTTTCAAAATTCAAATTCAGATTTAATTAAAAAGAATAAATTTTTTTCAACTGATGATTCAAACATTCAATCGATGATTAATGACTAAAAAATTTTGTTTTGACTCATGTCATTTTTAAAAGTCAAAACTGATTATATGAAGTCAAATTTAAGTGAATTAAAAATTAATAAATCAATGTGAGCCTATGTTATGAAATTTCTGGTTGGATGTTGAATAAAATGAACAAAAAAAAAAATGAAAATTACAGACGCTAAAGAAAATAACTGAAGAAGATTTCATTACAAAAAAATATATGAAACTTAAGCTAAAGATGGCATTGTAAAGAGTTATTATCATTTGAAGATCGAACAGATCGTATGAGTATTTTATTGCACCTGTGCATTATTTTCTTTAAAAATCTTATCTATATGATCTTACAAAACAATGCTAAGTTATGGCATAAAAATAACAATAATAACAAAATGAAACAATAAATGACGTACTATGTAATAATTTTACAATTTTTTGTTGAATAGTATAAAAGAAAAATAAATTTCGAAAAATAGTAAAACTTGAATTAGTTTGAGTTGCGAGCAATTTATGGATTAAGGGTTGGTACTATTATGTGAATTTGACTTTTCAGTTGAAAAACCAATTTTTCAATGATAAATTAAATCGTTGAAAATTTTTTTTGTTATAGTGTACAATTGCTTTCCACGTGTAAACGTATATATCATTGACCTTTTGAACTTCATTCTCATTAAATCTTGTTTAAAATTAAAACTACAAATTATTACACTGTGAATCACAATACATTTATTCCCACACATCAACTACATCACCAAATATAATACATGCTTGGATGTTAATAGTTAAAGTTCAAAGGTTAAAATTTACATTCTATGAAAAGCTTCAAAATAAAAAAAAATAAAATTTCTGCTTAGTACATTTTCAGAGAAATTATTATTGTCGAAGTAGCTTGTTTGAAAGAG
The DNA here is from genome assembly GCA_939192795.1 of Bombylius discolor. Lineage (NCBI taxonomy): Eukaryota > Metazoa > Arthropoda > Insecta > Diptera > Bombyliidae > Bombylius > Bombylius discolor. Next base: position 36,737,361 of record OW584241.1, on the reverse strand, counting down.
AGAAGAATTGTGATATTCGACGAGATGTTCAAAAAGTTTAATTTTAAGCAGATAGATTGATTCTATCATCTTTTCCAGATACACTTTTCATATCATTTTTTTTTACACATCCTGTAAGTTCATAAAATGGATATTTTTTTTTATACTAAAATCTGTTAAATAGGATTCATCAAAATTATAATCAAAAAGTAAACACTTTTTTTCCTGAGATGCTTGTTATATTTTTAAAAATTTTATATAACATCAACCTGTTCCTTAGAAAAAATTTAAAAAATTTGTTACATTGTATCTAGACTAGTCATTTCATAATAAAACTGGCTTTATGTCAACAATGTTAGATTATAAATTGAAATTTATTCATGCGTTTTATTTTTTAAATATTTTATAAAATCTTACTTTTTATACTATATTATAGGTATGTGTATCTATCATTCGATGCATTCTATCAATTTTATTTTTTGAAAAAAAAAAAAAAAAAGTGATTATCAGTCATTCCTGCTTCTTCTGTACCATTTATATATTTTTCATAAACATATTGATGATGCGTACATAAAACATCATTGAGCTCATATGTTCACATAATATACTATTCACCATCCACAACTTATTTTATCTTATTGAGATTAGATAAACTGATATCTTTTAGTTTATAATTTATATAGTGGTGCAGGTATCTTTTTTAATATTCACTTTTCTTTTTCAAACATTACAGACAGGTATCCACATATATGATGTGAAAGGAAAATGTAAAAACATGTTTATTTTGCGTCGATTGTTGGATAAAAAAAAAGAATTTTGTGTTTTTTTTTTTTTGTGAATAAACATTAAAGTATATTATATTATTATGCTCAATTTTAATTGTGTACATTTTTGTATCTTATTAAATTTTTATCATTTTTATAAATGTTTTAATCGCCTTGAAAAAAAAAATTCAAACAATTAATAACTTCAAATAACTTATCTCACGGCTAAAAAAAAAATTATGAGATGCAAGAAATAACTTAGAATGTATTTTCACTTTTCGAAATGGTAGTTTCGTTATCATCGATCAACGTTGCGTTATCATTTATACAAAAATTCTTTTCTGATTTATTGCAATTTTCTTACTTTCAAAAAAATTTAAACTGAATAAATAAGAAAGTCAACGTTTTGAACACCTGACCAAACTCTCTAATAAAATTCGATTTTATGCCAGATTCACTTGTTTAGCATCTTTGAAAAGCTTAAAAATTTTGATTTTTTTGTTGTTGTTGATATTGATGGCCAAAATGTGCTGATTACGCACATGTATATTTTCAAGGAAACAATAAAAAGGACCGGCTGAAAATTTTCAGGAGTTAAAAACAACAACCTTTATTGTTCCTCGTTCATACCTCAAATCCGGACAAAGGAGCTTACTAAACGCTTAAAATTTTATTGACTCGAACATCAGATACCTTCCCTCCATTCATTAAAAGCTCTTGAGAATTCTTTGTCATCTGACATCCACTTGATGAAGATTATTTTTTCTGTTAGATTTTCACAAGATAAATGTTCTAAAGATTGTTACTCATTAACAATAAAAAAAAAAAAAAAATCTAAATTATATTTGCAAAAGTCGTCTTGATTACTTGAACAACAAAAAAACAAACAAACTTGCTAATGAACCTTTTCTTTCCAATCAAACCAGTCATCATCACCTGTAAAATTAAAAATCAAATTTGATAACCGAAAAATACGAACGAACAAAAAAAAAAACTGGTTTCTTTTTCTCGAATTTATTTATAATTATTTCGTGCTACGTGAGGATTTGAAGTTTGCTTTTGGTTGTGATTTCACAACGTTCTCTCTCTCGTTAGTATTCCTTGTAGAATATATATTTTTTTAAATTTTTCAGGTTTTTAAAGTTTTATCAAAAAACAAAAAAAAACAAAAATGATTTTTTTTTGCCTGAACAACTTTTTAAACTTTTAATTAATATAATTATTTTTTAAATCTCACCTTTCGATAATAAAATCTCGAATTTATTTATTTTTTTTTTTTTTTGTATTTAAAAAAAGCTAAACCTGAAATTGTTCTTGTTTTTATAAAAAAAATTTATTATCAGACAAAAAGAAACCAAATTACAAAAAATATGTTTTAATTTGGAGCAAATAAAAATGACACAAACGAATTATCATAATTAAAAGAGTGTTAATTTCCAATGATTCTTATTTAAATGAGTAATAAAGTCGACATTTAATTAATTGAAGTTTAAAAAAAAAAAACTTTTTGACAAAAATTTAACCACTTAAATTGTTTAATTGATTTTGCAATAAAAAAAATTAACTACAATTAATAAATCAAAAATAATATATTCACGAAAAATTAGATCCTTTTAATGGCACAACGTACTTCATTCAACAGCTACAGGGTGGGTAGTAGTTTAATTGGTAATAATTCAATATTTTCAAATATTGAACAATGTGCCTTGCCAATATAAATAATCAACTTTTTATAAAAGGATTGAAATATCAGGACAAAAATGTAAACAAAGCAATAAATATTGTTTCTTTCATCCTCAAATTGTATTGGAATTTGTTTCGTTTTACTTTACGGGTATCGAGTGCAAAAATTCATAACAATAATCACCATAAACCTCATAACGTAGACAAAAAATCTAAAATTCTACTTTTAACCCTTGTAACTCGCAACAATCAACAATTGTATAGTCAGTTTTTGAAATTATAAGGTTTAAGGCGTCAAGCCTTGATGAATATTTTGTGCAAAGGAAGACATAATTTACAATAACAATTTTTATTTTAATTTTACTTCCAGTGATACTTATGCCACATCCTATATCCTATTTCCTACTGAAATTTAAAATTGATTAAATCTTTTTTTATTGAGCAGGTGAAATATGTAGCATATTTATAACCACAAACGTAATACAACAATGCGGTTTTAATTTACACTTTGCAGTGCGTTACGGCGTTAGTCACATTTAAAACACATAAATAATATTACAGCTTACCTTTGTTTTTTTATTGACAATTTTTCCATTTTTTTTTAGGTTACTTAATAAACACAAATTACGAATAGGTACTTTCTACATGTCCTTTCGATATTAATCTTTCAAAGGTAGAATTTGTTTTCAAATCATAATTCGCACTTCCACAAAAAAATTTTTATAGTTCTGATAAATCAAAAAAAAAAAAAAAAAAAAAAATACAATCATTCCAAAAAAGGTGTATAAGAATGTTCTAACAATCTATACGCTGTACACGTACTAATCGCTTGCAATGATGTCAAGGATACACATACAACAAATGATTTATATAATAAGTATGAAACAATCACATACAAAAAAAAATCACAATAAAATTTAACAAAGTTGTTATTTTGTGAAATTTTTTTTTTTAACACGCGCTTTTATTACAATATTTACCGATCCGCTGACATCAACAAACTGTTAGCTTTGATCCTCTGCAAGGCCTAAGGGTTTGGGCGGAGCACGACTCCCACCGTTTTATTGATAAAAATTTACAGTTTTCTTTACGGTACGAAAAAAAGAATGAGATGATTATAGTTGTAAAATTATAAAACATTATTGTTGGTTATTTGATACTCTTAACTTAATCCCATCATTTAAGCCGGTTCAAAAGAGAATTAAAGAAAAAAAAATTGCTTTTTTCTTCTCAATCTTACAAGATGTTTGAATAGTATGGATTAAGATAGTTTTAATCTTAGTTTAATCATGTTTAATTTAATTTAAAAATTATGGCGCATTGTGTGAAAAATCTGAAAAATTCAAACGCAAAAATCAATAAAGAGAATCCAAAGAGAATATTGCATGCGTTTAAGAGAAACAAAAAGAGATGGATTGCTTTCTTTTTGAATTTACTGCATCCGAGATACATATTTGTATCTTTATCTTCATCCTTATAAATTGAAGAATATTAAAAAAAAAAAAAAGTATTTTTATTTCCTACAAAACAAGTGAATAAAATTAACAAATGTATTTTCATGTTGTTCCAGTAAACTAAATGTAAAGAATTAGGTTAAATGTTTTATATCCTGAGGGATATCGTTTTTATTAATGTGTTTGCTTGTATATATGATCATATGATATATTTGACACACAGGATCGTTATATCCCTTGAAGGCAATTTTTAATTTTACGATATTTAGAAGGGTGAAAATATGAATGAATGAAGCAACTGAATCTTTTAGAATGAATGTATATTAATATTGGACAGTTGTTACTTTTATTTCAAATGTTTTTCTGATAATCTATTGATATTTGAGAGAAAAGTTACATCCAATTGTGGCTTTGTAAAAGGAAAAATAGAGAAGAAAACAACGTTCAATTTATGCCCTTTTTTTAAGCAGACTAATAAAAGTATTACAGATTAAAAGGACTTAATTTTAAAAATAACTTTTGAAGAGACAATTTTGAAAAATTGAATTAAAATATGTACGAATACCACAAAAGACGCCGGACGTAGACATTGAAGACAGAAGACAACCTAAAAGACCTAGAAAAAAATGGGTAATTGCTATCAGGATATCAAGAACTGAAAAATGGCAGCGAGGAATCGCAATGACTGCAGGTTAACTTTAGAGGAGACCGGAGCTCGATTTGAGCTATAGTGCCATTGGAAGAAGAAGAATTTAAGAGTTTTCTGAGCATATCATTAAAAGACACATTTGTTCATTTTTAGCACCTGACATTCTTCTCAAGAAAGCATTGACATTTAAAATTAAACTACAAAATTTATCAATGTCAACATTTTGCACCTTTTTTGCATCTGCTATTTCTGATTTTCTATTTTTACTTAATTATATTTTTAATTCTTTTAATTTTAGTTTCATTATTTGAAAAAAAAAAATAATAAAGAATAAGAAACATTTTACAAAACCTTTCAAAGAGTGTAATTTTATACACATGTTTAGAAAAAAAAGAATTTTGCAGAGAAAATGAATCTAAATTACTGAAAAAAATAATAATAAGAAGAATTACGTTTTGTCTTATTGCAGAAATAATTACAATTTTTTTACAATTAGATGTATGCATATCATCAGATTATTATACTAATAAGGACTTACAAAGAAATGTAATTATGTAAAAAGTCGTTAAACGAACTAAACAACAATTATGGAAGTTATTGTTTTTTTCTAAATAAGGAATCATATTTGAAAAGAAAAAAAAAATTAATTATTATTTAAAAAATAAAAAAAAAGATATCAGCAATAATTGCAGTTTTGTCTTTCCTTTTTGCTTAAAGGACACCAAATACTAATTAACATGTAAATAGATTTTTAAAATAAAATTTATGTAAAAGATATTTTTTTGCTCAATATTTTACTTTTATTTTTACGTACACTTGTACTACAATGTTGTCAATATTGATTTCTGACGTTGTGAACCTCTTCTGGCTCAACTTTAATGCCCTATTTCTCTTGTGGTTTTAATTCCATGTGAAACTACATTCACTGAAAATTCCACTTAGGCTATAAGACTTTCAAGTTGAAGTTTTCTATGTTTTCCAGAAGAAGTATTGGGTCCTCAGTTTTAATTAAATACATGATAAAAAAATCATTTGATTCTGCAGGGTTATTTTTTTTTATTTTTTTAAAAGATGACTGATCTTTTTGTCCAAAATCAATAATAATTTGTCAGATTTTCAGCTGAAACTGAAAGACACCATACAGAACAATACATAAAACTGAACAAAAAACATTTAACTGAGTTTTTTAATTTGCCCATAGATCTTATATTTCTTTCAAAAAAATCTTTATTTCCTTCAAAGGAAACATATGAGTTCAAAAAGTTCTCTCGAAGAAAAAATGTCAAAAATACAAAACAATCCCATAAAAAATTAATGTTCTGAAATTCAGGAAGTAATATATTTTTTTTCATCCTTTTAAAAATGTTTTTCAATGCAAATTTTAATCATCTACTAATTATAAATAATGTGTGAATAATATGCAATTAACAATACACGTAGTACATATACACATATTTAAAAAAAAACAACAACAACAAAAAACATTTGTAAAATTCTTTCTTAGAATTTTAAAAAGCACAACCAAAGAAATTGCATTTTGCAACGACAAAAGAGAATAACACGGTATCATTTAGTTTTAGATTATGTTCTTTGACTATACAAAATGTTATAGTTTTACTTTTATTGAAAACGCATAAAGAAGTTAGTTATGCGTTGATAAATTACTAAAAACATGTTCAATACAATTTATTGCTTCATAATGTATAATGTTTGTATGTATGAGTATTTTAACGTTTTTTTTTTTTTCTTTTTTACTTTTATGTTTTTAATGTGGAATTTTTAAACAAATTGTGTGTATATGCAAACATATTTATGCAGACAATTATTGATGAACAGATCATTTAAAGAAGCCATTGATGCTACAAAAAAAAAAAAAAAAAAAAAAAATATGTATCTTGTATCTTGTATGAGGTTGTATGCAAAAGTAAAAGATGGAAAAATAAATTTCTTCCTTATAAAAAGAAGAAATGATTGATTAGATGATAACATGTTATATTTATTCGAAGTAAATTGCGTTTGGCTTGTAAATTCATATTAATGAGGATGAACTAATCTTGTGTAGATTATTTTAATATGTATTATAAGTGCATTGAAAAAAAAAAAAAAAGGAGTTCTCACAATATTTCGATGAAAAGTAGACATACATATGTATGAACCAAATATGTATGTATTGTCAAAAAATACAGGTTGATCCAGATTCAAAATTAACACTAAACGAATGTTAAATTTATCTAATAGAGTATCTGAGCAAAAAGTGATTAAGATCTGATCTTTTTTAAATGAGTTTTAGAGTCGATTACATTTTCTTTTTCTTCTGTTACTTTATCAATTATAGTTTTAGTTTGTTTTTCAGATATACATACATACATAATTTCATTTTGTAATTTTTAAAACTTTCTTACTTTCTCCATGGCACTACAACGCGTCTAGAACTGTCCATATCCTAATAATAATACTCTCTGGCGTTTACTTATCTCCAAAAGCTATTTAAGTAAATTGTTGAAAATTGTTTTCTTCACAAAGTAACCCTTTGTCTGTTTACTTTATGTTCCATTACCCATTTAAAAATTAATGAACATTAAAGTCAAAATTTTGATTGTTTTATCTTGTGAATCACCATATTTTCCTTGAAAAAAAAAAAAATTAAAATAAATTTACCATGATTTTTAATTGCACTAAAATAAAGATCCACTTGATTTTTCGTCGAACTGACCATGTGAAATTTTTTCAAGATAAATGCATAGAGCTTTTTTTTAAATTATTACATTTTTTTGTACTGCAATTTCAAAAAAAAACAAAGTTCTTCTTCTTTTTTCCAAAAAAAAAAAACAAACTCATAAGTACTTTTTAGTTCACACAGTAATCATCATTTCCTCTGTTAGTTTAAATTTAGATTTAAAATTCGGTCACTTACACTGGTATTTTGTATATTTGCACAGGTATATCGTCGCAAAATTTCAACAACAACAAAAAAACAAGTAATACAAAAACAACAACAACAACAAAAAAATGATTTATAATTATAACTGCATACATTAAATATATTATCATTAGTTTTTAAATTTAATTGCATTCGAAAAAAGCCAGTTGCTCAATATGTACATTGTACATACGTAAATACCTTATGTGTAGATAGAAAGAAATATGATCTTTAATATTGAGAATATATGTATTTACTATTCAGCATACAACAACACACAAATACATATATACAGAAAGAAAAAAAATACATATGTACATATATTTTCCTTTTTTTTTTTTTACATTTATATAACATAATTTGACCACAATTTTTTTTCATAAGATTGAAACGAATTTCTTCTATATTCCATAAAAGCGAAGTAAAATGACCACAACAGCAGAATTGTGATCTTCGTGATCGCGTCTTAAAGGTAAAATAACATGTCAGAAATCTTTATGAATTTCATATTTTATAGATCTCGGGAAACGATAATTTCAAGGTTTCATGCATACATATATATTTTTTTTTTCATTTTACAACATACATATATTATATAGTATATAGAGAGTTGTTGCAAATATAAAAAAGTGCATCTTAAGAAGTCTTTTTTACTACCTATAATATATCTCTGATATGAGTTGATGATGCAGAAAAAGATACTTTTTATTTTTGTTATTCCATTGAAAATAAAAAATGAAATGAAATGGAAAAAAAAAAATTATAGTCAATATATTTAATTAAAATAATAAATTTTGAAAATATTTCTAGAAGAGAAAAAAAAAATAATAATAATAATAAAATGAAGTGGAAAAAGTATTATATCTCAGCATTTAAAAATATAAAATTAACTATTTTATGGAACTTTGTGTTTGTAATTTGTTTTTTTCTGTTGTCTTTCTTCTTTATTTATTTATTTTTTTTTTCTAGAAATTTCTCAATATGATTTTTGCGTATATTATACATATATACAATATTCTCTCTTTTTCTATATATTTGAGATTTTAAAAGACATCAAAGAACCGACACAACTTATATGCATTTTACACTTTTTGTATGCATCGATTAAAATTACTTTCACGTTTAATATTTTTCAAATGCCGCATACAAAATTACTTCGGATTTGGATAGATAAAAATTGTAAAATATAATCAGTATTAAAAAATATCATTATTTTGCTGTTTTTAAATTGTAGATGACAAATGTTACGTGTAATCTTATAAAACTAAAATTCTGTATTCTTATAGCAAATATTTTTTGAATCATTGTTTTGAATAAAGATTCTCAGCCAGGTTATTGCATGAGAATTTATAAAAAAAAAATGTCTAGTCTGATTCGTGAACTTTTAAGAAATATACAAATAGAAAATTTAGTCTATCGGTAATACGCGTGTAAAATAATTAAATGCTCAGCTGAGCAAGTAAAAAAAAAACGTACTTCAATCAAGCATGAAGGTCCTAGAGAGAGAGTTTGAAATTTCTGAATAATTTTTTTTGACAGACTTTGTGTTCACAACCACTTATACAATTTTTTTGTTCGTGTTGTCAGAAAACTTTCTTTGAGGATCATCAATTTTCATATTACGAAAGACTCCTTTTCTTCGCATTCTCATTTAAAAATGCAAGAATGTCAATATCCCTTTACCTAATAAACAAAGACACCAAAGAAGATCGAGAATTAGATGGCAGGACAGTGTAGGTGCAGATATTAGAAAGCTAGTTTTGTCAAGCTGGAAAAACCATGCCATTTTAAAAATAAAATCACAGGTGATTTCGGAAGAACATTAAGAAAATTAGCATATTCAGATTGAAAGTACCTGTGTGTTTTGCTTTTCACTTTTGACAAAATTAATTATGAAATCTTTAAGAGTAAAAAGTATTTAAAGAAACACCGCTTTTGTCGTTTTTTTTTCTCTCTAAAAATCCAAGAAAAATTCGCAAAAATATCTGAAAAACTACACAAAACGTCAAATAGAATCGTTCTTACTTGCTAGAAAAACAATGTACATACTACATTCATAGTACGTACAATCATCATGGAGGTACTTACTTACATAAGTTCAATGTTGAGTATTAAAAGGTATAGGACTTTTGATTTCCTCTAAGACCTGTTGTGATAAGATTTTTTTTTTTTTGTATTTAATATTCTAAACCAAAGATTTACTATGTGCATAGAAAAAATAAGAAGAAGAAAAAGAGAAAATCATAATAGAAGAGCTTATATTGTGCATATAAAAATGCATATGTAATCCAACGTTAAATCCACAGAACATATTATAGTATGTTAAAAGATGTTACTATGATGCAATAGATTTATATAAGATGTATTTTTCTTTCATCAGTATTGTGGTTTTTTGTCTTAGAGTTTCATCACTTAATAAATTATGTTTAAAAGAAATTTATTATATATTAAAATTTTTCTATCTCATAGATTAAGTTTATTTGGCAGTTAACTTAAAAGCATTTATAAATCTTTTATTTTTGACATAAAATGATTGAAATGACAGCTACTAAATAATCTATTTGTAATTTTAAGAAAGAAAAAAAAAACAAAAAAGAAAAAAAAAGAAATGAAAAATTTGTTTGATAAAATGTTATAGGTGTGTGAAAATATTTAAAATACGATAACGTATCATTTTAAAAACGGTTTTTCCTTATTTATGAATTTTCACTGTACATACATATTTACATACTTAGTTATATGACAGGAGCTAGGAGTACGTACTACATAGAAGTATAAATATTTTAGACTCATCTTAATGTTACAAAAGCATTGAATGCTGAAGTTTCTAAAATTTTGTCATTCTAAGATATACTTATTACGTCCTTGAGAACTTAAAAATAAAGTTCTCACACAAAAAATCTATTTTATCCTTAAAAACAAAAATTATGACAACATCCTTGTTTTAAAGATTTTGACTTTTTTAGCCTTGTGCGGTATCAAAATGAAACTTTTGGTGGTAGTTGGGTTTTCGAAGATTCCGAAAATCATTATTAGTTAAAGGATACTTGACAAAAAAAAACAATCTTTAAGAAAAAATATATACATTATCTATCTATGAGATTGCAATTCAATCAACTTTAATTCGAGATTTGAAAATTGAAGAACCACAATTATAGATTCTTTTCGAAATCAAACAAGTGATCCTTGTGGTACGTACTGTAAATCCTTAAGACAAAAAAAAAATCTATGTATTGTAATAAGAAAATTCAACAAAAATACAATTTATGTTCCCTTTTTCACTTTATCTTTTTGACCATGGAATAAAAACTTTATGGTCAAAAACCCACAGGTGGCAATGAAAATCAGTTCAACTTGGTTCAACATGAGAAGAAAAAAAAAAACAAAACAAACAAACAAATCTTGTATGTGTTTTATTTTTCACGTTCTCCATTAATTTCGACATTTATCTTTGTTACCAATCTTAAATTTGTGACTTTATTTCACTTAAACTTGAGACATTTTACAAAACAATGAAGAAATATTTAAAAAAAAAAAAAAAAAAATTTTCTCATTTAAAATTCAGAGCATTTATTATAAGGTGTTTATTATTTATTTTTAAAACTATTTAAAAACCAAAAAAGGAAAAAAAAAAAAAAAAAAAATTCATCATCCCAAAAAAAGACTACAATTGAGTACTTGCAATAAAGACAAAATGTAATCATGTATGCACAGTACATCATTTTCACATTCTCAGCATATTTTTTTTCCTTTATTATTATGTATATTTTTTTTTTAAATCTTTTAAGCAAATATTATCTTATTTCAACTTTTATATTGATTTTAGAATATTAACTTACAATATTGTCAAAGAAAAACAGATTTTTAAATAAAAAAAAAATAATATTTTTGTAATTTTAATATATTTGTCATTTACATATTTAACGATGTTTGTTCAAAAATAAATAAAAAAAATAAAAAATAAAAAACAAACAGAAAATCTTTTACGAAAATTTAAAAAATTACCATTTAAAAGGGAAAAAATCTTTAATGAAAAAATGTTGTTTTTTTGTATTAAAAATACATGAAATATTTACAAAACATCATTCGAATTTTAAAATGAAAATACATTTATTTTAATTACTTTTATGGCACATTATCTAGACTAGATACTATAGAAATCTATCTTTTTTTTTTATATTTAAATTAGAATATCTGAGTTAAACTGATCACGATTTTTAAATTGTTAGAATTTTTTTTTTTTTTTTTTTTTGTTTTCTTTAAATTGAAAACTTGTATCTAATTTATTCACTTAATTAAAAGAATTGAGGAACTATTGAGATCTTTTAATTATCAAAAAAAAAAAAAAAAAAAAAAATACTTAGAAAATAATTAATAGACTTAAAATGATACAAAGAAATTTTGTACTTATAAGCAATTCTTTTTTTTGTATGCAACAAAGTATATAAGTATGCGGTCGTAATTCAATTTGATTTTACTCATAAAGCACACAGAATTTAAATGATTTGTTTTTCTTTAATTTTCGATACATTTTTTTTTTCTTTAAAAGTTGGTAGTTTAACAACATTTAAATTAAAACAAAAAAAAAAAAAAAAAAAAATAAGAGAGAAGAAAATTGACAGTCTACTAAATGAGTATTTTTCCTAAAAAATTCAAGAATGATCTGTTTTTCGTGACTTTATACAACGTGCCGAAAGTAAATGTATCTACTTGGCAAAAAAACTTACAAGATTATATTGAACCATGTTGAACTATGAATTGTCTAATTTATTTTTTTTTTTTAAATTTAAATTTAGTTTAAAATTTTTTTCTTTTTTTTTTTTTTCAACATTTTTCAGAGCAGTGTGTAAGATTTATGTGATTTCTGAGAAAATATTTTAATTGTAATCTCATGAGCACTTTATTTTCTTTGCTTTTTCAAATATTCCAATGAAGTTTCTATGTATGCCTTTTTTTTTTTTTTGTGCTACGGAAAAAAAATAAAATTCAATAAAAAAATACACAAATCAATTACATAAATTCAATACGGAAGTTAAAAGTGACTTGTTTCCTTCAGCATTGTATTATTTTTTGTGTACGTTTATAGGTGCTGTATATTTTAAATACAAACATCGTTTGGAAAGCAAGCACTTTCCTCTTTGGAATGAAATAATATTTGCCATTATAATTTAATTTACAGGAGAATTCACCCTTCTGAGATCTTAAAAAATTAAATTTTCTAAATTTATTTTATTTTGTTCAAAAATGTTTGAAAAAATTTGCGACAAAAGCTTCTTAAACGACAGGTCACTTTGTTCTAAGAGTTCTCTTCCAAAAAGTCTATGATTAATATTACATTACTTTACGTCTCCATTGGACATGTAATAATGTCCCATTTGAAGGAGAAAAAGGATAATTGAAAGTACTTCATGAATAAAAAGGTTTTCGAAGGTATTTTATTTTTTCATTTTTGTAGCAAATTAAAAGAAAAAAAACTAATAAAGAGCTAGCTAATGAAGAGATTTTATACATTTGCTCTTGGCTGACTACGACAGATCCATAGAGCAGTTTTAAATTCCAAAAACATTTTTATATTTAGCGCAGACATCACATGTTACAAATAAACACGTACTTGCAATTTCAAAAAATAAAATCAAGCATTCGTTTGAAGATAAATAATAAACTCTGGGACATTTTTTCCATTAGAAAAAATAAATAAAAAATATTTAATCTTGAATATTTTCGATAAAAGCTTGTAATTTATCATAGCTTTCATCAGCAAGATTTTTTTTTTCTACCGAACAAAAGAAGGCTTAACTGAAATAAATTTCTATTTAGCACATTATTTTTTTTTTTTTTTTGACTGACACCAATTTCATGAAAAATTTGTAGATTTAAATATATTTTTTTTCTTCTGTTTTATTAAAATTCTGTGAAAAAAAAACAACAACAACAAAAATTACATATTATGTTTGAAATTCTATAATAAAAATTGTTTGACAATATTGAATTATTCACTTCATTAAAGTTCATCAAACATAATAAGATATCCTGTTAAACAACCAAACTAAAAAGATCTTATAATACATAAACGAGTATAATGAGCGGCATTTTGTTTTATCTCATATATGTAAAAAAAAAATACACTTATGTTTTACACACATGAAACGTGCATATGCTTATATACTGTACATAATATCTATTAAGCTAAAAGCATTATGCATATTAGTTTTTAAGAAAAAAAAAAAAAGATGTAAAATAATATAATAAAAAAGATAAAATGACAAGCTAATGTTTTACTTAATAATTTTAGATCAGTAAATAAACATGAACATAACGTAGATACATTTCTTAGTTAATAGTAGATAATAGATTTTGACACCCACACTGAGAAAAATATGTTTGATTTTTCACAGCTAGTTTAACACTTAATGTATAATGGATACACACACACCATATTATTATGTTATTGTCTTTTGAATTGAAATCTTATTAAGTTTTGAAATTCAATAGAAACGACAAAAAAAAAAATAAATAAATAAATAAATAAAAGGTAAAATAAGAAATTAAAAAAATAAAATACATGAGTGTAATGGAATTTATATGTTAAAATAATAAAATAAAGCATCTTTATTTGAAATTAAATTATTATATTAAATAATATTATAAGATGTAGCATCTTTAGTAGTAATTGTAATTTATGATTGATTTAATATAATCTTTCAATTATACATATATCGAAAAATACGATGTATTGCATGTTATTTATATGCAATCGTTACATATTCTATGTAATTTATGAACTAACAAAATTACAACGATTAACAACATTATTATTTTAGCATTAGCAGCGCATCTTCATCATAAAATTTAATAATTGCACACATAAAATATGTCTAAATGTACTAGGGAAACGATACCAATAATGAGTCTTCTAGCTTAAATTTCGGCTGTGAATTACAGATACTAAGTATGTATTTCGACTCTTTGGTCCACAAAATGCTGAGGTACAGCTCTTTAAAAACAACATTTAAAAATTCCCATTGAAGGAGAAGAGGAAAATTTTTGGGTTTTGGGTTTTTTATTTTTATTTATTTTTTTTATTTTTTTTTTTATTTTTATTTATTTATTTATTTTTTTTTTTTTTTCTTTCAAAAAAAAAATGTAATACTTTGTTCTATTGATTTTAAGCTAGGACTTTGAAAGCAAAGGTGGTTGGACCCTTAAATATTTGTTATTTCTAGACTCACTTTTTGAAAAATAATTTCATTTGTTTTCAGGCTAAAAAGTTCATCAAAAATTTTACCTCAATTTTTTTTATTTATGAATTTTTTTTAGTTTCTTGATTTCTTCAAGATTTCGAAAAATTTGAGAATTATTTAAATCAAAAACAGAACCAACTAAATTTATTACAAATTACCCAAAAAAATAGGCTTCTTTTGAGTTTCTTGTACTTTGTACTCATATGCAATTTATATGTTTGATTGATAATAAGAAACCGCTTTATTATAAATCTATAAACAGCTCACACACATCACACATGATATGAACTTTATCAATTCCAGTGACCAATTTTAGAATTTTTTTTTAAGAATACAATCTCATTACTGGTACCATTACCCTATACATTTTAAAAGTTTTATAATTTATTAAAATTTATTACAAAAGAAATATTTCAAAATTCATAATATGTAATAATAATAAATAATATTAATGATTTTGATTTTTGTACAAGAATTTTTGTAGCTTCTAGCAAACTCATAAGTGAGAATTTTATAATCATAATTCAAATACAAACAGTTCACTTTTCAAGAAATTTATGCTATTCACTATATCTTTTTTATCAATAATTTCATTAATTTTTTTTTTCTTTCTTAATGACATTCAACAAGAAAATCGCAACTACAAAAAAAAAAAAAAAACAATCACTAAAATGAATTCAAGGAGGATTTTTATGAGAATATTTTTAATATCAAAATGTTGAAATTGTATCTAAAATTACCCCTTAAGATATTTTTAAATGATTTGTAAGATGAAAAAATAATAATAATTTTTTTATTATTGAAAAAATATGTAATAGAATAAATTTATTTTTAAAAAAATGAAATTGATTTGTGAAAATGATTTATGAGAATCATAAAACAAACTAGTAAAACAAACAATATAATATTTAATGTGAAAATATTGCCATAAGATTGAATTGTATCTTAATTAATATAGTAAGTAAACGAGCGATGTAAAACATGAAAATACATGTCGTTATTGATTTTAAAATGGCAGTTACATAGCTATACGCATATTGATTAATGTTTAGCAATTATTCATTATTTGTATTATTACAAAAATATTCAACACATCTTAAGAGGTTAAATTTCAAGAAAATTATTTTAAAAATTATTTTTAAGTATGGCATTTTGTATTTTTTTCAAATTTATTGTAATTGTGTTTCTAGTATAAAATATTCAGGAAGTTTTTTTTAGACGAATTTAATGTTTCATGAAAACTTTCTATTTTGTAGCTTTTAAAAAAAAAATAAAAACAACTGGTGCTATTGAAACTACATTCAGTAAAAAGAAAGTCCTTTTTCAAAGTTTTGCAAAGGCAATTTATTTAGAAATACCACTTAGATTCTTTGAGAGTCAACTTAAAAAATAATAATCATAGTTTTAGGTTTTTTTTTTATTTATTATGTGAAACACCCTGTATAAAAAAAATCTGAAATTTAATTTTTCAACTGAAAAATTTTCTTAATAACACATAACACTAAAAGTTTATTATCAGAGATGATAATGCACTTTTATCAATAATAAAACTCTGAAATTTTAATTAAGCAATCAAAGTTGGTTCATATAAAACCTTTTTTTTTTTTATTCATCAATTTTACAAGTGGAGATTTATGTGCACTTAATTAAATATGCATTTATATGAATATGTTCCTTACAAGTTGAACTCGACAAGCATATATTAAATGAATTAGACGCCAATTATCTCTGATACATTCTGTATAGCGGTAAAAGTTTTACACCCTGTACACCTGAATTATAAAACTCATTATAAAACTGAATTCCATTCTGATACTCCAAAATATTCAGTAATAATAATATAATCGATAAAATAGACGCCCAAATTTAATAATATATTCAGAATGAAGTTCCTTTTCTTTCAATCATCAGTGTTTGTGGTGGCTACAACTTTAGCAGGGCATACACTCTCTCTCACACACACACACACTCACAAACGAATTTTTAGTCGTTCCAATAAAATTACAAAATATATCAACTGGATTATTTAAAATGCTTGCATTAATGAGTGGAAAATCAATGAATCTTATCATTAAAACTGACAGGTATATATTTCTTATGGTGCTTCTTGTTAATTATACTTAAAGAATTTCAGTGGAGTACCTACAAGTCCCTTTCTGATACAAAAAAAAAAAATGCTTATCTGTATTTAAAAAAAAAACTGGGGGAACTTCTGAGGATACAATAAGAATTTATGATTTTAAGATGAAGGTATTATTTTAAGCTACAACTTTATTATACGATTAAATAAAAATAAATTGTATCTACGTTGTGTAAATTTCAAAAGTAATTCAAGGTAAGGATTCGATTAATTTCAGAAGTTGTTCTTCAATTACATTTTTATGTATTTTGAATGCTTCTAGAAATATGCTTCGGTTACAAAATCAAATTTAAAGTCAACTTAATCAACCTGTAAAAGTGTAAACTTCAAAATAATCTGGAAAATACTCTGAACCGTTTCTCACAATTTTTACTCTTTCTTCTTTTCAAATTTTTTTAACATACTATGTATACTAAAAAGTAATCAATCATTTAAATATTTTGTTAAAATTTTAAAGCAAAAACAAACGACAAAAATCAAACGACAGGTGAAACAAAAAGTGATGATATTGAAACTAATAAAATTAAATTTAAAAAGAATAAAACAACAAAAAACAACAACAAATTTTTTTTTTTCAAGGACCACCCACATATCTTTCTTTTTTCTTTTTGTTTCTTTGTCTTTTTTTTTTTCTTAAATACTGTTAAATGTTAATACAAATACGATTTACAATATCTTCTGAATATGCTGAATGATCTTTAAAAACTACTTCTCACGCATAACGTTTAAAAGTAGATTTTAATCACGATTATGGTCTACTGGAATAAAAAACAAAATCGAGAGGTATATATGTATGTATGTATATTTTATTACTTAGTCGTATGGTAACATTCTGAAGAAAAATAAAAGAATCTTTTCAATGATCAAGAAAAAAATCTTGTGTATGTGAAGTAAAGAAAGGTTTGTTTTTTTTTTTTTTTTAAATTTCAAGATGGTTTTGAAATTTAATTAAAAGAATAGAGTCATTAAATTTTTGATTTTAATAAAAATAGGAATATAATATCAAAAATAGAAATTAGATATGACATGTATCAATTTTCACAGTAATAAAATTATTTACAACATGTTAAAAGAAATAATAATATAACGGTTAATTTGATACAAACAAAAAAATAATCGTAAAAACTAAAATTATGACTAAAAATTCGAGAACAAAAAATAAAGAAAATTAAGTGTAGTAGAAAAACTAAAAACGATTTGAATTGAAAAGTTAAAGAAGAAAAAAAGACACTTGGTACTTCGCTTACCTATGTTCGGTTTCACATCCAAAGCTCACTCCCTAACTTTGAACAATAAGTCTCTCAGAATATCAATTTTATTTCAATTTAAGTTTTCTTACCCAGAAAAAGTTCAAACTTCAGTTTCCTTGGACCACAACCCTCCTGTGGTCAACACAGAAGCCACACAAAAAATATTAGCATCAAAGAATGGGAAATAAGAAAATGCATTTTCCACTGGGAAGAAACTCACGGAAATTTACAAGCGAAAGAACTTATTCAGAGAAAATGTCCAGAAAACTACGTAACCTTAACAAGAATGAATTGGGCACTGTCCTCTCAAATATCATATAAGTAGGATGGGGCTACGAGAGGATGTCAAATACAGATTCTGCAAAGAAACCAGAAAAACCTCAAAACACAATATGTGCGTCAGTAAGACACTGGTCTTAAGAAGAGCGTGCTATATGCATCAGCTCTTCTTTAAACTTGAGAAAATATGAAACGAATGAATTATCATTTGTCTTTTATCCGATTTTCACTAAAAACAGAGTCTAATTCTTCTTCTCTTTCTAAATCAAATACAGAAAACATTTAAAAAGAATCTAAAAAAATTTTAAGAAAACAACAAAAAAAAAATGCTTATATGTACATTAAAAAACTTCTTATAATTTAAAACTCTCATCAAATTAAAAACATTTTCGAACAATAAAACACAATAATTTATTCTAAAATAAAAAAGAATAGAAAAAAATAGCCATCGAATATGTCATAAAAATAAAGATATGAAATATGATATTATAAACACATTTACGATTAGTGAATGTTAAAAATAAAATATCTTAACATTGACCTTAATAATTTCCTATTCAACGATAAGAAATTTTTTGATAGAACTCTTAAAATGTAAAATAAAAAAAAAATAAAAAAACACTTAAAAATAAAAATTATCTAAAATGACACGTTCCACAGTGATGATAAAAAAAATAATTCCATATTTAATTAATTTTTTGAATGAAATAAAACATCATAATTTATTAAAACATAAAAACAGAGTTTTCTTTTAAAATTATTATGTGACACCAGTTGAATAAATTAAGAATTTTATTGTTTTCTGATGACTTAATAAAATTGAAAGAAGATAACAAAACGACAAATAAAAGCGATAGATTTTTTTTTTATTATTTAAATAAAATTAGCTTTCATTTTTTAGAACATTTTCAAAGTTTTGTACATATGTGATTTTTATAATTTTTTGAGGCACAAAAAGAAAATAAAGTAACTAAATTGTATATCTGAATTTCGATTATTTGAATTGAATAACTTCAATTTATGTGGCATTATTTCCAGATAAAAAAGATGTAGAATGGAATCAGAGGACTACAGGAAATGGAATGACAATTGAAAGGAAGTTAAACTAAAAAAATTGAAAAAATCGATATCCAACTGTTGTAGTACTACAAGTGAGTGTATTCAAGTGGATTACACTTTAACTTGTTAATTTTTTTTCTTTTTTAATAATTTTTTTCACAGGATATGCAAAATATTGGAACTAAATAAATACGGACTTCTGATTTGGATAGTAATTTATTAAAATTAAAATAAAATTATTCAATTGAAAAATATTTTTATTCGCAATGTATTCATTAACGTTTTTCTCCATTCTTCTTCCATTAATTTTTCAAATGAGTAAAAAAATTATTTATTTCAGAAAAAATAAGATGGACGATTAAGCAAACCTAAAATTAAATGCGCAAGTATTTTGCAAAACTAATACTATTTTTTTTTCTTTCTTCAAGTTTTGCAAAGATATTTTCGAAATTATCTTTTTTTCAAGAACACTAAAAATTTATTTATTTTTTAATTAAGTATTGCTACCTTGAAATGCTACACATGTGGAAATATTAATGAAGCATTACTTTTTAATTTTGCAAAAGAAAAAAAAAGAAGCTAATTACCTTCAAAATTTATTACATTTTTTTTTTTCATACATATTTTCACCTGCATATTTTAAAAATTTTATGTTTGCATTTTCCAAAACATAATTACTATAAGTTATTTAGATACTTTTAATATTTCATCATTTGTTAGTATTCGGATTTATTATGATGAAGAAGGCATTTTAAAACAAAAATTAAACAAAGGGTATCGTGGTTTATTTTGAACTTTGCTATACAACAAGTTTTAATGAAATTTTATGTTACCGTCCAATATAATAAAGAAAAAAAACAAAACAGCAAATTTCTATATGTGTACCACCTCTTTTGGTTTTTAAAAGATGCACCAGTTGGACTCTATGCCCTCTCTATGGGTCTATACATATATACTAAAAATGATACCATATAAAATCATATGATTTTTGAGACTGTAAAGAGGGAGAAATACAATTAAATGTTCGTGATCATAATTATAGATTAAAAATATGTATAATGACTTTTCAGCGAAATGTGGATTTTTAGAAGGCAAGATAAATGTAAATATGATGTATTTTTAGATTATATACTATTATTAACTAAATGAAAGGTGTATCTTCTTGTTTTGTTTTCGTTTTTTTAAGAAGTCATTTACCTACCTACCTATGAAAATGAATTTCATCTGCAAATTATGTTTACGTTTTTTTTTCTTTTTTCAATGTGTTAAAATACCTATGTTTTCGTATACGTATATGTTTTACAA
Source organism: Bombylius discolor (assembly GCA_939192795.1). Classification (NCBI taxonomy): domain Eukaryota; kingdom Metazoa; phylum Arthropoda; class Insecta; order Diptera; family Bombyliidae; genus Bombylius; species Bombylius discolor. The sequence goes on along the minus strand of OW584241.1, from coordinate 36,716,638 downwards.
CAACAAAATTCATATATGTAGGTATAAAATGATTAGGGATGTGATGCAAAAATTTGTGTTATAAGTGAAAGCTTTGACTGCCAAAAAAAAAAAAAAAAAAATCAAACTGTAGGAAGATTTCTTTTCGAAAAAAGTTCCTAAAAGAAATCCAAATTTTCTCAAAAGATTTAGACTTAGAGAAACTTTATTCCCTTCTTTCAATAATATTTAATCATTAATGCAATAAATTTCACAAGAAATATCCTTCAAAAGGCGATTAGAAAGAGGCATCATATTTCAAAGGATAACATCCATTACAAACCTGAGTCTCTTTTTCTTTAAATTGATATCTAGTTTCCTTGTGTTTATTTTCCAGTTTTCTTTGAAAAACAAAACCAAAGGAACTCTATGTAATTTTTTTTTCAATGATTATTTTTGAAATTCTTATTGAAGAACATTATATTAAATTTTTGTAAATCAGTACTTTGTCATCTGAATTCGTTTTGTAACACAACCTTGACATGTCAGTCCTTGAACTTTGACCTATTCAAGTTAACTTTTATCGCTCTTTTACAGATGTCAACATTTTTCGGATGGAACGAGAACCACACAAGTTCCTTCATAGAGATCTGTTTATGATTTCATATCCTATGCTATAGATACTCTGTATAAACTTCAGTTTTTTAGTTAAAAGAAAAAAAGCCACATATACCGACACATACAATTATCATTCATTATATCATTCATGGCGCTTCTTTAACTTCCTTTTTCATATATGATCATGTTTTTTTTCTGATTTAAATTCAATTCATCATTCATTCAAAGCCTATATTAATCAGTTTTAATAGATATCTAACTTACTAAATTACTAAGCATTATTTTTTTTTTGTCTTCATCTGTTTGTTTTTTTTTTTTTTATTATTTTTATGTTACTAAAAATAAATTAATTATTGAATCAAGAATAATAATTTATCTTCTTTGAAAATGAATCCCTACAGTGCTGGTCACACGTTTAATAATAATGATAAAGAACAAAAAAAAAAAAACGACAGTAAGACTTGAACTACCAAATAGATCGTATTTCTGACAATATTGATTGAATGAATCATTTATCTTGAAAGGAAATGTGAAAAAAAAAAAATGATAATATATGACGTTGAGATGTTATATTTGAAATCAATCAATTTTTTTTTTTTAGTCTTATTCTTTTTTTTTTTTTTTAAATATTTAAATTTAATACAATTTAAAGAATTATTTAATTGGCTGATTAATTTTTTTCAAGAATTTATTTAAATTTAAAACAGTTTATTATTTAGAAATAATTAAAAATGGGTTTTTTATAAAGCTAAAATTTTTTACAGAATTATGATAGATTGGGTTACAATAACACCTGTTATGTGGTGAAGGTGTACTACATATGTACATAAGTTTTTATTTTTGTTAGTGTAAAATTTCAATAAAAACTAATAATGCGAATTTTCAAGAGACATTGTTCGAATTGAAGTGTGACATAAGCCTTATACAGTAAGATTGAATATCAGAAATTCTTTAGAATATTAAAAAATAACAACAGAATATTTATTCTAGTAAATTAGATAAATTTTTTTTTTTTATTTTTTTTTTTTTAAAGATGAAAAATCGCGATTTAAAATTCTGATAAAATATATTTTACTTCGTGATCTGTTTTAATTAAACGATATCAAATTACATTTTTAAACGATTAATACGGATTAGAAAATATAAAATTTCGCATCACGATTCTATGTTTTTTTTTTTACTTTGCTTAACTTCATAAAATATTTATCAAAAAATAAAAAGTAATGGTAGATTATAAAATTAAAAAAAAAAATCGCTTAGAGTATCTAATAAATGAAACTTTAAAAAAAAATAAACTATTTGAAACAATCTTGATACCAGTGTAAAATACTGTATAAGTGTAAGGTGTTGCAATTAAAATGCGTATTTTAACATTAAAGATGAACAAAAAGGATAACAAAAAATGCATTAACACGAAATTAGATATTTCATTTTTAGTACAAGCATTTAAAAGATACTTTGACAACCTTTGACACACCTGTTAAACATTAACTAGTAGTTGGTTATCATGGTTACCCTAAGATTCAATGGTGTTCTTTCCTCGGATGGCTATTAGACAATTTTCTAATTAGAATTGCATTTTAAAAAAAAAAATTACAAAATAAGTATTTTCTAAAAAATTTGATACTTATATGATAAACATTTTGAACATGTAACTGTAAAATAAATCATTTTAATTTTGATAAATTATAAAAGATACTTTTATATGTTTCAGTTTAATAGTATGACTTTTCTTTTTGATCTATCTGTACATGTTGTGTGGTTTCTTGAAAATATGTATAATTTCACTGTTTAACAAACAAACAAAAAAAAAATAAGGAAAAACAACTGTTAATCGATTACGATAATATGTTTGCTAACAAGGTGATAAAATCTATTAAAATTAGATGGACGTTCCAAAGTGTTAACAAACAAAAATTCAATTGAACAATTCACAAGAATTAAATTTACAATACATAACTTTTAGAATCTCACATTACACAAGAATTTTCTGGGGTTTTTTTTTTTTTTTTCTGTTGATGATAATCTACCGCAATCATGTTTCCTTATTTTTGCCTTTTTTATCACACACTTAGCAGTACTTTTGGTATACTGTTTATTTATTATTGGTTTTATTTCACAATGTATCTTTTTTTTATTTTTTTATTTCATGTAATACAATTGTAAAATTAATATACTCACAAAATAATACATCAAAAAAAAGAAGAAAAAGAAGACAAAAAATCATAAGAATACACCATTCTACACTTCCTTACAAAGTGCAGAAATAAAAAAAAAAAATATATCTACCATATCGTGTGCATAATAATATATTTTTTTTATTTTTTATTTTTTTATTGTAAAATAAATTTAACACTTTATCAAAACTTATGTCAATTATTTTCAATTTTAACGGTCATAAATCAAAACATTGTTCTTTTATATTATTGTTGACAATGAACAATACAAATTGAATTCGTCCTATTATTATTGTTATATTCATTATTCATAATCGTTTAGATGTTAAATGTAAGTAAGTATTTAAAAAAAAAAACTATATATTGTAAAATATGTTTTTTTTCTTCTTTTAGCTCATAAGATACTTTTTTTTCTATGGAAATTAAATTATGTATAAACAATAAAAACAGAATGTATATAACCTTATAAAAAAAAAAAACACTTAAACATTTTAAATATGCAGAAATTCCTTTAGTGTAGAAAATAAAAAAATAGAAAATATAAAAAAAGGAATGGGATATTAAAACAATGTTTCAACTTTAAAAATTTTAAATTAATTTATTATTAGTTAATAAAAATGATATTGTGGTATTTTTAAAGCTCCCCATTGTAGGTAGGTAGAAAAAAAAAAGAAGAATTTTGTCATTTCGGAATCTTTGAAAGAGAAGAAAATTTATTACAGAACAAATTTATAAAAATGTCATTTTCTTTTGACAATTATCAGTTAAATGTGAAAATTTTAAATGATTAAAAAAAAAAGCTAGGAATTCAAGCCATAAAATTGTTAAAAATAAAAATGGTCAATGAAAAACCCTTAAGTCAGACATGCACTATACCACACTTTTGCAATCTTTCGATGTTCAACGGTGAATAAATCTTATAAAGTATGACCCTGTTATACCTAGGCACAACATTTTACAAACTTTAACATTTTAAAAGTCTTTGGAACAACTACAGATAAGAAGCTGTATAAAGGAGTTTTAAAAGGGGCTAAAGGCTTTTCACAACTTTTGAAGGTGTACGAGATAGGAAGAAAAAAAAACAAATAAATAGCTTCCTAACCTCAAAACCATAGTAGTCGAAATCAAACATCCACGAGGGCAAACTCTTTAGCTCCTCAAATATCCTTGTCAACTAGTCGGTCAGAAAAAGAAAGTCGGAAGGAGTCGGACAAAAGTAAGAAAAAAGTTAGAAAAAATAAAGAGACAGGGAAGATAATAAGCTCACATTTTTCGCTTAAAAAATACGCTTGTCGCTTGTATACGAGTAATACATTGAAAATTGATAAATATGACAATAAGCTTTCTACTTCAATTACTGATGAACTCTTAAAACTGTGCACAATATAATTATAGAAATTGCACCAAGCGTTTTACGACTATGCAGCGTATCGTATTTTATATCATGTGAATCTTTTTGACTTGAAAAACTTAATTGAAATTTTAGCCTCTATTAAAATACGTAAAACATTTCCATTTAATTAATAATCTAATTAAAACTAATCAGAAATCAGAATAATTACCTTGTTTATCTGAAGATCTTCAATCAAAATGACTCATTGTCGTTCTCAGTGATGTCATAACGTTCAAAGATTGCTCCAAAAGGTTTTACCTGAAATTAAAAAAATAATAATAATAATAATTAATTAATTATGTTAATCTATTTGATTTAATTTATTTTTATGATAAATTCATACCACTTTTTTGACACAAGAGTCTTTTACAATTCATATACATATACGCCAAAGTTTCAGATAAAAAAACAAATTAATTAACACGTTTTCTATCTAAAATTTTATCTAATTAACAATCATAACTTACCACTATTTAAATGAGAATAAAATATGTAATTTCAAGTTGAATGCTATAATTATTCCAGTTTTAAAATATTTAAAAAAACAAAAACAAATATTCATTTATACTTTTTAATATTTTCTATACAAATGTGGAATTATTAAAATACCTAAACACATGAGTATACACATACATATGTACATATGTACATTATAATATTTTAATGAAGTATTTTAGTTTCATTTACAGTTTGTGGTTTTTTTTTTAATTTTTACCTATTACGAATTATGATTGAGATAAAAATTGACATTAAAATACCTGTACACAGATTTATGAGTTTACTAATTATTAAGAAAATGTGCTTACCCATAACATAATCATATCAACCAAGATGACATTCTTATTTAACGACATACATATAAGACGTATGCAATTCACATATGAACATGAACAAATCGTATACATACTTATATTGAAATAAGAAATGTAATTAAAATTTCACGATCACATTAAGATTTATTTTTTTTTTAAAAAAAATCATTTGCTCTTTAATAAGACATAAATTTTACTTTTGACATTTATTGATAACTTTTAATTGCATAATGAAGCAGTTTATCGAACTCACGATGCTGTCATATAGCAAAAATGGTAAATTTATGTTATGTTTTAGTTTTAGTTTGTTTTTTTTTTTTACATATGAGAGTAAACAAGTAAGTAAGTGCATTTTATTTATCATTCAGTTAAAAATAAAAATAAAAATATTTATTTTTGCGTAAATTAAATTCCAAATATAAAAAGAATTTACTAAAATATTTTAAAAGTAGATTTTATTTGAATTGAATTTTATGCGTTATTTTAATATTCTTTCAAATACAAAGTAAAATTGGCTATGTGTTTGTGTAATGAGATTCCATCTATTTTTGTGATAATTGAAAAAAAAAAAAAAAGAAATGTCCATAGAAACGTAGACAGGGTCAATTTCAACAAAAATGTTTATCTTGAACTTATTTACCAACTGAATTTAGTTTTGAATTTAAAATTACGATTAGCTATCAAATTAAACGCTACGAAAAAAAAAAAAAATCCTTAGTCAGTGTGGTCAACAGACGGCAGCTTAATTTTTGGTGAATATCTTTAATAAACAGAAAAAATAGAAAAAAATTCGCCTATATTTATGTCCTTTTTCGAATGAGCCACGGTGTAAAGATTTCTTTTTATTGCACTTAGGTAAGCATAACGTTCAGAGTCCAAGGCTGTTCAAGAACTTGAATTTCCATCACCTTTAAACTACACGTACACTTTCACATGGAATGTAAACCAAAAGTTAGTCGACAGAAAATGAAATTATTTATTTTTTTAAATTGAAAAAATTACAATAGATCTCAGCAACTCAATTCGAAATCAGTTGTACTATTCTATTTTCAAGATATTTAAAAAAAAAAGGAATATTTACTGAGAATCACTCATTAAATTTGAAGTATTTTTCATTATTCAACTTATTATAAAATAAATTGTAAATTTTTATTCTCAATGCAATTATTATTGTAGGACAAAAAAAAACTTAATATTTAAAAAAAAAAAAAAAACAAGTCAAGAAAACGGCAATTGTGACAAATATATTGAATGTTTACTTCATTATATGAATGTAACACACTGATCTGCTTTTCGTGACTTGACAGCATGTTTATGCATTATTATTATTATTATTATTTTTTTTTTTTTGTAATTCCACAGAAAAACCAGTTAATTTAGTATTTTAATTTAATTCAATTTTACAAATGTAAGTTTTTATGTTTTATTAATTTTCATTTAAGCAAAACAACAAAAATAAAAAACATGTTAAATGACATTTACGTATTTTGTAGCAATGAAAAGCACAACTCATAAAATTCTAAAACAAAAATAAATTAATTTGATAAATAAAAGAACTTTCATTTATATTGGAAAATTTTTAAAGAAAATTTTAAATAAAATTCTTTTTTTTTTTCAAAACCATTTGAAGCTTTTTGAGACCGTGATGCAACGATATCGCTTAATTTTCTTCTTGTTAATTATTTTTTAATACAATTCGTAAGCCATTAATTGTTTTATTTATGATCGATTTTCTTTTACTACATTTAACCAAAACGAATATGTTCATCTATAAAAGTAGCAACAAAAAAGTAAAAAAACACACTTTTACAATCATACAGCATCCCCTTCACAACAACAACAACAATATAAAAAAAATGTTAAAGGCGTGATACGGAATTTAATATTTCCTGACCAAAATAGATTGCGATTGCTAGATGAAATCTGATCGTGTTAAATTAAGTGAATCACGAAATGAGATATAATCCAAAAGTACATTTAAAATGTATTTTTTTTTTTTTTTGGCTTTCTTAAATTAAAAAGATTAATTTAATGTTTTCAGGTGAAAAATTAGTGTTTATTTTCAAATTGAACACGAAATAGTATAAAAAAGGGCAAATAAAATGTAAAAGATACTCTCATTATTGATTTAAAATCATGATCCTAATTATTTTATCGGAAAAAAATATCTGATATACATACATATGTATACCTATGTATATGTACATATAGTACGTGTTTCAATATTAAACCATTCAAAAGAGAATTTGTACACCCAATGAATTTTGAATACACTCTGAGCTTAATTTACTTTATAATTTGATATCCTTTAATACAAGCGCTCATATTAATACTTTTTTAAGACAAAATCGATTTTAAATTCAAGTATATCTTCTCTACAATTCTGTTTTTTTTTTTCTACAAAATTTTCTTTCAACAGGACACGAATTACAAGACTGGTCAAAAATCCAGTAAAGAAATATACTTAGAAATTGAAATTGATAGCAAAGTCACCAAAAAGTCCACAATTTTGGAGAATCTAACTATCTACATATATCTTCATATTTGACTTAAATTGGTGCGATAAAACCCGAGACGTATGCCTGATTTCTCCTAATTCCTGTAATTAAAAATCTCTGAAAATATGTGAAAATGAAAATTTTTATAACACATTCAAAAAAAAATTCAAGCAAAAAAAAATAAATAAATACATGACACCTCATTATTTTCTTCATAATATTCTCCACTCCCTTAATCACTGTGCTAACACAAAACCAAAGCAAGTTGAGAAAAAGACAATAATTTGCTGATTCATTTTATTACATAGTACTAAAAATTAATAATTTCCTTTTTTATCACACAATCAATTTCTAAATCCTTATGTTACCATATCAATTGAGAAATAAACAAACAAAAAAACTCTTTCACAATATTCATCACACTTTGTTAAAAATAAGTGATATGTTTCGTGCCAAGAAAAATTATACATTTTCTATTACATTGATTACATACATACATAAAAGTACCTATAGTATGTATGTTATATGTTAACATAACAGTTCGATGTTTGTTAGTCATTTGTAGAAATATTCATAGTACCTTTTATTTTTACAGTAATAAAAATTGTAGAATGCACATCATTTTTCAATCTATATAAAGTGCTTCAACACAATCTTTTTTTTTTTTTAAATTTAAAAAGATATTCCATAAATGGTTGTTCAATTTGTATGATTATAGTCCTGAATTCATTTGACATCATGTTAGGTAAATATAATACTTTTACAGCGCATACATATGTACATATATGTGAAATTGTAGTTTAACTTTAAATAAGAAGTTACACTTAAATTGTATATAAAACGTCTCATAAATTGAGAATCAATTTGTAACAAATTGTACTTCACAAATTGATTAAATAAATTTTAATATCGAATGTATAATTTAATTTTTGTACTATTATAGTAGCTATAATTTTTTATTTTATTCTTTTTACTGTTGAAAAGTAGAAGATACATATACATATTTCTGAATTAGGTAAATTTAAAAACTACATATAAATTTAGTCTAATGATCTGTTTTTTTTCTTGTTTTTCGTAGCTTCTTTTTTTATCACTTAACATTTTCTGACATTTTGTACTTTGGAGAATTACTTTACGAATTTGGGAAATGGATTTTTTAATATTCTGGCTTTCATATTATTTTATTTTTTATTTTATATTTTTTTTAAATGATTAAAGCATTTTTGAAAATAAAATAGCAATTTTTGAAAACTTGCTTGTTGAAAATTGCTCAAGATAGTAAAACTTTACCTTCAAAACTCACAAATTTTTAGAAAAATTACTTTAAAGCATTAAACGACATTTTTATTCTTTCTTCCAAATAAAAAAAAAGCAGAAAAAAAAAGAAATTTAAATATTCAAATTGTTTCCTTGAACGTTTTCATGTTTTTCCATCCATGCCCTCCCAATAATCCTTATAAATCCCTGGTTTTCCTTTTTGTTTTTTATTGCAGCGCTACATTTAGCTACAAAATATAACAAATCATTTCTACAATCTGATTAAGTATTAAATAACGTTCACAAAAACCCAATTAAACTTTTTTGCAAAATTTGCAATGACTTTTAAGCATATTTAGTCAATGTTTTTGCGATATACAAAAACCAAAAAAAAAAAAAAAAAACAAACAAAAATGTATGTATCCTTATTACATGACTTGTCTTTACTACAGCAACATTTTTTTTTTCTGTCATTTAATACGGAATGTTATCTTTTTTATTTATCTGCATAATTTTTTTTATCAACAAGAAATATAAAAGTTTTTCCAGTTAACGAAAAGAATTGCTACATCAATGAATCAATGATTAAAAACTCATAAGATAAAAATATGTAACACTAATTTGAAATTACAAGTACATTAATAAGTAAAACTTGTTTTTCATTTGCAAAAAAAAAAAACGCTGTTAGGTATGGTTGTATGTTTCAAGACAGATACTTTTTTTTCTAAATTTTGTTTTCCTTTTTGGTTGATTATTGAGTTAAAACATATTGTAGATTTTGTATTTAAAAATAAATTAAAATTAAATTTTAAACAAAGTTGTACCATCTAACCAAAAAAATTTCATAGTACAAAGTATATAGCATTTGCACATAACCATTAAGTACGAAAATTGTAAAGTAGTTGAAGATTTTTATTTTTAATTGCATTGTCTTGAAATTATCACTAATAGCGTTTTTATAGCCAATTTGCATTGCACTTTCAACCCTTTACATGCATTATAAACCCATGAGTACTTTGATGCAAATACATATAGCCTTTACAAGAGATGAAATAATAATCGTTGAAAAAAAGGACAATTCATCTCACTCTATAAATGTACTATATATTGGAATACTTCAGGAATATCGGAACTCTTTACATCGTCCCCTTTAAAGCAAAAAAAAAAATCTCTTCATTGGATACTTTAAAAAATCTTTGTTTGATTAAATCCAAAATCACCTGGCTTATATGTAAAAACAGTTCAGTGAGGCAAATTTTTGCATCAAACTGATATTTGAGATTTGTTAACAGACGAGAAATCTAATAACAATTTTCTTTTACATTTTAATGACATAATATTAGCCACTTTGAAGATCTGAATCGTTGGTAATTTCATCAATAATTTAAACTTTTAAAAAAATCCAATCATGACAGTAATATGAAAAATTGTAAAGACAACGTAAAATTCGTATTCGAAAATAATAAATTTAAAAATATTTTCTTCTTAAATTATTATCGACTTCGGCATACATTTTTTCTTGCAATTTGCAAATCAATTTTTATAGTAGCAAACAAATGCAACTGAAAAAAAAAATGTGTTTATTCATCTGAAGTGAAAAAATTTATTACTTTGTAATATGAATAGATAAGAGTAATATCAAATTTCTTTAAATTTTGTCAAAGAAGCAGTTTAACAAGTTGCAAAAAAAAAAATATGTATTTTTAATTGGTGATCATATAAATCTTTTTAAATAATTTTAATAAGCGGTTTTGATCATATGTACATAGGTACTGCATATTTATATACTGCAAAAAAAGTTGTCTTATTTGAATTACCTACGTATTAATTTTTTTTTATTATGAAAAATAATTTCTTTAATTATGATAATTGATGAGTTCAGATATAATATTCAGATAAAAAGCTAAATTGTAAACTGTATTTAAGATATTTTTCTTTCTATTTTTTTATATTCGTAATATAATTAACCTCTTTTTGCATATCAACAGATATTTGCGACATTTATTTGTTTTTCATACTATCTGCACAATTTTAAATATTCAGAAAAATTACATGCATATTACTTAAAACATTAAGAGTTTATTTTTTTATTTTTTTAAAACACATAGTTAATATAAACAAGAAGAAAATCCTTTTTTTATTATAGAAGATGGAAATATAACAATATGTATATAGCAAATGTCTATCATAGTAGGAATTAAATTTTCATGTGTATGTAAATTAAAATTTAACATTATAAAAAGAATATTTGTATATCAAATCGTGAGCATTTGAACGTAGATCTCTCTATTTTTAAATTGAAATTTAACAATATAAAAAGTGTGTTTGTATATTAAATCATGAGCATCTGATCGTAAATTTCTCTTTTTTTTTCTACTTTGTCATTTAAATAATTAAATATTGATAATTTATTTACACATATAGACTTACCCACTAAATTATTTATAAAATTTGTTTATATATTATTAAAATTTTTTTTTTTTCATTGTAAAGGATGACAAAATCAACCAACTTCGAAATGAATTGCATTTAAAACTCCATAAATCTTGAAAGTACTTCAATTATAGAGTCTCCTAACAGTTCCTAGCAGATCTCCTACAATGAATTTTATGTATATTCTGAACAAAATTTCCATTTAGCTGTAATTGTCTTCTAAACGAAAAATAAAAAGTATAAAATTTTTTTTTTTTTAAATAAAAATAGTGCTTACACTACCAGCATCGTTAGACTATTAAATATTTACTGATGAACATCGATGGTTCTTCACATGTGCTGTACTACAAAAATTCATTATGGCGAAACTTACACTGAATACGGAAATGAATACTTTAAAATCAAATTTTTATGACGAAAAAATTTCTAAATTATTTCATAAAATTTTAATTAAAACTGAATAGCAAAAAAAACCGATACTTTAAATTGAGAATCAAACATAGAAATTCTCTTTTTAAAAGTTACTTCCACTAAGAAATTGTTTAATTAAGACAAAATAATTTTTTTTAAATAAAATTTTCAAACACCTTAACATGTGTACTTTGTGTACCTATAGATAAAAATTTTCAATAATAATAAAAACAAAAACTAGTAACAGATTCAAAAAAAAATTCTCATTAAATAATTTTCAATGGTTTCAAAATGCATACACAAATTAATACAGAAGTGCCCATAATATTAACCACTTTTCCACATTACCTTACATAATATGTGTAAAAACAAAACAACAACAACAACAGCAACAACAACAACAAAAAACTAATAATGTACCTTGTGGGGATCTCATTTTATATACACACAACCAATAAGCCAACAAGATTGTGTAAGATCTTAAAATCCCAATAAACTTATTCCATCTGAAGTCAATGGTTGGTTAATATATTACTTTTTAGTAAGCTCTAATTAATTTCATTTGTTGCAGTACCTATATATATTGTTGTTTTGTTTTGTTTTGTTTTTTTTTATGTGCATGTTTTTTATAATATTTATTAGTTTCAAGTGCCATGAGAAAATAACGCCTACAATAACCTTTACTAAATATAGTACATTCATAGTACAGTTATATTTGTAATCACTTTTTTATTTTATTAATGAAAAAATATAATGGCTGATTTGTTGTAATGTTCTAGATGTCGTAACTAATTTTCAAATAACTACCAGTTTTTTTCCATGTATGTGGTGTTCTGTTTTTTTACAGTTTTTTTTTTGTTTTTTTGTTTTTTGTTTACCTTAAATGGTATTAAATTTGAATTTGTTACTTTTGTATAACATACACGAGTAGTATTAAAAATGAGATCAAAGTTAGCTTGAAATAAAATGTGAAATCAGTTAGATCTTAGGAACAGTTTACATTAGGTTGACGGAAAATTTTTCATCATTCTCAGAGAGTAAAACCTGAAAAATCATCAAAATTTTCTGTGTTCCAGAATACACCGGAATATGTAACTCAGTACACGATAAAAAAAAATATCAAAAATTATTGATGTCTAATTATGGATACGGTTTGCGTGTTAAAATAATAATTTTTTTAATAAATTTTAAATGAATTCGGTTGAAGTTTCTTAGTAATATTTTCTGTATAAAAAATAAAACACTGGGTGAATATGACTTGAACCACATAAAACTATAACGTTATTAACCCTTTAACAAGCAAGGTTGTTGTTAGATTTTCTGTTTTGATGCATATTCGAAATTTCTGTGTTTTTAATCAAAAAAAAAATTGGTATTTTCATTGGAAAATTTAAAATGCCGCTTTTAAGTTCTGCTTGGATACAATTTTTATTGTGGATATTTTCGTATGGATTTCGTATACTTCCACTATATTCGTAGACAATGTCAAATGAGCTTTTGTCAAAGGACAAAAATTTGAAACTTGTTATCTGCTCATCTATTTCTAGCTTCTTATAATTATTGTATGTTCTAACGAAATATTCTTCATGTTTTTTCGCTTTTCTGAATTTTTGATCTTTGTATTTCCTCAACACATACATATAGTACGCGGAAACTTTTATCTATTAAAAATATTAAATGATAATAAAATGATGAATTTTTAAAAAATCTCCAATAATGTTTTTTGATAATAAAAAAAATTTTAAATATAGCAAGTTTCTCTTGTATTTTCTTGTTCTCTTAAAGTAAAAATCCATTATCGAAAAGATTTTTTCTTACAAAAAAAAAAATCCTATAATAAATTACATGAATATGTATGATACTCGTTTTTATCAATTAAAATATTTAACATGCTACTAGAATAAAAACAAAAAAAAAAACAGAAAAAAGTAATACATGTATGTGTACATTAAATATTTTCAACACAACAACGAAATAAAAAAAAATTTCACAAATATTAACAACATTTATATGTTTTGCATATCAATAAAAATTTTTTTTAAAAAAAATATATATAAATCTAAGTATGTATCTCAACACACAAGTAAATGTATGTAAATATGTGTATGTGAAATAGTATATAATAAATCATTAATAAAGTCAATAGTTCATGAAAGCGCAAGATTACATGGAAGAACAACGATATCACGAACAAAAATCAAATTTTATTAATCTTTTTACAGGTAAATCGAATATAGTTAGCCGCCGTTAAAGTATCTGTAAATGTCATATCGATATAGATTTATAACAGCAGCTCTTGTAATGGTATATACGAGTATATTCTTTATATACGTACTACAAGAATATAATATACTATAAACTATCTTTTTTTTTAATTTATTTATTTATTTTTTTTATTTTTTAAAAAGTAACTTTATACGATGGTGCTTTTTTTACTAACTTCTGTACAATCATTTTAAAAAGAAAAACGAATCAAACATTAGATATTAAATTCACTGTGCAATATTTTAGAATTTTTTCATAATAAAAAAAATAATAATAATAATAATAATAATAAAAAATAAAATAAGAAAATAAGAAAGAAGAAGAATAAAACGATAAGATAAATGACTCTTGAAACAAAATATTGTCAGAATCGTACTGAAATGAAAGATTTTATCAAAATCCTTATGTGCATTCAAGTTATAATTTTTTTTTTCTTTCTGTTTTTCTGTTTTTTTTTTTCCAAACTAAATATTTTTTTACATGCAATATTTAGTATACAGTTTTGTTGTTGTTTACAATGTAAAAATATAGATACATGTTGTTTTATAATATTTGTGTTGAAAAAAACTGGTAAATATACATATAATTTGTAGTTTATTACATATAGTAGATATGTATATACTTTTTCAGATGCATATGTGCATCGTGAATTTAAAGAAAATGTAAAAAAACAAAACTTGTAAAGGAAGGTACTTTTTTACGCGCAAAGTACTTGACGTTATAAAGACATGGTACTTGTCTTTATAGAAAATAGATTTTACGTTTTTTTTTTTTTTTTTTTTTTTTTTTCGAAACGTGCACATGTCATATAAAAATTCAGAAACAAACTGGCTTTACAAGTGTTAAATGATTTCAATGAGTTAATTAAAGAAATTTAACATTATTAAACGAGTATAAGTCATTATTATATGTATGTATGTATGTCAACATTTACATGAAGGTAATAAAAAAAAGTAACAATTATTGACAAGAAATAAAAAAACAAATCAGTTCTTTCATTGTGAACTAATTTTTTGGTATTTTACAAGAATTACTTAGCCTCAAAGATATCTATCCTAATATTTTTTTTTCATTGGATCATCTGAAACATAGGTAGGACATATCTGAAATACTAAATAAGCTTTAATTCATCTTTCTTAAGTATTTTTTCATTTAATTATTAAACTCTTCTAATTCCAATGATTACCCCTGTAATCTTTATCTGTACTAATCTGAAGTACAGTAAAGGGATATCCCTTTCCAAAACTTCGTCAGATAACACAAAAAGTTTTCAGACCCCAATAAAAAGTTGCAAAATGATTTGTGAACCAAGGGCATTAAAAACCCTAAACAATAACGATTTCCACTAACTCCTATTATTTTCAAAAACATTTTTTTTTTTAAGTACAGCAATAATTTTGAAAGCTACGACATACACCAGAAAGTCATAAAGGTATGCATAATTTCCAACATGGAGAAAAAAAAACATCTAAACTTTCACAGAACTGTTCTTTATTTGTTTTCTTTTTTTTTCTTTTCAGATTCCGATAATTGAATTAATTTTACCTTCTGTACGAGTAAAAGAAATAAAATATTTTTTTTTTACATTTTTTTTTTCCTTGCAATACCACTTTTATTCAAGTAATCATCGATCATTTAAGTTTCTTGATCAATGTATCAAACTTAATTCAGTTGGGCATACCAAAAATCAAGTCCATTAATCAATCAGAAAAATCGGAACCAGTTAGTGAAAGACAATAAAAAAAGAACAGGGTAACTGCATTTGACAAAAAAAAAATTGTTTTTTTTTTTCGATTTATTTCGGACAATGCCATCTTTAATCATTAATTCAATTTATTTAAAAACAAGTAAAGTATTTTTGACACCAATCCATCAATCAATTGAACATCGTCACAGGATATTTTTGTGTGTGTGAGTGTGTGTGTGTGTGAATTCATGTAAATTTTTTAAAACGAAATGAATTGCATTGTTCATTTTCTTTTTTGTTCTTTTGAACATTCAATTGTATTTTTTTTATAATCGACTACTACAATGAATTTCTACATGTGATTTCCTGATTTATTTATTTTTAAAAAAAAAGGCTCCAAATTAAGTGAATAAAAACTTTGAAGTCACCGTAATACAGAAATCATCAAGTCTATGCGGCAGAAAAATAACTAAAACACAAAAATTTATGTTCTGTTTAAGTTTGGCACGTAAACGACACAGAATATGATAACGAATTTAATTTGAGATCATCTGATTTTTTTTTTGCATTCAATTTTTAGTGAACGAAAGTTTACAAATTTTTCTATCGGAACCCTTCCCTCTCTTTAGAAACACATGTGATATACATATCATATATATACATATATATATATATTCAATTACGTAGATATTGACAAATTCCTATGATTTTTCTGCAAACAATTCACAATGGAATGGTTAATTGGCTTACAAATTTGATTTAAATTAATTTCCGAATAATTTAAAAAATTATTCTTTTGTTGTTCATAGTATGTTATGTATAATTAACTTTTCTTGTACTGAAATGCAACAAAAGACTTTTCTTGTTCTCAATAAACGCATTTACTATAGGTGAAGCACATATGTTGTGTATTCTATTGTCATCGCCGTAAAAGGTAATGTGTTACTTTAAAAGTGTGTTATTCGTACTATGAATTGAAGTTTTAAATAGATAATAAAAGCATTAAATACTTTTAATTAAATTAGACAAGCAGAAGTAGAATATTAATGCACTTTCTGGCGGATCAATGTAATCTAAGTTTTAGTTTTCATTTTAAAAAAAAAGAATAGAAAATATTCGCTACGAATGGAAGTCATAATGTCCAAAGAAAAGAAATATAATTGAAATAGAACATTTTTCATATTTAAATTTTTCCACAACATAAATCCAAAAAAAAAATTTAAATTTAAAAACTATTACACAAAATGTAGAGCACACAATATATTGATTTCAAACAAAAAATCCTTAAAAAAAGGATTCGATAAACTTAAGAACTTAATTGCATGTGAATATATTAAATGCACAAAGTCAAAATACATAATGTATACGATGGGTTCATTCTTCTTTGTATTCGATGACACTACAGTTAGGATACAGAATCGATCACTCAAGGTAATTAAATTTCCTAGACTATTTTTTATGTCATACATACACTTAGAATTTTAAGTGGGATATGACCGAGCACATGTATCCAATCTAAATAAATTGGTACTAATTCAAATATTAGTAAGCTTTGACAGATTTGAACTTGAAACTTCTAAGTTTATAGAATACAGCATTATGTCATTTTAGCCATTGACCACCCTTAAGTATTCATTGTATCCTTGAAGATAAAAGAAATGCTCTGGAGAACAATAAAAGTCATTACTCTATATAATACTAACACCAATATTTTACTACTAATACAAAATTAAACACGTTCTATAAATCTTCGTACATATCTATAGAAATTTATAAATGTTCTTCTCATCTAAATCAATGCTCACAAATTTGATATTAATAGATGGCGATTAGTTTTTTTACTCTTCGTAGACTTTAGTATTTTTACAACTTTTCAGACACCATTCTTTTTAATTTTTTTTCTTATTTTATTCACTTTTGTTTTTTAAACAAAAAACGTTTGTATATTTTGATTCTTTACTTCTTTTGTGACATTACATGAACTTTTTTATCCAATTATTTATTTGCAGTAAAAAATCAAGTATATATTGGAATTTATCATTGAGGTGTCTATCATGGAATCACCTTGATTTAAATTGACATACTATATATACATACTATTACATTTTTAGTTGCAATATCTGTAAAAACAACAAATCACAGAAAATGTCAATTAAACGCTTCAACATGATCTTCAAGTAAATATTAGTAAAAAAAAACAAATACAAAAAAAAATTTAAAAAATAAATAAGAGAGGAAAAAAAAAACAAAGTTGTAAAAATAAATACGATCATGAAACGCTAATAAAAATTGATAAATTTAAATAAATTTTATTGCATAGAACATCTTTTTAAGTATCTACCGCTCTTTTGACCAAAAAAAAAAAAAAGGAATGTTCTATGGGATTTCTCTTCAAAAAAAATTGAAAATAAAAATTAGCCAAAGACGTTTAAAAACTCATCACAAAATATTGACTAAGTAGCAATCGATTAAGATCTATAAAAAATCATAGATTTATTTTGTCGTGGGCGTTTTTTTTTTTAAATTTCTGTTTTTCTGTATTCCAAAAATAAATTTTCTATCTTCTGAAACAATATTAAAAAAAATTCCTTAAAAATTAACTGCGGCTAAATAATTTTCATATTTCATTTAATTACAATTAAATTTTGATTTTGTATTTTACTTAATTTTTGTTTTGTTATATAATTTATATTATCGAAATTAATACGAGAAAATATTTAAATAATAACGGTTAATCGAAAAATAAAAATTTAAATACATTTTTTATTCTTAATAAATAATTCTTTCCTGCTGATTTTCATGAGTTAATAACCAGTAATAAATTCGCTATATCAATTTTTTTTTTTTTTCACATTTTATACTTTTGATTCACTGTGAAAAAAAAACGCATTGCATGCATGTATAAACTATGTGTATAACCTATCTTGTGTTATGATCACGGGAAGCATTTAATTTTAAAAAAAAAAAAAAAACTGGAATAACATCGTAAAAAGCATATTGCATCATTTGAATATGTAGTATATCGTGCATATTTTGTAGAATGTGTGTGTGTGTTTTAATTTTTTTTTTGTTTTTTTTTTGTTTCAAATGTAAAGGTTAAGGTGGAATATTAAACCCAGTTGGATTGAAATGGGATTAGTAGGGAGTCCATTTTAAAGTATTTTTCTCATATAAAGACTGTCAATGAGTTTTATTAGGTAAATATCCTGTAAAACAATGCAAGTAATGAGTATAGAACGATAATGAATGAGATCGACATTTCAAGAGGCCACAGTTAAGTATTTTTCGATGCCATGGTGCCAAAAATTAAAAATTTGATAAACATTTTTTTTTTTAAATCTAAGTACCTCAAAATACCTGACTATAAGTTTCCGCTTTTTCTTCTTCAAAATCAAGACTTCAAAAGACCACATACTTATCAGGTGTATTTTTAAAAAATTATTATTTTCATCACAAAAGAAAAAATAATAAATTACAAAAGCACGAGATTGACTTTAAGTAATAAAAATCAGATCATAACGAATATGCGTGCTAGATTGAAAACATTAGAAAAATTTAGAAAATCGATATAAAATTCTAATCAATGTTTTTCTTTTTTTTTTTTTTCAATAGCACGAAGAAGTATATATTTCAATTTATTCTAATATTCAACACACACATACTATGTATATTTTAGCTATTAAAATTAAAAGAAAATTAAAATTTCATTGACGTGTGTATTATGAAAACATTAATAAAAATTTTTAAATTCAATCTAAAAAAAAAGAAAAACCAAAGAGAAAAAAAAAACTAAAATCTTTAAAAAAAAAAAAAACAAAAACAAAATCCTAAAGGAACATGCAAACGTTATAATATTGATTGTTTGAATGAGATATCTCATTGTATTGTAACCTTTATATAAGTAGTGCATGTAAGTTATCTTGATTAAGCACGAAATTTTGACACCTTTCTGCACGATTTCTTGTAAAGTGATAATCGTAGGTTTGAAAAAATAAAAAATAAATAAACAAACGAATAAAGAAGATAGAAAGGTGTTTTTAAACATTTTTCCATTAAAAATAAAACAAAAAAAAAAAATAAACTAAAATGTATTTGTTTATTTTCAGTAAAATAAATATACCTACCAAATAATATGAAAAAAGTGTACGTACTGTATATATCATACTTATCACATATGTGTACAACCTTAAAATAAGATTTTATGAAGTTATTTTTGAGATATTTATTGATTTTACCAGTTTTTTTTTTATCAAAATAAGATTTAAATTCATACTTGGAATAGGTTCATTCATCACGAAATTATTATTTTTTTTTTTGTACAGAAATTTTGAATTTTTAGTTCTTTTTTTTATATCTGATGCCTTCACTATCATATGTAGAAATATTCTCGTATCTTTTTTTTTTTTCTAAAAAAAATTCCTAAATAGATACATAGATATTTTTATAGGTTCTCGAATTTTTTCATATTGAATTTTAAATACATATATGTATGTATGTTCAACACAGGTACTGATGTCAAAGATATGAAAAAATAAGGATCCTAGACAACTTAGGAGTTAAATTTTCGTTAAATAAAATTTTTTTTTTCAAATTTTATGACATCAGAAAAACAAAAACAAAAAAAGACCAGAAAATAAAAACGATTTAAAATTTCTCAGAATTACATGGAAAAATAGCTTTTTCCTTTTAAATTATCTTTTTCTTCTTTAATGGCTCTATAGCTCGGGAACTTACATGTTCTGAAAAATACCAAATCCACTTCACGTCAGAAAATTCAAAATCCTACCAAATTATGCTTAAAACAACATGATTTCTTGTCCTAATGTTTGAATCGAAAAAAAAACATGATCTTTAAACATCTTTGTTTACATTCAGGATTCATCTGTCCTTGCTGTTGAACTTGTTGTGAAATGTTGAAATAGTACATAACAGTAGGTCTCCTTTATTTTTAGATTACTGATAAGTGAAATAATCTTTACAATATACATAAGTATTTCCGGGTGAGGTTTTTGTACTCTTGAAACCCTGTTCAATTCTTTTAAAAACAGGCAAGAAAATAAAAGCAATGAGTCTCATGTAATACCCACAATCAAATTTCATGCAATATTATGCCATAAAAACCCACTTGAAATATCCTTGAAAAATATTGTGGTATATTGCGTTACCACTGTATGATTTAATTTACAATAAATTACAAATCTTTCAGAATCTGTATAAAATTTATTCAATGAAAGATAGAGAAAAAGAAAATCAATGTTTAATTAAATCAATACATAAATTTTATTAAAATTTTAAACTAATTTACATATTTATTTCGTGATGAAAGAATCTTTCTACCAATTTACACGCATCTACTTACTTTATAAGTCAAAACAATCTGTAAGTCACCTTTTTTTTATACTTTTTCTGTGTTTTAAATTTCCTTTAACAATTTTTAAAACATGAAAATATCTTCTTTTTTTTTTTTGCCTGTTTTATTTTTCTTTTAAACGTGCATGATTTGAAATTCTCTTGAAATTTTTATTCTATTTCTATTTTTCTTTTTCCTTCTTCTTCTTCTTTTGGCTTACTGTAATGTAGTAAGTTAAGTATAATACACATTTTAGTGATATTCAATTTATAAAAACAAATAGACAATATAATTTCGTGTTTAATCTTGATAACTTTGTCCGTTAGTTTACCATATTCGGCTTTTGGTTGAATTACAATTTGATTCACTTAAATTACATTATACGATACATGAAAAGGTCAAACATGTGCTATCTCATTCACACAATCAAATTTGTAACGATTTCATGTTTCTCGTATAAAATGTGTTTTTGTTTTAACAAAAATATTACACGATAAATAAAACATATTGAAACGCAAAGTTAAATTAAAAGACATCAAATAATGATAATTTCTACAAAGAATAGGGATCTGTCCTATAAGATCAAGAACTTAAATAGAGAGAAGAGACTCAGCACATTATTCTCTCTACACAGGGTGGGGTCAAATTAACCGTTCCCACAAGTTTCTTCCACAGTTTGTAAATTCTAAAGAAAATTTCCTGACAATATTATCAAATAGAAAACTCCTCAAGTATCCTTTCAAAGTCAGCATTTTACCCTATTTTCAGTGAAAAACAAAAATGTTCCTTTAAAAAAAAGTGTAATGTACAAATGTTTCGTTCTTAGAAGATCCTTTAATTTACAGAAAAATTCTAGTGTAAAATTGATTACATATATCAAAGGCAGTTTTTCAATCAAATTTAATTTTTTTGTTCTTTCAATATTACTGCGTCTAGAAAACTTTTAGAGATCAAACACAATGACTGAAAAACAAAAGATTTAGACGCTAAACTTGTGGATTTCTATACACAGTAAATAAATGAAATTAGGTTTTGGTTTTGTTTAAAATTTCTGAAATTTTCAAAAACAAAAAAAAAAAGAAGTTCATTAGGCTTTCAAATTAGCAAAATAAAATTCAAAGATACATTTTTTCCCGATATTTTCAATAAACAATTAAAAATGCATTTTTAAAGTTGATATACATTCCTCATTCCAGTCATACAAATAAATTTTATTTGTTCGTGATATCATAAATTCTTGACATACATTTGTGAAGACATGAATTAAATTTATGATCAAATATAATTTTTAACTTACACCACAGCATGAAGTCTATTTTAGATATTCAATTCGATATGAGTTAATATCCTTGAAAATTTTAAATGTACATGAGATTTGGCATTTTCATAATCTCCTACAGCTAGCACATAAACGTTTTCATAGAAAATATTGTGTCTTCCTTTAAAGTGACATTTTTCTAAAAGAATTTTTGTAATCTGCGTTACTACTTAAATGAAAAATTTCAGTTCAATATAAATGTTTTTAAAGTGGTCAAAAGGATCAAATATAAAATCTAAAACTAAACACTTTAATATGTTCATATACGTACATATATATGTAGACAAACATACGTGTGAATTTATATATGACACACAAAGTAATAAATATTTTTCTTGGTTATTAACTCGTAAAAATCAGCAGGAGGGAGTCTCTTTTATATGGCACACATAATTCTGAATTTTATATTCACTTCTAGTTTTTAATTTTTCTTAAATTAATTTTTGAAAAATAAATAAGTAATCATTGAAAATCAGGTAATAGCATATATATGCTATTTTGCCAAAGGAACTTGTTTGGTTATAAATTTTTGGGATTTCAATAAAATTTACCAAGTAACCGATTCATTATACAATTTATGTACAACCTCAGAAACTCCAATCGACAATTATTTTGGGTAGCTAAATTTTTAAACAATTATTGTACCACTGGAAAAATTATTTCATAAGAGTTTATCCAGATGAAAAATTAAATGAAATATTTCGTGAATATCCCAAAGACAAGGGGAAAAACTGTAATATCGAAAAAAAATGGAATGACAAGGCACGCAAGACCGTATCAGTTGAAAAAAAAAGTACTAAAAGAGGCCGACTTGAGCTGTAGCGCCATGAGGGACATGTGAATAATTTTTCAACAGTTTTGTAACAATTGTATCGTGTGTGGAAGGCTTTACAATTATACCAATTAAACAAGGAAACAATTAAAGATTTTGATTCTTTGTAGAAATAAAATTTAAAAAATAAAAAAAACTAATTAATTTCAACAAAAAATTGAAAAAAAAATTTCCTGACATTACTTAATCCCATTTTTCACAGAAAAAAATTGAATTACACATTAAAAAACCAGATAATAAAAAAAGTATTATCGTTTTTTTTTTCCACATTTTCTACAATATTTCACCAGTCAAACGTTTTCTATAGAAACATCAATCAAAACATTGAGTTACTTCTCTTAAGATTTTTGATCGACATACTATTTTACTTTACAAAAATCAAATTGAACCAATTAAATTATATGAGTAAATGCTCATAAAATCAATATGATTCAATTTAATGGGAAATTGTGTTTTGTTATAAATTTTTTTTTTCCTATAATTTTACAAAACGTGTGTGATTATTTGTAAAAGTCGCAACTATTACAAACTAAAAAAACACTTTGTGATATTAGTATGCAATGATCATTTGAACATTTTGTTTGTAATTTCTCAACAATCAATTAAAAAAAAAAAATTCATATTTTATTCAATTCACATGGTACAGTTTACAATTAATTAAATAAATCAATCTAAGATACAAATGTGTGTAGAAATACATATGTAGGCAATTAATCTCGATTATGTGAAGATTTGAAAGTTACCATCTTTACTAATGGAGATGCACATAATTTTAACACAATTTTTATATGCAAATATCATAGGATCCTGTAGTCCGACAAGGGAAAAGAGTATTAAACTTTCAGAGAAGGTGTGGGTTAGGCGTTTATTTAAAAATTTCCTCAAATTTAAAAAAAAAAAAAAAATAACAAAGATAGAAAAATCTAGTCTATGTTAGGTGGAAGAAAATAACGTTCTTAAGTTTACCAGATTAATGTTCAGTAATTTTCTAAATTAGCTAGAAAAAATTATTCAAACGGCAAGACTATCTATTAGGACTAATTCAAAGCTGTACGTATACAGATAAGAATCCAATGACCCCAAGGAGAAACTTATTATCACATATTATATCAAATTTACTCACCCTAGCTAATTTTTCTTCTACACTTTCTACTTAAAGGATGTTTTTAAGTCCACATAAATTTAAACGGTCTTAATAAAACCGTTATACACAAGCACATGTAAACACAGATTTTTTCTTATTCCACTAAAAACACGATTTATAATGTGTTGATAAATTAAACAAAAAAAAAAAAAAACGAAAAAACAAACAAATATAAAAAACACGATTCTCATGTCGAAAAACTTTCTCCTTAATTTAATGATAACGTAGGTATAATGTTTCTTGTTTGTTTGATATTAACTCTAGTAATTTTAACAAATTTGGTTAATTGGTATAACTAAAGTTTTACACTATATGTACATATGTATGTATCTTTCAATATAGACTTATGGAATAAAATGCATAATTTGAAAAATAGCGTGAATGATGCTGTTACAGTATTAACATTCGAACTTGCCCGCATAGTTGTTTTGTGATGGTGTGTAGTAAATATTTATAAATTTAATTACCATAAAAAGACAATCTTAATTCTACTTGACTTGTTGGGTGGTCTATGTTATGTGGCAAAGTGCTATATGTGTATAATATATGTGTAAAGGTATGTACATGGGTCATATTATGATAATGTTAATTCAACTTGTTTTCTTTACAAGACACATAGATTAAAAGGTCATAAAATACAATAAATTGATTTCTAATAATTTATGGGTTTTGACATAGCGTAGTTTTTTTTTTTCTTTTTTGCAAGGTTTTTTTTTTATAACGTAATAAAGGAAATATATGTATATACATATATATAGCTGTTATTTATTTTTCATGTATTTATTCCTTTAATAGAGACTCTTAACCCTTTTACAACTGCTAGATTTTACGGTTTTATACAACATTTTTTATGGTTAAATTAATTTTGAAAGGTCAATATTCTTTAACGAGAATACGATACAATTATAAATTATATTAAGTTTCTAATGTATTTTACACATACATATAAAAGTTATTAGACTACAATGGGTGTGTCATTTAAAACTTCAGAAGACTATAGAGTCTGAAAGAGGATAATCAATACCCCAGAAATGCAGACCTAGTAGGAAGATAAACAGGGTTAATACAACCTGTTGAGTATAAGTAACTATGGAAACTGTCAGCGAATGATCGAAATTTTTAGAGAAACGAAATAAGAATCTTTATTCAGATAATCGAAGAAGAAGAAAAAGAATTTTTCAAGGACTTTTCCGCGAATATACAATAAGCAGAAGTATAGCTCTGATATCCAGAAAAATGGCTTAAAACAAATGAGGTAAAGAAGAAAAGCTTTAACAAAACGTTTTACTAAAGGTTTGCCATACTTCCTTGTACGTTCATGAAAGGGCTTCATCGTACACTTTTCAAGAGGAATAGTAGTTCAATTTTTTAAAGAAACTCCTAGAAAATTTCCTTTAAAAATATTATTTTTGAAGGAAAGGGTTAAATAACTCAGTCTAGTTTTTAAGTTTTCTCATTGATACATCGAAAATCATTAAAAACTAAAGAAAAATTTTCAATAAATACGCAAAACAAAAAAAATTCAATAATGAGCTATTTTCTTAATTTTTCATTTTGATTAGGCAATCACACACACACACACACACACACACCTGATATATAATTTATATACTTTCAATTTTTGATTTATTATTTTAATAAAAAATTAGAACTCTCTTTTTCTCTCTACATTAAAATCTAATAAATAATTAAATATTTTCTCATGTTAATTTATTTGATTTTTGTTCAGATTTTTCATCAATTACTGTCACAAAAAATTATTTATGAGAATTGTAGATAAAATTCAAGTGAACATTTCTCATATAAAAAAAAAAAAAAAAATGTGAATAAACCATAACGAAATGTGAATTTAATAAAAGCTATTGAAAATAAAAACGTATAATTTTTTTTTTTTTTTTATTCAGAATAACAGTAGTAAAATATCTTTTTTTTTTTTTGTGTTGTTTTTGAAATTTTATTTCATAACTAATCTAGAGTACTTTAAAGAAATCTATATTTAATAACATTTTAATATGTGAATTGATTCATGTTTTATTTATCACATTTTATATTTCTGTAAAGATAATGTTCATGTATGTATTTTACTGTGGAGTTTATTAAATGTAATTCATTTAATTTTATCTATTCGAGCAATACAAAAAAAAAGTAGTATTAGATATGCTACATAACCGCGTATATGTTCAATTTTTGTTTTCTTTTTTCAAACTAATAATTTTTATTTAAGTGATTTAAAAAACTCGAAAAGGAATCATAAAATATGTTTTTTTTTACTATTAAATTTAAATACTAATATAAATTTTCAAGTTAGATAAACACAATCATAAAAATCAAACATAAAAATTGCATAATCTTAAAGTATACTTTAATATCAATTCACACACGATCTCTATATATGTACATATATTTATATTATATGTATACTTTAAATATCTATATAATAATAATATTGCCCATTTCAATAAAAAGATATGAATCAAGAACTTGAAATTATATAGGCGAATGATCAACCACACGAATTTCATTAGTAACAAAATAAAATATATTTATTGTATATATATATTAAATGTATCTATAGCTATATACATATTTTGTATGTGATATTTCACTACTTTAAAGTTGTAAAAATTGTGTGTTTTGTAAATTTTGTTTTGATATTTAATTTTATCGTAAAATTTGCGATATCTACGTTAGTAACAAATCACATGTGAAATGAGAAAAATAAAATTAATATATGTATATATGTATAAACATATACACATACATATAAGTATACATACCTACATATGTATGCATATTTTTAATTTTAGTTTTTTAATTTCTATTTTTCAATTTTATTTTTATTTTATTTATTGTTTTTATTTACACTTTTTTTTTTATTTTTTTATTTTTTTTTTAATTTTTTTTTTTATTTTTTTTATTTTTAATTTAATTTTTTTTTGTTTTTATTTTTTTTTATTATTTTTATTTTTAGAAAAGTAGAAGTAGAAAAATAGAAACCAAAAATATAAATCGAAAAATACAAATAGAAATGAAAATAAAAAAAATAAAAATAGTAAGAAGAATTTCACCAAAAAGATTCGTCTTTAAATTATTTATCAGTTCAGTTTTAGATATAGTTTAAACCTCATTGGTAAGCACCGCACCCTTAATAAATTTCAGATTAAAAAAACAAAATTTTATCAACAAAAAAAATATTCCACCAAATGTTTTTCATTATAAAAATTTGTTTTGAAAAAAGAGCAAAACAAAGAAAATAAAAACTATCTAACAGGAAAAAATACAAAATTAATTCAAAGTATTATCTTTAAATCATTGAATTGCACTGTAAAATTAGTTAACATTTTTATCATACAGTTTCGAATTTAAATGTTTTTTATGCTTTATACCTCATATCATCTCATATGTTATTCAAAATCCTTTTTTAGTTAATAATTTTTAATTTTTCTTTTTTATTTATCATCTGTTTCATTTTTATTCTTTCTAAATCCAAATTTTACTTTTAAGCAAAACGAAAAAATATTGTACTACGTAAAATCAAGAAGAAGAAAAAATAACATATCATGTTAAAATACAAAAGTACAGTAAAAAATGTAAATTTTTCAAATACATGTTATTCATGTATTAGCGTTTATACAGAAATGTGGTGTATTAAATTTTTGTTTTTTTTTTCGTTTTGATTTAATTTCTTTTTTGTTTTTTTGCAAAAAAAAAAAACAAAACAAAAAAAAAAGTAAAGTTCATTAGCATTGTGTTATTTAAGAATAGTGATTTAACAGTTCTTCTTTTGCAATTGTTTTAGATAAAAATCTTTTTTTTTTTTCAAATAGAGAAAATAAAATGAAAAAAAAAAAAAAAACTGAGACAAAATAAAGAAGAAGAAAGAAATATATCTTGTACATGCAGAAATGTATAACATCCACTGTGTAGAAATTCCAACAGGTAAAAAAAAAAATAAAAATAAAAATCCAGGCACCATAAAATGTCAATGTTTTCATTGATCACGTATTTTATGTTATCTTTCTTTTTATATACTTTTGAAACTTTAATGAAATAAAATTACGATATACTTCAGTAATGGACAATATGTATCTTTACTACCTATTTATTTTGAATTTAGAAGAACAAAAAAAATACAAAATACAAAAAAAAATTTAAAATAGGCTATCAAATTGTTTTTCTTGTAGAATGAAAAGAAAGGAACAAAAATTGTATCTTTTTTTTTTTCAAGAATTAAAATAAAAAAAACAATTTTGTAAAAACATTATTACTTACAAAATTTTGATTAATTTCTAAAATAAAAAATTATCAAATAAGATATGCGAAATATCTAAAAATAAAAAAATATCTTTGTTCATTATAAAATATTCGTTTTAGCAAAAGTATTTTCTGATTGATAAATATGTTTTAATTAAACCCAATAATGAAACAAAATGTATTTATGTACATAAATGATCATGGTGCAATACAATCAGGATGACACACCTTTAAATGTTTTTTTTTTATTATTTAAAAAAACAAAACACTTATATTTTAATTTATAGTATCTTATTGCTGTTCAAATTCTTACAATTGGATATTTATTTTAAATTAATTGTTTAATAAACAGTAAATCTCATTTTTATATAGAAACAAAAAAAAACTAACAAGTAAAAAATTGTCTTATTAAACCCATCTACACTTTCGTCAAATTGGAAAATACAATTTTTTTTTTATTGTTTTTATTTATAATGTAGATTCAGTACTTTTATCCGTCCCGTCCCATAGTTTTATATTTATTGCAACGTTAAAGAAAAAAAAAAGAGAATAAGGAATAAACATAATATACAGATACCGCAATATGTTTACTAAAAAAAAAACAAATAATAATAATAAAATAAAATAAGAGACTATCCATCTTATGCAGAAAATTAAATTGCTTTGATTTAGATTGCACCTTAGTACATAGAATCCGTGATCAATGTAAGTGATGGAATCTCTTACAATCAGTACGTATTTTGCATTCAATTACACACAATGATTTATTAATTTAAGATCATATGATCAAGACATTGGGAATTGTGGGAATTCTCTTTCTTTTTATTTCTTTTTTATTATATCAGTTTTTTAGCATAAAATATTTATGTATCTTTTTTTACCAATGTATGTATGTTGCATTTTACTTATATACCTCAAACAGTTGCAAAAAAAAAACCAAAAAAGAAATATACCTCAGTTAGTATTGTAAAATTACTGAACTCACTTTTTTTAATTAAACAATTTTCTACTTTTTTTTGCATTTAATTAAACTTCTACTAATTAAAATTAGAATAAAGATTATAAAAGACATTTAAAACTTTTGCAACACGTTGCAAATATCTTTTCTGGAACAGCAAAACTGTCATGATCCTAGAATTGACCAGAATTTTTCAAAAAAAATTTTAAAAATAAAAGAAATTTCAAATTTTCTGAAGATCTTTTCAACATTATTCTTACATTTTTACTCTCTCTAGAGACTCATCCTAGACACACACCAATATAGTATACAACCTGCCAAAATTTTCATCCTTGTCAAAACATTATGAAGCAGAGACAAGCATTTTTCACATGATAAGGTATCCAGAATGAACGCCATTTTAAAAAAATAAAGACAAGATAGTCCCAATTTGAAGTTAGAAACTAAATTTATATGATCCCTTGATAAAAATGATTGATAATTTTTGTCTTTATTTTTTTTTTCGCTCTTCTCAACTTAAACGAACGATTGGATTAGATAAATAGAAAGTGAAATAAAAAAATTCCATTCAAGATAGTCCTAAACTTGGAAAGAAAAAATAAAAATAAAGAAGAACTTACTAAAAAGGAATTTTTATAGTAGCTTACAATTTTAGTCCTTACCCATTAAATGTTTTATTACGAGCTCTAAATCATAAAATCATTACAAACATTTTTCTAAATGTTTGCTCAGATAAAACGTAAAATAAAATGAAAGTAAAACAACAACAAAATGTACATGAACTGCGACAAGATGTATTGATTAAATTTACGTGACATTTTCGAAAAGATCGCAACAAAAAACGCATCATGTATATAAACGAACATGACTAGAACGTTTAATACATCTGAGAAAAAAGTGCTTTTTTGCTGGGTTTATTTTATTTATTTTTTTTTTTTTTTTTTGCAGTTTGATTAACGGATGAAATTAAATGACACTAAACAAATAACTTAACATTATATGCAAAGATTAACGGTTGATAGATGATTTACATGTTTTGATTCATCATCGTGTACATACATATGTATACTATAATTCAGTATTGTGAATCCATATACGAAAACAAAAAATTGATGTTGACACAAGATTATATACGTGAAATGTATCTTTTCAAAGATACGTTTGACATTTATCAAGGTACAAATTTTCAAGAATAACTCAGAGTTATGTAGATTTTAATTTCAATAAATAAATGAATAATTCAGACTATAATGCAAATTTTCTTTCTTTCTTTTTTTTGTTATTTTTCACGAGAATACAATGAAAATTTATAGTCAATAAATATTTTATGGGGTCACTGAAATTCCTATTTGAAAAATCCTTAAAAATTCTAACGAAAGTACCTCAGATATCGTTCTTTTCTCAACAACAAAAAATGAAGTTTGAATTTTTTTTAAAATTAATAATCAAAATTTTTTTCTAAAAATAAGGTCCTTTACATTTCCAATCTACAAAATAATGCATTTATAAATTGATCAATCAATTTGATTGAAATTAAAATTTGAAAAAAAATTTTCACAGTTTTTCCTGACGAAACCTTCGTGTATGTTCGTAGAATGCATATACAGAAATTCTTAAGAACGTTTCTGAATAAATTTTTAAAATTTTTCATGAAAAATAAATAGAAGATAATAAAGATATAAAAAAAATATAACTCTTTGAACACTTTTTTCCTTTTACGAAGATCAGATTACTAAAGTTCTTTAGATAAAAATGGAGATTTATAGCTTTTTTTTTTCAATCATAAAAAAATAAAAAAATATTTGTTTTTTTTTTTTCGAAATTTTCAATTTTCAAAAACCATTAAAATTTTCACATATGTACCAATTTAATTTATTGTGAAATTAAAAAAAAAAATTCAAAAGTTGATCTTTTTAAATGAAAGCAACAATTTAATTTAAAAAAAAATATTTAAATTGAAAAAGATAATCCTTCATATATGTTCGTATCTAAGTAGTATATCATACACATAAAAAATAAATCGAACTTATAAATTAAACAATTCTCATTGAGATCACAGTTTGCGGTCTTTAAGATAATTTTCTTTAAAAAAAAAAAAACAATACATTTTTACATCTTTTAAAGTGCATGAAAATAGCGTTACAAATTTGATACTTCTTATCTTTTATGAAATAATTAAATTCGACCTTAAAAATAAAAACTCATATTTTGATTTAACTTTTTGCTATTTTTCATATTTCATGCTATACGCATATCGAAAAACAAATTTTAAAACCTAATTTTCTAAGCCATATAAAGACAAAAAAATCTATTAAACTATTTGGGCTTGCGCCATCAATAAAATTTACAATTTTTTTTGCCATTAATTGAAAATGTTCAAAATTCCACTAGAAAGACTACTAAGTAGAAAATGAAGAAAAAATCAATTTAAAAATTGTCTGTAAGTAATATTTTGTTTTTTGTTTTTTTTTTTTCTTTTTTTTTTTCTTTTTTTTTTTTTTACTTAATACGGAACACTGGCATATGAAATGATGCAAAATGTAAATTTATAATTTTATTGCAATTACGAAATTAAATGGTTGAAGGTTGAAATTATCATGATATGCTAGCAAAGATACAAGTAATACAACATTTCTGCTATTAGTATATGTATGTATGTATGTATATGTGCAAAAGGCTTTTACCAATTTTAACATACCAGATTACAAAATAATATAAGGACTGATATATTTTGAATTTACTACTTCATTTTAAACTCATGAAAATCAGCAGGAGACAAAAATATTAAAATGTGTAAAAAAAAAAACATAATATATAATTTTATGATTTACCGTTATAATACAACATTTTATATTATAGATTTTTTATCAGTTTTGACACATTAATTATAAAATTTTGAAAATAAATGTTTATTCAATATAATCTAACAACATTATTGGAATTAAAGAAATGATCTATCTTATCACTTAATTATGAAAGAGCCAGTATTTTTGTAATTTTATTGGATCTGTTGAACACAAAACGCAGGAACTTCATTTATAATTTTTTTCTAACTAACGTTTTGTTTTTATCATGTCCTTCATTGTCATTGCACTTAACATCGACATCCCTGGTAACCAATTCTTTTGAAAAAAAAAAAAAAAAAAACGAATATCTATACTACATATAAGATTTCTATGGCCCTTTTCCTCAGGAAAAGAATGATTTTTCTTCCGTTTCAAGTTAATTAACTGGACAAATGATAGACTGAATTCCAAAAACACAAAGGACAAAGCATGAACAACAGATCTTTGGTTGCCAGGGAAAAATTCTACATTTTACATAAAAGCACAAGTTTCAGACTGTTATCATTTTCAATGTTAAACAAATAATGATCAATTTATTAAACATTTCCAAATAATGGGAAATTGTTACCGACGCATTGAAATAAAAAAGAAAGAAAGAAAAAAAAACATTAAATTTATTAGGATTTGTTTTTGACACACTATTTAATTGACTTATTGGTTTTAAGAACACCATATACGATCGTGTTATTTCGTATATAGGAAAATGTATCTACTTAAATTGGTCTTTAATTGCTTTGATTGACACATCAATAGGGATTTTGTGATTACTTAAAAATTATTCTGTTCTGGTTATTTTCGTAAAATAAAGTTGAAAGATATAAATGTCGAAAAATTGTTGTTTTTATTTTAATTAAAAAAAAAATAAAATAAAAGAAAAAAGATTTAAAACGTTATTTTTTCACATTAATTTTCTAGCAATTTTTGTAAATTTTTTTAAAATCCTTGTTTCTTATTGTTTAAATGCTACAGAAAGAATTATGGCCTTAGAAGTAAACATCTAAGAGTTTAAGGATTAAAATATGGATTGAAAAAAAGAAAATCATAATCCGAACATAAAAAGTTCTCTTTGTGTTGTTCAACGAGT
Source organism: Bombylius discolor (assembly GCA_939192795.1). Lineage (NCBI taxonomy): Eukaryota > Metazoa > Arthropoda > Insecta > Diptera > Bombyliidae > Bombylius > Bombylius discolor. The sequence continues at coordinate 36,683,343 of OW584241.1, read as the reverse complement.
GAGTAATAAAAATTTAATTTCGGAAAAAAAATTTTTCTAGGTCCACGTAAAATATCCTGTTTTTCCAACATCAGCAAAGTACAAAAATGCAGAAATGAGGAAATAATTTTTATTCATTTAAGATTTTTAATCATTTAATGTTCTTCATTATCACGAAAGATTAGAAGTATCTTCAACTTTTTTACAACAAAAAAAAGGTACACGTACTAAGTATGTACTAGACAGATTTGTCTACATTAATCTACATACGTTCTTGAGTTTCTAAACTTCTTTTGTAATCTATCTAAAAACCCCGAACTGTATATATTTATAAGTAATTGACATCATTACACATACAGGATATCATTCAAATACAAAATATGTAATTTGCTTTTGCTCTATGTAAATAATTTCAATTTTTAGTAGAACATTTTATGTTACCTGTCCTATACATAGATGAAAAAAAAAAACGAAAATCTATAATATACATATTTGAAGAAAAACAAAAAACAAAAAATAGTGTGCCAACAATAAAAACATTCATTGTTGAATGGATAACAAGATGATAAGAGTTTTAGCAAAACAAAAAATAAATAATCCTTATATTGTAAATGTTGAACATTGTCTTCTATTAAATAAAAAAATGTGGAAAAAATAAATCTTTTCTGGTACATAAAATAACATACATGTCTAATTAACTTATCGAACAAAAATTATTAGTATCTGAAATCTAGATCAGATTTACTTTGTAAGATACATACATACATATTATAAAAGTATGAACATGCTATACAACAACAAAAAACACTAGCGTTACATCCTGTTTACAAATATACTGGAATGTATTTACAAGACAGAAAAGCTTATGAAGATAATTATCTTTTTGAAAAGCAAAAAACAACAACAAAAAAATATATATATTACATGATCTTGTATAATTGAACAATTTTTTACAAGCATTTTTTTTTTTTTTTTTTTTTTTTGTACATCTCTCATTGTGTTGTGAAATTAAAAAGTTGAATTTATTCCATGAAAATTAAATAGTAACAAAAACTGAAATAATGAAAGAAAGAAAAAAAAACCGATCATGTCAATAAGCCATAAATATACTTATTTTAAGAATTTTAATCACCCTATATATGGAACATAAATATTTGGAATTTTAATAAGTTTTTTAACATATTACAGAAATCGAAGTATTAGCGTATGGGTTATGGTAAGGGTATATATGTATATCACCTAAACTTTCAATGACTCAACATTTGAGTCATAATGTGTGTAAAAAAAGGCTGAAACAAAAATGTATGCAACTGCATAAGGCGAGTAATCTCAATAAATATCGTAATTACATTTTTGAGTATCATGTTTCAGGATGTATATAATTTGAGGCGGAAAAACTTCTTTAGAAGTCTTCAAAGTTCACTGTTGTTAAGCCGTAAGAAAAAAAAAATTGTTAAAACCTTCTCTACTTTCTAGTTTTTCAATTTTCTTCAGGTTAACAAAGAATACTAGGAAGAACTTTTATCCAATCACCTACTATGAAAATTTAAAAAAATTACCTGGAAACTTATTTGCTTTATTTTATTTATTTTGCTTTTCCTTTTCATCCCAGTATCAAAACAAGCCTCTCTGCGACCATCATTTAAAAAAAATGAATTTTTCGTGTGTAATTTAACACGTACCTTGTAAACTTTACTTTTTACGTTCACTTAAAATCCATTTATCAATTTTCACTAAAAATTTCCTTCAAAATGTAACGCAAAACTAACAAAAACTTCGAAAATTGCAGCACAAAACGTAAAATTTGGTACAACAGAAAAAATTACCGACAAATACTAATTTTGGCGCCAATCACACTGTCAATCATTCATTCTCCCACTCCCCAAGATGATGAATGACGTAATTATGATAATTCAATTACATATGTAATTCAAAAGAATTAGAACAATCTTGAATTTATTCCAAACAATTGCAGAGTCACCTAGTATTCAGTAACAGTAAAAGACAATATCACCTGTGTTGATAGAAAAATTTAATTTTCCTATGTGAGAAATTTGATAAATTATACAGGAAATTATCAACGTGGGAAATTATTACATTTTTTTTAAATTTCAATTTTTTCTATATTTTCGAACAATTGAGCATAAATTTTACAAAGAAAATTAATCTAAAATTCTTTTTCACAATTTCCTTCAAAGGTTTCATGTTTTTAACAACAATTTTCAAAGAAAATCGACTTTTTGGATTTTTGCATCAAAATCAACTTCAATACCTCAAATGGAGCTATGAAATACACCCCGTTTTGAACGTGAAAATTCACGACACGAAATTTTTTTTCAAAATTTCTCCAAAATTACTTCTGATTTGTTTAGGCCATTCAGTTTTAATAAGAAATACCAAATTTCGCAGAAATTCATTGAGTATTTCGTGCATAACATGAGATTTTATTAAGTACCATTTGTGAAACATGTTAGTGCAAAATTTGAAGCCTAATAGCTTTTTATCGACATTAGAGACCAAATTGATGCTACTTTCAGTAAAAAGAATACAGGATTATATAAATTTTTTTCATATACAATAAAGGGATAGCATTTTCTATTCAGGATTCATAAGGTTAATTCTGCAGGAAGCCAAGAGAATTACAACGATTCTTGTTGTAATGAAAGAGAATAGCGGAAAGCCTTTTTCAAATCTGAGTCTCATTTACCTATTACTAGAATTTATGAGTTTTAAGAAAAGGACCTCATAAACGGTTTTTTAATTCTTTCAAGAGCTGGAAATTAATATTTTTTACACAGAATAAGCAATTTTTCTTTCTATATATAATATCCATACACACATATGACGTATATACAAATTTTCATTTCGTCATATGTTTATATTATCTACGAGCCAGCTGTAATGTAAATCCACAATCCACATATATATCTGTAGTGACAACTGACAGCTGAATGACAACCGTTGAGTTTGACACTCATTGACAAATGACAGTTGTGATGTCGAAGACGATTGGTTGAAATTTGGATTGGATTATAGAAGTGATTTTGTTGTATGTCTAATAAATCATTAATATTCGTTTCGTACTAGGTTGTTACGGATTAACTATTTTTGTGCTACAGCATTGATAGCATTGATTTTCAATAATCCGCCATGGAAAAAGTTTCAAAAGTTTGGTTTGGTCCTTTACCACCTGATTCACCATATTTAAAACCATTTCGTATGTATTATATTCAAAATGATGTTGAAAAAAATTGGGATATGGTTAAGGCTCACGATAGTGTATCAATAATAATATTCAACACAAGTCGTAACGTATTAGTTTTTGTTAAACAATTTCGACCAGGTAAGAAAAACAATGCAGTGTTTTTTTTATTTCTTCTTTTAGTTATCTTATCATAATTTGATAACTATTTTGTTATTTGCATGAATGCATGTATGATTACGAAATCACTTGCAATAAGCATGATATTTTTTTTTTTATTTTTTTTCAAAATTATCTTTAATTACATTTTTGCAATTATTTACTTTTTTTTAAGCCGTTTATCTGTCAATATTAATGAGCAAAGGTTGTTCACCAGATAATTTTGATTTGGAAAAATTTCCACCATCTCTTGGTATTACAACTGAATTATGCGCTGGTATTGTTGATAAAAAAAAAAGTTGGAAAGAAATAGCACAGGAAGAAATCTTGGAAGAATGCGGATATAATGTACCATTAGACAGTATAGAAGAGATTATAAGTTACAGGTGAAATGACAAGATCTTTTTTTTTTTTTTTTGAGAAATTTTGATTAACTTTCTTTAAAATTCAGATCAGGTGTCGGTTCTAATGGAGCGTTACAAACAATGTATTATTGTGAAGTAACTGACGATAAGAAAACGTCAGTGGGTGGTGGTGTTGATGATGAAATGATTGAAGTTGTTGAATATACCATAGATCAAGCTAAAGAATTTATTAAACAAGGCAACAATGTTAATGGTCCACCAAGTTTCTTGATGGGAGTTTTATGGTTTTTAACGAACAAAGCAACGAAATTTTTGAAATAATTTTTTTTAGATATTGTTTATTTTATTTTTTTCGTTGCAGTACAAGATTTTATGTTTCTTAATATGTGTTACACATATGCATGTTATGTGAATGATGTTTTTAGTAACATTTTTAAATTAGTACCTATTTACTTTATTTCAACTGAAAAAAAATTTCAATTATTGAATGAATTTTATATTTTTCATGAAAATTGTAAAATAATCTTTAAAAAGAAAAGTGCCATTCAAATAGTGCGTATTAATTGCAAATGGTAAATCAAATCAACAAACAAAAGTATTCGTGTTCATTTTGTATATCTTATGAATAATAAAAAAATTCTCATTTCTTGCAATTTTTAATTTTATTTTAAAAAAAATTTTCTAATAAAAGTGTTGAGATCGATCCACACACATGGTTGATTTCACTTTTGGTAGTTTTGCTGTAAAAGACAAATGATAAGAAAATGACTGGCTTTTTATCTTGTTTTGTTAGTCCCTAAAGAATTTATGACTTAATTGGTTTCCAGCTCTTGAAAGAATTAAAAAACCGTTTATGAGGTCCTTTTCTTAAAACTTTCATAATTTCTAGTTAGAAAATACATACGAGAGTCAGATTTGATAAGGCTTTCCGCTTTCCTCTTTCATTACAACAAGAATCGTTGTAATTCTCTTGGCTTCCTGCAGAATTAACCTTATGAATCCTGAATAGAAAATGCTATCCCTTTATTGTATATGAAAAAAATTTATATAATCCTGTATTCTTTTTACTGAAAGTAGCATCAATTTGGTCTCTAATGTGGATCAAAAGTTATTAGGCTTCAAATTTTACACTAACATGTTTCACAAATGGTACCTACTTGATAAAATCTCATTTTTTGCACGAAATACTCAATGAATTTCTGTGAAATTTGATATTTCTTATTAAAACTGAATGGCCTAAACAAATCAGAAGTAATTTTGGAGAAATTTTGAAAAAAAATTTCGTGTCGTGAATTTTCACGTTCAAAACGGGGTGTATTTCATAGCTCCATTTGAGGTATTGAAGTTGATTTTGATGCAAAAATCCAAAAAGTCGATTTCCTTTGAAAATTGTTGTTAAAAACATGAAACCTTTGAAGGAAATTGTGAAAAAGTATTTTAGATTAATTTTCTGTGTAAAATTTATGCTCAAATTGTTCGAAAATATAGAAAAAATTGAAATTATAAAAAATTATAAAAATTTCCCAAGTTGATAATTTCCGCTATATATATTCAAATTTCCTAGGATGCAATATAAGATCATTTGATAGCACTGGGTTTTAACATTTATTTTATATGGGATGTTGGTACATTCATTGTCAATGTTGCCAGATTATTATAGAATTTCTTATTTTGCTTTTTTTTTTTTAAGTCGAAGTAATAATTTTTGATATGCATGCAGTTAGTGTAATTTTAATTACTTGTGAAGAATTCTTGAAAATGTGACTGCAGAAAGTGCAGAATAAAATTTGATCTTTATATCCATCGAAGACACCGCACACGTCTGAAATCAATATATATAGTGTCAGGATATTTGAGTTTCAGAATTTCTACTAAGAAATTAGTTTTTCTAATATTAGGGATTTCGGTTGTACCACTTGAAGCACATTTTAATTTAAAATCTGGCATCACTAAAGTGGTGCAAATAAAAATTGTCAAATGTCGATAAATTTGACAGTTCAATTTTTTTTTTTTTAATTTGTGACGGTTATCTTTTATAACTTTCGTAATTTTCTTGTGTGCAGTGCAGTGTGGGGTTGTTCTTTGGCTATTGATATGTGCCGATTCAATTCGGTATTTGGGGTAGGATTTTGTTATATTTTTTTGCTAAAATTGAACTAAAAACAAAACAAAAAAAGTATAATTTATAATAAAATAACAGAATTATAAAAAAAAAATAAAAATAAAATTTAAGTTAAAAGTGATATTTTGAAACAAGTGGCTGTTAATTAAACACTCGCCCATTGAATAAAACAAAAAATCATTAACAGGGATTATTAGAAATTGTTTCATCACCACCTACATTCAAAAGGAAAAAAAGCAGAAGAGGAAAAATGTTAGCACGTTCTGTGTAAGTAATATTTTTTGCTTTATTTTTCCAATTTCTTTAATTATAAATTTAATGATTTAAAAATTTTTAAAAAAATTTATAAACTACATTTTAGGATGATTACGTGTAGATATCTTTTTGGAACAAATCGATTATTTTTATCACAAGATTTTAGGAAATATGTAGGTCTTTGTTTTTTTTTTTGTTCTTAGGTTGAATTTCAGAGTAATTTATTTTTTCATTCCATAAATACTGCAAAAGTTTATGTAATCATTTCAAATTTTGTGAAACACAAAAAAAAAAAATGTGCCAATATGAATTTGTTTTCTGCCAACATTTGATTCTGATTAGAAATTTCCGTTTTTTTTTCTTTTTTACTAAAAATTACTAATATGTTGTGTACACACATATGATTTACTTCTCGTTCACATATGACGACAAAAAAAAAAAAAAAATTAAAAACATATTTTTTGTGATGAAAACGATATTCAATTTCTTTAATTTTTTTTTTTCATGTGCTTTTTGTGACTTATAAGATACATAAAATTTCTATGATGTAATCGTCAAAATAAATTAAAAAAAAAAAACATTTTTTTTTTTCACTTAAAAATTTGCCAAAAAAAAATATAATACTGTAAAAAATTTCTTTACTTATGTAAATCTAATTTTAGAACATTAAATGGTTTTATTTTTCCTGCTTTCAAAGTCAATTTTCTTTTTGTAAATAAAAATTTTCATATTTTACCTTGTCTACATCATTTTTTATTTATAAAAACAATTATTGTATTAAAAACAATTTACCATAGCATTAAAAACAATTGTTAAACATTGAAAAAAAAAAAAAAATTAAGTGTGACTAAATTTCGTTAAAATTAGAAATTAACAATGATTTTTTTTTTCTGAATTTTTGTTTGTTTTTATGGTTTTTAAGGTGTTGTTTACATTATTTTCTGTACAAAACTTATGTAATGGAACTAGAAAAAAAAAAAAACTTTAAAGCCAAATTTATTGAACAACCAGAAAGAACATTTTTACACTTGAATAATCCCTGTCCATGAGTTTTCCAATTATATTTTTCTACTTAAATCACAACAAATTCAGTTCTCATAAAATTACAGAAATAATAAAAATTGTTTAAATGCATTTAAAAAAAAAAAAATCTTTTGCTAGACGTTTTGTCTTCCTGTAAATTTAATAAATTTTTTTTTAATGCACGAATTTAATTTTTTTTTTTTGTTGTTGCATAAATTTGTTTGGTGCATTAAATTTCATATTACAAATTCAAATTAATTGTTGCTCGTTATTAAGTAGAAAAAATTTAAAATTCTAAATGTACAGTTGTTTTCTTATCTTTATAGCAAAAAAAAAAATTAATAAAGGTGTAAGATACTTCTACTTCTCTACTCAGAAGAGAGCTGTAAAAGAATGTAGGAAATAAATTGAATAAATTAGAAGGAAAAAAAAAGAAAAAATTTGCAATAAAAAAAGCCAATTTCTGTTTTTTATTTATTGTTTCATAACAGAATCAAAATTTTTTTTTTTTTCTGAATTAAAATTACATATAAATCTGGTTGTTACTGACTTCAATTTGTGATTCATGTCATATGAAATTTGTTAAATGAAAAACAAAAAGCAACCGGTAATTGTGTATATTTTCTTCTATTTCAATTTTATTAATTTTAAAATTATTATTTAACCGTTTTCTTTTTGTTATTACAAAAAAATTTATTATTAAGGAGATTTTGCAAAAAATTAATTGATAAAATAAAATAAAAGCAAAAATTATAGATTTGAAAAAAAAAAAAATATATAATAGGTAATATGTACATAATTACTTATTTCTATTTTCTAAGTTAAAAGTTTATGAATTAAATTGACATTGAGGTTAATTGTGCATTTTTTATCAGTAAATACCAGAGCTCTTCAACTTGAAACTGTAAAATTTTCTATGAACTTAGATTAAAAAAAAAAAATTATTGTGTTTCAATGTCAGTAATTTATTTTTAATTCACAAATGATTTTTAATTGATTAAATGTTGGGGGGAAATAACCATTGGCGTTCAATTATATTTTTCTCAATAAATTTAATGTTTGCAGAAAAACTAATTGTAATTTGTGAATTTTTACTCTGGATTCTTGGGTAATAAGCGCGTAACGATCAGTTAATTAAATGTTCCGTATTTATGTATGTTTTCTAATGAAATAGTTAGTTAGAATTAACAGAAAACAATATATTGGGGGAAGAAACTATAGTAAATTGTCAGAACTACCTACTATGGTAAAATTTTCAAAACAACCGGCTAATGAATGCCTGAAAAATTAAATTTAAATTTCAAAAAATAAAAAAAAAAAATAAATCTACTAACAGCTTATTAAATTCTTGCTTATTAATTAAAAAAAAATTCTAAAGAATTCCAGAGAGAACAGATAAAAACTAGTGTGTGGTAGTATAACCTTGAAAGATAACAAAAAAATTTTTTGCAAATGTTGCTTTATTTATTTTAAAAAAATATGGTAGGTATATTAATTATTTGTTCATATGGAACGATTTATAGCTTCTTTTGATGTACATATCTTTTCACAAGATTTATATTTTTTTTTGCCCTCATTTTACGTTATAATTTTTAAATTAAATAAATATTCAGCTGTTTACTAGTCTTTGCCAATATTATTCGCAAATTATACTTGATTTGTGATTTGACTGAGTAATGAATTTTTAATATCATTTTTTTTTTCACTAATTCAATTTTATTGATGACTTGAAATTATAACAAAAAAAAAATTTGTTTAACATGTAATTTTATTTTGCAAATATGTATCTATGTATATAATTTTTCAAAGGTCATTGGCTATTTTCACATGAATTTAGGTCATATTCAAGTGCAAACGTAACAAAAATATGTTTTTTTTCGGATAAATAAATTGTGTAATCGAAAATTTCTTTTGTTTTTTAAAAAGAAAAAAAAGAACAATAATTAAGTCAATGACCACAATGACCTAATGTACTTCCTATATTCACGTAAAAGTTCACTAAAAAAAAAAATAAGAAAATTAGCAAGAAAAATTGCATTATAGTTCAAAGAAAAATGTTAAATGTTTGTTTTTGTGTTTTTTTCTTTTTTGTCTATGTGTCGTTTTGTTTTGATTGTAGAATCATTTTTGTTTTTAAAAGCGCAGAATCAGAATATCTAGATTAAAAAAAACACTTTTAAAATTTATTTTCTTGTTATTCTTTATTTAATTCTGTTTTGTGTGCTATATATTACGAATCATGTGATATTTAAAACTCATCAGGTGTTCTATTTAAAATTTTTTTTTATACATATGAAAAACTTTAATACCTGGGAAGCTTTGTTGTATTATGATATATTTTATCTTCAACAACATGATTTTCTTTCATATTGAAAATTTAAAAAAAAAAAAAAGTATTTTTGCTTGATGAGGGTATCATAAAAATTGTTAATCCAACTCTTAAAAAGTATCTAAAACTTGATAAGTACGATATTCTTGAATATTTGAAGTTGTGTTGAATTACTTGATTATCTGTTATTTGTTGCTACCTAGTGCTTGAACTGCTTGATTATACATTTTTTGTATTCATGTATGACAGACATTTCTAGTTTTAACAAGTAACCTACACAGAAATGTAAATAATTAACCGTAAAAATTTATTCATAATTTTAAGATTTTTGAAAAAAAAAAGAAAAAAAAAATTCAAGAACAAATTTTTGTAGATATATTAAGGTGACCCATATTTATTAGAAAATCTTTAAAATGTTTGTCATTTCAAAATTTATGCAAAATTTTATTCGTTCGGTGCTTTATTTTTTTTTTTTTAATTTTGTCGGTTTATTTACAAACTTCGTGCTTGTGTTTTTTTCTCAAATATTTGTTAGAAAAATACTGCGACCGACCAAGTTGAAATTTTGAAAATGACACACAGATCGAAAAGTCACTATTTAAACGTTTTTCATGTTCGACTGTTCGACGAAAAATAAAACGAAAAATTCTTTTAAAAACAACATTTTTTGAAATTGGGGGTGGTGCAGGTCTCACACAATCAATACGTCGTTCTGTGAACGTTTTTCATGTTGGACAGTTCTAAAACATCAAAAAAACAAAAAATATTCTGCTGCACTAGAGGATAAAAAAAAAGTTATGAAATTAAATTAATGAAAAACAAAAAAACAAAATCCTTTTTTTAAAGTGGGGTGATGGCAAAAAATTTTATTTTCATACAAAATTTTCACTTTTATTCCCTTTCTTCTTTAATTCTTTTGAAATTAAAAGTGATTGCCAAAATAAATGATGTATTTCTTTTGTATTTTTTTTTTTGTAAAATTATTCAAATTGTTTTTTCTTTTTCATTTGTAAAATGTCAATATTCATTTTCGCCTAACGAAAGTAACAGTTTGATCTTGGAAATAACTTTTTTTAAAAAAAAAAAAAAAAATGAAACGTTTTTGCTAGCGTAAAAATATTTTGGCAGAGGTAAAAGCATTTCAATGACAATTATTTGTTTCTAAAAATACTATGTGGAAATAAATAAGTAAAAAAAAAAAATATAAATAAATAATTACATATTAGATATAAAAGTTAAATTCAAAAGAAGAAAATAAAATAATATAAATTAAGGTGCGGGCATTTACGTAAGAAACGGCAACGAACTATTGATTAAATTAAATTTTTGACAATGAGGAGAATGTAATTTTTGCCAGAGCAACTTTATTACGTTTTTTTTTTTTTAAAGTTTTTTAAACATTTTTTTGTTTTGTTTAGTAAAAATCGTGAAAAAAAAAATTGGAAAATCCACTCTGCACAAAATCGAAACGTAATAGACACGATAGAGCAATTGATTCGGGGAATTGACGGGAAATTTTAAATGTGAAATCCATGTGAACAAAATCACTAAAAACATGAATTTTGTGGACAAAATTTCCAAAAATAAATTCAAAAAAAAAAACAAAATTACTTAAGACGAAAGATCTAAAAATTTTCAGGAGTCCCCGGAAGAATATTAGACTTAACCCAAAAATACTGTTAATTAGTCAGTTTAGTCAGACAACAAGTTCTTTTTTGAGTGAATTTATAAAAAATTAGTATCGATTTTAATCAAAATAATTAGCCAAAGGTGTTCCTCATGTATACTAAAGTGGGTTGAAATCAATCATATTTTCTTATTTGACTAATTAATTCTTTGTGTTTGTGTGTATTCAATGACTTAAAATAATTTAAAACACAGAAACAAACAAACAAAAAAAAAATTATTTTTACTTCCATTTTTCATAAATTATTCAATGAATCAAAACAAATTCAATTGAACTTTAGCATAAATTGGCACACTTATTATAATTAATCATCTTTCTTCGTTATAATAAATTTGTCATGTACAATGTGAACTGTTACATAACATACACATTTTAATAAATATCATTTTACAGTGTGATTTTCAAATGATAGCCATAATGTCTGGAATGTATTAAAATTGCTTACTAGAATTTCATATTTGTCATGTTTAATTTAAATTGAAAACATACAAGTAATTTGTAAAGGTCATCTTGCTTTTTTTTTTTTTTGTTAATGTAAACAATATGTGATCGTAATTTATAATGTTGATAATAATTTTAATTAAAATTAATTTTTATTGGCATTTAGAAATTATAAAATGATAACCTTGTCGAAGTTTATCACTTTTTTTTCATTACACCTCTTTTTTTTTTTTTTAACACTACGATCTCATTTACATTTTACATACTCGCATCGATATCAAGTCTACAAATGTAGATTCCTTTTAAAAAGAATGTTTTCCTGGGATTAGAAAGTTGAAATTTGGCCAGGATATTCCTTGAAGGGTTTAATTTTAAACTTTGAAAACGTTTCTTTTTCTTTTAAATTTTTCATTTTACCCCTGCAACTTGTCTGACTTTTTTTTATGTGGTTAGGCGTTTGGTTACTCTTTTACTGATTACAGCGCTAGAACATGAAGGTGGGAAGATGGATAGGAGAAGAAACTAGAGAATATGAAACGAAAACAGTGTTATACCACAAATATCCTGAAATAAAAGTGTTTATCACAATTTTAAAAGTGTTTTCTGATTAGTTTAGTAGCAAAGCCTTGAAGGAATATTTTTTTCAAACTTCCACTTTTTAGTCTTAAGACTTTTTGTAGACTTAACATTGATCCATTTAGTCTTTTGTTTTTTTGGCGTTTGTTGTAGAAAATGATTAGAAGAATATCATGGAGAAATTAAAAACGAATTTTTGATGAAATCGATTTTAAAATCGATTCGAGTGTTAAATTTATTTATTCACATTTTTTTTCTTTCTCTCTCTCTCAACAGATTAAATAATAACTTATCCAAAGTATGCGCTGTGGCTCTTAGTCGTACATCATCATCAACAATATTACAATTAACACCAACAACAGCAACACCAACATCATATGCCTTAACAAATGTTAGACATTATCATGAAGTCACTGGTGATATTATTTGTCCATCAATGGTTATGGGAATTGATCATTTAAGAGATCCTAGATTAAACAAAGTAAATAATTTTGTCCTTTTTTTAATGAATATTTTTTTATTTCGTATTGTTTTTAATTTAAATAATTTTGATTTTTTATAGGGTCTTGCATTTACATTAGAAGAAAGGCAAGTATTAGGTATTCATGGACTTCAACCAGCAAGATTTAAATCACAAGAAGAACAACTTGAATTATGTAAAATTTCAATAAATCGTTATCAAGAAGATTTGAATAAATATTTATATTTGATTGATCTACAGGTAAGGAACTTCAAATTTTTATTTTTAGAAGGTGTGTGCACAACCAAGAAAAATTTAACTTGAATGAGAATTGTTTTGGGGTGAAAAACTCAGATGAATAAGTTTGTGTTCGGCTTGACATTGTTGTACAAGATAATTTACACAATTTCATTTTTTTTTTTTACTTTCCGTTTATCGTCAGGTGACAGTCAGCATTTTTAATTGCTCTTTAGAAACTATTTCAGATCTTTAAGATCTGCACTTTCTCTATAGAAGAGCATTGTTTTGCAAAAGCTTTTTGTATTTCCAAAGTCTAACAACATTCTATTTTCTTAAAAAGCCTGGAATTTTCGTTAAGATCTTTGGTTGAGCACACAATTTTTTAACATGAAAAACAAAACAAAAAATCATAATTCATTGAATTTTTCAAATTTTAGGATCGTAATGAAAGATTATTTTTCCGACTTGTTTCGGAAAATGTCGAACAATTAATGCCAATTGTCTATACACCCACCGTTGGTTTAGCATGCCAAAAATTTGGTTTAATTTATAGAAGACCACGTGGTCTATTTGTAACCGTAAATGATAAGGGTCATGTTTTTGATGTCATAAAAAATTGGTATGTATTGAAATTGTTGAATTTTGTTTTTCTTTTTAAAAATCAAAAATTATTTTAAATTTTTATTATTTTTTTCTTTTCTTTAAATTTAGGCCTGAACCTGATGTACGAGCAATTGTTGTTACAGATGGTGAAAGAATTCTTGGTTTAGGTGATTTAGGTGCATGTGGTATGGGTATACCAGTCGGTAAGCTTGCATTATACACAGCATTGGCTGGTATAAAACCACATCAATGTTTACCAATTTTAATTGATGTTGGTACAAATAATCAAGATCTGTTAGAAGATCCATTGTATATTGGTTTACGACAAAAACGTATTGTCGGTAAAGAATATGAAGATTTTATTGATGAATTTATGGAAGCAATTGTTAAACGTTATGGACAAAATACGCTAATACAATTTGAAGATTTTGGAAATCATAATGCTTTTAGATTTTTGGATAGATACAGGCATACATATTGTACATTTAATGATGATATTCAAGGTACTGCAGCTGTTGCTGTAGCTGGTATATATGCATCAAGACGTTTAACTGGTAAAAAATTCTCTGATAATCAATTTTTATTTGTTGGAGCTGGAGAAGCAGCAATTGGTATTGCTGATTTATGTGTTAGAGCAATGATGGCAGAAGGTGTACCACAAGAGGTAATATTTTAGTGGATTTCCCATTTTTGTTTTTTTTTTTTTTTTGACTTCTTTAAAAATTTTATTGGTGGATTTTTCAAAATGTTACAGGAAGCCAGAGGAAAAATTTGGATGGTTGATATTGATGGTTTATTAACAAAAACACGTAAAGAAGGAAATTTAGATGGTCATAAAAAGTATTATGCAAAAGATCATGAACCAATGAAAAATCTTGAAGAGATTGTAGAAAAAATTAAACCAGCTGTAAGAGAAATATTTGATGTACTTTTTTTGTTTTTGTTGTTTTTTAATGTTAACATTTCTTTTTTTTTTTTTTTAATTTTAAAATTTTAAGGTATTAATTGGAGCATCAGCAACTCCTGGTCTTTTTACACCAAAAATTCTACAAAATATGGGTAAATTTAATGAACGTCCAATTGTTTTTGCATTATCAAATCCAACAAGTAAAGCTGAATGTACTGCTGATCAGGCTTATCAAAATACCGAAGTTCGCAGTGATATATTAATATATTTTTTTTTCTTTCATAAATTTTATTTTTATTTTATCAAAAACAAACAAACAAACAAAAAAAAAAATACCATTAATTTTATTTACTTCAGGGAAGAGTGATTTTCTCTTCTGGTTCACCATTTCCACCAGTTAATTATAATGGTAAAATATTTACACCAGGACAAGGAAATAATGCATATATATTCCCTGGGATTGCATTAGGTGTTATTGCAACATTAACACATCATATACCAGAGGATATGTTTTTAATAGCAGCACATGAAGTTGCTAATAGCGTTGCAGAAGAAGATTTAGAACGTGGCTCATTATATCCACCATTAAACAGTATACGTGAAGTTTCAATGAAAATTGCAATTGCATTAACAAAATATGCCTACGATAAAGGTTGTATATTGTGTTTCAGAAAAGATTCCTACTTTTTTTTTCTTTATTTTTATATTTGAAAATTTTTTAAATTTAACTGCTTTTTTTTGTGTTTGTGTGTGTGTATTTTTTTTTTATTTAGGTGTTGCATCAACTTATCCTGAACCAAGTGATAAAAGAAAATGGCTTGAAGCTCAATTGTATAATTTCAATTATGAAAGTTCCATGCCAGTAACTTGGCCTTGGCCAAAAATGCCACATATCAAGACCAGAGAATTGGTACCAACTAAACTTTTTAGAGATAAATAAACAAAAAAAAAAAACAAAACAAACAAAAAATGTCGTATAGTTAATGAATTTCTTACTTTCTCTCTTGTTCTTTCTATCTTTCTTTCTTTTATTTTTTGTCTCACAAAAAAGAGAACGAATTTTTAATTTGTATAATTTTTTATTTTCTATTTTGAAAATTTTTGCAAAAACGAAAAGAACAATTTCTATCGAAAAAAAAAGAGTTATTTTTAAAAAGCAATTTAATTTATTAAGTATTCAAAACTTGATTCTTTTTATCGAATGAGAACAAAAAAAAAAAATCAACAAATGATTATTTTGTATTTTTAACGTAAAATCGAACTGATTTTCATGCTTGCATAGCCTTACACATAATCTTCTTCCTTTTTTTAGATTTTAATTTTTAAAATTTCACTCGAAATAATTTTTGTTTTTTTTTTTAGAATAGAGAACATTTTCCACAATCAAGTGAAGATTAGGAATTCAAGAACATTATTTGTGAAATCGTAAAGAACGTTAGTTTTTGAACACAAAAGAAAATTGTCCTTTTTCATATTTATATTTTTGTTTTTATAAATTTATTTTTGGACCAAAAAAAAAAAAAAAAGAATAAGTAATTTTTTTTTCTTAAATAAACCTTATGCAAGCTTGAAAGCAGTTGAAAAAAAAAGCATTTCTTTCTTTCTTAACTTAAAAAAAAAAAATTAATAATTTATTTATGTTAGATTAATTAGTTAGTTAGCAAAAAAAAAAAAAAAAACAAGCAAACAAATTGTGAATTACGTGTAACACGATTTAGAAAAATTAGAAATATCGCATTGATTGTGTTTTATAAACAAACAAAAACAAAAATGAATTTATTTAAGAGAAAAAAAAACTAGTGTTAAGATTGAAAAAAAAAACAAAGTCAGATTTTGATTTCAAATCAATTTTCTTCTTTCTAGTCTTTTTTCTTTTCTTTTTTTAATTTTCTTACTTTTTTCTTTTTTTAAGTATTCACCCTGTATTATTATTTTATTGCGATTATTCTCTTTAAAAATTCAATGATTTTTTTTCTTCTAAAAATAAAAATTAATGTAAATTTCTTATTTTATTCTTATTTTCTTTTTTGTTTTTTTGTTTTTGTGATTTAATTACTAAGAGAAAAAAAAAAACTTAAAAAAAAAATATTTATAAATGTAAAACGAAAAAAATAAAAGCAATTTTAAAGTCCACGTTCAAATCTTATATGTGTTAAAAAAAAAAAAATTTAAATGAATAAAAACTGAATATTTAAAAAGTTAAAATAAATGTCGTTGAAACAATAAAATTTAATCTTGATTTTCAATTAGTTTTTTTAGAAATATAAGCTTTAGGGCATTTTGAAGAAAAAAATTCTTTTTGGGGAAAAAGTAGTGTAAAAGAACCTACAGAAGTTCAAATGGACTATTTATCAACATTTCTTTTCTTTACCTCGTTAATATTTTCCAACCTCTCTTTTCTTTTTTCATTTAACAGCTCTGCACTGACAAAAGTGTAGTAAAAGGATATCCCTAGTTACACTATAATACATTAAAAAGAAAATATGCAATTTTTAAGGTTTGAATATGGCCAAGTATAACGTAAAATGCGAACCACAAAACATCTTCGCTAGAGAAGAGATGAATTGAGAGATTTAGAAAAAATTCTGAACGCTTCTTGTAAAGTTGTAAAATCCAAGTCAAGTCAAGGTATAACCTCGTGCAACAGGTTGAGTTTTCGATAGGTTTTGCTATAGGCCATTCACCTTGGCACAAATAATGCCATGATCATTCGGTAACAATGATTGATGAATTTAACTGAGTGCTTTAGGCCGGAATTTTTGGACCTCACCTCATACAGAAATCACAATTTACATTAACGTTAAAGAAGTTTGTTTAAAATTTCAAAATAATTTAAATTCTAGTGCGCTTGTGCTAACTTTTATCTTTATTTTCATATTCGTAAGGTGAAAAACATTTTTGGTGGATACAATTTTATAAAAATAACGGTCAAATTTTTGAAAATACATACCATGATACGACAAAATGTTTACATATGCTCTTAGTCTTAATGTTCTTGAAGTATTTATTCATGAATTCATTGTAGCTTTATAAAGCTCGCAATATTGTGAATTGTTCACCAATTGGTTCTTCTATCCTACATTTGTTTTTATTTTTACTGAACTTTTGAATATGAGGAATGAAAATAATTTTAAAATTAAATTGAAACTCTTTAAAAAGATTAAGATAAGAATTATCATTTGTTTTGTGGAAAGTTTTTATTCAACGGAAAATTATTAAATTTTTTCTTCATTTCGAATATGTAAGTGCTATCTGGATAGCTATAGGCTGAAATGAACCAAGGAAAAAATTAGTTATTTTGATCTTAAATCTTGAGAGAATTGCTGTTATTGTGATGGAACAAAACTCACTGTATTCTGCATTTATAATTTGGTAACTAAAGATGAAAACTATTATTTTAAGACCTTTGGAAGCCTATGTAGACGATCATCGGAAACAGAGACGTTTTGTAAATTACTCTGAATTATTGTTTTTTTTTTTAATGTGCCACTACAAACAAGATGATCATTATTTAAAGTACGCTCAGAATGTGGCATTATGTAAAATTCATGGGTTTACTTGGAATATCTTGTATTTTTGGGAAAGACAAATTTCGAAGGCATGATACTTTGAATTTCATTGAAACACTTTATACCATGGTTTAAAAAAATAACAGAGAAAAAAACTAAATACAAAAAATTTAAAAAAAATTACTTCCAAAAATGCTACTTTTCCGAAAATTAGAATTTAGGAAGTTACTTTTTTAAAATTTAAAAAAGAAAAAGAGGTTTATGTTTGAAAAATTCAACAGTATGGAGTTCTAGACTATCGGCACCTAATTATGAATTTTCTTTTCTTGTACCTGAAACAGAAAAATAAATAATACAAAAAAAAAAAAAAAAAAAAAAGGATGAAATTAAATATTTTGTTTGTTTTAAAGACTTAAAAAAAAATAATTTTTCTGATGTTTAAAATCACATTTTATCAAAATTTTGTAGAAAAATTTCATTTTAATAAATTCTGATATGAAGAAAAAATGTGATTTTTTTAAGCTTTCAATGTTTGTAATAGCAGACAACTATATTTAATTAAAGCGTATATCCTTTAAACAGGACATTGTTTGAAATTTAACTTTTTACGTTTTAGTTTTCTTGTTTTTTTTGTTTTTCATAAAGTACACGTTGAATAAAAATCATTTTGTGTATTTTTTATTTCAATTAAAAATTTTTCCTTGTCCATAGCAGCAGCATTAATCGAAAAGTATGTATACATATGTACATACATATATATGTATATAAAAAAAGAACAAATTTTCTTAATTAAAATATGCATGCAATTTAATTAAAAATTATAAGAAATACTTTAAACGAGGATAATTTACTAATTTATTGTATTACATATATTTTTTTTTTTCCTAATGTTTTATTTTATTTTCACTTGTATTCAAGGGTATTTGCTTTTTTTTTCTTTCCTTTTTTTCCTTTTTTTTAAAAATACTTTTTCATTATTTTGCTCGTTATGCAATCTTAAAAATTAAAGTAGCGCTATAAATATGTATTGAAATAATTTTTTATTTATACTCTTGAATAAAATGTCGTCATCGTTAACGTTATCGTTTTTCTAATTTTTTGTTTTTTTTTTGTGTTATTCGTATTTCATGGAATAAAATTAAATTTACGTATAAAAAAAAAAATACTATAAGGACTCATATAAAATGAAAAGTAAAAAAAAAAAAAAAAAAAAAAAATTATAGGTAGCTGGTAGAGGTACTATGCTGTTATAAGAATTTTTTCAAATATTGTTGTATATTTGAAATTGGAAGATATTTTAGATAGAAAGTACTGGTAAAGGTACTTTTCTGTTTTTAAATGTTTTACATACTCGTATATATACATATATAGGAAAAATATTATATATGTAGTGTTTCTGATGGTACAGTATACAAAGAAAGAGAGAGAGAGAGTAAAAGAATTTGTATTATACAAAAAAGAAATTTAATAAAAAGCAAGAAAATAAAGATAAATCTATAAATTCCTTTATTTCAGAGTTTTTTTTTTTTTATTATTATTTTTTTTTTTATGTTATTGGATAGAACCTCCATCAAGAGTGTAATCGCCGTTGTCTTCACATTTACTATACGATTTTCTTTAATTTCTCTTTTACAGCAAAGCAAAAAAAAAAAAAAAAAAAAATCCATGAATTGAAGAAATGAAATAAAAAAAAAAAAAATGAAAATAACGAAACGAAAATTGTGAAAATAAAAGAAGAATTTGAAAAATGTGAAAATATGCTGTATGGAGTTGAATTAATGTCCATATACAGTTATGCTGTTTTATATATATAAAAAAAAATAAGATTATCTGGTGCACGATATATAATGTATCTACAATCTACATACATATGTATATAAACACATCATGTATGTATCTATGTATATACAATAAAATATCAGTACACATTCTATTGTATTGTGTGATATATTTTATATTCTTAGCAAAAATACATATTCTAACATTACAATTTTTTTTTTTTTTCGTAAAGTAGAAATATTTTTCAATTTTTACATCAAAAAATTTTTTTTTTTTTTTTTTTTTTTCGTCTTAAAGTTGTTATATTTTTTTGGCTTAAGATTTTCATGATCTTTTATTATTGTACACATATACATATATATTTTTTATTTATTTAAAAACATATTCTCGTTATTATTTACAATAATTGTTTTTGATATAAATAATTCGATATTAAACCATAAAAGTAATTCAAAAATGTTCCTTAGGGCATTCTTATTCAATACCACAGAATCTACATTATAATTTCTATATATAATACTATATAAACATACATATGAAGTATCTTTAAATATATAGATACATACATACATGAATATATTTTAGTCACGAATATACACAGGACAATTATTATTATATAATAGCTA
Organism: Bombylius discolor; assembly: GCA_939192795.1. Lineage (NCBI taxonomy): Eukaryota > Metazoa > Arthropoda > Insecta > Diptera > Bombyliidae > Bombylius > Bombylius discolor. The sequence goes on along the minus strand of OW584241.1, from coordinate 36,663,081 downwards.
TATACAGGATGCCCGAGTAGAAATTGGCACAAAAAAACATTTGTAAGAGTTATAATTTTAAACATTTAGTGAAAATTTCGAATAAAAGAGAAAATTAATGCTTTATGAGTAGAATTTATTCAATGAAGTCAACTTTATCATTAATCAGAATCTCAAAACGATCCCGAAGCGAAAGCAGGCGCATTTTATAACCTCAGGAAACAAATCTTGAAATGCCTAGCAGATTCTCTTTCTCGGCACTTTATTGTTATAGGCATATAGGTTATTTTATCAATGGTCCTTTCAAACGCGTCCTCCAATGCATAATAGTTAAGATGATGGCAGTTAGACGACTTTGGATGACACATATCAAGTGTAATATAAACAAAAAAGTTATCCTCGAGCCAGTTTTCTGAGTTTTCCTGACCATGTATATGTGATGGTGAAGAATCTGTTTTGTGCACATCCAAACAGCTATCTGTTTCTCTGAATGGCAACTTCAATTTGTTTACGATGTCATTTTCGGTGTACTGCAGATGAAGTAGACTATCACAATTCTTCTCCACTCCTCAGATCATTCATAATCAGGTTCAATCTGTTTGGGGTCTACAAAAACAGAATCTGGAAATTAAAAAAAAGGATTCAAGAAAAGCTTTTTACTGTCTTCATTTTACTGTTTAAACGCGACAATTCTACTTGTACACCCTGTATAAGATTGTACATACACATGTATGTAAGTACGTACAACAATTTAAGTATATATAAAATCTAATAAAAATTTACGACATTAAAATGTTTTCAGAGGTTCAGACACAAGAATGTGGCCGCCTTGAAATTTATGCATTAATTGTAGAAGGTATTCTTTACTTAATTTTCTTGAATATTATATTACTTAATTTTTCTTTTCCTTCTTTTTTTTTTTTTTGTGTTTTTTTTTTTCTGTTGGTATATATTTTTAATTACATTCTATGCAGGTGGAAATTTATTATAATTTTTTTTTCCCCTTTGTAATTTTCGGTTTTTTTTTTCTCTATCTTTTTAATTGAAGATAATTTAAATGAAAATAAAAAAAAAATCTCTTCCCTTTTTTCTTCGAATGTAATTTTTACAATATTTTTTTTTCTCCGTTTTTTAATCTAGTTTTTTTCTTCTTACGTTTTTGTGCTCAGGCATATTTGTAACAAGATAAAATTTTAAAATTAAAGATTTTTCTGAGTAATTTTTCAGACTTTTTTTTTTTTTTAAATAAAAATGAATTATAAAAAATCACACACAATATAGCTACGTTTTTACTTTATCATGTTTTTGCGTCCATCAAGCCTTAACAAAGGATGCGTTTTTCACGTTATCACACATTCATATGACATATTTTACGCATACACATACACTTTTAATTATTGCACATTTCAACACAATGAAATGTGTGATGACAAACGCCTAAAACCATATTTCTTTGTAAATGTTTATTTAAAAACTGACATGAATTTACCTGTTGTTAAGAATCAACAGTTTTTTTTTAACGACAATTAATTTTTTTTATCGGTCATAGAAGCGTTTTCTAGATTGCAAAAATTTTAAAAAAGGGAAAAAATTTACGTATTAATAAATTCGTTTATAAAAAAATTCGTTTAAAATTTCGAATGTTTTAGACTTTTTGATTAGCAGCGTGTTAATACGCTACCATGATGCGTTCACGTATCACCAAGACGCGTTCATTTACCTGATATTCTTGTTGAATTCATATTAGGATAATATCGCCATTGGATAATCAGAATTTCTTTAAGTTTTTCGAATTTTGCGAAAGATATTTTCCATTTTTCTTGTTTTTTTTTTCTCTCACACACTAACTGTATCAATTTTGAGGAACAAACAAAATGAAATACTAAAGGCCTTGAATGGGGGATAAAAGTGAAAAGTACTGTGCACATCCTGTTACTTAGAAATAAATACATAGATACGAATATCTTGTTGTATGATTCCTTCATATTATTGTCAATAATATTACTTTTTTTTTTTTGGCAAAATATTCTCTTGAGCAGGATTATTTTAGGTCTAGTATACTTGACTTCCCTTCTTTTTTTTTGTTTGTGATTTTGTTATTTACTTGATCTCTCAAAGTAAGTACGTGTTATTGCAAAAAAACAAACATTTCATATGTAAGAAGTGTTTTCTATTTGCCATTATGTTGAAATTTGAAACTATTTTTTTTTTTCATTATTATGCCATAAAACAGAATGTTATCCTTAAAAGCATTTCATTTTTTTATTGTTTTTTTTAAGGATGATTTTTTTTATGTAATTTTCAATGCTTATGTACTCAATCGAAAAAGAGAGTATTGAATTACCAAACATTTATTTTTTGATTAATTTCTATTTCTTTGAATATTTTTTAGAAACTTCTAATCTACTTGTTTTTTTCTTTTTTTTTTTTTTTTGTGTATTAAAAAATAGAAAACATTTTGAAAATCAAATGTGTTTGAAAATACACGAATGCATCTGTGTTATCCTTATCTATGTATGTATATTCGTTTTTTGTTACAACAAATTATTGATTTATTTTTTCATTCTGGTAGAAATGATTGATTACACTGTTCTATAAAATAAAAAAAAATGGAAAAATGATTTTCTGTCTGGACACGATAATCTAATTTTTTTTTCTTTCAAGATTAAAATGTGATGCTACTAAATATAAATTCATACCAATCAGTAGTCGAACCTTTGAAGGACAATCAAATTTTGAATAATCGAAATTAAAATTGAAAACATGCGTCATAATTGTCCGTTGAATCAATTTTGTAATTTACATTCTGATTAAGTTCTGAAAGAACAAAAAAAACCTGCATAAATTCATGAGAGGTCAAAATTGTAAATACCTTTTCGTATTTGGTGGTGTTAAATCCAATGGGTTGAACTGTCAGAAGAAATTTTACAAACAAGGATAATAAGGTGATCCACAATTTATCGAACACGTAGAAAGTTTAATTCGATTGAGACATAAATTTTTCGAGCATCAAAATTACAGGATTGAAAGAACGATAAAGTCGATTTTGATTTTTTATTTTCCTTTCTGTAAGTTCCCTTTGCCAAAAATCATCATTTGATCTAAATTCTGAATTGGTGAAAAACAACTTTTGGAGAACACAAGTTGTCAAAATTTACTCGTAGTTACTTTTTCTTGTACAAAAAATTGAAAATTCCGAAAAGTCGATGATGGAAGCCAGTTTCCGAGCGTATTCGTACATTAAATCATTACATCTCACATGTTTTTCTCCTCTTATATTCATAGAAAGTTCAAATGTTGCATCATCAACACTTCCATTCTTTTCCACCTTAACTTTCCTCATCATTTTTCCGTCTTCGTGTGTCCGCTATGTGCATAAAGTGCAGTAAAGGGATATCCGTACGTCATGACGCATAAAGAATGTAAAGAAATTATGATTTATGATTTGAAATTTTAGAATTTGTTATTATTATTGTTTTTTTTCTGCATTATTATTTTTGATGTGAGATAATTTTTGATGTACCTACATATACGAGTGTCATTTATTACAATTCATGGGATTTTAAAAACATGTGTTAACATCTAAATTAATAATATGTGGTTCATAAAACATAGTTGATAAAATAAATAAATTTTATATATACCTATACATATATCCTCTTATATTATATGTGTATGTGTATATTTACATAATTTAATTTCAATTTATTATTACATATTACTGTTTATAGATACATAGATACTCATATAGATACTCAGATACATATTTAGATACATAAATGCAATATCTGTTGTAATGTATGTACTCGTATATTATAAAATCAAAATAAATAAAATATTATGTAATGTAATGAATAAAACATAAATTATATTATTTGATATTTAATCGAGTATAAAATATGATACATACATATATTACAGTTTAAAAACAATAATAATAATAATAATAACAACAACAAAAAGCAATATAATCATATTATATACATACATACAGATATCAATATAAGTGATTAACAAATATTTAATGATTTTAAAATGATAGTTTGTTAGTTATTTGAACAAAAGAAAAAAAAATAATATTGAATTAATAATGATTATTTATTAACAAAGATATTAATTTGATTACTTTATGAATTTATCTTTCTTTTGTAAATTCATGTAAATAATTTGTAGTTTAATTTTTTTTAGAGTTTATTTTTTTTTTTTTATTTTGTTTTACATTTTGAAATTTTCAAAACAGAAAATTAAAATACATTATGGTTTCGTTCAGATTTAGCGAACGAAATGCAAACAAATATTCGTTCGCGTGTGCTTACTATTTGGACGGAATTTCAAATCCTAGCAAACGAACGATGTTTGTAAATTGTGTACATCATAGCAAACGCAAACAAAGCCATTTTGTACAATTTGTTACCGTTCGCAGCTAGCTGCAAATTATATAGCACATGTGATCATGTTTATTCGCATTCGTTTGCCGTACACACTTTTGCAAACACTGTTCGTTTGTTTGCATTCGTTCGTTAAATCTGAACGCACCTTTATACAAACCATTTTAAAGAAGAAAGTTATGATAGAGTATTAATGCTTAATATCCATCCATTTAGACAAAAAAAAAAAAAAAATAGAATATTATGATGTTAAAAGATATTTAAAACTCATTAGCATGCATTTCACATGTCAAAAACCATCACAAATAAAATAAAAAAACAACGAATTTTACAGAACACAAGTAAATTACTTTATTTTAATTTTTTTTTTTTTTTTTGGTATAGGGTGTGATAATAATTATCTCATTTTTATCAAATTTTTCATTATCATTATCATCATCTTAAGTTGTTCTATTCAGTAATTATTTGTCTGTGGTTTTTTTTTTTTTTCTGTTTAATCGAATTAAGTTTTTATGTTAAAAAAAAAAAAAAAAACAACGAAGTACATTTTATTAAATTTTAATTTTTTGCTTCAATACACTTCAAAATAAATATTGTGTTAATTCTAAATAAAATGAGAGAAAAATACAATTTCAAGAAAATGTTAATTATTCCAAATTTGAAGTATTATTTTTTTTCTTCTTTTTGATCGCTTAATAAAAATTTTATATTAATTTCAATATTATAAAGTATCTTATACATATTAAAATTCAGAGATAAAGATACTTTTTTGATTTTCAATTTTATTATGTGATTTGTTTAATTTATATCTTCTCATTAAGTATCGTTTTTTTTTTTTTGCTACCAACAGTGATTTGTTGTTTTATCTTTTGATGAGATCGAAGGAAAAATTAATTGTATCAATTAGATTGTATAATTACACATTTTTTTTTTTTCTGGATTCTTTTATAGAAGATACACAGATACGGTTGTTGTTACAGAAAAGTGTAATCGTATTTCATTTTTAATTATTTTTCTATATATATATTTTTTAGAGTTTTCTTTATGCTTTAAAATTATTTAAAAAAAATCATATTAATATTTTATTTACTGTTCGTGAAATATAAATTCATACGAATAATAGATCAAAAGTCAATTGAGCTCAGATAGTTTAGTACTTATCTTATTGTATGTGAATGGTGATATACACTTTATAGGCTGTTCTGGCTGAACAAATCCACTGGAGAAAAAAAAAACAGAAATTGTTGACTTTCTAAAAAAGTAGTAAAAAATTTGAATTTCCAAGGAAATTTGTAAAAACCACTGAAAAAACAAGAAGAAGAAAAACTTTCCTTCTAGCTATACTCAACGTGATGTCAAATTGCAATTGTAGAAATAAAAAAAAATTTAGTAGGTCAGGAGTAGTCTCAGGAGTTTCACATCCAAGTCACTTAGTTTCAATTTTGAATCAATTTTTTTTCGATTTAAGCAAATTCAGTTGTTAAACGACATTTTATTGATTCGAAGTTTTGATTTGGAAAAATTTATATCTAAAAGAAATCGCGTATCACAGCATTTTTTTGTATTCAAATTATAAAAGCCATCTTTGTACAGATAAAAAGGAAAACTAAAAACCTTACTACAAATAAAATATGATAAATTTTCTGTTCCACATTATGCTTTTAAAATAAAGTACTGAAAAACTTTTTTAAATAAATTAAACGGTACTTTCAAATAACAAAAAAAAAAAAGAAAAAAAAAAGGATATTAATCAAATGTTTGAAGAATATTAATTACCTCAACAAAAAAAAAAAAAAAATAAATCCTCAGAAATAAAGTATATATTGTATGATTGAAAATCATTGAAAGCGTTTAATGATTCTAAAAGAAATTATTATCTTTCAATTGTGATACACACTTACACATGATTATCCTTTATTCTAATTATTCTATATAATTCTAGACTCTCGAGAGTATAAGAAGAATTAAAACACAAATTATTATTTTTTTTTTTAAATTTTTTCATCTTTTAAACTTTTATTATTTACATTCTTCTATGTTTAAGGTTGGTACATACTCGTATATCTCTATACATACATACATATATTATTAATGTTATAGCAAAATAATGTTCTAGTTAGTAATTTTTAGCATTTTTTTTTTTTTGGTGATAGTCCTTATAATATTGCCATGCTAGTTGTTTTTTCTTCTTCTTCTTCTTTATGTATATATATATGTATATATTTTTTTTTTGCTGTAATACATACTTATCAACTTTATGAATCTTCATTTTGAACTTAAATATAAAGTTTTATAGGATAATTTTAGTAAATATTCATTATGTTCGACGAATAGTATATGTATATATGTATATATTTACAGTTATGTACATATTCATACATATTATAAATATATATTGTATGTAAGAATAAAGTTAAAAACTTTGTCTCTTTTCTATTGTTCATTATTAATTGTTTCTTAAAATAAAATCTAAAGTTTTCGTGTAATAATACTCTCTTAAAATTTTAAGTATTTTGAAAAGTTATTCTATACTATGTATGTATGTATATGTACTTGTAGTATGTATGTATAGAATCATATTATATACATATTTATATCATACAAAAATATGCACGTGATAGAAAATTATTATTCATTATCATAAAACTATATGAATAAATTTTTCGGTTATAATATTTTTATATAGAAAATTTTCATTATTTTATGTATTTTATATGTATATATGTATCTATATCTTGAAAATCTTATGTATGTATAATTAAAAAACATGATTTCCTTTCTTTGAAAATCATGGTAAAAGTGGTTACGTTTGAAATAATTTTCTAATTGTAATTAATATTTGTGGTTTGGTTTTTTTTTTTTTTTTCCATATTACAATTATATTATTGTCAAAATATATATTATATGTATGTAATTTGTATATATATATGTATATTTAATAATAGACAATCATAAATACAATAGTTTTGTATTTAATTGAATGTAGATAAAATTTTCTTCAAAAATTCCAAAAATGAACACAAAAAGGCAATAAAATTTTTATTTTATTTATTTTTTTTTTTTTGGTAAGCAAATTATTGTTATTACACAATACAATAGAAATAGATAAAACAAAAAAGGTGGTTTTAATTAATTTATAAAATTCATAAATGAAAATATACAACAATAAAAGAAAGAAAAGAAAAGATAATACTTATAAGGATTTTAAGGAATTCTTTAGATGTAAGTAATTGTGGTTATGTATGTATGGTATATCTTTATATATATTATCTAAATTTCTGAAGAAGCTTCATTAGAACGAATTTGTAAATTTTAATATCTTTGTAATTGAAAAAGAAGCTTATGATATGCTTGTATTATATTTTGTAATACTAATTGAACAAAGATTCAAGATATTTGATTGATTTTTCTTCAATAAACTTACTTTTTAGTAAGTCAGAAATAATTTCAAGAAATTTTACCTTTCTTGAAGTATAAAATCTTTCAAAATGAATTTCTATGTTTGTTTTCAAGTACCGAATTAAGAAAAAAAGAAAATTTGGATAGGACCTGGTTCACATTGAGCTGTTGCGCCACAGAAAGGAAGGAAATGAAAACTGAATTTCGAAGTGTATTCACAGGGATTAAAATTGTTTTTGAATTTTTCAGGATATTATAAGTTTGTAGTTTGGTTTTATTGAAATGTCGAAACAACCAAATTATTGAATTCTAAAATTCTGTAACAGTGTTTAAAGAATAAAACTTTGAATGTTTTAATTAATTTTTAGAAGAAATCACGTAATATTCTTGGAGTTATTGTATAAAATGTATTAAGAAAGATATAACTGTAGTTGTTTTTGAACCTTTTGAATTAGAATGTTTACTTTTCCCTATGGGTGAAATACTAATATTTTTTACGACGTTACGAACTGCTAAATTCTGCTAAAGCATTTTTCTCATTCTCATTTGAATTATGAAAGGAAACATTTGAAAGCCGTACTTTTTATTAACTTATCCCCATAAAACGGATGTATGCTACATTGTGTTGATTTTTTTTTTTTTCAGTTCATTGTCTTTTTGTCTTATTAAATTTTTCTACGAAAAAAAAAAAAAAATGTTCTCAAAATTGCAAAGAATTAAATTACCTTTTATACTTAATATATCGCTAATATGTTTTCCTTCAAATTTATTTATTTTTTTTCTTTTTGTAAAAATATGTAAGAAATAAATTCCATTAACTGTTTAAAATCCATAAGACAAAAAAAAAAATAAAAATAAAATAAAATAAACAAAATTTAAGTATCTTAACTAAATTTACTCGAAAAAAAAAATTCCAAGAAAATAAAATTATCAAAATATATACTGATGCTGAAAATGTTAAGTACACATACTCTTTTTTTATTTATTCATTTAACTTTTAATTATTTAAGAATAAGAAGAAGAAGAAAGAAAGGAATAATTTAGTAGATATACATATCTGTGCGATCGTATAAGAAGTATGTAAATTAAATTTAAAATACAAAAAAAAAAAAAAAAAGAACAAAATTTTTTAATGGATCCATTTTGTGATTATTTTAAAATGAAATTTAATTTTGTTAAAAAAAAAAAAAATTTTTTTTTTCTGTCTACTTACATTATAATGAAGAAAAATAAGGACACACATAACCAGAAGTAAAAAAAAAAATTAATTACTACAATATTTCTCCTCTGTTGCCAATTAACAATCACTTTTATCATCACAAATAAAATTAAATTTTCATAAAATTATTATAATGTATAATATGTGCTACTTCCATAATTTATGTTGTGTGTGTGTGTGTGTGTAAATTATTAATATTATCATCATCATTAGTCTGAAAGGAGAGAGAGAGGTGAAATTCACAATTGTAATTTTTTTATAATAATTTTTATGATGATTTTTGTAAGTCTATTTAGAAAGTTTAGATCATAACAACAATTAAATATTAAGTTAGGTCGTTTTTTAGTTGTAATTCTCTTGGTAGTTATGAAAGTTGTAAGTGTTTGTTGTTTTTCTTTTTTTTTTTTTCATGTATGTGAAACTATTTCATATTTATTATATAAAATGGATAAACTTTTCAAATAATATATGAAATTTAATATTGTTGAAAAAAAAAACAACAACAACAACCATATTTTGAACATAAGAATGAGAATTAACTTCACTATTAAAGTAAGTATTCATTAATTTAGACATAAAAAGATCAAAATTAATAATCTAATTCTATTTGTTATATTTTCTAACAGGATATGAGATAATATTTTAGAAAGGATGATTATTAAAATGTGTAAAAAGTAATAGAATGGGACGTACAAAAATTTAAGTGGTTTTATAAGTATTTATTTTTGTTTTTAGAAAATTAATCAGATGAAATACAAAAAAAAAATGGAAAGAGTTTGAAAGATCAAAATCTGTTGAAATTTCCAAAGCGAACTTTAGGTGAGGACTTCACATAAAAATATTTGGGAATGGGATCTTAGTCAAGATGGATGAATTTTTAGGAATACAAGTCCTTCTCGCATTTCGTCTTCCGTTGTCCGTTTTGTTTCCAAAAGTTCATGGAGACATTTAACAAAATTTTCAGCTGTCGATTATACTTTCTAAAAAAGCCGTTTTAAAATTCCAGTATTCCAGTGGATTCCACAATAAAAATTTGTGTCTGATTAATTTTTTTTTCCAATGAAATTGAAGTCGTAATCTTCGATAATAGGATTCCGAAAACTCTAAAAATTCTGTCATGCATATTTATCTTCAATGCTCTACAGATTTATGTCTGCATATCGTTATTTTAATTAACTTGTAAGCTTTTGGCTTTTTACTGATTGAAAATTCACTTACGATATTAATTGGTTCGTTACCACAATGTTTCTATGGAAGCTAAAATTTTGTATTGAAATATAATTAATGATAAAATAGATGTAAATTTCATTGTTAGGTTTATTGAAAATTTCAAACTTACAAAAGCCTTTTACTCAACAGATAAGTTAGCTATATGTTAAAGATTACGTTAACTGGATGATTCGAAAGTAATTTTCAATTTTCCATTGATTTAATGTGCGATAAATTATATCAGTTTTACTTTCAATTTTTATTAAAAAAACTTTTCCTTACCTGATCACCCTGTGATGTTATTATTTTCGGAAACTTTATATTTAATTGTAAAAATATTATGTTGAGCATAACTATATTGGATGAAAATTTTTTTTTTTTTTTTTTTTGATAAGAAAACAACTCTTCAAGTATGAAAGTTTAGGTGCATAAGCTAATATGTGGAATGTTAAAATTGAGTTAAAATAGTTTTCGAAAAATATTTTAATATTGAAGATATTTCAAAAATCAAGAATAACAAACAAAAATCACTTTTAGAACAAATAAATGGTATGGTTAAATGTGATATTTGTGATGTGTGTGTGAGTATGTTCCGTTGTTGATTTTTAGTAAAATTTAAGGAATAAGTCAATATTCAAAAAGTAAACTGCAAAAAAAAAAAAATTGTAATAAAAATGTAGAATTGGAATAGAAAAAAACCTCAATGATATTTTATTGTAATTCGATTTTACATTTCGATGTGGAGAGAAATATTCGAAATGTTGGAATAGTACTCAAAGTAAATCGAATTTAAGGATCATACTAAACTTGAGGAAATTTTCAAGCATTTTTTAGTTCAAAAAATTAAGAGAAATTTTAATAAAAATTAAATTTGAAAAAAAAAAAAAAAAAAAAATATTGATTTTTTAAAATACTTTTTAAAGTTTGTTTGGTCAAGATGACGAAGTGCTTTTAGCTTTAAATTTTTTTTATTATTCACACTTTTTCTAGGCTAATATGTTTTTTTTTCGTTTTTTTTTTTATATTTTCCGTAATGCCCACATCATAAATTTTTGATTACATCATTATTAAACGGCCCAAACGGTTATCAACTATGTTCTTAGGATTTCAGAAGGATTAAAAACTAACGGTTTTTAATACTTTAAGCCAAATGAGAAATATCAATTAATGTGATTCAAGTGTAATATCACGTTCTTTAGCTAATTAACCTAACCTATCAGGATTTCTCAATTTCTTATTCAAAAATTACAGCTATTTTCGTACTTCTTGTCTTTGAAAAAACAAGATTGACATCTTTTATAAATTAATTCACAAAAAAATAAGACACTTCAATCTGTTCTACGAAAATTTCCAGTTTTCAATGGTTTCGAAAATAAAATTTAAATTCGCATTTACATTGAGCTTGTGAAGTGTAAAATATGACATCTCCAGAATTTATTTATTATTTTTTCACATCTCATATATCACTACTCGCAATTTTTCTTTATTGTTTTTTTCTTTTTTTTTTGCTTCGATATTTCTATCCTATACAATTAAATGAAATAATAGCCGTACAAGAATAAATTCACGGAAACGCCGTGCATATTTACAAAATTATTTTATATTTTATATCGTTTAATTTAATGACGTTATGTGGTTTTTAATGTATATATGGTACAAATTCTATAAATATACATATTCATATATGAATATATATAATGTACAATTGGCAAAAATGAAATTGTTTTTTTGTATAGAAGCAGCATTCGTTGTTTTAATTCAAATGAATGTAAAAATATTTCCTCAATTACATAACAATAATGTGTATCCTCGATATGTGAAATTAATTATTCGTTTATATTTGGAAAATTAAAATTTGTATTCGATGAATAAGATTATATAAGGACTATGTCACATAATCAAAGGATAAATGATTTTATTAAAAATAATTTTCACTATTTGTGAATTATTATTAAAACCATTCTTTCACGGTATCATTAAGGATTATGATCTAGTTTAATCTTACATGGTTTTTGCCTTTGCTCATTGGTAATCGAAAATCTGTTGTCTATGCTGTGTTCTTTTTGTTCGTAGGCTAAACTTAGTCATTTGTCCAGTATGTCCAAAATCTCACATTTTCTTGAGAATGTCTTTACTGTTCAAATACTCTACAGTTTATGTCCACATAAAGCTTAAAAAAGAATTGCCTACTTACTTGATACAAATAAATTATTTGACTAAAAAATGGACCTTTTGATACTACAAAAAAAGAGGGAATCCAAACATAAATTTATAAAAATTTTATTTTCAGAAATAATTTTTTTTTGAAAAAATTGTTTCAATGACGAAAAGCAGCATCAAAAATCACTACTAGAAAATCATTTACCCTTTTGGCAATGTGATTTGAGCCTTAGAATTTTAAAACAACATATATGGTATTTTAATTTGTATATGAATATTATGTTGTCCGGAAATATATGATTTTTAAATTAAACTAATGACGATATATTTTCTAAAATATGTGCAAATGCACATTACATTTTGTTATTTACTGCGTGGAAAATCAACTAAATTTCATATAAGCACCACAAAACACATATAATTGAAAATATGTACAGTATGCACATTAGTAATAATTTTTCAGTTTGTGTAAAATTAAATTTGAAGGTTATTTTAAAGAGTCCTTTAAAGAATGCTTTAAATAATATGTAAAAGCACATATAAATTTTATAAAATAATGAATTATCATCATTTTGAATTTTAATTGTAGATAGTGAAATATATTAGAAGATATACAAAGAGTTCAAGTCAATGAAAATGGGAAATTTTCAGGGAGTAAGGGTTCAAACCGGGGTGTAGAATTCATTGAAAAACTAGGAAAAGAAAAGTGAATAAGAATAATAATTAAGAAAAAGAGTCAAAGATGAAGAACAAAATTGAGGAGAAGAATTTTGGCCATCATCTGAAGAACGTTTGACACTTAGTCTTTAATAAATTAAAATAATTGAAATGAAAAAAAATTTTGCAAATAATGGGTGGTATGGAACGGAATTTCGGGCTGTTTGTTGAGAATACAAGTTGATTAGACTCTAAAAGAACATTGCTTCCAAGAAAGCGAGACGTTATTCTGTTATAGTTGGACATTATCTGATCGAATCTAGAGTCAAAGTTCTATTAAAGTTTAGCTCTGGACACATACTGCGGATTATGGAGACAAAAAATAAAAGAGAAAATAGAATATTAATTTTCCGATGATTAATCGAACTAATAATATTTAAAAAAAAAAAAAGGTTTCTATGAAGAAAATGACAATTTCTGCAATGATATTGGAAATATTTCCAAAAAAATTGAAAAATTAATATACACAAAAAAATGTCTCTTTTTTTTTATAAATTTCTATTTACCTTTATAACATAAGACTTATCAAAAGGACAATATTCCATATTTATTTTTTTTTTGTCTTTTTGTTATTATGATGATTAAAATATACTATAAGAGTATATTCGTTTAAGTTTCATCTACCGTGAAATTGATTTTGTTGCATCAGAGATTTCATTCTTAAACAGACCATAATAATTATTATGAAATGAATGCAAAAAGTTCTGAATCTCAAGAAGAAGAAAAATAAAAAGAAAATGATGATGATGATGATGATGATGATGAAAATAACCACAAAAGAAGAAGAATATATGTATTTTATCATTTTGAAAATTACATAAAATTTTATATATTGAAAAAAAAAAAATAAAAAATTATGCTATTTTTTGATGTTCAATTTGGCTATAAAATGACATTTTAGAAAATTAGAATTTTTTTTTGATGTTTTTAATTCACTTTATGAGTCGTAGAAAATTTCAATTTAAAAGAAAAATTAAATTAAAAGCTTTTAAAAGTTAATCTTAAATTTTGAATATAATTAAATTTGAAAAAAAAAAAAAAAAACATTGAAAAGGAGACAGATAAATGGGAATGGAAGTCAAAGTATTTACTAATGAGGAACGTGGAGAAATTTTATTTTGTATTTATTTTAGTAAACACCCTGTATTTATTTTCTAATACGTGCCATTCAAAAAAATTTACTGTCGACTATCTTACAACACTTGATATATCCTTAGAGATTTAAAATTTTTCTAGGATATAAAGAATAACATTTACTGATTCCTACACACAGCATGAGTAAAAGACTTTCACATACTTGTTATTACATACATATGTGTATTTTATGTTCTTGATTATTTAACTATTTTTAATGATTTTGTCATACTAAGTAATTTACTTTTTTTTTATAATAAATAAAATTAGTTATTTGTTAAACAGACGTTTAATGTAAACATTTGTTATTTTAAGACGGATTAAAATTTTGCATTCTTATATTAAATATTCCAAGTATCTATCGATGAATTTGCAATAATTTTTAAGTATTTAAAAAAAATATTTGATCCTTTCAAATTAATAAATATAATCGAAAATATGTACAAACTTTAATGGAATTTAAAAGAAAAACGAGGGAAATTATATGCAAAAAAAGTTTTAAAAATTAGTTGTATAGAAAGTATCTACATGTAAGTAACATAATGTGTTTGAGTGTGTGTGTGTCTGTGTGGGTGGAAACGTCATTCACCTTCATTTAACCTAATTTCAATTGAAATTTTTTCGACCTTGTAGACATTTTGTGGTTGTGTTTTTTTTTCTTTTTTAATAAAAGCTTTCCACATTGGAAAAATGTGATTTTATTTTTTTCAATACGTAAATGCCGGTATTAGTAACATGACAAAAGAAAAAAAAAAAGATATACAACGTATATATATTGGTCCAGTTGTTTGTTGTTGCGTGAAACTGTAGTGGTGAGATTTTCTTAAAGGTATACGATTTGTTGGTATTTTGCATGAATCATTATTTTTTTTACAAATAAAAAAAAAAAAACAGATATTATCGAGATAAAAGGGTTGAATATTGAAGATACTTAAAGAGTTGATAGAGTGCTTGATGAGGTTGTTATACTATTTAATTTTTGCAATTAACGTAAACTGTTAAGCTCTATTAAATGTAGTGAAACCGACTGTGGTATAGTTAAGTGTAATTTTCATTAATTTTCTGGAAAAATTGATTTGTAATGATCGATGGCTGACTTTTCAATGATTTTTTGGTTTTTAATTGCTGGAAATAATTAGTACTACGAACTAAAAAAACGAAATTTAAGTATTTGTTTATCTTTATTGAACAAATCTCATTAAATGCTGGAATCTGAAACCGATCGACAATTATAACTGCAATCGAAACAGCTAAATATTCAATAAAATTTAGATATATGTTTTGGGTATTATCTCAACCATTGCATTATATCTTATATAATTCACGAATAATGTTTGCGTTCAACAACATATTCTACCTCAATCTATTCTTTTTCGAAACAATCAACCACATCTAACCACAATCTAATCAAATGGAAACTAAAACAATACAAATATTTTCATATAAAAATGATATATGAAATTCCTTTTATGTTTTTGTTAGAAAATAAATTAATAATGGTAGTTTGTGTCAATCATCTAAAGGACAATTCAAAATTCTGAAAAGAAAAGATAACACTTTTTTTTTATTCTAAGATTTAGAATGAATAATAACCAAATATGTCAATAGACAGATTAAAACCTCTATGTGCTTTAGATTTTGAACGTACTGTTAAAGTATTAACAGTAATAGTTGAATTGTTATAGGATTAGCAAAATAAAAAAAAAAAAAGATAAAATTTCAATAAAGGTTTAAAGGACAATGAATCTAGGTGTATAGGATGTATGTATAATAATTTCTATCAGTAGGTAAAATCTATTCAGTTGCTTTCGATGTACTCGTAATACTAAAGAAAATGGAAAATAAGTTCTGAACCGACATTTTTTTGTACAATGCTTTGTCAAAATTTATTATTAATTTGAAAGTGATATTCAAAAATGATATGATAAGGAGTTAAAGGTTGTTAGGTTGAAGGTTAAAAAATTTCTCCAATTTAATGTAGAAAAAGAAAAATTAAAAATAAGCGGTGTTAAAAAATTACAATTAAGTTTTGTTGTAAAAAAAAGGAGAAGCTTCGAAGTGCTTAGCATTTTTATCCTGTAAAAATTAAAATATCGCTTGGCTACTATTCATTTTAAAGCTCAGTACTTGGGGCCTAACAGTCATTAGATTTTCAAGTATGTAGGTACATATGATTTAACAAATAAGCTAATTTTTTATGTACAAAAAATTTTTCTATTTTTTAACACTAACTCCATGTGTCAAACGAGGAGTTTCAAAAATTCATTGATGAAAATGTACTATTCAAAACAAAAATGTGGGTGGGCTTAAACTTACAAACAAGAAAATGTTTAACAATATTCAAGCTCTTACTGAAAATTTCACTTCAATGGTTGTCTTTTTCTTGATCAAAATTCCAGCTTAATATGAAGAAAAGTTCTATTTGACACACAGTATAAGTTTTTTAAAAAATATTTTTATTCCATCATCCATTTAATCTTTATGTTTATGATGTGAATATATAAAACTGAAAGTGTACTACTTTCTCTCTATTTGATGTACGACTTTAGAGAATGTAACACCTGTGATTTAACTATGAAAAAAAAAAAAAAAAAAAACAATTTTTATTCTGGTATACTATGTACATCTGATAACACTAAAAGTAATCACAATGAAAAGTTGCTGTTGTTTTTTTTTTTTCAACTAGCACGTGCTATTTGCATATTTTACACCCTATCCTTCAGCCGGTATCATGTAAACTTGACACTTACAATTTAAAACTTTATATTGTGTGCTTATTATTATAGTGAGAGAAAAAAACTGTATAGGTATATTGTTGAAATTTATATCGCCTGCGCGTAAAATTAAAGCTTTTAAATCCTTTAAAGTTCACTCACTCATTAGTTAATTCTCTCTGTGTAATTGCGTGTATTATACTTTTATTTCTATACATATATATATATATACAAACTTTACATCTACATTTATATTTTTTTATAATATATCTATACGTGTAAAATGCATGTAGATTTACTTAAACAAAAGCAAATTACTTTTGTAACTTTCAACATTATTTTTGTTGTGTTTTTAAGTCCTTTTTTTTTTGCCTGTTATCGCAGTATTATGGTATATGAGTATGTATAACTTTGATAAAAAGCTAAAAAAAAAAAATATAATGAACGTTATAACATTTTATAAACAAAAGTTCATCGGGTTCTCGTAAATATACACAAAAACAAGGATTTTTCACGAATATCAAAAATATCTATAGAAGCTTCTCTATACAAATATATACATTTAAAAAAAAAAAAAAAACAAATACAAAGTTGTTCTACTTTGTGATATTCAGATGTAACATTTTGTACCAAAAAAAAAAAAATTTCAAGAAAGAAAACATAAAATACAAAAACAACAAAAACAACAAAAAAAAAATTTTTTTTTTTATCGTGTATAGCTTTAAAATTCATAAAAATAAAAAATTCTTGCTCAGAATCAGTTTTGTGCTTAGTCGGTCGAAACATATCGCACGGATATCGCAAAAAAAAAATATTATTATTATTATTATCACATTTTTATCTAAGAAAAAATAAATTCAAAAAAAAAAAATAAAATAAAATAAAAAAAAATTCAAAAAAAAAAAAAAATTTAGAAGGAATAAAGAAAATTTAGCTTTATATATTTTTGTTGCTTGTTTCTGTTTTTTTTTTCTTTTTGTTGAGTTGAGTTACCATACATTTTATCATAATATTATGATATGGCAGGTGATGATAATATAGCAATATACAGAAAAAGGAAATTTAAAAAATAAAAAAAAATTACGGAGGAATATTATCTGAAGAAGTTAGAAAAAAATAAAAAAAATTTTTTTTTTTTTTTTTATGTAAAAAAGAAATTTATTACACACGTTTAGAAAGTGAGCAAAGTAATAAGTAAAAAAAAAAACAAGAAAAAAAAATTTATATGCCAATAAAAAAAAAACAAAAAAGTTTATTTTTTCTGCTTGTTTTTTTTTTTAATTTTTTTTTTTGATTTTTTATTTTTTATATATATAATAACTTGTTAATGTGAAAATATGAAAAAAAAAAAAAAAGAATTTATGGAAAAAGTTGTGGAAAAAAAAAGCATCCTTTTTCTTTACTTTCTTTTTTTTTTTTCTTTTAAATAAAAAAAAAAAAAACAAAAAAGTTATACTTTGTGTAATATTTACTTGTTATACTTAACATATTTATAATTTTTTTTTTTTTTTTTGAAATAAGATTTTTTTTTAAATTTTTTTTTGTTTGTTTGTGATTTCTGTTTGTTATGACGAGTATGTTATTTGTTAAGAAGTGTGTAAAAACAAAACTTTATAGTTTAAAAAAAATATTCTTACGGAACAATAAATAAAAAAAAAAAAAAAAAAACACAAAGCGACAAAAATTGAAAATTACTGTTGAAATAATTTTTTTCATCTTTTTTGTTTTTTTATTTTTTGATTTATGTTTTAAATCCCACATTTTTTTTTTTTTTTTTTTTTTATGAAGAAATTATTGTTGAAGTGTAGCAAAAAAAAAATTGTTTTTTTTTTTGTTTATTGTTTAAAAGTGTTATTATTATTATCATTTTTTTTTTTTGTATTTTATACTTATCAGCAAAAAGGAAAATTAATTATTCAGAATAAGAGGATTTGTTAAGAATATAAATAAAAAAACACAAAATTAAAGCAAAAAAATAAAAAAAACAAAACACTTTGTTTGTTTTGAATTCAGAAAAAAAAAAATTTTTTTTTTTTGTTTTAATAATAAAAAAAAAAAAAAATATGAAAAAGTTTTATTCTCAAGAAGTATTTGTGTGTAGAAAGAAGAAGAAAAAATAAAAGAGGATGTTAAATAAGGATATTTAATTTTTTTTTTTTGTTTTTTTATTTGTCTTTTGATTTTTTTTTTCTTTTCTAGAATATTTCAATTGAGATTGTAGTGTATTATTATTTTTTTTTTTCTTGAAAAATTTTTTTTTATAATCTGTTAAACAAACACTCTTATCAATATATGTAAATTAATTATCCTATAAAAGGATAACATAAATCTATTAATTATAAGAAAATATTACTTTAATTAAGATATAATGGATTTTAATCATAATAATTGCATGTATAATAATAAAATGTATCTATTTGGACATACATATACAATATACATATATATATATATATATATATACATGTGTATCTTGTTCTGTACTATACAATAAGCTCTATTTCAAAACATAATAATCACTTAATAAAACTTTGTAACTTCTTTTGCTATTTATGAATGTCATTTTACATAAAAATACAGTTGTTATTTTATGATTAAAAAAAAAAAAAAAAAAGATAAAAAACTTTTTCTTCTTCTTGATCATCAATTTTCTTGAACAACAACAAAAAACTTTGTCATGTTTTTAATTTAGCTCATAATTTTCATTAATTTGAAATATTTTTTTATTTTAATTTGTTTTCTCATTTTTTGTTTGTTTGTTTTTGTATTTAGTTTTTTTTGTTGTTGTTATTTTGTACTTTGATAATTTAACCATGACTTTATAAATTTTAAAACATAATAATTATTATTTCATAACTAGGTACAATAAATTTATTTTTTTTTTTGTAAAATGGAATTGCCAAAAAAGTTTTTACCATTTTGTGTTTTTAATTCAAAATTATTTTTAATGTATTTTTTTTTTTTTACATTTTTTTTTTCTTTTCATTATTAAAATTTTTTTTTGTTTTTTTTTGTGTAAGTATCTTATTTTTACACTGTGTTTGTGTGTATTTAAATTATTGAATGAAACATTTCATCACCACAATTATTTATAAAATAACTTTATTTTCCTGGTTTTATTTAAAAAAAAACAAAAAAAAAAAAAAAGCTGGAATTTTTTTTTGTTTTTTATTCAGGTAGGATATTTGTAATAATTTTTCATGCGGTGAGAAAAATAAATCATAAAATTATTTTGTTCTTTTCAGAATTTTTTATTCTTCAGTTTTTTTTTTTTTTAATTTTTTTATTTCTCTGTTTGTTTGTAGCTAAGATATTTACAGGTATTTTTTTTTTGTTTGTTTTTATTTGAAATATTATACGCTTTTGAAATATTGTTCATTTTTATAAGTATAAATATTCCAGATACGTTATGTATCTCTATATGGTACGAGTATCTTTTTGGTTTTTATTTCCGTATTTTTGTTCTGTTTTTTGTTGTTTTTTTTTTTTTTTTTATTATTTACATTTTAATGAAGATAATGATGACAAAATAAGCGTATTTTTCAAAACAAAACAAAAAAAAATTCGTTTAACGATCCTATTAGGAACATATACAAAAAGTTACCAGAAAAAAAAAAAACGCACACACATAAACAATAACAAAAAAGTAACTAAGAGAAATAAAAAAAATAAAAAACACCAAGATATAATTGAAGAAGAAAATTCTAACAAGGAAAAATAAATTCATTGGAAACGAACAATTTGAAGTATATTTTTCATCAATTATATGATGATTTTTTCTCTTATTAAAATTTTTTTTTTTTTACTGTAATTTATTTTGTTGTTATTTTTGTTTTATTTTTCTTATTTTTTTTTTTTTTTTTCATTAAAAAATATTTGCACATTTTACACTAAATTTAGGCTAAAAATATGTTTTTCATCTTTTTTTTTTTGTTTGTTTGTTTGTAGCTATTTTGTTTTAGAAAATTCAACTTTTCCTTATTTTCTTTATTTTTTATCGTTTTTTCTTTTTCATCATCATCATTATCATCATTAAATTGTTGTTTTTTATTACACTTTAGTAGATACTTTTTTTTCCAAAGTTTTTTTTTTTTTGTACTTTTATATCTCATCTTCTCTAAATTCAAAATTATAAAATGTTTTTTTCTTCCAGTTTTTTTTTTTTTTTTGTGAAAAGTTGTTGTATTACACGCATTATTTGAAAACTTTTCATATTTTTATATCCTTAAAAACAAAAACAACAAAAAAAAACGGTACCTACAAAAAAAAAAATTTATTATTTTACTTACAGATTTTTTTTTTTTTTTTTTTTTATTACATCGCATCACATCGTATACCTTATTTGTTTTCATAATTTTTTTATGATTATTTATTATCATCAGTAATAAAAATAAAATAAAAAATGAATAGAATATATAGTATAAAACAAAAAAAGCTAAAAAAAAAAAAACTTGGTAATCATAATAATGATGAGAAATGCAAATAAATAAATAATAATTTCGATGAAAGATTTTTTTTTTTATATTTTTTGTATGCTTTTTTCTTCTTTTTTTTTTGTATTTTTTGTATGCTTTTTTCTCCTTCTTTTTTTTTTTTTTTAAAAAAATTCTGGCATATTTTTTTCGGTTTTTCAAAATTTATTATAATTTTCTATAGATTAATGCAACAAAAAAACGGTATATTTTTTTTCTTGTTTTTTTTTTATTTTTTATTTTTAATTCCCATAAATCAAAAGAGTAATAATTTGAAATTATAATTTTCCAAACAAAAAACAAACAAAAAACAAAAATAAATAAAAGGCAACTTTTTTGTTTTTGTTGTTTTTTTTAATGTTTTTTTTGTTTTTTTATTCAAAAACATATGCTGATTTTCCTTTCCTTTTAAATTAAATTTAAAGATAAACAAAATACCAGACGCATGTTGTAAATTTTTTATTTTGAAGATTTTTTTTTTTTTTTGTTGTTTGTGTGTTTTTGTTTTGAGAGTTGGAGAAAAATAATGTGTGGAAAAGAAAATAAAGTTGGAAGGAAAAAACAAAAAAGTTTCAAAATTAATAAACGAGATTTTCAGATAATGAAGAGGTTTTTTTTTTTCATCCAAAATAATTTTTTATGAGCTGTTAAAAAAAATGAGTGAAAATAATTGTGGTTTTTTTTATATCGCTGAAATATTTTAATGAAAAATCCTTTTTTATTTTTTCTTTATTCTAAATTCAAAATTTATTTTAGATATTTTATAATTTTATTAAGTCATAATTTAATTAAATTTTTCCGAATAAAAAAACAATAAATTAATAAATTACGACTTGAGAATTAGAATAACAGAAAAACAATGGTTTAGAAAAACTTAAGTTAACTTTGGTTTGGTTTGTGGGTGGGCTGGAATGCAGACATCCACGAGTTGTCAGACTGAAAAGCGCTAAGTTTTCGCGAGGAATAATAAGCGAAGAAATAAAAAAAAAAGATCTTAAAATTGGAACATTTTTAGACGACGCTACTTGTTTTGTGGATTTTGAGTATATTTATTCTAAATCAAACTCATTGTCCTTCTTATCTTATAATTAAGTCTTACTTATCAAACAAAATTGATCATTAAAAAAAAATTCCATATTCGAATTTCAATATCCTTATCCTGAAAGAAACACATTTTCATCATACTATTTTTCGTTTACAATCCAATGTAGACGTCCTATAATTTCTATCCTGCTGCAATGACCTTTTACAAATTTAAGAAAATATTATAGATACCGACAAGAATACAAATTCAGTATAGTTATTGAACTCCTGGGTGATAAATCCCACAAAAACCAAAAAAAAAAAAGATGATTATGAAGTAAAACCATGTGAATTGGTTTTATGACTCCATATTTATTTACAAAATGTTCCAAAATGAGATATAATTTTTCAATAATTCTGTAAAAGTTTCAATATTCTTGTTGGCAAGAAAAACAACATCTTAAAAAACAAATTCATAAAAGTTTAACAATTATTTATAAAATTGGAAATGAGTTATATAAAAAAAAAAAAACTTTAACGTTGAGTTTTTTTTCTTTTTCAAAATTAAAATGATTTTTTTCTTTTGCAGTAATTCAACAATCGCAAAAAAAATGTGTTAAATGCAATTAGTAATTCCATTGTGAGAAAAAAATTAAGTATTTTCAAGTATGCACGTAAAATTTATAATTATTCTTTTTTTCTACATTTTTTTTTTTCAATTTCATTTTGAAAGGTGAAAAAATTTTATTTACATTTAAAAAAAAACAACAAATAATTCTAGCACCTAATTAATTTAAAAAAAAGCAATATTTTTATTTTCAATCAAAATTCAAAAGATTAATTCAATAAATCAATTTTATAATTGAGTAAAATTTATTTTAAAAAAAATTAAAAAAAAGGGGAAATAAATAATACAGTTTTATTTAATTTTGTTGTTTTGTTTGTTTAAACACCCACATTTTCTGAAACATTAATTTTTTTTTTTTTTTTTTTTTGAAAATCGAATTAATTTCTTGTAAATCTTTACAAATTAAAATGCATAAATAAAATGTTTCGTTTTTGTTTTTTTTTGTTTTTTAGTTTTTAAAATGAAAAATAGGTCAATTTTCTAGAGGAAGTATTTTTTATTTTTAAAATTACTTTTTCATTTTTTCCTTTTTTTGTTTTTTTCTGGAGAGAGGGAAAATTAAAAAATTGGTAATATTGAAATAATTTGAATTCTTTCTTATTTTTCATTTTTATAAGTATAAAACATTTATGTGGAATATAGCATAGATTTTATTTAATTTTCATTGAAAGCACAAAAAAAAAAATTAAAGGAAATAATCAAAAAAGGAAATGAGAATTAAAAATCAATTTTTCCATTTACAAAGAAAAAAGCTAAAATAGCAATCAGAAAAATATTTCCCAAGTTTTTCAATTTTTATTTTTTTAAATAAGCCTTGTGTGTCATTTTTATTTTTATTTTGTACATATGTGTGTGTGTGTGTGTGTGTGGACATACAAAAGACTGTCAAGTACATACATAATTCTTGTTGTGAAGTGTAAAACTATTGTTGAAAAATTTTACAAAAAAAAAAAAAACATATTCTTAACCACAATTCGTTTTGTCTTTTTTTTTTTTTAAATATTGTGTGTGTGTTTTTTTGGGTACATTTTTTCTGAAATATTGTGTATTTATAACCTGGAAAAATTTGAACAAAAAAATTCTTCATTTTTGTTTTCTTTTTTCAGTTTTTACTGTTAAATTTTTGTATTTTTAAATTTATACCTCATATACCAAGCAATGTGACAATAAAATAATAATAAAAATTTAAAAAAAAAATAACAAAAAAAAAAAAAAAACAGATAACAAATAAAAAAAAAAAAAAAAGAACAAGTAAATGTTGTCAACAAATGAACCATTTCAAATGTTATTTGTGGTTATTTTGTGCCAAAATTCGTATCACATATCTGCAACAATATTTGTTGTTGTTTTTATTTCATGCTTTTTTATAGAATTTATTGGTAAAGAGAATTTTTTACCAACAATATCATCATCATCAACAACAACAACAAATATAGTATCAGCTGCTGCTGCAATTAAAGGATCAAAAACAGCACAATATCGAGGTAATAAAATTTAATTTAATTTAAACAGTTTTTTTTTATTGGGTACTTGAAAAAAAACAAAAATATAAAATCGTTATATGTTTTTTGTTAGTAATTAAAAAAAAAAATTACATTGAATTAAAAAATTTAGAAAATAAATATAAAAATAAAAAAACAATTAAAAATATTTAAACAAGAAATTAAATTTTATTTAAATTTTTCAGTTTTTCAGAATACTAAATACATACTAAAAAAAAAAAACAAAAACAATAAGCAATAACACTACATTAGATTCTTTTTTATTTTAAAATTTGTTATGGCAGTGATACACTCACATGGATGTTTTGTAATATATTGTAATGTGATTGAACTAGTATTGGATTACATTCAAAACGATATGTTTAGCGTGACTTTTCCGAATATAATTTGGATAAGTTTCATTTTACATCCAAGACAAAAACCAAAAATAACTGTAATTTTGAAAATCATCTTAATTTTTCGAAAAAAAAAAAAATATTTGAGAAGAGCGCGGTAGTTAAAAAATATCAGTGGAAATTGGGTAATTCGAAATACAATATGACCTTGGAAAAAATCCTCTAAGAGTTTATCAGAAAAAACGTTTTTGATTGACAGCTGTTTGATTTCTCCTTCTCTTCACTTTCTCAATAAATGTTTAAATAATTTTTTAAGAAAAATCTGGAACTGATTTTACAGTGAAAATCGTGTTACTCAGAGTATTTTTTTTTTCTACATATTTGTTGAAGTCTTAAAAAACAAACCCAGAGATTTCATGGTACACGATCAAGGACATCTTTTTTTTTTTTTTTTTTCAAGCAAAGACTTCTTATTCAAAAATAAGTTCATCTTTTTCCTTTTCTTTCCTTGTCTTAGTTCCATTTAATTGGGATCGATTTGCCTCGTCCTCGTGCGCCTAGTATTTCTATCATAAGTTATTCTTTATTCAATTTTTTTCTTTGCTAGATCTTAATGAACCTCAAAAAGCCATGCTATTTTAGGTCTGCCTTATGCATTGTCTGTTTCTAGGATCTGATTTCCTAAAAAAAAAAAGGATGTCAAAGTGTATTCAATGCCTTTGGTTATTAGTAAAAATAGTCCTTGAAAAAAATTTTTTTTTTCTTACATTCACTTGACATTACAATCAAAGAAAGATGAAATGAAAAAGTAAATGGTTTCGGTTGGTGAATATTATAGCACAATTTAAATTTCAATATGGTGTAAGGATATTATAGTATCGGATATTAAAATTTCTTTGTACAGTGTATCCATAGTCTAACACTATGCTAACACTCATTTAAAAAAAAAACTTTTTTTTTTTTTGCATAATAAAACAATTGCTCTAAATGATGGAAAGTCATAAAGCCTTTTTTTTTTCCTTCAAACTCTTATTTGTACTCAAAATGGTTCGTTTTGTAACAATATTTTTTTTCCTTTTTTTTTTTTTCATAAACAACATTTTCTGAAATAATGTACTTGTACATATTTGAATTTTCTCTTAAGTGCACAAATATAATATATTTTTCATATACTTAGATTGTCAAAGTAATATTTCATTTAAATTACAAAACTTGTTATTGTATGACAACAGATCCTTTTTTTTTTTTCCCTGTCGTTATATTATATTTTGTAAATACGATGTATATTAAATATGTATATGTATGTATGTACATTCATTTGATGTACATACATATACATATATGAATCACATATAGTAAAATATTTTATCCAACCCATGTTTATGAGAAGATCTAAAATAAAGTTAACAGGATTTTTGATTATTTCATTTACAAAAATGTCAATAATAATTTTTTGTAATAATGTATTATAATATTTTCTCATCAATTTGCCACAACTTTAATTGTATAAGGCGTTTGTAATACACTTACAATACATATAATGTGTGTTTGGAAAAAGTATACAGCTCTATACATATTTAGATACATATAAAAAGGTTAGAAAATTTGTCATGATGTTGGTTACTGTTAATATGTTAAAAAAAAAAAAAAGATAAAATGATGATGATAAGAAGGAAAAAATGTTTCTGTTATATAAAAATTTGTCACAGTGATAAAAAATATTTATGCTTTTTCAATTATATACCAATTTTGTGTGTTTTTTTTTTTTTCATACATACTTATATGAGATGTGCTGCATTAAGGGATTTATTTTCAAAATTTTTTTCATTACTTTAAAAAATAAAAATAAAAACTTGGGGGGTTTTTATGAAATTTTTTTTTAAGGTTTTCATTGAGAAATTTGTTGAAAATTTATATAGCTTAACAGTGACTTACATTAACTGATTTCTGTCAGGATGTTAAAAATTTAAGAATCAGGAAGGGATTACTGTTTAAATTTGAAGAAATAAGAAAATGTTTTGAATTTTATTATAAAATTTTGTACACCTGGATTTGCCTGAGAAATTTATTTTTTAAAATAAGTCAAACAAAAAAAAAAAAAAATCAGGCTAATTGAAGTTTTATCTCAGAATGCCAATAAAATCTATTTAAAAGAGATATTCACAGTTTTAGGGATCAATTCTTACTTGTCGAGGAAGTTTAGTTTTTACGCAAATTTTCATACTTAATTTTTTCATTTTCAATGATATTCAGATAAGATGGAAATGTACTGCGAAAGTCTTAATTTTGAGAAGGTTCAGAAATTGGAAAGCAACTCCTAATCGACGATAAAATTGAAAGAAAAATTTAATTTTTTGGAATTACGTTTTATTCATGCGTCGGAAAATCCAATTTAAAGTGAGATAAGCTGTGAGATGGTTCCATTATGAAAAAAGCATAAAATGTACTGTAAACTTTTGATTTCTAGTTCACTAGAACACACTTTTTTAAAGTGACAAATTGGAGTTAATCATGAACTCATAGTGCATATCGTTGTCATTCTGTGAAAACTGACTAATTTCAAAATGACTGGTTGACTTTTAACAGAAATAGATTCAGGCTTGGGAATTTTTTTCTTGGTAAGTGAGAACATCCACGAATTTTTTTCAGAGGATAAAAAAAAAAATTTAAAACGATCTATGACGGGATTATATTTTCCATTTTTGTTGTAAAAAAAAACCTAATCAAAATATCTATTGAAATAATATCTCACTTTTAAACTGTATAGTCTTATGTGATTGATAAGATCTTTTACCGTCTAAATTATTAAACAATAAACAACATTAATAGAATAAAAGGATACATTAAATTAAGGAAAAAAAAACTAACTTATTTCAAATAAAATATTCGATGAATTTTGAAAATAAGTCTCTCATCATGTACTCAAAATGTACACACTTCAAAAAATAATAAATAATTCTCTTAAATTTCTTTTTTATGTATCAACAACACAAAAAAAGAAAAAAAACACGAATGTTCTGTATATGAGGTCATTTGTACGTCATCATTAATAATAATAAATTTTCTGACTTTTTTACAAGTAAAAAAAAGAAAAAAAAACATAAACTTTTCAAAATAATTTTATTTCATTTTAATGTTAAGAACATACATATATTAATACAAACACATGTATGTACATATATATATAGAAATATCTTGAAAACTCATATACATATACATATATAATT
Organism: Bombylius discolor; assembly: GCA_939192795.1. NCBI lineage: Eukaryota > Metazoa > Arthropoda > Insecta > Diptera > Bombyliidae > Bombylius > Bombylius discolor. Next base: position 36,634,975 of record OW584241.1, on the reverse strand, counting down.
TGAGAATAGAAAAATATACGTCCTTATTATATATTTTTTTTTTCTTGTCGTCACGAGGCAATCATTTATTATCAAGTTATATGGTTATTATATTGTAAAGAGCTCTCCTTTTTATTAGAAAAAGAAGAAGAAAAATGAAAAAAAAAAAAATTTTTTTTTTTTTGATCGAAGAAGAAAGATGGATTTGAATTAAGTTATTGTCGATTGGTTCATAATTTACGTTTTTTTTTTTTTTTTTTTTTTGAAAATTATTAAAGGACTTCAATATAATGAGAGAAGAAAACATTAAACGGAAATTTACTTTTTATTATTATTTTTTATTTTTTTTTATTTTTCCGAAGGATCATTATTATTAAACAAATTTCTCTTTTTTTTTTTTTATGTAATAGGGTATGATGATAAAATGTGAAAGAATATTCTATTCATTAAATTTCATGAATTCAATAAAAAAAAAAAAAAAAATAAAAAAAATTGACCTGAATTGTATAGTTAATAATAATTAATTTAATTTTTTATACATGACTTGATAAGAGTTCATTATTGATGATTTTATACAACAATAACAACAAAAAGGAAAATAAAAAAAAAAAAGAAAATATTAAATTTTAATACCTATGTAATGAGAATATTTTATGTTGATAAATCATTATTTGATAAACTATTTTAAAATCAAATATTTTAAAGGTATTTTATAGCTAAATATATATGTATGTGTATATATATTTACGATATTTTCCATTGATGATAATTAATTATACCTAAAGTATCTATAGATAGATAGAGATACTTTACACTTTTATACAACATCATCAATTTAAATTTTTAATATAAAGTACGTAAATATTCAAAGAGATTGTTGTTAAAAAACAAGAGAAAAAAAAAAAAGAAAAATAATAAAAACTTTTATACACAGACAAAAATTTTTTTTTTTTTTTGTGAAATAATTTTTTAATCAAGTCAATTAATTATACGAAAATTTTTTAAATCTTTCTGTTATGAAAATTCAATTTAAAAGTGATAATTATATATAATTCATGAATTTTTTTTTTTGTATATAATTCGCAGTCGTTATAAATATTTTAATTTATATTATTAACTCTTGAGATGATTTTAAATTTTAATTTTAGGGAAAAAAAAGAAGTCCAAATTAAGATTTTAAGACTCATAAATCAAGATTCATGATTTAAATGTCAAAAACAATTCTAGCATACGAGAATCTGTTGAATCCAATCAAAAATACGTAGCACCTTTCCTCAAGCTTTAAATGATAAAAAGGTGGGATATTGATATCAGTAATGCCAATGTTACAATGAGAAAGTTTCATTTCCGAATTTCTCCTGTGAATAATTCGCAGTCATAATAAATAATAGAAAAAAATTGATTTTTACGGTTTATCAATTTTTGTTTTTAGTTATTTAATATGTCACAACATAGGGAAAGACCTTTACTGCACTTTTGATAGCACAGCACCTTGGTCATTTAGAAGGAAAGATATAGGGATGAAGAAAGAAGGTGTTGATGAATGATTCATTTGAATTCCTGTAGGTTGTAAGATCTCTTATACCTAGTTATAAATTTTGTTCTCTTTTAAAATAGAACAAAAAAAAAGTTTCATTATGAGTCTTAAGTCTAAATATATTAAATACATTAACTTTGATATTGGCTTTATGGTAAACAAAATAAACAAAAAAGTAGTATGTCCCTCGTACACGTATATCAATTCCTCAATAATCTACACTTACTCCTTAAAATGTTTTGTAAATTTCCTGAGTAATAAATGAGAATTTCCAAAAGCTAATGTTTGTGAAAATTGAAAATTGTAATACTTTAAAAAATAGACTTTAACTCGTAAAGGATTAAAATTTAATACATTAGGGATAACATTTTAATACCCATTCCTGAAAGTTCTTAATTTTTTTAATTTCATAAAAAGGACTAAAATTTTAATTTTTTTTCGGACAATTTTTAATGAAATTTTAATATTATTTAAAATTTTTACCTGTGTAGAAGGTTTCAATTACGAAAAAATATAAATTGTTATATACGATAAAAACGTAATTGATGAAATTAATAATTGATTACTTGTCAAGTTCCTTCTTCAAAAAAAAAAAAAAAAAAAAAAAAAAGGATGTAAATAAATACTTTAAATCTTTAATGATTGTTTACATTAAATAATTTTGTGTAAATTACAAATCCTTTTAATTCTTCAAGATTTGACCAAAATGATATTTTAAAATTTATTTTTTCCTAAATTTTCTTTAAATTTTAATCAAATTTAAAGTAAAAGAAAATATTTTTCTAACCAAAAAATAATAAATCCTTTTTTTTTTTTTTGGCATTTGAAATATTAAATTGTACGTTAACATCACATTGATGTATAAATTGTAATTGTATTTTCAATATATGTATATATATAGAAAAAGTATCTGTATGTATACAGTGTGGTATAAATGAGTGGTAAATGTGTGTATTCGTTATACAGCACCAATTCTTATGTAAGAAAATAAATGACTAATTTCAAGAAGCTTAATTAGCATTTTATACTTAACGTAAAGTATTGTTAATATAATAAGTGATAAAGCTCTTTATCTCTTATGGATATATATAGTATATACATATTAATAACTGTATATATAGATACAACATAACTGTAAAACAGGATATAATAGCTTTGCCTTCATACAATATACTTATATTCGAAAAATGTATACGATAAAGTTGAAAAATTAAAATTCACGCTCTCAAATTTTTATTATTATTATTAATTGTTTTTTTTGTTGTTGTTGTTGTTGTTGATTTTTTTTTTCAACAGTTTTGTAAGGAATTTTCTTAATTTCATTTACGTTACAAAAATGAATATAGATTCTGGGGTTATGAATTTTTATGATTTTGATTTAAGGCAAGCGAAAAAAAAAAAGAAAGAAAAAAGTTAAAAATGATTCGAGTTTTATTGTACTTTTTCAAAACAAAGTTTTAATTTGTACAATCAATTTAGAAATATAAGAAAAGTTAATTCTACTTCTAGAGAAAAGTTAACAAAAATTTTTTTATTTAAACTTTTATAAATATTGAGGGTTAGATAGAGATACAGAAAAACAATATTGTGATTTCGATAAAAGCTTTGTGAAAAAAACTAAAAAAACAAAGCCTTTATAAAATTAAATATTTTTAAAAGGGTTGTAATTGAGACTTGTACGGCAAAATTAAGGTGTTTTCAATATTGAAAGTTTATACCTCTGGGTTCTATTGCATTGATTAAAGCCAAAGGATATAAACATATTGGGTTGTTTTTTTTTTCAAACTCATGAGTAAGCTTAGGAAATACGATTGAAGAATTTCACAACTTTTTTTTAATGTGTCACAATTTAGAAATATCACTTCACTGCACTTATGAGCACGGCTCTGGCACAATTAGAGGAAAAAAAGGTTGAAAAAAGGATCGATGAATACTTCATTTAAATTTCTGTAGGTTGTAAAAGTTCTTTAAATGTTGTTTATTCGTCCTATTTATTTATTTATTATTTTTAAATAAGGTTTTCACAAAATTCTATGATAAATGGAAAAACCTATTCATAATTAATAGAAATAATTAAGGAAAAGGATACTGTGAGACTTCTGTTTAAAAAAAAATATAGATATGTATAGGTAGAATTTTTAGTTAAAAAAAAATGGTTTAAAAAACTAATCAAAATGATAAAATTCTCATATTTCTTTTACAATATTAATCTACGAAAAATTTCGAAAATAAAATATTAAGTTTCTTAAAAGAACCTTCCTTATTATCCTTTCGTTTTTCCTGAAAAATTTTTATATATTTTTTTTTTGAAATTAATTTAAAAAAACAAAACCGAATAGAATATATATTTTTTTTTCGAATAAAATTGAAATGGAAACGGAAAACCACTAAAAACATCTTTTTTATTCGCTTGAGAATAAAATTTCTATCTCCTGATCTAAACCAAATAAATAGAACAGAAAATGTAATCCTCTTTTTTTTTTTCGTTTCAGTTTTAACCCACTTTTTTTTTTTTTACTGTAAAATTTGATTTTTTTTTATTAGTCAAAAAGTATCTGACTACTTAACCCTTGTTATTTTTTTATTACTCATAACTGATTTTTAATCTTTTTTTAAGTCTAAGTATATTTAAGAAATTTTGAAAAAAAAAAAATATAAATTCGTATTAATATTCATTTCTTCTCACACACACGCACACACACCCACACCCACACACTCAGAGGATTTTCCTTAATATAGCTGTCATTTGTGATTTGAGGATTTTCTTTTTTTTTTTTTTCTTTTTCGACCTCAATAAATTTTTTTTTTTTCAACAGGATTTTTCAAATATTTCCACAAGAATTCACAATAAGATTTTGTAAAAAAAAAAAAAAAACAAAAACGTAAAACTAATGAAGATTGAAATAAATAATTTTTTAATAATATATTTCAATCATGTTCATGTTGGTTAAACCTAAATATTTTTAAAAATAATTTAAATATTTTCTCAACAAATTTCTCTTGTAACTAAAACATTCCATTTCTTTTTTTTTTCTACAAGAATAGAAAACAAACTGAAAAAAAAAATGAAAAATAAAAATGGGTGGTATTCAAGGGAATTTTATGTTAAAATGTGATCGAATCGATTGGACAGAATTTTACGAATCGTTCTCATGTGAAATGTATTACACATATAAATATATTCTTTATCTTTTGAAAATAATCGATTTTTGAGATAAAAACAAAAAGATATACTATATTTATTTACATATACATGAGCCTAAAGAAGAAAAAAATATTATATTCAAAATCGATTTGAAAATATACTATTTATTTGTATCTAAAATGAAAAGAAAAAATTTTCACAATGACAATGACTTATTTTGAAATGAAAAATAAAGAATAGATTGATTGATCGCCATTAATGTGGTGGATTAAACTTTTCCATCACACATGGGATATATGTATCGTTAAAATTATCATTCAATCACACACAAAGTTTAAAAAAAAAAATGTTCTTATAGTGTTACCAGTTATATTATCATTGATTTTTTGTTTTTAAGAATTTCTGTATTCAAATGAAAATAAAATCTAAATTTGAAAATTACGAAAAAAAAAAAAATGATAATCAAAAAGGATATGTTGGTATATCAATCAATTATTAAATATCACTGTTTCAATTGAAATAAGTTCACCATACACATTTCATGAAAATTGTATCAAAATAAATCTTTTTTTTTTTTGTGATACCATTCAAATGAAGTCAGATCCTATTCAAGTTAATCCTTAAAAGCACAATTTTGTTGTTGTTTTTTTTCGGAATTGCTTTGCTACATAATTGTTTTTAAGCTTTTTTTTCCACGTACAGTAACTGTCTTTTTTTTTTTTTGTGTTCAAATAAAATTCTAGATTATATCCTTTGATCCTGAAATAATCAAATTTTATATACTGTTACTAATTGGCTGCAACGTATCATCATCATTGACTGATGTTGTGTACAAAAAAAAAAAAAAAAAAAAAAAAAGGACCTTCGTACTAATGATTTATTCTATGTCAGCTTTTGAAACATTTTTTGTGTTATTCGTATATTTTTCATCTGTTTATCTGTACAAATTTGATTGATCAGATATTGCTTCTAAAAATTCATTTGTGAAATTTATCTAAAAAAAAAAGTAAATCTACGGGCGTCTCTTCAAGTTTATTAAAGATATAAATTCATTAAAATTTTAAAGTCAGATAATTTTTTTTTCTTGTTCTTTTCAAAAAATCCGTTCATTTTTTTTTTTTAACAATTTTTTTTTTTTTTTTGAAATGCTTTTTTTGCAGATAGAAAGTTACAAAAAACCATCAAAAGCATAAGCTTGATATTTTGATACAATTGTTACTTTGTTCCTTTCTGGAGAATCTTTTGTAGCCATTGTAATTATTATCCTTACCTTTTACATTGTCTTCAGTAGAATGAATTGGCATTTTTTTTTTGTTTTTGTTATTTATTTATTTATTTTTTTTTTTTTTGAAACAATTTACAGGATTTTCTATTTTATCTTTACTTTACTTTTTTCTTAATGTATAAGCACCTATTTTCTTCAATTTTTCATTCATTAATTTTACATACTTTTTTGTTTCTTATTTTTTTTTTTTTAATGAAATTTACAGGTTTTTGAACATTGTATTCATTTGGTTACAAAGAGAACAAAAAAAAATTAATAAATTCAAAGCACAATCGAAAAGATACTTACATAAATGAAATTTTAAATGTAATATTTTTGTACTGATTTTGTTGTGTAATTTTTTTTCTTTATTCATTTTTAGCCTTATTTTATAGAAAATAACGTTACGTTGAATAAGCGTAATCACTTGTAAGTTAAAGGAAGACTAACAAATTGTAAATTTCATAGAGAATTTTAATTTTACGTGCAATGCAAACCAACAGTGTTCGTTGGAAGGGAACGTTTTTTTTTTTTTTTTGTATGACAAACCGAAATTTTAATGTAATTTTTCTGAGAGGTAGAAATTACTGTTACTGAAACATCTATAATAAATTCAATCTCTTTTCTACACTCTCCTACACAGTTCGCTACAATCCGAAATACATACATATATCAAATGTAACTTTTTTTATTGATGTTGTTTGGAAAGCCTTCCATCAAGCGTATTGGGAATATGAATTGATAAAAGTCATTGGATTTTAATTACGATGCTTTATTGCGTACAAATCATTCACACTCTTTGAGTCAAAAAATACACGTACAGAGAGATAACGTACTTTTTTTTTCACTTTTTTCAGTCCTTAAATTTTTTTTTTCGAGTTAAAATTTATCTTCCAATCAAGCTGATCATTAGTTTCCACCAATTTTCTTTATCGATGTTACTAAGACCAAAGTTTTTCCTTTCAACTGAAACATATACCTACATGAATTCTTTAGAAAAAAAGCCTTTAAAATAATTTAAAATCTACTTTTTTATATTTCTCTTCTAATATCTTGACTTTTCACAATCATTTTAAGATAATTTCACTAAATAAAGGGTTGAATGAGTTAAAAAAAAAAAATTTTCTTTTTTTTTCATTTCATTTTTTTTGTTGCTTTTCAAGTAGCGGTTAGGAGATATCACAAATGTTAATCTTTTTACATTACTGAAAGGATATTAAATGGATGGTAAAAAAATAAATCTGACTTGTTGTATCTCGGTTATAAACTATACTACACCTTATAATTTTGAACCAACAAATACAACAACAAAAAAAAAAAAAGAATGAGAGAAAAAAAGCAATATTTTCCAAACTCAGTCATGTTAAAGTAATAAATGACCATTCAAAAAGTTAGAATAAAAATCTTTCAGATTAAGAGTTTAGACATTTTGAAAAAAATATACAAAGAACAAAAAAAAAAAACAAAAAAAAAAAAAAATAAACATTAAATGAAATATTAAAACCTATAAAAAAATATATATTACACATTTTTTTCCCTCTCTCTTTTACTTAATTTTGTGATTTTTTTTTTGTATTGTAAAAAAAAGTGTTTTTTTTTTTTTATATATTTTCGTTGAGTCATCACATGACTTATACAACACATAGAAAAAGAAAATAATGAAAAAAAAAAATCAAGAATAATTTCCATCAGAAATGATTTGAAAAATATAAAAAAAAAAAAGATACAATAAGTATATAGATAAATAGCGATAATAATGTATATTTGTTTTGTCATTATATATATTTTTTTTAAATATCATTCATTTGCTATGTTGTGTGTTGAATCTTAACTATATAATAAATTCAATAAAACATAAGATACTTTTCTCAATTCAATGGAAAAAAAAAGAGCTAAATTTTAACATTATATTGTCAGCTAAAATATACTTTTTGGAATAATTTTCTATTGTGTAAGACTATTATTTTATTTATTGAAGCTAAAAAAACCTAAAAGAATATGTTTTCCAGAATTTTTTTTTTTTTTTTTTTTTTTTTTGCAACAAAAAAAAAAAAGAAGAAATGGAAAGATTTTTTTTTATAAAGATTTCATCATCGTTCTTATTCGATATAAAATAAAAATAAATTTTTATTGTTTCACTTTAGATACTTATTTTTTTTTTTTTATCAATTCAGTCAATTTTCACATTCTAACTTACATTTACATTATGTTATTTTTTTTTTTTTTAATTGAAATCAAATGAATAGTTTTTTTTGTTGTTTTGTTTTCGAGAAAGAAAGTATATAACAAAAAATAAAAAATTCAATATCTTAATTTAAAAAGCAATAAAAAAATTATTTAAATAAAAAAAATGCATATAATATCATATTGATATTTTATTTTTTAAATAAAATACAAAATTAATTATTGTTATAATATCTTTTCGATTGACCTAATCAAAATTTTATTGCAAAAATGTATATATACCTTTTTTTTTCAAATTGATTTCAGACAATATAATTTAATTAAATTCATTTTAAAAACATATCAATTGAGAACAAAAATAAATGTGTAAAAAAGAAAAAAAAAATTTTTTTAAATAAAAAGTACACATAATATTCAGAAAAAGACTCAACTTTATAATGTTTTCTGTTGTTTTTATTTTTAAATTAATACAAGTGCATTTTTATGTACTATATATATTCATTGTATGTACAAGTATGTTTGTATAGATACCACACATATATACACATTTGTATATCAAGTTTGAAGTTGGTTTTTTTTTTGTTTTTGCAAAGTATATTTTGGTTTGAAACTTTTTTATCCTATGGTATTGTTCTTACAAAAAAAAAAAAAAAGGGTGTTGCAGTTTCTACAGAATCATGAAAACAAAAGGTATTTTAAATTAAATACATTGTTTTTTTTTTGTTTTTTGAAAAGTTTGTTATAGATTAAGCTTAAAAAATCTGCATGTGTATCATGTATTAAACTAATCGAACAATTTTGAATTTAGATTATAATAAAGAAATAATTAATTTAACCCTAAAACGTTCAGTTAGACTTTTATATTTTGTAAGTATGGCGCTGTGTTAGAGTGGTTTTTCTTTTTAAATAGAGTCCTTTTAAATTGGACCCTCAATAATATTTTGTAAAAGGTTGTAGACAGAAGAAAATTTTTCCAGAATCCTTCAAACAAAAAAAATGTGTATCAAGGTAAATAACCTCTCCTTTTAAAATACAGATTCGCATCATGTTTATTGTTCTGTTTTTAGCTTTTTTGGAAACAGGGTTTATTTTCTCGTCACTTTTCTCTTAAGGATTTTCCTACCAGCCGACATTTATATGTTTATATAAGAAGTGTCTGATTATCAGAAAAGCTTTTCCTTATACCCACTTTTCACTAGAGGCTCAATGTATAGTATCTAGTACCTATTTATTGAATTTCTACAGGTTTGTCCTCATGTCTCCTATTGTTTTTTTTTTTTTAATTTTCCAAAATTTCTTCGAATACACTATTAACATTGAATCAATCTTGCTGAAAAATTCCTTTAATTCCTAAAAAAAAAAAACTTTTTCCAAAACTGTCAAGTTGTTCTTAATTAACTGCACGAACAATGTATATATGTATAATGTCTTCATTCAACGGTGTTGTTGGATACATATATGTTTTCAGGCCTATAGGACGTAAATGTGACTTTACGGTTGGTATTCAAAGACGCAGCAATTTTCAACACCAAATTTAAAAAAAGACAAAGTACTTTAAGTACTGTATGAGAATCCTAAATTAGATATCTTTAGATGTATCTTAAACCTTTACCTGAAAGGGACATAATGGCAAAAAGATAACATAAAAAAGCTTTTCAGAGTTTTGTTTTTTTAAATAAAAAAAAAATATGTTTTTGTTTATTAAGGTGTGTGCTGTGGATTATTATAATTAATTTTATTTTTTAAATATTCAATCGTTACAATAACATTATGATAATTCTTCACATATACAATAGCAAGAACATACACACATAATATGTTATGTAAATTAATTTGAAATGTATACCAGATAATGATTTTATCACACCAGTTTAATAATAAAAGCAGTGAGATTTCAACATAAAAAATATACTTTTTGAATATAAACAATTGATTTAAAGAAAAACCTTGTATACATTTTTAATTCAAAAAATTTAACCCTTTTTTTTATTTTTATTACAGTTCACATATGTATATGTAACATGTACAATGTACATACATATATGATGTTGTTGTTGTAGTTGTTGTATTTTTACAAATATCATGTATTTTATGTACACATATTTTGTTTATTTTGAAATAGCATCTGTGTCATATGTGTAGTAAAAATACACACGTACTTATCTTTGTACTGCAGACAATAAAAGATAACAGGAATTATTATTTTCTCAGTTTTGTTTATATCATGTCACTAGAAAATCCTTTCAAATTTCATCTTTTTTTTTTTTTATTTTTTATTTTTTATTTGATACAAAGGGTGGTGTGTACATATGTGATAAGGGATAAGAATTATTCTAATCAGTTGTAGATTTTCAGAAAAGAAAATTAAGGAAAAATTCATATGAAGAATTTCAATAAATGCTTCACGAACTTAAAATATTTTTCTACCCTGTAATTTTTAATCATTTGAATTTTTATTTTGAAAAAAATATTCAAAATCTCAACAAAAATTTCAAAACTTTGAAAAGATTTTTTTTTTTTTATTAAAAATCATTCTAAAAAGAAACATCCTACGACCGAAATGATTAAAATTGTTTCCGTTCCTTCCTACTTTCTATCATTTGCCAGAATTTTTTTTGTTGTTTTGTTTTTGTATTCAAGGGAATTATTTGTTAATATCTGTTTTGAAACCAACAAGTGATTAAAACACCCTGTATTTTTTATTGTACTATATATATAAATGATGATGTGTACATCTTTTCTTCTTTTTAATGCATTTACAATTATACCTCCACACAAAATACATACATTCTACAAATAAATTTTTTTTTAAGAGTTTAATCACCCGCAGAATGTACAAAATGGAATATGGAATTTGCAATTAAAAAAAAAACTGTATGAAAAGGAGCAAAAAAAAAAAAAAAAAAACGAAAAAAAAAGTATATAATTATACAAAAAATCATGTCATAGATATAATTTTAGTTCGTTGAACCTTTTTGAAAGTATATTTTTTGTTCAAAGAAAAGAAATATTTTAAAAATTTGAAAAATCAAGTTATTTTCTCTCACATGTTTTTCGTATAAAAAGGTGAATTTTATTTTTATTTTTGTGTGTGTTTTTTTTCCAGAGTAATTTTAATTTAATTTCTGATGAGGATCCAATAATCGAAATTTAATTAAATTTACTCAAAAGTATGAGTATTTTTTTTAACGTCCCAGATGCTTTGTCTTGCAAAATATTTTCCTGTCGAAACTGTTTTTTTAATTGCAAAATTTTATTTATTTTCGATAGAAAAATTCTGAGTATCATTTTTATTTCAGCATTATTTATTTTTCATTTTATTGAACATTGATTCAAAAACTTTGAGTGTCTTTTATAAATTTTTAGTGAGATTGAAAAATTTTAGTCACAATTCAAGAAGTTTTGGGGTAATAATTGGGACACCGACATTCCTAAAATACAGACGAGCTATTTTTGAATCTACCGTAACGCAAAAAAAACAAAGGAATCAATTTGGAAGTACCTCTACTTTCCAAGGATAACCTTTTGTGCACTTTCACCCGTGAAAGTACTCTTTGAAGAGAAAAAAAAAACTATGAAATTTCATTTTCAAATTTTTGTAAAAATTCGTTAAGGTCGTTGAATTTTTTCGGATTAAAGTAAAAGCGTTGGGAAGGACATCACAATTGGTTGCAGAATGCTACAATTTTTTTTCTCTTTAACTAAATCAAATTACTTTTTCGTGACTCACTTTATCTTACTATCCCTGAAAATAAAAACGATTTAAAAATGGTTTTTTTGATAAGATTTTTCACTTAAAAATACTTGAGAAATAATTTTAAATAAAAAAAAAAAATTTCAAATAAGTATCTTGAAATATTGGCTCCCTTAAAAACCATATTTTTTCAATATTTTACTGAATTTTTATTTTTGTTTATTTTATTTGATTAAACAATTTCATAAATTTACAAAATTTAACTAGAAAAAATTTGCTATATTATAATGAAGAAAAAAAAAAAAAACAAAAACAAAACAACAATAGTATCCATAAAAAATTTTTTAATCAAAATTTTAAACATACACCCACACAATATATTTTGACATACATATACGAGTACAATAGTCAATACTTTATAGAATATATAGTATATTGTATATATATACATATTTCTGTGACCGTTTTTCAAACTTGTAAATTTGGATGTTGTTTAATCTAAATAATCTCAGAATTAAATAAATTGGGTAAACAGGACAGATACTTGTTTGTTTCAAACAAATCAATAATTTTCGAAATAGAGAACATGTAGTATGTACCATAGATGCATCCCAAGTGAGTTGTTCTAGAGTAAAATTTACAAAAAATACAAAAAAGGAAAAGCAAAACAAAAAAAAAATAGAAACAAAAACAACAAGAATGTTTGAAGTTTTGAAGGCAAACTAAAGAAAAAGCATGAAACTATAATGGGTATGTTATGTATACATATGTATCATATGTAGTATATGTGATGAGAATAAACTGTAACATATGAAGCATTTTACTTAAGTACTTATAAGTGGAGCAAATGGAAAATGTATAAATTTTTGTTGCGCTTATTTTGTATTTTTTTTTTTTCTAGGTACTATTGTTAAATAAAAAAAAAAAAATAAAAGAAAATATTTTATGCATTTTTTTTCTTTTGAATTTTGCTCTAGATTTAAATAAAGCACTCTCACATATGCAAATTTATGTAAATAACCGCGACAAATTTCAAATCATTTGTTATTTTACATATGTATGTATTTATGTACATACATATATGTATATACCGAGTTAGTATATTGTAATTTATACTGGTAAATATTATAAGATATACAAACATATGATATGAAAAACTAGAACATTATCTTATATAATTTATGTAATTCATAATAAATATTTTCTAAAATGAATTTGAAGTATAAAACAACAAACAGAAGCAACATTAACAACAAAAACAACAAACTCATATATAAGAAATAATTTATAACAACGTGATTCATAAATTTTTGTATTATAAAGTATAAACCATTTGTTTTTCTTTATATTCCCTTTTATTTGTGAGTTCAAAAATGTAATGTACCTTCTATAATAAATTTATCAGTATCAATGTTGCCAACCAATAGAGATATCTTGTTACCAAAAATTTTGTTCTTCTTAAATTCTTTTTGTCCTTGCTCCCAAAAATTAGTAATCCATATTATGATCCTCTGTGTTTCTGGATTCGAGTTTTTTTTTTTTCTCGATCTCCATAAATTTCCCAAACATTTTTTACATCTCTATGTGCCAAAGCTACGTTGTCAATTGATATAACATCGCCAAAATCTTATCTTTATCCTGTGTCCACAAAGAAAAAAAAAAGTTACAACAATTTCTAAGGATTTGTTTATAATTGCCATAGGGTTTTCACGACCATACATTTTATAACCTAGAGCTTTATCAAAGAGTAAAGCTTAAGCTTGATGATACCAGATCCATCTTGGATCTCAATCATTTTCAATTTGATAGGTTATTGAAATTACATGATTCTTAAAAGTTTTTTTTTCACTCAATACAGATGGGCTAAACAATTTCTTTTTTAGTTTCTGTCTCTTTTACATTGAATTTTTTCTTTCAATATTTTCGTCCTTGTTCAATGAAGATCTGAAAATGTTCTTCCACTCATGGTTAGTTTTCAATTCCAAAAATGCCATTAATTCACTATAAAGCTTAAAATATTCTGATTAATAGAATCTAGCTCGATAATCAGTACTTTTTTTCCGCATAAAAATTTTTTTTGTTCAGTTGGTAACACTGTTTATCAGTGACTTATTAAAAGATATATTTTCATTGAAATATGTAAGTAATATTTTGGTAAAATAAATTAAAAATAATTTATTTATTTTTTTCTCTTCTTCCTTGTGGGGTTATAACTAAGTATCAAGAATTCACAATGTGTTGAAATAAAAAATAAAAAAAAAAAAATATTAAATTTACGTCCTTATTCATTTTTATCCCCATTCTTTTTTTTTCTTTTCCTTTTTTGTCATTTGTATTCATTCTATAATACAATAATATAATTTCATTTTCAGCACACTCTTAACACCACATAAAAATTATATTTATTTTCTTTAATAAGACTTATTTTTTCTTTAGCAAAAAAAAAGAAAAACCAAAAAAAAAAAAAAATAGAATGTGTGAACTTTTAAAAATCAATTGCCTCTAGATTCGACTAAAATTGGTCATTTTACGTGACGTGAGTTTTTACTAATATTAATATTAGAAAAAAAAAAAGAAAACAAAACAGAAAAAAAAAATAAAAAATAAAATACACATTTGACCTAACAAAGTTTTGTTAAAATGTTTGCACTTGTTAGTAAAGTTTATTATAAAATTCATAGCACGAATTTTATTCTTTACTTTAACATAAAATATATACATACATCCAAAATTTTTTTTTTTTTTTGAAACAAATTTTCATGGTTTCAAGAAACATTAAATCGTTTAGTTTAATTATACACAGCATGTATGTATCTGTGGATGCTGAATCCAGTAAATGTACCGCATATATGCGATTATTATAAACGGTCAAAGTATTTGTAGTTTATTTAACATTTTAAGGTTATGTATTCTTCCTGTTTTGTATTAATTGAAAACGAAAAAAAAAATAAATAAAAAAATAAATAACGGAATTGGGAAATAAAATTAATTGCTCATTAACTTGAATTATGGTACTTTGGAAAGGAAAAAAAAAAAAAGGAAAGGACGCAAAAAAAAAAAAAATATGCTATATGTGTGTACAATATGTAATTTTGAATTGTTTTACGGTAATAAAATGTTATATTCGGATAGAAAAAATACGGTAAATAGCTACTTTTAAAATGATATATGGTATATTGTTTTTTAGGAAATTATATTACACTATTGCCTCAAATTGAGATTTCTTTTTTAATTATCCTTTTTATTTTCTTTTTCTTTTTTTTTTTTTTTCAAAATTGTACTTTAAGGACCTAATTGTGATAGAATAATTCAATCAAATAATACAAAAAATGGAACAATTCAAACACCCTTATTTCCAGCACCATATCCAATTCGATCATATTGCAGATATGAATTTCTTGGTAGAGGAAGAGAACGGATACAGGTTAATAAATTTTAAAGTGATTTTTTTATTTCAATTTTTTATGAATTTTCAATTTTATTTTTATTTTTTATTTTATTTTTTTTTTTCGAAAATTTAGATAAAATTTTTCGAATTCAGTTTACCATCTGATGGTGATTATAATTGTGAAAATGCTGATACATTACAAGTATTTCTACCGGTACGTGGACGTTATCAATCGATTGAGACATTATGCAGTGATACAATACCAAAACCGATAATGTCAAATGGACCACGTATGTTACTTGAATTTCGTGGACGTCATAGTGGTAAAGGAAATCGTGGATTTAAAGCTGAATATAAATTTTTAGAAAGTAAATGTTAAAAATTCATTCATGTATATTGAAACATGTAATAAAATATGGTTTTTTTGGTTTTATTATTTTATTTAGATTTTGGAATTATATCTGGAAAGCAACTAAATGATACAGAATGTTCATTTGTCTTTAATAGTACTGATGGAAGGAGTGGATGGTTTCATTCACCAAATTTTCCAGGCGCATATCCAAGAAATTTAGAATGTAATTATTATTTCTATGGGCAAACAAACGATAGAATTTTTATACGTTTTACATATTTTGATGTTGAAGGAATTTTTCCGTAAGTATTTTTTATTCCTTTTTATTTTTATTTTTATATTTACAGGGTAATTTGTAAAAACTGTACGTATTATGGTACATTTAGAAATTTATGTCAACTTAATGCGAAGATTTTTTGTTTTCAAACATTCAGTCTTCAAAGTTCGTTCTCACACAAGTTTTGCACTCGATCATGAGAACGCCTGATTGATGCAAATTCTGGATAATAGAATATTTTCTTGCAGGCGATCCCTGAAGTTTGCTGTTGTCAAAAACGTCAACTGTTTTAATGTCAAGAAAGACTACGAGTATATTATCACGCTCACGACTTTAGCTTTCTTTTTTAGACTTTTTTTTTTAAATTAAAAAAAAAAAACAATAACGGGGAAGGGTTTTGAAAAAAAAAATATATAATTAATATGAGTACATAATTAGTATGGAAATTTCATAATCCTAAAAATAATAGTGTAAATGATAGTTATGACTTCCAAAATTCAAATACAAATACAAAATCACATGAACATTAAACTGGAATAATGTGGAATGTTTAATTTGTGTGGAAACGTAACCTTATTTTTACTGAGCTACAAAACGAACATGATTTTTACGCTTTCCACTTTTTAAAAAATTTATAAAAAAATTTTTTTTAATCAAATAATGATTTTTCTTTTTATCAATTTTCAATTTTTTTTTTTTTTTTAAATTTTATAGTTGTGATGAAACAACTGCCAGCGATTATATAGAATTTTCAAATTTTATAACAGTTGATCGTAAATTTATGAAATTTTGTGGTAAACGTGAAGGTTTTACAATACGATCAGATGGACGTTTCTTTAGGATAACATTCCGTACAAATGATCGTTTTGATAAAACTGGATTTAGAGCATCATATGCATTTGAATTTGAACAGCCAACAACAGAAATTGTTTATATACAACAAATGGATTGCGCCATTATAAATAAAATAGGTAAAAAATTTAAAATATTGTACATATAAAAAAAAATCTACTCTCTATTAATTACTTTTTTTGTTGTTGTTGTTGTAATAAATGACATTTATTTTTTCTTGTTTTATAGTTTTTTTTTTTTGTTTTTATTTTTTATGAAATTGAATGCCAAATAAATAACCATAATTATTTACAACTACATTTTATATTTATTATTTATCATGACATATTTTATAATTCACAGATTATCGAATTATCAGTGTTCTGTGTGTGATTATGCATCTATTTAGTGGAATCAATATTATATTATAGTTATGAATGTTTTCAATTTTTATGTTATATTTATGAAAAAAAAATAAATAAATAAATAAATAAATAAAATCAAAAACAATAACAAAAAACAAAAAAAAAAAAAAAAAATGAAGAAGAAAGATAAAAAAAAAAAAATTAAAATAGGGTTTAATGTTCATTTTTTTTTTGTTTTTATATAAAAAAAAAATAAATAAATATTACAGAAAATGATGCACATTATAATAAATTTTTAATGTGTACAGATAAAATACAAAAAAAAAAAAAAAAAAACGAAAAATAATAATTTATAAAAATTAATAAACAAAAGAGAATATAAATTTGTTTTTTTTTTTATTTTTTTTTTATTACTTTTAATATGCAATTTTATAGCCTGTTGTTTTTTTTTTTGTAATGGTTAAATTGTAGATGTAACCACCTTGTGGGTGTGTAAGAGACCGAAGCTTATATAGCACTTAATGAAATACACTTTTTTTTTTTTTTTTTTTTTTTTTGTGAGCGTTTATTTTCACACAATAATACAAAATATTTAAATAGATTGAGAATGAGGTTGTCTTTATAAAATATTACAAAATGTGTTCTATATTCATTGAGAAATAAATAATAAAATGAGTTGAGATTGTTTTAAAAAAAAATATAAATAAATAAATAATTAAGTAGATACGAGTATGTATACTACAATAATATTAGGGGTACCATTAAGTAACGTCATTTCTAGGGATTATATACTTTTTAGTTTTGATTTGTTATTCTTATAGAGTTGCTGTTGCATTTATGCCTTTCTAATTCTGTTCTGGATTTTTTTTAAAGGGTGTTAAGTATCCTTTACGAGATGATTAACGGTAAGAAGAATCTCGTATTGCTGTGAATATCAATGCAATTAATCCAATTCATTGTTTAGACCTTTACAAGTACCAAAGATGGTTTAACAGAACAGAAGAATTAATCGTACAGTTTAATTTAATGAAGACACCTTGATTTCATACAAGAAGATCCTTGATTAATAGTTCAAAAAGGGATGAAGACAGATTGTGACAGTGACAATGATGAGAACAGATTGCAAGAGCCACGATTGCAAGTTCATGACTGTTTAGTCTTCTTAAAGGATTAAACTTAAATAGAGAATTGAAAAAAAAAAACAAAAAATTAGAAAAGAATAAAAAAAATCATGTTTCATTACATAAAATGTTGTGTAAAGAAATTTAACTTGTAAAGTATAATTTTCAAGTTTTAAAATTTTTTTTTCGGTAAGAGAAAATTCAAACTTAATACACATTTTTAATTGCTTAAGATTTAAATAGATAGAGAACATAGAATTACAAAAAGTTTTCTTGATGTTTATCAGAACTTTGTTTATTGAATCAAATAAACAAGTCTCGTAGTTTAATAAAATAACAAACTAACGATTGATACACAAAAATTTTCATTCTAATGATATATCTAAACACTTACACTCACATATACACATACGTTTTCTTTACTGAATTTTGTTTTCGTTAAGGATTTATTTATTTTTTTTTGAAAAAAGGTTTAATTCGTTATTTTTGTTTTTATTATACATATTTATTTTTTGATATATTTTCTACTTTTACTATATATAATTTTAAACATATACGAATATAATTTACACATACATACATACGTGTATATATCCTTTTAAAATATGTATAATGTACTGTACGTAAATATAATATATAATTTACGTTCGAATAATTCTTCAAAGTAGAAAATGTAAACAGAAGTTCTAAGGACAGGATATAAGAAAACTTTAATAGTAAATACGTTACTTATTATATAAGGAAGGTTTACATATACTATATGTAATATAATTATATAAACACATGTATGTATTGAGAGTATATATATGTATATTGTATAAATATATATTATATTGGGATTTTGTTATAACTAATTTTGATAAGAACAGAATTTGTGAGGTGTTAAACCCAAAATAATTTGATGATATTGAATAAGCCCTCGGATTAATACGATGTAATTATGTAGAATAAAATAAACCAAAAGGTTGAGTAGAGTATATATGTACATACATATAATATTAAATATAAACACACAAAATATAAAATCTATATACCATATATGGATTCGTATGTAATATATGAAAGTGAAAATAAATATACCCTTTAAACTTCTTCCAAAAAAAAAAAGAAAAAAAAATTAAAGGATCCCTGTCGGAATTTAATTGGTTCCACTGAAATTATGCGTAAATTACTATTTAAATTACTCTCTTCCATTGAGTACGGAAGTAGAAATTTAATAATAAAAATGCAGTAAATTGACAGTAAAATTCGTTTAATAAAAAAATTCTTGTGTTATCTGTGTGTAAAAGTTTGTATAATCATGGTTCGTCTAGTATACAAAGTAGTAACCAATTTTTATTTCAAAATTATTAGATTTTTAATTAGAAAAAAAAAGTATGTATTCTAAAAATTTCTTACTGGGATTCTATATAAAGTACAGTATACTATCATGTATATTGGTATCAAGGATATTGGTACTTGTTAATATAATTGATTTACCAAGAAGTATGTTCAACCACAAGGTAAATTAATTTTTAGGTAAAATAAGAAAAAAACACAACAAAAATTTGTTAAAATTGATTCTTTTTATCTGTTAAAATTATTGCAACATTGAATTATTATTTTTTATTATATTTTTTTTTTTTGTATTTATTTCTCAAAGAAAATTAAAAAAAAACACAAACAAAAAGATAGAAAAACGAAAAAAAGAAAAACGAAAAATGAACAACTTATTAAATGCAGATAAACCTGTCAACGTCGTTAAAAATTTCTATTACATTAATCACATTTTCTAAATAGAAAATTTTCAAAGATTTTCCTTTATATACTCGTATGTGTAAGGTAAAAACAAAAGCTCAATTTTTTTTTTATACATATATTTTTGTTTTGTTTTGAAGAGATTTTAGATACAACAATAACAACAAAACAATAACAAAGAATAATAAAGCACATATAAGTTCATGTTTTGATTATGAATCCAATGTTCGTGTTTATTGTGTATAAAGATACAAGAAACAAAAAACAATAAAAAAAAAAAATGGTATTTACTTAATAAATAAACTGGAAGAATAAAGATTTCATCGTTATTTTTCTCCATTTTTTTGTTGTTGTTGTTCTGTTATAATAGTAATGGCAGGAAAAAAAAAAAATGTTAATGGAATTTGATAGCTAAATATTGTTTTTTTTTTCAGTATTTTTTTTTTTTCTGGAATCCATTTTTTTGAATACAAAAAAGAAAACACATTACTAAAATAATTTCGATTTTTTATTTAAAAAAAAAAATTAAAAAAAAAAACAAGTAATAGGTAGCAGTATTATAAAATGCAGATAAGGACATCATTATAAGGTAATTATGTATTATTATTTTTTTTTATTTTATTAAATTTGAATATTTCGATTAAAATTAAACTGCTTTTCAGTAGATTATATCAAATAGAAAAAAAGGGGGTAGTACCATATTATAATTTAAATTCAAATTTTTTTTTTAGAACAATTTCATAAAATTTCATGTTTTTCAACAACAAAAGAAAACATGAAAAACATTTTGTGAAAATGGCAATAATTAAACTACATAAAAAAAAAAAAAACAAAAAATGTGAACGAACAAAAAAAATGAAATTTCTAATTTATAATCCATGGCAAGCAGCTTAATGAGATTTAAAGCTCCAAAAATGTGTTGTAAAATATGAAAAAAAAATATGTTTGTTTTTTTTTTTTTTTTTTTTTTATTTTGCTAATGGGGTTTTCACTTGTCTTCCACATAAATAACAAATGATTTTAATGACCCATAGTAGACAAACATAAAATTATTTTCTTTTTTTTTTTTTGAAGAACAAAAAAAAAAAAAACTAAAAAACTAAATGAATAGTTTAGAAAATTTCCAAAAATTTCATTTGTGTACTAGGGTTTTGTATGTTCTTAATATGTATGTAGCTAATTGAATGTGTGTGTACATACATATATAATTTATATACCTTTTCAAGTATAAAAATTACCAAGCGTATAATTCACTTTAATCGCCTTAATTATACACCTAAGTATTTTAAACAAAGTTTCCACAAAAAACAAAAAACAAAAAAAACAAAAAAAGGAAAAAAAAAATTCCTTTTTCTTTTTTGGAACATAACTTTTCACACGGTAATGTCCTGTTATTAATCTTATTGTCGTTTTCAACATGATTTTTGTAATTTGTTTTTTTTTTTTTTTTGTATCCTGAAAACATGGCTTCTAGATAACAAAAGGTAAGTGAAATAATCATTTTTGACATTTTATTTTCGTTTTTTTTTTTAAGGAAATTTTTTACAATAATTGAAAATTATCATGTTAACTAGATTTCTTTTATTTATTTAAGAAAATTCAATATTCATCATTTCTTTCTTTTTTTTCCATGACACTGTTCTTTTATCTTTCTCTTCTCTGGTATAAGCGTGTAATATGCATTTACATAGCATGTAAAACGAGGACACCAGCTTCAATGTATTGGCTATCTTGTCGTGTATGAAAAAAAAACACGATAAAATTATTAAGTTTTCTACGAAAACAGAATTTCGTAATTTTTGAAAGAATTTCACGTGAGATAAATTTTGTTTTCATTCTGAATTCCTGAGTATCCATGTATAGAATTTAAGGAGAGCACCTGTATTTCAAAATCTAGAGATTTTTCTTATGCTAGAAAAATTTTTTGAGTACATAAATTTACTGATTGATTTCAAAATTCATTCTGGATGAAAATAATAACGGATATCCTGTATATGACAAACAAATATGTAGTCCAAGGAACTCAAGTAACTTGATTCAAGCCGATGATCCATTCCCGAAAAGTGAGGCAATTTACTAATATATTGGGAATGTCGCTGCTTCATTATCCTAGTAATGATTTTTTTTTTTTTCAAGATGAATAAAGATTTTAAATCCTTAAATTAATCTTCTTATTTATTTATGAGTAGGCCTGTATCAGAATTATTATCTTTAAAAAATTTACTTTAAATTCATATGTGGTAACTTGTTCTTTTAATTTTAAAGTATTAAACTTATCGCACTTTCATACCTTTAAAAATTGAACTCATTTTTCATAGAAATTGATAAAAAAATCTAGGAAACATCGAAAACATATTTTCATAAAAATTAAAATTTTTATTCATATAAATCTCACTTATGAATTTTTAAAATTCGACTAGTAGTGGATACATGTTATGATTACGTTATGGTTAACAGATTTTTTTTATTTTTATTCCTTTTAATTTACCTTATCATTGATATTAAAAATCAATGAAATTGATATACATGTGAAATATATGTGTTATCGAATTAATCCTTTTTTTTTTTTTAGTATTTTGGATTGTACTACTCTCATGCATTACACTTTCCAAACCTATGAATATTAATTTAACACACACACATATTAAATTTCATGTTTTTCCAAAAAAAAAAAAAAATAATTAAATTTTCGAAAATAAATTAAAAAAAAAAAAATTAAAAGAAAAAAAATATAGGAAAGTTTTAATCAAAATAAAGGCGGCTATAAATTTATTTTTCCAAGAAAAAAAAAAAATAACAACAAAAATTTGGAATTGTAAATCAGAGTCTAATTTTTTGCGTAATTCCTTTGAATTAAAAAACACAAAAACAAAAAAAAAAAAACAAAAAGGATCCTAGAAGTAAATTTACTACTGAATTAATAGAGGAAAGAGAAAAAAGATTAAAAAAAAAATAAAGATATTTTCATTTATTATTTAAATAAAGCTTTAATGGACTTTCTTTCTTAATATTTCTTCATTACATGGGAAAAAAATAAATAAATTTTTTTTTGTTTTTGGCAATTAAAAATTTTTAATAACTTTTATATTAAAAAATTTTCTCTTTCTTCTTTTTTTGTTGTTGTTGCCTAATAATAAAAGTGAAAGTACCAAAAGAAAAAAAAAAAACGAAGAAAAGAAAAAAGTGGTGAACAGAATAAAAACAAAAGAAGAAATAAAAAATGGTTTATCGATTAAACCACAACAAAAGGAAATATACTATAAAAGGATATAAAAAAAAAAATGTACCTCATTTAAAGTAAAAGAATCTTTTGTACATACAATATATACTAATAAAAATATGTATGAAAACTTAGAAAAAGAGAAATGGCCTAAAATTACTTTTAGAATTTAATTAAAAACTCAGATTGTAAAACATGTAATAAATTTTTACCACAAATTTCATTCTCGATTCTCCTATCGTTTTGCTTTTGTTTTTTTTTTTTTGGTGCCTTTTTTTTATATTTTTTTATTATTTAAAATGGAAAAGAAAAGGTTATGAAGACAATTATCTTAAGGTTCTGGTATATATGTATATTTTATTTTTTTTTGTTTTAGTTTTTTAAAAGGAATTTTATTTTTGTTTTTACGATTACATAGAAAAAGAAATTCCTTCTTCTGTTTTATTTTTATTATTTTTTTTTTTTGATAAGATACGAAAAAAAAAGTAAATAAAAAGATATTTTTCAAAAGGGGAGAGAGAAGGCTTATGGAATTAATGTTAAACAAGAAGAAAGAGTAGAACAGAAAAAAAATAATATGATAATAAAGAAATGGAGTAAAAATCTAGAAAGTAAAACAAAAAAAAAGTAAATGAGTAAAATAATTTGGGTTCACCAAAAAAAAAAAAATGTTGAAAGTGGTAAAAAAAAAAGAAAGAAAATAAAAGAAATGGCATTTTACTTTTATTTATTCTATTCTATAAAATTGTTTGAGAGTATATATTTTTTTGTTTTTTTTTTTGTTTGTTTTATACCACTTTATTTCTACTTCTTTGTCTTATTTTTCTCTCTAGTTATATTTATTAACAAATAAAGAATAAAAGTAGATATTTTTTAATTCAAAATATCTTTCAATCTTCTTTTTTTTTTTGTTTTTTTTTTTGTTTTTTTGTTTTTTGCTGTACAGTGGAACTTACAATCAGTGAAAATAATATAATTATACAGTACGAATATAAAGTTATCAAATTAATTTGAAAAGATTAGGAAATAGCTTTTTTTTTTTAGTTGTTGTATTCTAGCAAAGTACCTCTATTTCGATATATTTTTGTACGTACATATCTAGATATATTAAGATAAATTTGTATAGATACTATAAGGCTTCATAAGAAAAAAAAAATTGTCTTTTGAAAATGGTTTTTTTTTTCTGTTTTGTACAATAAAAAAAAGAAATATAGTAAATGTAAAGTACAAATATTTGTACCTGGATACTGGAGTTTAATAGAAATGATTCCAATAAAATTTAATTTTGAAAATTATTATTTTATTCATTTCGAATTCTTAAAAGATACACTTACAGGTATAATATGTATATGCAACAGCATATAAATGTTCATATCTATATAATTATATTGAAAGTTAATAAAAGTGAAATAAAACCAATCAAAATTATCTGTTTTTTTTTTTTATATATGATGCGTAAATTATTTTCTGTTTAACATTATTACTTCATATTATTGAGATTTTCGATATATACATTTATGTATATTTATTTTTGTTGTTGTTATTTTATGCTTGTTATAAAATTTTATTACTTACTGTTCAGTTTCTCTTCTATTTTTTTTTTTTATTCATCAAACACGATCAAAACATAAATATTCTGAAATTTCTATGCTTTTATTTTTTATTTTTTGCCTTGTCATAGCAACGTATACAACCGAACAACATTAAAATTCTCATCACATTTTCTTGAAAATGATATTAAAATTTGCTGTTTTTTTCTTTGTGAATCAAATATTATATAAATTTACAAGGTGTTCATTAAATTTTTTGTATACAAATTGAAATTGATAAAATGTGAAGTAAAGTAAAAATAAAAAAAAAGACGCAATGCTAAAATCAATTAGTACCAATTTTAATAGCCAAAAATGCAATTAAATTATAAGACCAATATTTTGTTCAAAAAAGTCATCAACAAAATGTGACGGACACTGACGGAAATTCTGGAAAGATTTTATATAACTTTTCTGTGGAATTGTTTTTAAATTAAAACTTAGTCTCAGTGAGTATTGATGATTTGTTCTTCAAAAAAATTTTATTTGTATATAATTCGCAGTTGTAATTAATAAGGGTTTATATAATTAATTTATATTCTTTTGGATTGTGGTCTGCGGAATATGGGTGGATTGAATAGGATAGGGCCCTGAAATCTCTTATTACGATGGAAAGAAAAAAAAAGATTTTCAAAGTTATAGAGTCGCCGGTTCGGAGTAAGTCTTATTGGTAATAGAGTGAAAAAAATTAGTTGTCTACTCAAATTATGAGTTTTTTCTTTCTGAAACTGTATTTTACGGAAAATATTGCTTCTTACCCTCTAATCCAACATTTTACTTCTGTATAATGTCCGATCCGTAGCAATGATTTTTCAATTACTCTCGATTTTTAGCTTTAATGAGCTTCGAAATTGAATTCTAGTCGGTCGTGAAATGCATTTTAGTATTTTGGCTTTTTAAATTTACTCTTTTAGTAATTAAATTTCAATTCATGAAAAGTTATATTTATTCTCCCAATTAATCCTTGTAATTTTAATCTTTTAAATTTTATTTTCTTAGTTGTGAGACTTTGTGAGTTGATTTGATTAAATTGAAAACGTTTGCAATTTAAATGTAATTTCTATTTAAAATTAAATTTAAATTTATTTCCTTTTTTGGACATTTCAGGAAAATTGAAATTTATTTCAAAAATTTCTATCAGTGTGTATTTCTACATATTTATATCTTTTAATTTGTTATCGAAACATAAATTAACAAAACTTATGTCTTATTAATTATTGCAGTATAAATTTCTAATTATTAAATTATACATAAATCTAAAAACATATAAGTATAACTCGTATACACATATGTACATATGTACATACTTTCTATATTGAATACAAGAGAGAATTATAATTCTATTTCATAAAAGTAAATCAAACATTTTATCATTATTTTCATCTTTTTCATTTTGAGAAATGTACTCGTACATGTCATAACAAAAAGTTCTAACATTATTGTTAGTTAAAGAACACATTCATATTTCTTATTATTATTATTATTATTTTTTTTTTGTTGCTTTATTTCTTTTTTCTGTGATTTTTATTAATAAAATGATTTATATTCTTAAAGTTTTGGAAGCTTCATATTGCATAATTCATATTTATTCTTTTTTTTTTCTTTATTGAAAAAAAAAAATAAAGTTATGATTATCACTCTTTTATGACAAGAAAAATATTTGAAAATTGATTCTGTCTTGAATTTATCTTATTTTTTTTTCCTGTTTAATTCAATCAGAACTTTTAGTCTTGTATTGATTTTTAGATGAAATTTGAACAAAAAAAAAAAAAAAAAATTACCCTGTACGCCTGTTATATAACAAATCATTAATTTTTATATATACCTAAATATTTTCTATAGTGCGAAAGATGTGAAAGATTCTCGAAAAATGAAGTTCACGAATCAAGAACGTATAGTAGAGTAGATAAATATGTAATAAATTTTAGAATCTTTCAATTGAATCTTTGTTTTTTTTTTTTATTTTATTATGAAATATTAACACAAAATTGTTTTTGTTGTTGTTTTTATATTCTTTGAAATAAAATATTTTTGATGTCTCTATTCACAAAATAATAAATATTACAAAATACGTAATTTTTAAATGAGAACAAAGAAGTATCTATTTGTTTATATTTTTTTTTTTAAATCAAAGAAGAAGAATTCTAATAAAATTATAATTAATTTTTTAATTAATTTAATTTTTCTATTTTAAATTGTCTCGAAGGAGATAACAAGCCATAAAGGTTTAAAAATAGGATTTTCTTGGCTTCAAGAATAATTTTTTTTATTAAAATTACTATGGAAGGATGTTTGATAAGATGATAGAAAATTTATGATGAAAATTCTTTCACAGCAAAGTTCTTTCTCTCTTTTTTCTTGTTCTTGCCTTACCCCATCTCCTTCGACAGAGACAAGATAACTTCACGTTTCAGGGATTTTCTTTCCAGAGAAAATTTCTTGACCCATTTCGCACCTACTTAATTCGTAGTTTTATTAGTCAATTTCATCGAGTCAATTTGTATCACGATCTGGAGCTTATCTTATTTTTCCTTGTCTTGTTTGCCAGCCTGTGAGTTTTGGTCAAGAAATTCACACTGATACAGGCCTTTTTTAAAATCTAAAAATATTCTGTTGGAATTTAAAGTTATTTTGTTACAAAAATATTCCGTATTTTTTTTTTTTTTTTAAATCAAGAAAATATTTGTTGTGAATTTTCCTGTTTGTTTCAGGAATTAATTAAAAATATTTTTAAATAATTTTAACGAGTAAATACGAGTATGTAAATAGAAAATAATGCATTTGAAAATTCCTTTTATTTTAACGAATTTTCATTGAAAAATTGTACAATTTGCAACATTCATACAAAATACATAATTTCTAAACAAATATTCGATGTATTAAATAATATTTCTTTTCAGAATTGTTTTAGCTTTTTTTTTAAAATTTTTTCTCTATTCATTCAAAATAAAATTGTAAACGATGAAAATTTAGTTAAAATTATAATGAAAAGCGTTTTTTGTGAAGAAGGATAAGAAAAATGAACAATTATAGAAGAACTCTCTTTGTATGAAAATACCTTTTTATTTTTTTCTCTACATTTTAACTTAATTTTTTTGTTTTTTTCTAGAAAAATCTAATTTGTTGAAATAAGGATTGAAAATAATTTATGTTCTTTTCAGACAAAAATGTAAATTAGTTAAAATTTTCAGATGTTATACTTTTTATGATTATACGAAATAAATTTTATATGCTATGCATATCGTCGACAAGGATAATGACCAGCGTTTAACAAAATTTGTGAACACATAAATTCCTAAAGGATATTTTATGTAACATCTACGCGAATGTACATATTTGCTTCTGTCAACAATGTTGTTTTTGTTGTTGTAATGGTACATGATTTTCTCATTTTTTTGGTTTCTCTTTTCCTTTTTTGGTTTTTTTACTTTCTTTTCTAAATGACACGATGACATGTTAAAATTTCATATGTCACGTTTTAATATTGATGTCTTTTACTTTGTGTGACAATAAAAATCGTTTGTCGTACAAAGTAATTAACGTTCTAATATATAATATAGGACAATGGTTAAAGTAAAATTTCAAATATGTCAAAAGTATGTTCCATTATCCTTTTTTTGAATTTTTTTTTGAAAACTTTGAGTATGTATTCAAATAAAATGCAATTTATCATTATTAATTTAAAGTTTAGAAAGTGATTTTATAAGGAGAGTATTTTATACATTTTTTGAATTTAATAATTTGTAAATTTCTAGAATTTTCATAAAAAATAGAGCAAAAAAGGATGAAAATATTGTATGTATTTATTCGAATCTTTCTCTGTTAAGTAGCTAAATTTTTGATCTTATCGACCACAAAAAAAGCGTTTCATTGCTGAACAAAATATAAAATACTAGGGAGCATCAAAAGTATACTTTGAATGATGTGAATTTGTCACTCACAGCTCGTGTCTTAGTCATATGTGGGTGCTTTATATATGTCAATAATATCTAATATGTATTTGTGTTTTTGTCTTGAAGTTCAACGAACTCCGAATAAAATAATCAAAAAATGTGGCAGCCTTTTTATTGAAATTTGTCATTGTCATTTCATTTGAACACAATTGTTTTAAAAGCATTACCCACTTTCTTTTGATAAACGTTAAAATAGGGTGAAACACTGGATTATCATTAAATTAAGATGAATTTTCCAAAAAAAAAAAAAAATATTTAAATTTCACTTCAATTATTCATAGATTATTATTAAATTTTCAAAAAAAAAATTTTTCAAAGTAATTTTTTTTATGATTCACAAAAAATTCCAATATGATTTTTGTAACGAACGAGTTAAAAACAAAAACAAAGGCAAAAAAAAGAAGATACTTTTGAAATTTCAATTAAATATAAAGCATTGTCGTTACAAAGCAATATTACCGACAAAAAAAAAAAAAAACTTTTGTTTTTGTTTCAAAACATGTAAATAGGAGCTTTTTAAATATAAAATGCTCTCTCTTTTTAATTTTCAAAATACAATTTCATTGTAAAAATAAAAACTCATTGAAACTGGCAAAAAAAAAAAACAACGTATTTTCAGATATTGTGTGTCACAAAATTAATTTATAAGAAACATGAACAAATAAAAACAAAAAAAAGTGCATTTTCTATTAAATTCATTTCATCATTTCTTCATTTTTTTTTTTTACTACAGGATAAATTTATAATTTTATTTTATTTCCTTGTAAAAGTAAAAATAAATTAACCTAGATTTTTTTTTTCTTCGTATTTTTTTTTTTTAAGACAAAAAACGAAATAGAAAAGTATTCTACTATATACATATAAAAAGAAAATCTATATTTTGATATAAAAAAAAAAAAATAGAAATTCTACTTTTATTTATTTTTTTATTTTATAAGTATTTTATTTTAAATATTATAAGAAATAAAACTTTTTCATTTTATATGACGAAAAAGTTTCCTTTTAACACAGAAAAACTTTATATATTCGGATTTCTTTTTATTTTTTTCTACTCTTATTACTCAAAAAAAAAATAAAGAAAAAAAAGTTGATCTAATTTATAAAACATAAAAAATGTTTTATCAAGAATATATATATTTCTTGAACGTATCATCCTTAATGGAACAGCCAAATAAATCTAGTTATCAGAAAAAAAAAAAATATATATACACAAACCTTACATAATAATCGAATAAAAAAAAAGAAGAAGAGATTTTCAATTTCGTTTTTTTTTTTTTTTTAATATCTTTTATGTCAATATAAAGTTGTACTTTTCAGATTTAAATATATTTTTTTGAATTTATTGAAAATATTTACAATGAATTTCACAAAAAACAAATAAAAAAATAAGAAAATATTTTATGAGTGCTGCACTACTGACTGGCATGAAATACAATTATATAGAAAGGATTAATTTAAAAAAAAATTCGCATAAATTTAAAGAGAAAACAAGATGCCAAAATATTTTCTTTTTTACCATCTAAAGACTTACCTATAAGATACAAAACAACAAGTGTATTTTTTATTTTTTAAGTTGAATTACAAATTTCAACGTAAGGATATTTTTTTTTTACTTGCACAATCTTTAATAAAAATTAAAGTGCATTTCATATTTTGAAAGTACGATTAATGAAGAACTGATCAAATTTTATTGTATGCCCAGAATGTAACTGCAGAACTTTAGATAGAAATTATACGTCCTAAAAATTTTGTTGGCACTCAAAAGTAAAAGAATGAAATTAGTTTCAATAAGAAAAAAGAAGGATTGTACATATTTCTGGTTGTTTACTTCAATAATATCACCAACTGGCAACTGCTTATATCCTTATAAATTAAATTTTTGTCCTTACATTAAAGAAGTGTCTGTAAAAGTTCTAGCACAATGTGGATAGTGGGACAACAATTATAAAGAAAAACGAATATTGAATGTTGTACAAATTCCACAACAATACTAGCAATGTGGAGTGGAGTTATATTTTCCACAATTTGTCATATTATTTTCCACTGAATGATATTATTTTTCCATCTTATGCTCTTTCACTATCTTCGATTTTTATTAATTTTTTTTTAAATATTTCTCTTCTAAAGTTAAAGTTTGTTCTATGAATTTGATGACTATTTCTACATTTCAGTTCAATTTACGATCAGTCAAATCTGTCAAAGCTCAATTGCAATTATAAATTAGTCATTTAAAAAACTAGCTATATCGGTAAAAATGGTATTGAAAGCATTTGACTGAAGAGAATAACAGAAACTTAACGTGTATAATATTACATTTGAATCCTTTAAGAAAATATATTGAATCTTTGAGACATTCGCGCGTTCTGAAAAAGAATAAAATTGATTTTTTTGGGTAAAAGTAGCTATACCCCCACTCTTTAATAATCTGAAAAATGTCAAAAAATTGTCCATTACATAAGAATAATGATATAATTTTTGTCCATACAATAACAACTTTGACAATATTGTTGAATATTTATCATTTGGTAAATTCAATGTTAAAATACATTCATAGAAAATTCATTTAAACCGCTATACACCATTTAAAATGTCTAAATATCTAAAATTTCTAAATAATAATAATGTGTATTTGTATACATAACAGTTTTTATCCATTCTTTATAATATATTATCAAGCAACACACATTATCCCTATATTTCTATAAAACTTACAAAATATTCAAATAATTTATTGTATGAAAAAGTATTTCATTTCAATTTTCCTACAATATTCAATTCAAAATTGATTACAATATTGTATTCAATTCAAATCATATAAACATCCACAAAAAAAAAAAAAAAAAAAAAACTTATCTAAATTTTATGAATAGATTGTTTATGAAACTTTTCATAACAAAATTATACATTGAATGTACATACATATATATGTATGTACGATTATATATATACGCAATACACATTGGGGTTATGTATTATCCTAACTACTTGAATATCTGCTTGATAAGTCATTTATTTTCTACTTACCATTTAGTAAATTGTAATTATATTTTAATGTGAAAAGTTTATATGATGTTTATGAGCGTAAAAGAAAATGTATGTACGTATGTATACGTATACATGCATGAATATGTACATACATGATATTTTGGGTTCTATCAAATTTTTGACAGATTCTTGTTGAACAACGTAAGACTATTAAGAGAAAAAAACAAGCGAGGTTGAGATATGAAATTTTAGGGATGTAGAAAACATGTATGGACAATTATTTTGTTTGAACTTTTATTGCTTATTAAAAATATGAAAGACATAAAGATGGAAGTTTGTTTTAAAGTTCAATATGAGTCAAAAAAAAAAAAAAAAAAATGCTTTAACATAGAGCATTTGAATTTCAATAGATAGACTATTGTATTATATGAAAAATTGTATTTGGATCGTAAAACATATTCAAATACCTTGGAATACTTGTCACAAAAATATTTCATAAATCAATACCTTTGCGATAACGTTGAAGTGGTTCTAAAGAGGTTGTTGTTCCTTCCTTATCAATAAGCTTTGGAATGTAAAAAAAATTGAAGTAGAATACCACCTACTATTTTTTTGTTTTATATAAGTTTTTATCAATTTTTTCAAAATACGTCATTGTTTTTTTTTTTTTTCACATTTTCTATTAAGATTTGAAAAATATTGTGGAAAGTTCATAAAACAGCCTTTTCTTTTAAAAGTGTGCTATAATATGTATAAGAGTTTTAGCATTTTTAGCGAATTTTAAAAGTTATATCTATAAAATTAAGAGTTGTGCAATCGAATACTTTTTTAGTTCGGACTCAGAAGGTCCTGAGTTTTCATAATCCATTACTAAATCCATTTTTTTTTTCGACTGATTTTGAAAAAAATGCAAGGGGTTTTTGTCGATTTTTCGGTTCAAACATTTTTTTTTCTCTAGAAATAAGTTTAATGAGTGTTCTTATTATAGAATCGAATTTCAATGAAGGAAGTGATCTCAGAATAAATTGCAGGATCTCTACTTTCTGTCATGTCTAACTTTTAAAAAATGACTTAAAATCTTCTTTGTACGATAAAAAAAATAATTTTCATGATTTTCAAAATTTTTCGGTAAATTATCTTTCATTATTTTCTAATCAAAAACTAAAAGCAAGGCTTTAAAAGTGCCGGAAAACATATTTCCAGTGAATGTTTAACAGTGCCAAAAATAAAAATTACATTTCAGTCTCAGTTGATTTAGACATTTAGTCATCATGTTTAAATAACGATACACACCTACTACATCTTTAATTTTTTCTTTCTGCATTCAAATTTATTAAAATTTTCTGAAATATGAAACTGCCACTGGAGAATAAAAAAAAAAAAAAAAAAACACAAGGATCCTCTTTTTTTATAGCAGTTTATTTATATGAGAATACCATTGTGTCCTAACATATCACACAACAGCCTAGACGATGAAAATATTGTTTTTATTCTTCATTATTATTTTATTTTTTTTATTTTTCCTTATTTTGAAATTATTATTATTATTATTATTATTTTTTTTTTTGTGTTAAATATGATGACCATACATATTTTTTTGTTATTATTGTTGTTGTTGTCTATTAATATTTTCATTTTTTCTTCTCTTTAGTATTATTTCATTGTTTTGTTGTGTTATATATAACGCGAACGTTTCGGTTATGATGACAAACTAAGCAGATTTTTCAAAATCATTTCCTTTAAGAATTTTACGATAGTTATGTATGTATGTATGTGTATATGTATGTATATATATTGTATGTATGTGTTGTATTTTTTCTACAAATCAAGTGAAAAAGCTTATGAAATATTACACAGAAAAGGATCCGATGGCAAAAAAAAAAAAAAAATATATAAATTTATCGCAACAAGTTTAGAAGTTTAATTTTCATTTTGCCTTCAGGATATTTATTTTATATGATGTTTTTTCTAGTTTTTTTTTTTTTTTTTTTACTTTCTTCTGTTTATTCTTGTTTTCTTTTTTCTTTTTTTTTTCATTTTTAAATCCTATTATTCTTTTTCTTGTCATTATTATTTGCTTTCGGATGAAAGCATACATACTACATATAATATTATATAATAATTTGTAATGTTTTTGAACAAAACTTTTGTATGTATATTATATCTTCGAAGTTTTATTTTTCTCTATTTTTTTTTTTATTTTTTTTTATTTTTGTCATCGAGTATTAATTTTTGTTTAAAACTTCATTTTAGTTGTTTTTTTTATAGATTTTTTATTCTATAGTTATGGTATTTGTACATATATTGGTCATATTGTAAATATGTATTAAAATAAACATACATATGTATATATTTATTACTTTCATTATTTTGTGTATTACTATTTTTATTGAATGAATTTTATAACTTTAGCAAAATTTAATTGCATAAGGTGATCTGAAAAAAACAAAAACAAAATTTCAACAAAGCAAAATTTTATTTAAATATTTTTCTAGATGAATTTTATGTTTTTTTTTTTAAATTCTACAATAAGTAAAACAGAATTTATAGTGTAATTTATTAAAAGTAATAAAATTGAATGAATTATTCAGTTTGTTTACGTAATTAAGGAGTTCATTTTAAAAAGTCGGAAGTCATAAAAAAATTGTAATAGTTTCCTTTTTCAATGAAAATTTTTTATTTAATTTTTATTAACTTGTTTAGACGGTTATTTACTTTTTTTTTTTGTGAAAAAATTAATATTTCTTCCGAAACCTTAGTCATTCACATTTAATATGTTTTCTGAAACTGAACAAAAAAAAAAAAAGGTTAGTGAAGGAAAAAGATGAGAAGTTTATTTTATATTGAAATAATATGTAGTTCTTTAGTTGCTATTAAAACGCTTGAAGTCGCATAGTTTGCATGAGAGATAAATTTAAAATTAAATTTGTTTAATTTAGCTTCTTGTGATTTCTTGAATAAGTGGACTTGAAGTCAAAACGAAGAGATATGGGTGACTTAGTTCTTCTCTATACCTCTCTTTAGCATGCATGTTCAAGCCAACAATTCTCGTCGCTAAATTCGTTGATAGAGAACGAATTTATTCGTATGATAGGACTGATTTTTGTGTAGTTGCTTATAACCAGTATGCAAAGCTACCAAATATTTAATTTCCATGCTGAGTAAACTTGGGCAGATTTTAACCTCCAAAACCTCGAATTTCAAAAATCACTTTGACCACTAATTTTTCTTCCTTAATTAAATTGTTTTGTTCTGCTTAATAAAAATGTATTTGAGTCAAAATTTAAACATTAGGATGTTATTTCTAAAATCGATATATAGACGCTTTAGAAAAAAAAAAATTTCCTCTTCAGAATGGCAATTTTGAAAATATGATTCTCAATTAAAAGTTCTCTGATACAAAGACCCTATTAAAAATACAATATTCTGTTAAACTACTTTTCATGTAGAAAAATCTCCATGATAACGGTTTAATATGACAGACTATGTGTTGTTAAAGTTTTATCAGTCAAAAAGTCAAAAACTTAGACATTTAATGAAAATATTGAAATTTGTAATGATGTGAATTTTATTTTATTTTAGATTTTTTTTTTTCTACAAATAAATTTTCTTATTATTGCATAACGTAATTGAATGACTTTTATCTGTTATTATCAAGTTATTTACAATGATTGAGAAAAGTTTAGAAAATAAAGTTAAAATTTTAGTTTATTTAGTTTTTACTATTTTCAATATAATTTTATATGAGATATACGTGTATACTATGTATGATGTGTGTGTGTGTGTGTGTGTGTGTGTACCTATATATTCAATATATTATGAAAAAGGAAAAGTGAAATAAATGCAATTTTCAAAGTTTTATGAAAAAAAAAAAAAAAAAAATTCGTTTAAAGTTTCAAAAAGTTTAGTTTTTTAAATTCTTTCACGTGTACATAATTTCTCTACCATGGGCGTAAGTTTTTCTTTTTTCTCTTTAATTTTTAACAGGATATATATTTTTTTTTATTAATAAAAAAAGTGATATTGAATTTTCATCTCCTGAATTTACTTTTATAAGAAATTTCAGTTTATTGAAATTTTTATTATTTTTTATGAAATATTTTAATGAATGTACTATTTACTTTTGATACAAATTTTAACATGAATTTTTTACGTAAAAAAGATTTTTTTTGTTTTTCAAATATTTTTGCTTGAAAAAATTCAAAAATTTTTATAAATAAAAATTGTGCTAAAAAGTTCAATGTTGCTTTCTTTTGAACGACGGGATTTGGTAGAATTAGAGCTAAAATAATTTGTACCATTTCAAGCGCAAAAATTTTATATAAATAAAAAAATATTTCTGAAATGTATCTGTTATTTTTATATTATTCATACATATGAGGTTTTGTTAGCAAAGAATTATTTTCTGTGATGCAAGATATGTAAATCAGAATTCATGCACACGAGTATATGATTTTTAGTTCTTTGATGCGCGCTTTTATTTAAAAAAAAAAATAGAAATCCTTTTTTTGTCGGTGAGTGTACGTAAATAGTTATGATTTTTTAAGCTTACAAAAATATAAATTTTCGGGTTTACTTGAGTGTGCACATTTCTGCGAATATCGTAGTAATAAGGGAGTTTTAGATTAAATTAGATTTTATCTTGTTTTTAGAGATGAGAAGCTTAAAATTTTTTTATTACTGTAACCAGCGTTGGATCTTGTATACTTTTCTAATGCTTGTTTTGGCCAAAAACCAATGACTTTAAGAAATTCTAAAACTTTTTCAGGCAGCCATACTTCGTCCAGTTAGGTTCATTTAATTCATTTATAATATTTTGACCTAAGACATTTTTTATCTTTGAAATTACACAAAATATGTTCAAGGGTTTTCGGTTTCTCTTTTCAAAATCCTCTTCAATTTACAATGAGAGCCAAAATAAATTCATTTTAGAATGTATAGAATGTATAGAATGCGAAAAAATAACAGCTTAAATAATTTTATGATTATTCCTCTTTAATACATATTTAATTTATTTAAAGGAGACAATGCTAAATTTTTAAGTTTATTTTTTATTTTTTTTTTACCATTAGTATAACTTCCTAAAGAACCAACCATCCTATATATCATTAGAGTCTGTTACATTTCAGGAACAAGAAAGACAGAAAAAAAAAGTATATGTGTGTTGCAGTAGATAAAATAATAAACTTCACCAAACATATTTAGTCCTTTTAGTCCTTTTAAATTTTTTTTTTGCTATCTTTCTGTCTGGGACAATAACGAGGGTCATTTTTAGAATAACCAGCTTACTCGAAAATACATTAAAAGAAAATATAGGTACCATTTTTTATTTTTGTGTGTCTTCATATAATGCGGTAACCATCTTTTTTTTCTCTCTCTAGCAAAAAAAAAAAAAGCTTACTTCACCCATATTCTGTATTTTAAAATAGTAAATGTTAATTATTACATAAGAATAAAATAAAAATTAATTAAAATTAAAAAAAGAAAACCAAAAAAAAACAAAAAAAAACCAAAAAACTTTAGCAAAACACGTTAATAAAACATTGTGTGCATTTTAACATTTCAAAAACAATAAAAATTGCATACACAATTATTTTTGAATTTTGTTGTTGTTGTTGTTGTTGTTGTTGTTTACTTATCACTATTTTAGTTTTAGCTGGTTTTAGTATAATAGACAAAAAAAAAAAATGAAAGAAAAATACTCTTTTATTTATTTATTTTTTTGTTTTTTTGTTGAAACAAAAAAAGATGCATTTTAATACTTACTTTATGTAGCTTTTCTTTACACTCAACCACCAGCATTTTCTTTTGTTTATGATATGCGTTTTTTTTAAAAAAGTAAAAACAGTTGGAAAAAAGAAAAACAAAATGGAGAAAAAAAAAAAACGCACACCATAGAAAATATTGTTATAGTTTTTTTTTTTTTTTAAATGGTCTGGAGAAACAAAAAAAAAATTTACATCTAAAAACTTTTGAATCTGTAGGACAAAATAAAAAAATAATAATATAAAAAAAAAGTGAAGATTTTTTTTTTGTTTTTTTTTTTAGAATTTTATTTTAAAAGAAATTTTTCATATAGAACGAGGCAAATAATACGATGATGTTTAAAGGACGAAACTTTTATCTTTTATTAAAATTTATTATATTATGAACGTAATATTCATATATGTATGTACATATGTATGTATACATATATGAAATAATATATACTATGCGGTATATTGGATCCAGTAACTTTTCGAGAATAAATTTTATTACTTTTATTTCATAGCACACATGGGAAGATTCTTTATGTAAAAATTACATAACATATTATAATTCTGTTTTCGTTTGTTTTTTTTTTATCATATATGTGTATATATATCAACAAAGCACAATTCATATACATATACAGTCATTTATAGGTGCATATATAGCACAATAAAAAAAAATTTTTTTTTACTTTTTTTTTTATTTTAAAAACTTTATTAAAATTTCTAACTCTTTGTTTTTAAAAAAAAAAAAAAAATGATAATAATAAAATAAAATATATTCCTAAATTTATCTCAATTTTACAAAAATTAAATTACATACAGAAAAAAAAAACAAAAGATGAAAAAAAATATATATATATATTTAAATTTTATTTTTTAATAATAAAAAAATATATAAAAGGGATGCTTGTCGTATTACACACACATACACTCATAACATTTAAAACGTGAATTTTACACAGAATTTTCAAATTGAAATAAAATATAAAACAAAAAAAAAAACTCTTTGATAGCATTTTCAATTAAATTATAAAAATCAGTTTGACAGAGACAGGATATCATTTTTTTTTCCATATTTAAAAATAAAAAAATAAAAAATTGATTAAAATGATTATTTATTTTCAATTTAAATCACATATCCGCAATGCTGGATCATTAAAAACAAAAAAATAAATAAATAAATAACATTGATGTAATTCATGTTCATGTGATTTTTTGTTACATTTTTGCTTGCACATTTCATATTAAGACAAAAATACAAAATAAATTTAATTATACATATGATGTACATATATTTTAACAATCCTATCTCGATTATGAAAAACATCTTGTCAATTAATTCTCGTATAATGAATTATTAACCCTGTAATTCATGAATTTTATAAAATCTAAGGACACATATCATGTTTTTGGAAGGAATAATGTTATTCCTGAATAAAATTTGTCAGAGAGCTAAATTATTAATGTAAAGGAACAGAAAAAAAAATTTTTAATTTCAAAATAACAATAATATTGATTACAAGAAATCAACAGTTAAAAAATTCAGCTCCAGTGGCTAACTCATGGACCAAATGCTTCAAATGTTTTTGTAAAATATTTTTGTTATGCCGATTGGAACGAAATAAAAAATGTATAGA
The DNA here is from genome assembly GCA_939192795.1 of Bombylius discolor. NCBI lineage: Eukaryota > Metazoa > Arthropoda > Insecta > Diptera > Bombyliidae > Bombylius > Bombylius discolor. The sequence continues at coordinate 36,595,964 of OW584241.1, read as the reverse complement.
CAGTTTTTTCACAATTATAAATCAAAGTATTGTAATAACTGAAAAACATGAAAAACGACATTCGACTCGGCCGACAATCGAACCACGAAATCTTTACCTTGCCGGGGTAATGCTCTTAAACCATTGAGCTACCAAATGATATGTCGCTTGCTGTTCTCAGTTACCACTTAATCATTGATGAAGAATACTCAAACCTCCTACAGTATTTTGCCCCTGTTGGAACACAATTAAAGTTAAAATGATTTTTTTTCTGCTCCGTAGAGAATGTTATTCTTCGAGGGACGAAAAATATTGTCCCGAGTAGGATTTTATTTCAAAAAAAAAAATTATCTTTGAATCATGAAGAAAACTATCTTCGTAGAATAGCTATAAGGTTCTAATCATAGTTAAATGTTCTGTTGTAGTTTTGTAGTATCTTTCAATTTCAGTGGGCTCTATTCCATTCTAAAACGATTCGGAAGAAAGTTGATAAAGGTCAAAGTTACTGAAAGGCCTAAACAGGAATTCGTAGTAGTGGTAGATTTTGTATGTAATCAAAACAAATTACAGAAATATGTACATATTTTGGATATTTCTACTATTCTTCTACTAACTTTTTTTACTCGTTCTTTGGAAAAAAAATTATTTATTCTCATCGATAATTCTTTCAATTGCAGAGTCACACATTCAAAACATCATTTTAATTGGACACTTCAAAAATAAAATGAAAAATCTTTGTTAAAAATCAGCTATTTTTGCCATTTTGTAACGGATGTACATTTTTTAAAGAAGATTTTCATAAATAAGAAAAAAAAAAAAACATCACATTTCGATTCATTTTACTGCTTTGCTCAAGTGGAATGGATATTTCAATTTATAATTTTTAAATAGGACATTATAATAGTTTAACATAAATTATTATCGATATCTTATATTGCCCAATAGCTTCTCTTGAAAATTCCTCTTGAATACTTAATAGTTTCTTAAGAAATCCTAATGCATACATTATTCCTTCATTTTTTTTTTTTCTTCTAAAATTCGTATATGTAAAATTTTTGTTTTTTTTTTTTCATTCTTACAAGAAAAAAAAAATAATATTGTTAAGCCGTTTTATTTTATTGAGAATTTTTGTATATATACTCAAAAAAAAAAAAAAAAAAGGATATACATACGTATATATATATATTTTTTTTTTTTTTTGGAATTTTGAATCGATTTCATAGTACATAGATACAAAATATTTTGATAGAAAATTTTATAAATTCTTAACATGGAACAAAATATCTACTTCACTTCGTTTTTATTTATTTTTTTGTTCAAGTTATTTTCATTTATCATGCTTAAAACGTTCAAAAGTTATTCATAAAATGATGTAGAATGCGGTTGAATAAGAATTCATAGTACGTTTTTTTTTTTTATGTATGATGCATAATAAAAACTTTTATGTATTCTCTATACATATATATAAGATTCATATTATACATATAAGATATCTTTTATATTCGTAATACAAAAATTTTTTCTAATATTTTGCTGCAATTTTGAATCATGTACATGAGTAAAAAACTAAAAAAAAAAAAACGTACATAGATAAGGCTATCTTTTTTTTTTTTCTTCATGTTTTTTTTTTATGTATTAACAAATCGGAAATTGGTTGCCATTATAGGTTATTGATGATTATTGCAAAGTTTTTAGTTCATGTTTGATACAAGAAAATTTATAGTCTTGGTTACAATGTACTCTTTATTTTTTTTATGTTTAAGTTCATTTTTTTTTTTTTTTTTTTTTTGTAAAAGTTAAATACAGGATGTTTCTGGGAAGTATGGTAACAATGTAATTTTTATTGCATGTATAGAATTTGACAATATAAAGATAAATCTATGCAAAATGTAGTTTTCTACCTTTTCTCACTATATATTTTTTTTTTACTTTGTGGAATGGAAATTTTTTACTTTTGTTAACCAATAAACCCTTTCAAAATTATTTGTTCTTAACGCGTATCTTCTTGTGGTAGTGTACGTGAAAAAATTTCAAAAATTTACATTTCCATACATTGAATTTTGTAAATTTTTATTTTCACATTTAAGGAGAAACATGTATGTGTAAGCTTGTAGCGTCGATTTAAAACCAAAATGATTTTTCTTTGTATTATAAATAAAGATGAATTGTCCTAAAGATACGAGTAGTCCATTTGAATTAATTTTCGAACATTGCAATGATTTGAACGGGTTGTTTTTGGAATTTTGTTATTTATTTTTTATAACATTTTTAATAAATTTTTGTTTGTTTGTTTTGACTTTTACTTAGTTTTTATTTTTTCTAACAATTGAAATTATTAAAATTTTCGAATTTTCGAATTTTCGAATACAAATAAAAAGGATTTTTCGAAAATTATTCATAAATTATTTTCCAATAGATATTTTTAAATATTTTTGTTAGAGTTAGTGTTTGTTTTGATTTCTATATTTTTTTCTTCTAAAATTGTAAAAAAAAAAAAAAAAAAATTTTTCGATGAAAAGGTAGAATTTTTAAGTTCAAACGCACAGAAATCACATACATGGATACTAAAGTATGATTCCATGAAAAATGAAAAAAAAACCTATTGAATTATAGAAATATTTTCAACAAAATGGTTTACAATAAAAAAAATTATATCCCACATTGATGAAAATTAAATTTTAATCCAAGGATAATTGAAAAAAATTCGTCCTTATTTTGATTATTATATCCACACACACAAAAAAAAAAAAAAAAAATGGATTAAATCACCTTCATAATCTGTTAATTAAATTGAAAATTTTCCCTTAAGTATTTGGATATCACTTCATTAAAAAATAAAATCTCGAAAAATCATTTGAATAGTTTTCGTAAATATTCTATCCTTCCCGTTGAAAAAGATCTTGAAGCTTTTAAAAAAAAAAAAAAAAATTAAAAAGATAAAATATATGTATATTATATATTTCTGATTTTTTTTATTTTTATTGAGGAATGAGCCTCCTTAAATGAATCAATATTTTTCAATTATTAAATGAATGGATTATGGTATTGTAAAGGATTTCAACTTATTTCACATTTTTATTGTCGTATACCTTTATTATTATTTTATTATTATTATTATTTTTTTTTTTTGAGTTGTAATCTCTTACCTTTACCTTTAGTATTTAGGTGAGGACATAAATTGAAATATATATATTTTTTTTTGTTGTTGTTGTTGAAAATATTTAAATAATAAAATATAAAAGTTTTAAGCTTTTTTTAAAGTATATATTTGTGTGCGAATTAAATGTGAATTAAGGACACAGAATAGAATAGTTTCTTGGAAAATATGTGAAAAAGAAATTTCAAAGAAAAAGCTTTAAAAGTTTAATTATAAATTGTTTTTTTTTTTTTTTTTCACATGATTTATCCTTATGAATTTGAGTATATATAAAAAATTCAAAAGGATATTACTTTGTGAAATTTGTCGTTGTTTATTATAGTTCTTAATTCTTACATTCAACTTTAATTAGATTATCTCGACTCTATGAAATAAAATTAAAACGTAATAAATAAAAAAAATAAAAACCAAAAAATAAACAATTTTTATTACGAAAACTACAAGTAGACATTTTATTTTATATTTTTTTTTTATAGTTCACAAATTATCCACATGAATCATAAACTTAAAGAAGATTTCTATATTGCATATTATAAATTCTCATGAAAAACTATATATGAGTTATAAACTTCTTAACCTTTTAAAGTTTCATTTTTGGGTAAGCATTATATTGTATGTATGTTACTTGTATACAAGATATACATACATATAACTTTAACTTCATTCATTTAAAATTTATAGCACAATGTTCTTTCTCAATAAAAATTCTCAAAAATAAAAAAATAAAAATTAAATATACATTTTCATATAAATAATACATAAAAAGTATCTATGTACAATAAGTAATTTTTTGTTTTTTACAAATACCTACAAACTATATATGTACATAAAATTTTTGATTTTTATTTTTTTATAGTTTGTTGTTGTTGTTGAATGGACAATTGCCAAAGTATTGTGGAGTCCAAGTATTAATATTTTATCTTTATGAAAAAAAAAAAAATTTATATAATAAAATTATTTTAGGTATATAATAATACTGTTAATCTGAAAAATATATTATATATATTTTTTATTTTTTGAAAAAAAAAACAAAAAAACAAATAGCAATAAACAATACATTTATTTTTTGATAGATATTATCATTATAAAATATGTGAATTACATATTTATTATTGCTTACATGTCAAAATATAAGTTATATGCATTTTTTTTTTTTTTTTTTAGTTTTGAAAAAACAAACAAAATCAGAATATATTTTTTCTGTTTTAAAATAGGCTACACTTTTGTTTTATTCAATAATCACGTGATATATAAAAAAAGGATCTAAAAATCGAATTTTCAAGTTAATTTTATTTTGTTTATTTTTGTTGTTCTTTTTTCTGTTTTTTTTTTTTTTTTAATATATATTTTTCTCAAGATATTTGAAGTGTTAAGATATTAATGAGTTCTTTACATTCAGATTTCAAATACATTTTGAATAAAAAAAAAAAAAAACAAAGAAAAGAATCATATGGGAATTTAATATAAGAATAAAGGATGATTGGAAATAAGAAAAAAATAATTGAAAATTACATATTAATACTTTGGGTTAACGGTTAAAAGAAAAAAAATAAAGAGAAAAAATTTATTCACAAGATTTTACTTAAACTTTTTTTTTTTGAGGATAAATCAATTTTTTTTTTTTTGTTATCCTTTATTGTAAAAAGTAATTTTGAAAGTTGTCTGAGAAGAAATTCATCTGTTTTGTTTGAAAATACAATACCTAGAAATTTTTTTCATTTCAAGGGCGTAGTGAATGGAGAAATAAAATAAATCATTGTTTTTTCATTTTTTTTTCAATATAGGCTCTGTTCTGAACACAAGAGTGGGAGATGTGAGAGAAATTTAGATTCTATGTAAGTAAGTGAAGAAGTAAGGGCTCAATAGTGAATGAAAGTTCTTTTTTTTATTTAGGTACACTTTTTTCGTGAACCACAAAAGATATTTCAGTGTTTTTTTTTTTTACTTGTAAGCCATTAGCAGTACAAGGGGAATTAAAAAAAAAACTACTCTGTTAATTACAAATAGATTTTTAGTCTATCAGGTCAAGCTCCAAATATTATTTTTCATAAATTATTCTCTTTCATTTTTTTTTTTGACAAATGATGTATTTAGTTGATTAAGAGTCGTGATTATTACAAACATGTGGAATTTTAAGAAAATCAACTAAGTGGTTCTAGGGAAAAGTGTACTTGAAGCTGTACGTAAAAAGACATCGATCACTATATCCTTTTAATAAATTGTTATTTTATATCTTTCAGTTCCATGAAAAATCATATATAATAGATTCCATTTAACTTTTGAATAAAGTAACAAAATTTGAAATTAATTTTCATTTTTAAAAATATGTCATTTGACAACAAAATTTAAAATACATAATTTCATTTTCGAATTTTCTAAATTTATTTTTCATTATGATTTTTATCAAATTTTATTATATTTTGAAATTATTATTTTGATCCTACAAATATATATGTAGGATATGTAGTAGATATACTTTTTCAATAATTTCTAAATTCTATTTTATTTTATTACTAAAACATAAAGAGTAGATAAATTTAAATACAAAACACATTAAACTAATTGATAAAAATTTAAATAATCCAATAATGTATCATAAAATTCTCTTTCAAATAAATCAAAATTCAAAATTAATATTTATTTTTGTTTTATGCACATGAAAAATATAGATCACGTCCTTCAATAAAATTACCTAAATAATTTTTATTTGTTTTAATTTATAAAATATAGCTTGTATTGATCATATAATAAAATTATTATAATTGAATATTTCATATATGTATATTTTTTTTTTTTTTTTGATTTCTTAATATGACAACAACAAAAAAAAAACGTTATTAATAAGTTTTAATAAAATTTAAATTTAATTTCATAATTAAAATTGTACAATTTAAGTTTTATTTTATACATAAATTTTATTTATGAAAATAATGTATGTTTTTTAATAAGTTTTATTGAAAATGTTTAAGTAAATTTTGTGAAATAAATTTCATCTATAAAAAAAAATATATACATACTTTGTTAAAAAGGTTTTTGTTTTTAATTATTGAATATTAAAAAAAAAAATACATATTACGAAATATTATAAATAATTTTTATTTGTTTTAATGTATCATTTATTTGTGTTGAAATTGACATTTAAAAATTGATATATATATATGTACTTCAAAGTTGTTAAATTTTAATATTTTTATTGGTTAATAATTTCGTAATTGCATTAATTTGTGATTTGATGAAATATGAAGGATACTTTCAGAAATACAACATGATAACTGTTAAATTAACCACATTAAGTATCAAATTGTCATATTTGAATATAAATGCTTTTAGTAGATACTTTATAAGCATATCATTATGATTATATATGTACAATAATAAATTTCTATGAGTTTCGGTTATGACATATAAAATCCATAAATTCCTTAAAAGTGTATTTATAAGTGGTTTACAATGGTTTAGATATTTTTTTTACGTCAAAAAATTCTTTTTTTATGGGTTAAAAAAACGTAAATCAATACAATTCTCACTGTTTCTTCTATGGAATTAAAATCACATTAGCTTATATTCGAAACAAATATCTTTACGACTTTTTCCACAACTATCATACTGGTAACAATTAGCCTGTTTTCGTTAGTTCGTCATTTGACAAGAGTATTAAAATTATGCTTAGACATGAGGAATATTCGAAAATGCTCACCAAGTTTTCGAAATTGATTTTAAAAAATAAGACCAACTAATTTACTTTTTTTTCCTAATTTTGTTCTTTGAAATATTGAAAAATAGAAGCGAAAAATGTGAAAAATTGTAGTTTTTATTTTAAACTACATTTTTTTTCTTCAATAAATATGAACGGTTTTTATAACAAACAACAGCCTAATCAACAGAAACTTTAAGGACATTGCTAGGGTTACAGTACAACATATCACAGAGGCGTTGGCCACCGAACCGAACCAATCAAACTATGTACATATGAACGGTTAATTTCTGTTATTTTTAATTTCAAAAAACTATAAAATTTTCTTAAATATTGTATCTTTTAAAAGGATCTTTGTATCATATTTTTCTTTTGAAATATATTTTTCTGTACAAAATACATTCCAATTAAAATATCATGTACCCTGTAGCAATAAATGAGGTAACGTAAAACTTTTCAGATATTTAATATGTTGTATCAAACTCTCTTTGAATAATTCTCAATTTTTATATCATTAAATTTATTTTATTGAAATTATAAAGGGGAAAAAAAAAAAATAAACAAAAATTAATGTGATATCCGTGAAATTACATATTCGATTTTGGATTTATTTTTTTTTTTTTTTTTTTTTTTTTTAGAAAGTATTTGAATTAGAAACCTACTTTTGATATCATAAAAATAAAATTTAATGTTTATAAACTTTTATTTAAAAAAAAAAAAAAAGAATGTTTTTAAATTACAGTACTTACTTACAATTCATAAGTTTTTCACTTAAACGAATTGTTTTTTTTTTTTTTTTGTACTTTGTTCTGTTTCTATTTTGTTGTTTTATAGCCCGTAGGGTGTTATAAACGTTAAACATTTGAAACTTTTTTTTTTTTTATAAAACAAATATATATAAGTTCATGACATTTTCTAGAAATTTAAAAAATATAAAAATAAAAAACACATCACAAAAAAAAAAAAAAGAACATTATTATTATTATTTTCTGAAAATGGAGGAAATTAAATATCACGAAAGAAAAAAAAAAACGAAAGATATTTTGAAGTGTAAAGTATCTTTTGTGTGAATATATATTTTTTTTTTAAATTTTTTATTTAAAATGACAGATAGTCTATTTGTATGAATTTGAAAAAAGAAAGCATCATAAATTATAAATTAAAAGAAAAAAAAAACGAAAATATACAACAAATATATTCCACATTTGCCACGATTATAAAATAAATCACAATCTTAAATTTGTCTTTGAAAAATTGATGTTCGACGGTTTATTTACATTAAAAAATCAGCAAAAAAAAACAAAAAAAAAAACATCTAACACTTGAGCATGTAAATGGAATTTTAGATATCAAAAAATTGTCGTTGTCGTTCGTCGATTTTAGAAGATGACGTTAAAGAATAAGATACTGAAAATATGAACATCATTATTATAAATTATTTAAAAAATGACTATAAAAGTACTCTCTGTGTAAGAAGAACTATATAGTACAATAAAACTATACGAATATGCATTATAAACATGTATATAACATACAAGTTTTATAAATTCTTGAACATTGTTAAATGAAAAGAACATCTTTCAAGGACATAAACATTACATATGTGTTAATGGACGAGTACGTGTTTAATTTACTCAAAAAGTAAAATTTAAATTTGCAAAAAAAAAAGGAAGAAGAGGAAAATAAATGCAAACACTAAAGAGTTTACAGAGTTGTAATGAGAGAGTCCTAGCAGTAAACTTTATAATTATTTACCTACACAATTCTTAGGTACTAGATTCTTCTTCTTTTTTTTTTTAAATTTTTTTTTTTTTTATTAAATTTTTATACATGCATGCTTCGCAACAAGATGAAATTGTTGTGTGTGAATTTTCAATTTAAGCTTTATAAGTATTTGCTTTTATAAACAAGGAAAATATATGTATGTACTATATAAATGGATTGTAAAGGAAAATAGTAGAAAGCATATATGATGGTACTTAAGATACTCTTATTGTAGAAGAAAATATAAATTTTACAATAATATTACTGAGTTGAAAATACATATTTTTTATGGTGATAGTAAGTGTACAAGTGTGTATGTGATTTCTTAGAAATCTTTTAAAAATAAGGACTAAAGAAAAATATATTAAGTTCTAAAAACACTTTTAAATTTTATATGAGAATGTTAATTAAAAGGGTTATTGTAGTCTGGAATTGAAAGTTTTATGTGAATTTTTTTTTTTTGTTTTTGAATTTTTACTTTGCAAAAATAAAAAATGTGCATTTTGGTTAGATTTTTTTGGTTTTTTTTTTTTTACAGGACAATAGGAAGGGAAAAAATAAATAAATATGAAATTCAAGTATTTGTAAATAACAACAAATAGAAAATTTGAAAATTTGACAAGTAAAGATTTCTTTAAAGGAATTATACTCCCACTGAATCTTCGTTAATGACCTTATTATGGTCCAAATTTAGTTTTAAGGATTACTTAATACAAAGAAAAAAAAAATTCCAATTTAATTCTAAAAAAAATTACAGATTTTTTTCTTCAAAAAATTTTGTTCTGGAAAAACTTAGACGTAGGGAACCTTTAAATTTTTGTATAGATACCAGAAATTTGTAATACTTGAAGATAAAAAAAAGTAATGGAAAAGGACCTTATTATAGTTTATTACAATGCGCCGTTGTAAGAAAAATTATTATTATTTAAGAAAGAAAATAAATCATCCGTGATACAATTCTGACCCACATCCTAGGAAAGAGATTTTCAAGCGGGTGCCTAAGGAAAAATAAAAAATTAAAAAGTCCTTAAAGTGTTATTGTTAAAGTTGTTGTGTCCACTGAATCTCAATTCATGTTTTCAGTTTCGCTTTCTAATATCTTGTTTATTCTAAAATCACAAAAAGCAATCACAAAAATAAAATTAATAAATTTTATCAAATCCACAAGGAAAAATCCATCTAATATATATTTTTTTTACAGTTACAATCATTAATTTAAATCTTTTTTTATAAATTTTTTAAACAACAATAATTCTAAATGAGATGTTTACACAATTACAATAAATGAAACATTTTTTGTTGTTGTTGTTGTTGTTGTTTTTTATAAATTAGTAAAATTCATGCATAAATTCATTGTAACCAGAAACAAATGCAAAACAAAAAAAAAGTATCTGTAACGTAAACATTGTATTGTTATCGTAAAAGTCAATCTTAAGAAATACTGAATTAATAAATAACCTTAATCTTTTTTTTTTTTTCTATTTAACCTTTTTTCCTTTTCTTTTGACTTTTTTTTTTTTCTTATTTGCATTCTGTTTCATTCATCTTGACATGTATTGCATTCGGATTTTTTTTATTTTGGTACATATTATTAAAAAACAGCATTATCTAAAAATGTATTCTTTCGTTTGTTTTCGTTTTTTTTTTTTTTTTTTTTACAATTTTTTGCAATTTCTTCAGAATCTTTTGAAAATGAATAAAAAAAAAAATTTAAACTGGGTAAAGAATGTTTTTTTTTTCTTTCATTTCTTTCTTTTTTTTTTTTATTAAAAATAATCTGATATACACAAACTAAAAAGAAAAAATCATGAATATACAAAAGTATTCAGTTTTTCAGTTTTTTTAAAACAGTTGTTGCTCAATGGTAGAGCTACATACACTAGTTTTCATTTTTTTTTCTTTTATGTTTTTTTTTTTTGTGTTCAACGTTATTTTCTTTTATTTATAAATTCTTTATTTTTTTTTGTTTTTTGTTTTGTGTTTTTTTTTAAATACAGCGACACACTTTTTAACATCACGTTTTTATATTTTCATAAATCAAATGAAAATATATACAATTTCTTTTTTTTTTTTTTTTATTTTTAAATACAAAAGAGAATTCAATATAGTGAGAAGAGAGTACAGTAAAACAATTTTTGATTGCAATATGTTTTAAAATTAATTTTCACCATATCCTGAAGAAATTTGTGCTATATATATAATTGTACTATTTTTTTTTTTTTGTGTTTTTTTTTTTGTGTTCTGTCATACACTTTGTTTTTATTATTTTAATATGCATACAGAATGATATATATTTTTTTTTTTTTGAAAATAAGGACTGTCACAGAAAAAAATTGACAGTTTTATATAATTTCTGTTTTCATAGAAATAGGAAAAAAAAATCTGTATTTTTAAAACTTTATCTAAAGAATGTGATTTACATGAATAAAATTTTAATTTATTTGGACATAAAGAGAATTTTAATAGTTACATTTAAGTCTTTAAAATAATTTTGTTTAGTTAAATAAATCATAGAATCCATTTGTTGTAGAATTGATCTAATTTAGATTTTTTTTTTTTAAATTGGTTCTAATTCAGGATAATTCGGAATAATTTTTCGGAAATCCAGGAAAAGATAAGATAATATTTTGAAGAGCTCAGAGCTTATTTGTCTTTGAGTTTTATTCAAATTTGTCCATAAAAAACAAGAATTTTTTTTTTTTAAGTCAAATAACTTTTCCGAAAGCTTTCAATAAAATCTGCTATAGTTAGATTCTTCAAATTTTCCCAGAGAAACCATGTTCCAAATTTCATCCAGATCGTTTCATAACAAAAACAATGAAGATATTATTTATCAATGATAATTCTATATTGATTTCGTTGACGTGTCATTATGACGTGTTGAAAACCTTCACGCGTTAATTTTTGGAAATTTTTTAAAAATTTTGAAGATATTTTTTTAAACAGCTTTTAAGTTTGTTGTGCTTGTGTTTCTAGGAAATTTTTTGTTCCAATTTCTTTGAAACAGTCCTTATTTTTTCTTTTGTTCTAATAATAATTGCTTTGAGTTTATTGTGATGTCTTGCGTTATAATTTCTTTGTTTTGTTTTTTTTTTTTAATTTTCTGTTTATATCTTTTTTAAATAGTAAAAATGTGTGATGATCATTGAACAAAAATAATTTTATAAAAAATGTTTCTTAAGTGAAGTCCGATAACAAGTCCAATCTACATTTACCACACTTCGAGTATCATTTAAAAAATTTTTTTTTTCAAAATTATACTTTTATATTTGGTTTCAATTGCCATTTGAAATTCATTGCTGTTAAAGTAATTTTTTCCTATAGCTTTTTGTATACATTTTTTGAACTTTATAGGTAAAAAATTTTTTTTAAAACACAAAAACTATCCCGGAAGTCAAACAATTCTTTATTAATTTTTGTATGTTTTTTTGTTTGTTTGGGAGTTGTAAGACTCACCTCCCATATACTTCAATTTCTATTAAGTGAATTAAACTATGATGACTCTTACGTTGTGAAATTTAATTTTTAATAGCAATTTTCAATAGTTTTCTTTTTCAATCAATGCTAATCATAAAAATTTCTTTTTTTTTTTTTTTGCATAACGCTTATTATACTCAAAAATAAAAAAATTAATCTTGAGAATTAATCAAAAAATTTTTCCATAAAACTTTTTCAAAAATGAAAATTTATTTATTTTTTTTTCTACAAGTTTCAATAAATTACCATTACTAATAATTAATTATTACTTTTTCTTTAGCTTTTTTATATTTTTTAAATTTTTGTTTGAAATTTTGTTACACAATAGCCTGAATTACAAAAAAAAAAAAAAAAAAATTATTTAAAAGCTTATTTAATTAAAATGCGAAAAGAAAAAAGTAAAAATAAAGTAAAAAAAAAAAAAACAAAAAAAACAAAAAAAGAAGAATATCAAAGACATCATCATAACTAGAGAATAAAATTTTTTTAGTTCTATTATTAAAAACTATAAACTTTACACTTTAACGACTAAAAAAAAAAAAAAAGTTATGATTAAAAAAAATGAAAAACCCACAAAGAAAGAAAAGGTGAAAATGAAAGGAAAGAAAAAAAAAATCACGCAGAGGTAAAACCATGAGAACTTCTTCATTCATTTTCCACAGAACTTGTAAAAAAAAAAAAAAAAAAATGAAGTCATACTGTGGAAAATTTTAAACTTAATAAATAAAAGTCAAAAAGAAAATTACATTGAAATAAAAATATATAGGTATTCTGTTTTTTTTTTTTTATTTTTTTATTTTTTCATTTCTGTTTTAGATTATACATTTCCCAAAGGGGTTTTCTAGACTGTGTCTTTTGAAAAATGAAAATACGAAAAAAAAAGAGAAGAAAAAAAAAAAACGCAGAAATGTTCTTGATGAAATCTTAATGAATGAGAAATTAGTTTATTAAGTTTTACCTTCTTTTGATGAAAAAAAAAAAAAAACAAAAATTTTCTTTTTTAAAGCTTATCATTCTTTTTGCTGCTGTTGTTGTTGTTGCTGTTGTAATTTAACTTTACCTGAGTACTTTCTATACGCAAAGGTAAATTTTATAATGTCAACTTTATTTTTTTTTTACTTTCTTTTTCTTTTTTCTTCTTCTTCTTCTTTCATTATTTACAATTATAAGGTAGTCTCGGTTATTTAATATGATCTTTCTTTAGAATATAAATTTTTATTTCTTTCTCTGCTAGTTAAATACAAGAAAGGTAAAAAAAAAAAAACAAAATAATAATAATAACAACAATAAAAACATCATCACGCAAATAAATGTGCAAGAAATAAAACCTCAATATTTTAATCTTAAGAGGTTTTGGAGTGTAAGATAAAAGGAATTTACAATATTTTTATTAGAATTGTTCAAAAGTGAAAAAAAAATAAATAAAAATCAACCAAAAACTGAGAAAACAAAAAAACAAAAAACGGTAGAAAGAAAAAGGAAATTTCTCTTTTCATATATACCTATCTACTTTTTATTTACTTACTGCCATTTTTTTTTTTTGCCTTGTTTTTGAAGATGATTTTTATATCCTTTTTTTTTTTTTGTTGTTTTTGTTATATTGTTCCTGTTAAAAAATTTCAAATACTCGAAGTATAAACTTTATATTCTTTATTGTTTTGTTTTTTTTTTTTTGCAAAGAAACAGAAATATAAAATAAAAATTGATTACATTTTTTTTTATATATGAAAACCTTTTAACATGTAAAAAAAAAAGTTTTTTTTTTTTTTTTCGTATTTTGTAATTTATTTTGTGTAACTTTTTTTTTTTCTTTTTTTGATGTTCATTTTTTTTTCTTTATTTTGTATTTTAAATTCTCTCTATTTTTCTCTGTATTAATAGTTTAAAATAATAATAAAAAAAAAATAATAATAAAGAAAACCTGGAAACACAAGTTATTCTAAAAGAAATTATTGTTCTCTTGGGATATATAAAATAATATAAATTTAGTTTCTTTTTTTTTTTTTTTTTTGAAAAATTTCTATAAAACTGAAAAAAAAACAAAAACTTTTCTTGATTTGGCTTTGTTAACATTATGATTTTATTTTTTAACCGACACACAAAAAGACACAAAAATTTAAAAAACAAAAAAAAAGTTTAACGAACCAAAAAAAAGAGAGAGAGAGAAAAAAAAATGATATAAAATTCTTTAAGGCTTTTTACACTTAGTGTGAAAAAAGGAAAAAGAAAAGTTTTAGAACATTGCAAAAAATGCATAATGTATGTAATTAAATATATGAATTAATCATAAGAACATTACACTCTTGGTAATAACAGAAAAAAAAAAACCGAAAAGTTTTTAGTTGAAAAAAAAAAATCCTTTTTTTGTCTCTTATAGTTTTTTTTTTTTTTTTTTTTTGCAAAAATAGGAAACTTTGACTGTCTCTAGTGGTGAAAAGGTTGACATTTGTTAATTTATACAATTTTAAATTCTAAAAGAACTTTTTGGCATATAGTTAAACACAGAAAAGGATTTTTCTGCTATTTACCTTTTTTTTTTTTTACGGTATAAAAATAGTTAGACACATTTTTTTAACTTAATAAAATTTAAAAAATAAAAGATAGAAAAAATAAAATGTTTCAACAAGTACACAAACATAAGTATGCCCAGAAAAGGTAATTACAAAAAAAAAAACACGTTTATTTTTTCTTAATTGTTTTGTACCATACAAGGCCGTGGGCTAGAAAACTTTTAATCTAAATAATCTCGCTAAAAATGTAAAAAAAAAACGGTTTTTTAGCGTAATTGAAAAAAATAATTAGTTTTAAAATTTGCATAATTTTGATTTTACATCACTAGAACATTTAAAAAAGATCAAAAAATTGTGTACAACTCATGAAAAAAGTACAATCAAGCAAGTTCTAATTGTAAAGTTAAACATTTTTCAAGAACCTTTTGCAGTTCAAATGTCAAAATTTTTCCACCTTTGTGAAAATACAGAACAAATGACAAGAATTTTTTACTTTTTTTTTATCAGGATCTATATTTAGTTTAATTATTTTTGGTAACATTTGATTTTGTGTACATCCTGTACAGATTTTCTAAGGAAAAATAAATATTTCAATAAAGGATTTATTTTGCGAAAAAAAAAAAAAGAAAAATAAGAAAAATATACAATTGACAACAAGAAAGAAACCAGTTAAACGTCTTGTATTTATAAAAATTGAGTTAAAATACAAATATAAACTAAATTTAAATTTTCTTTTTTACAAATTATTTCAATAAATTCAACTGAGATTATTTCAAGTTTTCAAAATATTCAATTTCAAGTTGTATTAAGGATATTCATAATTTTTTTGCATATTTAATCAAAAATTTTGCTTTTTTAGCAACAATATTTACTAGAAATTTCTCGTCTAAGATGAGCTTTATCCAGTCAGTGTTCGATTTGTCAGCATATTGATTTCGAATATTCTGGCTTCGATTCCTGATGCAAGTGCACTCAGCTTTAAATAAATACAATGTAGAATTTTGCATATGTGTAATTAAGCTAGCAATTAAATCTTTATAAAAAAAAAATCGCTTGAGTTTGTTATTTTTTTTTTTGCTTTCATTCGAAAATCAATCAAGGATGTTTTCAATAACTATTAATGTCATGAAGCATCAAATAACCTTCCTTTATCATTCAAAACAAAATATTTATCGACGACAAGCTGTTATTCGCATCCCACATAAAGCTGTAGCTGAACGTAAGACAGCATAAGAAATAGAATGAGAAAGCTTCAATTAATTTGAGTTAGTCAATAATTGACTTGAGCTGCATTGCATTTTTTAAGGAAAATTACTTTTTCCATCTTAGGACTCCACAAATATGTATGAGCATAAACTTAAATGAACACCCTTAATATGTTGCTGAGTACGAAAGTACAAAGTTTTATTGGAAAAAAAAAAAAGTTTTCGGTGCAATTTTAAACATTTTATACAGTTTTTAAATTATAAAGAAAATACTATTCATTTCAAGTTTTACGAAATTTCCTTTTTTTTTTTTTTTTTTTTTTTGAAAAATCAAGAACACACTCTTTGAAAAATTTTGTTTTTTGTTCAAAAAACTTAATGTAGGTACCAAAATGATGTATGTAAAAAGAAAATACATACCGTCAAAATTCTATTACAAAAAAAAAAAAAAAATGAACGATATAGTATATACTTGTTTTTTATTTTTAAATTGAAGAAAGAACAACTTTGTATAATACCACCTACATGATTTGAGTATATGTATTTTTCTCTAAAACTCTTGTGTTGGATTAAATTTTTTTTTTTCGTTATTTTTTTTTTTTACTAATGCTTTGTTTGTTTATGAGAAGTAAAAAGTCTCTAATACCCGAAAAAGAAAGTTTTTAAATTCGCGGTAACTTTATCGTCTAAAAGTACATTTTATATTATAAAAAAGTCCTGTTGTTTTTTTTGTTTTTTTGTTTTTTCTCTTTTACTTTCAATAAACTAAAGAAAACTTTTTAAGAATACTGATAACATAACTTGTGTATTAATATTGAAATTCAGATTCACACATATTATAACTAAGAGAAGGAAAAAAAAAAATAGATAGAGAAACATTTTTGTTTTTTTTTTTGGCTTTTTAAATTACCACATACACAGGTTATTTTTTTTTTTTGTTTAAATAAAAAAAAGGGATATAAATTTTAAGTTAACTTTTATGGAAATTAGTGATTTACTTATGTTTTTTTTTTTTTCAAATAAAACTTCTTACTAAAGAGATTTGGATTTAAACAAAAATATAGTGTGTACTTACAGCATTTGAAAAAATTATTAATTTTCAAAAAGCTGTGGCTTATCGTGAGCTGTGAAGCTGAAACTGAAGAAGTTGAAATGACGCGATGTCTAATATACGTCTTTTTTTTTTTTTTTACAGAATTTTGAGTTCCTTTATCAACTGTTTAAACTGCACAAAATTTACTCAATGTACCAAAATATTAGCGTTCCATAAGGTTCAGTTTTATGCCCTATGCTTTTTTTTCACTGGTATCTGTTAAAACCCACAATTTAAGACTATTATCCTTGATACTTTTTATTACTTGTCTTCGATAATATTTACAAGAGATCGTATCGATGGCTATTAAAAGGAATTTCAAGGAGGAGTTCACATAAAAAAAAGTATATTGTTTAATTCTTTTTTTTTTTTTTATTTCTCTCATCATTTATACTTCATTAGACGTTCAGGTTGAACTCTTAATTAATAATTAATTGAAAATACATAGTAAAAACTGATTTTGTACTTTTTTTTTTTTTTTTTTTTTTTTGTAATTTCATTGAAAGATAATATTGATTAATTAATATTTTCTCATTTTCTACAGTACTTCCTATTTTATATCCTTTTTATAATTTTTCTTTTAAATTTAAATATTTTCTTATTGAAAATTGAAATTTTATTTCATTATTCAAAAAGATTAAATTCTAAATATCCTGTAGAAATTAAATAACTATAGTTTGTAAAACAAAAAAAAAAAAACAAAAATCCTTTCACTGTGAAAAAAATTTTGTTGTTGTTTTGTTTCTCCTTGGTGGTATGGTGGTGTAAAATTAAAAATTTTATGATACTATCAGATTTTATATTGAAAAAAAAAAAAAAATAACAAGAAGTGAAACTTATTAATTTTTGTTTATTCGATTAACAAACCCTTTTTTTTTTTTATTATTAAATTTAAAATATCCTAGACTTGAGTTGTATTTTATAAGCAATGTACATACTTTAAATATTTTTCAATCAGTGTAAAGTTATAATAATGCCTTTAGGCAATTATTATGGACGTTAAAGGGTTGAAAGAACAGGTACGATACAGATTGGTAGAATTTTGAAAAGAAATACTAAACTAATTTTATTCAAAGTACATAAATTAAAAAAATGAAATAGATTTGTTAAGGGTGTTAAACAGAGAATTTTTTGTTTTTTATTTTTTATTTTTTTTTCAACACAAAATGTAAACCCCATTATTGGAGTAAATTTAACATCATCCTAAAGCTAAATTTTATAGTGATTTTAAATTTGTTTTTTACTGTAAAAAAAAAAAACAATAAAATATAGCTATACGCCCGGAAGAATATTTATGCGCTGAAAATTTTCGTTTTTTTGTTTTTTTTGTTTTTTTTTGTTTTTTGTACTTTAAAAATCATTTGTTTAGTTTTAGTATTAAATTAATTATTCTTACAATACTGAAGTTGACTGTATACATATAATAAAACGTATACTTTGAGTACATGAATAATAGCGAAAATGTAAAAGGGAATTTAGTTAATGAATGAATTTAATTAATGAAAATTATGTACTGTTTTCATTTTTCGTTGTTCCCCTTTTTCAAAACTATAGTTTTAATATATACTTAAACGTAATTTTAATTCAAGTCAAATAGAATTTAATTTAATTAAGAATAATGCCTATAAAATTTTAAAATCGATAGTTTCCAAACATTGTTGTTTTTTTTGTTTTTAAATCTTATTTCAACTGACAAAATGACAAGAATATTATTAGTTTACAATATTATTCAATTTATATTTTTACAGGATTCTTCAAAAATAATTTTTGTAAATTTTTAATTAATTTTAGTTAGTTGTGAAAGAAAATGAGGAAGGTTTTCATGATGTTGATTTTCAAATAAGCCTATTAAGGACCTTCATGATGACATTCTAGTAAAATGGACGTAAAACTGATTCTAAGAGAGCTTCTAAAATAACGAAGAGAGAAAAATCATTAAGCTACGACATCAACAGACGACAAGAATGTATCATTGTTAACTGTTTTTTTTCTCCTAAGCGCTCACTAATGTATGTAACTTTTCTTCTACCACCGTATTTTCCATAGATCTCTTGGTTTGTCACTCTCAAAGCATCGAGTGACCTTTACTGTCAAGAATGTTGCCATTTCTGTCATCTTAGCTCATTCGACCTCCATTTTCTTAAACCCTCACAGCGTGTAAGGTGGAGCTCCTTCGTAAGAGTCTCATTCACGTAGTACTAGTTACATTTTTTTTAAACATCCTGTATTAAAAATAATATGTATGTATTTATAATTGTATTTGTATTTGTATCTATATCTATAAGTTAAATTTAACTTTGTTTTGGTTTTAGTTTAATTTTACCTCAAGAGAATAATTAAAAACACATTTATTGAAATTTAATTAAAATTCATTATATGATTAAAAAATATAGAGAAAAATATGTGGTTTTCATATAAAAGATGAAGCTATTATATTCACTAATCAAATTTCAAGATTCATTGAAATAGTTATTTAGTTACCAATTACATACATACATATTTCGATGCTGTTGACATTAGCAACTCGATTTCATTTTTTTATTATTTTTCATATCGTTGTTGTTTTTTTTTTTTTTGTTTAACTTTCAACGAATACAATACGACCAGTATCATTTTGTTTTAGTCCTTTGAAAATGTGTTTATATATCTATTTGAGTCATAAATCTTCAATAGAAAAAAAAAAATGTGATAGAAAATAGATTTCAAAATCAAATTATTGGAAATCATAATGACTTTCTGAAAATAGAAATGTATCTGGTTGTCGAATTCACATGAAAATCGTATTCGTTTAGATTTTTATTGACTTTTTGGAAAAAAGGAAAAAAAAAAAACGTTGAACTCTTGAAAATAATTCTTAATATTGTTTATTTTTCTGGAAGTTCAAATGATATATGTTATAAGGGTTTTTTTTTTTTCCATGAAAACCCTTGAGAGTCATCAAATTCTTTTTTAATATAATTTTTATTTTTTCGTTTAAAATAAAACCGAAAATTGTTTTTAGTCGATTTTCAATCAATTTTGAAAAAAAAAAAACGAAAAATGTAATAATAATAAATAAGTTTCAAATTTGATAAAAATAACACTTTGTTTTAGCAATTAGTTTTACAGTTTTTTTAAAATAATAAAAAGTACAGTAAACTATGACTAATTATTATCTAGAATATACTTTTAAATTGCTTCTCATAATTACGGAAAATCTAAGGAAAACAATGAAAAAAAAAAATGTTTCATGTGAAAATTCTTATTTTATTTAATTTCCATAGAAAAAAATCTCTATATGCCCTATCTACAGATCTCCTTAGACATAAGATATTTTTTGTTTTTTAATATTTTGGACCAAAACAAATAACAAATAAAATAACATGAAATATGGTAAACGATAGATTTTTTTCAGAATGTTATGGAAAAAAATATATGAAAATTTATGTGAACTTGTATATCTTCGTTGAAAGGCGGGGTCGACCATTTACATATTGAATAATTTTCATTTGAAGGAAAAAAAAAATTTTAACTGAATTATAATAAAAAATTAGGAGCAAAAAATGATAAATTTAAAATTAAAGGTATGAATTTTCTAGAAAGGAAAATAAAAATGTGTATTTTATGATAACGGAACTATATTCTTGTATGACCTTTTTCTGAAAAAAAAAAAAATTAACTTTTACGATTTTTTAAAAATCATTCGTGTAATTGGTATATCACCTTCTGAAAAAAAAATTTATTATTTTCAAGTGAAATGAGGTTAATTTGTTAAATGAATGTGTGATATTTTCTCTTTCCAACAAGTCCTGATTTACTGTTCTAGGATAATCGAGTGATTTTTTTTTATGAATTTTTTGGTTTTTAAGTGAAAATAATCTTTTCTCTTTGGATATTGTAAAACATTGTATTTTTTAATTAATGTTGCAGGGTTTTAAATGGCTTTACTAGGCTAATATATGTATATGTATGATTGTGTGAAATTTCATTAAAATTAAAGGTGTATATTTACTATATAGCTACAATTTAATTGTACGTATGAATATAATGGGTCAATTCATAATGACATGTAGAGAAGTGGAAAAAATAGGATGACAGTGTGAATTTGAAATTCATTTTTGATTAACTTTAAATTGAAATTTAAACTTTGAGAATATTAACGCTAAACGTTCAGAATCACAAAAATTACAATGTACTAGTATTGGACTTATATTGACTACATATATTCTGGACGCTTTGAAAGAAAATTCTTAGAAATATAAGTATACCAACGAATACTTTAGGAAAACGAACAAAGAACTTTAAGTAGGCAGGCTTCATTGCATCAAGCACGTAGTAAAAATATTTAGAAGAGTTCAACTCATGCAAAAAGTTACAATTAGGTAGCTTAGATGGTGCAGTCCCAAAAAACGAAGTCGGATTCCCTTAGAGGGGAAGGATCTTTTAAGGACTTTAAGAGAAAAAAAATTGTTAAGAGTAATTCATTAATGATATGGTATTGACGTATTGAACTCTGTCTTTTCTGTTTAAAATAGCCAAAGGAGTTACACTAGATTCCAAATTTAAAATTCTCATTAACATTGTGAACATTTTGTAAAATGCTTCATGTGGTTCAACCTTTTTACTATAATTTTTCACAATGAGATATACACGTTATTGTTCCTTGTTGTTTTGACACCAAGGTAAATTCTTTTATAGAAAAAAAAGTACAGAGACTCATGAAAATGTAAAGACAAAGTATTTTCTGTGCCCTTATAATAGTTAGTTTCTGACAATTCAAAAATGTCCTTTTGGTTTCATACAACGACAATGAATATGACGGTCATTGTATATGTATTTTGTATTTTTAAATTTTATCTTTTTCGCAACTTGAAATATTTTACACGTCAGTCGTTATACTGTATATTGTAGTAATTTTTGTTGTCATTGTGCATTTAACTACATATATGCTAATTTGATATGTTTCTCTTTTACCTTTTACAAATAAATTCTTGTGAAGTTCAGATCTCATGTGATATATACCCAATTTCAATTCAATTTAATGACATGCTCATAATTATTCGTTGAGCAATAAAGATTGAAAAAAATATATATATATTATACGTAATATGTTGTATTTGGTTGTTTACATCAATTTTACTCTATACATGATGGTTTTGATGTCAAAATAATTATTATGTATCAGTGAAACAGGTACATATATGTATTTCTGAAAATTTTATCTAAAAGAAGCTTAAAATAAATTTTACAATTTTATAGAATTATTCTAGAAAAGTATCATTAATGAAATGTTAATGAATTTTTCAATTGAAATTTCATTTATGTCTCCTATGGAGAGATTTACCATAGAGTGTCAGGATGAATTGAAAAGAAGTAATTTGTCAGTTTGAGCTTAAAGGAAAAACGTCGGTAGTTGAACATGATCAAACAAAATTTGAAAAAAAAATTTATACTGTTTTTTTTTTTCAACATTTGAACCTATACGCTTATTGTTGATTAGAAAAGGATATTTTCTCCTTAGAAGTTTTTCGATTAGAATTTAAAGTTGAACGGTAATTTTTAAATGAAGTACATTCTCACCTTTTTAATTTTCAAAGAGCACGTATTTTTGTGGTCATGCTTACGCAGAAAAAAAAAAAAAATGAAAGAATAAAAAATACTAAAAAAAAAAAATGTATAGTCCTTGTAAATTCCCTTAAGAGACCTTCATTATATATTTAGGATGTTCGTTTTATTCT
This sequence comes from Bombylius discolor, assembly GCA_939192795.1. Lineage (NCBI taxonomy): Eukaryota > Metazoa > Arthropoda > Insecta > Diptera > Bombyliidae > Bombylius > Bombylius discolor. The sequence goes on along the minus strand of OW584241.1, from coordinate 36,573,368 downwards.
TTCTTGTAGGTTTAATCATAAAAATATACAAATTTTAATAAAAATAGTTTACTGAATAATAATCGAATATTCTGTACACACATTATATAGTACAGAACATCTAAAAAAAAAAAAAAATAAAAAATAAAATTTCACATTATATTCGAAATATCTTAGAAATTTCCAAATTACATATAAAATTCTTGACTTACATTTAAATGAGAAAAAAAAAAAAAAAAAACAAATTTAATTTAAAATATCAAAATCACTAAAATATTATTAAAATTCAGCTAACACGAGACATATCAACTTATTTTGACAAACAATTTTTTTTTTTTTTTTCTTTTGTCGTTTATTCATTCAAGAAATATTCATTTCAGTTTTTGTGTTTCTCTATAAGAACCCGAATATAAGGGTTTATTATTAAAATATATATATATTTTTTTTTCATATAATATCTATATATCTTTAATAAAAAAAAAATATGTGTAAAGATGAATTCATAGACTCAGGTAGAAGTTTTGTGAAAAAATTTTCAGTTCTTATAAATGATTTTTATATTATGATTTCGTTGCTTATTTTCTTTTTATTTTTATTCTTATTCTTCTTCTTATTATTTCATCGTTCCTTTTTATAGAAGAATATTATAAAAGATGAGCGTTGCGTTGTGATATTATTTCAGACATTATAATACTTTCAATACTGAATGTGATAGGAATTTTAATTTATTTTTTTTTTTCTTCATACATACTATACTATGTATATGTATATATAAATTTTTTTTTTTCTATAGTTACCAGAAAAATTATAATTTTTACTTCGTAGTCCTTATAAACTTGAACAGAATAAAGATTTCATTTTGCTACTGGATTTGTTTGTTGTTGTTTTTTGCTCTTGTAATTTTTTTTTTTTTGGAAAGTAAGTAGAGCTTTTTTTTTTTTTTTACTTTCGGGTGGATTACTACATATATAGTCTATGTGGAAATATAAGGGTAGAAGTCATTTTTATTTTTTCTTACAAAAAAGATATATATATATATATATATATTTTTAACTTTAAATTAATTGCAAATCGAGGATCAAATCGAAAGACTTATTTCACGTTTTAAGTTTTAAATTTTTCAAATGTCAAAATCGATTCAAGCATGTCAAAAACGTGTTGAAATAATCTTAATATGATCTTTATGGTTTGAATAACAGTTGAAATATAAAAAAAAAAAAGAGAGAATAATTTACGCTACACTAATGATATATTCTCTGTGTAATCAGATAAGGAAAACAAAGGAAGTTTGTTGTTTCCTAAGTTTAATAGAAAATAACAAGTTAGAAGGGCTAGGCATTAGCTGGAATGTTTTTGGTTGAGTGTTTTTATACTGAAATTGGGAAAATTTTAGAATTTAGAGACATATTGTTACCTAACCGTGGAATAATTAAATTTTAAATTTTAATAGATACTAAGAAACAGAAATTGAAGCAGTAGCTGGAGCAAAGTAAAATGTTCCAAAACATAGTTTCGATTGAAAATATCATTTAGTTTGGTTGAGAAATAAATTTTCGATCGTAATAGAGTCATAACTTCGAAAATTATTTTAGTTTTTTTTCGAAATAAAATGATTGAAAACAAAAAATTCGCTAGAAAAAAAAAATTCTACTTCAATGACATCATACCATGCTTGAAATCATCAGGCAGAGGATGAAATATGAACTAAAATGGTCCTGCAAAACAACTATATCGATTTTAATATTTTTCAAAAGCTTATGCTTCCGGATTTTTGTTTACCGTTATGTTTGTAAAATATGAAACCATGATTTATACTGCGGAAAAAAAATACTACACATTCTTTTTCTATTTATACACTCAATGTTTTTTCAATCTTCCAAAATTAAATTTTTGAAAAACCATCCCATACGAGGAAAAAATACCCTTTTCGGATTTTACAAATATAATAAAACATTTCCTACAATATAATTCAATAACAGTGACTATCATTCAAAAATTCATATTATAAGAATTTTTTTTTTGCAGTTTATTACGACATTCAATTATTCCGTAAGCGTAAATTTGATTTAAATTGCCTCAAGCGTAGGAACAAACACAAAAAAAAAAAAAGTAAAAGAAAAAGAGAGAAAGTTTAATATTTGACCAAAAAAAAAAAAAAAAACAATTTTAATAGCTGTGAAGTTACCAATGGTTAAAAAGTTATTATTGTGAAAATTTTTAATAGCACTTCATTTCCCATTCCGTATCTTTTGTAAAATTCTAAAGATTTTGTATACATGTACTATATATACATTTTTGTATTATAGAATATTCTAAAATTTTGTAGAATAAAAGCCTCAAGCGTTTGTAAAAAAGGTTTCTGTACGATTCAAATATAAGTGTGATGAAAACAAAATCATCTTACGTTTTCTTGTTTTTTTTTTTTGTTGTTGTTGTTGTACGAATGTTTATTTGTTCATTTTAGGCTAAAAGATACAATATACAAAATAAGGAACAATTTATTCTTAATTTATAATTTTTCAATGTTATTTGTGTTTTCCACACACAAAAATTCGTAAATTTTGTATAAATTTGGTATTTGAAATTAAAATTCTTTAATAATTCATCACCTAATTCATATTATTCAAAAATGATTTTAATTTTCTGAGCACGTTTTTTTCAATTTCTATAGCTTAAAAATACTTAGATTTTAGATGAAAATTAAGAATTAAAAATTTGAGAAAAAGTATTTTCACGAATTTATGAAGTTTATGATGAGAAAAGATAATTTCAATTTATTTTTATCTTAAATTGTTAACAGTTACATTAAATCTAAGATTACATTTCATAAAAAAAAAGAGAATTTAGGTATATACTTTTTTTTACTGAAATCCTGGATTTTTTTAATTGAAAAAAAATCTGCAAAACTTAAAACCTGACAAAAACTCTTATTGGTATTATTTCTCAGGATGACATCTATACCAGGTTCATAAATCATAAGAAGGATAGATAATTTCCTTGAACTGAAAATTAAAAAAAAAAAAAAAAAACAACATCAACGACTATGTAATATTCTAAGAACAAAAATAAGAAAGCAGAATTCTGTATCTTTTACACATGAATCACGTGAGTTCATTAAATAGTATAAACAAGAAAATACGAGAGTATAAGTTAATTATTAGAAGATAATAAACATTCAAGACAAAGAGAACGAAAATATAATAAAAGAAAAATTTCTTTTTATTTGGATAAATTGCGTAATTAGAAGAAATAAACTTTCACAATAATTAGCTTAGAGTAAATTATTGTGAGTCAAAAACAAAGATACAAGATTTTATTTATTATCTAGAATTTAGAAATTGCATAAAATATTAAAGTTTTACTTTATTCTTTATTTGTTTCTTGTGAAAAACTCATGAATCGGGAATATAATCTTATAGATTTACGAAAAAAAAAAAACATGTAATTTTCACATGTATCTATAGATACGTACGCGTACATATATTGCGGTTGTAAGATACAGATACAAATTATGGTAGTGAGTTTTATATTATTTTCATAGTTTAAGAATAACAGTTTTTTTTTTCTTTTTTAGTTTACTATAGAAAAATGGTTTTACTTTATATAAAAAATTTATCATTAGATAGCTTTATTCAAACATTGTACGGTAAAAGTAGTATTTTTATAGGATATAGGATTTTTTAAATATTTTTTCGTAAATTTTTCTAAATAGTAAACACAATTTTTTTTTCTTTTATTATTTTATCAAAATTATTATTCTTAAAACATTTAAGTAAGTAAAACGATTATTGAAGATTTCATTATAACTTTATACGTGCTGTCTGGTACGTGCTAAAAGTAAAATTTACTACAACTTAAAATAAAATACGTTACTCTTTTTTTTTTTTTTTTTTTTTTTTTTGTGAAAGTTATAGAAGTTATAAAATAATGATATGCATTACGTGAATATTAAGGTTCATTTATTCAAAACCTTTATATTTTTTTCATGTATGAGATAAATTTATTATTTTCATGTAACATCTTTCAAAAAATAAGATACATGCTATAGAATCGTTATGTAAAAATGTTGGTCATATGGTACATTTTAAACAAGAGAGTCTTTATATTATGTGAAAAAAAATTGATATTTTGAAGCTATTACATTTAGAGTACAACATATCCTTTCTTGAAGGGTTCTTGAAAATTGAAGAAAAAAAAAATACCATGAAATAGTTTTCTTTTCAAAATATTTAAAATAGACAAACTTTTATATTATTGCCAAGGTCATAAAAGTATCTTTTTTCTGATTCAGCTTTAGTGCCAGTACTTGAAGGAGATAAAAAGTCAGAATAAAAGCTCAGAAATATATATAAAAAAATGTTTTGTTGTACTTACTTTTGAATTTTTGGAAGTGTAAGGGATTAGACGAGGACAAAGAAGAGGTCTTTTTTTGGAAGATTGATCAAGCAATATTATATAAAATTCTGGCTCTGTGGATGTGCTTTTGATGTTTCATGAATTTATTTCGACACGACTTCGTTCTGATAATTTAAAAAATCCTAAAAATTGCGTATTCCTTAATACTAGTGAAAAGACGTTATGAAAACGAAATTTTTGGCGTAAAGACAAAAAAAAAATGAATTTTAGTCAATACACCATACGAGTTTCGTCCCATTCTACTGAAATCTTATCAAATCCCACATTTTTTTCGCATTTATTTTTATGTAAAAAATTAAAAGAAATATCTTCGACAAAAAAAAAAATTAAAATCCAACTTCAAAATCCATTTATCTTCTTATTTTTTTTTATTGAATATTTTTGTCACACACACACAAAAAAAAAGTGTAGCATTTTTCTAAATAGATTTATTTTAAAATAATACTATGATCTTTTTGTATATCCTTTTATCATATATACAATATGTATCTTTAATAAATTATTTATTTATTATCTGATCTGAGACGATGAAATTTTGATGATTTTTTTTTTCTATTTAAAGAAATTTAATTTAATTTTTTAGCATGATAAAGTTTTAAGTAAAGGAAAAAAAAAATTGAATTAATTTAACAGAACTTGAAATGTTATGTTTAAGATTTCTATTTGTCGTCAACTAAAAAACGAAAAAACAAAAAAAAAACAATTCTTGAAAAATTTTTTCTATATATTTTTTCCAAAGAAAAATGATGATTATTTTTAGATATTTTAATTTTTTTCCAAGACTTATTCGAAAAAATGTAAAAAATGTGAAGAAATATAATTCATTTTTCAATAAAAACAAAAAATCATACGTCGCCAAAAAGGTTATCGCAAATAATATATGCACAATTTTTTTTTTTTTTGGAATAAATTCGAAGGTTATTTCTGTTCAATCAAGACATTTTAATAAGGTATATGACAAAGGAGTTCAAAAATATTTTTAACAAGAAAAAAAGCTTCAAAGATTTTTAAATAAAATTGATTGACAAGAAAAAAAAATTTAATATTTGTCAAAATTAACAGTTAATGTTACCAAAATATTTTTTTATATAGAATTATGTGGGTTTCTAAACTTTGACCTTTTGATATTATAATTCTTCTATATGTGTTTTAATTGAAATTAAATTTAAAGGACCTGTACAATTTAAAGGTATGAAATTATTTTCTTCCTAATTCACAAAAAAACGGTTTGTATCCAAGTTTTATCGATCTGTTTTTTTTTTTTTTATTTCGATTTTTCTTATAGAAAATCGAATGAATAAATGTAATCAAGCTCTCTTTTCTAAAAATCGTCCTTGAAAAGTATAAATGTAACTTTTAATTGCATTTTAGTTATATTTTGTATCTTTATTTGTATTTTTTTTTTTACCAGCAATTTTACAAACTTGTACATATTTAAATACTTTTCAAGTATTTTTAACTATTGGCTTTTATTATATCTTTTATTATATCTTTTATTATATTGATTCACATCAGGAATTTAATTGTTGTACTTTCGAACATGAATGAAAATAAAAAAAAGAATGAATGTGAGATAAAGAAAAAAAGGTAATTAAGTAAGGATATTCATGTCATTTCGTATAAAATATTGTGTGTGAAGTTTATGAGCCCAGTCTGGATAGAATATCCTTTACGTTTGTAAAAGAGTATGCAATACTTTAAATTTGTTACATTTTGAGAAGGAATGATTGCATCTAACATTCAGCAGATACTCGTATATCAATTTAATTTCACATAACATATTTAGTCCTTAACTCATCAGTTTATTTAAATCAACTAAAAGTTCATAATAGCTAATTATTATTTTTTTTTAATGGAACTCACTAAATATCTTTTCAACATATCAAAAAAAAAAAAGTTACTTACAAGTGATTTAGTAACATGAAAATAAAGTAGGTAGATTTAAAATATGAAATGTGATTAATGTAATATTTTAACGGTGACAATTTAAAAAAAATAAATTGTGAATAAGTTATATAAATAAAAAAAAAATAAATAAAAATAATAATAATAAAAAAAAAAAAAAAGAACAATCGGAATGATAATATCTAATAATAAATTTAATGATATAACACATTCTTAAATTACAGTATTATTTTATTGTGATATTTATTATGAAGACATCGTGATTATTAAAGTCAGAATGTATGTATTTATGTATTTTTATATATGTATGTGATCATGATATATGTATGTATATGTATATATCATACAAAAAGCTCTTATATGTTACTAAGTAACGTCATGTACGTAAGTATCTTACATAAATATAAAATAATATACTTTTTTGAAGATAAAGGAAATAGGATATTAAAATTTATGAAGACGTAAATTTATATGTTTTTGAGAAATATTATAACATGAAAACATAAAAGACACACATATATACAACACACACAATGATTTATGTGTTTCAAGATTCGTTTTAAATTCAATTTATTTATAAGTTTATATTTTTGTTATATATTTTTTTTTTCTTTGAAATATCTCAAAAAATACTGTATCCGTTCATTTCATTATGGTATAGCAGCTCCTGAGTTGAGCTTTGGCCTCTTTTATAGTTTGTCTCCAATTCAATCGGTCTGAATAGCATCTTGTTTCTAGTTTTGGATCATTTAAGTTATTCATGTCTTATTCAAAAATGTCTATCCGCCTAGCTCTTGGTTTAGCTATCCTTCTTTATCCTTCTGGATTATTGTTATACTTTATTTATTGTCCTTTAGTATTTTTTTAGAAGTATTCATAAAAAATTTTAAAATTTCAAAACACGAATTTCATATCATTTTTAAATTAGAAGAAAAAAAAAAACATTATCTTATCATTTTAACCTTTTTTCATAAGGTCCTAATTTTCATGCATTTATCTTTTATGAGAAAAATTGGCAAAATTTCAATTTTACATGTCTATATAGGTGAAAAAGGGTTAAAATAATTAATATTGACTTTTATTCATGTCATATAATTCAAAAAAGATACTTTGTTTTTTTTTTTTTTTGTATCTACCGAAAGAAATGTAAAACTTTTAAAATTTATTTGTATTCATGTTAATCAATTTTGAATAATTTATTTTTCTTGTTAACTCACAAAATTGTGAAAATTATTACAGATACTTTGAACAGTAAATCCTCTTAAATGAATAAAAAAACAAAAAAAAAAAAACAAAGAAAAAACACAAAGAAACAAAAAGTATCGATTTCAAAAATATCGTATATAGAGATTTTGTTATTAAAATATATAAGAAGAGTCCCGTTTATATATGATTATGGTACTCGTATGTAAAATTTTTGTGTGTGTGTGTTTTTTTTTTTGTATTTAAATTTTAGAGTTAAATAAATATATTTCAAGTTTCAAGTAAACGTGAACATTTTGAATTTCTCTCTATCTCTCTTTTTACATATATTTATTTATTTATGATATTTAGCACACATGTTTTGTGTCATAAATTGACTTTCATATACTAATTCAATAATATAATGTATTTTTGTTTGAACTTTTAAGAGGATCCTTTATGAATCTTAAACATGGTTACCAGTTACAATTTATATTATGTACATACATACGTATGTATATGTAAGTATGTAAATATATGTACACAGAAAATTTAGTAACATACATCATATGAGTAATTTTTTTTTTTTCTATATATATTTGAAAAAAATATTTCATAATACATATTTCTTGTTTTGCATTGGAAAAATACGATACACAAAAATATATTATACTCTCCTTTATTGATTGTGTGGTCGCTATAGAAAAGGATTTAACATTATTCATAGGAATATATATGTATATTATAAATATGTTGAAGAATATTTGTACATATTTCAATTATAAAGTTATTTAAAACAGTTGAAGAATGATTTAAGCGGTTTAGAAAATGAAGTACCAAGTATGTACCATTGGAATGATTTTTAGAGGTTTAAAATCAATTTTAAGTCTGATACTTACTAACCCTTAGGTTGTTTGTTCAGAAAAAAAAAAAATGATGGTAGTTAAAGTACAGTTAAAGTTATTACAGGAAAGGAGTTTTTTAAGAAGTGTATAGGGCAAGAAAATCAATTAAACAAACGATGTAGAAATTAGAAGGAAAAATTATTAACAACAAAAATTTAAAAAATCTGATCTAAATTTCACAAACTCTACAATCCATATAAGAAATCTGAAATTTAGGATGGGCTGCTGTTGTTCAATTTTCAAACTAAAAACTAAATATTCATCTTCAAATTTTCTGTTTTTTTCGTTTTGCTGAAAAATGTTTCTGTTCATTTGTAAAGTGAGTAAGAATGAAAGAAGCAGCATAGAAAAAGGACCTCTTCGAGAAGCTAACAAGATTGAAAAACTGCTATATCCTGACTGATAAATAGTTTGTTAAACGAGTACAAATGAGATTAAAAGTTAAGAGAATTTTAAAACGGCTTCAAAATTTAAAAATGAAAATCTAAAGTTTTGAAATCAAGAAGGCTAACTAGCTATGGAATTTCCATTAAGTAGGAAAACAAGCTCGTATAGAAAATTTTTCATAGTTTATTGAAAAATTTTATTATAAATATTTTTCACTAGATAAACTTTCAAAAACTATTTATATACTGAAATTTGATATAATTCAAATAATTCAATAGAATTTTTATCTACCATACAATATTTCTATTTTTTAAAAGTGATAACAAATGTTGCATGTAAAATAATTCTATTTTCAATAACAAATTCCAATAAACAATTTATATGAAAATATTATAGAAACAACAAACTATTGATTAGATTTTATATACAAAATTGTTTAAAATTTCTTTTTTTTTGTTTTTTTCAGTTTCTAAATGAATTACTTGTTTTTTTGTTTTAGTGAAGTTTTTATCGGTTTAATTTGAAAAATTGTCCAATTTAATTTTTTTTTTTTTATAGTGTTCATCACCATGAATGCTATTGTTGAATTTAATGTATGTATGTAGTTTAAGAGTGCTGCACTGGAAAATTACATTTTTAAAAGTTTTCGAAAAAAAAAAAAAATTTTTTTGATTTTTACATTCAAACAAAAATAATTCATGTTCTTTCTGTAACACTGATTTTTTTTGCATAGTGCTATAACTCCAGTTGAATCCTGGAGTAATTAATTTTATTTTTCATGTTTTTTTAATCATTTTTGGTTTTTTTTTTTCGTATTTCCAAAAATAACAAATCACTATGGAATAGATTTTTGTAAGGTAATAATTAATTGCTGTTAGTTTTCGAAGTTTTATAAAGAAAAAACTTCTACAATAAAGTCACTAAATGTAAAAACAGTGAACTGAAGTCTGATTCCAGAATCCAGTTCTATGGAACTCCGAAGAAATGGTGGAAATCACCTACTATTCCACATGAACTCGGTTTTGAATATTTTGTAATGTTAAAAGAAAGAAAAATAAATTTCGAATTAAAATTAGAAAATAATTAGAATTAAAAAAAAGAATTTGTGAGACAATTTCGAAATTCATGGTCTAAATTTTCATATTTTGGTCATATGAATTCTTCGTGTTCGAAATATGTAAAAAAATAAATAAAATCTGATTCAACACAGTTAAAAAACAAATCTTTATAAGATGATTTATTTATTTCCTGAAAAACTTTATTTATTAGTAGTGAAACAAAAAAAAAAGATTCCCGCCTTAGTTACCAAATATCTTTTTTTTACTTTCAAAGGTATAGCATAAATTTCACTATCGTTGGAAGCAATTGGTCAAAAGAATGAAAAAAGAAAATTCATTTGCATATAGAATTTTGGCACTTGAAATTATAATTTCCTCTCTTTGACTTTATATGGTTTTTTTTTTTTTTTTTGAATATTTAACACATTTTTAAATTTTAAACACCCTGTACACCTACAGTTATTATGAAATATATACATATGAAGAGAATAAAGAAAATTGCAAATATCTCAAAATGATTTAAATGTATTTGATACATTTAAAACATCCGCAATGCTGTATAGTTAAAGTAACAATATCTTTTTACAAAAGCATATATGTATATATTATCTATATAATATAATATATTATTATATACATATGGAGTTCAGTGAAGTCGAAAGAAACAATGACTTTTAGAAAATATTAAAATATAGAGTATAGCTAGCTATTTTTAGTGATTTATGTTGACAGGAAAATGTAATTTTGTATATAAAATTTTAGACAATACTATCGATATGTTTGGAGAAAATTTTCCATTTTCATTAAAAATAATTAATCATAAAAGGGAACAAAAAAATAAAAAAAAACATTAAAAACATGTGTATATGTGTAGAATGTATGATCCACCTAAATTACAATTTGTTGTGAAATTAAGAAACTCTAATATCATTAAAAGATAAACTGTGATTTATTTATTTATTTATTTTTTTTTTTTTTTGTTATCAAACTGTTAATTATTATAAAGCTTCTAAAAATATTTATTGTGTAAAATGAAACAAACAAACAAAAAAAACAAAAAAACTAATATAATACAGTAATGATTATAACACCAGAAAATAAGGATATTAAAAGGACACTTTTTTTTTTCCAATGTCCCAACATAATGAGTTTTCATTGTTTATTGTTTTCACACTAATCACATTAGAAGCCAATGACAAAGCAATTCTTGTCAGCTTGTATGCTTGCAATATTGGAATAAAAAGTGATTAAAAAATATATTTTTTTTTGTCACGTCTATGATGTTTCATGTGTGTTTTAATTTTCGAAATGAGAAAAATCCTATGATGCTGATTTAAGTTTTTGTTTATCGGTCGGTGTGGTGGTTTAGATTTGCGTTATCCTGATGAAAAATATAAAACCTAATGTAGATTAAGAGAAGTTTGCTGTTTTTTTAGTTTAACATGTTCACCTTCAACTAAATTTTTCAACACATTCAAGAGAAGTGGTAAATGGCGTGTGGGTTATGCAAAAATCGTATCCGAATGATCGGTAACTCCACTATGAGTTACCTAAAACATGTTGCTATCTCTACATTTTGATCAAATAATTGAGAAAAAAAAAATACTGGAAAAACGTTGTCGATCACTGGAGACAGTTTTTGTTTCAAGACGTTGGCGTTGGTTTAGAATGTTTTAAAAGACTACGAAAAACAAACAATTTTTTTGGATTTTTTAAAATTCATTAATTTTGCATTTTAAAGCCTCATTTATTTCTGAAAATTTAATTTTTAACGTTGAACAGCGATTACTTTTTCAACTTCAAGGCTTATGAGGGGGATTTTCTAAAGCTTAAAGCTTTTGAAGCTTAAAGTTCCCAATTATTCGACGAAGAAATTCTTGTATAACAGATCTACTTTCATATTCCATCAAACTCTCAGAACAGAGATAACAGTTTTTTTTTTTTTTTGGAATAAATTTTAGTCCATCCATTGTGATGTTTTTTTTGTTTTTTTTTTGTTTGTTTTTGAATCAATTGCCTTCAATGGTTAACATTTCCATTTCTCATCATGTGTCAAAATTATTCTGTTCAGAAACGGTTTATTTTTCAATCTCAACAAAAGTATTTCACACATCGTATCTGATTTTGAAGATTGATTGATTGATTCATGCTTAAATTTTCCTTCGGCTATTTATATGAAAAATTACACAAGGAAATCATTTTTGTGTTTTTTGTTGATATATAAGGAAATACAAAATTAACAACGGTAATGAGAAAACAATCGTTAAAAAAAAAAATAAAATGTAAAAAAAAAAAGAAACTATTATTAAACTTCGAATTCGATTATTTTTTAATGTAAGTATATCGAAGTTTATTTTATTTATTTATTTTTCTTTTTATTTAAAGCCTTTTATATTTTGAATAAAGTTTTTTAATTTTACATTTAAAAAGGAAATTTCGAAGGATATAACTTTTTTAATAAATCTCATTCATCGTATCATTTTATAGAGCAAAAAAAAAAAACAAAAGTAAATATCACTTAGTAATGACAAAATTAAAACAAATAATAAATTTTCGACTTAATAATTCAAAATGCAAATAAATTTCATATTTATTTACTGGAAAATTATAACAGTTTTTTTTTTTCTTTTTTGTCTTTCCTTTTCCATTTTTATACAAAAAGCAAACATTTGCGTGTACCTAAAAAAATTTTTATTTAGAGAAAAAAAAAAAAACCTTTTAAGAACTTCTCAATATAAGGATTCATATTTTTTTTTTTTTACTTTTATTTTTGTAATTTCATATGTGTAGCTGTAATAAATATTAAGGAAAAATTCTGCTTTATTTCAAAAATATAAAAATTACAAAATATATATATATGTATATCCTAAAAAAAAAAATGAAAAAAAAAATCGATTACGATTACATTTACAATACTTTGTGTTCGTATTATATTTCTTATAATACAATCAAAAATAACAATGTATACGTATTTATGTATAGCAATGTGGAACATTGCAGTGGTATTAAGAAAATATCTTTTATAAGCTTTCGTATATTCGTTTTTTTTAAATTTTTTTTTTTGCGAAACTTACAAAAAAGTTTTTCGGTATAGCTATTTTTTTTTTTTTGCTTTTTGTTTTGAAACAACATGGATTCAACATTCGATTTTGTTTTTTTTTTTTTCATAGAGAGAGTATATAAATATTTTTAGATATTCAAATTGTCTTGTTATGAAATTTATTTTAACGTGTAATTAGATATTTTTACTGAAGCATAAAAGTTTTTATTAAATTTAATTGCATAAATGATATAAAAAAAAAAATTTGCTAAAGTTCCTATCAAATTTGAAAAATTAAAAGTACAAAATTTAAATATTATATCTTCATTTCAAATGATGAGATACGTTATGATGAAAATTTAAACCTAAAAGAAGCTCTTGAAAAAGAAAAAAAAGCAAAAACATTTTTCTAAACAACTCTCATTTCATAAAAAATTGTTACTGATGAGAAATTTAATTTTGTGTTAATACCAATAATATTGTATTTTGTTGATACATATGTATGTATTTATTTTATTTTTGTAAATTTCTTTTTTATGATTTATGAAATTTTATGGTATACTGGAGATTTATAAAATATTGTTATAATGAAAAGATATGGATGGGTAAAAGACTAAAAATCCTGTATATAGAAAATGTAATAATAATAATAATAATAATCAATAATAAGTTCTGTTTATTGTATTATTAAAATATATATAGGCTTTTAACATTATAATTATTGTTAATGGACTGTTAATGTTCAATTTGTTTTTAAGAACAGTAACATAAAATAAATAAATTTATGTATGTAGTATCTGTCTATGTAGTTTTTTTTTTTTTGAAATTTTTAATCGAATAGAATATAAATATAAATTTAAAAAACCATTAACAATTTTATGCAAAATTTAATGAAGTAAATGGATTAAAAAAAATTATATTAGAAAAGTTTTGAAAAAAAAAAATTAAAAAAAAAATAAAAAAAAAAAATGTTTAACTTTTTCGTTGAAGAAAAACAAGCAAAAACATAGTAATACTGTGTGTCAAATTAGACTTTTTTCAAGTATATAAAAAATAAACATTCTACAGTGAAATTTTAATTGGCAGATAAAAACTTTCTAATAGGTATTCTTACTTTTTAATTGACAGATAATTTTCTCATTTAGCACTTTTTTTTTTTTTTTTGTTTAATACATTTTCATTTTAACAAACTGTGTGAAAAGTCTAATTTGACACATAGAGTTAATTTAAATTTAAATTTAATTAATTAATTAATGTACGTGCATTGTATAGTTTTTTATAGATTATAACTTTGAATTGCTATTTCGTAAAAATACTTTTTGTACATATGTATTCGAAAAAATGTATTCGAAAAGAAAATTTTCAAATTTTTTAATAATTCGGTGACAAAAGGCTTATACTAATTTGTATTTCTGAAGCGAGAAAGAAAAAAAAAGAAACTTATTAACTCGTTCTTTTTTCAAACAATTATCTAAGTATATTTTTTTTTTTTTTGGTCTAGATGGAAAAATATTCAAATCACAGAGAAAAAGTTCGTAAATCTTGAAAAAAATAATATTAAAAAACTGCATCTTGATTCGCTAGATATTTTTCGAAAATACTTGGAACTAAAATATATTAAAAAGATTTTTGGCCTTTTCAGAATCAGAAAAAAAATTTTTTTTTCTGTAAGTTCAATTAAAATTTGATGAAAACAAATTATTCTGTTATAAATAAATCTTTCAATTTCAAGAAATACATACCATGAATGTGTACAAATAATTTACCACTATATATATTTCGATACATATAAACTTAGAAGAAAAAAAACAATAACCTTAGAGCTTCTTACTTTTTCACCGAAAAGAAAAAATATTGAAAATTCTTCAATGCATGCAGTAACCAGAAATCCTTTATCATTTGAAAATTTTCACAATTCTTTTATATTTCTTTTTTTTGTTTTTTGTTTTTACAAAGGTTTCACAGTCTCTTCAGAATGGATTATCAAGTGTTGTAATACGTAAAACTGCTAGTTTTCCTGAAAATGTTAAAATTGAATTTTATTTTTGTATTAAGTCACTTGAAAAGTGATTAGAAAATCTGATTCTTAAATAATAATTACATCCTTCATAGTTCTTTTTCAACATTCAAGTAGTATCTTACATTTCTGATAGACATTTAGTATATATGTATTTATTTTCGAATTGTATCAACATCAGGATTTTAATGTTTTATTGAATAAACTTTCAATCTAAAGTAAAACAATTTAGCAGCTTGTGATAATTACAAATCCTTGGAAATCTTTAATTTTCGTGTTTCTTAACAAGTTTTAATTATTTAATGATGTTGAATAATTTATAATTCTCTTGAAATATAAAAAAATCGTATACCATTTTTAGAAGAAAAAATAAAATATATGTGAAAACGAAATGATTAACTTTTTTCTTCATAACAATTTTAAGTATACTTTTAAATCATGTATGTGCGTGAAAATTATTTACTCAGAATATATAGAGACCATCTCAATTTATTTTTAATGAGCCATTTCATTTTCTGATTCAGGAAAATTAATTTTTTATTTTATCGATAAAAATCATTACAGTTAGATGTGGTTGCCAGAAATTCTGAATCCTTGAATGTTGCATAAAGTGTGAGTAAATTTATTTTAAAGTTTTTTGTTTTTTTTTTTTTTTTGTTTTTTTGCAATTTCAACATTTTTATTTTTTTTTTTTGCAAATTAAATTTTATAAAATTTACCACTCTAATCAATTTAAGTTAATAACGACATTAAATAATAAAAATTTATTGCTACAAAAACAGAAAAGTTATAAACATAAAAAAAATATACTTTTTTATTATCTGGAAGCTAAAAAAAATAGGCTTTCCTGAGATCCTTTTTTTTTTTTTTGTTACGATCGTGGACTAATATAATTTTTTTTTTTTTTTCATTTGAGCTAAAAATGTCTACGATTATCAAATGGAAGTTATTTTCGTTTTTTTTTTTTGCAACATTTTTGTTTTGTGGGAAAAATTTTTTTCCGAAGGGTCATGGAATGGGGTGTATCTTGAAGGTGGTTTTAAGAACCCTATCAAATGAATATAGTAAATTTTTTTTTTGTTTTATATTTTTTTTTTTGTCTATATTTTCGCCATAAATACGAAAATATTTTCTGTGAAAAGCAATAAAATAGAATAAAATACAAGAAAATAGATAAAATTAATTCGTATTGTTATTACGGATGGATAAATTTTTATTAATATTTGAAGATATGTGATAGGGAAAATATAATAAAGAATGAAAATGTTTTATTGGTATTTTTTTTCTTCTTTTTTTTTTTTCTTTTTCTGTTCATAATAACGCAATCATTTTTATTTTTTTTTGCTTATACTGAAATATTAGAAATATTAATTTTTATTTCATTTTTTGAAGGATATTTAAAGATATTTCACTTATTTCATTCATGAAGTTTATTTTTTGTCAATTTTTGTATTGTATGCAACATAAATTCTCATAATTTTAGTAAAAAAAAAAAAATTTTCAAGTTAAATTTATTACAAATTTCATCTTTTTTTTTTCATTATAGCAAACAAGCTTGCAAAAACAATTCAAAATAATAAAAAAAATATTTTGTTTAAAAAAGGATTCTTTTTCATTATGTTTCTGTTTTTTAATCATTCTTTTAATAAAAATATAAAAAAAATAAAAAATAAAATGAAAAACAAATTTATGTTATTTTTAATTTTGCTGTTGTGTAACAGTTTGAAGAGCTTTTACCGTAAATGTTCATATATATATATATTTTTTTTAAATTCCTTTAAAAATAAAAAAAAATTACTTCCATCGCGTGCAAAAAGGACCAGTAAAACAAAAATAATATTTTGCTCCAGAATATATAGTACATTCGACTCTAACAGTATGTCTACACTAGCAATCTTCGTGGCAATTGTAATACTACTTTGCAGATTCTTTTCTTCATTGATTTTCTATCTTTTTTTAGGTTGCTTCAAGGCTTAAATTTTTATACATTCTGCCAAATAAATACCAGGAATTTTTTAATAAAACACAATATATTAGATCCAATCCAATCCAATTTTGATTCAAAACATTTCCACAAAGTGGTAATTTGCAAAAAAGTGGCAAAAAATCACACAGGACCGTGCTGAAGAATACGTTGTTTGATTAATGACGATTTTTATCTAAAAAAAAAAAAAATGGATTTTTAAAAAAAAATCGTTAAGCTTACTCAGGCAGCCAGCAACCATAGGACTGGCCCTACAAATAGTGTGTTCAAAAATGAAATTCCTAACAAAAGATTGCATGAACAATAACGCTAATCTAGACGGACTATAAAATATTGTCATAGTAGGTCTTCTTATTTCTTTGTTTTTCAAAACAATATTTTATTTTGAAAGATTTAAAGAAAATAATTTCAAGTTTCAGCATTTGTTCAATCGAAGTTTCCAACAAGTTTTACAGAAAAAACAAGAGCCTGAAGGAAAAAGAAAAAAAAACTGTTCAGATATCAATTTATTTTTTTGCATAAATAAAATAAAAATTACATTTAGTTTTCCATTTCGGGTTGATTGATTTCAGTTCGTCCTTTCAAAGCTTTTTCTTCTTTTCTTCCTTCTTCAAGTTAAAAAAATACACAAAATGAAAAAGGAAAGCAAAAAAAATGAAAAAAAAAAAATGATGTTTTTTAATGATTCCTTCAAAGTTGATTGATTTCGTCCTTCTTCAAATTCAATAAACAATAAATCGATTGCATATCTGTACTTGTACCATTTTTTTACTTACTTTACTTTCCATTCACTACATTATTAAATTCTCTATACATTATTTAGTTTTTTTTTTTTATTTATTTATTTTTTTTTTGTGTCGTAAATTTTCCAATCCTTATTATGCAAATTTTTTTCTTCTTCATTAATTCCACTAAATTTGTTAAATTTTTTTTTTACACAATAATTTTACTTAATTAAGTTTTTTTTGTTTTTTTTTTGTTTAGCTCATTAGTCTGCTATTAAATGCGAATTTTATCTTTGCCTTTTTTTCTTATTAACGGAAAATTATCTCTTTTAAAGGCTTAAGGGTCTAGCTATTTTACAATAGAAAGTAATTTCACGAAAAAAGAATACAAAATACAAAATACAAAAAAAAAAAAGGAACATTCACAAATATTGTCTATATAAGGTGCTTTTTTTTTCTGCCAATGATTTGCTCTTTTTTTTTTTTTTTTTTCCTTCCGATAAAGATTAAGTTAGTTTAGGGATAAACGCAAAAATTTTCTTCCTTTTGTTCTTTCATTATCAAATAAACACAATATCAAAAAAAAAAAATAAAAGGTCCTGCGTTGTATTTTTTTTTTTTTGTTGTTTCACATAACAGAGATAAAAAGAATTTTAGTGGCAAAATAAAATCTTTATTCAGTTCAAGTTTGACAGTACAAAGTGAAAATTACACCTTTATTCTTTGATAAAATTGTGAAATTAAAATTCTTATCACATTCAAAATGTTGAAAGCATTATTATGTTCTGCTGGAAATATTATATCAGAATGCTTCTTGTTCTTGTCTTTTAATAATAATATGTTACACAAAAAAAAAAAAAAATATGAAAGATATAGAAACTAAAAGAACTTATACAATATTTTCTTTGAAAATCCAAAAAGTTTCACTTTAGGTCTAGACTTTCATATTTAACACAGATATTCACTTTTAAATTTTTTTTTTCTAGAGAAAACTATTCTCTATTACAAAATATTAAATTTAAAAGTTTTTTTTTTTTTTTTTTGTGGAAATATTATAAAGGGGATGAAATTGATATTTCTTGAAATAAATCTGTCAAAATTAGTTGACGTTTTTCAAAAATAGCAAGAAATTAAAGTGACTTTTTAAGTGACAGTGTATGCCATTTTAGAAATCGTACTATACGGTGTTTAACCGTGAGGAAAATGACACATACAAAAAAAAAATTATGGACTTTTTTTTTATGGTTGTGACTTAGATAGAAAAAAAAGAAGAATTTTATTTGTTTTCAAATCAAGAATTTCAACTTATAGATAAATAAGTATTAGTGACTTCTTTGATGGTAATTATCATCTTCATAATAATGCACAAAAAATCATTGACACCAATGTACTTTGAAATAAACTTTCGGAAATTTCACAAAATTACCATATTTTTTTAGGAATTTTCAGAAATTAACCGACTTTGTAGAATAATTTCATTGATGAATCCTAAAGTGAATATTTCGGTTAATAATTCCTTTTTTTTTTAATTTTTTGTTTTTAACTCGAGTACCTATTTTCTAAATACATATAATAAATTCAGTATAGCGAAAAAAAGTATTTAAAGCTTTCTACAAGACCATCGTTACGAAAAATTTAAATTTGAATTGTTTGGAAAGGCTAATGGAGCAATTGATTACACTGTCCAATTGAAGAGATAAATGAGTGACAGTGAAGTTCGTAATGCACAGTTAAAGTTTTCTTTAAATTTAAACTGATTTGGTTGGTATTTGAAACAATTCCTATACCATATGTCATTTATTCCCTGCTCTAATTTTGTATTATTTACAACTATGTGGTTCTTGTAATCCTTTCTTCTCTTCATGTGTCAGTATTTTATTTTATTTTACGAGTATTTTCATGAAATACGAATATGTTAAAATGTATGTAAAATTTTTAAGGTTCATTTATTCACATATTAAACAGAGTATTCTTTAATTTTGGTTATTAAAACTGTGGTTTGTTGTTGTTTCCAAGCATCTGTCTCTGTTAAAAAAAAACAAAAGTGAAACCAAACTAAATATATTATACATATAAAAAAAAAAAAAATTTAATGTACTCATATTTAAAAATTTCATTTGTAATATCGGCACATTCCATAATACATACATATGTAATATATTGAGAATTGTTTAAAATATGTCAAATACCAAAAAAAAAAAAAAAAAAAAAAAAAAGAAATTCAAAATAAATTTGATCCTTTATTTAGCACATATACTAAAAATATTTTTGTATTTCAAAAATAATTTCAAAATAATTTATGAATAAAGTTTTGTGTGATAAGTTTGTTTGCAACAACAACAAAGAAAAAAAAAGGATTACCACTTCCATTAAATGGATGAAGTTTTTCTTAATGATCGGAATTTATAGTGTGTTAATTGTTTAAAATTTGTTGTGAATTTTATGGTATTAAATTTTTTTTTTTTTTCATGGCATGAGATAGACAAATAATGTTTTTTTTTTTTTTGGGATATAAATTATGCAAATCATATAATTTGCAGGGATATTAATAAATTTTACTTATTTATTTAAAAACCAAAAGTAAGATGTAGTTTAATGAATAATTTTGTGTTCTTGAGTATGATAGCATAGAAGTGTGAGCTTCAAGGATCTTAAGAAAGTTTCAGTAATTTTAAAGCAACAGTGATGTATTATTGAAAGGTACTCGTAAGTAACAGAAAAAATCAGTTATAGAAGAGCATAGTAAGTTTTGTAGTTTCTTCATTATTTAATAATTTTTTTTTCACATCCGTTTTTTTTTTTTGTGTCATAAATTACACTCAGTTCATACCTTGATTACGTGACTAACCTGACATGCCCTTTAATCAGCTATGAAATTTGTTATAGATAAGCTGTTGGAAGAATATTAATAAAAAAAAAAAAATAACTCTAAACTAATGAATTTTTTTATAAAATAAAATTTTTCTTTTTTGCTTACATTCTGAGAAAAAGCTCATATATTGAAGAATTTTCTAATGTATGCAAATGAATGTACAGAAAATGTTGATAAGTTTGCTGATAATAACTCACTCCAGTAGATTGTATGTATGTAGATTGGAAATTTACCTTTCTGAAAAAAAAAAACTAAATATTCCTTAAATTCAAATGAGCAGTTCAGATGCCAATATGCCACTGAAGTAAACTTTTATGGATTTTGAAACTTGGCTTCTGAACTCTTTAAATGGGATAAGTTTTTATTTTATAAAATTAATAAAATTTCAATTTAATAAAAAATTCAAAACTGTTGGTTAAAAAAAAAAAAAACAGTTTAAAAACTGTTTCCTAACACCACCTAATAACAAAAAATATTTTTAAATTACATAAAAACTTTTTTTTTTTTAAATCCCATTTACAAGACGAAAAAAAAAAAAAGTTTTATTGTGGCATTTATTTTTATTTTTTATTATTTATTTTTTTTTTTTTTTTTACATTGAAAATACGATAAAATTAATTTCTAATTTTTGTAAAAAAATTCATGAACTTCTACAAAAAATAACATAACAAAAAAAATTTTTTTTTATTTCATTTTCAAAAAATTAATATGAAATTCAAGCGTAAAATTTTATAAACTTTTATGTCATTTATGCAAAAAAAAAAAAAAAAATGCAAAATGCAAAAAAAAACGAAAATTTGTAAGACGTAATCATGAAATTTAACAAAAAAAAAATGAAAACTGGTTCAGTTAAAACTTTTAAAATTTGGAAAATTCCCAAAAAGGATATTGTGTTTCTATATTATTTTGACTTCTACGAGTATATATACTCTCCTGTAAAAGATAGCATCAATAATATAGTAAATATACAAAACAACACATACATATACACATAAATGTAGGTACATACATATATAATATATACTATTTTCACTCAAAGCATATTTTTGCTACTGTATAAGGATTATTTGTTTGTAAAGGTGCATAGTATTTTTTTTTTTGTTTTTTTTTTTTTTTTTGAAAATAGAAAATCTTAAGAATAAACGAATGAAAGTAAATTCAATGCACTACTAGTATGTACAACCTAAAGTTAGTAGGTAAATTAAGTTTTAAAATTGTAAAAAATTTCATATTTTCTAAGTTTTTTTTTTTCTTTCTTGTTTTTTGTTATTGTTGCTGAAAAGTCCTTTATATTTGAGGAAAAATGCTAAGCAAAGAGAAAAAAAAAAAAAGAAGAAATAAAAGAAATTTTGTATTTAAATAGCAATTTGAGCAAATAAGTTATATATATAAAAAAAAAAAATGAAACTTTTTTAATATTTCCCTTGAAAATAAATATGAAATGTTATACTAAATATTTATAATTTTTATTTTTTTTTTACTTTCTATTTTTAAAGGAACAACATTTTGTATAATTTTATTGTGAAAAGTAAAATATTTTCAAATGAAAAAGGAATTGTAATATGCATCAGTATTCAGCAAAGCAAGCTGTTTGTTGAAATTCTAATTATGTTTTATTTTTATTTTTATTTATTTTTTTTTCTTTCAAGTTTGAATTTTTATGGACTAACACAGTTTGAAAAGTCCAAAAAAAAAAAAGAAAAAAGAGTTCTAATGAAACGTAAAATAAGCAACATAAACGATAATTGGGAATAATTTTTTATTTGATAAAAAAAAAAAAAAATTAAAACATCAGAGACTCCGATTTTCGTGAAAAAAATTTCATATAGAAAATTTTTAAATATTTTCACATTTACTTGTAATTTTTTTTTTTAATTTTTCAAATTAGATGCAAATTTTGTTCTTTATTACACTGGCATATCTCAAACTAAAAATAATTTCATAGAATATTTTTTTAAAGAATTTTTTTTAATCATCTGAGAATATTGAAAAAATCGATTTTGATTTCGGATATGATTCTTGTGAAAAATAATAAGAACATTAAAAAATAGGTAGAAAATTGTTGATATAGGCCATCATTCAGTTTTTTAGAAATGTGGAAATATATCCTTGTTATTGTTGACTCTATACGTTTCTATTTAGTTAATTACAAATATCTTCTACGATTGACACAATGACAGCATTGTTCTGGTTTTAAATGAGTTATCATATTCTAAAGGCTTTACTCGTTCGATAATATTGAGACTTTTATAAACAATACACAGTATAGATTCTTCAAGTCCTGTATAATTTCTTGGAATTTTTCATTTGTTTTCAGTGTAATTGAATATTTCTTGTTGAAATAATATCAAAACAATCTGGTTGATAAAACTTTTACAGTGCATCCTTGATGTACTTCTTATTACTTATCTGAATATTTTCCACTTATTGAAAATACAATCACATTTCTTTGAAGTAAATTTTCATGAAAAATTAATCCTAATCCTTGATTATGGAATTATAAATTCTTAGAGGATTTTTACGAGATAGCTAACATACGATAATATATATATATTTTTTTTTAAACAAAAAAAAAAAAGATTTTGTTCAATATTTCAATTTACAAATTGAATATTGAGTTCTTGAAAGGACTCTCCACTGATAATAATGAAATGATTCAAAGTAACAGCACAACAAAAGAAAATTTTTGAAGTATAAAAACGATATCACATAGAATCGCAAACAATACTTGTATATCCTATACATTTGATGGACAATGTAAAGGATAAATGAGAAACAAATGATTTTCAAATAAGTGGAAAAACATTTTGATGAAACAAAAAACAAAAGATCTACTGTTGATAGAAGGACAAACTTTTCAGATATTTTGAATTATAATTTGACTTTACAATTAAGTTGTTTGAAACGATATGGAAAATGGTTCTTTCACAAAACAAGGATGAATGTTATGAGAAATTTAATAGCATGCCATTAAACGTATTCACAATTTTTAAAAGATAACAATTGATAGTACGTTTTACAAGAACGTTAAACATACTGAAAAAAAAAACCTAAAAGAAAAAGAAAATTGAGGTCTGTTTTAAAAATAATATGAGCGAGTTTTACTTGTATATAAAAAAATAAATAAGTAGATAGAGATTGGAACTATGTATGTACAAGTAGCCAAGAAACAATTTTGAAGGAAGTTAGAGCTTAATAGGTTGAGAATAGTTGCCAAGGAAATATATAAAATTTGTTGATCTTTTTAGTTTATTTGAATTTTTGCAATTTTTTTAAATTTTTTCCATGGTAAATTTAAAATTCTTATATGACAGAATATATATTTTTTTATGAACAAAACCGTACACAAAGAAAGATGTTAAATGCATTAACGATTATGTAAACTTGATGTTATAAATATTTCTTTAGAATCATGTCAGAAAGCACAATGTAAGAGTGAATAAATGTTTTTTTTTGAAGTAATGTGAAAAATGATTTCTATCAAAGTTACTTCAGGACACAAAAAAAAAGTTTATTAGAACAAAAAAAAACTCATTTTTTCATATTGTAGAATTTGTTCTTCGTCTCTTCCTAATAAAAACTTGTTTTCATATTGTAGTAACTGAAAAACATGAAAAACGACATTCGACTCGGCCGGGAATCGAACCACGGAACCTTTACCTTGCCGGGGTAATGCTCTTAAACCATTGAGCTACCGAATGTCATGTCGCTTGCTGTTCTCAGTTACCACTTAATCATTGATGAAGAATACTCAAACCTCCTACAATATTTTACTTGAACAGGGTTGAATTGAGTCAGGTGGCAATTGAGTCTTCGGAAGTACATATAGGTATGTGTACGTTCTTACGAAATTCAGATTCTTCTACAGGCAGACAATCATTTGAACGAATTTTGAAAAGAATGAGAAACGTTACTTAAAAAATTAATAAGTCTCGCTAGAGTTGCACGATTAATTGGGTTCGTGTAAGCCGAGACTTAGATTTCTACGAAATAAATTATTGCATAACTCGAGACAATACCTCAATTTTCACCCGTATAATTTGAAAGTCATGTAATTCTAGTACCTTGCAACTCTAGGAAGACCTGTATATTCTTTAAAGTACAAAATTCTTATTATTGGTTTTTTATTTGCAGTAAATTCCATTCCATAGCGTTAAACAGAGTCAAAAAGAGTCTTAAACTGCTGTATTTTTTCAAGGATTATTATGTAACACATCTCTCATCCACACCATTTTTCATATTTCACTGAAACTTTTTTCTCTGTTTCATCGAAAGCACTGTAATATAGAAATCACCCTGTATATTCTTTTGTAAGAAACTCAGAAATAATTCACAGTGCATCTCAATAAGAACCTAATTTCTTGTTAACCAAAACGGGCATGTTTTTTTCCATGTAAGACTCTTCATAATTTTGTCTTTAAGTCATTTTTTTGTTTTTTTGCCTTTAAAGAAAAAAAATATGTATATACTGTTTTTTATTCTGTGTTTTTGGATGAACACGAACATTAATCTAATTCAAAAAGATGTCAGCAAGAAGATATGTTTTTTGTTGTTGTTGTTGTTGTTGTTGTTTCTGTTCTTTCACGTAGTATTTACTAGTAACAATAAACACAACACTGAAAGGATCTGTCTTTTTTTTTTGTTTTTTTCATATTTCCTTTTTTTTTTACGGCAAAATAAAAATCTTAATTTTATGAGATTAATAGGTATGTCAGTATGCTATCTGTGTAATATTCTACATATCTAAAATTATAATTTTTTTTTTTTTTTTTTTTTACCAGCAACTATATGAAAATTAAAATTCTTATCACATTCAATATTGAAAGCATTATGGTGTTCTGAAAATAATATCATAACGCTTCCTTTCCTTTTTTTTTTTTTTCATATATATTTTATTTTGTAGTTGTTGTACTACAACCATAGTCTATTTTATAAGAAGTAAAATGCGAATGGAAAGAAGAAGAAAAAAATGAAAGCAAAAAAAAAAAAAAAGTTTTTCATAAAAAGAAAGAAAAAAAAAATTGAAGAATTTTCCCTTAAACTATGTTATGTTGACTGTTATATACGTGTTATATCTATGTATGTAATATGTTTGAGGTTATATTATTTAAATTATAGATAGCTATTATGGGAAATATTTTAATAATAAAAAAAAAAAAAGTATGTACCTACTTTTTTTTACAGATTGAAGTAAAAAAGAGAAAAAAAAAATAAGAGTTTTTTTTTTTTTTTGTTCATGAAAATATTTTAAATAGAAATTTATCTAAAATATTTATTTATTTTAATTTAAAATTTATAATAATGAATAATAAGTACCTATATGATTTTTTCCTTAGTAAGATAGTTTGTTTTTGTTTTTTTGATATAATTAACTCTTTAGATGTAAATTTGTTTTACAAATATTTTCCTTGTTCTGCTGATAAAATAAATCCGATTGTAAAGGAAATTTTAAAATTTTTAATTATTTATGAAAATTCAAAAGTTTCTGAAACTGATCATGCATCAGTGGCATAAAATTAACTTTAATTCATATTAAAAATTTATAATCTTACTATAGTCTTTATTTTTGTCGTATTTTATTTTATTTTTTTTTTTGTTTATGTTACAGATACCAAAAAAAAAAAAAGAAAAAAAAAGTTATCCTTTTTTTGACGGCATTTTATGGATAAAGTCTTTATTGCGATTGTATAATTCTTAAGTTTATATTTGAATTATAAATTAGATGTATTTTATTTATTTTTATTTTTTTCTTTTTTTTCCATTTTATTTTTAACTCTTTTACCCTTTTAAATGAAATTGAAGTATTTAATAATAAACTAAAATAAAAACCGTTCTTATTTTCATCCTATTACTACAATTTTATGTTTTTCTATTACATTGAGGTTTTTTACAGCATTATATATACCAGGATTATGATGCTATTACAACCACCATGTCTTGTATATGTGTTATATATAAATGAAAATAAAAGCTTTTGTTATTATCACATAAAAAAGCCACAAAAATGTAGAATTTCAAAAAACAAAAAAAAGCAAAAAAAAAAAAGAATGCAAAAATAAGTATGAAAAAAAAAAAATACCGTAATATGCACGTACAGACTAAAAACCTCATAAAATTTCATATTTATTGAAAATGTCAGTACCTTGATAATTTATCAACACAAATGGTTATAAATTTCGGTTTTTTTTTTTCTTATACTAAAAATTTGAATAAATTTTATACTCTTATAAGTCTATGGTATTATAAGATTATAATATTGTCATGTGATTAAAGAAATTTTTTAATGTGATAAATTTCATATTGGTTTTTCAATGTGAAAAAAAAAATAGTTAAAAAATACAAAAACCGATAAAGTCTGGTTACCTTAAAAAAAAAATCTGGTTAGATTACCTTTTCAAAGTGAAATGAACCTATCTATCGATATACAGAAGAATTAATCAAGATTGAGTTAGATGGAACAAGAGATCATTTTTATTTTTAATTTTGTTCATTTCGATGTGAGAGAAAGCTTTAACAATAAAATCTATAAAGATAAAAAGTGATAATATTATAAAATAACTTTGGTATCTAGTCTCAAAGCTCTGGTATCTTATCGTCAAGCTTTTTCATATTCTAAGAGCTTTTAATGTGTTAGAAATTTAATTTTTAATCTTCAAACTTTAGTATTTGATCTTAAAGCTTATCATTATTTCCGAGCTTTTATTTTGTTAAAAACTCAACTTTAAAACTTTCCGATCTTCAAGCTCTTTAATTACATCTTTATTTCCGAACTTTTATTTTGTTAAAAATTTTCAAAAAAAAATTTCTGGCTTAATTGTGAATTAAATTGAAATTTAACCAAAGTTGGAAAAATTAAGCATAAAAAAAATATGTTTCAAAAAGCCTATCTGATCTTCTGTAGTTTTTTGTTTTTGATCAAGCTTGTATTAGGTCAAGAACTTTAATTCTTTGACATAATCTTCAAATTCTTTTTAAAATCGGATTTATGTAACGGATTAAAAACTAAATAAAAAAAGATTTTTTTAACTAACAGTGATATATAATTTCTTATGCACAAGCATATGAATGGGTTGGAATGTTTTTTTTTTTTTTCAAGAGCTTTTTTGCTTCCTCCACCACATAAAATTCAGATGTAATATTATATCTAGAAAATGTGATATATGTTCTCTTATACTTAATTCTTTTATCAACATATACTCTTACATTTCTTCTGGTAAAGAAAAACAAAAAAAAATAAAATAAAATAAAAGTTGTTAAGAAAACAGCGTTACAAAATTTATATATAAAATATCATTGTTTGTCAATGCCCTTATCTTATTACAAAAGTTATAGAAGATGGTAACTGTTTGACTTTCTTATAAAATTTTTATTTTTTGCTTTTTTTTTTTAGTGAACAATTTAGGTTTATTAGAAAGTTTATTGCAATTTTGAACTTTTACTGTCTTAAGAGGTTTATCATATAACAGCTCTTTAATGTTTTTTTTTTTTTTTTTTTTTTTTGTTCCTTGAGATTTTTGTTTTCTTTGTTTTTCAAGATATTATTTTCATGAAAATAATTTTTTTCTTCATAGTAATAAAAAAACAACAAATGTAAATTTTAAAATGTTTTTAAAGTTGAAACAATTTACAAGTACATTAGATAATGAGAAAAGCAATAGGTACTGGTAAATAAGTTTAGGAAATTGTAGGAGCTGTTCAGTTTTTTTTTTTTTTTTTTTTTTTTAAAGAAATCAAGGACTTTCAGAGATACGAGTTTTCAAAAACTGTTCTCGTTGTGGGTACTGTTGCTTCTTTATTGACAAAAAGTATGATTTATTATTTTTCAACAAGAGTGCTCATTTAAAATTGTTGTCTGGCTTTGTGCTTATCTAAATGAAAGAATATTAAAGTTAGATTTTGAAATGCACATTTTAATAATTTTCATTTTACAATGGCTTTTTGAAATATATAAAATATCTAAGAATTTTTTATCTCAAATAAAAGATTTGCCTTGTTTTATTCAAAACAATTTTCTTCTTTGATTCATGTAAAAAATTCAGGGAAACATTATATTCTAATGACTGAAATTTTAAGGGCAACTAAAAATGACAACGAAAAATGACAATGAAAAATGAGAATAAGAAAAAATGAAACTATTTTTTGAAAGTTGAATAATGAGTTAATCACGAGGGAGTTGCAAAAAAAAAAAAATAGAAACATTTGAACATTTTTTTTTCTAAGATGAATAATAATCAAAATGGCAAAAAAAATTATTTTTTGAATAAGTAAAAAGCTAAATTAAAAAAAAAACATCCCTCTCTAAGAAATATTAAAGTCCAGACACCTATTAAAACAAAGTGGACAAATATTTTTTACGATTACTACAGGGAAAATAAAAATTGTATACAAAAAGGGTACTTCTATTTATAACGGTATATTGTACATCTGAAAAAAAAAAAAATTTTATAAAGTAAATTCTTATTTTAATTTTCCAAAAACTTTTCATATAAACACAGATACAAAGCTATTTTCAAATGATATAGGAAATCTGCTATGAAAATTGTTACTAAAAGTTAAATTCAAACCAATTGTATAATTTAATTGAAAAAATAAAAAAGGTATATCTACGAAATTTTACTTTTTCAATTTATAAATAGTTCTACTTAATAAAATTGAATTTTTTAACTTTTGAACGAAATGATTGCATTCCATTAAAACCAAAATTTTTTTTTTTACCGAAAATAAAATAAAAGATACAGAAAAAAAAAAAAGAAAAAAGAAAAAAAAAAAAGATTTTTCTATTTCATTGTATATACGTAAAAAAACTGAAACACCTTTTACTTGATTTGCAATTTCCTTTTTTATATTCTTTAACGCTGCGTTAAAAACAAAATGTTTATGAGATCATAAAACAACAAAAATCCCTAGAGAGTATTTTTAAATAAAATGTTCTAGTAGAATTTGAAGATAACCATAAGAAGATATTATATACACAAAAAAATTCACAAAGAGCTATTTTTATAAGTACACATGAGTAAATCTATTAATGGCATAGTACAACAATAAAAATAAAGTAGAAAAAAAAATTTTAAAAAAAAAAACAAAATTATATTAAAGATTTTTGCAAAAAATAATCAAAATTTTTTATAACTGTAAAAGAAAAAAGATTGTTAAAAATAAGGAAATAATCTAACTGTATAGAAATTTAAAGTACATAATTTTAAATTTATGTAATACATACATATGTACATATGTATTTTTCTTTAAAGGATTACATACTAATTTTCTTGATGACTTTTATTGGAATTGAATTTATTTTAATTTGATAACAATCCGATTTTCTAAAAAGAACTAAAGGATAAATTTAATTTTAGAACTCACTGAAATTCTGAAGTAGAAGGCCAAATATCATAAACTAATCCTTTTAAGAATGCCTTGAAAAAGGAAGTTGTATGTATACCGGAAAATATTTTGTTTATTAGAGAATCAAATCGTAAGGATATCCTTTTACTGCATTTAATTTCAAAATTACAAAAAAAAAAAAATAGTAATAATAATAATAATAAAAATAGAAGAATATTATGGCTTTGTTGTGAATCTAGAACATTTTTCTTGTTTTCCTATAAAAAAAAAAAAAAAAAAAGATATAAACTATATCTTCAGTGGGTGGATATTTTCTACACAAAAAATATGTTTCCATTGAGATTACAATTATAAAATTTATATTTTCTTATATAATTTTTAGTATACATATGAAATTACTAAGAACTTGACAACTGTTATATGTCCGGGGTACATTATTGCAACAATTAAGGTCAAATGTTAAGTAGATAAAACTAAGAAATTTCTGAAGGATAAATAAAAAACCAATATATGTATATAGAGTTCCTTTTAACGTTCAAGAGCATGTATAGAGGAGCTATAAAAAGGAAAATAAAAAAATACTGTTATAGAAAAATGTTATAAAAATGTTATTAAAGCCAATGAGTACATATATATTTTATTTATACACGTATCAGGTAAATAATACCCTAATAAAAGATAGTTGTAAATCACAATGAAATTGACACCAGGTATATACTTTGGATTATTGTCGTTATAAAAAAAAAACGTGTGTAAAATAGAAACACACACGTACGAAATGTTAATTTTGGTGGCCAATTTTAATGGTAAATTTTATTCTGTAATCGTTTAGAACGATTGCTTTATTCAAATAACCCATATTAAAGGGGAATATAAGAAGAGTTCTAGTAATTGAAAGACCATTTAATATTGGATATTTGACGATTTGTTCTTAAGAAATCAGAAATTATTCTTTTATTTATTTCCCCATTGCAAACAAAACGTATAATTATCCTTTTCAATTGTTATGCTTAGGAAATTAAAAAAAAAACAAAAAAAACAAACTTCATAAATCCCGTCAACTTGATTAAAAAATATATATAATTTTTTTTTTAAATTTTGATTGACCTAATTTATTAAAGAAAAAAAAAAATAATAATATCTTCCATTGTTTATAATTAAAATTTTATAAGTATTAGATTATGTTTTACCTTAATCTCTTTTAAAAGGGGGGCAAAAAAAAAAATAATAATAAGAAAAAGATATTTTCTTTAACAATTAGATACTTAGAATTCCCTGTTAATGAATAACTGTAACGATTGTGGTTTACAATTTTCAGAAAAAGGAAATAAATAAAAAGGAAATTAGCACGGAAGTCAATATCCTTTATGTTCTTTCATGAAAGATATTTTTACACAAAAAAAAAAAAAAAAAAAAAAAATTGTATATACAATATAAGATAAGAAAGCAAACATAACTTAATAGCGCGAGATGAATATATACAATATAATACATTCTATATAACATACAACACAGTGTATTATATTTTGTAAATTTGTGATATGTATATATATTTATGTATCTACAAAAATGTTAGTGTATGTATGTGCATAATATTCAACGGAACATCAATTTATACTTATTACGAAAAATTGTTTTTTTTTTTTTATTTTTCTTCTTTACTCTTGTTTTTTTTTTTTTTAGATTGTATCTACATTTTAGAATAATTTTTTTTTTATATACTTCACTTAGAAATTTCCTGTGTCTGCTTTATTAAATTTATCTGTCTCTGTATATATGTATATATGTAAGTACATTTAAGCGTTGCAATAACACATCCTGTTTAAAGAAGAAAGGTAAAAAATAAAAAAAAAAAAAAAACAGAAATAAATGAACATCACCCAAAGGCCATATAAAATTGGAAACATTTATACAAAGCAATTTTTTTTTTTTCTTTGTATATACCTGTTTAATATGAATGACTCATGCACACCTGAAGTCGATTCAACATACAACGATTATATTGGTTATGCACATAAGTATAAAATTTTGTAAATACCTGGAGGATATACTTGAATCATGAATGTATTATATGTAATATGATAAAATTTGCTTACTGTTATATTTACCATTACAAGAACTTCTTCATATTACCAAAGACATTACGGACAGAAAGAAGTCTTATGTAGTATCGACTAAAACTTTTAATTGTTACATTAGACTACTAGAACAGTACGGTAAGAGAAGGACGGAAGTAAAAGCTTTCTTAACAAAACCGATGTACTTTTGGAACCTTGTATCTTGTATCTTTTATTTTGTATCTGTATCTTGTATCTGTATCTGTATCTTGTATCTTGTATCTTGTATCTTGTATCTTGTATCTTGTATCTGTATCTTGTATCTTGTATCTGTATCTTGTATCTTGTATCTATATATTGTATCTTGTATCTGTATCTTGTACCTTTTATTTTGTATCTTGTATCTTGTATCTTGTATCTTGTATCTTGTATCTGTATCTTGTATCTTGTATCTGTATATTGTATCTTGTATCTGTATATTGTATCTTGTATCTGTATCTTGTATCTTGTATCTTGTATCTTGTATCTTGTATCTTGTATCTGTATCTTGTATCTTGTATTTTGTATCTTGTATTTTGTATCTTGTATCTTGTATCTGTATATTGTATCTTGTATCTGTATATTGTATCTTGTATCTGTATCTTGTATCTTGTATCTTGTATCTTGTATCTTGTATCTGTATCTTTTATCTTGTATCTTGTATCTTGTATCTTGTATCTTGTATCTTGTATCTTGTATCTTGTATCTGTATCTTGTATCTTGTATCTTGTATCTTGTATCTTGTATCTGTATCTTTAATCTTGTATCTGTATCTTTAATCTTGTATCTTGTATCTTTAATCTTGTATCTTGTATCTGTATCTTGTATCCCCAGAACAAAAATTTTTGTATGAGACATTTTTATTCTACATAAGAATTCTTTCTGTCTATAATATCTTTGATATTATGATACAAAGGTACTTGTAGTTTTTGTTTGAAGGTTTTGAAGCAATTAATGAACTTTTTTTTTTCTCTTTCAAACTAAGTATTATTCAAATTATGTTAATATTCTGTTTAGTTTTTAGTAGCAGTTAAGGAATAATACAAATCTAAATATGATTATTTTAACGGAATAATGTTGCAAAGTTTGTGATGTTAATTTTTTATTTTATATTTTAAAGTGGTATTTTAAATTGCAATACCCTCAAACCTCAAATGTATTAGAGAAGTTTATATTAAAAAAAAAAAAAAAAAAAATGAACAACAATTTGGAAAAATATCAACACGAAAATAATGAAAATTTCAAGAAGTTTTGAAATAAATCCGAAGTGAAATTCAGCTTTCAAAAGTGAAATCTGAATCAAATAATGATTAAAAAATGGTCAAATTCAAATAATACAATTTATAAAGTAGACTCCGTAGTTTTCAACACAAGTTATATTTTTAAAAATAATATTGAATTGAAATATTTTTTTTCCTGGAGAATAACAAAGTCTATTAAAATTTTCCCTTCCATAGGCCTAATAGAGTGTTACTGAAAAAAAAAACAAACTTTTTTTGTAAATTTTTTACACAATTATTCAACTAAAAATTTAAAAGAAGAATTTATGCTTTAAATTTTATGAAAAAATCAGCCTTTAAATTATAAAGACATTATATACTTGCGAATTTTGAAGTCTATTTTTTTAAAATTTACTTTTTAAATTGCGTTTGAAACTAAAGCTTTACATTAACGTCCAAATAGTCGCTAGCATATGAGCTGAAAAAATAGCGAATAGTGAGAATGTCGTTGTATTAAAATTATTTTGAGTATTTTGTCAGCAATTAACAAGGATTGTTTATTTTTATTAGTGTTAGTTGTGTTTGACAAAAATTGATATGACATTTGACACATTTACACTTTACAATACTTCTCATTCTGATTTTTATTTTTAAATAAAAGGAAAATGTTATTTGACTTCCTTCCATCAATATTAGTTTTGATGTATGTATTATAGTTAAAA
Source organism: Bombylius discolor (assembly GCA_939192795.1). Lineage (NCBI taxonomy): Eukaryota > Metazoa > Arthropoda > Insecta > Diptera > Bombyliidae > Bombylius > Bombylius discolor. The sequence goes on along the minus strand of OW584241.1, from coordinate 36,539,518 downwards.
TAAATAACCTTTAACCTTTGCCAATATACTACCCAGGTGAATTTTGAAACATTCACGTGAATTTTACACCACAAAAAAAAAAATGAAAAAATACAACAGGAAAATTAATAAATATTAAAAATTACATACAGATATTTTTTGTCCTTGAAAATTTTCAGTTTCGTTTTAATCGTATTGAAGAATTTAAAAAAAAAAAAAAAATGATTTTACTCAAGAAATTATATTACATTACTTTAAGTATTATTACATTCCGTTACATTGAATTTTTTACACATATCATATTTTATGAATAATTCAATCAAATTTTAAAATAATCATATAAACCCTTTTTCGAAAAGACAATATTTCAGGAAGTCACAATATCAAGGAGACAGAATCCACAAGCAAATGTGATAAAGAATACCAAAAGTTTACAATATTGATTATAAAAAGGAAAGAAATAAAAAAAAAAAAAAAAAAAAAGATAGATGAGAAAATATTTGATTTATTTATAATATTAAAATCAAATATTATATTACATCCTTACAAAAAAAAAAAAAAAAAAAAAAAAAAAGGAAAACAGAAAAAAAAAATATATCTACAATTTTGTCAGATTTTTTTGCTCTGAAAATGTGATTCAATATTTAATCAATGTTTATTGCATAAAAGTTTTTAGCTTTGATCCAGAGAAAGGCAATGTGTGTATTCTGTAAATATTACTTTATTTTTTATTTTTTATTTTTATCTCTTCTTATTCACATTATGTATAAGCCCGTTGAAGTACTTTTATTGAATCCTCTTGAAGTGATGTTATTAAAACCAATATGTAATGTTGGTATATCAAGGAAAGAAGGCAGTGAAATGATTATGATATGATATTCGCGTGTATGAAATTTTATTAATAAATAAAATTAATAAAATTATATTAAAGGTATTGCGTAATGATAATAAAATTGTGGTATTTTATTTAAAAAAAAAAAAAAAAAAAAATTGTATTTGAACGTTTAGTGCTTTGAGGTATTTCCTTTTATGGTAACCGCATGATTCTTTGATGTTGTTTGTATGACAAAATGAAGCTTTCCAAAACTGAATATGTCTTCCAGGAGAAAATTTATGATACCTATACTTCTCAATAATTTTGAGATATATGAATTTAATAAAATTAATCTTTAAAAAAGAACCATCAATGACATAATCAATTTTTTTTAAATTTAAAATACACATAAAGTTGAAAAATGCTTCAAGCTAAAATACAACCAAATCTCATTGAGGGCAGTAATGCAGAACCCTTACCTCTCCATGACAATATCAAAGTTATTCACTTAATTTTTTCTCTTCCATAATCACCATCCTTTTCTACTGTTCCACTTTAACATGTACCAAAGCTATTTAGAAACAAAGTACAAGTAAAAGGATGTCCCGATGCGATGTGATTCAATAAATAAAAAAAATCACAATAAATCACCTTATAAATTTCTTGTTGTACAATATTGCAACGATGTATGTAGTTGTTAAAAGGTTTCATGGTGTATTTTAAAATCATATCTTGTTTAATAAATAAAAAATAGGTACTAAGAAAATACTGCTGTACTCTATTCAATGAGTACTTAGTTGTTTTTCTACACATTTTCAGCCAATCAAGGTTTACAAAACTTCAAAACTCAAAATGTTTTCCTGACATGTTACATATTTGCGAATCCCTTTTTTTTGTTTTTTTTTTGTTTTTATAGGGTTTTTTTTTTCTTTCAAATATTTGAATAAACCAACGCTTTTTACTGTAGAAAGTGAAAACTTATTTAAAAATCTGAGTTTTTCCTGCAGAAAAAACAAGGATCACAAAAAAAAAAAAAAAAGTTTGAAGCATTATATGTCTCTAATGACTGAAGGATGGAATGATTGGAAAGAGTAAAAGATTCCCTGCATATATTCATCCAAGTAAGTATAATTTTGAAATGTACTACTAGTAAGAGTACAGGGGGGATTTAAAAAAAAAATGTATTTTAACGTTCTCTAATATTTAAACGGTTTATACTCTTCTTCCACACTTCCAAATATGTCTTTAGATTGATGAAATAATGTGGTATCCTTCAAGGTAAACATCTCATTCAGTCGCAAAGAGTATTTTATCTAAAAAAAAACATACATCATTTGCTTCTAAAAACATCAATACACCCTGTACTATAAAATAAAATTCGAAATTACATTTATTCAAAGCAAAGAAATTCTATTAAAATTTTTAACGACGCCCTACTTGTCTTTTAAAGCCTCTTGATTTCTAGTACACATACAACATTTTACATATTACCATTTTATTTTTTTTTTTTTTGCTCCACGCTTTTTTTTTTTTTTGCCTGCTAAAAGAAATAGCTAGCGATAATGTGATAATAGAGCATATAGCTTCACGTGAACATTTTTTTTTTTGCCTTTTGTGTATGTATTCTATGAATTTTTCTTTCCTTTTTTTCATTTTTTTTTTTATTTTGTTGATGATACTATCTAAATTTTCAGAAAAATAAAAGAATGTTTATGAGGTTATAAAAATACAAAATCTCAAGAGAAAAATCTCAAATAAAATAGTTTCAAAAAAAAAAAAAAAAAAAAAAATTAAATAAAATAAAAATAAAAGTATAATATATATCTTTACATGTAGAGAGACATTATATAAATCGCACAGTGTGGCGCATTTTACAAAAGTATAAGCTAAAGCTTACAACAGCTAGAAAAGATAAACGAAAATAAAAATGAGTTGAAAGTGGAAAAATAGATCAAGAAAGATGCTATTTGAATTTAGCTATACATTTTACAATTTTTTTTTTTTATTCCATTTCATTTCATTTCATTTTTTTTTCTTTTTTTGTTCTTGAGATATTAGGTATGTGTTGTATCTAGATATAAAAAAATTGGAATAATTTTTATTGCCATTTTGTTTAGTATTACTTTTGCTACTCCTTGTTTATTTTTTTATATCTCTGCTTTTTTGTTTTTTTGTTTTTTTTTTTTAAATTATGATTAACTTGATGGTATAACATTACTTTTTTTTTTCTTAAATAAAAAAGTAAAGAAAAAAAATATATATATATTTTATTTCACACAACGTCGAATTGCTTGATGTAAAAGTTCAAAAATTGCTATTTGAATTTTTCACTTTTTTTTTTATGATACTCTTGTTATTCATCTAATTATTATTAAAGTTGTTACCATAGAAGAATAACAAAAATAAACTTTAAGTATGAATTTAAAATAATACTCAAAAGTGATTTAATATTTATTTTAAAAAGTATCTAAAAAAAAATGTATCTTTTATTTTCTTTTATGAATAAATATACACACAGTGAAACAGTAAATAATAGAAAATATCATCTGTGAGTATCTAGAGTGCAAAATATCCAATTAAAATATTGTAGATATATAAATTGTCATAATAGATACAAACATGAACAATATATTGTATAGTATTATAATATAAGTAGTTTTCAGTATACATATGTTTTTTCGATAGTATTTAAATATAGTAAAATCGTTATTGTATTGTTGAAAATTTTATCATTGATGTATAAAACATTTTGAAAATGCAACTTTTAATTAGATAAAATATATACATACATAATATGGTCAACACATTATTCTTTTGACTTTGCAATATATTCCCATCAGTCAAAGAACATGATATAGAATGACAATTTTTAGATATATAATAATGTTTAGATACAGATATTCGTATTAATATACATATCGAAAAATATGACTTTACCTTTTTTTTTTTTTGGTAAATAATTTAATTTATTTTCTTTCATGTATTTTAGACTTTTTATCTTTTTATTAGTACATATTGATTTTATTTAGATTTTAAGATTTTTTTTTTTTGCACACTATATGGGTAAAAATTGGGTTCAAAAGTATACTATAATTTTGTTTTTTGTTTTTTTTTTTATTGTAAAGGGTAAAAAAATTATTTGTGATAATATTTATTAAATTACAGGTCGTTAAAGTTAAAGGCCCAAGAGGTATCTATATATACTTTTTTTAAGCTGAAAATATGAGACTAATATGTGATAAGTCTATAAAAAATGAATGTCACCATTAAACTTTAACATTTTTATTATAAAAAAAAAAAAAAAAAATTATTACAGAATCTATATTATTATTTAAAAGCTCTGTGTTATCTTATACCTTTCAATTTTTTTGTCCAGTAGTAAAAAATTATATTTTGTTACCAAAAAAATTGGCTAGGGTTTTTGTTATCCTTTTTTTTTTTTTTTTTTTTTTATTTCACATGAAATTTCAGGTAATGTTTAGATTATGTTAAGTAAGATTTTTTAGACCATTGAAAAGGAATTCTTGCATTTCTAAAAATTTGAATACAATTTAGTAAATTTCATCTTTGATCACCTGGAGTATTTTGTAATAAATTTTTTTAAAAATAGCAAGAAAATATTCAAAAAAAATTAAAAAAAAAAAACAATGACAAATGATTAAAACCTTATTTCAAAAAAAAAAAAACGGTCTTGTTTGAAGTTTTACTAAAAAAAAAACTGAAAAGAAAAAAGAAATAGGAAAAACAAAAAGAGGCGAAACAATTTTCTAGAAAAAAAAAAATTTTATTTAAATTTGAAATTCTAAAATTTAAAAAGTAAGTAAATTGCTACCAAGAGAATAATAAAGTTTTTAAAGGATAATTTCAAAGAGAAACATAATTTCACTGAGAAAATATGATGATTGTTGTAGTGTCTGTGGGTAGTTTAGATTGTTTAGAATCTTCAATTACACTTCTTGATTTTTTCATAAAAAATTCATAGATAATTTTTTTTTGCTCGTATAGGGTATCCAAGGATATAAGACTTATTAGTATAAATTTAAAAACAAAGAAAAACAAACAATTGCAACAATAATTTTTAAAATAGAATATGTGTGATTTTCAAGGGTATTTCTTTATGTAAGTAGAGCACAACTTTTATTTTTGAAACGGCTTTAATCATTTTTTTTTTTAAATTCAACAGGATACTGTTTTAAAGCTGTTTCTTTAATTATCGAAGAGTTTTTTTTTTGCTCGTTTCATTCATTTAAAAGAGCAAACTCTTGTGGAGTAAATGGGAAAAAACTGTAGGGTGTGAGGTTAGATTGACAACTTTTTCTGTCATAAAATGTATTTTTCAGGAAGCCTTGGATATACAGCAAAAAAAAAAAACAAAGAAATAAAGAGAGAAAAAAAAACGATGATGACTGATAATTTCCAACCAATCATGAATTATAATGCTTCATATTCAAAAATTTCATTTTTATAGCGAATTTTTTGTAAATCACTGTCTTTTTTACTATAAAAGAAATTTTTTATTGCAGAAAATAAAAAAAAAAAAAGCCCACTTCAATCTACATCGTTTATTTTTATTTTTTATAACATTTGCCATATAACATATTATTTGAATAATTTTATTACTTCTGTTTTGTTTTTTTTTTTATTACTTATTTTTTTCTACAGGATGTAAAAAAAAAAAAAAACGAAGTAAGAACTTATTTTTAATCGCATAACGTCAGCAATAAAACAGAGAATGCGTTTGTTTATTTATTTTTTCAAATTTATGCTGAAAATGCTTTTAAATTGTCTTGAAAATATGAAATTTTCTCAAGTAATGTGTGGAAAAATTTTATATGAAGAAATCTTTTTTTTTTTTAAATGTAGCTATTTCAAGAAATTAAATTGAATCTTTCGATATTTTTCAATAAAACTCATTTGTGTGAAAAAAAAAAAAATAACTAATAATGCTACATTATCAAAAATTGATATCTCTCATATAAATTAAAATGAAAATGAGGTAATAAAACTTATAACTTACAGCTATAAAAAGGAAATTACTTTCCGAAAAAAAAAAAAAAGAAATTATTGTGATAATAAATTTATCTGATAAACTTTTCTATTGAATTGTATTATTTTTTTTTTTCCACATATCGAACAAAAACACCTTTTTTTTTCTTCTTATAGCCGATGTATGTAAGTGCTATTAAATATACTCTACGATTTTCCTAAGGGAATTGTTTCGTCTAAATAAAAGAAAAACAAATTGTTTAGACTGTTTGTATTATGTTTTATTGTTATAATTTATTAAGATTTTTCTTCCTATTTTATTTTTTTTTTTTTGGTTTTTTTTTGTGGAAATGTATAGGCATTTTCTTGTGAAATTTACAATTGGAAAAAGTATATAAAACATTGTGAAGAATGAAGGTAGATTAGTTTCTAATCAAAAATTTTTTTAAATTATATTTTAGATATTTGTTTGTTTGTCAGTGTGTTGCACACAAATGATTAGAGAGTAATAAAATGTGTAGTGTATAAGGACAGGTATTCAATTGCTTTATAAATCTCGTAAAAGAAAAGTATCTCATATGGTGTAAGATAAGATAAAGAATTATTCTTCAGAATTTTTTTTTTTCAAGATGTTTAAATTTTTCTATGAATTTTTTTTTTTTTATGTGTACAGAACGAAATTCAACAAATATTTTCGTTTAAAGTTGTTTAATTTTTAAGGAAAACAGATACTGTCTTTGGTTTTCTTTTTTCGAAATATAGACTCAATTTTGTACAGAATAGCAGAAATTGCAATGTTCTAAGAGATTTGAAAGAGTTCAAAGTATGTACACTTTTTTCGAAAGCCAAAAGATTTTTAACTTTTAAAGTCGAGCCTCGAATATCATTGATTAATTTTTTTTTTAAATTTAGAGGTTGAAAAAATTCTATATATCGAAAATAACAAAAAATTCATTAGAATGTATTTGACAGATTTACATACTTTGATTTTTTTTTACTCCTTGAGTCAATTTATAAAAATATTATAGCATATCCTTATACAAATGATAAATTTATGTAATTGCAATGTATGAGAACAATGTCTGCATAAGCAATATGCAGTTGTAATGAAAAAAAGGATAGAGAATACACCAGTAGCATTTATATGTAAGCATAAGAGTATATTATATGCTATGTAATTGTAAAAGAAAATCTGTATCTGTTTCAGTATATCTGTATTACATAAATTGTGCTTTAAAAGAAGAGAGTAGCTGTACTTTCTACCAATCATAAAGTACAATATACAACTTAAAAGATATTGCAATAATATAATAACCTTTAATGGCATAGTGTTACATACTACAAGATTCTACATTTCTTCTTCTTTTTCTTCATTTTCTTTTTATTTTATTATTATGACACTATTATTGGAATAATATTTCATAGATTTTTTTTACTTGATAAAACTTCAATTGTTATCGGATTATTATGAGACCGTGAGCAGAACGTATGTAGGTATATGTTAAAAGCTGAGTACTGAAATAGTATAGGATTAAATTGAACATAATTTTCTACCGACGATCTGTGTGGTTTGTATTCCACGGAAAACTTATTGAATCACTTATTGTAATATGGACTGCTGTTGATTTTTTTTTTCTAAAATCATAAAAACAAGACTTTTACTTAGTATTATAGAAAATCCATTGTAAATTCATGTTATCGTAGAATATTTTGATACTAAAAATATCGATATTAGCGAAACTAAAGACATCGTACATAATATTTTCAATTCATAACGTGATATTTCAAGTAGTATCGATACCAATGTAGCTAGTATCAAAGCACAAATTTCTGATAATAATGATAAGGATTAATAATACGCATGTCAGCTCTTTGAAATGACTCTTCGTTAACTCTAAGAGAAGGACTAGAAATGTATTGAGTTATAAATTTTCATTATAACTGTGTTGTATAGTTATTTTTTCTTGCAATAGTAAAACATTTTGTACATGTGTTGTGTATGTTTATACACTATAATTTTTTACAAACTTTGACATTCTAAATTAAAAATATGATGGAAAACAGCAAAGAGATTAAAATTGCAATAAAAAAAAATATGAAGTCAATTTATTATTTGTGTTCCTAGCATAAAATTGAATTGCTAGAAAAGTATTGTCGTAATGCAATTTTTTTAAAAGAAACAGATAATGTAAAATAGAATAAAATTCTTTGAGGTCTTGGAAATCGTTTTTAGGGTTTTTTGTCCAAATGTCGGTAAAGTTTGAAAAAAAAAAAAATAAGCAAAAGTTTTAGAAATATTAAAATTCATTTTGGACATTTGTATAAATTTTTGTAGGTACATTGCTATTTTCAACGATTAAAAAACCTGGTTTTATTCATGTATTTCTCTCTTTCTGTGAGTTAGCCAAATTAACCAAAAATTACAGAGTCAGACTTCTAAAAATCTGAATTAATTTTGCGCATTAAAAATCAAGAAGTTCTGTTGGGGTCTAGAGATTTTGCTAATCTGGATTAACCGATGCAAATAAAATGTACCGTGGGCCTGTTTGGATTGTGTTTAGTTCGGTTCTTCATTGTATCTTGTACCCAAAAAAATAGATATGAGATTTTTGAATGCTTTTTAAAATTCTGAAGAATTTTGTTTTTGATTATTTTCATAAAAAAGACTTGTATTAAGTGCTCCAAAAATCAAAAACTTTAACCTCCTTCTTTGATGTGCATATTTTTATTATCTCAAATTTAACGCTTGCGCTATTTTTTTTATTTTTTTTTTTTAAAAACAAACACGTTTATATAGAGAGTAAGTAATACATTTTTATTCATGTGCATTACAAAAATTATTTGTGGTAAAAAAAAAAAAATAATAATAATAAAAATAAATGAAAAATGCACAATCAAAAGTTACTTAATGCCACTGGGTAAGCAAATACTCATAAATAAAAATGAATAAAAGTACATATCTATCTTTTATTTTTTTTTTTTTCAGAAATTTCCATGTAAGAATTACAGTAATAATTTTTATTATTAATTTTATTTCTACAATATATATTTTTTTTTGTGCCTGCAGTTATGATTTGTACAACAATATTTTTCGAAAAGAATTACATTCTGTTGTGAAAAAAAAATATGAACAAATGTCAATGACAATGAGTCCTTTTTTTTTTTTAAAAAAAAAAAAAAAAAAAAAGTATCTTTTCTTTTAAGGCGAAGAGCTTGAAAGGCTTTTATTTTCTTTTATCGAAGCAAAAGAAAGGAAAGATAAACTTTTTTTTTTTTTTTTATTGAAATGTAAAAGGGATTGTTTAACTTTTTTTTTTTATTTAAATTTTTCCTTTGAAAATGTTTAAACAGGACTGAAGACAAATGAAAAGTTCACAGATTTTTTTTTTTCGATCAAAATATGAATAATTGAAACTTTTAATGTCTCACACTCTTTTTTTCTTTTTTTTTTTGCAATGAAATAATAAGTGTTTTTAAAATTACAATGAAATGCAATCAAATATTTTCGATATGGTATATATATTGTGCATTATAATTGTATGTCTGCATGTTTGAAAACCACCCTATACATTTTCAAATAGAAATTAGTGTAGAAAATCAAATGAATACGAGTACAAATTAAATGGTATTGACAACAACGATAACACAATTATGTACATACAAAATTACCAGATAATTTTCAGTAAAATTAAATTATTTAATATTTTTGGGGAAAATGTTTCTGTGAATTGCGGGCTTGTATGAAAAAAAAAAAATAGTAAAACATTCAGATATATAAATTTTGTTTTTTTTTTTTTTTCAATTATTTATTTTATTTATTATATTTATTTAATCTGTACATATACAAAAAATTTTCAATTTTATTATATATACGATGATGCATAATTCATTTTATTAAGTAAATATCAAATAAAAATAAATCATTATTTTACGTTTTATGATATTTGTATACACAATAAATACTAAAGTTAAAATATTAAATTATTAAAATTAAAAAATTAAAAAATAATAATAATAAAAAAAAACAATGTATTTTGAAAAATTGTAATATTCTGATATAATTCATCTGCAAAAATTTAGGATAATGAACGTTACACTTACAACTAGGTAATCTGTAAAAATAATTAAAAAAGAAAACAAAAAAAACAAAAAAAAAAACAAATCAATAGTGGAATTTATTATTTATTTATTTATTTATTTATTTTTGTTTTTTTGGTTTTTGGAAAAAATTTACCTATTTGATTAACATTAGAACATTTTGATAGATAAATATTTTCAGTTGTTGATGGTTCCAATTCGAATGTATATGATGCTCTAAAACCAGTTTTATCAAAACGATCATTTGTTATGAATGTTATTCTAAAAAATGGACCATCTGATCGTATTGTGAATCCTTCACGTTTACCACAAAATTTTAAAAATTTACGATCTGGACTTAAAAAATTTGAAAATTCTACATAATCACTGGCAGTTGATTCTTCACAACTATATGTATATATGAATTTTTATAAAATAAAGAATTTATTTATCCTTGAAGCTTTTGAAAAAAAAAAAAAAAATTTTATTATAATATGATACTTACGGGAAAATTCCTTCAACATCAAAATATGTAAATCGTATAAAAATTCTATCATTTATTTGTCCATAAAAATAGTAATTGCATTTTAAATTTCTTGGATATAAACCTGGAAAATTTGGTGAATGAAACCATCCACTTCTGCTATCAGTACTGTCAAAAGCAAATGAACATTCGGTATCGTTAATTTGTCTTCCAGATGTTATTCCGAAATCTGTGTACGAATTTGAATGTAATTCAAAAAAAAAAAAAAAGAAGAAAAACACTAAAGTTTGAGTAAAGAGTAAAGATTTTGATTTACGTACTTTCCAAAAATTTATATTCAGCTTTAAATCCACGATTTCCTTTACCGCTTTCACGTCCACGAAATTCAATTAACATACGTGATCCTTCTGACATTATTGGTTTTGGTATTGCTTCACCACAAAGTGTTTCAATCAATTCATAACGTTGACGTGTTGGAACAAGGATTTGTAATGAATCAGATTCTTCACAATTGTGTTCTTCATTTGCCGGAAGACTAAATTCAAAAAATGTTATCTAATTTTTGAAAAAGTAAAAATGAATAATTAGTTATTAATATAAATTTAGAATTAAAAATATTCTAACCTGGATTCTTTGTTTTTCTCGCCCATGAAATTCATATCTGCAAAATGTTCGAGCAGGATACGGTCCTGGAAACAGTGGTGATTGGAATGTACCATTTTTTGAAATACTCGAATTAATAACTTTGTCACAATTGACGCCTATAAAAAATTTAATAGGTTTGAAAAAGAACATTTTTAAAAACATAGTTTTTTACAATTAATTCGATTAAATTCAAATCTGAAAGGAAATTTGACTATCTCACTTTTCTAAATAAAATTAACTTAACAAAAACAAAAAACAACAAATCATTGCTTCTATTGATTCAAATATGTATATCCTCTTTCTTAAGGACACAAAAAGGACACTTGAGAAAATGTCATTGTACATATGTATTTACTTGTTGTTAACTCAAATTTTGCCGACATTCAAAATTTTATTTACCTTTTTTTTTTTCAGAAAATTTTTAAATCTTCTTTTTTTTTCATTTCAAATGTTTTTTTTTTTTTTGAATTGTGCAAATTCACAAATCTAGCTATTTGCATGCTAAATGACGTTTTTTATTTTTTTTGTTTTGTATTCTGTAAAATATTATGTAAAAAAAAAAATCTGGTATCCTTTATATATGTATGTACATATTTCATAAAAAAAAGCAAATAAATTAATTGTCGTTGATTTTGTAGCTTTATTGTTTGCATTTAGTTTTACACATGTGTCACATCAAATAAAAAAAAAAAAAATTTGAAAAAAAGTTTTGAAAATTCCATTTAAACACAATAAAAGTGCCACATGTGAATTTTATACATTTGACAATAAAATGGTCATACCTTTTGTAGCAACTGTTATTCAAATTGAAGCTAAGCGATTGCTAAATTGAAGAACTTTTTTCATTTTTTTTTTTTAAACAGTTGTGGTTCACTTTAAATTTGTTAATAAACAGATTTTTATTTTTTTTTTTTGCAAATAGTAAATTTTTTTTAGTTCTAACTTAAAGTTTAAAATTTATTGAACAGCAATATTGGCATACTACATATATATTAGAGGCGAAGGATGTCTTAAGGATTGTGGAACCGTAGAAGAAGATAAATTTTAACGATTTTAAATTTTTGTATTAGTATTGCTTTGGGTAAAAAAAAATAAAATAAAAAAATTTACTTGGAAAAACACCTCCGAAAAAGAAAGACCTTTCTATAGAATGTTTTTTTCATTATTTCTATAATTTCATTTTAATAATTAGTGAAATTTTAGATAATTTGAATCAGAAATTGAAAAAAAAGAATTTTTCTCAAGAATTCTCATTATAACAATTTTCAATCTACTTTAACACCAGTTTGTCTAAATTGAAATTACTATTCTCGAAATTTAGATATTCAAATAATGTAAAACTGTTGATTATTATAATTAATTTTATTGCTCTATATATCTTTATATTCTCATATAACATCAGTGAATAATATAAACAATCTAATAAAATGTCATATGTACATATAACTTAAAGAATTTATCTTTCAATGACCAATTTGTTTAAATTTAAAACAAATCAAAATGCACAAATTATTATTTTAAAATAAATATTTTCTTAAAATATTTGATTGACTAGAATATATTTGTAAAATATTTATATTTGTTAAATATAATTTTGTTGTTTAATTTTCAAATTGTCCAATGAAAATAAATTACATGACATTATTAAGATTGACTTTAAAATTTATATAAATTTCCAAAAAAAAAAAAAAAAATAGTAAATATACAAAATAATCGTGAATTTAATAAAGCTATTATGTGAAAAGATACCATATAATTTGTATTTTGATTGAGCTTTTGTACAATATATGTCCTGAAAATTTTTGTGTGTATAGATACAAAATAGTAGTAGTAAATATATGTATCTTTGTTGTTATATTTTATTAAATTTTATTATTTACCATATTTTTGTTAAATTATTTGTTTTTTATTTATTTATTTTATCTAACCAATTATTTAAGTTGTGTGTGTGTTTTTTTTTAAAGAAAATATGTTTTTTGTTTCCGTTTGTTTTTTTTTGTTTTGTTTTTAATTTTCACAGTATGTGAGTGTAATATTTGTGTGTAAATACATATATGTATATGTGTGATTTGTTCCTTGACTATTTGTCTTAATTTTTAAATTATATATCTTTTAACGTGCGACACAATTCACATTATTACACTCAAATTATTAAATTCACCAAGTTTTTTTTCTTTTTTTAACATTTTTATTTTAAATTAATTTTATTTGAAAAAAAAAAAAAAAAAAAATAAATACATATTTGAATTTTTGTGTTTTATTACCTCGATACTGTATTGTATTTGATCCTTTAACTGCAACTGCTTTCACAAATATATTTGTTGGTAAAATATTTGTTTTACCGATAAATTCCATAAAAAAATATAATATAAAAACAACAACATATATTGTTGCAGATATGTGATACGAATTTTGGCACAAAGTGACCACAAATAACATTTTAATGGTTCATTTAACTGAGTTTATTTCTTATTCATTTTTTTTTTCTCTGTTTGTTCATATTTTGCTTTTTTTCTTTATTATTATTATTTATTTTTTTGTATGTCCTTTTTATTTTTATTTTACTTTTTTAAAAAAAAAATTTTTTTTGTATGTTCTCAGATAACGGAAATAAGAATTATGTTTCTGCATTTTGAAAATAATTTTTTTTTTTTTTTTTTTACAAAATGATTTGTGTTTTCACCATTTTTCTAAAAAAAAAGGAACTTTTTTTTTTTATTTACAGTTGCAAAAAATTTTTAAAATTATGAAAAAAAAAGGAAATAATAAAAAACTGAAAAAAAAAAATTGTTTGCAAATATAAAGAAGCAAAATTTCATATGATCCTCAAATATCCTTTATTTTTATACGTTTTTTTTAATATTCAGAAAAAAAAAGTATTGCAAATAATTTTTTTTTTAACCATAAAAACTGTCGTGTAAAAAAGTTTTTAATTAAAATGCTTTAGAACTTTTTTCTTCTTCTTTCAGTTAACAGAATTTATCAAAGTGGTTTGAGGACAATAAATTTTAATAAATAGTAATTAGATATTTTTTTTTTTTTCATGAAAAAAAGTGTCCGATGTACATACGAGAACTAAGTATAAGGATTTTATTATATTCTAAAAATCTGTGAAAAAAATTCACGTGTCTACTTTTGTGTTAGTTGAAAGGATAGAAAGTCATACTGGCTTATAACATTATTTTTTTAAAGGATAAATTACCTTTTGTTAGTCAAAAATTTTGAATCATCATGTTTTCGAATTTCCGTAAAATAATTTCTTCGAAGATTTTCATCAATTTGAAGATAGTTCAAAAAAATCCTTCTTCAGGATATTGTGTGTAACAATAGTAAGTTATTAATTTAAAAATAGATACATATTACAATATGTATGTACATATGTATGTATATGTATCAGAATGTTTAGTGAAAATCACCTAATCAGCCTACCGAATCTTTCCTGACTTTCCCAAAACTGGAACTACTGAATGTTTCTAATTAAAAAATCATGAAAGTTTTGGGATTAGAGTGCATCAAAAACGTTTTACCAGTTTTGAAATCATCTTTATAATCTATAAACTTGTAAGCGAAAAGAAAATGCGTTAATATTTGCCAAAAAAAAAAAAAAAAATTTTTATCAAAAAATTCAAATATTATCCCTCGGATAATTCTTCTTGATTTCAAAATATTGATTTTAGAAAAACAAAATAGACAAAAAAAAGGATTTTGTTGATTTACACAGCATCTAATGACGTAAAAGGATTTATTATTATTATTTTTTTTTGCAAATCGTTCGGATGTTGAGTAAATAAAATCAATTTTTATTTTCCGTTTCAATATATATGTAATTCAATAATACTTTAATATTGATCCCCAAAATATGACGTCAAATAAATTTTTTCTATATTATTTTTTAAGGGTGGACCAAATATAAAATAATTATATGTTTTTCGTGATTGTTTGAAATTTTTTTCGGTTTTATTTCAATTTAATTTTATTTTTGTTTCTTTTTTTGTAAAAGATTAAAAAAAGATTTTCAAATTCTTAAGCATATTCAGCTGTATTTCCCAAACCTTTACATTTACTCAAGTATTTGTTATTAAAAGTGTTGTAAAAATTGAATAATAAACATAAATTATGACACATCCTATATACATATAATCATTACATTTTATATTAATTGATTTACTTTAGTAAATAAATCTTCACAAATCATTAGTTATTTAATGAGAAAATTAGAAAATCTATAAAATAATATTTTGTTTATGCAGTATTATTATTTTACCTCATAATCATAAAAAAATTACAAAAACATATACATACACATAAACACACTCAAATTGATAATTGTTTAACTTGTATTATTATTAGAATTAAATTTATATTTATTTTTGTAATTAAGAATTTTCAATATTATATGAAATGAAAAAAAATTAAAAAAAAAAAGTTGGTATATTTATTGTTTATTTGAAAATTATTGATAATTGTGGTTGAAAAAAAAAAATAATAATGTAAATAATTCTGGTCGATGTGATTATGTAAATATTTTTCAAAAAAAAACAAAAAAAAAAAAAACAAATATACATACATACACATATATGTACGTATGTATTTATGTATATGATTTAATTAAATTTGAAAAATAAATTAATTAAAACCGATATGTAATCGATAAATTGTAAACAAAAATTCTATAAAAGCAAATAAACACAAAAACAACAACACTAAAACAAAAACGTACGGAAAAAACGAAAAAAAAAAAAAAGGAGACAACAAAAAAAAAATAATAATAATAATGATAATTAATTATATTTTGAATTTTAATGAATCAATTTTAAATTAATACTTTTTTGAAAAATACAATATTTTTTTTTCGATTTTAGCAATTTTCATAAATACATACAAAAAACAAAATAAATTCAAATTAATTCTAAAAAAAAAAATTTTTCATTTTAAAATAAACATCAAAAAAATTCCTTTGAAAAATTATAAGTTTTTTAAACAATTTTTTTTTTTTTTAACAGTAAATAATTGATATTCTGGAAGAAAAAAAAACAAAAGCCAGAAAAATGTTTGAGAAAAATTTCACAATTCTTGGGATGTAAAGGAATATGTGTGGAATGTATGTACATATATGTGGAAATCATTATTAACGTATAACGGTATAATGTATAAATTTCAATTTAATATATTTACTAATCTTTTGCATTATTTTTTCTTTCTTTTGTTTTGATTTTGTGTTTTCAAAAGTTTTTTTTTTTTGTTTTTGTTCACCCCCCTTTTTTTTTTTTTTTATATATTTGACATCCAAAAGGATCACATTATTAAACGGAATCATTATATATCTGGAAAATCGTTTGATTCTTTTTAACTGTATTTTTTGTGTTTTTCACTTGACACAAAAAAAAAAAATAAAAAAAACTTGAGAGTAAACATTATACGTGAATGAACTAAGGATCTTTTTTTTTTTCTTTTCTGTTTTTTATTTTTTGGTTTTTTTTTTTTTTGTTTTTTACACACAAAGCCTTTAAAAGCAATTTTAAAAGACTTTTTGCTACATTTTTTTTTGTTTCTTTCTTTATTTTATTTGTCACATATGAATATATCGAACATACATATAATTTTTTTTTTCTATTCGGATTCTGTTATCTTGTAAAAAAAAAAAAAAAAAAAAAGGAAAAAGAAACATACATATTTAGTAGCACAAATCAGATAAATACGAAAAGATATATGTAGTACGTAGAATTTTATAAGAAATAAAATTAATGTAGGTATAAAGTGAACGAGATTGAGTTTTTATGCTTTAGGATTTTCTTTATTTAGTTTTTTTTTTTTTTTTTCAACTTTTTTTTTTTTATGTTTTGTGTTTTACATCAAAGAGATTGCGCAAGCCAAAGTTAACATAAACGTTAAACATTAATTATTTACTCAAAGCCCTTAAGTTAATGTTTCAATATTATTTTTTTTTCTTCTCATTTAATGTTGTTTTTTTTTTTTTTTTTTAGAACGTGAAACATTAAATATGTGATATTAGTCATTTAATTTAGAAAACACACGAAAAAGAATTAAATTTCTTAAGATTAAGTATTTATGGAAATAATTATGAAGGATAATTGTCGTAACGTATACGTAAGATTATCATTTTGAAATGTTCAACAAAAGTTCTTATTTAATATTTGAAACGTTATCTTAAAAGTAAGTGTACGTCAAAAATTCGTATATTCTTGTAATGATAACGTCAATTTATATACAAAATCTTTCTTGTTGTTTTAATTATTTTTTTGTTATTGATGATTTATCGAAGTAAAAAGTACATATTTTATAGAAAGGAAAAACTTATAACTACAATAACAACAAAAACAATCATTTATTATTGAAATTGAAATTTCAAATGAAGTTAAAACTTTTTTTTCTCTTGATATGCTGCTACATCAAAAGAAAATTTTTTTAGAGTAAACTAGGATAAGTTGTGCTTGTTTTTTTTTTTTTAGTTTACATTTCGAATTTATTCCACAAATTTTTATTATAATTTCAAAAACGTGATGTTAAAGGTAAATTATTCTACGATTTTCGGAAGTTCTCACCATCGGAAATTTATTGACAAATTTTTGGAAAGAATTTATTGTATTTTCACTTTTTTACGCTAAAAGGTGATTGTTCAATTTTCAGGATTTTCGCTAAAAGGTGCTACTTAGTTCAATTTTCAGGATTTTCGAATTTAATGGATATTTCATAAGAAATTTATAAAAAACATTTGTGAATTTTACATTTGAAAAATTTTATGTATTTAAAAAAATTTCACGTATGTAATTAAATTTAAATTAAGAAATTTATAATAAAGCATAGAACTTCCAGAGAAGCTTAATTTTTTAGGCATTCAAATGAAATCGAGTATAAAATTTAAAATCGAAAAAATTAGTTCCAATGAAAGCACTCAATTTTTCAGTAATTAAAAATCAATGTAAAAGTTTGTTCAGTTTCCTGTAAAAAGTTACAAAGATCAAGTAGGAGACTAAAAGAATCACCATCTTTAACTTTTTAATAACGGAGGATTCCCTCGTCCTCTTATATAGTTCATTTGTTATAAAACTTAGTTTCGGGCACTCTATGTGTTTGATAGCTGTTTGAGTTGAATAATAAATTGAGATATTTTTTGTGTTGTTTTTAGTGAAAAAATATATAACAATAAACAAACATATGGGTGTAAGCCCGACCTACTACTACTTATGTATGCTTAAAATGAATGGAATCAAACTTGCTTGGGATATGGAAGATGAAGGAAGAAATGGTAATAAAAATAAATTTTTAGTGAAGATGGAGTAGTGATTTAATAGTATGAAAACTGTGTGTACATATATACTTGAATAACTTTTCTTAGACTATCATAATTTTAATTTTCATGCCCTAAGTCATTCTACTTTCAAATTTCAAAATGTACCCTATTCAAACGTGCCCTATATTTATCTTGAAATTGATCATCTAAAATATTTCATAAAACTTTTGTTTTATTATCTAACATAAAATCAAAAATTCATAGAAAACATCTAAACACATTTTTATTATGTGAAATTTTACACCATATGTATACACATATTTTACAGTATACACACACACACACACATACATACAATAAATTCATAAAAAAAGATATAAGCAATTTTTAATCATAATTTATATGCAAGCATATCTTTATGATTCTCTTTCTTGTATTTATAGCATCAATCATGAAAATTATGAAAAATTTACAAAGCAATATTGCAATATATATACACCTAGAAGGAAAAAAAAAATAAAATAAAATAACAGAAGAACTTATAACAAAAATATCATAATGTTTAAACTTTGAAAATAAATGTCTGTGTGTAACTTTGATATATTATATAAATTAAAAAAAAAAAAGAAAAAAAAAACACTGTAAAAAGTAAAATAAAATTTAAAAAAAAAAACAAAAAAAAACAATAAAAACAAATAAAAATTTCAAAAAAGCATATTTTCGCAAAAAACAAAAAAATGTACACACAAAAACATTAAATGGATAAACAAATTTTCTTTTTATTTTTTGTTTTCTTTCAGTTCACAAAAGAACAATAAAAAAAATTAAACTATAAAAGTTTTTTTTTTTTTGTATTTTCGTTGGAAAAATTATATGATATATTCTTTTAATGTGTGTGTGTGTGTGTGTGTGTGTGTGTATGTCATATATTGCTCTTGATTTGTTTTTGCTTTTATTTTATTTTATTTTTTATTTATTTTTTTTTTTTTTTGTATAAAAAATGAATTTTTAAATACATATTACGAAAAATATAGTTATTATTGTTCATGATTAAATACAAACAGAAAAAAAAGGGGGGGACAAGAGGAGGAAAATAAATATTTAAAAAAAAACACAACAAAAAGGAACAGTCAAATAAAACAAAAAAAAAATAAAAACGAAAACAAAAACAAAAAAAAAAAATATATTTTTTAGTGTAAACAAAATTTATAAAATGAATAAACACACTTGAAATCACATAAGAAAAAAATATTCAATAAAATATCGGTTTATTTTATAGGCTACATATATTCCATATATATGTATATAAGTGTGTATTTTTGTTATTTTTATTTGTGTTTGATAAACTTTAAAAATTTTATAATAAATTAATAATTTTATAAAATCAAAGATAAAGTTATTTAAAGTGAATTAATTCCTTTATTTATTTATTTTTTTTTTTTAAATAGTTTATTTATTTATTCATATTTGTATTTTTTATTTTTTTTAATCATGTGGTTATAGGAGAATACTATGCAGTCATAGTCTAAAAAGTAAGTACACTTTATTTTTTTATGTATTTTTATACTAACTTTTTTTTTTTTAAAGTCTAGTTTCTCAAAAATGTTATACAAAGGATTTTAGGATAAGAAACCTTTCTTCACTCAAGTTGAAATTTTTATTGAATTGAATTGTAGGGAATTATGTGTTTAGAAAATGTGTGTGTATTTTTTTTTTTTACCCCCAAGCTTCGTAATGCATGTAAGTTTACATTGTGATTTTTTTTTTCCCAAAGTCAAATTCTCTAGAGAAAGGATTCATGAACTATTTTACATCATGAATCACTGAATAACTTCATATCTACCCTTCAAAAAATCAACGTCTATTCTGGAATCAAAAGTTTATTTTGTTCACGAAAATACATTTTTAATAATTTCCGTAGTTTTTTTTTTTTTTATTTTCGTCATACAGTATGTTTAAAAAATTATTTGAATGAAGGTGGAAGGTTAAGCTTGACTAGTAAAATTTTCAGTGTCATGTAATATAGTTTTCAAAGTTTTTTGGTCAAAAAAAATCTTTTTTTTTTTTTGACTAAAATGTTTCTAAAAAACAATAAATTCAGATTTATTTGGATGACACTTCAAGTGATTCTCTCCTTCTTCAGTGTGTCAAAAGTATAAATTGTTAAAAAGTTAAACCTTTTTTTTTTAAGGTTTTTTTTTTTAGTAAGGATTTGGATACCATAAAAAGTAAGCTATGTAGTTTATTTATAGATTGTTTTCTTACAGGTGTGATAAAGTAAAAGTAAAAAAGGATCATATAAATTTTTGCAAGAAAGGAACATTTTTTTTTTTTTAAAAAAGACACTTTTTATATCGGTTACCAAATAAAGAAAAAGCTACAAATAAATATTCTTAATCAAGATTTAAAGAGTCTTAGAGCAAAACTTAACCACAATGTCCAAATTAAAACTTTTACTGAAAATTAGAAAATACATAGAAATCGTGGGTAAAAAGTTGGAATACAAGATAGATTTACAGAAATAGCGAATAGGGTTGTTCAAAGTGGTAGAGGAATTTTTTGTATATGTATTTTACAACTATACAAGTCCTTTTACCTTCTATCCACTAGATAATATGTGAAATCAATGCATATTTTTCACATCAATATACCTTTGTGGAATCATAACTAAATATTAATTAAAAAGTATCTCAATTTATATCGTTCTATCTAACATTTAAAATTTTATTAAAAAAAAAAAAAACACGTAAAATAAAGAAGAAACAAATTTTTTTCTGACCATAAAATATTGTTGATATTCCAAACCAAGTGCAGTGGTTTTATTTTTTTTCTTCTCCTTAGCGACTTTGTTGGCAAATTGTAGATTACACACATTTTTTTTGTTGTGAATATTATTTTCAGTTTATTGTAAGATAAATTTATTATAATAAAAAAAAAAAAAAAAAGGATTTATATTATTGTGCATTGGACTTTAAGCCTTTCCACGAAATTTTAGTTCAGTTGTCCATTGTAAGAAGTTTTATAAAATTTCTGGTGTAATAAAATAGAATTATTTCATATTTTCTATTATTGTTTTTTTATTTTATTTTTTATTATTTTTTTTTTTTTTTGAAATTTTATTTTTGAAATTACACCAGAATTTCACTAAATAAAAGATAAAAACTTTAAACTTTTGTCATTTACGATTTACTTGTATAAAATTTTCATAATTAAAAAGTTTCAAAATTTATGGTTTAGAAATTTTTGAAAATTTTTTTTTAAAAATTTTTAACAAAATATATTTTTGTGTTGTTTACTGTAAATGTGTGTTTTTTTTGTTTTTTCATATATTATCAGAATTTGTGCTTAACTGAACAGAATTCGAAAATCATATAAAGAAAAAATAATGTAGAAATTTCATCTTAGCAAACATTTATTTCACATACTGATTCAAATGTAGATAAAATTCGATGAATATACGATGTTTACCGTATATATATACCACATCATAAAATGTTTGATAACTATAGATAGATAATATTTTTAATACAATTTATGACATTAAATAAATAGATCTAATTCATTAGAATTCTATGAGATTACAGAGACATTAAATTAAATTTCATTCAAACGATCTCATCATATAAAAGGTATATATTTTCGTATACATATACACGAGGATACGATTATTATTATTGTTTAAAAGCACCGACAAAATCTACTCGTATTATGTTGGATATCTTTTCAAATTTTTTTGTGTTTGTGTGTGTGTGTGTTTGCATGTATGTGTGAATATTACAAAAAAAAAAAAAAAAGGATTTAAAACTTAGATATCATAGCTACACAAAATATAACAACAACAAAACAAAAAAAAATGTTAAATAAAATATGAACAAATTTTCAATGGATTACATACGCTAAAAATGTATGTATATTATACATGTATGTATATATATATTTTTTAAGAAGTATTGACTTTTTCAGAATGTATTTATCATAATGTTTCAATTTTGTGTAATAAAATTTAACGTGAAATTTTTTATTACAAAAAATAATAATAAGACAAAAAAAAAAACTTCTTTTAGAACAACTTTTAAAAAGTTACAATTTGTTTAAAACAAAAAAACCAATTAGTAAGTAGTTAGTAATTAAATTTAAAGCTTTTTCAATAAAAATAACTTCAGATGGGTTGATTGTACAAAAAATAAAAAAAAATGTAATTCTATTGTAAGTTATTCAAAAAACAAAAAAAAAAAAAACTCTTTTTCTTTAAAACAAAAAAATAAATTTAATTTAAAAAGCTCTCAACGAAGAATTATTATTGAGGATAATTTTTATATTCTGTTTTTTTTTTTTTACATTTGAAATTCAATGAAAAAAAAAAAAATGAAGTAAACCTCAAAATATTTTCTAATAAAAATTTTCAAGCAAATATTATGGACTTTTAAATGAAAATGTCAATCAAATTTTATTTCCTAAACAACAAACTTCCTAAATCCTTTTATCTCTAAAAATTTTATAATTATACAGGAAGTATCTTCACAAAAAAAAAAAAAAAAAAATAAAAAATAAATAAAAAACATAATATCCGTTATCAAAAGCACAGTCAATGACACGCGAGTATATATACTCTTATTATTATCTTTATTTTAAACAAATCAATTTTAAAAGCATGCTTTTTAAGTGTTTTTTTTTTGTTTTTTAGTATCGTTGATTAGATCAATATTAAATGAAGATAAAATTGATGAAAAACAAAAAAGAAAAGCAAAGAACTTAACTCTTAAAGTATAAAATTAAATTTAAATTTTAAATTACTTTAAGACAAACAAAAATGATACTTAAAGTTAAAAATCATCATGTAAAAACACACAAAAATTTAAATAAATAAATATTTTCAAAAAAAAAAAAAATATATGTATCTTAATTAAGAAATTCTATGATTATATATTTCAAAATTAATAAAATAATTTACAAAATCAATATGTATTTACAATAAAAATTTCGTCCTGTTTTTTTTTTCTTTTTGCCTTTTTTTTTTTATAATAAT
Organism: Bombylius discolor; assembly: GCA_939192795.1. Classification (NCBI taxonomy): domain Eukaryota; kingdom Metazoa; phylum Arthropoda; class Insecta; order Diptera; family Bombyliidae; genus Bombylius; species Bombylius discolor. The sequence goes on along the minus strand of OW584241.1, from coordinate 36,516,255 downwards.
ATGTTCTCACATTAATTATAACATTATAACATCAATATTTTATATTTATCACTATCTATTAATGTATAATAATTTTTTGTACGTTTTATAATATATCTTCACATCAATTATCCATTATATATATATTTTTCATTCAAATATGCCATGTTGTAACTTAACACCTAATAACTGTATAACACTCATTGTATTTGACAACATAATACAAAAAAAAAAAACAACAAAAAACAAAAAACTAAAGATACTGTATAATAAATTGTAACATAGTGTAACAAGAATAAATAACAACAACGATAACACAATAACAGCAACAACAATGAAAATTACAAAAAAATTACAACAACAACAACAAAAAAAAACAAAAATAATAATAATTTTTTGTTCAGCAGCAGTATAAAATACAAAAATGAAAACGTATTGTACACATTCTTTTTTTTTTGGATGTTATGTATTTCAAGCAGGATACAAAGCCAATAACTGATTAGATGAATTCTTCATTTTTAACCATAAACTCAACTATCTATACAATTTTTACTCTAAAAACATTTACAATGTTGTGTGTTGGTGCGTTCTTATGGTCCAACAAAAAACAAAAAAATTATTAAATGGTTGTGTATTTGTGAGAATTATCCCAGCGGCTAAAGGAGCGCTGAAACATCGCTGTTTCAGCGCTTCTTTTGATGCAGTAAGCGCTTCCTCTTTGTATCCTTCTTCATTTCTTTTTTATCATTGGATGTCCGCAGAAAGAAGCGCTTCTATTTTGCTCCCATAGAAGCGCTTCAGAAGCGCTTCAGATGGAAGCGTTTTAGAAGCACTTCACATTTGTATAAGCTTTTAAAGCTTTTATGGAATTTATATGATATTTTAAGTAAAGTGGTTTTTATTATTTTCGAAATCAATATTGATTTTTCAACTTATAATATAAGTTAATAAATTTTCAATCTTTAATTAATTTTTAATAGTTCATTTTTTTAACTTTATTAAAAATCATTACATATATATTTAAACTACTTTGTTAAATAGAAAAATTAATTACGAATTTATTATTTAATTTTGTTTTTTGTTTTTTTTATTAGTTTATTTTTTTAACCTTAATAAAAAAAATACTAAGTTATTTTAATGAACTAATCACTTCACACAAAAGAATGAGACTATTTCGTAATAGCTTTTAGCGTCTACGTAATAAAAAAATTCATATGTAATTGTGTATTTAGTGTACAAATTATAAGAGCTCCAGAAGAGCTCCTAAAAACTATGACGAAGAAGCGCTTCCAATGCGCTTCTTTTGGAAGCGCTTCAATTTTAGGCCGGTGGGATATATCTTAGTTTTTTGTTGTTGTTGTTGTTGTTGTGAATATTACGTATAAGCTTTTCATATTTTATCACAAAAAATTTCTCATTTTCATTACAAATACATATGCAATATAAATGCCTAGATAAAGCTTTAAATGAAAAATCTAAACACAAAAAAAAAGCTTTAAGGATTCGCGCAAGTTATATTTTGTATTTGTATGAAATTGTTGAATAAAATAGAAACATTAAAAAAAAAATGAAATGTTATGAATGAACGGTATATTGAAGATGTTAAGCTATTTTAATACTAAAGATATTAAAATTATTGTATGAGCTTGAGCATTATCACTTCAATTTCACCAGTATTACCAGATTTTTAATATTTCTTAAATAAACTTCTTTTTTTTTTTTTTCTGAAGAATATTTAAATATTTTAGTGTGATATTTTTCAATTCATTCAAATAAATACACTATTGTCATAAACATTTTTCGAAGGATTAAGACATTTTTAGTAAACTGATGATTAACAGTCGGTGACGAAAACTCGTCAAGTTCTATTGAATTTGAATTTCTGTTACTGTAAAAATAAATGAAGCTGTAAGGATAATAGGATGTAAAATGTTGCAGGGGAAATTAGGAGTGGGATCATATGAAGTGTAAAGTGATTATTATCAGGATTTCAGGAAAAAAAAATTAATGATTTTTTCTATAGTATATAGAACTTTAGAAGTCTACTGGACAATTGATTATCCCACAACATGAATTCATCCTAGGCTTTTACAGAAAAAAATTTTCTTTTCAAACCTACAATTCCAATTACAATGGAAAGAAATTCGTTAAAGTTATATAGAAGAAATTCTACGTCATTTTAATCTTTGAATTTTTACCGTAGAAGTAATGCTGTAGAAGGAGCGTAGTAATAAAACAGATATGTTTAAGGAAAGTCTACTTTTACTAAAATATTAAAAATAAAAAAAGACTTTTTTTAAGAAAAAGAAGGACTTATCTTAAGGAATAATCTTAAAAGTACATTGTAATCGAAACGTCTTGGAAAAAGCATATCTGCTATATGAGAATGTTATTATCCTTTAATTATAGTTTTACTCGGAACAATTAGAGGAAAAAAACAAAATTCGTTAGGTATTCTTTTTAATTAATTTCACTTTTCTACAATTTTTTGTTTGCCTATATGACTTATTTAATAAACACCCTTTATATTTTGTAAAAACTGAAGCAATAAGACAACTTTTGACGAATTTTTCCAGTTTTTTTTTTTTTTTTTTTTTAAATGTATATTACACTTTATTAGAAAGCAATATATTTAAAGAAAAAATTAAAAATGTAAAAAGTTAGAAAAAAAAAAAAAGGTAAAAGTTATAAGAAATTTTATTTTATACCAAAAGGATAGCATAAGAACACATAACAAGGAAGAAAAAAAAAAAAAAAACTGAAAACAAAAAGAATTGAAAATGAAAATCATTTGCTGGAAGTAAATCGATTTCTTTTAGATTTTGGCAATATTCCAAAGATTATTTATTTATTTATTTTATTTTTATTTTTTATTTCTTATTTATTTTGTTTTGTATCTCCCTCTGTTTTTTGGTTTGTTTTTGTAAAATATCCAATACAATGTTTCAAAAGTATATTATATCCAACCCAGATTCTATACCAAATACAAATTTTAATACTCTCAATGAAAAACAATATCAACATATTGTTTGATACTTACTATTTCTTTCAATTGGAATTTTTTCCTGTTTCTATATAATCATAAAAATTCGATTCAACTGATTTGTCTTTTATATACAAGATGAAAAAAACAACAACAAAAAAAAAATAGAAAAACAAAGGAAAAAAAAAATGTTAATTCGTATGTATTGGAGTTTTTGACCAAATAAAAAACTATCTTATTTATTTTGTTTTTATTTTTAAAAAAGACATTTTTAAATAAAAATGTAATAAATTCTTGTTATGTTTTTGAATGAATTTCAAAAATAAAGAGAAAATGTTGTTGGAAATGCTACATTTTGTTTTTGTTTCATCTGTAAATTAATGGAAAAATTTAGAAATGAAAAAAAAAAAAAAAAAAAAAGAACTGCAATTATGAAACTTTTTGTTTTGTTTTTGGGACAGTAGACAACGATTTTGTTTAGATTTTTTTAAAAGAAAAAAAAAAAGGAAAAAAATAAATGAATAAATTTTTGTGAAGTCATTTTTAAGAATATAAAATTGAAAAGTATTATTTTTATAAAACATAAAAAAATTTAATAAAGACAATCGAAATGGCAACAAGAAATGATTTTTTTTTGGAAGAGAATATTGTTCCAAAAGTGATTTTAGAGAATTATTGTCTCAGTCATTAGAATTGTTTTTTTTTTTTTTGTTTTTTTGTTTTTCAATTTAATTTTCTTTTAATTTTAACTGCATTCTGTAGAATGACATTATTTTTTGGTTTTAGATTTATTTTATGTGCATCATAAGATATTTTTTTGTTACAAAATTTGTATTAGAATGAAAATATTCTTTAGAAAGTAATTATGTTCTAATAAATCATTGCAAATTTACAATTAGTTTGTGACTAAATTATTATATTATAATGTAGTTTTTATGGACTTTTTTTTATATTGTTCTGATGAGTACTTTTAGAAAAACTGGAGCCAATCAAAAACTACATTAAACTTTAAAATCGAATGTGATTTTTTTTTTTCATAAACATTAAAATAAAAATATTTTAAGCTCGGAAGGTTATATTTTTGAAACGAAGTCTAGACAATAAGAATAGAGCATTTTGGAAAAACCATCAAAACTTACAACTACTTAAGAGACTTCAATAAAATACTATAGACAGAAACAACTTCTTATTCCTGTGGCGTAATACCTCGATGTTAGTTTGGTGGACCTGCACGTTAACTTAAGTTTTTTTTCAAGACTATTTTTCTCTAAATTCAAAAAGCAACACTCTCTACTACTCCGTCCACTGACCGCCCAAACAGAAAAAAGCAACAATCTACCAATCCAATCACTGAAACAGAAAACTGCAAGTCTAAATTGTTAGAGGTAAATTATTTTAGGAAAAATACTAAAACATTTAAGAACTTTCAGCACTTAAGAAGCTAAGATTGCCTATACTCTCACGGACTTTTTGTACATCTTGTCAAGAATTATTTGTATTTTCAATGAACATATAAACTTAATTGATTCAAGGGTTATTGATGCTTCCTTTATATATTCCAAAAGTAGCTTTTGACTAGAATTTTAAATATCAAACAAATTTGAAATAAATTTCCTTTTATATGTTTTTCGAAATGGCATACTCGTAGAAATTCAGTTAGCAATTATTTTCACAAATTTTAGCTAATAGAAGACTGACACATATGTATGTCTTTTGATGTGTAAAAAAAGTCAATATTTCGATGAAAAAAAAAAAAATAATAATAGAAAAAAATACATATGTACATACATTTGTACATATCTCCGAATTTAAGTTTACGTATGGTAATTTATTTTCAAGTTCTATCATCATCATACACGTATGAGCAATTAATAGTTTTTAGATACAAAATAATATTTATTCAACACTTGTCATTTTAAACATGCTAAAAGTACAAAATATTGTATATATTTGTGAAAATAATTACTGAACAGAAATGTGTACATCGTTTATTTATGATCCAACATAGAACATGAATAAAAAATAGATAAATTTACGGAAGTAAAAAATAAAAATAAAAAATATTTAATGTATCATTTTTGACCATACAAACTACAAACTATCACTTTTAGTAAATTTTATCTTCAATTTTTGCATTTTTTTTTTTTTTATTCATCTTATTTACTATATGATACACTAAATAAAATTTTTATATCTATCTAAATGTGAAGAAAAAATATTTTAAATAACGGACAGATAAAAACCATATTCGTTATATTTTTTGTTTTTATATTTTTTTATTCAATTTTCGTCGTTATTTTTTATTTATTTTTATTTTTTTTTTATTCTCAGATATTTTAATCATGTGCAGACACCAAGAAATGAAAAATTCTTATATTTTTCTATTCCAACATGAAAATATAATTTACATTTTCATGACGTATTTATTATTATGATAGTAAGAAAATTTTATTTTTTCGTTATTGTTAGCCATTTAGAGACTTTTAAATAAAATACAATATTTTTTAGAATACTCGTAGAATATAGTATCTGAAATTTTCATACTGAAAGATATTTGTAAAAAAAAAAAAAATGCAAAACGATATGATAATTCAAAACAATATTATTCTATTTTTTTTTTTTTTGTTTGTTTTATTTTTGAGAATAAAAAAAATTAATGAATTGAACATAAGCCGTTTTTTGTTTTTTTTTAATATTTCACGAGGATGTGGTAGTTAACTATTCCTAGTTTTTTTTTTTTTTTTGTTATTGCTAATGACTTTTAAATGATGAAAGTGCTATTTTGAAATGAGATTTTTTTTTTTTTTTAATTGATCCGGTCTTGTAAGTTTTATTTTGTCAAATTTTATGAATATTAAAAATTTTTAACAAGTGATTCGAAGATGAAAAAAACTATAAGAATAAAAATAAAAAATTTTGCAAAAAAAAGTTTAGAAAGAAAAAAACAAAAAATAAAATAAATAAACATAAAGTGTTTCCGATATTTCTTTCAGAAAGATTTTATACATAAATTTTCTCAACAAAATAAAAAAAAAAAATAAATAAATCTTTTCAGTTGTTATACTATTTTATGTATTTTGAAATTGAGAAATAAACTCATATTTTTAACTTGAAAAATGAAAAAAAAAAAATAAAAAAAATAAAATAAAAGAAAATAATATATTCGTTTATTTTTCAATTGCAAAAATGAAATAGCATCCATACATATATAAAATATTGTATGATCTTATTTCATTTTTGAAATTGAGAAATAACTCCATATGGATTTATTTCCTATGACATCGAATTTTTGTATTTGTGTAGATTATATTTATGTATTAACAGAAAACTATTCAATGTACAGATGTATCTATATACTTAACTAGACATAATATACATATGTATGTCTTTCTATATATTGTATATGCAAACAGAAAAGATATTTTGTTAATAAAATTTATATCTTTAGAAGAAAGTTTTTAGAGATTCCCTTTGAAATCCTTTTCTATAATATATATTTATATTCTACCTATTCTCTATATTTAATATTTTGTGTATATTTTATTCTATCTATGGTATATGTTTGTTTTTGTACTCATAATAATGGTAACATGAGGAAAGATATACATATATTAATTAAAATATAGTGTTCGAAAAATACATTGGTCAACAAATTAAAAAAAAAAAAAATTCTTTTGTCTATAATGTTTGTTTTGTTTTTTTTTTTTTTTTGCTGTTTGTTCAAGAAATAAGTTTTAGTAAATTTTGAAAGAAGAATCACTAGAGAATTGACAAAATTTTACCATGTAAAATAAGATTAATACATTTAGATACATTATAAGAAAATTTTAAAATTTTTCAGATACTTTTATTTTTAATTCATCTTTTCCTTTCCCCATAACAATCTTCTTCATCCTTTTTCATTTATGAAATATAGTAAAATTAAGTCCTCTAATATTTGTTTATTTGAATAGAAAATCTCAGATACTGTTATTTGAATTGATAAAAAATATATAAAAAAGGAGTATTTTTCTTAAAGTAATTTTTATATTATTAAAGTAACGGCTAGTTTCTGAAGCTACTTCTGAAATCATGATTCAATTGATAGTTGCATCTTTTAGCAAAAAAAAAAAATTAAATTTAGTTAAAAGAAATTCAGTGATCGAAAATTTCATATCCTTATTGGTTTCAGACTCAAATTATCTTATGTTTTCTAAAATTATCTCATATCTAAAACTTTTTGAAAAAAACTTCTACATTCTCAAAAGGACATCTATATAATATACCAAAATATATATTTGTAATAAGTAGAAGTATCTTCAATGTCATCCATCTATGTATTTTTCCATGACATAGCTTCATTATGAAGAACACAAACTAAAATTGAAATTGAACTTATGACTGTCATAAACTAAAACAGTAGGAGATTTATTACACACTAAAAAATAATAAAACATTTCTGTTAAATGTTCTTTCAGAAGGGTCTTTATATAATGTGTAGAGAGTTCTTTTGCTAAGCTAAAATTCATGTACAATATATCTTTAAAAGTATTTCAACATCATTATTCAAACTATATAAGGCAACATAACACATATGTGTTACTTTCTTATGTCATGTCAACGAAAAGTATATTTTTTTTATTCTTACAGCTTCACTGTCAGAAATTAATATTTTCCAATAAAATTAATATGCCTTAATGATAAAGCCATCATATTGCCTATTATAGCTGCTATCATAGACCATAGTAAACAAAAAAAATTTTATGTATAAAATAAAACATCAGTGTGTAGATGTATTGTAAATATACTTACATATATAAATGAAACATTCATGTACATACCTGGTGGACATATTCGAGTAGTATTTAAAGTATTTCCAGCAGATACATCAACTTTATTTCCGGTAGTGATTATTTGTTGATTGCTATATTGTTTGGTAATGTTGCTCTCTTTGATATCACCAACAACTGATAAAATAAATGATAAAGATAAAATAACGGTTATGGTTTATATGTATATGTAATAGGTATATATAGTTTTTATTGAAATTCATTCCAGTCAATTTGTGAGTGAAGGATTAAATGTGATCAGTCTGCTTTTTACTGCTTCATTGAAACGAAAATAAAATTAAGCAAAAAAAAAAAAAAAAAAGAGTTTATACGTGGAAGTCATTCATATTGGAGGTAAAGACTAAAAAATAGGGTGAAACATTTTTAGGAAAAGATAATATTTTACTGTTTAAGGATGAAAAATTCAACGTGTTTTTGTTTATCTTCTAGTATTTAATTTTTAAATAAAAAATAAAAATTTGCTTCTTAGAAAAGTAAAAATAAAACAAAATGCTTTTGATTGTGGAATCCGTTAAATCTTGAAAGGATGCCAGAGAGCTTTTTTTTAAAAAAAAAAAAAAAAAAATCATTAACTTGTCTACATTCCATCAAATGAGATAGGGCTTCTAATGTGTGCTGAAATCTGGAAATAGACTTAACCAGAATGATTTATGAAAAAATTTTTAAAATACTTTGAAGTTTTGTACCAACCTAAAAGCGGTTTAAAATTTTTCTATCTAGCTATACGTTTATTTTTAGTTATTTTCATCAAGATACTTATCTGTCAACAATTAAAAAGGTGTCTTTACCTTAATTGAATGAACCTTCATAAAATACATGGTTCGTTGAATTTATTATAAATTGAACAATAATTTTCCTTTATTATACAAAAAAAAAAATAAAATACAAGCCACTTCGTTTAATAATTTCATTTTTTTTTTTTTTTTGTTATGAAGCTCAACCAAAAAATTATTAAATTTTTGTTTTTTTTGTTTTCAACCCAAAATTCTTTTTAAAAGGAAGTGTCTTTACATTCTCCAAAAAAACAGGGCAATAAACGACAGACAATTCACATTCTTTTATTATTTTTTATTTTTTCCCACTGACAAGTTGACTATAAAATAAACAAAAAATGAAATGAATTATTATACTGGATGTCTTTATTGTTTCTTTTATGTTTTATATGTCATCAGTCTGTTTCTGGTATAATTTTAAAGAAGATTTATCAATTTTTTAGTCCTATATATTATTCATATTTAATTTGAAATTATTAGTAGTATATCGTTAACTGGTATTGTAAGAAATTCTTGTTTTTTTTTTATCTAATTTAGTGATTAACATAGAATTTGGTTGATTGTTCTAAAACAATAAGAAAAAAAAAACAATTGGAGGAAATTTTTTTTTTTTTTAGAAAATTGATAATTTTTAATTTTTCTTTTTTAATTTTTCAACAAAAAAATTTATTTTTTCTAATTTTTCTAAAATTTTAATCTTAAATCATATATGTATGTATATAAAATAACTTTGTGTCATTTTCTTTAACAGCTTTATATGTTAAACAACACATGTTCACTAGAGCAAATAATATGATGTCTTCATATACCATATAGAATATATTTTATAAAACAACATTTTGTAATTTTTTTTTTTTTTTTTTTTGTATCTTTTCATTATTTTATTTATTTTATTTTTAAATCTAGTATATTTTCTATAATGCTATAGATAGATTATATGTATGTACATATAGAAAAAAAAATTTTTTCGAACACAGTATTGATATTTTCTGAATGTCAAACTTAAAATGACTTGCTGTTAAACGATGGACCGATTTTCCGATCCATTTACCATTATCGGATGTTTATTCATATATATAATATTTATGTACACATACATATGTATGTATGTGTCAATGTGTCTATGAAAAAGAAAAAAAATATATATATGTTACATAATACACAGTAGCAATATGTGTAAACATGGTTATCTATTAAACTATAAAAATTCATCATAAATGTACAATCAATGATTAAAAAAAAAAAAAAAAAATTTTTTTTTTCTCCCATTCATTTCCTTTTTTCGTATTCTTTTTATATTTCCATTTGGTGAATTCGAATATGATTTTAGGATTTTCCTTTCTTTTTTTTTTTTTTTTTTTTTTTTGAATTTAAAAGTATTTTTCATTCTATTGTACAATAGAACTTTAATTTATTTTTATGATTTGATCCTTTCATTTTTTTTTTCAAAGTTAATTTTACAATGTCAGAGTAACATAGAAACCAGATGGATTTTTTAAAGTGTCACCAGAATAAGGCTTAAATGGAATTTGAGGATTGACGTTGAAAATCAGCTTATAAAAGTTCAAGCTAGTGTGTTAGCTTAAGTTGTTCTTGTTTTTTTTTTCCAATAAGGTGGACATTGATCTACTCAGAATAATTTGAGTTTTTTTTTTTAACTTAAATTTTATGTGGAATGAGGAGAACTGCAATTTCATCGGCTGAGACAGAATTTATTTGTATGATATGAATTAGACTGATATTTGATTTAGTATGATTACAATAAAACTTGCTTATGAACAGTAAGTACACCGTAGGGTTTAGTTTTCCTGATTCGTCCCCCATTATAATAAAGTCCAAACAGAACACTGGTTTTATTACTACAGATTTGCAATTGAAAAAGTCTAGTAACACATTATTCAGCTCTTACAATTCTTAATTAAAATTAACTAATTGAGTTTTTTCTTTGACTAGTGCCAACTATATCTGGCAATCTGATATCTACTTCCGCTGTCACTAAAGGGTTAAATAGAATTTAAAAATACAAAATAATTAATTAACAAAAAAAAAAAATGAAATACCAGAAAACAAAAAAATTCTATAAATTTACTATAAATTATCAATATTCATAGTAATTGTATGGAATACCAAATTAAAGATTTTGGATTAACAAGTGAAATAAAAATTAATTTTTCAAAGTATAATTAAAACGAATCTTAATATAATTTGACTATTGATGTTTAAGTATATACATATATATATTCGTATTTGAATGTAGATTTCTTGAAAAAGCAAATTTATTGATGTGTTTTGCTTAACAACCTGAAAAGATTTTAAATTAATTATAACTTAATCTTGAAATATTTTTTGGGGAAATCTACTTATCTTCTCATTTTTCTTTTCTTTGTTTATTCTTATTTAGAATCAAATATAGTAAGCTCATGAATATCTATAATGATAATAAATTGTACTTTTGTTTGTTGTTCTTTTTGTTTTTTGTGGTTTTTTTTTTTTGTTTTTCCTTCTTTAAAAATTAAGAAATTAAGAAAAAAAATTTATTCTTATTCGATTGCTATAGAAGATTGTATAGTAAGTTTTATCATTTGATTTTAGAAAAATCGAAGTTACGCTAATCTATAAATATTTTTTATTTCTTCTGGTTTTTTTTTTTTTTTGTTTTTTTTTTTTTTTTGAGTATAGCTTTAGTTGGTAGCAATAATTTTTATGTAAATTTTTATATTCGAAAAGTTCAAATTTTAAATTGAAAATTTTTACATTACTTTATTAGGTGTTATTACATTTTAAAAAGGACATTTAGACGTGTTGATAATTTTATTTTATTTTCAAAAAAGGTCATGTATTTAGAAACTATGTCCTATAAAACAATTCTTTTTAATTAGATGAGAAATTTACAAATCCAATAGGTACATTATATCAGGTGAGACTGGAAGAACAGAAGATTATAAGTATTTGTTTGAAAATCTTTTCCAATAGTATTTTGCACAAGTAATTTTCAAAATTGAATTGTTCCATAAGTCAATCCATTCCCAAATATTCTGTTATTATAATTAAAAAGATAAATATCCTTGAATTTCTGATAACATAAATTAAATAATTAAACGATCTAATTCGAGTCTATTTATGTAACCTCTTATAATCTAAAGAAGTTTAAATAGGGTATTCATCAGCACTTTCTTTCATCAATCCTAATCAAAGTTAATCTTAAGTTGAATTTGACCAAAATCCAAAAGAACTTAAGTCGTTAAGTGTCTTTAAATTGGATGTAGTTTGGTAACACTGTAGAATTGAAAAGGTAAAAAGTAGTAAAGTTCAACATATAGATAAAAAGCATCTACAAATCTCAAAAACCTGTCATATAGTAAAGCACTTTAATCCTACCCTTCATACACGTATTTTTAGGTATTATGTACATTCATTTTTTTTCTCTTGTCATTTTATTTTGTCTAAATCAACAAGTGGTTGAAAACATTTTTTCCTAGTTTTCAGAAATACCCTATACATACATAATATCTATCATATACATATCTACATATCGTATTTAAAATAGTATTTAAGTTTCTTACCAAATGCATCAATGGAATTTGAAGAAGATGTTTCATCAAATGATTCGTTAACAGACGATGATAATGATGATGATGATGATGATGATGACGATGACGAAAATATATCTATAAATCTGTATTTGGCAGAAAAACCATTTGATGTTCTATTTGAACCAGCTTCAAACTCAATCAAAAGATTCGATCCGGAACTGATGATTCTTCTGCTGGGTTTCTCATTGCAAATAACATCGATTATAGATGATTTATTAGAAATTTTATTGTCGTAAACAGTTATTTTATCTGAATGTCTTAGACAGCTAAAAAAAATGTATATGTACATATTATATAACAGGACATAAACAAAGACAATTATATATAAGTATAACGTGAAAATTTCGTTTATTTTTATTTATTTTTTTGTTTTTCTCTGATTTTCTTTTATAACAAAATATACAAAGGTATGTACGTGTATAAATATAATTTTCTTATACACTCTGGTTTTTTTTTTTGTCCTTTGCAAAATTATAAACCATCTGTACATGTTTGTAAATGTATATACTTACCTACTATGACCGGTTAACAAAAAAATTTCCTCAAATAATATTTCAACACGGTTACGAGGTCTGCAAAAATGAAATAGAAAAAAAAAAAATTACATATAGAGGTGTGTATATATATGTACATGTGTGCTGGTATTTTGTTTCTGCAATAAATTGGAAAACTTGTTGACATTATGTGATCCTTATTATTACACTGAGGAGGAAAATAAATGCAAGAAAAAAATATATTCTAGGATATGTACCATGTATATTTTTACTAACTGTGCGAAAAAAAAAAATTACATATACATATCTACATACATGTGAGTATTTTTTTTTTACACTTATATGCTGTGTATAAGTTCTCATACTTACAATCATTTTTACTTTTATGTTCAGATCGCATTTGTAAAAGAATATTTTTCTTTTAATTAAGTATAATCTTATAATTTATTAAAAATACAAAAATACATACATGTGTACATATATACTACCGCCTTGTAATTAGAATCATAAATTTTTTCCTATACACATACATATGTACATTAATGTATTTATTAATAAACTTTTTTAATTTAGCATATATTTTTTTGTTTGTTTTGTTTTTCTGTTGTATGTTCTTGTTAGACATTAATTTTACGTACGAGTATTTTAGGGGTATATAGTGTATGATGATGGCATTCACGTATATATATATAGGAACTTAAAGTCCTTGTAAAAGTCATTTAATGTTTTTGCAGTTCAGATTTTTTAATTATTACTCAAGAAAAAAAAAAAATAAAATATAGGTTTCTGGTGAGATTTTAAGTTATAATAAGAACCAACTAATAATTTAATAATAATAAGTTTTTGTTTTTTTTTGGCTTTTTCTCTTTAAAAATAATTACTTCCATCAATGTAGAAAATCGTGAAATAAATTCTGTCAATCGATAGAGAAAAAAAGAACTTTATTATGAACAAATCTTGTTAAGTCGACAAAAACTTTGGATTATGTATACTGCTTAAGCTACAGTCAGATGAAAAGGAAGATGGCTGGCTAGCTTATTTGAGAGCAAGATTTTTTAACAGTCTGGACGATTTAGATCAGATTAAACGAGTAGAGAACTTAAAAAGATTTATTAAAAAATCTGGATGGTTTTCAGGATAGGCCGTTATTTTCACTAACATTTTGGAAGGTAATCATACAATGGGCTTTCATAGTTCAAACACTCTTAGAAAAAAATCTGAATTTAAAAAAGAATTTTTTTAAAATTATAACTCAAGAAAAAACTTCCTTGCCAATCAAAACAAAGAAAAAAAATCTATCGTCTGACAGTAGCTTTAATATTTTCCTTTTTCAATAAAAATACTTAAGAAATTATGAAACTGTGAAAAATAAATTAGAAAATCAAAGTTTACACTCTATCAATGTTCTCGCTTAATATAATTAGGACATTTTTTTTTTCAATATAGCTTGTATTTTCTGATATCCTTGTAAATTTAATAAACATAAAGTGTCCTTTGAAATTTTTTTTTTAAAAGGAAAATATAGAATTTCGAAGTAGATTTTTAAGATTTACATTTTTTTTTTTTTTCAAATTCATGAAGAACACAAATTATTGAAATGAATCTCTCTAATAATATTTTTTGCACCTAACCGTTCCATATATAATTTTTTTTTTTTTTTAATATTTTAACAGTTTCCTCTAATTACAGATAAAATAAAGATGAACAAATATTTTAGAAATTTATCGTTACGTTTCTATTTTCATATTATTTGATCAATAATAATATGAAGCCCCACATTATTTAAATTTTTTGAATAGAAAATGTGCAAAATTAGAAAATATAATATTTGTTGAATCATCATCATCAAATGATATATAAGAGAAAATAACATCCAAACTACAATTATCTACTATCTATTCTATTTATTAACATGAAATATAATGAATATCTACTATACTACACATTCAGATAAAATATACACAGAGTTTAACTGCATATTTTCAACTTTATACAATAAAAGATACTGTTAACATATATCTGTAGATACATACATGCATAACATAACAATGTACAATGTACATACATATGTACATATAAAATAATATCAATTCAAAAAGATAATATTATGAATAGAGCATACCTTCCAATAAATTTGTACATACACTTTATATGACTTGGATATTTGGCAGGATATCTGGGTGAATGAAAATAACGCCAAATATTATTATTCTCTGCTGACTTAACTTCTTTACCACGATAACTAATGGGAAGTGGTAAAAATTGATAATCACAGTATGTAGTTGGCATTAAAATTCCATCATTTTTAAATAATACTATAAAAATCAAATAAATTCGAAAAAAAAAGACAAAGATAAAAAAAAAAAATGAAAAAGATATTTTTATTTCAGTTTTTAACAAGGAAAAAAAAAAAAGAAAAGGAAAAGGATAAAAAAAAAAAAAAAACAAAATGAATTAAAAACCATTATCTTCACAAATTTTTTTTTCACAAGTTTTCGAATTCCAAAAAAAAAAAAATGAAAAATAAAAGAGAAAAATAAGAAGAAGAAAAAAAAAATGTATATTTTACAGAAAGAAATAATACAAAGAATTTACCTTTATCAATGAACTGAAATTTTCCAATAACTGTAAATGCAGGTACATGACCATAAATTAAACGTATACCTAAAATTCGATCTGAACTGAAAATTGCTTCACGATATCTTTTTATACGAAAATTTTTTTTTGTAACTGGCATTAATTGTATTTTATTTATATCGATAGTTTTTTTAAGATACATTGATGATGTTGTAGTATCTATTGTATTATTTAATAAAAATGTGAATAATGATGAATTATTATATTTTATTGATGGGAAAAATTTATATGAATTTTCATAACATATTGTTTCTTCTGGTTCTTCATTTTGTACAAGTGGTTCTTTTAAATGTGGAAAAATATGTAATTGTTCGACACACCTATAAGAAAAAAACAATTTTAAAAAAAGAAAAAAAGAAAGAAATTTATTTAACATTTAAAAATTTCAAGAATTTATCTTTTACAGTTAGAAAAAAAAAAATGGAAAAATAAAAAAAACGTAATTGCAATTGGTTTAAATTTTTATTTGAGCGAACAAAGAAATAATGTTTTGCAGAATTTTAGCATTAACAATTTTTTTTTTTTTTTGCATAAATAAATTTTTTTTTAAAAATATCCTTT
Source organism: Bombylius discolor (assembly GCA_939192795.1). Lineage (NCBI taxonomy): Eukaryota > Metazoa > Arthropoda > Insecta > Diptera > Bombyliidae > Bombylius > Bombylius discolor. Next base: position 36,500,406 of record OW584241.1, on the reverse strand, counting down.
TTTGAATTAGAAACAAAGAATTTCATTTTCTTCGTTTCCTTAATCCAGATAATGTCCGACAAAATGCTTGATAATCAATCATTGGAGGTTCCTCTAATGTTTTTGGTTTTATCATAGGAGCTTCTTCTAAGGCTTCAGCAGCTTCTTTTTTTGTAAATCGATCACCATATGATATTAAATCGTAATAAATTCTAAAAATTAAACTTATTTTATTTTTTAAAGAAAACAAAAAACACGTACACATTATCAATTCAAATTTTCCATACTTTTCTTCCTCTACACAACCATTTCCACGATTATCCCATTTACTCCAGGCTTCTAATAAAACATCTTCTGGATCAAGTTCTATTGTTTTATAGCCCATTAGGACAATGAATGCATCAAAATCCAATGGAGTCATTGCCTACAATTTTTTGTTTTTTTGTTTCAAGGAAAATCAAAATCTACTTTAAGGTTTGTTCAATGAGAGCTCAGTTTATTAAACGAATAAGTTTGGAATAAAAAAAGTTTGTTCATTGGGAACTTACATGTGAACACCGAAATTGCTTGGTTATTGTGAAAATGAATATCAATTTCTAGTCCTAAATTCACATCAATTTCACGACGAACTCTCATTGAACAGATACTTGAACTGTTCACTTTTTTTTTTACAAAAAAAAAAAAAAAAAATCACACCTCACTTAACATTTGATCAATTGTTGATTTTTCAGCTTCTTTTCCCAAAGCAATAAATGTCTGTCTAAGATCATCTTCGGAAATGTATCCATCAGCATTTGCATCGAAAAGATTAAAAACCTTATCACAAAAACAAAAAATAATTTCTTAATTCTTGTGTAAAAAATTTCAATAAAATTTCCAAACGATATACTTCTTTCAATTCAATTATTTTTGCTTCATCTAATTCCTTTAATGCATTAATATCATTCGCTTTTACTGCTTCAGGTATGGTATACGGTCCATCACTTTTTGGAATTTTCAATGAAGGATTAAATATTTCTTCAATTTTTTCCAAAACGGCAGATTTTTGTACTGGAACAGCAGCAGTATCAGTAGAAGGATTTTCCTCATCAGCGGCATCATTTTCAATATTAATATCAGCAACACCATCATCCTTTTTCTTTTTTGATTTTCTCTTTTTCTATATATTTGAATTGATTGAAAAAATTTTAATTGAAATCTCATACTTTAATTGGTTTTATAAATTTTTGTGTGTGTGTGTTTTTTTTTTTCGTAATATACACCTTAGATTCAGGAACTGGTATTGAATGTTCTAATTGTGCCATTTGTTGTGCCATTTTACACTTTCCCTTATTATTATTTTTATTTTGCTTTTTACTTAATACTTTAGAACTTTTCGAATTAATTAATAACTCCACAATTTACGATTAAAAACTGAAATTTAATTGCTTCATTTCAATCTTTTTATATAAGAACACTCTCCCAACCGACATTTTTAATGGATGTCATCTAGATTTAAAAATTTTTTTTTACTAAAAAGTAAAAAAAAAAAGTAGGAAAATAAAATTTCTTCCCACCTTTTAATATTAAGATATTGCCTTTAAAAAATTTATTTTTAGTTTATTTTCAAATTATTATTAATGTACAACATATTCCTCATAGTAACATGATTTTTAGAATTATACTCGTATAACATTTGCTACTTTTTTTCTTCTTCTTCTTCAATGTATCGATTTATTATATACCATCAATTAAATAGGTGAGATTTATCAAAAATATTATATATTTAATATATGTACATACATATGTACATTATGTACTATGTAGCAGTCTATTGATTAAGATATTAGATTGTCTTTGTATAATTTTATTTTTATTTTCTTATACGTGTAATTTAAAGTATATTTTGAGAAATTTTTCGAAAAATTTACCATAAGAAAAATGACAAAAAAAAAAAAAAAACTAGAGAGAAATCTGTCTTATTTATAAAATCTTTTAATAAATTTCAAGCAAATACCTATATGAGTATCTTTAAGTTTTTTTTTTTTTTTATATTAAATTCAAAATTTATGCATTTTAATGAAAATATACATATATGAAGAACATGTATGTTTTACATGTTTCCCTAAAAATATTTTAATGTACTAAGAAAGCATATTCTGTTATTGACATATTTTTTCATAAGATTTTTGTTTATTGGAGAATATGAAGGTTTTTTTTTTTTTTTTTTGTACTTTAGTTATTCTATGAACTCAATATGAAAAATATTTGAACTCATTGACAATGTATATTGAAATCTTAACGTGACAATTAATCGTACAGGGAAAATTTGAAGTATACGTACATGACTCATACATAATTCAAGAAGTTTTTTTTTCTTTTTTGTCTTTTACTATAAAGATACTTTCTTTCTTAGATATTAGATATACATACATATGTATATATACGAGTATATTTTATTTTCTTGAAAAATGTCGTATGTTATGTTCACTTTAATTTGATATTGTCACATATTAAAAGAGCACTATAATGGAAAAAAAGTAAAAAAAAAAAAAGGATTATTCTCAGACGTGAGCTCTTTATAAGTTGATGAACTACAATATTATAGATAACTCCATTCCATTAATTAAGATGTTTGGAAATTAAATTACATACATATGTAGTATATAATCATGGTTTAAATATGTATCTAATATGTATAATGAACATTAAATTGAAGTTAATGATATTTTTTATATGCGTGAAAAGTATCTTTTTTCTCATGAATGTAAAAAAATATATAGGTTTTTTTTTTTTTATAATTTAACCAGGAATTTTATAACTTAACAGGACATTTAAGATTTTTAAGTTTTTATTTTTTGAAAAGGCAATTTTTGATGGAAAATTTCAAAGAATTTTTTAAAATATTGACTGTCAAAGGTAAAATTAAGTAAAAAAGTACCAAAATTCCAACTCTTAACCTATTCGTATTTATTCCTCTGACTATTTTTTTAAACATTTTCTCTCAACGAGTATAACGCCTGGTCTGACTTAAATCAATGAGTTTTTTTCTTCACCTTCAGTAACAGTTAAAAATGATTAAATTTAAAAGTTTCTGAATCCTTAAAATTTACATCAAAGACTTCTAGTTATTACGAAGATTAAACTTTAAACGCTCATTTCATAATTCCATCTTCGTGTCATTAGATTTTATGTCATCAATTGACATTGACAATTTTGTGTTACCGAAAGACTTATTGAAATTTCTAAAATAAATGTTGAATGTGGGAATGTACTAACAGATTTTAATAAAATTGTAACATCAACAACAATTATAAAATCTTTGAAAAATGAAAGAAAAAAAAAAAATAATTTTAAATAGTTTTAAGGCTTTGATTTGACCGTACAAAACTTCACGTTTAAAAAAAATTTTCCGAACATTTAATTTAAACTACATTTTCGATAACTATATAAACAACAACAAATTATATGAATTACACTTTAAAAAAAAAAAAAACTTTTTAAATAAAAATTATGAAATATTTCAAAATAGACAATTTTTTGATGAAATTTTATTAAAATATCCAATTTACGTATCATTCGATAATTTTTCAATTTGATTTTAAATAATTTTTTTTTTTTTTTTTTTTCAAGAATATAACTTATTTTTAGTTTTTGTCGACATTAATAGATAATTTTGAAAATCATAATTTGTTAAAAACATTATAATTTTTTTTTTTATTGGGTAAATGCCAAATTTTATTATGTTATACACTTTGGTTGTCAATTAATATTCACTTTATATAAAATGTGATATTTTAATTTAATTGGTTCACTTTTTTTTTTTTTTTTTAAATTTTTTCTTTACTCTTTTTTTTATATTGTTAAGTTTTCTTTTCTAAGGCAAGTGAAGATACATAATTTCTAATTGAGTATTCTGCTAGACAATTTAATTTTTCACTTTTATTTAAAAAAAAAAATCTAAATACAGTGGTTCAAAAAAGTATTCGGACAGAAAGTTTTTAGTGTAAAAAATGTCATTAATTTTAGAAGATAGTATTTTTGAGTAGTTTGGTTTATTGTTATTAGGATCGTTAGTAAGTCAAATAATAAAAAGAAAAAACTTAATTACAGAACATTATTGGAAAACAAATTAGAATGTGTAATGACAGCAAATAGTAAAACATGAAAGATGTAATTTGGTAAGACTTTTATAATATGTGTTTTTTGTGGTAGGAAGTTTATATTTTATTGATGGTAAGATATCGCTCTTATTTTTAAACACAATTTCAAATTAAACATAGAAAAATTTTCAGTTTAGTTTACTTGTTTCCACCTCATAATCCAAAACTTCACCATACTGAATTTTGAAGATGTCTCAGCTGTTGAGACTTATTAAAAAGACTTGAGTCTTAACTTGGAAATTTAAAAATAAAATCAATAAGCGTCAAATTCGAGAAAAAAAAACATTTACTTCGTGAATCGCATGATAAAAAAAATAATATACAAAGTGGCCAAATACTTTTATGATCCAATGTATGTAACATATAAAAATTTTATTTACTTTTCAAAACGACCTCTTAATATATTGCAACATTTTTGTTGCTTAGAATGTTGAAAAAAAAAAAAAAATACAAATTAAAATTTTCATCTTAATAATAAAATTATAAATTTTAAACAAGTCAAATTTTTTAAATTTATCTATCGTACAATATTTTCTCGTTACGCTTTTTTTAAAATTAAAAAAAAATAAATAAATTAGTTATGCTTAAAAATTTCAACTTATTGCAAAAAAAATAAAATAAAATTAATTTGCGTAAAAAACAAGGACAAAATTAAACAAGATTTTGACAAATGATCAAATTAATTTTTTTTTTTATTAATAAAGAAAAGAAAAAAAAAACAAAAGTAAATAAATTTTTCATACTTACTTTTTTTGTAAAATAATTTCTTCAAATCTTAATTCAATGATTTCTTGATTAGATCCAGTTATATAAATTATAGCACATTCATAACCTTTAAAACGTTTATCTGATGATGATATTATAAATTTACCCCATAATTGACCTTGTGTACCCGTTAAATAAATACATTGACAATCTAAAAAAAAAACAAAAACAAAAAAAAACAAAATTATTGTATAAATTATAAAATAAAATGAGAAAATGTGTGTTAAATGAAATGGAAAAAAATTTTTAAATATGAAAAAATTATAATTTATTTGTAATTTACTTTGACTTGATGAAATTTCAAATGAAAATATAATTACAGCAATAATTAAATTGTATTTAAGTAACATTTCTTTCAATTATTTCTTCTTTTTTTTTGTTTTTTTTTTTCTTATAAACCACTCACACATTCACATTTTCAAGTTTCATTATTAATTCAATATTTTCTTTTAACAATGACAATAAATAAATAAAAAGGTTACCTGATGAATACAAAATTTTTTTTTTTTTTTGTTTCAAATTAGATGTACTTAATAACAAAATCATGATATAGGTATTATTTAGATACAAAAAAAACAAAATGAAAAAAAAAAAAAAAATTAAGTAGTATCTTTTATATAAAATTAATGTAATTTCATTTATTTTTTTTTGTTTTATTTTTAGATTATATATAGCTAACCCATATAGCTTTTTTTTTATTCAATTATTTCCTGTTCAATGCTTTTTTTATATGAGTTAAATCAAAATAAATTGTGCTCTATTAAGAGATTTACTTTACCGTTTTTTCTTTTCTTTTTTATTGCTTTTTTTTTGCTTTTTTTTTCCTATTTAATAAAATGATTTACATTTCAGGTCATTGATAATAAACAGCAACAACAACAAGAACAAAAAAAAAAAAGGATATTAAAAAGTGTTCTTATTTAAAAAAAAAAAAAATTGTATAATGATAATACATTGTCCTTAAGAGGTAATTAAAATTAATCAGCTATATAAATTCTTATTCATTGAAGAAAATTATGAAAAATTAAAATTAAAAATAGTTTTTTTTTTAATACATAAAAGCAAAAAAAAAAAAATTTATGGAATTAATGGAAAATAAAAAAAATGAGCAGAAAAGCAGAATATTATTTTAATTTTATAATATGTATATCAATGCCCAGTTAAACTGTATGACAACTTAAACTCAATTAGTCTGAAGATTTAAACCCAAGTTTAAAAAAAAAATATGAAAACTCATTGATGTGAAAAATTACATAATTGAATTTCTGGAGCATACAACAGCAAGCAAAAAATTTATAAAAAGCGCATTAAAATTAATTCAAGCACTTAATCTGATACCAATAGATAAGTGTACGTACATATGTTACAAAAATACATACATATATCGACCGTTTTTGGAAATTTTCTATTGTGGGTGTATTGTTGTAGGTCTAGGCAATTTTTACTGGTCAAGAAAGACCTTTAGCACTACACTAAACTTTTATTTACCAAAGAAATTTAGAATGTTTAACAAGTACCTACTTATTAACTGAGGGCATAATTTGTAAAGTAGCAAGTTTTTATCGATATATACAGCTTTTTTTAATAATAATAAAAATTGGCATGATTCAAAGAACCAAAAGTATCTGTATTTCAACAGGTTCACATTCCACTTAAAACTGAAGGTATACATGTGTGATAGAAAAATGGTATACGAAACCTAGATTTAGTGGTTCGCATACCACTTGAAACTATAGGTTAATATATAACACAAAACTTGTCTGAGAAATTTAAGTCAATTTGGGTAGGATTTCCGCTCATACAGAAATATTCCGATGCTGATAATAATGAAATGAGGCTTTTCAAACTGATTTTTTTTTCTCTATAAACAACATTTCACCCACAAAAATCATTACAACACAAAATTTCATCAATATCAAATAAAAATTCTATTATGAAAAATAACTGATTTTTTGAAGGATATTCATAATAAAATATTTTTTTTTAAATTAAGTTCATTGTAAAAGAAATCACACATAAATAATAAATCAACTATTTTAAAACTTGTTTAACTGAAACATTAAACAGCTTGCGGCTTTCAAAATTTATATTAATTATTAAATTGAATAAATTTTAATTAAAATTTACTGATAGACAACAATGAAAACTTTATGGAAACCGAAATGAGTATTCATTCATTCAAAAAAAAAAAAAATAAAACAAAAAAAACAACAAACAACAAAAAAAAAAAAAAGTTGTTTATAAAACAAATTTTCATTTATTATTTCAAATTAATTATGAAAAAGTTGTCTTTTGCTTTAAAAACAAAAAACAAACAAAAAAAAACAAAAAATTAATTCATTTATCAATTATTTAAAATCTAAAAATGAAAAAAAAAAAAAAATAAATAAGCAACAAAATTTGTTATTTAAAATTTTTGATATTTTTTATTTTCAAAAAAACAAAAAAAAAACCAAAAAAAATCGTTTTGTCTCTTTGAAGTTAATTAAATTTTTAAAATATTTAAAAAAAAAAAAAATGAAACTTGATCAAAAATTTAATATTAACTTTATTTTATATTTTTAATTTATCTTTTTTATCTTTTTTTATTTTTTTTTATTTTTTTTTATTTTTATAATTTTTAACATTTAAGTTTAAATGATGAATTAATATCACTCATTTAAAATGTAACCTATGTCTTTTACCGCAAAACGTTACAAAACCACTAAATGAAAAATTGTTTTTAAAAACTTTTATATTGTATAGACTTAGGCGCTATGAAAAATTAACATTTTCTCTCATCGTATCACCTACACTTATTCATTAACAACAAAAATGTAAGCAGCAAGCAGCATCAGCTCATCATGTGTCAATCTCCTATTATATTATATGAAATTTTTCACCCCTTTTTTTTCTTTTTTTTTCATCTTTTTACTACATGGTTGATGGTAGTACCTATAATAATTGTATCTACATACTATACATACTGTTCTAAAGATAAATGTATCCAAGTATTTCCTCGTCATCAAACTTTGCAAACATTACATCAGTTTGTGTAGGATAAAATAAGTATTTTAACAGAATGAAAGTATCTTTTCTATTGATAAAAGAATTTTTTTTTTTTTTCCTCTTTTCGAAATCCTTTTGAATCTTTTTAACTTTTAGATTTTCTTATGATAATTGCACGTGCACTATCAAAATGAATACAAATAAAACAACAACAAACAAAAAAAAAGCGAAGGTGAAGAAGAAAATGAAAAAAAGTATCTAAGTAGTAAAGTACACGCAAAGAAAAAGGGAGTAAAAAATGATTTTATGGTGTAACAAAATTATATAGTAATTAGAACGTAAAATATATATACAATATATACTCTTTAAACAGAATTTATATACCTATATAAAGTACTTTTTACCTTTTTATCGCTGCTGTCACCTTAATTGATTTGAAATTTAATTAAATTTAAATGAGCATAAGAAAAGCTAAAGGGAAAAATTTTTTAAAATATAAAATAAAATATCTTTAATATTTAATATCTTTATCGTAGATTTTATTTACTCAATTTTTAGAGAGAAACAAAAAAAAAAAAGGAAAAATCTTAAATTGTAAAATATCTTAAATTTAATGTTGACTTATTATCACAACACTTAGATACTAAGTATATTATTAATTATGCGTATCCTATAGATTCATAATAATGAAGACATCGTACTTAAATTCGCATACTTCTTTACCTCATTTGTTTTTTTTTTTTCTAATTCGTGTTAAAAAAAAAAATTATTTAAATTTTTTCTGTGTTGGCTCATTCATTTGACTGAATTTTTCAATTGCAGTTTGAACTAATTCAGCTGTTTGTTGTATCCGTTGTGGTGTTATTTCAGCACCTAATGCTTTACCAACAACTTTAGCTGTATTTGATAATCGTAAAAATGGTAAAGCTGCAAAAGATATTGTACATAATGGTGTTAATGCACAAACTGCTGTTGTTAATGCACCACCAAATAATATAATTCCAACTGCTGATAAAAGATAAATTGCTCCCCTAAATATCCAACCAAACATTGAACGTGGAATTAGACCTCGAAGATATGATAGTGCAGTTGGAAGTGTTGATTCTTCAGAATTATCTGCAGGAACTAAATAACCTTCATAGCCAGTTTGTACAGCATATGTACCAGGAACTGGAAAATATGAAGCTGTAGGATATGGACTACCATATTGATTGACATACTGTTGAATGGCATCAGCTGGCAGGAAAGTACTATAAATCGTTGGATCATATGATGGATTTTCTAATATCTTCGTTAACAAAAAAAAAAAAAAAATAATGATTAAAAACTGGCCATCAAGAACAAAAAAGATATTAATTTCATTTTCTCACCTGTGATGCTGCAGCAGTATATTGACCATCTTTATCTGAATTTTCTTCATTTTTATTTGCTAAATTTGTTGACATAGCTGTATTATCCTGAACATGTATATTACCTGTACTGTAAATCTGTTGCTGCTGTTGTTGTTGCTGTTGTTGCTGTTGTTGTTGTTGTTGTTTATCAGAATTTTGTTGTAATGGTCCAGCATAGACCATAGAAATTGTGAAAAATATCACCAGTAGAAAATTCATCTTGGAATTTTTTTTTTTTTTTGAAAGTTTATAGTAAGATTCTTTCAAAAACTTTTTTGACACACTAAACTAATTTTCATGACAGCACTCTCTTTATATACGTATTTATATTTGTATCCCTTCCTCTCCTTCCACGTTTTTGAATTTTTTTTTGATCGTTAGCAAAGATAAAGAAAAAAAAAAAACAAATTCTTACGAGTTTTTAAAATTTCTAAAATAATTATCCTTTTTCATTATAAAGGTACATTTCCGTTATTTATTTATTTTTTTTTTTCATAAATTATTTTTACAAAAGTGTAAATAAATGAAAACATTCAAAAATAAATTAGACAGTTTTTAAACTGTTGTTGTTTTTTTTTTTTCTTGTTCACTTTTGTTCAAAGTAATTTACGTTTTTCTACTTATTATTTATTTTTCTAATTATTTTCAAACTAATATGTAACAACAGGTAGAAAGGTAGAATATAATTTTCACTTTGTTAATCTATACTTTAAAATCTACATTCATGTTTTTATGTATTTTTTTTTTTTACACACTATCAATTAAGAAAAAGGGTCAAAAGTGGCGACACAATTTAGAACATTCACTTAAAATGTTATTTACAAAAAAACAACAAAAAAAAAAAAAAGAAGAAAAAAAAAATCATTGCAATAATGTATGACACACAATGCATATTCACATTTAAATTGCATTATTTATCATTTTGAGACTGGAACCCGATAAGAATATCTAAATTCCTATTTTTACTATTTTTTTTAAAAAAAAAAGAATAAATACGGTACTTAAAATGTCGCAAATTTCGTGGAATATATACAAAAACTAGAAAAATTACATTTTTTTTCTTTTCTTTGTTAAAATTTATTTTGCGGTACACAAGAAACTATCTACGAATAAGAAACCTTTTTACCTGTAAGGTAAATTTGTTATTGAATTAAAAAATCAACTTGTGCATTATCTTGTGATTAGTTTTGAAATGCATTTTAATGATTCATATATCGTTAAAATATGTACATTAACAGGGAAAGATTTGATCCTACTGATAATTAAAAATTGCAAAAAAAATGTACTTCCACTCTCTGTTTTTTTCGTATTCTTTTTTTTTTTTTTTACTTTTACTCTTTGTTGTTTTCACGAAGAAATTTTATCATTTTCGATTTATTGATAGTGAGAAAAAGGTCAGCATCAACAATTCTATCATATCATAATTATTAACATAATAAATGGAAGTTGTGTATGTACGTGTGTGTGTACTCGTATATAGAAAAAAAATAAAACTGCAATCAATCTTTTTTCTGATTGTTTCAGATGAGCTTAATACGTCAAGTAAAAGTACGTGTGTATTATTAATTAATTAACCATGATACATCTTTTTCATTCTTAATTGTTGCAACAACAAAAAAAAAATGATGAAATCCACGCGTTCGCATGACTTATCAAACAAGGTCAAGTGTTGATCACAGGTGATAATTGTTGAATAATGTGAAGTGTTTTTTTTTTTTTTGAATTAATTTCCAAATGCATTTAATCAATGGAATATATTAATTTTTTTTTTTTCTAATTTTGTTGTTGTTCGCTTATTATTCTTATTTTAAAAAAAATTTTTTTACTTTTTTTTCTTCATCTTCCTGTGCGGTAGAGAAATTAAAATGAAAATATCTAAGAAAAAAAAAAAAATTTATTCCAAAAGTATGAAATTAGCAAATTTTCACATACTCGGTGTGTTTTATGTTTTGTTTTTTGTTTTTTTTTTTTAATTGTGCATAGCATGAAAGTGAGGGTGTTAACGTAAACGGTTTATTATGATTTATTTTACAAATTACCTACACATTGCGTGTTGGAATGGCATTTAGGTAGCAAAAACAAAAAAACTTATTTTCCTTTTATTTTCCAAGCAAGTTCGCAAGTCTCAAAAACAAAATTTGCAATGCAATTTTTTTTTATTTTTTTTTTTGAAATAACATTTTGGCTTTTGTTGCGAAAGTTCTCAATCAATATTGCCCTTCAATTTTAAAATAGATACAATATTCAATAAAACTGTACCGTGACGCCTTAAAAGCTAAAAAAAAATAAAATAAAATTCTATCCTTGAAAGAAAATCAATACAAAATTTAAAGAACTGTCATTGTGTTAGATAATTTAGCATGAGTATTTTTTTTTTCAAAGGAAACAGAGTGTTCACAAAAATAATGAAATATGTACTAAATTCTTGGAACCTAGATCCTAGATCCTAGAAGTATTGAAGTTCTAAGGCTTTTTTTTTTTAATCTGTAACAATTTTTTAGTGATTTTAGTGCAAAATTAATTCGGTAAAACTCACTTTGAATCCTTAAAATATTCTACTGTTTTTTTTTCTTCTTCAACAATAACGGAAATTCGAATTTTGTATAGGAATTAAAAAAAAAAAAAGGAAATGTAGTAAGACTTTTATAGGACTACTTGACACATATTCTTACACTAAGGATTAAAAAGTACACTGAAAAATATCCTTTAAAGATTTTTCTAGAATAGTAATCAATTTTTCAGAATATTTCTGAAATAAAATACGAAAAAAGATCGAGCTACTTAGAATTCATAAAATAATTTTAAGAAATCAAGTAATTTTCTAGCACGAAATTTTGAAAAAAAAAACGTTAAAATATGAATATCCTTTTGTTTGTTATTCAAGAGTATGAATTCTTCGATAAAATCAATTTTGTAATATTCATGAAGTGTAAATAATTTTTCTTTCATAATCTTATCCTGTTCTTCTTGCAAACAAGGACTTCGATAAAAAAAAAGATACGGCTTCAAAAGGTACCTGTTAAAGAAATCTTGTTGGGGTTCCAAGAACCCAGCTTGATAAGGTTTAAAGTTCACGTAAATAAAATTATGTAACTACATACATAATTCGCATACACGGCTTACAAAAACCCAGATATTTCTATTTTCAACCTTTCCAAGAACAAATTTTTATTCGTCAATACACATTTAACTTAATTATAAACACCCTTAAATGTATGGATGATTGTGTGACATATAAGAAACAGATTTCACGATACTCATATACATAAGTATTCAAATGTAAAAATAATAGTCTATTTTCATTGCATGCATTTACACTGACTATATTATATGTTATTATTTGTTGTGGATTTTCATCATGTAATATAGTAACCTAGCGACCCTTATTTTTTATTTATATATATTTTTTTTTCCAGTGAAAAATTCCACATACTTCAGTATATTCTAAACTAGAACGTATGCTTTTTTTTCTTTTCTCTTTGTTATTGTATTTTTAGTTTCATTTTAAATAAAAGAAAGTGCATGTACTATATGCACAAATACTTAAAATTTTTTGTTGTTGCTTATTTAGAAAATTTAAAAAAGGAATTATTTCATATTATTTTCCAATAAATGAAAATCAATAAAAAAAAAATAAAAAAAATAGAAAATCCTTTGAGAAAATGAAAATAGAGAAACAGATGTCCTGTTTCACGTATTTTTTTTTTTTTATAAATAATTCAATACAAAAAAGACTAATATTACTGGTGTACATACATAAGTATATCCTTGTAATAATCCTTATATTTAATATAAATACTTTTTTTTTTTTTTTTGTTATTGAGGGGTGGTATGATTTAAATATGAACTAAACGATAAAATGTAGGTTCATATACACTTTCTGACTGAATGAACTTGACATATACTAACAGTTTGTTTTGATATCTTGATTGTGTTGCATGATAATTAAGTATTACATTTTTACCAATATATATTTTTTTTTTTTTCGACGAAAAACAAAAATCATATAAAAACAAAAATAAAATTTTTGAATAATTGTGGTTTTTTTTTTGTTTTTTATTTACTTTATCATTTTTCAAGTTTAATTAAATTTCGGAAATAAATTTTTTTGTGATTTTTTAAAGATTTTTTTTTTTTGTTTGTGATTTTTTGTTTATTCTTTTAAGTGTTTGTGTAACATTTTCGTGTATTTAATATTTATTTTTTTTTTGTTTTTTTTTTGAAATTTAAAAATAATAATTGGTGAAAAAATATCTTGCGTATCTTTTTTTTTTTTTTTTTTGTAGTTTAGAAAATTAAAACTGGGTAATTGTATAGATTCGGTTGCTGTAGTTCAGCATAATTTGTCATATAAATTAAAAGGGTATGTATAATTTTTATGTATATTTTCTTGTTTGTTTTGTTTTTTTTTTCTTCCAAATTTAACAGAAGGATGATATAATTTCCTAAAGAGATTTTAAAGATTTTATGTTCTTTTTTTTAAAAAAAAAAAGTGAAAAAAAAATATTTTAAGTTTAAAAAACCAATAAAAGCTTAACACTCCATTCAATTTTTGATCGTTTTCGTCAAAAATCCGTTTTCAAAATAGAATATCTCGGGACCTTATGGTCCGATTGACTTTAAATTTTTGCACAGTATTAGGCTCGCCATTTTCTTTGGCACCAAAAGATCACTGCAACATCCTATAACTTTTGCCCTAGGGAACAGATTTTCACAGTTCAAAATTCACATAATATCCTGGCCAAATTTTAGTTCCCTTATATAGTTCTACGGGAAAATACTTTTATAAGGAGTCAAAAAATGTAACATTTTGATACTTAAAATTGATTCGTGGGTGTAAAATTTAAAATAGTATGGAGTGTTAAATTTCTTTGAAGAAAAAAAACTCTTTCTTTTTTTAAACTAATAATTTTTGAAGCACGCAAATCATTAATAATAATAATTTTTACTGTCAATGTACATGTATGTACATATATGTTAGATTATTAAATTATTCAGTTAATAATATTCGTATTTTATGATAAGTTGAAAAATTTTTAATATTGGATATTTAAAACACCGTTATCATTAATCATTAATTTATTATTTATTTGTTAATTAAATATTCATTATCGTGCGGAACATGTCATGTGTGTGTGTGTGTCATTTTAAACAGGAGTCACTATAAACACAGAAAAAATACTGTTGAAAAACCACAAATAAAAAACAAATTACACATGCACGAGACAAATATTAAAATAGTTCATTTTAGAAATATTATTAATTTAATTAAAATTAAAAATAAAAATTAATTTAAAAAAAATTTATTAAAGAATTTATTTACATATTTTTTTTAAGGGGTAACAAAATGTCACCAATATTATATTATATACCGGCAAGTCCACCATGTCGTGCTGTATTACTTTTGGCACGTTATATAGATCTTGAATTAGATTTAAGGATGATTAATATTATGGAAGGAGAACATTTAAAAAATGATTTCTTACAAGTAAAATAATTTGTTGTTGTTGTTATTGTAATTTTTCAAAAAAAAAAAAAAAATATAATCCATTTAAAATTTATTTTTTTTTATCATTGTTAATTTTAGATAAATCCTCAACATACATTACCAACTTTAAATGATCAAGGATTAATAATTTGGGAAAGGTAATTATGTAATATTAATTATTATAATTAAAATGTAAATATGTATTTGAACCATGCATATATTTGTGTGTGTGTGTATATATATATATACACATAATATTAATTTATGATTTATTAATTTTTATAGTCGTGCCATATTAGCATATTTAGTCGGTGCATATGGAAAAGATGATAAATTATATCCGCAAAATGTTAGACAAAGAGCATCAATCGATCATCTATTACAATTTGATTTAGGAACACTTTATCAAAGGACATCTAATTATTTTGTAAGTTGTAAAAAATATTTAATGTACTAAAATTTATTTTCAACAAGAAAGATAATTTCAATTATAATTGAATTTGTATGCCCTATAAGTTGCATAAAATTAATATTGACATGCCTTGAAAAAGTTTATAAATTATGTACATATTTCCAAAAATTATTAAAATAAACCATAAAAAATTTTTTTTCCAACTTTTCGATTATGGTTATCGTCCCAGAATTATCAATTACTTTTTTTCTTCTTATGTGTTATAACGTAGGGGTTTTCCTTTACTGTACTTTATTAGCGTTCGTGCAGGCTATGAGAGGAGGGAAAGTAAGTGTCGATGAATAGATGTTATCCTTTTAATTATAATTAAGGAACAGTAAAAGTTGCTACACTTCAGATAAAATATTAAATATTCCACATTATTCCGGAACATGAATTCTCTTTCGCGGAACCTGCAACTTTAAAAAGAAAAGTTTTAAAATTTAATCCTGTGCCTTTAAATTCATTTTCTCTTTTAAATTGAAAATTTTTCAGTTTCCACCACTCATTTTCTCACAATCCGTTTGTCCTAAAATTCCGTAATATACGTAAATGTCATATTTTAATTTTTATTCAACACATTTTCAGAAGTATAACCCAACATAAAATTTATAAATCATAATTTTTGTTTTTTTCTTTATTTATTTATTTATTTATTTTTTGTAGTTTGGCACAATACATATGGGCGCATCCTTAGATGAAACCAAAAAAGCTAAATTGAATGAAGCACTTTACTGGTTTGATACCATGTTAAAAGGAAAAACATGGGCAGCAATTGATAATTTCACTATAGCTGATATTTCACTTTGTGTTACAGTTTCACAAATAGAAGCATTTGGATTTGAATTGGGGCCATATGCAAGAGTTAGAGCATGGTTACAAAGATGTAAAGATGAATTGGAACCGCATGGTTATGATGTAAGTTTTTCTTATATATTTTTTTATTTTTCCTCTTTTTTACAATTAGAATTTAAATATGATATGGTTTATCTTCCTGTTTTCTTTTTTTTTTTCTATTTGAAGGACATCAACCAAGCAGGAGCTAATATCTTAGCAGATCTTTTTCATTCAAAATTACAAAAAACATAATGTTAATATTTAAATATTTTTTTTAAAATGTGTATTTAATTTTTTTTTTAAAAATAATATTATTTTTATGTATTTTATGTAATATCTCGATTCGAAAACGTAATATGTATCATGCACATCAAAAAGTACGTTTTGTTGCTTTTTTTGTACAATGTTTAGCTTTTTTTTTTTGTAAATTTTCTATTGTAACACATTGTATGTGGAAAACGATAATTACACTGTTTTACTTTTGGATTAACTATATTACTTATTTTTTGGAACTGGGATTACCCTGGATTAATTTTAACTAAAACATTACTTTTAAATATCGAAAATAATCACATTTTTTTGTATGTATAAATGTTGTAGTTCCTTCTAAAAAAATTTATGTAAAGGGAGTAAAATAAATAAAAACTAATATGTGTGTACTCTTTTAAATTATTATATCCTGTGTTATAATTTTAGTAAAGTAAATACATAGTTTGTTGTTCCAAAATATGTAGTATATCCAAAGTAGTATCTTTTAACGTTGCGTGCCAATATATTGCCGATAATTACTCACATGGCAATGCATATCACCGCTAAACACATACCGGAAAAATTTGTTTTTACGTTTCTACAACCATACTGAACCGAAATGCAAAACTAATTCCATGTTTGTCTCCGAAGAACCACGTTTGGAGTATTCATCGATGATGAGGCTTGCGAGGAATCACTCTTGGAATGTTCATTGATAATACATGACACGCAACGTGTTAAATGTAGATGTATGTGCTTAGTACTTTTGAAAATTTCATGAAATTTTCATTTTGCAGAAAACATATCTCAGATTGTATATTTCATCGTTTGGAATACAATTTTGGAACAATCTCCCATTACTAAGTTGATGAAATTGTGTTGTCATTCTAACTATTTTTTAATACTTATTAAATAAAAGTTTTAAGTTTATATGTATCTTAAAAATTGTTGTAAAAATAAAAAAAAATAAAATGTGTAACAAGTTTTTTTAATTCTCTATAGAAAAACTAAAAGTTCATCATTCCAAATAGGAAGAAAATTTGACAATTGAATTTCTTTTGTAAATCCTGAAAATTTACCAACGAAGCATGTTGGTACAAATAAAAATTTTTTGTTTTGTTCATCATTTTGTAGATTGAAGGTGTAGAAAGGTCTTTCATGTCATTTTTGGTTTTGTCCACAAAGTATGATAAAAATCGCAAACAGTTATAAATTGACTCTAGGTGATTATATGTAAGTATATCCTTCAATATTGGAAGAATAATAATGAATATAAAGTTCAAAAGGATGTTTTATTCGGACAATATAAATCACTTTTTTATTTTAAAAAAAGCATTATTCTTTCCTCTTTCTATTTCAATGATATAATTTTGACGTTTGAGAAGTTTGAGAAAAATCATTGAACACACTTTTTACTTTTAGCACACTTAAAACTTTTCATTTAACAGAAGAAAAAAAAAAAATTGGAAAAAAAGTAAGGAGACATAAAGTTTACAAGCAAAAGGACAATTTAAAGTTATGTATATAACATTTTTAAGTTAAACTATATATTTTTATTATTTTTTATCGAAACAAAGAAATTAGTAAGTTTTACAAATAAGAGCTTTATTATTGTGATTAAATAATTGATATCACAAACACAAAAGTATGTATGTTTTGGAATATAGGTATGTGTTGTGTGTGTGTTTTTTTTTTGTTCTTTTAAATTGTATAACATATATGAATTAAATTCTTGTTTATGTATTTTATGTAACACACATATATGTATGTATGTGCATTACTATAGATTAAAGATACTTTTTTAATCAATATATGAAGTAACAATACAATCGACTATGCATCTGTAAAAAGTTAGTTTTTTTCACATGATATAAGTAAAAGTTTCACCAGATATATGAGACTTCATAAAACTTGTTATATTACTGTGCTGTTTAGTAAATAATTGAAGTATTGTATTTGTATAGTTATAGTTTTTTTTTTATTTATTGAAGCCGGCAAAAAAAGATAGTTTTCATATAACTTTGTTCATCTTGTGTGGTAGTGCTTCAGAGTATGCTTTTTTAATGAATTTTTTAAAACTAAAACACACAATAGTTTTATATAGCAAAACCACAGTTTATACTATTGACGTTGTATTACTTCAAACAAATTTTTAAATTATAAATTTCACTAACAAATTATACTATTATAAAATATATAAAAAATAAAAGATATTCCTATACATAGGTATGTCATTTATTATCTCTATACTAACATAAAAATAGCCGGCATTAATATATAAATTATAGCTTAGCTATTAAATAAAAAGATAAATTATTCAACAGATAGATAATTTTGTCGCTTAAGAATTAGTTTGCCGTAAATGTTATACAGAAATCAATATCATGTATGGCAAACCAATACATAAGCGATGATTTGTCTCATGATTAAACAATGAAGTTATATATGTACTATAATTTTACTTGCAGTTACACAAACCGTAACTATAGATACATTTTGACCGAAATAATTTTAAAAACAGGTTAATTACCTTTGATAGATACAAATTTTGATTTTTACATTAACTTCTACAAATGTATCAATTAAAACAATTCAAAATTATATTTTCAAAATAATGGGAAATTACGAAGGTTTTTTCTTTTTTTTAATAAACTTCAGTATTTCATTCATAACGCATCAAAGAACGTTCAAAATGACAGTTACACTTATGTACTTATATATTTTAATTTCAATGTGTCAAATCATTATAGGGACAACCCTTTACTATATTTTATTTCTGGATACTCTTAATTAAATTTAAAATGTAATAAAATGATCAAAAAGATATTCCCCATTGCAAAAAATTTTCCCTTATATATTTCACAAAGTCATGTTCCCCTTTTTATTATTTATTTTGATTTATTTTTTGTCATTAATTTTAATTAGGTAGTAAAGTTCAGCTAATGAAGGTAAATGCTGAAACAGTAAAAATCATATGAGGTGTAAAAATAAATTTATAATTTAGTATTTTAATTTTCCTGACTTGATAATTAAAATGATGATCTGGCTGCGAAAAGGATATGAGTAAAAAATTATAGTTGAAAAAAAAAAAGTGATATGACTGAATTTCAAATCTGAATTTTTAGCAAATCTCCCAATTTTAAAACTCTCTATTTTATTTATAATTTCTTTTCTTCTTCTTGTTCTATGACTTCTGTGCTAGAAGTCCTGTTATATTCGCTGACTATCGAACTTTCGATGTAGAAGTCCAGTTCTTACCCAAATTTTAGGCAGTCGACCCAAAGGCTTTCGATTTCATGATTTTTTTAACTTTGGCTCATTTCACCAATCTGTCTGATTTCATCCTGTTTACATGATCCCTTGCGATACCGCCCCCTAATCACACCCATCTAATCACGGCTTCGTGTTTTTATTCTAGTCTAAAAATAGAAAAGTTATCAAAATTGTAAACAAATATTTATTTCAACATAAAATGTTTACAAAATTATGTCATTTCATTTTTTTTTTTGTTTTGTTTTTTTTTTTTTTGTTTCGTTATCTATGACACTCATGTAGGTATCTTTTTTTAACGCTTTGTTGAGTCATCGTTGACCGATAAGATTTTTTATTAATTAGAAAAAATGCCAATCATTATATAGCGTTTTTATTTAAATTTTTTTATTTTTTATTATGAAAATACAAATTTATTTTTTTAAACATAAAGAATCTCTTTTGTCAGAATATACTAGAACATGGTATCTATACATTTAATTAAATGAAAAAAAAAATAAAAAAAATAAGTAAAAGTAAAAATAAAACGAGATAACTTTTTAAGTATATTATAAGATAAAGAAATCAAATTAAATTCAAAAATTAAATTAAACACTAAATTTTTAACATAATAAAAAATAAAATTTCAGTTATCATCACTGACGTACAAAAAAAAAAAAAAAAAAAAATTAAAATAAAAATGAAAAAAATTGATTAACATACATGCACGATATTATTAAGTTCATACATTATGTATATGCGCCTCCAGAAACAAATACAAAAAAAAACATAAACATCATTGTATTGGTAAGAGTGCCAGCTAGCCGACACTATAATATATACTCTCCCGCCGGCTCCATCATGAAAAAAAAATTTATTTTAAACATGTTTTTGGGGAAAAAGTCGAATGTAGTGTATCCCACTTGATAAAAATTATTATAAATAAAAATATGTTAAGGTATTGTTCCGGAGTAGTTGTATCAGACATTTTGTTTTTATTAATGAAATGAAATTATTATTTCGGAATTTAAGAAAACTTTCGATATGTCTCATGTTATTTTATCTTCCGTATTTGTTTTTTTTTGGAAATAGTAAAAACTGAGAGAAGGGCAAAAAGTATTTCTCCAGACGGCAAACATATTGCATTTATGCCGAATTTTCAATACAATAACAGCTGAATAATTTTTATGTTTTTAACCAAACCATGCAATGGCAAACAAGATTTTGATACAAAGAAACTAACAAAAAAACGTACTTCTATAATGGCGAATGGAGATTTAGAAAAAGTTGGAAAAAGTTATGAGAGTAAAGAAAGAAAGTACTAATGGGTGCCCAATGCACTCTTGATCTTCTGTAAGTTAAAGGGGGAGGAAGGGGGGGGGGTGGTGGTAAATACATATAATAAAAGAACTTTTCACAATTCAATGTACACTTAAAAAATGGCTTCAGGTAAAATTAGAGGGTTTTAATAGAATATCTTGTATTCCTGGGAAAGACAATACGTATTTCGTAAACAGAAGGTACTGTTAAAAACTATAGTTCTGTTAAACAAAATGTTATTCTTTTCAAAAAATAATAATAATAGGAATTTCAATACAATGAAAATTTCGGAAGAATTTACAAACAAACAGTATCTACTTACATAGGTATATGTACATTGAGTTTGTGTATGTGGGGCTATTCTTAAAGTATATGTTTTCTGAATGTCATTGATCGCTGTTATCTCCAGCTCCACTATAAAAGAAACCGGTAAATTCATCTACATTTAGTTGGTAATTTCAATTGTGTGGAGCGTTATTGGAATTTTTCATAGCTTTATTAAAATTTTTATAATTTATTTTCTTTAAATTTGGTAAGTTGGACAAAAAAAAAATTAATGTTTAATAAAAAATTAAGTGAAAAATTTGGAGGAAAAATAAGAAAATTAATTTGATTTAGGTACATAGTTTTCAAAAAATATAAGTATTTTTAGTGAAAAATTCGTTAAAAAAAAATTATTTTGTGATAAATTTGAAAATTATAAGTGACGTCATAGTTTTTTTTTGTATTCTGCATTTAACATTTTGTCTACTTGTGTGATTTTTTTGTTTTTATATGGGCATCACCATAGCTACATGAAATTTTTTTTCTTTTATTTTTTTTTTAAACAAATTTTCTATTTAAAATTATTTAAATGTGCATAATTCTATCTATGCCGGTTGCAATTTTGCTGTATAATAAAACTTAGCACAATACACATTCTTTTCTTGGTACTAGTTTTTTTTTACTGATGATGTTATAATACAAGCTTGACGATAACGAAACGAATACAAATTACTTAGAAAAATAATTAAATTTTTTTTTATTATTAAGAATTTTTTAATTCAAGTTAAAACTAGTTTGCAGAAATCAGGTATCAAGTCATGGCAAGCGAAGTAGGTGTGTTGAACATATGTATGTACATAATGTATGTATAAATAGGTATTAAATTGCTTAAGTAGGCCACGTATTATTGTGTAAAATTACAAATTTTTAAGAATTCTTGCTCAGAATTAC
Organism: Bombylius discolor; assembly: GCA_939192795.1. Taxonomy (NCBI): domain Eukaryota; kingdom Metazoa; phylum Arthropoda; class Insecta; order Diptera; family Bombyliidae; genus Bombylius; species Bombylius discolor. The sequence goes on along the minus strand of OW584241.1, from coordinate 36,478,332 downwards.
GGTGTATTGTAAAATGTATTGAAAAATGATGATCTTGTACCTATTTTTTTTTTTTTTTTGAAAAATGATGAAGTGTGTCTGATAGAGACGATAGATGATGTTTAAAGATATTTTCAGAAGTATATCTTCCGAAAAAAAGGGGGAAACTATCTACTGATACTTAAAAAAAAAATTGTTGTTTCAGATGCATTCTTTTCTTCAATTTTTATCTTTGTGCTAACCTACCATAGAGTATCTTTTTTCCAGTTTATAAATTTTGAAATGAAAAGTTTGAGCGTCTACATATGGTGTCATGTCATGAGACAAATAATATACTTCTTTTTTTTAATTGAGTGATTGTATCGTTCTATATTTATCATAAAGAATACATTGCATAAACGGTATTAATGGGGTTTTCCCAAAGCATATTAAATTTAAAAGAAGGAAATTATGCAAAGTAATCGTTTCAATAAATTGAATTATATTATCGGTGCGTCATACATATCATAAATTCCGGTTGAATATTTTTTTTCTTTTTTAATAAGACATTTTTTTAAAAATTTTTTAATTACCTCTGACATTTTTAAAAATTCGAAAAAAAAGTGTAAATTTTGAAAATTTTTCTAAAAAATTTTTTCATTGATTAAAATTGCTTATTCATTATGAGAAACAAAGATGCAAATTGCAAACCAATAAGGAATTATAAATAAGTAGGAGTTTAAGTTGGTTCAAATTTAATAGTATGTAGGTACCTAGACTTACATATTACCTTTACGGTCATTATTAGTAGGTCATCGAGTAAGAAATTAGTCATGATATCTACAGCTTTTGTTGTTTTTTTTTTTTGACTTTAAATCAAAGGTTTCTTTTTCGGAAATCAACTTTCTTCAAAATGGATCTCATTGTTACGATAAAAGAATTTTTCTTATAACTGTTCTAATGCTAAAAGTTATTAATACTTAGTAAAACTTTTTCCCAAGATAAGTTTGATTTTTTTAACAGGCCCAAAAATTTGTCATTCTGACTGAAAATCATGGGAATTCGAAGTTGAATTTCATTTTAAAACATCTTTCGTAAGTTCTTTGATTTTTTCTTCCTATTTCAAATTTATTTTCTAGTAACAATTCCCTCTGTTTTATTCTTACAAAGAAGGTTCATTTAATTTCTAATCAATTTACTCTAAAGGAAAATTTTCTTTGAGACTCACGGTTTTAAAATTCAATAGATACCGGAACATGTTAATTTTTAATTGTCTATGGAATAATGAAAAGTGTCACAGTATACTTGTAGGGTAGCGGACCCATATACCGGACACTTAAGAGACTTTGCAAAATGAATTCCTTATTACACAAAGAAATATTACTGTATTCGAAAAATTTCTTTTGCAAATCAATAGAAATGCCTTTGAATTTTCAATTTCAATTAATATTTTCTCAAATTACATTCCTATTTTTTTGATAACAATACTTAAAGTCAAAAATACACATTTCACCTATTATCGGACAGTTGGTGCCTAGTGCCGGACGAAATGGTTCCTTATACCGGACAGTACTAAAATGAAGTGTTTAAACTTGAAAATCAATAATATTGAGAAAGAAAACAGATAGAAAAATGTTAACAATAAGAAATTATAGATTTATTCAACAAAACGAAAATAAAAAAACATTTTTATAAAACTTAAATTGAAAAGACAAAGAGTCCTATTGTGTAATTCGATCGAATTTCAATCGCATCGAATGAATATTCACAAAATTTTGTGTCTTTATCGAATAAATGGTATGTAAATTTCATTTAAAATATCTAGTAATCTATGCTTTTTAATGTTTTATTCGATTGCTACCGAAAATTATTTCGATATCTTCTTTCTGATCGAATGAAATTGTTAAATAAAAATTTTAAATCATAGATCACTAGATTTTTTAAATGAAATTCATACAGCGTATATTATAGCATTTGTTTGAGAATGACATTAAATATGTATTGTAAATATTCATTCGATTCGATTGAATTTCGACAGTCCTCAAATTTAAATTAACAAAAAGTAGGATTCACTCCTAAAATAAAAAAGGACCTATAATATTAATTATAAAACTAATAAAAAATGAAATATATATAGGTCTTAATGTTTCTTGTAAATTAAGCACTTAAAACTACTTCTATAGATGCCTGAAAATAGGTTTTGAAATGAGTACATTTTAAATGATACCAGCGAGGACAAGAATCGCATCCTATATCTTGTAGTACTTTTTCAGTTTTATCTATGTTACATCAAAAATAGCTTTTTGTAAATCGGCTTCGGTATAGTTTTGTTTTTTTCTTTCCATTTTTAAAATTAAGGATATAATTTTCTGAAAAATAGGCAAAAATCGAACATAGAAATAAGGATAATAGAATGTGTCCGATAAATGAATTGCTGGAGCCTAATACCGGACACCAGTGTCCGATAATAAGAAATTGCACAAAAGAATGCTCCTTTTACCAGACACCATAATATTATTGGAAAAATTAAAATTTTTGAGTTATTTTTTAAATTTTCTGCTTAAATTATTGCACTTAATCACTGTTTTAATAAAAATATCTTCAACACATTATTTTTAAACACTGCAAAGCTTATTTTCCAAACCTCTGTTTTTTAAGAAAAAAATAAGAATTTAGACTATGACACGGAACGTCTTCATTCTTCAACATGCAGAACATAAATGACAAAATCTAGATAAATGGTGAATACATCAAAATGAAGTAGAGGATTTTGGCCACATTATAGACCTTTTTTCTTTCTAACAGTTAATACAGAAGTAGTAAAATTTTTCGTTTTTATTTCATAGTGTCCGGTAATAAGAGCCGTCCGGTATATGGATCCACTACCCTACGTGATAAAAAAAAAAAAAATAGCAACTGTTAAAGAATTTTGACAACCTCAAAAAAAAAGACAAACAATTCAATTAATTTTTTTCAAATTAATTTACTCTATGAAGTCTTTTGATATCATGAAATATTCATGTAAAAATAAGGATTATTAAAAGGACCTTTTTTCCTGTATATGTAATGTTTAATGTACATTAATTAATCAATACTTTTGATAATCTTTTTTTAATCACAGTCTATAATTCTAATTACTTTTTTTTTTTTGTGTATAATTTATACACATTCATTTGATTATACATAATATACGAGTATCTCTATAGATATACATAATTAGATACGTATGTATGAGAGTATGTGTTTAATATCAAAATAAAATTATATTCTTTTTTTTTAAATCATTAAAATACAATTAGACAGAATGTTTTTGTAGCTATAAATTAATTGACAGAAAAGTTCTATTCTACACAGAACAAAAACAAATGAAAAAAAAAAAAAATAAAAAAAATTTATAACCTGCGGAGCCACAACAGTTATACATTTGCATGTGTGTATGGCGACTTTAAGTCTATATATTTTATTTTGATATATATTTTTAAACTAATACATATAGAATTTATTCCTAAAAGAATTTAATTTGTATATAAAAAAAAAACTTTTTTATTGCTGTGTAATTTTATGAAAGTATTCTAGCTTTAAAAAAAGGACAAAATAAAATATCCTTTTTTTTTTTCAAAATGTAGATACTCATTTAAATGTTTGTAATAGATTTTATTCAGGAACTATTTTTCTCTTTTAAAATCTTTCTTCAAAGAATCACAAATCACAAAATTTGTCTAGTATCTGTGCTTTTTTTATTTTTTGTAGTAATTTTTTTTTCTTCTAGAATTTTTCAGGATAAAATAAAGTAATTCAATAATTTAAGGTTGATAGGACAAAAAAAAAAAAAAACATGTAAAATGAAATAAAAATCTTGATTGAATTTATCAAGAAATCGATCTGTACCTTTTTTTTTATTTATTTATTTTTTTTTTTTTTGCTGTAAAGGACGCTATATCTTTTTATTTAAATTATTTTCAAAATAAAATAATGTAACGTTCTTGAGACATTTAAAAAAAAAAAATAATAAATATCTGAAAATTTTTTTGATTTTTTTATTTTGAGATATTTTTTTTTTTTGGTTTTATCTAATTGTATTTTTTAATTTTTTTCTTTTTTGTTTAATTGTGTTAAATCTGATAAATGAATAATAAAAAAATAAAAAAACACTTGACTTTGTTTAAATTTTAATCTCAACATAAACACAATTGTGTACATTATTTTTTTTGTACAAATATTTTCTTAATTTTTCAATCAAGATAACTTTTTTTTTGTTTTTTTTTTTTAATGAAATTTTTTTACTATAGGTAAACTTTAATAAAAAAAATTTTCAAGTTTTAACTACTATTAGACAAATTACGATAGCTTAATTGTAGCTTTTTTGTGGCTTTATAATAATTGAAAAAATACAATATAAGAAAATTGATTTAATGAGAATCTCATTAATTTTGTACTTGAAAATAAATGTATTTGTTTTCTTTACCGCTTATGTAATTTTTTTTTTAATTAAAAAAGATTTTTTTTTTTTTGCGATGATAGAAGCTTTGAAATTCTAGGGAATTTTCAGGTTTTCGATGTTGAGAAATATTTCGTAAAAAAAGAAAAAAAAAATATCTTAGATACTATTTCCAGTTTTTGAATCTTGAATTGTTGTATTTTCTAACGAAGTAAAAATATTTTTTTTAGATTAATACAATTTAGAGTCCTCCTGATAGTTTGTATCTTAAGCCCAAATTTGAATCTTACAAAAATTTTTCCATTTCCCATCTACACACATTATAGTCAGAATTTTAAAAGTTGAGGTTTCGTATTATACTAGAAAAACATGCGCAGAAAAAAAGATACTTACACACATGCGTTTTTGTTGTTGTAACACGTTTCTTCTTTCGTATATCTACACAAAAAAGAACACAAAGACATGTAAAACATGCGCAAAAAAACCTCAACTCTTAAAATTCAGACTATAGATACTCCTACTCGTTCTGGCAGAAATGTATGCTAACTTACATATGTATGTACATTCATAACTAAATTTTTTATACACACGCTTCTGTTTCTGATCATGTCTTAAGAAAAATGTATAGATACAAGATACTTGATATTTTATAAAATCATGACATTATATATTATAAAATTAATTCAACTATCCAAGTACGTTCGTTTAATGAGATATCGTTATGGTTAGCATTTGTTTCAAAAGTCTTTACAATTGTTTTTTTCTAATACTTTTTATAGCCAACTCAAATTAAAAGGAAACATTTGATAAAAAAAAAAAAAAAAAACCTCTTCAAGAATAAAAACCAGTTTCCATTAGAGGTAACTTCTTAAAAAATATATCTCATAAAAATTAAACAAACTACCAAATCTTTCTTACAACATAAGAAAATCATTATGAATGTCAATTAAATTTGCACCATTTAAAAAAAACATAAAAAAGCAAAAAGAAGTAAACAACAACATTACAATTTTGTTATACGTAAATCCCCCATATTTAAAATTAAAAATATTAACTAAAAAGTTAAGAATTACCACATCCCGTCGACCCCACTGCCAGAAATTTTAAAATTAATGATATTGAAGTGACTAAACGACATTCCATTGTTAAATAATTTTTGCGTAGTTTTGTTATACATTCCATTGGATAAAAAGCTTAAAAAGACATCTGGTTTAAATTCAAAGTTTTTCATAACTATATATTTTTTATTTTTAAATTTTTCAAGTTATGCATTTGAATAATTAATTAAAAATATGGGTTGTTCATTTTCAACTGGTACTAAAGTTTATTTTAATTAAAACAAACAAAACAATTTTGAAAATATTACGAATTAATTTTGTTTTTAAATTTGATTTTTTTTTTTTTTTTTTTTGTAGGTGAAGCATTTGATAAAAATCAAAAAACCATGGATTTTTACTACGTTCCTGGATCAGCACCTTGCCGTGCAGTACAAATGGCAGCAAAAGCAGTAGGAGTTGAATTAAATTTGAAACTAACAAATTTAATGGCTGGTGAACAATTAAAACCAGAATTTATCAAGGTAAAAATTATGTAAAACACGACATAATCCTCATCAAGATCATTGTTTTAAAGATTTTAATTGTAAATTAGACCAAAAAAAAAAAAAAAAAAATTAAAATTAGATTCTGTAGTACTCTTATAGTAAAGTTTAAGTTACTACTCCAAAGTGTAGGAGTAACTGGATTAATTCAAAAAAAAAAAAAAAAACTTAAATTAAATTATTTTCAGATCAATCCACAACACACAGTCCCAACATTGGTCGATAATGGATTTGCATTATGGGAATCACGTGCTATTATGATTTACTTGGCGGAAAAATATGGTAAAGATGATTCCCTCTACCCCAAGGATCCAAAAGCTAAAGCTCTCGTAAATCAAAGATTATTCTTTGACATGGGAACCCTTTATCAACGATTTGCTGAATATTATTATCCTCAAATTTTTGCAAAACAACCAGCAAATCCTGAAGCATTTAAAAAAATGGAAGATGCTGTTGGTTTCCTTAATACATTCTTGGAAGGACAAACTTATGCTGCTGGTCCAAAACTTACATTGGCTGATTTAACATTACTTGCAACAATTTCATCATATGATGTAGCAGGCTACGATTTAAAGAAACATCCAAATGTTAACAAATGGTATGAGAATATTAAAAAAGTTGCACCTGGAAGTGATATTAATCAAGCTGGTGTTGAACAATTCAAGAAATTCTTTAATTAAATAAGTGTGTGTTTTTATTAATTTTTTTTTATAAACTTTATTTTGTTCTCATACGTACATACTTATGTATCATTCAAGTTGAATTTGTCAAAAGTATTAAGAATTTAAAAAAAAAAAATTTATATTTTGTGAAACACAATAATTTAAGATTTTTTTTTTTATTTTTAAATAAATTTACGTTTCTTTTTTTTGTTCTTTAAATTTTTCTATTGTATTAATAAATTTATTCATTTATAAATTTTATTGTTGTATTTTTTATTTACAAACATGTGTTATGAATTTTTAGTGAAGAAAAAAAAAACTTTAGTAAAAGCATTTGGTGTTCTAGTTGAACAGTTAAATTTTTTTTTTTTTATGCCTGGTACAAGTGAAATTTATAAGCATTTCTTGCTTTTAAACATAACTTCACGATTTCATCACCAAACTAACCATTCTATAGGTATTTCACATGCTGTTTTTGTGCTTCATTGCTCACATGTATCTTATATATCGATCAACCAGAACAGAATCATTGAACTTTACATCGTTGTCTACATCACATGTAACAAAAACTTTCAATTAAACTGTGGGTTCAAAAAAGCTATCAGTGTCCGAATCAGAAACTCCTATTAAATAAAAATTAATCCTGCATATCCTGGAAAAAAAATATTCTTTGAATTGTATTTGTAATTTTAAAACAATAAAATATTCTTAGACCATGAGAAATCTCAAAGAGTTCCCTCTACATTTGAAACAATTGAAAAATAATTATGTTTTTCAAATCAGAATTATCACAAAAAAAATGCTTTAATTAGTGAAAATTGACAAACGCAATAAAAGTATAATTAAACTTTGAAACTTCATTTTTTTTTTAATTATTAGCTCACAACAAAAAGCCAACATTAAAATGTAATTATCCGTTTCATAAGTATATATATATATATTTAACCTTCTAAATTTGTATAGGTCCGCCTCAAAATGCAATTTAGTTAAAATCGATGTGTCATGGTCGGTGGACATTGAAATTTCATACAAACTAAATGAAAAAAATTTCTGTAAGGTAAAAATTCAAAAAAAATAAAAAAAAAAGATACTTTTAATTATCTTAGGAGTCTGAAAAAAGATGTTTCTTTTCAGTAAAAATTAGAAGAAGGAAAAAGATACTCAACCATTTTGCAAAAAAAAAAAAAAATAAAATAACGTTAAGGATTCGTGTCAAAAAAAAAAACAAAAAATTTTCTACGAAAATTTAAAATTTCGTTGACAATTCATGTTCGTTAAAAAAAAAATGTATCCTTTACCTTTAAACAAAAAAAAAAATTATGCGTTAAAGGGTTAATAGCGTACTATTACAATATGTTTAAATTTCAATCAAAACTACTCTTTTTATTTAGAAAATTTTAAAAATTCTCAAATTCTACTATAAATGAATTAATTAATTAAATTCTAGAACTTTCAAAATTAATTACACAACATTAACGAAATAATACAGAATATGTACTCAAACAAAAAAAAAAAAATTTTCACACAATACATAAAATTCCAAAAAGTCATTCATCTAACATAATGGAAGACAAAAGAAAATTTTCTACAAATTACACATACACACAAAAAAACAAAAAACAAAAATCAAAAACAAAAAGTGTTTCCTTTTAGCGAAAAAAGTAGATAAGGAATTCATCTCTCCATCCACCCACACATTTTCACATATATTGATACAAAATAATAATAATCAAATTCAGTGTCAATTTAATGTATTATTACATAAATTTTTCACTCATGTGTATGTTACATAATATGTATGTATACATTAATGTACCGAATATGACACATAAATATGACTGGTTAGATAAAAGTTACAAGTCATGCTTACGTAGAGTTATTTTCTTGATAGATGAGTTAATAAATGACGTGTACCTGCTAAGAGTACAAATTGTATAAAATAGTGTGTATCTATACATTTAACAAAAAAAAAAAAAAAATACAAAAAAACTATTTTATTTTAAAATTTATATTCGTTTTGTGGAGATAGAGATATTAATACAGGGTGAGTTGTAAGCAAAATAACAAAAAAAACATATAGGAGAAAATTTGTAGAAGGCGATTCGACTCGTCTAAGAATAAAAATAAAGATTTTTAAGATTATCTCTCTACCAAAGAATTTGATGGTTTGCATTCCACTGTAAACTGTAGGTGCATGTACGTATGTTAAAATGGTCACGAAATCTTAAGTTAACTTGAAGCGACCAGGACTCAGGTGGCTCTTGGGCCAAGGAGAAAGAAAAAAAATTTAGCTGGAATGCGAATGGAATCAAAGTACATCGAACACCAAATATTGACAACGGTGTGGTTCGCATTCCATGTAAAATTATTCGTAGATGCTTGCAAATTAGTGCAGGAATAAGGTAAAAAGTGTGTCATGTAATGCAATAGAGAAATGAGGAGAAAAGACATCCAACATATTTTCGCTACATAGTTTATAGCGTTAGTTTAATTTGTTAATTCTTTGTACACCCTTTTAAGTTTCTCGAACAATATTTTCATATCATTCTCAAATAATACGCACACTGTGAGAATATATGTATGATTTACGGTTCCCATATTATTATTATATTTCCTCTAACATTGATCCAGTCATTAAAACCATAACATTTTTTGATATAAAAATAACCGATAAATCAAATTGTGATTTATTATTGTTTGTTCTGCGACTGATGTGAGAGAAAATTTTCAAGTGACTTTAAATCAACAAAATTCCCAAATATTATATTTTGTATATTTTTATTTCAAAACATCGAGTGTGGTAAGTTTAAATAAACGTAAATGTATTTTATAGCAAAGTGTAGAATTTTTTTTTTTTTTTTTGAAAAATTCTGAAATAGTGCTTAAAAATTGAAATATTTTGCTAAAATAATGTTTTAAAATATTTTTGTGTGTTGAGTTAGTGTCTATATAAAATTTACTGGAGTGTTATGTAGTTAATTTTAACTAAACCATAATTCATACATGTTTATCAACAAAAATGTAGATCATATGTGAAAATGAATGATATAAGTGATTATTGTTTGAGATATAAATTTAAAAAAAATCAAGTTAATTTTTCTTATATAAAATGCTTAAATTAAAATAACATGGAAAATTTTAAGATATTTACCAAATGGCGCTTGGTTTGAATTTTGTTGTGTAAGAGAGGGCTTTCTTTAATCATTTTTCCTCGCATATTAAAAAAAAATTTCTTCAGAATCGGAGAATTTTATATTTAGGAATTATTTTTCATTAAACTTTTCGTCGTTGGGAGTTAGAGTTTTTAAAATCTCGAAGAAAAAACAAGAATGATCAGCTATGACGTGTCCTTTAGAGTTCAAATTGACCCTATACTGTCTGAGTGCTCGTAGATGCCTGAATTCCCCCCCCCCCCCACCTACACAAACAACATGACGTGTCCTTCATTAACTTTACAGTATTCCCTTTGTACTGCTGAATTCGTCAGGTTAAAAAAAAATAATTAACATTAAAATAAAGGTCAAGGGTTATCAATTCCTTTTTAATTTTTTGTCAAAAATCTTCGTAAATAAAAGAACAAAAAAAAAACTCGACCTATAATCATTTATTTATATGACCTTGATGTATAAAACATTAATTATGAAAAAAATAGATAGTCATTCTGACATTTTAAATAGTTTTAAAATAATGATTCGTTATTTTAGGAAGATAAAATACCTACAAAAAATAAATAAATAAAGTTTGTTATTCAATTGTTTTAATTGCAAATATCTAAATAGATAAATATGACATATCAATTTTTATACCCAACACAAACACAAAGTATATTTTAAGCTACCTATTATTTTTCGAACATTAAAAAACTAAATAAAAAAGAACTTGTTTTTTCCATAAATAAAATTTTTTTTTATCTTATACTTATGTAATTTATCTACATATATGTATCTATAATTATTGTTTGTATTTTGTTACTTTTTTATCTTATCTAAATAATAAAATACTTTTTTTTTTAAATTTTGATTAATGTTAATTACAATAACGACATACTTATAAATTTTATTAAATTTTGTCGACCTGTTACTGTCAGACTTCGTATGTACATTTTCGAAAATTTAACTTCAGAATAGTATTTTTGTTTATCGATAAATTTTTTTTTCAATATTTGTGTTAACTAGAACTCAATTTTTCAAAATAATACAGAAATTTACAATTATTAAATTGAATAGATGAATCTTCAGAGAGTTGTATTTAAACTTTGTAGTAAACTAAAAACATGAAAACGACATTCGATTCGACTGGGATTCGAACCCAAGACTTTTGTCTTGCCGGGACACTGTTCTACCATTAAACTATCGGATACCATATGTCGCTTGCTGTTCTTAGTTACTATCTAATCATTGATGAAGAATACCCAAATCTCCTACAATTTTTTTTTTGATGATAGATTTTTCACAAAAAATCGAACATATGTAGTTTGATAGTTAGACAAAATGTTATGATGTTGATTTTCATTACATTATTATAATTATTTTGTTTAATGATGTGTAAACATGTGAAAAGGTAATACATATTTTGAAGTACTCAAATTATATAATCAAGTAACAGTTCTGTTTTATTGCGAATATATCTGGCTCATGGCTGAGTGTTTTTTGTTTTTATTTATTTGATTTGCGGATATACATACATATAATATTTATAATGTATGAATAAAATGAATACTCTGAATAATTTACTGTCGAGACGTTCAAATTTTTAGAATAGTAATAATTTTCTCTTTTGCAGACAAACTAAATAAATATCATGGATTTTTATTACCTACCTGGATCAGCACCTTGTCGTGCAGTACAAATGGCAGCAAAAGCAGTAGGAGTAAATTTAAATCTTAAACTATTAAATGTAATGGCTGGTGAACAATTAAAACCAGAATTTACTAAAGTAAGATTGTATTTAAATCTATAACGAAAAGACCTCCTGAAAATTTTGAAAATCTTTTATCTTCAATTTTTTTTTTTTATAGATAAATCCACAACATACAATTCCAACATTGGTCGATAATGGATTTGCATTATGGGAATCACGTGCTATTATGATGTACTTGGCTGAAAAATATGGTAAAGATGATTCTTTGTATCCAAAGGATCCAAAAGCACGTGCTCTTGTCAATCAAAGATTATTCTTTGACTTGGGAACCCTTTATCAACGATTATCAGAATATTATTATCCTCAGTTTTTTGCAAAACAACCAGCAAATCCTGAAGCATTAAAAAAATTAGAAGATGCTGTTGGTTTCCTTAACACATTCTTGGAAGGACAAACTTATGCTGCTGGTCCAAAACTTACATTGGCTGATTTAACATTACTTGCAACAATTTCAACACTTGATGGTGTAGGATTCAATTTGAAAAAGTATTCAAACGTTAATAAGTGGTATGAACACATTAGAAAAGTTGCACCTGGAAGTGATATTAATCAAGCTGGTGTCGATGAATTCAGGAAAATTATAAATAATAAATGAATTTATTTTAATTCTTTTTAAAAATATGCCAATTTTGCACAAATTTCGTTATAGCTTATATTTTATTCGATAATTTTTTTCAAGGATTTTTATTCTAAAACCCAAAAGGCTTTCTAAATAAAATCCCAAAGTTTTAAATGTTTCATAAAAATAATTTATTTTCTACACTTTATTTTATTTACATAAAATTTAAAAATATTCACTTAGAAATTAAATTTGCCCTAATGGGCACAACATAAAATAATATGAACACTAAATACATATATGCAATTTTCATAGTCTTGAAAAGTTATACAATGTTGTTTTTTTTTTGTCTAAAATTTTCATTTTGTTTTTTTTTTTTTTTTGTTTTTCCCCTTTAAAAACAACAGATATTTTACTAACATCTTGAATTATTCAAATGAAATGGTTCTCTAAATGATTGCTCTAAATTATGTAAACGTTGTTCAAGATCTGTCATTGAATTACGAAAACTATTCACTCTTGGTCTCATTAAAAGTCTAGGCGATGGCTGATGTAAATCTTCACGTACACCAGAAAATGAATGTCTCATACCATGTTTTACTTTTGGACTATGAATACTCCTTTGAAATACAGGATTTCGATTTTGTATTATATTTGATATATTTGAAACGGTCGGATTAATTTTTTGATGAAAATTATGTGAGGTATCACAGTTTTTTAATGAATCTTCATAACTGTCACTACTAAAATTTAAAAAAAAAAAAATAAAAATAAAAAATTATCGTTATTTTTAAATGAAAAAGATTCGTCAAATTTTTCGAAATAAACATTGGAAAATTTATAAAGAAAATTTCAATTTGTATTGAAAGCTTTTTCATGTACAAAAAATTTTTTCGTTATATTTTCAAAGTTTATATACTCAATTTACCAACCTGCTATCATCAGTACAGCATTTATTTGTATCTCTTCGATTACATGTACATTCCACTCTAGAGATAACGCCACGTTGATCACGTATATTTTGTAAAAATTTTTCCGTTGGTGTTTCACTTCTTTCATGTCCAATAAATCCAACTCCAGAATCATGACCACTTGAATGATGTGATTGTACTGAAATGTCTTGTGGGTGATTACTGAAATAAATTTAAAAAAAAAAAAAAATCTTCAAATAAATAATATTTTTCAAAGTATTTTTATTCAGATAAAGTTTTAATGAGAAAAGAAAGTAACATTAGTATGAAAAAAGATGAAAAATTTAAAGATTAGATAAATTCAAAAATATGTATGTTAAATTTGCTATTCTTAAATTCTATGTGTGCGTAGTGCATACCGAGTGCGATTTAATATAAAATTAGTATTTTTCGCGAGGTGGGTGGAATTCGGAGCAGATCAGATTTTCAGAAGTATCTGTATTGGCAAAAAAAACTTTTACAAGAAATCTTTTAGGAAAAAAAAAAGACTCGAATAAAAAATATTTAAAGTTATTAGGTAAAAAAATATTTTTTTAAAGTTTGAAAATGCAATCAAGAACGTTTTACAGATTTCAAAGACAAAAAAAAATAGTCTCTACTCTAAGTGAAATAAAATAAAAACTTAAAATATCTTCGAATTTACTTACATTTGATTAAATCTTAAGCATGCGGAATCATGATCCATTAAACTAAGATTTGTTGTAATAACCGATTTTGGTAACGGAACATCAATATATTCTCTAGGTCTATCTCTATAAACAAAAACAAAAAAAAAAAAGAAGAAGAAAAAAAAAAACAAGAAAACCAGTTCAATTATAAGATTCTAAACTATTTAGATACAAATCAATATAGTAATTAAATATTTCGTATGAACTAACTCATAATTATTAGTTAAAATTCCTTTGGTAGTTTTCATAACAGGAAACAATGTATGCGTACGATGTGAAATTTCATCTCTTAATGATCTTTTTGAATCGGGACTACTACTTGTTGTATTTGTTGTTTTATTAGTACCTAAAGTGCTTGGTATTCTTGCAATTGAATATGCTAAACCAGTTTCAGATGGCGGTATAGATTGTCTTCTACATTTTAGCAAATAGTAAAATAATTAAAAAAAAAAAAAAATAGGTAATAAAAATGAAGAAAAAAAAAAAAATTAATAAAATTAAGAAAGTATCTAAGTTTATAGTGATAGATAGATAGAAAGCAGGTTTTTATAAAGTGTAAGCATGCTTATTCTAAATAGGGTGTTTCTTTTAGTTTGTTTTAAACTATAGTACCTCACAAAAAACTTATAAAATGTATTAAAAACTTCTTGAACATATTTTTTTAAATTAAGTATCTTTTGTCTAATAAATGTTGAGATTCCGGAAACCTTCAAAAACACAGTGGTGCTTAAATTTTCGATAATAAATCTGGTCTAATTTATCACGTTCTCTTCGTTTAGGCGATTGTAGTTGACGTTAATTAATATCAAACTAAAAGAAACACCCTGCGTATTAAATGTATTTGATGATAAATGTGAAAAAAAAACATAGTTTTGTTTTTTTGTTTTTTTTTTTTTACAGAAATAAAAGTAAACAATTATAGATATGTGTCGATTATGAAATTTATACAGGTGCAATTGATGCCAATAGAACATGCATCTATATTATGTAAGTACTATGTATATGTAAGTATATATGTATGTGAATATTTAATTTACAGTTAGTTAAAATTATAGTGCATTACGATACGTTTAATGGAACTGGATAAACTGGACAAAATGGGACGGGATCAGGTGTTGTTTTTCCATATGAAAAATTTTGTATTTTTGTATGTAAAAAAAAAAAATCATAATAAAGAAAAAAAAATACACCTGAGAATATTTTTTGTAAGAAAAAAATCAGTTTTTATTTCAAATTTAGTGTCAACAGTTCCATTAACCGTTTATATATCATTATATCTACATTATACATATATCTATCTATCTATATATTTTATTTTTTTTTGTATGTAAAATACAAAAAATGTGTAAATTGCAAAAATTTATAGACACAGTCTTATCAAATTTTTTTTTTTTTTTTTAGTAATAAATTCTGAACTTTTTTTTTTTTTATAAACATAAACCTACTTAATTTATTTTTTTTTTTAAAAAAAAAATTAATTATCATAAAATTAACGTAATTTTAAAAAAAATGAATGTATATGATTACCGTTTGTACTTCATGCAAATAACACATAAAGATGTTGCTAAACCACCAGCAAATATTATTATGGCCAAAATAATTGATGCTAATTCTGTGCCACTCATAATAGCAGCTGATGATCTTTGTGTTGGACGTGTACGATATTTTCCAAGTTCTGATAATTCAAGAATTTGTGCTGATGGTGATGTTGTAAGATTTTTCATATCGATTTGTGATAGCGATCTGATTGTCAAAAAAAAAAAAACAAAAAAAAAAAAAACAGGTGAAAACTACGTGAAAAATTTAAAAGAAAGTTAAAAAAAAAACTTACAATTGAAGATCTTCCATATCGACGATTGTATTTGTTTTTGGATCCACAGCATAAACATAAGCATCAGTCCTGAAATTATTCAATTGAACATTTCCGTAAACTCAAAAAAAAAAAAAGTAAAAACTTACGCTGGATCAATATCACCGAAATGTGGTTCAAGCAATCGAATTCGTACATCCATTCCTGTCGCCTCACTTAAACTTTCCATCAGGACATCAACTCCTCGTTCAACTTCTGCAGGTTTTCCAGATATTACAAGTCGTACTTGTCTATTTTCATCTAAGACATAAACGAAAACATTTGCAATACTACTGCGTCCATCATCCTCACCCCGACGATCGGTTGCTTTAACATCAAAACCATAAATTCGTTGTTCTCCATTTACAGGTCCTAAGATACGAATTTTTCCTGTTTTTTCATCGATACTAAACAATCTTGATGGTTCATTAAGTAATTTATAACGGATGTCGGCATTAATTCCAATATCTGCATCAACAGCTTCTACTTGAGCAACAGGAAAACCAAAATTTGCAGTATTTGGTATCACAGCAACAATCGGTCGTCCATTTCCTTTGAATTTTGGTGAATTATCATTAACATCCAAAACTTGAATAACAACACGAATTTCATTATCTTGTAGTCCTTGAATCCGTTCACCTGATACAGGATACATTAATGTTGGCATTGCTTTACTTTCACGACCAACTCTATCAGCTTTAATTTTCAAACGATATGTATCTTTTTTCTCTCTATCAAGAGATTTTATAACATACAATGTACCATTTCTTGGATCAATAACAAATGCATCACGACCATCTTCATCAAATTCTGGTGCAATTTGCCAATTAAAAGCATCCTTACTATACATGGCTGATACATTAATTTTTAATAATTCCAATGGTGTCATATTATTCTCATCAATTTGAACTTCATAATATTTATGAGGAAAAATGTTGATTTCATCTTCACTAAATACATTCTCACCTTGTAAATTAATTAATAACATTGCTGTTGAAGATTTTGAAGGACTACCCAAATCAGAAGCAACAATTGTTAAATTAACATGTTCATAACCATTATAACGATTAAATCTTGAAATTGTTGTTATAATTCCATCTTTTGAATCAATTTCAAAAAGATGAGGTAAACGATGATGTAAAAGTGAAAATATTACTAAACCATTACCATTACCTGTATAATCTTTATCAATTGCTGTTATTTGTTTAACAAATGTACCAGGATTTGTATTTCTATTCAAATATGCCTTATACATTGGTATTTTATTTAAAAATTGTATTTTATTTAAATTATCTTCTGTAATTAATTTTCGACCAGTTTCTTCTAATTCATTTTTTTGATTTGATATAAAAATATCATCAAAACCAATAAATTCTGGTGCATTATCATTAACATCTAAAATATTTACTTCAACTTCAACTGAACTTGTTAATTTTATACCATTTTCAGCATTATCATGTGCCAAAATTAAAAATTCATATTGTGATTTTATTTCACGATCAACATCACCATCAACTTTAAGTACACCAGTTTTTGATGATATACGAAATGGTAAATAATCATTTGATTCAATTTTATATGTAATATTTGCATTTGATCCATAATCTTCATCAATTGCTTCAATACGATCAATTGATTGATTATAATAAATACCTTCTTGTAAATCAAATGAATACCATGATTTTTTAAATTCTGGTGCATGATTATTAACATCGATAACTGTAAAACGTATTACTGTTGTATCAGATAAACTATCAGAATCACGTGCTGTTAAATTAAGTGTTATTTCAATGTTAGCTTGTAATGGTTGATTAGTTTTTATTTCTCCAGAAATTCTGTCAATATTAAAAAATGGATTATTATGTTTTGATTTTAGATAAGACAATGAATTCGGATAAATTGTTTCTGATGTGATTTCATAAAATATTTGTGCATTTTTATTTGAATCTTCATCGATGGCAGTGACTTTTAGCAATGATAATCCAACTGGAATATCTTCCATAATAGAGAAAAGTGGTGACGTTTTTAATTTTTTTGTTTGTCGTAAACGTGATCTTCCTTTACGGATTCTTTGATTTCGAATTTGTGTTAAATTTGATAATCTTGGTGATCCAGGCATAGAATATTCGGTAACGGTTGCAGATTGTTTTTCATTTAATTCCAAATTTGGATTAATATCATCTGTCATTTTCTCAAGAAAATAAATATTTAAATCATTCGAATATTCAAGAATTTCAATGCCAGCCTCTTTGAAAACAGCAATTTTTTCAAACATTGGTGCATTATCATTAACATCAGCAACGATTACAGTTAATTTCACTGATGAACTCAATCCACCAGTATCTTTAGCTACTAACCATAAGTGATAGAAACTTTCACGTTCACGATCAAGTGGTGTTGTACCAGCAAATTTCAATTTATAATATGGTCCATTCACGAAACTATGATTAAAATTGAATAATCCAAATTCCATAGCAATAAAACTTTTTTCAATGTCAAATCTTTCTTGTGAATCGAAAATTGGCTGTGACGTGTTTAAAGTTGTTGATGATGTTTTATTGACAAATTCAACAGTGAATAAATGACTTCCATCACCGCTTATACTAACTGTAAATTCAGCATTTTTTCCATTATCAGCATCTGAAGCTTGAATAATTTTGTTCAATAAAAGTTCAGTACCATGTGGACTATTTTCATTTATCATTGCTGAATAAGATGTTGATGCGAACATAGGTGGATTGTCATTTACATCATCGACGTGTACATTAACTTGATAAATTCCTGCTCCACTAATAAATCCTTTTGAATATTCAGCAATTATGGTTAATCTATAAATATCACGAGCTTCTCGATCTAAACCACTAAGTGTCATCAATGTACCATCATCTGTTATTGTAATTTTATTTGTGACATCCTGTTGATTTGCGATAAGAAAACGTAAACCTACAGGTTTTTCAGATTTAATTCGTCCATCTCTTTGTACATCCTTTACTTCAATCGGAGTTTCAACAGTTACAGTGGAATTTCTTTGTAATCGACGTTGATTATTTAAATTTGTTGGTAAATCTAGGTATTCCTTTTCAATGTCTATGGTCTTAAAGGTAGTTGTTCTAGGTCTCCATGTTGATATACGTTTCGTTGTACGTGGAAGTGTATACGATAATATGGCGTTACTGGGTTGTGTTAATTCTTCAAATATTGTTGAAGATGTAACAACATGTGAAGCAGTTGTATAATTTGGAATAACACTAACATCTCGAATTCTTCGTCTTGAACTCTCCAAAAATGATAATGTTGGAAAATTTGTTGAATTTCTTTGAAATTTCGAATTTAAGTTACGATTTTTACGAATATTGTCTACTTTTGTTGCATAACCTATTAAATCTTTAGCTTCTGAGGATGCCTCAATATTTTTTCTTCCATTTTTGTATAAAAGTCGTCCAATATATGCTCCCGGTAAATTTTCTTTAATGTGAAATTCAATTGGATTTAAGTTTGTTGCTCTGTCAAAAAAATTAATAAATAAAATTTGTTTGACATTAAAAAATCTAAAAAAAAAAAAATCTTACTTCATTAAAATTCCTCTTTCATCATCTGGACTAACAATATGTATAGTTACATTCGTTACAAGAAGATCTTCAGCATCCGATATAACTCCTTCATCAATTTCAATAATTTCTCCACTTTTTGTAATTTGTTTTTCAGATCTTGATTTTTGTCTTTTCAACTGGCTACGTGGTTTATTAGCGTGTTGCTAAAATTTATCACAAAAAAAAAAATCTTCTTAGTGATAAAGAATACTTTATAAAGTCTGAAATAAAACTTACAAAATTTGCAACTGCTTCAAAATAATAAACAACTCGATCAAAATCATCCAATTCTCGAATGACCGTTACAATACCTGATCTTTCTTCAATAGCAAATGGCACACCTTCAGGATATGAATGTAGAAGATCATACATAATTTCTCCGTCACCATCATAATCTAATGTAGTTCGTACTTGACCTACTGAAGTACCAACAGGTACATCAGCACCAACCCAAAATTCATATGGTGCTCCTACAAAATCTATTATATCCTCATTAAATGTTGCATGAACTTCAATTGTTACAACAGCCAAAGAAAATCGTCTTTCAGATGGATTATTTGGCTGCAGTGAAAAATTAACTAAGTGAAATGAATTTATTAAATTTTATATTTAAATAGTACCTGATCGGTTGCTTCCACAAAAAGTGCAATCCTGCCTTTTCTAAGCGGTCCTGATACAAATAAAGTACCAGTTTGTGAATCTAATCGAAATGGAATATAACCACTACCTTTTGGCCTTTGCAATTCATACAATATCATTCCATTTCGTCCTTCATCTGGATCAATAGCTGTCACTTTTCCAATAACAGTTTCAATTGGTGCATTCACATTTACTTTAAATTCATATAAATTTCCATTTTCAAATTGTGGTGTATTATCATTTGAATCCAATAATGTAATTTCAACTTGTACTGTACCAGATTCTTTTGAACGATCTCTATCATATGGTGGAATTCTTTCAATTGCTTGAACTATCATTGAAATTGTTGAACGTTCTTCTCTATCTAAAAGTGATTGTTCACGTACAGTTAACCATCCAGTTCTTGCATCAATTAAAAATGCACCAGAAGGATTCTCTTCAGATAAATTATAAAAAAATTCAGCATTTTCACCTTGATCCCTATCAATTGCATTCACTTGAAGTACACTAAAACCACTTGGTAAATTTTCAACAATTGATATATTATACAAATCAACTTCAAATTCTGGTGCATTATCATTTAAATCCATTACTTCAATTTCAATTCTGTAAAAAATTAAAAAATAAAAAAAATTAATAATAACTTATTAGAGCACTTAATTGATCAATAAATTAAACAATACAGGAGAACGTTTTTGAAAATATCAGTCATGCATAAAATTTTAAATAATTATTTTAAAAGCTTTTTTTTTTATTTTATTTTTTTACTTATATTTGTGTTTATACTTCATGGCTGATTTATTTTTATATGTTAATTGACACAATTAAATCATTTTTTTTTGTTTGTTTTTCATTTCTAAGAAAAAAGTGAATTTAGAAAAAAAAATAATGAAAAAAAAAAAAACTCATTATTACCTTGCTAATGCACGTTTTAATGGGCTATCTTTTTGACGTGCTTCAATTTGAAGTACAAACGTGTTACCTGGTAAACTTTCTTCTTCTAAATCAATTTCTTTTTCAAGAAATATAATTCCATTTGTGGGATTTACTCGAAATAAATGCCTTTCATTGCCTGATATTATGTCGTAAACAAGTGTTGCATTCAAAGAATCTTGATCGAAAGCATAAATTGGTGGTGTAAAATAAAGTGGTACTCGAATTGGTTTACCCTTTTGAAAAATAAAATTTGTAAAAAAAAAAAAAAAAAAAAAAGTGAAAATTACTAAAACAAAACAAACAAACAAAAAAATAAGGATTTTTTAAATTCAATTTTTACCGTCATTGGATAAAATTCATTAATTTTTGTTCTATAAACACCTTCTGTAAATTTTGGTGGTAAATCATCATTATCCTTAACAATTATTTGTAATGTTGTATTTGAATGACGTGGTGGTGTACCACGATCTGTAGCTATTATTGGTATATTAAATTCACGTATACCATTATCATAATCTAATGGTTTTTTTAATATCACAAATGGACGATGTTGATTTTCTAATATAAAATATGGTCCACCAGGATAATTCATTTGTCCTAATGTTACTTGTACATCTGAATTTGGTGTATTTGGTTTATCACGATCAAATGTTTGTATACCTTGAAATATTTTTGTACCAGGTGGTGTAGATTCATCAATTTGTGCTATATATGGCTTATGTAAGAATATTGGTGAATGATCATTAACATCTTCAATATAAACAGTTACAGACATGTATGAACTCTTTAAAAATAAAAAACAGAAAGTTAAATTAAGAATAAAACAAAAGAATTAATATTAATTTTTTTTTTTTTTTCAGTTTTTTAATTAACCTCTTCATTTCTTCCATTATTTCCTGTACAAAATATACGAAATTTTAATAGATTTTGTGGTATATCACGATCAACAAGATCATCTAATGATTTATCTAATAATATTTGAACTGTTGTTGTATTCAATTCATTTATTTTAAAATATTTATGATCATTTGATCTTTCCATTCCTCTAATTGTTATTGTTGATCTTGGATATGCATGAAGTAAAAGAATCTCTTTACCAATTGATAAATTTTCACGTACACGAATGAATCTAACACCTTCATCTTCAGCACCTAAACCATCTTGTGTATGAAATACACAACCTATAAAAAAAAAATTAATATTATATTATTAATTTTATTGTTTTTTATTTGTCTCAATAAAAAAAAAATAAATAAAAATCTACATAATTTATTTTATTGACTTAATAATAATTAAACATCAATGAATCTATTGTTGATTGATGTATCTCGAATCTTACAATCGAAAAAACTAACTAACTTCTTTTGCAGAAATTTATTACTACCTAAAAAAAAAAAAATATGTATGTATTATATTTTCCTGGTTCAAAGATTTATCTTTTATTATGTCTTATTTGTATTTTACACAATTATTATATACATACATTATTTTTATAATAATAATAATTTTTTTACTGTATACGAGCTTTTGTATTGTTTCCTATATATTAATTTTTGTTCAAGTAATTATGTCTTATTGATCTGAAAACACTTGTATTTTAGATCTTTTAAATCAAATCTTCCTCTTCGACATAAAATTAGTTTTTGTGGTTACACTACAATGATTTCCTTAGGGATTTAAAAAAAAAAAAAAAAAAAATAACGTTGCCATTTTCGATTTTCTTTGTCTTTTATTTTTTTTTTTGTTTTTTATTGTGAGGTATCAAAAGATATAATCATAAAAAATAAATAATTTTTGATGATTTAAAAAAACAAAAAACAAAAGAAAAACACTTTTTAATAGTTTTTTTTTTTCGATTCTCATAAAGGACGTTTCCGTACCTTCTAGTAAAACGAAACAAAAAAATATTTGAAACATTAAATTTTAGAGAAAGTTTTAAATTATAATTGATATCCGATATTGAAAATTGTTAACAAAAAAATATACTTTAGGTCTTATTTTTTTTTTTTCATGTCATAATAATCATTATCACAAATACATGACATTTTGTAATAAATCAAAACCCTTTACCACACAATGATCATATATTATTATTTGAAATTAAGTATATATTAGTCAGTTATCATCCGATTTTTAATGTGAAAATATTTTTAGAATATTATGAACAATTTCCATGCGATATTTTACAACTTAGTCGAAATTATAATCTAGAAAGGAAACTAAATTGATATACTAAAATATTTAATGATTATGATGATATATAATAAAATTTGATATATTGTGATTACCGTTTTTTTTTCCTTTTTTAAATTTATAGTTCTTTTTTTTTTTTTTTTTTTCATTTCATTTGAGATTTTTTTTTTTTTCACTTTTCTTGTTGTTTTGTATTTAAATAACACATTATTCACTGACTTGTCTAAATTACATATTTTATTGATAAAAATATATAGTTTTATATTTTTATACTTGTAAGATACTTTTTTTTTTTTTTTGTTGTCTGCTCTAATAAAAAAATAAATGCAACTAATGCACATAGAGCTACATAACAGTTCTTAATTTCAAAAAAAAAAAAAAAAAACAAACAAACATTTCATATATAATTTCTACATAAAGTGAAAGTATACCATTTAAATAGTAAATTAATTATTAAATATTTTTCTTTCTTTAAACTAATATTTCGTATTCATACATACATATGTATATATGCTGCTGAAAGTATTATGTGGTATGTGTGTAAAATTTTTTGTTGCTGATATTTTATATAAATAACTTTTGCAATAGTATAAAAAAAAAAAACATTAATTGTTTAAGTAATCAAATATTTTCAATTAATTTGACGAGGCCATTAAGATACATCATTTAAGATAAATAACGTTGTATAGTATTTGCAAATAAAAATGAAATTAAAATACGAGTACATACTTGAATTTCATGCTGATTTAATTTATTAACATTGAGTTTTTAATGACCATTTTATTCAGATATATACCTACTTTTTTTTAATTAAAAAAAAACAAATATATGAGTGTTTTCTTGGTGAAATTTAAATTACAGAAAAATTTATTAAAATTCAAGCAATTTTAAGATACTTTTTTTAAAAGATTGAGATTTTAATTATTAATTAAAAAATTTGGCTTTAGAGAATGCTTAAAATATCAATTTCCAATATTTTAAATTTCCACAAATAGACTACCTCAATCATTGTATATCATTCCTAAGTATATAACACAGAACATTATCTGTACAACATGATAATCCTTCTACAACAACAATCTCCTTTAATAATACACATATTTTTATATCAGATGGAGAAAAAGGGTGTATACGTTATGGAGGAATAGAAAATTAGTTCTTCAAAGGACAACAGCAATATTAAAAGCTTCGAAGTATAAAAGGTTTCCAGAATAAATCCAACTTGAAAAATTGAATACAAATTCAATATAATCCGAAATACAAAAAAGAAAAAAAAAAAACTTCCTATAGGGTAAGGTAAAACAGTGAGTATAATTTAAATTTACACAAAAAAAAAATAATTTTATTGAATAATTTTTACATAAACTTGAAAAAAAAAAATTTATAACAATAAACACATTATTACTTTCCATATTGTTTTTTGAAATTTCAATCTAAATTGATATTTGATCAGTAACAAAAAACAAAGAAAAAAAACACACGAACAAAAACAAAAAAAAAACCTAAACAAGTGCCTTTACCTACACAACATAATAATCAATTTGTAATTAATCTCATTATTTGTTTGCTTTTTTTTTTCTTCTTCTTTTTCATACTTTTTTTTTTTTGCTGATCATGAACTTATGTTCATAATTTAGTCAAAAACTCTGATAAATGTTGATTTTATTAAATCTTTTTTTTAAAAAAAAAAAAAAACAAAACAAATCTTATATCTACATATTTGTTATAAGGAAAGACAATACTCTAAAAATATGGGAATTTTATAGTAAATTTACACAATTTGACCATAAATTTTTTACTCTTTCTCTTTTCTATAATATTTTTATAAAATAATAAACTATCAAACATTTCACTTTCTTGAAGCGTGAACATAATTACAAACAAAAAGACATAACACTACCTGGTTTTTTTTTTTAATAAATCATAAACGTTATACCAGATCACTTTATTAAAAATTAAAAAAAAAAAAAAAAAAAAAAAAAACAATCTTTTATACCACCAATACAGCATTTTTTTTTTATATATATGAGAATCCTATAATGTTATAATATACAAAAACGGTTAGCTTACAAAAAAAGTGCTTTATTGAATTATGTATATTGCAGAAACTACCATTTACTTTTTTTTTTCTTCGTTGTTTTGTTGCGTACTCAAATGTAAGATTACGTAAAAATCAAAGAAAGTGATCATAACTAAAGATTGTTTTATTTTTTTTTTATCAAGTTAGTGTACCAAAACTTACATATTACAAAGATACCCTCATCCATATACAAAAAAAAAAAAAAAATAATAATACATAAAAAAAACAATTTATACTGCTTTGTTATTATTATAATAAAAATAAAATTGATAATTTGAAAATTATCGAAGCATAACAAATGTTTAAGTCCACTATTAAATATAGATACTTATAAATTTTCACCTAAAAATCTTTTTGTAATTTTAATAACAGTAAAATAATTTTATCCAAAAAAAAAAAAAAAACATTGAATTGAAAAAGAAAAATAAAAAAAAAATAAAAGAAAATGTGAAAAATTTCAGGTAGATACTCTGGAATATCAATTTATTCAAATTAGAAATTTTTTTTTTTTTTCTATCTTAAGAAATAATTTCAACGGAATCTATTACACTTGTAAATAATTGAAATGAATTTTTGGATTTCTAGGAATTTAAAAGCGAATCAAAAAAAGCCATCAGCGTGTTATCTGTGAAAGATTCTTTGAAATTTTTTTGTTTTTACATAAAATTCATTGAAGAAATTTATAAAAATTCCATGAAAAATTAAATATATTTTGTAGGCCTACTAAATAAAAAAAAAAATCGTTATTGCACGTACACACGGTAACTAAAATTTAAAGATTTTTTAGGTTAGATTTAGGTCTCAATTTTTGACGAAAAGTACGTTCAGATATTATTTCTTGAAAACGGACAGGACAACAGGTACCAGACAATGACAACATGGATGTTGTTAGTTTTTTGCTAAATTTTTTTTTTTTATCACCTTGTAACAAAATTTCCATGATAATTTGAAATAAAAGTTTATGCTTGAAGTCAAATTAACTTGTAAACATAACAAAAAAACAAAGATATTTTTCAGATACTTTATTTTATTGACATCTGTGTTATATAATAAAAATTATGATAATGATGAACTTTGTGACAAAGATGTAACATGATAAAATATGTATATAAATCAGAAAAGAAGAATCATGACAAATTTATAACTAAACATATTTTCTTTAGCTAAACTATTACTATTCATTAAAATTTGACAAATTTGTTAAGTTTTCATGATAGTCAAACTTCAAGATATAAAAAAAAAAAAACTCTTAATAGGATCTAGTTTATTACTGACAGGTAACATTTTTTCAATTATTTTTATTTGTTTTTTTGTCTACATAATTTAAATTACATACATGGATCATGGATGTCTTGAAAAATCATTTGTTTTGAAAGCGTATTAAGTTAGCAATAATGTGGGTCTTCAATTTGGTACGAAAAATCATTATTTATTTATTTTTTAACCTCTAGAAGTTTAATCTGAACTCAAATAAATCAAATACTGAAAAAATAAAATAAAGAAAACCGTTAAAGATACTATGAGAAATTAATTTTACGTTCAGAATCATATTGATACCACAAATATGATTCCAACAATAATTCCATCAAACTCTCACATACAAAATATTCTAAATTTTATTTTTATATTAGATATACGCGTATCAATGAAAGAGATTTTTCTTTCTTAGATAAAGATTGAATGACGAAAAAGTCTTACAAGTATCTATGAGCTCATTCAAAGAAAAGAAAAAAAAGCTCAAAAAATATTTTTCACGTTGTACCTAATTTAACGACAAAAACAAATCAACTAAAGGTGTGTTTAATGTAGATTTCAACACTTTTTTATTTAGATTGTCAAAACACATAATTACACCTGTAAAACTTTTTTTTTTCTGTGTACAAGTACACAGTTTGTATTCCACCTATTATAATTACGGTATTTTATTTCCCTTTATGAAATTTTATCACATTGGCTTATTATCCTAGAACAAGTATTTTAATTTCACGAACCTATATAAAATGAAAAAAACCAGTTTTTCTTACGATAGGTCAAGTTTATAATACCTACTCCACGGAGAAAAAAAAAATGAACTTATAAAAATGAATAGATACAATATTGCATATGTATGTATACCTATATCATATTCATAACCTAAGTCAACAGACAAGATGAATGTACAATTTTTTTTTTCTTCTTATTTTATTTTAATTTTTTGAATATAACAGTGAAGTGAAGAAGAAATGAAAGTATTCAGTTACACATGCAATGCAATAAAATTATATTTTATTTATTAATGTAAAGTTAGATGATATTACTCGTAAGTATGTACATACATTTCAACATGTGTGTATATTTATCTTAATAATAACGGAATTTAAATAAGACAAATAAAAATATAGACAAAAATCCCACACAGTATGTCTCAGTCTCAGGTAGATACACAAGTAGGTACATACATATGTAGGTACATCGATATAGGATATATCGCAAAATGTACATACATATGTGTAAACGTGGTAATTAAGGATGATACCCAGCGGCTAAAGGAGCGCTGAAACATCGCTGTTTCAGCGCTTCTTTTGATGCAGTAAGCGCTTCCTCTTTGTATCCTTCTTCATTTCTTTTTTATCATTGGATGTCCGCAGAAAGAAGCGCTTCTATTTGGCTCCCATAGAAGCGCTTCAGAAGCGCTTCAGATGGAAGCGTTTTAGAAGCACTTCACATTTGTATAAGCTTTTAAAGCTTTTATGGAATTTATATGATATTTTAAGTAAAGTGGTTTTTATTATTTTCGAAATCAATATTGATTTTTCAACTTATAATATAAGTTAATAAATTTTCAATCTTTAATTAATTTTTAATAGTTCATTTTTTTAACTTTATTAAAAATCATTACATATATATTTAAACTACTTTGTTAAATAGAAAAATTAATTACGAATTTATTATTTAATTTTGTTTTTTGTTTTTTTTATTTGTTTATTTTTTTAACCTTAATAAAAAAAATACTAAGTTATTTTAATGAACTAATCACTTCACACAAAAGAATGAGACTATTTCGTAATAGCTTAGCGTCTACGTAATAAAAAAATTCATATGTAATTGTGTATTTAGTGTACAAATTATAAGAGCTTCAAAAGAGCTCCTAAAAACTATGACGAAGAAGCGCTTCCAATGCGCTTCTTTTGGAAGCGCTTCAATTTTAGGCCGGTGGGTATAGCATCAAATTTAATACATTGAAAATATGTACCAGTTTTTATTCAACGGTACCAAATTTTATGAATTTAATGGAAAATTAGAAAAAATAAAAAATATCTTTAACGATGTTACACAAATTTTTCGTTTTAAATTTTTGGAGCAATTTTAACACTTTAACCTAAAAATACGTACGTCGAGCATTAATTTTTGTATAATTTAACGGAATTTCATACACAAAGAAACAATTTTCATTTAAAATATTGAAAATTTGAAAAATTGAATATTGAAAATAGAAGCGTCAAAAAATTTGAAAAAATTGCAATTATTATGTCTGATTTCACATAGAGAGCTTAAACCTGAGTTTGGGAAATTTTTCTGTTTCAAGATGTGCGTTTATAAAGTTTAAACTGCAGCTCAACGCAAGCATTAGAATTTTCAAACTGAGGTACACGGTCAAATTTCAACAACGAACTTTTTTTTAAAGCTTATTTCGGGTAATTTATTTTATCTTCGTATGCATTAGTCCTGTGAGTAAAATATGTGCAGTAAAGGGAAAAATCTAACGTCTTGTTGGAATAAAAAAATTCTATTTAATTATTTTTTGTTCCTTTGATTTTGTATATTTCATTTTAATGAGCCACATCGTAAACCATTTTTACACTAAATTTTGCAACGAAATACAGCACTGAACATATACATATGTATGTATCATATAAGCGCATTAGCTTTAACCAAAGAAGCCTAGGCCAAAATTTTAAATTTAATTCAAAAGATGAGTTTAACTTTTCAATGGTAAACCGAGCATTAATTTTATGAATAAAAAAAAAAATCAAGAAAAAAAAAGAAAGAAAATCTTGTTAGAGTTTTGGATGGTAAAAAAAATTCATAATGCAAATGCGAAATTAAAGTATTATTATTTTTATGAATGAAATATTTAAATGTTTGTAGATACTATGGTACACACACCACGGCACATCGTATATATAATATCGACAACACAAATTCACAGTGCTTAGCATGTGTATCACAACCCTGTAGATATAAATTTTTGAAATGGGAATTGTTAATTTTATACGGTTTCTGCTTAATTACATCTTTCTAATAAAAAATATGAATTAATGGTGGATTTATTTTATTTTTTTCACATTTTTTTTGATTTATTTTTTTCAATTATTTATTTGACTTTTTTTTTTTTTTTTTTTTTTTTTGCTACTGTCACTGAATATCATTTGAAAATTTTCACTTTCACATTTTATTTCAATGATTTAAATGAATTCATCAATGACAGTGATAGAAATTTCTTTTTTATACATTTTTTTAACAAAAAAAAAAAAAAAAAAACAAAAAAACAAAAAAAATATCTTTTTTAAAATACAAAAACAGTTATTAGTGAACTTTTCAATGGAACTGCTATAAAAGGAAATTCAATTATTAACATTCTTGAAAAATTTAAGTAATAAGTGCATTATTATAAATGTATGTATGTACATATGTTGGTATGTTTTCCTGTAGAAGAGTTGTGGCTATTAAAATTTGTTGCATTCTTGAAATTATTGTGGCATTTTTGTAATTTATTTTATTTTAATAAAGTTCATTATTTATTTTTCCAAATTTTCTTTGTTCTTGAAAAAGACAAATGATTAAAAATTTCATAAACATTTTCATATTATTTTTGGAGATTTTTGTTTTGTTAAAAATAGAAAATTTCATTTTGTCTATTTTACTCAATTTTATTATTATTATTATTATTTTTTTTTGTATTTAAACTTTTTTCTTTGAAATTCAATAATGTGAAAGTTAAAATATATTAATGCATATTGGACATTGATTATCACTTGTTATAATTTTAAAATTGTGTAAAATTTGTTTTGAAATTTCAAATAAAAACTATCACTTTTGATTGTCAACTTTCTAAATATAGAGACAATTTTCTGTTGAAAATGTGATAGCATATAAGCAGTTAGATACGCCAAAAAAAAAAAAAAATGTATCTTTTACACTTAAATTTTTTTCTTAAATCCATAAATTGAAAAAATATATTTTTTTCACTTTTTTTTTGATTTTTTTTTGATTTTTTGTTTTTGATTTTTGAAAAAAATAAATAACAGGGGATGGTAAATAATAACCCGTTTCGTTGTACGTGATTATTAGATTTTTGTTTTGTTTTACTACCAACGAATTGTGAACAAAATGTTTTAAGAAAATTGAAAAAAAAAAAGTTATTGCTTGAGGTAACTTTTTCAATATTGATTAAGAAAGTTATGGGTCCTTAGGCAAAAGGTCGATTAAGCAATTTTTGTGATATTTACAGAATATAGAGCTTTTCAAACCCTTATGGATTTATAACAATGAATAATTTTTAAAAATATTTTTTATTTGTAAAAATGTCCTTGTGGTAATTTTTATCAATTGACTTTTGATAAATCGAGCATCTAAAGTTTTGAAATTGCTTTAAGATTTAAATTAGCTAAAGAAATCCTATTTTCTGGGGCAAAATTAAAACTAAGTCAAGAAGATAATCGCATAGAAAATACTTTAAATTAATTTAGGAAGTAAGAAATATTTTTTTAAGTATATCCTTCATTCTAAAAGGAATAATTTAACTGTTTATAAAATCTATAAAATTTTCAGTATCTTTTTATTTTCTAGTATCATTTTAAAAAAAAATCAATTTTTTTTTTTCTTAATTGAAAATCACATAATCATTTCTTGTATTTTTATTGTCGTAATTCAAAATGATGTTGAAAATTTTTTTCGCCTTATTTTTCCTATTAAATTTGTTATGATATATCAAACTATACATACATATGTATTATGTACATATATTGTATATAAAATAGTATCTGATAGTAGAGAACTGCTAAGAAATAAAAAAAAAAATTAAAAAAAATTGCAAGAAACGGTTCATTATGTCACGAGGTTAAGAAAATTTCATGTTGTGTTTTATTTTTTTCTTCTTTTCTTTTATTTATTTTTCTTCAGTTTTAAGAAAAAGAAAAAAAAGAAATACTTTTGCCAGAAACTGATTATATTGGATCATCCACTGAAAGGTATATTCATATAACTTAACAAAAGATACAATGTTGTTTGAAAAAAGAAAAAAAAAAATTAGGTACAATAAAAAAATGTGGGAATTTGTTGATAGTTATAATATGACCCACCGCCTTATATTAATTTATTGCTACTTTTGTTTTTTTTTTTTTGTGTTTGTTTGTGTTTTATTTTTTTTTCTTCACAAAAAAACATATATGCATTTTGTGTATACAACAATTGAATTTTATTTGTGGGGGGTTTTGCTTAAGTTTTTGTTTTTGTTTTTTTTTTTTTTAAACTAGAAAAAAAATTGCATTTCTGGTGCATTTCATACACATACATCCTACAAAACATACAAATTATAAATAAATGTCTTATGATGCTTGCAAAATAATAAAATGAATTTGTTATTGCTAGTATGTATCTGTATCTGTATCTGTATATGGGTTTCTAACAGTATCTATAGATTTAGATTTTCTTTATTTTTTTTTTTTAGTATTACAATAACGAAAAATAATGAAATGAAGAAAAAATAAATAAAAAAAAAAAACATAACGAATATCTGAAGTAATAAATTAGCTTAACTATAGAAGACAGGTGAAATATGTGATACACTTCTAACAATTGTAATAAAAATATATGGTAAATAAGTCTAATGAAGTATAATATATAGGCGAACATATATTGTTT
Organism: Bombylius discolor; assembly: GCA_939192795.1. Taxonomy (NCBI): domain Eukaryota; kingdom Metazoa; phylum Arthropoda; class Insecta; order Diptera; family Bombyliidae; genus Bombylius; species Bombylius discolor. Next base: position 36,446,366 of record OW584241.1, on the reverse strand, counting down.
TTTTTTTTTCAGTATCTTTTTTTTTTATTTTTTAAGATGTAACTCATGACGCCAATATTTCATATCGGAATACGAATCAACAAGAGTTTTTTTTAAAAAAAAAAAAAGAATTGAATTCATCAGCAAAATTTAAGATTATGGAAGAGCTTGAAGAAAAATGTTGTGGTTTGTTTTGTATGTAAATTAGTTGTTGTTTTTGTTTTTTGTTTTTATTTTTTATTTTTTTTCACAACAAAATAAATAATAATAATCTTACATGGAACTATATTACAGTGAGTATTTTTTTTTTTTTAAATTGCACTCAAAGGAATTAGATTCAGATGAGCTTTTCTCTTTATATTACAAAAATTAAAAAAAAATTCTTGATGTAAAACATTGAATACTGTAAAAATTATTAAATGAACGGTAGGTTGATTAGTTGAGAAATAAGTTATATTGCGTAAATTGACTATGACTTCTTAAAATGAAAAAAAAAATATATTATATACAATCCCCATTTAAAACTGAACCTTTCGATTGTGGATGATTGGTTGGTGTATGATAGATAAAATATATATATATATTTTTTTTTTTTTTTTTTTTATGTAAAACGATTTCCTAATGTGAGAATTTTATTATGGAAATTATTAGGAAAATGTCTTTTTAAATTTAAAAAAAAAAACATTCATTCAATGAAATCAGTTTTGTTACAATAAAAATATGAAAAATGAAGAAGAAGAAGAAAGAAAGAATTCAGTTCAAAGTAATTTTTATGAAATTTTAGATATTCAGTTTTATAGATGATTTAAATAATTTTTTTCCACATTTTTGTTGTTTGCAAGGAATTACACCTTGATTTATATAATATAAGTAATTAAATATTGATAAATACATGTTGTTCACTTAATCAACAACTATAAAAAGAAATAATACACCTAATTAAAGAATTATTACATTTTAATTTTGTTTTGTCGGTTTCATGACATTCTATTACATTTACACATATATGATGTATGTACCACATTTACAGTCGGTACACATACTATATCTAGCTTAAAGCGTATGTGAATCTGTCTATTGTTTTTCAATGGTATTTTTTTAAATTTTTTAATTACCACCAAGCACCAGCTAAAAAATAAAAATAATTATATTTGAAAAATAAGAAATTTTAAATTCCATTTGATGGATTTTTTTTTTCTTTTTTTTGAAATTTATTTAAAGCACATATGTGCAAAAAAAAAAATTACATATTTTCACATGTGTTTGAAAAAAATCTCAAAGTTAAATTTGTGGAAGCAACCATATACCTAACTATGTTGAATTATTTATGGGTGATAAAACTTTAATTTTCTCTTACCCAGAATACATTTTCTTTAGTTTTTTTTTTTCTTGAAAATTTTTTTTTTGCATTTTTAATGAAATTATTTTTGAATAAATTTTTTTTTAGATGAAAATTCATAATTAGAAGGCTAGTATATATAATTTATTTTTTATTCATATTTAATTATATATGTTAATAATTTTATAATAATTCGTTTTTGTCTTGAATATAATTAATGTAATTGATTTTTAAATCCTGTGGAAATCATAGATTGTGTAATAACTTACTGAGAAGATGAGGTTTTTTTTTTAACTTTAAATTAAAATTAGATTTAAACTGTGTTAATTCATTTTTTTTAAATTAATTACTAATATTTTTTCTCCATGCTGAGTATCACAAAGATATTAATAAGAAAAATATAAGCAGTTCATGATTTTCTTAACAAAAAGATGGAAAAAATAGACGATAGAATTCTTAGTCATAGTGAGTTCATATGACCACGGATCAAGTGTTCTATTCTTGTAATTTTATATAGAAGCTCAAATTTTTCTATGCTTCATCCAAAAACTTGAAGGCTCTGCTTATCAATAGATATTTTTTATCAATCAAATTTTGTTTCGTATTACAAAAACATTTTTCAAACAATATTTTATAAAAATATCAAGGTACTGATTTTATGATGACACAGATACTTTTCTTTTATAGAACAGATAGCGTTTTCAAGTTTATTATCAATAACAATTTGTACTTTTCATCCTAATTCAAAATCAATATTCTATTTAAATCATATGGACATTAATTTCCAATCTGATTCATTATTAACATACATACATATATATTTTCACATATGATACAGCTATAACTTGATCATATGACATTGATCAACTTAAAATTATATGCATTGAATTAATTTAAATAATTCTTTTTTTTTTCTTTTGTAAAAGTAAGCAAAAACAATCTAGGGCAACACAAACTAGGTAATTATATAATTAACAAAAAAAAAACAAAAAAAAATATTATGAAATTTAAATTTCTTAATTTTACAAAATGTCAACGTTTGTTGCTTAATTTTACTCAAAATTTTGCACATATGTAAATTTATTGCTTAATTAAAAATTTATTTGGAATAATTTGATTTTTTTTTTGTTTCAAAATAATGATCAGGTAGATCTTTTAAGATAAATTTTTTCGCATGTGTAGGAAATCCTTCTTCATAGTGTTTTTTTAAAAAAAAAAAAAAAATCAAAAAGAGAAAAAGTACAAAATTTCAGGAAAAAATTGGTATCTCGAAAATTATAATAAAATTTTAAAATCTGAAATTCTCAACTTACTGTTAATTTCAATATTTTCATTTAGAATTTCGTAAAAAAAAAAATTTATAATTTTTAATGGTTTTTATGAAAAGTAATTTTCATTTATATTCATTAAATCTAAAATGAAAAAGTATTTGAAGAGTAATAGATAAATGAACATATGTGATTTATATTAACTAGAATCGTAGTCAGATACATTTTTAAGTTTTTTTATACAAAAAAGTTAAAAAACAAAAAAAATTATAAATTTCTAATTAAGTACATTTTTAAATTATTAATGATAATTTTTCTATTAAATTTAATTTTTAAAATACCTTTAGTTGTATTAAAATAAAATAGAATCCATAAAATATGTAAAAATCCAATAATATTATCCATTGTTTTGATTTTATTATTTAAAAAATAAAATGCTATGTAAAATTACTGTTATCCATTTGAAAAGACTTTTATGTTTAATTTGATTTTTACACCAACAAAAAAAATTTTTAATTAAAATTTTTCAATTATTTGAGCATTTTGTAAAAAAAAAAAAATTAAAAATTACAAATAAAATTTTTAATAAACTGATTTTAAACACTTTTACAAAAAAATTTTTTTTTTTTTTAAATTTTTAAAATTCACTTTAACGAAATATTATGCTCGCGATATGTAATATGTTTTTTTTTTTTTTTAAATATTTTGTTTCGTTTAATTTCCAATTACTTTTTATCAAATTTTTCTTTGTTGTTTTACTTAAATATGTACTTTTTTTTTTGTTTTATTTTTATTTCCTCAGATTAAATGAAATTAAAAATTGTAAGAAACGAAAAACAAAAAAAAAACCATCATAAAAACAAAAGAAATACTCTCACTAGCCAATTTTATGGTATGATGAATTCAGTAATAATAAAATTGCATGTATTTCAAAAATTAAAAAAAAAAAAAAAAACAAAAATTGCTCAAGTAAAATTAATAATAAGACACACAAAAAAAAAAATAAAAAATAGAAAATATATCTGGGAAGAAAAAAAAGACAGATTTAAAAGTACGCTTAAAAAAGCTTAACAAAATTTATATTTTTCAACTTATTAAAGGCGTCCAACACGGTCAACGAATTATAATCGACTGTGTAACTGTAACCGCTGTTAGTTTCAAATATTTTCCATCATCCATTATTATCATGCACATTTTTTTTTTTTTATCTTTCTTCTGTTTCTTCATTTTGCTATACTATCTTGTTATTATTACAACTCTTTTCTATATATAAAGGTAACTACTGTTTGAAAAATTATAGTATCTATCATTATTGTTTTTTTTTAAGATTCATAAGAAAGTTACTTGGGAAGTCTTAAGATATTTCTTTGAATTCACGTGGAAAATCTGCTAGAAATTTTCAGTTAATGTATGTGTATCTATATGAATGTATTTGTGTTGAATTGAAGAAGAAAGATAGTCTAGCATAATTATAATTAAATAATTATCAGTACAGAAATTTTTTTTCAAAAAAGCTCTAAACAGAGGTATTTTATTTTGCAAAAATACGCAAAATTATTTTGAATTTTGGATAACAAAAGGATCATAAAATAATTTACCTGTTTTAACAAACAAACAAAAAAAAAAATTAATTTGTTTACAAATTTTTGAATAATTGTGAAACAAATTGTTTTTTTTTTTTTTTTCTTTCTCAAGTTTTACACATATCTTCTTGTTTTAGATACTTTTCAAATATGGAGCACAAAAATGTTGATTGCGAAAAAACAGTACAAATATAAATTCTACTCTATAAAAAATTGTTTTTTTTTTTCCCATTCTGGATTATGATTTATTCAGACTTGCACGTTTTAATTCCGGTCTAAGCTAACTGGTTAGATTACAAAGTACATACAACAAGAATATAAGAAACGGTATCTTTTCTCTCTTTTTTTTTTTTTTTTTTTTGCAATTTTCTATCGTCATCAATATTTTCCTTATTTTATTTGTTTATTTATTAACTCTTTTTTTCTTTTTCTTTTTTTTTTTTTTCATCATCTTTTATTTCTTGAGATTTTTCTGTTGACCATGTAAAAATTACCAAAGATTGTTAAACTGGTAAACATAAAAAGATACATGTTTATACAATCTTACAAGATTTTTATCGTTAGTGTTAAGTATGAATTATAATATGTAGATATACATACTATATAATGCATGTATAGATTGAATTGCATATACTTTTGATTTCAGAGGTCATCGTAATTAGAAGATCTTGATCTTAAAAGTAAACAAGAAAAGATACAAAAAATTCAAACAAGAATAATAAATAAAATATAACATGTTTTCATAATATACACTTATTAGGGCGAAAATAAAATCGAATTATAGAATTGTTTATGTAATAAAAATGTTTCATGGTAAGAAAATTAGTAAAATGAATAAAAAAAAAGCGTCAAAAAAAAAAAAAAAAAAAAAAACCACAAAAGGAAAATTTCAAATAAACTGTAAACAACTATGTCTTCCGTATCTTTTTCTTCTTTTTTCTAAAATTTGTGTTACATTTTAGATTGTTTTAAGGCTATGATCAGACGATGCGAATTTTAGATTTCTCATAAAATTCATTTTAAAATTATGAAATCGATGCATTGATTTAGTAACAGTGAATATGATATGTGAAAGTTTTCTCTATCGGAAATTTTACTACAAGTTTACATTTTTTAAATACTTTGTCAGCGAAAAATTCGTGTGAGAGGGTAAAAAAGGAGAACAAATGAAGGAAAATTCAAATTTGAATAAGAAGTTGAATGTTGGGAAAAAAATTTGAAAATTTTCATCATAAGATTTTTTAGAAAACTAAAAAAAAAATATTTAAGAATGATTTCCCACACTATACAGAGAAAGATTTTGGAGATATTCATAATGCCACAGTCACATGAGAAATATGTATGTAATTTCTCCTAAACATTAGAAAAGTTTTAGAAGGATCTAAGAAGCTGTAGTTTTCAAGATATTGTAAAGATTTATCTTATAAACCATATAACAGGAAAAAAAAGATATATCTTTAAAAGTAACTCTATTATTTAGCTGTAGCTTAAACGTAAAATTAAATAAGACAGGTATTATTAAAATATTTTTACTTGATTGTAGCTTTATATTCAATAATATGTATAATAATCGAAAATAATAATTAATAGTTTTTTTATGAAAATCAATAAAATAACACAAAATTGCAGTTTCAACCGAAAAAACTGAATTGTTTTTTTTTTTCTAAATTAAAACTAGATCACATAAATATTTTTTTTTTAACATACTAAAATTAATAAAAATAAAAAAAAAATACATAATAAAGAGAAAAATAATCCCACGCTATTTTATGAAACATGTAAAATCTTGTATAATGAAATATTACCGTATTATTACAAATTTTTTGTTATCTACATCTTTTTTTTTTTATTACTTATCAAAATATCTGCAATTTTAAGCAACATTTTTTATTTTTTTTTTTTCATTATAATAAATCAAAAATTGTAGGTAATATTATTTTTTAGTTGACCCTAACGGATAGTTAATTTCACATGAAAATGACATACATATATGCTTAATATAGGTATAAGTTTAATCGTACATTTATGAACTAATTTTAAAAAAATAACATAAATAAAATTCTCAATGTTCATCTTAGAAGAAAACCAAAAAACAAACAAACAAAAAAAAAAATGTTGACGAAATCATATATGTAAAGTGGTATATGCAAAAGAAATGGCTAAAAAGAAAGCAATTATTACAACAAAAACAAAAAAATTCAAATAAGAAGATCACACTGTTATGATTATGCAATTAAATTTTTTTTTTTTTTTAAATATTTTTATATGCTGGAAATGTGTTTTTTGTTTTTTTTTTTTCATACAAGCAAATGTATCTGAAAATTTTTGTAAATTTTTTCCACGAAAAATTACAAGAAAATATCTTTTTACCAAATTATAACAGTTAGAAGAAAAAATAAAAAGATTCAAATGAACTCTTTTACAGATTTCAGGTCATCTTCTTAGATACTTACAATTTTTTTTCTACTTTAAGATAAAAAAAAAAATTATCTAAGAAAAGAAGGAAAGAAAAAATAGCATATTTAAGGAAAATTTAATTGTTGGTAAAATACAAAAAAAAAAAAAATACATACAAAAATTCATTTAAAATAAACTTTATGACTCTTTTGTACTGGCAATAAAAAAAAAAAATAAACTGTTAACTGTTTAATTGAAATTGCAGTATTGTATACAATTTAATAAGCTACGAACAAACATATCTTTTAAAATTTCTTCTGTATTATTTTTTTTTCTTTTTAAAAAGATACTTTTTGAATAAGATGAAGATAATAAATTAATTTCAGTAGCATAAATACATTTTTGACAACATTATGTGAATTTAAAAAAATAATTAAAAGGTAATAAACACATATATATGATTAAATAAGATTTAAATACATAATAGGTAAATTAAGAAAATTAATGTAATAAATAATAAAAAAAAAAAATGTTTTTAATTGAAAATTTTACGTAAAATATAAGAAAAACTTTTAAACTTTTTACTATGCGGAGCTTATTGTGTAACACAATAGTAATATGTGAGATATGAATGTATATATGAACATGCTTTTACATACTATCTATATGTACAAATTTATTTAAGAAAATAATAATTTCTTTCTATTCAAAAAGATATTTAATGATACAACAGTTATTTCGTTAAACAAGAAATTAAGAGTAATTATTATAAACGGTATTTTTCTTAATAGCTTAATTGAAATCTTTCCAGGGTGTACCTTGAAAAATTCAAAAAAATTTAGATATACATACATTTATTTCGTTTTTTTTTTTGAAGGATAAGGGGCATACACATGTTTTGTACATACACGAATCTCAACAATCCTTAGAATGCAAGCTTGTTGATTGTAATTAATTTTTAGGGAATCTTTATTCAATATGTCTTTTGTAATAGTTTTCCACTATAAAAAATATCCTTTTAAAAACCACGTAATTATTGCAAAACGATATGTTTTATAAAAAGTAAAAAGATGTTTTCATACCCTGGAAGTTAAGAGACGACTTCTAGTGGCCACTCAGTTTCATTGTGGTAAATCGACGAGAATCGAAATAGAGGCACCTATGAAATACTTTAGATATTCTAAGAAATTTATTTATTAAATTAAAAAATCTAATTTTATAAAACTGTTTAAAATCAATAATTTAATTTACGGTTTAATTTTACAGGTAACATCAAAACATAAATATTGCTAGATGAATTGTTGTTTACCTACACTGTAACTGCTGAAGTCTGAAGAATATCAATTGGAATTTGTTGACAACTTATGAAGTGTACGCTCAACAAGGTAAGATAAGAAAATTGTTTTATTGTTTGTACACACCTGTAAACATGTTTATAAACATTTAAAAATATTCTCTTATTCAAATTTAAAAAATTTTATTTTACCTGAATATTTTTCCAAATACCAAAATAACGTAAATTTATATTTGGTTCCTGTCGTTGTATTGAGTTATCTTTTTTAAAAAAATTTACAAAAACCTTTTTCGTTCAAAATAAATGGAAAAAAGCGTTGATATTTGTACGGTTTTCATCTTAACTAAAATGAAAATTTAACTATCTTCATCAACCACATGTTTATATACTCCACCATGGGGCAAATTATTATGATAATCATTGCCAGCTGAAAAACCATAAAATCCGTAACCTCTTAAACCAAAAAATAATGGTTCAAAACAATTTCTGTTGTATTTTTTTGAAATTAATAAATTTTTTAAATTTTCATAATTTATTTTCAATAAATTTTTATTCGTAATGAAATTTTTATTTTTAATTTTTTTCGGTGTGTTGATTGAGCCTGTATGATCCAAAGGTGTTTGAAGAGTAGATGATTGTAATGCTAATAAATTTTGATGAAATTTTTGTTCTAAATGTTGTTTCAGATTAATTAAATTATTCTTGAAAATATTTAATATTCCTGTTGATGAATTAATTAGAGAAAAATAACACACCTGAAAAAAAAAAATGTTGAAAATAATTGTGTAAATAAGTTTTGGGAAAATAAAAAAAACAAGGTTTATTTATGAAAGAAAATCGATTAAAATTTGATTTTTTTATTCAAAAAAATTTGTTTAATTTTTAGAGAAAATTTCTAGAGTGTTTTAAAATAATGAGGCGCTATTATTTTGTAATTTAAAATTTTTGTATTCCAAGATTGAAGTAGAAAATAATTTTTCTTGAAGAAGTTTTAAGAATGACTTTGGTCATATTTGGTTCCCAAATAACTCCCAGAAATTTCGACAAAACTTTACTTAAATAATTTTTAAAATTTCACAAATTAAAAAACAGAAACACTTGTGAATTATAAACAGATACTTCACACATTAATTTTTTTAAATTTATGTCACTTGATTTTCTTTACAATGAACTCTTCAACAATAATCCTTTAAAAACTTACAACAACAACGAAAAAATTATACTTCATCTCATTCGAATTGAAATTAAATTTTCTTTGAATGAACCTGGAAAAAGACATGATCTAACTGAAAGTGAGAAATTGAATGTTGGACTTTTATAAAATTTTTCAAAAAAAAAAACAAAAAAAAAAAAATACTTTTTCACGCTTTGTGATCGCCTTTTATTATTCCTATAAAATAATTTAAAAGCATTATTGTGTTAGATTACACTTTCATTTCACATTTTATCATCTAAACAAAACAATACGAATTACAGGTTAAAAGTATCTATCTATTCATAAACCAGCATTTTTAAATAAACAAAATGTCATTAATGTGAATTATTTATTTTTATTATTTTTTCCGATAATGGCAAAGTGCTGTGAAAATATAAAATAAAAAAAAAAAAATTTCAAAATATATGATAATCAATTTTAAAAAATCATAAAACACTCATCGTACATATATTACCCCGTTTTTTTTTTATTTATTTTTTTTTTTTTAGAAAAATATTAGTCATATTTATTATTTAATCTTATCATCGATTATTTAATACGTAGATAAAAAATCTTTGTAAAGGTTGATACAATTTGTGGCATTTCTTTCATTTCATCCATTGAATTATCACCAGGTACATTTGATTGATATTCATATGCAACTTTACGGCAAACTCCAGTTAATAAGCGAAATAATTCAATTTCTCTATTTCCAGATTGTAAAAATTTTTCAATTTCTGCACATAAACTTTGAATAAACCAGGAACCATTAACAGGATTACGCCATGAAAAATTTCCTTTAAAAAAAAAAAAAATTACTTTTAACTGAGTACAATTCATGAATATTATTTTTTTTTTTTTTTTTTGTAATTTGTTTATACCTTCATAAGTTGAATACATAACCAAAAGATCAGCAGTACTTGGTATTGCAAAAGTTGCTAACCTTTGAGGTCCAGCATCTGGCATATCCAGACCGCGTGACATTGTTGTAAATTCTCTATATTGTACACCTGGATCAAATTTTTCACCACGACATGCCTAAAAAAAAACAATTATTTTGAAAATTTTTTATAAAAAAGAAAAATGTAAAATGATTACTTGAATAAAAAATATTTTCGGTTTATTTATAAGTGAACGACAATTGTTTCCAAGAAAAGGAGTCCATAATCTTTCTACAGGATATGACATATCTTTAGCGTATACTTTCCCAGATTCACCATGAGATAGTATCGTAACACAAAAACAATCAAAATCCGAATAATCTTGTCTTGATGCTTCAATTACAAGGTAAATTTTCAAAAAAAAAACAAAAACAAAAAAAAGAATTAATCATTTTTGGTAAATTGACCTTTCATACTCACCTTCTTCAAGAATTTCCGTTAATTCAGCAAAAGTTAAATCATCATGTTTCACAACATAAAAGCCTAATGCTCTTAAAGATTTTATTAAACGATTTTTATCTTTATCCGTTCCTTTTCGTGGTGATTCACCTCTAATATTTTCATGATTAAAAATTAAAGCGAATCCAGTATGTGCACAATTATTTCGATAATTAGCACTTTCAGCTGGTATTGAAATTTTTGGATATGATATCGGATTTGTTGGTCCATCGACATCATCGGGTGCATGATCATCAGTATCACTTTCATCCGATGAATCCTTTTTGTGTGGTTTTTTCTTTTTTTTAAATAAATGTATATCAACTTCATCCATTTTTTTTTTTGGTGCACTTTAAAATTACAATAACGAACCTTTGAATACTAAATGGAAAAAATGTTTTCAATCGAAAAATTTAAATCGAAATTTGTTTTCTTTATCATAATCTACCTTATCTACAATTGATAGGTGTTATCAATTGATAAGAATTTAAAAAATAAAAAAAAGAGCTTTTAAAAAAAGTATGAAAAAAGATAATGAGTCTTTAAAATTTGTTATTGACCTTCAACAACAAATTGCAAATACGTATTTGTTATAAAAGTTGCGGAGAATGGAAGTGGGGGTGGAGTGGATATAATGAGACGCTTCAGAGAAAAAAAGAATCTGAAAATAAACAATAAGAGGAACATTAACACAGACAATTTAATTTAAATTAAAAAAACGGTGTGGGTTTCAAGAATTCGAAAAAATTGTTTATAACATTTTTTTTTTCAATCAGATTTCTAGGTACTTTAGTACTAATGCACTCTTAATCAAATTTTGTATTTTTTTTACAAAACTCTGTTTTAATTAATTTTGTTTTCACGGGAAAATTTTCCATTTAGTTTAGATTATTTGTAAATTTTCGGCTACAAGTAAAAAATACAAGTGAAATATGATTACAGTGAATTGTATAAATTTTACGTACATGTAGTAACTGAAAAACAAGAAAAACGAAATTCGATTCGGCCGGGAATCGAACCACGAAACCTTTACCTTGCCGAGGTAATGCTCTTAAACTTTTGAACTACCGAATGCCATGTCGCTTGCTGTTCTCAGTTACAGAAATACTTACCTTTAGTATTATACTAAAAAAAGTGCAAGTATTTCAAATATGTACTTTAAATAAAAAAAAGGGATAAACAAGTTTCCGAGAGAAACAACTAATTCCATTAAAAATAGCCATTGGTGTTGTTGAACAATTCTTAGTGGTCATCGAATTTTTCAATTCATAAAATTTAAAATGAAAATCAAAAAAAAAAAAAAAATCAGATGTTAAAATATTTTTAACGCGACTGTATTTTGTAAAAATTCTAACAGGAAACAGTAAAATCGATTTTATTACAAAGGAAAGTGAAAGAGACAGAGAGGAGAAAAAAAACACAAAATAAAAATATTACAAGAGGGTAAATTAGGGCTGAAATTTGTCAGTTAAAAAACAATTTCCTTAAAATTCAACTATCAAGCTAATAATGGAAATAAGGAAAAGGAAATTGTATCAATATTATTAAGCGTCAAAAAAGTATGATAGGAATCTTTATTTTTCCCTTTTTTTTTTTTCAAAAATAACATTAAAATGATTCGATGAGACTTCCGAAAATAAAGAAGTTATTTTTTGTTTTTCATAAAAGGAAAAATTTTGTGCATTTTAACTTTTCAACTTTTCTAAAGCTAAATTCTTAAGAACCTTATCATAAAAAGACAATTAAATTTTAAAAATTCTGACTTTTGTGATCATGAGTTGAAATTTGGTTTATGTAAAAAAACAAACATTATTAAGATTTTTTTTATTGTGTCAATTGTTAGCGTGGGAGTAACTAAGTATATCTGTTTATGGCTATATGAGAAAGTTTCATTTCCTGAAATTGACAGTACAACTTTTATGGAAGCTTCACCCAAGAGTTTCATAATCTTTAATACCTAAAATTTTATCATACTGATATTTTTTTAAATTTTATGTTAAACACAAATTTTCATTTTTATTTGCACACACACACACACACAAATACACACAAACATGACAACACTATGAAGGTTGAGAAACTGATTAGTAAAGGTATACTGTGAAATAATATAAAATTTGTTTTTTTTCTTTTTTTGAAAATATGAAAAAAAAAAATATATATATTACGGATTATTTTATTGAAAAAAAAAATATCTAAGTGATTAAAAAGTTTTGTATTTAAAACAATACAAAATTTTCTTATAAGAATTAGAAAACAGATATCATGTCATGTTAAGAAAATCCGATTTTATTTATTTTAATTTTGTTTTTTTTTTTAAATTTTTCATTATGATTTCACTTTTAGTACTTTTAATTGATGTCATGTAATATAGGTAAAAAGTTCATAATATCTTTAAACCTTAATCCCCTAATGAATTTTTAATAATAATCAAAAGAAGGATGTAAGATGTTGATTATATTCTCGTATTTGATTAAGTTACACATTATAATTTTGATGATTTTTGTTGTATTAAAATAATCATAATACAAATTTATACAAATTATAATTAGAATATATACATATACGAGTATATACGAATAGGTATTATCTTGCTATGTTATTTTAATTGAAAAATTTTAATTGAAGTTAATCAAAATATCTTGTAAATGTTAAAGATTAGAAAAGGTGTGAAAAAAGAGAAAAACAAAAAAAAAAAAACATAACAAAATAAATAATAAGATTCGTGAGGTAATCTAGTGATATTGAAGTCATTAAGAAAATTTTTAAACGTGATTAGAATTACAAATTGTTTACAGGTATTCTATTACCTATTATTATTATATTATATACAAAAGGTAAATGTATATAGAAACAGAAAATATGTTTTACGAAAGGTAAATTCTTTAAAATATTTTTCTTCATCAAACGAATTGTATTGTAGCGATACAATTGACTTGTTGTAGTCTATTATCTTTATGAAAGGATTTAGATTGGGAACAAATATGTTTGAATGTGAAAATTTAGAATCTCTGAAATTATCTATTGATTTTTATGTGTAACAAAAGAAAATGACAAGGTTTAATGAGAACTGTATATAGATAGTACCATGATGAAGAAATAGAAGCTAATGTAATTCAGATATATTGAGTATAAGATTGTTATTTTTCTTTTTTGATAATTTATTTTTTGTTCTGATTAGATTCGTTCTAAATTTGTTCCAAGTTTTTTTTTTATCTCCAAGTTCCAAGTTTAAAAAACAAATTTTATGTTTTATGTTTTTCATTTTTCGTTGTAATTTAATCTTTTAAATTTAAAAATTTAACTTCTATGTACTCATAGAAGAAAGAATCTTTTTAACGAAACTCAGGTACATACTTAAAGATCACCTGAATTTTTAAAAAAAATTTTTTTTCATTTTTGCAACAACATAAAATTTAATGTTATTTTGTTTAAAAAAATAATAAAAAAAACACTAAAAAATGAAAAATTTCTAATACTTTTATAATACATTTTTTCTTGAATATTACTTATGTATTTTTAAACGTGAAAAGTCCTCATATGTGCATATATGTAAATATATACATATGTGTTTAACCCATTAAGAAAAAAAATTTTTTTTTGCAAGATTGTATTTTATATCTACACAACATAAATGTAACAAATATTTTAAATGCAAAAAAAAAAAAAACACACGAAAATATGTAACATATTTAAATTAAATGAATTTTCATAATACTTTGTACACATGTGTGTAATATGTTTTTGTTGTTCTTTTCATTTTTTTCTTCTGGCAAAATTTTTAAGTATGTATATCATTTGATGACTGAAAAATTTACACCTATATATATTCCTTGAAAAAAAAGGATTTTAATTTAGTTTGTGTACAACTCGTACTTTAGTCGAAATAACTGTAAAATGTTGAAAAATTATTCTGTTCTTAAATTTTGTTACAATTTAATTTTATTTATATGCTTGCCATAGTTTTAAGAAGCTGCTTATATATTTTTTTCTTCTTATGTATTCTTTTTTATTTTTTTTTTTATTTTTGTGAAATTATGTTGAGAACAAGGTACATATATGATATTTGTTGAATATCTGTAAAAATATATTATAAGATAGTTGATATGCGGAAGATAAAAGTTGCAGTGGTAAAAACAAGAAAATTGACAAAGTTAAAGTGTTTTTCTTTTTCTAGGATATCATTTTTTTTTATATTGTGGATTTGAATAAGTGAAATGGTATTCACATTAAAACACATATGTATGTTGAAAATATGGTATTTTTTCTGCAATGCAGATACTTTTACAGAAAATAAATACTTCTTTACCAAAATTAAAATTAAAGAAAAAAATCTAAATCAAAAAAATTATGTTCTTTCTTTGAGTTTTGTATGCGGTTTACTCAAATATGTACTGAATATAAAGGTGCAAAAAAAAAAAAAAAATGGCACACATACGTTACATTAAATAGAATCAAATCAAAAAAAAAAAAAAAAACGAAGTTTATTTATTGTACGCAAATTTTGTAAAAGAATATTTTTTTTTGAAAGGATACAATTCATCATGCTTTTTTTTATAACAGAAAAATGTCACCAATATTTTTATAAAAATTTTAGGGATGATTTCACAGGTTGAAAGTAGGACTTTATTCTCGCTAGAGCAGGGCAGAGGTCGAATGTAGTGTCTGCATGACTAGCTTGAGGTGAGACCCAGTCTGTGAACATGTACGCCCACTAAACAGTATCCAGTTAATGCATACACCACGGAAACTAGTTTAAAAGTTGACGTTTGACACAATTGATAGATTGAAAATAGATTTAATCTCTGAGGAATATATTTTAAATAGAATGTCCATAAATCTCTCTTACGAGATTTCTTAGTTCTATTTCGAATTCAGTCCAAATATAGTGACGACCATTAAAAAATCATTGCCAAAATATCGATGTTGAACTCTGAATAAGGCCAACAATACATCTTGTAGATAGTCAATAATATTTATTCAGCTTTTTCTTATCTCTTCCACATGATTTCTAGGACTTACACGCGTTATCATGCATTATTACAAAATAATACGAATAATCGATAACTATGTATTTTTCTTTAAAAGTACTTTAAAACTAAACATATTGCTTCATTCATTTTCAATATATATATATATTTTTTTTTACAAAATTTATCTTCGAAAAGATATTGTAATATTGTTACCATGTAAAAAGATAAAAGAAAATATGTAAATTAAAGGTTATCCGAAATTTTCATTTAAATTTAAATTTTCTTAAAAAAAAAAATAAAATAATTTTGTGTTTATGGACCCATTTGGATTTTCTTAAATAGAAATTTATTTCTTTGAATATCCAAGAAAATTGAAATTAAAAACAATAAATTGAATTTTTTCCAAAAAAAAAAAAAAAATATATATATTCGTACAATAAAATAAAGTTAACAAAGAGAAATAAATTAAGTAAGATCAAAGTATTTCATTTTATAGTATCCTCCTTTAAATTTGAAGCTTTAAAACTTTAAATGAATTTTATAGAAATCCTCGTACATTTTTTTTTTAAATTTATTACTTTGATGGAATATGTCTCAGGTTTTTTCTTTTTTCAACAAAATAAAAGTTAATTGGTCATTGATTAATTTCAAAAAAAAAAAAAGAAGTTTTTATTCTTTCAAAAGTTAAAAAAATTCATGTAATTACTTTTTTCTTTTAAAATTGTGGTAATGTAATTTCCTATAAAACCAAAACATTTCCTTGATATTAATTTTATTTCAGGAGGATTATAAAAAATAAAAGCTATTCATAAAGTCCATTATCTTCAAAACCAAAAAAAAAAAAAACAAAAAAAAAAAACATATTATATAGATTACTTTTGTTTTAATAATGGCCATGAATTTAAATTCATAGTCTGTCCTTAAAAAATAGAATTTAATTGTGAAATAAAAATTTTAATGTCCTATTAAAGGTTTTTTTTTTTTTTTCTAAATAAAAATAATAATAAATACTTTAATTATACTTTCACACTGGTACTATACTTTGTATAATGATGGATAAAATCGCTAGAGAGTATAATTTCATTATGACCAAAAGAATATAGCAGTGAATTTTTTTTTTTATTGATCGTTACAGGTTCCTTTCTAATTTCTTTTTTTTTTTTTAATGAGGAAATAATCAAAATTTTTCCTGTGCTTGAATTTTTTTATTTCTTTTCAAAAATTGTTTAAAAACAATAAATAACATAGGTAGACCTTATAACATGCTCAAAATGTCCAAAAATGCTAGTAGTCGTGCGAAGAAATGATTAGACACATTTTAAAATTTCAAGAAATTTTAGTATTTCGTTTTTTACGATGCTCCTATGACATTGACTTTTCAAAGGACTTAGATCTTATACGAAGCTTCTTTTATTCAAATTTTTTCTAAGAATTTTTGGATGGTTTTTCTCCATTTAATATTCATTTAATAATAGCATATCTTAAAGCAACAAAATACCAACATAAAAAAAAAAACGACTAGCAATAAAAAGAATTGCAATAACAACTTTATGAAACCCGGGTAACCATTGACACAAAATTCATCCTTTTTTCTGATGTCATTTCAAATGAACTCCGTTTCATTGTCATTTTTCAATTAATTATTTCAAATTCACTTTTTTTTTTCTTCAAATAATAACACTTCTTCAAAATATTATATTATTTTGGTTTCCCGTTTCCTCCACAGCACACAAAAAAAAAAAACAACAAATTATTTTTATTTTAGATTTGTATCCCATAGATAAGAAAAGATAACAACAATAACAAGGAAAAAAAAAATAAAATGAAAAAATTTCATTTAATTTATACGCCATCTCATAAGAAAGATTTTTTTTTTTCAATTTTAATTTTTTATTTAAAATATGTACAACAACAATGTACTTTATACGAGAATATCATGGACCATTAATTTAGTCGGTCACTACATTGTGACTTTTATTTTCAAATATATATATATATTTTTTAAATTTCAGGATTATAAAGGCAATTTAAAAGATTTGTAGCGACAGATTTGTTTTTCATGGTTATGTCATTTATCACTTATATTCTAATTGTAACAAAAACAATGAAATGTAGAGAAGAAGAAGAAGAATAAAATTCATTTTAATCTATAGGAAAAGCACACTTTTATACGGAATAAATGAATGATTTTGTACTTTGATGTTCAGTGTAGAATAAAAATTATGACACAGAGAATTATGATAGAAAAAAAAAGATTATATAAAAATTAGATGTAATAAAAAGTATCATGAATAAAAGAGAAAAAATCAAATCATTTTTCTTTTTCTATTCATTTTAAATTGGACTTCAATGAATAAGAGAAAAGATATATATTGTAGGATGTTTGAGTATTCTTCATCAATGATTAAGTGGTAACTGAGAATAGCAAGTGACATGGCATTCAGTAGCTCAATGGTTTAAGAGCATTACCCCGGCAAGATAAAGGTTCCGTGGCTCGATTCCCGGCCGAATCGAATGTCGTTTTTCTTGTTTTTCAGTTACTACAATATGTAGTTTGTTTTTGACAGATTTATAAAATTATCGTATGTAGAAATTGTTAGTATTGAAATTGATCATTTGAAAAAAAAAAATCCGTGTTAATTTTAAATTTAGTTAGGGACATGCAAGAAGGACATAAAAGGCCTTTAAATATTTTTTACCGAAAATATGGAAAAAATTTATTAAGCACGTAACAAAAAGCCTTTTAAATGAAGTTAAAAGATATTCTGAAATTTTCTTTAGTTTTTGTACATCCGCACATCGCAAAAGAGTTTTATTATAATCAATCCAGTGTGTGTTTGTATGAACGTACATATATCTATTTTGGATTTAATATGTTACACATTTCGAATTCACACATAAATTTTTAACATTATTTTAGAATGGTACTTTTGAATAAAGTATGTAAGTGCAAAATTAAAGCAAATTTTTTTTTTTTAAATTTTAAAGCGAATTCAATTTATTTTTATTTTTTTTTTAAAAATAGATTTTTTTTTGTTTATTTATTTTTTTTTTTAATTTTAAGCATTTATTTTAACATTAACAACATTTTTTTTTTCTTTGTGTGTATCTTTTTGATTGTGAAAAAATTTAATAATGATTTTGCATCGTTTTGTTTTTTTTTTAAATCAAATGAAAAGTTTGCATAAATTTTTCTGTTTTTTCTTTTATGTTTTGTTTTTTATTTGATTTTATTTTTTTTATAAAAAATTTAAAAAAATCGTTAAAGCTGAACTCTTTTTAATTCTTTTTTTTAAATTGTAATTGTGATTACATCACAAGGGATGGGTGGTTTCAATAATTATAACAAATGCAAGAAATACGTAATTTCAAAAGCTTTACATTAAAAAAAAATATTTTTTATTTGTGTTTTTTTTTTCTTGTGAGAAAACATGATACAAAATGTGTTTAATAAGTATTTTATTAAAAAGTAAATTACTACATTTTATCGTTTCAAATATTATTTTCATGTTTTGTTTTTTCTGTTAGATACAATATACAAAATTTCTCGCTTTTATATTACACTATATTGTGTCACATATTCATTAATTAACGATGAATACACTTGTATGTTTGTTATAGAAGCATAACATTTAGGATATTCAGATGGTTTAATGAAACTTCTAAATAAAATACCCCAAAGATAGTATTTTTTGATTCCTTTAAAACTTTTCGGTATAACAAATCCATTACCCATTTCATAATTACATGTATCATCTTTAGTTTGTGATACAACACAAAATGAACTATTTTGATATTGAGTATAATATTCAAGTAAATGTTCATTACATTCTTGTTTATTAAGTGTTTTTAAATTAGTACCACTAATTATATTATTTCGTTCAAAATCTAAACCCCAACCAGTAATCCTTCCAATTGTATCAGGTTTAGGTGATTGATTTTCAAAAATTTGCCATTCAATACAGACTGGTCTTATGAATTTACTAAATTGAATAGGTTTATCCAGAACAATAATTGCAATACGATTATTCCTAATGTGTTAGAAAAGGAAAAATATACAAATTTTAAAAATTTTTAATGATGAAATTTTAATTAAATTTTTATATTCTTACTCGGTTGGTCCAAAATATAATTCTGTTAATTCGAAACGTTGTAGTGGTACAGTTTCATTTGGTATTAAGTTTCTTTGATATTTTCCAATTTCAACATAAAAAGATGTTTTAGATTGATAACGTTTATTGCTTGGCATCGAACCGGCAAACGCGTGTCTTTCGAAACAAAAAGGTTCTAAAAATAAAAAGTGAAAATTTTTAATTCAAAAATGTAAATTTATTTGAATTCTTTTTTTTTAAATTTTAATTTACCTGATAATACAATTCTTTCACTTATTATTGTTCCTGAACAATTTGGAAGTCTTATATCTGTTGATTGTCTATAAATTAATGCTTGCCATGGTATTATTGCATTATTATCAATAAATAATGGATTATATCTATAATAATCTGCTTCAGTACCACATACTGGTTCACATTTAAATGGTTCATAATCCCATTCACCAATTTCAGTACAAATAATAATCTCTTTTATTGGTCGATTTGGTAACATATAACCAATTTGACAAGCAATTGTTACTCTTGTTCCAATATATAATGGTGTTTCACATGGTATACGTTCACGATTATATTCACATATCGGTTGAATTGTAACACTTGATAAATCTGAACTTGAACAATATGTTAATGATTCGATTTTATCAATATTTATAACTTCATCATGAAAATACAAATCAAATGTAATTATGTATTAATAAAATTATTATGATCAATAATTAATAAAATTTTTTTCCAATAATTATACATACCAAAAATAATAATAACACAAAAATATTTTTTAAATTTTCTGTATGATCTTTCCATATTTTTTTTTAAATTAATTTCAATTTTATTCCTTATAATTGGCAAATTAAAAATTATTTGAATAAAATTAAGATTTTATCAGTCACTAGAATACACGTGCTGTTTATTTATTTATTTTTTTTTCACTTATAAAAATAAACTCTTCTACAAATTACATATATGATCTATATGTATGTCCGATCAGAAATGCTTAATAAAAAAATATTCAACACTGAAATTCTTCAAGTTATAAATAAATTGTGATGGAGACTGAAAATTATCTGATATTGCAAAAAAAAAAAAAAATTTAATTTTTCAAGTTGAAATTTTATAATTAAACTTTAGATCTTTAGATATAAACCTCACTAAAATAGCATATTTAAAAATCAAAAATTATAATTAGCCTGGTAGCTTATAAAAATCAATACCGGTTTCAGTACACCACAGTGTCATTTTTTTTTAAAATATTGATACAATATTGAATACCCACACACACACACACACAATGTGTTTATATTTTATTTTATAAATTTAGTGAAGAATTTTTTTGGCAATGTATGTAAGTATGTGTGTAGCTAGAAAAATGTTTTTTTTTTATAGTTTTTTATTTTTGATGATTAGATCGTAAATAAATGATTATTTCAATTGAACACTGGATTTTATACATGAGTGATCAGTGCCCAAACCGAAAGTACCATCCAGTGTAACAACATAATATGAACTCTGGAAAAATCATCGGAATTATATTTACAAATCTGACAAAGATGTATCTTAAATATCATCAGTATCAGTATCATTTTTGCAAGAAACTCTGACATTCTGAACAAATTAAAAAAGCATGTAATCATATTTTGATTCACATGGCAATTTTTTTAAAATTAAAAATAATTACATTTTTTGTCAGGATATGAATACATATGTACGTACCTACATACGTAATATATTAATCGTAACTTAAAAGGAACATTCGACACTATATAGTTAAAGTCCATTGTTCAACTGAAGGCTTCTTGAATTTATAATGATGTGCAGTACACCAAGTATTAATGACAGTATCACAACTCTCTAACTATATGTGATTTTTAAAAAAGGACATAAAATATTCTATGAAAGATTTAAAAAATATTTTTCATGATTTTGAACAGATACAACTTAAATATTATCATTGTTTGCAAATTTTGATAAGCTATATCTCAAAATCTAAGAGTTCCACATTAGAATCTTTTTCAGATTTGGACTCAGAAGGTCCTGATTTATCATATTAGATTACAAGTATTGAATCAAAAAATTGTTTTTGATAGATTTTTAGGAAAAATGCAAACATAAACCCCTTTGTATTTTTTTTTTTTTGGGTCGAAAAATTGAAAAATTTTAAACGCTCAGAAATATTTTGAATACGGGCTTTTATTTAAGATTTCGGTTCAAATAAAGCAGAAAACGTATTCCTGTTTTGCTATTTGAAATTTTTCACGAATTATGATCAATTTTCCTTTTTGGGTGTTGACTTCATAAAGATGTCCTGTTTAAGATGATTCGTACAGGATATTCTCAGAAGTAAAAGCTGATCATTTCTATTTTTAGTCGAATAAAAGATTTCATTGCAGCAAAATTAATTAAAGTCTGGTGTTATGTGTTAAAAATATTTTAGAAAAAAAAAAAGTAATCAAATAATTTAGCTTTTTTAATAATTATTTTAGCAACAACAATAAAAATAAATTTTTAAATATTGCAAAATATAAATTTCTTTCATATAATCTGAATTCATTTAAACCAAATGCTCAAGAAAATGAAATTAATTTCTTTTCATATTTATTAATTTTCACATAAAATATATAACACGTGTTATATTAAGAATATAATGAGGATGTGTATATGTATGTACATAATATTATTACATTAACAATACCCGGGTATAATCTTATTATTTATTGCAAATTATTATGGTTATTAACATTTTATATGATGCTATTAAGATTTTCGTTTTTTTTTATTTTTTATTTTATTAGTTCAATTTTTCTTTACACCATATTTTTTTTCGGTAAATTATTTTTTGCACATATGGACCTACATACATGCAAACATATTTTACATATATATAAGAATATTTTATTAAAAGTAATTTTTTTTGTTGTTTTTAAATCGTACCTTTTTTTGCATTCTGTTTTAGAAATGATGTGAAAAGCCTATTGAAAATTATGATACGTTTTTTTTTTTTTTTCAAATTTTTGTTTGTTTTTCATTTAAAAAAAATCGAAAAAAAATGAAAATCATGTTATGTAGAATTTTTATAAAATAAGAAAAAAAAATTTGCATGAAGCTTAAATAAATAATTGAAACAAGAACGTCCTATCTCATATACCAGATAATTTTATAACGCTAATATTTTTTGGTAATTATTTTAACGATGTAAACGTGATAATGGTGAAAACGTATAATTTAAAAATATCCGGTAAAGGACATAAAATGGTACCTCTACAACACCGCATATACAAAACAAACAAAAAAAAAACTTTTCAAATATTATTGTTGAAACATTTTTAGCCAAATTCGACTAGTTAGATAATTTTAAGGATTTTCGTTGTTTCTTCGCTTGTCAGCAAATGAAAATCCTAAAACAAAATGTTCATTTCATATTGTTCAGCCTTATTCTATATGGTACTCAGCGTAATGACACTCTTTATTAAGTGTATATATTTTAAAACTTCAACATAGAGATAACAGTAAAAGTTTTGTTCAAAGGTATATAAAGAGAAACAGATTAAAGGGAATTACAAAGAAAAAAATTTTTCTTAGAACTTAGAAACAGAAGAAAGTGATAAAAACTTTGTTTATTTTTCTTTTCTTTTTTTTTTTTTTTTTCCTTTTTTTTTGTCGAAAACATTAATTCCATAAAATTCAGTTTAAAATTCACAGATTAGATGCAGGCATTGTTTTTGTTTTTTTTTTTTGTGTAATTTTATAAATGTGGTTATTAAAATTTTATTATTCGTTTAGCAATGAAAACTGTAAAATTTTATGAAATTAAAAATCAATATTTTAAAATTGAACTTTAAATAGAAAATATCAAAACATTAACAGGTATGTATATTATGAAAATAATTTCTAAAAAATTTCTTAACAAATTCGAAGGAGAAAAACAAAAAAACTTTTAGCAAAGTGTATTGATTTTTGTAATGTTACTTGTGTATACTTTTCAGAATTACGATTGTCAGAAGTTATGACAGGATGATAAATGGAACGTTTAATATGCTTACATTTTCAAAAAGTTTAAATTTTATTTAAAAAAAAAAAAAAAATTTGTAATGCTCTTCGTTTTGTTTATTTATTTGATTTTTTTATTTTTAACGTTTTTGTTTCTAGCACAAAATGCTAATAATTGTTTGTAACGATGAGTTAATAGAAAATCAGAAAAAATGTAATTTTTTAAAATACTCACATATTTAAGGATACGATTTTTTTTTTTGTTTCAAAACAAAGATAGCTGTAAAATATTCAAAGAATCATGAAAAGTTACCACTTCTTCCCTACCAACCAGCTTTTAGTGATTTGCATTTCACCTGAAATTAAGATCACTTCCATGCAAAACGAAATCCTAAAAAGTCCTTTTCGAATAAATTTATTCACGAAGTCACATTTTCATATAAAACTGAAACTGGAGGTAAAGATTTTTTTTTTCATAGCTCACGAAATAGTTGGAGTATCGAAGAAAGGATACGTTTTCTGAATTCATAAGACTCAAATCTATAACAAGGATACCGGTTCAACTCATTTCTGATAAAAAAAATTTTTGACTCAAAAATCGAGAAAAATTGAAGGTCCAACCCCTATGAATTTTTCACGAAAATCGATGTAGTTGAGAATTTTTATTTAATGATTGGAAATGCTAATTTGGAATGTCCTGAATCCAATTCTACAAAGGACTCTGCTGTGCGACTTTTAGTTTCCGAGATACAGCTTTTCAAAGTTTGCGAAAAATGATTTCTCAGTTTCACATTTTTGAAAATCTTCGAAAATATTTTTTAACTCAACGTAGTGGATTCCATGTCGTTTTTTTTCAAATTATACTTGTATAGAAAGTAGAGATCCTGTTCTTTATTTTAAGATCACTTCCATGCAAAAGTGTTATGACAAATTCAAGAAAGTCCAATATAACCTTCAGAATTCTCCGGTAATAAAATCAGTGTATTCAGGACGAAGATTAGATTTATATTAAAATATGTAGTTACAAGAAAAAAATTAACCTTAAAATGATAAAGTGTAATTTAAAAAGCCCTTTATAAAATAATTAATTATATCGATTTTAATTACATTTTATATCAACTGAAATTTTTAAAACAGCAAGTTTTAAATTTTCAACAACAAAAAAAAAACAAATTTCTAATTAAAAAAACATGAAAAAAAAACAAAGAGTTAAACAAACTTGAGACAAAACTTTATCTTTACGTATGAAACACACAACTAAAAATTATAAGGAGTTAATTTTTATTGTTGTTTTCTTCATATTAAATTTTTTTTTTTTTCAGATCACCTACAATTCATATAAGAACAACAAAGAAATCACAAATTTTGAACGTCAAAACAAGATGCTGTAGTAATATCAAAAACAACACCTTTTAAGATTTTATGTAAGAAAATATGCTTAAAAATATGTAAATTATGAAAATTAGAATATTATCAGACGCATATCCTTATCTAAATGGTAAAAAACATGTTTACTTTTAATATAAAAGGATAAATGTGATAAATACAACACTTATTACATATTACTTTCATAAGAGAAAGTGAAAGTAAATAAAAGATATTTGCATGTGTTTTTATTAAATATATCTTGAAATATAATACAACACCCTATTATAGAGTGTTTTGCTTGTTGAATATGCTTTTAAGGTAATATAACAAAAATTGGTTAAGAAGTTTTTATTTAATAATTATCACGTGATATTTTTCATAATTTAATTCTTAAGTAATATGAACTTTTTTTTTTTTAAAGAAACAAAAAATTATTGAAAAACAAGGTACTTGAGGTTATTTTGGAAATGTTATATCTAAATATGTGGGAGGTAAAATCGAATTTTCACCTCCAGGCGGTGCCTTTTGGTTCTAGATAACCAACTATAACGACAGTAGAAGCGAGCGAGAGACGCGATAGTTCCTTATATCGTAGATAAGCCTGCAATCCATCCGTGAAGTGGGCCCTGGAATAGTATCGGAAAACTATTGAAGATCAAGTGTACCTTTATTAGGGAACAATGTGAAATTTTTTTGTTAAAATTCACAATTTAGAAAATATTGTGAAGTGGTTGTTTACATCGTTAATAGGGACTTTTAATTAGGACACAAGTTTATTAAAATCCAAAGTTCAATTGAAAGTTTCTTTTATTTGCGATGCATTTATCGAAATATTTTGTATCTTTAGTTCCTTCCTTAATTAAATAAAACCTCACTATATATAATTCAAGATTATAATTTATGTATATATTGAATAATTATAATATATGTATCACATTTTTCTTAAAGTATGTTTGTGTATTTTAATACTTAAATGTCCGCATTGCAGTAGAAATTCCTTTTAATAGAAAATTCATTCAGAAAATAACAAACGCAAAAGATAAAACACGTACAGAATTTTCTTTTTACACACCATAAAACTTTGTCTACACATTACTTAAATGTTTAATATTATCTATTATATATCTTTTAATAACAATTCCCTATATAAACATACATATGTAGTATATAAGTATAGTATCTATAATATTTTCTTCTTTTGATATCAAAAATTCATGAATAGTAAAAAATTCTTTCTAAAAAAAAACTACATAAGATTTCTTAAACACAACAAAATAATTAATATTGTCTTAAAATTTATTAAAGATAATAATTTTTTAACTAAATTTTTCGCATTTTCAAAAGATTTTAAAAGTAAAACGAAAGTTAAAAAATTTTCAAACAATTTAATAAATTTATTGTGAAAATTAAGAAATCAATTATAGCTGCTTTGAAAAGCTAGCAACATAAATTTCATATAATTTGTTAACAAGTTCCACACATGAATGATATGTTGCGTAGGGCATATACGACCCCCAACATAATAAAACTCTATTATGCATTCCAATTTGCTGTCAATACAGGATGCAAAAGATTTCAGAAAAATTTCAGAAAAAAAGCGAAAACTTCTAAATAGTCTAAATGACAAGTTCAGTACGTGACATATATACAACCCATGTGGCACGGAAAGTGTAAAACTTAGAAGTAAAAATATCAAACATAAATTGACAAAACAAGAAACATAATTTTTAAAAGGATAAGGATTCCTTTCTTTTTTGTTTTTCCATGTGACAGGATTTTTCGTAACTGAACCAACTCCTTTTGTGGCCACAACGAAAAAACTAAACAAAAATAATTTTCAAAACTAAATAAACCAACAAAATAATTATTTTTTCACGTTGTAATTACAAATTAATTTTTCTTTAGAATTTTCAAAACACCCTGTATTTATTCATTTACAATTTTTCTTCCCTAATAAATTTTACATTTCAATGATTAGTATGATAATTGAATTTTCAGGAAATTATATTTCAACTATTTAATTTCAAAAAGGAAATATATTAAAAATTATTACTTCCGTTTTCATTTTCAAAAAAAAAAAAAATAATAAAAAAGGTGTATTCTTCCTGGAATAAATTATTAAAAATGAATTTATATATGTACATACATAAATTAGGTGTTTTCCATGTTTTTTCTATCAATGTCTTCAAATTTAAATATGATTTATTTTTGTGAAAATGTGTACAAGAATTTTAAAATGAAATGAAAAATCTTTTTTTAGAAATGTCGAAATATTGCATTCCAGGATATTTTTGTTTTGTATTGTTCTTTCTAGAATATCATTTATTATACACAAGCAAAGTGACATAACATACATACATAAACGAACTTTTGGGAGTTGATAAAAGAAAAGTGATAAATTTTCAAAATAGAGAAAATAAATTGAATCGTTAAATTTGTTTTACATATATTTTTAGTCTCTTTTTCACTTGAATTTTTTTTTTATTGAATTGAAAAATCTTTTTAACGTAAAACTGATTGAAAATTGAAGAATTTTAGAAAATGAATTATTTCTGAATAAATTACTTATTTTTCAAGAAAATTCAAACTGTTTAAAAACATGCAAGGTTACAAAATAAAAAAAAAAAAATACTTACGTCAAATTCTAAAACTCTAAAATTTTCTTCTATTAAACTGATATCTGTCACTAATACAAAACATATTTTCAAAACTTTAACCTTTTAAGAACATTAAATAACAGACAACTTCAGATACAATCGAAAAGAATCACCTTTTAAAAAGTTTAACAAAAGTAATCTCATTAAACAGATATTAAAAAGTTTTTTCCTTGAAAAAAAAAAAAAATAAATAAAAAAGTTAATTTAATCTAAACTATTATCTATATGTTTATTGGCACATATTCAAAATAAAGTTTTTCGAAGAAGCAATAAAAAAATAATACACGATTATATATGCACACTAAATATAAAAAAAATACAAAAAAACACAACAAGGAAATAAATAAAGAAAAATAATTTTTACACTTATTTTGTTGTTGTTTGTTTTTGAATGATAAAAAAAATTGTTGTTTTTTTTTGTTTTGTAAATAAGATAAATTATTCATTTTATTGCCAAATAAAACGTCCTTAATTAGTCACAATTTAAGTCAAACACCCTATAAATTAAAATGAAAATGAAAAGAAAAGAAAAAAAAAAGATTGCTTGTTATGGATTTATGCCAAGAAAACTAAATTTTCATTAATGAGGTTGTATCGTATGGGGACATAATATACGATATATCGTACAGTATATAATTTAGTTAATTCTAATGATTTATAAAATAGTTTTTATGTATATTAAAAAGAAAAAAAAAATTAACTTAATGGCAGTAATATTTATTGTAATTAATAAAAACATAATTTTCAAATTTTAATTTATTTTTTTTTCTTTAATCTTAATGTGACTATTAGAAAACAAAACATATACATACTCACATATGTATACATACATGATAATAATGACGATTCTTTGCTCCAAATTAATTTTTTTTTTTTTCTATTGAAAGTTTTTCTGTTTATTAAATTCATGAATGTAAGTTGATGAAATTCCAGGTAACAAAAAAAAAAACAATTACACCAGATTTTATATAAATTTTAATAATTAAAAAAAACAAAAAAAATTAAACAAAATATAAAAAAAAAAGGACATGACAAAGTTGAATGAAAAACAATTAACATAATCAAAATGTAAATATTTCCTTTTTCTTCTTTTAGGAACTAGAAAGCAGCAGAAAAAAAAAACTAAAACTAAAACAAAAACATAAAGTACCTACACTATAAAATTGCAAAACAAAAGCAAAAAAAAAAAGAAAAAGAAGAAGAAACATTAACAAAACACAATGAAAATTTTTGTCCTTTTAAAACTTCTTTTGAACTTTGTAATTTTTCATCTTTAAATTACTTACATTGAAAATTTTTAGTAAAAGTGAACAAAAAAAAAAAAAAAAAAAAAAAAACTTGCATAAAGGTGTAAAAAATAATTGTTTCACACAAAGGTGAAGAAAAAAAAAAGTCAAAAGAAAAAAATCATAAAAATTTCAACAGAAAAGGAAAAAAACAAAAAAAAAAAAACGAAAACATTATCGCGATGTCAAAAGAAGAATATAATTGAAAAATATCTAATTAAAGCACTTAATTTAATGCTTTTTTATTAAATTAAATTATCAAATTAAATTTTAATTACTTAACAAAAAAAAAAACAAACTGTTCGTAGTATGAGTGTAAAAATAAATAGAAAAAAAAAAAAATTCGATATTATTTATCAAACGAATCTGATGTCACAAAAATTCTTTTATTATTATTATTATTTTTTTTTTTATCAAAACTTCTATGACTTTTTTTTTTTTTTTTTCTGTGAACTCTTTCACTTTTACCATAGAGTTAAATAATTTAGTGCTTTTGTACAATATTTCTTTGTATAGCATAAAAACTTCTATATGATGACGTTCATGAAATTTTCATTTTAATATGTCATACGTTGCTTTAGAATTATATATATGACATTCAAAAAATGAAATAAATGTCTTTAGATTGTTTATAACAGGTCATGTTTGCAAAAAAAAAAAAAAAAAAAAAAAACAACAAAAAAAATTTAATTGAAAGAAAGCAAAGAGTTATGACAAGTTGATTTATTGTGAAAACTATAAAACATAAAGAAGAAGAGAAAAAAAAAAAGTTGTTTTCAAACTAATTTATTTGTTTTTAAATACATTTTAACTTATCAAGTGAGATTTATAAATAGAAAGGCACAGTTTTAAATTAAATAATCGAATGTTTTCTTGTACTGACAGTAAAGCGTTTAGAAGAAAAAATACAAAAAAAAAAAAAAGAAGTTTTATTTTCTTTAATTTTTTAACGGTGTTTTCATGGGAAAATTATTATATACTCCTATGACCTGTGCTTTTATCGGAAATAATTTTCTTTTTAGAATCAGCTTACCGATAGTATTCACACTAATATCTTGGTTTGCATGGGTTTAAATTTATCCTTGTTTTTGTTAATTGAGACACCTTCGTTTTTATTTTATTTTATTTTTTTTTTTTGCCCCTCTTTAGTAAGAGAGAAAGGTGAATATTTCATTGAAAAAGTGAAAGTTATCACAAAATTAAAGACCTTAAACAAAATGATACCCTAAGAATAGTAGTAGCATGATCCCTGATTTGATATTGATCCGTAATAGCCTCTAGTTTACTTTAGTTTTTGTTTTGTAGGCCATAAAGTATTTTCTTAAATTTAATTTTAGCTTTTCAGCCTTCAAGAACCTGCACCACTTTCTATTATTCTGTGTAACTCTTTTCCACCAGAAAAGAAAAACATATACCATTAAGAAAGAGTCAACTACGGGACAAGTTCTAAATCGTTGTGTTAAAACAATATAAAGACAACCCCTCCGAAAATACAAAATTATTTTGAAAATCTTTTTTAGAATGAGCCTTCTACTCTAAGGACTTACAATCCTATAGAATTCCAAGCTACATTAATTAAAATACAAATTAATTCTTTGACTGTCACTTATAATTTATAATTCACAACCAAATTTTTGCGGTAGAATGCTTTAATGCCTTAATTTTTATTAGATTTTAATGATCTTAATATTTTATAAATTCTTTGAAAAAAAAAAAAAATAATTAATTAAAATTTATTTCTTATCTTTCATTAAGAATTTATTTTATTAAATTTTATTAAAACCGCCCCCAACCATTTTGTCCATTCTGATAGTCACAATTTAAATTAATAAAACAAAAACCATAAACTTTTTTTTTCAAATAACAAAATACACTCCATAAACAAAAAAAAATATTTTTTTTTTAATAACAAAATCATGATAATTTCTCATTTATTTATTTTTTTTTTTTTTAAATTGAACATTTTTATTTCTAAAAATAAAACAAATTAGGGTTTTAAAGTAAAAAACAAAAAAAGGACAACAACCAAAAAAACTTGTCAATTTTAATACAAATACTATGCAACTTTACCAACAATATCCTTTAATTATCCTATTTTATTTCGAAGACTATACCTATTCTATCATAATTATAATGAGGACGTTATTCTTAACTTAAAGAATTACAATTATGCAAAAAAACAAAAAAAAAAATCACTCATTAAAATTATTATTCTGTGTTTTGCTAATTTCTTAAAAAATGGTACTTATTCATTGCAAATTACAAAAATAAAAAAAAAAGAAATTTTATTCAAGTGACTACTGAATGAAAATTATGCCTCTACACTGTTCATTTTATTATATCTCTTCATTTTATTTTTAAAAAAATGTTGTTTTTCTTTTTTTGTAATATTCACAATGTGAAAAGATACTTTTGGAAATAATTAATTGTTGAATAACTTTTTCATCAACAACTTCAAATTCATTAAAGTTTTATTTTTTTAATTTGATTCTTTTAAGAAAAAAAATTGTGTACTAAAAGTCGTGACTATGTGAATACTGCACAAAAAAAAAAAAAAAAAAAAATTCAGAAGAAACTTTGAAGATAAGAATTAGTAAAAAAAAAACACAAAAATAGTCATGTAAGTAATAGAATAATCATTAAAAAGGATACTTTAAATTTTTCACAGCATTATGTTGATATTTGCAATATTTGCAACATTTTTGATATTTTATAACGGTGTTTTAAATAGCAATTTTTTTTCTTCCATATTTAAAAATTACTTATTTAATAGTATAACGAAAAGACAAATTTAAGTAGAAGATTTTAAAAATGCAGAATTTTCTAAAATATTTAAGAATCATAGATATTATTTTAAAAAATAAATTCATGTATGATTAACAAAAAAACTTTAATTCTTACATATCTTTAAATTGTACTTTTTAAAGTATGTTATCTAATTCATGTTAAAATTTTATATATGTACACGTATGTAAGTACCATACATAATAGATTTATATTTTAGCTTATATTGAAATGACATGTATTATTCAAAATTTATAAGTTGTATATACATATGTATATATACATATATGAGATTGTAAAGATAAAATTACAATAGTAAACAATAAACTTTCAACAGTATATTATATAGAGTGCATGTATCTACTTTATAGTTCTTTAATATCTTGTGTAATCAAATAAAACTAGGCCAAAAGCTTTACATTGACATTTTAATGCATGTACATATGTATGAATGTATGTTTAATACTTTAAACAAAATCAATATATGCATAATATTATCTAAAGAGAATAGATATTATATAATATGTAATAATATTATTTTCGTAAAAAAAAATGTAAATAAAACAAAATAAAGTAAATTCAAGAAAAGAAAAAAAAGAGTTAAAAAATTAAACTATTATCCTTTTACTTCTTTTTTTTTTTTTTAAACTCATAATTCAAATGTGCTTGTTAAAGTAAAAAAATTACAACCCGTAGAAACATATAGATACTCGTAAATTATAGTTTTCATGTTTTTTTTTTTTTTGTTATTTTTACATGTACGTACACACTCACATAGATACACACATCTTCATACATATATATTATGAAAAATAATACAAATCAAGTACATGCAATTCATCTTAACTAAATAAGATCATTTTGTTAAAAGTTATCATATTATTTCTCATTTTTGTCATCAACGCTTACATTATCTTGAAATTTTACTGTCAGTAATCCAAAAGTATTATGAAAAAGATAAAAAGAGTATAATATCATTATTTTATTTTATTTTTTATTTTTATTTTTATTTTTTTTTTTTGTAACATCTACCTTGTAACAAAATATCCTTTGAACTTTTCTAGCAAAAATAAAAAAAAAAATAATCAAAAAAAAAAAAAATAAAAACAAAAAAAAAAAAATAAGAGTTTACTGTACGTGAGGATTTATAAGAAACGCTCTCTGTAATCCCATTGCAAAATAAAACTTTTGATATTATTATTAGTTTATTATACAAATTCTGGAAAAAGATAAATTGTTTGAAATCTAATGCTTTTCATATTATCTACATTTTCTTTTTATTTTTTTGTTTTTGTTTTTTTGTTTTTTTGTTTTATTTATATTTTGTACGAAAAATAAATTTAAACAGGTAAAACTATGTGGTACATCTTAGAATACTATGTATGTGTATAATCATACATATGTACATATGTATGTTATTATGTGTGTATGATAATAACAGTATCATTTTAAATATGTAATAAAGATAAAATACATCATTTGAACTTTCAAATTTTCTTCAAATAAAAAAGGGATTATTTTTCTTCTGCAAAAAAAAAAAAATATATGATAATGGAAAAACACAAAAATCACATAGACAACACAAGGTATTAAGATATCAGAGACTTTTATACAGTTGATAAATTACCTAAAAGGTTAGCTTTTAAAATTTGAAAGTCTCAAGTTCAACTTCTATCCCAAATTCGGTCCGGATTCAAAAACAAAAAAAAAAGTGTTAATTCATTTGAATTTTGAGTACAACATTAGGTTTTTAAATGCTAATTAGAAGAGAATTGAATAAGTTGATTCTCTACCGACAAACTTTGTGGTTCACATTTCATATAAGACTAGAAAAAAAAAAAAAATATCCTCACAAAATTCGTTTTAGACACACAGGAAGGAATCTGGTTATATAAACACCTGATGTTATAATAGAAAAAAATCATGCAAAAAATTGTGCTGATTAAAACAATGATATCAACCTTATTTAAAGTCAAATATGTATATTTCATCTTTTCAAAAAAAAAAATAAAATCTAAATTACACTAACAAAAATACACAAACACGTATATTTACTTGTACTACTATGTATGTACATACATTTATTTTTTTAAATGTGAACCTATTCAATTTATGGTGTATAGATATCATGTTTGAAATTCAATTAACTTTAGACTGTAATTAATTATATTCATGTTTACATCAGCAGTTTATTACTGTATCGAACAGACATCAACCATATATGTAGATAGATATTTTAAACTGTTCAAATATCCATATGATATGACATTAAAAGGGTAGTAGTATATCTAGTATACACACAAAATTAGTACAAAATAAAAAACAAAAACAAAAACAAAAAAATTTATCACCGCAGTCATCAGTCAATTTTAAATTTATGTGAAAGGATGCAAAATTTGATATTATCATATTTTACGTATAAAATCATTTTCATTTCATTCATTAACGAGAAAATTTTCTAAATATTATACATACATATATGGAACCAGAGACAAAATGATATAATTTAATGTCATTTACAAGAACTTCAAAAAAATATTTTGATTGAAGGTAAAAAAAAAAAAAAAATTATTGCAAATTTTACAATACTCATTGAATTTGATTTTAAATTTATAAATTTAAAATTTTAAAATTTATCGAATGAACAAAATAGATATTTTCTTGTAACGTAAATAAATCTTAGAATTGTAAGACTGAAATTGAGATAATAAAAATAAATGAGAAAAAACAAAAAATTTCCAAATTGATATTTATGTTAAAGTTTATTTTTTTTAAAGTATCGAAATTTAACTGAAAATATCTGTAATACAAATATTCTACATTTTTTTGAACAATCACTTAATCAAAAATTAATTTCACGTTTCATTAACGTTGAATTTTCTATATTAAATTGTATTAGCATATTGATGTACAATCTGTTTTCAATGTCCCTTCTCTATGGAAGTAATGCAAGAGATTGCATGATTGATAAATAGTGTCCATTTTATTTAAAAAAAAAAAATCTTTGAACTAAATCAATGTTATTTGTGCTTTTTTTTTTCAAACTAATACAAGTAAAATCAGTGAAGTAAGAAAAAATAGATGCTTAGATCCTTAAAGTTAATTTTTCAGTTCATACTTTTCTTTTTCTTCTAAAAACATTTTATTATTTTCAATTTTTTGAATTTATCTGGAAAAGGCCAAATTTGAATTATGAAAGCAATTAAACAACAATTTTAATGATGAAATGCTACTTTCAAAATAAAACTTTTACCACAGAACAAACAAAAAAGAAGAAAAAAATCAAATTAAGAAGTGTAAGCAAAGAAAACTTAAGCCTAAATTTCAAAATTATTAAAGTTATTCATTTTCATTTAAAATTCATATCTTTATACCTTTGGTGGTCTCCAACCGTACTCAATAGTAGTATAGAACTATATAAGATCATAATGAACGACACGAAGCAACTTAAACCTTGTCACCTTTATTTATAGTTTTTGCTTTTTGACCATGTCAACTAGGTGGTCCTCGGGATAACCTTTTCAATATATTTATTTCTCTTGGATTTTTTTTTTCTCTACAGGTATGCATGCAATCGATTCCCTTTGAGTTTTGAAATTTTCATTTTAATTATTTTACAAATTTTCACTTTTGATTTTAAAGTTTCGTTTTTTAAATATTAATTTTTTACATTACATTACTTATTTACTTACTCCATGGCGCTACAGCCCGTCAAGAGCCTTGGCCTCTCTAATTACGAAAGTAAAAATTATAAATTAATTAGGTACATGTTCAAAATTAAGACAAATAAAAAAAACCCTCAAGTGACCTTGCATGTTTTTAACAAAAAATAAAATAAAATATGAGAAACACATTTCAATTTTTATGTTTAGGTACACTTTGTCACTCCATAAAACGCACCTTATATTAATAAAAATCATTTTCATAACTATTCACGTGTCACAATTAAATAACTATTTTTCATATTCAATCATTCAATGGATTTAAAAAAAAAAAAAAACCCTTAATTGATTGAAAGAGGAAGCATTCAATTAATTCGTTTATATATTCTACAATGAAAACACTATTACATCATTTTATAATAACAAAGGATAAAATAAATAACATTGATGTGAAAAGTATTAAAGCATCTCATTACAAATATTTATAAAATTTCTCATCAATAAAAGTATCTATCTATACTATCTATACTATGTATAACATATTTTTGTTTTAAATCCAAAAACATACTATAAATGTACACATTTTGGTTTGGCGTTTATCATCGAAAACTATTTTACGTTTACGTATATAAACCTCTAAAAAAAAAAAAAAAAAAAATTTGTTAAACGGTACTAGAAAATTGGTTTTAATAGGATATTTTTGTAAATCCTTTTGTATATACAACAAAAATACTACTACCTTGTTGACATTATCGTTTACCATTATCGCCGATGGTATGTAATCAATTTTTACATACAAGAAAAAAAAAAAAAAAAAAGAATCCTTTTTAGCATGCCCACAAATTTGTATCAAATTTATAATAGCGTATTTTGAACATTCTATCAATTTTAAAGGTTTAATAGTTATATAAAATTAAATACAGCTTATTTGTTGTGTTTTATACATTTGAAGTTTAAAATAATATTAAAGGAAAAAATTAAACACACACACACACACACACAAAATAAAAAATAAAGGTAAGAGATAAGGATTATGTAATTTTTGTATTTTAAATTTAAAAAAAAAAAATAATAAGAAAAGATATTAAATATTTTACTTTTGAACATAAAAAAACCAACAATTTACAATAAATTGTGGTATTTATACATATGTATTTCTTTTTCAAGATTAAATAGATTTTAGGATCGTTTAACAAAATTTTTTTTTTTTTTTATACACATATATAAAATCTATTTTTATTTGTCTCCGTATTTTTTTTTTTTCTATGTTATTTATATGTCGTATGACAACGGAAAGGCTGGACATGACGTTAATAAATTAAGTACATGAATTGTAATTTAATCTAGGATTTTTTTTTTTGTTTTTTGTTTATTTGTTTTGTGGTTTGTGCGAACTTTGAGTTATATTATATGTTATGTTTATGGTTGACATTCACCATAGATAAAGTGCGGTTGATTCATCCAGTGTTGATACTTTGACATTTTTTTTTTTTTTTTTGTAATCGGTAGGATCTGATTCAAATCTATATAACAATGAACTGAAGAAAATTAATTTTGGTATACATTTACATAAATTCAAAATAAAGATGAAAAAAAAAAATGTGTTTCTTTTTTAATGAATCACATTTTATTTTCATCCAAAGAAGATACTGATTCTGTTTTTAGATACAAAACACGTTCAGTGAATCACTTTTGTTTTATTTTTATTTTTGTATGAAACCTTCTAAACGGAAGTGCAGTAACATATGTACACATGTATGTATATCATAACAAAACCTTGAACTTCTGCTTAATCTGTTTCTTGAAGATCACAATCAAGATTCACTAAGAAGATAAATAGTTGGACTTATTGCAAAAATATTCTATTTTAATTTCGTATAGCCAAAAGATGGTTAATTTACTCAAATTTTCCCACTTACTACAAAAAATAAGCCTAAAAAAATCTATTTTATATTTCAAATATCACGAATCTAATGAATGGAAAATATCTTTGAAGTACTTTCTACACGAATTTTATAATTTATTATTTACTCGAATAATAAAAGTATCTTTTTATCTAAACGAAAATTAAAAGATGTATATAATTATTAATTTATGATATTTTCAATTACTCATATATTTAAAATTCATCTTGATTAGACATAAACACACACATAATACATATGTACATATGTACGGAAAAATAAATGAAAAAAGTTATTTGTCTCGAAGAAAATCTTCTAATTTCTTTTAAAGTGTCGCATTGAATAAATCATTGAATTTACAATATCTACAAAGCATATACATACATCCAATAGAAAATGTTCAACATTTAATCACGAAACATTTATCAAATTAAACTTCTTAAATAGATAATATTGATGTTGCTATCAAAACTTTTCCGTATGATTGGATTATATTAATAGAAAATAAGAAAACTTGAAATTTTAAATGTTCAAAGATAATTTTCTATGATAACTTCATTTCTATCAGATAATTTTCTTCTTTTTTTTTTCTATTTTCTTTTCTTTTTTAAAAATTTATTAATGACGTTATTAAAAATAAGTAAGATGATTTTTAGAATTTAACAATAATGTTTTTTTTTTTGCCATGAAATAAACGAAAAAGTTTTTTCTACATTAAAAAATTCGTAATTATTGAAAATTTTCATGTAATGATTTTACGGATTTTCTTGGTATTTTTTTGTCTTTCTTTGTTTTAATGAAATGGTCAGATAAGATTATTGAGGATGATCTAATTGATGATGTAATTTTCAATAGTGAAAATTTC
The DNA here is from genome assembly GCA_939192795.1 of Bombylius discolor. Classification (NCBI taxonomy): domain Eukaryota; kingdom Metazoa; phylum Arthropoda; class Insecta; order Diptera; family Bombyliidae; genus Bombylius; species Bombylius discolor. The sequence continues at coordinate 36,408,337 of OW584241.1, read as the reverse complement.
AAATTATCTCCAGTAAAACAAAAGAGGAAAATGAATATAATATTAACACTGACATTGTATTTGTTTTTTTAAATGACAATAGGGTAACTGTATCAGCGCACGTGTAATTAACATTAAACTGAACTTCATGTTGGCACTTGATTTAAGACAGAGTATTTAAAGAGAGCTTCAATACTTAACTTAAATTTGAACAGTAAACAAAAATATTGTGAAAAACTGAGCCTAGTATATGAAATAAGAAATTATTTGAGAGAAGAGAAGCATTCGAGAGGTTTACCTTTTTTTTATTTCAAGAAATACATATTATTTTTGCTTTTTTTTAATATTTATCTTGTTACTCCCACCTATCCTGTATACTGTAGAATAATGATATAACTAAGACTATGGTAACAAAATTATCGCCAATATATTAAAATTAGTTACATCCGATTGCAAGAGTTTAAAATATTTTCTTTTTAAGTAAAAAAGTTGGTCGAAATGTAGTACATCTACCCTACATTGTATAACCTGTTGCGCTTTCTTTTTCAGCACGAACATACAACAAAAAAAAAAGCTCAATGTGAAAATAGAAAAAAAAAAGCAGATAATAAAGTTTATTCAATTCATTTTTATATGAAGTTCTTGTACCACACCAAACTATTCAAAATATCAAATGTCGATATAAGCATAAAAGAAACTTTAAAAAGTTTTTTAATAAATCAAAACGAAATAAGAAGTTGTCACCAAATACTGTTTCATTTTTTTTTTTTTTGCTTTTGTATTCACAATCACATTGTGTAGTAATATTTGATATCTTTTCTAGCAATATCACAAGTCTGCTGGATAAAAAAAAAAAAATCACTTTATCAAAAGATTATTCTATTTATAAAACTGCTGTATAAATTTTTTTTTTCCCCCACATTATCCTTGTATAGTCCTTTAGTATAACAACAATGAAACTAAAAGTGTATACCAGTAAAAATAAGTCTTGTTTTTATTGCTTACCTTTTTTTTTTTTTTACTTTTTGTGCTACTCTAAAAAATTCTTAACAACTAAACATCAAGTGAAACATGTCCGAAAGGATAAGACATAAAATAAATAAAAATAGAAAAAAGGGAATAAAGAAATAATACAAACCTTTTTCTAAACAAATATGTATATTTATTTTTATCCTTCCAGGAACATTGCTATATATATTTTTTTTCTTATCAAGTTTTTTATTTTTTTTTTCCTTAATCATTTTCTTCTTAACTTTGTATCACAGTTACCAATTCCCATACAGAAAAGAGTAACAGAAAAAAAAACCAAGAAGAGACAAAAAGGATCATTATCAAACCATATGATACATCTATCTCTCTACCTTTAGATCCTTGAAATAAAAGGGATGTTTGTATTTTGTCCTAAGAATGTGTCAAATTAAAATAAAAAAACCCTTAAAAGGACAAATTTCTTCTCAATATCAATTTTTTGTTTTTTTGTTTTTCTTTTTTTTGTTTTTGCCTTGTTAGTTATTTTCTTGGCTTATGTTTGTATTTTTCATCTTATGTCCTAACAGACAAATAACATAAAGATTGAATTGTTATTGTAACAATTAAAGTTATAGAAAAGTTTTTTATTTCTAAAATTATAATTCGATATCAATTTTTATGAGTTTAACACTCCCATTTGTATTGAATTATTTTTTTGTGAAAAAAATTAAATATCTTCGGATTCTGTAAGCTGATTTATTTTTAACTTGCACAGGATTTGATTTTCATTTTTTTTTTTTTTTGTAATACGTTTTTTGCAATAAAAGAGAGTTTTGCAACTGAACAAATAAAATAATTTCAGAACGAAAATAAAAATCAAAACTTATCTAACGTATGATAATTGTGGGTGTATGAGGAGACAGGAGAATTTACAATTGAATCAAAATCAACGTACAAAAACACTACAAGAGCGATAATTAACTGTATATCCGTTGTTTTGGTCCCAATTGAAAACCTTTATAATTATGTTATAAAGTCCTTGCTCTCATCTAGGACTTTTTTGAGAAAAAAATAAAATAAAGTAACACACACGATTTCCTGAAATTTCTTTTTAGAACCGAGATAAGTGTATTAAAAAGAAATTCAGTTGATAATAAATTTGTAGTACAAGTTCTTTCTGAAAATGAAAAGATAAATTTTAATCAATTGTTTACGCAGAAAACTTCCTTCTTGTTTTCATGTTTAAATACATATACATACATATATAGTATACATAATATACTTTGGAAGCTAATCAATCGTTTCAATAATAAATGGCATACAATTTCATTATCCTTAAAATTAATTCAAGTACACAATGTACACATTTTTTTTTTTCTTTCTTTCGTTTATGTATTTTGTTTGTCTATATATCATCAATAATGTTATTTATACGCAAAAATATCTAGATACGTTCAAGATTTATTTGTCGTCATAGACAACGTCGTCGTATCTTGAATTAAATTCTTTTGTTTGACATTTTTGCACAATAGATATTAAAAAATTGATTTTGTTTTCTTATTTGAGAAAAACGAAACAAAAAAAACAAAAAAAAATAATAATAATAAACTTCTGATAAAAAATAAATATTTTGAACATTTATCCTTTTTTTTCTTTTCTGATGCTTTTTATTTTATTTTGAAATTTATCACATTTATAATTGAAGTATGAAAAGAAAGAATTATTAAAACATATAAAAAAGTTTGACACCATATCAGATAGTTAAAAAAAAAAAAAAAAAAAAAAAACTTTCATTCTTTCTCTTTTCCATCTTTTTGTTTATGTGTCACAATGATAAAAAGTTTATAATTTTGTTTTCTTTCACGTATTATTGATAAAATTAATAAACTATAACAAAAAATATCAAATTTTTCAGAAATATAATATAAAAATTTTAAAAAATTACATTCAATTTTTTTACAGAAAAATTTTTCCGTTTATCTACTCTCTCTATATGAAATTTTTAATCAATAAATCAGAAATGTTAAATGAACAAGAAGTCGTTTTTTTTTTTTTTTTACAAGCTTATACATATGTATTTGTGTCATTAGAAGCATACTTTTTAACAATGAATTTCTTGTCATTATTTCACATTGACTGATTTATGCAAAACTCTTTACAATGAAATGCCATTCGAAAATATAACAAGTCATTTTCGTTCAAAAAGAACACAAAAACAAAGATTATACACACACGATTATCACTGTTATTTATTCCGTTGTATAAGAGGAAATTATATAGTATATCAACAATGATGAGGAATATTAAACTTCATTATGTAACAAGGATTTTACAAGGATGAGTGATGAAATGAATTGTAAATTCGTTTGAAAAATTATCATTATTACTGAGAGTGTCATTGAAATGTTCATAAATGAGATTTATTTTTATGAAATAGTTCCCAATCGGAATAACAAGCACTATAATTTTGTCGTTGGTTTTTTTATTTTTTTTTTTCATTTTTTAATTATTTCACGATAATCGGCTTTTAATTTACAAATCTTGATAGCTTTTTTATACAAATTTTAACAGCATTAAGAAAGAAAGTACTTTTAATTTTCCAGCTAAATTCTTATAGACAATTTAATGACTATAGAAATATATTAGGCTTTTCATATTTTCTTGAAGGCACTATATTTTCTACATGATTTTCATTTACGCGATTTCAATTTAGAACACAATAACACTTTTTTCTACTTGAATCTCTCCTGAAATTGTCATAAATCAAAAAAAAAAATAGTTTATTTCACTTTCAACTAAACCATTAAACTTTCTCATTTTACTTTCATTTTTCTAACAAAAAAATAGTACGTCCCAGTATCTTTATTACTGAATACATCCTTAAATTTCCTTGAGTTTGTAATTATCAAATGAATTTTCAGTTTCCCATATATTAATTTGTCATGGGGTTTTTCTTAATAGATTTGTTGCATGAAAAACTTCCCACTGGGTTTAATTAGACGTTAAATTAATATACATACTTAGGTATAGAAAAAAATTACAAGATTTACCAAATTTATTTGTTAGCATGTCTTCACGTCCTTATACTACAAATACACTGTTTTTTTTTTACAAATTAAGAATATTTAAGAATCTAGGTTAATACAATTTTCGTGCAAGAACTAATTAATACGTATAATTCTCAATTGTGAAATATAATTTGATTATTTTATAAAAATACACTGATTGCGAGTATATCCTTTAAAACACAAAAAAAAAAAAAATACCTAACAATTTTTTTTCTTCGAGTATGTGTGCTTTAATTAAAATTCCAACATTCTGATTTATTTTAAAGTTGATAATCTTTTTAATTTTTCTCAATTTAATTCCAATTTAGAAAAAATAAAAAATAAAAAATATCAATGCAAGGACGAAATTAAAAAACTTATTCAAATTTTTTTTTAATGACTTACATCAACATTAAGTAGCTCATAACACAAAAGTAAATTTTATATGTGTTGTTTACATTTACACTAACTACAGTATTTTTGTCAAATAATTCCTTAATTTAGCTAAATAAACATTTTGTGTACTCGTATATTGAATAAAATGTTAAAAGTACATTATAAACACAATCAGAAAAAAAGGGAGTCTTTTCAATTTTGTCAACGATATGAAATTTTGCTTTAACTTTCCTACACCTTTTATTTTCATTTCGTAAATACATATAGACATTTTAACAAGTTAATTATAATAAAAGCAAATAAGTGCATCACCTGTTTTACTGTAAAAGGTAAATTACCCACATCATAATTTATGAAAATGTTTAAGTACATATGTTGTTTTGAATGAAGGAAGTTTGTTTAAAATTTATCAAAAAATAACAGAAAGTTTGAAAATTAAGTGCTAGAAAATCCCCTTTTGTTTTACTTTATGTGAAAATAACATGAAAATTCTTGTGGAATTTTTTACTTTTCAAATAAATGTTTCGACTAATAAAATCGTATAAGTTCATAATCGACGCATTCTAATACGCTGTTACGTATAGAAAAATCCTTTTAAAAATTAATTCAAATCAAAAAAATTTTTTTTAGCCAAGTTGACAACTCCTTTTTTTTTTAAACAAAAGAAAATACAAAATTTTTTTCAGTCCTTGTTTTGTAAACAAAACCTGAAAATATTTTTTTTTAAAAAAATATAAAGTTTGTGTGATTTTTAATAAAAACTAATCCTTATTATTTTTCTTTTTTTTTTTTTTTTTTTTTTTTTTGTCAACAAAAAATTTAAAAACTTTCCACGGGAGAAAAAAAAAACAAGAAAAACTTATTTTCTGTTTTTTGTTTGTTTGTTTGTTTTGTTTTGTTTTTTTTTTTTTTTTTGAAACAAATTCATAAACAAAAGTAATAAAATGCAAACTACTCATTTATTAATTTTTTTTTTTTTTATTTTAGTGTTTGTTATTCCTCTTGAATGGAAAAAAGTAGAAAAACTTTTTAAAGTGAAAAACCAAAAAAAAAAAGCTTTTTTTCAGACGTAAAACATTTCCTTCACGATTAAAAGTACCTGTAAAAGCATGCAAAATTATTCTTTTTCGTTGCGAAGTATTTAAAAATTCAATAAAAAAGGGAAATTCTTATAAAAAGTTGTTTTTTTTTTTTGCATTTAATTACAAAAAAAAAAAAATGTTTTTGTAGTGTTAGTTTTTCAAATAAATTTCATAAATTTATTACTTTTAATCAAAAAAAAAAATTATTTTACAGAATATTTCAAAAGTTTTCGAAGTAAATAATTTTTAATATTAATTTACACAAAATGAATTTTAATCGTCAAAAAAAAAATAAAAAAAAGAGAAAACAAATCATAATAAAAAATATGCTAAAACAATTTTAAATTATATTTTTTATTTTTTGCTTTACATACAATTAAAAAAATATTTACGAAAAAATCAAAATAACAGAATAAAACTTTTCATTATATATTTTGATTATATTTAGTATTGACATGCTTGTACTTCAAAGTACTGACACTGCAAAAATTTCAACCTTTTAAAACATGGTTTTATTAGTACGGCGTCAGAATCTGAAACCCTATCATCCACTTGCCCATAGTTTATCAACAGCATAATTTAATCAACAGCATTTTATTTAATTAAATTTTAATTTCTTTTATGATTAAAATTTAAAATTTATAAATTCTGAGATCTTCTTCTGTAATTTTCTGTTATTTTTCAACATACAAATGAACTAATTAATTGTCTTAATCAAATTAAAATGTTTACCTTAACCGTGAACATAAATCTTAATAAAATTTAAATTTCTCATAAAATACATATCTTTTTGAAAGATTGTGTCTGAAAATTTTTTTCTACTCCTACACAATAATTTTGTTAAAATTTATGCAATTTCAAAGTCAGATTTTGCGCATTTTTATTTCATTTTTTTAAACAGAATTCATATTGCATTGAAAATCATTAAAAAAAAAAAAAACACACATCCACATAAAAAATATATTTATGTAAAACTGCTTTGAAAATTACAATTTAAAAGCATATTTAAAATAAAATCATGAAATAAATGTAAAATAATTTAGCATAAATATTTTATGGAGAAAATATTATACTACTTTCTCGAAATAAACACAAAAAAAAATATATATATATGTACATGTATATTTTACGTGAGTATTTTACTTTGTTTACACAACAATACATAAGCGAAAAGTTAACTGATAAAATCTAAGAAATAAAGCAAAAAAAAAAAAAAAAAAAAAAAGATTTAAAATGACAAAGAGCTCAATTCTAAAAATTTCGATTTAAATATGAAATCCCTCTTTTATCCTTAAAGTGACTACCTGATAAAGGACTGATGTGCTTGCTTTAACTTGTACAATATTATAAATAAACATACATATGAACAATACAACAACAAAAATTTCAATGAAAAATGAAAAGCTTTAACATAAATTCCCTTTTTTCCTTAGATGCTGCAGCAAATAAAACAAAATTTTTGCAGTTCCTTTGCATTATGTTTATCTTCTTCTGAAATAAGGATCTTTTACTATTTTTCTAAATCATTTTTTTTTTTCGTTGTCATTTTATATTTTTTTATTTGCACTCTTAATTCAAAATAAAATATCTCTATTATTTTCATGCTGACATTACATTTTTAATATATACAACAACAAAAAAAACTATGGTGAATTGTTGCAGCAGATACTTTGACAAAATATATATTTCAAGGATTATTTATTTTTTTTTTTATCAGAATATCAAATTTAATATTAAAATGAATTTTTATGTGTACTTTTTTTTAATATTCAAAATACAAAAAAAAGGACATATCTGAATAAATCACGTTTTTAATATTTCTAAATAAAATAAATTTTGATTTTACGAAACAATAGACCTTTGATTACGACAACAACAACAAAAAAAAACTCACCTTTATTCTCCTGTGATGAATTACATAAAAAAAGAATAATTTACGTATACATATGTATACAGTGTGTACACATATGTATATATACAATTTGTCACTACAAAATGGAGTGTTCCGAAAGAAAATTATGGAAAAAATGGACATTCAAGAGTTGAAAAAAAAATGTTTGGTCAAAGGGTTTGTTAGTCTGGAACAGTATCGCATGTCTAACGGTGTACTTTTACAAAAAATTACGTCAGGATATCAGGATTGTTTTCTACATATGTACATACATACACCCAGTTAAACATTGGATACTACTCTTTTTATTTATTGAGACACCCTATTATACTATGATTTTTACTGTTTTGGGGCAAAATTTATTTAGTCCTGAAGTGGTAATATGGATCAATTTGACTCATGTAATTCCTTTTTGTTCACCACCACACCACTTGACTAAATTGTGTAAAGTAGAAATTCTCGTAATAATGTTTTTTTTTTCTGTTAGATGTATATTTCTTTGTTTATCCATTGTTAAACGAATCTTAGTGTGAGCTTATAGGCTATTCGGTTCAGTTTGTTTACAACATCGATATCCATGATCAAACAACTGTTAGATTGTGTTTTAAATTGAACAAACAATCTGATGATTTTTACACTACATACATATAGTACATCTCATGGAAAATCTTTAAATAAATAAATAAGTATTAATTTTCAAGGATACTAACATTTGTATGAGGACCATCATTTTCTAAAGTGACATACCCAATATTTTTTCTTCTAGAATCTAGATTTCATATAAAATCGCAAATGCAAAAATCACAAGTACAAATACACAAAAAAAAAAAGCGAAGTAAAAGGATGGTGTTAATGATTTGCCTCATTTCTATAAAATTGTACGTTTGTAACATTCTGCTTTCCTGAAATAAGGATTTTCATATACATGTGTAGATATGTATATGAGAAAATAATAATATGGGAAATTATTCAATACAGATTCTTTCAACTCAACAATAAATATAGGTACAATAAAAATACTTACACATCTAATATTTATTTAACTTTAAAAAATTCAAATGAATTCCGTAAAAAATCTGCCATAATTCTAAATAAAAATATAAAAACAGTACTTAAGGTGTTCTTGAAATCAAGCAACAAAAATAATGGTCGATTATTGGCTATTAGCTTATTACACACAACAATGAGTATTTCAAGGATATTTCAAGCTTTTAAAGTTACTATTTTGAATTGCCATTAATTTTAATGTAAAATTTACCTACTGAAAAATTACATAAATTAAAGAATTTTATTTTAAAAAGCACACATTTTTACAAACACAACTTTAAAGGAAAAAAAAAATTTTTTTCTCTCTCCTACTTTGTACGCCTAACTTTATCTGACATGAACATTAACTTTTGTGAAATTGACTTCATGACCTCATTTTTCGCATAAATTTCGATTTTACTTTATTTTTTTTTTTATTAAATTTTTTTTTTTGTTCTTTTTTTTTTTTCAAATAAAACATAAAAGAATTTGAATGATCTTGGAAAAATCGATGAAATAAAAATAAAAGCAATCTTCAAAATGAATAATAATAAAAACAGAAGAAAAAAATAGCAAAAAAAAAAAACAACAACACTTCAAATGAATTTTTCCCTCCTATACATTTTCCTAAACACATTATTCGAATTATTATTATTTAAAAGGAAGAAAAAGCTATCACTATAAGGAGGGTTCCTTATTGTTTGCATGTCACATAAAGTGATGAATAAATCGAATTAAATTGAGTTTGATGAAAACAAGAGTTATCAACAAAGAAGCTTCATCTTGAGATATTAATCGATTAATCTTTTTTAAAAAAAAAAAAAAAAAAAAATGATGAAATTAAATTCGTGCATTTTGAAGAAGGATAAAGGGCGATAATATCATATTATTTGATTTAGGGAATATTAATCTGAAAATATGAATTTATTTGTTCAAATGAGTTCTATACTTTTATACGGTAATTGATTGTATTTTATTTGTTTTGGTGTTTAACCGAGACTAAAAATATTGTGGGAGGATTCAATAGATTCAAAATTAAATTTAAGATATGAATACTAACTGAAATTAAAATCAAGTATGCTTGTATTAATATTTTTTTTATTATATAAACTATTTTGGAAGACATTTTTATGTAAATTTCTAAACACTATATACATATAGTCATTTCGAAAATAAATTTTTACATTAAATCAAAGTAAAAACATTGAACTATAAACATGGAAGTAACCTAAATAACTCTAACACAATTTAATTTAAAAATTTATTGTCTTTTTTTTCAAATAAAAATTTTATATTGTTTCAAATAAAAATAAAATTTTCATAAAAAAATCATAAACCTAGAACATTATGCAAATTATATATTATAAAATCAACATTTTTATTCACACCATAACTATTGTTTTAGAAATTTTCATTGTATACTTTTGTATAACATACAGGGTGTCTAAAAACTAAAGTCTTTCTATATTTAAAAAAAAGTACAAGTCTTTTGAACAAATAAACTGAACGATGGGAAAGCTTTTTCCTTATCCACATTCTACATGACTTCACTTTTTTCCATGTTAAAATTTTTATACATTTTACGAACCAAACCTACCTAATTTATTCTGCTTATTTTATTCCTAAATACCCTCTGTTAAGTCCAGTGCTTTAATATTATATAATGTATTCTACAGATTCTTATGAAAAATATGATCAACTCATATCGAAAAAAGAAAAACCATTTAACTTTTTTTTTCGTGTTCCTTTAAACGTATCTGTTTTCATTTAAAAAAAAAAAATAAAATTACATTTAATGCAGTTTATCAGTAATTAATAAAATAAATTTTACCTGTGTAGAAAATATAATTTACGTGGGCAGATAACATATGTTTATTGAATGTACGATCATTAAGATGATACTATAGATACTTTTTGTTTAAAAAAAGAATGAAAAATCTTTCCATTTAAAAGATCAGATCAAATTGAATATGGGTGGTCGAATTATGAATCTTACACGAAATTTGTCTTGTCTTGGTGCTTTTGGTCATTCGATACCGAAAATAAAGTCATTGAATTTTTAAATAATTATTACAAAAAAAAAAAAAAAAAAAAAAATACAAAAAATAGAGAATCATAATAAAATAAAATAAAAGTTATGAGATATATGTAAAAACGTGTTTCGATATTTGTCTTAAAATTTTATTTATTTATTTCTTTTTTTTTTTTTTAATTTTTTTGTTTTCATTTTAATTTATTACAAAACAGGTTTATGCAATAAATTTTAAATCTTGGTTTTTTAATAAATGATAATATGCCTCGCCTTATAATTTGAAATTTATTATATTACCAAAGCTATCGTCATTTATATCGCTGTTATACATGAATATTAACACGTATTATTTATGAAAAAAAAAAAAACAAAAACAAACGAACGAAGAAAAAACAAAAAAAAAGAATCTAAAATAAATTACAAATTTAAAAAAAAAAAAAAAGAGTAAAAATAAAAGAAAGGCAAAGAAATTAAATTACATTTTTTTTCTATATTAAAATGAGAAGTATACAGTTAGAAGTATAATTTTAAATTCAGTTTTTTATATATCTATTCATCTTCCTATACCATGTACATAAAAACATAAGCTTAAATTAAATTTTTTTAATCAGTTTTTTTTTTTAAGAATATGAACTAAAAACTACAGGAAAAAAAAAAAAAGATACAATATTGCACTCAATGTTTCATTAAAAATTTTTAAATGCAACTCTTTCACTTTGGAATTATGTATATACAATTTCTAAAGATGGTTAAAAAAATATATATTTAAAATTAACTAAAAATTTCCGGTTATTATAGTAACAATTTATATAAAATGTTCCATAGAAAATACATAAACCACTAAATTTATATATTAAAAAAAAAAAAACAAAAACAAATATCAGATAAAAAATACTAAAGTTTTCAAAAGAAAAGAGGAAATTAGTGAAAATGTTTTCTTTTTTAACTATAAAACATTTAAATTTTCTCCAATAAGGAGGAAAAATATTTATAAAATACTTTAAAAAAAATAAATAAATAAACAAATAAAAGCTTATATACATTTAAAAGAGGAACTTAAAAAGAATAATAGAATTCATTTTTTTTAAAATACAAAAAAAAAAAAATCATGATATTTTTCTCCATAAAATAAATATTTTATTTACGAGTATTATGGAAACCAAATTGTGCAAAAGTTTCAAAGATACTCAAAAAGTTATTTTTTATTTTGAAATTTTATTTTTAAATAATACGAACAGAAAGTACTTTTCTTATAACTGAATAAAAAGCGATTTGTAAAAACAATATTTAAGTCCAAAATAAAATAAATAAAGGAAGAAGTACAAAAAGCAAACCATGACGTAAAATATGTTTTATTCTCGAGAACCACTGTGTTGCATCTAATCCAAAATACTTTACAGAATTTTTTTTATATTGTAATTTAAACCCTTTACAAAAATATCAAACTATAAGACTCCATAAGCTCTCTGTTGTAGGTTGGACGGTAATTCAGATATTCTGTACTACGATATTTTCAGGATTACAGTATTTTCAACGTCGCATAATTTTATAAATTTCAACACTATATAGTCCTGAATACCACGACTTCAATAGCTGAATTTGGACCAAAACATACGTAAAAAAGAATCTGAAAGTAATAAAGGTCATTTTCAAAAAGATTTATCTTTTGTCAAAAATTCATCAAATTTTAAATATTACGTGAAATGGTAGGTCGATTTTCTTTTATAATCAGAAAAAAAGGATTCTACAAAAATTTTATCCCAATTGAAATAATTTCATATGAATTTTGTGTAGAATTTTAAAATTCTGATACCAAACAACAACAAAAATGTGAAAATTTTTATAAATTACGAAATAAAACAATTTTTTTTTCACACTTTTAAAAATTCTTTAGATTTTTTAAATATTTTTGATATGCCTTATTCCATAATACCCATTTTGCATCGTTCTACAACCGGACATTAAAGTGTTAATAGATCAAAATAAAAATAAAAAAATCAATACATATCTACAATAAGATACAAAAAGTATATATTATGCATGTTGGTTATTCATACATACATATATGTATATTTTAGTGATTATTTTTTTTTTTTTATTGGGCATCAAATATCAATTTAAAGTAAACTTAAAATTGATTAACCGTAAATTTTCATCACCAAATGAACAGGTTTTTAAACATCAAATAGATGGTTCACTCTTTTCAATTCTGGTTTCAGGTATATGAGTATATACATACCTACACATATTATATTTGAATTCGTAGGATAAATGAAAGTAAAATTCAATTATTCGCTGTCTAGCTTTTTAATTAAATTTTTGCAACAATCAAACTCGAACATTAGAATGTATCCTTTGACACTATACATACATATGTATATCAAACAGTTCGATGATCTATAATAAGATTTGTTTATGGATTTGTTTCTACACAGAAAAAAAAACCAAATGGAAAAACAGGAGAAAAAAAAACAAGTAAAAATTAGTCAGCAAATAATCTATACATTTTACAATCATTTAACTGTATACCATATTTGAAATTATTTAAATGAAACTGTTAATTTAAATAAAATTTTAAATGAGAAAAAACAAATTTTTTTTTTAAATGAATCATTTCCCAAAGGATAGAAAATATCCTTTGAACTTTTTAATGACACATCACTTGTTTTTCTCTATACTTTCTAATTTAAAGGATATGATGTATAATGAACTTTTCTTTTCGTCCAAGATTTTAAAATGTATGAATATTTAAAATTATTTTAAAGTAATTATTAATTATCTCAAACAAAATGATGTTTTATTAGAAATTGAAGTTTAATGAACTTTGACTTTTTAATTTCAAATTAAAGAAGTTAAATTAAAAAACTTCATTTAAAAGAAATATGAGGAAGTGCGGAAAATGAAATGCGTTTGTAGTTAAAAAGTTCAAAGGATTATTTTTCTTTTGAATTAATTCTAATACAAATAACATAATAACAGGATAGGGCTTTTATAAGGATATACTTCCTTACGGAATGTTGTGTAAGAAACAAACAACAAACAGCTAGTTTATAGGCTTTTCGACATAGAAAGGTTATAAGAGCTATCATGCGAATGCGTTCTTATTAAAGTTTAATAGATGAAATAAATGTATACTACAAGGATTACAGTGAAAGAAAAAAAAGGTAGGACTTTTTTTTTGGTTTATTAAAATGTGTAAGTACTATCTAAGAAAGTCAAATACTATATATATAAAATTATTATTGCCCGATATTTAAAAATAAAAAATTTTCATTTTTTCAAAGGATATTTCTTGCGTTTTAGCAAGTCCTAAAATAGCATTAAGAAAATGACAAAATATCTAATTACTTCAAGAAGCTCAAGTTAACTTATAGTTAGAATTACGGTTAAATCAAAAAGCAAAGATTTCATTAAACTTTTCCGGAAGTATAATCGATTTTTTTTTTTAATTATTTTTGGGAATTTTAGATTAAAGAATATTTTTGAAATATAATTACCAATTTTTGGATATGTAAATAGTTTTTGAGTTATATTGATTACCAATAAAATGTGGCCTGTGAGTACCATAATAGAATTTACAAGATGAAAAATAAAATGAACTTTTCCTGTGCAATTATATTTTGTTTAATCCTTTTTTATTTCAATTTACCTATAATGCAATAAAAATTGACTACTTTTCATAAAATTTTATGCAATTATTGAAAACCTAAACAAATTTATGACTTGTAAAGTATTTTAATTTTTTTTTTTTTTGTTTACCATAAAATTCACATAACTTTTCTAATTGATAAGGGAAAATAATTTTACATTATTTAATTTCATATACACATAAATGCATTATAATATAAAATATAGGAAATAGTTCCACAAAGTAATTTTGAAATTATTATTCATTTATGAAATCAAAATAGAATTATATTACAATTCTTATAATAAATTTTAACCACTAAGATACTAACTTTATTATATAATTGTATTTTTAATTAGTAACCAAATATAGTAAATGTATTGAATTTAATATGATTTGCTATTTGAATACAACAAATTCATATGAAAATGAATAAGCTATTCATATTCATATATACGTAAAGTCTATGTACACACAAATTTAATTGTATTATGTTTTACAAATATAAATTATGACTTTTCTTTGAAAATTATGTTTTCAATGTATCTATTCAATTATTGTTATCCTGGAAATTTTTTATGACCTAATTTGCATTCAATAATTCTCAACAGTTTTACTGATTATCAAATTTATGATCATTCTATGGGAAATTTAAAATTTGATTATCATTTGAAATTTTTGAAAATTTATCTGACGTTTACAGAAAATCTATTCAAATTTTTAACGTTCTTGGTTTTTCACATATCATATTTTGATTTATTATTCAGAAATATACTCATAAGCTTACCATTCAGTTTGAATTCTAACTGTATTTAAAAATGATTAGGATTAAAATTAACAAAGAATTTTTGTAAAATGATTTTATAAAATTAATTAATGAACATAATTGGCACAACCTGAAATTCCTATTTTCAAAGGCATCGTAATTTTTGTTTAATGAAGTTATGAAATTTTTAAAAGTGTCTTTTTGAAATACGTTTTACGTTTCGAGAACTATTAAGTATGTTTTCTATTTCATAAATTACAAAATTTTATTGTTTGAAAATCTCGATTTTTAAGGTGTGTGTTAGACTAAAACAATATTAAAATACACTATGTGAATTTATTTACCTATTTCAAAAAGGTCTCAGATTCTTCTCATTCTTACAAGAATATTTTGGATAAGCATTAAACAAAAACAACATCCTAACATTTTTTTTTATTTTATCAAAAAATGTCCTTTGTACTTCGAAATTTTACTTCATTAAAATTCTTTGTTTTAAATTAACTAAGCCAATTGAAATATCTAAAATGATTTTACTATGAGACAAAATATACATTCTACTCGTATCTATGGCTTTACAAAGTTTTACATCTTGGAATTAGAAGTAATATACATATATTAAAATAAAATTAATAATAAAATAAAATCACAGAACTATAACAATAAAAATCTCTAATAAATTAAATAATTCTTATATATATTAATTTTTTCGTTTTTCGAAAAATATCGTTAACATTTTATTAGTATTTTCCCACACAATGAACGATTTTAAGGGTTCTAAATCATTTGCTATAAATCATTTGAAATATGTACTTAATAAATTTATGGAAAATAATTTATTTGTGGTAATTTTCTTTTATTGGACAGTCAAGAATTTGAAATGAAAACAGAAAAAAAGAAAAAAAAAATTATGGACCAATACTTTTGGATATTTTCAATGACTGGTCGTTTATCGTTAAATCACATAATAAGAAAAATCTGATGAAATATTGGCTATTTGAAAAAAGAAAAGGAAATGTCCTTTTTTGTTAGGACAGAATTAAAAAAAAAGGATTGTGAAGAAAATGTTGGAATTTAACCTTTTAAGGCTAATTTACTAAAAAAAAAAAAAAAAAATCTAAATCCATAGAAAAGGTTGTTATGAAATTTTTCATCTTTAATATTTTTGGGAGAAAATTATAAATAGGTTAAATGTCTTTAAACAAAATGAAGGCAATTTTGAAAAAAAAAAAAACTTTCTCTATTATGTCGATGAAAAATTATGACTTTTTCGATAAATGGTCAATTCGTCAATGGTCAGTTGTTCGATAATGGTGAAATTGAAAAAAAAAAAAAAAAAGATACTTTCCTTTGAAACTTTCTTATAAACATTTGTGAAGTGAAATATAAAAAAAATCCTGAATTCATCGTATTTAAGATATAATCACAGTTGGTATTAAAATTATAGAGAAAGTTAAAACTTCTTTGAGATTATATGAAGGAAAAAAAAAACGAAGACTATTTAATTTTTTCTACTTCTTTCGAACAAAATTTAGTTCAAATACAACTCAAAAGGCGTCTAACCAAAAATGGAATTTCCATTAAAGTTTGCCCTTAAGCAAATCTTCCACTTAGACAAACCAACTTAATATTTAATGATCTCAAAAAATTATTACAGCTATTATCTGACATGCAAAATCTTATGCTAAAAAAAAAAAAAATTTCATAATGTACTTACAGCTTCCTGATGATATGTGTAATTCATGTTGATGCCTACGATATGAATATAATATGTAGGTATATACATACGAGTTTTCATGTTAAACAAGTGTATTTAAAATTGAATTTAATTAACACCTTTTCCAATGGAATTTACCTACGATGCACAACTTAACATTTCAATTTCAATCAATATCATTAAGCTAAAAGACAAGTCCAAGATGCAGATAACTGTAATTTTTTAAAGAAAAAAAAAAAAAGAACATTAATAAAATAAAATAATTTCATAGTGAATAATATAAGTCAAGAAAATGTCAAACAGTCCTGAGTATTTCTAAAAACAATAAAAAAAAAAAACGTACTTTCTCTCTTAAAATAAAACAAGTTTATTCAATTTTAAAATTTCAATAAAAAAAGGAAGAAATTACTTTTTCAATTTTTCATTTTTTTGTAATTAATTTTCGGTATTTCTAAAAACTATTCAAAAATTATATTAGCTACACCGCATAAATACAAAAAAAAAAAAATATATCTTAACACTTAAATAAATCCCGGACATTCCGTATAAGTCATTCACAATTTAAATAAAATGAGCTCACATTTATCTTCAATGTACTGTAATCAATCTTTATAATAATTTCTTATATATTTTCTTCATAGTTATTAAAATGACAAGAAAATATACATAGATAATAATCATAAATGAAACTGGTTATCGATAATTACAAATCAAAATAATTTCTTTTTTCCTTCTTTTTTTTTTTTTATTTTTCTTATGATGATGATATTTATATACATACCATTGGCCATTATGTAAAAGATATAAATTTTATTATACATACATATATACAATATTATTTGTACGCATCAAACACTCATACTCATGTCATAGAAACACTTCTTTCAACAACAAAAAAAAAAAAAAAAACAACATAATATATGCATAAACAAGTTTCATTTTAAGATTAATATCTTGAAACTTCTGCAATTCATAAATAACAAATAAGTCATTTACCGTATACATAAAATATTTCATCCGTCACCTTACACGGCTGTCAACATTTTAGATGAAAAAAAAAAACCGAAAAAAAAAAAAATTTCCTTGAGAACCTACACGTCTACAAGCCAATTAGTTCACATAAATTTCTTAGCATATATCACTTTACATTTTGTTTGAGAATCTTTTTTTTAGATATTTTATTATAAAAGAATAAGTGCTATACATACTGGTACAAAACGATTGAAATTATACAAAAAAAAAAAAATAATAATAAAAGAAATGAGAGAAAAAAAAGGGAAAAAATAAAACTAAAGAAAAACTTGGTGATTCAATTTATTATCCAGTGTTTAAAGTATTAAAATCTAAATTTATACCGTCTCTTATATTTTTGTTTATTTTTTTTTATTTTTATTTTATGTAGATTCTTAGCCGATGCAAAATGAATCTGAAACATGACATGACAACAAATGCTTGAAATCCATATAGTATTTATAAGACAAAAGTAATCCATTAAAACAATCACGAAATTTCTGTTTTATATCATCTTGTTTGTTTTTTTTTTATTTTTTTTATTTTTCAGTTGTGCTCTCATGAGCCAAAAAAACATTACAATCATGTTGTACACACTCTAATTGTACATGACTTTCTTTTAAATTTAAAAATGAACAAAAAAATTTGTTAGGGTACAATTTAAATTGAAAATATGCATTTGGCGCTAATTCTTGTAAAAATCTTCAAAATAAAGATCATCAAAAATAAAAATAGTAGTTGATTTATAAAACAATCTTATATTCATTTCATTTGTATGTCCTTTAATGTTTTTTTTTTTATAGATCTATTTAAAATTATTGTTGCTTGACATTTTTGAATGACATTTCACCTACTAATTCGAAATGATGATGATAAAAAGGATATTTATAATAAATGCCAGACATGTTCTTTTAGACCGAATTGTTTACATTTTTCATTTTTCACTTAAACTTATAATTCGTACCCTTTTTAATTGTCCTTAAAATAAAAGTATAATCTAAACCCATTCTTCTCGACATCAAAATCCTTGCAGAACCAAAGCCTAATCTAAACCACCCATATACATAAATATAAATTTCAGAAGCAGGACAATTTATTTTTTTCTTGTTTATTAATGTTGTCGTCAAGGAATTAAAATCATTCAAAAATTTAATCTCTGCCGACGACATAAAAAGTTTAAAAATTATTAAAAATCTTATGAAAGCTGGCTAACGTTAACAGGATTTAAATACATCACACTGGCGTGCTATTAAATTTTTACTTTCACATATCACACATACATACATACATATACATATATGTAATGTAAACACAAGTCGTTTTATTTATCTACTTTTTTATAATGAAATTTTATTGCTTGAGAGATTTGGGAATAAACTTTGACTGAAAACTTAATTCCCAAAGGGGGATACTTTTTTTTTTTTTTTTTAAATTCATGTGTAATTAAAACTTTGTATGTATCTTCTGTTCTACTAATGGAGAAATTTAATGCTACACTATTTTTTGTTATGAATTTTTGTGACAATTATCTGAAGTACTGTATACTTGGTAAAATTTGTCTAGGAGACCACATACGACTCAATTTTTCTAAACAAGCTTCTAAATGACATACTTTCTAATTGATAATTTTCTTCTATATAGTTCAGAAATAAAAATCAAGCACATTATCCTTAATTATATTCCTTTTTTAAATTCATTTTCTTTTTAACTAAAATCGAAAATTTTTCAAATAATTTTCAGTTTATGACTTTTGATTTGCAATCTGTAAACATTAAAATTTTGCATCATAAATTTCTTCAAAATATCTAAAAAATTCAAAATATTTTTTTTTACATATTCCAGAAATTTTTTTCTTTTTTAAAATATTCGTACGTGTATTTTTTTATAAAATATTCTTTGTATCAATTTGATATTATGTTGGAAATTAAAATTTTACAACGAATACGTGATGGAACATTTGTTTTACTGGTTTTTTTCAAATAAAAACATTTTACAAAATGATCATAAATAAATTTTTTATGTACGACAACAAATTACATGTTTCTACAACAAAATTCTTTATATAGGGTAAATGCACCTTGTAAAAGATTCGACCATATTTAAAAATCAATAGTTAATCGTGAGAATACTGTTTTTCCTATTCCATTTTTTTCTTAAAATTGTTATTATCCTCTAGAATATCTACTACAAAATTCTGTTTTTACTAAAAACATTTTAATATTAAAAATTCACTATTTTTCCATCAACTAGAACACTTACCCTAAAAATAGTATACAAATTAAAAATTCATAATAATTTAATAATAAATTATTTTGCCCACCTTCTGTATAATTTAGTAGGTTCAAAAACTTTTCAAATCTGATAAAATCTTTATAATTGTCATCTATTAAAATCAGCTAATCTTCCATAATTTGATATTAAATTACTTCTTTTTCATAAATCTGTTTATCTATCTTTTGATTATAATTATACTTAAAAGTTACATAAAAACACACGCAATGTTTCACAAGAAATAAAGAACACATATCTACAATTTTTTATTTTTTTTTATTCGTCTATTCTTTTAAATTCAGATAAACTCTTATAGTTTTTAAAAAAGCATTCTTTTTAGTTATCTGCATTGCAGAAAAATACCATATTTTACATCCTTATATATACCTATATGTATTTTTGTTGTTATACATTCATATATAATATGAAAATATTTTGTTGAAATGTCGTCTCGTCTGTTCTCTAACCCACAATAACAAAATTATAAATGCTATTCTAAAAGAAACATTACGTAAATTTATCAGTTGCTTACCATTGCAGAAATATTTTATCTTATACATATCTTTTTCAGTAAATTATATACTTTAACAATAAACATCTTGTTGTTGTCAGCATTTTTTTGTGAATTTTATCATTTTATACAACAACACTATACGAATAGATACACTACTAAACCGGGAAAGGTAAAAATATTTTTTAAACAATTTTTTTTTTTTTTTTTTGAATACATAAATGCACTATAACTAAATTTAGTAAACAAAAAAAAAAAAAAATGGAAACAAAAAAAAAAGTATAAATCTCTTTCATTATATAGAATATCCTTGAAAAGAAAAATAATCCAGCTTAACATTAAAATACTTTTAATTAAAATTGCATTTTATTATAATTATAGTAAAATAATTCTTTTTCATTATATTCTGTATTCTATTATAAATAGAATGAAATTTAATGATTTCCACAAACTAAATAAAAGAAAATTCTCATAACAAAAAAAAAAAAAACATCTTCACAAAAACAAGAAGAAAACAAGAAAAAAATATTTAAAAAAAAATAATAATAAAATAATAAAAATCTTATCCTCTAAACTTTTAATCGAGAAGATTTTGTAGTCGTCCATATCATTTATTAAATTAGGAAACAATGACTTCGTCATTTGAAAGAAGAAGAAAAAAAAATCCATTTAATGTTCATTCCAATTAATCTAAATCCAATAAGTGAGCCTTTTATATTGAAAAGTCATTTAAGTCTAATTTTTTCTGAATTAAAATAATTGGGTAATTTTCATATTACCGTTTTTTTCTTCCACCGGAAAATTTTTAGGCAAAAAAAATTTGTAATACCTAATAAACCGAATTTAACATAATAAGCATTTGAACATTTGTCTGAAATTATTTTCAAATAATTTTTCCTTAGAAACGAACTTAGGTCACTTTTGAAATAAATGGCTTAAATTTCTGCTTAATAAGCGGCTAATTAAAGACTTATTTGATAAAAATTCCTTCGTATACAAATCAGATTGAAAAATCACTTGAAAATGTAAGCGAAAATGGAACTGGATTTTATGCTTGACTAAAGTACGATAGATTTTTGGAAAATAAACCACATACCACAGATAATTAAAATACTATTGCGGTCAATCTGAAATATTTTTTGTTAAAAAACAAACAATAATATCTGAAATAAAATACAGTTGAAATTTTTGTAAATATTTGATTGGCGTCACCAGCGTTGCCAACTGGTTAAAAAGAAAAAAAATTTTGTTTGAAAAAGAATGGACCAACTAACCAAATTCTTTGTTAATGACTTAAAAAATAGTGGTAATAATCACACTTGATGCGTATTAAAGACGAAAATGAAAGATTGACATCAAAAATTTAAAAAAAAATAAATAAAAAATGAACTCACCATCTGTTCACTTCACCCGTTCTGCTATTATTTTCTTTTTAATTCATGCGATAGAAGACTTTTACAACAGTATTCTAATTATCCTTGAAACTACATCAGACATGAAGATGATTCTTTAGACTGAAAATTCAAAAAAAAAAAAAAAAAAAACAAAAATATATACAATTAAATGATGAATGAGAAAATTAAATCAAAAAAATTGAAAAAAATAACCAAAAACATTTTTTAGTTTAAAAACAAAATTAGGAAAACTGAACAGTTGGATAACAACTTGGACCAACACTTTACAATCAAATTATTTCCATAAAAAAATTGCGCTGAATATTACGAAAAAGTTTTATCAATCCTAGAAATTTGAAAAAAACAAAAAAAAAAAAAACTTTTCATAATTCAAAAAGAAAACAAAGATGTAAGATAAAAAATTTAAAAAAAACTTTTACACATTGATTGAGTGTTAAGTTAAATTCAAATTTCTATGCGGTGTAAATTTTCTTTTTGTATTCTTCTTTTTTTTTTTAAACAACATTCACTTTTACTTAAATTTAATTTTCATGACATAAAATACTACATATTTCACTTTTTATGACCTTCATCACTTTCCAGTCGACATTTCTTTTTGTTTTTCTTTTTTACTTTTTATAAATTCACAAATCAAAAAAAAAAAAAAATACATTCCTAACATTTTTGTTTGATAGAGCGTAAAGGATAACAAAGGCAAAAATAAAATAAAAATTTTCTGTGAAAAACCATTATCATGTTTTTTTTTTAATTAAAAAAAAAAAAAAAACTTTATAGTAGAAAAATTGTAAAAATATAAACATACATACAAAAACACAACTTTTTATAACTCTTAAAATTAACTAACAAAAATTTACAACTTTTAGTCGTGAAAAAATTTCAAAATCCTTAATGAAATCAATCAAAAAAAAAAAAAAAAATAGGTAGGTATATACCTTTTTCAACAAATTTTTCTTTTGTTTTAAACAACCAGACATCATTGCAAAAATATTCACAAAACTCATCTGTGAAACAGCTCTTAAAACAGATAATTTTTTTTTTCTTCTCTCATTTAAATTGTTGAAGGCTTTTTCATTAAAAACGTGATAAAATGTAAGTTTTATCCTATTTAAAAAAAATTAAAAAAAAAAAAAAAAAAATTCATAGAAAAATTGTAATTAATTACAAAAATAATAAAGTTTTCCGTAAAGTATTTTTTTTTTTTTAATTTCATTTAAATTGGATGCTCTATGAAAAAATTTCATTTTAAGATTAAAAGAAGAAGAAGAAGATGGTATGTTTTTTCTACTCACATTAAAATTTTATCTGTATCTATAAAATCAATTTTATGATAAAATTTCTTATTTTTGAAATAATAATAATTAATTAATTTTCTATAAATATCCACCAATTCTTAAAATTTCACATAGTAACGAATACCTTTTTTTTTTGTTTCTAAAAAATACAATTTAAGTCTAAAAACTAAAAAAACAAAACAAAAAAAACAAAAAAAAACAGTATAGTAACATAAAATTTTATTTGTCCACCATACGTTATAATGTCAAAATTGGAATTTACCAATATAATCCGATTTTATTTTTTCATGATTTATGAAAAGCAATAAATTTAACCGGAAATTTTCAAATCCCATTCAACATGGTTAATACTACATGAAAATATATGTATTTGTTCGTATTGATCGTTTACCATTATTATAGCGAAAAAACAAAGCAAAAAAAAAACGGAAAGAAAAGAAGAAAATTCCATTTTACAATATTTTTTTTTGTGCAGCAATGTATGTATAGATTTTAAATTATTACAAATGATTGCTGATCAAGTGTTTAAATGATGATGTAAATCACTCAGCATGATAACATAAACAATTTATCATAATTTTCCGCTTTCTTTTTATTTGTTTTCCATCGGATTTAAACGAAGATAAACCAATATAAATTTTCATTCTAATGATAATATTTTATAGAATATGTACATACATATATAGCACCAGAAATAAAAATGACTAGACTATCATACATAGAAGTATTTCAAATACAAATTAAATATTGAAAAATAAATGTTAAATTTTCTGATAAATAATGAACATTGAAAAACATTTGTATATACAATTTTCTTTTTGATGGTTTTTTTTTCTTTTTCTCTCTCTCTCTTCTGTTTACTTAACATTTCACTTAAGCTTACTTTTTTTTTATCAAGTATAAAATTATAAGTACTTATTTAAATTTATGGTCAAGTATATTATTTTACTGAAAAACAAAAGGAAAACTTAAGTGGAAAATATCATTGCTTTTATAAAATTATATGTCATAATAAACATATAAAATCACTTCAAAACGCTTGAAATGATCTCAAATCGTGCAAAGAATATTTGTTTTTTTCAAATTCAATAAACCCAGTATGGTCCATTAAATGTCTCCAGTTTTATTTAAAGTTTATATTTTTATAAAAGGGTGTTTCTGTGGAAAATTTAACTGATTGTCTATAGATCGATGAAACTAATAAAAAGAAAATTGTATGTTTGAAGACCATAATTTCGTTACTGGAAAGCACAAATCATTTAGGCAATTGGTTCTATGTATACAAAACTTAGAAAAATGCATTTAATTTGACAAATTTAATGAATTGTCCTGATATAAGTTCAAAGAAGGATAAAAACCAAATTTTAAATAGATAAAAAAAAAAGCACCAGTGAAACAAAACAGTTTAGAAATTATTGGAGATTCTAAAGCTTATATTTTTGAATTTGTTTTTATGAATTTTGCATTAAATTAAATCTAAGACCATAGTTAAGCTATTTTTGAGTAAGTTTTCAAAATGATCAGGAAATAAGCTCTAATCATTTCTCTATAGTTTGAGTAACTGAATCTTTATTAACTTTTAACGACTAAACAAAGGATCTGGTCTTCCAATCTTCCATACAGATATTCATTAATCCTGTAGTTATTATAGAAGTGTGAAATATTTTTATCATTTTCCAAGAAACATCCTGTATATGCGAGTATATCCTTTCATAATATTATCACAATTGAAACAGATAATCTTTTAAAGACCATTTATTTATTTTTATTGTGATGCTCTTTTCTTGGATATTTTAATTTTCATTATAAATAAATTTGAAAAAAAAAAAATAATAATAATATGATTCGATAAAACTGAAACAATTTTATGAGACGTTATTAATTTCAAAAATGATAGTTGATCTTTTACTTTTGAATCGATGCTCCCATTCACCCACACCCACATTATATATTTTTATGATTATAAATTCTAAATTGTTTTCTAACAAAGCAATATTTTTATAAAATTTATTTATTCAACAGATTAAATTTCGCAAAGAAATTATTGAACCCTGTATTTTTTTTTATTTTTATTTTTTTTAATTTTTAATTTCTACTTTTTCAGAATCGATATTTTTTTAAACATTAATATCATATTTATATAAATTTTTCTTTTTAACTTTCTTTTTTAAATGATATCTAGAAAATTTAATTTCACCTGTCACTTTTTGTGAAGAAAAAAAAAAAAAAAAAGAAGAAGAAGAAAATAAATAAATTGGTAAAAGGAAATAAAAAAATGAATGAATCCTAATTCAATGAGTGCTTCAATGACTAACAGGGAATTTCTGTTAGTGTCAGATGAAATTATGATGACAAATCACGAATATATAATATATAAAAGAAAAATTTTTTTTTATGAGTAATAAAAATAATAATTCTAAATTATTCAGCATATATACAATATTTTATTATGTTTAATGTATAAGGTAAGAAAAAATAAGTCCTTTTATTTTGACATGAAGTTTAGCTTGTTGTTTTTTCAAAAATATATTTCATTTATTTATATTTATTTTATTTACCTTAATCGTTTTTTACAGGATGGTCGAAAAACAAAGTTTATAAAATTATATTAATGACAAATTTTGTCGTTACAAGCAAAAAATTTTAAAGAAAGGATAAATGATTATAACACTCAGACGTTAATTAACATTTACATTTTCTTTTGATCTTTCAAAAAAAAATTAGAAAACTTTCTTAAGTTTCGAAAATTCTGAAAAAATAGTTCTTCAAACAAAAAACATAATAAATTTTTTCTTTAGTAGAACTTCGTAAAACATAGTATTCTGACCGTCTCTTACATTTTTAGAAGCACCTCTTTTTACTTCTAGCAAAATTTCTTTGGTGAATCTTTTATAGAGATTATTTGAAATTTCAAAATATTTTTTTCTTGTAAAATAAAAAAAATAAAAATCACGTGAAAAAACCTTTAAAAACTCCCTAATATTGATTTCTTCCAAGCGCTTAAATATCATAACCCTACTTTTATCTAAAAAAATTCGCTAAATTAACCACGTCTTTTTTATTGTAAAACATAAAACATCAATCAATTTTCCACAAAACGTTTAATTTTTCAAGACATTTTCACGTTTTGTGTGTAAATAAATAACAAAAAAAAAAAACAACAACAAACAAAAAATTACTTTATCAGCATTTTTCCACTTATTTTAAACCAGCATATCTCAATCACCCTCTATTATTATGAGAAACATAAGATTTAATATTTTTTAAGTACATAAATAGCAATATTCAAATATTTATAACTTAATATTCACTCACACATATCACTTTTTTCTTTTTTTTTTTTTTCCTTTCTTTTATATTTCACTTTTTTTTATTTTATTTTGAAAATCTTAGCAAATTTATGTGTATACAACGAATATATATTTACTCAGCAGTGCACAGACACAAATTTTACTAAATTTAGTGTGAATATAACTCTATTTTCTACAATAAAATCATTCACACGACACAGAGGTAGAACAATAATAAAAAATACAAAAAAATAAAAATAAATAAATAAAAGAAGTAAAAAAAAAAAGTTTATGAAAACTTATTCCAGTTAACCATGTGTAACCAATTTTCACCATACACGTGTGTGAACCTAAAAAATATACAAAATATATACGATATTACACCTACACAATATTTTACGTTTACATCCTATTTACTCGCAGCATGTACATGAATGTTTTTTTTTTTCTTTCAGTTTTAACTTGATTTTGTTTTTTTCGTTTTATTTTTTTCTCTTTTTTTTTGTTCTTGTTTGTATTTTTTTTTCCTTCTTCCATCACTATAAAAGGATACTTCGACAGACGGCTTTTATACAATTTCATCTAATTTCCTTTATATAAATCAACCCTTAGAGAATATACATCAGAAAGAAAAAAAAAATAAAGAAAACACACCAACAACACATAAAGTACTTATAAGAAAATAAACTTAATACATATTTTGGGACATAATCTTTGCTAAAATGTATCCTGTTACACGCAGATTACTCTTAACATTTTAACTTGGGAAATAAAATAAGAAAAAACAAAAAAAAAGCCCAGAATAGAAGAAAAACATAAAAAAAAAGGAATCAAAAAACACACATATAACATTGTTTGCGGAAAATGTAAATTTTCTAGTATGTACACACAAGAGAAACATTGAAGAGAAGAAAAAAAAATGGCAGGCTTAAAATGGTATTTTATGTTTATGTATAAAGGACATAAAAGCGTTATATGAGGTGAAAGAAAACTTTAAGATTATTTAACATGTTGAAAAAAAAACTATAAAAACAAAGTATTAAAAACATACATTGCATTAATATTATAGCTTCTCTGGAAAATTTTATACAACAACAAATTTCTATGCGCTAGCAAATAGTTTATACATAACATATCCTTCGAAATTTATTTTTCGAATAAAGTTTTAATTATACTGAAATTCTATTAAGAAAACAAGAAATAAAATAAATAAAAACTACTTAAGATTGTCAAAACTAAAATCAATATTGATGTTTATGATTGATATTTGATTGCCCTCACCATAAATGATCCTTTGTAAATCTCTTTTCTCTGATATTTTAATTAATTCACATCCACAAAAATTATCAACTACATTTTTTAGAGATATATTTTTACTTATTTTCAAAAAAAAAGATGTTTTGCTTGCAAATAAATCACACAAATATATTGACTTTGAAAAACAACAAAAAAAAAAAAAACAACAAAAAAAAAGGAATATTGTACAAAGTTTATCACATTTATTATTAAACCTTCAACAACGACAAAATTTATTTTCAATATTTATTCTACCAAAATAAAAAAAATAAAAAATATTTTAAAAAAAATAAAATAAAAAAAAACAAGATGTCAATATCAATATAACATGACAAATTCACCACATTTCTTTGGACCATTTAATAATAAACCTATCACTTCGTTTCGATAAACTTTCATCACATACATAATTCTGAAAAACATTCTATTTAAAAAAAAAAAACAAAAAAACATTTTCACTTTTTTTTTTTTTTCCTTATTCTTTTTATTACTTTTTTTTTATTTCTCTTCACGTCATTCACAATCAATGTGTGAAAGCTTTTAGAATTTAAAAAAAAAAAATGTTAAGAACCTCATCCCGTTTTGTCCTGAGAAAAAAAAAAGTTCCATTAAATATATTATTTTTTTTTTTTTTTGTGCAAAAATGTAGTTTTTCAAATTTTTATATAAAAAGGAAAAGAATACATATATTTTGTGAATAATAAAGGATAAAAATTCATGTTAAGAAGATTTATTTACTTATCTTAAAATTTCCAATAAAATAAATATTAAAGCACGTATTCACTGAAAACAAGGGCTGTATTTATCACCTTCAGAAGTGTTGTGTTTTACTTTCAAAGGAAGCGTTTTAGGCACTGCTTAAGGTTAATTTTTCAATTTTAGTCTTTTGAGTTTGAAGGTTCAAGATCATTCTATGGATTTTGTAGAAAAGAACTTCAATGAACCTTGAATATTTCAATGTAGTAACTGAAAAACATGAAAAAACGACATTCGACTCGGCCGGGAATCGAACCACGGAACCTTTTCTTTGCCGGAGAAATGCTCTAACCACTGAGCTACCGAATGCCATGTCGTTTGCTGTTCTCAGTTACCACTTAATCATTGATGAAGAATACTCAAACTTCCTACATCAAGGAATTCTTTTTTTCGCGAAATGAAAAATTGATTATCATTTTAGAAAAAATTTGAAATTAAAACAAAGTATCCTCAGAAAGTTCCTTCCAAAAAAAGCCAAAATTGTTTAAAAATTCGTTCACTTCAAGTCAAGTTAATGATTAATAAAAGATTCTAAAAGCAACTCTTTGTTTACTCATAATATCCTTATACATTTATATCAATCGATATTTAAAAAGACTCTTGACCTAATTTTTCTTTCTTTCTTTCTTTTTTTTTTCTGAAACCTAAAACGAAAATAAAATGCACTTTAATATCAAAATTATACTTAAATTTATCAATTTTTTTAAGCAATTTGTTCTTTTATTTTAAAATAACGTGAATCACGTAACGTCTACACATAAAATTGCAATTACCTTCCAAACTGAACATAGCATAATTTTAAAATTTTTTGCGAAAATATTTTTTAAAGTACTATACATTGCATTGCAGTACTCGTTTTTTTTTTCTTGTTTTTTTTCAAATCAAAAACTTTTCTTATAACCAAAAGTTCGCATACATACATACATATACATATGTATGTGTTTATGTACAGTATCTTTTCTGTAGGAAATATGTTTAAAAATTTTTCACATTTTTTTTTGTTTGTTTGTTTATTTTTGTTTTTAACTCCAAATAAATCATACAATAGCACATATTGTGCACACGTATATGTTATTTAAAAGTTTTTTCTTTGTATTTGTAAAACAGTTAACATCTGCAGAAAATTGGTAAAGTTTTTATTGTCATCATCATTCTTTGTTGAATTTTTTCTTTTTTTTTTTATAGAAAAAAAAAAAATGCAACTGACGTGATCAAACATTATATTATTTTTAATTCATGTTCAATAAATATTTTATGTGTGTTACTTATAAAAATTTATTTTTCTAAAAAAAGAGAAAAACAAAAAAAAAAAAAAAATAAGAGAACAAAAGAAAATAAAAAACAGAAAGACATGATAAATATTTAATAATAATTAAATATAAAATTTTTTTCAATGAAATTCAAAAATTTCAAAAACTTTTGTCAATTTTATATTTAATTTGATCCTTGAGAACAGGAAGTACATTCGAACGTATTTTAAACAGTTTTAAAAAGTGTTTAGGTATAGATACACGTAATCACATGTGTTGTATCTTTGAATTTTCTATCTTTTGAAAATAAATTTTGTTAGTCAATTTTTTATTTAAATCACTAAATACCTAATATTAAAACTGGTTGTTGGTTCCTTAGCACTGGAGTCTTAAAATTGCAGAAGTAAATTTTTCTTAAAAATTCTTCAAGGAAATCTTATCTTTAAGTGCGTTCAAAAAAAAAATCTAAGTTAAATAACTTCACTTACTTTTTGTTACTGGTTTAAGGCAAGATAAAATATATTTTTTTAAATGTAATGTAAGCAATATGCAATTATACTATGACATATACTTAAAGTTTTCTCATTTTTCATCTTTGTCATATAGGACAAAGATTTTTTTTAAATTCTTTTTAGAATACATTGTATTTTCTGTAATATATCTTTTTAGATTACATGTTATCTCTGCTTACATTAAAAATTAAAAAGTAATCTTTCGTAAAACATCAAAACTTTTCGACAAATTTTAAAATATTTTACAAATTTTACATTGAAAAACTAAAAAAAAAAAAAGAAAGAATTTCAAAAATATTATAACTAGATGAAGATATGTTTTTATGAAACTTTAATAATTTATTTTTAAAATGTTCTACACATACAAAAATTTGAAAGAAAAATAAAGTAATGTTTTACAAACTACATTGAAACAATCTAGAATCATTTTACAAAACGTACTATACAATATACCAGAAAGAAAGAAAGAAATACAGTGCAAGGTCATAAATCTTAATTTTAAAAATTTTAAGTAATTTTGTTTCTTCCTTTTAGAACTGGAAACATCCCAAGGTATAAGAGTATTTTAAATCTAATCTAAAGATTATTATTATCCTTTAAAAGATTCTTATGTTGAGTTCTTATACATTTTCTTAAAATTTACAAAATCATTTTTTTAAGAAAATTTAAAATTCTAATTTTGGATTTTATCCTTTTAAGAGAACAGAAAAAAAAAAAAGATTATTTAAAAAAAAACAAACATATAAAGAAAATTCGTTATTTAATAGAAATTTCTGATTTGGACACTGGTTTCTACAAAATTCAGTATTCAATTAGAATTTTCTGTTAATAACGATAAATTCTTCAATTTGATTTTAATTTTAAAAATAATTGACTTAGAAGCATTCTAATGAGCAAAAACAGTTTCCAAATTTAAAAATATTTCTTTATGAAATAAATAACATAAAATTAAATTCGACAGAAGGTGCTTTATTTCTTTATCATTTTCACTAATTTTCTTGAGTGAGTTCTTCTTTCAAAACAATTAAAATATTCAGTTCTTAATTTTTGACATTAAACTAACTACAATATTTTTAATTAGAACAATTAAATATAAGTACTAAGAAATAATCTTCTAAATTACCTGGTAATTCCTCAATTTTAAATAAACATACGCACGTACACATTTTCATTTTCTACAAAGAAAAAAATACACACACACACACACACACACACACACATTTTAATACAAATTTGTATAATTCATTCACCAGAATATTCATAATTTTAAATTTCATAGGACGTATTTGTAATTAAAACTTTTACAATTAAATATATTTGACTTTTCTCTTGGGTATAATTTTTCATGGAAAATCAAATGTTACTTTAAAATTTACGAACCATAAAAATACTCCTTTCTCCTTTCTTTCACTTTAAAGGAGCTATTTAAGAGAAGAAAAAAAAATTTTTTTTTTCTTTTTTCATTTTTGAAAATCTTGAAAACATGAAAAATACTTTCACAAAATTCTATGAAAATTTGTAATATGGTGATATGGTTTTCTAAACGATGAAGAGTGACAGAATAATTTCCATAATGTTAAATGTCTTTAAAGCTTAAAATTTTATTTTTTACAGAAAAGTTCTTGAAAAAGTTAAAAAAAAAAAAAAAAAAAGTAAAAAAACAAAAAGAAAGACTTTACAAATGATTGCCACAGTTTGAAAAAAAAGAAATAAAAAAAAACTCATAACAATTAAAATCATTAAAGAGGATGTGAAATAAAATTTATTTTTCTCAAGAATTTTAGAATTTATGTTAAATAAAAAAAATCTGAAAAATTTTACTTTGAAAAAACAAATGAAAATGTTTATATGAACTCACAACTTTTTTTTTTTAGTTGAAACTGAAGGTTAACATTTAAAAGGAAAAAAAAAACTCACGGTATTTACAAAATTTATGAAATTTACAAGGACTGTGAAAAATACAAATTGTTACAATAAATCACCTTAGAACTGTATATTAAATTTTCTTCTGAAATTAGTAAGGTCTTTTCTTTTATAAAACTGGAAAACCAGTTTAAAAATCCAAAAGTTTCAAATAAGTACTGAAAAATTCTTATATTGTCTCAAAAAGTCAAGATAAAAAAACCAACCATATGTCCTAGAATATTTTAGAAAATCCTTCGGCTAAGGTATATTGTTCAAAATTCACAAGATTTCTAGTGAAATAACTGCCCTATAGAATTTAGTGGTTCGAATATTTAACTTAAAATTATGAGTGCATGTCTTGGAAAGTCAAGTCAATATGAGTAGGTCCTGGCTCACATAGAACTTTTGTACCAAGAAGAGGAGGAGAAACCGCGAAAAATTCTTAACATTCCCTGTCGTCTAGTCAATTGACTTTCTTCTCTTATCATCATCATATTATTTTCGTGTTAGTCTCATCAAAATCTGAATGTGATGAAATTTTTTTAAGCCCAAAGTCTTAAGAACACCCTGTTTTTATGTTAAATACAAAATCTTTTTTATTATAAAAATCTCGTAAAATTTTATATTTTACATATAATACACCATCTTTTCAAAATGTTTCCTTTTTTTTTTATATATGTATGTAACTTTAACATTTTGCAAAATAATAGCAATTTTTCAGTTATTCCCTGACAAGAATGAAATTACCTTTCTAAAACTGTTGTCATTTTGTTTTTTTTTGTTTTTTTCTTCAAGATTGTTTTTTGAAATGCATAAAAATTAGCTGCCATATTCATAACAGAAAAAAAATAAAAAATAATAATAAAAAATAAAAAAGATAAGCAAAACAAAAGTAATAAACTAAAAACATTTTTAATTTTTCTTCGTTTTAATTTTTTATTTAATTTTATATTTTTCATATTTTATCTTTTATTTATTGTTTACTTTTAGATATTATACTCTTACTATTATCAAAATGACGAAATTGTTGTATATGTATATAATTGTTAAATTCACAAATACAAATATACAAAAATATATATAGGTATATGTATACAAATATTGTCTGAAAAGTTTTCGAATTTCATTTTGTAAAAATGTCGGACTGTCAGAATATTTTGAAAAATGTGTTTCGTGGTGACAGCACCGTTTCGAAATTAAAGTGTTATTTGCATAAGAAAAACACAAAAGAAATATGTACAACAATAACTGTCCCAAAGGATAGGTGTATACGTGTACAAATATAAATATATGTACATTTAATCTTATACTATATATATACTCATATACTATATTGAACCAGTGTATGTACATGTATGTACATATAATTGTATGTATGTCTGCTTATATAGAAAATATATATAAAAAAAAATAAAAACGTTTATTTTTTATTTTTATTTTTTTATTGTAAAATGCTACACATTGTTGAATATAAAATAAATGAGTAAAGCTTTTCTTCACTTCCGTTTCAAGCTGTTAAGTTACATTGAAAATTTTTATTTTTGAAAAAAAAAAAAAAAATGTTTTCTTTATTTTTATTTCCTTTTTTTTGTGTTTTTTTTTTTTTTAAACTGAAAATTTTCATCCTTTACATTTAAATTGAAAATGAAAATATTAAGTATTTTGTTTCTCATTTTCAAAACCATGTGTTTAAATGTGTATTTGAAATGCTTTGAAAATAGAAAAAAAAATAACACAAGACAAAAACAAGGACAAAGGAAAATAACTGAAACTACAGTTATATAGAAATAAAAAAAAAAAAAAAAACTTTTATAATAAAAATAAATTTAAAAACATTAACCACATTGCGAATGTTCAAGGCAAGAATTTAAAATGAAAATAAAAACAGGTGAATTGTGAAAGAAAAGCGTCAACAAGGATGTAAAATGTTGAAATTATTTGAATATAAGCAAACATAAGGTATAACTATAAAATAGGATATATTTTGTTTCACACGCTATTAAAATTTTTATATTTTTATATTTTCTGTTTTTTTTTTTCAGATATTCAATTGATATACAAAATATGTGAATTGTAAAAGCAAGGATGAACAGTGAAATTTGAATGCATTTTCGTATACAGATTACGGGATTTTTCTTCTGTAAAAGAGTTTAAAAAATAACCCTAATGGTACAGAATATTTAAAGGATATATTCTAATTAATGTTTTTAATTGTATGATTTTTACTAAAAGCAAGAAAAAATAACGTTAAAAAAGGATACTAGCACATAAAATTGTCCCATTCTCTTATGTAAGGTTGCAATTTTTCAAATATGTATCCATCGTCATTGATTCTTATTTTATGTACCTAGTATTTCAGTGAAATTAAAGAAAATTCATTAAAAATAATTTTTTAACAATTATGTGGCTGATATTCGTCCAAAGATTAAAATAAAAATCAAATAAAATAAGCATAAATAACAAACTATGAAAAAACAAAAAACGTAAATGATTGCAAAATTAAAACAAAAACATCAACAATCACAAAAAATAATCATAATGAAGCTCTTTGTTCAACATAAACTTCTCTCAATTTTTTTTTTTTAACAATAATTTCAATTGAAAAAACAAAAACTACAATTAAGTCGTAATTAAAAAAAAAAAAAAAAAACGAAACAACAATAATTCATTTAATCGGAAGTTTTAATTAAATACCATAACAATAATGTCAATTATAAGTAATCAAAATTTCAAATTATGAATGCAATTATAAATTTATAACGGAAATAATATGCAATTTAAAATAACAGAAACAAATTGTATATACAACTTAATTAAATTGAATTATAATTAATATTTTGTTCATACACCTATGTATGTATTCCCGAAGCTTTAATTCTATTTCAAAAATTTTTCCGGTGATTTAAAAAAAAAAAAATATGAAAAGTGAATGAATTAACTGAGTATGTCGCAATGTTGGCTGGGTTGTGAAGGCGTAATTTTAGTTTATTTACAGTAAGCTTGACATAGTTTTAAAAAAGAAAAATTATAAAATCATTTTCAAAAACTATCGTACTATTCTAAATCTAAATTTATAAATTTTTTTTTTTTTTTTTTACCAATTTTACTTTCACTTCTGTTCAATTTTCAATTCATTTTCTCTATGATCCTTTTATATTCATATAATTTCCTTTTTTTAAAATTTTTGCATTTTATTTTACTTTAAACTACCACAATTCTATAGCTATAGTTCTGAATATATATGTATTTATGTAGCTTTCATTTCTTTCACAGAAATACAATTCTATTTTTCAATGACAATAAAATTTTCTCTTGAGAATAAAAAAAAAAAAAAAAAACTTTAAAGAATTTTTATTGAAGTAAAAATAAAAAAAAAAATTACTTTCATTTTAAATCAAAATAATGATTTTTTATAAAAATTTACAAGATTTTTTTTTTAGCCCATTTTTATCATTCAATTTAAAAATAGGAAAAAAAAAAGTAAAAAAAAAAAAAACTCAATCATACTTTCAAATGTTCTGTATAAAAATTCAAAACCCAACTTATTTTTTTTAAAAGTAAAAAAAAAGGCAAAAAAAATAAAAATAAATTGCTAAAAAAAAAAGATGATATTTTTTTTTTAGAGGCTGATGATTTCATTTTAAATTCAAGTTTGATTTACCACATATCCACTCATGCGTAACATTACATATATATATATCGATATTTCGCATACTTATACGTACTTTATCTATCATTTACTTGCATATTTTCGACAACTGTGATGCTTTTAAATTTAAGTTACCCAATTCAATTTCATGGCATTGAAGTATGCTTATATACATAAGAATTTTAAGAATACCAATATAATCCTGCAGATGAAATATTGATTATTGAATTTCGTTCGTTGACATGTCTTCTATGTAGGTACTACATATATATCTTCCACTTGTACGTCAAACACATTTATTGGATACCATGAACATCAAAAAAAAAAAAAATAATAATAAAAAAAACAACAAGTACATACAATCAATGTGGATTACAACTGGTTTTACAAAAAAAAAAAAAATAATAAAGTCAAATAAAATAATGATAAAATTTTCTATGTATGGCAATCATGAATTTAATTTGCTATCATCTACCAAAATTTTTCAAATTCAACTGCGTGAATAAAAATAAAAAAAAAAAATATTAAATGTTATTCTAAAGTATCTTTTTGAAATTTTGTATCTAAAATATTTTTTTTTTAAACTTTTTTACCTTCATCTTCTTTTTAAGAAAAAAATAAATTATTACAAAATTAAAAAAACAAAAATACTTTTTAACCAAAAACTAGTTGTTTAAACCGCTTAACATCTTTAAACACTTAATAAATGCACAAAATTAACATTCAAAGAATTTTGAGCCTTAAAAAAAAAAAACACAACACAATAAAAAATTTTCTAAAGTTTAAAACAGTTTAAGTTTCATCAAAATTTTACCTAAACTATACACCATGTATAAGGAGTAAACAAAAATTCACTTGTATGATTTAATTTTACAAATTTGCATATTCTAACAAGGCTTCAACATAACTGAAAAATACCATAGAATTTGGATACAGATTTTTTTTTTTTTTTTCTTGTACAATGAACACAATTTCTTTGTTACTTTTTATTATTTTTATGCAAAATGTTTTTTGAAATTTCTACTCTACGAATACTTAATCATTTTACGTTATAGAACACTATATAAAATACAATGTATGCACTTTTACAAGATTTTTTTTTTTTCTTTTTTTTTTTTTTTTAAAAAAAGGATATGAAAAATTTCTTGTTTTTATTGTAAACTACACATCATAATCCATTTTAAATCCACCTTCATTTCAATATTTTCTAGAATAATGTTTCGTTTTAAAATAATGCACTATATTGTGTGCAACAAACACTTATTATGCTTTTTTCTCCACTTCAAATGTTATATTTTGCATATAATAAAAAAAAAAAAAAAAAAAAAAAAAACAAATATGAATAAGAAAAATTTAAAGCAAACACAAAATATTTTTTTAAATTTTTTAATCAAAAAATATTATGTAGAAAATTTAATATTTTTTCACCATAGTACATAACGGTACTAATAGCTTATTAGTTTAAAATTTTCGACATAAATTCTACGTGCTAATTTCAAATTATTAAATTGTCTTTTCCACAAAAATGTTGTCCTTGTAAATTCCTAAAAGCTTTTTAAAATTTAAAATAATAAAGTTTTACATACATATTCATAATTAGAACATTATGAAGTACCGTTATGTCATTTATAGTGTTACACATTTCACAAAAAATATCGAAGGATCTGAATTAACCTGGAGAAAACAAATTCCTGGAAAAAAAAAGCTGTAAATTCCGGTAGGATTTAGGCACAAAAAAGAAAATTAATTCTAAACATGGTAAATTGGAAGAATCATCTATAGGGTGGCAAAGTTTTTCTGGATGCAAGGAAATTATTATTTTTTTTTTATTTTAAATTAATAGGTATTACGTTCGACCGTTTTTGTTTTTGTTTTTGGGACGGCACCTAAGAAAACTTCCGTTAGCTTTCCACACATGGAAATTTTATTATCTTAAGTCGAAAATTAAAATAAAA
Source organism: Bombylius discolor (assembly GCA_939192795.1). Lineage (NCBI taxonomy): Eukaryota > Metazoa > Arthropoda > Insecta > Diptera > Bombyliidae > Bombylius > Bombylius discolor. The sequence continues at coordinate 36,370,694 of OW584241.1, read as the reverse complement.
AACTTTCTTAAACTTTCCTACATACTATACATGCAAACACTCTATTCTCTATATCTGACTTGTAAATTAAAGGACTTTTATCGTAAAATAAAAAAGGAATAAAACTTCTTGTATTAAAAGATATAATAACCACACAAACTGTTATAAATTAAGCTATTTAGACGCCAATACTAATTTTTATATCGTGATAATTATATTCTAATAAAAAAACTTTTATTACAATACAAAACTTGAAATATTCTTCAGCACAAAAAGAAAAAAAAACAAACGCCGTTTATACAAACGCCAATTTATATCTTGCGTACATAAAAATTATAACATTTTTAATGAGCTATGTAGTATATGTATATACATTTTCTATAGAATCTATTGATTTGTATAATCTTAAGTAAAACATCTCATAAATTTAATTGTCAAATAAAATAAAATCATTTGGGATGCTGTTATGGATAATTGCCAAGAAAAAAAAAAAAATGTAATTTCTTCACATCTTAAAATTAAGAAATTGTCAAGTATGTAAAAAGATACACACATATTCAATCACAAAACAATAGTTCTATGTATATATGTACATTTTTCCAAAGAAGAAGAAATTATTATTATTTTATTGGTAAATTTATTTTGAAGTGAAAATTATTATTGTAAATATAAGAAAAATCAATCTTGTGCACAATTACATTTTATAAAATTGTTTTTTTTTTTTTGTTTTTTTTGTCTGACTTTTTTTTTGTTTATTTGTTTGTTACTTTTTCATTATTATTATGCCGTCACTATTAAAACTTTTGTTTTTTTTTATATTGGCAAACATTCAAATATTTTTCACTCTCAATTTCTAAATATATGTAATTTTTGTTGTTTTGTTTTTTTTCGATTTATATTTTTTATTTTTTGACACATCCAAGATACAACAATACGGAAAGAAGTTATTTAAATTTATTTTCAAATTATAATCATTGTTTGTATACTATAAAGACCATATATACATTTTTTTTCTCACAATTTTATTTATTGCTCACAATTCAAACAATTGTTATAATTCTATGCAATTTACATGCATTATTTGTACATTGCAAAATTTTTTTTGTTTATTTGTTTTGTTTTCTTTTTTTTTTTTTTCAAAATAAGCTTATATTTATAAACTTACTATACAAATGAATACAAATAAAACAAATAGACCATCACAAGAAATAGAAAATTGTGACATAAACTAGTACAATAATATAAAATTTCTCAAGTATCAAGTCCAGTGTAAATTGAATTCGTGCCGACATAAACTTTATAAAAAAAAAAAAAAATTTTATTTCATAAAAAAAAACCCACTGAAAAAAAACATGCCTTGATTTTTTTTTTTTTTTCTTAAAAAAGTAATGAATGTCAGGCATAACACAATTCTTAAAGAATTTCTTATAAGACATTTTCTATTATTGGGGTCAAAAGTAATCCGTCAAGACGTCGAAAAATCTTTACCATTCATTTCTATTCTTATTTTATTTGGCATTCATTCAAAGGGAAGTCGGCAATATGGTGCCAATATATACAATACCAAAAAAGCAAACGATGAGCTCAGTTCAATGAAGGTGAAGTAAATCTCATTTTTCATATATATATACATTATAGGCTTTAGGCACGTTCCAATGAAAATTTAAAAATCAAAAAGTACAAACAGAAAAAGAAAATAAAAAAAAAAACAAACGATATATGTATGTAATTTTGTATATAAAAAATACATATATTGAAAATGTTCTGAAAAATGTACAAGACAACAAAAATACTCCCATTTTTTATTTTAACTTAAACCAAATATATTTTTAAATTATCTGTACGTGTACATTACACATATTTATATGTAGGTATGTAAAAATCTTTACATAAAAATACCTAATGTTTGAAAACAATTTTTCATTACTTTTTTGTGGTGTTTTGCCCCCTTTTTTTTGTTTTGTTTTTCTTCTGTAGAATTTTTTGTTGAATTGCCTTTACCGAAGAAAGTTTTTTTTTTTTATTTCGAATAAAAATATATTATCAGTATTCATTACATATAAATATCTTAAATTTCTGAACAGATTTTTGTAGATGTGTGTAGTAAAAACTTTCTCACAAAAAAAATAAAAAAATAAAAATATTTAACATCTGACATATGAAATGATGCATTTGGAATGCATATTTTTCTTAAATAATATCAGCCAACACAAGTCACTCAATTAAATTAGCTAAGTGCAGGCTAGACATTCATTTTTACTTTTGATGAATAATAAATCATTTCTTTTCAACTTCAATATACACGAGTATTTAGCAAATGTAATTTTTAATAATATACTTCCATGTGTGTACATATTTTCAAAGGCTTAATGTTATTAAATTACATTTCATATATTGAACGAGAAAAATTTATTACATGTGGCAAAATCAAAGATCTTTTTAATTTATGATTTTTTATTACAATTTCGTTATTAATTTCAATTTTTAATTGTTGCAGGATTTAAATAACAAAAACAAAAAAAAAACATGTTTTTCTAAATTTAGATTCGTTACGTGTTAAAATTCAAAAGAAAAGAAAAAAACTGTTAAGTTGTTATTTAATATAATAAAATTTTTATAGCAGGAATTGAAATAGTAACCGAAACGAAAGTATGAACATATTCTAAAACACCATGTTCTTTGGAATATTTTTTTTGTTGTTTTTATTTAAGGATTAAGTTCGAATACCTCCCAGAAAAACATTAAAATATTTTACTTTTAAACAAAGTGTGGAATGTTTTTCGTTTTTACCTCCCACCATGTGTTAATGTTAATGGCAAGTGGTAAATGATAATCATAATTTGAAATATCTATCACATAAATTGGATTTTTTTTTTTTGCGTCTTGAGTTCTAGGACTTTTGGACTTTTGAATATAACGTTCTTAAAAACGATAAATAAAAATGAAAAAAAATGTTGATTTTGATTCTTCAGCTATCTCAATCATATTTCATTTAAAATGATTTATTTTTAATTTTTTTAAACACTTTTTATTTCTGTTGAAATTCCTTTTTTTGTAAAGAACTAAAACAATTTTCGTCTACATTTTGTAAAATTTTGATTAAACTAAAATCTGGATCTACAAAAAATTTTGGTGAATTAGCACCACGAGATCGTTGTAATCGTGAGTAATTACATGAATGATAATTGCAATTACAAAATGGTCAATTTTTTCTTGGATCAGACCTTATATTGACAACTTTATAAACCATGTTTATCATAATTGCTAAATTACTACTAAGATATCATGAATATAATCTATTTTTTAATTAAAATAATTATCACGTATATTTAATTCTATATCGTGAATTTACCATGTTAAAAAAATATTAGTTACAATCGTTTCATTTAAATGACACAACAACAAAACAAAAAAAAAAACAAATAAAATAAAACAAATCTAAATTTGAAGTATTTTTAATGAAAATAATAAACTTTTAGCAAAACATTATTACGTATTTACATCTTTGATTTCTTTTTACTTTGTATTCTAGAAAACGAAAAATTATTATTATTGCGAATTTTATGCAAAATCTTCATTAAACGATTTACTATACAGTACACACATACTTTTTGTTTTTTTCTGTTCTTTTAATCACATTTCTTGAATTTCCGTCTATTAGATTAAGAGATCTCTGAAGAAATATACATACCTACATATATATTCATTAAATTTAATAATGTACATATTCGTATATATCATATATGTAGTACAACATAATGTGTGCAACATAATATGCATAATAATGTGATGACAGACAGACATAATTCTTTTAGATACTTAACTCTAAATAAAATTATATGTCAAGTGCTTATAATTAATTCTACATGGATTTTTAATAGAATTAATAATTTTCATAAAAGACTTTTATATATATATGTATCTATAATGTACTTGTATACAAATTTTTAAATACAAGCACAGATAACCTATTAAAATATACTTATATGTATAGTTTTCATATAACGATAACAAATATTAAACATTAAAAAAAAAAAGAAAATAAATAAAGCAGTCATAATGTCTTGTATTTCAATTTATTATTTTATTTTTTTTTTCATATTTTTTTTTATTGCTTCATTGTATGATATTATTTTTTTTCAAAAAAATTTTTTTTTATATTATTGAATACTTAAAAAAGTTCCTAAAGTAATCTATTCAATGAAAAAATGTATCTTTTACTCTTAAATTATCAAATAATAACAAAACACTATACCAAAATTTTTAAATCAAATTAATTTAAGTTGACTGTAAAGTGAACAACAACTCAGAATATCTTCTATATGAAAGCCACATTAAGAATTTTTTTTTCAATTTGTATTATGATACTTTGGAAAAAAAAAATGTTAAAATAAAATGAAAAAAAAAAAAAAAAAAAAAAAAAAAAACTAAATTACAGAAACGTTGTATAGCTAAAGAATGAGTTTTGAATTTTTTTTAGAAAAGTCATTTTTTCGTTTTCCTTAACAAAAAAACAAAAAATATCTGATGATTTTTGAATCAAGCAACTTTAAAACCTTACAAACTAAAGGTACTCGTAAGTTAAGAAAAAAAATGTGTTTATCACTTTATTTATATAAAAAAAAAAGTATACTAATATATATGTATATCTTATTTCGTTAATACATTCTATATTATGTCAATGAATTGAATTGAATCTGTAGTAAAAAATGCCAGGACAAGAATGACGAACAGAAAAAAAAAACATGAAAATGTTAAAAAAAAAAACTGCTTTTTTTTTTTCTTCTTGTTTTTAGTTTATGATTATAAATGCGAAAAACTCAAGGACCGTAACTTAAGTGAATATTGCATCGTTTCCGCACTACAATCTCTCTATATTAAAAAAGGACATTTTTTAGAAGCCTTTTGGTTTCACTCCCTTTTTTTTGTTAATTCATTTTTCCCTTTAGAAAAAAATATATTATAAGTATACCAAACAATACGTACATAAGTACTCGAATTTATTATAACTTCATGCAATACCACCAGGCCAAAGGAATTTCTTGTTGTTATTATTTTGTTAATAAATTATAGTTTTTTCTCTTATAAAATCTCAAATGAGAAATTAGAAGACACAGAGAGTGTATTTTAAATATTCTCTAACAACATGTATAGAAACATATTTCAGTATTGTGGTGAAACATACAATTTTATTTAATTTTTTTGTTTTTTTTTTTGTTTTCTGTGTTCATTCAACAAAAAATTTATTTTTTTTTTTTTGTTCATGATGTGGGTGACAGTTATAAAATTGAATTAAAAGTATTTTCTAGAAGTTTAATTTTAACTGAATATTTATGTTATCATTTTCAAGCTTAGTCCTTTTTTTTTTTTTTTTGTAACTTTGATCCTTGATAGTCTTTCTGATAAGAATTTTACAATTTATTAGTGTACCTATTTAATTTGTCATCGACACTGAATTTAAATTTAATTAAAAAATACGTTTTTTTTTTTTTTAACTTAATATAAAATTGCACTCATTTTTACAAAAACAAGATACATACATCGTTTAAAATGTAACATACCTGTAAGATATTTTAATAAACAAGTTTCATACTAAATTCATAATATCAAAAAATGTCTTCTCAATTGATTCACTTTGTCACATCAAATTTTCAAGAAAAAAAAAATATATACCTACCTACTTTTTTCGTTATCAACATATGTATTCAGATTTCAGATACTAAATTATGTGAGATGTTGTCAATTTCATTCTTAATAAATTTTTTTTTTTTTTATATATTTTCTTTTTATTTCAAATTTTATTAAATATATTTTTTTCGCTCACATATTCAGATACTTTATTTTACTCAACACACACACACAAATATCTATCAGATTCAGAGAAATCTATGAACATTGCGCAGTATCCTGTCCTTCTGCCTGTTTACTTGCACAGCATTTCATCAAAAAAAAAAAAAAATTACCATTAAATAAAAGCTTGATATGAAAAATAAATACAATAAATTGAGTCTTCCGTTTGCTGCTGAGTAAACTATCTGTATCTAGCAACAGTATCTAAAAATCCATTCTACTTGAAAAAAACAACAAAAAAAAACAACAAAAAACATAAATAAATGTACATATCACCAAACAACGTACTCTATAACCAGGGAATTTTAAAATGTGAATCGTTTAAACATCGCCAGTTGCTCCGTGACTTTAACCGCAGTCAAACGAAAGATTTTTATCTTGTTATGGAGAAAAATTTCTAATATATACTTTTATTTTTAAAAAGAAGTGAAATATATAAAAAAAATAAAAAAAGATTATATTTTTATTATTTTATTTTTTGTATATACATACATAAATATATATATATAATATTTTGTTAATGTTGCAACAATATCTTATATTATAAAAATTTCTTTTTGAAAAAAAAAAAAAATAATAATAATAATAATAATTTCCCAGGCTATTATTCAATTTATTTTTAAGTTCAATTAATCAACAGTATAAAGTCGCGCGAATCAAAACGGTCGATTTATAAAGTATATAATATAATATATTCCACATGATTATTATTATCATCAAATTCAATGTGATATTACACGAGTTGCTGTTTCCTTTTACAACATTAAAATAATATTGGATTATTATATATACCACATACTTCATCAACGAATAAAAAAAAAATAAAAAAAAAGAATTAAATTTTACTTGGTTAAAAAAAAAAAAGTGTTTTTTTTTTTTTTTCTTCTGTTTGTTTGTTTTATTTTATTTTACATTATTATAATTTTTTTTTTTTACTTGATCCATTAACCATATATCACACACAATCTATCTACATAATATTCAGGATTAAAAGTAAAGAGTGAAAGTTCATTGTTCTTTTAAGTTTTGTTATTGTTCAAAAGAAGCTTTATAAAATGTGCTATCACATAAAATTTAGATCATATAAGTGGTTTGGATGATGTTGGGATATAAAACAAATTTTCTCATTTTTCTATATAATTATATTATGTGTTTTATTTTTGAAAATAAAAAAAAAATAATGAATTAAATTTTAAAATTAAATGTGCCAATATGCCAAATTTTCAAGATGGATAAATAAATTGTCACCTCATTAAAAATAATTATACCACAAAATAAAATATTATATATTATTGTATAAAGGGTGAAATTAGTTAAATAAAATTAAATAGTAGCACAGTGAAAATATATTTTTGAAAATAGATAAAAAGTTCTTCCAAAAAAAAAATAATTAAAAAATATTTTCATATTATATGATATGGAAATTCAATCACAAAAAATGAATAAAAATGAAGATGAAAGGTTATCAGGACACCACAATAATTCAAATAATGGTGGTGGTCCTTCAGTGTCTTTTTTAAATATAGTTTTATATGTAACATGTATTAGTGCATTGGGATTTTCATTATATGCAAATTTACGTTTAACACATACCGAGGATAGATTAAGGCACCTTAAACATCTTGAAGAAAGAATAAATATCCTTGAAGTGAATTTACAAAATATATTACCTAAATCCTCCTCATCTTCATCATCATCATCATCATCATCATCATCATTTCCATCATCATCATCATCTACAACACATTTTTCACAGTCAATGTCCACAGCTGATTTTTCTGATGTTGCAAATGTTGTACGTAAACTATTACAAGTTGAAGGTATACAACGATTACGTAGAGATGTATCACATTTACAAATGACTAGACGTCAACGACAAGCATCCGTTCAATCATCACAGGAATGTATTTGCCCACCAGGTGTGTTTAATGTATATTTTTCTCATATTTTATTATGATTATTATTTTTCTTACACTTGAGATGAAACGTGTGTTATAATATTTATGTACATATTATGCTATATATATAAATAAACACCTATTCACACATACAATATGTTTGTTTATTTTCTGTTGCAATTTCATATTTGCGAATAAACATAAGAAAACCTCTAAGGTAAATTTCTTATTTACTGATGATGCTTCTATGCAATATTCAAGAATCAAAAAATACTTTTTTTTAAAAAAAAAATAAATGTCGTCTGTGTGTAGTGTGAGTATCAACGAAAAAGAAAAAAAATAAAATAAATAAAAACAAAAATTAAATTGTATTACCCAAAAAAAAAAATAAATAAAAAAAAATACGAAATAAAGGATTTTCCATTTTCTTTTACTTTTCTGAATTTTAAAAAAGTTTTCTTATATTTTTTTTTTCTTCTTTGAAATTTGTTTATTTTATACTTTATGTGCTTCATTTTTATGCTTTTTTTATTTTTTGCTTATAATAAAAATAAACTCAATATTATTGTGTTATTCTGGACATATTACTTTTTTTTTTTAGTTTGTACTTTTTTGTTTTGACCTATGTGATACGGTTCAAAGAATTCAGAAAGATGAAGAAAAAAAAATCACGATTTCCAAATCTTCATGGATTTTATTTATATACACTTTTTTTTTTTTTTCTTAAAAAAAAAAATTATCATTCCTTTGCGAATATGTTCAGAAAAACAAATTATTCATGAGAGAATGAAAGTCATTTTGAAAATATTTTAAAAGTATTATAATATGAATGTGTTCTTATTTATTTTTTTAAATTTTATTTTCCATGTTTCTATGGATTTTACATAAAAGATAAACATGAGTTTAAAAAAAAAAAAAAAACAAGAAGTTTTAAAATCATCAAATAAATATTTTATCTTGTTATTTTACAAAAATTTCTTCAAAAAAAAACAATAAATTCCAAAAACAAAACCAAAAAAAAATAAATCAAAATCCTTCTTAAGATAATCTCACTCACAGAATTAATTTCAGAAAAATATTCGAAAACAAGCTTGTTCATTCCACTAAATATAAATCAAATATTTTAACCCTCAAAGGCATATGTATGCATAATGTAATTTAAAAAATGTAATACATTTTTTTTTTTGGCGCCGATTTATTCGAAATAAAAATTGAAACAATCTGTATTCAAAATAATTTATTAAAAAAGATGAATTTTCAACAAACAACATTGACTTGTTCCTGATTCTTTTGAAAATGGATTATCCTTTGACTTATTTAATTTTTCACCAAGTCATTTAAAAAATTAAATATCTTGAATTTAAATATTTTTACAGACTATCTAAGACGTTTTATGATTTTATTCCAATTCAAAAAAAAAAAAAAAAAAAAACTTTTTTTTTTAAAATAAGTGCACTCAAGGGTTAATTAAATTTCTTATTCTATCAGACTCCTTGAAATCGTTAAATTATTTATGATGCAATTACGAACAAAAATTTACTTCCTATAGAAAAGGAATTCAAGTACAATATCTTTACTTAACTAATTAACCACTAATGCTACAGATAAAATAATTTCAATAATCTATTTAACATATTAAGGAGATTCATTTCAATATAATTCGTTTTTTTTTATCGTACCAATGTAATCCTCATACATATGTACATACATATATATAAAAAGTGACTTTTAGAATTTTATATCACGAATAATATTGAAGATGGGAATGACTGGCATAACAAATTGGTAATTGTTTAACTTTTCCTGGTTCACTGTAACCTTGTATAATCTGAAAAATGTAGAAAAAGAATTTAAGAAAACAATTCTCAAGATCGTAAAAGTACAATGTGGGTATTGGAAATCTGAAACAAAAATTTTTGTTGGTTAGAGAAACTTACTCAGTGGCGCTTTTCAGTTCAGTGTGATTTCTGGGAAATCCTTCAAAAGAAAATTTCATTTTAAAAAAATTTTTTCAGTCTAAATTGAATCCTCTTTGGATTTTGTACTATGATTGACACTGCTGCCATCACCACAAATTTATCTTAGTCCATAGTGAAATCCGTATTTCAGGATACTATACAAAATTTCAATCATCAAATCCCGAATACCGACCACACATATTATATCACGAAGTTCGTATGTATTCTGTTTTACAAGGAAGACCAATAATATGAAATAAATTTAAAATGAATTCCCTTATTATTAAGTTTTATTTGTTTCTTTTGTTCCAGGTGTATTATTTTAGAATTACCTTTCCATTATTTCTGCAATTCATTCACGTAAACACACAATGTACATAAATCTAAAGTATCTATAATATGTATGTATATAGATACTACATACAGATATACATACATACATTCATTTTAAAATATAGTATATTCATGCATCAGAATGTAATTTTTATTCTCAAATAGTTCTGAAGTAATTGACGATATCATCTCTGGATTGAACTTAATTTTAAATAAAGATTTTTAGAATAGAGAACACAGCAGGAAATCTTCTTTTCAGTTAGGTCAACGAAGAGCATCTATTTCAAAGTTTGATTTATCTCACCTAATGTCGACTTTCTATATAATATAGAGATAGAAATAGTTTTGTATATATACATATAGTACTATACATACTTAATATCTAAAGATAGTAGGTATGTATATTTTTCATATCATCATTGAATTCTTTATTATCATTATTATACGGTATTATTATTTTGTTTGGTTAGTAACCATTGCACGATCTTCTTCAAGCTCTATATGTATACTTCTTTAATGATCAGATAATTTGAGTAATTCTATTGTGTTGAAAGCAATGTCTTAATCCAAGTTGATTTAAATTTTGATTGCCCTTAAGATGTCTCATGAATATAATACATATCAATTTTATCTTTATATATATGTAAGTATATTTATACATATGTATATGTAGTTTATAAATTTTCATAATAATATTATAAAATGCACAATATGCATATCACAGAAAAAAAAAAAAAAGGTACTATTGTATTTCAAAATTAATACATAAATAAATTTTCTATACTTTTATTTGAATATCTTTTCTCATTTTTTTTTTTTTGTTTTTTTGTGAATTTAAAAAAAAAAAATTAATATTTCATCATTCATAAGGTGGTCATAAAAGAAATCAAAATGATACAGTTTAAATTTTATTTTAGGCGCCTGTAGGATTTATTTATTTTTTATATAAAAAAAAATTGCAAAGTAATATACGGGCTTTATGATTAATTTACTAAAACATGACACGGAAAAATAAAAAGCAATGTTTTTTATGATCGTCCCTTATTACCTTGACATTTTGCTGTCTAGTCATATTATTCAAATACCACATATTATATATACGTATGTATATGTTTTTTCTTTATTACAATACACATGATAAGATAATAAAATTTTAAGTATCTGAAACTTAAATAAAACACATTAAAAAATGGTTCACCTTGGCAAGTATTCAGACAAAATAAATAGATAATATTTTATTTTTATTTTTTATTTTTTTTTTTTCTGATTTATGTGGGTGCGACAAAATTACAATAAAACACCTTTTTAAATGTACATTTTCATACTACACACATATCATATAAAAAGTATATTACTTCTGAATTACTAGACATAAACTTCAAAATTATGAATAAAATAAACGAAGTATGAAGTATTTAAAACCTATTGTATTATGATTTTCATGGTTTATGTCTAAAGGATCCTTCGTATATATTTATTTTTTTTTTATTATTATGGTTACCTAAACATAAAACAGGAAATAAATTGAAAATTATGTTATGAACAGTCAAGAATATATGTACATATATAATGTAAAATTATTATGAATCTTTTTTAGAGTGAATTTAATTTTTATAGTATTGCCATAAAGTCGTCTTAAAATTTATTTAAATAAAATAAAGGTACAATAAAATTTAAAATTGCTATTCTCAATCATAAACTATATTTTCATGATAATCTTATTTTAAAATTTATGTTAATGCGTAACCGTATATTAACCATGCATAAATTCAATTTGCATGGATATCATTTAAATAATTTCATATTATTTGTTTCTTATATTTTTTTATGATCCTACAGATTCTTTCAAAACTGACACTTAAAACTTTGTTTTCTTATCTAAAATGCTTTACTAAGAAATGAAGTTTGTATTTAAAATGAAATATTTTTGGACTTTCTTGTCCCTTTTTTTAAAAAATTTATACGCAATTTTGTTTTTTAGTATAGAAGGAATCATTTCGTCAACACACTATTTACAAAAATATAGATTGTGTGAAAAAATAACGTTAACAGGAAAAAAAATTATGTATTAGATTTCTAAAGGGTTTTCTGTAATAAAGAGTAAACCTAAACCCAAAAAAGTTCAAGTGGAGCTTTCATCAATGCTTCCTTATTTACCTCTGTTTTTGTTTTTAACCATTTTGTTTATTCTTCATGCGCCAGTTCTATCCGCTCACTTATGTGAAAAAAAAACTTATCCCTACTTTATTGTTCATAATAAAAAAAATATTTAAAACCTGACGAAAAGTCAAAATCACAATGGAATAAGTCAAAATGGTGGACTTCAAGGAGGGAACCCATATATGTCTTTAGGGAAATAATTTTTAACTTTTGTATATCATCCTTAAACTGATTTCAACTGTAGTTTTCTAATTATTCTGATTTTTTTCATCTTTTATTAAAATATCTATTTAATTTTTCTAAAATTACTAACCTTGTAAATAAAATAAACAAAATAAAATTAATAAAACTTTATAAATACGTCACATTTGAAAATTGTAAATTTTTCCCTTTAATTTGCATTTTAGGTATCTGAAACTTTAATAGAAAATTATTACTTCATATTAACAAATCCAGAGAGGACCTCTTAAGCACGATACAAATCACTAGACTTACGAACAGTGAATTAAAATTTTAGTTAAAAAATTAAGATAAAACATAATTAGAAATATTTTATTTAATTTTCATCTTTATATAAAAATTCATTCAATTCCTTTCAACATTATACCTAATTTTACCTTTATTATTGAGTGCGTTTTCAAAAATATAACTGAAATTTAAAAGGTTAGAATTTATTTTTTAACAGTTTATTTTTCTCAATAAACAATTTTTTATCAAATTTTTTTTTTTTAATCTCAAACACTTTTTCTTAATTCTTCTTTTCTTTTCTTTCATTTTTTTTTTAAATCCTAACTTCAAAAGTTTATTAAAAATTAATTTAAAAAAAATACGCATATCAAATTTTTAATTCAAATCACAAAACACATTAGTTAATCATCTTCTTAACATTAACTTACAAATAATCTCGAACAAAAAATTTAAATAATTTTAAAAAAAAACTCACTGGAATCCTAACAACAACAAAAATTCTACAAAACAAAATAACAAAAATACAAAAAAAAAATAAATAAAAAACGAACACTTCATTTTCTCACCATTTCTTTAAAGCTTAAGAAAAAAAAAACACAAAAAAGAAAGAAATAAAAAAAAAAATCATTGTTTAAATTTAATCCATAAAATATTTTATATCAACATCATTTTATGTATATCCTTTTTTTTTTTAATTTCAACAAATCCCCATTAGCCATATTATTATTCTATATCTTTTAGAAAATTCTCATTCTTCTTCTCATTTTGTACAATATATACGACGACGAATAAAATGAAAATCTCCTATGTCGTTTTTATTATCATTGTCGCTTATATTAAAAAAAAAAAAAATAAAAAATAAAAAGAAAGAAAAAAGAAAATAATAATAATAAAACAACAACAATAATAAAGAAAAAGAAATCTTTATACTTGTATATATAAAATTGTGAATTGTATAGAAAATCCTCTTTGAATTTAAATTCTGTAATAATTGTCGACCCAAAAGACATTGCCTCTTTGACTATTGTGTAATAATAAAAAGTATTGAAGATGAAAAAAAAAAAAAGGCAAGAAGAAAATATTTTGTTATTGTTGTTGTTATATAACCCTGGGTCTAATAATGATAATAATAATCAAAATATATATAATATTGAAATTTAAAACCAAAAATATGTATATATAATGCACACACACACACACACATTGATACTTTCACAATAATAATTGTAAGTTTAAAAAATTAGTCTAGCTTATATACAGACAGCCAGGACCCATTGACATTAAAATTTATTTCAATAAAAAAATAAAAAAAAAATTATTAAAAAAAAAATTTGATAACGAGCAGGCATTGTTGAAATCACGAAATAAAACCAAAAAGGAATATATGTATATGTATCTTTTTTTTTTTTTTCATATTACAACAATAACAAGAAGAATCATATTTATGCCAAAAAAAAAAAAAAATAAAATAATAAAAAGAAAAGACACGAAGAAGGAAATTCGTTAACGATAAATTAAATTACAGTTGATCGCCTTAAATTGTCGTTATACTTTTGTATGTCCTTTTTTAAGGGTGTGTAATACTTTATATATACATATATATTTATATGAAAAAATTTTTACAACACATACAAAACAATATTATATAAATACAACCGATACGATGACTTCAATAAATTTTATTTTGACTCAATGAAATTTTTGTCTAACGTAACACACAATATTATAGTCTACGACCTCTGTTTTTATTTTACGTTTTTATTTCACTCTGTTTTTTTGTTTTTTTTTTTTGTATGTCATTTTACTTTATTTTTCTTTGATAAAAACACATTATGGGTGGGCATATCGTGGGTGCCATCTTTTACCACAAAAATGGTTTTACAGGGGACAACATAGTGTTTTTTTATTTATCTACATATTATATAGGACTTGTTTAGCCGGAAAAATAACAATTTATATCTAATCCAATGGTTGTTACCACACAAAGTGAAACACATTTTACTTTCATTACATTTTTACTTTTTTTTTTTTTTTTCATTGTTTTTTTTTCTATGTTCCTGTTTAATATATATTTTTTTTTGGTTCGAAGATGATTTCTTTTTTCCTTATTTTGTTGTTATCATTTCGTAATTTTATCAAGAATATTAAGATTATGAAAAAGATCCCTTAAGTATTGACTTAGAAATTGTTTATTCTGTTGTAAATTAGAAGACCTTTTTATTTTTATATATTTTTTTTTCTTGTTTTATTTTCAAATAAAATGTTCACAAAAAAAAAAAAATAGGAAATAGGAAAAAAATATCTTTTTTTTTTTTTTTTGTCATAAATAAAAATACGGTAAAGTGTTTTGTGTAATCCATCATATAAAATGAAATCATTCAATAAAATGAAAATGATGATTAGAGGAACATAGTTTTCAAATAAAGTTAGTGTTACATAAAAACAAAAACGTAACTCACATAATGCGTAAATGCGTATATTGAAGTATAGAGGAAAATTTTTTTATATATTTCCGATATTTTTTTTCGAAATTTTTAGGATTAATGTAGTGCATTTTATTTATAATAATTTGTTTTCGTAAGTACATATTTTGAAAGGGGGTTTTCTACTTCACATAAGGATATCTTTAGGATAATTTTTTATTTTTTGGAATTTATTTTATTAATGAATTGGAAAAATATATGTGATAATAGATATTTTTTATGTATTTTTGGGTTTTCTGACTAAGTTTTCACAGTAAAGAAATAATACTTTTAAAAAAAGGATCTAGGATTACTCAGTTAGTTATTTCGGGTTTTTAAAAATATTGTGGATGATAATAATCATATGTACTTATATGAGGCTATCAAAGTTAGAGCACATTTAAAATTATAGAACTCTAATGGCTTGCACAGTATGAAGTATAATCACATATTTGCTTGGAAAACTTTACTTTTCATTGGAAAATCATACGATAAAAATGCATGAAAACGAAAACAGTATCCAAAGTTAAACACTCTTTTTTCAAAGTTTTCATGCAAATTATTGAAGGAAAATGAGTTGAAGAAAAGAAGATTATCATGTGAAGACAAATTTCTATATCATTTAAGTCTAATTTGACACAACCAAAGAGAGTTCATAGGTAATCTGATATTAAATTTTGCTAATACCTATATAAGTTTTCTTGATAAATCTTTTTAAAATTCCAATAGTTTTATGAATTTTATAAAACATCGATCGTTTTGACCCTTTTAACTATAAAAGATTGCCTTTAAAATCTGTCTGCATTAAAGTGTATTTTTTATTTATCTACTTTAATTTCTCTGTTGGTATAGAAATTGTAAAATTTTGTTCAATAAGACCCTGAACTTGAATAACCTTAAGGCACAAATAATATTAAATTTGCAATTATTATAACAGCAAATGAAATTTTTTATTCATTTTAACTGGTTTAACGAATAAAAAAAAAACTCTTCAATATCTAAAAAATAAACACACAAAAAAAAAAAATCTGTTGATTCGTTCCAAATTTATTTTATTTCTCTTGATTTCTAGTGGGTGCAATGTGATATGGTCATAAAGTGTATGATATCAATTTCATGATGCAAAAAAAAAAAAAAAAAAAAAAAAAATGAAAAAAAAATATTTTAAAATGTAATTTGTATCCATAGTACCATGATCAAGTAAGCAATTTATTACAAAGATACAGCATTATGGCATTTCAAAAACTATTTCACCGCATATTATAAAAAGCAACCTGTAAATTGAATAGAAGCAAGCAAACTTGGAACATATACATAATATTTATATGTATATATACATAAGTATATAATATACTCGTATACTACTTTCAAAAAGAAAGAAAACATGCAAAATGTAATTGTATGCCTAGAAATGGTATTGAATGAATATTTTCAAAATGAACAAATATGCATATATGAACTCTGAGGTCAATTTTGTAGTTTTTACTTCAGCAGCCACTAGCAATATACAACAATCAAAATGCATCTAAATGCATATAATATGAATTTTATGTATATAATCTTAACAAATGGTGTCATATATAAAAAAAAAAATAATCTATTGTGCTTTTTAGAGCGAAAACTTACAATATAATTGAAGTGGAATTTTATGAAAGGAATACTTTATCACCTAAAGCTAGATTTTTAAGTAGTTTTACATTTTACATACATGTAAAATATTTCTTGAATTTATATATCGTGACTTAAATATTAAAACTTATTTTTGGTAAAGTTACTTCTTTACATAGTTTTTTTTTTTTTTTTTGCTTTTTAAAATTCCATAAAATTTTCAGAACAATTTGTAATTTAAACACAAAAATAAATTTTTATTTAACTTATGTTATACATTTAATATTCATTCTCATTGAAATTCTTTTCCTAATCAATGAAGTGGAAATATCATCGTAATTTATGCGATTAAATTGTATTTTAAAATTCTTCATAATGACTAAATAACATTCATTTGATTTTCATTAAAAAATATGGAAGATACATATATAAATAAAATATAGTATAATATATACTTTAAAACAAGATATACTCTCATATTAAAATTATATTCAAGCTAATTTACATTTTATAAATACAAAAATGGAAGAAAACAAAAAAACAAAACAAAATACAAAATAAATTCTTGGCAACAATAAAAACTTTCTGATTTTTGAAAGTTAGTTTTTTTTTTTTCTTTCATTTTATATTTTCAATATTCAACAATGGCAACCATCAGGAATCAAAAACAAGAGGGAAAAAAAAACCAAACAAGAACAAAGCAAAAAAAAAAAAAATTTTACATATACAAATTAAAATATTCCAAAAGTTTCAATCTTTAAAGAAAAAAGAAAAAATACTTGGAAAAAAACAAGGAAGAAGGCCGAAAAAATAATGAAAATATTGTCAAAAAAAAAAAAATATACATTTTCCTTTTTCTTGGAAAAAAAATTTTTTTTGGAAAAAGAAATTAAACTATAAAATTTATTACATTAATGAAAAAACTTCTTTCTTTGTTTCTATTATTATTATTTTATTTTTAATTTGTGTTCCTAATAAATTAATTTTTTTTTTTATGAAGAAAAAAATAAGTCACGTTTTATTTTTGTTATTTTTTTTTTTATTTTTTTGAGAAAACTATTAAATTAAATTATATTTAAATTACAAAGTATTTTTTTTTTTTCATTTCGAAAATAAAGAAATATTATCTGAATAATTTATCCATTTTTCTTAAATAGATCAATGTTAATTTTTTTTTTTTTTTGTTTCACAAAATTTAGAAAAGATATAGAGAGAGCTATAAATATAACACACATGAAACATTCTAGCGTTTAGTGTCCAAATTATTTAATTTATTATTATTGGTGACTTGATACACATATTTACCGTCACATAATTTTTATGTATGTCTTTAAAGTGTTAATGTATCTTGTATCTATTTTTTTTTTTTTCAAATAAATAAAAAAGTCACATTTGATAATTGTAGACAAAATATTAATTTGTTTATTTAACGTTGTATCGAGTTTTTGTATCTTTTTTTGTTGTTATAGTCTAAATTTATTGAGATATTAATATCATCGGGCTCCCAAGCAAGTATAGTATGAGTCATTTTATTACATTTAGAAAAAATATGATCTGAAAATCATAATATTTACTTTTGAAAAAAAAAAATAAATAAAAAGATAATTCAATCTTTTTGAGATTTGTTTTTTTGGAAGATTTTTTTTTTCGACTAAAATAGAATTTACAAATTGACATTTTCAGATCTTCTCTAATAGTTGAAAAATTTTTAAATGTTCAAAAGAGTTGCTCAAAAACTATGACAAATTCTCGAAAAAGTTTCATTTGCAAATAATGAAAAAAGGATAAGACTAATACAAAGCCATCAAAATTCGTAAATTAATTTATAACATTAAAGCATCTTCTAAGAAGAAACTTTTTTGAACTTTGACCTTCATAGTTATGAATCTTGAACAACTTTTGGACAAAAAAAAATAAAATGAAGGAATCATTCATTAACTACAAAATGAAACTTCTACATGACTCTTTTCCTTTATGTATGCTTTCAAAATTTGGTTAATTCAATATTAAAATTGGAAAATAACTTTATAACTCTTTTTTTCGTTTTTCAATAAATCTCTTTAGTTAAATTTAATTTTCTATAAAATAATAAATGTAATATTCTTCAATTTAAAGTTTTATAATTAAAATGTTTACTTAAATGTAAAATATGTTAAATGAAATACAATATCGGATTTTATCATGAACAAAGAAATATGAATATATCTTTCTTGATATTGATTACTTGATTTCAGAATATCAAATGCATCGATAAATTATTTGTATCAATATTTTATAATATAATAATATGTTCTGTTGCAAATGAATATATGTATATGTATACATGAAATAAATCATTATGTAATTTTCATTAAAGTAAAATTGAGTTCATTTGAATTTTAAACTTAGTTAATTCTTCATGAAAGATAAGACTTTATTAAATGAAAATAAATAATACTTTTTAATGGGAATTTTGATCCCTTTTTAATTAAAATTTTCATTATCTATGCTAATAATGTACTTCATGCAATTTGTCTCTCATTGTTTTATTAATACCAGTTTTTTTTTTTTGAATTAGTTAAGTTGTTACATTACTAAAAAGTGTCAAATGTTTTTTTAAATTAATTTATCAGCCGCAAAACAAAAGTCCAAGAAGGAAGGGAAATTTTTTTTAAGAATGTAATTTTGCCGATTTAAAAACAAGAAAACAGAAGCACACAAAAGAAACGAAAAACCATTTTTCGTTTTAAAAGGTTCACAGTAATGTACGTGTGTACTTTCTTCTAGAAAAAGTATAATTACGAGCTTTTTTAAATTAAATTTGTTACTGATTTTGCAAGATACATAGTCTAATTTTTAAATACGAAAATACATGTTTGAAATTTAACAACGTAATCTGAGTATATTTTATCTAGAAAAAAAAAACCTCTTAAATCTTAAATAAATATTTCAATGAAAATGAATGCATTTTGTTCTCAAAATAGGTACTTACCCATAATTGAGCATTTTCCATATCATTTTAAGGTTCTAAAATGACAATAAACTTTCCAAAATGTACATGAAAATCTTTTGTTTTGTCTTTTCCTTTTTAGAATTCAAAAGAAAGAAGAAAAAAAAACAACATTCCCATAAACAAATTTTAAGCGTTAATGGATTCAAGCTGAGATTATAAATATGTACATTCGACTTTTTGCACCTTTCTTATCCCATTATACAATAATTCTCAAATTTCCTCTTTTTACATACATACATAATAATGCTTGACTTACTGCATAATAAAGAACGCTAAAACACAATTAAAATAACAAATGTCGCATGAAATTTAACCCAAACATAAAATTTTCGTGTGAATACAAAAGAATAAAAAAAGAAAAAAAAACACAATAGAAGGATATTCATCCCAAAAAAAAAAGAAAAAAAAAAGAAAAAACAAACATGTTTATATATAAACTAAATTACCACAAAAGATTTTCCTTTGAACATATTTCAATTACCTGGTTCCATTCAATAGCACATAGGTGGTATAGTCGAATACATACATACATACATACATATATCCTTTCTCTTCCTTGTTTTCTGTTGTTTCTTTTTTTTTCTTTCTTAACAGTTTTTTTTTCTGCACAAATATAAATTCTCTTCTTTCGTTGTTTGTTGTGTAGTTCTATATTCTATTATTTTCAACTGTTTTTCCTGTCACCTACAAAGTACATTTTTCACCTAGAAATAAATTGATCATTTCTCTTTGGCATTGTTTAGTTTTCATATTCTTTTTTTTTAAAGTTTTTTGTTTTTTTTTTCACCAATCTAATGAATGATATTAAATTTCAACTAAGGAAAAAAAAAAACTGAGATTAAATAAATTTTAAGAAGAAATACAGATAAAAAATGTTTTGTTGTGCATAACATGAATTCTTAAATTTCTTTTCATATACAAGATAAAAGGGCACATGGATCAAATTACAATAAAAATAGAATTTAGTTATGTAGTTCTTTTTTTATAACACAAAAGGTAACATAAATAGAATCTTTTTTTTTTTTTTTTTCTTTTCGAACAAAAATTTAAGGATCAATTAATCTTGCAAAAAAAAAAAAGAAGTAAAAGCTATCAAATTGCTAGCTTAGTATTCTGATTATCACATTCATTAAATAAGACAACTTGCATACAATGAACTCATCTCTGAATTTTGTTGGATCTGTTATGTAATTAGCAGATTTTAGATTTTGTATCTTTTTGTATTTTTAAAATATCTCCACTTTAGTGATGGACAAGAACTACAAGTCAATATTGACATTAGATTGAAATTTACTATAGTAGAAGATTCGTTATTATTTCGTATTTCGTTTTCAAAAATCGATTCTTATATCAAACTTATCAAGATTTTAATTTACCACACTGGAACACATCTAGTCATCATGATATATTACACATAATTCTTACACAGAAGAATAGAAATAGCTTAGTGTCATGATCAAACAAAAGAACAAGAAAAACTCCTTGATTATCAAAAAAAACTTTCTCTTTCGTGTAATTTTTCATATACCTTCTCATAATATTATTCTTATTGCTTTCTAAAATTAAATATTGTTATTTTAAATTAGAAAAAGTTTACGCATAGGTCATGAACATGAAATAGAAAATAAAAAAACCAAAAAAAAAAAAAAAAAAAAAAAAAAAAAAAGCCACAGTAAATTTTAACACAGCAATACACTTTTCATAATTGATTTTCAATTCGATTAGAATCCATTAATCAATTCTAATGATCTAAGAATACCGTAAAAGAACTTATTAACTGCACTTCGTAAATCCATTTAAAGCCATTATCAATCTTCCTCTGCCTTCAAAAATATATTTTTCTTTCTTCTTCAAAAAAAAAAAAAATTTTTTTTACTACTTTAAAACATACAAACAAAAAACAAACCAAATTAAAAAAGATAAAAGATATAAAAAGCGTCCTATTACAAAGATGAATTATCTCTATATACCTTTCACATTAATCAACACAATCTATATAATGTAAATAAATATATAATAATAACAAAAACAACAACAACGAAAAAATGTAGGTATTAGCGTATATTAGACGCCTTCTTTCCATTAACATCTCTCTTTTAATGGAAATTTGTTTATTTTTTTAACGATTCAATTTTAAATGAGACTAATGATAATGTGTATCTTAGAATTTTTAAAAATGTACCTATAGGCACCTATAGAATATAATTTAAAATTATTTAAGAATCTACTTAGAATGAATGTGTTAAAAAAAAAAAAAAAAAAAAAAAAGGAAGAACTTAAGGTAAAAGATATATTTTTATTTTATGTGTATCTTTACAAAATTTGTGATTTTGTAAAACATAAAAAATTTTTTTATATATTTTTTTTTTTTGTATTTTTTGAAATATGAAAAGGTAAAACCACAATAACACACGACAAATACCAAACTAATTGTTCTGGAACCAACACAGTATAAACAACTTGTCTTTTGTAGCACCCCTACTGTGTTTTTAATAATATAGTCAATTTTATCGGGTGTGGCTTTTGTGGAAAACCATAAAACAAGCATGTATGTACAACATACTATACATAGTATTTTGTATGTAATTTGTACCCTAAAAGCTATATCAAAAAATATTACCTTTATAAAATAAAATAATTGGTTTGTCCAAATTGAAGATTCTTATTTTAAAAATTTTTTAAAATGTATCCTACCTAAGTAATTTTCAGAATTTATGTCATAATTTCATTATAAAAACAAACTACATTTTGAATATTTTTGTAAATGACAACTGATGTATGTATCTGTGTTATTATTAAAAAGGTAAACATTTCAGCAGTTAATTTGAAATAATTACTATCAAATGCTAATGACCATTAAAATTAAACAATTTTATTGAAAACAAAAAAAAAAGAACAATAAACTACTTATAATTATTCAAGTAGAAAATAAAAAAAAAAAACAAAAGCTATTAAATTTCATGATATTGATATGAGGTGTTAAATATAAAAATGATCATAGTCACACAACATTTAAATTTTGGGTTCTGGACCACCATGAAATTTCATTTGAATCGTATTGTTCGATACCTGAATATGTAGTCAAATCTAAAACATTCTATGTATATTCAAAGTACACATGCGGGAGTTCACTTTGATCGTTTAAAAAAACATTTCAGAAAAACAATGTGATGTACGTGCACTTTCTTACAGGTAAAAAAAATTTTCACCTAAGCTATTTATCTGTTCAGCGTCTCTTATTCAATTTTTAAAGAATTCCTAAAATATAAGTGAAAATTCGAAATTTATATCTATATTCTTATTTTGAATATTCAAAATTCTCAAATAAATTTTTGTGCCAGAGTTATAGAACTCACTTCCTTTCGTGCATTTGGCTTTGTTGCAACTTGAACACTGATACTCTTGAACTTTTTTGTTTATTGTTATTTGTAATAAGATTGTTAAATATTCTTTTGAATCTTATAAATCATCTAAATTTAAAAAAAAAAACCAAACTCTACATAGTAAGTTTCATAAAAAAAAACGTAGCACAAACTGACGTAGAATAGTTGAAAATATACCATACAGTCATTTGAAACTTTTAAAAGTCGGAATGAAAAATAAAATTGCAATTCTGTAGTACCCTTTGTCACCAACTTGACAGTTTGATTTGTGTGTACGTGTACATGAACATATCCTTTTTTCGTTATTAAAAATTTTCTTCCACCATACAGATTAAGTTTCAGAATATATGTAAATCAAAAGTTTAATGATTTTTTTTTTTTTTTTGTTAACGCGATGTCAAGTTAAGTTTCACAATATAAGCCTCTTAATGTTACATTTAGACTAGAACAAGGCTGTCACTGAACAAGTGATGAAGTATTGGTTTTGAACACACTAAAGGTCTTAAACACGATATGATTATCACTGTTTTCCTGTTTTTCTTAAATTCATTATAAGCCTAGTCTCAAGTTCACTCAGTTTTAAATGAGTACTGCAAAAAGAAGATACTTCCGAAAATTTCATGTGTCAGTCTAAGTGCTGTCAAAGTAAAAAATGTAATCTAAAATCCATATAAATTAGCTACAGACATAGTATGATTCATATATGTATAATCAAAATTAATTCAAGTTATCTTGGCTTCATTTTCTCTAAAGGAGTGGTACAATAAAAGCAACTTAATGTCAGGCTATTATTTAAATGTGAACCATGTATGTACTATATAGTACATACTGCAAAATTCTTTGTAAAATGTCACACAGTTTTTATTCAAGTCTGAACTTTTCAATGATATTTTATATTTTTGCTACGCCTTTTCTACTTTCAAAAAAAAAAAAAAAAAAAAATACATATAACCCTTTAATCAAGATTTTAAATAAATTTTCTTTTATGGGTTACATATACTTACATATATCTTTTTAATGATATTCTTTCATAAAAGGGAAATTACATTATTCTTCATTGTAGTATGTGAAACATAGTACATACAGGCAATTATTATAAATTTTTTTAAAGATTGTGGTAACTGAACTTTATGCAGATACAATTTGTATTAGTTAGTGTGAATTTCGATAAAAATTCCGAAAAACTATAAAAATTAAAATAAATTTAAATTTTGAATATAATATCCTGAAAGAAGAGAATTTTCTGTGAATGATCGTGAAACGAATCCTTTTTCATCAATGTATATATGTTTACAAAAAAAAAAAAAAAAAAAATACAAAATACAAAATTAAACGCTAAAAGGCTTC
Source organism: Bombylius discolor (assembly GCA_939192795.1). Taxonomy (NCBI): domain Eukaryota; kingdom Metazoa; phylum Arthropoda; class Insecta; order Diptera; family Bombyliidae; genus Bombylius; species Bombylius discolor. The sequence goes on along the minus strand of OW584241.1, from coordinate 36,346,256 downwards.
TTTAGACATTTTGAATGGACTTCGAAGTGGATTTCACAGAAGATAAAAAAAAAACATACATACATACATATATATACATACATACATACTACCAAGTATTCTAATAGTTGTTATAGTTGTATACTCGTATGTCATAAGTAAATGTTTTAGATGAAGAAGTGCCTTAAAAATAATATTGACCACACATCTCTAAATCTTTTTTTTTTTTTAAATCAGAAAGCCTAGACACTTCAGAGAAAAAGGCAAAAAACAAAAAAACAAAAACAAAACCAAAAAAAAATACACAAAAAACAAACGATAAAAACCCCAAAAAAAAAAACAAAAATTCACTAAAGTTTACAATTTTAATTAAATTTTTCAATAAAATTGTTGTTTTTATGTTTATTTATTTTTTTTTTAACCCTAAGCATCTATTAAATGAAATCGAGATCAAATACAACAAAAAAAATAAAAAATTCCCTTAAATTAAGTCAAGTGGAAAATAAGAAATTATTTGTTCCTTTTAAAAATTTATAATAGTATGTAGAATGTATGAAAGTTAGTCCTTTTTCAGTATCTGTTTTGATATCAGTATTTAAAATTTTACAATAAAAAAAAAAAGTAAAACATTTTTTTCTGATCCTAAATTATCCAGATAGAAGAATTATATGTAACAAATTATACACATACCAAAAAAAATGAAACATATATACTATACATAAATATTCTTGAATTATATATGATACAAGTACACATACGTTTACATTTAGTCCTGGTATTTTAGTCCTATATGTTATATCAAATGTCTGCAAAAGCAAAATAAAAATTCCAAAATTTCTGGAAGGCATAAAATGTCAAGTAAAACATGGTAACGGTATAATTTCATTTTTAGCCTTTAGCAATAAATGATGAATGAATACAAATGGAACATAGACGAAAACAGAAAAAAAAATGTATAAAAAAAAAATAAAAAAAATAAAATAGAGTATCCTTATTATTATTTTTTTTTCTGCTTTTTTTTTTTTTGTTCCTGATGAGATGGTGATTTAAAGCTATGGAGACAAAACCTAATTTCAGATTTTTGAAATATCATTTCAATTATGCTATTTTAGCTGGCGTTAGCATTTTATTATATAATGGTATACACATGATGATAATGGTAATAATAAATAAATAATAAAAATAAATACTATAGAATGGAAAAAAAAAAGTATTTAAAATGAAAACAGAAACAAAAAAAAGCTAACTAAACGAAAACATAAAAAGAGCAATGTGTAGAGTAAAATGAGAATAACCACCTGTTCGACAGAAAATATACATGAAAATGGAAAAATAAAAATAATACAATACACTCATAAAAAGGAAAAGAAAAGCAGAGAGAGTGCAAAAAAAAAAAAAAATAAATAAATTAAAAAAAAAATTACCATTCCTGAATTGTCTGATATTATATAGTACATACATATTATGTACAATACTCGTATACATAATATAAAAGTTGACATTACAACACATTAACATCGCGTTTAAGTCCTTTGTAAACACTCATTAATTTTATAATGTAAAATAAATGAATAAAAAAAAAAGAGGAAAAATGAAGTATTAAAAAAAAAAAAGTGAAAAATAATCATGAGAAGAAAAATTTAAAAAAAAAAAAAAAAAAAACATAAACAAAGAAAAGGAATTATTTTTTATCCCCCACCTTTTTTTTCCATTATTATTTTTCATTTATTATACTTATATATTTTCAACTTTTTTTTCATAGATAAGACATTAAAAGTATATATTTTGAAAGAAAGAATTTAAAGAGGTCAGACATTTTTTTTTTTTTTTAAACCATGGAAACATTGTTTTTCAAGATTATTTTTTTTGTCTTATTTTTTATTACATTTTTTTTTTTTTTTGAACTTAAGAAGCTTAAAATATTATTTTTTCTTTAAAAGTAAATAGCAAAATTTAAAGTACTACCACTTTATTCTTCCGTTTACTATATTTATCTATAATTTTTTTTTTTTTTAATTATACAGGATGTTCAGCAAAAGTTACAAAATTACAACAAAAATAAATGGGAAGAAAAAAAAACATTCTGATGTGTTGAGTGAATATTGAGAACGTAATTTTTTAATTATGTATGTTTTTTTTATAAGTTATCTCATCCACCTTTGTTGTTGGACATGTGTTCAAAGTTTTAAAGAACTTTCTACATTCTCATGACGAGCACCTGTAAGCATTCTAAAGACGTGAAATTCTGAACTCAAAATTTTGTGGAAAAAATGCACATTTTTTAAATAAAAATTAGATTTTGAATTAGAAACCTATTTAAACAGATATAATAAGCTCCTTTCTACCACGGGTCTATTTTCATACTTTACAAACTAATCAGTTAAAAATCTAATCAAAATTTTCAATATGGAATAAACATTTTTCATCAGAATTCAAACTACTTCCTGTTCCTTTTTCTCTCTCCCTTTCTCCTCCTCCTCTTCCACCTCTTCCTTCCGGCTATATGTGAAGTCATTGATACCATTAAACAATTGAAATTTGACACCCTGTTTATTATATACATACATATGTATGTTAACATTTACTATAGTATCTAAGAAATTTTTCTATAAATAATTAATTAAAAGGAAATTACATTTTAAGTATAAAATTCGCTAGAATCCTTATATACACTTGTATACATACATACATACATATATTCGAACAGTTTCAAATGTATCTATAAATGTAAATATATATTTACTAACAAGTACTTATGTAAAAAAATCTTTATTATTTATTATTTGTTTATAGTCTCTCTACATAAACTAAAAACGAAAAAAAAAAAAAACATAGTAAACTACTTAAGTTATAATAAATTTATGCGAATCAATTAAAAATTCTATAATTAAAACAAGAAATATAAGTTTCACTTGACTTATTTTTATCATTTCATAAGAAGAAGAAGATGATGAAGAAGACGATGAAGAAATAAAACGAAACATCTTCTAACACTTTTTCTTTTAATTTAATACTTTTATACTACTTAAAAATTATAAAAAAAACTATAAACATAATTATTTATTTAAATTTGTGTACTGAAATTTAAGAATTAAAAGAAAAATAAGAAGAAGAAGGAAAAAAAAAAGACATATGATGATAAAATATGTAACAGGAAATGAAAAAAGGTTCCAGGTATACTTAATTATTTTGCAAATATTATTTGAAAATTCTTGAAAAAATAGAACAAAAAAATAGTCATTTGAGAAAATGAATTTTACATTTACCTAATTTTTATTTTTCAAATGTGATTTGTTTAATTTGTGTTTTTCACGTATTTTTTTTTTTTTTTTTTTTTGAAATGATATATAGGTACATACGTCAATAAAATTGAGTAGAATGTGTTTTTAATATAATACGGTCTAAAAATAAAAATTCTTAATTTAAAAGGCAATTAAAAAAAGAGCTAAACATTAAAACTAAAAGATGTTTATTTCTATACAATAACTTGATTTTATGAAATTAAAACAAAATTATTTTTAATGGAATGTTACCATAAAATAAACACATACATATTCACCATTTTGGAAAGTATAATACTCGTATACAGAATATATTTAGCTACTAATAAATCCATAAAAAAAAAAAATATTTTATTGTCCATATTTAGAAATACTTCCGAATATTGATGATGTTATAGTCAGAATTTTAAAAGTTGAGGTTTCGTATTATACTAGAAAAACATGCGTAGAAAAAAAGATACTTACACACATGCGTTTTTGTTGTTGTAACACGTTTCTTCTTTCGTATATCTACACAAAAAAGATCACTACGCCATGTAAAACATGCGCGAAAAAACCTCAACTTTTAAAATTCAGACTATATCTGCTGAAAAACTGACTTCTAATGGGTAAGTTTACGAAGAAGTAGCTTCTTCTAGACTCAAACCAAACCAGCAAACAACTCTCTCTCTCTTAATATCGAAAGAGCTCGTCCTTGATTAAGTGATGTCATGCTATATGTCTGTTGATTCAATAATTTTCGTGACTGTTTTGATCCAATCCTCATGGGATAGGATACACTGGTTACAAACTTAAAAGGCAATATTGAAAATTTCTTTCGAAAAAATTATCCATGTTAATTGAGACTTTTTTCCCCAATATTCTCATCCTTATGAATTCATATTTAAACGTCATACAAGACACGCTTCTTAGATGTCTTTTGTCAATCCAATTTCAAAGTCTAGATTTCATTAGACTTGTCTGGTGTCTCTCTTTTCTCTCTACGTTCTTTGATTCCAACAGGACGCCTACTTTTCCACATACATACTCCCACTACATAAGGACTTTTCTAAACTAACATTTTCTAAGTTTTTCGATATCATTTCAAGTAATTCGGATGTATAACCTTCTTTTCTTGTTTTAATGATTTCTATATTTATATAATTTAATGACTAGCCTATTTTATACTCTTTTAAAATACATACGACAAATTTAATGACAAATTTAATGACAAAGACGTGTGAACATACTTACAGAGAAAACAAAAAAAAAAATCATATATAGCTAATAATTGCGTTAAATATGTATAACAATGATTTCAGATATTTTTAAACTAAGCACAAAAAAAAAATAAAAGAATTATTAAATACAATAATTAGTTTATTTTTTTCAATTTCTCTTTTCTAAATATCATCACGAACGCGCCTGCAATCAAAATTATTTATTAAGTTCAATGTTTCATATATACAAACAACGATTATAAGCGCACATTATAAATGGGGTGGGACTCTTTTATTATTACATATTTTCTAGATTTTTTTTTCTCTCCAATTTAAAGATCTTATAATTGATTTTAATCTTTTATGATACTTTTGTTTTTTTTTTTTGAAATTCAATTTTCTATAGTATATTCCATTTTTCCACAATAAATGTTATGCTTATTTGAAAATACAAAAAATAAAAAAATAAAAATATTTTAAGAGGATGACTTTGAAGTATATCGTCACGTCAAAAGAAGGATTTTCAAACATTTTTAAAAATATTTATGATACACAAAAAAAAAAAAACTTACAAATAAAAATAAATTTATTTTATTGTATTGTTGTGATAAAACACATTTTTATTTAATCTGATTATGATTTTATTTAGTATAGCATTACATTTTCTTTTCAAAAAAAAAAAAAATAAAAAAGAAATAAATATAGGAGAAAAAAAAACATATTTTCTCTTTACATTCCACCCACTTTTTTTCTTTACCTTTAACTGACGTGATAATAACTTTTAAAACCCACTTGATAATTCGGTACTATATTGTTGTATAGCTCTATGTACTATATTTTATGGAATTACAACATAGTCTACGTATAAATAAAAATATAATTAAAGGTAATAAGTATAACTTATTGCAATGAAACAATATGATAGATACAATCGTTATGATGATCATTATAATTTTTATGTGAAGATTATGAAAATTATATGTTATTGTTAAGTTAAATAGCGTGAAATTGAATGCAACTAAATGATACTTATAATGAATCTATTAGAATGAAAAATATACTATCTGTTTAGAATGGTGTTATTATTATTTATGAACGTGGGTTGATGAATTTATTTATTATGATTAAAGAATGCTTTCATCATACATTTAAAAAAAAAAAAAACAAAAACAGATGAATTTTTCTTTTCATAATTTCATCTTTGAGGTTTTTTTTTTTTTTAATTATAATTTTTTTCTACATTTTTTAAAAGAGCAAAAGAACAATTTTAAAAAACTAAAAAATTGAATTCAGTAACAGCTGAAGTAGTGTTTCTCAAAGTAGATTCTATATTATAATCTTAGACTTTTTTAAAGCAAACTTGAATTTCAGATGAAATTATTCTTATGAATCTGGATTCTCTACGTTAGCATAAAAAGGGTCCACTGTATTAAATTAGGTTTTAAGCCAAAATTAATTTTAAAAAATTTCAAAAGATCCTCAAACCTAAGAAGTATCTTCAGCATCAATAAAAGATTATTTATTTTTTTTTGTTGAATAATTTTTTTAAAATACTATGTAAGAAGAGTTCAACGACCAAAAAAAAAAAAGTTTGGAAACCACAGAACTAATGAATAAAAACCACAAGATAATTTTTCAATATTATTTCTCCCCTTTTTTCTAATATTCTTTAACATATTTATTGACTATAAATTTGTCAGTTTGTTCTTAATTACTCAATTAAAAATAAATTTTAAAAATATACAACCCACAAACAAAGCAAAGCTGAAATAATCATCTGGAATTTTCATGAATTTTTTTTTTTTTTTTTTTTTAAATTTCTTAATTAATAACAAATAGCCCACCAGTCAAACTTGCTATAATTATGTGCTATATGTGTCAGAAAATTAATATGAATGAAATGTTGAAAAGTTTTATCCAATTTATTCACAAATTTCTTAATTTAAGTATTTTTTTTTTTTTGTACATACACACAGCTCCCCAACATATTTTTTGTTTTTTTTTTAATATGAAAAATATCTTTTTTTTTTTATTTACAGATTTTTTTATATAGACCATTTTATTTATGTGTTTTAATGCTAAATGTCGTCAATTCATTTTATTTGACATGCAAAAAAAAAATAACAAAAAAACAACAACAACAACAAAAATACAGATGAAAATTAAAATATTTTTTATCCACAACAACGTTTTTTTTTTTTTTTTGTTCTCTCACTGTTTTGATGATAACATTGTTTTCCACTCAAATCTCTTAATTCACATTTATGCTTAATGGAACTTTGGTTTTGCATAAAACCAAATTAACTACTCTACACAGGGCTACAACAATTTTCTGATAGAAAAAAAAATAAAAATAAAAATAAAATATGCAAAAATAAAAAAAATTAAAAAAAATATCCTTTTTAACAAGAAAAAATGGGGGAAAAAAAAAATGTTTGCGGGTATAATAATGGTCTGATAAACATTAAATCATTCTCCGGGTCAAATGGTTCCTAATTTATTTTCCGTTTTTCTTGGGACTTATGTAATTTTTTTGTGAAAAACCAAACAAAAAACAAAAAACAAAAAATAACAAATGAAAAATATTTTTCCATACAAAAAAATGTTATATGTACGCTTTATTACGTATGTACATTTAGTATTTTAAAATATATTTACTTTCAAATGGAAAATTCACGAAAATTATTTTAATTTTTCTTTCCTTTTTTTTTTACGTTGTTGTTTTTTTTTTTCTTCCAAAAATACATATGTTTACATATGTGCGCCTAAACATTTTATATTCTCTGTGCATAAAATTTATTTTGATGACCTCTTAAAATGTTTTAAAATGTAACTGACATATTGGATGATGCATCACATAAATTTTACAATTATACTTACGTTTTACATATTAAAAATGATTACGTATATAGAATTATGTTATGTATATTTGGATGTACATATGTACATATGTATATATTTGTGTATAAAACAGGGAAAATATAGAATGTCTGGCAAATATAGCATTTCAGCAATTTTGTATATTTTTTTTATATATACGTACGTTTGTGTGTATACGTTGATTGCTCATATCATACATATTTTTAAATCTAAATTTAGATACTATGAGAAATTTTTCAACAACAACAAAAAAAAAACAAAAATAATAGATACATACCAAAAAAATAGGAAATTATATCATGTTGTTGAAATTAAAGTGACAGTTGAAGTACATATGAACAATGATCTTTTCTGTTGTAATTAAAAATTATTATTTTTGTTCTTTTTAAGCTGATGGAATATTGTTTTTAGAAAATAAAATAAAATAATAAAAGAATAACAACAAAAACGAGCAGCAATAAAATTGAATTCTTAAAATTGTTTAATATTTATATTTCAAGCTTTCTCAAGACAAATTGTTACTTGACAGAAATTTTTAATTTAATTCATATTTTCTATTAATTCAACACATCTATTAATTAGAATTTAAATTTAAATAGCACATATGCAATAGAAACTAATGATTTTAATGGTCAAAAAGCCAATTTCATTGAAATTTAAGGAAAATTTATTTTCTAAGATAATTTTTTTTTTTCTTCTATAACAAAAAGTAAGGTTCATTCTCAGATTACTCCCACTCTGTTTCTAATTGGAAATACTTGCAAAACATAACTTACAATTGTAATTAACCTTATTCCAATTTTTTTTTTTTTAAAGTATCTTCCCGTGGGAGAGCTAAAATTTTGCAAGGATCTTTTGAAAAGTTTACTACAGAACAACTTTTTGATAGTGCTATACTCACAGGAAATGTAAAGAAGCAATATGTAAATATCCATACATTCATTCACAGGGGGTGATAAAGCAAAATTCAAAGCAAATATAAAATCCATATAGAGATATTTAAATTTGAGAATAAATTTCTCTACAAAACGGCTAAAAGTCACGACAAGTATTGGGCCTTTTCATCATTTTCTATTCACGCTATAAAAATTTGAAAAAAAAAAAAAAAACTTAAATTTATAAAATTTAAATAAAAAATTTGTTTTTTACATGATTGTGTTTTTTTTTTTAAATTAATACTAACCAATTTTTACCATTTTTATAAATTTTTAATTTTTAATTCAATGTCTGATTCTCATATTTAAATTTATTATATTTAAATCTGACACACACAAAAAAAAAATAAAATAATAATAAAAACATAAAAAATAAAATAAACGAATAACATTTGTGAATTTTTTTTTAAAAAAAAGGAATTATTCATTACATTTGTAATCTGTTATGGTTTTCACAACATAATACATGTGATAAAAAAAAAAATTCATACATACATGATTCACATACATTTAAAAACTTTTATTTTTACATATTTGTTTTGTTTTCTTCTTATTTTTTTTTTTATTTGTAAAAATAAAAACAAAAATATATATATTAAAATAAAGATACATATATGTAGGTACATGTAAAAATAATCAAAAAATACATATAATACATAATATATATACATATGTACGTACAAATCGAAAAAATATCTACGATACATCGTCGTTTATTTTTTAAAACAAAAAATCAAAAATAATAATAAAAAAAAAAAAAAAAAACATTTTTTTTTTTTAAATCACAAAAAAATTGCTGAAATTTCATCAGGATAAAATTTCCTGTACAGAATATTTTTTGTCATGGAAATTTGAACATTTGTCGTATATTTTTGTATTATATGCAAAATAAAAGGACATGTGTATTTGTATTTATTTTCAAAGATTTTTATCATTCCATATACCACTAGTGAAGTTGTAAAATATTTAAAAAAAAAAAAAAAAACCATAGCTTATTTCATTGCTCTCTTATAGTCCGTATACATGTAATATAAAAAATAAAAAAATAAAAAAATATGGGTATTCATCTGCTTATCCATCCCTATATAATTACTACATATTATGTTTGATATCCTTTATACCATAAATAAATTCACCAATATGTATATGAATAAATGTTACAAACGTTCAGGATAATATCTGCTGCCTAGAGTCTGATGATGCTTGTTAATGGGAAAATCATAAATCCTTCATTACGAGAGTAGTTCACTTATTCTCTGATGGTTTATCGCATTGCAGCGAATACAATATTCGAAAAAAAAAAAAAAAATACAAAACAAAACAAGTAAAATATGAAGTAATAAATAATAACCGCAATCATTTATTATTGTTATATTGTTCATTTTATTTATTATATGTATGTATATATGTATATATTTTTTTTGTTTGTATTTTAGGTCCACCAGGACCACCAGGAAAAAGAGGGAAACGTGGTAAAAAAGGAGATACAGGAGAACCAGGACCACCGGTATGTATTTTTTTTCTACTTCTTTCTTTTAACATTTTTCAATTTATTTATTTATTTTGCTTGATTGATTTAATTGAAGAATTATTATTATTTTTTTTTTTTTTTTGTAAATTCATTTATGAATTAAACCAATTATTTTTTAAACAAGAAAAATAGTTTTTTAATGAATACTTTTATAATCAGAAAAAAAAAAACAGCAACAACATAATAGAATGAAATTAAAGAAAAATAAAATTTAATTAAAAACCATAAATTATGCAATCATTGTTATAATTAATAAGCTTCATTTAACTAAATCCTTTCTTTTTTTTTCTTGTTCCTATACGTTAGCATTGAATTAATTTTCTTAACCACTCCATTATCAATTTGTCCTTTTTGTATTGTTTTTCTTTTTTATTTTTTTTCTTCCTTATTTAATAAAATTTACTTAATTTATTAAAGAAGATTTCTCACTTACTTATTTATTATTATTATTTTCTATGCTTACTTAAAGATTATTTCAAATGAAGCGTAAAATTAATTTAAGGATATATAGCTGTTCTATATACATACATTTTTTTTTTCTTTTATTTAAGGTCCTTGCTTACTATACATTTGTATATTTTTTTTTTTCCTCCCATTTTTATCAATAAATTTCCTCAGCTTTATTATGACAAAACCAATAATACCCCCATCAACTGTTTACTACTATACTATCGTATCTATTCATATATGGTGAGAAATAATCTGATTTAATTACAAATTTATTGCATCATTTATAGGTTTATATTTTTTACAAATTGTCTATTTTATTTATAACATTATATTTTTAAAGGACCAAACAATAACAACTATTGAAATTTTAATACAGTGATGATGTTGATATGATAAAAAAAAAAAAAATGTTACACGATGTTAATGAGCGTATTATTTTTCATTATAAATTTTTTTTTTTTTTTTTCAAGTTTCAAAATCGATTAAAAATTTAAAATACAAAATTTACTTTTATTAAACAAAAAAACAAAAATTCGTTTAATTATGATAATCTTCTTGTGTGGTGGTTGATAAAAAAAGTTTTCAATGAGATTTAAAGCATTTTGCTTATCTAAACACAATTATCATTTTTTTTTTTCTTCTTTACTTTTTTAAATTTATTGCGTATAAAAAATTATTTTTAAAATGTTTCTATGGATTCGAAAAAACAAAAAAAATTACCATTAATTTAAAAATATTGAATTTCGTACCATTTGCATAAATAAATAATTTTTAATCCATTGTAAGTAAGAGACACAAATGGTAACATCGACCATAAAGATACATTCATTAATCATTACATTATTTACAATTAATTTTGATTAGCAGCATTTCTTTTCGAAAAAAAAAAAAAAAATTCGAATTTAAGCAATTTTTTATTTTGTACTTTGTCAAAAAAAAAAAATGTGAGCCTTAAAAAAAAATGATACACAGAGAAAAATTTTGGACTAAATTTTAACTTGTTTGCATTGAACTACTGGTGCTGGATCATTAAAACAGAATGTGATACATCTGCCTAGCATACCTACATAAAAATAACAAATTACAAATTTGCGATTGTCAAAAAAACAAAAAAAAACAAAAAAAGTGAAAAATTATTCAAATATCAAAATGTGTCGTGTAAAAAGTCTCAACCCAACAGTACTATAATTTATACTTCATAATTTACTGATTAAAGCATTTTTCTGTCTGAACTGAATATCTTAATTTTTCAATAGTTTTCCCTTAATATTTTTAGCTTGAACCTTGACTTGATAAGACATGATTCTCAAAAAAAATAAAATATCCATTCTCACATATGTAGTCCATTTTATTGAACTGATTTGCATTTTGCAATAAAATCGCTAACCTTTACACAATTGTTAGTACAAACTGACATTTCATTACAATTGGGAATTATTTTACAATAAAAATGGCTTACTTCTTGGTTAATACAATTTAAAAAAATTAAAAAACAAAACTTAATAAAAAAATTTTATCCGTGTACTTACCCCACTCATGGATGAATTCACTTCAAAAGAACATCTTTCACCTAGAAAAAAAGAATAAAAAAACAAAAGTCAGACAATAAATTTAAAACTTTTATTCTCTATTCAATTTAATAACAAAAATATTTCTATTCACATTTATCTAAAACTCAAAAGGACAACAAAAAAAAATTCCTGTTAAAAAGTAGTTTTATATTTGAATTTAATATTTAGAGAAAAAAAAAAACACAAAAAAGCAACAACAAAAAAATATAAAAAACTTTATCTTTTTATTATTTTATTTTCTTATTCCCTAGGGTCCTATTGGTTCGGAAGGTCCCAAAGGCGAACCGGTAAGTTTTATATAATAATTTTAAAAAGTTTTTGCATTATGTCATTACCATAATTCAAAAAACCATAAGAAAAATACAGTAATCGATACAAATAACACACACACACACACACACACCCGCACAGATAAAAATAATATAAAAAAAAATTAATTTAAATAAATCTTTACAATTGAATTTACAGGGTAAACCTGGTGATAAAGGTCAAAAGGGTGATGTTGGCCATCCAGGCATTGATGTATTCCAAACAGTTAAGGTATGATTTATGTTTATATATAAAAAATATTAATTTATGCTATTAATATTCAAAAAAATAAAAAAAAAATAAAATTAAAAAAAAAAAGTAAACAAAATCTATTTATAATATAATTTATTATGTTTATTAAAAGTCTTCTCAATTAAAATTTAGTAGTGTTTACATAATTTAATATTCCAATCCTTTTTTTTTTTTTTTTTTGTTGTTGTACAAGAATGTAAACAATTTTATTTAAATAAATGAATCTTTCTTTAAATTATTCATTCTTACGCAATTATCCGAAGGGATTAAAGAGATCTGTTACAACATTACGTGGTGGTACTCTTGGTTACGCAGAAATCGTTGCTGTTAAGGTATTTAGACTGTAAAAAACAAAAATATATATTGAAAAAGTAGAAAAATGAAAATAAAGTAAATATGTTGTAGGAGGAAAATTAATTTTATACTACATACTTATTTCAAGTATTTTATTTTAAATACATGGTATACACGTTTGAAGTAGTTCATGTAAAAGTTTGTTCACCATTTTATATATAATGTTATGATGTAGTAGTTTTCAATACAAGTAGTTTTATACAGTTTGAAATTCAAATTTTCTTATATTTTGTAATATAGTAGCTTTTTTTTTTTAATTTTTTTTTTTTCGTTTTTGAACTTTTGATATTTATTTAGTATTTTCCTTTTTAATAAATGTGGTTTGTTGTATAAATTAAAGTCAAAATTACAATCTTGATTCAAGATGAAAATGACATTATCCTTTTTCACTTTGTTAATTTCTAGATATATATTTTAAAATGTATATATTTTACTATATAAATGTAAAAAAAAAAAACTGTATGTATATAATCGTACATTTAAGTTGTTTGACTTGAATTTGTAATGCTTTCAGTACTTCTTACTTCTTTTGTACATTCCACTCACAATTATAAGTCTGATTGAAGTTAATTTTTATTTTATTATGCTTTACAGTCACTTAAGATTTTGCCCTTATTTTATTTTTCATGAGAGCTAAGTACTCTTGTGTTAAGTTTAAAAATAAAAAGAGAAAAATATATATAGATACTCTATAAGTGTACTTCTTAAATCCTTTATTTTTTCTCTCCAACATTTTATTTTTTTTTTTTTTTGAAAACACAACGTTCTACTAATTTCATTTATTCAATTCAATTTTTTGTTTTTGTTATTGGTCTTACCCTAAATTAAATATAAATAATTTTTTTTATTCAAACTATGTCGTTTTAAATGAAAAAGGATAATTTAAAGAAATGGAAAAAATATTATACAACCTACATTACATTACAGAAATTTTTTTTTTTTTAGCTTTTTTACTAAGAAAATAAATTTGTTTTGATTCTCGAATCATAACAAATTTTATTTTTTTTAAAATTTAATAAAATATTTAAGGTGAGTTTTTGCGACATTTTAATCTTTTTTATTAGAAAAATATCGTAGGAAGATTATTTTTTTAAATTTTGAAATTACCACCAACCCCACGGAGCACCATTTTGCAATTTTAATTTTTATTGTTTTATAATTTTAAATTTATTTCAAAATAATAAACATACAGATTTTTTTTTTTTTTCAACACATTTCGTATCTCATAAAACATGAAAGAATATATGGCATGAAAAATATAATGAAAAAGTGCTTTTTTTCCTTTTCTGTAAAAGAAAAAACATAAAATTTCAGTTATTCTCATCTCACATCTTCTAAATGAATGAGATAAATATAATTGGAGAAATCTTATGATTTTTTTTATATTTAAAGCAGAAAATTGTTTATGAGAAGGTTGCAAAAATTTATTGATGTCCTCTAGGGACTTAACAGTTGACACTTCCCTAACGCTGTCATACATTTTTTAAATTTTTTTTTTTTTTTTTTCGGCTCAATGATATTTGACTGTGGTATTAATTGGTAACAAAACCATATTAAATTCATGATGACAGCAATCAAAATAAATCAAGGTAAAACTGTGGACAAAAAAAAAATCAGACAGGTCGAAATGTGTTTAAAAAAATTAAAAAAAATACTAAATCCTTTTTTTTTTTTTAAATTTTTTATTTTTGTATTTTTTTCCACCTTATTATTTTCTACTTAGTTATTTTATTTTTTTTTTTGTATTTTATTTTCTTTTTCTTTATTTGTATTTTTGGTTTGAAAAACAAAATAATAGGGATTACAAGCTGCTGGGGTTAATATATCAGCCGCAACAGTAATCCAATTAAAAGTAAGTACTTATAGATAAATTATACGTACAATTGAATAATTTAAAAAAATAAAACTAATAAAAATATAATTTGCATGAAAAATTAAATTAACATACATGACTAAAATAATTTATTTTAGTTACTTTAAAAAAAAACTTTTGATTGTAGAATTCTATCAAAATTAAAACCCTCAAGCCTATAAAATTATTATTACATATATTTTTAAAATTAAAACATAAATTCAATATACTACTAGGTACTGCTTTTTTTTTTTCTTTCTATATATACAACATAACTCTTTAGGCAACACTTTATTGTAAAATTCACATATTATTATTTTTTTTTTAATGTTTATATTATATATATTCGTATAACTGAGCTATCTTTTTGCAATTAATTATTAAAGTTTAACACTAAAATGAGGAAATTACTTTATTTCCTTATTATGTACTCGATTTATTTTACATGAATAAAACTACAAAATGAACAAATTTGCATGTTATCATACTTTCATCATTGCATGCTTTTGGCAATTATTTGTCTAAATTGCTTTTCTATGTAACATTTACACATATGTATAAATGTGTTCTGTATTTTATAATCATAATGAAAAGATATGAGTATGTACTGCATAAGCATAACATACAATGTTCCTCGTTGATAAAGTTTTTTTTTTTTTTTTTTTTTGTAACTTTTAATTGCCATATATTCATTATTTTGCTAATAATTTTATTAACTTCTACTTATTATTCTACAAACAACAAAAAAAAAAGGGTGAACAAGGAGAACCAGGACCTCCAGGACCACCAGGACCTCCCGGTGCTGTAGGTACACCAGGAAATGATGGTGAAAGAGGTCCACCTGGTGAAACTGGACCACCTGGAGCACAAGGACCACCAGGTGAACCAGGACCGATGGGACCGCCTGGAGAAACAGGATTACCAGGACCTAGGGTATGTGTTACAATTAAACATTTTTCATTATTTTTCTTTTTTTTTTTTTCAAAGGAAAAAACACAAAAAAAGACATTTAAGTAAAGCAAATATAAAAGAAAAAACACTAAGAAGAAGAAAAAAAGAAACAACTCTTTTAAAAATGTGTTTTCGTTTCATGTTGTTACATTATTTTTGTTTTTATTTCATTATTACTTTTTTTTTTAAAAAAAAAAAAAGGGTGAAAAAGGACACATTGGATATAGGGGTAAAATTGGATTTCCAGGGATGCCGGTATGTTCTTTTTTTTTTTTCTTGTTTTTGAAGTCATTAAATGGATTGTCCTTTTAAAAGTTTTGATGAATTAATTATCAACTTCTTTGTTTATAATGTGTTGTAGGGCAGACCGGGTTTAAAAGGCGAAAAAGGTCCAAATGGTTTGAATGTAAGAGAAAAAATACCAATTTATAGATACATAAACTTAAATAATTTGTTTGTAGATTTGTAACATGGTGATGGAAATTTTTGTAGAGTTGCAAACTAATATCAAAGATAAATTTTTATTATAAAATGTCTGGTCAAATGCTAATATTTTTTTTTCTTTTATCTTCCTCTCCTTTTGGTACTTTTCAAAAATAAAAAAGTTTAATAGAAGAAAAAAAAACTTTTAAACATACCATAAAAACTTTGAAAGAAAAATAAACCTGAATTCTTTACTTTTAAAAAAAAAAACTTCCTTTTTCATTTCCCGTTTTACGTATTTTCCACTTAATTTCACAAGAATAAAAAAATATAACAGTAAAATAAAACATTTAAACAGAATTTATTTAAGGGAAAAAAAAAAATACTTTATTTTATTCAATATGCAAATTGTATATAAGAAATTTCTTCTTTTTTTTTTTAAACAAGATACTTGTTTTGCAACAACAAAAACAATAATAATAAAAACCAACAAAAAACAAAAATAAATAACAGATCTCATGAATATGGTGTTAATATAAACTTAAATTTACTAAAACAAACTCATTCAAATGTAATTTCAAAGTGAAAAAGGAGTATACTCGTACAAAAAAAAAAAATATTAAAATTCTAAATTGATCAAAGTATACTTTCTCAATTTCCCTGAAAATTTTAAAAGTAAACAATTTTACACCCGTACACCCATTACATATATACAAAAATTTATCAAATTATATACATAAAATGTAAGTTGACCCAGCAAAAAAAAAATAAATAAATAAATAAATAACATTGAACCCTTCAGCTTAAAACTCTGAGTTTTGTATGTACTAGATACAATATAAGTAGTTAAAGAAAAATATATATACAATATACTAACGGAATTATTTATATCTGATTAAATAGCATTACTAAAGAGAGTGGTATATTATATCTAACATTAAATTACAAAATATAATAACGTATTTATTATAATAAAGATTGTATAACAGTGTTTATTTATTCACCCTCTTAATATTTTGTTTTGGATTTTTTTTTTTCTTTATTTAAGTTTTATATTTAAAAAAAAAAAAAAAAACTATATACACACAACAATATAATCTGTCATTGTGTCTCGTCTACCAAGTATGCATAAATTCATACAATTCAAAAAAGAAAAAGAAAAAAAAAAAAAAAACAAGAAAATAATCATAATTTATCTTACAGGGTGAAAAAGGAGATAAGGGTGACAGAGGTTTAACGACAACTATTAAAGGTGACGAATTCCCAACTGGAATTATTGAAGGACCACCAGGACCACCTGGACCTCCTGGTATGTTATACAATATTATTACGATATTATTTTGAGTGTGTTTTATTTTATTTTTTATTTTTTTTTTCAACCATCAGTTTACTGGATTGAAAATACTGATTTTTATCATAAAAAATACCTTCTTTTTTTTTTTCTCCCCATTTATTGTTTTTTTATTTTTTTGTATTTTCTATGTTATTGTGTCATATTATTTTTATTGTTTCATGTTAAAGAAGGATTAAGATTTGTAATATTTGAAAATTATACAGAAAAATAAATATTGTTTTATCATGCACAAGAGTATGAATGTAGTATATACATACATATTTTTTTCCAAAATTTACAAACAAGATAAAAATGAAATTTAATATTTTTTTTTTTGGTGTATGTCCTTAAAAAAGTTTATCATTTTGAAGTCTTTAACTTGCGTTAAATACTCTCACATTATTTTTGTAAATTAAATAAAAAGGAACACAAACAAACAAAAAAAAACAACAAAAAGATAGATTAAAAGTTTAGGTTAAGTAAAAGTTAAATTGTGTTAAATTAAATATTTTGATTTTATTTTTAACCCTTTTACTCATATTTGAATTGTCGGAATGGACACAAGCTTTGTAAAAAGAACTTTCATGCATTTCGACTATTCTATTTAATGGTATAAAACTTTAGAGTTTAGGAAATTTTCATTTTTCCTTAAACAATCTTACACTTAAACCGTTTAAATTCTTCTTCAGAAATAAATTTTTACTACGTTTAGTAAAATGTTCAGTAAAATTTTCATAAACTGTAAAAAAAAAGGGTTAAAAGAATACATAAAATCTTAAAAAAAAATAACAATTTTCACATACAATTTATTTTGAAAATTATACAATTTCTCATTTCTTATTTGACTTGATATATAATATTTATTTAAATTTTTCAGGCCCTCAAGGTCCTCCAGGTGATAAAGGTGAACAAGGTCCACAAGGACCACCAGGACCACAAGGTGAAAAAGGACCACGTGGAAAACGAGGAAAGAGGGTAAATTTAAATCAATCTATCAGAATCAATTTTATATTGTATGTATGTATAAAATTTTCACAAGAACAAATTTACACAATCCCTACAATCCCTATATACCACACGAAAAATATAATTTAATTTTTTTTCTTCTTTATTTCGTATTCCCATCCAAAACACAAATTTCATTTCATTTTGAATTATCCTTTTTTATACTTTTATTTTTTTTTTTATTTTTCATTTTTACCTTGAATTTTAAATTTCGAATGATGATGATGATGATGATGATAGAAATGAAAATGAAGAATATCAATTGAAATCCTGAAAATATTCTCAAATATTTGTGTATTGAATTTTATTTCTCATATTTTTCCAATAACACACATATACAAACATTTTTTTTTTTACTTTTGTGCTTCTAGCTCTTGTAGATATAGATACTATTTAATTTGCTATACAAGAATGTATATATGTATGTATACATGTATATATTCGTGTGATGCTTTAAAAATTACATTATACATAAGTGCTTATCATTTCCATATTTCAACGTTTTGAAGCATTGAAATTGATATCAATATTCAACATTTTTTTTTTTTTGTAGATTTTATTTATTTTCAGTGTAATTTTCTCATTTTTCTTTTCTGTTCTATCATCCTTGCTAGAGAAACAATTCACATTAGAATGCAAAATGATTTCTTATATTTTCAGAATCGTTTTTATTTTTTTTTTCCATTTGCATGTAATTTTTTATTAGAATTATTTCGACCCCATTATCATTTTAAAATCGTCTTTATACATCAAGTTACTAAAAAAAAAAAATGTATGTTATACACATGCAAAAAATTAAGAATAAAAATGAGGAGTCAGACTTTAGATTAATTCTCATGTTCAACTATATTTTTTTATTCTTGTATTTTTTTTTATTTTTTATTTTTTTTTTTAGTTCTACAACATCCTTTTTATCCTTTTAAACTTTTACACACATGTACCATGTCAACCTTATAACCTTTTGTATTAGCTCTATTTCATTGCTGTTGGAATTCAAGCATGACAAAAGCAAGCAAATTTTATGTCTTCTATTTTTTTTTCACTGTTTTTGCTTTTTTTTAATTTGATTATTTTTTTTTATTTTCTGCTTTTTTTGTTTTTTTGCACTACACTTTTCTCATTTTCATGGTTTTCGGTCAATTGTCTCTCTTTTCTTTTCCGTTTTTTTTTTTCTTTTCTTGTTTTTAGTTTATTTTTGTTATTTTAACCTTTAGAATTATATTCTCTTTTAAGACATATACTGTTACTAAAAAACATTGTGTATATCATATATTCTGTATTAACATGTACCATATATAGTATCTATTTGTGTATTTTTGTACATATATCTATGTTTAAAAACTTTGCATAAAATCTGCATGAAAATTTTATAGAAAAAATAAAAATTCTATAAAAAATTGTAAACGCATGGGGCTTAAGTGACACAATAAAACCATGGGTGAATTCATATAGCTATGTGTACTTGAAATGAACATGAACAAATTTATGAAATGACTAAAAAATAAAAACGAAAAAAAAAATAAATAAATATACATAGATACAAAGTCCCTGTGTAGATGTTAAAATTAAGTGGAAAGAACACCATCTACTTTTTAAAGAAGAAAAAAAAATATATATTCCTAAATTTTCTATTTTTTGTTTCGGTTTTGTATTTTTTTTTTTTTTGTACTCTAAATCTCAAAGGGAAATAAACTTTTACCCTCAAGCCATAATAAAATTAAATGTGGGTGGGAACTTTTTTTTTTATGGGAATATTCACAATGTACAAGTATGTATATTTTTGGTGTTTCAATATACTTTTTTTGAAAATTCACTTCTTTTTTTTTTTTTTGGCAAAATAATTGAAATACGTTCTAGGCGCCAACAAAAATGTTTTGGTTTTTTTTTATGAGTAATGCTTGAGTACAGATAATATAAAGTTATTGTGTCATAAAAATAGTTACTTGTTTTTCAAAACTTGTGTAAAATAGAAATGAGATAGAATTAACAGGAAATATTTTAAGGGTGAATTTATTCAAGTAAAAAATATAGAAAAATTTTCATTAGTTCGACCTCTTAAAACATACCACTTTTTTTTTTGTATTTTTTTTTTTCGGATGAGTTATTTGTAATTAATTCGGTGAAAAAAAAAAAATATGGAATAAAATAAATGAATAAATAATTTTTTCAGTGAAATTTATTATTATTCCAAAACATTAAAAATACATCTTATTCGATAATACAAAAAAGTCCCATTGTCCAGATGATGTCGAATTCGAAAAATTTAAATTAAATTTAAAAAATTGATATTTTTAGTTTAAGTGTCAGTTTAATTAAATCAAAGTTCAATTAAGGTTTAAGATATCGGGCTTAAAACCAAAAATTTAGCACAAGGATAAAATCATCTTTTAAATTTCACTAAAAAAAAAAAATTTCAATTATTTAAAAAAAGTTTCAAATTTATTGTGTACATAAAAAAAAAAAACACAAAATTTCAAAAATATATTTTGAGAACTATTAAAACACTTTAAAAATAAAACAAGTATACTTTTGAAAATATGTATGTAAAAAAAAAATTAATTTAATTAAAAAATAAATAAAATAAAAAATAAAATTTTTTAAAGAAACATAATAAATCCATCAGGAATATATACGTAATTTTAAGCAAAAAAAAAAAAATAAATAAAAAAATAAAAAACAAGAAATGCACACATTTTAATGAAAATAAATTGCACAGCAGAGCTTTACACACAATATGCAATGCAATGTGTTGAATTCATACAATGTTTGCGTACTATTTTTTTTTTTTTTTTTAATATGAAAAATTCGTTTTTTTGTTATTTTTTTTGGAAACGTTGGCTTTTTTTCATGAATATGTATATAATATATGATGTGTTTTTTTTATTATTATTATTATTATTATTATTTTTTTTTTTGGTGTTTGTTAACGCTTCTTATTAAAGAGTAGTTTTATTATTTATTTTTTTTTTTTTTTTTGGTAAAATTTTATAATAGTGATTAAATTTTTCCAGTAGTATTATTGTTGTTGTTTTATTATTGAAGTTTATGGTGCTTATTAAAATGCTTTAAAAAAAACAAAAAGACACACACAAATACAAAATATATAAAAAAACACAAAAACACAAAAAAAAAAAGAAATTTAATTTCGTAGCTTTTTTTTCACACACTTTATGTAAGTATAACACATAAAAATATTGTTTAATTTTTCTTTTTTTATTTATATTAACTTTAAAATATATACATTTTATATTTTATTGTAATACTGTAGTGTACTTGAAAGCTTTGTTTTTTTTTTTTGTTTTATTACAAGAGGGTAAATTTAACTTTGTTCCAATATTGAAAACGAAAAAGTAGATATTTTATTGATTGTATTACAAAACAAAAGCTTTAACATTTACTATATATAATATATTTTTCAATTATTCCACTTTCGAATGTTTTTTTTTTTTATTGGAAAAAGTTCAAATTTACCTTCGTAAAATTTAAACTCCTTATTTTTTTTTTCACTATTTTTTTTTTCAACAAAAGCCACTTTAATACGAATGTGTTTTAAAATTATTAAATTCAATAATTTTTTTTAAATAAATTTTCCTAGATATTTGGACAAGGAAAAGATGAAGAATATGATGATCCACAAATAACACTATTACGTGGTCCACCAGGTCCACCTGGAACAGCTGGACAAGATGGTAAAGATGGTAAAGATGGGCAAAAAGGTGAAAGAGGAGAACCTGGTGAACCAGGATCATTAGGTCCAAGAGGTTTAGATGGATTACCTGGTGAGCCAGGTATTGAAGGACCACCTGGTTTACCAGGATATCAAGGTCCACCTGGTGAAAAAGGTGATAGAGGTGATATTGGACCACCTGGTTTAATGGGTCCACCAGGTCTACCAGGACCACCAGGTTATCCAGGACCGAAAGGGGATAAAGGTGAACGAGGTGATTCGGTGAGTATATAAAATAATTGCTTTGATGTATTTAACATTATTTTTACCAGAAGTATAGGAAAATGAGACGGAGACAGGACGAAGGAATGGCTGATGCACCACATACTCCAACTATAGAATATGTGAGTACCTATATATGTATTTTCTTATTTCTCAAAAATTTTGTCGAAATATATAGTAAAGAAAATTGTCTTTTTAATCCCTTATTTCTATATACACATATGTACAACTTTCTGATAACTTAGTAATTTGATAAAGAAAACTTTACTTTGTTTAGAAAGTTTTTTAATCTTCTATACAGACAAAAAAAAAAAAATTACAGCTCTAAAAGTTCAAAATACGTATATATACAACCTACATACAATTTATGAATTAGCTGAGAAGCTAAATAAAAATCTTAAACACTTATTCTAAAATTAATTTATACATACATATGTACATAAGTATGTACATAAACTTTATGTATATAATATTTTATAACTTCAACACCTCCTTAAAAACTCCCATGATTATAAATATTATGTACGTATAAGAACACGAAATTTATATACGTATGTACAAGTACATATGTATGTATACACATAATACCAGTTGTTCATTTTAGAAAATTAATTTTCAACTTTGTCTACACATTTTACTTTTGTCTCCTATACTTTCACAATTTATTACATCATATATGCGATGGAAAAATAAGAATATTGACTGGCCCGCATCCGCCATCATTGTTATAATTGTGAGAATTACTTTTATCTTTTTTATCCAACACTTTATTTAACTTCACTGTAGCATTTTTTTTTTTTTTTTCAAATTCTTCTTCTCACAGCATCTCCCAGTATCTGTTCATGTGTTAATTTAATTAAAATTTCAAACCATTTCTCACACATTACATTTAAACCAAAAAAAAGAAAAATAAAAAACACATACTCCAAAAATGATAAATACAAAATATGATAAATTTAAAGTAATGGATCATGTCGTTGTATGTAATTAAATTTTTCAATGAAAAATCCTTAAAAATTTAAAATATGTTATTTCTTGAACTACATTTTGAACTGTTAAAGTTAATTCAATTTACACAAAAAAAAAAAAAACTAAAAAAAAAATTAAAATAAATAAATTTTAGATTTATGGTCCTCCTGGCCCACCAGGACCAATGGGTCCACCAGGTCATCCGGGTCTTCCAGGTGAACGAGGTTTAGATGGACGAAAAGGTGATCGGGTAAGTATTTATTAAATTATCGAATTTAATTTCGAACATACCATTTCCATCAATTCAGAAATTTTCAGTCAATAAACTTTTATTAGGGTGAAAAAGGACTAAAAGGCGATCAGGGTCCAATGGGATTGCCTGTAAGTATAAAATTTAATCATTGAAAAAATAAAATTAGTTTCTTTATTTTGTTTTTTTGTTAGTCGCTGTTAAATTTGTTTTTTTTTTTTTACAAAAAATATCTGTTATGACAAAACAAACAAAATCTTTTTTTTTTTCTTTCTTTTCTTTTTTTTTTTTTAATATTTAAAATGACATTTGAATATGAATTAGGGTCCCATGGGAATTCGTGGTGATTCTGGTCCGGCGGGTCCAATAGGAAAACCCGGACATCCGGTAAGTGTTTAACATATCATAAAAATATCTTTTAATTTTTTTTTCTTTTTTTTTTTATATTTATATGTGTATCTATTATCCCAATTTATTTTATTGACTTACTTTACTAAAATCAAATCAATAAATTCTTTTATAAACACATACAATCTAAAATTACAATCAAACACATAGTCACATGAAAGACACATGCAATTTTATGCTTCTATCATACATTAATTGATTTTTTTTTGTTTTTTTTTTTTGTTTGTCTGTTTAATTTTATTATGGTGAGAGAATATCTTCAAGAATATTTACTTTATCTTTTCAATAACTTTTGCCAACTATATTGTGTTGTACGAGATTATCAATTCATTTCAGAGGATTGCTTTTTCTTAATGATTTTATGATTATGTGGCAAAAATTTTAATCACAAAGCTATTACATATTTGTTTTTTTTTTATATATATATGTAATATACTTAAGATACTTCATAAAATGAAAATTTATTTACTTAAGATATTAAGAAAGAACAAAAATTAAAAATTAATTAATTTAGTGAATTTGTAGAAAGAAGAGATATACCCATATAATTATTATCAAAAATTAATTTTCTATATACAGTAGTTCTCAATATCATTTAAATTTCGAATTTTCAGCTTTTATCAAAGGAATATGTATATAATATTTCATAAATGAAAATCAATTATCTGACATATGTATACATATAAATTCATTTATGTCTTCTGAAAATTTTCTACATAACCAAAAATGCTCGTTTTACTAGACCATATAGATAGATTAAATATAAAAGACTACAAAAACCAAAATAACTTTAGATTCAATTATTCTATTAGCAAAATATCTATCTACATATCACACACATACATAATACATACATTATTATAATATTGCCGCCATTGAAAGCATATAATCTAGTGTGAATGATTTGCTATATGACATAGTGTTGGCCTTTAGTAAATGTCATGATGAAAATTATGTGCATGTCCAATGACCGTTTGTACTAATCTCGGATACACAAGGTATAATATCTCTAGACTTATTACGTTTGATCATTTAGCATCATCATCAAAAACAGAACACAAAATATTGGCTATTAAATGAAGAAAAAAAAAAACAAATAGAAAAAAAAAACAGGTATCATAGATATAAACTAGACAAATCTGTGACGTGTAAAAATCTCTCTGCTATATATTTGTACATACCTGTACATATATGTTTTGCATTCTTATATTAGTATCTGAATATACATGTAAATAATAGTATATATAAAACGACCCGTATATATACATATATTTAATACATATAATTATGTAAGTAACTGTATGAATTCCCTATGGCTATGTAGAATTAATAATATGAATTGTACATTGGATATTGCTAATATTATTACGGAAGGAAGAATAATGTTGTAATGGGAGTTTTTATGAACGGAAATTGTTTGTTGCGTATATTGCATTTTATACTGTATCTGAATTAAAACAACATTTATTTTTTCATCTATCTTTTATTTTTCACAATTCAAAACACTTATGGTAACGTGAAATTATGCCTTATATTCAAAATAGGGGCATGAAGATTTTATTTTGAATTTCGAAAACTTATTATGATGTAAGATTGGAGTTTTTTTTTAACTAAAGACCTCTAAAAATTTTGAACCTAACTTTAAAAAGCAACAAAATTGTATCAAATTTTTTTCAGTTTTTCAATTGAAGATATATTTTTTTTTTTTTGGAGCAGATCGGAACGATAATTTTTCTTGATTAGAATTTTTTTTTTTATTCTTTTCAAACAAAAACATGGAACAGAATTTTCAAATAAAAAATAATGTTCGAAGTTAAATCGGTTTATTTTTTCAATCATAAAAAATTGAAAAATGCAATAAAAACCAAAAGGAAATCATGATTAAGGATTTTAATACTTTAAAAGACTATTTTTGCAAAAATTTCAAAATAAACTTGCATATGAAGATTTGTCTTTTCCTTTTTAACTTTATGCTACGGTACGATCATACAAATTGTAGATTTTTCGCTTTTCCTTTGGTCTCTAGACTCAAAATTGTAATTTACTTCAAATGAAGATTACAAAATATAATAAAACATAAAATAATTTGTACAAGAACATGCCTCATACGTATATATACTAAATGTATCTGTTTTGACCATGTGAACAATGTATACTACGAATTTTTTTTTTTTTCTTCACTTTCCTTACCATTTTCTACTCATTTAATCAAAGTACATAAAAATGTATATTACTTTTTTATTTGTATAGCATGTACATTGTAGAAAAAAAAAAATGTAATTGTACTTTAAGACACACCCTATTTGTACCATATCTAATTTTGTAATATAAAGTAACTATGAGTTCTGAAAACACATTGTGTTGTAATTAACTCAACATCTCATTTAGAATGTACTACATGTATAATTATAATATCTAACCTAGAATATTAACTTGTATTCTACACATCATAAAGAAAAGTAAAAAACAAAAATAACAACAAAAAAAGCTAAATATACATACATTAGATACATCAACGCTATGTATTGTAGAGGATACAAAAAGAAAAATGTTTTCTTTTTTTTTTTTCATAAACTTTAATTTTTGCAGAATATCTAATTGTCGGTTAAAGGTTAATTAAAAAAAAAATTATGTACAAAAGATTTTTTCTTTCTAACAAGAAATATTAATTTTTTGTTTTTTGATTTAAAATAAAAGTTGCTCTTTTACTCTAAAAATCATGTAAAAAATCTGAAGATATTAAATTAGCTTTTTTAATAAAATATTTAAAAAAAAAAAATTATAACAAATTCTACAAAACGTTCTTGTTAGATTCCGTAAATCCAATTTACGGTCAATTTTTGAGGAGAAAAAAGATGAACAACAACAAAAATTTAGAGCAAAAATGATCATCACGAATTTGTTTAAAAATTCATGACTATGTAATCAATAATTCCTTAATAGCTAATTTTGTTCAATGATTTAAATAATATTTCAATCTAACGCCTATGATTTACAAAATTTTTGAATTAATTATGCTAATTTATGTGAATTGATTTCACTATGTCTTACCTCAGATCATAAAAATTCTTCAGGGAAATTAGGCCAATTTCCGATTTAAAGTTCATCATGGATGGAATGACTTTCTTCATTTAGATTACCTGAAAAAGAAAGAAAAAATGAATTAAAAATCTTTGATTACCTTCGTTAATTTCTTATGCTATATAGAAGTTAATTTATTAATTTGTAATAATCATAATTTATTATATCCAATAAAATTGACATTCCAAAGAGATTAAAGCAATCTTTAAGAATATTGTGATTAACTGTACTACCGATATTATTCAAAATTTTCTCACACAACATATACATATGTGTGTTCATAATATGGTGTGGTCAATCCAACTGCCTTCGTTATTATATATGTATACATATGTATGTATGTATTTCCTGAGAAATTTTTGCATTTTGAAATTTGCGTAACATTCATTAAGATTAAGATTATCACACCTGATCTTTGTATAGGTACATTTTTTTTTTTAACATTTTAATTAAAAATCTAAATGGTTTCTTTCCCAGACTGTCTAATCTTTTTTAAAATCTTTTTATAGAATATCACCTCATTACAAAAATTCTGAACTTTTTATAATCTAAATTTGTACTTCATTAAAGATACTATAGGTAGAAATTTCAAATATTCTCTCTAAAATGTTTGTGAAACGATGATTCAAACGTAAATATATGTATCTATAATCGTATATAAATAAATAACCCATTTAAAAATGAAAAAGATATTAAAATTTTGACCTAAAAAAAAAAAAGGAAATTTGAAACACTAGATTATTGAAACACATTTTTTGGTTAGTAATTTCAAAATATTTTTTGTATAATAATTTTCATATTAAAAAATTTTAATTAATACATAGTATTAGTACACCTCATTATAATGCTTTTCATTGTGATTTAAAATTTGGGTTATTGTTCCGATAATGTTAAAAAATCAAATAACGCTAAACAAATATTCCGAAAAAAAGGTTTTTTTTTTTTCTTCAACAATTACATAACTCGGGATTTTGTTAAATTTTTTTTTCCTTTTTCCTGTTTCCGTTTTGAAAACACGTAACAATATACAATAATTTGTACTTTTTGCTTAAAGAAATTTAAAGGATAACAAAGAAAATTTTCTTAAGTACAATACTTTCTAAAATTTACATTTTAATTGATCCCTATAAAGGCAAAAATGTATGCCATTTCATGTCCTTTAAACACAGTTACATAAAAATGCCATTTTAATATATATTAAATGACATTATCAGTACTATCTTTCAAAAAATATTCAGGACATTTATTACTATTATAGAAATATTTTTAATGTAGGTACGAAATATCTTTTTTTTTTTTTTTTTTTTGTAAAATATTATCTTTTACGTAATTATTGCATGATATTTATCTATTAAATTATAGAAGAAAAACAAATAAACAACAACAAAAACTATTTAGAATTTAGATTTACAAAAAATAGTTAAAATATTTTATTTTATTATTATTTTTGCTAAAACTTGAAAAAAAAAAATGAAAAAAGAAAATATGTAAATAATTTCTAAATTTTTGAATTAATTAAATAGTTTTTATTTTTATCCTACTTTTTTTTTTCAAGTTTTAAAAATTTTACATTATAAATAAATTAAAAAAAAAAACAAAAAAATCTTTTTATTAACAAATTAAAATTTATACATATATTTTTTTCTCTCTGTTCTAACAGGTGTGGGCTTATTAACATGCACTTACCCGATAAAAAAAAAAACAAAAAAAAATTAAAAACAAAAAAAATGCTACAACTACTTACACTCAAAAAAAAAAAAAACAAAAAAACAAAAAAAAAAGATTTAAAAAAAAATTAAATAAAAAATAAGTGTCATATAAAATTGCTCGAGCCATTTACAAATTGCCATCAAGGATATAATAATGTGATGTTAAATATAATATACATATATAAATATATATAGTATATATATATATACATTTATTTACTTATATTTCATTATGAAAAAAAAAATAAATAAATTAATAATAATAAAATTTTAAGGAAAATAACATAAAATTAATATAATAAAAAAAAAAGTTATAAATAATAAAAATAACAACAAAATATATATATAGTTAAAAAAAAATAAAAAAACAACAATAAAACCATATTTATTATTATTAATTATTATTATTAATAATAACACTTAATTTAAAAATTTATTGAAAAACAAAAAATAATAATAATAATAATAATTTTTGTACAGAAATTTAAAAGAAAAAATAATTAAATAAATAAATAAAAAAAATAATAATAATTATAAATCAATGATAAAAATTATTTGTCAAAAAAATAAAAGAAAATTAATTTTTAAAAAAATAATAAAAGTTAATAATCACATAAAAATGATATTAAAAAAAAAAAAAAATAAAAATTAAAATAATCGAAATAATGTATAAATATTTAAAAAAAAAAATAAATAAAAAATTAACCTTAAAATTATTCGTCCATTATTCGTTAAAAAAAAATTAAAAAAAAAATTAATTATATTGAAATGACATCAACCCTTTTAGCTAATAATTATATTTTTTAATTATTTTAACGATTTTTCCTATTAAAATACCATTTTTAAAATATAAAAATCCACCTATATACATATATTATACATAATATTATTAATTGAAAAATTATTTTAAAAAAATAATAATTAAAATAATTGCAATAATATCTTATTATTGTATTTGTTTTTTTTTTTTTTTTTTAAATAAAAATTAAAATATTATAATTAACATTTTAAATATGAAAAAAAATATATATAAGAACAAAAAAAAAAGGAAATCATAAATAATAATCAAGTTGATCATATTATCGATATAGACTAAAACAACAAAAAAATGTTAATAATGAATAGTAATGAAAAAAATATGCAATTTATAATTATATTTTTGAAGTGAGAGGCTGATAAAAAAAAAAAACAGAAAGTGTAAAATTAAAATTGTGAATTTGAAGCTTTCACCACCTTATGATAATTATTTTAAAAATTTTTGATCATGAAAATCGACGAGAAACTAAACTGACTAGAAAGCAACTAGACAAAAATTATTCTATTTGGAAACTTCTAATTCCATCGGTACTAAACAAAATTAAATGGAAGTATAAATAATGAAAAAAGCAAAAAGAACAAGTGAAAGGTGTGTAAAATTTTTAAAAAAAAAAAACTAGAAATTATTTTTTTTTTACAATTAATTCACATATACTGAATAATGAAAAGTGTAAATGGCGGATAAAGCTCAAAATAAATTATGAAAAAAAATAGCATGAATAAGAATTTGAACCAAATCACGGCACCAGTTTCGAGAAGTACAATAATTCAACACAACATTGTGCTCAAATGAGACTAATCACTCTGAGAACGCGATTACCATGGTTAAGTTTCAATGATAGAACGATATTAAAAATCTAAAGTTTTCAAAAACAACTTCATGATTTATTTTTTAAGAAAAAAAAAACTAGAACCAAAACCTGCATTCACTTTTTAAATTCAGATTTATCGCTAAAAGATCCGACAGTATTATAATTCTAAAAAAAGTACCATCTCATTCAATTATTTGATTAATTCCTTTAAAAACAATTCCTCTTAAACACTACAAAAAAAAAAAAAAACATATCATTTTCATATTTTTATTAATTAAATATCATCAATTGTTTAATATAGTGAATGATTGCCTCTAATGAATCATTTAAATTTATACTTCTCTTTCTCAATTAAATATTCAAAAAGCAATTATCACAACAATTATAAATTACTAATTAACTATTAACTCTAAAAATTCTCTATTATATACATTTTATATTTTTCATGCCCTATTTTTTTCAATTAAAAAATATTAAAATTAAAATTCGTCATTTCAAATAAATTATCTTATAGCTACTTAAAAAAATTTTTTTTAATGAATTGAGATGCAGTATTTTCAGGAAATATGAATAATTTTTTTTTTTAATTGAAAAAATGAAGCAAGAATAATAATAAAAAGATTTTTTACTATTTAATTTGTATGAAGATTTTTGTATTTTTCTTTCTTAGAGCCGTTGCACACATGAAATGTGTCACGGACGCAAAATCTTCAAAAGGTCCTTCACTTTTAAGAAACTCTATTCCTAAACAGCTATAGTCAGAATTTTAAAAGTTGAGGTTTCGTATTATACTAGAAAAACATGCGCAGAAAAAAAGATACTTACACACATGCGTTTTTGTTGTTGTAACACGTTTCTTCTTTCGTATATCTACACAAAAAAGATCACAAAGCCATGTAAAACATGCACAAAAAAACCTCAACTCTTAAAATTCAGACTATAGTGTTGTTTTTTTTAATACAGATAGGGTATCGACATATTGTTCAACCCCATTAAAAGGACCACAGATCATGCTATTTCGCGAAATTTCAGTACTGGGCTACTCAGTAAAGTGTATAACCGGTCACTACTCAACGTGTTAATCTTCACTCCGATTAGTTTTTCAAAACAGTGCACAGTGTATATTTTGTACATACCGTGGGTGACACAAGACAAGTCGTAAGTTGTCTTTAATCACATTACGTCCACTAAAATTTGACTTGGTTGACACTTCGAATTTTCAAGTAAAAAACTGAAAATTTTTTCGTATGTAAAATCTCAAAAATCAGTAATGACACCAAAAAACCATTTTCATTATTATCATTTATGTGTGTATGAAAAGCTACCACTGATAACAATTACATGAACGACACAGTTCATTACTATCGTGTGTGCAAACAAACATTCTTATATTACACGACAGGTGATAATTTGATTAATTTTAACGTAGCGTGTTTCGTTTAAATTAAAATTTCCATAATGAATTTTCAATTTAAAAAAAAAAAAAAAAAACGATTAAAACAATTAATTTTCTTCAAAACGTACACTTTCATAATAATTTATTTCAATCTCTATTTTTTTTTTTTTTTTCATTTTACTTTAGCACAGATTTTTTTTCCGTTATTCTGTGAGAGGAAAACTTCTTAACTTTTTAATAATGTATACATACGTTCGTTATTTTTTTCTTCTTCTTCTTTATTTTTCTTGTGTTATTCTTGTGACCATGCTGTATAATAAAATTGAACACAAGAACACCATTTTTCTTCTTTTATTCATTTTTTTTTTTTTTAAATTTTGTATTTGAAAAAAAAAAAAAAAAAAACTTCAAAAGTCCTCTTAAGCACGGTATTCTTTTTACTATGTAGTTAGTTTTTAAAGGGTCCTTTTCCTTTCAAGAATTGCATTTTTATGCTCACGTAATTTATTGTATAAGATGCTCATTTTCTGTTTCTATTTTCTTCAAAACATATATTCTCCTTTTTCTTTTGTTTTTTCTTCCTTTTAAATTAATTTTTTTTTTTTTTTTTTTTTTTGTGCCTTATTATCCTTTATTTGTTACTTTTCTTTTTCTAATTTATTTAAATATTTGTACTTTTTTTTTCTTCTTCTTTCATTTTTTTTTTTTATATGTATTTTGTTTTTACTTTTATCCTCTTTTTTTACATAATTATTTTCATGTTATAAACTTAAAATTCATTCTAAGAAAATGAAAATTAAAGAATGAGAATTTTTCGAAAAAGTAATTAAATAGAGCAAAAGTATACAACAGAAAGAAATACAAGTGAAAACAAAAAAAATGAAATTCAGAAACAAATAAGAAAAAAAAGCAAAATTTTAAAATTATGTTTAAGTGTATAGATACTTTTAGATACACGTACATATACCTACCTACAAAAGACGTGTGAAAAAAAAACACATACATATATGTATATAGTATATTACATATTTATATACACGTATATATTTCTCATGAAATAACACAATACATACATTGTGTATAATGACATGAAAAAAGAATAAAAATAAAATAAAAAACATTAAAAATGAAACAAAATAAAAGAAAATTCCAAACGAAAGAATGTTAAATGGAGCTAAAATTGAGAACATTCATTAAATTGTCTGTACATTTTTTTTTTGTATTTTTCATATATTATATACTTTTAATAGTTGAATATATAACATATTGTATGAATACATACTACATCATAAAAAAAAAAAAAAGCTTATACAGTTTTTGCAACAAAATACAATATAGCTTTATTTTCATCCAATTAAATGAAATCCTTTCTTTTTTTTTCTTTTCTTTTAATTTGAGATACAGAAGATGCAAGTGAGTAAAATTAGAACATTTCATTATTTCTTTTAATTCACAAAAGTTTTTCATTTAATTGTTAGCCAATAAGTCTTTTTTTTTTACTTTTCACTTATGTGTTATGCTCCTGGTGCAGCTGGAAAATACATCAGTTTTTTGTATGCGTATACATAGATAGAAAATGGAAAGAAAACAAAAAAATGCAATAGAAAGAAAAATAAAAAGATTTACTGTACAATGTTATCAATTTATTTTCAAAAAAAAAAAATATATCCTTTTTTTTTTGATAATGAGAGGTTTTTCTTTTATACAAAAAGAGCAAATCAAAAGATTTGTATTTATTTATATACTCGTATGTACAATATAGTAAAGTCAAAGGCAACTAAAATAGATACATTGTAGATATTATTGTTTTTTTTTTGTTTCTTTAAATAACAGTATCCATACACATTCTTCAACATGAACTAGGACAATTCATTAATGCGTTTGTACATACTTGAATTTTAATTCAATTTTTTTTCTTTCTTATTTTTAAGATAAAACAAAAAAAAAAAGAATATGTTTTCAAAAGAAAAAGCTTTTACGTGTCAATTAATTTTTGTGTTTGTACAGAAGAGAATCTATTATTTTTTTCCATACACCAAAAAAAAAAAAAAAAAGTATTTCAAAATTGTTATGGATTTTATTTTTTATTGGTGTAATCACATTTAAAAAAAGAAATGAATTTGAATTTATCCAAATTGAAATAATTTCTTCTTTTGTTTTGATGATGCGAATTTATTTCAAAAAAAAAAATTTTTTTTATTTATAAAATTTATTCACCACTTGTGTCAAATTATAAACTTTTCACATGAAAAATCGTCTCTCAAACAAAAAATGAGCTCTATAAAGAAAACTTTTTTGAGATTTGAGTATTCTTCATCGATTCAGTAGTAACTAAGAACATCAAGCGACATGGCATCCGATAGTTTAAATGGTAGAACAATGCCCCGGAGAGGCTAAGGTCTTGGGTTAGAATCCCAGTCGAATCGAATCTCGTTTTCATATTTTTATTTGACTACAATTGACTATTGACGTAACTTCAAATTTTTGTAACTCAAAATGCAATAAAAGAACCAAGTATTTTGATATCTGTCGTGAATGATATTTAGCGAAAAAATAAGAATATCAAATTAAAATTAACAAAAAAAATCACATGTTACAGAGAATCAAAAGTAAAATAAAACTACGACAAAAAGGAAAAATATTGCACCAAAAAAAAAAAATTTTAAATTATGTGAAGAAGAAATTCTATCGTATCCTTTTTTTTGTAGTATGAAAAAAAAACAATTTTCACTTCTGGATGGTTTCTCCATTATAGACAGGACGTGAAGGTATATATCGTAATAATTTCCATAAAGGATAGAAGTCCTTTTTTTTTCATTTTTACTAAAAATTATAATATAATTTTTTAAAAGGTACATTACAATCCATTAACGTTACGTTTATTAAATTATAAATAATTTAAATTAGAAGCTTTTTTATCAAGTCCTTTAGATTTTTACAAAAATTTCATCCAATTTATTTAATTTAATTTTATTTAACGTTGACTATTAGATAAAGTAATGAATAATTTAAAGTAACTTTGAAAGGAAAGTTTATTTATTTATTTTTTTTTTTTTGATTTGATTTTATCAAAGAATAAATTAAAACATTCAATTATTAAAATCTATGTGACTGAATAACCGCTTCATGGGATACGTACATATAATGAACATAAACTTTTATCTTGTTCTTATTTTCAATGTCCTTAAACTATTTTAAAAATTATATTATCCCAAAAAAAATTTTACTTTTTCACAATGTTTTACCCTGAATAATACGATATATGAAAAAAAAAAAAAAAACTTACTTCAAGTATATACTGAAAAAGGAAACATAAAAAAGAAGTTTGTGTGTAGTGAAAACGTTGATGGTTTTAAAAACGATATATTCTGAAAATAATGAATGAACAAGAGTTCTGTTACAGCAGATTTTTAAAAAATGGTTCCTTCCTACTCAAATTATATTTACACATGAATTGCTTTCAGCCACTTTAGGTTTCCTTGTAGCAGAAAAATAAAATTATAGTGACCTGAAAGCTTTTCTTTTTCAAGCCTCAAGAATCTTTTAAATTAGTTTTTTATTTTTTTTAAAAATAATAATTGGAGCATGGAGTTCTAAAAAAATGATCAAAATATTATTTTTTTTTTCATTTTTCGAAAAATCAAAAATATTACACACTTTTTTGAACAGCAAAAAAAAATATATACATATATACATATATACATATATTACTATTCATTGAACATATGTAAAAAAAAAATGTATGTATCTAAAAATACAACATAATTATTTTTCTTAATTACAAAAAATAAAATTTCTACTTTATAACTAAAAATATTATCGATGTCGCATATCTATATACATATACCTATACACATAAATATACATAAATATTTCGAAACTCCTACATATACATATGTGTATATAAAAAAAAAAAAGCTTCAAATTCAAATTGATGCAATTTTAGAAAAAAAAAAAAAAAAAAAAAAAAAACATTTCTAATTATCTAATTAATGAAATTTATGTATTTTGTGAAATATGGGGTTCTTTTACATGGTGATTTCGAAAATAAAAATAAAAATAAAAAAAAAAAGTACATATTACGCCTACATACACATCATTAATATACAGTTATTGTAATTATGGTATCTTCATCGAAAAACAAAATATTTAACTTTAGATAATTAGGCAAAAATTCAAAACAAAATAAATAAATAAATACAAAAAAAAAAAAAACAAAAAAAAAAAAAAGATTTAAGATATTTTTAAGAGAAAATAAAATAAAATAATAATAAACTGTTGTGTATTGTTTTAAATAAAAATCTAAATGTAAAATAAAAAAATCAACATGAACAAAAATTAGAGAAAAGATAAATAAACAAAACAAAAAAAAACAAAAAAACGTTTTAATTAATAAATTTTAAGTAAGTATGTATATTTATGTATTTAAACATATGTATATACATACATATAAATATAAATACATAAATATTTAATGTATAATATAAAAAAAATAAAAAATAAATTTAAAGCAAGATACAAAAGAAGAAAGTATTTTTATAAAGTATATGTTCTTATTTTCACTAATTTCTGTTTTTTTTTTTTTTTTCAAAAATTTTTATTTGTTTGTGCATATGTGTGCTCATAAAAAAAAAAAACATAACAAATATTATCTTGAAAACAAAAAACAATATCTAATATCATGTTTTCTTTCTCAAAAAAAAAAAAAAAAAAAAAAAGCACACATTGAAAAAAAAAACACAAAATTTATACATATAATAAAATAAAATTACTTTCATGTTGTAAATAAAATTTATGAAAAAACAAAAAAAAATACAAAAAAAAAAACCTATGTGCAGTGTATACAAAGTATTATAAAAAAAAAAAAGAAAAAAAATGAAAAAAAAAACAAGGAAAGGAAAATATAACAAAATAAAAATAAATATGAAAAAAAAAAAAAACAAGTGAATAATTAACAATAAGTATAAATTAAGTATCAATTAGTCTTATTTTAGTCTATTTATGTATTTGTATTGAAAAACAAAAAAAAAAAAACAAAAAAAAAAAAAAAAGTATTAGGTTAGAATAACAAATGATGAAAAATTGTGCAAATGCATGTAGTTTGTGTTTTCTTTTTTATTTTCCTACTATCTATTTCCTATCCTTTAAAGAATTTTAACATAAATTTTTCATTAAATAAAAAAAAAATAATAATAATAATTTAATTCCTTTTTTTTTTTTTTTGTTCACTTTATCTTCTCTAAAATATCAAAAATACACGTACTAATGATTGTTTCTAGATACATACATAAAGTGTTTCTATTGTTTGTTTTTTTTTTTAAATTTAATTAACATGACGTATACATTAAATATTTTATGCATATAAAATTTGCATGTACCACTACTATACATACTCGTATAATTTAAATATACATATACATATGTACATAAATATTTTATTATTCTCTATAATTTTCTACTTTATTTCATAAGATTTTTAAAAAAAAATCATTATGTAAACTACTAATTTTTTAATCACAAAACAACAACAACAAAATATATAAATGGAAAATTTTTAAATGAAAGCACACACACACATACACAAAAATACATTTAAGTATATGTACATATATGATATCCTTTTTAGGTAGGAAAAAAAAAAAGGTAAATTATTATTATTTGTTCATCAGAAGGATAAAACATAATTTTTTTGGTATTGTATGTATTATATTGTCGAAAATATAGTAGTATGATGATATAATTTTTAAGGATAATACCCTATTTGTATTTTATGTGTGATGTTGAACTTTTGGTTGTTGTTCTTGTTAATATGCTTGCGGTCATACACATATACCAGGTGGTGTGTATGCTAATATAATTAAAACAAATCCAAATTCATGTATGTAAATACTTATGATGATGCAAAACAATAATATTGTTTTGTTTTAGGAAAATATACAAGAAATTCTTTACCATTAAATGTGTTATATATGTATATATGATATACAGGCTTGTATATGAAAAATGTATTTACTGGTATGTATTTATATTGACTTCATGAACGTTCTACAATGGTTTTTTTTAATGTCAAATTTTCAGAAAAGTATATATAGGACGTTTCGAAATTATTGGGATGTACGTGTATGAGCGTCATATAAGTATCTAAAATTTAAAAATTCTTTTAAAGCAAGTCCTTTTAGGTGAATATTCAAATTAAGAAAAACATAATGAGTAACGTATTTATATGCGTGTACCTACTACTTTTTTCAAAGACCCGAAGAAATAAAAATCTTTAAAAAATTATTAGAAAATTTCTAAATTTAAATTTGATAATTTCATCGGATCGGAAAAATCGGATCGCCTTTGTGATTTTAATACGATGAAGCAATGTGTAAATCAAAGTAAACTTATTTCAAAATATTGCAGTATTATGGAAATCCTGGAAAAGTAAAAAGATTTTCCTTCTAATAATTTAAAAAAATTTTGAAATCCTTACACTCTTCATGAACAATCCCATATAATGGAATAATATTATAAATATAATGCATAACACTAATGTACAGTGATGTAAAAATTTATTCGTACACAAAAAGTTTTGGAAGCATGAGAATAGCAAACTAAAATATCAGGTCAGTCCATAAATTCAGAGGAAGTCAAAACAGCACTGTCAACTTTCTTTGAGTCAAAACTACAGACTTTATGAAAGGAATTGAAAATTTACCTGTAAGATGGCAAACTGTAGTTGATAATGATGGTAAATATATCGTTGATTAATACACTAATTTTGTGTTTTATTTTTTTGTTCAAATGTTGTTGGGAAAATACGCACGAACTTCTGGACTAACCTGATACATGTATTATTTATTTATTTATTTTTTTTTGTTCTAAATAATTTCAAATCAAGCAAAACTTAATTTAGACAAGAGTTTTTAGAAAAAAAAAATCTTTTCAAAATTTTAATGTGATGCTATTTTGAAAACATTTCAATTTTTTGGAAAATAAAAATACTTTAAATTTCAAAAATTTTCCAAAGATTTCCCCAGATAATTAAACTTTTTCAAAAAATATAAAAGAATCTTCTCACAGTTTGAATCTATAGCTTTGAAAATTTATTTTTTGATTCTGAAAATTGTTTGTTATTTGTCAAAAATTAAACTAGAAACAAATATTTAACTTTTTATGTGTACAAATAATTTTTAACATCACTGTATACAATAATAATTATAATTGTGTACATATACCATATACATATATAACTTTTTTGTTTACTGGCTTTTCGTGCTAATTAGTGTCGCAAAATTAAATTTTGTTTTTGATTTTACAAATGCATACAGTTATATTTACAACAACACGTTATACGTGGTTAATAATAATGGTGTGTGATAGTTATAAATCGTGGTTCTAGAATATATATTGTGAATAAAACCATTTTATAATAAAATATACCAATATATAGTACCTCTTATATAGGTTATGAAAATTGAATAATAAAAGTTTTACAAGTGTGTGAGTATACGTGTGTTTAATTAAAATATATACAATTAAATTAAATAACATGTGATTTTTTAAATATATCAAAAATGAATAAACTAATAAAAATGAAAAAAAAAAAAAATTTGAATAAAAGTGAAAATTAGTTCTGTTAGCTAATTTGATTAAATTTTTAACTATATCAATTAAATTAACATACAAAATATGTATTATTATTTCGATAAATCTAATTAAATTACATATATTAGATATCGCATTATACAAAACGGTAAAATATTTATTTATTATTATTTATCATATACGTTAAACCCACATATATACGTACATATTAACTTTTCAAATATATATGTAAATATTTAAATAAAAACAATATATCTATTACAACATCAGATAAAACTAATTGAATTTTAATTATTTTATATTTTATTTGAACAAATTAAAACAATATTTTGTTAAATATAACAAACGTGAAAATTATATGTTAATTTTGCAAATTAATGCTTGTAATATATAAATTGATTAGATTTTCAATTACGAATGAAATTAATTGATCACATATTTTACTAGTGAGAAGATTTCTTTTTTTTTTTTTCCTCAGATAAGATAACAAATTAGGGGAAGATACAAAATCCCAAGACTATGACTATGTATTTTATCTTACCGTTGCGGCTTGAAAAATAAATACGATTAAAGGAAACTATTAAAGAATTTGGAAGCTCAAGAATGTCTAAATTATTATTCGAAAAATGAACATTAGATATAGTATATATACGTAGTATGTAGAAACAACTTGCTGCAAAGCATAGAATAGAAAATGGTTGAAAAAAAACTTTTTTGGAACATATGTAGGGTAGGTTTTTTGGACAAAGTTAGAGCGGTTCAAAGCGAAAAAAAAAAGATATATAATTGAATCGAGTGTTGAATTTATCAATATTTCTGATTTTTTTCTTTTTTTTTTTTTTTTTTTGATTTTTTTTTTTTTTTTTTTATAAAAAAATCTGGACGAACTTTAGGAACATGAAAATTATTCATCACGTCTTTTCGTTTAGGAAAGAAAAAAAATTTCGTTTTTTTTTTTTCAAAAATTTAAATTTTCCTCCTTAACTTTTTAAATGAATTTCACATTTTTTTTTTTCTATTATAATTATTTATTTTTTTTTTTTAATATTTCAATTTTATTATTTTCAATTATTTCAATTTTCATTAAAATTGTGATAATTAAAAAACAAAAAAAAATTAAAAGTGTTGAAGTAAACTTTCGTTTATGGTTTATCTATGAATTTTTATTTTCATTTTATAATATATGGAAATAATAAAAACTCCAACTAATAATTTTTTTAACAATATATTCGAAATTTAATCTACAAACAACATTTTTTAATTAATACAATTTTTACATATGATGCAATAAAAAAAAATAAAAAAAAAAAAACTTCAAAAACAAAAAAGTTTATAAAAATTCATTTATATAAATATCAAAAAAAAACAAAAACAGTATAAAATGAAATCACAATATCAATTTTCACAAGGATAACAAGTTATATGTATTATACATACATACATATGTGCATGCATATACATATGTATGTATTTTCTCAGTCGGTATAATACCAATGAATACTTGATTTTATTTTATTAATTTTTTATTCCACGTACGGTACACATGTGCCA
The DNA here is from genome assembly GCA_939192795.1 of Bombylius discolor. Classification (NCBI taxonomy): domain Eukaryota; kingdom Metazoa; phylum Arthropoda; class Insecta; order Diptera; family Bombyliidae; genus Bombylius; species Bombylius discolor. The sequence goes on along the minus strand of OW584241.1, from coordinate 36,305,420 downwards.
AAAAAAATTAAAAAAATAGTGCTTAATACAAAAATATTATTTTTGATGAAATAACATTTTTAAAAAAAAAAAAAAAAAAAAAAAAAAATTTTTTTTTAATTCACGAAATTAAAAAATAATAATAGGCTAAATTTAACATTTACATACACCAACGTACATATATACATATATAAAGAAAAAATTGTTTACCAAATATTTCATGATTGCATGTAAATGAAACAAATGAATCGAATATATCTGATAAAAATTTAATTACCAATTTAAAAATAGAATTCATATAGGAAAAAAAAATTTCCAAAAAAAAAAAAAAAAATGTTAGTTATTTTTTTTTTTTGTTTTCAATCCGTACGTAAATGTTTCATTGTTTCAAGGAAATATATGAGAGAAGGGTGCGATTGATGCTTTTATTATATTTAAATAACTATTGAAAATTCATGTAAGTGATGTGAGGATTTTTTTTTATAAAAATAATATGTTTTCAATTAAAAAAAAACCAACTTTACTGACATTTTGTCTGTAATTAATCAAAACTTTCCAACATATTAATAAATAATTAAAAAATATTCTTGTATAAATCCTCAGGAAACTTTATTTTTCGAGTATGTATGTGTATCGGATGTTACATAAACATACATCTATAAAAAAATATATATACATACATATGTCACATATTTTGAATAAGAATTACATGAATTACATTTTTAAAGAGGTCAACAAACAGAAAATTATCAAAAATAAAAGATGAAAAAAAAAAAAAATTGTTCATAGAAATAATTATTTGTAAATTATCTTTTGATATGAAGATAATTTTCTTACCTTAAAATGGCAAAATTTCCTGAATAAAACTTTTCGTTTTTCAACAAAATGTTACCAATATGTTACGTACATATGTTGAATTATACTTGTACATGTATACATAACTCTGACATGATTGCGTAATTGAATGAAAAACTTGGAAAAATTTTTTTTTTTTCATTTTTATTTCTTGTTTTTCTAATGATATGCTTTTTTTTTTAATTTTTTCTTACATTTTAAAAAAAAATTTGTTTTTTTTTTCAATCATCTTTACAAAAAATAAAACAAAAAATTAAATTTTAATTAAATTCATATACATGTATTTTTATGCATATATGTACATATGTATGAATAAATCGCATATATGAATATGAGTGGTTAAATTGAAATTTTTATCTCATTTTCGTTGGCCTACAACAAGAACATATTTTTGAAATTAATTTTTTTTTTTCTCATATTTTTTTTTTAAATATCATACAAAAATTGCATACTCTTTATTCCATTCAATGTACCTACTAAAATATGTATGTAGGTATGTACGAGTATATACTATGTTGTACCTATTAGGTGTACAATAAAAAAATATATACATACATATTTATACATATAATATGTATTATACATACAAGAAAATACAAATTTATCATATTTTGTACACAAATATATATATTTATATAAGATATAATTTGTAATTCAGTAATTTACGGAAGACCTTAACAAATAATTTGATTTATTACTTAATTTGAATAAAACGAGATAGAAAAGAGATAGAAGCTATTTCTAATGGCATACCAGACTATAATATTATATACTTTGAATATAGTTATAAAAAATAAAAATAATAATAATAAAAATATTTTTAGTTTGAATGCGAAGATAAACTCTGTTATACAATTTGTAACGATTTACAGCTACTATTATATTGTATATATGTACATACAAAAATATACACGTACCTATATCTTTTTTTTTTTTATTAGACAAACTGGTAAAAAGTTCAATAAACCCATTCAAATGTCAATTTTATCTGATAAAATTTTCATAATTGTATTATGAATTATTCTTTTTATCAATGTTTATATAAATACATATAGTATGTATATGTATATATTTTGTGAATTTTATTGCCAGAATAATATACATTATTATTATTATTGTATAATGTGAATATTGTGAAATATTCTTCTATATGAATTATGAGTTTTAGACAAACAAAAAGAAAAAAAAAGTAAACAAATAATAAAAGAATTTTATAGCTCTATAATTCAAAAAAAAAAAAAAGCAGTTAACTAATCTGAAATCGTATAAAATGTATGGACATTAAATTCTCTCTATAGATTTTCAGTGGTCGAATTGGTAAGAGGACTAACTTCTGGTTTTTAAAAGTCGAACTATCGTCCGAAAATTTCAATTCTTGTTCTTTATAACATTGTGATTTTTTGAAACCACTTAAATGCAAAAAAGTATTAGAATATCAATGAATGTTTGCAGATTATCAACGAAATTACAAATTTTGGTTTCACAAAAGTTCGTTTCTAAAGATTCTTTGTTTAACATAACGTTGAATTAATTCAGATTGAATTACTGAAGCTTCAAGTAAAAAATATACTTAAGAAGTCTTTGAAGAAACAATCAATCTACAAAATATATTGTAAAAATGTATGTGCAAAAAAAACTTAATACTCAAAAAAGTTTTTTTTTTTTTGAATTTCATTTTTCTTATTTTTACATATGTACCAACTAATGTACTTTATTGTATATGTGAACATATAATTCAAAATTACAATTTCATTTCAAAAATTAATTTAAAATTGCTTTTAAGAAATATACTTTTAATTTTAATCTTTTAAATTACATTTAAATTAAAATTCAATTTAATTTGTGAGATAAATTAAAGAATACTAAATAGAGGTCCATGTATGTATGTACCTAAATATGTATATGTATTCGGTCATTTTCTGATTTTATTTCATTCAAGCACATTTCATTCCACAAAAATTTCCTTATTGATACTCAAAAAGTGATTAAATGTAATTTAGATACTCTACATACATACATATATATATGGACTCGTATGTGCTATATATTCATATAAAATACAATGTGGTTGCATCAGCTGGTTTTTCTTTTGAATATGGAAAATGATTCGTAATTTAATTTTAATCACGAAATAGTATTTTATATGGTTTTTTTTTTTTTCTCTTGATAAAAAGACCACAATTTTTCGTATAATATGCTTTAAAAATATAAATCAACTATGACCTATACAATCTCATATGTGTACGTGTATACAGTATATCTTTCTAGATATAATATAGATTAATGCATTAAATACTTTTCTATAAAATCAGAACATAAAAATGTACAATATGTACATATGTGCAACAAAAAACTTTTTTTTTAAAAAAGAAAATAAAAAAAAAAAATCAATCTCCATATGTACATATAATAAATTTTGCATGACCTAATTGTAAACTTTTAACTTTGAAAAATTTATTATATGTATTTTAAAAAACTAAAACAGAAAAACCAAACATTCAAAAAATAAAATGGTTTAGATAAATATGTGTAAAAATAAATACATGAGCTAAATCAAACGATAATTTAATTTTATCATCACAATGAGAAATTCATTTTCTCAAATTCTATTATTTTAGTGTATCTACATATATACATGTTTAGGTTTTTCAAGTTTTTATTTCAATACTAATTAGAGTGTTAATGAGATTTTGTGAATTTACGATTGTAAAAAGGATTCGAAAGCATGTCTTGAAAACTTTCTTGGACAATTTTCATTAAAAATTTTCAACCACATTATCATCACCTATAGAATTATTTTCTTTCATAATTCTTACATATGAACCCCCTTTTTTACTTTAAACTTCCATCTTTAAGAAAAAAACAAACGTTAAATATATGTAAGACTCTTCAAAATTTTTGTCCTCGAAAGCCAAATCATTTTTGACCACAAAATTCTAAATCTTTTTTTTCAGAATAATTTAAAAACAAAAAAAAATGTAAAATAACATTCTTGTTCGTTTTTTTACGACCTTTATAACGTGAAAAAGTCAAAGGTCATAGAAATTTTCTTATAATTACACGTATTTATAACGTAATAATACTAATATAAAATTCCAAAACATTCAGTTACCAACTTTTTTTTTTTTTAATTAAAAAAGTATCACATTAATTTCATAATGAAAAAACTATTTATACAAAAATTTCTATTAATGAATTGAAACATCACAAAAAATGTGACATGAATACCCAAATTAATTTTATTTCACCATAAAATTTTAATTATTGTTTTTTTTTTATTTTTTCTTTTTTGTTCTCTTCTTACTTACAAAAATAATCATAAATTAACCAGAAAAATTTTCCAATTTACAACAACTTCAATATTTCGTAAAAAAAAAAAAAAATGTTTTCTCATTTTCTTCTATTAAAATTTTTGAAAGCAAATTATGGTAGTTTATCTAAAATATCTTTTAAACATCATTCAATGAATTATGTAATCTTAAAGTGAATTTTAATTGACTTTAATTAAGTCACTTAAATTAATTTGAAAGACAAAATATAAAAAATTCAACAGATAAACTTTTATTTTCTTATTTTTTTTTCATATATACATATTTTCATTCGTATTTTTGTTTTCAGATTTTATACTCACTACTACTAAAAGCTGATAAAATTCTGTGAATAAACATGTATACATATATACTATACATATACTTTCTTTTATACCACTAGCCAGATACAATTTTAACATCATTCTTATTTATACAATCTTTTTAACAGTATGTTTTTATTATTAAAACCACTAGCAGTCATATTACTTTTAATATCGTCTACTGTTGCTGTTTCTATTGCTCATTTTTCCCTCTACTTTTTTATTTTTTTTTTCAAAAGAAATTTTCTATCAACCGCATAAATAAAGATAATTTTTTTTTTTTTTGCTCAAAGAAGAAAAACCACTCTGCATACACATACATACAAAATATGATTACATTTAGATATATCTGGAAAATATTTCTATATGAAGAATTTTCACATTATGTTCTTCTACTCCTTTTTCACCACTACCCACTCTTACTCCTTCCACTGCTTTTCTTGTCCTTTTTTTAGAAAATACACCAATAATGTAGTAAATTTTCGATATTTTTTTTTTCTTCTTTTTAATACTAAATTCTATCTAGATACAAAACCTAAAGATAAATATATCTCTATATGCATGTACACATAAAAAAAAAAAATTGTATTTCATTCAAGTTTAAATATACAACAACTCATATAGTCATCTTTCGATAAAGAAGAAGAAGAATAAAAAAAAAAAAAAGGATATATTATACTACTTGTATTTCATCAGTCATGGTTGTTATTTTCCAGTTTTATTTATAAATTGGGACATAAAACTATGGTTTATCTGATACCAGTGGTGGTATAGTTTAAGACATGCTACATTCATGAATTCATAAATTACAGGACAAGTATTTATATAAACTATGTACATAGATAACATGATACACATATGTACATATATTAGACATGTAGAAACATAAAAGAAAATGAAACAACATCTTTTGAAAAAAAATGATAATAATAAAAATCAGATATGCAGTATCTTATATATTCCATATTACATACTCGTAATTTTTTTTTATCATTTTGAATATGTAAAAAAATAAAAATAAAAAAACCAAAATACTAACATAGAAATTATGAAAATGAAATCTTTTCATAAAATCTTAAAAGCATGAAATTTCAACATATATGCATAAACATACTTACATAGCAAATAAAATAATGAAAAAGTGCAAAATCTGAACTTTTCACAATACAATAATACTTTATAATTTCTTATTTGTAACATATACATATATGTATACATGAATATGTTAAAAAGTAGCTATACATAGGATATTATCACTGAAAAACAAAAGAAAGAGAAAAAAAAAATGCATGTTTGTTTAAATCTTGTTATGAACAAATATGAAAATCCTATCATACATCAAAATTTCATAAGAACTCTCTAGAGAATTCAATTTTTTTTTTCTTTTTCTTTTCGATGCATAAAACTTTCATCTTGAAAATTTTAACTTATATCATCAAAAAGTTCAGATTTGAAAAGGTCATTATTTTTTTTTTTTTTTTTTTGTTAGTTTTCTATTTCCTACATGAAATGAAATTACTAAATGCAAAAAAAAAAAATCAAAATTGAAAACAAAAAAAAAATTTTTTTTTATGTTAATGCAATTTTATTTTTACCGTTATTTTATTTTTAATGTATGACATTTTATTACATGAAAATTAAATTAATTTATGATTTTTTTTCTTTTTTAAATTTCAAGTTTGAAAATTGAAAAACAAAAATATGTATGTATTTCTTCTGTGATGAAAATTTTTATAGAAAACATTTTTAAACATTTTTCTTTGACTTTTTATTGCATGAAAACAAAAAGGATAACGACAGAATACTCTAATCGCGTTTAACGTTAGTTAATAATCATAAAAAAACATTAAAAAAAAAAATTTTTTTTGATTTAATTGACAAACTAAAATTATAAAATTGATTGATATGAAAAAGAAAAAAAGGATTCGAAAGATTCTTCTGAAGTATCTATCATGTGTGTTAATTAATAAATTGTATTATTTAAAGATACGAAAAAAAAATAATAATTTAATCAGTTATAAAGGTATTTCAAAAAATGTAATTCACCACTAGTACCCTCCTCTAGAGACTCTTATCACTACTTCAAAAATACGATCCCTTTGTATCGAAATTTAATATGGAAGGAGTACAATATTCTAAAAATTGAGAGAACAATTTTTTGTATGTACATATGTATGTACTTACAACTTTCAGTTTTCATTTTTTTTTCTCAAAATAAATAACTTCAATAAAGTCTGTCAAAATTTTCCATCTGACAATCTGAAATATATTTTCATGCAATATCAAAAATTAATTTCCTGTAAAGGAGGATGTATTTAAATTTCTGCAATATTGAATAAAAATATGCTTTTGATATTTTATTTTCAAGATGAAACATTTTCACCATAATAATATTACAATTTCAAAGAGAATAATTGTTTAAAAATGAAAAAAAAAAAATAATAATAATAAAAATGAGTTAGAAAACGTTTGACATTAACGTTTTCATCTCTAAGGCACAAAATGTTTTTAAAATACTTATCAAAATTTACCCATGATTCTTCTGCATTTTTTTCTTAAAAAATTTTTAAGGATCTGCATAGCAAAACGTTACTTCCTTTAGTTCAAAATTATAATTTTTTGATACTTTGCACATTTTTTTCTTTATTCTGGAAAAAAAAATACTAAATTAAAAAATATGAACATCTTTCAATATGTTTAAATATATTTTTCAAAAAAAAAATCATTAAATTTAATAAAATTTTGAAAAAAAAAAACAAATTACGTGAAATTAACAGCTAAAAACCAAAAAAAAAAAAAAAAAATTATTAAAATGATATTTAAAATTTGAATTGAACCATATTGAACAAATATGTATTTGTCATATAAAATCAAGCTCATCTACACACTCACACATACACACACAGACAAAAGATTTATTGTTTTCACTTTTTTAAATGAAATTTAAAAAAAAAAAAAAAACACGTAACTTTTTCGAAAATTTTATTTTATTTCAAATTCAAATTACATCAACCAATTTACAAAATATCTTTATTAAATTTATAAAAGCCAAATCAATTGAATTTTTTATTGAAAATACAGAAAAAAAAGAAAGAAAAAAAAAGGTTTTTCACATTGAATATGTAAATTGAGCAATATAAGTTTTCAACAGAAAAAAAAAAAAACAAAAAAAAGAAAGGAAAACCAAAAATAATGGCAATTCTTCTGAAAATATTTCACAAGAATGTTACTGTACAACAAATACTTTTTTGATAGAGGATTTTTTCCTTAACGAAATTATTTACCCGTAATTTTTCGAAAAAAGTAATTAATATATTTTTCAAGGATTTGTGTAAATTCATTTAAACAAAATTTTATATCCTTTAAAAACGAAACTTTCAAGTTAATTTTACCAATTTGACATAGATACTTAATATATGTATTTTTCGTCTCAAATTTACTACATTGAAAAAACAGAAAGAAATCCTTTAAGTTTTTTAAGGATTTTTTCGAAATAAAAAAAAATATGTACATATACATATAATTCAAATACCAAATTAGAAGACAGAGTATCTTTTTCAAAATTCATGATATTTTCTATCCTTAAATGTAGGATTACATTTTTAACAATCCGATCTTCACAAAATGTGTCCTTGTCATAAAAATTAAGTTTTCGTTAAATAAAAAGCTCTGAGCATGCAATAAGTTAAAAATATATATATTCGAAAAATTCTGTCAAATCTCTTTAAGTTGAATACAATTAAACTCTTCGAAATCAGCACGTTCTAAAAGTAACGTTATTCTCTTAATTTCTTTACTCTTTTTCGAAAGAATATCCAAAATTAAAAAAATTCTATTTGCATTAAGATTGTAAAAAACTTTTTCAATAAAATTGTAAATGCATTTTATTTTTTTCTTTTTTAAAAAAAATCGTAACTTGTCTGTTTTTCTATGGCACTAGTTATTTTTTATTTATTTATTTTTCTTTTTTTTTAGTTTTATTTTCTAAAGAAAAAAAAAAAGTTATACACATATAATAATTCTTTTTTTTTTTCTTTTTTTTCTTCAAAAAAATTCACATTTGTATTTTAATCTTCAATATATCATATGGATATGATTATGCTTATGCCTGATATTTTATATACAAATATACATACATATATAATCTCTATTTGATAAATCCTCATGTTAAAAGGATTTTTCACAATTGAATCTTTTTGAATGCAAAAAAAAAAAAAAGAAACTTTTCATCCTATTTTTTTTTTTGTTTTTTCTTATATTATTATTTTTCTAACATAGAATTTATATTCATAGAAAAAAAAAAAAATAGCATGTAGTTTTATATTTTAAAAAACAAAAGAATTTTCTAACACACAAATTATATACGCAAGTTAATGTACTTGTTCCTTACATTATAATTCTCATCTGTAGTACGTTTCCTTTTCTTATCGATTTAAACTTGATCTTAAAAATTACACGTACCTACAAAAAAAATTTTATTTTTTTTTTTTTATTTTTTTATATTTTTTATCATTTTTGATTTCTATATATTTTTTTTTTTGTTTAAAGTTTAAATTCCTTTCACGATTCCTCAACAACATACGTCATATGAATAAAGACAAAAAAAAGATTTTTTTGATCATGATTAGCATTTTTATTGAATTACCTCCCTGGAAAATGTTATTCCTGTTTTAGTTAACATACATTTTACTTTCAATATTTTTATTTATTTTATTTTTCATTTTATTTTTCATTTTATTTTTTATTTATTTACTTTATTTTTTTTTTTTTTTCTTATCAATTCACAGGGTCCACCTGGATTAGATGGTATGAAGGTAAGTTCAAAAATTCAATCTACTTGAAAGTCAGTTCATATTTTTTTTTTTTTTTTTTTTGTTTTATTAGCATATACCTACTCTATTCACGGAACACAATAAGACAAACTTAAATATTTCACAATTTTCTGCATTAGTTTAGTGTACGTGCTTTAATTAACCTTCAGTATGTTATATTTTGTTACTTCTTGATCTCGTTCTTGATTTATTCATTTTTTTTTTTCCTCTCTTTTTGTCTCAATCATTTTCTACTCCTTCTTCATTTTTTTTTTCCTTTTTCTTTCTTCTGCTATTTACAATAATAATTATCTACAACTATATACATATACATACATATTTTGTTTTTGTCTTTTGTTTCGCATACTACCCACCACCGTCTTAATTTCAATTCTTGTTTCAATTTTCACTTGAATAAATTAAATTAAAAATAATTAAAATTCATAAAACGTTCAATATAATACAAATATATAACAAAACGTTTTACATGCATTCATACATACATATGTACATTATATAAAAATTATATTTATAGGGAGCACAAGGTGAAACGGGACAAAAAGGTGAACGTGGCGATCCAGGATTACCTGTAAGTTTTTTGTTGTTTTTATTTTATTTTTTATTAATTTTTAACGTGCAACGAATTTTTAAATAATTACATATTATTTTTTTTTTTTCTGACTTGTAACAAATTAATATTTAAAACAAAAACAAATTAATAAGTAAAAAAAAAAAAAAAATAAAGAACAAAAAAATATTAAAAACTTAATTAAAACTCATAAAATTCAAAAACAATATTGAAGGGAACCGATGGAATACCTGGACAAGAGGGTCCGAGAGGTGAAAAAGGATCTAGAGGTGATCCTGGACCACCTGGTAAACGTGGTCGTAAAGGTGATAGAGGTGATAAAGGTGAACAAGGTGTACCCGGTTTAGATGCTCCATGCCCATTAGGGTCTGATGGTCTTCCTCTACCAGGTTGTGGTTGGAGGCCACCAAAGGTAAAATAACGATGAATTTTTTACAACAAAAATAAATCAATTAAAAAAATTTTTTTTGAATCTGGATTTTCTCTTTTATTTTTCTATTTGCTTTTTGGCTTTTTTTTTTATTTTAGAAGTTAGTTCTTTCACTTTTGTTTTATTAACATTATTTAGAAGCAAAAAAAAAAAAATTTATTGACGCGAAAAAACACTAAAAAAATGAAAATAAATATGTATTTTGAAAAAAAATAAAAACCAAAAAAACAAATAATTCATAAAAATATTTATTTTCATTTTAAATTCAAAAAACAAATTATCACAGTAAAAAAAACACATTTTGTTTTTACGATGTGATAATACTTTCAATTTATCTAAATTTTACGTTTGTGCCACAAATGAATTCAATAAAATTTATGTGTTCAATTTTATATATGTACATCTAAAAATTTCTCACATCTGTGAAAATTTTGTTTTCAATAAATTTGGAAAAATTTGTGACAATGCATAAAAAAGTAAAGAAAAAACAAAAATCACCAAAAATAAAATATTGAATAATTAACACAAAATTGTTTGCAAATCTAACACATTTTCGAAGAAAAAAATAAAATGAAATGAAATGAAAATATGAAAAGAATATTATTTCCATATAAATTGTGATTTTATAAATATAAATCAATGACGCACAAATATATTTTAATTACTTTTTTAGTCACATATTTGCAAAATAAATAAAATATGCACATGATTTTTCAAATTGAAATAATAAACATTTAAAATTTAATGGAATAAACTGAAGAAAAAAAATACTGTGAAAATTATACATAATGTGTTTGATTAAGAATTAGCAATATCATTAAAAACATTAGAATGTACCACTCGGGATATTTGGGATTGTATTCCATTCGAAATATGAATACCTATCTTTAAGTTCATCAACTGCTAATTAAATCCGTCTAAGCTTTTACTCTTGAATGAAATAAGATTCAATGATACCGTGTATGGTACATTAAAAAGTTATTTTCAGGATACAAAATTCATGGATCTGACATTCGATTTTAAAATATTCTATAACTTCTAAAAGTCACAACAAAATCTTTCCAAAAATAGACACAATTCATTTTAAAAGATATGTATCGTATTTATTGAAAAAATCTGCATAATTTAAAGAAAAAAAAAAATGATGTTAATAGAACAAAAAACTTAGTAGAATTTTATATTACTAATCAAAATAAAAACTAAAAAAATATTTTTTAATATAGTTTTACCTTTTGTTCCTTTTTTATCTTGTATAATTTGATTTTATCTTTTTTTTTGTTTCATTAAATGAAATCCTAAATTTTATTTTATAGAATTTTTTATTGAATATTTTTTTGGTTTTTATTAACCTTTTCTTATTTTGTTTTCATAAAATTTTTAAAAAAAAAACATATATTTTCAAATATTAACTAACAAAAATTATGTCAATCCCTTTTTAACAAAATAAAAAACAAAAAAAAATAAATATAACATAACATATATGTATATGAATGTTGTTCAGGAACCTGTCATATCAACTCCAATACACAAAGATTATCTACCTGATGTAACGGGTCCTGATAACAATGAAAGCGATTATGAGCATGAAGATGAAGAAGAAGATAATGGTGATGCAGAAGAAGAATATGATGACTATCAGGATAATCTACATCATTTAGACTAAATAATGTAAATCAAAAAAAAAAAAAAAAAAACAAAAAGAAAGAAAAATAAATGAACAAAATAAAAAATAAAAACAAAAAGAAAGTATGTAGGTACATCAAAATGAAAACAACAGAAACCAACAAAAAATATAAAACACAATCTATATATAACAAGAACAAAAAAATAATATAGCACAATTGTAACTATACAAAAGAGGGCAAAAATGAAAATATACATACACATATTTGTTGTAAACAACAACACAATATATACAAACAGCACCAAAGGGCTATATCAAAGAGTTTCCATCCAATTTCTAACTATATTTTATATAATAAACAGAATTATCAAGATATATAAATTCTATATTAAAACAACAATAACAACAACAAAAAACAAACAGCAAACAATATTTAGTAGAATATGGTATGAAATTATATATCTTATGAAAAAAAAAAAAAAAGTAAATAGAAAGTACCAACCAACCTGCTATTATTATTATCATCATCATCATCATCATCATCATCATCATATACATATGTGCAAAAAATCGAGTACTACACCAATTTATATTTATATATATATATACAATTCCACATTTGCTACTATTACTACTACTACTACATTACTATACTACGGCTGTATATCTACTATACATCATCTACTTTCATCTTCTTTTTAGTTAGATATATGTAGATATTTTAATATCAAATTTATATATATAAAAAATAAACAATAGCTTCTGGCAAAAGTATCTATAACATATAAAATATACATATACATATATAACTAGCACACATCATAATATCATCATTGCACATACCTACTTACATATATTTACTGCTACTGCTATCATTTTATATACATATATATATATATACATATATATATTTTTATAATCTTATATATATATATATAAAGAGCATAATATATATACAATATACACACATACAACACAAAAGTAACCCAGAGACCTGAGATGCAGTCAGTAATTTTTAGTAATTTTGCACATAAAATTCACACAGTATAAAAAGTATATAAAATCATGAAAAAAAATATATACATATATAAAAAGCACAATCTTCTATGCTCAATTCAAAAAGTAATTTGTATTACTAACAAAAATATATCCTTCTTTAGATGAGTGGTGTGTATTATGTTTTGTAATATGTAATATGTAAGTAAAATATATTGTATACACCTACACTTTACCTTAAAATATTATTTTGTGGTTTTTATACTTATTTTTTTTTTTATTTTTTTTTTTTCTTTGAGTGAATTACAATGTAAACATAACTAACTTAGAATTTTTAAGTAAGAATCATTTTTGTATTTTTTTTTTTTTATATGAAATTTTAGATTTTTGTTATTTATCGTTTCTGTTTTTTTTTTTTTTTTTTTTTTTTTGTTGGAAAAATTCATTTAACAGAAAATTTAGTAAAACGCATTTTCTCTTTTTAATTTTTAAAGTACAATAAAAAATATCCTTTTTGCCCCTGAGAAAAAAAAAAGAGCAAGCAAATTTAAAATTTTACATGTAACGTATCATACATTTAAAAAAGAAAAAAAGAAAAACAATTCATACACATATACATACAAATATAAATGGATTGCACATTTTTTTACTTTTCAAAAAAAAAAAAAAATAAAAAAAAATAAAATAAATTGCATCAGAGACAAAAGCTTTATATCCCAATACACAAGACAACCATGCATCGATAAAAGGAAAAGCTAAAATATGTACTATATCTATAGTACTATAGATAGTACATATTTACATTTATAATTCTTATGAATATCTAAAGTTATGTATCAGCTCATACATTGAAAATGCAATATTTTCAAAAATATGCAACAGGTGTTCTTAAAGTATAAAATCAAAAAATTTGCATATTTTGTTGTATATGTACAGAAAATTTAATTTTAAACTATGATTGTTTAATAATGTGTGAATATTCATAATATGTATGTACATAGTACATATGTACATTCATTTGTATCTCAAATTAAATTCTAATAAGCTTTTAGATATACATATATTATTTATTTATTTATTTTGATAATAAATGAAAATTTCTTGAAAAATTCATTCTTATTGGTAATAAATCAAATAAATTTAATTTGAATAATTTCAATTCGTATAAGTTTTTGAAATTGTTAAATGAAGTTTCCTCGTAATAAAAAGTTTTAGGTGGATTGTGAATCACAAGTTGTTAGAAGGAAACGATAAAATCTAAACAAAATAAAAATTATGTTGAAAAAAGTATTAAAATCATTAAAATGTAAACGATTAAGGAGATTGCAATATTTTATAATTAAAATTTAAAAAATTAAAAAGAGAAAATGTCAAAATTAATATATTAATTGCCAATAGATGTTTTTTTTTTTTGTTCAAGTATAATTCGATATAATTTAAAAAATAAAGAAAAAAAAAAACTATAAAATTTAAGTTAAAAAAAAAAAGAAACATAATATTAATAAAAAAAATTCTATGTATTTTTTCAGGAAAAAATTCTAGATTGGCTTTCAGAACTTCAAAATCTACAAAATAATCATGAATAAGAAGATTTTAGTTCCTTGAAAATTAATTAACCGTTTTTTTTTTTTTTTAAATACTTTATGTAACCTGAATTGTAACAAAACATATTTAATATATGAAAGCTATTATCATACACACATCATTTTTAATAATGTGTCCGTTAAAAAGCACATAGGTATTATTGTCTTGAAATTTCATTTTAACAAAAATAAAAAAATAAAAATTCTAATGAAACTCGACACTAAACCCACCACACATTGTTTCAAAAACTGATATGTGACATCAGCCTAAAGCAAACAGACTTTATTCATGCATTTTAATGTTTAAAATTTTTTTCACAAAATTGTTTTTTTTTTTTTTTTCATTTCAAATTTTATCTTTTTGTTAAAACTTTATTCAGTAGATTTACAAATGTAAGAAGAAGAATCGTTAAAAATTTTCTTAATATTACAATGTTAAATTTTTTTTTTACATAAAAGAAAATTAATAGTTTTTGTTTTGGAAAAATTTTGTTAAAGTTTTTGAACTTTCTGGTAATTGTTTTCAAATTTCATTAGAAAACATACAAGTTTCTTTTGTTTAAATATATAGTACATTTATAAATATTTAGATAGATACATACATATGTAAATTGAAAAGCCCATATTGTAAGAATTATATAGTAATACCGAAAGATTAACTATCATAATTCAATTTATAAAATTTACTCTACAAGTATTTTCATTATACTCTTTTTCTTTCTTTATAACATATTTTCCTTCTTTTTTAAGAAGTTAATTAATCCAAATGAAATACTCTATGTAGCATAATTATTATGTGCATTGAATTGACTGTAAGTGTATAATAAAAAAAAAAACATATAATGTATACAATATTATGCATCCTACATTACACAGGGTAGTAGTCTGAATGAAACTTAAAATAGGTATTGAAAAAACTTAAAAGTGATAGGTGGTGGAAATTCTGAATGTTAATTATTTTTAACACAAGAAAAATTCCAAAAGGTTTCCTATCAACAAACAGTGCCTTTATTAACACAAATATGTATCTACCACCTACACAAGACCTCTTATCTTTATAGTTTCATCAATCATGCATCATATAATTCATATCACCCTGTATGAGACAATAAATTAATTTTCTATTTAATCAATTTATATATAATTACAACAACAAAATAATAAAAATACAACAAGAAAAAAAAAAATGTCATTAATTAAAAATATAACAATTAAACTATAAGTAATTATAAAATAAATTAAATTTTAATTTTATTTAATGAAAGTTTACTACAAAATAATAATAATTAAATAATTTTAATTATCTTTTAAGATTTTAATTAAGGCAATTTAAAAAAACCAAAACATAAATAAATGCGATTAATATAGAAAAAAAGAAAATAAAACCGTTAGAAAATTTAAAAACAAAAAAAAAAAAATTACTATAATAATCTAATATTTTTTTATCAAATCTTTCTTTTTTTTTTTTGTAATTCTTTTGTAAAATGTTTTTTAAATAATGAAAAAAAAAAAAATAGTTTTAGTAGAATTCTATCATATTTTCTTTTAATATGAAACTTGTTAAGTCACAATAAAAAATTTAAGTTAAAAAAAAACAAAAACAAACAACAATTTCTCAACAGATAGTAAATTATTATTATTAAAAATTAAAATGCAAAAATTGTGTATTTTTATTTTTTATTAAATAAAATTTAAGTTATATTTATTGATAATTTATATCTTATCAAGCATTTTGTTAGAATAAAATTGTCGATAAAAAAAATATTCATAATTTTGTTTTATTTTGAAGGATTCAATTAACCAATTTCATTTCAATTTTCTAATACGATCCTAGTTTGATTAATTTAAAAAAAAAAGTCGCTTTCTAGAAAAACCAATTCTTGAAAAATTAGTTTTGTATTGTATCCCTTATAAGTGAAGAAAAAAAAGGACGACAACGGATAAGATATTCCGCTTGAATCCTTGCTGAAAAGATTTTATTTTTCTCGCTTTTTGATCGCCTAAAGACCTGAAATCATTCCAACTTTATTCTAAGGATGATAAATTTTTTAATGTTGAACTGTTTTCCACAAAAAGTTGTCGAGAACTTCTTGATTATTTTTCTTAAGATTACACTCTTGTTCAACTCTTCCGATGGTACAATTCTTTAAAAACAATAACTGTTGATTTTTTTTTAAAAAAAAATACTTGTGGAGAAAACTTTTTTTTTTCTTAAATATAAAATCAATCTTCTTATAACAAATACAACTAAAAGGATATTTTTAGAATACTCAATAATGGAAATTTATTCACCCTTTATGATCCTTATTCTATTCTTCTGATTTACTCTCCATATTATTAACCCAAAGAAGCTTACAGAGGTCAAAATCAATGATTGTGGAATTAAAATCCATTTTCAAGATAAATGAAATACGTTTTACTTCGACATGTTAGTTAGCTTAATTTCACTTCAGTGGAATAGAATCAATCATAAATCAAAAATTATTAAAAAATTTATATAAAATTTAATTAATGTATCAATTTACTTAACTATTTAAGTAATTTAAATTTTTTAACATATTTATGAACAACATCCTTTGGATATGGTTTAATTGCTATACATGTAGGAATGTTTTCTGGCTGTTCAATCCATAATTTATGCTTAATGTTATTCTCTGTTAAAGTTGAACTTAATGTATTTAGAGAAGCTTCATCTACCGCCTAAACAGAAAGTATGAAAATATGAAATAAGTCTTCAGAGATTTCATTAAGAAAAGTAACTTACTTCTAAAACAACTTTGTGCATATTATCTAGATCAGAAAAATATGTTTGAGTTTCAGTATCATCACGAAATATAAAACTAGTTGCAGTTGTTGCATGACAACATTGTGCTATTAATGCACCAAGAGGCCAATTTAAAGTTTTTATTAAATCACTTCGAACAATGACATATTGCACTAAATTTGCCATTATTAGTTTAAGTTAAAAAATTAATTTTCTAGCACAAAATCCACATCACATCCAACAAGAAATTCCCATCAAATATCAATCAAAATTCAAAACACAAAACATAACCTTAAAAACAACCAGACACAACCAGTGATACCAGTGACACCTGATTAAAAAGCAACCCCACTGTTTTGTATTTGGTTCTGGGAACAGTACCAGATAAAAACCTACAAAAAGTACTGCTTCAGACGACAGACAACAAACTTGAAACTGCAAAAAACCGTCGAAGAAAATTTATAAAAACATTTAAAAAAATTAATGATATTCATTTGAATTCTAAGAAATATTCACACTATTTTCGTAGCACTTACATTTGAAGTTCGAAATGTCGAATGTACCAATAAATTTTACTGGTACATTCCGGATATAACATCTGGTAAGGCTACAAAAAGCAGTTTAACCAACTTCATAAAAAATTATTCATAAATTCAAAAAGTCAAAAATCAAAAAAAAAAAAAAAAAAAAAAATTAGAAAATAAAAGTGAAGGACTGTTTTGCCCACATTTATTTCGTACATCTGGCTCAATAGTCTTATTTATTTATTACACTAAAATATCATTGAATTAGTTTTAAAAAATTTGTATAAAAAACAACAACGAAATTCATTTACAAAAAAAAAAAAAAGATTAATTGTATTTTAAAGTGTACAATTTTCTACGAAGAAGTTTACATAGTTTTTTTTTTATAGAATCCCAGATTCTAATAAAGTTGACGACCACAAAAAAAAAACAAAAAAGAAAGAAATAAAAAAGAAAAAAATGGCTGATACTAGTATTGATGATATGATGAAACATTGCTATGAAAATTTAATTGTAATTGATTGTGGTGCAAATTTAACAAATAAAAAATATAGCCGTGATTTAGAATCAGTAATACAGAGGGCAAAAGATGCAGGTAAATTTTGAAATTTTCATTGAACTTATTTTTTTATTTTTTCTTTCCTTTTGTTAATATTTAAATGCCAGATTGTTATGAGAATTTATACAAAAAAAAAAAAGTGTTATAATTGAATTTAAAATTATATGTACATGTAGGTACATGTACACACCTTGATACATATTATATACATACATATGAATGGGGTCAAGACGTCAGAGGCAAAAAATTTTTAATAAAGAACATAAAACATTTTACGTTTAGTCACACTTTATTTTTACATTATTTTTATTTTGTTTATTTATTTTTGTTTTTTTTTTGCGATTTCTGTTTTAAATTAATAATCTTAAACAATTCACTATTCATCGAAGAAGAACCATTAATTTGTAGTAGATACATATAAAATGTGGATAGAGAGGCCAAAAAAAAGAAAACGAATGACTATAAAATATACTAAAAAAATCTATAGATAGACTCTATAGTCTAGAGTCTAGACCATACATAATAATAATTATTAAAAACATCTTCATTTTGTTTTTATTTTATCAATTTCTGTTTTAAATTAATCTTTGTTTATTGAAAATATCATATGAGGCATATCGGAATTTATGATTAAAATGTAAAATTTTTAATAAACTTAAAATGATCAAGAAGATAATATACATATACTTTTTTTTTTTAATATTAATTTTATTACGGAATTTTTTGTTTGTTTGTTTGTTTATATGAAATAATACATGATACGCGTTGGTGTTGAATCATCCCAACATTCAACAGATACACGATTAGTAATCTTAAATCAGCTTATTCATTATTTTTGTTTTATTATATACATATGTATGTATGTATATATTACCTATATGATAAGTAAGAAGGTATATTTAATAATTTTATGTTATTTTTCATTTTAAAATTCCGATTTAGTTTTAGGTTTTTTCGAACTGTGTGCATACAATATGATCATTGATGCATAAAACCAAACTGAAATATAAATTCACTTTTTTGTTTTTTATTTTTCCAAAGCAATGGAATGAAAATTATAGATAATTACTTGCGTATTAACAATGAATCTATGTATGAAACGACCCAGTTTTATATTACCTTTCTATAAAAAATTTTTTACACCACATATTTCATATATGTATGTACCAATGTTATTACTTTTTTTGTTTGTTTAATTTTCCTTTCTCTATTTTGAACAAATGAAATGTTTTATACGAAAAAAAATGCGGAAATAAGAAATTAATAATTTATGTGGTATTTTTTGACTATTTCTCACTCACTTTTTTTTTCTTTGTAGGTGTCCAAAAAATCATGGTACCAGGTACATCAGTTAAATCAAGTAAAGAAGCATTACGTTTATCAAGAATATATCCAGATATAATATATTCAACAGCTGGTATACATCCACATGATTCAAAATCAATTATTGAAGATCCATCTAGTTGGTATGAATTTGAAACAATATCACAATCACAAGAATGTGTTGCAATTGGTCCATGCGGTTTAGATTATCAGCGAGATTTTTCTGAGCCAGATGTACAAAAGAAAATTTTTGAAAAACAAATAAGTCTCGCTTGTAATTTAAATAAACCATTATTAATACATGAAAGATCTGCTCAAAATGATGTTTTGGAAATATTAGATAAGTTAGTAAATTCTCTTCTTCTTTTTATTATATAAATTTTAAATTAATTATTAATTTATTCATAAATTTATTGTAGGTTTCCAGCATTGACAAATATTGTAGTTAGAGGATTTGTGGGTACAACAGAAGAAGCAATAAAATATTTAGATAGAGGCTTTTATCTAGGTTTAACCGGATATTTATGTAAAGTAAGTATCTAATTAATTTAATAAATAAAAAATTTTTCTAAAATAAAACAAACTTACCTTTGAGGAAAGGAATTCAACTATAAAATGACAAGATGACAGAGGTGAGGTTCCCAAGTAAATAAATTTGTAATTCAACCGTAGTCATTGTCTGTCTCTTAATTTAACACATTGCATTTAGAATTTAAAACACTGTTTTTTAACTTAGGGCTTCAATTTTTCATATTACATTAAAAAAAACCGTGCAACACAATTTATCATTTAGAAAACACCGGTCATACTATGCAATTATCCAATTCGTACTTTGAAAGAAAACACTCTTCTTCTCTTTTCAATATCTGATCAATCTAAGCAAATAAAACACGAATTTTTTCGTTTTACATTTTTATATAATTTACACTTTTTTTCACATTTTTCTTAGTCAATTCGAATGAAAAAATAAATAATTTTTCTCTTATAAGAAATTTTCATACTACTCAAGAATTTTACCGCGAACTTGACTGTCACAAATGACATTTCCCACCAAATCTCCAATCGGTATTATATTCGGACAATAGAATTCGGATTTCGGAAATAATAAGGAAATTAAAAATGGAGTTCATTTTTTTAAAAAAAAGCGCCAACATGGAAAAAGTACGTTGAAATTTAGCTAAATATTAAAAAAATAAAAAATTGATTGACTGTATTTTTATTCTACGAGTTCTTAAAATATTTTGAAAATCGTCAAAGAAAAACTTTTGTTCTTCTTCTTTCTAGGATAAATCCGATACAGGTGTAAGAAAATTATTAGAAAATGATACATTACCGTTGGATAAACTTCTAGTTGAAACAGATTCACCATTTATGTATCCAAATACTCGAGCATCGAAACTTCCACAACATGTTAAGACTGGGATCACAGAAAGATCATTATTGTATTTACATAGGTAAAAAAAAATCATAAAAATCAATAAAAAAAATTAAAAATAATTTAATTCATTTTTCTGATTATTTACTTAAAAAAAACAGGTATTGCACATTTCAACGAAACGAACCTTGCAGTCTGCCAGCAATTGTAGAAATGATTGCAGCATTCATGAAGAAAAAACCAGAAGAAATAGCATTAGCTACAGCTTTTAATGCGCTTAAATTATTTGGACTTTCATAATTTCAATCCATGACTTTATTTCATATTTTGAAGAAAAACAGAAATACGAAACAGCAGATTTTTTTTTAAAAAAACTAATTACAGTCCTCTCTATTTTTACCCCAATATGAAAATTTCTTCTAAATTCTAAATTTATACATAATTACTGGCAGCTATTGTAAGAGTAATTTTTTTTTTTAAGTTTTAATCAACGAATTGTTATTTATTAATCACTTTTTTGCAAAAAAGTGATTTTAGTTATTTAGAAAAAAACGTTACACAGATACTTTTTGTTTGTTTGTTATATTTAATCTGCATTTTTAAAATTCATTCATTAATAACGTCTTCCCAAAAAAAAAAAAAAAATAATAATTAAAATACAAAAATCAAATTTTGGATACTGTTAAACTGTACTATAAGGCTAGCGTTCGCTTATTTAACAAGAAAAAATAATAAAATAAGGAACGAAAGAAAAAAAAAAAGTAACAATTGGTTGCTTGTTATATGTGATATAACGCAAATGGTGCCTTTTGTAGGATCGTTTTTAGAAAACGATAAATTTTTTAATTAGAAAATGAATATTTTTTTTTTCAGAGACAAAAAGATAAACATAATATGAAGCAGCGCCTCTTTAACAAAATGAAATGTTGAAATTATGTCCAATTTTATAAAAAAAATGATAACAAATATGAATAAATTTTAAATGTTAGTCCAAAAGTGGTGAAAACTTTAATGACTGATTTAATAAAATTTAAATATAGAAAATTATAATAAAGGACTTTTTTTCAAGAAAAAACAAAAAATTAAACAAAATGTGTAATAGTTCGTAGATACTAAAAAAAATAAATTTAGATAATTTTTTTATAAACCAGAAAAGGAATAATTTAAAAAAAATAAAATAAAAAGAACATTTTTATTCCATGGGAAGAAAATTTTTATGATACATATTTAAAAACAAAAAAAAAATCTTAAAAAAAAAACATTTTTACATATAAAAAAAAAATCATTGTTTTCATTTTTAATTTATAGATAGATATTAATATTATAAATATATACATTTACCTATATCGTATATTATAAATATTGAAAAAAAAAAAAATAATAAATAAAATTACACATTGCCTAAATAACTGCAGTTATTTAATATTGTAATTAAATAAATACTTATACATACATACATTTTAATTATTATCATTAAATTTTTTGTTTTTTTTTTTTTTTTTTTTTTTTTGTTTCATTTAAAAAGAAGAAAATATATATATTGTGTATTTTATATCTCATATATTTTATAGTGCCATAAAAAAATTTTTTAATATTTTTTTTTTTAAAAAAAGGCTTTTTGAGGTCAAAAAATATACAAAATAAAACAAACAAAAAAAAAAAAAAAAAACGAAAAATGAAAAATTGATAAAAAAAAAAAAAGATATATCGAATGAAAACACATTTTTTTTTAAAAATGAAAATACGTTCATTATAACATATTTTATATACATATATATATACATATTTAATTATAGTTATCATGATGAGATGTGTAATTGTAATAATTATTAGTGCTATAATGGTCCTTATACATATATTTAGAAAAATATTTTAAAAAAATTAAAAAAGATAAAACAACAAATTAAAAAAAAATATAAAAAAAAAGGAAAAATGTGATCTTATGTAATACATTATTATTGTAATATTGTATATTTTTACAATTTTTTTTTCTGATACATTTAATAAAAATTATATCGTTTTCAAAAAAAACAAAAACAAAAAAATAATTGGAAATTTTGCGTTTTCATTTAAGAGAATTCAATGAAATTCCTAAATCTAAATATTCTAAAGAAGGAATTTCTATTGTGAAAAAATCTAGGGGAAAAATTATTAAAAAAATGTAAAATAGGATCTACAATTTGTATCGTAATTTTTGCCCGTATCTATTTGTTCTTTCCCAATAATATTTAATTTCTATTTTAATTTTCAGACATAAATTCCCTGAAACCCATAAAATTTAGGATCTTCTGTTCATTGACAATAGAGATACGTTCACGATTTGAAAAACTTTAATTCTTTGCTTTTTGTTTTTTTTTTTTTTGTACAGACGGGATCCAAAGTTGAATTACCTTAAAATTTAGTCAACAAGGATTTATAGGTTCCAATGATGAGATTATATAAAAATTTTGACTAATTATCCTATAAATAGATTTATCTTTAAATTAGCTAATTTTAATTAAATTTCTTCTAATGAATTTTCTGGGAATACTTAAAAATGTCATGACATTAACCCACCACCCTCAAGTTATTTTGAAGCGAGAAAAAACTGGAAAAATGTTTGGAAACCACTGGTAAAGACCGATTTATATTTTGTGATTATTCTCTATACAATTATTAAAGAGATCCCTAAAAGGATACGAATTAAGATATCTACATAAATTTGTTTTAAGTTTCAGTTTCTTTTTCATCTTTTTTTTTTTTTAATGATTCAACAAAAGTGATCGTCTTTATTAATAAATTGTGCTCGCATATTTTGAATATCGATTAAATTTTATTATTCGTACTTTTTTGATTTTATTTTTTATTTTTTTTTTTTTTTATTGTCAATTTATGTGTTAAATAAAATTAAAAATTGTCATACTTGTTTCCTCACATATTAAATAAAATAATAATGTTATTAAAAATCTCATTAAAGGGAAATAAACTGTAATAAAGATCATCATAAAATTATTAATAAAATTTAATTGACTTTTTTCATCTTACAAGTATGTACAGTGTGAAAAAAAAAAAAAAACAAAATCAATAACAAACAATAAAATAATTTTCCTTTCACTTTTAATTTCTCATTTAAATGTTACATTGTAGTTTTTTATTTCCTCTATAAAACAAAGTGTTCAATAAAAAAATATAAGTGTTTTTTTTTTTTATTTCAATAAAGTTGAAATAATGTAGAGGATTTGTACGAAGGTGTAAGGGTAGTTTTATAAGGACTCCAGTCAGCTCTGAAAGAATAATTTTTGAACACAAATTTGCTGAAAAAACATGGAACAATTTTATCTAATTTTGATTTGTGAACAGTCATGTCTTTGAAACAACTACAATATTAAGAAGCCATCCCAATAAATTTACGTGATCAACTTCAGGGACTTATGACCTGGAATTAGAAAAAAAATAAATAATATTGATCGACTTGTCATATAATCAGGAATGGGCTACTAGAAAATAACAAATTCAGACTTAGCAAATAAGCTAAGGAATCCTTTAAGGAGCACACATTCTAGTAGAATCTTACGAGTTCATTAGGAACCTAAAATCATAAGAAGAAAGGACGGCACAAAAGATCAAAGATTGAAGACTGAAGTGTAGTACTGGCCCCCTAAGATTTATTCTATATACAATATCTATCTTTACTACTGGCCCCTTAAAATCGAAAAAATATGAAAATTTGTAAAATAGTGTGATTACTAGAAAATTAAAAGTTTTTTTTATTAGAGTATCTTTTCAGAATTCTAAAAAAAAAAAAAACACATGTAAAAAATGAACTAAAAATGCAATTTAAAAAAGTCTTGTCTTTTTTTTTTTCATTTTTCCAATGAATTTGTTATTAAAGATACAATGTCATGTATTTTAAGGAAAAAAATGTTAAATTTATAGAATGTAGGTGTTTATTTTTGTTTACTTGTTAGTAATTTAATATCTTTAGCACAAAATAAATATATAATTGTAATTTAATATTGTGAAAATAACTGTAGATAATTTTAATTTTAAAAAAAAAAAATTAATTGGGTGAATAATTAAAAACAAAATTTAATACACGTGAATTAGAAATATCAAAGAAAAACAAAAATTTGATCTAATTTTCTTAGAAAATATATTTGGGGAATTCCATTTTGTAACGGGTGTGACATGCTGACTCTTAAATATTGAAAACTCGTAGAGCAATTGCACTCTGATTAAACTTGAATGTTCCTAATATGCCTTCTAGTGACAGCAAACGACGGCTACGATAAAACAGAAAAATTCAAATATTCTTAATCAGAATCGTCATTTTAGTAGCGTAACGGGTGTGACGCTAAAGATTTTGAATTTCACGGATTTTCGTCTATTTCACTGAATATCATAAAATTTTCATATAAACAATTCTAAAAGTTATTTTTAATTATACTGTAGAAACTTGAAAGAATCTTTTGGAAAAATTTGACGAGGAACAATGCAATACTTTTTTCATAATTAAAAAAAAGAAATGTAACGGGTGTGACATATTTTGTAACGGGTGTGACAGCAAAACGAATTTCTACTGATAAGTAGCAAACATTTTGTTTTTAATACTGTTCTTCATCGTGATATCGTAAATAATTTAATACTAGATACACCAAAAATTGATATATACCTATCTTTACCACCTTTATTAATATTAATTTTAAGGAAAAAAGTGGTCGATTTGCGTGGAATTCTCCATTTGTACATTTTCTTCCTTATAGTAAATGAATATAGGTATGTACATATATGTATCTAAAATTCCAATATACATATACCTATGTAGTATGAATCACAATTTAATTTTCTTTGTTTCTTTTAAAACAAGAAAAAAAGTATGTGTAGTAGTTAATAAGTTTCAGAATTTGAAACCATCAATGCCAATACAAAATATATAAAAACTAAAAAGAGCAAAACAAAAATTTAAATAAAAAGTATCTACAAGTAAATACCTACTATAGAGCCACTATATACTCGTATAGCTACTATATAAATGATATGATATGTGACTTTTAGTTCATTAACACATACATATGTATTATATGTACATAGGAGCGTTTATGAGCCATATATGTATATACAAATATACTTGTAGATACATATATGTATGTATATATTTCATATTTCACCTTATTTATAAGAAGGAAATAAAAAATAATAATAAAAATTTAACAAAAAAATAAAGTTTAAGAACTTTAAAAAAAAAAAAAAGAAAAAAAAAAAACTTCAATGAATACCGCGATATGTTATTGCATATATGCAATTATAAATATGGGGTTCTTATTATACGAGTAATACACATCATTGTACTAAATCCTTGACGTGGTGTTGAATATCATCGTCATCATCATAACACAAAATTCTACGGCGCCCATGAAAATATTGAAAATACAAACAATAACAAATCGTAAAAATTTAAATGCTTTTTGTGAGAAAGTTAATTAACTGTAAATCTATTCATTCTTTTTGGAATGTTTCTACGATAATAACAATAATATATACTTTGTAGAGGGTGTTTCAATATGTCAAAAAAGCTCTAATCTTGTGAATCGATGAAAATATTTATCCTAAGAATTAAAAATCAAACAAATACAGCTAAGATATGAGTGTCTTATTTCATTTTTGATTTCTTTTTTATTTATTTAAGGATCATCTTCTTGAATGTGAAAATGTTCTGCTAAGATTTTCCTTGAAAACTGCATTAAAAATTTTGAAACATTTACAGGTTTTTTTTTAACAGTTTCATTAATCGGTTTTAGGATTTAAAATAAGAAACTAAACTACTTTTTCACAAGAAAAATATCTAACAAAAGTTGGCCTGTAAGCGGCTACAGATACATAAAAAGTATAGACAGGGATATCTAACAACAACCAAAAAGAGATGATAATGTGAAAGAGATACATCCGAAAAAGAAAAATAAATAAAGGTGGTAGGCTTAAATTCCACCACCCACCAAAAAAGAAAAGTGGAGACAAAGATCTTATATACGGATTTCGAAAAGAACTGACGCCAATGACAGTTTTATAGAATTTTCAAAAGGCTTCTTTTTTAAGGACTTTTTTTTTTTTTGTTAAACATTTCAAACTGGACATTTTAGAAGATCATTTTCTTCAGTCATAAGCTTTCGTTAGACTTATTTTCCCAATTTTTATTTTACACAACACCCTTTTATCATTGAAAATATAATTCTTTGTTAGTTAAAAGTGTGTAATGAAAATAAATTGTGTGAAGTTTTATTGATTTCTTTTGAACAAAAATAAAAGAAAAATAAAAATATTGGAGACTGAGTTTAAAATTCGCATGAAAATCAAATTTCATAAACAAAATAATTAATATTTTAAAAACCTTGGAACATGAACTTAATTTAAAAGAAACAAATTGAAATTTTTTCAAAAAGAAAGAAGAAAACAAAATTGAATGAAATAATTTTCTGATTGTAATGATTCGAAAAATTACCATTTATTTAGATGAAGAAGAAGAAAAAAAATTCTTTATTTTCTAATTGAAAAAAAAAAAAATAAATAAATAAGGTAAATCATATAAGATTGTGTTAGGAGGCTAATATATGTGTAAATTTTTTTTTATATTTTAATTTTTACAATACAACATAAATGTGAAATAGGATGTGTGATATACTGTACGTTTTTTTTTGTCTCATACAAAAAATTCAATAAAAATTTGTTTTTCTTTTTTTCAACTACTCACTTGGTAGTAGTTTGATCCATCATCACACATTCTAAAAGAAGGAACAAAAAAAAAAAAAAAACACCTAAGAATCATTATATTACATGGGCCCTTATTCATTTTACAAAATAAATAAAATGATGTGTATGGTTCATCAGGAAAAAATCTTTAACACAAAATAAATAAATTAAAATTGAAGAAAAGAAAATTAAAATAAAATAAAAACAAAAACAATTCATGTCAGGTAGGTTAAGGTTTTTTACAATCTAAACAACTACATATTTTTATGATCTTGTTTATAGTTTTGTTTACATTTTTGTTTCATACAAATAAAATACGTACATACTGCGATGTGTGTACCTTAAAAATATTGTGTATTGAATAATATATGTATGTACCTATAAAAAGATACACATATGTATATAGCATGTATGTACGAGTATAACGTAAAGATGATGAATTTTTATATGCAATTATTAAATGTTGTACCTATTTTTTTGTTGTTGTTATTATTATTATTATTATTACTATTTATTATTAATGTGCATCGTACACACATCATTTAAAATGCATTCAATAATACAAATTTCCTAGAATTTGTGTAACAAAAATACACAAAAAAAAAAAAACAAAAATTGTTTACTTGAGGCTTTTGGTTTTTGTTTTTCATTTGTTTTTTTTTTCTTTTTTTGTTTTCTTAAATTTAAAAACATAAAAACATGAAATTTTTCTTTAAGCTATTTTTTTTTTTTTTTATTACTATAAAATATTTTTGACATGTGAAAATTTAAATCTTTGAGAATAATTTTGTTGTTGTTTTGTTTGTTTTTATTTTGAAATAAAAAATAGCTATTAAGTAAACATACATATATGTAATATTGTTTATTGAAAGATAAATAAGTAATTAATTTTATGTATTTAATTTGA
This sequence comes from Bombylius discolor, assembly GCA_939192795.1. NCBI lineage: Eukaryota > Metazoa > Arthropoda > Insecta > Diptera > Bombyliidae > Bombylius > Bombylius discolor. The sequence continues at coordinate 36,276,747 of OW584241.1, read as the reverse complement.
AATTATTCATAAATTTTGTAAAATTTTAACATGATTATAGATTTTAACCCAACAGCTAATTTTTTTTTTTTAATTCAAGTAAAGAATCTCATTATAGGGACAATTAAAATTTTCATTTATGCAAATTGTAATGAATGGAAAGTAAATTATGTGTATTTTAAGTTTGAAAAATTTCAATTTTTTATGATGTTGTGGTCATAAATATCGAGACAGAACATAAATCAATATTGGTCTCTTATCTTCAAGCTGTTGTCTCTAATTATTTAAGCTTTAAATACAAATGAAAAGTAAGTGTACAATATACGTATTAAAAGTTGATTCTATGAAATGCTCTTGGTATCTAACATCCTGTTCAGGATTTTCAAATTTTAAAGGATATTTTATTTCATATAATATGTAATGTAGCTACTCTTACGCACAGCATTTTATTAAGAAGATACGAGTATTTGCTTATTTTTCAGTTTAAAAAAGCGATTTAAAAAACTTTTTCTCTACAGATCCTCAGGAGGAGAGGAATAGATGAATGTATTTCTTCGAATTATTCAAAAATTAACCCGAGCCGAATTATTGAGGTTGTGGTTTGTGGAATCGAGTTAAAATAGACCTTCTCTTTTTCTAATTACCTTGCTGAAAACCTCAAACTCGTTTTTAAACTATTTTGCAAAAAAGTGCCTACAACTTCTCCTTTTGGATTTTTATTCGATTTTCAATTTAAATTTATTTTGAATTCTTATAGAAATCGAAACAATTTTGGCAGTTCCATCATTAAAATTTTTTCATGTCCTGTTTCATCTTACTGTAAAAACTAAAAACTAATGAATATATAAAAAACTAAACCAATTTTTTGATTAAGAACTCGTTGACGTCCTTACTAATTTTATACCTGTTAAAATATTTCATCAAATATTCATACATTTTTTAAATTGAAAAAAAAAAAAAAAAAAGAATGTTCTCCTGCAATTTTTTGTAATTAAATACCTACTTTCGAATTCCTTTAATAATTTGAAAAAATTTACACATTTCGCATATTATTTATAATTTATTTTAAGTTTATTTTTTTTTTTTTCGAATTTTTATCGATCATTCACAGAAGAAAAAATGAAAAAAAAACAAAAAAATGCTGATACATTTTGTATTGCTTACTAATCATCAAAAGGAATAATTTCATTTAATTCATTAATTTAATGTTAAAAGAAAAAGAAAAAAAAAATATATAAAACGGTTCGTGATTTAATTTCATCACATATTATTTATAATTTGCATGAACGGACATGTAGCACGGTACACAAATACAAATGTTTTTTTTTTTTTTTAAAAAATTTTTATTTTCCATTTTGTTTTTGCTCCTTTCAGTTTTCTTTCTTAATTTTTATTTATTTTTATTTTTTTCTTTGTTTAAATGTCGGCAATTTTTTTGAAGCCCTTCATGCTAAAAACCAATTTATCAAATTTGCGCCCATAAATTACGAAACACCTTTTGACGGTCTTGTTGTTTTTTATTTTATTTTATTTTTATTTTTTTTTTCATTATTGTTGGTATGAACCTAAGTTCTTCATTATTTTTCTCGTAATCTTCAAATTCTTATTTGTATATTATATGTTTTGAGTATTTTATTTTTTTCTTCTCTCTTAATTTTTTTTTTTTTTTGTGTAATTTTCTTTTTATTTATAAACTTTTCAACAAATATTTGGCCTCAAGGCGCCAAAAATTAAGTTGAACAAGCTATCAAAAAATTGTATCTGTAAGCTTTTTATTTTTACGTTTTTTTTTCTCTTGCTTTATTTTTTTAAATTTTAATGATTCTGATTGTGATTTAAGAAAACAAAATTTACATATTGAATATCTTTTTTGTTAAATCTTTTTTTTTTAATGAAAGAAGCAAACTTAAAATTTATACACATATAAAAAAAAATATATTTTTTTCCCACACATTAAAAATTAAAATAGTTTTCTAAGATTGTTTTCTTTTTATCTTTGCAATATTTTTCCATTTCATTTTATCAGTACACAACATTTTACAATTTAATCATTCAAAGCATTTTTGTTATATATTAACCCTTAGCTATAATACCTATAACATTTATCTTCTTTGGAAAAAAAATTAGACCCTTTAAAAATTTTTGCGAAAAATATTCCTTTCTGTGACATAAGATATACTTTTTATAAATCCTTCTACCAACAAAAAACTTTCAAAATTAAATGAACAACAAGACCTGATTTTATTAATATTCTCATATGTGCAAAATGATAATATTGTAGACCACAACGGGTTAAAAAAACAAATATTAATTAATTTTTTTTTTTGTTTTATTACAAATTCAGTTCTTTTTAATTTTAATTAATTGATGTATACAATGTGATGCATTTTAATTAAAAAACATGTAAATCAATGATGTATCAGTTTAATTAACAATTTTGTAATCCTAAACTGAATCAATAAATTTTTTTGTGTTGTTTTTCAATTTATCTTAAAAAGTAAAATAAAAAAGTAATAAATAAAAACAAAGATGAAGATTTTTTTTCAAATGTGTAAAAACTACAAATACATATGTGTAAGATTTTTTTGTTTTATGTTTTTGTTTTTGTCTTTTTGTTTTTTTTGAACACATATAACGTAAATTTCTAAAACAAATTTACTTCACAATATTTAAAATTGTCAATGAACTAGTTGGTTAGTTGATTTGTAATTCAGAAAATCTATTAATTTTACTATGGTTGACTTGTTATACGTTGGCGTTGTTTTTTCTTTTATTTTTTCATTTTTTTTTTTTCAAAATAGAAAAAAAATACAAAGAAAGAAAAAAGAAAACGTAACATAATCTATTTCAATATCAATTGATCAGTCCGATATTGCATGTAACTTGTCAAAAAAGGTGAAAATGTTGATCAGATAATAACTATATTCAGTTAATATTTTATTAGTAATGATTTTATTTAACACTACATTATATTAATTTTTCAATTGGAAAAATATATAACGTATAAAATGTAGGTATATTAAAAAAAAAAAAATCCTACATACGTAATATATTGAACAAATACTATATGTATAATAATTTTTTTTTTTTTTTTCAAATGCGTGAAACATTAGATAAATTATGTGGATTAATAAGGTGATTTTGAATCGTGATTTTTTTGATAGAGCAATTTCTTCAATTTAACAATAGAAGCAAAAATATTTGATGTACTTAGTAAATTTCCTTCAATCATATTTCAAAATCGAAATTTGGTTTTCCTCCTCCTTCTTCTTTTCTATCTTCCAAAAACGTTCATCTTTTCCTGTTTTTAAATTTTCCTAACCCTCTTCATCTCATCATCTTGCTCTTCTTCTATATTTTCCTTCACCATCTCCTAGAACCAACACCACTGCCTTTTTTCTTTTCTTGCTTTTCTTTTCCACTTCATTCACCTCTTCAACCTTCCGCACCTTTTCAAATTACCTTTTTTTTCTCTACTCAAGCTCTTCTATCTCCTCCACCACTGTACCACCATTTTTTTATGCTATTTTACAGTCATATAAACTTAAATTTGGGAATGATTTTTGGAATTTTTGTTCAAAGTTTTGCTTTTTTTTTTTTCTTCTAAAAATGTTGATTTAACAAATTTATTTATTTTTTATACTAATTTCAAAACACCCTGTTATAATAATAATAACATAATGACTATAAGATAATCAATATGTATATTCGTTGATCGCGATAAAAATTTGCGATACTAAACTATAAAATATGTATATATGTATCTTACATACATATAAGAGTACATAAGAAGATATAAAGCTGCAATATATGAATAAATCTTAGGATAGCAATAATAAACAAAAACACTGAAATTAGAAAGTTTTTTAAAAAGACACAGATCGCAATATAGAGAGACTCATGAATGATATAATAATAATAAAATTTTTTTAACTTGTTCTGAAAATGAAGAGGTAATGAGGAGGATGATGACGATGATGATGATGATGATGATGATACCATGAAAATGATATTTATTTTGATTTAATTGTGTATAGATCACATTTTAAAACACACATACTTTTAAAAAAAAAAATTATATTATACATTAAAATAAAAATAAATGAAATTTGTTAAATGGTACATAAATTATATTACATTTACGATAAATGATATATCAAATTTATCTTTTATTTTAACAAGTATTTCTATTTAATTGAAAATCAACATTGGGCGGACTTATGATGATTAATTGCTTTTTTACTCTCCAGAAAAGAATTTTTTATTTTTTATTTATTTATTTATTTTATTTTTTTTTTTTTTGCAAGAAAGATGCATTTTATGATATCGAAATGAAAATATGTAAGTTGAAGTAGTTGTTGTTATAAAATATTTACATTTTTAGATAAATTTAAATGAAAATTAGTTGAATTATAAACCCTTTTATTTATTTTTTTTTTTTTTCAACAGTTACTGTAAAATTTTATTTAAAAAAAAAAAAAAACAAAAAACAAAAAACTTACATAAAATGAATGCCAAGAATCAAGATTAAAAAACAAGTAAACGAGAAAAAAAAGAAAACCAGATTTTTTTTATACATCGGAAAAGTTTGAAAAATGCAAGTTTAAGAAAAAAAAAAAAAAACTTCAATACGGGCACCTTCAAATTCAACAGAAGTAAATTTCACATATAATACATATAATGGAGGAGATCAAGGCGACTCAGGTGGTCAAACTAACATTGCTCTAAGTTCATGCATAATCCAGGGTTCCAAATTTCGGAAATGTATTAGTTTATTTATTATTTCAAAATATGTACTGTGTTTAAAAAACTCAAAGAAGATGTAAAAAGTAAACCCATTGTAATTTTTCACTAAAAAAGAATATTTCTAAATAAAAACTGTCCTACAATCTAAAAGCTTCGCCCATTAAAGTTGTTACAATTTGCTACTTTTTTTTTATTATTATTTTTTTTTTTTTGTAAAATTATCTCTCAAAAAATTAATTTATTTCCAAGCCATACCCTTAATTCTTTAATTTATTCTCAAGCGAAAACGAAAAAAAAAAAAATAATAAAAAAAGTTAGAAAAATAATATTACTATAATTTCAATGGCATATAAGATATCAAAAATTAATTGATATAACAAAATGTACAGACAGATGAACTAATTATTCGATAAGTAATGTGGTTTTTTATTTAAACAACCTGTAAATCAATAAAGTGAATTATTTTTGTATTTGCAAATATATTAGTTACATATTGCAATGATTTAATCCATAATACCATATATATCTTTTTCCTACGATATTTATATTTTATAATCCAATGTATCTATAATAGAATAAATAGATACTCATATATATCTTTTGTCTGTATTTATATCCAACTACTGTATTTTTTTCTTTTACAAATTAAAAAAATTTTCAACACATTAAAACTGTTTTTTATTGCCATACAGTTGTTTTTCAATTTTCAAATAAATACACAAAAAAAAAAAAAAAATTGTCGATTTGAAAAGAAAAACACCATAATTACGTTTTTTTTTTTTATATCTAATAGGTTGCATTTCTCTTGTTTTTTTTTTTTTTATTTAATTTTTTTTTAAAATAATTTTTGTGGTTTCCATTGGATATTTAGATATCATATGCGTATTCATGCAAATTTAACTTATTCAATTAATGTATGTATTTTTATTTATTTATTTATTTATTTTTTTATTATTTTTTTGAAATGAAAAAACAAATCAATGAATCAATAATATGAAGAAAACGTGTCATATCAACATTTATATTATTTATTATTATGATATTGTACTACAAAAAAATAAATAAATACATAAATATGATAAATGATATCTCATGTTTTCACACAATTTTTAATATAACATTTCAAATCTTTTTTTTTTTAAAAAAAAAAAAAAAAGATACATATGTACATGTAGTAATTGAAAATACAGTATCGTATATATTTCTATATATTGAAAAATAAATTACTATTTATTACTATTTAGTAAACATCTAAAGAAAAAAAGAAAAACTTAAGGAAAAAACCAACAGCAACAACAACAACAAAAATAGTATATGAATGTAGAAAAATAATGATTCTGTCAAACCACCGATTATAAAAATTACCATATTTGTGTGATTACAAATCTTATGATTAATAAAATATCATATTATAAATAAAATTTTGTGGTTTCTTCATTTACATTAAAGATTTATATTTTTTATATATTTTTAAATTGAGATATATCATTGAAAATTAGTAGAAAAGATACATCTTATATAAAAATGATCTTCAATGGATTAATATCTCCCTTTTTATTTCAAAACAAAATAAAAAATTCACAAGGAATGAAATTTGATTAGATCATATTAATGAATAACATGATAAGATTTTATGATTGTATATATGTAAATCTAAAAATAAATAATTGAAATTTAAATAGAAATAAAAAAGATGAAAGATACTTCAATAATGCTTCAATAATTATTTATCTGACAAATCTGACAAAATAAACACACAAAAAAAAAATAACCTGATATTTTCTCAAGATAAATGTCACGTATCTAAATAGAATATCTTTATTTCATATAATCTAATTTCTTAGTTTTTTATTTAAAAATTTTCATCTAAAATTCAAACAAACAAACAAAATATTAGCTATCAAATTAGCTAACACATAGAATTGTTTAATAAAAAAACTCAATTGGAATATTTAAAATATTATTTAGAAAATTTTACAATTTCACATATATTTAGAGAAATATTTTTAAATGTGATTTGTTTCGTTCAAAATAAAGTCATTATTGCACAAAATAATTCAACATCATCAAGGTCCTTACACAAAAAACATAAATTACTTAAAAAACGATAAAATAAAGCATAAACTGTATTTTTGTATGCTTGTTTACAAATCCGTGTACTAGACTTTTTGTAAAACCATTTTTTAAGAGTACAATCGAATTTTCATTGCAAATTTTGAATTTTCCAACAAATTGGAAATGATAAAAAATTTCGTTTAAAAAGTTTTTTTTTTTCTCAAACTTTTTTATAACTTTCGTTGAGAAAGACGAAAGTTGTTCTACATATTCGCTGAACAAACTAAAATTCGAAAATAGGATTTGGGAAAGTTACAGGACAATGATGATTGGAGAAGGACGAAAGCTCAGGGAAAGAAAGAAAATAATGACTGTGAAGTAGAAATAAAATACGCTGGATTGAAGTTTTGGAAAAGTAGGACATTTTTTCAGCTTTTTTTTTTTAATTTTTCAAATTCCAATTGATTTTCCAGATATGGAATGTCTGATTTTCATTTTTTCAACCTCCAAAATCATTAAAACATTCTGGTATCCGGATGTGCACAATCTTCAAAATCGACATGATTGAATATATACACGTATGTGTGTATGTTAAGTAAAAACTTTAAAAACAAAATGCCTACATAAAAATGAAAAATACCTCAATAAAAAAAAAATGTAATAAAATAAACTGAAAATTATTTTTCAGTACGAAAAAAAAAAGAAAAGTTAAAAACATTTTTTAAACACCTATAGAATACGTAATAAGATCTTTAGGAAGACCTCACTGATAATAATCATTAGTGAAACATGTCATATCCCCCAAGTAAATATTTATACAACAATTATATTGTTGTATATTAGTTAGTTTTGTTTTTTTGTTTTTTTCAAAAACTAATTTAATGAAGACATAATTAAGACAAATGTGTTAAATTCGAAAAACATTGTGTGGTCCGTGATTTTATTTTCATTTTTTTTTTTTTGTTTTTCTTTTGATTTATTTTTATTTATTTATTTATTTTTTTTAAAGTTCAACATTTCTGGAATGCAACTGCACAATTCATGTAATGAATAATTGTTGTTTTTTTTTTTTTTTGTTTTTTTAAATTTTTTGCAAAGAAGGTTCCCTTTTATAACATATGTAACTCTTTTACGTGAATGCACTTTTTTTTAATTGTTTTTGTTTTACTGATTTTGTTTTTATTTTTTATATTGTACATTCAAAAGTTAAATAAAATTCATATAACTTTAATGAAATAATTTTTTTTTTTTTTTTTAATAAAAAAAAATCATGCAAGGTTTCATAACATAAAAAATAATACAAAAAAAAAAAATATATACATATATATAAAAAATTGGCAAAACATAAAAGAAATATACAAAGGCGTTTTCTAACTCATCTAACAAAATATTGAGAATTGGGTTTTTTTTAAAAAAAAAAAAAGAAAAATAAATGAAACAATAAGAAAAAAAAAACACACGTAAGTCAAATAGAAAATAATAAACGAAATATATAACCGAATGATCGATTTCGGAAATTCTTTTTTAAAAATTTTGACCTGAATGCATTTTTATTCTTATATATGTTTTTTTTTTTTCATCTTTAGATTTGTTTTTCCTTTTTTTTTCGTTTTTTTATACTTTAGTTTAGATAGCTCAAGAATAACCTAAGGAAAACTACCCACTTATGAGATATTTTTAGATTGCAGCATAAGCTTTTTTCTATGGAACCTTATAAACAATGCATATTGTTTGTTCCTTTTTGTTTTTATAATTTCAGACATGTCCTTTTGAAAATTATTTTCTACAATCTTGTAAAGATTTCTAAAATGTCCTAACAAATTTTTACGAATTTTTTAAAATGTGAAAACAAAGAAAATTTAATCTAGGAACATTTTCTTCTTTTTAAAATATTTCACAAATATTGTAAGGATGACACTTTCAATAAAACTCTTTACTTTTTTGTCATCTTTTTGGAAATTTAGAGGCATAAACAATTCAAAGTGCTTATTGTCACGATATTTATACATACAAGAAAATCGTGCATTTCCAAAACATACATTGGAGAATGGAGTGATATTGTAGTGGGAGGATCTCATCGATATTGGGAAAAAAAAAATGACAAAATAGAATTTCTTGCACAAATTTTAAATAAATCGATGTATATAGAATCCAGAGATCATTACTGTCTGATTTTGCCTCCATATCTAAGAATTTGAAGGCAACAGTTTTTATTTTTCTTTCCCATTTTATTTTCATCTTTTTTTTTTTTTTAAAAAAAACTTTAACTTTAAAAGGGCAAATAACAAAAAAAAAAAAAAAAAAGTATGATTTTTTCTCTCTAAGGTTATGGATAACAAAAAGGTGTTTAAACCTTTCCAAGGTTAAAATTGAAATACGATAAATTTCTTGAATTTGATGTAATCATGTGAGATATACCGCGTAGCAAAAAACAAAATTGATTTAAAAATAATAAAAATCAAAGAAGAAAAAATTTATATACTTTTTTAACCAACAAAATAGATTCTTGTTATTCACACAATACGAACTCAAATCTTAATTTTTGCATTTGTTAGGCTTTTTTGAAGCAATTTTATATTTGATTGTTTTTTTTTTTTTTAAATTTTCAATCAACTTTTTTTTTCTTTTTTTTTTTTTAAAAACAAACCCAAGAAAAAAGAACCCTAACAGAACATTTTTCTTTGGAAATCCCTTTAATGTTAAAAAGATTGAAAAAAAAAATTACTGAAACGATTTTTTAATTGGAAATAAATAAATTTAATTTACATTTTATTACGAAAATTGTCGTATATTCATTTTAAAAAAAAAAAAATAAAAAAAAAAAATACTTAGATAGAACCTGTAAGTATATATCTACAATTTGCACACATAGTCTTATCTATATATCCACTTTGTATGCATAAAAAATAAATATCTTAATTTGTGCCTTTAAAAAAACATTAAATAAATTCTGTTCTTTTTTTTTTTTTTTTTTGTTTTTCTTCTCCTGTATCAGTACAACGTGACAATGCAACTGCAACATAATTTAGATATTTCAAGCAAAGCAAAAACAATTTAACACAAAAAAAAAAATTGAATATCAAAAAGTACAATAAAAATACAATGAAAATGACGAAAGCAATTGCAAAATTAAAGCACAAAAAAAAAAAAAATGACAGAAAAAAAAATGTAATAAGAAAAATTGTATGAATGAGTTCACTATCACTCTTTTGATAGATTGTTTTTTTTCCTTAAGATTTTTTTTTGCACTCATATAGGTGTCTCTAATCCATATTACTCTTTGTAATGCATTTTTCTTCGCAATGCACAATATTTTTTTTTTTATTATTATTATTATGTTTTTATTTTATTTTTTTTTTTTTTACTTTATTTTTGAAATGTTCACCCATTGTGTACACTGTACACTCAAAAAATCATACGTAATATTATGAAAACGATGCTTACGAATGCAAATTCAAGGCACGGATCATTATTATTTATATTTATATTTTATATATTGTACTTGTATATAATATATGTATATTTTATTTTACACATATTGTATCCGCACGAAATCTGCATATTGCGCTGATTCAAGTTCTTTTATAGTGTAAATATCAACTAAATGTTGCATTTTCAATTGAAATTTTTTAATATTATTATAATTGTACTTACATACATTGAATATTACTTTATTATATGTATATAGTAGGGTGTTTTAAAATTTTTAGAAATAGAATGCTTCAAGAACATAGTGGTTTTTTTTTTCTTGTGAAACTGAGTTTCATTCATGTTTTATCTAAATCAAATTTTTTATCAAAAAGTTGAGATTAAAAGTTTTTTTTTTTTTTTTTTTGGGAATTTCTGAATGGCGTCCATCTAAAATTGTTTTGAAGTTTTGTTGATTTTTATTTTCCTTCCAAAGGACCTATAAAATTGAAAATTTCTATAAACTTTACTTTCGAAAGTGAAAAGTTTTGTGTGGACTATTCTTTTTCTTCGCACACTTTTAATGATTCACAAAAATTTATAGCTAAGTAATTAAGATATTTTTTTTTTCTTCCTTATTTTTAAATGTGTCCAAGTTTTATTGGAACTCCTAAACTTCTTTCAGAGCCATTATATTCTTTCGTTATCTTATAAATTTTCCGATTTCTTTTCAGAATAAATTTTCTTTATGTTAGCTTTTTAAACCATTTTTTTTGTTGAAAAGCCTAACAAAGCTTCAATTTTTTCCTTATTCTTTTTTTTTTGTGTTCTTTCAATCTTAGTAACTAAATTCTTTTTCACTACATTTTTTAAAATATATAAAGATCTAATCAAATTCTTTTAGAGTAGCTTTTTGAATTTTGCAACTAAAATATAAAAAAAAATAACAATTTTAAAATTCTTTAAAAAAAATATTATTCTAATTTGACACAATTAACATACATTTAATTCTATTTCTTTCTTTCTTCATTTTTCCTAAAAAAAAATTCCTACAAAGCCCAAAGATTACATTCATGAAAATTGATTAAACATCCTGTGTATAAATTTGCAACACATTACATACAAAATGTATAAAAAAAAAATATATATTTTAAACAAAAAATAATTGATATAAATACATTTTTTTTTTTTTTGCTTTATTTTTCCAAATATTATTTTATCGTTTTTGTTTTTTTTTTTTTCCTAGTATTCAATCTTTTCATACATATAAAATATCATTTAAAATATATTAATTTTTATATACTACTCTCGTGTAGTAGCTATATCATTTTACACTTATATGCAAATGTTTTGTTTATTTTTACTTTTTAATTTTTTTTTTTTTAAAACACTACTGATCTCTATTTTATTTTCTCTTAATTTTGAACTTTAATCAAAAGCAATAAATTTCCACTTAATTCAACCTTCATTTCAAATTAATTCTTTATTTTTCATTTTTTTTTTCTTTTGAAGTTAAAAAGTGTATTTTACACGTTTTACGCGTTTTGTATTTAAAAATTTATATACACACATTACTTTTTGAATTTCTTTTTTGTTTTTTTTTTTGCAAAATGTAATTTATATAAATTATATATGTAGATAGATATTTTGTAAATTTGATATTATTTATGTACTTGCTTTTTACACACAAAAAAAAAAAAAAATTAAATATATTCTCTATAGATACTTTTATATATTTCTTATAATATTCAATATTTCATTCCAATTTTTCTTATCAATTAATTTTCTTTCACGTAAAGAAAATATAAAAGCAAAAAAAAAAACTAAAAAATAAAAATAAAAATAAATAATGAAAAATAAATTGTAAAATATGTAATATATGATTGAAGAAAAATATAAATAAATCAGATATAAACAAACATATTTCAACTATATCTAATTATACATGTTGCATTAATATTATTTTAAAACAAATGATAATTTGTAAGCATTTAATTAATTAATTAATTTACAAGTGATTGGAAAAAAAAAAAATATATGTAAAAAATGGCATATATTTTCGAATAATATATATAATATAAAATTTTGTGATTATTTATACTCGTAGATTCACATGTCATACAGTAATAGATACTATACACTATTTATTAACTACATAATATAATAAAGTATCTGTGCGGTGGTAATAAAAAAATACAATTCTGGTGAATGTGGAAAAAAAAAAAGAAGAAAAAAACTCTTTAATAATTAAATAATAGAAAAATTTATAAATTCTTATATTTTGTAATTAAAATATTTAAGTGCATATTTACACATTTTAAGCTGTTTTATATAAATGAAGAAGATGAGATGCAAAACAGATATTCTCTACATATCAACTTATATATATAGAGGTAAATTTATACTCGTATTTTATGAAAAAAAAAAAAAAAATCTTCTATTTTACTTGTTTATTTATTTATTTTTTTTTCTTCTTGTGATTGCTTCTGATGAAGATGAAGATGATAATGATGATCAAAAAACCAAACCGATCATCGTCATTATCATCATCATCATCATCGTTTCTCACCTTCATCATCAATTTCAATATCTTTTCTGCTTTTTACATTATTTTTTATTTATTTACTTTTTCTTCTTTTTTTTTTTTTTCTTATATTATGTGTACTACATATTATATTATTAATCACATCTTCTCGCATCCAATAAAGTGGCCTCTGCTAGAGCTGCTGCTGTTGGTTTGTGTTGTGTTGATGACGCCGCTATTTGCTGCACTTCAATTCAATATCGTTATACATTTATTATATCTAAATAAGTGACATTGTACGAAGACTATACAATAATAATATATACTATATATAATATACAACTTTTTTTATTTTTTTTTTTTATCTCTATATAGATATATCTATGCTACAAATGCATGTATGTACATATGTATGAACGTACATATGAATATCATATCAGCCCCAAATCTAAAACATATATATAGATATATGAATATATACATATATGTATCTATCACACATATGCACTAATATATATTATATAAATGAATGAAGAGTATTGGGGATTCGTTTGGAGAAACCCGAGACTTCTTTACCAGTATTAATAAAGTTTTAGTTCATTGCAGAAGTGAAACACGCGCTAAAAAGGATAGATATTTTCAATTTTTTTTTTTTAATCACATAATCTCGTATAAGCTATATAATCAAAATAATATAATCATTTTTAGCTTATTTTATTTCATTTTGTTTTTTATTTTTTATGAAACATATAATGTGAAGAAGTAGCTAAAATGTACTTTATATACAATTTTCGATATAATTTGTGAGATCGATAAAATTTTTGTAATTTTTTTGTTTTTTTCTCTAAAAAGTGTGTTTTTTTTTTTTTTTCATTTTTTTATATTTTGTTTGCTGTATGTTCGCCGCGAAAAATTCTGTTTTTAATGTGTTATTTTAAATTTCATGAATTTAAATTATTTTATTTGATTTGATTTTTTTTTTTTGTTTTTTTTGTTCTATTATATCGTTTTGCTACTGCATCTGTTTTTTTTTTAATTTTTTTTTTTTATTTTTCAAAAAAACTATTATTAGCGATTTAAATTGAAAATACAAATATATATTTTTCATTTTCAATAAAAGTGTTTTAAGTATTTGTGTTAAAAAAATTTTTCTGTTTTTTTTTTTCTTATTGTTTAAAAAATAAATTTACAAAAAAAAAAAAAAACAAAACATATTTTTTAAATGTGATTTATGAACTACCACAAAAAACAAAAATAAAAACAAAGAAAGAACAAGACAATTTATTTAATTATCAAATTTAATCAATCTTAACTGAAAACAGATAAGTTTTTTTTTTTTTTTTGTTTGTCTAATAAATGTTAAAATGAAAAAGAAAAAATTATACCTGGTATGTGTTTGATTATTTATTATTATTATTATTATTTTTTTTTTTGTTTAAATTTGCAATTAATTAACTTAACAAATTAAGATGAAAAAAAAAAAAATAAATAAATAAATTTCAAGTATAATTTTTTTTTTATATTCTAAATTAGGTGCATTAACGTTTTTTTTATTGTTTAGTTTTTATTTATTTATTTTTTTTTTTCAAATAAATTAATTAATTATTCTATAATCTGCACGCTTTATGATCATATTCGACAAAAAAAAACAACAAAAGTCTATAAATAATTAAGAATTTAAAAAATAAAAATCAAATTTTTAAAAAAATTAAATAAAATTTATTATCGTGCATTTTTCAAATTAATTCAAAATTTATTTCCTTGTGTTCATTTAGTTTTTTTTTTTTGCGTTTTAAAATAATTTTTATTTAACGAATTTAAAAAATTTATTGCTAAATTTAAAATTAATAAATTATTATTATTATTTTTTTTGTTTTTTGTTTAAATTCATTTAAAAGATACAAATCAGTTTATTTGAAATTATATAACCCTAACAATTTAAATTCAGAAAAAACATTTAAAAATTTAAAAAAAAACACTAAGGTTACGATTTTTATTATCACAAAATTCTGTAAATAAAATTTTATTCTGAATTTAAGTTGTAAATTATAATAGAAAAATAAAAGTTTACAAAAAGTATTTTAAATAATTATAAAAAAAAAAAAAAAAAATCCAAGGATAAATTACCATTCTCACTTTTCAAGATTTCAAACAAAAAATATTTTTAGTGTTAAAAATTTTTAAGTGAGAAAAAAAAAAAAAACAAACTTGAATACTTAATAAGTAAAATAGTTACATTTTAATCCTTTCTTCATGAATATCCTTTTATCAATTTGATTACAAAAATAACTAAAAGAAAAACAGATACAATGTACAATTTTATTTCTAATTTTTTTTTAACTTTAACAAATTTTTCTAATTTTTCTTTTCAGTTAATTTTTAAAATATCCTTTTTTTTTCTTTTATTTGGTAAGATATTTTTGTAAACAATTCCAACCCTCTTTAGTCAAAAAAATTTCAACTTAAAAAATCTAAATCCACTAGCTTTATATTTTCTATAGTATCCTTGAAAAGGGTCAAAATCATTTTGTAGAAACGTAAAACCAGATTTACTTATTGTAATATGATTCTCCTATATCGAAAATTTTTTGAACGTGACATTTCTCGAAAATTCAAATACCGTGATATGACCACCTGTACCACAACACATTTGTTTTAAAAATTTCTACATATGAATCGAAAACAAAAAAATACACACTCAATTAATTTTTATTCTACCGAAACCGTGTCGTTCTCTTGAATACCCTCGAATTTAGAATATAAAAATATAAAAAAAAAATTAAATTTAAATTTAAACAAAAAAAAAAAAACAATGTAAAATAATTTTCAAAGAATTAAAATGTTAAATAAAAGAATAAAAAAAAACAATAAAAGGTCCATTTTTTGTTAAATGAAAGAAAAAAAAATGATTTTGCGACACAAAGATCTGAAAAATCAAAAAAAATTGCACATTGCTTTTATTTTCTTTTGAATAAAGTGTTTTAAAAAATTTTAAAATTAATATAAATATTTTTTTTTTTTTGAATTTTAGAGAGATTCGAAGATAAAACAATTATTAAAATGAATTTAAGTTTAACTTGTAACCTCTTTGAGATGCTTAAACGTTTAATTTTTAATTCAAATTTTCACTAAAACTAGAAGGAAAAAAAAAACGAAAATCGAATACACAACTCAAATTGCAAAGATGTGAGATTTAAGTTAGATAATTTTCTATCAAAAAAAAAAAGAAAAGGATATTCATTCAAAAATTTAATTTGTCTTTCGTCATTTAAAGTTGAACATTAATTCCAATCAAAGATTAAAATAATTACAACTTAATGTCAAGAAACTGATAATTTATTTATTTAATGCAAATTTATTACAAAAGTATATTACATCTTTTTAGTGAAAATAAAAATCTATTCACACTGAATAATAATAAGCTTACTAGTTTTATGCATGACTATTTCATAATAAAATTAACACCATATTTATGTAATTTACACGTTATTTTTTTTTTCTTCACTAAATACGTATTTGTTTTTTAAAAATTATATCATTTGTAAATTGAAAACTAGAAATTTTAGATATATATTAAATTTTAGATAAAGATTGCAATTTTCAATTATTATTATTTTTAGTTTTTTCGTTTAGTTCAAAACATAAGAATCCTGAATTAAAACAGAAGAAATTTGGTTTGAAAAATTTTTTTAAAGTAATTTTAAAAACTTAATTGTAATAAAAATAAAAGCGTCAAAGACTTTCGTCCTTTCCGATAGCGCGATAACAAAATAAAAGATAAAATTAAAGTTTTCACAAAAAAAAAAAGTGAAATTCTAAAAAATAGAAAAATTATTTTTAAAAAGCTGCTTTTTTTCTGATAAATTAAAAATAAATTGTTTTCGTAAAATTCAATTTCTAAAAATATATCCTGACAAAGTTTGAATTATCTTTTGTATCTATACGAGTCCTTAATTTAAAAGCATCCACCTTCTCCCTGGATGTCCCAAACATAGTAGTAAAAGCAGCCAAACAAATTTCTTTGCCACACTCTAATGAAAGAATTAATTTCCAAATAATAAACAAGAAAATAATCGTTTTTTACTCATACAACAACAAATTTTCACCACCCACTTAACAAGTTAATTTCAATTTTTTTTTTTTCTATTTACGATAGGTAAACGCAAATGCAAAGACACAACAGGAAAAATGAAAAATTGCGATAAGAGTTTTCTTAGAATAATAAACATATTTATTAAAAGAAGCACGTTGTATGTAGGATCATATAAAAAATGTTCCATATTTTTTGCGTACATAAACCTATATTATACAATTTTCCTATACATGTGTATTACTTACATATAATATGATGAACCCAACCAAAAGCGAAAAAAGTAATTTAATACCATTGATTGATTTTTTTATTTTTCATTTTTTTTTTTTTTGTTGCTTCTTTACTCTCATTATACGAATATATGATTTTTCATTATAAAATATGATCTATATATTCAAAACGCTGTAACAAAAAGGGTTAAAGACATCATTGACTTTTTTTTTTTTTTTTATAACTTTTCAACATTTTGATATTTTATATATATTTAAAACATCAGGCAAATATTTAACCTGTTACACATAATATATGTATTAAAGTACATACATCTGTTTAAAAGGGTTAATCACATATAAGAAAAGTTAAATACCTTTAGTACCTATGAATATTTAAAAAAAAAAAAAAGTGTGTATATTTTTCACATATTGATCTCTCTCTCTCTTGTATGTTTCTTCTATGCAAATTTTGTTTTTTTTTTTTGTAATTAAATCCTTTTTTGTTTGTAATAATCAGCTGATAGAGTACTTTGACATCGAAAAAATTCCGGTAAAAGTTTTCACTTGAATGAAAATTCAATCATTATAATTTTATGTGTTTTTTCTTCTTTTTTTTTTTTTTTTGTAAACTTGCATCTTCTGTATCTTTTTTTTTTTAGTATCTTTACATATTTATTTTTTTTAAATTATTATTTTTTTTTTTTTGATTTAGTTTGGTTTATTATGATGACAAGACACAGAAGGATTCATCGTACTTTCGTGCATACATTTTATATTTTATAAAATCACCAATTTTTTTTTCTTTTTTTTTTGTAACATTTTTTGTTTTGTAATTTTTTTTATTTTTTTATACCTTAAAATGTGATAAATTATGGTATTCAATTCAATCAGGGGATTGTTTGAAATTTTTGTGATATTGTAGCAAAAGACGAAAAGATCAAATAAAAGATTAAGTGAAAAAAAAAATTATAATAAAGGAAAATAAGAAAATAAAAGAGTAAGAATAAAAAATCAAGAAGATATGTAAAGAAAAACAGGAAAAAAAAAAAAAGGAAAAACAAAAAAACAAAAAAAAAAACCTGGAAGAAAAAAGAGGTTAAAAAAGAAATTTGAAGAAACTTTTGTTTGTTTATTTTTATTTTTTTTTAATACTTTGTAACATTTTTCGTTTTTATTTATTGTACTTGAAACATCAGGCGGTATTATTTGTGTGTAATGTATTAAAGAAAAAAAAAATAATAATAATAATAATAATGTACTATATATGAATTTACCTTACAACTAATTGATCTGTCATCGTCTTTTAATGCATATGCATTTAGGTTAAAGTGAGAATTGCTCGTATTTCATTTTTAAAAGATTTGTAAATTTGCCCGCCCGCATATATGAATCTGATTAAATTATATATAGGTACCATTACCGCATCGTTTAAATTGTATCTTTTATACTATATACATATATTAAAGTCCAGAATATGTTCACACTCATTTAGTAAAATGTTTTATTATTGAATATAAATAAAATACTTATGCATGATGAGGATATGTAATATATAATAATAATTGTATTAATGTTATAAAACATATAAAATGCAATGGGTGGACCAAAAGCAATTATACATATTTATTAAGAATAAAAAAATTGCATAACTTTTTGTTATTTTTTTAAAACATTTTAATTTGTGAATTAATAAATACAAGTAAAAGAAAATAAAAACCAGACTTTTGTGGACCACTAAATTATCATATCCATTGGACCTAATTTCTTAAAAAAAAAAAATTTAAAAAAAAGAAGAAAAGATAACAACGACAGACATAAATGAGTGAATCGGCCTTCTAGAAACATATTTTAATTATTTTTTTTCTTTTTTTGTAATTTATTGCTATTGCAAAAGAGGGTCGTTAAGGTTAAATTTAAACCCCACCTCAATGCGATCAAAAAGGTCTGTTGTAAGTTTGCGAAAATTTAAAATTAAATTAATTATCTCTAGACTTGTGAAAAATCTAAGAATTTTTTTAAGGAGCTAGAGACTTGAAGTCAACAATTTAAATATTTTGAAAACTATTGCTTCATAGATCACACTAACACAGAATGTACATATATGTATGCTATCAAAATTTTGATTTAAGATAACCTTTAAGATTTTCAGATTTAACATCATTTTTAGATTTTCATTTCATGAACCAAACTGAATAAAAGGGTACCTATTTAGATCTAAAATATTAACAGTTTACTTTGATATTCTGATACCCCAGATATTATTTCTTAGTTAAAATTTATAATCAACAAGAAATTTTACATTAATTTTTTAAAATAAATTTTTTTATTATTTTTTTTTTTTTTGGTATCGATCCTTTTAGGCTACCCAGTATAATATAATGTATACGTCAATATATATAATATATGCATAAATGTTGACATTCATTGTAAACATAGTGCTTACCATAACTGAGATGAAAGAAAGAATAATAATGCATTTGGCATTATCGTGTGTATATATTGAATATCGTGCTGTTGCATATTATATTTAAAAAAAAAAGTGCAATTTATTCATAAATAAGTATAAAAATCAATGGTATGGCATAAAATGGATTAAAAGCTTGCACCTATCGATTAAAACAAGTATGAAAAAAAATCAAAAAAAAAAAAAAAAAAATTTAAAAAAGGAAAATCATGAAAATATGATCCATTAATAAATACTTAAAACTTATAATAGATTGAATTGATATATTATCTACACATATTATGTGGTATATTCATATATGTACATATATGTATATTTTGAGAAATATGTACACATATCCCAGTATGTACATATATATTTAAAATTTTGCTGCTATATTTTATATATTCAAAATGATAAGTACATGAATTAGCATATTTTTGTATTGCTTATTTGAGCAATTTATAGTTAAAGTGTTGCGAGAATTTACTTATGTATGTACATATTTTAAATATTATGTGATATGTAATATTGCGGTATTGACTATTATTTCATTTTTTTTTTTTTTCATTTTTATATGTATATACATATATATTTTCTTCTTTTCTTTCTTTCCTTGATATATATATATTATTAAAACAGCATTTTGTCAGATTTAATGTGGAAGGAAATCAATTAATAAATCGTGAGCTTTTTTTGTTGATTATATCTACATATGTATATATTTTTTTGTTGTTACATATTTTATGTATGCATTTTTTATTTTTTTTTTTAAATTTCATGTAAACATAATATATAGATAATGAACTGATCGAATTAAAAAGAAAGTATTTTTAGGTAACTTGAAAGAATTTTATTTATGCATACATAAATTCAATGTATCTCCATATATACATATGTATATGTACATATTTGAAAAATTATGATTTTCCCATGGAAGTACAAATTTAAATTGCATGCAATGCAAATACCTGTAACATGTTTTTTTTTTTTTTTGTGTATTGAAACAAAGTGTACAACGATTTTTTGTCAATTAAAATTTACAATAATGTGAAATTTCCTGTGGTGACAAAAAACAAATGTTCAAAAAGATAAGGTGCATTTGTTTTTTTTTTTTTTTTTTGTTTTTTTTTAAACAAAATAACATTCTAAATTACCTATGATTTTTTATTTTTTATAATTTTTAAGAAGAAGATTCAAAAATTCAAAAATTCGTATCGTGGAGTCCTTGAAACTTACAAGTTTGATATTTTAAGAAAGGACAAAGGTATTCTCCACTTTTTTTTTTTTTTTTTTTTGAAAACTGAAACATTTGTACTCCTAACAAATAATGTACAGTTAAAAAAATAGGTATTACTTAAAACATAATTTTCATTTCAATTGTTATTTAGTTACAAAAGACACCCTCAATAAAAATTGAACTCATTCAACTGAAGTTTACTGAGAATTGCTCAGGCGAAAACTTCCAATTGAAATTATACGCTCAAAAACTTAATTAACATAAAAAATAATACTAAAATAAAAGTAAATTTTCTCAATTTTTCCTACTTTGAACTTACTTGTAAATTCTGAACTGGGACTCCAACAGCAACAGATTCTTCTACAAGGATACAAGTATAGTAATTTTTTTACTTCAACTTTTCTGAATTAATTTCACTTTCACTTTATAAACTTCACTTGTTACTTTTACATTAAATGGTCTTTTTTAAAATTATCGCCACGAATTTCTTTAAAAACCTCACACAAAATATGAAAAACTCGAAAAATCAAGGAGCACAAAAAGACGACTTAAAGATTGGTAAAATGTCCAGCTACTTTACATTTATATTATGTCTTTCTCTTTTTACTTTAACATAAAGCGTCCTAACCTAATTTGCGCGGGCGGTTTAATCACACGCATCAATCATTTAATTGACAATCAATGACGTAATAGATGGTACGAGGTGATGGGTGGTAGTGTTACATAATTAAGAAAACAAGATATTACAAGCAGATGGCGTCAGAATGCAGTGAAAAAAATTTCA
Source organism: Bombylius discolor (assembly GCA_939192795.1). Lineage (NCBI taxonomy): Eukaryota > Metazoa > Arthropoda > Insecta > Diptera > Bombyliidae > Bombylius > Bombylius discolor. The sequence goes on along the minus strand of OW584241.1, from coordinate 36,255,263 downwards.
AAAATTCAAATTTGAATTTTTTCGTGTTCAGTCAAATTGAAGGATATTTTTCCAAGAAATTAGTTTTCCATGACTTTCAATTTTTTTTTTTTCGAGGCTAGAATTAATTTGTAATTACGTATTTTTGTTGAATTTTTCTAAATTGAAATAAAAAATTTTTTTAAATGTGCACTCTCATTAAATTTTAATTTTTTTTTTTTTTCGTATAAAAAATCGATGTGGAATTTTGAAAAAAAAAAAAGAAAAATTAAATTTACATTAAATAAATACTTTTCTTTCATTAGTACGTTAATAGCATGACATACATAATTATGTCTGACAATTTCTCATACAACCTGTCTACAAAATATGCATCAAAAAATTGTTAATTATATTATGTTCTCTAATTAAATTTAAAGTAGCTAATAATTTTTAAATATAAAAATATTTTGTATAAATCATTTAAAAAAAGTATCTATAAAATTTTTTTTTGTATTTATTTACAGATGAATTCTAAAAAATTTTTCGTAATATGGTTAATTATATTTAATTTATTACAAGGATTATTATTAGTCCAATCAAGAAAATCAGACGATAATTTAAAATCATTTGAAATTGATGAGAATTTATTGAAAAAACGTTGTGAATTGGTTTGTTACAGAGAAAATCGTGAACAATTCGGAAAAGTAAGCAAAATAATTGAATTTATTTTAGAAATTATTTGATAAAACGTATAATGAAATTAATTTATTCTATCATAGTGCACAGTACAAGCATGCATCAATGATATTACACAATTATCAAAACCAGGTGGATGTCCTTATAATGCAGAAACTGGAAATGATGATGGATGCTTTGAAGATTGTCAAACACTTGATTATGAATGTCCAGATATTAAAAAATGTTGTAAACGTAAATGTGGTTGGTCATGTCAGGAACCAATTGGTTTAGAATATGATATAAGATTACCACCAATACCATCGAATATAACATTAATTGAAGGACATCGTAAAGGAAAAATTGTTGATTTATCATGGCAAATGCCATTAAATCGTACACAAAGACAACATACATATTTTGTTGTTGAATTTCGTTCACATATTGGTAGTGTATTCATTGAACGTAAATTAGGACATTGGCAATGGATAACATTTCATAAAATTGCTGAAGAGAAAAGTCATACGTCATACACAAAAACGTAAACAAAATTAATTTGTTTTTATTTAATTTCAGGAATTTTCTTTATGTTTTTTTTTTTTTTTGTTTTTTTTTTTGTCGATTTAAACAGAATTCATGCAAATGTTAAATTAAGAACTGGACGTTGGTATCAATTTCGTGTTGCTGCTATTAATGAATTCGGTTTTCAAGGATATTCGAATATTTCACAACCATTTCGTTTATCAAATAGTGAGTATTGTAACAAAAAAGACAATTAATATGGCGAAAAAAAAAAATTCACATAAATTTTAGAAAATCAAATTGCAGTACCGAAACCACCGAAACCAGTTAAAAATCTATCAATGACACCAATTAGATTATTAAAGAATGGTACAATTAATACTCGTGTATCATGGAATGCACCAAAATCTGATTTACCAATTGAAAAATATCGAATTAGTTGGGCATTATATTTAAAAGCTGAAAATGATTCATTATTACTTAATGACGCTTACGTCAGAGAAGTAAATATCATTTTTTTTTTTTTTTGTTATTTGAAATTTCTCTTTTTTTTTTTTTAAATTAATTTACAAATTTATTTTAGCCCTCACGACATTATGATTTTTGGGATTTAGCTATCAATTCATTGTATTACATTCAAGTACAAGCTATTTCAATTATTGGTAAAAAAAGACTGAAATCAACAAAAGAATCATTAATGTTAAATACAACAGTACCTGTTACAAATATACCATCATCATCATCGTCATCATTTCATTCATCTTCATCATTAACACTTTCATCATCATTATCAAATTCTTCTCCAGAAAATGGTGTTACAAAAAAAATTGATTCACAAATTTCATCAAAAATGCATTTACCCGAAATTATTGTAAGATTTATTGCAAATAAAAAATTAGGAATGATTGTTCGTATTTTATGGGATGAATATTATAGAGGAAGGTAAAGGCAACTATTAAACGGTATTCCAGATGTAATGTCATTTTTTGAAATCACTATTTCGTACATTTTCATACACGGAGATAAGAGTATTTGGCAACATATATGGGAAGTACTTCTTTATACTCCTTGTTTATCACTTTTCAAGATTCTTCAGCAATTTTTGATGAAAAAAAATCAATTCTTAATATAATTTTTGAATTTTTTTCATTCAAAATTGCCATTATTTCTGAAAACTTGAAAAAGTTTTTTATGTTAAATTTTTTTTTTGTTTTTTTGTGCAAAAATCGACATTACCCTTGGGTACCTATATAGAATTTTTTTTTGTTAAAAATTACTAAGAATTTTTTTTTCCAGTTTTTTAGAACTTTGCACGGGATCGGTTGATTGTGAAACGAAAGAATATGACGCAGTTAAACCAAAAGTAAAATAAAAATAAATAATTTTCTAACAAAAATCGAATTTTTTGATAATTTTTTTGAAATTTTCAGAAGGATCATATCGATTTTGGTAAACTTAAATACAACACACAATATACAGTACGTATAATAAATCCAAATACAATGTCAACTGATGATGAAGTATTGAAAATGAAAACTTTTAATACACCAACATGTTTAGGATGGAAAAAGAAATTTCCAAATTTAAGTATTAATTGTTAGCATTAAAAAAATAAATAAATAAATAAAAAGAAAAATAAGAGATAGATTCAATAAGAATCAGAAGATTTTTCATAAAGATATTCATATAAAGTTTCTGCATAACACATATTTTAAATATTTTTTTTTGTTCTTTTTCTTTTTTTAATTCATTTTTGTTTAATTTTATTTTTTGATTATTATTCATCTTATTTTTCATTATGCCATATTATTTTTAAGTTTTACAGATAGTTTTTTAATTGTAAATACTTTTTTTTATTATTCAAATAAATAATAAATAAGATTTAAAAAAAAAAAAAAACAAAAAATAGAATAAAAAATTATTTCATTTTTAAGGCCTGTTAGATTTTTCTATATGGCTTGATTCTATATTTAACAGTTCATTCTAGTCACACTATTTTTTTAAAAAAAAAAAAAAAAACTTTTTTTTCAACTTTAAACATCCTATTAGTCCCTTAAGCTATATTGTATTGCAATCAGTTACTGATACAAAATCAAAAGAAAGGCCTCTTCTACTTGATTCAAATGGTTCACATTACCCTATCTTACTATACTGAAAAACAACTGACAATATATCCTTAAAATTAAGCAATACAATAAAACTAAAAAATTAGAGAGAATTTAAATTTTTTTGATAAAAAAAAAGATAATAAAATTTCGTACAAAATCTGATTGGTTAAAACCAATCGTAAACGTCAAACAATTTTGTTTTTTTTCAAAGTTGAAAATTAAGATTTCAAATTCTTATAGTTTTTTAGATAACTGAGGCCCAAGCAAGTTTTTTTTTTTTACCTTATTATCACATTAAGTTGCTGAAAACAAGTATCTTGAAATATTCAAAAAAAAATATATATATATATGTATATGTATGTACATAGGTATATTTTTGAGATCTTTGTTGTTTTTTTTTTTTTTAATTTTTTTGTCTTAATGACCACCCACTTGGCATAACACTAAAGGTTTTTTTTTTTCATTCAATTTCTTCATAAAATTACAAGATACAGATTTATTTTCTGATATTATATCGTATGTTTCACATACTCTAGCTAATAATCACAAAATTACAGTGAGACACTGACCCTTATTACTATTATAATATGAAATTAACGATGATACACATACTCTCAGCGAATTATATTGAGCACAACAAATTAAAAAAAAAATATATACATATATTATATACTTATGAATCTTCGAAATTAAAAATAAAAACAAAAATGAAAACATATTTATAATCAACAAAATACGTACAATTTATAAAAACTCGTTTTTTCAGAAACTTGTACTATCTAAAAAAAAAATAAATAAAAAAGAGATTCAAGCTCTGAGAATATTAAGCGAAGATAATATATACATACATATTTTTATTTTTTATTTTTTTTTCAATTTTTCATTCAGTATTAATCAGTAGAATAAAAATTTCCCATCAATTCAATTTCAATTCAACAGTGTATAAATTGTGTTGCTTTTAAGTAGATGTGTGTTCGTTAGAAAAAAATGTACTATTTTTATTTAATTTTATTTCAAATAATTGTTCAATGTTTATCAAATCAATATAATCCGTGTCCAACAAATATATTAAGGGTTGAACGTAATTTAAATGGACCACCAGGTAAAAGGAATACATGGAATGGATTTATTAATCTTCAATCGTATGTTAATCAAGAAATTGATATAGTTTTACATTTAGAAAGTGCAGGAAAAATTAAAATTGTAAGAAAAATTTTCTTTTGTGTTTTTTTTTTTTAGTAATTAAAATATCGAGAATTTCTAAATTGACGTACTTGAAATAAAATTTATGAGAAAATTAAAAAAAAATTATGGAATTTTTTTTTTTTGTTTTCATTTTTAAATAATTTTGTTTTTTTTATATTAAATTACGTCACTTGATTAAATTGATAATTTGTTATTAAATCGGTTTTTTTCTCTCTGGAATTCCGAAAAAAAAAAATAATAATTATAGAGCGTCGGAAAGTACATACATACATATATTTAAGTAGTGAGCATTTAACCGTGGAATTCTTTCTCGTGTCAACAGTCAATCAAAGATACGAAATTTCTTCTTTCTTTTTTAAACTTGATTTTTTTTTTTTTTTTTTTTCTTGAAATTTTGAGAACAATTCAAATTTTTTTCATTAAAAAAAAAAAAAAAAACAATATTAAAAATATCTGGTTTTTATAAAGTTGTTATGTGATAGCACACAGGTCAAATTTGTAATTTTTGAAGGTGCTGCTTAATTTAAATTCCGATTTGATTAAAAATTTACAAAAAAAATTTAAATTAAAATTTTTTTTCCCGCGAAACTAAAACATAAAGTAAATAGATAGATAGATCATTAATAATGTTTACTGTTAGATTATTTGGATTTCGATACTTAATGAAAAAAAAAGAACTTAATCAACTAAAACATCTTATACACATGCCACATCAAAGTTCAATTTAACTGTTTTTTCCCTTTTTTGTTTTGTTTTTTTTTTTCTAATTTTTTTTTTTAGAAAGATAAATCAGCCATAATATCAAATATCGATGATGGTTATAAAATTTCATTTTCAAATGCTCCATCATTATTTGATTTTACAATTTCTACAAATCCAAATAGTAATTTTCCTGGTCCAAGTGGTTTATATATAAATGGACAGGATGTTTGTCATACAACTGGAAATGGAAACATTTACCCCATATTCTCAACAGATAAACCATTCCTTATAACAGAAGAGAAATTTAATCCTGAACACAGTGGACAACAATGTGGTAAAAGACAAATTAAACATCAAGGTCTTGTAACAAATGGTTATCCATCACAAGAGGGTGAATGGCCATGGCATGCTGGTTTATATCAAAGAAAAGATTCAACAAGTGTAAAATATTCATGCGGTGGTACATTGATATCAGCTGATGTTGTATTAACGGCAGGACATTGTATCATCGAAGGTGGTCATTATATTGTACCAAATCGTTTAATTGTTAAATTAGGACAACATAATCGTCTTTTAGGAAGTAAAAATACTGAAGAATTTCAAGTATATAATGTTATACCACATACAGAATTCGATTTTACAAGTTTTAAACATGATATTGCAATTTTAAAATTGGCTACAAGAGTCCTTTTCAATTATTACATTCAACCAGTATGTTTATGGCCAAAACAAGAGACTGCTTTAGAAACGGTCATTAATCAACAAGGTGTTGTTATTGGATGGGGTTTAAATGAAAATGATGAACTTAATGATATTTTAACACAAGGTCGTATGCCAGTTGTTGATTTTTCAACATGTTTAGAAAGTAATCGTGATTTCTTTGGTAATTTTCTAACAAGTTATAATTATTGTGCTGGATTTCGTAATGGTACAAGTGTATGTAATGGTGATAGTGGAGGTGGTATGGTATTTGAAAAGAATTCAGCATATTATATACGTGGTATAGTTTCATTAGCTGTTGCTAGAGAAGCACAAAATGTTTGTAATCCTAAACAATTTGTTATATTCACTGATGTAGCTAAATACTTAGATTGGATTAAGGCTAATATGTAAAAATTCGAACAAAAAAATTGCAGGAAAACAACAATAAATTTACAAAATAAGATTTTTTTTAATAGAAAATATGAATTTCATTTATAAAATTATAAAGACTTCAAGCTGAACTGAAAAATTTTGAAAAATTTAAATCCTCAAGAAGACCCTCGCTAAAAAGACTAGTTAAATATTTCGGGTTTTTTTGGTCTATCAGTGTACTCTTAGGCATTTCTTAAAACGTTCTTATTAACTCGCTTTCTTGTCTGTTTGTTCGGATGGAATTTAAAAATTTATTTTTTATCTTATGCCTGATAAAAAAGTTGAAAAAGTAATTTTATGATTTTTTCTTTACAACGCACTTCAAATGACACAAGGATATTTAAACCATGATACCCTTTTACATGAAATTTTTATAAAATTTTTCAAAAAGTATAATTTAAAGAAAGACTTAGGAACCGTTTAGAAATTCTAAGTCGAACATAAGGTATGTAAGTGAAGTCAAGTATTAACAGAACTGATCTTCAAAATTCTTTGAGAAGCCAATACTTTTTGTTAGAGAAATAGCGACTATTTAAACGATCTCAAGCATTTTAACGTCAATTTTTTGACTGCAGTGTTCAGTTGTGACTTTAATTATTGTTTTTCTGCATATCTGCATCCACTCATCGTAATTTTTTTTTTTCTCTTTTGTTTTTCTTATTTTATTTTTATTTTTTAAATAAGTGATAAGGTTTGTTCTATTTAAGTAAAAAAATTGTCTACATATATGTATGTTCAAGATCTTCGTTATCAAAATAAATTTTCATTTCGTTGACATTGAAACATTAACCCTAACAGTCACAATAAGGCAATTGAATGTAAATCACACTGTTAAGCTAGATTATTTTAAAATTCACAAATACTTCATCTTTAAATTGAAATTCAATTTCGAAAAATTTTCTTGTTGAACTTTTGAAAACTCTCTGAATAAAGAACAAATTCTTTTTTTTTTTTTTTTTCAAAATTTAAGTGCATATCAGATAGGGAATTTACATGACGTATTGAATTCGAAAATTTCAATAACTCAAATCAAGTACTTCCAGGTGTATTTTAACTAACAAAAATTAATAAATAAAATTATTTTATTTACTTTCCTTTTTTCCTGAAATGAAAGTTATAATAACGTGATGATTTCAACATTTTCGTATCATAAGTGCAAGCACTCGAAAAAAAAAAAGCACGAATAATCAACGATGACAAGAAGAGATAAATTGAATCACTTTCTAATGGTTTTTTTTTTCAATTATGTATTCGAATTTATTTTTTTCGTCGATTTTGATTTTGATAATTATTGTTCTTCAGATAACAGTAATTCGATAAATATATCGGAAGAATATATTGCAAATTACAACTCTGGATCGATTGAATTGATTTCTTAACTTTCATTAATGAATTGTAAGTTGTCGAAAGTTCGCGCTTAAAAATAATTTTCAACAATTTTTGTAGTGTAATTTTACAAGTTCAATAAAATTCAAAAATAAATTAATTTTTATTGGATTTTTCATAAATTTGATATGAATTTAAAACATTTTTTAATTATTATTGCAGTTTTAATGAAAACTTGTAGAACAAATAAAAATTTAAATAATTCAAATAAAATTAATTTAAAAACGGTATCATTTCAGGATTGTGGTATGTTTTGTGTAATTTTTTAAAAATAATTTTAAAGTGTTGAAAAATTCACTTTTTTTTTGCATAAAAATTATATTTTTAGGATCAAAGTATGAAATGTTACATCTATCAATATCAAATTGCATAGATGTTCCGTGTAAAATGTATTTGGGAAGTCATGTATCATTTTTTGCTGAATTTAATGATTTTGGTAAGTATTTTAGTTAGGTTAAAAGGAAATTTCACAGAAGAGCCTGTATGAATCTCCTACCCTTACTGTATATTATTATCGTATCGATGTGAATCCCCCCTTTAAGTTGAAAACAAATGTTTGAAATCAGATATTGCGACTACTGTTTTCATATATGTAAAGCGAGAAGTCTTACAACGTACTAAATAATAAAATATGTACAGCACAAGTTCCTATAACGCCAATTCATACAACGCGTCATTAACGTCATACGCAAGCCTACTGTACTTCGTATTTTTTGTCCTTAACTAGTAAAAGTGTAAGCCGATAAACAGACAATTTTCTTTAAGAGATGACAAAATCCTGAGGAATTTAAGATTTTTTTTCAACAGAGATGGAAATAGATTACATCATACTTTATTTTGCAAAGCCTAATTTGATGATTGTGAAGACGCAAAACTCTAAAGTAGGTACTTGAGCAGCTCATCCACTTAAAAGAAGAAAAAAATTACAAAAAAAAAAAAAAAAAAAACATTAAATGCCTTATAACTTTGTTGGAAAATCAAAATCACCACCTTAAGTGATTCTCATAAAAGAAAATTTATAACCGATGACGAAATAAATTTGAAAAAACGGCGACAAATTCAAAAAAAAAAATTCAATCACACTTCAAAAGTAATAAAAATTAAATATGAATACGTTTTTTTTTCAACGATATTATAGACCAAGGAAAAATCGTACTACATAGCATAATTGAAAATTAACTTATCTCAAAATTTTATACAAATTATCAAACACTTGAAAAAAAAAGCAAAATTTCAATTCGTATCGAGTTTTGACTGGTAATAGTTTTTTTTTAGAGAATTTAATCAATTTTATAATTATTTCAGTTATTGCATTGCTTTATTATCTTTTTAAGTTGATTATTTACTTTGAAAAACAAAAACAAAAAAACAAAAAAAAAAACGTTAAAAATAGCATTTAATTGTATTTTGCGCTACTATTTAGCGACTTTATTAAATAAATAATATGAATTTATTTTTTTTTTTAATAAATAGGCCAAGGTACTAATTTTCTAAAACATCATGTCAAATGGAATTTATTGTCAGTCAATTCACCAGCTATTGTTATGCCAGATTCATGTGATGTTGAAAAAAAATGCCCATTTCAGGGTTCTGTAGGAAAGGCATTTTCAGCACAAGTTTATGTTAACCCACATCTTCCAGCAGTAAGTGAAAATAATTTGAAAAAAAAAAAAAAAAAAAGAAATGTTCAAAAAATAATTAAATTTTTTTTTCTTCTAAATTTTAGGTTCATGGAACTATACATTGGGAGGCTATGAATCATCTTGGTCAAAGAGTAATTTGCTACAAAGTACCAATTTCAATTGTATGGTAAAAACAGATTAAAATTTTTGAATACATCAAATTTTGTGTTTTAGTTTAAAGCCTTATTATTTGAAGGGTTTAATAATCGTGTTTCATGAAAATTCAACAATCTAAATTTTTGGTCTGTTTTAGTTCTGATGCTAAAGGTTTTGAGTTCGAGTCTGCCCAAGTTCCTTCAGCTTTGAATGAGTACCAATTCGATTTAGACGCTTATTGAAAATTTAATATCACCCTAATTCAGTACCCAAGACTGTGACTTTGGTAGGATTAAACAAAGCACTTTCTTTATGAGTTAAAAAAAATAGTGCCCCGAACCTTGAAGGTGCTTGAATTCAATTGGAATACAGTTCTCTGATTTATCGCAACCAAATCTCCCTGTGATTCAACCGAATGATCAGGCTGGCCCCCAGTCAATCGAATAATCTTATCAACTAAATCTCTTTAAATGGTAATTATTCTGCCACTTACCTTCACATAATTTTAAAATTCTCCAGCAAAATATACCAAAAATGTAAAAAAAAATGTTGATTGTAGTCAAAATACAAATTTTGTTTGGAATTACTTTTTTTTAAATTATTTTTAGCTTGAATTTTATTTTTTTAAATTTATTTTGTATCTTAAATTTTTGTTAATTGAATTAATAATTTTTTTGTTATTTACTTATTTTTTTAATTTTTTTTTAAATTTAATTAATTTATAGTTTTTTTTTCTTTAAATTTTTGCACACTTTTAATGGGGTAATTTTTTCTATGGGATTTTTTAGATTGTTTTTTTTTGAAACTTGATTTTATTAAATGTTCTCTTGAAAATCACACCAAAAACTTTTTTTTGGAAAATTATTAAAAAATTAACTTAATTTCATTGTAATTTTAATTTTATTTTTATACTTTTTACCTTAATATTTTTTTTTTTTTTAAATAATAATTTCAATCAGAAATTTATTTATTAAATGTTTTAAATGTTTTATAATCTCCTCGTAATTGAATGAAATTATGAACAACTGATTTATCCAAGCAATTCTGAAAAGAAAAAAAATTAATTAGTTTTTTGTTTTCTTTCAAATTTATCATTTTTTTTTTTTGCTTTACCAATGTCTCTCCAGTGCAAACTTCTTGAATATTTTCTGGTTTAACTAATAATAAATTACATAATGCATGTAAAATATCAAAAAGTTGTGTTACAAGTGGACTATTTAAATTTTGTACACATTTTCGATATTCATTAACATCACATAATGCACACATTGCACCGACTGTATTAAATTGTAATGTTTGTAAATGATCATAAATGACACGATGTAAACGTACACCGAATTCAGATAGAATTGATTGTAAATTCTCACCATCAACACATTTTTTAATTTGTTCAATAATTGGTGTTATTGCTTGTACAACATCACGACATGGCTAGAAAAATTTTTAAAATAATTTTAAAAAACTATTTAGCGAGAGAGAAAAAAAAACAGAAAAAGAAGAAGACTTACAGTTGAAGCCACAGTATCAATATCAGTCTCTGGTTTAAAATCAGTTTTCTTTTGTTCAAGTTGTAAATAAACTTTAACCCAACTAATTACAGCATTTATTGAACGATCTAAACCGGTATCTAATTTATTTTCAATATGCTCTAAAACGAAACGTTTTTTTCGAAGACATTCGTTGTATTGTGATGTATTTCTGTGTGGAAAAAATTAAAAAAAAAAAAAGTATTAGAAAAAGATTTTTTTTAAACTTTCTGGAACGTTAGGCTACTATCAGATGATGCTGAATCTATTTTTTATTTAATATTTCATCGAATTAGATTGTTGAAAGATTTCAGTGTCATGTAACAGACACATCGTTTTAAACTGTCTTCAAAGTCAAATGTCTGTGTACTTCAATTCCACCTTCTTCAGGATCATCTGACAGTAACCTTATAAAGGAAAAAATAAATTCATAACTTACATTACATATGGAATAATACTTGCACTATATAATTTTTCAAATAAATGAACAATTGTATTACTTTTTTGTACAACATCAAAAAAATAAATTTGTGGAAATATTTTACTTTCACCAATTGGTATTGCTTGTAAACCTAAATCTAATGCATAATCAACATGTTGATGCATTAAAAATGATAATAATATATCAGCTAATTTAATAATATTAATTGGTAATTCATTATCTTTTGATAATAAACGGCATCTTTTAAATGATGCTTTTGCTTCTTGTAATAAATTAATAGCTAATTCTTCAGATAAAAATGTTTCACCACCATAATCTTCAATTTGTGCAATATTTATATTAGCTCTAGTACCAATTAATGCTTGTACATCACGACGTAAATCATGAAACATTTCTGTTTGTTTCTTTTGATGATTTTTACTTTCATAATATTTTTGTAATTCTATTGTACATTTATTTTTTAAACAATTACATTCAATTTCCATATATGTTGATAAATCTTTAGAAAATATATTTGTTGTTAATTTTGTTAATAAATCATCATCAGTATTTATCATGAATTCTTGTAATTCACTTGATAATTTTATTGTTCTTGAATATAATTCATATAATGTACGTAAATATTTATCATCATCTTTTTTATCATCTAATTTTGTTTGTGTATATTGATTTAATTTTAATTGATAAATATTTAATATAAATTTTGACATAACTTGATCTGGACTTGAAAAGACTTTTTTTATAATTTCATAATGATGACGACACATTGGTACAATACCAATAAATATATCTTTACCACCATAAGGTGTCTGAAAAAAAAAAAAAAAAATTAAATTATACATATTTCAAGGTAGATTTACACACATCCGGGTCCAGTTCCGCGGTCACAAATCATATACAAACATTTCAAAATGCTTGAACCATTGCTGAGTCGATTGAGACAATTTACGTGATTCCACCTCTGATCGGAGCCGAATCGGATATGTGTGAATCGATCTTTGAAACGTTGAAAAAAAAAAAAAGTATTTTCCAAACAAACCATTTGACTTTGTTCAATGTATGCATCAATACATTGAACATATCCTTTAAATTGTGATAAAATTGTTGCAATCGATTTCATTTTTTCAATATTTTCAGCTTTTTGTGCAGTTGCAAATTCTTCAATTAAACCTCTTTCAATTTCATCATATTTACGTTCAATTTTACGTTTTGCTTCATAAAATTTCTCTTCTGGTAAATCTTGTGATATTGTATATAATTTTTGTATAATATCAGCGGCTTCTAATAATTTTTCTTTATCATTAAATATATCATTAACAATTGGTCCAGATACCAAAAATTCTGACATATAATTTAATAATGTTTGTGCTTCAACTGTACGTGATCGTGGTTTATTAACATTTTCAAGTTGTTCACCAAGTGATATTATTTTACCAGCAACTGAATTTATTTTCTCATCAAGTTGATGAAACCATTCAACCGAAACCTTAAAAGAAAAAGTACTTTTTGAATCAAATTAAAGAGAGAAAAAAATATTTTTATTCATTTTTTTTTCTTCTACCTGATGACGCTCTTGTAATTTACTAATACTTCTTGCATAAACTTTTTGTTCCTCTTTTAATGCCTCTTCGAAACGTTCACATTTTCTTTGTTGTTTTTCTTGTAGAATTTTTAAATCTTTTATTGTTTGAACGAATGTCTCGTGTAAAACATCCGGATCAAATTGATCTGTACCAATTTCATTATTTGTCCGCCATGTTAAACGTTCTATAAATTCTGCAACATCGAATGGCTCCTGTGAAAAAAAATTTAATTTGTCTAAGAAGTTCAGGTGAAATGGACCACAATACAGAAGAGACAATAAAAATTAATTCACGGATTCAATCTCAAATTCTGGTTTTATTTCTAAAGAAAAATTCATTAAATACTACAAAAGTCCTTTTAAATTTTCCTTTTCTGAAATTTACTAAAATTAATCGACCATTATTGAATGCCAGCTAGGAGGGAACAATTGCTGTATCCGCCATTTGTGCATTTAGGATTATTGTGCAATTTCTGCAAATTTTCATTTCAACATTTTCTTATCTAAATTTATTATTTTTAATTTATTGAGTGTTGGTCGCTAAGCTCCCAAAATTAAGAAAAAAGTTAAATATAAAGAAACTTCTTTAATTATTTTATGGGAATACGGAATTCGACTTTCACAATAAGTACAACTCCATAAAAGTGGTATTTACAAGTTTCTTAGATAAGCTAACATGTAATTTCAAACTGCTTAATTATTACGAACCTGTTCTAACTCTTCCATGTATTGTGACATCATCTTGAGTTAGTTTGATTAATTAAATGATTCACTGCACTTTTTTTTTAGAGTTAAATTGCAATTAAACTGAAAAAAATCACCTGCACCGGACAAAAAAACACCCAAAGAAAAAATTGAAAATAAAGAGGGAAACAGCTGAGCTGATATCAGCTGGTTAGTCATTTCAGTGTTACCGTTACTATTTAATTAAACAAAATTCCAATTGGACATACATTTTTTTGTAAATTCATTCACATTTTCTTGCGTGTTGAATGAATTTCAATCCACAAAAACGATAGTTTATTTTTCGCAAAAAAAGGGAAACATTTTGTTAAGGAAACATTTAAAAGTGCTTGAAATTATTTTAAAAATTATGTTCCACTTCAAATTTAATCTATTTTGAACATATTTAAAAAAAAATCGATATCATTTTTCGAATGTGTAAAAATTAACAATCGTAAATTTTTTTTTTTTCTTAATTGTAAATGAATTTTCATTTTGACATCAGTTCACAATAAATCCGTGATTTTAGTGCCACTTGGCACTTTTGGTTTTTGTCAAAACTAAAAAGTATAGACGTCAAGTAACAAGTCACATTTACAAAAGAAGAAAAAACTCAAAAAAGCATACAAGTTAAAAAAAACGTAGGTCGCCATTGTTCTTGAGTTGGAATTTTTTTTAAAAAAAAAAAGTAAAGAACTAGGGAATTTCCGTGAAATTTTTTTTAGTTAAGTATTAATTACAGTAAATTTTAGTAAAAATTAATAATAATTAATTAAAAAATACACGTTTAGTGATAAATTTAAGTATTTTTTTTTTTTGCGTCAATTTGTGAAAGTTTTTTTTTTCTTCTAATTTCTTTTTTTTTTTTTGTTGAAGAAAGAAATAACAGTTGTGTGGTAGCAAGCAAATAAAAAAAAAAAAAAAGAAATTCAATTTCGAAATGTCTGCAATGAGCCCTGAGTAGTAAGTAACATTTATGTTTTTTTTTTTTTCTAAATTTTTCTAATAAATATTTTTCTAAATCAAATTAAAATGCATAAGGGAGAATTTTAGAGATTCTTTTGTTTGATTAATTGCGTTGTGTAATTACTGGTATTTACTTTACAGAATATTATAATGTTCAATGTTCATTAAAAAAAAAAAAAAAAAAAAAAATCATGTATTGAATATGTATAAAGTACGATGATGATGATGATGACGATGAATCATCCCCTTGTTCCTTGTGTCTTTCAGCCCCTTAACTATATAATCTAATATTTATTCATCTTCTTCTACTTCATCTAAGTGTCAAAATGTTTTTTATTTATTTTTTTTTTTTTTTCGCTATTCATTGCCTTCAACTCTCCTTTTTGAATATATAAATTGTGTAGATATACATAGGGAATTCCTACTTATAATAACCTATTCCAAAAAAATATATATGTACATATGCTGAAAAAAATTGATTAGACTGAAGTTTTATGTCATGAATTTTTACATGAGAATGCTACGTTTTTTTTTTTTTCCAATTCCATCTAGAATACACTTTTTTTTACAAGTTCTAGGTTGCACCACTATGAGACATTTCAAAAGTACCTACAATTTTTTGTTGTTGTTGTTGTTATTTGTATATTGTATAGTGTAGCCTAAGAGATTATTATTATTTTTTTTTTTTTGTATACAAAATGATAATTTTCATATAATTGTGTATTTATACCCTACTTACACTACTTTTATTATACACTATTCTTTTCATTTTGTAATTGAAATGGGCGTGATTTTTCTACATAACTTCTAGGGAAATAAAAGATTAAAAAAAATGAAGAAAAAAAAAATTTTTTTTAAAAAAAAAAGATAAAAATGTAGATTTTTTACAGGTGAAATTTCAGCAATATAAATAAAAATAAAATTCATAATTGATATTAAAAAATTTTAAATCTTAAGATATTGTAGTGAAGTGAAAATGTATCTATTTCTGAAGGAAATTCATTTGTCTGATAAACTATATTTTAGATAATGCCTAGTGTTTAGATAATCCAATAAGAATATTCAAAAAATTTGATTATTTAACTGAAGAATAGGGGCCAAAATCATTGAGAATATGAATTTTGAAAAAGATTTTTCTATGGCAACCAAAAGTAGCTTTAGTTTATCGATTTCAGCTTAACACGTTTTTTTTATTATTTTTATTAAATTTGAAAAATAAACTTATCTTAAGGGGACTCAGATTTGACTTTAATTTCAATCATTGAGTATTCTATGGTCTTTAAAAATGTCACTCAAAAAGTTGAGAAAAAAAATTGACTAGAAGACCATCCCATGATTGACGAAGCCTTTGAAGGTCTGATTTGGTTAAAATTGAATTTTAACTAGATTTTGATAATAAAAAAAAAGTAATTACGATTCCGTGCCTTAAAAGTAAATTTTATTTATTGCATCAGAACAAATAAAATGGGTTTAACACACACCCATATGGTACAAAAAGTTGAAAGGCCTCCCAATACAATAAAGTTACCTGCTTTTTTCATTTTTCTGTTTTTTTTTTTTAAATTGGGGAAAAATCATTTTTCTTTAAAATGTTAACTTGAAATGTCTCACTCGTTATGCATGAAATGATCCTATTATCAAAATCACTATATTGTCTCATGACAAATGATGATCAGCGTTTAATTCTGACACAAATTGATTTTTAAAAAATTGTTTTTAGCTCACTGATTTCAACATAATGGATTTCATTGATGAAATAGTAATTTTATTGAGAATTATGATTTTTCCTAATCAATATATAGTATCTTAACCCTTTGCTCTCCCACAAATTTTTTTTACTTAGAACATCAAGCGTATTTTTAAATAGAACAAAAAAGTCCTTTGTTTATCAGTTCTAAGACATTCATTTTAAGAGGATGCTCTTTCCTTTCTTTCACTGTGATTCTACTAAGAACTTTCAAAATACTGTAAAAGATGTAATTGTGTCACTTTAGAGGTTTCCATTGAAATTAGAGGGTTAAAATTTTATTAAGCCATAAAATTTTATTATACTCACTTCGATTTTGTGATGACGTTATTCAAATGAATATTCAAAAAATATCACCGAACAATGATTATATTGTTTGAGAAGCTTAGTTTGCTTTTTTAAATAATTAAAGCCTTCTCTTTAATATTTTGTATTTGCCTTTTAAATTTACAGAATATTTTTCTGGTAATTTTGATGCTTGTATTCAAAGATTCCATTGTTTTACTTTGTTCTATTGAAATATTGTGTTAAATTGCTTGAGAATAAAATATTTCTTTTGGCGTACATTTTCAATTAAAACTGTCTCGGAATATGAGGACCTTTAAAATCCTTCAGGAAGCATTCAACTCTGGCCTATTTTTTTAATTTTTCAAAGGTTTTCTTATAACTGAATACACGAGTTAGAATATTACACAGTTGCTGTTCACTAAAGGGTTAATTTCTTCCCAGTTTTAAAATTTAAATCATAATTTTTTTTGTTCGCATTATTTTAATTGCGTTTTTTTTTTAAAATTAAATTTAATAATTTATTTTATCTATCTTTTCAGTGATTATTTATTTAAATTACTTTTGATTGGTGATTCCGGAGTCGGTAAATCATGTTTGTTATTACGGTTTGCTGTAAGTAAAATGAAAATTAATTTAAAAAATTATTTTATTGTATGTAAATTTTTTTAAAAATAATTAATATAAATTTTTGTTTATTCTTTTTAGGATGATACATACACAGAAAGCTATATCAGTACTATCGGTGTAGATTTTGTAAGTTATATTTGCATTTAAATGATTCTGTAAAGTTATGTAAACCTTTTTTTCTTTTTCCTTTAAACAGAAAATTAGGACAATTGAATTGGATGGTAAAACAATTAAATTGCAAATTGTAAGTAGATTTTTTTTTTGCAAGTTGAATTTCAACACTAAAATTCTTGATATTCTCAATTCTAAATTTTAACTTAAAAATAATTCTTGTGTATTTTTCATATGAAATATTTTTATTTCAAATAATAATTTAATGTTAGGCTTCAAGCTTAGTAAAATATTTTTTATTGAACATTGTTATTCTTTTTCAAAAAATTTACTAATTTTTTTTTGTATAATACAGTGGGATACGGCTGGTCAAGAACGTTTCCGTACAATAACATCATCATATTATCGTGGAGCTCATGGTATTATAGTGGTTTATGACTGCACAGATCAAGAATCATTTAATAATGTTAAACAATGGCTTGAAGAAATTGAACGTTATGCATGTGAGAATGTAAACAAATTACTTGTAGGAAACAAAAGTGATTTAACTACGAAAAAAGTTGTTGAACATACTACAGCTATGGTAAGTATCGAGTATAATCTTTTGTTGGATTTAATCAGAAATTAGAAAAAGTTACAAACTCAGTATTCTACAAGTAAGTTAGACGTGTTAAGAGAAAACAAGGTAATCGCGTTTCTAGATTCCTTCTTTGTAAAAAAAAAAAAAAAATTTAGCGAATGTTGGCCTTCAGTATCGAATTTTTCTTATAGAGAAATTTCTATTTTTAAAAAAAAAACTCATATTTTAGCTTTTTCAAATTTCTCATAAAACATAAAATTTTGAATTTAAATAAATTTCAATTTTAATTTATTTTATTTTTCTTAAGGAATACGCAAATCAATTAGGCATTCCATTCCTTGAAACGTCCGCAAAGAATGCAACAAATGTTGAGCAAGCCTTTATGACAATGGCTGCTGAAATAAAAAATCGTGTTGGACCACCATCAAGTGCAACTGAAGCAGCTAATAAAGTTAAAATTGATCATGGTCGTCCAGTTGAAAATACCAAATCTGGTTGCTGCTGAATTTAATAAATTTAAATTTAAAAACAAAAAAAAAACAACATAAAATTTAAAAAAAAAAAAACAAAAATAATTTAAAAATAAAAAACAAACACAAAAATTTCTTCGTTTGCGTAAAATACTTTTTTTTTTTCCTCAAAAAAAAAAAATAAAATAAAAATGAATTATATTAAAAAAAAATAAATAAATAAACGAACAACAAGAATAATTTGTTTAGTGACAGAAAATGTCGAAAAATAAATTAAAAAATGAAAAATCTAAAAAGCGGATACATACATACAAAATCTCTTTTTTTTTTTCTTAGTTCACAAAACACACATGAAAGAAAAAAAAACAAACAATAAACAGGATTAATGGAACACCATCAAATTTTAAAACAGTGTAATTTTTAAAAAGAAAATAAATTAAATGCAAAATTGAAAAAAAAAAAAAAAAATTTTTAATTAAAAATTATGCCGAAACACACACACACACACCATAAATAAGTAAAAATAAAAATGGGAAAAAAAATTTTAAGTTTAAATAAACTGTGTATCTATATTGTTTATATTATATGAAAAAAAAAATAATAATAATAAATTAATTAAATTTCATATATTTTTTTTTTTAAATGAGTTGAATTGAAAAAAAAAAAAACTCAAAAAATCATTTTTTTCTAAGTTAGATTCTTTTTTTTTTTTTTTTTTGTTCTGTTGGTAGGAATATTATATTGATAATAATTTTTTCTTAGTTTTCTTTTTCTTGATAATTATAAATAAACAAAATTTAAAAATAAAAAAAAAATTAAATAGAATATTTAAATAAATTCACTGAGTACTAAAAATATTTGGAAAAAAAATAAAAAAGAAAGCAAAATTGGATTTTTTGATGAAAATTATTTTTGAATTTCCTCGTTAAATTAGGCGATTCTAAAAGAGGAATTACAAAAACAAAATAAAACAAAAATAACCAATTTATAAAATGGAAAAATAAAATAATTAAAAGGAAAGAGAATGAAGATGAAAGTAAATGTAAGAAGCGAAATAAAACATTTACTCTTTGCACACATGCACAACAGACGAAAACGCAATTTTTTTTTAAAATTTTTTTTGTCGAATAAATAAATTATAATTTATAAACTTATAATAGTTATATATATATACATACATACATATAAAATAAATAATAAGTGGATTATATAGGAGAAAATTTAACGTAAGCAAAAAAAAAAAACTAAAAAAAAAAACACAATTGTATTATGAGAGAAAGAAAAATGAAATTTGAAATTTTTTTCTTTTTCTTAGGAAATTTTCCATTTTATTCCATTAATCTTTTTTTTTGCGTTTTGTTTTTTAAGTGTATTTTATTTTTAAAAAAAAAAGGATTTTACATATGTGCAAAAACAAATATTTTTATTCAGTAGGAGAATCTGAAGTAGAAAATAAAAGAAAATTTTTTTCTGTGATTCGGGAAAACAGGAGTTTTTTTTTTTTGTTTGTCTCTCGTTTTTTTGGATTTTTTGATTGAAGATTTTTTTAATTTTAACTTTACCATTTAATTTGATGTTCTTAGACAGTTGTGAATGATCTGGACGATGGTGGTAGATTTTTAATTGTGTTAGGATTTTTAAAATGATAGAAACTTGATGGGAAGTTTTTCTTTTATGTAACAATTCTGTTGATTCTAATGGCAAAGTTAATTGATGAGAATTAGTTCGCTTTCTGAAATGAAGTCATAAAATATTTTTTAAAAAAGAATTTCAGGATTTTGACAAGGATTTAAAACCAAAATAATGTACAGTACATTATCAGAGACAAGTGTTGCACAAAAAATTTTAAGGACAAGCCTTCCAAATATCTTTAGATCCAGATCTACAAGCTTACCAAAAGGACAAGCAAAGTGATTAAAACCCTTAATAATCTTGCTGATATTTGATAGTAAGCTTGATTGAATAAAATATCGGGTCTTGCAAGTTTGATTAAATGAAGTAAACGATAAATTAAACTGAAAGAAAGCTTGAATCACTGGAAAATAACTATCTGTGTATCTCAGAAAAATCTCCACCACTCCATCATCTAGTAACCAATTAAATACTATATAAAAATTGTGCAAAATTCCCAGTCAAGTGTTAAAGAGAATCCTTGACACAAATTTACAAGCTCGATGCTCTACTAGTACAAGATCCGGGGGCTGATTTCTGTAGATATTTATCTGTTTTTTTAATGTTAATGAGGAAAATATAGAACAAATTAGAGAATAAAGATAACAATTTTTTCATAAAAAAATATCTGTCTTTTTTTTGCAAAAATCCTCTAAAAAGAGGTGCGATATATATTTTTCGATTTATTTTATTTTTTTTTTTTTAATTTTTATAATTATCAACAATACATTACTAATAATAATTAAAATGCTTAAGCAACGAATGAAATTTTTTATTGAAATAACAAATTTGTTTTAAAAAATTTTTTTTATTTTTTTATTTTTTTTTTTTTAAATTGAAACGTGTATTTACAAAATTTCCTGATTTCTGAAGGAATTATTGGGATTTTTTATTTGGTAGGTAAGGTACATAGATTAT
Organism: Bombylius discolor; assembly: GCA_939192795.1. Classification (NCBI taxonomy): domain Eukaryota; kingdom Metazoa; phylum Arthropoda; class Insecta; order Diptera; family Bombyliidae; genus Bombylius; species Bombylius discolor. Next base: position 36,234,140 of record OW584241.1, on the reverse strand, counting down.
CAAAAATTTTCCATATTAAATTTAGGCCTTCTTGAAATTAGAAATGTAGACGTTATAAACCTTTTGATTTTTGACATTTAGGCACTTTTTTTTTTTTTTGTAAACAAATCAAAATACTAAAATCAGATTTCAGTTTTTTCTTCAAAATAAGCCAAATTTCTTTTAAAAATTTGTATTAGAAAAGAAAAAACTAAGGTTTTTTGAGTTATTCAAAGGTCCATGGTATATTAAAAAATTTTTCCATTTCAAAATTTTAAAAATTACTTTAGTACGTAAATTTTTTTAATTTAGTGACATCACAAATTTTTTCCTTTTTTTTAAATTTTTTGTTATAAAATTTGAATAAAAGCTATAATTTTCATTTTTTTTTTTTACCGATTAGAATTAAAGGTAAACCAGAATGTGCACCATAAACTTAAAAAAAAAGTAGGTACTTTTAAGCTGTTTTTGTAGCTGCAATTGTATATCACAGTTTGCTGTTTTCACATCTGTTTTTTGACAATGAAAACAAGTTTTTTTTTTTAATTTAAAAAAAAAAATAAATTTAACACGATTTTCAACACAAAAACTTTACACATTCTGATTTCATCTTACAATCTATGAACCTTTTTGTCGAATTAAGCTGGCTGGAACCATATTTCATTAAAAAAAAAAAAAAAGGACAAAATACGATAAACCGACAAGGTGTTTTTTTTTTTTTTTTTTCAAATTTTTCCTAACAATTTTACAAAATTATTGCTTCTTGTCATAATAAAGTTTTGTGAAACAATTATTTTATGAAAATTGTCATATTGTTTTTGTTGAAATTGTCATCTGTCGCTTTTTATGGTAATTTTTTTTTTTTTTTTACGAAACAGGCTCTGAAAAGGATATTGAAACAGTAAACAAATTACAAAATGTATATTATCATCTGCTATAAAATTAGCAGCTTTAAAATAATTAAACTTTTAACAATTTTTGTAAAATGCTTTTTAGGTACATACCTACTTTTTTTTTTTTCGTGCGAAAATTGAAATTAGGAAATTTTGCAAATAGACACCTTAATTTTGTGTTTTTTTTTTTTTTTTATATTTTTGTTTCTCTATGTTTTGCATTCCTATTTAAAAATTAACAACTTTTTTTTTGTTTGTTTGTTTATTTTCAAACATTTAAAATATTTTTCTTTTTTTTTTTTTTATTGCAATATATATTTTACCTAATTAATATAATTAAGAATTTAAAAAAATAATAATAATAATAATAATTATAATTAATTTCTAATGTGCGTGCATAAAAATTGTTTAAAAAATTTATTTATGGTGTTGTTTTTTTTTTTTTAAATATTTTGGTTTGTTTTTTTTTTTTTTTAAAAAGTAATTTTAGTTATTTAAATTCGATGGTTCATTGTTGCCCAAAAAAAAAAAAAAATGCTTATTTTTTTCTTTCTTTTATTACTTTTTTTTTTTTTTAATCTTTTTTCTTCGTCACATTGGTCAAAATATAGAATAAAAAAATTATCACGAATTATTTTAATTCACAATTTTTTTAGTATCATTATTTCAATAATATCATATATTAATATTTTTGTTTTTGTTTCGTATAATTGAACATTTTTTATATAATTTGTTTTGTTTTTTTGTTTTTTTTTTGTTTTTTTTGTTTATTTGTTGTTGTTTATTCTACGTTTCAGGATATTTACAATGTGAATATAATTGTGTTTGTTCATATGGTATCCATTCTTCATTAATTGGTATACGATTTTTAATAATTTCAATTTCTTTTAATATTCTTAATATATTACCACCTAAAAGTTTTTTAATAGCTGAATTACCCCATATACGATCTCTAGCTAATTCAGCTAATAAAAATGGATAGCTATGTGGTACACCACTAAGGCCAATATGATTAATACCAGTTATCCTTCTAACATAATTAATTATTTGTATTGCTTCTTTTATTGATAATTTTCTATCATTACATTTTTCTGTATTTATCATAAATACACCACCATTGTCTGGTAGAAGACTGAAAAAATAAGTTTTTTTTTTTTGTTTTTGTAAAGGAAATTTTTTTAGCATTTAAGAAAAAAAAAAAACAAAAGATTTTATATATCGTAAAAAAATTAGAGATACCTTAAAATACGATCTGGAATTGTTGCTAATACACTACTATTACAAAGTGATAATGGAACTGCGTTTGTTATTAGGACTGGTGCTTTTGTAGTTTTTATCGTAATCATCATAGCTGGTTCTGATAAACGTGATATCTCCACTAGCATACCTAAACGATTCATTTCATGTACGATCGTCTAAAAATGGAAATTTTCAAAGGAAAAAAAAAATTGGAAAAATACAAATTTTGCTTGTTTAAATTTTTCATGCTAAAAAATGCAACTTCTTGGTGTTTTCAAAAATGCAGCGATGCAATCATGATGAGGAATTCATCTCTTTTTGTACATAAATTAATTCAAAGCATATAGGGGTATTAACTGATACATCATTAATCAATATTTTTGACCCCATCTTGTATCCATTCTGGGAAGTGTTGATTTATAAGCATCTGCCCAAATAGTGACCAGATCTGATGGTGAAAATTACTTATTTCACGTCTTAAGATATTCAAGGCATTTTTGAGCGTCTTTTGCAAGTCTAAAGGAATGACCACAAAACAGATTGTTATAGTGACTGTAATGCCTAAAATCGAATATCATCACTAAAGTCTAAAACCTTTATGCGCTGTTCATGGTTACATCACTGTATTTCTGAAGACATTCTATGATGTGAATTATAACTCTTATAATGGTCATTTTCAATGTTGCAAGCTTGAGATTAGATGGACAAGCTTGTTAACAAGACTACCAAGATGATTGAATCTTGCCAACAGATCATATCAATCTTAATTAAATGAATCATTGAAAACGGCCAATACTTATATATTATACTGGGGTGTATTTTTGTTTGTCATGGCCACATTGTTGCATTTTTGAACATACTCTTTTCCTCTATATAATGTATGCTACTTACCTGACCAAAATTACTTAAAGCGTTTGATGAGTTTACTTGTAGATTATTATTATTATTTTGATTATCGTTATCATTATTATTGCTATTATAATTATAATTATTATATTGATTTTTATATGCTGCTTGTGCCCATGGCGTTGTACATTCAGTACTAGTTATTGAAATGAATCTATTACCAAGACTATATATTGAACGTAATACAGCTAAACTAGCACCAATTGTATGACCACCATTTAAACCTAATATAACAGCAACTTGTTTATTTTTATGTATTTTCATTAAATCATCGGTATTTTCAATTAATTTCAATTCCTTTGTTTTACCAATTAAACGTTGTGTCTTATCAATACCTTCAAGTGTTAATTGTACTGCATCTAAATATTGTGATTTACAAGGTACATTAATTGGCCATAATACTGCACTAATTAAATTTGTTTTTATTTCTAATATACTATTTGAAAAATTCTTATTTAATTTATCTGTATTAAAATAACCAATTAATGGTGTTTCATTTATTAAACGTTTAATAAAATTTAATCGTGCTTCTAATAAACTTGATGATCTTAATTGTAATGCTAATGGTATACCACCAGCTAATGCTATACAAACAAGTATTGTACCAAATATGAATATAAATTTTCCACTACTATTTCTTGAATTATCTTGTGGTAGATTTGATGATGATGATGATGATAAAATTTTTTCATTATGAAATTTTTGATTTTTATCATTTTGTTGATTTAATAATTGTTTTTCATGTTTTTGTTGTTTTTCATTTAAATATACTGAAGTTTTTTTATTAAAATTTTTTTCTTGATTACATTTTTTTAATTTTTCATTTGTTGTCGTATTACATGTATATTGTGTTAAACTTAAATCTACTTGTGGAAGTTCAATGTCAGCAATATCTGAGAATACATAACATTGCCGTTTACAATGTGGTTGATGTTGATGTATTGTATGCAATTCCATGAATTCATGATTTGGCACTGGATCCATTTAACAAACAAATAAACAAACAAACAGAAAACAATAACAAAAAACAATATGATTTTGTTTTATAATTAAAAAATTTTCCAAGTAATTAAATCAACAATCACATAAAGAAAAATTTCTAAAACACAATAATAACAACAACAATAACAACAAAGAAAAAACTAAAAAAGAAGAACACACTTTTATGAATTTTTTTTTTTTTTGTAATGTTGGTTGGATTAATACTTTAGAACACGATATGTTTTTGTAAAAAAGAAAAATGTGTAGAAAAACATCAAAATATAATATTTTTTCTAAGTATATATATAATTTTTTTTTTTAGATGTATAAAAAACAAAACTACGAAAAAAATAAGGTATTTAACCTTTTAACTAGTATCTTTTTTTTTTTATTTACCAACAAGTTAAAAGTGACAAATGAAATGAAAAAAATCAATATTTTAGTTTTTTGGTAAACATGCGTATTGAAAATTATAATTTGATGAATGAAAAATTTGTTGGTGAAAATGCAAATTGGAGGGAAAATGTGTTTTTTTTTTGTGTGGTTGAAGTAACGGTTAAAATATTGAAAAAGGAAATTAAGTGTATATGTCTTCTTTTTTTTTTTTTTTGATTTACCTAAGAAAATTTAAATTGAAGGGTAATTACATTCAAAGTTTTCGAATTAGCTAACGCAACCAAATGCCTCTTGAGGACAACTGAAATGCGAATATGTACTTAAATCGATAACAGGGCACACACTGCATAATTGAAAAACACATGAGAAAATAAAGAAGGACTCGGAGAGACTACATAATACATATGTGGAAAGAATAACACACGACCGAATGATAAAAATTGTCAAGACGAAATTCCAACAGCTCTGTAATCTGGATTACCCGAATGAGCTCTGCAATGGTAGTATAAAAGTTGAATATCAGAATTTTAAGACTATAAGTACTGTTGAAAAACACACGGATCAGTTCAAACGTGAGAAGAAGAAGAAGAAGGAGAAAAAAAAATTATATAATCTAGTTAAAAAAAATTAGACACTCACTTCATGGGGTCTTCTAAATAAATTTCTCAATATTCAACCCAAAGATGTTTAAACTCCAAATTTTAAAATTAACAAAAAATTGAGTTTAATTTCTCAAAAAATTTCCAGAAAAGTACAAGTTAACTCATAACATTCTCATTGTAAATTTGGAATCCTTTTTAAAGAAATTGGATTAATAAGGATCTTTCTTTTAAAATCGAAAAGGTACCCTTAAATCGATTTAGTCACATTGAATTAAAGATATTTAAGTCTTCAAGAAAGGATATACAGGAGGTTTATGGTTATTTATAAAAATTTCGACCAGAATTTCAAAAACTTTTATCACGAACATATGGAAATGTCGTTTGTTGTGTCTATAACTAAAATCTTTAAATGATGTTATTTTTAAGAAGGATAACACCGTATGCTATCCTTTTTGATATGATTTATAACATTCTTGTTTTTAAATTTTGATTTGTTGTTGCTTCTTTAATGAACAAAAATTACTCTAAGTTAGGGTGAATTAGATAGAATTCGAGGACCTTCATTTATATGTTCGTGAAGCACTGAATTGAAAAAAATGATTCCATCTATGCACCATTTCGCAATAGAAAATTTCAATTCTCAGACATAAAAAAATTTCGAAACACTTGATTATTTTTTATTTATGATAATTTTAAGGATTAAAGGATAATTTTCTGGCATCCTACTAACACTAACTTATCCTATTTATTTTACCCTAGGTTACGGTATAATTTTATATGATAAATTAATTAAAATTCATGAATGACGTCAAAAATGTTATAGGTATGTATGTGATGTGTTTATTTTGAAAGGTAAACAGTAATTTAAAATGAAACCTTAAATTATAGATATTCAAGTAAGGACACACATTATTTTGTGAATCTTTTTTTTTTTTTGTATTAATAAGCATCAAATGGATTTTGAAATGATTTCGTTATGATCGATATCATTCATGTACTTGTAAATATAATTCCAAAGTTGCCAATCAGAATTTTTTTTTAATTCTTTTTTGTTGGTGTAATCTGTGATAAGGATAACATATATAGATATTCTATATAGATATTCTATAAGGACTCTTTTTTTGGTTAATTTCAGAAGTGTCTATTATTATCAGTTTTAAGGCTTTATTAAAAAATAATCCTGCCTCGTAAGTCATCCTTATTATTTTATGATAAGAGACATTATCTTTCATAATTTTATTCTACTAAGCAAGAGTGACTTGATGTTGTTCTCTTTAAAAAAAAATAAAACAATACCGTGTTGTGCAGACTCTGAAGATTGAATTTCACATAACAAAAAACAGATTTCACAACTTTTTCTTGTAATTTCACTTATTTTTGTTGAATTTCACAAACATTGGCATCCCTGGTAATAACATCTCAGGTGAGAAAAACTCAGTTTTTTTCTATCTTTTTATTTTTTTAGCTATTGTATAACATCTTTCCTTTTATTCCTTTTTATTGTTTCTATTTTTATATTTTTCTGTATGTCAGTCTGTAGATATGTATGTACATGCGTGTCAGTTATATTTTTTTATATCATTTTTCTTTAAAAGTAGGATAAAAATAAATTCTTTTTAATGTTTTCTTCTTTTTCTTCTTCATTCCATTGTCTATTTTTGTGTTTACAAAACGATTTGTTTTGTGAATTGGATTTGCGCGTTTAAACACTTTTTTTATTATTTTTTATCATTTGGTATTTTTTTTTTCTCTCATTACTTTTTTTTTTATTTATTTAATAGAAGAAAAACATTTGTTAGGTGTGGTCTTAATTTATTATAAATTGTGTATTCGATACAGATTCTGGTGAATATGAAACACAAAAACAATAGTCAATTTTTAATAAAAATTATTATTCAAATCATATGTCCTTTTTTTTTGCAAAACAATGGAGATGATGTATCTTTAAAATTTAATTTGTTTTTTGTTGTTGTTCCTGCTATACAATTTTTTGTTGTTATTGTTGTCGTATTAGCATTCATGTCCACAGATGACAGAGAAAAAAATATTTTTTTTTTCAAAATAACCTCCGTCTTCTTTGTACTTACAATTATTCTGTTATTGCAATTTTATTTCTCTTTTACCGGAAATATTAAAAAGTGTTAAAGCTGTAAAAATGCTTGTTAAAACTTTATATACATCCTGAATTTTTTATTAAGGAAAAATATTTTAAATCAAAGCAATTTTCCTTTTCATTTTGAAAGGGGAAAAAAAACACAAAAAATAAACTTGAAATTGGCTTTTTTGTAATGATTTGTATCTTATCTTGATAAAAGGATGTGAATAAAAGTTAAATGGAAAGAGAAAAAAAAAAAGATACTGACATACTTCAATTGATTACATGTAAGGTATTAGTTTGAAAAGGTTTGATTAGGCTTTTGAAGCAGTTGTGTTCCTTTAATAAAGTTAAGTATAAAACAGAAGTAATGGCAGATAAATTTTTCTTCCTTCTCGTCTCCACAGCTATCACAGCAGTCGTAGGTTAATTAATACACATACCTTCAATAATTGCTTTTCTTCTCAAGTAATTTAAAAATTAATTAATATACAAGGAGATAAAAAATGCCAAAAATTACATGTCTGTGAATGTCCTTATTTCTTATTTGTCATACATATAATTTTCACATTTTTCACTTTTCAAGCCAATTCTTCTATTTCAATTAAAGTGTTTCTGTTTTTTTTTTTACATGATAAATTTCATTCTTTAAAATATTTCAAAAACACACATTTGAATTTTGTCATTCTTTAATATAAAGTGTGTATGTACACACATATATACAATCACATTTAATTTGCATATTTTCTATCGTTTTGTTTTTTATTCCTTTGTTAATCCACGGAAAATGGTTTGTTCATTTTATGTACCCCATTTCAAAATGATGACAGTGATGATGATGATGATGATGATGCTATAGTCACATCAAAATGTTTATAAAGACAAGTCCACTATAAAATTTCATTTGTAATATCTATTTTACAAGTGTGTGTTATATATTCTCACTGTCATTGTACATATACATAATTCCCTAAGGATTTTTTAACTAAAACGAGGTGCAAATAATTCGTTATTTCAAAAAAAAAAAAGTTTATGTATACAGGGTGTGTATTTAGATATCAGGATAGAAAAATTTATTTTTACACAAGTGTAAAAAATGTGGTACATGAACGTTAGTAAATTTTTTGTTGAATACCCGGAAAAAATTTCCATACACTGAAAAAAATTCTGTAAATTCTTTTTACTTAGTTCTGATTAAATGTTGTATTTTAAGTATCACCTGCGAATATTTGTTTTTTTTTGTTTTTTTTTTTCATATTACACTACAGCCTCACTACAATCCTACAGTAAGGTCTTTCATAGAATTTAAATAAGGATTTTTCTGCATAATTTGATTTTTTTTTCTTTAATCCTTTCATTATTTTAAATAATGTATTTAAATTGTTTGAAAAATCTTTAGTGTTGTTTGCTGTATAAAATATTTTATAATAAATTATGAAAAAACTGTGATCCTTAAAAATGTTTCCTGGGAACGACATGAACTATTTTTCTAACTTTAGCTTGTTGTACATATTGTTGTAAAAATGTTTCCTAAAAAAATTTTTTATCCAAGAAGTACACGTAAAGTTTTTGGAACATTTTACAAATTATACAGTGTTTTTTAAAATTATTCAAACAACATAATGCCTATCAAACTAACTTTTGTGGTAGGAGTATATGAATGAATTTATTTTTCATTATTGAAGACATGATTTTCACAAAGTAGCTACAATTTATTTACATACATAATTTAATTTTAAAAACGATTTTGAGTTATCCTTTGTGGAATTGTAAACAAAAGTTTCAGACTGCTGTAGTGCCCTTTTAAAATTATAAAAAAAAAATATAAAGAAGGGCAATGTCCTTTAGTTATTACACGTTTTTTTTTTTTTTTTTTTTTAATTTTAATATGCTTGCTTTGACGAGATTTAATAAAATTCAATAATTTCCATCAATTTGTGAGTCAATTGAAAGAAGAAAAAAATCTCAAAAAAAAAAAAAAATAATAATAATAAATTTCAAATGCAAATTTAATTCGTTTATGAAAAAAAAAAACGTGTCCATACGATATTGAATGAAACAACAAATTTTGCATTTAAAATTTGTATTATTTTTTCTCTTAAGTTTTTTTTTCTTGAAAACTACAAAGAGGAAAAAAATAATTAAGAATAAGAAGGAAAAGAAGAAAACAAATATATTAAAATAAAACGGAAGTGTTATGATAATGATTTGGAATAATTTGTGTTATTATGTATGCCACACTTGAAAAAAAAAAAAGTAGGTATATATTTATGTCTATGTGTATCTATGGAAAAAAAAATTATGTATTCAATGTAACGACGATTAAAACAAACAGTTTAAAGTACTCTAAATTAGAGTTCAAGTAGGTTAAAATGCAGAAAATGAAAAGAATAAAAGGAGAAGAAGAAAGAAAAAAAAAAAAGATGATTTTTCATTTTTCTCGTTTCATTAAAAATGTGAATCCTAATGACGTAGATTTGAGTGTATACTCCCTACTACTCTACATTTATTTTTTATTTTAATTTTCTTAAAATTAAAGATTATATAGGTTCTCATTATTCAGTTAAAACTATTTTATAAGTGTGGAGGGGGGGTTAGATTAAAAAGAAGGATGTGACAAAAATTTAATATAATAATTTATATTTTTTCTCTCCATAATTTTTCTTGTTGGCTAAATTTCTTCTTTAGAAATTCTGTGTGTGTGTGTGTGTGTGTGTGTTTGTACCTTATAAAGGTTCACTTTAAAATTTCTGAAAATGGAAATTAATTTTTGAATTCATTAAAACTCTATGATTTGAATTTTCATATTTAAATTACTTTATATATGACAATTATATTGAAATCTATTGGGATGTATAAAGAAGTTTATAGCTTTTTCTGTGTGACTCTATTACCATTTATTTAATTAAAAGGACTTTCTTTTGAATATTGCTTCCTCTACAAAAACTTGAGTGGTTTAAGTTGTACTGTATAGTATAATAATAGTACAATATAAATTTCAAATCATTGTTATCAATAACCTTCGGCTATAAAATACTATCATACAGGATATCTTTGTTTTAATTTTCAATAATATTGAAATGAAATCTAATCAATTATTGTTTTCATAATCAATTTATGCTGCGTATTTTCTTATCGTTTCTTAAACTTCTCTTGGGCTAATAAAAATTTATTTATTTTTAGATGAAAATTCATATTTAATTTATGTAGGAATTTAATTAAAATTGTCATAATTTAATATGAAATAAATCTAGAACTACATTTAGCTAGTATGTCTTACACCCAGATGTCTTTTAATATTAAAAGTATTTCATTCAAGCACTATTGGATTTCAGAAGTATGTTCTTTCATTTTGGAAATTTTTTGGGTACCTTTTTCGTCCTTGAACCAAATTTCCAATGAAATTAAGATGCATTCTCGTACAATTACTTTATCATTTAGTATCGTTCTTAAAAAAATGTATTTTAAAAAATTGTCGACAGATTTTCGGAAGTATCTATTAGCAAAAGTGATAATTATAATTTTTCTAAGTACATATACTATATATTTGGTAACTACTTTTACAGATAACCGAAACCAAGTGACTAAAATACAAAATTTGCATCTTTTATTCCACCCACCACACGAAAAAAGTCAGTATTTGAAAAAAAAAAATGACAATATCGACTTTGACATCATCCTTATAGAAATAACATAGAAAATTTAGAGAAACCAAGAGGTATTTTTAAAAATTTCTGTTAACTAGAATTCATTTGAAAAGGACTTTTTCATATTTCATTTTATTTATCCACGTGTTAATATTTAAAAAATGAGTTAATTTTCACTATGTAATTTTAGAAAATATTTTTCATGAATTTAAAAAAAAAAACGAAATATATTTTTTTTTCTTTCGAAAATTCGAAAAAAACAATTTTTTTCTGTGTAAAGTTATTGGGCGATTCTCTGAAAAACTAAAAGTAGTATTTATTCAATAAATACTAATATTGGTGTATCTTATTAATATAATTTTGGTTTTTTTTTATCTATCGTAATTCCTTTGCTCATCAACAACCTTACGCATGCATCCGCATAAAAGAAGAACAATTCATATGTACGTACTAATTTTCTTCATCGTTACCTTCCACATTATTTTTCTCCTACATTATTTTTGTGTTGTAATATTAGGGTGTCGTGCGATTCTTCTTCATTACCACCTCATTTTTACACATATTTTAAAAACCAACTAAAATAATTAGAAAAATATGTTATAATTTTTAAGAATTACCCATTATATACAAAATATCAAAGTATCAATTACATTATGTACATTTTGAATTACCTTAAAATTTTTATAAAAAACCCACAGAAAAATTCCTTTTCGTTACCAGAGAATCACCCTATTACAAAATATCACCTGAAACATAAATTTTTCGTTCAATCTCTAATTTATTTTATTTATTTTCTATTTATAGTTTTTTTTTTTTAATATGAAACTTATATAAAACTTAAATATTTCTTTGAAAATTATTTAAGTCCTTAAAAAATATAAAATATGTGTAGGTGTATGTATAGGTGTAAATATTTTATAACACATATGTTTCTTATTTTTCTAATATAAGAAAAAGCTTATGCACTTTAAACTTTTTAAAAAAAAAAAAAAAAAAGATTATCTCATATATTTATAAAAAAAAAAATATATTGAAACATTAAATTTTATGTAAACAAAATTTTCTATATTTTTTCAAACGATTACAATTTAAAAAAAAAAAAAAATAAATTATGTATGTATGTTTGTATACTTTGAGAAACATATATGAACAACATATGTATGGTACATATGTACATTACACTGTATTTTTTATAGTATATATATACATATAGTATATAACACACTTGACTGGTGTGTTACATACATACATACATATGTGTAATACTTGTAGGTGTTTTCTTAATATGATACCTTTGAGATTTTATGTTGAGATTTTCTTTAGAAATAAAAAATGCAACTATTATATACGTACATACATATGAGTATAGTGTAATAAAAAATAAAGTATTTTAAACATAAAAAACACTTACATACATATTGCTTTTTTTGTTTTTCAAAGTAACGAAGAAATTAAAAATTTCTCTTTTTACATCATTTTTTTGATAATAATAAAAAAAAAAAATATGGATAGAAACCGTGTAAACGAAAATCTTTTTAAATATGAAAATTTTAAATATTTAATAAAATTTACGTAAATTAGTAAAAGGATATACTAAGACTATATACATACATACATACATACATACATATATGTAAGTATATAAATGTAAAGTTTGTAAATACAAATATGAAGATAATTCATAAACGTATGTTCAAAAAGCTATCGTTTTTTCTTTCAATCATAAATTAATGACACCTATGTTTTTTTTTTTCTAATTTAAATTTTTTGTTATTGTATTAAAAATAATTTGTTTAATATTATAAAGATTAAATAATTTATGATTTTTGTTTGGGTCTTTTTAAAAATTTTATTACAATGAGAAGAGAAAATTGAGAAATAACAAAGAAAATATTGATTAACTGAAGATAAGCTTAGCTATACAATCTATTGATTGGCTTGGAATGGCATTAAATATCTACAACGGATCCGAAAACGTTCAAGGACTAATACAAATACATGTAAATAAAAATTTTGAGAAGAGTAAAAGTCAAAATAAAGATAAAATTAAGAAGAATCCGTGAGTTGATTGGATGTAGGTGCGTGCGTGCGTATGTGCGTGCAACGTTTGTCGATATTCGTCGACATGCGTCGACATCTGTTGACATCCGTGACATGCGTTGATATCCGTTGACAATCCGTTGAAATTTCTGGAAGGGCAAACTAAGCGAGTTGACGTGAACTGTGCATTTATCAGATCATCCAAAGAAGAAGAAGAAGAAGAGTAAATCACTCAGACAGCAGAGTCAATTGTACTCAACGCACCTCACCTCTAGTAAAGTTTCATCGTTTTTCTGATAGAGGAGAGGACTCTATATTAGAATTGAAAAAAAAAAAAAACAGCTTAATTAATCTCATTCTACCCTAAGTACTTTGAATTTTGTAGGCGTATTATTTATATTTAAAAGTTTATTGTTTGATTTAAACACTTTATTAATAAAAAAAAAACACAAAACAAAATTTATTATATAGTAAACATTAATTTTAATTATAGTAACTTATAAAATATAAATTGTGTGTAAACATGTCGAGTAACATAATTACCGTTTCAATATTCAACATCAATTTTATTGTCCTTTTTTTTTTTTTCCATATAATGCATGTTTACACATGCTGTAAACAACAAGTATTTAAGTCTTTCTAGTAAAGTAATAATTTCTAAACAATACCTAATCAATATTATAGCACCATACCGGGCTCTATCACATATGTACATACATAAGTATATGTTTGTTATATTATATTGTAATATATGTATGTACAATGCATATGTATGTTTGTATAATCACAAAATGATGTCACTAATCAGCAATTTGTACGTATACGTAAAAGATTTTATGTTAATTAATATACCAATGTCCCATATGACCCATTTAAACGACGATTGCAAAAAACTTTAATAAATATAACACACATCCTTCAGTTCAGGATATTGGTTCACTTTTATGGACACATTTGTTTAAATGGCATATAAACAGAAATTCATACATATCATACATAGATAGTGTACAGAATTTAGATATTTCTAAAATTTGTTTTTTTCCTTCCAATATTATAGTGTTATAACAAGAACACACCAGGATTTGATGATATTCAATGTCATATCATAAGTTTTCTTTTACGGATATACATATGACGTAATTTTATAACAGATATATGGGTCAAAATAAAATGGTTACCATAAGAAAGGGTCTCTTTATATATATATTTAATGTTATAATATCACACTTATACACAAACAAAAAAAAACATAGATTATTTTTATGCAGCCATAGGCTATCGGTTGGCATATTAACTTTCAACATTGTCATTTTTTTAATGATGGGTTTTTACCCTGTGGGTGATATGGGTTGTCATTCGAAATTATTTTTGAAAATATCCTGTTTCTTTTTTTTTTTTTTTGCTTGAGAAATAAAAACATAAAAACCAATGATAGAACCATCTGACGACAGATTAATGCATACACATATATAACCTCTATATGATATGATGTATACAATCAACAATTTGTGTACCTTATATTTCTTCTTTATTAAAATAGGGAACCTTATAATATTGTAACAGGAACATTATGTATGTATGTATGTGTACACTAATACATAAATACTTGAAATTTGTGTGTAATCTTTTTATCTCAAATGTTTTAAGGGATTTCGTAGATACATATTATAATGTATTATTGTATCTACATGAACGTTTTCAACAAAACTTGATGAATTATAGACTTTTGACATTGATCCTATATTTATATTATTTGTTCTTGAAACACGTACGTTCTTTAATATAGAGTTGTTTTTTTTTTCTTTCTTCAAGTTAGTGTATGATAGAAAGAATCACTAACTTTTATGAGTATACTATATATAAATTAACCTCATAAAATTGAAGAATTGTCCAAATATTAAGGATGTAGTAATAAATAACACAATAATATCCTTCTGAAATTATGTAATAAATTGCTGAATAAGGTATGTATGTATGTATTAGTGTAGGGCAACAATATCTATTTCCAACTTAGTGATTATGTTAGTGTACTCTATAAGTATATTTTTTGCTAAAGGGCATAAAGGAGAAATCGATATGTGTGATTAGGTGGTTATTCATTATTATAGTCATGATGTGTTATTCCAAAATTTGTTAGGTGAAAGTAGTGAAAGGTTGTTATCACTCGAAAGAATCAAAAGATAATTTTTAGATTTTATTTCTGTGGTGTAGAAAAAAATCATTGGGGCCGTTAAAATACAGTTAAAAAATTGCAAAATATCTCAGAGAATTCTAAAAAAATCTTGTTAAACAGCGCGTTGCAAAAAATCTCTTAACAAAAATATGATAATTCCTGAGCTTTGGATTATTTTAAATATAGGAGTCCTAGAAATTTTTTCAAGAGAATAAATTTAAAAAGTCCAGAAAACACTACTACACGGTTTTTGTAAACTAATTTGTATGCGGTAGTCAATTTCTCAAAAAAACTTTAGTTTAAGTAGCTTTTTTCTCCTACATATTTTTTATATTATTTATATTGCCTATTTTTTTCCAATCTCAATACCTCTTATACATTCAATTAATTAAATTTTATTGTAAAGTTGAAAAATTATTTTAAAATTTAACTCAATAGATTCCACAGGATATATTGTTTTTTTTTAATGTTCTTTTTTCTTTTGAACAAACAATAGAAAAATAATAAAAGCTTTTGAGTAAAATATTCTTCATTGAAAAAAAAAACCTTCTTCGATATTCAATAATGAAAAAGTTGTATTTTGTACAATAAGGACTTTTTTTCCTCTTATTCTTTGCAAAAAAAAAAAAAAAATAAATAAACGTAAAAAAAAAACTAAACAATATTCAAAAACTTTTTTTTTTAAAGAAAAGTTTTAAGTGAACTAATTTTTCATTATTATTTCTTTTTTAATTTAATAAAAAAAAAAATTAAAAAATGCTCTTACCTATTTTGTTTTATCGTATGTTAATCATCTGAAAAGAATAAGAAAAAAATAAAGTTAAATTAAATTAATGTTAAAAGAACCGAAAATAATTTGAAAAGAAAAAAAAAAGCACAGCAAAATAACGGAAAAAATTGAAAATTAAGGTTATTATCCCAATTTGAAAAATAAAAAATCATGAAAATTTCTGTTTATAAAAAGGATCACGTTCAAAATTTTTAATCGATATTTCAGGATACATTAATTATGAATATCTATCACTTTATTGATTCGGATTCTTCTTCAAATATTCGAAAGAACTTTCTTGTACCTTAGATTCTATAATCTGGTTCTTCAAACAAAAGAGAAAATTTTAACTTTCGGGAAATTATACCCTTTTTAAGTATGATTTCTGCAAGTTAAGTTCTATGGATGTAATAACCCTTATACACCAATTTAGTTTATTTCATGCAACTAATACGGACTTTTTTTCGGTAGTTCAGAAATTCTTCAAAGGATTATCTAAAATCCAAAAGAGATCCTTATGATAGGACACGAGTTATAAGTTGCTGGAAAAATTATGCGGATTCGCTTATGTACAATTTTTTTTTTTTTAATTTTTTTCTTTCCAAAAAGGTAGAGGAAGAAACTTGGAATTTTTATAAGCTATCCTCTAAAAAGCTCACTGTAAAATGTATGTTTTACTGATGAAAATATTTTCTCTAAAAAACAATGACATTTTTAAAAAAAAAATTTCACGTTTCTGACCTTCCTCCGTTAATCCTCACCATTATCTAACCAACGTCGACATTAAGTGTATAGCACAATTTTGAAAGTATATTATGATTTGGTAATCCTTAAATAGTGGGGTTAAGTTTTCTACCTATTTGTTTCATGTATCACATACTCTTTCTCTTTAGCCTCTTGAATAAAACGCATTCATATTTCAAAAATAAGAAGGCGTGCAAAATTTCAATTTATAAAATATTCAGAAGATTTTCTAGCAATTCATATTCATTTTCATTGATTTTATCCAAAAACTGGGATAAAATAGCGGAAAATATTCAGTTTGGAAGTGTACCAAATATCACAGTTAGTTAGAGAGATAAAAAGATAAGGTGTTCCAAGATTGATTAAGGAATTAAATTTTAGTTGGATATTGGACTGCAAGTTGTGTATCTATGTACGACATATCAAAGGTGTTTTATTTGAAAACTTTCCATTCGTCTTCCTTAGCCATTTATCTCAACCACAGGTAGTGAGTTGCCTCTTCTAGACATAATAAACCATATGTTGCTGTTGGTCTTCCCATTCTACATTTTGATGTACAAAAATTAAATAAAGCAAAAGCAAGCTGTGTGTGTCGCTTCCTGACATTTTATTTTCATCCAATTTCCAGTTACCTTTATTCGAATCCTATACAAATGGTTAAAATTTTTTGTTTTCTATATGTAAAAGTCAGAAACACCCTATATGTATATATTTATATGCAGTTTAAAAAAAATAAAAAAAAAAAAACGAAAATATATTTTTAAACGGAAAAGACGGATAACAATTTTTTTTTTTCTGTTTTTCTTCTCCACTTGTCGTCATGTACATACTATTATAATTTTATCTTTTTATATAAGAAAAATAAATTTCATGATAATTTAAATCTTCAACGCTATAAAATAGAAACTTTTCATGGTAAATCATAGTAAAAATTTATATGGTTTTATATGTATACATAATATAGAAAAAGAAAAAAAAAAACAAATATGTTTATATTCATGTTTATCTAAAAAAATATTGTTTAAATGTATATATATATATATCAGTACACCTAAATATATATCCTTGGAATATATATTTAAAGACGACATTCTCTAAGATGAAATGTAATTTAGATTTAATGCAACGAAAAATGGATGCTTAATAAAGTTTCTTTTTACATCAACAAATCAAGGAGAATGATTCATTTTAGAAGTTGTAAAAAAAAAAAAAAATAATATGTAATTTCTCTTTTTTATTCTCCAATATAAATATATACATATATACATATATATTTGTTGTAAATGCAATTTTATATTAGATTCAATTGCAATGCTTGATATATAAGATAAATCTTTCTGTTAAAGAAATACATCTTGAAATATTTTTAAGAATTTTTTTTTTTTTATACATTTATTTTTTTATGATAAAAAAGATATGGAATTATTTTTAATTCCATTATATTTATTTTTTTTTTCCTATTTTTTTTTTTTTTTTAAAAGTCGAAAAGGTAGCTAATTTAATTTATGAGTTATAAGATAATAATACAGATGAAAGGTGTATGTGTGTTTTTTATTCTCTTTAAGTTTTCTTTTAAATTAGTTTAGCAATGCACTTTAGTTTAATGCACATATTCCGGTGCATTTTAAATGTGGATGATGATGACAGTTGTTCTGATCCCCCCTAACTCTGTACTTTTTTTCTTCTTCTTGTAAATCTTGCAAATATACATAAATTGCATTTTAAAGGACATTTTACGGTCAAATAATTAAAAATATTAACATGTTATCATTTACTTATTTTTTAAAGTTATAATGTAAATATGAAAGTGAAAGTGGTCCTTGAATAATGTTTTTTTCTTCCTTAATTTTTGTATTTTTCAATTTTAAAGATAAAAATTAGAATTATTTACGGTGAAGGTGTTTTTACATTTAGAAAAAGGACTTTAGGACAGTAATTTTCAGAAAATAATAGTTGCTTTTTTAAAATTCTTTATTTGTTTTGGAATTTTTGGGAAGCTGGAACTTGACACATAAATTCTTTTTCGATGGGACTTCAACTCACATATCGAGCCAGTGTCATCCCCATTTTCAAAAAAAAAAAAAACGAAAAAAACTTCGAACTTTAAAAAAAAAAAAAATTTCGAACTTTTTGAAAAAAAAATTTTTTATATTCTTGAAATTTCTGTTTATTCGAAAATTTACAGGAAAAATTTTTTAATCAAAATTTTTTGATTTTTTCTTCGAAATTTTCGAAAATTTTTTTTTTTTTTTTCAAAATTATTTCCAATTTTTTCGAAACCACCCACCTATACTACTAGATAACTAGGTCTTGACGTTGTGGTTTTGAAATCTTTCGAAACCCAATTAGCACTGAGAGTGCCGTTTTGATAAGATAACTATAGGTCTACTATCTCAATTTAAAAAGAAGTAGGTACTACATATGTTTCCGAAAATTTTGTTCTTGTGTATCCAACTTTCTCTTGGTTCAATTTTTTTTTTTTTTATTTTATCTCCATCAATTTCTTTGACAACTATCTCCAAAATCCACATATGCAGACAGCACTGCATATACATTCGTTATTTATTTAATTTAAATTTCCATTCCTAATATTTCAAATTAATTAATGTCAAAAAATGTGTGCTAAATAAGATGTTATTATTATTCAAATAAAATGATGCACTTTGACATTATATTTATTATTTGTTCATTTATTAAATTTAATACATTTTATTTCATTTGAAATTGAGTTTTTTTTATTTATTTTTTCTTCTTTTTTATGTAAAAAGAAAATCAAACACATAAAATAAAATGCATAATTAGAAAAGGAAATCATTAAGAATTTACTTTAGAAATTTCACAAAAGTGTTTATTTCATTAAAATGTATATAGGTACATACTAAAATGTATATTCAAAAAACGGATTATTTTAAATAGTATACAACAAGTAAAATTACTACTGAAATTCTTTACATACATACATACATATGTACATACACGAACATCATTCCTCATTATATAAGTAGTATGAATGTTTGCTTGTTTTCATAAGAACATATATTTTTAAGAGTTGTACATTTTCTGAAGTACGAGATACTTGTAAGATGTTAAAAAAAAAATATATAATTTTCAAGAAGTATGTGAGAGTACACAACAAACGTTTTTTTTTTTTTTTTTTTGAAAGTGAAATTTGGTGTCAACATTTTATATGCCGATTATAAAATAATTGCAAAGAGGTTAAAAAAAAATGTTTTTGAATTATGAGTACATTTCGAATGGAGCTTCTTTTTTTTTTCACGTCCTAACATTATGAGGGTGTTAAAAATGTATTAATGAACTTGTGTGAAAAGTAGAATATATATATATATTTTTTTTCATTTTGATAAAAAAAAAAGCATAAAAAACTTCCCCTTTATTTTAATTGTATGTCAAGCGAAAATAATGTAAATTAAATGTACCTATACATATTTCATTGCCATTCAAATAAAATTTATTGCAATCATTAACACAGAATTTAAGCAAGTGTTAGACAAGATGAATATTTCTTTAACATTTTTTTTTATTTAAAAAGAAAAAAAAAACGTAATTTAATTTTTTAAATGACGTTTAAAGTATAAATTATTATAACAGGTTTTTTTAATTTTGAGCATCTATAATATTCTAGGGTTTTTAAATCACAGATTCATATCCTTTTCTTTTACTCTTAACACATTCGAGTTCGACGTCTTAAAACAAAACTTTTTCTAACAGAGTGAGTGAGCAGAATAAGTGAAACAGAAAAATAACAGGTATTTCTTATCTTCATTTCCGAATTACTATCTTGAATCTTGATAGTAGTTTGATTTATTTAAATAAATTCTGGAAGAATTTTAGAATGAAAGAAAAATTAAGCAATAGGCTCATTTAATGGTGTTTAAAATGTGAAACATTCAATTTCAGAAGATAACGAGTGCTCCGTATACAATTCATCCACTGGCTACAATTTTTTTTTACAAAATCTATTCGAATCCTTGCTTGAAATACAAATTTTTACTACTGAATTAATAATAAAAAAAAAAAAAGAGGGATATATTAAGCATTTAAAATTTTTATTACATATTTTGTCAATTCAAATTTATTTATTTTTCAAAATACATCTTATTTTTGTTTTTATTTACTACATAGAAAAAAAAAAAGGTCATTTTTATGATTGCATAATTTGTTTCTTCAATAAAAAAAAAATGTTAAATAAAATAAAAATCTATTTGAATTTTATTTTTGTAATCTAAAATATGTTAAGCCATATAGTTTTACATTTTATGTGTGTGTGTGTTTATTGTTTATTTTTTTTTTTCCTTTGTTTCAATGAAATTGTTTAAATAACACAAAGTGTATATATGTATGTACATATGAAAAACCGTAGAAGAGAAAGTAATGATATTTTGGTATTTTTGTTTCAAATACTTTATATATAAACCTAAATCCATAAAGGCTATAAAATGGACTTATTTTCAGTCCATTTAGGAAATTTATCGTTTTTTAGCTTACGATTTTTTTTTTTGTTGCACTAAAAAATATAGTGATTTTAAATTTCATTTTTATTTTTATTTCTCTTTTTTTTTTTTTTTTATAATGGAGAGGTAAAGTTTTTTTTTTCTTCTATAAGTGTAAATAGGTAGAATTAATATGGTTTCTAGAAAAGTTTACAATAAATAACTGGACTAAAAAATGTATATTATTATTATTATTTCATTAAAAAAAAAAAAAGGACTTATAAGAATTTTTTAAATTACTTTTTAAATTATTTGTTTCAAATTAATTGATGAAAGTTTTGGTTTTTTGTTCTTCTCAATGTTTTTATTTTTGTTGTTGTTGTTGTACGTAAATTGGTTTAAATTAATGTCTTAAATTTCATAATAGACTAAATTATTGGATAGGTGCAAAAGAAATTTTCAAGTTGAAAAAAACAAAAAAAAAAAAAATTGAAAATGACATTTTTAAAAGAATGAAAAAAGCAAAGACTTAGCCATTAAAAAAAAAATTTTTAATTGTTGTACCTTATTAAGAAAGAAAGTCGAAAAAGCTTAAAAAGAATAAAAAATTTGTGAAATATTTTATATACAAAATAAAAGGTGAAGGATGATTTCACATTAACACCTCTGTATAAGTACCTTTTTGTTAATTAAGTGTGATTTGGTTATAATTTTAAGGTTTTTCTGTAAAAAAATAACAATAAAAATACACGTATAAATATTTTAAGATTTATTTGATTTTCAGGTGGTTGAAAGCAACCTAATGATCTTTGTTTTTTCGTCCTCGTAATAAATAATTTTTAACTTCTTTTGATGGGCTTTTTGTAATCACGTGAAACCATCTGGTTAAAAAGTTTTTTTTTTTCAAGATCATGGTACATCAACAATTTCGAACATTAAAAAAAAAAAATTCAGACAGGATTACAGGACGAAAATCATGATAAAGTTATATGTTTTAAATTACTTCTTTTCAAGAAATATTGTGTGAAAATTTTAACATCCTTTTTCTATCCAGATTCATCTTTTTCTACATAAATTACTATTTCTCAGAAAAAAACTACTTTTTGAATTTTCATCCCAAATTAAGACGAAAAATTTAAAATTTTAAAATTTCAGGTGTAAAATATTACAAAATAACACCTATCATACGTTCACCTATGGTAATTATTTACATTCGAATAAAAAAAAAAAGGGAAAAAATATTATATGAAAATTGGTACATAGGAACTTATTAATAAGAGATAAACAAGAGAGTAAAAAATAATTCAAAAAAGGGGAAAACAAAATAATATTTCTCTGGAAAAACAGACAGGGAGTGACAGAGAGAGAGAGAGAGAGAGAAATTCATGTATGTATTTTATTTCCTGAACTTTCATAATTTTTTAAAATGACATTGCCGTTATAATATTTTTTGCATTCAGAAATCCATGCTGTGAAGCACAAAAAATAAAAACAAAAATTATTTCTAACTTCTCTCACGAATTTTTTTTTTTTTTTTTTTTTTTTTGTAAAAACATTGAAGAGTACCATATTGTCAGAGATTCTAAAATTTAATATTTTCTCGTTTACACATTTTTACACAAAATAAAAAAAAATCTTATGTAATAGAATTTGTAAATGTGTGTGAAAAATTCGAAAAGCTTTTCGAAATTATTTTGTATAAGAGAAAATTTTTAGAATACGAAATGAATAAAGAAAAATTCAAATAAAAAAAAAAAAAAAACTACCTAACTAAAATTAACATGCTTTGATTTTTTTCTTGTAGTTCTTGTATTTTTTTGTTTTATTATTGAAGACACCAGACAATTTAATCAAATGAAATCATTAAAGATACAAAATGTATATACATATATGAACATAGTAGAAAATTTCATAGAAATCGTAAAATATTGTAATTTTTTTTATTTTTTTTTTTACTTGAATATATTTTGTTAAAATAAATTTTGGATTAAATCCAATATTGTAATTCATTATCTTCAATAAATATTGAACATTAAATTGAACTTAACAACAACATTATACAAATGAGATTTATATCTTATTTTCTAAAATATATATAATTTATATAAAAAGTTTTTTCACATGCATTTCATTATTTTTATAAAATTTACGTAAAATTCATAAAATGTTCAACAGGCAAGAAAAACAAAAAAATATATAATATTAATTTTTGTTTATAATATGTGAAACTTTTTTTTTCTTCTTTCATATTTTATGAACTTTATAATTATTTATGTATATGTGTGCCGGATTTAATGGAATATAAAATGCATTATAATAGAAATTTTAATATAATGAGGTGATAATGAGTTTGACGGTTAGATATTCATGTAAAGTTTTTATACGTGCATGAATTATATACATCATTTTTATAAGTTAAAGATGTAATTTGGAAGTGTTTTTTTTTGTGGCTTTTTTTTTATTTTTTTTGAAAATACGAATAAATATTTAAAATTTTAAAAGGTTTTTTCTTTTCAGAATGAGGATTAGTTATTTTGTATTTACTCGAATTAATTAAGGAAAGAAAATACAAAAGCTGTACATATGTATGTATATGTATGTATGAATAAAGTAGAAGTAAAGTTTACATATTAAGTGAATTTTAGAGCTCTATGAAAAAATGATTCATATGAAAAAAAATAATAATAACTTAACACATTGCTGACAGATCACGAAATTTCCCAGATTTTTTTTTTTTTTTTTTTTTTGGCCCTATAACCGAGACCTCTCTGGCCTTTTGTCCTGATGGACGATTATGAGAATGCTCAAATTGTTTGCTTTAACTCCTTGTCAGTGATAAGAAGAATTCTTGGTTCATTTTTCGAAAAAAATTTATGTGTTAACATTTCTTCTGAGGTGAAGCTAGCAATGAAAATTATTGATTCGAAATGTGTTAAATGTGATAATTCGGATAGGGTCTATACCAAAAGTGTTAGCGAATTTATTTCAAATCTGACACCATCCTTCAGGCATACACTGACATATGGTCAATATTTTATCAACAGATAAATTTTAAATTTCTTTTTTTCCTTCTTGATTTTCCACGCCAATTTTCCTATATTAATTTGACAGCGCAGTAAACGCATATCCTCACGTCGTGGCTAATAATAAAAAAAAAACCATACTTAGTCAATGATCCTTGAGAAAAATTTTTATTTTTACTTTTTTTTTAAAAAAGTTTTACAAGGAAGCATCAGAAGGTTACTTCCATTTCTTAAATGTCACATTTTAGGTTTGTCTGGCGACATTTCCAAAAAAAAAAAAAAAAAATGCAAATCATCTGCATTATGTTTGACGAATGTCACGGATACTTTTTTGTGAATTGTTGCGATCTGTCACAAGTTTCTGATGTTTTTGAAGTTTTTTTTTTTTTCTTGGTAAGTTAAATTTAAAAAAAAAATTTGTATTTACATACATATATAATGTGTACTTTCTATATTTTGTATTTAAATTGTACATGTCATTTTTCATCATTCATGTGAGATAAATCATTATGTATTCGAACCACATATAGGAATAAAGTTACAAACTATATAGTTTACTTATTTCAAATAAAAGAAGAAAAAAAAACAAACAATCTATTAAATAATAATATCAATAGAATCCTTAAATTATTCAATAGAATTTTTATTTTCTTGTACTTGTTTTTTATTTCTTATATTTTTGTGTTTTTTTTTATATTTCTTGTTTTTTGTTTTTAAAAATCCTTAAATAAAGCTATAAACACGTTTTTTTCGTATTATTTTTTTATTTGTTGTTCTTTTTGTTTTTTTGAATGTTTTTTTTTTTTTTTGTTTTATTTTTGTGTTACTTTAAATTGTTTCACATCAAAATTCATGTTATAAATTGAAAAATAAATATCATAAAGTTTCTTTTTATTTCTTTATTTCTTTTCCATTTTTTTTTATTATCGATGTTCTTGTTGTTGTTTTTATTTATTTATTATTTTTTCTTCATTTATTTAATGTTTAAATAATAAAAATTTACTTTTTACCACACATCATAACGAAGATATGTATGTATATTTTTTGTGAATATTTTTTATTTTTTTACTTGAGTGTTTAATTTTTTGTTGTTTTTTCTTTTTTTTCGAAAAAGAAAAACTTTTTCATTTCCGTTATCATAAACTTTCTTGCTGTTATATATACATATTTTATTTTTCAGGACAATTCAACATTTTATATGTAGTATAAGATATTTTATACATTTTTATATATCATATATACATTTTCATAAATACAGGATAATAAATACAAAACGTATATATATGTAGATACTATCTATAACTACATTTAAAATGTTATATTTAATCCTTCATAAAACGATTTCTTAGAGATGAAAATTCTTTTTGTTTTTGGTTTTTTCTTTTTTTTTTTCTTCTTCTTATTTTTTTTAGGTTTGTGTTCGTTCACGTATAAGTAAAATCTTCTATGAGATTTTATTATATACATATATGAATATTTTGTATTTACATATGTATGTACATAACATAGCATATACATATATACATATACAATTATATGTGTGTTTCCCTTTGTCTTGTTTACTTATTATTATTATGTATTTCTTTTTTTTTGTCTGTTTCTTTTTTTCTTTCACATTCGGATATGTATAACGAACATACAATTATGAGATACATAATGTATCATATAAAATTTATATAAAAAAAAATAAAAAAAAATTATATTACACATATTATATGAGTTAAAGTAAAAACAAAAATAAAACAAAAATAAAACAACAATAACAACGAAAGAATAAAAAATACAACATAGCTATATAAAAATATAACAAGGAAAATAAAAAAAAAAAAAAGAAAGGATAATGTATACTAAAATATTCTTTATTATTTTTTTCTTTTACCTATATGATATGAGAGCAAGGTATATACATATATATGTATACATATGTAAGTATGATATATAAAATGTGCTTAAACTTAAAAAGTTTTTTTTTTTTTATAAGGAACTGACCTGCATAAAATATATCCGGAGAGTTTTCAAAGAATAAAAATAAAAAAGTATATGTAATATGAAAAATATAGGTATAACACAACAACAACAAAAATAGCGAATGCAAGCAAAAATCTCATCAGAGTACTATCACTATAGTAACTTTTTATAATTGACTAAAAAAAATTATTATTCTTTCTTATTTTGTTTTTTTCTCATATGTGCTCGTATGTTATGTTTTTTTTTTTTTTTTTTTTTACTAAGGTACATAATATGTACGTGTATTGTATATTCAATTTTTAAGAAACATTATAATTGTGAGATTTTTTTATTTTTTTGTTATAGGTATATTTAATGTGTGCATTAAAGATACTTTTATGAAAACATATATATTAAAATTTGAGTATCTTTTATATACAGAGAGTATGTATATATATTATAAACTATATGTATGTGTTGGGACACCAATACAAATTAATATTAGAGAAAAAACGCGTTTTCCGTACAATGTGTAGTATTTGGAAAAACTTTTACGTGTGTGTGTGTGTGTGTGTGAGTATAAAAATAGAATATATTTTTATTAATTATAAGGATGAAGCTTATCATGAATTTTCTCAGATGAAATTTTCGAGATGAATAATCTAAAATAAAAAAGCTTTTTTCTTTCAGAAAACTTACAAAATGTATCATAGATGTTACGGTATTATATGATATACAGAGATTTCAATGGAAAACATCCTTTTTTCAGTTGTGCAAGGACTATTATACAGTTTGGTTGTGATGTTTATATAATTTTAATTATTATGTGATGATTATGATGTATTTTAAATTTTTTAAAGATTTTAAAATGAATTTATCGTGTAACGAAAATTATCTTAATTTATCATTTAAATTGATTTTGAATTGAATTTTTATTTTTGGTGGTTTTTTTTTTGTTTTTAGTATTGAAAATTTCAAATAGAAATTGTATCTATTGAGGTTTTTTTTTGTTTATTGCTAAAACATAATGTTTGTTAATTCGTGAAATTTTCAGTTGAATTTTTCAATAAGTAATTCAATTTAATGATGTAATTTTATTATTTTAGCTTTTTGTGGTTTTTACATTATAATAAAAAAAAAGGATAATTTAAAATAAAAATAATGAGTGATTAAAATGAAAGAATTTTACATTAATCAAATTTGTTTTTCGTTTGTGATTATTTGAAAAAAAAAAAATTTTTTTTTTTGTTATAAAAAGAAAACCGTAAGAAAAACTTTGAGAAAAAAAATAACAATAAAAATTGATTAATTGTTACTTTGTATCTTAACTTTTTTTTTGTGTATCTAATTTAACTTTTGATAATGTATCATTTTTTGTTTAAATAAACAAAATAATAATAATGGGTTTATTATATAAAACCTACGTGAAAGGATAATTTTATTTGGATACATAAATTTACATTTTTTTTTTTTTCATTTAAAAAAAAATAAAAAAAAGATACATGTCGTAAGTAAAAATTGTTAAAAAATGAAAGAAGTTTGTAAACCATGATAAAATAAAAATATGTAATAATACGAAAATTTTGTTTTTTTGGTTTTTTTTGTTTTTAATTGCAAATTTAACTTTGTAATTTTTAAGACAAAAAATAAATAAAACAAATACTTGTACATTTAATTGAAATTTGATTACAAGATGATTTTTTTTTTTTAAATCCAAAAAACAAAAAAACCAAACATAAAAAAAAATAAATTAACAATTTATGAGATAAAATATAAATAAAAATAATTAAATGTATATATATGTATGTCATAAAAAAATGTGACAAGTTCAAAATTAAATTTATAAACTTTAATCTGATGTTTTATTAAACATTTGCAAATTAAGCAACTATATATAGATTTAATACTTGATGATGAGATGGTTGATATGTTGTCATAAAAAAAAAGAAATAAAAATTACACGTATATATCCTGTACGATAAAAAGTGTGTATGTGGTTTATTTTTTTTTTTATTATTTTGAATTTTATATATACATATATATATTTTTTTCATTTTGTGAAAAGAGTAATTGTAAATAAATTAAATGTCAACAGAAAATTAATAATTTATACATGATGACGAGGTTACGCATACATTTATGGTGAAATAACGGGGTATGTTTGAATAATTATATATATATTAAGTACTATAATATCACACATCTTACATACATACACATACACACACATTAATTACAAAATACATTATGTATATTACATAACATCATAAGAAAATTAAATATCTTTCATTTATTCAGAAAAAAAAAAAATAAAAAAATAAAAAATGAAAAGTATTTAATTTTTAATGAACTGTTACCTTTTAATTTGCAAAATAAAATATAAATAAATGAGACAAGATATTAATTCTTTGTATATCTTAAAAATTGTTTATGGATTAAAAAAAAAAAACTTTTTGATCTTCAATTAAGAAAATTCAAAAGTTATATAGGTATTTTTTTTTTGAATATAAAAAATAAATTTTCATTTCAAATATTTTGTTTTTGTGTTTTTGTTTTATGTTTTCTTTTGATAAAACTCCAAATTTAATTATATTTGATCGTTATTGACATTTAACAGAAGAAAAAAAAAATTTATATTAAATTTTTTGTTTGTATCTACTTATGTTGTACTTATGTATAAGTATATAACGAAAATTGATGACATAAAGTATTGGCAGATTTGAAAAAAAAATTTTTTTTCTCTTGTTTTGTTTTTTTGTATGAAGTAGGAATTTTTAATGACGTAATATTTTGTTTGTGTGATAGTAAAATTAAGTGATATCGTTTCTAAAGATATTTGTTTTTTTTTTTAAGGTTTGAAATTTAATTTTAAATGTGTCAATAATTTATGTCAATAGAAGTCTTATCCAAAACTAATCAAATTTGATTTGATAAAAAAAAAAAAAAAAAAAATGAAAAAGGTTTTATCGAAGTCTAAAGAAAACAAAATTGTGGGTGCCTACCTCAAGAAAAACATAAATAAGAATGAAAAAAAAATTTTTATAAAAATGTTTTTCCTTCCGTAATTCGAATTCAATTTGAATATTTTAAATGTAATGAATTTTGTAAATAAAATTAATCAACAAAAAAAATCTGAAAATTAGTAGAAAATTATGGGGCTATTTTCAAAGGTCATGTAATTTTACCCTCGGCTGAATTAATAATTTTTTTTTTTCATAAATTTTGAATATGTACTTCAGTTTTACATAGCACCCTAAAACCAGTGTTGGCATATTTAAAATATTTTGTGTGGCATTGAAACTCAAAAAGCGTGCATACTCCAATCACATGTAGAATTTTCCTGGAAAATTCCAAAGAAAGTAACTCAGTACATAATTTTCATCGAGTTGACGGGCTCTCAACTGATCGAACTATGTTTTTCGATAGAATTACAGTCCAAACTTCTGAAATTTTCCCGCGTTTTTAATTCATAATTTTCATTTTTCTTATTACTGCCATTTTTTTTTTGTTCTCATGCTCTCAGAGGTACTTTCTTAAGATGTGTTAGTCTTACTTCCAAATCCCTTTACGAAAGATAATTTTTCTCCGTCTTATTAGCCCTAAGCCTGTTCTTTAACAAAGTTTATAACCCGATTTTCCATGAAGTTCTTCAGGCTACCAACAAAACTCACTACTTGAACCTCTAGACATCCTGCTGACATGAGACTATACAAAATTTAGTTAATGAGACTGGAAAGAAGAGATTATATGAAACTTTTGATCCTTTGAATCCCAATTTGGTCGGAAGGATTAAACCATCCCCTACAAAATTTTCCTTTTTCATTAAAAAAAAATATATCTACAGAAAATGTACTTTTAGTATTTAATTAATTAAGGTTACAAATCTACTTTTCTAAAAACATACGAGTACATTTAATATGCATATATTGTATTTTAAATGAGACAAATATTATCCTAAATAAATAGTCCTTTTTATGTTTAATGAAAAATCATGTACATAATATTTTCTACTCAAATAATATTAACAAATATAAATAAAATCTACACAGTACCTACATAACAGAAATTTTATTTATTTAAAATTATACAAAAAATAAAAAAAGGTAAGTAGATACTATAGGTACATGTGTTCTAGTTAACATAAAATACATATACTCCACTTTTGAAAAACGTTATTTTCTATTCAAAAAATACAAAATACAAAATTCTAAATCTTAAATATATGTATTCATATCAAAAATTCTTTATTTATTTTTATTTTTTGTGAATGTGAGGGTTCTTAAGTAATTTCTTGAATATTTCTTGAAGAAAAATAAAAAAAAAAATTTTGTTTTTTTTTTTTTTACTACACAAATGATGAGGATGATGATGATGATGTGTATATGAAGAGAAGATGAAGAATTATAATGTGAATTCTAGACGAATGAATAATAATATCTGTATATAAATCATATTTTACTATATAACTATATAATACATACATATATAAAGTATGTTAATACATCATGAAAGTAAACAACAAAAGAATCTAATGGCTAACTTTTTTTTTTTTTTTTACTTCTTTCTTCTTCTTCTTAAACTGAATCTTGTGTATAATCTAGTATTTTTGTTCTAAGAAAAACAGAAAAGTAAATATAAAAATAAATAAAAATATATGAAAGAAAAGTTAAAAAGAATAAAAAAAAAAAAAAAAAAAAAAAAAGAGAAAAAGTAAAAGTATATTTTCTTATAAGATTTCTTCCTTTTTTCCTACTGTTTTTTTTTTTTTTTTTTTTTTTAATATTTATTATTTAAACATAATTTGAGGTAAGTTGAACAAGGCCATCATACAAAAATTTTATGTATGTCAAAAAATAAGAAATAGTAATTTTTTTTATTGAAATCTTACAAAAACAAAATTTATCAAAAAAACACAGAATCAAAAAAAAAAAAAATTATCTAAACCAAAAAAAAAAAAAAAAAAAAAAAAACATGAAAAATCTATAATTTTCTTAAGATACATAAAAATATCTACATCATATTCAAAAGGAAACTTATTTTTTCTGTACATATGTACATACATATTTATATTTGTTCTTTTGTGTGACTGAATCGTATTTATAAAATAATTAAAGCCCGATAAATGTGATGGGTTAAATTGAAAACAATTTCTTTCATTAGATGATAATTAATTTCAATTAATCATGATTTGTGTATACATGTGTGTGTGTGAATAGGTTTAAATGAAAATTGTCCTTTTTATTTTTTCTTCAATATATAATAATACACACAATTAATCTATAGAGATATTATATGTATAAAATTCAAGATAATATTTAATGTATTTGTAAACATTGTGTATGTACATATGTGAAAATTATTAAGTTTTCTATTGTATTTATATAAATGGACATGAAGGCGTGTTTAAATTTAGTGGTTAACATATTTTACTAGTCAACAGAAATATCAAGATAAATTTAATATGTGACCAAAAGGCATTATAATATATACATATGTACATATAATATTTGTGCAATATTTATAGATATTGTACATTTTATTATATCTAGATACATTTTTAGATATACATACATTAAATTATTATGAATGCATTATATAAAATGATAATAATATTCCAAATTGTTTTTTTTTTTTTCTCATGTTATTTTACATTCATATGTATCTATAAATGTACGTGTGATTTGATTCATATGTGGCTAAATATCAGGTATATTAGATATTTAGTATTTATCTATTAAGAATTAATTTTATAAAATATGCTATACATAAAATTGATTCCCAAGTAAATGATAATTTAACTCTTATAATATGTTATTGTTAAATATTATTTGCTTACATAAACATTATACATATATTATGTGAAATGTCTTTTAGATAAATTATAATAAAATATGACCATAAATGTACATACAATACATGTATAAATATATGTATTATGTATAGAGATACATAAACATAATTATAATATAAAGATTAGAAATTGAAGTAAATTATGAGTATATTTAATTGTTATTCAAAAATTAAATCTGTCGACATAAGGGAAATATTTATTGATAATTTTGCTTTGAGTAAAACTTGTGGCATATTTAAGATTATTTTGTTTTTTTTTTTTTTTTTTTTATTAATATTTCTTGCTTTGTTTTCGTTTTTGTTTTAATTAGAATGCAACACTTCAAAGAAGATATTATATAATTATTTACTTGAAATATGTTAAAAGATATTTGAGAAAATAAATTACACTATAATATCTATTTAATTAGAAAATCAGAGATCAAAGTAAAATAATTATAATAATTTTAAATCGTAAATAATATTAGAAAATAATTTTTTTTTCATTGTGCGTCTAATATTCTTCTAGAAGAAAGTTAAAAAATTCATACTTAAAATTCAATTCTTTTGGAAGAAAATATGTACAAATAGGCGTATAAAATTTACGTTTGAAGAAATATCAAACCTTTCCATTATTTTCGACATTAATATTTAAATACTAGATGCTTCCGTGATTGTTTATATGTTCTTTGAAAAGCTAAATTTTTTACTTAACATATTTGAGATTTTTCATTGAATCATCTATTTCAGATTTTTTTCAACTTGTCTATTATTATAAGCGTTTTTTGTTTTTGTACTTTAAATGCCAATTTTGAAAATCATTAAAATTAACACTATTTTTTCTCTAATCAATTTTCCTCCAAAATCTTCAAGAACAAAATTTACAAATGTTAATTAAGATTAAAATGTAACAATTATTTTTACAAAAAATTAAAACATGTAACCAAAGTAATTAAAAATAATCCATAAATTTATATATACATATGTACATACATATATAGTATATTTTTATACCAACAAAGATTTTTTTTAATTGGAAAAAAAAAGAAAATTAATTAAAATTTAAAGTTATGCAATAAATTATTAAATGAGTTCAATAACAGAAAATGCGAATTTTTTTTTTTTTTTTGCCCTTTTGAAATACTGAATAAAGTTTTTCTGATAAAAAAAAAAAAAATTAATTCAGAGAAAAAACAAAAAGAAGAAGAAGCAAAAAATATTAAAAAAAAAAAAAAAAACAGAATAATAAAACAGAAAATTCATATCAAAGTTTAAAATTTTTCAAATTCCACAGATTTAACATACTTACATGCAATAGTTTATTGGTTTTTATTATTTACTTTTTTTTTTTTATATAAGAATTTTCTAATATTGAAAGGTCATATACATACATACATACATATGTACATTAGAAGTATATGAGAGCAAAGCGTGACACATTTCAAAACTTATATAATATTAAATTTTACTTAAAATTTCTCAATATGTACAAGAAATACTTTGGGAATTTATTTATGTCAATTTTTTCAAAATAATACAAAAAAAAAAAACAAGAAAAAATTGTATATATTGGATTATTCATTTTCAAAGGAATTATTCAATTTTTTTATTTTTTATTTATTTTATTTTTTTTTTTTTTGAAATGTAAAAGAATAAATATTCATGGAAAACGTACATATATAGTATTTCGTATCTTTCTACATTTTGTGCTAATAATTAAATTTGAAACCATACTGAAATCAAAGATACAATAGAAATAGATAAATTTATTCAAATAGAATAATTTTTAGGAAGAAATTTTTTTTAATTTATACAAAAAAGTTTGAAAAGTTTATTTATGTATACAGTAATGATAAAAATTATTTGAACACATTGAATTTTATTCGAAAGTTTTTGGTGAAGAATCTTTTCAGAAATTTAAAATTGGTATTTAATCGTGAATATGGAATTTTAATGTGTTCATTGTTTTTAGTATTACGGTATTGCTGTGGTGTTGCCTCTCTAATAATGTTCAATAAGTATTTTGATTCGGTGAAAATCGCCACTGATTTTGTGTGGTTAGTTGACCATATGGCCTATCGTTCTTAGTCGCAATTATATACGTATAAAGTTTAAAGCATTTCATTTTCAATGATCTTTATAATTTTTTTTTTAAAAAAAAAATATATTTTTTAGTTTATCGTTCGAACGTTCAAAATCAGTAGTTATAATATTTAACTTTTTGATATGGATTGTTTCTGATAGATCTATCATAATTTCATAAAAGTTTTAAGAAAAGTTAATTACATTTTGTATAGTATAAAATTTTCATCAAATCAATTTAATCTGAAAAATAAAGAAAAGAAAATGATACAAATTTATAAAAAATGAGACAAAAAAAAAAAAATGAAGAAATTGTAAAAGTTATAGAAGTTTGAAGAAAACAAAAAAAAATCAATTAATTAAACGAACTTTTAATAGAGGCGATAATAATTACAAGACTATAGCATTCAATTATTTTACAAAATTTTATAATTGTTTCAAAAAAAAAAAATACAAAAAAAAACGTTACAATTTTTCGTGATATTTTTCTAATTAAATCAGTTGTACTTCCAGATGTTGCAATTTTTACTTCAAATGGCAAAATTATGAAGAAAAAACAAAAAAACCACCAACAAAATAATTTTTCCTCGATTAAAAATAATTACGCAGTAATAATGCTCAACAATTGAATGTACATAGGTACATACATATGTATATAAAATCAATATC
This sequence comes from Bombylius discolor, assembly GCA_939192795.1. Taxonomy (NCBI): domain Eukaryota; kingdom Metazoa; phylum Arthropoda; class Insecta; order Diptera; family Bombyliidae; genus Bombylius; species Bombylius discolor. The sequence continues at coordinate 36,199,675 of OW584241.1, read as the reverse complement.
TGTGTCGTTTTATTTTATTTTATTTTTCTGTATTGTGAAGAAAATAGTACAAAAAACGTTAATAATTTCCTTTTGTTTTTGTTTTTTTTTGGAATAAATTTCATTATAATAAAACAATTATAATCTTTTTTTTTTTCTTTGAAAAAAAATTATCATTTAAAAGTTTAAAAAAAGGAAAAAAGAATCTTTTAATTCCACAAGATGTATCTTTAACCACGTATCATAAAAATTTGTCATAGTATTTTTTAAGTACGGTATATATTTGTTAAATAATAATACTATACACATGACAACCAACATAAAATAAATTTTGAAAAGAAATAATCTTGAAAAATTAAATGAAAATTAGATTTTTGTTTATTTTATAACACAAGATATATACATATGATATAATATGTATCTATAATACATAATATAAATATATGATGGAGTATTTATATTGTATCTTCAAATATTCGTGTGTTTTTCAGTAAAATATGCTTCAAAGTACTTACATACGTATTTTTTTAATTTAGATTTTTGTTTTATTTTTTGAATATCTGTAGCTTAATTAAAATAATAACATTTTCAAAATACATACACACATAATTTTATATCATACATATATACATAATTTGAAAACGAATAAATTATTCAAGTATTTTTATAGATTAACGAAAAGTACATTTTTCATTTTCAAATTAATATTTAACACTTTAGATAAAACATAAAAGGGTGCCTAAAAAAATAGATGTTGTTATTGTTTTTTATTTAAAAAAAAAAAAAACGAAAACTTCTTTTTCCAACTACTTTTCTTTCAAAATGTTTTAGAAGAAATTGTAGACCTGGATTACAAACTTGAAAGTGATAAAAGTGATATATAAATATTTACAAAAAAACTTTTTTCCAAACACGTGCATTCCAATAAATTTCTAAACAATTTTAAACGTTTTAACGACGTGATTTATAATTAAAGATTAGGACGCTTCTTTTTTCTCTTCACTACATCTCATTGTAAGCTTTGGCTTCCTTCACAATTCCTTTCCAGTTAGCTCTATTTTTAGTCTTCTCTTTCCAATTCGTTATTCCGATTTTCTACAGGTATTATATTTTTTGCACCAAATATTTTTCTGATGATTTCTCTTTCAAGATTAGAACGCTTAGAACAGTTTAATATCAAGTCTTACGTTTTGATTTGTCACTAGAATTCGTCAATCACGAGGAAAACTGTTACATTTTTTTGAAATTTTCCTAGAAATAACTCAGTTTTGGAAAATTGGAAAAAAAGGTTTTCATCGAATTTATAGATCTTTCCTGTTGAAGAAAAGTATAAATTTGAGAGCTTGAATTCAAGATGGTATAGCATCACTTATTGTATTATAAAATTTTGGTACGATTCATTGTGAAAAAATTTTTTGAAAATTTCTTAAATTCCAAGACTTAATTTAAGTTTTAAAAAGTTACTGACTAATTTTAATAAAAATAAGAAAAATTCTATCTTTTGCAACCTCTACCAGTCCGGTACCGATTTTATGCAATTTTTCATTGTCAAAATTTATTCAGGATTTCCGTATTGGAAGTCTCATATATGAATCACCTCTTGTATTATGAATAAACTTTTTTATTTTTTCTGTTTCATTGTTAACATTTAAGTGAACATAATAATTCATGAGTATAAAAGGTATGCATTTTTCTTTATTGTTATTGTTTGCTCATTTTTTTTTTTTAAAAAAAAAAAATTATTTTTACTTTATTTTTCATTGTTGTTTCTTTTGAAAATTATTGAAAGTTTTTTTTTATTATTATTATATATTATTAAATGTTAAAGAAATTATTAATTATAAATACTTTAGATAACACAAAAAGTTAAATATAATTAATTAACATTAAAATAAAGTAAACTAAGTTTATTTTAATTTTTTCTTCTTGTTTCTTTTGAAACTCCAGTTGAGGAAAAAAGTACATTTTCTAGAACTATAATGGTTTTAAAATTACATACATACATAGAAACTTTTAAACTCTTCATTGAATTTTATATACCATAGGTAACTTCTTTTTTTTCCTTTTGTCTTCTTTTATTTCATTTTTATTTATTTTTTTTTTAAATTTTATTATTCTTGTGTTTAAAAGATATTAAAAGTTAAAAACTGTAATCGTATTTAAATTTGAAAGCAAAAAAAAAAAAAATGAAAAAAAAATTATTTATTGATTGACGCATGATGAATATCAATTAAAAATTTGTACATTCTCGAAAATTTAATACTTTCTTGTCCTTAATTAATAATCTTTTCAGTATATACGAGTAGCAATTATATGTATATGTAAATATACACTTTTTCATTTAATTATTCTCTGTCATTTCTCATTAATCATCATTTATATTTGCGATGTTAAATATATTTACGTACATACATACTCGTATACACTCAAACAATTTGACAATTCAAATATATTTTGATTGCTTTCAAAGCTGAAAAAGCTCATTACAATTTAGTTTGAAAATTTTTACGTCTCCTATAGCTTTATATATCCTTCCGGTATATAAAATTAAACGTTGTGTTCAAACCCAAAGATTGTTGTGGGTTGTGGTATTTTGGACAAGTTTTTAATGAAGATGTTTCAAATGGTTTCAAAATGGAAAGGTATTGCAAAAAAAAAAAAAAAGCAAAAAGGAAATACATAATAGCACTTTAATTTTGTAAATGTAAAAAAAAAAATTGACGTATTTAAATGATGATGTTTGCTTTTTATTTATTATTTTCAGAGAAATTTGTATGCTCCTCTAATGATTAATTAAGATTTTGAATAAATTTTATTTTATACAAAAGTTTTTGTGTGTTTCTTTTCTAGAAGGACACATTTTATTATATTGTTTTATATTGATTATATTTTTATAATGTTTGGAAAATAAAAAGGAAAACAAAAGAAGTTTGAAGGTTTTCCTTGTATTTATTGTTAATAAAATTTGAAAAAAAATTTTGAAATAAACAAAAGCAAAATACTAGACAAACTAAACATTGAACATAATTTACAAAATGACATTTGGCATGAAAAGAGAAGCTGACATAAATCAACACTTTATAACGCGCATCAACGTGTGACGGCCATATAACTACCTATTCTCTCACTGCAGAAGAAACGAATTGAAAATACTAGCGACGGACTACAAGCGATCAAACACAATATCATCAGCAAATTTCGCAGACTTTTAATATTAATCATAAATAATGAATTCTGCATAATTGATATCTTCATTATTTACGAAGTGATTTTTTCTGTAAATATCATTTTTTGACAAATAAGAAATTCCTACACAAACACAATCTTATTTTTTCATCAATATAGTTTAAGAAAGAGAAGTAGTTTGGTATAAAGTAAAAACAGTTAGTTAAAAATAATATTAACTAAAAAATTATTAGATTCTAGAAAATCAAAGATAACTCATTGGGCTTCCATTGAATCTGAGCTTACATAGATTCTAAAACAATTTTTACATTGAAGAGACTCATAAAATTTTTATTTATGTTGAAGATCTGTAAATCTTCAGAATGATTTGCTTCAGGCTTTAAAAAAAATTCTTTTCATAACTTTGTACATCCTTTGACATTCTTTTTTTTTATTTTTTTTTTAAAAAAAAAGTGGAAAAAGTTAAAACAAACGGAAAAACATGAAAGAAAAAAATGTTTGGAATAACTTTATATAATTTTTTGCTTTATCTTTCTTTTTAGTTTATTTTTTTTTTTTTTTAAATAATAATAAAGTGAATTTTTTTTTCCCCGTATTAAATTATATTAAAAAATGTAGAATTTTTAAATAAAAAATTTTTTTTAGCTATTTATTATGTATATTTTTCAGCATAATATAATTTGTTTTTTTTTGTCTCTTTTATTTTATTTATTTTTTTTTTGTCCAAAAAATTATATTATTTTATGGTAAATTTACTTTTATCCCATATGTGTACGTACATTTACGTTTGATGTTTAAACCTCAAATATAGTTTATTCATAGATAGTTTTTGTTTTTTTCTATATATATCTATATGAATCTCGTATGCTATTTGTTAATAGATATGTACCAATATTTTTTTCATGTATGGTAGATACATGTACACTTTTTTAAATATGAATATATAAAGGAATCTGATATTTAAAAAAAAAATAATCTACACATGTATGTACATGGTATTTGGTATAAAAGAAGCATGCATGTTTTTTTTTTTCTGTATATATAATACTACTCATCATTTATAAAAAAAAAAAAAATTAAACAGAAGAAAAGTTAAAAAAAAAATTTTTTTTTATAACTAGAAGGATCAAGTAAAATAGTATATGTATGTATATATGAAAAACAGTATTAAATTTGCATGCATAAATCTAAGAGTAAAATTTTATGTGGTTTATGTATGTGTGGTTTATAGGAAAAAAAAAATAAAAGTATATATGGTATGTATGCAAATTTGCATAAAAACTAAAAATTGATAAAAAAATAAATAAAAAAAATATGAGAATTATGATATTTAACTACAGGTTGATTCGTATACTCATCATATGGTAAAATGATACCATAGATAAACAAAAGTTTCACTATATGAAGACTATTAAAAATTTATATGACCATCAACATTTTTTTTTTTTTGCTTCTCTTTTTCTTTTTTCTAATTAAGTTAAAAGTTAATTTAAAGTTTGTATATATGTAATTTTTTTTGTCAATTAACATAAATCTCATCTCATTCATTATTTTTATATTGTATCTTGTAATGTTTTGATATATTCATTGGTTTTTGTTAAATTACACTTCATGTATCTTAGAAGGTTATCCATTTTAGTTTTGTGTTTTTTTTTTTTTTAATTTTATTAAATTTAAATTTTATCTTAAAATAAAGATAGTAACTACAAACTTTCCTTACAAGTTACAAAAATCGAAAAAATTTTTTTTCGTATTTCCCTTTTTTTGTTATCAAAATTTTTTTACATACATACATATATTATGTATATCTGATTTACATACATATGTACATATATGTATGTTCTGATTTATATCTTGAAGCTATAACATTGTACTTTGTAACTAAGCGACTAAAAACTATATTAAATCAAAATAAATAGAAATGTTACTTTTATAAGAAAAATCTCTTCATATATGATCAACTTTCGATTATCTTTCTTTGTATGATATTCTATTATATTTGAAGATATATTCATATATAGATACATTATATAATCTAAGTAGTTCCTTTGATAGGTTTATTGGAAGAATCTTACTATAAAAAGAATCTTATGACTAATATAGTGTGCTTCAATGTGAACGAAATATATCTACTTTTTTCTTTAGTTAAATGATATATAATAATGTGTGTCAAATGAAATTTTCCAAGAAGTATTGTATTATGTTTAATAGGTATACTCGTATTGGAACAAGATCTGTAAAAATCTATTTTTTCCAAATTTTTCTTATAAAAGAAGTAAAATATGAAAAAATATTGAAGAATTTTAATTTATCAAAGAAATGTTGATACTATTAGCTCTGTGGTAGATGAATTGTAAATTAAGTATGTATGTACTTTGGCACAAGGTATTAATGTATTAAATTTCTAGTAAAGTTGAAAGATTTAATAAAGATGGCCTTTAATCTAATCAGTTTGGGATCGAATCGTCGAGACTATAGCAAATTATTGTCTAAAATGTAAAACGAATTTTTATCTTGAAAGTTTTAATATTTGATGATTTTTTTTTAAATAACAAAATATTAACTTCTATCTTTTCTGTCGGACAAAAATTACTTATGAAAATTATACCTGAAATTTTTCTTATCATATAAATCTTATTAGTTATGTGTGTATGTATATGCTTTTTTTTCACAAATATTTGGTATTAATTCTACGTCCACCTTTATCAAGGAAAATTGATTTTGATAGAAATAGGATGAATGATCCTTGAGTAGAAAAAACATTGTTGTGAAAGATACTGACGTTCTTGAAATTTAGTATTATTATTTTGTTTAGATAGATTTTAAACTTTGAATTGTTTTTTTTTTTTTTTCTTTACTTTGAAGTACAAAAATTAAATAATTTGAAAAAGAAATAAATTTCAATCAAGGTACAATACGTGATCGTCCTTGAAAGCATTTAGCTTAGATTTACAATTTTATTGAAATATTTATTAGTCATTTTTTCATATATGAGCCAAAACGTGTAGAAACATCATTTTATTGCGATTTTATTAAACGCATGGACATCGTTGACTAGTGCAGACGGAAAAGTGGAAAGGAAAATCATGGGAAATATAATAAAAGAGAAAGTCTTAGTAAATAACTTTTAAAGCGTTTTTTTTCTTTTGTTTTTACTTTTCAAATTTCAGAAAAAAAAATCTCACTTTTTTTCTGGAAAGAAAGTATCTTTTTTTTCTGGAAAGAAAGTATCTTTTATTCTTTTTTTGTTTTAATTTGAAAAAAAAAAATGTTTGTAATTTTAAACAATTAAAAATAAATCATATTTGTTCAAAGTTTGATTACATTTTTTAATACATCGATTTAGATTCTGTATACGTTGCTCAAGTTTCAATGTATATGTATGTATACGTAATGAAAAATTATATAAATAATTCAACTGTGTCATAAACAAGTTATATGCTATAACTTCAACTTTTAAAGTAATTAGGCTCATAATCTATCAAACTTGGATTAATGTTTTCTTTTGAACATATGTGCCCTATATACGTACGTTTTATGTAAAATGTATATATATGTACAATTGTACATGTGCAGTGTACATTCACCTATTCATATAAGGTTAACTTTTTATAATAAATAGCAGAAAATTTGTTAAGTCTTTTTCAATAATTTTAAGAAAGTTTTAAGTACTTAGTTAGTTTCAATTAATTTCATTTTGTTTTTTTTTTTTTTCTCTTCTCAATGACAAAAACAGAAAGGTATAAGAAAATATTACGTACTTTTTTTTTTCAATTTTCTTAAAGATATTTTTAATAATAAATTATTCGTTGAAATTTATTTAATCAATTTTTGTTTGAGTTTATAAAATGTGCAGTATTTTATTAAATTAGAGCACACATACATACATATAGGTACATAACATTGCATTATTATTTTAAAGTTTCGACTATATATTGCACATGTACACACAAAACAAAAAAAAAAAAAGGACGAAAAAAGGACGAATAGAGATAGTTTTTGTTATAAGTTAAGTTTTTTTTTTTTTTTTTTTTTTTTTTTTTTTTTTTTTTTTTTCAAGGAAAATTAATAAGAAAGTTTATATAAAATGTGAATCTTTTGTAGTGGTCATGTATTATAATGTACTTTTCTATCTGTTGAAGAAGAATAATGAATTTCACTATCTGGCAGAGAGGATATTTAGTGAAGTTAAGTGAAATAGGAAATAAATTTTTGTGCATAAAGAATGATGAGACTTAAAATATTAAAATTTCCTCTTTTTTATTTTTATTTTTATTTTGTTTTTTCGACAATGTTATGTATTGTAAAATAATACTAAAAATTATAAAGCCTTATGATTAATGGAAAAGTTTATGGTAAAATAAAAAGTAAGCTTAATATTTATTTTTTTAGTTATTTTGTTTTTTTTTTGTTTTTATACAGGATGTCTTTTTTGCAAAGATGACAATGTCAATCGCTTTTTGTATCAAAATTATTCATTGCAATTTTTTTCTAAGATTATATTCAATTTTTTTTTATCCTTAAAGGACTTTGTTAAAATCATTTTTTTTTTATTTAAAAACTGTATAGTATTATTTTCCATTTTTTTTTTTTCATCATAGAAAAAAATGTCCTTTGGATTTTACATTGATTTGTATTTCTACGTCTGATTTTCAAATAATACTAAATTTTACGATTAAAAATTGTTCTATTTGTCAACCTATGTTTCAAAAATAAGAAAAAATTGAGAACCTTTAAAACTTTTTTTTTTTCAATAAACAAGGACGTGTCAAAAAAATATTAACCGTTATAATGAAAATTTCTTCTTTTTTTTTCTTGTGTAAAGACATTCGAGTTATATCCTTGGCGACCGATAGAAATAACAACAATTTTTTTCTTTTAAAATAAAATCCTAAGTAGTTTCACACAAACTAATTTTTTTTCTCTGCCTAATCCTTTTTTTTTTCACTTTCTGTGGTTGTTTTGTTTATGTTCTACGTTTATGATATACATACATATATTGCAAAATTTTCAATTTTCTTGTAGTATAAGGCAGAATTTTAATTAATCAATATGTGGAAAAAAGCTAATTATGGGGTAATTTAGACTCTGAGTCTGATAGAAAATTGTTTTTATTAATTCAAGTAGTGGAGACGATGCATGTGTTGGTTTTTTCTTCTTTGGCATTATAATTTTTTAGTATATTTTAGTATCCTTTTATATTTATGTTGGCTATGGACAGAAATATAATTTATCAGATGATAAGACAAAAAAAAAAACAGACCATAATGGTAAAATAATGGTTTCCTTATTTTTTTTTTTACATTTTAAACAATATGCCGTTTCTGGAAAATTTTTGTTGGCTGTACAGATTATTCTTAGCAATTAAATACTAGAATTTGTTTCTGCTATTGAATATCAGCATCCTTATTCAAGGAAATAAGGTATTTTTTTTTATACATAATTTAAAATAGGTGTTGGTTTAGGAAAAAAAAATTATGTTCAATGAAACCTCGTGGCAATATTGAAGATTCCATAGAACTTTTGAAAAAAAAAAAAAAATGATGCATCTTATTTTCTTTCCAATTTAAGAATGATTTATTTTCTTAACACCAATATATCCACGTGCAAAATTTTTCATGGTAAAAAAATAATATATCTAGATAAACTCATAAAGGTCTGGGAAACCTAGTTATTTCATTTTTGTTTTGCCTATACGAAACAAAAATATGTATACATACATATGTAAATAAATTTTTCTTCATGTGTGTGTGATTATTTTGTTATAAGAAAATTTATTTCTTGCTTATTTTTGACAAGAAATAATAATCATTCAGGTGTTATAATTATTCAAAATATTTATGTACCTAGATGAAGGAAAGAAAATAATAAAACGTCAAATAATCATTTGTTTTCTTAATACTTAACTTAAGTCATATAGTCGAACATTTATCAAAAGAGCTTTTTACCTATATGAAAAAAAAAAAAAAAATAGGGTATATTATGTTGAACATAAAAGTTATCTATAGAAATTATTTAAATATATGAAATAACACCTGTCTAATGTTGTTTTTTTCTGAACATCTGTGCATTTTTATTTTTTTTTATTTCTTGTTTGTTTTTTTTTTTTTTTTTTGTTCTTTAACAATCTACAAGTGTTTATAACATTTTCCAGAAAAAAATTGTGTTTTTTTTTCGAATATATATAAAAATACAAGAAAAATCCTGAGTTATAAAAATAATATCGTTTTTACTTTTTGATAGAAAAAAAAGAAATATTTTATAGAAATACACACAGTGAAACATGATGAAAACCTTCGTAGAATCAGTTGAGTATAGAAAAGCTGAGGGAAGCTTGAAAATGTTCCTTTGATGACATTTTGTTGGAAATTTTTCAAGATACGACAATGTTTTGACATATTTGATGGAAAATAGAATATTTTAAAAGTGATAAAAAAAAACAAACTTTATGTTGAAGGATAATTTTCTCCTGAAAAAAAAATTTTTTTTTTATTTATTCACGTTCAATAAAATTTGAGAGCAAAATTTCAAAATTTTTAACGAATAGATTGAAATAAGTTCTAAAATACAAAATATTTATTTCAAATAAGATTGTTTTTTAAATTTTAGACCACTCCTACTTATTTAATGGAAAAAAAACGGATCTTAAAACTATACAAAGAGCTAGCTTTGTTTGTTCTGTGAAGAAAATTCTAGTTTTTTTTTTTCGAATTTTCAATAAACAGAATCTTCAATTAAAAACGTAGTCGTTTTCCTAGAAATTATTTAAAAAAAAAATCTTATTTGAAAGGTAGTTCATAAGTTATAAAAATTTTAAGGAAGTCAAGATTCATGAGAAAAAATTAAAAATCCTTAAAATTATAGAAATCTTTAAAACATTTTGAACGAAACATTTATCTACAACATCGTCCATTGTTATTACAATCCAATGTTTGTGATAAATTATTAAAAATTCATTTTTAAATATATGTAGCTAAAAATTATTAAATCTTTAAATTTTTAATTAAAAAAAATATCTAAACATATATATTACACTTTAAAATTATAATTGGTAAAATTAAATTTTATGCTAAAACAAAAATAATGTAAATATAATATCGATTTCTAACATATGTGCAATATTTACAATTAAAACACATAAATTATACGTTTATACTTTAGAAATGAATATATATATTTTGTATATATTGCATATACAATAAAATTTATGTATATTATGGAAAATTATAAAATTTTGCATTGTAAAATTTCCTTGAACTTTTAAATTATAAGACTCCCCTTTTTGTTAGCTGCTTGTATGTATATGTACAAGGGTACTTAGTATACATACTCGTACATAGAATACCCGTATGAATATAGAATACATACATACACGTTTAATGCCTTTATTACACAAAAAAAAAAAAAAAAAAAAAAAAAAAAACATCCAATTAGTTTCGTGGTTGCAATATGCACTTAAATAATTATTAAAAACCATCTGTGCTTTTAACAAAAAAAAAATATTTTGAATAAGATTCTATAGAGCGATAAAGTGTGAATATATATTTTTTTTTTTTTGAAAAGCAGGTGATGTTTAAAACCAAAAATTTTTTTAACAATATAATCCTTTTTTTATGTTCTAAATTAAATATAAATTTAATGACCGTAAAATATTGTATTTTTTTTTCTTTTCTTTGTATTTAAAGATCTATATAGATTCAAAAATTGTAAATTTGTAAGTTTGTTAATTTTAAATAAAAACAACATCAACAAAAATGGATAATGAAAATGATAATTAGAATTTAATTTTTTCATGTAAGGTCAGAATTATTTAAGTTTTTTCTTTGGAAAAAAAGTATATAATAGTGTAATTGCACTTAAAAGTAATTAAAAGAATGAAATATAAAAAAATCAAATCAAAATATGAGCAATATGAATTTAATTGAATTTAAAATACGCGATGTGCACTTTCATTTTTTTCACAATTATTTGCATTTTATTTTCTGTGATTACAGGATTACATATTTTCTTTTTTTTTCGGTAAAAAATTGTTTTAAAGGATCTAGAATTTTTTAAATATATTTAAAGCTTAAATTCTACTCATTGTTCAAAATAGGACTAAAAGATTAATTACTGACAAAAAAAAAATGGCATTCTATTCGAGTACGTCACAAAATAAAAGGTCAACTTCTTGACTAATGGGTTATAGGTACAACCATGATAAATATGTTTAGGATGAGGTTAAAATATTATTATCGTCTAAACTTTTGAACTTAACGTAAATTCTGATCGAATGTTTATTAATTGTCCTTTAAAAAATTTATAGCAAATTTAGATTTAATGTGTTCTCTATCACCTTAAAATTTCAAATTTTTTTAAAAAAAAGGGTGAATTTATTTAGAGTTGAGTTCAAAAAGTGAACAGAACGTTGAATCTTTTTCAACAAAAAAAAAACCCACAATTACTTATCGTAATTAAAAATTACAGAAGTATTCTTCAAAAAAAAAAAAAAAAAAAACATATTCAATACATAAAAAGTAAATAAATGAACATTTTTATTTTTAAATTTACATGAATGAAAAATCAAAATATATATGTATTAAACGTAATTTTTTAAATAAATTTCTGCAATATTTACAGTAAAATAAATTAAAATAATTAAGAAAAAAAAAAAAACCAAATACAAGTGAATTGCAGTTAAAATCAGGTGGAAAACATAAAAATCTCATTAAAAGCACTTCAACAAATTGTAGAAAAGAAAAAAAAAATTAATTAAATTTTTAAAAATGAACTTTAGCCTATATTAACTGTTTTTCTATTTGTTTTTGATTCACATATACATATATACGTAGTGTGGTAATGGTAAATATTATTGATAAATAACAATTTAAAAATAATAATTAAATGTTATAGCTACTTGAACTTTATATTTTTAAGTACATTTTTTTTATTTTTTTAATTATTTTTATTCATTTTTAAAATTCATTTTTAGTAAATTTTATACATTATTATGTTCTCGTTGAAAAATTATTGAAATTTTTACATAAAAATTCGTAAGCATTTTTTAAATTATTGAAAAATTATTGTAAAACAATAAGAGGTTCTTGTAAAACGAAATTTTTTAAGGATCCTTATTAGTTTAAACAAGAATTTGAATAGCGTGAATTTAAATGTCGATACACTCTTTTAATTTTTCAATTTTTCACAATACATAAATAATTTTAAAATAATGCATTTTTGAAATATTTAAGCTTTTAATTTTTTTCGTTATGAAATTTTATTATTCAACTTGTATCTATGATTTCGAAATTATTAAAATGTTCCAACCAACGTTATCAAACTGCCTAGCTAATCAAAAACCAGCAATAATAAAAGAATTTCAGCTTGTACATGTTTTAAAAAGTAATAAACATAACCTTACCTTCGATTGCTAAAACTGGAAAAACTTCCGATACGCTTTTTCGTAATTAATTTTACACTCACTTTATAAATTTTACTTTTTTCCGTGTAACTCGAAGTTTACTTTTCAATTTTCTCCAATAATTTTTCCAAAAAAACTAACACGAAAATTGGAAAAGCTAAAAAAAACACCGAGCTAAAAAAAGACGATTTTCACGATTGAAAAAATATCCGGCAACTTCACATTTATATCTCTATCATTTTTTTTTTACTCGCACACATCTTAATTTGCGCGGGAGATTATCTCTCACACATCAATCATTTAATTGACAGTTAATTACGTAATATGTGGTGATGATGGGTGTCGGTATTGCGTAATCAAGGAAATAAATGATTACAGACAGATGGCGTCAAAGCAATAGAAAGAAATTTTAAACATTCAAATTTAAATTTGTTTTTTTAAATTCAGTTGAAAGGAAGGACATTTTTTTTTCAAAATTAATTTTTAATACTAAATTATTTTCATTAGTAAAAAACAAGTATTTTAGAAAATATCAAGAGTAATTTATAAGTAAGTTTTTAATATATGTTTTTCTTTTTCGTTTTAGAATTTGTAACTGTATTTCTGTACATTTAGTTTTTTATTTCAATTTTTTTTTTTTGGTATTCTAAACTTATTTTTTTCTCTTCTAATTTATTACATACCAGTGGAATGAAATATTGTAGTTTTTTTTTTTTTTTAAAGGGTTTACATAATCATAAATTTTAATCATGTATTTAATTTATTGTCTACAGCATTATAATTCTTCTTTGTATATACTATCTGAACTCTTTTCTTCTTTTTTTTTTTCGAATAAAATGCAAATTTTTTTTTCAACTTCTCTTGTGCACATTCTTAAAAAGAAAAATAATATTTTTTGTTTGCAAATTTTCATATTGACGAAGGTAATCTAATCTCCATATGCATTTACATAATATGTATGTATTTCTTTTCTAAATGTTGTAAAGAAAGTACTTAAAAAATTCTGCAAAATAATTGAATGCATTTTGTACAAATTACAAACACATTTATGCAAAGTAACTTATTTTTCATTGCAAATTTAAATTAGTTTTTGATCGTATTTTTATTTTAATTAAAAAATTTTTTTTTTTGATATTTATGATAATGTACCGTTTTAAAAAAAAAAATGTAATGAGATATCTTCTGTGTGTAACATGAGAATTGATTTTAATTGTGATTCAAATGTAAATGTAGTTTGTTTATTTTCGAAAAAAAAAAATCTATTGAAAAATCACAGGAATAATGTAAAAAAAATTACATTAGCATTTTGAAATTTTTTCAAAAAAGTTACATTTTGTATTCACGGGACGTAGAAGACATTAAATAATTCATTTATTGTGTGCACACGGTTCCAGTTTCATTTAGGAATCGCAGCATTTCTTCGAACGTGACACTTGATATATTATTAAGATCCTTGAATAGGAAACTTTCCATTTTTCGATACCTTGCTTTGGTAAGTGCTAAAGAGCTACAGTGAGATAGTAGGTGAGAATTTCTCTCAGTTGACAATACTTTTATCTCTTATATGTCCAGCATTTCTGCATGATTTCCTACTGATCAATGCCTTGTGACACACCATATAACCCTGACAAGTTTTTTTTTTTGGGCTGTGTTGATACTTAGAGAATAAAATTAATTAAGAGGCAAGATATAAAGACAAAAATATCTTACAACAAAACTCAGTAGATCTAATGTTCTCAATACATATTCTGAAGACTGAAAAACACCTTCACTAGGTCTATAAAATATAAAAGTTAACAAATTTAAGTATTTCCTGAAATATTTGAAATAATTAGTTTGAGCATCCTAATAAAAATGTTATAGCATTGTTGTTTTATGGATTACATTTAAATGAAAAAAAAAAAACCCTACACATGTTTGCGTGTGTATATAATTATGTATGTATATAATCTATTTGCCTAAATAATGATATTAAATTCTTAAGTAAAGAAAGACTATAGTTAAAAGTACACATACTTTGTGTACAAGTAAAATTTATAAGTAAAATACAAAAGTTAAAGAATAAATTCAAATTTTATTTATCTATTTATTTTTACTAATTAAGATACTTCTATCTTATTAAAACTAATCTCCAAAATTTTCTTATAGTTTTCTGGTTTCTGATGGATGATACTTTTAGTATTTAAGTACAAAAATATACAAAATACTTACATATATGTATGTATACATATGTATGTACATGTATGTATAAATCTCACATATACGATCTAATAATGATATATTAATTTTATAAAATGGACTTTTCTAACATCTAACTTGAAATAAATGAATCCTTGTTGAAATTCAAAAACAATACTTTTTTTAATATATATATACATACAATGTTTAGTATGTACATAGTATAGTATACAAAAATATATGTATATATAATATTTATAGTTATCCTTCGTTTAGCTAATCTAAAATTTATCTTCTCGTTAACTGGCAATTACTTAAAGTGAAGCCATAAAGGATTTTATATTTTATATAATATTATATACAGAAATTTTTTGGACGTATGTATATATACATATATAATTTTGTATTGTATCTATGCAATCTATACTATCCATATACTATCCTCAAAATAAATATATACACACACATACATAAAAGTACTTTATAATCTAATTACAAGTTATTTTTATAGTGTGCACAATCAAATAAATTTTCATAGAAATATAGAAACACAAAGAGAAATAAAAAAAAAATTAAGTACAAAATAAAGAAGAATTTTATATAAAATGGAGCATAAAGGAAGTATGAAAAAAAAAAAATGAATATCTGTAAATGTTACAATTATTTTATCATGTTTATTTTGGTCAGGATATATGTATAAGAAATAATGGGCTGAGATTTGTTTTACTTAATACATATATATAAGGTAAACTTTGTAGACATAAAAATAGCTATTTATGAAAAAAGATACACAGAAAAATTAAATTAAATAAAATGCTACTACTTAATTTAGTAAATTTAGTATAAATATTTACAATGCAAGCACACAACATTTGAATATTAAGTATAATTTTTCTCGTGAATTTTATAGTTTAAACTTAAAAAAAAAAAAAAACGAAAAACAACAAAAAAGGATAAATTATTTGAATATTCTAGTTTTTATGACGTGAGTACATGGGCGGATAATTTTTTTTTTTGTTTTAAATTTGGCACAGTATATTTTTGGAATATGTATCTCATAAAAAAGGATCTGAATTATGAGATAGAAAAATTTAAAAAAAAAAAAAGGAAATTTCCAAAAAATTTAAAACTTTTTTCAGATATTTATCAAAAATGTTCTTAGTTACAGATAAGTAGGGGAATGATGCCAATAGTGAGTTTCCAAGTATTTTGTCCATTAATTATTCTTTTTAGTTTAATAAAAATTTTAATTTTTAAAATTACAAAAGTCTTAATTGAATTTAAAATACAAAGATTTTATTAGGACAATAATATTTTAAATTAATTTCTTTTTCTTCTATTTTAAAACTACTTATCACTATGGTATCATTTTCCTACATATTAAATATTTTTGTTAAAAATAAACCCCGGAAACTTCAATAAAAACAAATTTTGAAAAATATTGACGTCCTACAGCGAATAAAACAGTTGTTATATTATACATCCTACACAATTGTTGTGTAAATTAAAAATGAAATAGGATTTATTTATTTTTCTTTTGTGCTTGCTTATTTATAGATTTAATTTATTCAAATGAAATGAATGCCATCTTGGAGAGTTTTACATGAAATATAACATTAATAAAAATATAAATATTTAAAAATTATCAATTCATCTGTGGCCACAGGCAAAGTAATCTGAGTGTAATTAAAAGCAATGGAAAAAAGAAAGATATTATTATTTGATTTTTCATAAATTACCAAGATACAACAGAATTCTTATGTCCTATTTTAGTTTTTCTGAATGCTTTTAATTTGCCTGTTGTCATGATTGCTAAGTAAATGTTAATTGCAGATTTTTATATTAATACTTTATCTTAAGATTTTATTTTTGAAATTCCAATTTAATGTGAATTCATGCTAATTAAATTTTTGGATAATCAAAAAAGAAAAAATAAAAACACTGGTAATTTTTATTTTGACGTTATTCCTTTTTATTTATTAGGAAATCAAATAGAATACTTTATTTTATAAAAAAACAGTGCTTTTTGCCTTAAGCTTTCGAAATTTTGGTGTGAAAGTTGTCAAAAATTGGATAGTTTTTTCAAATTTTCTGCGTTAAAAAGAAAGTTAAAAATTGTGAAGCAATTTGTACAAATTCATTTTCAATGCATTTTCAATTTTATTTAAATTTATGAAAAACCAAAAAATTCGAAAGCGAAAAAAATCGATTTTCCTAAAGCCAAAATTTTTATCTTATACAATTCGAAATTCAATTTTTTTTTTTAAATTAAATGTACGACTTTAAACATTTAATCAAATGTAATACAATAATTTTATGTAACACACTTTATCATTTTTGGTTTATTATGTCTCTACTACTTACAACAATATTAATTTATATTATTAAGAATAAGAGGAAAATCAAAATTGAAAGTGCTAAAGTTTCACATCTGAAGAGAAAATAAGTAAAAAAGAAAAGTTAGTAAACATTAATTTGAAGTGAAAATGAAAGAAAACAAAAATATATATAGAACAATTTACTTGTAATGGATTATCTTTAAATTTCTCGTGTCATTATTTTAACTTAATTTCATTTTTTTCACCTGAAATTATAACTGATAGTTTGGTAAAAGTTTTTTGTTTTTTGCAAGGTAAATTGTGAAAATTTTTCATTTCAACACAATTTGAATTCTAGTAAAAGTTTGATAGAAAAAAAAACTTTATTGGATAGCGTAAATCTGGGATTCAAATAAATCCTTGTGGATTTTTTTTAAAATCTAAGAGTATACAGGGTAAGCTTTAGTATCTAGTATTTTTTTCTTAAATAGTTATTCCATTCTCAAACTCACCTATCCGATATTTTTATTTCTTTAACTCCGTACTCAGTTAAATTTCTGTATTTAGTTGGTCTTAAAAAAAAAATATTCCATTGAACAAAAGTATCTACATACATAGAATATGATCTGCTAAAATACAAGCGAATTCCGAAATAAAGTGTTACATTAATTTTGAACGAAAAAAAAAAAAAAAACAACAATTAATTAATTATTCAGAGTATTTATTCTTAATAATGATTTATGTTTTTACAGGAATATTTTCTTCAATTAATTAATTAATGAAATTCAAAAAAAAATCAAAAAGATACATAAGTATATAAAAATGTTATAGAAAATTTACGAAATTATGATTTATTATTTTTTATACAAAATTTGTTAATGAAATTATACACGAGCATAGAATAATAATAAAAAAAAATAATAATAAAATATCTTTTTGTTTCCTTGTATATTTTAATATTTAAATAAAATAATAATAACTAAGTATCTGAGTTAAAAAAGAAACGAAAAAAAAAAAAAATAGAGTAGAGTAAAATTAAAATATTTTGTTTCGTTTGTATGTTCATCGGAGGAGTGTGAGAAGAAATAATAATAAGAATAAATAAGTATCTGAGCGAAAATTATCCTTGTTATAATTTTAGCTATCCTCTTTTTCATATAACAGTAAAAAAAAAATAATAATGTTTAGTCTTTCACAATTGAGTGTTCAAGTTTAGATAGATACTTATGAAAATATTATTTAATAATTACGACAGTATTTTTTTTTTTTTTTTGTATAAAATTTTCTTTTCTATCAATTATCATAACGGATGAAAAAAGTATCTTTGTGTCAGCTAAAACTGTTTGATTTTTTAAATTTTTTTTTAAGTTTACAAAAGGAAATTACGTAGAAAGTAAAAATTTGTTGAAATAAAGTAAAAAGAATTAAAGTTAAGTAATTATGTTGTGATTCTGATGATTTAGAGGATTGGAATTTCTAAGGATAATTTTTTAGTAGTATTCATTTAAAATATGTAGGTATGCGTATTTCTTTACTGTCGGATTTTATCTTTAAGAAGCGTTTAAGACTTGAGAGACTATTGTAAATGTTATTGTGCTTTTTTTCAAATTTATTTCGAATACTCAGGAATTCACAGATTCACAGACTATGAGTGGCAATGACATTATTTGCTTCTTCGATTTCAATGAGAAAAAAAATTTGTGAAAGCCGTGAAAAGGATCATATTTAGAATAAGACTTCAATTTACTATTCATAAGACACACATACATACATACATATACAATTTACTGAGAGAATCGAGAGTGACGCGAAGCACTTCCCTTAAACTGAAAGAACTATTTAAAATAAGATAATGTCCAGATTAGATTTTAGAGTTACCGTTCATACTTTAAATTTCATTTACTGATATCCATTCGAGGGTTAATCAGAGCATTTCCCTTTCACTATAAATAATTCTACTTTATTTCAAGTTAATTTATTTATTTTTTTTTTTAACCGTCAAGTTGTTATAAATTATTGTAAAACTTTTTCATTTTATTTTTTAATTTGTATTTCATGTTAAAATATTTCTTATACAAATATCTATATGTACATATATATGTAAGGCGTGGTGTATATATTAATTATTTGTAGGATAATGTACGATAAATCAAAATGTCCGATAAAACATCACTGCCATAACTTTACAGTTAATGAAAATCCATGTAATGGGAGTAAAGTCATTGTAAATGAAAAGGACATTAAGGATGATTTTTGAATGATTTTTCTTTGTTTTGTAACCTTCTTGATACACCCTCTGGAAAAATGGAAAAAAAAAAAAAAAAAAAAAACAGCTTTTTTCTGTTTAAAACGAATCTCATTATCTTAAAAGCATGAAATGTTAATGATTTTTTTTTTTCATTCATTTTTAATTATATACATACATACATACACATACTGTTTTACTGTAAATTTATCGTCGTTTTTTTTTTAAGAAATCTATGATTTCGAGTGTGAGAAGTTTTGGAGAAGAACCTTTCACGTTCTTTTCTAATGAGGGTATCAAATTTTCACAGTGTTTTTTTTTTTGTTTTCAAGTAATTTGTTTGATTTTTATTTTCTGGAGTATTTTTTTATTCAGTTTAAAAAAAAGAAAAAAAAGAAGGATATTTAGTTTATTTTTAAATGACTCAATTTCAGTATTACTTGTAAAATTTTCAACTTTTTAAATAACTTTTATTTACTTTAAATAGTTTAAAGATAAACATATAGTTTCGATAAAAGTCAATACTACATTTTTTTTATTTGAAAAAAAAAAAAAAAAAAAAAAGAAAGTGTACTTTCTTGTGACTCGTTAAAAAAGTTTGACATCAGTTAAACTATTTAAAGTAAAAAATGAAACATGTTACAAAACGAAAAAAAAAAAAAAAATTTGTTTTATTGAATTGTTAAGAAAAACCTACAACTTTTTCATGCATTTTTTCTTCAATTTTTTACATCATGAAATCAAAAAAAAAAAAATGTTAACATACACTTAAACAGGTGAACGAGTACATTTCACCTAAAAATTGAATCTTTCGATTAAATAAGTTTTTTATAATATGTTTTTTTTCCTCGAATATTTACAATATCTACACCACCACCCCACCCCCCAATAAGTTTCATTATTTGTACACAGCAAATTGTATTTGTAAATTTTTTGTTTTTTTTGAATGTGTTAGAACTTAAGGGAAAAAAAAACTGTAATTCATTCAATTAACGTAATACAGTTTGTAATGTGTAAAAAAATTATCCTTATTTTCTAATTATTTACTTCACAAACTGTGCATTATTAATTAATTAAAATTAATTTGTATGATTGTATTTTTTCATCCATTTCTTCTTTATTATTTAAAAAATTTCTCAATAACGTTTAGCAAAGGATTTTATATTTTTTAGATTTCAAATATTTCACAATTGAAATCTTTTTTCATTACAAACCCTTTTTCATTCTTGCTTATCACAAAGCTTTTATTGTAAACTAGTAAAATTACAATATTTGAAAAATACTGTATGTTATGTACAAGAAACCATGACACATAGTCAGTCAACATGAGTCCTTTTTATCATGGATTTTCATAATATTATATTTATCTCTTCATCAATACACATACATATACACTTTTTATTTTATTACTTTGAAATAAAAGAATCGAAATATAAAATAAAGTTTTATTGAATCAATAAAATAAATAAAATCTAATAAATAAAAAAATAAAAAAAACCGAAAACAGAAAAAAAAAAACGATAATACGCGATAATAAATTTTCTATTGCCAAAGCAATAATAATTTTCTTTGTACAATATTTCATTTCGAAAATTTTTCGCATTGATAATAATTTAATTAAATAAATCTCTATAATTTTTTTTTTCTTTTACATTTTTTTTTTTTTTTATGATTTGAAAAGGATATACATAAGTGTTATAAAATACATTTGAAATTATTGGATTGCATAAATTTTTTTTTTTTGACAAAGTAAACATAATAAAAAAAATTATATTGAAAGACAATTAACTAAGGACATGCTTTTTTTTTTTTCTTTTCTGTTCATAAAACTTTTTCTTTTCAAATAAGATAAATTTTCTTTATTGTAAGTTTTTGTGGTATTTAAAAAAGAAAAAAAAAAAGGTTTTAGGGAGAAGTTATCAGTGATGAGACCTTATAAGATTTTTTTAAAAATTTATTTAGAGGGAAACTATTGACGAATTTGAAAATCTAAAAGTGTCAAATAATGTTAATTAGTTCAAATAAAGCAACCTTTTAAAGGTTATATATTCACATACTCACACAGTATGTGTTTTAAGGTTTATTTAACTTCTTTGCAAAATTTTCATTTGTCATCCTCCATTAGTTTTGAGAAGAACTATGGTGGTTTTTAAGGAATACCTTAATTATTTAAGCTTTAAATTAACTTTTAATTTTATTTAGGTAAAAATAAATAATGCGACTTTCAACTGTTGTATGGCTTGGAAGTTAATAGGTATGTAATTGTATTTCCCAGCCTTATAAGAAATTATAGATTGCTGGACCACATCACAATATTAAATAAATTAGCGGATCGTATAGCATTTAAAGTGTTAGTTAAAATTTGTTCTTAAAACTTTCTTCTTGTTTTCTTTCAATTTCCTTTTAGACATCCTTTTTTTTTTCTAAGTGACAATTGATGCCCTTTTCTGAAAATTGTTATTGAAAGGATAACAATATTTAACTTATAAAAAAAAATTCAAACTAGAATGCTCGTTACAGGAACATTGGCCTCTTACCGATAACATTGCCCTATTATTATTTTTATTTTTAATATCATTTAAAGTAGCTCAACAATATTTTTTTCTTATTCTTTTTTATAGATATTTTGATATTGATGTCAATCAATTAGATTATATTTTTATATTGCTGATGAAATCATTTTAATTTTTATGATTATAATAGCTGTACAATTTTTAATGTTAAATGAACTGAATGTAATAAATCTTTTCAATTTATTTTATTTTATTTTTTTTTTTGATATGTTAAAATTGAAATTCGTATGAATAAAGATACTCTTTTTGTAATTGTGTATACTACAATATATAAAATTAAAAAAAAAAAAAAAACATACATACATACTTACATATATATAGATAAAAGGGTACCAGTATAATAAAACTATAAAGTTTGCTTGATAAGGACGAACATTTTTTTTTAAATAATCATACATGAAATTATACATGTGATACTTAGAAAACATTAAATGAACTATTTTCTTTTTTTTTAAATCAAAAAGATTTTATCAAAAGGAAAATATACATTTATAAAACTAAACATTTTACGTACAAGCAAATTTTCTTTTGAAAAACTTATTACAGTACATTTTTATACATGGGATGTTATATACTTAGTTACAAATCAATGTAACAAAAAAATATATGTATAGGTACATATGTATATATATATCTTTGATATGTGGGTATGTGTGTGCAAGTGTATTCTCTTAAAAACATTACAAAGAAATTTTCAACCCTTTTTGCAATAGACAATATTATTAAATTTGCTTATCATAACTAAATTTCTTTTGTAGACTACTTGACGTGTAACATATTGATTTTTAGTCTAAGTATTGTTTTTTTTTTTGTTTTTTTTTTTGAAAATAATATTTTGTAAACGTAAGCATAATATTTTATATGAGGAATATGATAAAAAAAATATAAATATATCAAAAATTTATCATATTTTGTAAAATGAAATTCATCTAACTTTAATATTGAATATTCTTTGATGTGTTCCCCTAAATTATGTACAACAGATACGTTTATTGCAATTCATTTAATCTTTTTTCCCATACTTTTTTTGATATATAATCTAAAGCAGGTGGAAAAAAAAAAGGTCAAAGTTCTCTGTACATTTTGGGGTTTGTTGTTTTATAGTCTGGATTTTAGTGGTTAAAAAAGTTTAAAATTTTAGACAGAATGACCTTGATAATTTTTTTAATCGAATATTATCAGTCCTGGTTTTAAAAAATTTTAGAAGAAAAAAAAAAAGGATCATTAAAGGATCAATACTTATTTATCAATAATTCTTAATTATCGTGTTTTTATTTGGGAAAAATATTAAAAAATAAATCGTTGAATTTACATAGAAATTTTATCTAAAAAAAAGCATCCTTTCAGACAAAAATTTCATATGAATGTTTTTTTTTGTTATCGAACATAATTTTTATTTAGAAATATGACATCCAAATTGAACATCCTTTCGGATGTCTTCAAGTACAAGGATTTTGTTAGCCAAAAAAAAAAAAAAATCAAATTAGGGCAGTCTTTTGGTTTTCTGAATGTTTTTTGGCTCAGTTTTTGGCATGATATTTGAAATTCAAAAAATAAAATAATAAAAATTATACGAATTTATTAAATTTTCTAATATTACGATAGTTATCAATTACCGAAAAGAGTACTCAAAATCGATAAGATTTTTTTTTTTTTTAATTAAATAAAAAGTTAAAAATGAAATTAAAATTTCATGTTTGAAAAAAAAAAAATGTAGGCCAAATATGTTCTAAATAAAATTAAATGTTTATTTCAATTTTATATAAAAAACATTGAAATAAAAAGGACTCGAATTAATAAAAAAAAAAAAAAAACTAATCAACTGTATTTAAGAATTATTTATGTATTGATTATTTCTGACATACTCGTACATAAAATTATTTTTTCAAATATTTCTGGCATATCTAAAATAAATATGACAAAATTATGTCATACATACATATACAAACTCATACATACAATGTCAATTACATTGAATATTAATTAACATCATTTGCAATTTATTTATTAGGATGTAAATTAATCCTTTTTGACTTATTATGCTCTTAATTATTTCTAAAACGAAGTTTTTCTTTTTTTATAATTGAAAAAATAATTTTTTCGAAACTTTGAAAATCAAAAAAAAAAAACAAAACAAAAGAAAAAATAGAACCAAAAACATTTTCTAATTCGCCTATAATTACAAAAAATAAGGAATAATTAAAAGGAAATTAATCCGGTGAATATTAATTAAAAAATAAAAAATAATCTTTGAACATAATCTCGTTTGTTGATAACCTTTAGGCTATAAAAATAATTCAATAGGGTGTTTACCTTATAATGACTTAAATAAATATCGGCTATTTTTTCTTCGGATATTTGTTGTTAAACAAAAAAAAAAAAATAAAATGTATGATGAAAATTTAAAGACATAATAATGGTCAATTATATTTTAATTATGAGGACATTAATTATGAATTAGTATACACACACATATACAAACTTAAATTAAATGTTTAACCACAACAACAACAAAAAAAAAAAAAGAAGATGTAAATTAATTAATATTTAGTGGGATATGCTATTAATTATGTAAAATAAGATTAATTTTAATTGGATTTTCATAAGAACAGTAATTCTACACTTCATAAAATCACATACACACATACAATACACAACAATAATAATACATTTATATAATATTTTACTGAAAATCTTAAAATTTCATAAGATTCAATATTTTTGTATTTAATGTGTCATTTTTTACATATGTATATCGAATATTTTAAGGATATTTTTTTTTCCTTCAAATTAAATATGGTTTACTTCCGTTTTTTTTTCATCCTTTTTCTCCCTTTAATATTTTTTAATCAATATATTATTAATCTACATACACATATGTACATAATTTTTCTTAATCCTTTTATTGACTACATTCAAAGATGTATTTATGGAAAAAAAAAAAAAAAGTAAGAAAAGATACGTAAATAATCTGAATACTTATTTCCGGTCTTTAATATTTATTTATTTATTTTTTTTTTCTCAGTAGATATATTTTAAATAAATTTTTTTTTTTTTTTTGAACAAGGACTACAAAGATGAAAGTTCATCGATAAAATTTTATGAATGACATACAAAAGGTTAAAATGTATTATAAGAACCCTTTTTTTTTTTTCTTCAACTTTGTGTGTGTGTATTTGTGTATGTGTTTTTCTTTTTCTTGATAGAAAAAAAAAATTAATAATATGTTAAAGGGTGTTTTACCGTATGAAGTAATTTTCTTTTCGGAACATAAACGTTTTCATTTTGGTATTTTTCATTTTTCAAATAAAGAAAAGAAAAACGAAAAAAACAAAAAGAGTTATGAGAAAAAATAAAAAAAAAAAATGTTTCTTTTTTAATTTCCGGGGATAGTTCCGGTTGAACACTTTGAGGATTTGTTGTCCAAAAAGTTAAAGTTCTTACATGACATAATTTATTTTGTTTATAATATGAAATTTTATATGTTACACATTTTTTTCTTTGGAAATTCGATAAACTTTGTATTTGTTTTTTTTTTTTTTTTTCAAATCAAGATAAATTGTAAAAAGTTGTGAACACGTAAAAGGATATTTTGTATAGTAAAAACAAAAAAAAAAAAAAATAAATAAAATAAACTATTAAATTTAAAATTTAAAATTTTCAATATAAATATGGTCTTTGTTTTTTGTTATTAAAATGTTTAGAAAATACGTAATTATTCTTCCAAATTTTAGACACTAAATTGAAAAATTGTCAGAAAAAAATATGAATTTAGATCAAATCAAAAAAAAAAAAAAAGAAAAAACCACTTACTATAATTTCCGTCAATCGAACATGAATGACAGATTTATTGTTTAATAAAACTTCTATTGTGATATCCTTTTTACTTTTGGGAATGTCAGTTTTGGTGTACTTTGTATGGTTAATTTTTAAAAATGTCCAATTTCTAAAGAATTTAATTTATTTATACTTAATTTTACAAATAAACTTTAGATAAAAATTAAATATACATAGAAAAAGCTAACAAAGTTCTAAATTTGTTGACAAAAATAAGAATTTCATGTTTTTACAAATATCTGTGAGATACTTCATTCTGGTAAAAATGCAATAAAAAAAAAAATAAAAAAATTGTCGCAGAAGACAAATTTTTTTATTTTTCAAAAAAAACCTTTTGGTTTATATTCAAAGAATTTACAAAACAAACCACTAAAAAAAAAAAAATACTATCTACAGTTCAAAAAGTATTTGTTTCACAAAAAAAAAAAAAAAAAATAGAAAAAAACAAAATCACAAATATTTGAATTTTCCTTATACATGCGTTTTTCATCTCAGTTTTTTTTTTCTTCTTTTCAAAAAAAAAAAAAAAAAAAAAAAAAAAAAAAAAAAAAAAAAAAAAAATTACAAAAAATTTTTTAAATAAAAATTTATTTACAAAATAATTCACTGAAGTTGAAAGATGAATTTTCTTTCGTTTTTGTTAGTTTTCAAAAAAATAAAAAAATAACTGTTCATGTTTATTAAAAAAAAAAAAAAAAAAGTAAATAGAAAATTTTAAAATATAAAACTCAGTATTCTACTTGGTTGTGAGTTTGTGTGTGTATTCAACTAAAATTTAAGAATATTTACATTTTCTTAACATTTAAGTATTTTATTTTTTTTTTCATGATTTTCACAAGCACACCTTTCATACTTTTCTTGTAGCGCACAAATTGTTGAAGACCATTTTGATAATACACACACTTTCTGTTTTTTTTTTTTTTTTATTTTCTTTTACACTTGAAGAAATAAATTTAAATTCTTCTCGTATATCCTTGTGAAAAACATCACAAATATTTTTAACCAACAATAACACATACACACATACGAATGAGAGAAGAAAAAAAAAAAAAAAAAATAAAATTGTTTAGTTTATTTAGTTCACCATTTTCAATTATACACCTTTGGGATATTTG
Organism: Bombylius discolor; assembly: GCA_939192795.1. Taxonomy (NCBI): domain Eukaryota; kingdom Metazoa; phylum Arthropoda; class Insecta; order Diptera; family Bombyliidae; genus Bombylius; species Bombylius discolor. The sequence goes on along the minus strand of OW584241.1, from coordinate 36,172,844 downwards.
TTTTGTTATTCAAGCAATGAAAAAAAAAAAAAGAAACATTTTGTATCTAAATAAAAAACCATTACATCTATTCAGTTTATGTGGGAAAAAAAAAATAAGTAAAAATAAGGAATTTTGTCTATTACGGTGTTAGAAAATCAACCTTGTGACTTGTGAGTAATGTTTGGTTAGGAAACAAAAATATTACCGATAAAATAAAATTTTTTGTTAAAAACATCCCAATGAGATTTCAAGAGAACATTTCAAAAAAAAAAAAAAAAAAAAAAAAATGTATTTTCAAGGTTTGTCTTAATAAAGGCATCAAGTCAAATATTTCAAATGTAAGAAAGGTTTGAGTGGGTGAGTTCTTTAAATAATTTACCAAAGGGAAAAACAAACCTTTTTTCTACAGGCTTTCACTTGTAATTTTCATTCGATTTATTTAATTACTTTTCTGCTGTTTTTTTTTAAATTCCTTCTATTAAAAAATTTAGGTTAAAAACTCAGGATTTTCAAGGACGATGAGAAACTTTGGACCTATGGGATATCCTACATTCTTCTTTCACTAGTAAACTTTTCTAGAATTTTTTTTTTCCATTTACAATTAATCTTCAAAGAAGGTAGTTGCAGATTTATCGACCCATTCAAGAAAATATCTTTTTCATATGTATATAAGAAAATTTTGTACGGATTAATATCGTTTGGTATATTAAATATTTTTTTTTCGCTCCTCATATGTGATTTATTCTCGTAATTGTGTGCAGCATATATGAACTTACTTTATAAGAGATTATATTTTAAATAAAATTAATTGTTTATTTGCATCCAACATGCTGATGCTGTTACTAAGTTTTGTGATCCTTTTAATTAAAATACAATTTTTTTTTTTTTTTAGTCTATAAAGCAAAATGTATGCTAAAAAGAGAACAAAAAAATTCATTATCTCTTTGAATTGCTTAAGAAAAGAAATTAAAAAAAAACAAGAAAAAAAACTAAGTAGAAACTTAATGTTTACCGAAATTTCCCTGTAGGGAGGAAAAAAAATAAAAATAAAAAGGAAACCATTTTTGTGTATTAAATTCAAATATTCTTAAATAGTACAATAAAAATCAAGTATAATTTGAGGTTTTTTTTTTTTTTTGCTATTATTTGCTAAAATGTAAACCTTGAAAGCATTTTACGTAATATAATGTTCGTTTTTGTTGGTAGTTAGGTACCTACTTACTATTTTTCCGTGAAAATTGTGTCTGTGCTACTTGTTCGTGCAAATATAAATAGTAGAAGAAGAAGCAAAAAAAAAAAAAGTTATTGAAGAAGGAAAATTACAATTAAATTACACTTCAAAGAATATCTACTTTTAGGTAGAAAATGCATATTGAAGAATATGTAACTGAATTGAAGGAAGTATCTACTTAAGAGTACATGGTGGTGTAAAAGACAATTAGAAGAAAGTAGTCATTGAAAAGTGAGGGATGGGGTATTTTTAAATATTTTTAAGGATAAGTTATTTTTCAATATTTTTAAGGATGAGTTATTTTTCAATATTTTTTCTGTAAACTGCATCGATTTTGAATGTTTCGCACGCGTTGATACAAATTACAGCTGAAGCTGTCCGATGTTTAGGTCGTGTGAAACATTGATCGAAATTCCTGAAAAATAAATAATTGTCATTGTCCACCACTGAATAAAAAATGAGCATCAACATGTCTTAAGGATGGTATTTTGTGAATATTCATCTTTGGTGAGTCGAAGTTGACAGTTTTTTATTGTTATGGGAACTGCATACTTTACGATGCTTTCCAGAAGCCTTTCTTGTTTTTATGAAGTAAATTTGAAAATCTTTCTAAAATTTCATCTTTTTCTTTTCTGAAAATTTATCTATGTTTATAATCACAATTTCATTTTCTAAAATTTACCATATTTTCAAGTGCAAATTTTTGATTGCAAATTGTATCTTCTCGTAATGTTTTTTTTTTTTTTTGTCGTATCTTTTTCTATTATGACAAATCCTTATAACTAAATTTTAAAAATCTAAATACAATAGATACTAATTTTATTTTAGTCTAAATCCTATCTCTCAAACTGTTTTTTTTTTTTAATGAAACTTTAGATTGTATTTAAATGAAATTTCTAAAGAAGCTATTAAAATGATTAAATTTTTTTTTTTCACAAAATCAAGTTTCTATGGGAAATAGAATCCCATTATTTTTTTTAACAACTTAGTTATTTGTTGCATGTGAGACATTATTATTTCGTAATTTTTAGAAACAAAGAAAAAATTGCCTATAATTATAATCAATAGCACCCTGTTCAGACGTAAAAATGAAATCATTTTAAGATTTTTTTTTTTTTATTTTTTTTGTTTTGTGTTTTTATCTTTTTTATTATTTCTTCATTTTCATTTCTTTTTTTTCTCGTTTCTTAGATTTGTTTTTTTTTTTTTATCTGAAGTCATTTGGTTGTTTAGGGAAATTTTCTCTTCATCATATAGAAAAGTTTCTTAAAATGGTCCGTTTATGACCAAATAAAATAATGAAAATTGCTTAAGGGACTTTCGTATAAAGTCTTTTATTTGTCTTTATTGAGGTTGTAAACTTTTTTGTTTTCCGTTTATATGTTTTTTTTTCTCTTTGTAACGACCTTTTTTTTTTTTTTTCATTTTCTTGAACTATTTTATTTTCCAAAGCTTGAATTTTTTTTTTTCAGTATGCTTTTATTATTGTTTGTTTGAAGGAATATGTTTTTTTCTTTTCAAATCCTTTTTAGATGCTTTTTTTTTTGTGTCTGAATGAACATATAATATGGAAAAAGCAAATGTTTTTATTCGTTATGTATGTTTTATTCTCAACAACAACAACCAAAAAAAAAAAAAAAAAAAAAAAGAAATCAGTAAATGTGTAAGGAAAAAAAAAAAAAAACCCAAAAATCTCTTAGAATGTTCAATGATGAAACAAATGTATTATATCCTTTTAAGTGAATGAAGAAATAAAACAAAAACAACAACAACAAAAAAATGAAAGAAAATTGTTTATTGATATTTTGTTCAGTGGCCCGTTACTCAGTAATTGCTTTATCTTATTTCCTATAATAAATTTTTCACAAAAATAAATAATATGTTCGATTTTTTTTTTTTTTTGCTTTGTTCTTTGTTCTTTTAATTTGTCATAATTTACTCCATTCCAGTTCAAAAAATAAAAATTTCAAAATTAAAAAAAATATATATACATATAATGAAGTTTCTATGTTGAAATAATTGAAATCCTGTTCCTTTCCTTTTTTTTTTTTTTTAATTGCTTAATTTTACATACAGAGCTCGTAATGATACGGTACACACACTAATACTCATTATATCATAATTTATTTAAATTTTCTCTTTTGAAATAATGAAAAAAAAAAATAATAATAATAAAAATAAAATCTGTATTTTATCATCTTCATCTGAAGTGTAAATTTTCATACTTATTTAGAATAAAAAAATCTACAAAATGAACATCAATATAAAATTTTCCTATATATAATATTTCTTATCTTGGTTGGAAAATAATATTTAATGTGTTTTTTTTTTTTTTTTGCTTTCTACACACAATCTTTTTGTTTTTTTTTTTAGTTCTATGGAAAAAAAATGGATCTTTTGTAGTTCCTTTTATGTACACACGATGCGAAATGCAACTTTATGTATAATTGTCAACATTATTATATTGCCATAGTATAGATATAGTGTGTCATTCATATATATGCTTTATATATACACATGTACATAAACATGTACATATATGTTTCATGTACATATGCATACACATATATGTATATCCCATAAAATTAAATGAAATACTCTGCAAAGTTTAAAATAAAAACAAAAGAAAAAAAAAAAGCAAACCAGAAACGATTATAAGCTATCTGCATTTAGAAAGAATATTATTGCAACATATATATACACATACTTACGTATACACATACATACATATACTTAATATGATTTCAACTTCAACAGATTAATATTAAAACAAAAAAACCGGGAAAAATGATGCTAGTTATGTGTAGTAGCTATTCAGATTAAAAATTCTTATAAAGTGCCTTCTGGCATGCAATTCATTTGTCAGTTAGAATATAGAAAAAGAAGAAGTACAAGAACAGGAACACGAATATGTATATAAAAATATGCGAATATATTTATATACGAGTATATTAAAATATAAAGTACGCTCAGTAAGGTGATATTTTATACATTTTCAGAATACACTGAATGCCAATGTTGCCAATTTAGAACTTTGTATAGCGTTAAATTTTTTGTGAGCTTTGATTTGATAAGCGTGTTTTTTTTTTTATCAAGTTTTTGATTATCATATTTTAATGTAAGATCAGTGGGTGGTTTCAGATGAAAATTGTGGGTTTTTTTTTTTCCAAAGTAACTTGTATTTCTGAGATAAACATACATATTTTGAAGACATGATATTCTGGGTCTCGCCAGAACACCTCCCACCATGGTATAGTACGTGTAATATAGAGCTTGTATTTATTATTAATTTGCTTCAGTTGCACTTACATACGAGTATATTGGATTCAAAAATAAAGCCTATAACTTAAAGTTAACATTGGCATTTTTTTTCTTTCTTATTTTTTCATAAATTTGAACCCAAAAACTTAACAACCTGCTTAAAGACTTTTTTAAGATGCTATTTTTAAAGTCTTCAACCTCATTTTTCTATTCTAAATTTATCATTTGTTTTTCTTATTATTTTCAAACTGGCATCTCTGTTAAAATAGCTTAAATTCAGCCTGCATAACGGATGCAATGTAGTTCATAAATGTTCTATTTCATATAATAAGATTGTACATTTTTGATGTACCTATGCCAATTGCCATTGTTTTGATATGTGGGTAAAAAAAAAATTGGATATTATATTGTTTTTTTTTTTTTCTTTATATAATACCGCATTTTATAACATTTTTGTTCTTTCCGTTGATTCTTAAGTATTTATTTAATTTATTTCTTATACGATAATTCTTAGTCAAATAGTCATTTTATTTTCATAAAGGATATCATATAAAAATTATTTATTTCAATCCTTAGTTATTTCTTGTTTTTATTTTCTTCTTCTTTTTTTTCTTTTCTATTGTGAATTTTATAACTCAGATATTTTATGATATTTTCTTAAATTCTCAAAAAAAAAAAAAAAAAACAAGAAAAATTAATAATACATAACAATGAAAAATCTAAAAAAAAAAAATAATATAGAAAAATAAGATTTTTAAAACAAGAAAAATAGAATTTTCACATTTTTTGAATTTACGAAAAACAACAAAAAAAAACAAAAAAACCATCTTTGATGCATATTTTATAGATATTAACGTCAAGTTCATTCACTTTATGTCTTAAAAAAAAAAAAAAAAAAAAAAATAGAAAAATTATTAAAAATTATACACAAAAGTTTTCATTGTGTATTGGTTTATTCGCATTTTATATAAGGAAAAGCACGAAAATATTTATTTTTTCTCTTTTTGAAAAATTTTTGTTTAACATTTTTTTTTTTTCAAATTATTTTTTTGTTGTTTTGTTTACAAATATTTTCACAAAGAAGAAAGTATACAATAATTTTTGTCTTATATTTTATTTTTTTTATCTTTATTTAGATGTTTTTTTCATATTTTTAAGTATGATTTTTCTTTTATTTTTTTATATAAGGAAAGTGTTTTATTTTCTTGTGCAACTTGATTATTCTATTTTACTCAACATAATGTATACCAAAAACAAAACAACAACAACAACAACAAAAATAATAAAAATAGATACTCGTACATATATGCAATTTTCGCTACAGTAATTTTTTTTTTTTTTTTACAAATGAAAAAAAGATATTTTTTCCACTAGTTTTTTTTTCCGCAAAAAAAAAAAAAAAAGAAAGAAAGTGCACATAATAAATTATAGTGTAATTTTTCCTGATATAAAAGAATAGAATACACAGAATATACGACATAATAAATACAATTTGATAAATAAAATCATACATGCATATAAAGTACATATTGTGAAAAAAAAAAAAAAAAAAAATACGTTTTTGAGGTCAAAATAAAGTTGTATGAAAGGAGAATATTATGTATTTGGCATTGATTTATAAATTATCCTTTTTTTTTTTAGTTTAGAGAAAGAATGATATGAATTTGTTACTATCTGCAATTGACTCGATTGGTGTAAAGTTTTTTCAAATACATACATATGTACATATATATAGGTATGTAGCACATATTATATACATGAATGCAACGTACGGTACATATTTTTCTTCATATAACAATAGAGTGTGTTATATTTACATATACATATGTATATTGATTGAAAAAGTAAATTAACAATTCATGTACATTGTACATATATATTAAATGAAACATATTGACATATGGCGCACGAAAAACCACAAACAAATCAATAAAGATACTTTTTGCATAGATAGAGAATAATATCTAGTATCTGTTCTAAGTGTATGCTTTGTAATATTATGTTGTCAAAGACATATCATTTAGATACATACATATGTATGTATATGTATGTAAAATACATATTATGTACATTAAATAACTGTTAGGTATTCTCTTATGTTTTTACAAATTGTTAGCATTAGTTAGATTTTCTCCCACATATATTTTTTTTTTGTGAAAAAGTATACATTCATATGTATATAGACAGACACCTACATTATGTGTATGTAAAAGGATAAAAACTGATTATGATGGAAAGAATGAAAGAACAAGAAAAATAAGAAATGAGTAAAACACGTGTTATATTATTTCTTTAATCTTTATATGTACCTAATGATTCTCTGTAAAATAATGTTTTTTTTTTTAAAATCCTAAAGCACATGAATTGTATCTTTTTGGTTTTAAATAGAAGAAATTTTAAAATTGTTTAACCCTTTCGAAATAAAATTGTAGTTAGGATGATCTAGATTAAATTTTATTCCCATCAACCTTTAATCAAAGTATTATTTACACAGACGAGATATGTATGTACATTGTAAATATATTTATAAGCTTTAGTATTATCAATTACAATATAAGTTCTTACAACTTATATAATTCTTATATAATATACGAAGATACAAGATACAGATTAAAGATATAAGATACAAGATACAAGATACAAGATACAAGATACAAGATACAAGATACAGATACAAGATACAAGATACAAGATACAAAATACAAGATATAAGATACAAGATACAAGATACAAGATACAGATCCAGAAACAAGATACAAGATACAAGATACAAGATACAAGATACAAGATACAAGATACAGATCCAGAAACAAGATACAAGATATAAGATATAAGATTCAAGATACAAGATACAGATACAAGATACAAAATTTTAGATACAAGGTACAGATACAAGAAACAATATACAAGATACAAGATACAAGATTTCTCTGTAAATTGTCCTTAACTTTCTAGATATTAAAAAAAAAAACTGAAACCTCAAAAATGTATTGTTGAAAAGTTTTTTGATTAAACTAATTTTTACTATTTAGTATTTTTGCTTACTGTTTAGTGGTTTACAATTCTCGTAAAACTTTGGGTTATAAGTACCAAAAAAAAAGAGATTCAATAGTAACAAGTTGTGAAAGCTTACAATTACGACTTGAGCAACAAAAACTTCCACATTGATTAACTATGATTTTCTTTCTGCGATTTTTGCGATTTTAACACCAGCTTTCTGGTATTTTAATTTGATACGTCAGAATTCACATCGCACCCTGTTTAAGTTAAGATAGAATGATTATTTTTGCACATAATTTTAATTAACAATTTTTTTTTTTCTCAATAAAAACACAGTAATTATTAATACTTTTTTTTCCTGTTATTGTTTTCTTTTAGAAATGAAAGAAACTACTTTTTTTTTTTCCAACGTAAAATTATTACAGTAATTATGAGGGTGTATAAAGATGAAAAGTAAAAAAAAAGAAAAAAACGAGAGAATTAAGTAAAATTTCATTTAAAATATTTAAGAGGATTTTTTTTTTTTTTCGTATTTTTAAATTCTAATAAAAACTCATTAAAAAAAAAAAAAAAGAAAAAAAAAAATATATACGTAAAACAGGTCTGTGAAAGTAGGTTAAATTACATATGCACAATGAACTGCCACTAAATTCTAGAGCAACATTATTATTAATATGTATGAACGTATACATAAATAAATGTATGTTCGAAAGTATATGTACCTATATGTATGTAGTATATGTCATGGAATTGCATTTTACAATTGCATTGTAGTGGGTGTGTGCATTGGTTGGTTATTAATAAAGTTTTGAAATTCGTTACTGTTGAATTGAATTTTGTTAAACCAAAAAAAAAAAAAAACGATGAAGAAAAAACATAATTTTTTCTGTGTTATTATTTGTTATTATTTTTTTTTCTGTATTTTCTGTAGAGGACGTTTCTTTATAATACACAAAAATATATTCACATTCAATGAACTTCATTTTATGTTACCAAAAACTTCAGAATAAGATTATTTAAATTTTATTTTAAGTTTTATAACAAACAAACAAACAAACAAACAAAAAAATAACAATAAAAAAAAAAAATTTATAAAAAAAGAAAGTTTTCAACAAAAATGAAAAAATTAACAATATTTTTGAAACTTCAATTTTTTTTTTTTTTCTATGGTTTCTGTGTTTCTGTAATTTGAAAGTAAAATAATTTTCATTTAAAATTTATATTGTTAATTATGTGGTGTATTTTCTATTAAAAAAAATTTTTCACATTTTGTTTTCAAAGTAATTTTTTTTTTTTTTGCTTTTTGTAGAATTTTTTGTAAAATAAAAAAATTTGGAAAAAAAAAATGAGCATCGAATAAGCATGAGTGAGTCTTATAATTTTTGTTAATTTTATAAATAATAAAAATTCAAGCTTCTTTTTTAGCCAACAAAGATTCTTTTAACAATGGAAGAAAAAAAATAACAAAAGGATAACATACTCGTACTCATATAATAAGTTTTTCTCTACATTTAAAAAAACAGAAAAAAAAAGGAATTTTATTAGGTTAAGGTTATATATTCAAACATGAAAAAAAATATATCCTGTAGCAATTTTAGTTTTTATTGTTTCTGATATTTCTGATGGACAAAATTGAATTTATCAATAATCTGTAAGACAAAAAAAAAAAAAAGGAAATGATATGTGTGTCCAATCAGTAGAATTTCAAAAAAAAACAAACAAAAAACAAAAATATCCAATTTAAAAAAAAAAAAATAGCGTAAAAATTTTTGTGTAAAATTTTTAAAGAAAAAAAAAAAAGTTTTTTTTTTTTTGAATAAACTTTTTGTAACAAGGAAATAAATATTTTCAAATCAGCAAATTATATTAAATTTTTGAAACAAAAAAAAAAAAAAATCATAATTGTATGTTCTTGTTTTTCTTCTTCTTCTTCTTCTTCGTTTTGTAGTTTTAAACTTTTCAAATTTTCATTTTTGATGGCAAAAATGTAGGTTAATTGAGTTCCAAATAATACAAGCAATTTCTGAAAAGTATCTTTTTAGATTTTCAATACATACATATACATATACATCCCAAAAAAGCATGAAATTTTGTCTATGTATCTCAGAAATAGTTAGAATATTATTGAGAGAGAACATTAATTTCTAATCAGGAAGTCTATTTCAAAACTAATGTTGGACAATTATTCTTTTGTTGGTTAATTAATTAAAAGTGATCGAAGGAAAACTAATGGAGAAAAAGTCAATGAAAAAAAAGTTTATAAGGCTTACAAGTTAAATGAGCGTAAAGTAAAATCCTTCTAGGCTTATAAAAAAAACTAACCAGAAAAAGAAAATTCTTAAAATTCTGTTTAAAAAATTCTCTAATTAATAGGATAAGGGGTAAAAAAAACACGAAACAATTGGTTTTAAATCTTTATACTGAATGATTTCGGCTAAATTTCACGTTCAAAAGTCGGCTTGTGTTTTTTTTTCTTAAACTATAAGAGTCACAATGTAGGATGACCATTTACTGTGCTTTCGATTAAAAAATTCCGAGATTTTATAAGACTTCTGAGCACTAATGAGCCTTTGGATGGTGAAATTTCCAAATAGGAACATCATTTATTTATTACTTATAATTTAACACAAACTACACGGACTTTAATACAATAAAATATATAACTATCGTCCATAAATTTCCAAAAGTTCTTTTTTATTTCTTAACAAAAAAAGTTCATCTATCAAGATATTCCAAAAATGCAAAAAATAAAAATAAAAAAAAAAAAAGTTTTATTTTCGAAATAATTGTATTTTTTTTATTTTTTATTATCGAATCAATGATATTAAATTCACTTTCAGTATCAAAGAATCAGAAAAATCATCATTATTATAAATTTGAGAAAAATAAACATAAAAAAAAAAAAATGAATTGGTTATAGAATTTCACGGATCATTTAAAGCAATTTATTGGAAAAAAGAAGAAGAAAAAAAAAAACTAATAATAAAAGAGACGTAAAAAAGGCATATCCTCTCTAAAAATAGAAAAAAAAAAGATAGAAAAAAAAAGGGTATATGAATGATTTATTGATCATAACAGTTATGATTAAAACAGTTTTATTTCTTTTATGTTCTTTAATATACGTACATACATATATTTGAATTTTCCTAGTAGCAAGTTATACAAAAAAAAAAAAAAAAAAAAAAAAAATAGAAAGGAAAAAGTTTTAGTTTATTTTTTATTTTATTTTTTTGTTTTGTTTGTTTTTTTTTTAAAGTTTAGTTTAGTTTTTTATTTGAATCAGTTTGTATCTTTTGAATTTATATCGAAGGGAAAAAAAAAAAAGTATAAACTTAAATTTATATGAAAAAATTGTATTACTGTTTTTATAAAAATTGTATTTTCTGGAAGGAAAAATTTCGTTTTTAATTTGTGAAAATAAATTTTGAAAAAATTTTAAAGTAGGTACTTTTTCACAAAATGGAAAATTTTTGAATTTCCCCCTTTTCGAGAAGTTAGTAAATTGAGAGGGTTTTTTTTTTTCAATTACATATTTCAATTCTCATAGGAAGAAGAAAAAAGGATTGTAATTTTTAAATACTCAAATTGTTCTTTTTAATCTATTTGCACCCGAATATATTTTTCTTGGAGAGTCTGACTTTTTGAATTAAGTGACTTAATTTTCTGACTGGAATGTCATCTAACATCCATAAAATATTGAATTTCAATCAATTTTACAAAAAAAAAATTTTTTTAAAAAATTTAAAAATGACCTAATTTCTTCTAACTAATATGACGTATGTACGTGCATATAATTTTTTTTTTTTTTTCACTTTTTAATCAGTTTTTCTTTCTTTCTATACATTACTTTACTTGCTGTATTGTATTCAGTTTGGGTTCACATTTTAATATATCATTCTTCTGTACATGCATAATTTTTCTCATTTACAATAAGTAATCAGCAGTTTTATTAAAGTTGAAGATTTTATAGTCAACAACTTACTACATTAAGAGTGTGTATACAAGTTTTTAACAAAACAAAACATAACAACAACAACAACAACAACAACAAAAACTAGATACATGATAAAGATGCTTTGATTACACAAAAGAGATGTAAAGTTTTACTTGTCTGTTGTTTGTTAAACTAAAAAATGCATAAGGTGTGAAATTTTATTTTTCCATCTAACAATTTTGAACGAAAAAAAAAAAAAATTATAAAACTTTGATATCATAGTGAAAGTGTTTAAAATGCAAAAATTCTAAAATGCAAAAATTCTAAAATAACGTCATAAAAATTGTATGCATTGCTCTTGATAAAATTATTTTTCAATTTTCTTTTGAACTTAATAATAATTGTATTTTGTATTAAAATTTCCAAGGAGTTTACAGTTCAGAAATAAAGGAAAAAAAAATTTTTTTTTTCTTTTTTCCATAAAAGTTCTCGTTTTTTTTTTTTTTTAAATTGAAGTTTCAATAATACAATGTTTTCTTTTTTGAATTTTCTAATTTTCTTCAAATTTATGTAAAATATTTTCTATGAAAATTTTTTGAAAGAAATCCTTGAAACATCACACGGACACACAAAAGACGATTTGAAAAAAATTCATCGTGTATTTGTGACGGTCTAAAGTGAGAGTATATAAAAAGAATATTTACATACATATATGTCCTACATATCTTTATGATAAATTAAAATTCTCTTTCTCAAAAACGAACATGTTTACTAAGAACTGACCGGTCTAGATACTTAGTATCCAGTAAACAATTTTTTATCTTCGCAGTAATCAGTTGGAATGAGCTTCCACTGGAATTGAGAAAACAATATTCTAGTCGTGATTTTGAAAGCAGGTTATTTAATTATGTATATTAAAAGTAAATAAATATATAATTTCCTTTTTCATTTTACTGAACTGTTAGACAGCTGAAGAATTATAGAAATATAGAACAATTATTGAAGAATTATATAATTAATTAATTAATTAAGGATTTCGTTTTTTGTTTTTCTATCTCCCTACAATCTTAGATTTAAGAGATTTATTATAATTAAATTATTAGTTAATTTCACCTTTCTTTTATTATTATTATTATTTTTTTTTGTATTATTAACATATACTTATTGTAAAAGAATTATAAGTATTGTATCTTAAAAGTGTATATGAGTTTATAATAATGAATAAAATAAATAAATATATATAGGGTCGAAGCTCTGTGCTGGGCCGTTGCACTATGTACAAAATAAATGATTGTCATGCAATCCAATTATTTCAGATTAATATTTTATCTAAATTTTCCATAATAAATCCCAATTTAACAATTATACCTCTACGTATATCCTTTAAAATCTTTTAATTCAATGTTCATTCGCAATCAAGTTTTTTTTTTCTTTTTTTTTTCAAAAAAATCAAAAGAATTTCTTCAAATAAAAATATCCCTTACTACAAGAATTTCAAAACATTTATTTATTTATTTATTTATTATTTTTTTTTTTGCAATTGAAATTTACAATTACGACAATACATGATTAAAAAAAATAAAATAAAAAAAATCTCACACTACTTGAATATATAAAAAGGCTTCATCATATAGAATTTCCCTCATTATCAATGACCTCATTATTGTAGACTGTGAAACCTGATAAATATGATTTGCAATTTAATTTTTCTCTTATATTTCACAATTGTTTTCTTTTTTTTTTCTTTTTTTGTTTTTTATGTACATATGTATGTACATAATATTATTTCTCATCTATAAAACTTGTTTTTTTTTTTTTATGCAATTTTTCTTATTTTATCTGCTTATTATTATATTTTCTGACATTTTCATAAATAAAAAAAAAATAAATAGTTTTTTTTTTCTTTTCTTTTGTTGTTGACGATGATGTTATGTTTTGTTGTTGTTTTTTTTTTTTTATTATTTGTATTTAAAATTAGATTGAAATTATAAATAAATTGTTTTGATAAATATGAAATTTAAAAACTAAAAAAAAAAAAAAAAAAAAATTATGTTTTTATTCAATTATTTAAAATTCTTTTCTTATAAAAACACAAAAAAAAAGAAAAAAATAAATATTTATTTATTTTTGTTACTAAAAAAAAAAAATGTATTAAATTTAATAAGAAAAATTCTTTTATTTATGAAAGAATTCATTAAAGAAAATATTTTCAAAAATGTTAAATTTTTCATTTTAGAAAAATAACACTTTTTGTTTTTTCCTTGATAAAAATATAATGTAGTAAATTATTATTGAATAGTTTTTTATCTGTAGAAAAAGGACTTTAGGTTATTTAAAATTTATTTACCTTTTTTTTTTTCTCTGAAATTTTGATAAACTAGGTACATACCTATAATGACTTCTATGGACTAATAATATGGACGTTCAACTTTCTTTTCAAATATTTTTAAACCCTTCTCCAGGATACCATAGGGTATAAATTTCATCTAAACTTAATCCTTACCTTAAACTTCAACCTAGATTTTTAGAGGCAATTGTTGCGCTCCAACCAGTAAGGATCTTTGCCTCTTATAGTTTTAGACTTCTGATGAATTCTAAAATACTACTAGAATTTGCATTCCAACTTATCTCAAGTTTGAAGAAGAGCTGATATAAACATGATAGCGCCACCCTTTATGGGAGGTTAGTGCCTCATATTCATACAGACTTAAATGTACTTAGAAGTACTTTCATTCTGACTAGCTTATCCTGTAAGGCTGTATAAATTAATATTCTTACAGGACACTTTTAATGCAAAGTAATTATACCGTGGAAATTCTCGTGGATGCTTGCATTCCACCACCCACACAAACAACAACAAACAATTAGAAGTAATTCATTGAGGCAACAAAAGACAAAAGAATAAATAATAAAAATAGCATAGTACCGTTGAAACGAAAGTGGAAACAACATCAAATGAAAATCCTTTTATATTTTTCTGTTTGATTAAATTTTTTTTACTTTGTTAAAAATTATACATATTACATTTACTAAGAGACCTTACTTTTTTTAATAATCCTTTTGTTTTTTTTTTCAAATAAATTTTTCAACAAAAAAAGTTTGAATTTTATATCTTGTCATATTTTATTTTGAATATTTTACATATTATAGTTATTAGCATCCCTTCTTATTGTGTATACGTATAAAACATTGTATTTCATTTTATGAAATATTTTAAAATAGTATTTGTTTTTTAAAGTAACACATTTTGCATACAGGTATTAAAATTTCATAAAAATAATTTCTCCGAAATTAAATGTCCACAATATTTTATGATTTTTTTGTTTTTTTTTGTTTTTTTTGTTTTCTGCATTACTTTTTTCACAATACATGTGTTTCATTTGAATATTGTTTATTTTTATAATGTTTTTATTCTGCAATATCTGGTTAAAGTAGATACTTGAAACTTGAACATTTTTCAAATTTTCATTGTACAATGTATATTTTTTTTATTTTCAAAAATAAAAAAATAAAAAACAAAAATTATATTCCATTTTCTACATTCAAAATAAATCAGTAATGTGAATGTATTTCAATTATAAATATTCATGTAGAAAAACAAATACAAATTATAAATATTTTCTTCCAAAAAAAAAAAAAAACAAAAAACAGAAAAAAAAAAAATTAACCAGCACACCAGTGTGTTGGTTTACATTATAGCGCAGGATGTTCAGTTGTTGTTCAAAAATATGTATGTATGTAAAACAGAAAGATTATTTATAAGACTTAAAAAACATAAAAAAAAAATATTTATTTGCTTTCTGCAAGCATTTTTTTTTTTGACAAAAAAATATAAAAATATTTCCTTGTAGTAAATTTGTATGATGTTGAAAAACAAAAAAAAAAAAAAAGATACTTAATATTTTTCTTTAAAAAAAAAAAAAAATATTTAAATAAATTTTATTTTTATTATTAACATAATTTAAATAAATCATTTTCAATTGTTAAAAATGAATTGAAGCTTTTTAAATTTTTAAAAAAGTCATTTTTCTAAATCGTTTTTATCCTTGTTTTTTTTTTTTTCAAGATGAGAAAAAAAAACAATTGAATGAAAATAATGGACTGTAATCGGAATTGCAAATTGATATTGATTTTATTTTTTTTAGATTTTTAAATTTTAGAATAACTAAAATTTTTAATTTAAAAAAAAAAAAAAAATTCTGATTCAAGAGTTGTTTTTCATACAATTTTTAAAATATTCTATGAAAATCTTTTGTACTTCAACTTGTAGTAACTGAAAAACATGAGAAAACGACATTCGACTCGGCCAGGAATCGAACCACAGAACCTTTTCTTTGCCGGAGAAATGCTCTAACCACTGAGCTACCGAATGCCATGTCGTTTGCTGTTCTCAGTTACCACCTAAATCATTGATGAAGAATACTCAAACCTCCTACAAACTCCACTTTTAAAAGGTTTTTACTGCATTTACCAGAGCAACATCCTTTAAATAAAAGTAAAAAAACCACTAAATTTTGAATTTAAGGACGATATCTCTCTTTTCTATCGAAAGACGAAGAATATTTCTGGATAGGGTATTTTTTTTAAAGAAGTTATGGGATGTTAAGTAGATATTGAGATTAATTGTCAACCTGATAAGACGTAATATTTTATTTCTCTTAACGATGCCACTTTTTGCTCAGACACGTAATTAACTATTCATTGTCTTTTTTATTTTGTCTTTAAAAATACTGCAGAGTAAGTATTTTCCCAATGGAAAAAAAAATCTTGAAATGAAAAGGGATAAAATCAAAATAAAATGTTACTTTTGAAACTTTCCCATTTCGTTCATTTATTTAAAAAATTTCAACATATACAAAACACATTTAAATATATGTACATATATGTAACAGGTGCCATATAGATCATATAATAATCTTGTATTATTTTAATTATCTTTTACAGGAATCCAATTTTCAAAGGATAAAGAAAAAATTTGATATCTTATCACAGAAAAACAAAACTCAATAAAAAGAGATTATTAATAATAAAATAAAAAAAAGATATTTCTTCTTTTTCGTGTGTCATCTTTATAGGTAAGATTTTATTGTAAACATAAATTAAATTTTTTATATTAAATTTTTTTTTGAAGAAATTTCATTTTTTTATGAAATTTTTTTTTTTTTTGTTGTGAAAATTTTTTAGATAAGAAAATCTGAGGGGGAAAAATAAAAATAAATTATGAGTAAAGAATTTATATTATGAAAGCGAATAAACAAATTTGAGATTTTAAATATTTTTTTCTTCTAATATCCTTTTTTTTTTTTTTTTTTTTGAAATTTATTTTTTTTTTTAATTCTACTTAAGGATTTCTCAAATTAAATTGTACATTTTTTTTTTTGTATAATCTTTTCAAAGTTAAATTAAATTTATACATGAATTAATTTTAAACAATTTTTTTTCAAATTATTTGAAATTTAATAATTTACCTTCAGTGTGTTAAAAAAAAACAACAACATATGATTAATAAAGGATTTTGAAAATTCGTAGGAATTAAAATGAAATAAGTTTCATTTACAACTTACTTTTTAAGAACATAAAGTATTTAAAAATTTCATTTTCTTCTAATAATTTTCTTATAAAAATACATAATTCCGAAATTTAGATGAAAGTTCGTCTATCATCTTAATATTGAATTCTCACTCCTTTTCTCGTAAAGTGTTTGTTTTTTTGTTTTTAACAACTCATTAATTTTTTTTTCTTTCTATTTAAAACAACAAAACGAAAATATTAAGAAAAAATTACCAATAATTTAAAGAAAAATAAATTTTTGATCTAAATTTAAATATAACAAGAAAAATTATGAAAATTAATTGGAGTAGAGAAAGTGTTCTTCGAACAAAAAAAAAAAAAAAAAAAATCCTTCAATTTATTTTACCTTTTCTATAAAACGACAACAATCATCCTTGACCTTGTTTACTCATTTCAGATTTCAATAGTAAAACTTGAAAATGTCTTTTCTTTGAATACAAAAAAAAAAAAAAAAAAATTGTTAAGAAGCCCTCTGTTCTGCTCAAAAACCAATAAAATCAAATTAGAAAAAAAAATGGTCAGTTAAACATTCAAGAGTATTTTTCTTATGGTAGGTACGTACGATGTATATTATTTATAAATTTTATGTATTAAAAAAAATTCATATCCAAAATTTTTAAAGAAACAGAAAAAACAAATTATACAAAAATCAATACTCCATGGATTTAATAGCGTAGAAAATAAAGGTGGTGGACAAATTGGAGTGAAATATTCAAGCTTTCAATCAAAACAGTTTTAAAGAAATAGGGGTACGTTACACTTATATAGAGTCCTTGATAGAAAATAAAAATGTTAATAAAAAAAAAATCTTAATGTTTCTTTTTTCTTAAAGTAGGATGAATTTTAGTATTGGGAATTTAAATAGAATGATAAAAAATAAAATAGGGTAAAACATCTAGTCTTCGACATCCTATGTATACTCAATGATCGGCACCTCTTGAAAAAAAAACCAATAATCAAGACCTGGGGACGTCTTTTTATTATTATTATTTTTTTTTTTTTTGTATAGGCTTTTTATCTTGTAAAGCCAAATTATAGTTCAAACTAGTCAATTACTCCACTTATATGCAATAGATTAGAGAGTGTTTCAAATTTCAGAGTCAACTGCGAGAATTTAAAAAAAAAAATTAAAGAAAAGCCGCAAAGATCCAGAATCCATATTTTTTATCATAATTGAAATCAATTGAAAATTTAGTTTATTCGACTAGGAACAATTTAAGTTCCATAAAACAATGATAAATAAAATAGATCTTCTTTCATTGCGAATTTAGTCATCGATCCTATAACGATCACTTTTTAAAATGTGCCGATCACTGAAAAATGGAAGTATATTTGATTTTTCGCATATATTAAAAATTTTAATACATTTATCTTCTTCTTCTTCAATTAATTTTATAAAATGAAGTCCTAATCTATCATAATATTATGTATTTTTTTGTCACATTTCTTGTCATATATCATTAGCTAGAAGGAAATCAAGGTCATATGTATTATATTTCTTAAGGATTCCGATCACTGGATAGTTTACCCTAAAAAAACATCAAAAGTTTCAAAATTTTATTGAATTATTTATTCAGATTGAAATGATTAGATAGAAAAACACTAGTAAACAATATCAAATGAAGCTTAAATTGTACTAATTAATTTTAATTTAAACGAAACTGTTATTTTGAAAAAAAAATAAAGAATTATTTCAAAAATACAACAAAAAAATTACATAAAATTGAGTAAACAAATAAAAATCAAATAAATCAAACACAAAAACGAATAAAGCGTTAGCAAATATAAAATAAATAAAATTAATTACCTGAAAATAAATAACATAAAAAAAAAAAAAACAAATAACAACAACAAAAATATATATAAGATATAAAAAATCATAGTATAAAAATAAAAGAAAAACAATATTATATCGAAAAAATTGAGTGAGATAAAAACACACAAAAAATAAAAACTATACATAGACCTTTGATATCCTTTGGTAGATAAATTTTTTTTCTCATATGCAAAACCAAAAAAAAAAATCATAAAAATAAAACATTTAATTTAAAAAATAAATTGAGAAATAATAAAGATATTTTTATTTTTTTTTGCTACACATTTTCCAAATTCGTTTTAATTATTTCGAAACTTACTTCAGATCATTTAAATTTATTCTGTCCTCCCTCATGTTTTTTTTTCTTGTTTAAATTATTTTTATTTCAACAAATTTTGTTTTTTTTTCTCTTTCAAAGGAAAAAAAAACATTTTTTTTTTCCAATTATACATAAAAGAATAGTTCTCTTTATTATTTAAAAACTTTCACGACATAAGAAGATAAAGTCTATTTGAAAAAAAAAAAAAAACATTTTAAATGAAAATTTATTTATAAAAAAAAAAATGTTCCTTTATCTAAAATAATTTTTTTCTCGATTTTTCTCATAAAAGAAAGTTTTATTTTTTTTTTTTTTTGTAGAAAAGAGCTTAAATAGAAATTTATGTAGAAAAATTTTCTAATAAATGAGAAAATGAATAAAGTTTTTTAATTTTTTAAAGTATATTTCACTTTTATTAACATTATAATTTAAATGATGTCAGCTTTTAGTCATTTAGATCAGAATTTTAAAACTAAAAATAATAAAAACTGAAAAATTCATGAATGTAGGGGAAATGTACTAGTAGTGATGAGGCCCTTTTCAACACATTTTCTTTTTACTTTGTTGGCTTTACTTTTATTTATTAAGATTCGTGAAGAGAAAATTTTTGAAAAACGATGATTATGTCAGTGCGTTAACGCATTATATCGGTACGTCAATATGTCAAAAAGTCAATCGACGTCAATACATCAATTATATCAATAAGTCAACCCTTCGTGTCAACGCTTCCAGACCACTGACCAAGTGACTACATATAGTATCGACATAGTATTTTAGTTCATTTCTTTGTTTGTCATGGGCAAACCTGGTTTGGTACTGCTACATGATACCATTACTCTATATGGTGCATAATTTTTTTTCTATTTCAAAATTTAGTTTTTATTTTGTTTTATATCAAATTTGTGTAGAAAGGAATTTTTTAGTAGTTTTCTATTTTTCATTTTTTGTTTGTTCAATTTTAAAAATTATTTCACACTTTTCTTGTGTATAACTTTGGGCAATTTTGCAATACGATGATTTCTTTTCTATTTTTTCAATTGACCTATCACATTGTAAATACTTTAAAAGGATATTTGTATGTGTATAAGTAGTAAAGAAAAACCATATTGCAGTTTTTTTTTGTGTACACACAATACAAATTCAGTTTTTTAGTTGTTTAATATTTTTTTCTCCTTTTCAGAATTGTTTGATATTATTTATTTGTGTTTGTAGTTCATAATCGAAGAGGTTTAGCACGTTTTAAGTTTTTTTTGTTGTTGTTGAAAATGTTTTATAATCTGCTTTGTCTTGCACATGATTTTTATTCTTTTTTTTTTTTTGCCAAGCTTAATGTGATGTTGTATTATATTTTTTTGTGTATTTCATTTCAAGATTTATATCTAAAGATAATTTTTTTTTATGGTTTGTTACATTTATGTTTAAGAAAATTTATGCATTTCAAAAATATTTTTTGTGGCGTTTTTTTTTTCATGTTGTGGAAGAATTTTCCAAAAACAAAAAAAAAATATAATTCTCACGATTTTCTTAGAAAAATATTTTTAAAAAAAATATGTATGTGTGTGCAGAATATAAAAATTTAAATTGAATAAAATATAAGAAGAAATTTTCAAGATACAATAGAGAATTTTGAATAAAACAAAATTAAAAATTGAACAAGGTATATGAAATAAAAAATAAAAAAAAGAATAAAATAAGATTTGACATATGATGTACTAAATATAATTTGTATGAACCTTGAAAATTTGTATTTATTTTTGAAATTCAAGTATCTTCACCAATAAATAAAAATTTTAAAACGTGAGAAAAAGGTTTTATTGCGGTAGAAAATTAAGCTTAAACTCTAGAAAGTTGCTGGTCTTTAGGATATACCATATGTATATTTTTAACATTGGCCGTCTTACGTGACTGTTATAACCTAGCCTAGAATGTAGAATAGAAAACTTTGGCCTTGGATATTTAACATGTGTTTAAAAAGGTCTTTTAAAAGACTTCCTGAAGCTTATTTTTCCGTTTGTTTTTGTCACAAAAGATACATTTCTACCAATTTTTTTTTTCAAGTAGATATCAAACTTAATTGAAAATCGTTTTTCTTATTATCCTTGTTTTTTGTTTATTCATTAACCGATTATGAAATACACCTAAGTGTTAGAATACGCTTACGTAGTACATTTTGTTTTATGATTATTTCGGAAACAAAAATATCATTGTTGTCAGTGTTCATGATACTATATTGAATAATTCTTCCACTTTTTTTTTTTTATTCTTTAACGATTTTTTTTTCTCTTGTCTATAAAAAACAAAAAAAATAGAAAAAAAAACTGACTTAATGTTAATCTATACCCTGATAGCCTTCATGACAAATTGGAACAAGCTCATTTTCACTTGATTGAGTGTATTTGTTATCTTTTCTTTATTCTTGCAAAAATATATAGCTAGTGAGTATCTAGCTTTTTATAATTTTCTTTTTTATTTTCTCTGGAATTTATTGTAAGGTGTCAGATAATCATGATAAAAGTGCTAACTATTGTATTACAATATTGGCAAGGACAGGTATAGATTCAAGAGGAAAAAAAAAATGTTTTGAAAATAAAAATAAAAAAAGAATAAAGATAAGAAAATGAAAAAAAATACAAAAAAAAAAAAAAATGAAATTACTGTTAAACAAATACAAACAAATATTTATTTGTTTAACTTAATTTTTTACGAAATTTTTTTTATATTCACATAATTTTCTGTATAATCCTTGTGTGTAACATTAAACCAAGTTAATAAAGAATAGAAAGAAGAAAAAATAATAAAACAAAAATAATGAGAATCTCGTGAAAGTACTTCCTTTTAATGTCATTTTTAATTTTGTTACCTTATCTAATCACAAAATAAAAGGGTTTTTTTTCTCGAAAATAATTTAAAAAAATTGTGTTTAATTTTCTATTTATTTTTTTTTCAAGTATTTTCAACGTCAAAATACATTCGTAAATTACTCACTGTTGTTTGAAAAAGGACCTTAATTACTTCTATATAAAATAAAATTTATTATTGAGAAATTAAAGTAATTTTAAAGTTATTCATTCTTTTTTTCTCAGTGAAATTTTTCATTTTGAAACAGAAACTAAAAGGACTACGCACGTTACTGAGTACATACCATTTCAAATTAAATTGTAAAATGATACCCGGAAAAAAATTTTAGTACTTAAGAAAAAGATTTAAATTGGAGATAGATATCAATATAGTAATGAAGTTTTAGTTTTTAGAAAAAGGAAAAAAAAAAAAAAGAACAAATTTGTATACAGAATTCTTGATACATTTTATGGACTAATTTTAAAAGTGCCGTACCATTTTAGGAAGAACATCATGAAAATTCATTCGTACATATTTCATAGAAGTTAAACTTCATATGAACTTTGAGGAACTATTTTTGGAATTTACACTGTTATATGTTTTTTTTTTTCTTGACGATGGAAAATTTGAGAATTTTTCCAACAGTGGAAAAATTAATAAATATACAATAAGTTAAACCAGTTTGTTTACCAAAAATATTTCTAAAAAATTTGTTAATGTTTTTATTGAAAAAATGATCCCAGAATAGGTGAAAGGTCAAAGTGTAAAAAATTTTCTGATGTTTATGGCAAAATTATCCAAAATATTAAAATTTAATAATAATAATCAAACAAATTTCATTCACATTTTCCAGAAAAGTTTTTTCATGTTATTTGTTTTTTTTTTTTCTTTCTATTTTCATTTTTGTAAACCGAATTTCATTGATTGATTGATTGCATAAATTTATGAAAAACATAAAATCAATAAAAAAAATATATACTCAAAAAAAAAAATCAACAGAATATTATGAAAAAGTTATACACTTAATAAATTATTTATACTAAATTTATTTTCATAACTTGTTGTTATGCATATTTTGTTATAATGAAAAAAAAAAATACAAGTACTTACATAAATCTAATGATAAAAAAATGAAAATATAACAAGCAATAACGAATTATCAATTGAATTGAAATGATGTTTGAATAAAGGAAAATTTCTCATAATAAAATTACAATAATGATATTCAATGTTATGTTCTTTCTGTCGAAATACAAAAAAAAACACACACATTAACATAAAAAAAAAAAATAATAAATTGATAAAATTTGGATTATGATTTTTTTTTTTTATTAATACAAAATTGTTATCATTTCAAAAGATTATTATCGGTTATTATGTACTCTTATTATTAAGAGCGTGTGTTGAATTAGGCTTGTTCACTTGAAAAATTTTGCCTTTTTTAAGGATAAAAAAAAATGTTCATTGACATTTACAACCGAAAAAAAAAAATCATTCATAAAAAGATAAGGACCCTTTTTTTTTTTTCTCTTTGTCTGTATTCATTCCTCTAGAAGCTCTTTGGTCAATAAATTTGAATTAGTTTGATTTCAGTTTAAATATTTTTCGTATGGATCATTTAAAAATCAATTAATTAATGAAATCCTTGAAAAAAAAAAAAAAAACCAACTATACTAAACCCAAAACAAAATTTAAATAAAAAGAAATATCGATCTATCAAATCAAGTGGAAAAATGTAAATTTGAAAAAAAAAGAAAAAAAAGAAAAAGGAAAATTTGCAAATCAGGTCCTCTCAATCTTTTGAGATATCTGTGTAAGCCTTTAATTAAAAATCATCAATTACTTTTTTTTTTCTTTTCACATCTTTTCTTAAATTAAACGATTTAATTTTAAACTTTGTAATCTTGTAAATTATTTGTTATGCAAGTGCATACACTATATCACCGTAAATATATATGTACTATGTATTGTGTGTGTGTGTAAAATTAACAACAACAAGAAAAACTAAGTGTGTTCTATTCACTAATATTTTAAATCTGCAGGAAACAGCATTGATTACAAATCTTTGTTACATTCAATCAGAAATCCTTTCTTGTTTTTCTGTTTTTTTTTTTTTGTTGTTGTTGCTTTTTCTCTTTTTTTATTTTCTGTTTGTTTAAATGTATATGTAAGTTACGATAAAACTTGAAAGGAAAAGGATTACGGATTAAGCTGAAAATTTGTAATGTTTTTATACATTTCTCTCTTCACATTTTTGTGTTACAACAATTTTCTGGAATTTCTTATTTAATACTTTGTTTTTTTTTTGCAATCAATGAATCCTATTAGGTTTTATTTTTGTTTTTTTTTTTTTTTTTTTTTTTTTATAAAACATGGATAGATTTTTTATTTCAGAAAATTACCTAACACTTTTACATGTTCATATGCGAAACATAAAATAAAAAATAATTTACAGAAAAGAGGATGAAGGATCTTTGTGTTTTTTTTTTCCTTTATTTCTTTACCCTTTTTTTTTTACTTTTTTTAAAAAAAAAAATCTTAAAATATGTTTGTAGTTTCTCAGTAGAAATAAATATTGTTGTGACGAAAATTTCAAATCATAATTTTATATGTATATACGTATGTATGTATGTTTTTCTATAAACATTTCTTCAACGTGAAACAGGATATTGATTACTAAGATTAAGAATTGTGACTAATTTTTATTGATTCTGGTTAAGGTGCTTAAAATTTTGAAAAAAAAAAAATGTCGGTTTATGTCATTCTTGCTTTAACGCACTGATATGAGATGTTTAGGCACCATTATGACACGTTCACGCACGTATATTAGCCATCGATTCGCCTTTATAACATATAGACATACATATATGTATGTACATAATTCCATTAAGAGACTTTTGAGCATTAAAATACTTTTCAATTTTTTTTTTTTTACATGAATCGTAATAATTTGAGTAAATCAACAAAATGAAGAAAACAGTTTTAAAAGGGGAATAGAAGCCGGTATCCTTTCCCTAATTTAATGGATTTTCTAATATTTTTTTTCTTTTTTTTCTCGTCTAAATGACTATATGGTAAGAATTAAAAAAAAAAAGGGTTTTTGAATACATTTCTAAATTAAATTTGAAAAAAAACATGTTTTTAAATTTATACTTTTTTTTTTGTGAAATCTTTCTTCAAATAATTTCTCAAATGAAATATTAAAAACCGTACAAATTTACACACACACACAGACATGAATCGTGTTCTATATACATATGTATGTATAATTTAATATTAAAATATACTTGAAAATTATTTTATTATGTATTATATACTTCATTAATTTTATATTTTTATTATTTTGCTTTATGATTATTTTACTTATATAATTTTTTTTTTTTTTTTTTTTGCCATCATATGTATTGTTAATAAAATTCTTTCATATGTCAACATTTCAAAATTTATTATACCTTAAGGATTTTTATTCCATTTTCATTATACATACAAGTATAAAAAATTCTTTTTACAAATTGATACAAAAGTAGAAGAAGAAGAAGAGAGAGAAAATAAAATGTATTATGTTGTTTGTAAGTGAAATATTTTTGATGTTTTTTTTTTTTTTTATTTTTTCGTAAATTGTAAAAAGTTTTCCATAAACACTGTGATGGGATGAAAAATATTTTTTAAGTATATTAACATTAACAAAAGAATCTGTTTTTATGCTGATTTTAACTTTTCATATAATTTTTTTCTTTTTAAAAATTTATTAAAGTAAAAAGTAACTTGTAAATGTAACTTTGATTTTAACGATCTTAAAATTTAAATAAATGTAAAAAAAAAAATGTTAATTTTGGTTCTAATTTTTTGGGTATAAGTTTTACATATTTTATATAAATTGTAAAATAAAAATTTAATATAAAATAATTTAGATTTTCGAGTAAAAGTTTTTACATACATATATAATAAATTAAAAAAGTCAGATGTTATCTACAAACAAAATTTAGTGATTTACATGCAACTTATTAGTGTAGTTGCATATATGACAAAAAAAAAAATTGTCTTAAGAATCCAAGTTAACTTGGATAGGCAGTATGATCCCCAGCTAGGAGTGAAACTAAATCATCAATAAGATTAGATCAATTTAAAAAAAAAATTCTGATTTTGAATTTCCAACGACTTTGAAACTTTGGAATCTGTCAAATCAAAAAACAAGAAGCTTTATTTTGTTTTTACATAATTTAATTTTAAAAAACGAACACTTCTGGTTACTGCAAAAATAATTAATTCAATAGAATAAGAGTTCCTTCTCGAATCCTGAAACAACATTATAGGTTAAACCTTAATTTTATTGTTTTACAACATCTATATATAGTTTACGTGTATTAAAACCGTTAAAATGCAGAGTCCAATAAACAATTTATTATTTTTACAATTATTTTGAAAAGGATATCCATCACAACAACAACAAAAAAAAATCACAAAATGTTGGTCATTCCTTATTTTTATTGTTATTTATAAATCGTGTGATATGATTCTATTCTTTTTTATAAGAAAAATACACTCTAGAAGATAATTTTCTTATTTTTGATATGTTATTTATATTTATTTTATTTTTTTTACGCTAAAATCATAAAAATAAAACAAGAAAAAAAAAACATTATTTTTGGTTAACGAATATATGGCAACAAAAAAGTGTCAACAAAACGAATTTAGGCACGATTGGAAATTATTTATTGCTCTATGGGGAGTTTTCATTCTTGTATTTATTTATTTTTCAATACAATAAATTGGCAATCTTCAAACAAAAGCATAGTGAGAAATAAAAAAAACAAGAAAAACGTTTTGTGAAAAACGAAAAATAAAAAAAAAATAAAATAAATAAAGAAATTTTTATTCCTGTGAATTACAAATCTATATAAGATTTGAACTAGATTCATTCACTCATAAATAAAAAAAATTTATTATTTATTTTTTATTTTTATTTTAATGCCGTTTATTTTGTAAAATATTCATAAAATAAAATAAAAATTAAAAAATGAGAGAAAATTTTGTGAAATTTTTTGATATCCAAAAAAATGTATAATGCGTAAAAATAATTTAGTTTGTTCTTTTTTTGTTTTTTTTTTTTAAATTTTCTATTTCAATTTAATTTAGTTTAAGTTGTTTAACCTTTAACCTATTCGAAAATTGAGGTTATATTGACTGATTAGTCCTTCAAATAATATATTCAACTTAGTTAAAAATCAAAGGATATATATAGAAGATGAAAGTAATTTTTCCAAGGATAAATTACATTTAAAATTGATCAACAGAAAGTGTAAGTAAAACAATCTTTAACCACTAGTACTCATTAAATGTGGTTATTAATACTCGAATAAATTTTAAAATATTTTTATCAAAAATTTATTTTAAAGTCAAATATTATTGGATCTTATGATCCGATTGATTTGAAACTTTTACACAATATTTTTGTCGTAATTTTTTGCAAAATTCTCTTTAACATGAAAAATATCCTTGAAATAGGGTGTTAATTATAGAACACCATAAACACGAGCATCAATAAAAATATTTTCTTTCTTTTAAAAAGTTAAATTATGACCAAGGATATTTCTTGAAGAGTTTTGCAACTAAATAAATTAAATCGTAGAAATCTTTTCACTAGAAAAAAAGTTATAGGGTAAAATTGCATAATAAAGTCGATTTTTTTTTTAAATATTGAAAATAACTTGAGAAACAATTTCCGAATATTTCTAAAATTTTGAAATATTTTTTAAAAAACTTCAAAATATAATAATGGCCAGACTTTAGAGCTTTTACCCTATATTATAAGATATTCTCAATAAGAAAGAAATTTAATCAATAAAATTTCAAAAATATTTTGAAGGTCTTATATTGTATGTAAAGCACTCACGAATTTATCATTGACTATTTACGTATACTGTGACATAAATCTGTTTTTATGTATGAGTACACATACACAGTAAGATTTAAAAACTTTATTTTATACTCATGTTTTTTTTGTTGTTGTTGTTGTTGAATTAGATAAATCTATAAAAGTCTGTTAAAATACAAAAAGAAATAAATACAATATTGTCTTATCGTATATCAAATGATTTTTTTATTTTATTAAAAAAAAAACAAAAAAAAAAAAGATAAAGGATACAGGAAAAAGATATTTGTAATATCACTTGAAAATAGAAAAAAAAAAAAGAATAAAAACGGAATTTTTGTAAGAAACATTTATCACCCAAATAAGATAAAACATGAAAATGGTTAAATTCAATATTAAAAGATAAATCAAATGCCGAAAAGTTAAATAACTTCAGTTAGAGATATTTTGCATTTATTTTGAACATTAGATTTACACATATACGTACTAACATACATATAAGCTTTATTTCTTTTAAAGATTAAAATTTGTTTTTGTCCTTTGGCGCCAAACTACAAAAACAAAACAAAAAAATAAAATTGCTTCATTTTTTTTTTTCATGATTTCAAAGTCTGGCATTTATAGAGAAAAAAAAAACAAAACGAAATTTTTTTTTTCTGTCTAATAGACAAAAAGATAAAGGCTTTTAAGAATTATATAACTAAATTGTATCTTTTGTACAACCATGCGGAAATAGATACATATGTATATAATATTATACTTAATGTTTATACAGTTACTATGTATGTGATATGACGTGATCAAAACAGAAAGAGTGTAAAATCTAAACTTGAAAGAGTACTGAATTAATAATTTAATTTATTGTTGTGCTTTTAAAGCTGAATGATTTTTTTTTTTTTTTTTAAAGTTTTATGGATTTTAAAAATACATTTCGAAAATGAAAAAATGTTAAAAATTAATCATTCACGTACAAATACATGCGTAGCGTGTAGCAAAATATGAAATGAATTGAATAGTTTTTTTTTGTTTTTTGTTTTCGATGATACTTCAATAAACTTCTCAAGGGTTGAAAACATTCAATGATTATTTTCATTGAAAATGTTTTTTACAATTTTAAATTTTTTATTGAGAATGTTTTTTTCACAATTTAAATGAAAATTTTAATTTTGAAGATTTTTGTAGAAAATTGTTTGTTCCATCGGAAAGCTTTGAGCTAAAATTAATAAAGTGGGAGGTGGTAGTGATAGGGTATAAAAAATAAATTATAATGGAAAGATAGTAAGTACTTTAATTGAAAAAAGTTAATTAAAACTATGTTTAGTGAAAGTAAAAGAGAAACGAAAGGAAGCCTTCCTTCTATCATAATTTTGATAAGTTCCAATAACAGTTGCCTTTGTATAACTCATTCTCTGCCTTTTCAATTCAAATAGTCTCTTTGAGTGTTATTTTGAATTTTAACGTATAAAGTCTACTCTGCATATTGTCAATGTATAAGTGAAAAATAAATTAATAACGTTGAATTTTTTTTTTTTTCTAAAATGAAACTAAAGTAGATTAGGATTTCGAAATGGTGTATTTTTCAAAATACACAGAATTTTTAAATTTTTTGTTTTATTAGAATGACTTTGTTTCAATTTCAAAAAAAAAAAACTATTTCCTAAAATTCATGATAAACATTTTAATTAAAAATTTTATTTATTTATTTTTTATTTTATTTTCAGTTTAACAGAAAACAATGATTAATAAAAAAAGATTTCTTCATGAGTGGTTTAACCTGTTGATGATGACATGGTTAGTCATATCGGATGTATGTTTAAATGGTAAGTGGAATTTTTTTTTTTTTTTTTGTCCATTAATTTTTTTTGGAAAGCCTTTTTTAAGTGCATAATTAGCAAATTATTTCAGTTATTAGATAAAATTAGTAGAAAATATTATATTGAATAATTTTTAGGTAAATATAGTAATGTTCTTGTAAAAATAAAATACTGAACTTTATTTTTTTTTTTCTCTAAATTTTAATACCATGATTAATTGATTATTGGTTGAAAAATTTATTATAATTTTTTAAAATGTACCAATTATGTTCATGCATTAGGTTAATTAAAAAAAAAAAAATAATAAATAATGGTGATACAGTTTTGTTATGAAACAATGAAATTTGTATATTGGTTAAATAAAATGACAATAAATAAGGTTTAATTATTATTTACATTTTTTACCACAATCAAAAATTATTTACTATAATCTCCCAAAAAATTCTCAATATGGGAAACCAAAAAAAAAAAAAAAAAAATTTAGTAAAAATTTAATATAAAACCTTTTTTAAGCAAATATATGTATGTACGAGTATATGAAGTAAATATATACCTATACATTTATTTATACCTATATACATCTATAAAATTTACATATTCATACGCAAATTGTAATTTTATTTATAAATATGAAAAAAAAAGAGCTTTTTTTTTTATACGTTATATAAAATTCACATTATTCAATCGTGTGGGTGTTCAGTTAAAAGGGTTTTTAGCATATAAAATTGTATAAAATTTTATAAAAAATTGTAAATTAACAATCGATCTGTAGACAAAATAACAAAATAAATTTTAAAAAATATATCGATACATATATACACAATATACAAGGTGTTCTTTATAGTTCATATTAAATATTATCAAAGATTTACAAGATGAGATCTTCAATTTTACTTTATGAAACGTTCAAGGATATTTAAGTGTTTTTTTTTTTATTTTTCAGAAGAAGTAATTTCCTGAGATTTTTCCAATAAAAATGATAAATTTGAAAACGAAAGAATTTGACGAATTAAAATTGAAAATTTGTAAAATATTTCTACTTTCATTGCTATATCCTTGTCAAAACTGTCATTTATGTATTATAGATGAATCTTATGTAAGAGAAGTTTCGATGGGTCTTCTTATGAAAAATATTTCGTTTTGTGTTGCATCTTATAACAATATAATAAGAAAACTGTAGATACATATCACATATGTATGTGGCGTGGAAAAATAATCTAGAGTATTCAAATTAAATTGAGTAGGCTATAAAACTCCGAATGGGTTGTAGACTTAAAGGGTTATTATAATAAGAAATATAAATACTACTTACCGGATTTCTATAAGTTAAATCGTCCTATATCTTCCTTCCTCTTTTTGGCTTTCCTAGATCACACTTACCTGAAATATTAATTGAATATTAATTAAAAGACAACCCTGTGATTGTTTTTGTTTATTATAAATATAAATAATATAGATAGATATTTTTTTTATACATATATACAAATATGAATATATGTGCGTATGTTATATTATAAAATAAACATAAAATTAACAATTTTAATGCAATTTGTAAGATATGAATTATAAAATAATATTGGTATCACAATGTGATAGGAGTATTATTTTAAATGAAATAATAGTAAAATATTCTATAGGTTACATTACATCTATGTATATATATAATACATGGTATATTTACATGTACGAATATATATACAATATAAGAATTAATATTTGAATACATTAATAAAGTATTTATTATTTTTTATGTAATTAATGATTACATTACATTGTTATATAAATAATCTTATATCCTGTATTTACATAAAAGATAAATGAAACATATTAACACATTTACATTTAAAAATAATTATATATGAATATGTACAACAACAAAAAAACATGAATACTCGGAAATTAAAATGGGTACAAAATAAAAAATTCAATTGGATTAAATGTAAGACAGAAATTATTAATTAATCAATGTTAAAACACATGTATATTTGCAATATGTTAAAAAATGTTGTAATTTTCATAATAATCATAAATTATCAATAAATAACTCATGATGTACATATGTATGTACAAAAATGGATAATTTTTTTCTGAGATAATTAATAATTAAGCTTCTTTTATTATATTTAAGAAAAAAAAAAAATTAATATTGTGTCATACAAAATATTACAATTGTTTTGAAAGATTCAACAAATTTTATTTACTTTTGAATTTTATTTTTAATTGTTGTAAAATGAAAAAAAATGTTGTTTTCAAAATGGACGGCTACTTTAAAAACTAAAAAAAAAAAAAAATAAATAAATAAATAAAACAGGCACGACGATTTGAGACAAATATGAACGTGAATGAACTTAACTTGTGCAACTTGTTTTTTTTTTCATTCAAATAATTCATAGATTCTATAGTTCACATCCTGTATTAAAAATCTTTTCAATATTAAAAAAAGTATATCAGAAATTGATAACAAAAATATCTTACACGTATTTTAAAATAAAGCTTATAAAGCCTAAAATTATTTGAATTTAGAATTTAATTTACCTGTAAGACGTATAAGGATGTTTCAAAATGTAAAAATTAATAGGTTTCGACTAACTGAGACCAACTCTTACGGGAAAGCTCACAGAACAATTGCTCAAACTCAGCAAGCCAGAATTTAGTTCAATAGTAGGCCTATTATGGCTACCACCACTCTCAAATATCATTTGAAAAAGTTGTGCTCAGCAGACTCTCAACTTTGTTGCTTCTACTTGCCAGAGAAAAAACTCTCGAAAAAATGAAACACCTAGACACAGATCTTGCTTTTGCTGTAGACTTAAAGTCTCTAGCTCCTAAAACAATCCTTAAAATTTTTACAAGTCTGAAAAACTGAAACTAAGAAGATTCTGAAAAATATATTGATTGTTTAAGAAACACTGTAATACTGTGAAGATCTTACGAGTGCAATTTTGTGCTGTAACTTTAATAATAATTTTTAAAAATGGTTTAAAAACATAAAAATAATTCCTTTTTTAAGGACTACCTTGGCAAAATTAAAAATGTTATAATACGAAAAAAAAAAGAATTTTTTTTATAAATTTAAAGTCGAACATAAGAGATTTTATTTTATCTTTTTTTTTTTTCTCTGTAAAGTATTCGAAACATTATATGTTTTTTTTATGTAAAATTATTCGTACTCGAAATATGTAAGCCATTATTACATTTTAATGAAATTTTTTATCAAATAAACTCTACAAAAAAAAAAAAAAAAAAAAATGTTTAATCTTTTTTTTTTTAAAGTACAAAAATAGTCATTTAAATTTATGTTTTAACATTGTTTTTAATGAATTTTCAGGGAAATTTTACATAAAAAAAAAATAAAATAAAATAAAATAAAAAATAAAAACAGTAAAAATATTTTTGAATGTAAAAATGAAATTAACTAAAAGCAATTTTTCAAACGTATCTATACGTGAAAATTTTTAATTAAATCATTGCAAGTTGTGTTACTAATTATTGATTTATTATTTTTTTTTTCGTTTTTACACAAGCTACATAATTATACTCGTTCATACGCATATACGCATATATTTACAATGTTATAGATATGTGTACATATATGTAATTTTTGAGATTTTAAAATTCTATTTTGTATTTACGTTGACTTTTCAATCACACATTTTTGTTTTTTTTTTAATTAATTTTAATATTTTGCTTTTATTTATTTTAATTATATATTCTATATATGAACTCGATTAAGTTGTCATTATAATAATTAAAAATAATTTAACAAGAACAAAATTTATTATCAAATTTTAAATTTGAAAACAAAAATAAAAATCTTATATACTGTGAACGAATATGTAATCAGAAGAGGTCATTAACAAAAAACAAAAAAAACATTCAAAAAAATATATTTTCAGATTAAGTACCATTATTCATCATCAATGTTTTTTTTTTCAATTATTTTTGTACATTATATTCATGTTTTTCATGTTACGATTAATTAAAAAATAATGGTTTATTTGACTTTGATATTTTCGACAATGATATTAAGTTGAATCACCTCAATAATACTGTGATATAATAATTATTTATTTTTAATAAAGTTTAAAGGAATAAACAAACAAAACAAAAAAACAATAACAAAACATGATTAATTTTAAATTGAGTGTTATTTGAAATTTCAATTCAATGGTTAACACATATTTAGAGTGATTTTTGAACGTAATATATGATAAAATCTTGAATCATAAAAATCAATAGATTGAAAAAAATAAAATCAACCCTTTGCACCCCAAGCCTATTTTAATGGGAAAACCTGTAACTTTGTAGTAGGTATGTTTTAAAAACAAAATAAAAACATAATGAACAGTTAAGCAGATGTCTGATCCAAAAGTGACATAGCTAGTTTAGAAAAACAAAAAATTATTTATCAAGGGGACCATTCTTAAACGTTTGACTACTAAAGGACATCAAATCTGAATTGCATTTGTTTTACTTAACCGCCGATAACTGTCTAATAAAAACCATATGCTGGAATATTCTCCGTCTTTTTATAGAAAGTCTTCCAAGCCATTTCATGATGTCTATGATTCACATTCTTACTTCTCCAGACTATCAAAATAAAGTTCTTAAATTTTAATGTTCTAAAAAATTGCTATAGAAAAAAGTTCTATTTTTAGTAAGAACAAGATCAAGAAACCATGTTGAGTGAAATTCATTGTTGAAATGTAAAGGGTTAAAAGAATAAATTATTCCAAGAAATGTTTTAATTTTTCACTAAAAATTCTTAAAATACTTTAATCGTACGTAGAAATTTAATAAAAATTTCATTATGAATATAAATTAATGTATCAATTGGCCAATTGTTCACAAATATGAAATTCTTAGAACATGACTAAAATTTTAAATGGCATTTATTCTATTCTATTTGGTTTTGTTGAATATAGAATCTTGAAAAAAAAAAAAAAATCTTGTACTCTTTTCACTTGTAATATTCCAATACACACAAACATTTACTTAATTAACTAATTCTGAATAATTCTGAATTTTCTTGTAAATTTTCATGTAAAAAAATTCCATGCACGTACTTTTCATATGAATTAATTTATTAATTATCAAATAGCAAAAAGTCTGTGTATCTAAAACGATTGAATGTATGTATGTGTACGAATTTGAATTAACTTGAAACTTTTAAAATGAGAATCATTTCCTAGAAAGATTTAAAATGATGTTTCTATAAATATTGGTCGGATGTGGAGCCACTTAAATAAAAATATTTGAAAAGTTTTATTTTTTATGTTTTCTTTTTTTTAAAGAACGATTTAATAATTATTTTTATCTTTTAACTTTTAAAGGAATGATTTCAATCAATATATGACTCATTATTATATATCTTTTTCCAGCACTTTTTCTTTTATTGAAAAGAATAAACTTTTATTACTCAGAATCCTTTGAAGATATTAAATCAAATCAAATAAAAATTAGCTTTATAAAATCATTTAAAAATGTAAATATGTAAAGCTATAATCCTTTTACACTTATTCTTTAATAGCTACTTCACAAAGAAAAATATAGTAATATCCCACGACCTGGTTAAAAAAGATCGTGTTAAAAATGAAACTCAAAGTCGCATTCAACTTTCTCTTTACATTTTTCTTTTTTCAATAAAATATTTCTTTTCATTTAAGCAAAATATGTAAAATCTGTTCATTTATGCATTTGGAATAATTTTTGAAAATAAAGTGAGAACATTAATTGTGAATTTGTTTCTGTTTATTAGAAATTTTTGGAGAATTCAATAGAATTTCTTTTTAAAAAATTTCACCTGTCTAATTCACAGCGACACAGGAAATTTTATTAAAAAATACGACTAGATGAATCTTTATGAATTTTTTATTTTACTAAAAATTATCTAAAAATACAGTTTTTTTTTTTTTATTTCAAAACAAACATTAAATTCTAGAAAGAAAAGAAAAAATCTTTAATAGATAATACTTCAAATTATGATGATAAGTCAATTGAAAAAAAAAAATGCATTCAAATCAAATTAGACTGACATTAATGAAATGATAAGAAAACTCTTTCATTTTTTTTTTTTTTTTCAACTGTATGAACTACATTTTATTTAAAAAAAATTTTAATAATATTTAATTTATGATTAGAATACCTCCTCTTTAAAGATAACGCATGACTAACTCAAATACTATTTCTAAATTTAGGAAGTGTTAGAATAAATTTATGTTCTATAGAAATTACATTAGAATTTAAAAATCTTTCATAGAATAAAATTACGATTATTTTTGTTTCGACTATGTTCATTATCTTTTTTTTGTTTTTTACTAAATTGTTAATTTGTCGGTGATGTGGAACATCAATTGCTCAATTTTTTTAAAATTTTTAATTATGGAAAATTTTTTTTTTTTAATGATATTGTTTACTCGAAAAAATAATTCATATTGAACATAAAAATCAAAATATGAAATTATTTTTTTTTTCGGTATGTTATCTCACGTTGTGGTTAGCAACTTATAATAATTATGTTATAATAATATGATAACTTACCACTGACATTCAAATGACAATCTTTTTCTTATCATAATCGACTTGTTATGCATTTTTTTAAAATGATAATAATAAAAGAATATTCTGAAAGGAGGAATCGATGAGAGTATATATTGTGAAAAATTTCTGAAAATCAGCATCAGTCAACATGAGAGCGATCACAATTGTAGTGTTGTTTGGCTTAACAGCCTTGTGTTCTAGTTCAGTTATTCTTGGTGATAGATATCAAAATGCTACACCACAATTTTTAGAAAAACAAAAAATCATTTTAGAAGTTCTTCATCATTTAAATCAACCACAATTACAACAACAATATTATCAGGATGGCATTTCATATAACATTTTGGACAATTTATCGATGTACTATAACGTTGAAGCAATTCAAGAATTTTTAAAATTACATCAAATGAACGTTATTGGAAAAGATGAAATTTTTTCAATTATGAATCAAAGACATCGTGATTATGCTGTAGCTTTATTCCATGTTTTGTATTATGCAAAAGATTGGGATACTTTCTACAAAAGTATGGTATGGGCTAATGTAAATGTAAACAAAGGTGCTTACGTTTATGCTTTGACTGTATCTGTACTTCATCGTCCTGATATGGTTGGAATGGAACTTCCAGCTCCATATGAACTCTATCCATACTATTTCTTCAATGCTGAAGTTATCCAGAAAGCACAACAAATCAAAATGAAAGGATTATCTGGAATGAAACAAGTTGATGGAGTCTACAAAATTGTTGTTCAAAGTAATTACACTGGCGATTATTACAGTAACAATCCAGAACAAAAGATTTCATATTTCACTGAAGATATCGGCTTAAACACATACTATTTCTATTTCCATTGTGATTATCCATTCTGGATGGGAGGTCCACAATATGGTCTTAACAAAGACAGACGAGGTGAACTTTACCTATTCGAACATCAACAATTGTTAGCTAGATACTTCTTGGAAAGACTTTCAAATGATTTAGGTGAAATCGAAGATCTTGTATATCGTAAACCAGTGACAAATGGATATTATCCAAATCTACGCTATTACAATGGCATATACTTCCCAGTTCGTGATGATGATTACAACTTCTATAACGAAAACAATTATTATGATATCATGATGATTGAAGATTATGAACGCAGAATTCGTGATGCCATCGATTATGGATATGTCATTTTACCAGATGGTACACAAATTGATCTTACTAAACCAGAATCAGTTGAATTATTAGGAAACATGATACAAGGTAATCCAGATCAACCATTACCAACTTACTTCAAATACATTGCAATTTATGCAAAACTTCTTCTTGGTGGTAATATTGAAGCAGTAAAACAAGGTAAAGTCATCCCAAGTGTATTAGAACAATACGAAACTGCAATGCGTGATCCTCTCTTCTATTCATTATACAAACGTTTACTTAAATTTTACTTCCGTTTCATGGAACATCTTCCAACTTACACACGCGATGAGCTCGTTTTCCAAGGAATAAAAATTGAAAGTGCAGCAGTTGATAAATTAATTACATACTTCGACAAATATGATTCAGATATCACAAATGCTGTTGACGTTGAAAATAATGAAGTCTATGGGTCAATGTACCAACAACAACAAGTACAACCAGGATTTTATCAAGGTTTAAAACAAGAACAAATGTATGGAACATATCAACCAATTGTAAATTATCAAGAAGCTTTGAAACAAGGACAAGTCTCTGGACAATACCAACCAGTTTCAGGTTACCAACAAGTTCTGAAACCAGGACAATACCAACCAGTTTCAGGTTACCAACAAGTTTTGAAACCAGGACAGTACCAACCAGTTTCAGGTTACCAACAAGTTTTAAAACCAGGACAATACCAACCAGTTTTAGGTTACCAACAAGGTTTAAAACAAGGACAATACCAACCAGTTTTAGGTTACCAACAAGGTTTAAAACAAGGACAAGTCTCAGGATTAAATGAACCAGTTTTTGGTTACCAACAAGGTTTAAAACAAGAACAAGTATACGGACCATACCAACAAGGACTAGGATATCAACAAGGTTTACAACAAGAACAATTCTACGGACCATACCAACAAGGATTAGGATATCAACAAGGTATTAAATCTGGTCAATACGTTGAACAACAATATCAAACAATTCCAGAATATCAAAAAACTGCCCAACAACAACAATATCAACCAATTTTAGGATATCAACAAAGCATGAAACCAGGTCTTTATCAACAAACACTAAAACAGGGTCAATTATACGGACAAAGCTTGTACGCTCCAAGTTATGGTTACCAACAATATGGTTTACGCACACCAGGAAAATTAAATGAACCAGAAACCAGTTCATCAGAAGAAATCAGTGGTAAAAATTACATGATGAACAGATTATTGGGTAAAGAAAAACTTAATACTATGGAATACTTAGGAATGAATTCTATGGGAGTGCGTCAAGAGCAAATGCCACAAAGTTTAATGGGTGAGAATTTAGTTAAATATCCAGGTAAAATGATCAGAAGACGCAGAGATTTAAGTTCAATGGAACTTAATCAACCAAGTACAATCCGCATGAACCCGCTTTTGACTAAAGGACAAATTGGAGTTGCATATGATCCAATGATTGGAAGTTATGAAGGTGTTTACGGTGATCCAACAGGACATTATACAGGTTATCTTTCAACTACATACGGACCATACGGCAAAACTGGAGTCTATAAAGGTCAAATTAATAAATTAGGTAAAGTTGGAACAATTGAAACAACATATGGTCCATATGGTAAACAAGGCACTTTCCAAATGCAATCAGAACCAGTTGGTCAATATGACGAACAATTTGGTGGAGTTCATTCAACATATAAAAGACAAGTTTTTACCCCAATGAATGTCATGAGCAAAACACAAGGTGTTAATATGCCAATTGAAAATGTTGTAGTTTATGCTCGTCAAAATCGTCTTAATCATTTACCATTCAACGTTAAACTTAATGTATTATCTGACAAGCCAGTGACCAGTGTTGTTCGCATATATCTTGGACCAAAATACGATTCAAATGGTAATCTCTATGACATCAATGAAAATCGCAAGAACTTCTATCTTTTAGATGCATTCAAATACAACTTAGTTCCTGGTAAAAATGTTATCGTACGCAATTCAAGGGAATTCACATGGTTTGTACGTGATCGCACACCATACCTTGAACTTTACAAATGGGTTATGACAGCTAAAAACGGTGAAACCAATTTCCCATTAGATTTAACTGAAGCACACTGTGGTTTCCCAGATAGACTTATGTTACCTAAAGGTAAACTTTCTGGTATGCCACTTCAAATGTATTTCATCATTACACCATACATTGCTCCACAATTACCACAAGGATCAACATACAATAGCATTCTTAACTGTGGTGTAGGATCTGGTAGCAGATACATTGATGCATTACCAATGGGTTATCCGTTTGATCGTGTCATTGATGAAAAGAGTTGGTATACACCAAACATGTATAATTTAGATGTTATGGTTTATCATAAACCATCAGTTGTAAATGTTTACCAACAACAACAATCCGGTTTTGAACAACAAAATGAAGAACAATATTCTTCAAGTGAGGAACAATATCCTTACAAAGTTATTGAAAAATACATTGGTGGACAACCAGAAGGATATTTCATCAAAGTTAAATATACTGTCTAAAAAAATATCATATTCATAATATCTATACATACATTATACAAACGCAGCTCCATGGTTACAAACACACATTATATATGAAAAATTATTATATAATACATATAAATTTGTTATGTAGTCAGTAAAATTATTTTTTTGTTCATAAACGTTTGTTATTATATTTTTAATAAATAAAACAAAAGCAAATCAATAAATACATTATGTTTTTTTTTTGTCTTCTTCTAAATATGTACCATACATATATGTTCCTTTCGTGCATTATAATTAAGAATAATTGATCGTTTCTTTGACTGTATAATCCTCTAAGGATTCATTTATTACATGAAAGCAATTTTCGAAAAAATGAAAAACCATAATTTTAAATACTTAGTTGCATTTATTGCAGAAAAATAAAAAAATAAAAACAACAAAACATAAAAAAAAGAAAATCCTTAAAGCTTTCTAGAAGTTTCAACTAAGTATCTTAATATACACTTGATTCTGATTTATTCAACAAATACTTATTATTTTTCGAAAAAAAACTTTTAAAATGTCTCTTCTTTGGAAACAAAAAAAAAATACATCCTTTTTGCTGTTCTTCTTGTTGTTTTCTTGTATATGTGTATATGTTGTTTTTTTGCACATTTAACAATATTAACAATAAAACAAAAGGAATTTTACTATAAAATGAAAAACTTTTCATTTAAATTAACTTTATAAATAATAATTAAAATATTCACCTAACACAGAAATTATTAAGTATACTTCAAAATTTTTACTATATATTAAATATATGTATTGTATGTATGTATTTTGTATATGTATCTATGAATATATTTAATTACAGCCCTTTGTTTGAAGGATTTGAAAATATTCGTTCCGGAAGCTGTTATAATGGGAAATGCAGCAACTTTATCATGCCAGTATGATTTAGAACAGGTATTTGTTCATACTTACCTTTTTTTTTTTTTTAATGTTTTTCAGTATTTCAGTTTATATTTTTTGTTGCTGTATTTTTACTTTACCTGTTTGTTCTTTTTTTTTTATTTATTTATTTTTTTTTTTGCAATTTAGCATTTCTTTGTTTTCTCTTCTATATAGTTTCTTTGATTATTATTAAGGATTACTTAATGATGTTATTAAGTTTTTTTTAAAGACCCTTTTACAAGAAATACTGAAAAATTTTACTTTTACAATAAAAAAAAAAAAAGCACTACTATATTTCTTTTGTTGTTGGTTTGGTTTTTCCATTTCTTTCTTTTTTTTTTTTCAGGCAACTTTATATTCAGTACGATGGTACTTTGAAACAGAAGAGTTTTATAGATACGTTCCTAAGGAGAAACCACCAACATTGGTATTTCCAGTTTCTGGTATAAATGTGGATGTAAGTATATTTCTTCATTTTAGTGTTATTTGTTTTACATTTTTTTTTTTTTTTTTGTGTTTGTTGGAAAATTCACACATTTTGTTTTTTATTGAAGAAATAAAAACTGAATAATTTTCAAAAAAAAAAAAAAAAAACGCTTAAAATTTTACAAAAAAATTTATTTAATTAAAAAGTGAGAAGAAAATAAAAAATTATGAAGAAACTAGAAAAAAAAATGGGAAACCGCATAGAGTAAATAAATTAGTACGATTTTTGTTATTAATATGAAAAAAAAAAATAGAGTGGAAGGTATTTTTCATCCACAATTTTTGACATTGAAGGCCCCTCTAATTTCTGAATTTGTGATAGTACAAAGTACTCATAAGAATCTGTTAAAATAGTCTACGAATTCTTTAAAAATTGCCATAAAAATGTGTTTTATTTATTTTTTTTAATTATTTTACTAAATTGAAAAGTGGATAGGATAATCTTATAGCGAAGAAGATACACCTATACCAAACATTCTATATAATATGATTTTTATTTTTACCTGGCAATACCTTAAAATATATAGTCTGTAACATCATGTAAAAATAAAACATGAACCAAATTCTTTAAAATATAATTTTAAACAATTTTTGCCTTCAATCAAGACAATTTCTTTATTGGTGAAAGTAACGGTGCAGAATATATTGATGAATAAAGTGCGTACATTAATATTTTATTATAAAAAAGCTTATAAGTAATATACTTTTTTCACTTTTTTATTTTTTAATTACCTTTCGTAAAGAAATTAAAAAAAAAAAAAATTTAATAATCAACTATAAAATATTCATATTCGATCGATAATAATTAAATGTTACATAGCAGTAGAAGGTAATATTAATAAAATAGATTAAAAGCACCTGAAACTATGTGCATACCATAATGATGATGATGATGATTATGAAGAAGAAGATACTTTTCAATTTTCCGCTAATATA
Organism: Bombylius discolor; assembly: GCA_939192795.1. Taxonomy (NCBI): domain Eukaryota; kingdom Metazoa; phylum Arthropoda; class Insecta; order Diptera; family Bombyliidae; genus Bombylius; species Bombylius discolor. Next base: position 36,130,656 of record OW584241.1, on the reverse strand, counting down.
GAATGAATAAAAAATAAATTAGATTGATTTTATATAATATATATTCTATGTCTGTATAGTTATCGTGTATATCACTAAAAGATAATCAATTGAATAAGCAACTACAAATGTAAAAGTTACAAACAAAAAAAGAATATATATATATATATGTATATATTCCATTAAAACTGAACTCATTAATTAGGATAGGACTTCATTAAAATAGATACAAATGCAAATGAAGACATCCTTTCAAAATCAATGTGAAAAATAAATTAAAAACTTTTGAAATTTGTTTGATTAAAAGCAAATTTATTTGTGTTTTTGAATAAAAAAGAGAAGAAGACAAACTAATATAAAAAATAAATCTGTTGTATAAAATGTCTTCTATGTCTTTGAAAATATTCATTGGTGCTTAAAATCCTTCAATTTACGTAATGAAATAAATATGCTTTTGTTAAAAACATTGTAGATACGTAGACTTTTTTTGTTTTTTAGTTTGAATTTATTTTTTTTTTTAATTTTTAATCAACATTTTTTTTTATTTTTATGCATTATTTTATTTTTTCAGTTTATTTTTTTCTCGGCTAAATCTGATTAAATTCATTTTTAGATTTTATTCTTTGTACGAAAATTTGTAGATAATTATTTCAAAAATAATTTTTAATAAAGCATTTACCCTTTTTGATTGTTTAGATCAAAGATTGCTCGAGGATTCAAAAGACTGAATTTTATGTTAGAACTTTTTAATTTGAAAAAAACAAAAATTCGAGAGAAAAGTTTAAAGCTCAAATGTTACAAAATAAACTTCAATTATTATCTAAAGTTTTTAGTTGTATATTATTTCATATTTATTTAGTGAGGTCAAAGGTCAAAATTTTTTTTTTTTTTTACTTAAGAATAAAAATAATGAACATCATAAAATTTAAAGACTGGACACAATAAAACTGATTAATAACGAAAACAATTTTATACAATATCATACCAATGAGAAAAAAAAAAAAACCTTTACATGTTAACTGGAATTTACTACCACATGAAAAATACCACACATAAAATTATCTGTAACTGAACATGGCTGATCGGCGTCAGTTACAATTTTTTATTATTTTCAATAAAATTCATCCGCCTGCATGTAATTTTATATATTTTTTGTATTTAAATTAATCAATAATTCCTTTTACGACAATTTCAATGTATTTTTTTTTTTTCAACATTTTTAATATTTTTTATTTGTTTCAGAATTCACTTAAATAATAATCGTAAAAATTATATCTTTTCATATAAATTCGAAAAAAGAAAAAAAAATACTTTGTTGAAAAATTTCTACAGCAATTTAAATTGGTGAAAAATTATAAAAATTTAATTTAACATACAAAAAATTCTTATTTCAACTTAAAATCCAAATTAAAATAAAAATAATAAATAAAAAAAAATTATTTAAAACTTTTTTTTTTTAAAGTATTTTTTAAACTTTTGGTGGTAACCATAAATTAATTGCGTTTAAAATTTTACAGAAAAAAATATGTATGAATTTTTAGAATATTTGATGAAGGCTTTCGTCCTTTATTTTTTCTTTATCAAAATGTTGCTAACAGTTAACATCACAAGAATTTTATTTTTTTTTTCTCAACATTTATAATTTTCTTCTTTTATTTTAATTTTTTTATCGTAGAAAAAAAAACACATTTTTGTACCATTCTGGGAATGTAGGTTTTCTGGACGTTATAACAGTAGAGAAATTTAAAGAAAAGGATTTTTTTTTTTTTTTTTCATAGAAATCCAACAATTTTTAAATTTTTTAAAGTGTTCAGATGAACTAGCTATGTACACATAAAAAGGATCTAGAGAGAATTGGTCAAAAGAGCAGTAGGAAGAAATAACTTTGTTCAATGAGTACAGTGTAATTTGTGAGTTGCGACAAAAATATGCTAATCATCAATCTGTCTAACTGTACATTACAAAATTAAGTTTATTTATTAACAACAACGAGTAGTTCGCATTTCACATAAAAATGTAGATTACATGTTTAAAAAAGCACAAAAAGGTCATGAAAATGAACTGTGATTCATATAAAAAGAAAAAAGAAAAGTATCTGAATCTCATAATTTTATTAATGACTGCACAAGGCAAAAAGGCTCATAATTGATTTTTTTTTTTTTTTTTTTTAAAGTAAAACATAAAATTTCAATGTGAAAATCATAGTGTTTTTTCCATTATGCCGTTATGACTAAAAACAAATCAGTCTTATTCGTCCTTTGTTCATGATTTACACGCCCTCATATTATATGAGAGAAAAAAAAAAGTATATTTTTGAATAATTAATTTTCATTACATTAATGACACAATCATAAGCAGCCAATTGTAAACAAAAAATAAAAAAATAAAAATAGGATGTATGTGTAAATTAATATTTCAATAAATAAGGAAAAAAAAAAAGACTACGATTTTAACAAAGAATAAAAAAATGTTAATTACTCGTAGATTTTTTTTCTTTCCTTTTTTTCTATTTTTCACTTCGCTCATAGTTTCAACATTTATCCTTTTTTTTTTGTGCATTTTTTTTTTAATTTACTGTAGCCGTACTTATATAAGCATATTCATTTCTATCTAATATTAGTTAGCTCTATGCAAGTTTATTATTTTATAATACAGTACCTACATATTTATATATTTACGAGAATATATATATATACTCATGAATATACATACAAAACATACTAATACATACAAATGTAGTTTTTTTCTTCATATGAAGTACGTAGAGTGAATAATATCCACTTACATTACAATTATATTACTCTATATAGAATATGTAAGTGAGTTCCAAGGACATCATTGCAATTTTTACATAATACATATCCTTACATGTACATTTACATATATATGTATGTATATGGTAACTGAAAAATCCATCCACTCGTATATATTATAAATTTAGCAAGTATATATTCTGTATGCGCTTTTTAGTCATTGAATAATACAGTGAAATTTATTTTTTATATGAAATTTTTGTACGGATAGGTATTCCCTTGAATCTGGATTTTATTTTTCTCATACTTAAAAATATAAAATTTTCGAGAATTCCAAGTACATATACGTTATACATTGAATTGTAGTTTGCTGACATGCTCACAAAAAAAAAAAAAAAAAAACAAAAAAACAAAAAATAAATAACCAAAAGTCATTTTATATTTTACCACACACATTTCGTTTATATTGCTGAGACACTTTTCATACATATAATTTTTGTCAAATGGAAAGAATTTTAACATCCCACAATTTAGTATATATTTTTTTTTTTCTTTTTTGACTTTTTTCTTTTACTATTAGTTCTATTGTCCTGATTCAAAATAAGAGCACATGTAAATATGCAAAAAAAAAAAAAATAAAAAAAAAAAACAAAGTAATATACAAATCTTCAACTATCATGTCAACGAATTTCGGAAAAGGTTTGTGGTTTTGTGTTATTACACAAAAGGATGTCGGCTTTGGTTTTTATTATTATTATTCACATGTACATACATATAATATATTATGTAGCATATACATATAATATATATTTCACAAAAATATTTATATATTATATCTTGAATATATAATAAGTTTTTAAATAGTTCCACTACATATTTAAAAACACTACACAAAAAAAAAAAAACACAAAAAAAAAATGAATAAAATTTGTTGTCAACATTTTACCATAATAAAGTTTAAAACTACGAGTATAATAACGGAAACATTATTACTCTGTATCTGTAACACAATAAATTAAAAAAAAAAAAACAAAACAAAAAACAACAACAAGAAAAACAGAAAAATAATTAAAATACGCTAGAAATTTCTGTTTAAAATTATTTTATAGATATTAAACAAAAAAAAGATAAACATAGATTAAAATATGAGTACAGTATCTTTAATATTATAATTTAAATCTATAAAATAGAAAATGCACAATGAATGATTTTTTTTTTACACATATGTATTATGTAAAGTATGTATGTATGCATGTGTATATAAATGTATCTAAATATTATAGATATTTTAAAAATTGTTGAATCTTTAAAAGATTATTTAAAATTTCAAATTTACACTTAAATCAATAGTTTTTTTTTTGTTGTTGTTGTTTGTTTGTTTATCTTTTTAAAGCTTTAAAATAATTTAAATATCAAAAATACATATGTGTAGTATCCTATAATGTACATACATATTTATGAAATTTAATGTTATAATACATTCATATACATATTTACATAATATGTATATTACAAATTATTACTATTACCATTATATATCAAATTTATAATACATTTCATATTTATATTTTGTAGCAAATTTAAAAGGATTTAATTCAGTAACTACATACATCTAACATACTCTAAAAATTTACGGTACATTGTATTATTCAAATGTATGTGTGTATAAATAATGCTATGAAAATTTTTTTTATGTGTGAAAATATGTAAATTTAAATTATAATGTTTAATTCTTGTCTTGAAAATAAAATATGTACTTGAAAAAAAAAAAAAAATTGTCTATAAAGCCATAATTTCTTTACACTTTTTTCCTGCACACATAATTTTACGAGTAATTTTATATCAAAAATTTCATACAAAGAAATTTTTTTTATGAAATATTGAATAATTTTTTGGACTTTGTAATTTTTTAAACATTTTTATGTTCAGGAGAAATAAAAATGTAATTATTCATCAAAAAAAAAGAAAAAAGGATTTTTGTGAAACTAAGTTGTATTCTTAGAGCAGAATAAATAATAAATAATTTTAATTTGTAATCTTTGTTCTAAATATTTTTTTTTTTTCACTTCATAAAATGATTTCTTCTGAAATAATTTCATAAAAGATTATTTAACCATGAGGTATGAATAATTTCTCGAGGAGAAGAACAGAAGCAAGGACAGCCAGAAAATTTAAAATCTGACCTTGTATTCTGAATGTAAATTGTGACACATCTTAAGATAAGATCTGTTTTTAATATCCCCACTCGAAATTATCCTTTCTATTAGTGAAATTCTTGTAAAAACAAAAATGACACTTGAAAATGAGATAAATGAACATAAACAGAAAATAATTTACAAAAAAAGCTTAAGAGTACGTTCTGGCTAGATATGAGCTGTAGTGCCTTCGAAGAAAATGAAGGATACTCTGTGAAAAATGTCTAAACTAGGACCATTATTTCGAAATTACCTTAAATGACAGTAAAATTCTACCAAGAACAACAAAGTTACTTGGATGTTTTAAGAAAAATTTTGAACTTTTAGAAAAATTAACTTTTTCCAAAAACTCAACGTGGAACAAAGAAAAGTAATTTAAAGTTCATAATACGAACACATATGCATGTATTCTTTTAAAATTTCAATTTTACTTAAAAATAATTTCAAATTAAAATCGAATACTAATAAATTCACTTTTTCAAACAATCCAAAAAAGCTAATAAACCCATTGACCGTTTCATATTTACTATTGGCATCATTGTAAAGAACTTTCACCATTCATTTAAATTAATTTTAAATCCCTATAGGCAGTTCATATATGAAAAGATCTTTTTTTTTCATTTATTTTCTGTATGTATTTTACGAGTATATCTAATTGAAAATAGAATTTAGTACTATAGTAAATCGAATTATAAATTATTATTATTATTATTATTATATTTCTATACAATAACAGTGTTTCGAATGAATTTTGTATATTCTGAAAATTTTACAAAATAATTTGTTCAATTTCAAAATACATATCAAGAACATTAAATATTTTACAAAAACAAATATTAGAATGAACATAAACATTATCTGTATACAGTATAATACAATATATACATACATACATATATGTGAATTAAAAAATAAATATAACAAATCATTTGCATTAAATACAATTACAAAAATAAACGTATAAAGGCCAACATAATAATAAATTATTATCTATGATGTTTCACAGCAAAATCAATGCATTTTATTAGTCGCTATGTACATAGTATCTTTTACATGAAATTTTAATTAAAAAACAAAATTATCTCTATGTTTTCTTTGTATTTTTAAATTCTCATCAGTAATTAAAACAATATTTTTGATTATGTGCATTGAAAATGTTATATTATTTAATTTTGTATCTTAATAAGAAAAGTTGGTTTTTTTAACATGTCTGATCTTTGATCATCTTTTTGACTTTAGAAGAAGAAAAAAAAAATGTTTAATTCATACTCATAAATTTATACTGATTACATTTTCCTTTTTTTTTTTTTTTTGGTTTTTTTTTTTATTTTAAAATAGTTATCTTCATCAGACTCGACCTCAGTCACCTTACGCAGTGTAACTAGAGATTTATCTGGTAATTTTCAATGTGAAGTATCTGAAGATGCACCATTATTTCATACTGGTATTAAATCAGCTCATATGCAAGTAATTGAATTACCAAAAGAAGAACCAGTTATGCAACTTGATAAAAAAATAATTAGTTCAACTGATAGTTTTAAAGCAGTATGTACAGTTGGTACATCATATCCACCAGCAAATATAACATGGTTTATAAATGGACGTAGGGTAAGTATGCTGAAATATATTTATAAAAAAAAAATAAAAAAACATATGTATTTTTAAATATTCAGAAGATGAACATGAGAAAATTTCTAGTTGCATAGATTTTTTTTTTTTTAATTTTTTACACGTATCTTTTAATGGGATTTTTTTTTTTTTGAAAAATAGCAGATACAATAATTTATCTTGGATGTTTTTTAAATAAATGAACAAAGTTTTTTCTAATTTATAAAAAAAAATGTATTCTAAATGAAATTCATAATGGTAATATTTTTAGAGAATTTTTCTTATTAAAAAACAAAAAAAAATATTTATTACTTTTAACGATTAGAATAATTCTTTGAATATGTTATAACTCGATCTATTAGGAACTTGAACAGCACATATATTGGAATATTCGTCTATTTTCAAATTATATCGAAAAACAATATTTTGAAAATTTCAAATCAGAATTGTAGTAACTGAAAAACATGAAAAAACGACCACGGAACCTTTACTTTGCCGGAGTAATGATCTTAAACCATTGAGCTAACCCGAATGCCATGTCGCTTGCTGTTCTCAGTTACCACCTAAATTATTGATGAAGAATACTCAAACCTCCTACAGAATAACATTCATTTTTTTTTACTCCTACTTTTTACATATCTTACATAATCGGATTCTACTAATTTTTATTTTTTATTTTTTATTGCATTAAGGTTTATAAAACACCATTTCAACGTATATTTTATGATGCATATGAAGGTTCACCAACATTTTCATCACTTGAAATGTATCCACACAGTCAAATACTTCAAAGTTTATTTCAATCAATACCAAAATATCAAACAAGTATTATATTATTATGTGAAGTATCAATATTACATGTTTATCATAAAAATGTTCAACAACGAATATCATTGAGTATGAAACCACCAACAACAATATCACCAAATTTATTAGGTTTAGAAGGTTCAAAACGTATTAATGGTGATCCAGATAATTCAGCATTAACTGGTAATACAAATAAATTATATAAATTTTCATATTTAAATATAAATTTTTTTATTTTAATTATTAGTATTTTTTATTTTATATATTATTATAATTTTATAATATTTCATAATATAAATGTGTGACATAATATTTTATAGATTATCATTTTTTTTTTTTTTATTTACATATATGTATTTATTGATTGTTTTGTTTTTTTTTGTTTTTTCATTTATTTTTGTTTTTCAATTTTAATATAAAATTATAAATGCAAAATAAAAAATCAAAAATGAAAAAAAAAAAAAAAATTATATATAAAAAATAAAAATAAATAAATAAAAAGACTTAAAAGATAATAAATAAAAAATTAATAAACAAAAATATTAATAATTAATTAATTATGATACATGATAAATTTAGCAAGCATTTTTGATTTTTTGTTTTTTTTTTTTTTTAAATGTAAGTGTGTAATAATATAATTCAAAATATGAATTATTATAGAAAAATCAAAAAAAAAAAATAAAAATAAAAATAAAAAATAAAAAAAATCAACAACAAAAAAATGTAAAACAAAAAAAACCAAAAATAATACATATACATATATGTAAGTATATATATGAAATATATAATAAAAGTAAATATGTATTTCAAAAACAAAAACCAAAAAAAAAAAAAAATCAATGAATAAATAGGTTGTAAATTAAATTATATACATATAAATATAATAATTAAAATTACGTAAAACAAAAAAACAAAAAAAAATATGAAAAGTTGAAAAATTTTAAATTTCTATGTAAAACTCATAAAATCAGAAAAATCCAATAAAAAAAATAAGCTAAAGGTTATTTTGAAAATGGAATCATAAATTAACTATAAAATAAGAGATTTTTTTTTTTTTTAATATGAAATCTATCAAACTACTTATTTTTTATTTTATTGATTAATTTTTAATTGATTTATTTTTCGTCTTTTTTTTTCAAATTTACATATGTACATATATGTAGGTACTAAATTTTACACAGAAATGCTGGAAATATAGATTCGAAATGATAAAGAACGAACGGACTTGGCATTGAATAAACTATTTTGGCTTTTTGCTTTTTCTGAAAAGTTGAATTTTTTTTTTCCTTTTAGAAAGACTTTTCTCGCAAACCACAAAAGATATCTCAGTATGTATTTGTTTTTTTTTTCTTCTCTGACTTATAGGTCGAAATATTGGCTATCAATTGTTTAAGCGGAATTAAAAAAAAAACAAAAACTACCCTATGAACTACAAATAATTAATTTTCCAGACTTTCAAGGCATAGTTCAAGTATTATTTTTCATTTATATTTTTTCTTTCACTTAAAAAAACACTCTATTTAGTAGATTTAGTCACAACTATGGTGAGTATATGAAATTTCATGAAAATTGACCAATAGATTCTCAAGAAATGTGTATATAAAGTTGTCGGCAAATAGCCACCTAAATTATTTATTTACTCTGTTGAGAAATTATGTAAAGAAAACGAGTATATTTTCTCAGCTGCTTACAACGGCATTCCACTTTCTTAACGACCCTAATCATCCGCAAACGTTCTCATCCGAATCATTATACAAAAATGATTTTATTTACAAAATTTTCGAAATTTTTGACTTATATTCCATATTCAATTTATTTATTTATTTAATCATATATATATATTTTTTTTTTCAAATTTAATTTTTAATATTTGTTCATTCAAAATATCATTTATTTTATTTGCTCACATTAAAAAAAAAAAAAATTAAAATTAATAAATAAAATTTAGTGGTCACATCATTGAAACATGAAATGAAAAAATAATATATTTTATTTTTTTTATTTTTTTTTTTTAAATTTTTTAAATTTAATAAAAGCTATTTTGTTACTTTACGTTATTTAAAATTAAATTTATTAACAGGGATTTCATAAATATTTATAATGTAAATACTATAAAAATTAAATCAATTATAAATTTATGTAAAAAAATGTTAAGTGAACCTATAAAATATGTGAATGTATATGTAATATATTTAAAAAACTAAAAAAAAAAAAAACAAAAAAAAAAACATTATAAAATTTATTATTAATAAAGAAAATATTTAAAAATAAAACAGCAAAACAAACACAAAAAAAAAAAAAAAAAAAACAAGTAGTTTTATTTAATTTTAAAAATTTCATTAAAAAAAAAAAAAAAAATAAATATAGTAACCAAAGGAACAAATCAATGTATGTAAATTAAATTATGCTCTAATAACTGAATATTCGTTGTTCATTTATTGACTTTGTGTTAATGTTTTTTTTTTTTTACATTTGAATTTATCATTCGTCCAAACAATCAACGTAAAAAAAAAAATGTTCAACTTATTTTCCTGAAGATGTCCTTACAATATGGAAGTTCTTTACAATTTTTCTCCAAGAATATTCTTTCAATAGAAGAATATTCGATAAAAATTCTACAGAAAATTTATTAATAATTTCTTTTGACTTTTTTTTTGCAAAAAAAAAAAAAAAATTGTCTGTGGACAATGAAAAATTTCTATAGAAAATTTTGTTTTCTTTTACAGGAAATTAATGAAGAGATTGTATGGATAAAAGGTACATATATGGTGTTCTATGTATGTCATGATCTAAGAAAGATATTAAGATGTTTTGCCTCTTGTTTCATTGAATGTCCTTTGTATATTTTTTTATAAGATATGGAGGAGCTTTTCAACAATTATTTCTCATATTCAGAGAATGAATATAATAAAGGAACAACTTTAATGGAATTTTTTTTTTTATTTTTTTTTTGATTTCTAAATTTAGAAACAAATAAATAAAAAGTGGGTCAGCAATTCAAATTTAAATTTCTGTATGTGCTCATCTGAAAGTTTTACCTTGTAAATTTTTTTTTTTCAGTCAATCATCAAAAATATTTTTTGTGTATTTCACTTTAAAAAAAAAAAAAAGCAAAAAATTTACTTTACGTTATCACAGATGATGTTTTAATTGAATTTCAATCCTCTTATTTACTTTACTTTAACATTCAATATTCAAATACGTGTTTATGTTCTTGTTTTCATTTTAGTCATTCGGCTTTTTTTTTTTTTTTCAATTCATTTTTCGTTAAAAAAAAAATATTATTACATGAAAAAAAAAATCAAAAAAAAAAAATTGTTACAAAAAAAAAAATTATATTTACAATACTTTTATAAAATATTTTATTTTGCAATTTTTTTTTTCATTATTTAATTTTTTTTTTATTTAAATTATTTCATACCTGAATGATTTAATCCTTTCATATATGAATATAAATATTTTATTTTAAAATTGAATATTTAATTACTATTTTTTTTTTTGTTTTTTTTGTATTTTAATCAATATAAGCAGAGAATATATAAATTTTAGTATTGAAGAAAAAAAAATGGATGTATTTTTTTTATATTACAAAACAAGTATAAATTCACGTAATATATACAAGGTGTTCTATTTTTTATCTAGGTCACAATATATAGTATGTATAAACAATTATATCGAAACTCTATACACTGTTTAACGAAACATATTCTGGCCTCTAAACTTACATATCACAGACTTTACTTGATTAGTGTTACATTCCAATTAAAATATTTTTTGATTTATGATTGAATTATGAATAAAATCTACCAATTATGCTATATTATTACTAAATCAAATAAACACCCTCTACGAGGATAAACGTACAATACAAATTCAGATTTTATTCTATCAGCCATATTTATTTTTTTTTTTTATATATAACTTTTCAAAGCTAACGAGAATTACATGCATTTTTTATTTTTTTATTTTTTTATTTTACCAGTTTCAAACAAGATTTAAGATAAATGATTTTAAAAAAAGGGTTAAATGAATTAAGGCAAGTGAAATAAAAAAAATCGATAAAAATTTCATAAAACTATTTTTTTTTTTTCAAAATTAACTAAAAAGTACACAGGCCACGTATTTTAAAAGTCCATTATACAGAACGCAGAAGTAAAAATTACAACTAAAAGTTTTTTAATTCTTTTCCTTTTTCTTTCAGTGTTCTTTTTTTTTTAAAAAAATCCTGCGAATTTAAATACAATCCAAAACGTGTTAGAATTTTTTTTTCTATCTTTTCTTCAAAATGTTTAAACTGACAGATCCTTTTAAAAAACAAAATGTCCTTTTTATTTTTAAGATGAACCCAAATCAAGAACAAATGAATACCGCAATTTTCCAAATAAAAAATAAAAAATAATAATAAGAAAACGCGTAAGCAAATTAATTAATAAAATTTATATATAAAAAAAAAAAAAAAAAACATAGTCCCTTTCCCATGCAATACGTCAACAAAAATAATTGGTTATGTTTATTCATTGAATTAGGGTAACAATATGATAATTAGATTACCCTGTTCCTTTTTTCATAGAAAATTTTAAAAATTGTGTCGTAAATAAATAAATCTGAACCTCAAAACCGCCAAAATTTATTAAAATAAATTTCTTATAGTCAATTAGATTTTTACCTTTTAAATTTAAAGAAATAAAATTTAATTAATTTACCATTAAAATTTTTGGCTTTATGATAGTGGTTTTGTATAATGGTTGATAATTTCGTTTTTCACTTTGTTTAAAGAAAAATTTAATAGAACACAGATAAATTCTTTGGAAAAATTATAAAATACTTTTTTTCTTTTTCGAAACTAAATAATTAGAAGAAAAAAATGTTGACAATATTCCCCAAAATCACACAATTCACTGTACTTATGGAGAAATAAACAAAATGAGAAAAAAAAAAAACATTTAAAAAAATATCTTTAACTGTATACTTTTATTGAATCATTATTTTACAGTTTTCAACACTACTAATACTAGCTACAAAAAAAAAACTACATAATTATAACGAAATTAACAAAAAATTAAGGCAAAATGAATTTTATTTATTGTTTTCTTGTCAAGATTTTTAGTAACGATTATGATATACGTATAAAGTGCTGTCAATTAACAAAATATGTGTTTAAATGTATGCACGTATATACGTAGGTATATCCTTAATGCTGAACAGCATTGACTTCAGCCTCTGTCTTGAAATGAATTAATGTGTCATAGAAGTACATGTTATCATGATGCCAATGCTTAATGTCAATATGTCTATCAAATGGATAACCGAATGCTGTGCTATCAACATATCGTGCACCACTACCAACACCACATGATACAATTGGATCAAAACCAGTAAATTGTTTAACTTTTGGTTCATGATATGGATATACAATGAAGAAGAATTGGAATGGCATACCACCCTTTTTACCACGTGGAAGCATTAATCTATTCGGGAATCCACAATGTGCTTCACTCATATCAAGTGGGAATTTATGATCAGCAGAATTAACAGCTAACATAACATTCTTATAAAGTTCATAATATGTTGTTCTATCATTGACATACCATGAGAAATCATTTGAATTACGTGTAATCACATTTTTACCAACATTCAAATCAACAATAAAATGATCTAATTCAACAAAGTTTTCTCGATTCTCCTTCAAATAAATCTTATGACCGTACATATCGTATTTTGGTCCAATGAATACTTTAACAACACCTTTTTGTGGTTTGTCTGAATTAACTGTTAATTTAACATTAAATGGTAAATGATTAAGACGATTCTGACGTGCCTTAATAACATATTCGTGTCCTTCATGATGTGAAACTCTACCGAAATCAGTAAGACCTGTACCTTCATGACCTTTAACATATGGTTCAACATCAACAACATTACTTATATCTGAATCGAATTTATCGTAGTATGTAACTAGTTTGTCCATTTCAACATTTTCAACTTTAACACCATCAAATGCAAGCTCTTCATGAGTGTATGCTGGTACTTGATCCATGTAATACCAATAGAATCTCATTACACGTTTATACAATTCATAGAATGCAGGATCACGTAATGATGTTTCGTAATGCATCAAAACACCAGGTAATACATCTTCATATTTACCATATGGAATACCTTCATTGATTAAGTGACGTAAATGTTTATCAAAATGTCCATAGTATCTGGTATTCAAACTGTCTTCATTTCCTTGAACAATAGATCCAAGATTTTCAACGACATCTTGTATAGAATGTTCACCAAATTTGTATAGTTTTCCATTTTCTTGGATGACTTGTTGTAAATCGATTGCATCAACAATTCTTGAGTATAAATTATCAACCAAATCAATAAGATAATAGTTGTGTGAATGATAGATGAGATAATCGTTGTCCCTGTCTGGGAAATGAACTCCATTGTAGTAACGAAGATTTGGATGGTATCCAGCGTAAACATGTCCATTCCATGAGAATTCATCAATTTCACCTAAACCATGTGATAAACGTTCCATGTAGTAACGAGCAAGTATTTGCCAATGCAAAAATAAGTAGAAAGCACCACGGTGATCATTCTTTAATAGATGTTGTGGATCTCCTTCAGCCCAATGCGGATAATCAAGATTATAGTAGTAATAGAAAGCATTCAATCCTACATCTTCCATAAAGTATGCCAATAAATTGTCTTCATTAATGTGTCCATACACTCCTGTGTAATTAGCTGGAATCACTACATTGTATACGTTTTCAACTTTTTTCACTCCATGGAAACCTTGCATTTTGTATAATTGTGCCTTTTGTATTGCCTCAGCTCCAAAGAAATGATATGGATAAATTTCATAGATTGCTGGTAATACAATACCTTGTAGATCAGGACGATGTAATACGGCTACAGTTAAAGCGTAAACAAATAATTGACGATTAACATGATGTCTTGCCCATAAAACAGTCTTCTTAAAAACTTCAAAATCTTTTGCATAGTATAATGTTCCAACAAGTCCTTCAGCATGTTGTTCGTGATGATCATTGAAAATTGTGAAAATTTCTTCATGTCCAAGTGGATCCTTTTCATGTACTTCAACAAATTCTTTTACATATTCTTGATGAAGATATTCATCGTAATGATCGTGAAGATTATATGTTTTATATTCATCGTATTTATGTACAAATACATCATCTTGATGTACATGTTGTAAAATTTCAAAAATAAATGCTTGTTTAACTAAGAAATCTTTATCAGCATATTTAACATCTTTTGTCATATAATGACCAGATGCAAATGCTACTAAAATACCGAGCAAGACTACCGTAATCGATCTCATTTTACCGAATGATATTGATTTAGTACAAAATTCTTACTTTTATACTTTTCCCATTCATGACAAGAAATCAACGTAAATATTTGAGATGAAAAAACAAAAAAGTATAAGAACTCTCAATTATCAATTTTGCAAGTTTATCATTTTGTATTTTTTTTTTTTTTGTTTTTTGGTGCACCACTTAATTGACCTCGTCTGTTTGCTGCGAGGGTGATATCATAATTTTAGAAATGAACAAACAAAAATATCATTTTGTTTACATTTTAAAACATAAAAATTCATTTCATTTTATTTTTCTTTTTGGACTGTTTTCTTCTTCTTTTTTTCTTGTTGGTCATATGTATCATTAAAATTATGATAAAAACTGAATAATCTCAATTTAAAAAGATAGTTGCCACCTCGCAACATGTTTCTTGAAATCCTGATTCCGCATACATTTGTGTCTATTATCAGAATGACCACAGTGAAATAAGAAGAACAAAAAAAAAAAAAAAAACGAGAAAAAACAAATTTGACTTTAAAATGCTTATTGTTGACTTTAATCATTTGTTTGTTTTTTTTCTGCGCAACGATAACTAAATTTCCAATAAATAAAATTATTTGATTATTTAAATATTATTTTAGAAAACTTTCCGTGCAAAAAGGTTACAGTTCAATTAAAGATGGAAATTTTTTAGAAAATAAATGTGTAAAAATAATTAGAAAAAAATAATTGTTTTTGTAGATAATCGAAATTATATATCAGACAAAAAAAAAACAATCAAATAAAAAGTTTGTTTTTCTTTTATCATTTTTCATTAGATGACTGTTTAAAAACACCCACTTGTTTACTTTTAAATTATTGTAGAAACAATAACAAAAATATTATCACATCGTCATAATTTTTATTTTTTTAGAATAAAATGAATTTTTAAATCTTTTGGATTTTTGATTTTTGTTTAAATTAATCTGAAATCTCACACTAAATATGTTGTTCTATCTGATTCACACCTGAGAGTTATTCAACAAAAATTAGTTTCCAAGAACCAAGAACATTAAACAAATTCGATGAAAAAACTTTTTTTTTACAAAGTTTAAATGTTTTAAAAAGGAATATCAAGCCTTTTGATTTTAAGTTGGTCTAAAAACTAAAGTAGTTTTTCAGAAACACTTTGCTATATTTACATAGAATTTTTGTGAAATAGAATAAATATTATTTTTTCACCTTTTAGGCGATACCTGTCCGTTTTTGTCTATTTTATCAGTAACTGTCGCCTGTCATCATTTCATGTTCCATAAAATAAGCTTATTTTGTTGACAAAATCGAATACATGAACTGTCAATATGGTCATAATTGAAGACACATACATATGTATGTATACATACTTTTTTCCATTTCTTGTAAGATAATATCAATTTTCACATAATATACTATGACCGGCAATATAACGTCTAACGTATAAATTATAATAATTCGATGAGAACAAGAATAATGAAATTAACTACATACCTACTTTTTTTCTAATATTCTTTTGAGGTTTATTGAAGCACTATGATTTTATACAATGCCCTGTCCAACATACATTTTTCTTATGTCTACACAAATACAAACAAAAAAACAAATAACAAAAAAAGAAAATGTGGATAATTGTGACACAAAAATTCTATATTAAAAAATATTTTATTTATTACTAACATGAATTTAAATCAGGTGAAAAAATAAATGAAAAAAAAGATAAAATAAAATAAAAATAGCGTAAAGCGGTGTTTTTTGCAATACATTCTTGTAAATAGTCTTGTGAGATTTAAAAGCACACACAAGATTTACTTCTTTGTTTTACGTTAATTATCGTAATTTTGTGCGTGTGTGGACGGCAAAATAAAAATTGATTTTGAAAAATTCGTTCAAAAACTTTTTTGGAAAAAATTCATTTTACCTTTAAGCCCTCTATCCAGTTTTTTTCATATTCATATGCCATAGCGCTGTGCTAGTTTGGTGCAGTCAAATCTCAAATCAATCGAATTACAATAAATTCGGAGATATTGGAACTTTTCTGAAAACTTACAAAAATTCCACTGCTCTATGAAACAAAATATAATTTACAAAGCCGATGTAAACGTGTTAATTATTATGTAATGCCAGGTTTTACAATCCCAGTCATATAAGCATAACACAAAGTTTCAAATCTGGTTTAATTAAAATATAACTCGTATGTGAACTTTTATTGTAAATTTTGACATGAAATTCTTTCTTTTTTTTAATTACCGACGCGTATAACAACAGGATTAAATTATTATCAACGATTATGAAGCTTTCAATGAAAAAATTAACAAAAATATTTTTCATGAAAATTTAATTTTTTTTTTTTTAAATTCTTTTGATTTTGTTTTTTGTTCGTTTAAAATTCATTCCACAAAAACCCCATTATCATGTATTTATGTATATATGTAATTGTCATTTTATGTACATACATACATACATACATACATATTTGTACAATATTGCTACGGACAATAAACTTTAAGGTATATTGCTATTAAGGGTAAATATGGTATTAGTACACATATTTTTATGTTTCTTTATATGCATTTGTACAACCATAGTTAGTTACTATCAGCCATTGTAAAAGGTAACAACCAACTTATGGAACAACAACAACAAAAAACAAAATCTTTAAAGTATTCGTAAAAAGATATAAAAAAGAGAATTATCAATAGAGTGTTATCAGGATTATATAATTTGTGAATATCATACTAAAAATCTGAAGAAAGACAAAAAAAAAAAAAAGCCAAAAAAAAACCAAAAAAAAAGACAACCAATAAGCAAACATTCAAGAATATTAAATATATTTAGTGTTATATCTAAAGTACATATTGTGGTGTATATCCTTAGAATCACTGTGTCAGAAGATACATACATATAATGATTCTTTGTCAACGATTTTATTCAAAATGGTTATCGTTTTCATCATTTCACAATTTAAGCAAAATTTTAATACTATTCCTAACATACTTTAATTTAGTTATATCAGATACTTTATCTAGCATTTATTATAGAAATCCAGGTTCTAGTTTAACATCAGCCTATGGTTATAATGAAAGAAAACTGTTTATAAATGATGGTATAAATAAAAATACAAAATCCCACAAGTATCAACTAGCCAAAGGTTAATATATACTAGAAAATTTTGAAAATTATTCTTGTATGTATGTAATGTTTGTAAAATGTAAAATCCTTTTATGTTTTAAATGTGTATATAATAGTGGTTATTTGTATGGTCATTTAGATTGTGTATCTATTTCATTTTACAATCTTATAAAGTTTTTTTTTTTTTTTTTGAATACTGCTCTGTTTGTGAATTTTCGATTATATACATACATACATACGTATACATCCTATATTTTACATACATACATATATTTATGTACATATGTGTTTGTATAAGGAAAATCAAATAATTTCTTTAATGTGATTTTCATGAAAATATATAAAAACATACATATATGTATGTACGTACATACACATATACGGTTATAGTACATATAATCTACTGTAGATACTTTGGATTTTTATTTTATTTTTATTACATTTTTACGTTTACAGAATTGGGTGGAAAATGTATATCATCAAATGATTGTAGAGAAAATGCATATAAATGTAATACAGAGAATTTTTGTGAATGTGCTGAAGGATATAGGCCAGATGAAATAATGGCAACATGTGTTGGTGGTATGTTAAAATATAAAAATCAGGAAAAAAAAATATAGGTATATGGTAAAGTGAAAAAAATAATAGTTAAATTAAAAACGGGAAAATATTATATCATACTCGTAATAATTGTTTTCTTTTCTTTTTTGTTTTTTTCTACAAATTATTTTTAATAATTTATCAATTTTTTTTTTAGAAAAAGAAAACCCTTTCCATCGTCGATAGTAAATAACAAAAACAAAATACTATTTATTTTTTTTCTTTTAAATTTAATCTAAATATTTGCTTTCAATTTGAAATAAATTAAAAAATATGATTTTATTTATTCAAAACTTTCATATAAATATTTTCTTCTGATAATTTAATTGTTTTTGTTGTTATTTTCAAAGAAATTCATATTTCATTTAGCGTATTTATTAAATTCAATTCAAAAAAATTTCCATAGAAAACACACAAAAAAAAAAATAAAAAATAAAATACATGAAAATTTCTTTGTAATATTAATTCACTTTATTTAAATGATGTAAATTAATAACATACCTATATCCTGATTTTTACTTATGATTTTCGGTTTTTTTTTTTTGTTTTTGTTTTTTTTTTTTTTCCAATTAAATTTATTATTCTGAAATTGATTTTGTGTATGTGTTTGTTCACTTATAAATAATTTCATTTTATTTACCATAAAGTATGTAAGCATAATAGAAAAAATTCAATTATTGAAAATTAATAATGAAATTTCAATGAATTCGTAAAAGGTTGAGGTTACGTATTTGTTTTACGTGGTGGTGTATCTCAAAGTAATAAAAATATATAGAAATAATTAAATAGTCGGGAATTAAAGAAAATTATTATCAAACACTAAATTTTTATTTAACTAAACGTACTTGTATTGTATTTTATCGTACTCGTCAATCTAAAATAATTAAACAGGTAGAGGAGTGCGTAAAAAAAAAACAACTGGACACAATCGATAGAAAAAACCACTAAAAATCTAATAAAATACAAAATAATTTACACAGAATAAAAATTCACATGTATTTTAGGATCACTGAAATCAAATGAAATAGCTCTTCATGCCAGTGTTATTGTATTGGTAAATAAAATGTTCATTTCATGGTATTGGAACTAGGACACTAGGATAAGGTTTTTGTAACCTCATCATCACTTCCATAAATCTTCTAAAATTTTCTAAAATGTTTTACAATTTGTGAACTTTTTTAAAATATTTTACAAAAAATTAATCATGTAGTTTTTTAATTTCAACATACAGATCTTCTTCAAGTTCCGCGGTTAATTGGTTTCTGTGTGAGTCGAAACCGTGTTGTAAATTGAAACCATGTAAGCTGAGATGAGATTTAAAATGGAAGATTGTGTAGTGTGCAGGCTTTAATAACGCTTTGCGTTGACATTATGCTATGACGCTTTGACGCGTGAAAACTTATTCCTGCAATTGACGATTTTGGTTTCTTTCCCTATAAACTCTTCATTAATTACTAAAGATTAATTACTAACGCGTTGACGTGCAAAGGACTTCTTTTTGCAATTGTTTTTCTTTTCTAGTTTATTTTACCTACAAATTCTTCACGAATATTATTTTAAAAATATATTAAATTCTACTTTTTATAGCAAAACCTTAAAATTAGTTAAAATATATTCAACAAAAAAAAATCCAAAATCTATTTACGTATTCATGACGAGAATCCTTTTTATTTTGCCATCAGGAACATCATTTAAAAAGCATATAATTTAAAATATTACATATTTTTATTTTCATTTTAGCTTTTTTCTAATTTTAAATACTTACCTTTTTTTTATCATTTTCTTTTTTTTTTGTTTCTGCTTAAAAAAAAAAAGCTATAGGAAGAAAATGTACATATGACAGCCACTGTATACCAAGAGCATATTGTAAAGGACAAATGATTTGTACGTGCAAACGTGAATTTCCTGTTGTATCATCAAATGAATGGTCATGTGAAGGTAATTCATCATCATATATAAAATTTACTTTACAACACTACTAAACTATAATTTGCAAGAAAAATATTTACCTGGAAAGAAAAAGAAAAGAAAAAAAAAACACATAAAATGAGAAAAACAATTTAAAAAAAGTACAAAAAACAATTAAAAAATGAAAAGTAAACTTTTTGTAATAATTTTTTTTTTTGCCTTTGTGATTTTAATTGTTGCAAAAAAAAAAAACAAGAACACAAGAAATATTATTTCAAAATATAACGAAATGTAATTGCAAATATTAAAAAAAAAAAAAAAAAATTTCGATTTTGATTATAAATGAGATTCATAACAAATTCTAATTCAAAAAAAAAAAAAAAAAAAAAAAACAACAACAACAACAAAAATCTTCATAATTAAACTCCTTTATTATATTTTTACATTGTATCTATTTTTTTTTTATATCGTTTATACCTTTTGCAGATGTCATTTTTTTTTTCAAGATGACAACTTTATAGAAAACACAACAACAGGATCGTGTTTGTTTGTTGTTGTTTTTTTTTAAAGTTTTTATAACTTTTACAACAACAACAAAAAAAGACGTTACTTTTAAATATCTATTTCATGATTGTCGTTTTTAGTTTCTTTTTTTCTTCTTCTTCTTTTTTTTTTTTTTTTTTGTTGTTTGTTTTCTTTTAAATGTTTCATATAAGAATGAAAAATGGTAAAATAACGAAAGAAAAAAAAAATATAGAAAATATAAAAAATTTTTAGAGAATAGAAAAAAGAAAATAGAATACAACATAATAAAAAAAAAAAAAAAGATAAAATTGTAATACTTAAGCACACCTTTTCTTGAATATCTTTTCTATTTTTTTTTTTTTTTTTTTTGTATATGTATTTTTCAGTATCTGGCTCTAAGGTAAAACAGGTGTCATCATTTTTGCTGAGTTGGAATTTTTTATTCATTTTACTATCTCAATTTTTATTCTGTTGTTTTGTTTGAAAATATGTCTACGTGAATGAGTACAGAGGTAAAGTAGCAGTATATATATATAATATAATATAATACCTGCCTATATACATATATATTTATGTATTTTTTCTTGTATTATATAGTAAATCTGTAAAATGTTGGAAAGCTTGTTTAAAAGTGCTAAAAAGCTGTCATGATGTCTTTGTAAGAATGGAGAAAAAGAAAAATGAATAATAGGTTCTACTTTTAGTTTTTTTTCTTCTTTTAAGGCTGCAAAAAAAAAAAAAAAAAAATGACAGCAAGAAATAAAAAAAAAAAAAAAAAAACTTTATTTAGCCTTTTTTTGTATTCTTTTATTTTTCTACAATTATTTAAATAGATTTTTTTTTTATTTTCATTTTTGTTAAAATTTCGAATAGCCTGAATTTACATATATTAATTACTATTTTATTTTTAAAAATTATAAGAATTTGTAAAATAAAAATATTTATTGAATATCTTCAAAAAAAAAAAAGTTTCATTTTTATTCACATAAAAATCGAATGTTCTTATTTGATTACTTCCAAAAAAATCTCCCTCCTTACTAAAAAATTCTTTCGAAAAACCATAAAGAAAAGCTTTTATCTATGATTTTTTTATTGATCGTCATTTGCTTTTTTTGTACCTAAAGTTCTCTAAAGATTATCCTATGTCTTTTTTCCTTATGGAGTTTTTCCACGTGACTGGTGATCCATCCACTGATCCAGATTCAATTGATACCTATCATTGATTCAGGTCCCCATACAGAGCTAAATGAACCTTTTTTCTCAAGAATTACACCTGTACATTAAACTGTAAAATCCTTCTTGACCTGCAGTTTTCCTCTTTCTTAAAATTTATCTACATATATTCAAGTGAAATGTTCATCAACACTTTTCTCCCTCCTAACTACCACTTCACCTTTGTTCATTTCATTAAAAAAGTGTTATTTAGCAAAATGCTGTGAAACTATAATCCTACAACCTATTGTCCTTTAATTGCTAAAAAAGTACTTTCTTTTTAAAAATTTCCACAAAATTGTAAATCAATCATTTGTATCCTTCTTTCGAAATTTCTGAAGTCTTTTTTCCAGCAAGTCTTTGTTAGTTATTCCAAAAGAATTTACTGATTTATTATAAATTTTTTTAACGCACAAACAAAAATCGAAAATAAGAATTTTTTTAAGTGCCCTGTAACAAGAACTTCCAGCTTTAATTTTTTCTAGGATATAGGATACAATTTATTGGAAATTTAAATATCGTTTTCAAAATTCAAAATTTTATTTGAAAAAAATGAAAAAAAAAAAAAAAACTTATTTTTATTTATTTAAAATTTACGTAATGTTTTTTTGCACATTTTCAATTTAACATAAAAATTGTATTCGACTATCATTTTACTTTTTAAATAAAATTTGCATTTTGAATTATTTTTATGAAATAAAAGCTGTTTTATAAAATTAATGTAAAATTGAATTATATTTGTAAAATTGCATTATTATTGTCTAAAATGATCAATAACAATAATATATTTCCTGGAAAAAAGGAAATATTATATTCCTTAAATAATAAAATTCTCCTTTACACATTCATTATCTTTTTTAGTACATTGTACATTGTACATACTTATACATACTGCTTACACACACATCGTTAGGGATGATATGCAGACAATAAATAATGAAATTCAGCATTTATTCATTTTCAGTACTCATTTGGACATAATTAAAATTTAATATACATATTTTTTTTTTTTGCTCTTTATTTTATCGTAATAATATTTATCATTCATAAATTGTGTTTTTAATTCAAGTATAATTAACTTTTTTTTTACAATAAAATACTGAATTGAATTGAATTTCAAATCTTGGTATTTAAAATCAGTGCACTCTTGTTCGTCAGTGCATTCGAATTCGAATTTTTCGATATACTAAAATTTATTTTTTGCAAAAATCATACTCGTATTAAAAGAGACCAAAGATCTTATATGGACTGTCATTAATGATGATAATGCTTTTTAAATTGAAATGTGTAAAAAATCTGTCTTTCATTAGTTTTCTAGTTGCTTGATTTTCAGGAAAACTTTGAGACTTTTATTAGTCTGAGTGCGAATAAAATAAATCAATAAATTTTCCTTTATTTTAATTTATGTTCGGCTTCGACTATTTCCTATAAATTCTTCATTTGATGTCTTTTATTTTCATTTATTCTCGAATGAAAATCTATCTAAATTAAAATAGTTTTCGCTTACTTTTTAGATTTAAATTTAGTTTATCAACTTTTTTCCTAAGGACTTTCAATGGAATTTACAATCAAGGTTTTTTTTTATTTTATTTTTTTTAATTATTTATATTTTTCACTTCAGCATTACTTTAATTATTTCCAACAGCAATTTTGATCACTTAAAACAAATATTCTATTTTATTTTCATTTCATTTAAAGTATGCAAACAAAATGTATTAATTTTTATCTACAAAAACTATAAAAAAAAGTAATCAATTCGATCAACAGTAACAGTATTCTATATGATTGTGATAATTTGTTAAAGTTTATTTATTTATTTATTTTTTTTCAAAAGTACTTTCTCTTTTTTTTTAATCCTAAATTCTATTTACTAAAAAAAACACACAAAATCAAAACACATAGAAATTTTGTTTTTTGATCGTTGTAAACATTAAATTTGTTACACCATTTGCAAAATATTCTAAATTATTTTTTTTATTTTATACAAAAAAAAAAAAAACAACCATCCTATCACAGTAATAAAATAGAATTTAAAAAAAAAATGGGTTAGAAACAAAATATAAATTAAAGAAAATTTTTTTCTGATATATATTTTAAAATTTTATAGAATATGCATGCAATCTGGATGTTAAAGCTTAATTTTTTTTTTTTTTCTGAGTGTGCGAATTGGTACACGATAATAAAAAAAAAAAAAAATAAAAATTACATGTAGGTACTGAGTAACTTTTAATGTAATAAAAAAGATTAAAAATCAATACACAGGCACATATAGGAACGAAAAAAAAAAAATGTCATACATTATTTTTAGACTTTTTTAGGATTTATATATATATTTTTTTTTTTTATTATTTTCAAATGAGTATCTAAATTTTATATTCTGTTATTTTCAGCAAAATCTAAAAAAAAAAAATTTTTTCTCAATAAATTTATGAGTTTTTATTATCATATAAGAGCGGGAGGCATTATTATTTTTTTTTTTTTCAAGATTTTTTGTTAAACATTTACTTATATCATTGTTTTATCATATTTTCCATGTATGTATGTATGTCCTTTTTTTTTTTTTTTTATAATGGATTTATTTTTATTTCTGGCAATTATTTTTTAACAAACTGACATATATTTAAATATATGTAAAAATCGAAAATTTTTGTGTTTTACTTAATATCAGAGAATATAAATTATTTATAAAATGTTTCTATGTTGGTTTTTTTTTTTTGTGTCCTTGTATTGTATAATCGAATGTAATAAATTTTAATATGTAATATTTATTCATATAATAAAATTTCAAATCAATTTTGTAAATAAATTTTCGAAATTAATTTTATAATAAAATTTATTTTTGTAAATTTTATAAATATAATATTTTCAATATCAAACTTAATATTAAAATTTTAATTTTATGGAAATTCTAATTAAGTCACTTCTAGTATTTTTTTATGAAGCAAAAATGATGAAATTATTAATAAATAATTTCACAAGAAATAAGAAGAAAACAGAAGTTATACGTTAACTTAATTATTTTAAAAATATAAATTATATATTTTTTCCTTCAAAATCGTATTTGTTTTCAATTTTTTATTTTTTAACAAAAACCAACACATCCTTTTTTTATTTCAATTTAAAAAGCCGAGAAATTTTTCTATTTTCTACAACAATTTATTTTTTAATTGCTTCACAAACGTAAGTATAATATACTGTACTTTTGAAAAATAGACCGGAAATTAGAAAAAGGATACATGTTCATACCGAAATAATAAAATGGAATACTCATTTTTTTTTCTTCTAATCATACAGGTACTACATTAATATGTGTGTAGAAATGACCTTGTGTTATGTGTATGTATATATAAAATCATAGTCTTCAAAATGATATGTGCATGAAGCGGAAATTAAACAATAAATTATTTTTTTATAAGTAGTAATTTATATTATAGAAAAAGATAACCGTTAACCATAACGAAAAGTCCATTTTAAAAAACAAAAGGTATATGATAAAAAATGTCTAGAATGTCTTCCTTAAAAAAAAAAAATAATAACAAAATTTTGTATTATCCTAAAGATATAGAAAAACCCTTGTAAAACATCATTTTTCTTCAATTTTTTTTTTTTCTATATCGAAATGATCCTTTTTCTTTTTCATCCATGAAAAGACATTTCCGTAACGAATGAATGTCATTTTCGAAATTTCATTTTCCTTGTTATTTTCAAAATCAACCTTTTTCCAATGAACCCTTTTTTTTTTTTTTTTTTGCAAAAGTTAAATGATTGATTCCACAAAATATTTCATTATATAAATTTTTATAACCTTGAAATTATTATTTTTTAACTTATTTTTTTCTTGAAATTTTCGCCATCTTTAAATCTTCGTACTGAAATAACCAATGTAGGAGGTTTGAGTATTCTTCATCAATGATTTAGGTGGTAACTGAGAACAGCAAGCGACATGGCATTCGGGTTAGCTCAATGGTTTAAGAACATTACTCCGGCAAAGTAAAGGTTCCGTGGTTCGATTCCTGGCCGATGTCGTTTTTTCTTGTTTTTCTTGTTACTACACAAATACCACTACAATAAAATATCAAATTATTTTTCTTGAACATATCCGAATAATTTTTGAAACCACTGTATTTATTGAAGAAAAAAAAAATTATGAAGTAATGAAAATTGTAACTGCTTCATACAAATTGAATAAAAAAAAAAAATCGAGAAAAAATAAAGATACATAGCTATTTTTCATGAGCTTTATTATTTTTTACTTTCTTCTTTCAAAAAAAAAAAAAACAAAAAATCAAATTAAAATTATATTTACAATTATTATCATCCTTATCAGTATCAGATTGTTTCAAATTCCTTTTCCGTTATAATCCTCTTGACTTTGTTAAATTTCATATTCAAAACGAAAGAGAGAACAAAAAAAAAAGTATATATGTACATATCTATTTGTATATTGAATATAATATACAATTGTACGTATGATAAAAATAAATAAGTAAAAAAAAAAATAAATAACCTATCACAAAAAAAAAATATAAATGACTTTTGCGAAAGCAGAAAAAAAAAAAAACATTTACTTGGTATTGAATTTAATATGAAAAAAAAAAGAACCTGACATAATATAAGAGGGAAACCGAGTGGATATAACAATTTTCATACGTAGGTACGTATACATATGTATGTATGTAGGTGATATATATGTACATGATCCTTTTGAATCATATTTTTACAATTTTACTTTTTATATTGTGTGGAATTTTAATATTTAAAAAAAATATATATAAATAAATCTATAAATTTACATATTCCCTGTATAACATTACAGAGAGAGTTAGCGGTTTAATATGTATCTACATACATATATCGATATGTATATATTTTTTTCGATATACATATACATACATTTGTACACACTTATGTACGTACCAATAATTTTCCAACAAAATGAATGATAAGCAAAATATATAAGATTGAATCATTTTTAAACGATTCTTTTTCGTTGTAAACAAAAAAAAAAAATGAATGGTTTTTTTTTTTTTTATTGTTAATTTTCGTTTTTATTTCTGTTTTCTTTGCCTATTTTCTATGATATTTCCTTATCATAACACAAAATAAACCCTCTAAAACAACACGAAAAATAACAACAACAACAACAACAACAACATCTAAAACATAATAATTCTGGCATGAATGCTTTTTCAAAACATTTTTCTTATTTTTCAAAACAAAACAACAACAAAAAAAAAAACAATTCGAGGAATTGAAGAGGAAATATAAGCAAAATTATTAGAAGGAAAAAAAAACATGAAACAAAAAAAAAAATCATCTGTGGTTTAGACAATTCTATTCAAAATAGAAAACCTTTTCAAATGTTCTCAAATGTGCTTTTTATTTTCTTGCTTAATATTTTTCAGTAGATCCTTTAATTTTGTAATATTTTTTTGAAAAAAAAAAACAAAAATTATAATATAAATAAAACAACAGAATTGCATATTGATGTTTTTTTAACACTTCATTCTATTTTAGACCGTTTTCCTCAAAAATCCGATTTCAAAGTTGAATATTTCGGGACCCTGTAGATCGCTTGATTTGAAATTTTTGCGCAGTATTCTGCTCGTCATTTTCTACAAAACTTTCTTTGGCACCAAAAATATCCCAACAACAGGCGAGTTACAGGGCGCCAAACCTAAAACTCAAACCCAAAAAATTTTTTCCGACATACAACTTTTTTCCCCCTCTATGGGGCCCTCCTTAGTTCATACATTAATCCTTGAAAAAAGTGCACATGCACAAACACAGGCACATACACAGGCAAAGGCACATGTGAGTGGCGTTATAGCCTTATAGCTTAATCTAGCAAACAGATGATAACAGACAGATGGCGTTTAAGCAGTAGAAAGAAAAATCAAATTAAATGACAAAAATACAAAAAAAAAAATTCCATTCTACAAAAATACTTTGAAAAATATGAAAATTAATTTTTTTTATAAAAAAAAAAAAAAACATGTAAGCAATGATAAAAACTTGGAATAAACAAAAATGTACAAATTTGTCTCCTATTATATTTTTTTTTATTATTATTTTTTTTAATTGTTCACCTATGTGTTCTATTTTTATTTGCTATTTCTGTGATATGAATGTATTTTTTTTAATGTGTTATTATTCCAGGATTTCATTCTTTTTTTTTTTTCAATTTTTTTTTTTTTTATTTCATTTTATTTGTTCTTATTTTTTCTTTTGTTTTAAAATAAAATGTCATTGACTCAAAATAATATTTTATCGTGTATGCCCTTCTTATATTTTTTTTTCTCTAATTTTTATTGTTTTTATTTTCTTTTTCTTCCTTTATATGAAAAGATTTAATGTAGAATGGAAACTAAATACAGGGCAATGTTATCATTTTTAATTGCCTCACCTGATAATAATACAGAGCACACTACTCAGTAGAGGCTTTGTTTGTAATTTTTTTTTTTTCTTATTTTAAAATTTAAATGTACTCATACACATAAAATATTGTGTAGGGGAATGAAATCAGTGATGAACCAAGGTATAATGTCAGAAATAAGCTTCCCACATATAAATTTCGTCTTTTCGAGATAGATTGGTATCAGGAATTATGTTTTTTTGCATTCTGTGTTCTACTAATTTTGAGCTGATATTGAAAAAAAAAAGTGAATTAACGGAGAAATTGATAAAGTTTCAAAATCGAAGCTTCAAAGGATCACGTTTTAAAGAAAGCTAAAAAAAAAAATAAATATTTCGCGAATCTATAATTTAAAGGACATCATATTGGTGTTTTTTCCCCTATTTGAAATGAGTACACTTTATAATTCTTGTTTTTAAAAACAGCTAGATCATTTTTTTGATATAAAGTGTTTTAGAGTATATCACTTATATACAGGTATTCTTACGTACCTGTACATGTACTATTTTGTTTTTGTTTTTTATTCTTTTGTTTACATTCCCGACAAATTTTTTGTTTGTCTGTTAATTGTATAACATACGTAGGTGCTTTTTTCTTGAAAATTATTTTTCTTTTCTTTTCAAAAAATAAAAGTACTTACATAGTAATATTTTTCATTTTATTTATCTATAAAATTTTAAAATGTCTACAATGATTTCCATAACAAATAAAATATTGCCAGTATATTAGATTTAAATTTATGTACTATTTATTTTGAAGAGGAAAATTAAATAAAAAGTTTAATTTTTAAAAACAGAAAAGTGGTTAATGGTTAACCATAGATTCTAAATAAAAATTCAGACAAAAAAGAAAAAAATAAGAGTAAATTTAAGTTATCTATTTGAAAATAAACTGCAACTTTTTAGTTTTCAACAATTAAAACAAAATTTGAATTGTGAAATATACGGGCAAAGATCAATATTTTGTGAGAAATGTATATTTGGATGAACAAAAGGACAGACAGACAAACGGTCTTCTTATGTTTACATTTTGTTGTATAAGGTTCTTTCACTTGAATTTTTTCTATCCTTGATTTATAATACGTATATACATACGTATACGTATTCAATATTCACTTTTAGGGAATAGTATGAAAATTTTAACAAGTTCTTTGTGTTCCATATTTTTTGAAAAGTATACGAACGAATATAAACAAAAACTTTTCTTAAAAGCTCTTTCCAACGTAAGTGTAAAGTAAGAATATATTTGGCGAAAATGAGTAACAAGGAAAAACTTTGAAAATACGAAGGGACTTAGAAACTTGAAAATTAGATATAAAAAAGCTTAAGAATTAGAGACCACATTTCCATTAGTAGTTTTGTATCCAATCATCTCTTAGCATTTCCTGCTTATTTTTTCTAAAATTATCTCAATTACTCAGATCGAACTATCCAAATATTTTTTCTACCGCATTTTTTTTTTCATTTTTCTTCTACTTTAAGCTTAAAATAACTTCTAATTTTATATGAAGTACGGTTAGAGTTAGATGCTTATTGAAAAATTAAGCTCCTACGCATAAACACAAAGTACCTACTTCCACAAAACACCAAACCTAATGTTTTAAATGAATTAACAAAAAAAATAGAACCAGATTTGTTTCAAAACTGTTTAACTACTATATAAATCTGGACACGAAACATAAGACGTGACCGATTGGAGAAATGATACGTTTCCTGAATGAAAGAGGATGATTAAAAAAACTATTTAGCAGTATGTCAAACATTATTTTTCTAAGATTATGCGAGGTGTGGAAAATTCGGCACTCTCAATCAACCAATATTTGAAATTTGGATTTTTAATTGTAGTTATCTGGACCTTTAATGAAGCTATAGTACTTAATTTTTCAAATGGAACAGAAATTATTTGTCATGTATATGTTAGAGAGTCTCCGAAAGGATGCAAATTAATAAAAAAATACATCCTTCATCTACATACATATATTTGATGAATCCGCTTGATAACGGAGGTACGGTATACAAGTAAACGTTACTTTGTTGAAAGAAAAAAAACTTCATTATAGGTAACAAGAAAGTAAATACTTAATTTCAATATATTGAGAGGAAAAAATTGTAGTAAAAATATACTTTATGTTTAATCAAGAACAAAAACAAAAATGTACTTTTACTTAAATTGATGTTATTTACTTTAGGAGCTAAGTAAGAAAAAAAAAATAATAAAAACAAACATGAAAAAATCTACTTAGATGATAAAGTTTGAAATTTGGAAAATAAATCATGTCATCTTGTAAAGGAATTCATATACTTTATAGTTACTTGTTTTATGTACACACTGTGTGTGTACATGGTTAACATTTTCCTCGTATACCTAATCCGGAAAAATAATATGAAATTGAAAAAAAAAAAAAAAAAAAAAAATATTATTATAGAGAATATTAATCGAAATTATTATAAGAAGACATGTATGTGTAGGGGGTTACATATTATGTACGTGTATGTCAATACCTGTGTGTATCTAAATTTAATAAACGAAAGATATAGAAAATTCTATATATGTACGAGTATATACTTTATTTTTTTTCCTTAAAGCTATAAAATGAACGTGTAAACTAATCAATATAATGTATCTGATATCATCACCATTTGTTTCCTATGTGTTACTGGTGTTATACTTAAATAAAATACGTAATATGAATAGATTGAATTTGAAGGATTCACAAATATTAAAGTAATTTGTAGTCAAATGAAAAAAAAAAAAAAAAAACAAAAATATGAAAATGTAAAAAAAAAAACAAAATTAAGAAATTTTTCTGTAGGCTTAAAAAAGCAATTTCCATGAAAATAATCAAACTTAGCTTCTTTTTGAAACAAAATCTTTTTTCAAAGAGTTTTTTTTCTTCTTTATTTTTAGATTTTTTTTTTTTACACATAATTTTTCTTATTATCATTTTCACAGAGAATTTGTAAATCAAATATCGCATACTCAGATTATTTTAATACGTAAAAATGATTATTATTTTTAATATTCCCAAAAAGCTTGTAGGAAAAAAATAAATAAAAAATTGGCTTCTTAAACATTTTTCTTTTTTATATATCATTAATGTGTAATTTAGATTTTGAGGAAAAATTGATTATACATATACATACATATTTTGTCTTAAAAACAACAAGAATTTTCCTAACCACCAATGTATGACGTCAATATTATCAGTATATATATTCTTCAAAAGACAGAACAGAACACCAAAGCAACCAGTAATTTGTCAGTTCAAACAAATGTACTGGAAAAAATTATAGAAAAAAAAAATGGTGGTATTCACCAAAAAATAATTGTGAAAATTGTAATCGAAATTGATACGAGTTTAACCGAATCGAACCAAGAGAATTCAAGCTAATAATTCCTTTATTAAAACAATCATTAGCTAGTCGTAACATTAAACTCGACTCAAAAATTCAAACTTAGCTGATGAATAAGTTTAAGATAATCTCCTTAGTGGATACCGATCCTTAAAATGAAGAAAAAATATTTAATTATTATAATTGTCGAAATTATAAAAGTGAAGTGGGAAGCAGACAATATTACTTGTCTTGCTCATTTTTTAAATTAATATATCCTTTTTAACCCTTTACCTCATAATACATAGTTGCAATTTTTTTTTCTTTTATTGTCAGAATAAAAAAGAACTGAGGCAAATACGAGAAAAAAAAAACGAAAAATGTTTACTTGTATGCTTCATAAGCATTTTTTAATAATATATGATGTCTGTCTGTATAAAAGGTGAATGTTCTCTTTAAAATAAATGTGAAATTATTATATTCTAAAAAATATCTTGGAGATGAAAATCCATAGAAACAAAATTTTTTGTTTTTTCTTTATAAATCCACGAAGGTACAGTTTTGTTTTTTTTTTTTTGGAACTAGTTCGACATATTTAAATATGTTTCTCTTTTTGTTTTAGAATTTTTCTTTTTTTCGTCCAGGTTTTTCAAACTTACATTTAATATTTGAAAGTGGAAAAATAATAACTTGAATTGTCATATATATACTCTCTTACAATCCATATAGTAACCCATGACAACAAAATAAACAGCCCATTGCAATTAACTACGGTTTTATCACATATTATATTTAAAAAAAAAAAAAAACATTTTTAATATTTTTAACTGCAACTAAAAACTAAAAAAAAAAAAAAAAATTAAATTAAAAAAGTTTAAAGCAGAAAAAAAAATTTTTTTTCCATATTATTCATTCAATTTCAAGTTCTCTAGAGAAAATCTTTTCATCATATTTTTAGCTTCTTTTTGTATTTTATTTTGTTCTGTTTATTTTTTTCTTAATATGTGAAATAATCTTAAAGGATATATTTGTGTTTTGTAGCAAAAAATAAGTGAAAAAAACAAACAAAAAATCGAAATATATAAATAAATTTCAACATGGATGATCCAAGAATTTTATGGTTGAAAAGTATTATTTGTAATTCATTGGGAGTTTATGAATTATCATGTATTGAAGAATTAATAACAAAAAATTTAGAACAATTTCAAGAATTTCTCGATGAAGATTATAAAAATGTTGAACATATTAATCGTATGGTTATGTATGTTTGGCGTACATTTTATGATAAATTAGTTGAAGAAGAAATTATTGTATTGGAGGAAGGTAAGTTTATATAAAGGATGACAGGAAAAAAAAATGTATGTATGTAATCAGAATCAATTTAAAAAAATTTGAAATACTAAAATTTAATTTATTTAAACACAATTATCTTCATTATTATCTTTTAAATTCATTTGTTTTAACCTGACTTATAAATGAATGAATTCCTTTTATAAGAAAATAAAAAAAAAAATTACACGTTTTTTTCCTTTCCTTATTATCTATTCTTGATTTTTTTTTTCTTTTTTTTCGTTCCTCTCAAATGTCATTTTTCATTTTCATGCTTTTTAATTTTTATTTTATTTATTTTTTTATTTTGTATTTAAATAGTGACACCACCACCACTTCCTCCTGAGATTGAAAAAAAGGATAAAAAAGGAAAAAAAGGAAAAGATGCCAAAGGAAAAGGTTTATAAAATTCATTACCGTTTTTTTTTTATTTCTTCTTCTCTTCTTCTTTTTGTTCTTTTTTAAAATAAACTATTTATATAGAAATTTTCATATTATACACAAGGATACTACACTTTTTTTCATTTCTCCCTAATTTTTTTTTTCTCCCCGTTTAAGGTAAAAGTAAAGTTAAAGCTGTTGGAGGTATTAAAAGTCCCAAGAGTCCACGAAGTGAAAAAGGTTCACCACGTTCAGGTAAAATAAAAGTTATGAAAAAAAAAAAATGTTCTTAACTAATTTTCTTTTGTTGCGAAAAAAAAAAAAAAATATGTCTTGTTGTTGTCCATAAAATGTAATATTTTTTTTCTTTTTATTTTTATTTTTTTTAATAAATTTAATGCTTACTTCACGGAAATTAAGGCAGTGACGATGATGATGAAGTTGGTAATTATTTACAAAAACAAAAAAATAAAAAGTTGAAGAAAATAGAGAAAAAAAAAAATTTTTTTTGTTTTTCCTTTTTTCGAAGTAAAAGTTTTTCATGTAGGAATTTAAATTTTTGTTTCACACTAATTGGTGGTTTTTGTGGACATAGTCCATTGTATTTACTTTCATGAAAATTTTGTATTTATTATTATTATATTTTTTTGTTTTTTTTGTTGTACCTTTATATTTGTTCTTATAATTTTTAAGGTTGTATTTTGTTCTATTCATTTCATTTAAAAAATATAAAACACAAGCTAATTAAAAATAAAAATACAAACATACAAAATCCTATTTAAGTTAGGTGTTAATGTTTAATTTTAAAATGTCTCTAAACAAACTGAAAAGGTGGAAATTTTTTGAGTTTTTATTTTTTGGTTACTGTGAAAAAAGGTCCTTTTCACAATTTCATGTTAAAGGACATGAAAAATTTGTAAATATTATTTAATTATTATTTTTGCAATATTACAATGAACTTGAAAAATGTTAGTTAAGCTATTTGAGCAAAAAAAAAAAAAAAGCAAAAATAAAAAAAAAAACGTTAATGAATTTAAACTTTTTAATGAAAATTTTGTTGTTTCTTCTTTTGACAAAGGTAAAAAGGCAAAACTTACCGCAGTTAGTGTAGCAGGAAAAAAGAAAAAAGGAAAAGGTACTAAAGTAGTACCTGAAACAGTAATTGAACTTGAACCTATTTATGTTGAAAAAAAGGTAATAGATTTTTTTTTTTTTCTAGATTTTGTAATTAAAAAATTGATTTAAATTTTTTTTTTTACGTAGAAAATTGTTCAATCTTTTGTTAAAACACCAATTTTACATTGTCATTTTGGTCCAATGAATTCATCTGAAATCGATCCAAAATTAAGATACGTTTATATCATACGTAAATATAAAAATAGCGTACGTAAGTAAATTTGCAAAAAAAAAAAAAAAATAATAATAAAATATTCGAAAAAAAAAAAAGAAATTAAGTGATTGTTATAAAACACATAATGATCACAATTTTTATTTTTTCCATCGTTTATATCCTTTTTTTTTCCAATTTTTTCTCAATACGTTCATCATTA
The DNA here is from genome assembly GCA_939192795.1 of Bombylius discolor. Classification (NCBI taxonomy): domain Eukaryota; kingdom Metazoa; phylum Arthropoda; class Insecta; order Diptera; family Bombyliidae; genus Bombylius; species Bombylius discolor. The sequence continues at coordinate 36,095,599 of OW584241.1, read as the reverse complement.
TTTACAGCTACATACAGAGATGATAATGAATGTTTCGCCGAAATGCCAGAATATTTTATTCTTGGTTCAATGATGGGCAATATAATCAAAACAATGGAATCAACAATTGATGAGGTGATTTTTTATTATTTGTTTATTGTTTGTTGTTTTGGTTTTTTTATTTTTTTATTTCATCAAAACGTTCAATAATAATCTACTTTAGAACATTAAAGCTTTTTAAATTTAAAGATTCATCTTTAAAAAGAAAAAAAATAATAAAGTGAAGAAAAATATATTTAACGAACCATTGAAATAAATGAATGATTCAATTTTTCATTTTATCCTCATTTTTAGATTTTATTTATTTTTCTATATTTTTTTTTTATTTTAATTTAAAATTGTATTTTAGTTATTTATTTATTTTTTTTTTTGGTTTAGGTATACCTAAAAGCTGTTGAATTTCAATTCCGTGAACCACAATTGACTACAAAAAAGGAATTTACATACGACCTTCATCAAAAAATACCAGGATGTGACGACCCAGGACTAATAGATCTATCACGACCTTCTGAATTTCGTTCAAAAGCTGTAGAAGCAGAGAAGTATATATCTTATCTATACCTATGTACATTTATTACATTTATACAAGACACAAACACATACAAACACACAAAGTGTAATTCAATTTCTAAACATTAATTTCTTTCAGTTTGTGGATTATTTATCAATAATTAAATAAATTTCTATCTAAATTTTTTTTTTTTCAACTCCCTTTTGTTCTTTTTTTTTTTTTTTTGTATCTATTATTTTGTGCGGTTATAAGGAAAGCGAAAATTGATGTTGAAATAAAAGGAATTCTAACGGAACAAAGTGGAAAATTAAATGAGGATTTAAAAGAAAATATTATGATGATGAAAAATAAAAATGGGAAGCCCATATTATTAATGGAAGCTACTGAATTAGTGGGTAAAGAATTTTTGTTTTTTTTATCTTCTTTTGTTTTGTTTTGTCCTAATTTTTACATTTTTTTTTTTTTAAATTTAACTTCAAGGATATATTTTCTTTTTTATGGTATTAAATATTTTAATGGTAAATTTCTTATTTTTTTTTTATTTTTTAGATAAAAAATCACTTAAAGAACCATTTTTAGAACGTTGGGAAAATTTACTTGAAAAAACTCGTGATAATGTACAATTAGAAATTTATGAAAAAGAGAATGCACCAATTATACGTACTGCATTACAAGAAAATCTTTATCAGCAATTAATTAAATTAAAAAATGACATTAAATGGACAATTGATCATATTGTTTGGGCATTTAATTTACCAACATCTTATAATGCACCTGGACAAGAAGATATTACATTTGAAGAAACTAAAAAGAAAATACCAGTTGATCCAAAAAAAACAGATATTAGCACTTTAACAATAATTCAATTAACAGATATTGTTTCTGGTTGGATGTATTATATTAAGAAAGTGATGAAAGAGTTTAGAGAAAAGGTATCTTGTTTTTTTTTTCTGATTTTATTTTCTCTTAATTGAAATTTTTTATGTTATTTTTTTTTCTTCTAGCAACCAGAAGAATTCACACCGATGGCTGAATATGAAATGTGGCACCATATTGAGCTTGAACTTTACAGTATCTTAGAACAATTGAAATCACCTTTTGTAGTATCTGTACTAGGTAAATTGGAAATACGTATCTATTTTATTTCTGCATAAATATTTTTTATGTCCTTAAGGTTTTAAGAGTCCTTTTAATTCTTAAAAAATATTTGCCAAAAATTCACATGTTAGATTTATTAGTTAACAAAGCTTCATTTTTTATAAGAACACAATCCGTATGGAAATTTCATAATCGAAGAAATAATTCGTGAAAAAAGTTTAAATTACAAAATGTAAATTTACCAGATTCGAAAAATATTTTCTTTTAATCTTGTCAGTTGATTTATAAAATTTTACTTCACCTTATATTATCAATTTAATCTTTTTACGTATCAAATTATTCATATGTGTACATATTCAAATTAAAAATCTAAAATTCTCAATTTATCTAATTAATCTTTTGTTTCAAATAAAATCTATTTTAGATATTTTAAAGAATTCAAATCATTCAATTCTCAAAGAATGGAATGAATTCATTTTAAGTATTGATGAATTTTACATGAATGCTAAAGAGAATTCAGATTATCTATCAACTATAACAGGATATTTAAAGGTATGTACATACTCGTATGTTTGTGTAATAGTATATGAAAACAATATATTTCATTTAATAATCTTAATAAATTAAAATATTTCAAAATTTATTATTAATATTTATCATACATGCATGTGTATGTGCATTAATACATATCTACATATTGTGCATACCATAAATGTAATGTTTTTCAATTAATCTAGAAAATTCATTCATATGATGATTTTGATTTTATGTTATCTCTTATACCAAATTTAATAATTGGTTTACGGCATATTTGGACAATGTCAAGTTATTATTGTAAAGATGAAAATATGCAAAATTTATTAAGTAAAATATCGAATGTATTTGTTGAGAAAGTTAAAAATATTATGCTATTAAAAAAGATATTTAGGTAAGTTGTTTTTAATTTGAAAAAAGAATTTATAGTTTTTAGTTTCAAATAGATACATCCATGTACACAATATATTATGTATATACAATTCCCTTCAGTTGCACAGTTATTGAATTACATGAACAAAAAATTGAAGTATTCCCTCAAGTTATACGGTATGAAATCTTTTATTTCGTACGGTATCTGAATCTCGACTTACACAGAATCAAAATAGCTACTCGTGCAATTCGAAGGAGACTTGTATAATATGCATGTGTACATCTTTGTTTTTTATTTGATTAGATAATTGTTTAAAAAAAAAAAAAAATTTTAAAATTTTTACATTTTCTTTCCCTAATGTAGTCATACATCAAAAGATGTTTATCTTATAGCAAAAAAATGTGCTAAATTATTATATACATGGAAACAAGCATATATGGATAATCGTAAATATATTGAAGAATCTGGTGTTGGTTCAAGATGGGAATTTGATAAAAATATATTATTTGGTACTGTTGATCATATATATCGTATATGTGAAGATATTGCATATATTGGAAAAGTTTTTATACAATTTGAAAATTTATTTGGTTTTCGTTTAAAAACAATGATTAATGATCCATCAATCGTTGATGAATTTATAAAAAAAGTTTATTTATTATTAAATGATATATTAAATATTGATTATGATATATTTAAACCAGGAAATTGGGAAAATTGGGAAGATACATTATCATATTTTAATAAAAAAGTTAATTTATTAGAAAATAATGCTAAAATTGTTATTGAAGATTGTATATTATCATTAAGATCATCAGATTTAGGTTTAATATTAATTAAAGAAGTATGTGAAATGGATACTAGAGATATATTAAAAGAATTTATATCAGATAAACATGAAGCAATATTAAGGCATTTTATAAGTGAAATTGATTATATAAAAAATGAATTTATGGTAAGAACAAATATATTAGAATTTTATGTTGATTTAATTTTTTTACTAATTTTTTCTTTTAATTTTTGTTTAAATTAAAGACTCATCGTAGAAATCCTCCTCGATCACAACTTGAATCACAATATATTGGTGCTGTTAATTGGGCTCGACTTCTTAGTAAAAATCTTAAAAAATCTCTTGAAGCTTTAAAAAAGGTAAAGATATAGTTGAGCGAAATGCGCTTGAGCAAATACTTTAAAACACTTTCAAAAAATGTCAATAGTAAAGCAAACTAAACAAGTTATAACTAGAAACACACTCCATTCTGTTCGATGAGACCTCACAACATATCCTTCTAATAAGTTAGGAGTTCTTCATCGAAGAAAATGAATAAATAAATTCGGTAAAACACATATATGTATGTAAATCTCGAAATCCTTACAGGTTGAAAATCATCCAAATTTAGTGAACAATCAGATGAAAGACCAAGCATTTAAACGTTACTATGATTTAATACAAATAATTTACCAATACGAGAAACATTGTTTTTTATTATTTCAACATGATGCTTCTTATCTTGTGAACACTGTAATGACACAAAGTCTTTTAAAAGTTCGAATTTTCAATGAAGATACTCTAAAAGCTCTCCATATTGATTTTGGCGAAAACAAAGAAAATAAATTTGTAAATGTAATATAAAATTTATTTTAGTTTGAAATCTTAAAGGATTTTTTTTTTCAACAATTCTATTTTTATCTTCTTTTTTTTTTAGAAAAATGATGAACAAAATTATGAATTAGTTTCAACAAATCCATATAAAAGATCCTCAAAATTATCAATTATGGCAACTATATTTTTGTGGTTAATAAAAAAAAGAAAAGAAGATCCACAAATAGAAGCAGCTAGAAATTTTTTAAAAACTAAATTAGCAAAAACTACAAATAATAAATTTAGATTGAAACAAGCTCAATGTAAGTATACACAAAGAGTAACGTTGGGTTTTTTCAAAAAATACAGATACATATATGTATTCACGATCTTAATCTTTTATTGAAGTCCTTGTAGATGTTCATACACAAGAAAGAATACCAACATGGCAAAAATTGATTGGAGATAGAATCCTTGTAGAATATGAAATGGAATTTTTTCTTAATTTTTATAATGGTAAGTTGAACAAAAATTCCTGAAAATTTTCCTAAGGAAAATTGGCTTTTTTTTAGATATTTTCGAAATAATTAGAGAGGGACAACAATTTGAAAAACTTGGTTATGAAATTGCTCCAGTTATTCGAAAAGTTATCATGAAAAAGAATTTATTAATTTCAAATTATAAATCAGTACGTGATATGATAAGAAGTTACAATGACATTATTAAAAAATTATATCCACCTGAAGTAAGTTTTTATTTTGAATTGAGCTTTTTTCGTAACTTTTTTTTTCTTAGATGTTAAATTTATCCTTTTTTTTCTAAAGATCGATTTACTTCGTAAACATTTATATGAATCTGAAGTAATTATACAAACTGGTATCGGACGTTTTACATGGAGTTCATTTAATATTTTAGAATATTGTAATAAATGTAATTTAGTAATACGAAAATTACAATCAAATTTTAATCAATTATTAAATATACGTAATGATATTACAGAACGTATTGAAAAATTAAATAAATTTAATTTATTTGAAATAAATAAAACGAAAAAACAAAAATTATTAGATAAAAAAATAAATCATAAAAAACCATTTTCATTTAAATTAATTTTTTTAAATGATGAAAATAATGAAAATATTGAAAATGATATTAAAAAAATTAAAGTACAACCATATGATGAATCATCTGATGATGATGATGAAATTTATACAGATAAAAAAAATGAAGACATTTTACCATGTAAAGAATATTTTAAAAAAATTGAAAAATCACGTGATGAAAAAATTGTTAAAATGCAAAAATTATATAATTCATTGGGACCAATTTTAATAAAATTGGAAAGTTTAATATTAGGAACATTTACTGGACAATCACAATCAATGAAACTTTATTATATACATTGGCAAAAACAAGCTTTTAAAAGTATTCTAAGGTACGAATGTCATTTGAATTGAAACATTAAATAACTATAAGAACACAAACGTTTTTTTTTTTGGTATTTCTTTATTTCTAATTTTTTTTTTTAAGTCTTGTTCAAAAAAATTTAGAAACATTCATCAATAATTTATTGGGAACGAAACCAATGTTTGAAATTGAATTATTATTGGATTCATCAGAAATTGTTTTAAATCCATCATCGTCAGATATTTATAAAATGATTTTTCAATCATTCAAAGATTTTATGTACAGGTTTGTATTTTATCTTTTATACAATATATTCTAATTAATATTTTATGTAATTAAATTTTGAATGATTTTAGAATGAAATCATTTCCATTATGGATGGATGGTTCATGTTTACAATATACGCCTAGTAATGAGGAAAATTTATATATAAATACATTTTATGATGAAATAATGAAGGTTTATTTTCTTTATTTAAATTTATAAAAAAATAATTTTTGAAAAACTTTAACAAAACAATTTCTTTCAGAATACAATGATTAAGGAAATTTATGATCATGTTAAAGAATTAGCAAAATGTATAATTGCAGAAGCTGGAAATTTTTCAAAAAGGTTTGTTCATATTAAAAACTTTTGATTAGAGGATGAATTATAAAATTACACTTTTCCAGTACTAGTAGTTCTACTAATATGTACATACCCTCTGGCCTACACCTTTTACCTTCAGAAACCATTCTTCAATTAGTTAATATGTATTATGACCAAGGCATAAGGAATTTTATTAAATGTATTACAAAGGATATTCCACTTGAAAAAGCAGCTACTCATTGTTCCGAAACTAACAGTTGATTTCAAGACCTAGTAAAATATTCAGTGTTGGAAAACTATCTTACCGCAATATATTTTGCCAAACTTACAATTAGAAATTTTTTGGGACTGAAATGAGGATAAAAAGTACACTAGGGCTATAAAAATAATTGTGTAGAAGATTTGAATATTCTTCATCAATGATTAAAAAGTAGTAACTAAGAACAGCGAGCGACATGTCATCCGATAGCTCATTGGGAAGAGCATTGCCCCGGAAAGACAAAGGTCCGTGATTCGTTGCCCGGTCTGATCGAATGTCGTTCTTCTTTTCTTAGCTACTACAATTGATGGATCATTCTTCCACCATTCATTATGTCGTAGAACACAGATGCATTCAATTTTATAACATTTATGATATAAACTGACCACACAGTTCCTCTCTTTAAATTACATGTAAACAAGTTTTCGAAATTACATATTGTCTTAGGTATAAAAATTATCCTTGATCCATAGCAGACTATACACATCCACATTGTATTTTATTTCATATTATACATGATTATTTGCTGATAATGCTTTTAAATGTATTGGAGCTATTCAATCACGGAAAAGCTTAAAACATTATTGACAGTTAATTCAATCTAATTTCTTTTTTCTTTTTAATCTTATTAATTCTAGATATAAATCATTTAGACGTCTTTGGTTACGTGATAAAACAACAATTTGTGAAAAATATCTTGATGGTAATATACCATTAGTGAATATTTATGAAAAATTTTCATTCTATACAAATATAATTGATACATTGAATAAACGTAAAATCTATCATAATATTAAATCATTACGTATTAATTCAAAACCACTTCATGATAGTATTTGTTATCATGCAAATGAATGGAAAAATATACTTGGTTATGTTTTGGGTAATAAAACAAAACAAAGAATGTTTACAACAAGAGATGAAATCAAAGTAAGAGATTTTCAAGAAAAAAAAAAAACAAAAACAAAAACCAAGAAAACTTTTCCAGATTATTTAAATTAATTTGTTTTCTTTTGTCATTTCAGTCGTTAAAAGAAGATCTCGATAGAAATATAAAAGGAATTGAAGATTTTAAAATTGTTATGCAAACTATATCAATAGTACAATCGAAAAATCTTACAATGGAATTAGAAATTCATGATATGCAAGAATGTTTCACAGTATTGAGAGATAATGAAATAAAAGTAAGTAGAAATGGATTAAATAAAATGTACAATAAAATATCAACGTTCTAGTTTAAACATAACACACACACACAAATTTTTTACTATAGAATTGGGTGGGATGTTACTATAGCCAACTTAGGTAATTCAATATGATTTCAGGGAAGATGATAGAGGACTACTATCAAAATTTCGACACAAAAATATTCTAGTTTTCTCCCAAACTAAATTGATTTTAAAATCGGACTTTCAATGAAAAAATCGGATCTTTAGAGTTAATTTTAATTTAAGTACCTTTTTTTTTTCCAATTACTTTCAAAAAAGCTTAACTTAACACGCAGAATCGTCCTAATTTAGTTTTAGTATTTTCTCATAAATATGAATAAGATCTATTAAAGCCTTTTAAATTTTACCAGAAATAAATGTATAGTTCAAATTATTTTATATTATTTTTTTCAGCTGATAATTCATGTATGAAAAAATTCCAATATAGCCAATATTTTGTTTTTTTTTTTGTCAAAAAGGAAAATTTCAAAATAAATTTAATCGCTTATCGAACAAAATTACATTTTGTTGATTAAATTGTCATTTTTAATATAAAATATTGTGGGAAATTCAATATTTAATTTCATTTGTTAAATTTTTTTTTTTATTTATTTCTGTTAGGTCAAAATACATACATACATACAAATTTTATATATGAAATGGGAAATTATAAATTCATAGATATAGATATTATGTATAGATACAGATGTACTATATGTATGTACATATCTATTCTCTTATATGTAAAAACATTTATAATTAATTCTAATCCGATAAAATTTAATGATGACAGCTAAATACTATTACACTTATTTATTGTGTTTCATATACACACACACTTACACATGTACATACGAGTACATACATATGTGTACGAATTAAACAAACAATAATAGAAAAACAGGACTTTGTGTAATAGAAAATTTTGTTTTTCAAATGTTTATTAAATATATTATTTATTTAATAAGGGATAACAGAACTTATATATCAAACTCACATGGATGTACATATTTGTTTTTGGTTTTTTTTTTTTTTTTACAAATAAATTTTACTTTTCTACATATTGAAATAATTGAATTGCAATATTATCAAATTTTCCAGTTTAATTACAGTGATATGCTAATGTCGTATCATTTGGAAAAACGTTGGGAAAGTTTATATCGTTCTGCAATTTATCGATCAGATAAATTAAAACCAATTATTCAAAAATTCGCTAAAATGACATCAACAGATATTGAAGAATTTTTAAATGAGGTAAGTATAACATGGAAAAAAATAATTTTTTACCTCTTTTTATTTTTTTTTTTGTTGTTGGTATTTTTTGTTAAAAAGTTGTAACATGATTAAACGTATGTTTACAAAAGAAAAAATTAATGAGATAATGAAAATTTTCATAATTAATATCCGAGATATATTATCACACACACATCACATTATTTTTTTTTTTCGATTGTTACTTTTTTAATTAATAAATTTTTTGTTTTCCTCTTTAATCCTTTGTTCTCCTTCATTTCTCTGATCCGTTAAAATATTTAAATCTTTTATAATCTTTTAAAAATTTCAAAGTTTTCATTAAAATTAATTTTTTTTTTCTACATTTAAAAAGGTTTTCTTGTTTTAATGATTTTTTTTTTTTTCATTATTTTATTTGATCAAAATGTGTAAATTTCATACAATTTTAGGATACTAATAAGTAAAAGGACTGTTCAAGGAAATATTAGTCATCTGCAATATTTATTTTAATTCAATAAGACATGAGTCGTATGTCTTTTTTTTTGTTTTCTGTTTAAAATTTTTTAAAAAATGAAAAATTTCGTCTATGCTATGTTTTTGTAAATTTTGAGAAAACCTAAATTCTTTCAACTTGCTTAGGTGATTACTATATAGAGAAAGTGGAAAACATTTTAAATATAAATTTAAAAGATGTGCTGAATATTTCAGAATAAAAATAATTCCTAAAGGCATTGTAGATTATTTGCAATGGGCTTTATATGACCTATTTTTGGTAACTAGCTGCCACACTAATGTAACATAACGTAAACTGATTCAAAGTATATAAAAAAGTGATTAAATTTCGAAAGAAAAGTGTTACAACAGATTGAAGAGATCCTTTTAATATAGAGCAGCCGATTGAAAAAATCAAAATAAAAACTGTGAATCCTGTTCCTTTAAAAATGAACAGAAAGGCCAGAAAAAAATACAAACAACTCAAATTTTGATAAGAACTTGATTATTTTCTATGATTCATTTTTTATGGAACAGTCCTTAAATTTGTACATATAAATTTTACTTTTTATATCTAGAATTTTTCTAGCTATATATAGATTTCATTCATTTCACATTGATGTAATTTCATCTTTTAATTTTGCTTTTATCTTTCAAAAATTTTCTAATAAAATCTATTTACATATACGTATATCCATCCATCCAATACATACACAAATATACATACTATACATTTACATACAATATTATATTAAATTTTATTTTATAGATAAATGATTTTATAAATGAATTCCAAACTGAAGGACCTGGTACTGTTGAAAATGATTTAGATAAAGGAGTTAAACTTATGGAAATTTATGGAGCAAAAATTGATGAATTAGATACTAAACGTTTAGAATTAGGTATAATGCATATTATGGATAACGTATTCTTATAAAATCTAAAAATATTTTATGAAAAGTTTTTCTTTTTATTTTTTTGTTTATTTTTATATAAAAATAGCGATTAAAATTTAAATTTAAATATTTTACTTCCTTGATTTTATAATATCTTATTTTTCTTCACTTTTTGTTTTTTTTTTTTCAAACTTTTTAAATTTTTTCCTCTAATTTTTTTCTTTTTCTACTTTGAAAGTCAAAGCTGAAAAACTCTTTGATATGCCTTTAGCAGATTATAGTGATTTTCTACAAGTAAAGAATAACTTTGATGGAATGCAAAATGTAAGTATTTTTTTTTTTGTTTTTTTTTTTGTATATTTAAAATTTAAAGGCGAGAAAGAAAAAACAAAAAAGAAATCTCTAAAAATTATTTAAATAAAATTGAATACTTAAAATTTCAATTAAAAATTGTTAAAATTTTCTTTTATTTTTTGTTTTTATCTTATTTTCCTTTAACTTACACCCTTATTTTTCTTTCTTATTTTTTATTTTGCTTCTTTTAAATTTTCTTTCATAAAATTTGTGATTAAAAAGTTTTTCCGAAGCAAATTGGAAAGAAAAATTATTTTACATATAAATAAAAATAATTATTTAAAGTTTAAGAGAGAGAGAAAAAAAAAACACAAATTTAAATTTAAAGTGTTACCATTAACAAAAAAAAGGAAAAAAGATGACAACTTACTTTTATTATTATTTTTTATTTTTTATTTAACAGATTTACAGAATTTATAAACAACAAAAGATAGCTAGAGAAAATTGGTCAAAGACATTGTGGGTTGATTTAGATCCACAAATTTTAACTGATGGTATTGAAAGTTATTTGAAAGAGTTTCGTAAACTTCCAAAGAATGTAAGTAATTGAGAAAGTTTATAATTAGTTATATAAAGATAAAAGATTTTATTTATTCATTTATAGTTTAAATGTATATGTATACATAGATTTATTTGTATCTATGTATGATGAAAAATTTTATAATTCTATAATATGAAATCTAAGGTGTATACACACATAAGGTGTTTCAATTAAAATAAAATAAATAAATGTACAAAAATTAATTTAATTTGTGTGATTTAAGTTTATTTTAAAAGAACATTTCAGCTTCTAAGGAATCGTATCACTTGTAAAATAAAAATGAGCCCTTTTAAATAATTTAAAAAAAAAAAATTTCCGTTCCAAAATAAATTTTTTAAGCAATTTATAAAAGCCACCCAATCGTCTCTTTCATAACTCAAATTATATTATTATCTTTTCGATTCAGTTACAAAATTGAAACATCCTGTAAACTCTTTAACTATAACAATTACATAAAATATATAATACGTTCTATATATGATATTCATCTCAAAAGTTAAAATTAACTAAATATAATTTAAAGGTTAAAATTGTGCCTTTTAATATACATTATTTAGTTAATAATGAACATAACATAAAATACCAATTTAAATTATTGAAATTTTCTACAGGCGTACACATTTCATAAATTTTGAATTATAACATTAAAATTACATATACCACACATTTGAAAATTATTTGATAACTTTTAAATATATAGTTGTCTTTTTTTTTTTTTTTTTTTTTACAAAGATTTAAATTATTCAAAGATATATAATTTGAAATTTACAAAATTATTAACATTAATTTGAAATTACACGCAGATGTGTGTATGTATAGTAAAATAAAATGTTTATCATAAAAAAAAAAGCAATAGTTTTTGTGGTTAAATAATAAAAACTCAGGTTAAATAAATTTCTAACCATATTAAATTCTGAAATTCAATGTATCTATTTTATATGTACTTCAATATTTTGTACATATAATTATTAAATTTCCACGAGTGTTCTTTTTTCAACTTAAGTATTTTTTTGAATGTTTTAAAAATAATTAAAATATTTTAAATTTCACAGATAAGAACACTACAAGTTGGACAAATGCTTGAAATACAAATGAAACAATTCAAAGATTCCATACCATTAATGACAAACTTAAAAAATGAAGCATTACGTAAAAGACATTGGCAAATTCTAATGGAAAAGACTGGTCAATATTTTGATATGACACCAGATAGATTTACACTTGAAAATATGTTTGCTATGGAATTACATAAATATCAGGTAACAAATTTTAGATGTCATCGAATCGTGATTTTTATCTTCAATAAAATTTATTGATCCAATTCAACATACATGAATTCTACCTAACTACTACAACAAAACACATCCCAACCCATTCAATTAGAATGTGATTTTCCGACAAATTAACCTTATGCCATATAACACACAAAAAGCAAAAAAAACTACAAACTATTAAAACTATATAAAACATTTTATATCATCATCTGTACTACAATAACACCTTATTTTTTTTTTTGTGTTCTCCATTTTATAGGATATTGCTGAACAAATTCTTACAAACGCAATTAAAGAGATTGGAATTGAAAAAGGCGTTAAAGATGTTGAAAATATTTGGTCGCAAATGGCATTTAAAGTTCATAAACATTTTAAAGGTGAAGAAGACCGAGGTTATATTTTAGGTTCTGTTGAAGAAATAATTCAAGTACTTGAAGATAATTCAATGAACTTACAATCAATGGGTGCTTCACAGTAAGACAAACTTTTTTTTTTTTTTTTGTCAAAATTACTTTTTTTTTTTCAAATAGATTTTTTTTTACATAGGTACGAGTACATACATTAAAATGCAATCTTTTTAAACCAACAGAATCTTTTTTTTTTTTCATGAGACTTCTTTCTTTTATTTTATTATATATTTTTTTTACCTCTTTTGAAGTTTTAGCTTACCAAATAATCTTGAGTAATTTTTTTTTTATTTTTCGGTTTTCTTCTTCTTCTTATTTTTTTTACGTTTTTTCTTTTCTTTTCAGATTTATTGGACCATTTTTGGAAACAGTTCAAAAATGGGAACGTACTCTTGCCTTAGTTTCTGAAATCATTGATGAATGGGTAAATGTTCAACGTAAATGGCTTTATCTGGAGGGTATTTTTATTGGTGGTGACATACGAACTCAATTACCTGAAGAAGCAAGAAAATTTGATGACTTAGATAAAGCTTATCGAAGGGTATACAAAGTTACTTTTATATGCAAAAAAAAAAAAAAAAAAAATTAATAAATAAATACAAATTTTCTTTTATTATTTCGCCTTCATCTTTTCAATAAATAATAAGCAGATCAAAAAGAAATTATTCCAAATTATTTTCGCTTTATTTTTCTTAAATTTTTTTTTTTTTTTTGCATGTCTTTCCTTTCTTGTATTTTGTTGTTGTTGTTGTTGTTGTATTTATTCTTTTTTTTACATAATCAGATTATGGTAGATTGCTCAAAGAACCCTCTTGTAATACCAATTTGTACAGTAACTGGACGATTAGCAGAATTTCAAGGTTTAAGTCAAGGTTTAGAAAATTGCCAAAAATCACTTAATGAATATTTGGATTCAAAACGGCGTATATTTCCAAGATTTTATTTCATTTCAACAGATGAATTACTTTCAATATTAGGAAGCAGTGATCCGAAATGTGTACAGGACCATATGATTAAAGTAAAATTTTTTGATTATTATTTAAAAAAATATATATATAATATTTTTGAATTGGAATAGAAATTATTGAAAGAAAAAAAACGGTAAAATAAAATAAATAATAGAATATACTTATACGTTATTTTTTTTTTAGATGTTTGATAATATAAAATCATTAAGATTTGGTAAAGATTCAATGGATTCAAATGTTGTAATTGCTATGATCTCAAGTGAAGGAGAAATTATGATTTACAATAATGTTGGTAAGTTTTAATAATGTATTCTTGTTTATTTTAAATACACTGATAAAAATTTTCGATAAATTTTAAAAATGTTTTCTCATGATTACATACTACCAAATTCTAAATAAAAATTCAACTTAAATTTATAATTTAACTAAAATTAAGTTTAAATCTCAAGTAGAATCAAATCGAATTCCCCATAAGCATACACACAAAATCACATACTAAAATATCGCTAAAAAGCGACTAATTTACCGATTGAATTTAAAGTCAACTTTCATAAAAAATTTTAGGTTTAAAACAGATTTTTTTCAAGCTAATTAAACTTACGAAATTATACAAGTGACGTGTGTTAACCATACTTTAAATTGGGTTTCAATTAGCCTTGAAAGAAGTTCAAGCCTGACAATCTTCACTTTATTAATGACTGCAAATTATTTAAAATTTAAATTGGTTATATCATAAAAAAAAAAGATTTTAATACTCACAGGGAATAAAATTCAATTAATGAAAAAATTTAAAAAAAATAAACTTGTAATCTAAAAATTACTCAAACATTTTTTTTCAGTGTAATTTCTTCTTAAGTAGCAAACTATTCAGATTGTTCATAACTTTCATAAATTCTTAATATACAAACAAACAAACAAACATTTTTGTTAATTATATCTTCAACAAACTTAAAAAGAAAAACATTTATGTAAAAGTCAAACAAGTGAAAACTTTATAATTTTTTTTTTTTTTTTTTGTAATTTATTACAATAACTTATTTGTAGTTGTTGTTGGAGGACGAGTAGAAAATTGGATGAATGAAGTTTTAACTGAAATGAGACAAACAAATCGGTTTATTACGAAAAAAGCAGTTTACGATTATGGAAAAAATCGTGAAAGATCTCGGTAAATATAGCATATTATTAAATCCTACTTAAATATTTTCATAATAATTAATTAATTTTTTAAGAAATTTAATTGATATTTAATTATGTTTTCGTTTAATCATATAGGCCAGATTGGATAATGTTATATCAAGGAATGATATGTTTAGCTGCAAATCAAATATGGTGGACTGCTGAAGTTGAAGAAGTATTTGAAAAAATTAAAAAAGGCAATAAAAGAGCAATGAAAGAATATTTAGAAAAACAAAATAAACAAATTGATGAATTAGTTATTAAAGTTCGTGCTGATTTAACAAAAAATGATAGATTAAAATTTAGAACGATTGCAACAATTGATGTACATTCAAGAGATATTATTGAAAATTTTGTACGTGATAATATATTAGATTCACAAGAATTCAGTTGGGAAAGTCAATTAAGATTTTATTGGATAAAACAATATGATCATTTATATGTAATACAATGTACTGGAAAATTTGAATATGGTTATCAATATATGGGATTAAATGGACGTTTAGTAATAACACCATTAACAGATCGTATTTATTTAACAATAACACAAGCATTATTAATGAATTTGGGTGGTGCACCAGCTGGACCAGCTGGTACAGGAAAAACTGAAACATGTAAAGATTTAGCTAAAGCAATGGCATTATTATGTATTGTAACAAATTGTGGTGAAGGTATGGATTTTCGTGCTGTTGGTACAATTTTAGCTGGTTTAGCACAATGTGGTGCATGGGGATGTTTTGATGAATTCAATCGTATTGATATATCTGTATTAAGTGTTATATCAACACAATTACAAACAATACGTAGTGGACTTATGAGAAAATTAAAAAAAATTCTTGTAAGTATTATTAAATAACAACAAAATATATATACATACATATTTATTTTTCAAAACATGCTAAATTTTGAAGAAAAAAAATAACCTAAAAAATTTAATAATTATTTAGAGAGCAAAAAAAAAATCGAAACTACATAAAATTCAACTAAAATTTACATGAAAAAGAGTAAATAATAAATTTTATATGCTTTTTATAACTTTGAAATCCATAAAAAATGAATTTTTTTTTTCAATCCATTCTCATTTTTTGTTATTGTTTCATTTTTTTTTTGTTTTTCAAATTTCTATAAAATTCAAAAATGCTTAAATACTTTTTTTTTTTCGTTGTTGTTGTACAAGCAATAAAAATTTCAATTAATTTCGATGTATATTGAATATTTTGTTTTTTTTTTTTTTTTTTTTCTACAAAATTCAAGAATAGAGATAAAAATTGTGTTTTTTCTTTTTTCTTTTTTTTTTTTATTATTATAAATTCTATTTTTTATCATGTCTCTCTTTATAAATTTTTTTATCAAAAATAAAAATTACCTAATCCATTCAAATAAAATTGTTGATGTGTAAACTTCAAAGGATATATACATTTTTTTTTTTTTTTGTTAAATTTTTAAATAATGATTTTATTGAATTTTTTTTAGCTAAATTTTTTTTTTTTTTTCATTTTCAAAAATTCTGATGTAGTAGATACATACGTTTACTTGTTTACAGTTCAAATTTTGTTCAACACGTAAACCTGATATACTTTTAATCAAATTTGACTGATACTATACGTATTACAGGATAATAATTAGAGAGTATCATTTTATTTTAACATCTGTGTTATCAGTTTATTTGTGTGTAATTTTATTTTGATAGTTTGTAAGAGGTTTTCAATTGATGAAGGATAATAATAAATTGGTAAAAATTGATCCTACAATTTTAATATAAATTTCTTATGAAGTATGAATCAACAGTTGAATTCAAACAACAACAACAACAAAAATTTCTAGTCTTTAATTATCGTGTAATTTTTCTATTCGTTATATTAGAACTGTGTATTCCGTGTAGATGTAGCGATTAGTTTTTCGTATGTTTTGTTCCACAAATTTTTATTACTTTTTAGGATTTTTTAAAAATTTTCATATTTATTCACTTTTAATTTATTACGTTCAATTACTCTTTTTCAGTTTGAAGGTAATGAAATAAAATTAGATCCAAAAGTTGGTGTATTTGTTACAATGAATCCTGGCTATGCGGGACGAACAGAACTTCCAGAATCAGTTAAAGCTCTTTTTCGTCCAGTTACTTGTATTAAACCAGATTTAGAATTAATTTGTTTGATATCATTATTTTCTGATGGATTTCTAACAGCAAAGGTAATTCACACCTTTTTTTAATTAAAATCAAAAATTATCCTAATTTTAAAATTTTTCATTTATATTACTTGAATATAGATTTTAGCTAAAAAAATGACAGTACTTTATAAATTAGCACAAGAACAACTTTCAAAACAATGTCATTATGATTGGGGTTTACGTTCATTAAATGCTGTTCTACGAATGGCTGGAGTTATGAAAAGGAAAACACCAGATTTACCAGAAAATGTTGTACTTATGCGTGTATTACGTGATATGAATGCACCAAAATTTGTATTTGAAGATACACCATTATTTTTGGGACTTATCAAGGTAAAAAACAAAAAAAAAAAATTCATTAAAATAAAAATTTAATTTATCATAAATATTAAAGACTTATCATTCCAAATTAAAAATTTTATATTTTTTTTTTATTGTCCCATCGATTTAATTAATTTCAAAAATGAATATAATTTTATTCATAATCTAGCAATTATATATATAGCTCAGTTATATTTTGCTAATTCCATAAAGAATAATTTATTTAATTTAAAGTATCAATAATTTTAATTTTTATTTATTTATTTATTTATTTTTTTTTTCAATATAATTTCTCTTTTTTTTTTTTTTTTTGAAATAAAATATAAAATAATAAATAAAAATTATATCTATAGGATTTATTCCCTGGAGTTGATTGTCCTCGAATCAGTTATCCAGATTTTAATGCTGCAGTACGACATATCTTAAAAACTGATGGCCTTATACATATTGCAGATCAGGTATACCTATGTATATGTATAAATTCATTTGTTTTTTTTTTTTGTTTTGTTTTTTAAATGATCATTTTTCTGATAATAATTTTTTTCACCACGATAATATATGTATGTTTACTCATACTCCTACCACCTACCACCTCACATTATAAATAACGAAAAAAAAAAAAAATTATTTAAATTAAAAAATAATGTACGTATACATAAAAAAAAAAAAATAATAATAATTTTTTTGAAATTATGATTAAATAATTTATTTTTTTTTATGGTTACTTAATTTATGCATATATACAAAAATATATTAAATTTCAAATAATGTGGATTTTATTCTTGGTTTTACAGTATTTAATAAGCAATTCAGTTAATGTTGCTCTATTATTACAATCATAATAATAAAAATGAATTTAATTTTTTTTTTTTTTTTTTAATGCACAATAATTGTATATTTTAAGCTTTAAAATACATACACATACATATTACGTATGTAGATTTTTTTTTTTTTAATATTAATTCATAATTCTTTTTTTAAATTTTTATTTTTTTTATTTTTTATTTTTTCAACATTTTAAGGAAGATAAAATTGTTCAAATGTACGAAACTATGATGACTCGACATTCTACAATGATTGTTGGACCAACAGGTGGAGGGAAAACTGTTATTATAAATACTCTTATAAAATCACAATGTCATATGGGATTACCAACAAAATGTACTGTACTTAACCCAAAGGTATTTTACATCATCAGAAATAAAATACATACATACATACATTGTGTTCTGTTTTTTTTTTTTTTTTATTGTCAGATTATACATATACTACATACCATAGCGTACATAAACCACTAGCCACATTACATATCCCATGTCCTATAATACATAAAATTACATTGTTATGTGGAAAATTTTTCATTTAAAATAAGAAAGATTAATGGCTTAATTTTTTTTTTTTATTATATTTTGTTTTTTGTTCTGTAATTAGGCATGTTAGGAATAAGACCATAGAATTTCAGTTTGAGTATAAGAATTTCAAAAGTTTAATCGGTGTTAATATCTTAGGTTATTGAATTTCAAACATGTGAAATGAAATCTTAATTTAGAAATTTTTTAAAAATTCTAATATCGAATATATTGCAATAAATTTAAAGGATCATCCACAAAAGTGTAAAGAAAAGTTAAAGAAACTGTATATTCGAAGTTTTCTACGTTTCTTAAAAAATGTTGTGCGGCGTTCTTTTATCACCAAATATTAGTGAAATTTTTATTTTAAAAAAAGAAGAATTTTTTGAACTTTCGGAAGTTGAGCCGAAAAAAACCTACATCTGAATCACAGAAAACCTAATACGTTTTATCCGAATTTGTTCAATATGATTCTTTTATACGAAAAAAACACATTAAACTCATTTCTGAGTAAAAAAAAAACTGTTAACCCGAAAAATTACCAAAATTAACATTCGAAAATCGAAGAAATTTAAATTTTTCATTCAGCGAATGGAATATGATAATTCGTTACGTTTTGATTTCGAATCTGCTAACAATTTTCTATAGTGTGACTCTTAGTTTTCAAGATACAGCTTATAAAAATTCCAAAAATGTTTTTAATGCTACAAAATGTCATTTTTTTAAAAATAATATACTTATAAATATTAGGTTAGGAATTTGTACCTTTTTTTTTAAATCACTTTTTTGTCAAACGAAATATGAAAATATCCTTTTTAAATCAATTTATTCAAAATGTCACAGTTTCTTATAAAATTGAAAATTGATGTATTTTGTATTGATAAATATCTTGAGGAGTCCTTTTAAACATTCCTCAAAAAAGAAATTTCATTTTTACAATTCCTTTCCCTTTAGAAATATCATTAAAAAAAAAATAATAAGACTTTCCAATATAGCCAAATGAGAATTCCACAAAATTCTACTTTACAAAACGAATTCACTATTATTCTTCGATACTCAATCATTCAATAGTTAAGCATAAGTATTCTAATACAATACAACAACAACAAAAAAATGATAATAAATTAATAAATAAATACCTATATACATTCATACATAAATGTAATGATTTATTCACCAAAAAATAAATAAATAAATAAATTCAATAAACCGGAATAATTGAATTTGGTATTTCCTGAATAATATTCATTCATTCATTTATTTATTTATTTTTATTATTACAATATTTTTTTTTTATATTTTTTATTATTATTATTATTTACAGGCATGTTCAGTTGTTGAATTATATGGTTATTTAGATCCCGACACCAGAGATTGGATTGATGGATTGTTTTCAAATATTTTTCGTGATATTAATAAACCAACTGATAAAGAGGTAAATTTTAATTAAAAGAAAATTAAACAAAAATAATTAAATTTTATGAAAAAAAAAAAATATATATATCTACAGAAAAATTTATAAAATCTACAAAAGTAACTTTCATATTTCGAATATTTAAAAAAAAAAAAATGTTTCATTCACCTGATAAGTAAGGTTTTTTATATCATTATCAATATTTATTATCAACATTATCTTACAAGCATATTTACAACACAATATATGTATGTATGTACATCTTTACACAAAGGATAACCCAATAGCTAAAGATATATTTTCATTCGAATTAGCTATATAAAAATTTCTTGAAATACTAAAATGAAATATCTTTTATTATACACGCATTGAAAAAACATTAATTAAATGAAAACAAATAATAATTAATTAAATATCATTCGGTAAACATCATTAAATTTCGTCCCATTTCCATGTTTTTTTTTTTTTTTTTGTTAATTAATTCAACTGATGAAATAAAACATCAAGAATATCTTATGTTTATCAATTCGTTGAAATTTAAAAAAAAAAAGAAAAAAAGAGACTTTATGAAAAATAAAGATAATTTATTTTTTTATTTTTAATAAAAAATTAAGCGTAATCTCAATAAAATGTACTTGAAAATTTTCAAGGATAATAAAACATCAAAAAGTTTCTTGAAAACACACATCCTTCTTATTTCTTTGATTAAAAAAAAGAAAAAAAAAACAAAAAAACATACTTTTAACGTTCAATTTTACTTTAAGACGTTTTCGTCAAACATCTGTTTCAAATTCGAATATCTTCAGACTATGTAGATTCGATTGATTTAAAATTTCTGTACAGTATTCTTCGCAACGTTTTCTACAAAATGAAAAAGAAAAGGACTCGAGTTACAAAATTTCCAGTAAAAAATACAGTGGCTCATTCAGATTTCAAGGGAAGATGCATGAGAATATTTATGGTGATGTGTGTAGAAAAAAGGACTAGTGTGTGGTTTATTTTTCATTGAATACCATTTTTGACAGTTTTTGTTTTTCGGTTATATAGCTAGTTTTCATAAAATTCTTTTAATTCAATATAGACAATGAATTGAACTTTAAATCGACAACTTATGCCTGAAATTCTGCATCATAATTATTTTTGAATTCACTCTATATATTATATCATCCTCCTACAATTTATTACAGTTTTTTATTTTTATTATTTATATGTAAGTAAGAAATTCACATTTTATCCTGAAAAAATTCTGTATTTACATTTTGTATGTATTCTATTTAAATATTTTATTTATGAAAATAATTGTTTCTTTTCTGTCAACAAATTAAAAATTCAATAAAAATTTATAAATATGTATATATGTAGTCAGTGAAAAAATAACGGAAATATAATGTATGTACATATAATATATCCCACTCCCACAGTGCAAAAAGTGTAAAAAAAAAAAATAATAATAAAAACAATAAATAAAATTGTGGATGATTTGTATTGTATGAAAAAACGATCAATAAAAATTTATACGTACACTGAGCCACACGTTATTATATACATACAAGCATCAAATCATAAAGGAATTTCGATGTTATACAAATAATCAAACAATGTCAATTTCGTCATCAATTTTCCTTTTTCCTTCTTGCTTGTTTTTTTTTTTATTTTTCTTTCTTCTTTTTTTTTTGAGCTTTTTATTTTCTCTCTATAAATCCGTCAAATTCTATGGAATTCAATGTTTCCATTGAAATGCGTGTATGTGAGTATAATAAAATTATATTGTATATATTTTCATATTATGTATATAGATACGTATACGTCACATATGTGTGTATTCATATATAGATTGCATGAAGAAAAGGGAATTTATATACATATATGTACATATTTACATTATCCTGTATCTCTCGCAATAGGATATCATCAAGACCGCAGACTTGTGATAAATTCTGTAATAGTGTAATGATGATGATGAGCTGCCAATTTGAACAGGATGTGATGAATGTCGTGTACTATTATAGGCAGATCCAATGATGATGATGATTATTGTGGAGAGAGTATTTTGAAAGAATAATTTAGGATATTGAAAACCTTTATTATACGTATACTATTCACATATATGATTCCCGAAATATATTTTTTATATATTACATGTACATGTAGCGAGAATCCTTATAATAATAAAAAGTTCACATGTATGAAATACAGCATGTATGTATGTACATATGTACGTAGATATAAGGTGTTGTATAGTACAGATATATTGTTTTTATAACGTTAAACAATTTAAAGATATACATATGTATATGTTTGTTTATATACATATATACATAAATCTATACACACATATTCGAATGCCTAGAAATTTATATATGTTTTTCTTTCGATTTTAGGAAAGACGATATGTTTGCTTTGATGGCGACGTCGATGCCTTATGGATTGAAAATATGAACTCAGTCATGGATGACAATAAATTGTTGACGTTAGCAAATGGCGAACGTATTAGACTTGAAAGCTACTGTAGTCTTTTATTTGAGGTTTGTATACAATAAAAAAAAAATTATCTACTAATCTTAATGATTGATTGATTTTTGATACCATTATGCCAATTCTTTTCATTTATCTCATTTGTACCTTCTTCTCACACAGATTTTTTTTTTTTTTCTAAATAAAAAAATAATTTAATTTTTCTTTCTCAGTATTTTGTAATTTTTATTTATCTTTTTTCTAAAATTTTATTGTTTTATAAAAAAAAATAAATTTTATAGGTTGGTAATCTTTCATATGCATCACCAGCAACAGTATCACGTGCTGGAATGGTATATGTTGATCCAAAAAATTTAAGATATACACCATACTGGCAAAAATGGTTAACAACAAGAACAGATTTTGAACAAATACGACTTCAAGTAAATACGCGTACATGTAAATTGAGTGGCTCGAAAGAAATCTTTGGAAATAAGGTGAAAAAAAAATGAATCTAAATTTGAAAAAGTGCCCAAGGTCACCAAATATTTTCCAGAAAATTTGATTTTTAATTTAGTGTAGAAGTACATATCTTTCAAATTTTCATCTTTTGAGCCACGCAATACATGGTGTTTTCGTTTTTTCTATGTCACTTGGATATTTTTTTTAAATTATTCCATAATTTATTTTTTTTTCTATTTTCAAGGTACTCTACGAAAGACTTGTTACAACTGGTATAGCATTTATTCATGAGGGTCTTGATGGTACTCAACAAAGCAATCCACTAAAGACGGTTGTCTATCAAACAGAACTCAATATGATAACTCAACTTTGTAATATCTTCAACGCTATGTTTCCTCAGAATATTGAAAATCCTGTAGAATATGATGTGGATATACTTGAATGTGGATTTTTTGAGGTAAAAAATAAACGATATGAAGAAAAAAAAAAGTAAAAAAAACTTGAATATACATATGTAAGTATATACAAAAGCTAACTGTATATACGTATAAGGATTTAATATCCTTAAATATAAATGAATATAAATTTATTTATTTAAAATTATAATATAAAAGATATTTAATACATGATATGAAATTTAGATGTATGTAGTTATTATAAGATTTCATTTTCATCATCAGATATCATAAAAATTTGATTTACGTAACACACATACACATACATTCATATTAACGTATAATTTTTTATCTTTTACTTTTTTTTTTTAATAATAACAAAAAAACATATATGAACATATATGTATAGTGTATCTATGGATCATTAGGAGCATGTTTGATTGATGAGCATAGACCGATATTTGATGAATTTATGAAACGTCAAAGTACCTTCGTCAATTTTGAAGATACAAAAGAGAAACCAGCAACAATAGGACAATGCCCTACTGCTAAATCAACAATGTATGAATATTTCTTTGATGTAAATAAAAAATTATGGATAGCATGGGAATGGGTTATACTAAAATATAATCATAATAGAGAAATGAAATTTAATGATATTCTAGTATCAACAATAGATACAATGAGAACTGAAAAATTTCTATCATTAATGAGTTTGGTTTGTATTATATTCCAATTTATTATTATTTTTTTTTTTTTGTATTTTAATTTAATTTTTTTTATCAATGACAAAAAAAAAATTTTCTATTTACCAAAAATTTGTCATTATTTTAATTTATTGCAAAAAAAAAAAAAAAACAACAAAAAAAGGAAGAAAATTAAATTTAATTTTGTTGTACATACGTTTATAGATAAAACGACCAAGTTTACTTGTTGGAGAAACTGGAACATCAAAAACAGCAATTATATCAAATTATCTAAAAAAATTAGATCCAGACATTTATGTAAGTTCATCAAATTGTAATTAAGCACGTAATTTTTATACATACATATAAATTTTTTTTTTTTTTTTTTAAATTCGAAATTTAAAACATCTGATTGTGTGTGTAAATTACATACAACATAAGATATTCTAAATTTATTCAAAGTTTAATTCATTTCATATGTTCTACTTACAATTTTATTCTTTTGTAAATTTTCTTTTCCTTTTTCTCGATTTTTTTTTTTTTTGTTATGTACAATTACCGTTACATACTGCACATACATACATACATATAGATTCTTTTAAACTTGAACTTCTCATCACGTACATCTTCAATGGATGTTCAAAGAACTATTGAAGCTGCTGTTGAAAAAAGAACGAAAGATACTTATGGGCCACCAATCGGAAAGAAAATATCTGCATTTATTGATGACATGAATATGCCACAAGTCGATGAGTAATTGAAGTGTCTTTGAAATTTGAAAATCTTGCTTCTTGGTTTTTACTTCTTTTTTTTTTTTTTCATTTTCCTTTTCCTATTTTTAAAAATTTGATTTCATTTTCGCTTTTATTATTTTTTTTTTACGTATTTTCCATTTAATATTTTTTTTTTTACTTGATTTTTTTTTTGCGTTCTTACTATATAATTCTTGTAGATATGGTACTCAACAACCAATTGCTCTTCTAAAACTTTTATTTGAACGGAATGGAATGTATGATCGTGGAAAAGATTTAAATTGGAAAAAATTTAAGGATATCAATTTTTATGGTGCTATGGGACGTGCTGGTGGTGGTAGAAATGAAGTTGATCCAAGATTTATATCAATGTTTTCAACATATAATCTTATATTTCCTGAAGAATCATCATTAAAACATATCTATAGTTCAATATTTAAAGGACATTTAGAAATATTTTCAGATGATATTATTTCAATTGCTGATACAATTGTTCAAATGACATTGAATTTATTTAAGGCAAGTACACAAAAAATACAAATAGAAAAAAAAAACATTTTTTTTTATACGTACATAATCAAGACAAATGTACAGGATGAACATACATATATTTAAAACACATAAGGATATATATTTACAAAATTATCAAATTTCTTATATTTTTCAATTTTTAAATCACACTCAAAATCCATTCCTTCAGATCCTGTGTTCTTTTTCTTTGCTCCCTCCTTAAGCTCCAGGTCCTTCTATCTTCCTTTGTTTCAATGCTGTTACTGTTTCTATGTAATTGCTTTAATTCGAGTTCAATTGACGCCATCCACGTCATAGTCAAACATGGTCCGCGTAGGTCTCTTTTTGGCTCATTGATGTTTAACGTTCCTCAAATCCTTCAACCATATAATTGAAATTTGCGTATTTAGGACGTTCGTTATTTATTAACATGAAGACGATTCTTGAAATATTTACAAATAAAAAATGTTGACTTGAAGAAGCTGTATCTGTAGATTTTGGGTGGTCAAACAGGACTTATTCCACAGTAGATCGTTCCAAAAAAAAAAAAAAAAAAAAAATCCAATCGAAATTTCAATGTTCTTCCTTCTATAGAAAAGATATTTGTAGCGTGATACAAATTTATATACACAAACTTTTTTTTTCCAAGAGAGATCCGATGACATGTTAATTTCGTTTGTAACTTCAATTAATTAAAATTTACAAGTTTTTTTTTTTTTTTTCCTTATCGCGAAATTTCCTGTATTTTTAATTTAAATTGGAACTAATTTTCATCTATTATATATAGAATTAACTATATACGTATTTATACTTGTGAATAACAAAGTGTAAATTAGGGAGAGAAAAAAAAAAAAGAACAAAAAAGTTCAGCAATTTTAATTTTATTAAACGATGATTTTAAAAAAAAAAAAAACGAACAACAACAAAAATTGAAGTAAATAAATAAAAAGAAAAATTATATGTCTCAAGCAAATACATAAATATTTCACATTGTGTATTTATATACAAACATACATCTATACATTTAATTTTCTTTTGACGTCAGTCTATTTTTCTTCAATATTTTTTTTTCTACAATTTTGTTTTTTTTTGTTTTTATCCTTTTTTCGTTTTAAATTAAATACATTGTCTGGTTCGTATACTCACGGCTCTTATTTTAATCGATTTTGTATTTTTCTTCCTTCAATTTTATTTTATATTTATTTTTTTTTTTATCCCGGTTACATTTTATAAATTTCTAAATTTTATTTCTTCGATCAAATATCTTTTCGTATTTTTTATACATATATTTTTTTTTTTTCGTTTTTTTAATCTGTTTCTACTTGTACATACTTGTAACATATCTTTTGAATTTTTTCCTTAAAATGGATATATTGTAAATACATATACATATAAGCACAAATGAAAAATTAACATGATGATAATATATTTGTTATGTCTGTATTTCATAGATTGTTATTGTTGAATTGTCGCCAACTCCATCGAAATTTCACTATATTTTTAATTTAAAAGATTTATCAAGAATTTTTTCTGGATTATGTCAAACACATCCAAATTTTTTTAAAGAACAAAAAGAATTTGTTAGAGTATGGAGAAATGAATTTATACGTGTAATATGTGATAGATTAATATCAGAAAATGTAAGTTTTAAATCAGATAAAAGTGCATTTTAGTTTTTTTTTTTTTTTTTTTGTTTTGTTTTAAATGTTTGTATTTTATTTTTGAATTTTATAAAACAAAATCTACGTTTTTTTTTTATCATGTGTGTAATTTTATTTTTATCATTTTTATTTTTATTTAAAAAAAAAAAGGATTTAAAATTAATGAGAGATCATATAGAGAATGAAATAAAAGAAAGTTTTCCTGTAACACAAAGTTTCATTTTTGAAACATCAAAAACATCAATAAAATCATCTACAACATCTGTGTTACGTACTAAAAGTCAAGAATCTCAAGAAGATAAAACTAGTGACACAAATACAGGTATTCTTTTTAAATATATACTCTATATCAACATACACCCACCTATCAATCCACAATTTTATTTTTAAAAAAAGTTAATTTTATAAACTCATCGACTCTTTTAACTAACACTTTTTTTACATTTAAAAAAAAAAAAAAAAAAAAGTGGTATAAAGATACATTTATGTTTTTTTTTTTCTTCTTTATTTTCCAGATAAAAAACAGTCGAAAACTCTTTTATCGATTGCTGATTATGCTCTTCGTGATCCCTTATTATTTGGAGATTATAGAAATGCAATTAACGATGCAGAAAATCGTTTCTATGAAGATCTTTTAGATTATAAAGCTGTATACTTCCTATTTCAAGAGGTTCGATATAATTTTTCACCTTTCCTTTTTTTTTTAATTTTTTGCCCACGTTTTTTAATATAACATTTTTTTTTCTATAGATATTACAAGAATATTCGGAACGTAAAGGAAAGTTAGGATTAGTTTTATTTGAAGATTGTCTGGAACATTTAACAAGAGTTCATCGTACTTTACGTATGCATAAAGGCCATATGCTATTAGTTGGTGTTGATGGTAGTGGTAAAAAAAGTATAACACGTTTAGCTGCATTTACTGCAGGTAAAAAATAAAAAATCAACATAAATTATATTATATATAGGATGAAAGTTTTTTTTTTTTTTTATGTAAAATTATAAATTTTAATTAATGCATAAAAAAAAATATGCATAAATTTATTTCCTCTATTTTTTCTTCTTTTTGCATATTTAGAATGTGAAATTTTTGAAATTACGATAAGTCGTGGATATAATGAAACTTATTTCCGTGAGGATCTTAAAAAATTATACATGCTTGCCGGTGTTGAACGAAAGAAAACAGTTTTTATGTTTACATCGGCACAAGTAAGATTGAAAATTTTATGAATTATTTTTAATTTCTGTTTTGAATTTTTTTCGATTTTTTTTTAATATTTTTAAATCAGATTATCGAAGAAGGTTTTTTAGAACTTATTAATAACATACTAACAGTCGGTACTGTTCCAGCATTATTTACGGATGAAGAAAAAGATGGAATTATTTCAGTTTGCAGATCAAAAGCAACTGAAGCTGGTTATATGCCATCAAAGTATGTTTTCACAAAAATTATTTAAAATTTAAAAAAAAAAAACAATTAGTACGTTATTTTTAATTTTTCCAGAGATTCAGTATGGCAATATTTTCTAAATGTTTGTACTGAAAATCTTCATGTTGTCCTATGTATGTCACCAACTGGTGATGCATTAAGAAACCGTTGTCGAAATTTTCCTGGACTTGTTGGAAGCACTTCAATTGATTGGGTATTTCCATGGCCGAAACAAGCATTGCTAGCAGTTGCTCAAATATTTTTAGCTGAATATTCGATGGTATTTTAGATTTTAAAAAATGATTTAAATAAGCCAATGTGTCAAATTGAACTTTTAATAAAAAAAAAGTCAGCTTTTTACCAGAAAATATACTATAAAGAAGAATTTTTTGTTATGTAGACTGTGAGTGGACTATAACAAGTGCAAAGGTCTAGCTCATTTTCGTTTCAATATTTTTTTTTTTTTTTCAAAAGTTCGTTTGACACACCCTCTTAGTTATTTTTTTTTTTTTAAACTAATTTCAAGTCGATTCAATTTATTTCAGATTCCAGAAATGTATAGAAAATCAATTGTTGAACATGTTGTTCATGTTCATTGTTCAATTTATCATTATTCAACGAAATATTTACAAATGTTTCGCCGTAAGAATTTCGTCACACCAAAACATTATTTGGATTACATAAACACCTATCTTAAAATGCTAAGTAAGGAAGAAATGAATTTGGTTTTTTTTTTCCTGTTGAAATAGTAAATAAATATTTTAATTAAATATTCTTTTCATTTCTTTTAAGATGAAAAACATGAATACAATGATATCCAAACACAAAGACTTGCTGATGGTATTAATAAAATTGAAGAAGCATCAATACAAATTGATCAATTACGTTCAATTGTTTCGGAACAACAAAAAAATGTTAAAAATGCATCAGAAAAATGTGAAAAAATGCTTGAAGGTATTGAAATATCAACACAAGAAGCAAATATAAAAAAGAAAAAATCATTTGAAAAATCACAAGAAGTTGAAAAACAAGGTGCACAAATAGCTAAAGAAAAATATGAAGCTGAAACAATATTAAATGAAGCATTACCAGTATTAGAAGCAGCACGTTCTGCATTAGCTGATCTTGATAAATCTGATATAACAGAGATACGAAGTTTTGCAACACCACCAGAACAAGTTCAAATTGTTTCAGAATGTATTGCAATATTGAAAGGTGTTAAAGAGATATCATGGAAAAATGCTAAAGGAATGATGGCTGATGCTAGCTTTTTACGTAGTTTATTAGAAATGAAAGTTGAATCATTAACACAAAAACAAATAAATGCATGTAGAGCTCATTTAAAATTAGCAAGTAGACTTGATGAGATGCAACAAGTATCAAAAGCTGGATTTGGTTTATTGAAATTTGTAAGAGCTGTTCTTGGTTTCTATGATGTTTATCGTGAAGTTAAACCGAAAAAAGATCGTGTTGATTATTTGGTACGTGAACAGGATGCACAAATTAAATTGTTGATGAAACTAAATACAGAAATTAAAACTTTAGAACAAAAATTACATGATTTAAATCAACAATACAACGATGCAATGACAGAAAAACAAATTTTAACGGAAATGATGGAACAAGCTGAAAGAAGATTGGTAAGCTAAGTGAAAAATAAACTAAAATTCTGTATTTAATTTCAGTTTCTCCTTATAGCTCGCATCTGATCGCCTTATAAACGGTTTAAATTCAGAACTGATAAGATGGAGAGAAGATCTTGCACAACTTCGAATTGCAAAAACAAAAATCGTAGGTGAATGTCTGCTGTCAGCATCATTTTTAGCCTATACTGGAGCATTCTCATGGGAATTTCGAAACACTATGGTTTTCGAAGATTGGCTTCAAGATATTATTAATAAGAAAATTCCCATTACAACACCATTTAACATTGCTCAAAATTTAAGTAGTGACGTAGAGATTGCAACATGGAATTCAAATGGTCTTCCACCAGATGAACTTTCTGTACAAAATGGTATCCTTACAACAAGAGCATCACGTTTTCCAATTTGTATAGATCCTCAATTACAAGCATTAAATTGGATTAAGAAAAAAGAAAGTAAAAATAATTTGAAAATTCTTTCATTCAATGATTCAGATTTTATTAAACATCTTGAAATGTCAATAATGTATGGAATACCAGTATTATTTCAA
Source organism: Bombylius discolor (assembly GCA_939192795.1). Classification (NCBI taxonomy): domain Eukaryota; kingdom Metazoa; phylum Arthropoda; class Insecta; order Diptera; family Bombyliidae; genus Bombylius; species Bombylius discolor. The sequence continues at coordinate 36,064,864 of OW584241.1, read as the reverse complement.
GATATTGATGATTACATTGATCCTGTTATTGGTGATGTCCTTGAAAGGAATATTAAAATAATAGCTGGTCGGAAATTTGTTGTTTTAGGTGATAAAGAAGTTGATTATGATGATAATTTTCGACTTTATTTAACAACGAAATTTTCAAATCCTGAATTTGATCCTGCTGTATATGCAAAAGGTATGGTAATTAATTATACTGTAACAGTAATTGGTCTAGAAGATCAACTATTAGGATATGTTGTACGTTCAGAACGTCCAGATTTAGAACAACAAAGAGAAACATTAATAGAAAAAACAAGTGAAAATAAACAATTATTACAAGAATTAGAAAATTCTTTATTACGTGAATTAGCTGCATCTACAGGTAATATGCTTGATAATGCTGAACTAATTGAAACATTAGAAAATACAAAAATGAAAGCAACAGCAGTTATGGAACAATTATTATTAGCAACAGATACAACAAAAGATATTGAAAAACTTCGTGATGGTTATAGACCAGCAGCTAAACGTGGTTCATTATTATTTTTTGTATTATCTGATATGTCTGTTGTGAATAGTATGTATCAATATGCATTAAGTGCATATTTGGATGTATTTCAATATTCTTTAAAAAAATCTGCACCCGACATTATTTTAAATAAACGTTTAACAAATATTATAAAAAAATCAACAGAATTGGTATATAATTATGGTTGTACTGGTATATTTGAAAGGCATAAACTTTTATTCTCATTTCAAATGACAACAAAACTTGAACAAAGTAAAGGACATTTAACACAAACTGAGCTTGATTTCTTTATAAAAGGTTCTATGGCATTAACAAAAAGTGAAAGAATTAATCCAACAAAATGGTTAACATCACAATCATGGGAAGATATTTTAAAACTTTCAATTGAATTCTCTAATGTATTTGGTACACTACCAGACCATATTGAAAATAATCTTGATAAATGGAAACAGGTATATAAAATTGTTTTGTTTGTCTTTCTTCTTTTCTTCTCTATCATAATACGGTTTTTGTATTTTATAGAATTTTTTTTTTTTTTGTTGTTGTTAAATTTTTTCAAGTTTTTTCTTTCATCAAATTCTTTTGTTATTTTCAATTGTGTCTTCTTCATTTCAATACAATTTAACTTTTCTTCTACTTTAAGTTCCTTTTTTTGTTCTATTTTCTTTTCTCTTTTTTTTAAGCTTTCACTAGAAATTTTCAATGTAGATTTTTTTTTTCTCACAATTGTTAAGACTTGTCTTCATTTTGAAAAACAAACGATGCGAATCAATGAATGTCTAAAATGTAGATACTTTTTGCTTCTGTATAAAAAAAAAGTTATTCTTTAGAGGGTTCTTTTTACAAAATAGGCTTCTGCAGGATTGAAAAAAAATTACATATACCCTATAATTTCCGAGGATGTTCTCGACCTGATTCTAATTAAAAAACGTTACGTTCCTTTTTAAAGGGAATTACAAAAAAAAGTGTCATCTCATTTTTAGACATGTATTGATTGACCTGTTGCAAGGATCCTTTGCATGTCAAACAAAATACCCTGCACAAATTTCTAATTTTAAAATTTTAAATTGATTCGAGTTTTTATACATAGAAACAAAAAAAAATGTCCAGCAAAATTTATAAAGAATGAAATTCAAATTGACGTCATGTAGGACAAGACACACATGCCTTAGACATTTTTTTTTTCCTTTTTCAATTAGTTCTTTTTGTTTTTAGTTTTTAATAATTGTTTAACAAAAATTAATTAATAAAATTTAATATGCAATACTTTCGACTATTATCTACATACCTTCTCCGTCAATATTATCACTTATTTCATTCATCCTTTTATATCCTTTGCCTTATTTTATTATTCGTTCTTTTTCCTTTTTTAAAATAAAAATTAAGCATGAACACACTGATTCATTATTCTCCTTTATTTTATTTTAAATTTTTTTTATTTTTTTTTACTTTTTTTCCTTTTCTTCGAACACAGTGGTTTGATTTAGAAATGCCAGAAGAAACGCCATGTCCTGGTGAATTTAATATCAATTGTTCATCATTTCAAGTATGTATTCATATATAAATTACACCAACAACACACACAAAAAAAAAAAAGAAGAAGAAAACTTTTTGAAAATTTTCTACTTTTATCAAAAGTATATTTATCTTAAGTGAAAAGTTTTTATTATTCATTTTCTTCTTCTTCTTCTTCTTTTTATTAATTTTTTCTTCATTTTAGTTCTTATTTTTCGTTATTTTTTTTTTTTTTTTACTCATTTTATTATGACGTTTTTTTTTTTGTTTTTTTTTTTTGTCTTGCATTTAATCACAGAAACTGATGTTCTTAAGATGTTTTAGAATTGATAGAATATTTCGATCAATCAATGAATACATTACAAAAACAATGGGTGAACTTTATATAACACCACCAGTTATAAGTTTTGAGGCAATTTATGAACAAACTTCATGTAATATTCCAGTAATTTTTATATTAAGTCCTGGTTCAGATCCAACAAATGATTTAATGAAACTTGCGGAAAATTATTGTGATGGTCTTGGTAATTTTCGATATATATCACTTGGTCAAGGACAAGAAAAGGTAATATAATATGAACATAAATGTAATTTTTAATGGAAAGAAAACCAAACATACGAATCATATAAGAAAATAATACATAATGTTATTTTAGTATATGTTTTTTGTTTTTTCTTTGTACACAAAAAAAAAAAAAAGAAAACCTTTCTTATTTCTTTTCCTTTTATTTTATTTTTCTTGTATAATTAAAATTTGCTCTTGTATAAAATTTGTGTTAATTTAATTCTCTATTGTTTTCATTATCTCAAAAAGTAAAACTTTCTTTTGTGTTTTTCTTGTTTTTTTTATTTTTTCTTTTATTTATGTTTATAGGCAGCTATATCTTTATTAGATAATGCTATTAATCGTGGCCAATGGCTGATGTTACAAAATGCTCATTTACTTATACCATTTATACGTTATCTTGAAAAATATTTAGAAAAAATTGATAATTCTCATCCAGATTTTCGTCTTTGGATAACAACAGATGCATCACCAAATTTTCCGATTGGTGTACTTCAAAAATCACTTAAGGGTTAGTATATTTAAAAAAAACACACACACACACAATTTTTGAAAAAACTTTCTTTTTTAAAAAAAAATCGAAAAATTTTAATTTAAATTTTCTTCGTTTTTCATTGTTTTGTGTGTTTTTTTTTTATTTTCAGAATATTTATTTAAATAATATTTTTACTTAGAAAATTATATAATAAATATTAAAAATTGATTACTATTATACAGAATCTACTTTTGTGTATATGTATACGTGTATAATTTTTGTTCTTCTTCTTTTTGTTTTTTTTTTGTTTTTGTTTTTCTGTTTCCAACAGTTGTGACTGAACCACCGAATGGATTAAAATTAAATTTGCGTTCTACTTTCTTTAAATTACGACAGTCTAGCCTTGACTCATGCCCTCACAAAGCATTCAAGTCTTTAGTTTATGTTTTGGCTTTCTTCCATGCTGTAGTCCAAGTAATTTTCATTTTTTTTTTGTTTTTCTTATATTTTTTTTATTTTTTTTTATTTTTAAATTATATTATATACACTTCAACACCCATTCATATAAAATTCATTTTATATTTATATGCATGTAAAATTTTATAAGGATAAAATATATTTTGTATGATTACAAGGATATATACATACATATATAATATACAGTACATATTTATTTGTGCTATATATGTACATATATATGCTTGCTTTCTTGCTGTCTTTTTTAAGAAATTATGTATACGATGCAGAAAAACATATACATATATATTTTTTTTATCTTCTGTTATTTTTAGTTTAAATGAGTATGTTGAATAGGAAAAAGGATAAGAAAGGACACAATATTATAAGATAAAATATATGTATAACGAGTATATATGTATGAATAAAATATAATATAATAAAAAAGATAACTCAATTACATATATATTACAATAATGACAAATTTACGCTACAATCCTTAATATGAATATGTCATTAGATTTGAATAAAATGTTGTCCCATTAGCCCTTTTCTGATTCATCATTTGGCAGTAGCAGTAACCATAAGTTACATACATATATCCTCATATACATATATAACACAAATTTATATTTAAATATGATATATTTTTTTCAAGAAAAATCATGTTTTTTATTATATTTTTACTTCCATACTTCCATACCACATAAATTTTTTTTTTTTTTGTGTTTAAGTTTCTTTAACCAGTTTTTTTTTTTTGATTTAAGACATTTTTTTGTTTTCGTATTTTCAAAAAGTACATTAAATATTTTTCCTCTTCATTTTACTTATTTTTGTTTTTTTTTTTTTGTGTTGTAGGAACGACGAAAATATGATAAACTTGGATGGAACATATGCTATGATTTCAATGATTCAGATTTTGATGTTTGCTTTCAAATCTTGGAAACATATTTAAATAAAGCAATTGAAGTTAAGGAAACAAGAATTCCATGGAATAGTTTAAAATATTTGATTGGAGAGGTAAACACACATTTATATACCATACACACATTTCATACATTACAAAATACGATTACATATTATAATGTTGATGTAGAAAATGTGTATTTTTCGTTGAAATCGAAACAATATTATTTCTTTGCTTTTAAAATTTTCCTCAAGGGAATTTGTAAAGACTTTATTTTTGTTTTGTTGTGTTTTTTTTTTTTTTTTTTTGGTTTTGTTTTTTTATTTATCATGCAAACATTATGAAAAAAATATATTTTGATTTCAACATATTGTGAAAAAGTTGAAAATTCATAGTAAATGTTATAATTTCTTGCTATTAGAAAAGTTAAGCAAATTTTGAAATAGAAAAATATTCTTTCAAAATTTATTTTCAATAAGTTTTGATTTTTCATTAAACTTAATTAAGTTTAGATTGTTTTTCTTTCAAAAAATGCTCTTTACTTACCGGAAGATTATCGATGTTTTTATTCAAAAACTTAATTCAGATTTGAATTTAAGGATTTTATATATATTTTTTTTTTTAAATTTTTAATTATTTTATTCGATTTAGAAATATTGCAAAATTGTTTTTAGAGAAAAAATTTCAAAACACATGATAAAATCAAAGAACGAAAATAAAGATTTATAAGAAAAGTTCTGAGACATTTTTAAAAGAATAAAAACATTGAAATATCTTTATGAGGCGATTAAAGTAACTGAAAAGTTTTTTTTTTTTTTTTATTTTAAATATACGAAGGCTTTGGGAATTCTCTTTAACATTATAAAATACAATTTCGACATACAAAAGAGAGAAAAAAAAGTACGTAAAGTAAAATAAATTTTTATTTTATGTTTTTGACACATAGCACATCGAAATGGTCCTCTTTTATGTGAAAGATTTGCCTATACCATTTTTAAACTCTAATCTACAAGACATTGTGCTCTTCAAGTTCTTTTTTGTTATTTTAAGTTTTTTTTCCTATATTTGCTCATTTTCAGATAATTGAAAAATTAATTTAAGTAATTTAAAATCAAGGTTTTCTCACAAGTTTACTCTCTAGTCCACCTTAAAACATGGAAAACCATTTCTTTTCTTTCGCGTTTGTCTACGACCTTGAACCTTTAACCTTGATACACGATTGTAGTCTTTTTTTTTTACTAAGTTGAATAGTATTGAATAGAATAGGATTTCTTGATTTGACACGGCCAAATGAAACGTTATCATTAAGAAAAACAAAATCAAGGTTTTGTTGATGTTTTTTGGTCATTGATTTTAGTGAACTTCATGGCCTGAAGAAAGCTAGAATAAGACATCGAAAAGTAAGCTAGGTCTGTATGACAGAAGGAGGCTCTACAACTCTCTGACTCGACAACTAACTGCGAGGTGTGTGGTATGAAAACGGCACTCTCCGTGCTAATTGGGTTTTCGGAAGCTTCTGAGAACCGACACTTCAACTAACCAAACAACCACCAAGCTAGGTCTATTTTTGAAATTTCATTTTCATATGTGGTTTAAATTCACATAACCTTATTTCACACAATCAGGAAACGTACTTTCGAACTTATGAATTCCACTTACTCTGCATTAATTCAGGAGTAAAATCGACGAACCTCTCTTAAACACAATAAAAATACAATTAAATTCAATTAGCCTAATAGCTCAAAATGAATAATACATAATTAAAGAAAAACAATCAGTACCACATTTTAACCAGCATTGTAATTATAATAATGTAAAAATTCATTAATTCATTTTATTGTTAATTTGTTTTTATTTTCTTTGTTGTTGTACTTCATATCCTAACTATACACAATAAAAAATATTTTTTTAATATGTTCCTTCAGATTTATGTTATTATACACTAAAAAAAAAAAAATGATAATAATAATTATTATTATTATCATTTTTTACAGTAATTGTTCATGTTTATATTTTTTTTATTTTGTATTTTTTTTTTTTTTTAAATGCTCAAGGGTATTTTTAAATTATTACTTAAAAGCCAAATAAAATAAATTAAAATTAATTTTATAATATTAACTTATTTGTTATTTTTAATTAAAAAAAAACATACTTATAAAAGCAAAATGTACATATTTACATATGATCGCGTACATTATGTAAAACAGGATATGAATAATTTTATGGTAAAAATTGCATTTTATTTTTTTTTTTTCTGGGTATGATGTACACGTGATGTACATAAAAACAAATTTTCATAATAAATGATATAATAAAAAGAATAAGTTTTTTTTTTTTTTGTTTTTTTTTTCAATTTAATACCGCACACACTCACACATTATACATATGTATATAATTAATTTCAAAAAGTTAACATAATAATGTCCCTTTCAAATTTCAATTACAGGTAATGTATGGTGGACGTGTAATTGATGATTTTGATAGGCGAATAACACGTGTTTACATGAATGAATATATGGGTGATTTTGTTTTTAATACATTTCAACCATTTTATTTTTATAAAGATGATAATGTTAAATATTATATACCAAAAGTTGAAAAAAGAGATGAATTTATTGGTAATTTGTGTACAATATCGTAATTTGAGATAATTTTTTTAAATAATTTTTGTTTTTTTCTTTTTTTTTTCACATTATTTTTTTCTTATAGCTCATATCGATAAACTTCCATTGGTCAATAAACCAGATGTCTTTGGACTTCATCCAAATGCTGAAATTGGTTATTACACTCAATCAGTACGAGAAATATGGAATTATTTAATTGAATTACAACCAGAAGCAGGTATTATTTTTTATTAAGTAAGAATTTTAATTAATTTTTTCAAGGAATTACTACAACTACTATAGATGGTATTCGATTTTACAAATCTATAAAATTAAAATCCTGTGAAATTCAATAAAAATTGCACTCAAATATGCCAATTTGTTCAATGTTCTCCAACTAAAGTAATTAAATTGTCTAACTAAACAAAAATCAGGAATAAGAACCTATAACTGTATAAACTACAACAATAACAACAAAAGACTAGCTTTTCAACAGTATGTGTTTTAAAGAGTAATAAGCATTTCTTTTCCTACCTTCAATTTTCTTCAAAATCTTGAATTTGGACTACAAGATAATGGTGCTACTTTCCAACTACCAATATAATCACTTTTTCACTTAACTTTCGATTCACTTTTTCGTTATTAATTTTGCACTCACGTTTTAAATTTTACTTTTTTCGTGTAATTTAAATTTTACTTTTCAATTTTCACTAAAAAATTTTCCGAAAAACTACCATGAAACTAGGAAAAACTCAAAAAAATTCACGGAATAAAAAAAAGACGATTGAAAAAATGACCGGCTACTTCACGTCATATTCATATTTCTTTCTCTTTTGACTTACACACAGCAAGTTAATTTGCGCGGGCAATTTACTGTCACGTCATACATCAATTATTTATTTGACGAATATAAGTGACGTTATTTTGAGTGGTGATGGGTGGTAGTATTACGTAATCAAAGAAATATGAGATTTCAAGCAGATGGCGCTCATGTAGTAAAAAAAAAGTTCAAATATTCAAATTTGATTTTTTTTTTTCAAATTTCAATAAACAAAAGGATACTTTGACTAAAAATTCATTATGTAGTTTTAATGTAAGATTGAAAATAGAGTATATCTTAAAACACATTGTTGCCAAAATAACAACAAAAAAAAAAAAAAATTTAGGTCCTTATTCATTAAATAAAATACAGAAAACTCTTTTTGTTTACAAAAAATCTTATATAACTTCATTAAATCGAAATAATTTTAATTAAAATTTTTGTTTCTTGTCCTTTTTTTTTCTTTCTATAAATTGTATTATTTATTAATTTTTACATACAAAAATAAGGACATAAAAGAAAAAGTATACATAAAATTTGAAACCATAAAAATGATGTACTATATTACAAAAGCTTTTTATTTTATATATTTTTTTTGCTTTTTGCTCATATCATTGGCTTCTATAATATTTTTTTATTTATTATTTTTTTTAAATTCAAAAAGATTATTTTTTCATGAATAAAGAAAAATATAGAAAAAAATTACTTAAATATGAAAAACTAAATAACAAACACCATAAAAAAAAAAAAACGAAAATTAAATAAATAAAATTGAAAATTAAAACGATATTATAGGTGCTCTATTTTCATATATCACATTTTAAATGAAATTTTCTATTATTTATTGTTTATTTCTATTTGAACGCGAATAGAAATTATAACAAAAATAAATAAATAACAAACATTTCTATTATGTACATTTTATTTACACAAATACATTGACATTTAAATATATCTTTTTTTTTTTTAAATTTTTAATCTATTTTTTACTTCACACATTGCAAAAAATATACATTTTTTTTTCAATTTCATAAGGACTTTATTATGTTAAAATTTATTTCATGAAAAAAAAATAGAAATAAAATAAAAAACATAAGCAAAATTATCAATACACATGTTTATTATATAAAAATTGAAAAACATATACACTTTATATTTATTTATTTTTTCTATCTGTTTTGTTTTTGTGCATCAGTGCATAAATGGATACCATCAATTGAAGGTATATAAATTTTAGATTATTTTTCGTATTTTTTTTTGTTTGTTTGAGAAAACATAATAATTATAGTTTTTTTTTCTGTTCACAAAATGAATTTATCAGTATTTTTTTTTTTCTTCAGTTTTCTTATGTAAAATATATTTTAATAAAAAAAAAAAAAAAAACATTATTTTTAAAAAATATTGAAATTGAAATTGAAAAAAAAATAAAGAAATTACTTTTATTTACTTTTTTTACTTCTTATATATTTAATGTTTTTTTTTATTATTAATTTTTTTTTTTTATCTAAAAAAAAAAAATATTCAATAAGGAACATCCACCGGTGGTATTAGTCGTGATGAATTTATAGATAATGTTGCAACAGATATTCTATCAAAGTTACCACCATCATTTGAAATATGGCGTGTAAGAAAATCAATTCAAATGAATATTACACCAACTGGAGTTGTTTTATTACAGGAATTAGAGCGTTTTAATACTCTTGTAATACGAATGAAAAAAACTTTAGAACTTTTAAAAAAAGTAAGTTGAAAAAAAAAAAAAAAAAAAAAAAAAAAACAAATTTGAAAAAAAAAAATTTTCTTTGAAAATTTTATGATTTTTTCATCTTTTGTATCTTTTATGATTTTCTTTTTATATTTGATTTTTTTTTTCTTCTTTTATTTTGCCTTATTTTTATGGTCTTGTGTGTTTTGTTTTATTTCTTTTAAAGAAAAAACAAAAAAAAAAACAAAAAACAAATATTTCTTTCAGGTGAAACAGAGTATATTTATGTTCTTATGTTTATTGAACAGTGAAATTCTTTATTTTTTGTTCTTATTTCTCTGTAATTATAAATAATTTATAATTTAGAGCAAAAAAAAAAAAAAAAACAAAAAACAAACGGAAAATAAATAAAAAATAAAGATGAAATAATTTTTAATGTAATTAACTGAAACAACAACAAAAATCTTTAGTAATTTTTTTTTTTTTTTTTGGAACAAAATTTAAAAAGTACTTGAGCTTGAAAATCTAAAACAAAACAAAATTTTTTTTAGTACTTTTTTTCATTTTTATTAGGTCTTCGTGCAATTGTCAAAACAATAATTCACCAATCTATGCTGGCCTACAAATAAAAAAGGAAATTTTTTTTCTTCTATAAGAGAAAAAATTTTCATGAGTTTAAAGGATATAGATACTGTAAATTTAAATTTAAATTTAAAAGTACATTTCGATCATATGAAAATTATTTCAATGCTACATATAATAGTGTAGCGCAAAATATCTATAAATAACTAAATGACATAAAAGAAAATATATTAAAAATTTTTTCTTATTCAATTAATTGTTAATCCTTGATAAATGTTCCTTTAGAAAAAAAAAATATGTTAACTTTAAAATTATTTCCAAAAATATAATATATTTTAATTCGACTTAGTATAAAATTCTTTACCACCTATATTTTCCATATTACATACATACTCATATGTATATACAATTTAGAAATTACTGTGTCTAATATAATTTATCATTTAAAACTAACAAATACCTTTAAAATATCTTAAATTCTAAATACCTGTGTGTAAAATAAATTTTCATTTATTTTAAAATAAAATATATATCTTGAAATATTTCATTATAATATTTATCTTTTATTTTTTTTGTTGTTTTTTTTTTTTTGTTTTAATTTAAAAATAGGCAATTGCTGGTGAAATAGGAATGGATATTATTTTAGATAATATTGCAATTTCATTATTTAATGGTCAACTACCAAATGATTGGAGAAAACTAGCTCCAGCTACATGTAAACAACTTGCATCATGGATAGATCATCTACAGGTAAAAGTATCTTTTATAAGATATATAGTACATATACATATATGTATTTTTATACATTTAATATGTATAAAACCATAATTCTTATAAATATACATATATTTAAATGTATTTAATGCTTGAATAATATATAAATGCTCACCTATTATTTCGATTTTCATTTAAACTTTTGTTCTAAATACAAAAAAAAAAAAGTTTTTCTTATGTATTGTACTCGTATACAGTTATATATTTGTATTTATTTATGTATATTTGTAAAAATAACTAATTTTATAATAGCATAGTATTCATCTTAAAAGGAAATTTCGATAAATCATCGTACAGTTTAATTAAATTGCTTTTTACTAGCTTCCTTTTTTTTTTTTTTTTGCACAAACCCCATCATCTCATCATTATACACCTATTTTTCATATACAAATATACATATACCTATATTTATTATATATTCTCACCTTCATACTTGTTTTCTTCATCTTTGAATTTAAAATATGTTACTTGGAATTTTATGTTGTGTAAGAAAATTTTTAAAAATTTTGAAAATATATTTCCTATTTTACAATTCTTATCTAACTTGTATAATTGCTATATGATTTCATATTGAAATCAACAACAAAATACAATTTTAAATAATGTATAGGGTGTTCCAATAAGATTTTTCTCATATTTTTATGTAAAAGATGTTCTATACAACAATATAAATTGATTATAATTGGCTTTGGCATGTGTAATCTGAAAGCTAATACAGTTTTAATCATGGAAATCTGTGTTTTGTAAAAAACACATTCCAAAACGCTCGTGAATTTTTCAATTTGTATTTTCGCTCTAATGGCTACATTAATCAGAAAAACTTTCTCAACAAGTCAGTGTATAATACGCGGCTTGTACCTAGTTAAGGATGTGATTGGATTTTACTTTTTTTTTAAGAATAATAATGGCCAACTGGCTCATGGTGAACAGCGAACGTTACCGCACAGAGATGAAAGACTTGTAATGATCTGAATTGATTGATTTGAATCTGGGCGACATACAATTTCTAAGAAAAATGATACAAAATATCGTACAAACAACGAATAGATCGCTTTATTATCTAAATTCTAAAATTATTAAGCATTTGAAAAAAAAACCCGTTACGTAACTGCTATGAGACATCCTTTAAATGTATATACCATAGATTTATTATTCGGACAAAATGTAGTATCTAAAATATTTTCACAATAATTTTTTTTTTTTTTTTTCATTTTTCATTTTTCATTTTTATTTTATTTTTCACTTACATAAAAATTTTGTTTTTAGAAACGAGCAACACAATACAAATATTGGTCGATGTCTGGAGAACCATTGGTAATGTGGTTGTCAGGATTACACATACCTGAAAGTTATTTAACAGCATTGGTACAAGTAAGTAATTGATTTTTGAAAATTCTAATGAAAATGGAAAAATGGAAATTTTTGTTTTACTTTTTTTTTTCTTTTTGTCCTTATTTCTTATTTTTTTTAAATAATTCACAATTTTTTTTTTTTTTTTTTTTTGTATTTCATAAAATACATTTTTGTATTAAATAAATCAATTATTATTTATCAAAACTAAAAACAGTTAAAAAAAAAAAAATTTAAAAACATTTTTTTTTTTTTTTTTTTTTTTAAAACAATTTTATAGATTGCTTGTAGAAAGAATGGGTGGCCTTTAGATAGATCAACTTTATATACATACGTTACAAAATTTACTGATCCAGATGATGTTGAAGAAAGACCACAAATGGTAAGATATACTATTTTGTATATATGTACATATCATATAAAATATTTATTGTATATATGTATACGTATTTTATGTGTATATGTGTTATGTGTGTATCTACATATATAGAGTATTCAAAATTTATCTACAATACACAATTAATTTTATAAATTGAAAGTTTCGATTAAGATAAATTTGAAAATAAATTTTTTTTGATATATGAAATAAAATAAATGAAATAATTTATAATTAAAAACAAAAGCAACAACACAAAAAAAAAAAAAAAAAATGAAGAAAGGATGAAATATAAAGTCAAAAATTAATTGATATTTTAAATTTTCAAGAAAACAATATTTTATACATGTCTTTTTTTTTTGTTGTTTTGTTTTTTTGTTTTTCGAAAATAGAACATGAGTATGATTTTATTAGAATTCTTCATTATTTTAATGTTGTTTTTTTTTTTTTTTTAATATGTGTATAATGAATTATATATTTTCTATAGAACAAGAGAATTCATTTAAATAATTCATTTTTACTCATATTCTTGAAATGAATTCAAATGAAAAATGATTTTTGAAATTTTCATTGAAAAATTTAAAAAAATTTAATTTATATGAGTTATGAAATTTTTTCGTTATATTTTTTTTTCTCCTCAATTTAGGGTTGCTATATTTATGGACTTTATATAGAAGGAGCAAGATGGAATATGGATAAAATGCAATTAGTACGTTCATATCCAAAAATCCTTGTTGAAGAACTTCCAATTTTAGCTGTTGTACCAATTGAATCTCATAGATTAAAATTACAGGTATTTTTTTTTATATTTGTTTAGTTTTTCATTCTATTTTTCCTTTTAAAAAATTGATAAATTGAAAATTTGTTTTAAAAATAGAATACATTCCGTGCACCAGTTTATACAACATCTGAAAGACGTAATGCAATGGGTGTTGGTTTGGTTTTTGAAGCTGATCTAGCTACAGAAGAACATTTAAGTCATTGGGTTCTTCAAGGTGTTTGTCTTACATTGAATCAAAATTAAAATCAAAATTAAAAACAATATTTAAATTATAATCTTTAATTATAAATTCTCCTCCAAAGGAATAAAAGACTTTTCAGAATTTTGAAAGCTAAAATAGTGCTTTAATTTATTTATTTTTTTTTTTTCAATATTAAACTAATTTTTGTTCGTGAACGCCAAAAAAATCTGTTTTTAAAATTAAAATTTTTTTTTTCTATAAATTATTTGTACTCATCTAATCATTCTAATTAAAATTTTGAAAAATTAATTTTCTGTATTTTATTTGAAAAGACAAAAATTAAGAAATTTGAAACGACATTCGAAATTTTCGAAATTAAAAAAAAAAAAAACAACAAGCTTTGATAAAGCTTAATTTTTTTGAAATAGAAATGATAATTGAAATTTACTGCTATAAAAACGGTATTTATTATATTTTTTTTTTTTTTACCATTCATACAACAAAATAATGAAATTGTACGCATACGCAACCCTGCAACCATAATAAAAATATTTTGTTGGAAAAAATCAATAATTTTATCAGTATGATAACAACTCTGTTATTTCTTTTTATTCACACATTCAACATATGTGATAAATAAATTGTTTCTTAAATAATCTTAGAAAATAATTTAGAAAAAAAAAAAATTTTAAGGATAACATCACAAAAAAAAAAAAAAATATATATTTAAGCTTCGTTTTTTGTAAATTCTTGTGTGTGGTTATTATGGAAGACAGTGGAATTGACAGTGAAGATAAAATTAGTACTAAAAATTATGAATACAATATGAATAAGGTAAGGAGAAAAAAAATATAAATAAAAAATAAAATAAAATAAATGATGTAAGGATATTTAATAAATTTTACTTAATAAAATGTAATTTTTCTTGTTTGTTTTAGGAAAAACACAATGAAATTCAAGAAAGCAATGATGATGATGATGATGATGATGAAGATGATGATGATTCATCAAATAATGTTGAAGTAATTTTTAAACATCCAGGAAATAAAAATTGTAAAATAGATTCAACAAAAAAAATAATATCAAAAATTTCACCAAATAGAACAAATAATCAATTGAGTACATGTAAAATATTACAAAGAAAGCTTGAATTAAAAGTTGAACGTGCTAAAAGAAATTATAATTTATATCAAGAAGAAAATGTAAGTTTTTTTTTTTTTTTACAGGTGTAATGTAAACAACATTAAATTATCTTTATTTTAAGGCAAAAAAAATAAAGTCTTCCACAATGTTAATACCAATTAATAGGCTTCAAATTCCAGGTTATACAGATAACCGACCATTAGTTGAATATAAATCTGATAGGTAAGAAGAACGAAAAAATTAACAGTAAAATAACGATCAATTTTTTGAAAAATTATTTTTCTTTTTCTTTTTTTTTTCAGTGAAGATACTGAAGAAATTTCATTTTTTCCAACGAATAAATTAAAAAGACAAGAATTAACAGATACATTTAGTATTCAAGAAATGTCAATTGAATCCGATAATTCAGATGATAGTGAATCACAAAATTTAGAATTACTTCCGCCATCGAAAAATCGAATATTAGATAAATTATTAAATTGTTTTTATTGTAGGGAAAATCCGACATAAATTAGCTTTAACAAATATGTATTACCAAAAAAAAAAAAAAAAAAAAAGAACGTTAATAATTTTTTTGTTTTTTCGAACAATCAAAAAGTGAATATGTAAAATATGAAAGAAATGTTAAAAAAAAAAAATAACATTTTTAATTCAGTTAGCTTTTGTTACAGTTATTTATTCCATATTTACTATATGTATATCTTAAAAATGCAAAATTAACAATGCCATAATTTATTGAAATTTTTATTAAATGTTTTTTTTCTTGATTTTTTCAAGTTTTGCAAAACTAAACAAAAATTCTTTTATTGAACTTTTTCATTATTTTTAAACGAATTACTAGAATTTTTTGTTGAATAAAGTCAAAGTGCTTTATAGGTTAAAGGTCATGAAAATTTTAAAACCGATAATTGGTGATTCTGAGTTGAAATTTAGTGTTTTCGTAGCTTTTCGCACCATTGTTTTAGAAATTTTGTATAGGAAATCGATTTTTTTTTTTAACGAAATTTGAACGAACAGCCTAAAATTTCGTATTTAAAACGAAGAGAAGCTTAATAAAAGATATTCAATTTGAAATTTACAGAGTGTGACATAAAATTATTACATTCTTCAAGCACATATGTGTTTGATTTTTGAATTACATATTCTCTACTATCTCTCTATTTACCAAGGTGGTTTTGCTCGATTCTTGACGATATCCTGTATAAAATTGGGAAAGAAATTGTGTAAAAATATCAAATTAAATCGTTTTAAATTTTCTAAGAAACTATTTGAAATACAAACTTATAAATTTAAAATTTATCCTTAATCTTCACCTAAATCTAGAACAACAAAAAAAGAAAAAAGATTGCTTTACTTATGTATTTAATTCACATTCTTTTGTATTTACAAAATATTTATTATACAATCATATTATTTATTTTTTTAAAAAAAAAATTTTTTTTTTTCATTGTTTTATTTTCTAAATCAAAAAATTGCAAAATAATATTTTATATTATTTACTTCGAACAATCATTACTATTATATATTTTTCTTCTTCTTCTTTTTTTTTTTTTTTTTTTTTTGATTCGTTAAAAATCATGAACAATAATTTATACGCACATGCTAAGAAAGAAAATTCTTTCATATTTATTTTTTTTTTAATTACAATTAATTATTTATTAATTTTATTAATTTGTTTTCTTTTTTTTTTTTTTTTTCGTTTTTCATTTATTATTTTTTGTGATAACTATTTTTCTTTTATTTAACAAAAAATTTGTTTTAAAAAAAAATTATTTTATAATACGTCAATAAATAGGAACAAAACATATAAAACTTAAAATATTTTTTTTTTTCTCTTTTAATTATATTTTAATTGAAAAAAAAATGTTTACTAGATATTTTCTACAAAAAAAAAATATTTTATCTTTTACTTTGTTTCATTTCTTTTATTTTAATTAATTTCTTTTTTTTGTTTTTTTTTTTTTCAATTATCTTAAAAGAAAATTTTGTTCAAAATCAGAGTACCTCTACAAAAAAAAAAAAAATAAAATAAAATAAAAGAATGAAATGAAGAATGACTTAAAAAATTGTCTAGCATAAATTTTAAAATGTATTTTTTTTTTGTATTTTTCAAAAACTGGTTTACGTATGTCAACTAAAATTTTGTTTTTCCGAAAATAATTTTTTTTTAATTTAAATTTTTGTAAATTTTATTTTGCTTCATATGTTTTTTTTTTTATTTTTAAATTTTAATTCGATTAATTTCCTTTTTTTTTTGTTTTATATCTTTAAATTCATTCGTTAATCTAACTAAACTAATGCATTTGGATGCTGTGCTGGAATTTGTCCAGCTAAAGTACATGCACGACAACAGAATTTCGCATAATATCGATTCGAACAATAATGTCCTTTTACAATTAAATCGCATCTAGCAAAGAATTGATTATCTTTACAATCTGGAGGTATATAAACTCCTGAAATTAACAAAAAAAATTCAAAATAATTAAACATTCTTAAATATACATATTTCTTTTTATCTACAAAAAAATTTTTACCTTCAATTTGAATTTGTTCTTTGTAAGTGTTAAAGCTAAATTCATTTCTAGCTGTACAAGCATAATAACCACTATCTTCAGATGTAACTGCATAAACCAGAAGTCGATATGGATTTTCTATAAATGCAAATTTCAAGAAAAAAAAGAAGAAAATTATTAAGAAAAAAAATTAAGATTTCTAATTATGTAATTTTCATGCCTGTAATTTGAATTTTAGCAGAAGGAATCAATTGAACATCATCTTTAGTCCAAGTAACATTTGGTCTTGGATATCCATCAACATCACAATATAGAACCATATCTGTTCCAAGTGCATAAGTATTACCTGGATCACGTCTCATTATGGCAGTAACGGGTTCTAAATAATTGAAAAAAAAAATGTTATTGAAAAAAAATCCCTTAAAATATGAAAAAATCCTTAAAATTTCCTCCTAAATAAAAAACTTACTAATTTATTTATTTTTTTAAATAATTTAAACTCAAAGCACTTTAATTCGAAATATTAATCAGTCCTTAACAAAATTAATTTATTCTAGGACTCAAATTATTCTAAGAATTATAATTTTCCATAACCAAAAATAAAATAAATTAAAAAAAGTGCACACACGTCAGTAAGAAAAAAAATGAAATAATTAACTAAAGCAACGTAATAATAAAAAAATAAAAAAACAACAACAACAAAAAATAATTCATACTTACTTTGTATTTGTGGAACTCTTATAACAACAGGTATAGGAATAACTCTTGGTGGAGGACGTGTTGGACGATAAGGATATACTGGTATGGTTCTTTGGGTTGTAGTTTTAGTTGGTGGTTCAACGATATATTTCATATATTGTCTATCAGCTTCATTAATAATACGAATTGGTCCGATTGCTTTTAAAGTTTTTTGTATTGATGCTGGACGACCACGTCCAGAATATGCTTCACATGTATATGTTCCTAAATCTGATAATTCAACACTTCGGAAAACAAGTGAAAAATGACGATTAACTTCGAATCGTGAAGATGCTAATGGTAAACGTTCTTTTCCACGCCACCAACTTACTATTGGTGATGGATAACCTCCGGCTGGACAGCGTAATGTAGCTGGTTGTTTTAATGTTGCTATAACTGTACTATTTCTTGGACCAATGATATATGCATCAGTTGGTCTAGGATCTAATTATTATAATAAAAGCATAGAAATAAAACACAAACCAATAACATGCAAATAAAGAAATAATAAAAGTGAGAGATAGAGAGAGAGAGAAAGAAAAAAAAAAGAAATGCAAAAACAAAATCCATAACCATTAAAAATTCACAACAAAAATAAAGAAAAAACAAAACACATAAAAAATTAACTGCACTATTTTACCTTGAACTTCTAAGTTAACTTCTCTTTGAACAGGTGAACCCAATCCATTGTCAGCAATACACACATATGTTCCACTATCAGATCTATGAACTTGAACGATTGTAAGATCACCATTGCCAGTGAGCACGTATCTACCTTGATTTGTGTCGATCTAAAGACAATAGACATATTCCATAAAACACTTTAATTTATAATTTTCACTAAATTAGCTGTACTTACAACAAGAGTTCCTCGTCTCCAGCTAATTGCTGGTGGAGGATAACCTGTTGCATAGCAACGTAATACAGCAAATCCACCTGCAGGGGTACTAACATCAACTTCACTTTGTGGTTTTTCTTCTAATGTTGGTGGTGCTTCACCAGGATAAGGTGGCCTTGTTGGACCAGGTGTAGTTATTTGCTCTTCCACGACAGGATGTACACAAATATATCCGCAACCATCATAGCAACATTTGCTTTCATCTCGGCAATCAGCATCTGTATAACATTCTCGGCTACATCTTGATGTGTTTGTTGATAGTGAAGGACATTCGCCTGGTTTATTTGATTCTCTACATACTGGAATGAAACGTGAACCTTGTGAAGGATCTGATGAAAGATCGATAGCACAAGTTGATCCTTCAGAACATTGATAATTATCACAAGGATTTTCACATTTGCATCGTTGACATCCTTCTGGTGCATAAGTTTTCTGTACACCATATGGGCAACGTAATGTTTGACATTCTTGTTCATAAATTTCACATACATCAGGTGCCGATGTACGAATTTCTTCTGGTTCAACACGATTGTCTTCAATATCTATGAAAAAAAACGTTTTATTTTTGTTTATGAAACATACAATAGGTACCATTAGCTTTATCTTTTTATTATTATTATTTTTTTTTTTTCGTTTTGGTTTTAGTATTAGTAAGATTCTATTGTGATAAAAAAAAAGTGCAAAATCAAATCCATAACCATATAAATATAGGTGCAAAATACAATCTACACATTTACGGTGCAAAAACAAAAATTATTTGTGTTCTTTTTTTGGAAAATGTGCATTGTTACATTGTGTATTTGGAAATTTAAGAAAAAGTAAAAAAAAAAACAAAAATCATTAAAAAAAAACATATAAAAATCAAAAATCAAACTAGAAACTCCTTACTGCTGCAAAAGTTAACACATGATTCAAGAGATCTAAAATTATTTTGATTTCCAGCACAGCCGGAATATAAAAATGGTACACAAGTTCCACGAGAATCATCATAATACCATCTCTTCGATAATGTTGCATATCCAATACATTCACCCGTTTCCACAGGTAAGAAACATATTGCTGTTGATTTTTTTATACACAAATTCATTTTCAACAAAACATTAACAAATAAGCAAAATTAAAATTTCATGAATTTTTTTGTTGTTGTTACCTTTATTATCACCAGATATTGGTTCTTCATGTTTAATACATAACGATTCACATTCTTCATTCGATATAAATCTATTGCCATTGCCTTCACAGCCACTATAACTAAACGGTTGACATTTTCTTGTTCGTTGATCATAATAGAAACGAGTTTGCCATTGATCACATGGACCAGGTTCAACGGGTTCATTGCATACATCTAAGAAACATTTTTTTTTTTTTAGAATTTCAAAGTAATACAAAAACAAAAAACCCCCGAATAAGATTTTTTTTAAAAAACAACTTAAAATCTAACCTGCGTGGACTATTCATCATCATCATCTTTTTTTTATTTTTCTTACTTACCAACACCTCTATATTCGCCACATTGACGTTCACATTGTTCCAGAGATTGGAATCTATTACCGTTTCCATCACATCCTGTGTATTTGAATGCTTGACACAAACCCTTTTCGTTATCATAATACCATGACAAAATGTTATCTTCACAATTTCCAGCAGCAACTGGTTCATTACAAATGGAATAACTTTGTGGTTTCTATAAAAACGAAACAAAAAATAAACAACTAATTATTCTATTTAATGTTGCAGAACTAGATTTTAATTTAATTCATACAGTTTCAGGTTGAGTTTGTCTGCAGAATTCTAAACACTCTCTTTCCGAAAAGAAATTATTTCTATTACCACGACAACCGCTAAATGAGAATTCATGACATCGTTGATCTCTTTCTTCATAATACCATCTTGTATGATTTTCAGAACATCTTCCATAAATAGGACGTAAAGAACAAGCACTTTGAACATAAGAGCAACTATTTTCGCATTCTTCTTCAGTTGCAAAATTATTAGCATTACCACCACAACCAGTATATGTAAATTGATCACAGATACCTTCTGCACTATTATAATACCATCGAATTTGATAATCTTGACAATGCCCTTCTTCATATGATAAGAAACAAGTATCTTCTTCAGTTGAAGGTGGTTGTGGTTGTGGTCTTCTATCAGGTTGTGGTTCTGGTTCTGGCTCTGGTTGTCTTGGTGGTTCAGGTTTTTTCTCACAACGTTGTAAGCAAGATTGTTCATCTTTGAAATTATTTTCGTTACCACCACAACCTCCATAATAGAATTGTGAACATCTTTCATCTTTTGTATCATAATACCATCTTGCTTCATAATTTGTACATTCACCGACTTCAGCTGGTATTTCACAAATATCTTTGGCTAAATATGTAAAAGAATATTTAATTTTAGAACAAATTTTATTACAACTGATAATTCACAAATAAAATTTCAATGAAACATTCAAATGATGCTCTCACCAACTGATTTAGGACATTTCTCCTCGCACTGCTCCAAGCTATAGAAATTATTTTTATTGCCACCACAACCAGTGTAATAGAATGGCATGCATTTATTATCATATTGTGAAAAGTACCATTTAGCTTGCTGGCCATCACATTCACCAACTTCTTTAGGAAGTGCGCAACTTTCTGCAGTTTTTTTTTTTTTTTGCATTTTTAAATTTCGAGAGAAAAAATCACCAATTGCCAAAAAATCACACATTCAACAAGCATTTGGAAAATAAGATAGTTGAGAAATGAAAGTATAGAAAATGTGTTATAGATAAAAACAAATAACCACAACCATTTAGGTTAAAAAAAAATTGCATTAGCATAAAAAAAGCATTCCTGTGATAAAATGCAAACAAACAAAAAATAAAAATTTAAAATCAAACCTTTATGAACTCCTGGTTTTTTGCAATTATAATTACAAGCATGCTCTGTAGCATAATTATTTTTATTTCCTTTACAACCACCATAAGAAAATGGTTTGCAAACATCAGTCTCATTTTCATAGTACCAACGTTCGAAGTTGCCACCACATGGTCCACGATCGACAGGTTGTTCACAAGGTGCTGAAAACCAGAAGAATATTGAACATTTTTTCTTAATGATAAATCTAATTATTTCACAACTTACGAAGACTTTCTTCTACAGCGCATTTAGCTTGACAATCTGATAATGTTTCAAATCTATTTGTGTTACCCATACAACCGCCATAATTGAACTCAAGACATTGTTTTCGATCAGAATCGTAATAATATTTTTTGAAATATCCAGTACATGGTCCTGTGCTCTTTGGTAGAAGACAAGATTCCTTGCCAGTGTAATTTGCACAAACCATTTCACATTCAGATTCTGTTTCGAATCGATTTCCATTTCCTTCGCAACCTCCATACCAAAATCGTGTACAACCACCATAATTGGCATCAAAGAAGTATTTAATTGTGAAATTAGTACATGGTCCTGTATCTTTTTGTAAAGCACATGCTTTTTGTTCTGGCTCAACAACATTTTCACATCCTTCAAAGTTTTTGCCTTCTGCGGCTGTAACACCATCAGGACAGCATCCATATTTGCTTTCCAAACAAGTACATCCTTCAAAGTTGGGCCCTTTTGCAGGTGTAACATCATCTGGACAACACTTGAATTCTGATTGAGAACAGTAACACCCATAACGATGTGGCCCCTTTGCAACAGTAATACCATCCGGGCAACATCCAAATTGGAATGTATGGCAAGGACAACCTTCAAATTTCTCTCCTGTAGCTGGAGTGATTTTATCTGGACAGCAACCATGTTCTGAATATTCACAACTGCATCCTTCATTATTAGGTCCTCGTGCTGCAGTTCTTCTATCTGAGCAGCAACCATAAGGAGTATATTTACAATCACATCCTTCATATCTGGGCCCATTGGCAGCATTAATGTTATCAGGACAACATCCATATGGTGTGTTGAGACAACATCCTTCACCATTTGGTCCATGTGCAGGTGTTCTACTATCTGGACAACATCCAAATTGTTCTTGAGCACATGGTTCGCAGCCTTTTTGATCTGGGCCAGTTGCTGAAGTTCTATTATCTGCACAGCATCCGTATAAGGACTTAGTGCAATCTTGTCTGTCCACAATGTCACAACCATAAAAGTCTTTGCCCTTGGCAGTTGTTTTACCATCAGGACAACAACCGTGTTCTGATTCTTCACATGGTACCTCTGAAGATGTGACAGGCTCTTGCCCTTCTGTAGTTTCTTCATACGATGGAGTTGTGACTTTTTCACATCCTTTGTGTTTCTTACCTTTTGCTTCAGATACTCCATCAGGACAACATCCATATTTACTACCGGCACAACCACTAACAGTTGTAGTTGTTGTAGGCTCAGGGCAACCTTCATTGTCTTCTCCCTCGGCTGGAGTATATTTATCAGGACAACAACCGAAGAGAGTCTCTGCACAAAGTGATTTCGGACATCCTTTGTTATTTTCACCTTTTGCTGGTGATACTCCATCTGGACAACACCCATATTTTGTTTCCTCACAAGTTTTAACAATCGGACAACCTTCATCGAAGGGTCCTTTAGCAAGAGTTGAATTATCAGGACAGCATCCAAATTCTGATTTTGAACAATCAACCTTCTTCTTTTTCGATTTACATTTACGGGTAGTTATTTCTTTAAATATTTCTGTTGGTGTTAATTCAGTGGCCTCTGTTTCACCTGATTCTGTAGTAGACCAAATATCAATCGTCGTTTCTTCAAGTCCAGATGACGTAGATACTTCAACAGTTGATTCCGTTGAACTTGTTTCTTCGGTACTAACTGACACAGTTGATTCTGTTGATTCTGTAGAAACTGACTCAGTTGATCCTGGTGATTCTGTTGTTTGCGTTTCTTCTGTTGAACCAGATACAGTAGATTGTGTTTCTTCTGTTGAAACAGATGATGATTCAACCGTAGTTTCGCCTGAGGAAGTTGTTTCCGTTTCCTCAGTTTCTCCAGAAACTGTAGTGCCTTCAGAAGATTGAACTGTACTTTCAGCTGTTGAGCTTCCTTCTGTACTTCCTTCTGTACTTCCTTCTGTGCTTCCTTCTGTACTTCCTTCTGTACTTCCTGTACTTCCTTCTGTACTTCCCTCTGTACTTGCTCCGGTTGTTGTTTCAGATTGACTAGTTGTATCAGTTACAGTTGTAGATTCCTCAGTTGTTGAACTTTCTGTAGATTCTGAAGTACTTGACATTTCTGTGGAAGTTTCTGTACTTGAACTTGATTCTGATGTAGATTCCGATGTAGACTCCGATGAAGATTCCGATGTAGATTCTGATGTAGATTCTGATGTTGATTCTTCTGTAGTTGAGGGTGAAATTTCGCTCGACATTTTTTCAGACACTTCTGTAGTGCCTCCAGATTCAGTTGTACCAGGTTCTTCTGTTGAACCTAAGGCTTCCGTTGTTCCCGAAATTTCTGTTGAAACTTCTGTTTCTGTGACTCCAGAGACTGTTGTTTCTGGTGATTCAGATGATTCAGTTCCTTCACTGCTTGAAGTTATTCCTTCTGTTGAACTAGATACTTGAATTGAAGACATATCATCACCACTTCCTTCTGTACTAAGACTTTCATCTCCTGATCCTTCAACAGTACTGCCAGGAACGTCTGTCGTTGCTCCTGAGTCCATCGTTTCAAGTTCAAATCCAGTAGCATCACTCAACATCAATTCATCAGTAATAAGTGAAGATTCTGTTGTTTTGTCAGTATCTAAATCAACACCCTCAGAAATTTTAAGATCTTCTTTTGTCTTTGGAGTGAAAACATCAACACCGAATATATCGTCATCTTCATCTTCACATTCCTCATCCTCTTCATCTTCTGGTATTGGTTTACTTGTGCTATCAACAGGAATGGTTTCGTCTTTTTCACATGGTTGTGTATTACATTTTTCTGATGAAAATTTAATTGAATCTTCATCACAATTTGAAGCTGGTTTTCCATTTGCCAAACAAATTACTTCACGTGTTCTTTCTCCACCTCCACATTTTTTACTACAAGAACTCCATGGTCCTGTAAACCATTGACCAGGACAATCTTTAAATTCAGCTTCACATTCTTGTGTGGCATTAGGTTTTGATTCGCTACTACATTTTGAATCATCTTTTGCTGGAGTTACACTTTTGCCATCAAAATGACCACAAATCACAATTCTACTCTGAACACCTTTACCACAAACAGCTGAACATTTACTCCATTCAGATGCGAACCATTGAAACTCACAAACTTCTCCTTTACATGCACGTGACAATTCTGGCTTTTTTGATGCACAAAACGATTCATTGTAAACTTTTCCACTCTTAGAACCACATATTGCAGTTCTTGTTTCTACTGACATTCCACATTCATCACACTGTTGTAAAAAATAAAAATTATTGATATCTTAAATAGCTTTAATATAATTTGGTATTACCCCACTCCAAGGCGATGTAATCCAATCAACTCCCTCACATGGTTGAAGCATACACGCTGTGTCGGTTTCTGGTTTTTCATCAGGACATTCAGAATCACTAACTATCCTCTTTTTTCCATTTTCTTCTCTATAGCATACAACTTTTCTCGTTTGAAGACCTTCTCCACACAATTGTGAACACTAATGAAATTAATTGCCCTTAATAATTTTTAAAATGGAAAAAAAAATTAAAAATTTTATTACCGGTTTCCATGGTCCAGTATGCCACTTAGGACAAGTAACATCGATATTACATTCTTGTTCTGTAGCTGGCTTATTTCCAACTAATTGTAAACATATGGCATCATCAACTATTTCAGAAACTCTTTAAAACAAAATTTAAAAAAATTACAGTTAACGCATATGGTCTAGTATACATAAATGTTGAGTTTTTTACCCTGTTGATGACACTTGTTCACATTGTACTGAACGTTGCTGTTTCCCACCTTCTCCACATGGCTTTGAGCATTTCTCCCATCGTCCTTCAGCCCATCGAGGTGCGCATTCTTGTTGTCCACACTGTTGTGTATCGGCAGGTTTTGTTGTAGCATCACATAAGCCATCATCAACCAGTTCTAATGTACTTCGACTGTTACAAGTTACATTTCGAACTTGAAAACCGCCTCCACAACTTGATGAACAAGGTCCAAATGGACTAAATGTCCATGAATAAGTTTCAGGTTCAGATGATTTTATTGTACTTTCAGGAACACTATATTCATATTTAATTCCAACATTACGATCTTGATACAAAAGTACTAAATAAACTGGTTCTATTGTAGGTCCCATACAACTTAAATGATCAGGAGCTGCAAAACCTTGTGGTTTTCTATCATAATGCCACCATGTTCCAGCAAAAAACATTGGTCTTGGAAAATCAATACGCCAATTTCCATTTAAATAATAATGTCCTGTTGAATTTCTACATGCTAAATAATTATTTGAAGGAGCAATTTCTTGAATAATTATATTTGTTGCACCAGATGGTATCAAGAGTATGTCATTATAGCCTAATTAAATAAAAATGTTTTTTTTTTATATACATACATGTATAAATGTGCATATATTTATTTTAAGAAAAAAAAAGATCTTCTTACCAACTTGTAAATTATTCAAATCAAATAGACCAGATACAGTTCTACATGATGATCCATCACCAGCACATCTTCGACATTTATCTTCACGTGCTGGTGATCCTAACATCATATCACAGCCAACTTTTTCACATTTACCGTCTACACAAACATCTAATGATTCATCATTACATTTTGTACCATCAATAACTTTTGCTTTATGCCTATAATAGAAACGTTCACCTCTTGGCATACAATTTAATTCACAAGGATTTGGTGCTTTTGTATAAGGTATCCATTCATAACGAACACCTTCAAATGGTATATTATTAAATCGTGAACATTGTTGTGCACGAAAATCTGATTCATCTTCGGGGCAATCCTTTTTAGGAAAAAGAAAAAAAGAAAATTAAAGAAATTTTAAAAGAAAACAAATTAATTTTTCCTAAAATGTTAAATCTTAAAATTTTCTCAGAATTTGTAATTGAATATTTAAGCATGTAAAACATTAAAATCTAAAATTACAAAAAAAAAAAAAGTGCTGTCCATATTAAGATCATTGAGTTCATTCCTCTAAATTCACATTTTAAAAACAAACGTGAATATTTGTTTAAAAAAAAAAAACAAGAATTCTGGAGAAATGTATAATTTCTTTATGTCTTATAGTATTATTCTTGGCAAAAAATATAACATCTATAATTAGCAAACGACAATAAACATGCTAATTTTGGATTACACTCGTATATTTGCTTCCTCATTTAATATGATCACGTGTCAAAGAAAATTTTATATAGTCAGATGAATATGAACGAATTCTAATACTTGTACGTATAGTTCATGTTCTTTTGATGTAAGTCTTTTAAAATTAAGCATACTTTCAGAAGAAGAAAAATCTACAGTGATATTAGGTATATATACTTACTTGTGTATTACATGAAAAATATTTTCGATTTCCACCATTACACAAAGGTGCTCCATTTGGTCTATAAAATGAAAAAAAAAAGAATAATAATAATTTAAAAATATTTTACAAATTCTATAATTTTTATTTTTTCTAAACTAACGCATAATTGAGACATTCTCTTGTTTGGTATGCTACACCTCCTCCACATGATCTTGAACATTCTGATGGAGAACTCCATGGTCCCCATTCAGATGGATTTGGTCCTTCACCATTTGGTACTATAAAACTTTCTGGTAAATATAATTGTGCACCATATTGTCGTTTTTGTCGTCTACCGTGCTATTTATTTAAAAAAAAAAAACAAACAAAAAAGACATTAATGATAATTTTTCAAATATTTAGATTTTTTTTTTTTTTACTTACGAATCTTGTTTGTGAAGAATGTATGTTAAGGATAATTAAAAATATCAAGGCTACAAATCTGAAAATACACAATAAGAAATTTTTCATTTAAACTTTTTTCTGTACTTTGAATTGTTTAGTATAAGTAATGTTTTAATTTTATCATAAATTAAAACAAAATCAAAAAGGAATAAAAGTATCTGAGAATAGAATTTGTGCTAAATTTAATTTACTATTTAAATCTATAGATTATTCACAATTCAATTAATTTATAATATCAAATTTCTAATAACCACATATGTATATTTATGTGTTAATAAAAATAATAGATATTTAATTTACACATGGTGTTAAATTTCAAATGGCGAAAAATACCAAAAATTGTTAAAAAAGTGGAATCATAATTTATGGTCAATTTTACGCCTTTTGTTATGAGCTGCTTTCCAATATTTTTCTGCTAAGTTTCAAATTTTTAAAGTCTTCTTTTGTAACTTTAAAGCTCCTGTTTATTCCTATCTTTTGTCGATAATATTTTTCCTCTAAAAGCTTTAAAGATATACAATAAGGACAATTGGAACAATTGAGTGTAACATATGTGGAAAAATCATAGTTTTTTTAAAAGGTAAAAACTCCTTGTGAATCAATTACTATCACAAACACCCACTAAGTGTCAAGACAAATTTGAAAGTAAATAGTTACAAAACTTGGACTAATATTGTTTCTTGGGACAACTTTGGAAATTGAAATCTTTAAAATTTGTTGAAAAATTTTTTTTGCACAACTTTCCCATAGATACACCCTGCATAAAAAGTATTCTTTCACCTTAGGTCAGTCACAAATCTATAAAACATGTTAAGAATTGCAGTTTTTAAAAACCGCTAACGATTTATGAAGTCTTTTCAATTTGTGGTTTTTTTCATAATAAAAAAAAAGTCATAACGCATTTATTACACGAAATATACATACATACATACATATGTACACAGAGGATATAGTATATTCGTAAGTATATATTTTCATTCATACATTCTCTTTCTAGTTTAAATTTTATTCACTGTCTGATCATAATATGGACATAAACAATTTAACAACGAACCTTTGGGCACTTTACAAAAAACAAATAAAAAGTGAATTGAAAAACAAAAGATTGCAGAAAAAAAAACAACAAATAATTTTTCTATTACAAGTATCTATGTACTTTTTTATGCACATAAACATGTTTTTTTTTTTTTTAAATAAATTAACTATATAATGATCCTTTTAGATAGAGTTTAACAAGTATTTTACAGATATAAATTATGATAGCTTGTTAATAAAATAAAATATTGTAAATATATTTCGTATCCATATGTCTATCTAACGATAATGATGATGATAAAAAATCATTTCGTTGAAATATAAGAGTCATGGAATAATGTATCTTTTTCACACCTTTGAATAAATGTGTTGCGTACAATAATAAATTAATAAAGTTTTTATTTTTTTATTTTTTTATTTAAAAACATTGAACTTTGAATTTTGTGAGATGAATTAATCATCTGAATATAAGTAATCGCTGTTTAAAATGATAAGTAATTTATCATCATCTTTCGTGAATTTTAAAAACAGGTAGCAGGATGTTGGATTTATCAATGAATTTGATATGATTATATTGCATTAAAACAAGAAATTCATCTTAAATTCTTTTTTTTCTTAAAGTTTTTTTTTCCATGAACGATAAACCAAATAATTTTTCAAAAGGAAAAAAATTTCACAACGTCGTGATATTTGTAGAAGAAAAATCTTCAAAAAAGGATCAGTTAGTACAATATTTTCATATAACTTTTAGACGTGTGCAGCCAAAAACCTTATTTTAAAAATGATCTGTGTAAACGAAATTCCTGAAACTTTACCATATCATTTTCTGAAGGATTTTTCGCAACCACCTTTTAAAAACAAAAGTCCTCAAAAACTCAAATCTGCTTTAAAACTTAAAATCACTTGAGACATCAAAAGAAGTATCAAAGTAGGAAAAAAGCTAAAAGAAAATCTCAAAAAGTGGACGTCTGTTTCAGGGGACCCTCAGTATAGTCATTACATGTAGTAATAGTGAATTATTGCTCGAGAAATGCCATAAATGCCCTAGAAAGTATGTAATAAGATATTACACTTGAATGCTGAATGAGTATAGATCCACTACTCAAACACTCAAGAATATGCTTTTTACTTGTACCTAAATACTTGAAAAGTATTGATACTTCGGTTTTTAACGTACCAATTTCAAAATATTGAAATTAAAGCATGAACCTCTCGATATCTGAGGTCGGTATATAATTTAAATTTCATATTTCTCTTTCATAACTTCTTACACTTGCATTACAATTCGATTCGTAAAATAGCTACTTTTATAATTAAGCATGAAAAATTCAATATGTCAAAATATTAACTAGAAAAAAATCAAAATTACATTTTCAAATTTCATTTAAATTAAAATTAATTCTCTGGTATTTATGTATGACAAAATTCTTATTATCTGAAAATGAACAATATATTACATTTACACACAATTTAAATGAATTTCTTGGATAATCTTAAGTTAAACATATTCAAATTTATTACAGTTAATTTTTGTATGTTAAAGAAAAATTTGTAAAAACATACGTTAAAACTGAAAATGAAATTAAGATGCTAATGTTACTTAAGTCACAAAAATAAATTAACAAAATTTTATTTAGCATAAAGCAATAAACTTACACACACACACACCTAAATTATAATTTTATCTGTAAGCGATTTTCTTTAAATATCAAATGTACATATATGTTTCTTTTAAATACCAAACCATAATTATTATAATGAATTCATTGAATGCATTCAATGTTTAAATAAGAAAATTACAACTTATTAGCAATCATATTTTAATTTTCTCTATTTTTCCTATATTAATTTTTTCTTTATGGATTTTTCTTCGCATTTATAATTAATTTTTTATCTTTTATGTATTCATTAGAAGATTATAAAATTTTTAACAAGTTTTATTTATTTATTTATTTTTTTTTTTTCCAAAACATGATGAATGAATAAAATTTGAATAGTTAAAAAATGCTTAAAACATAGAACAACAACAACAACATTAAATGAAAGTAAATACAAGAAAGAAGAAAAAAAAAATTAGTATAGAAAATTCATTTAGCCACTTTAAAATCAAATAAAAATTTTTTATCTGATCAAATAGAATAGTATATTTTGCAATTCAATTTTACCAAAACAGAAAATGAAAATAAAATTAAATGTATTTTGCATGTATCTTTGTGTAATAAACGTAAAAACAATATAATTTCTATATGAGAAAGATAATACAAAATAAAAAAAACACAACAACAACTTTACATACATATTTTAAAATTATTATAATGCCGATAGATATAAGTCTATTCATTTTGTATTCAAAACATTCATAAATCATTTTTTTTTTCTTTAAAATAAAAAAAAATAATAAAAAACAAGGAATATAGAAAAAAACAAATTTTACGTTCGGTATGACCATAACAAAATTTCAATAATATTTTCAAAGAACGCCCTTTGACTTCAATATTTTATTAAATTTTACGAGAACAACATATTTTTTTTTTTTTTTCATTTCCAACAGATACTTTATACTTGAGATCATAATATGTGTAATGATGGTATGTACCTAGTTTACATTTTCTTGGATGAAATTATGTCCTTCAAGATATTTTTTATAGTAAAAATGTGCTTGGGATGGACTAAAGAATTTTTTTTTTTTTTTTTTCATGTAAAAATGTTTATGCGTTATAAAATTAAACCTTAACAACCAACAATTCATTCATGATGTACTTTCAGATATTTTTTTTTTTTTAATAATAAAAGTTAAATTCAAGAGAAAGAAACTGAAATGAAGAAGAGTAACTTATAGTAAAGGGTGTTCTGTCATTTTTAATGGTGTTTTCTACGGAAACTCAGAATTTTTTTTTTTTTTTTAAAAACTAGTGTTTCATATCACTCATGTACGCATAAAGTATCTTTTTATTTCAATGCATTATTGTCGAGAAATATGATGATGATGGTGATGATGATGAAGAATGAAGTTAATGTAAGGTTTTGTCTCAAGGTAAAAAGAATTATATTACCAGGTTCATTTTATTTTATTTATTATTTTTTTTTTTTAATGTAACAAGTTTAAGATAAAATCATGTTGAAAGAATTACTTCAAAAGAAGTAAAAAAAAAGTATCTGGATGATGTATCTAGTGAAAAAAAAAGAAATGTATTATTGATATAATCAAACAAAAGATAAGTATTTACTATACAGATGACTACATGTAAATATGTATGTGTATAAAGATTATATACAAATATTTGATCTTTTAAGGCTTTATAATGCAACTGCAATGCATATTGTTGTATTTTAAAGGTAAATTTTGTACATAAATACAAATTTACTATACTGTAAAATTTACACAATGGGAATTAGGTCATGTAAATATGCTTTTCTTTGAATTTAAAAATTCATGTCCTGTAATTTAAGAAGAATAACAAAAGATTAAATACATAGTGAAAATTTTACACTTTTAAAATCCTAATTATTCCATGAATTTAATGAAAATAATGACAGGTTTCACAGTGGAACGTTAAACACATCACAAGGCAAGTTTAAGTCTTGAACAGAGCTTAACTTAAAACTAAGAGTTTCACGTTAGAAATTTAAACTTAGTGAGCTTACAATGAAATTTAAGAAGTTTTTCTATTCCAGAAAGCAAGTTTAAAGTATGTACTAACTCAATCAATCAAGGGTCATTCAAGCGAAGAAAAAGTGAAAAAAAAAAAAAAATAATAATGACAACTGATTCCTGTCAAAATAAAGGCCCCAAAAAATCATTTACCTTACTCTAGCTCTCCTTTAGACAGTATTAACGTGTCTGGCTTAATATATTTCAATTTTTTTATCTCTTGAAATTGTAAAAATCTTATCTTGAATTAAAAATTCATACTAAAGATCCAAATCAATCTCAGTTTAAATCAAAAAATCGAAACCGGACTTAATAAATATTAGATGATCATCTTAAAATATTATTTATGAAAATATTATGTGTACAGACATGCAAATGTACATTATCATAGATTTTGCATTTTCTCTCTACAACATACATCTTTAATGAATAATAAAATATCAAGTTACTATTTGCAATTGTACAAAGAAAATTTGAAACAGAGAAAATAAAAAATAAAATATACAAAATAATTTTTAAAAGTGCACGGATAAAATGACTAGAAAAGACCTAGAAAATTATTCTGCTATAACGAAAAAAAAAAAAAAATGAATTCAAATTAAAGAAGAAAATAAGAAAAGAAATAAACAAAAATAGTCTTTTATATAAGCATATGAAGAAAGGGATACACAGAAAAGAAAATTAAAGAAAATAAAAAAAATAAAAATAAAAAACATAAAATGAAAATATTTGTGGTATGTACAGATTTTATAAATAAATATTTTAAACTCAATAATAATTCAATGAATAATAAAGACACGCGTTAATAATAATTTTTGATTATTATTTTTTTTAGAGTCATAACCTCTCTTATACACAATATCATTAGCATCATACTGAACATGTATAAATAAATAAAAATATTTGTATATACGAGAGATATACATAAAATGGATCTTATGTGTTCAAAACGACAATTTTTTTTATTCATTTAAACAATGAATTTTTTTTTTTTTGTCTTCAAAGAATTAATTATGGTGTGTTTAATATTTCAACAAGAAAACAACACACAAAAACTTTTATTTATTTATTTTTTTAAATTTTTTATTGGCTTTTAAAAAAAGTTTTTAAAAAATAAACAAAACTATCTAAGTACCAACTTTTTTTTTTTTTAAGTGAAAAGATAAAAAAATCAGTTGAAAAAAGGAGATGAAAAAAAATTTGCAAATCATTAAAGTGAAATTCGTAAAATTATCATCTTTCTAACGTAATCAGTGTTTTTTTTTCTCTTTTCTGAAACTTGACAGATTTTTATAAATAATTTATTTATTTATTAAACAAACAACAAAAAAGTATAGTTTAAAAGCTTTTTTTTTAAATTCTAGATTATTTACACTTTTTGTTTTGCGAAAACTATAGATTTGTGTTTTTTTTAAGAGCATAGACGTTTTTTTTTTTATAAAAATAAGAAAGTAAAAAGATAAAAAAAAAATAGTTATGTTGAGTAGGTTGTTCATACGTTGATATCTACGTCAATAATTCAATGAATTTGGAGAAAGAAAAAAACCTAAACACTCATTCATGGTAAAAATTTAGCGTATATTTTTTTTTAAATAAAAATTGCGACAGTTTGAAAAAAAAATTTTTGGTATGATATGGTTTATTGTCGATTTTTGATACTTTTGCGGAGGTAAAAATAGATTGTCATCAATTAATGGTCCTTTTTTCTAAAAATTGTTCAATTAATGAGTCTCAACGTAGGAATACCTTTCTACTAAACTTTTTATATTACATAAGCATATTGTTCAATACAGACAAAAAAAGGAATAGTGAGTGGCCACGTCAACCCTGCACGAAAAAATGCAAGAATCGATTTGTAAAAATATTGTAAAAGTTACCAAATTTTTCAACTAAAATTTTAAAGCAAAGTTCCTGATTCCTTTCTTATAATCACCATGGCCAATAAATGGAAATATGTAATTGAATTTAATTTTTATTTACAATCTGACAATATTTTTAGATTTTTTTTTTCTCGTACATAAAATCACAATTTTAAGCGGATTATAAACTATACAAATCATCAACAGAAGTAATAAAACAATAATCGCCTTCGTGAGATTGAAATCTAAAACTTTAAGTAATAAATTTCAAAATTTTAAAAATTCACTTTATAAATTTCAAAATTTCTAGGATTTTAAGAAATAATCCTTTAAACTTCTTTAAATTCTTCGATGTATAGATAATTTTAAAATTAATTTATTTTGCTTTTTTTTTCACGATTTTTACGTGACAATAAAAATTTAAACATAAAAAAAAAACATTCAAATTAAAATAACCACACATGTGTTTTTCTTCCGTTGTGATTTATCACACAATATTCAATAATATATGACGTATAGACAATACGCAAAACTATGTACCTGAGCTGTATATAATTCTTGTACAGCTTTTGTACAATTTGTAGTCATCATGTCTACAAAAAAAAAAGATACAATATATCCGAATTATTTAAAATTTTAAATTAGTATTCAATTGCAATTTAAAAAAAAAATTTTTTATTTCAATTTTTACAAACACAAATAATGTATGCGTATGTGTAGTGACTACAAGATAGAATAATATGTGACTAATCAATATAACAGGAATAATAAATAAAAATATATCTATTTTTTTTTTTATTAAATTTTTATACAAACATAAAAATTATATTCTTGTGTGTCTGAATAATGACTTTTTTGTAAATGGCAAAAACACACTTCAATGTGTTTAGAATTTTAAAAATAATATTTTTTTATTAACAAGTACATGTTGTTTTTGATTATAAAAATAATATTGAATTCCTTTTGACAAAAAAAAAAAACATTGCAAAAAAAGCATGCATATTTAAAAAAAAAATAGGAAAAAAACCCATTAGATTGTAGACACTTTTTCCGTACTTAATTCCTAAAGGAAACATACTTGAAAAGGATTGAAAGCAAAAATGGAATAATTTATTTTTAGTAATCTACAATCTAAACAGTCAAGATACTATCTTTTTAACAGTCAGAAATGAACTTCCTTTAAAAAGCTGAAAACTTGCATTCTAAAATGCACTTTTCTTATAAAAACAAAAGTGTACCCAACATAAATACAAAAAAAAAAAAAAAAAAGAGGAAACTATTCAGCACAACTGGAAGTTATTTGCTATTAGCTAATTACTCTAGATACAGTTTGCACTTCATCACATAACAATTATTTTTTTAAATTTTTTTTTTTTTTTAAATAAATACATATAAATTTTCTACACACTATAAGTATATTATGATTTAAATCCCTGTAGATGCATAAAAGACTCATTTTTTACTTAACATTTTGTATATATTATATTCATTTATGAAGTTTACATTTTCTTGCAATTTCATTCAACTCTTTTTTCATATTCATATAGTACAGTCGTCTTTCATATAAAGAGATATTATTGTAATACATATGTGAGAAGATACTATCATATCATATGTATACGTACATATACATATACATATGTGTACCTACATAACCTTTTGAATGTCATGTTTACCTGTATAATTAACAAACATGACACAATCTCTTCGATTATTATTATTATTGTATGTACTATATATACTTATTTTTGCTAGCAGTTCAGTAGCTTAATCCTAACGACTAAGTTATTACTCCAGTAAACTCAAAAATAAATATATGTACAGGTTTATTGTATGTTTGTATGTCTTTCTTTTCGCACATTCCATTCAACATAATACTTATAATACCATTTTACAAGAAAGGGTTAGTTCACAAGTAGGATAGAAAATATTTTTGAAAACTTAAGAAGTATATTTTTCACTTTTTTTTTCGAAATTTTTTTCAAATTTGTCCTCATGAAGCCAGAGAGAAGATAGAAATGCAAGAGAATATGCTCAAAGCGATTTTGAAGGTACGAAATTGAAAAAGGATATTGTGGATTGGACAATCATTGCTATCATTGAATATTTTCTTTTAGGTCCCTTTTTTGTCCTTTATGGTGTTTCTAAATACAGGTTTGTAGCATCGAACTTTTTTTTACCACACTCAAGTTACTCATTTAAGCATATCTTTCATAAAGGACCAAAATATAATTCAAATCCTTTGGAATTTCTTTCAAATTTAAAAAAAAAATCTGTAACTTGGACATTTTTCTTGAACAAACCCATTAAGATTATTGAAAATATCTTCAGATACATTAAAATATTAAAAAATTTCAAACATAACTTAATCACAAGTAAATATGTACTCGTATTTTGATTTCTTGTAATAAAGATGCGTCAATAAGTGTTAACTTCAATACATTATGCGATTACTTATCTTTTTATGTTTTTAAATTCACAAAAAAAAAAAAAATATGTATCTACGTGTAATACGTTATGTTATTATTTACTTTTATGTATGCTTGTTTTTTTTTTTTTTTTTTTTTGTGTTTTTCTACATAAAGAAAGTAAAACGGAAATGAATTTATTCAAGTGAGCAATGTTATAGAATACAACAAATTAATATGTGTGAAAAGAGATATCAATTTTATCATTACATTTTTATCTCCTACCTGTTTTTATTTTTTCTTCAATTAAGTTTTAAATTTTCATAAATTTCAGTAAATATGCTGAGAATTTGAAACCAATAAACCAGTAGGGAATGTGTAAAGGATGCAAGATTGTGGCATTTGAGGACAAGTTCATGATGTGACTCCTATTTATTTATTTTTTTTTTTACAGCATATTCATAAAAATATCATTCATATACGAAAGTATTGTATAAATTTTACATGTTTGTCTGATAAAAATTTATTAAGTTGCTAGGTTTTTTGTTTCAAGTTTGCGGTTTGAAGAAAAAAATAAGATATCTTGTTGATGATGAAAAATTGTAAACAATAACAATAATCGTATTAAAAAATTAATCATAAAGGAGAAAAAATTTAATCAAGCAAAACAATCTCTTCTTTCAACGCATGTTTAATACACGTACAGATTGAAAAAATAAACAAAAGATTTGCACTTGATTGTTTGAAGTACATTTACATTGTACATGTATTGAATTTGCATATGCTTTTTGATGGATAATATTTTAGGAATTTTGTTGTTTTTGAAAAAAAAAAAAAATGAACTTATGAGGATAAAAATATTTTTTTAAGTTGCAAATAAACACATTCTTTCTTGAAAATAAATACAAAAAAAAAACAAAGTAAAAAGCACAAGATAAAAAAAAGATAACAGTAAAAGAGTGGGTGCTTAAAAAAATGCAAATTAAGTTGGAAATTAGGGAATTGAGTATTAACTTAGAGATAACTAGATACAACGCTGACGCATATACCTAAATTAAAAAAAGGATAGAAAAGGGTTATGAGAGAGAAAATATAAAGTTTTGTTAAATTTTACTGCTTCAACCTAATCAGATTATTAAACAGGAAAAATTCAAAAAGTAGGGCGTTTCATAGTTTGTTAGCTCAAGAGCTAAGTAAACTTTGGACTAGTATTGAATCGAAGACCTTTAGGTCAGAACATCAGAAGGTTCTACTTGTTCAGAAACTGACCAATGACCACAAAATCTCTTACTCACTTAGACTAATTTTTGGGCTGGGTCATAAAATTCATTTTCGACTTCAATTCGTTTAACATGTGTGGTCATTAATTATGCATACATAAAAAACCACGCATCAAAATTACAACAAAACTCTAGTCAATTTTAGGAAATTTATTATGTAATTTAAAAAAAATAAATAAATAAATACCAAACATGATTACTTTTCCATCACTTTTCTTTTATAATAATTGATCACATATTCATCTATTTTATTTTATAACTATTTTTTCTTTGTCAAAAGACTTTGCATAACATAATAAAGCACATATCGATTCAGTCTTAGTAGGTGGTAAAATAATTTTACATGAAATTGATTATCTACAGGAAATTTTTTCTTACAAAGAGAAAAAAAAAAACAGAGTGAATGAATACAAAAGAAATTCAACTCAATTTGAATCTATTCAGCGTAGATTACTTGTTTAAAAATTATTTATCAAATTTTTTTCTATAACGCTTTAATATTCATCTTGTACGAATATATACCATATATCACAACTCACAAGAAAAATATTCTTCAAAAATAATAATCATTCGAATGTTTAAAAAAAAAAAAAATAAAAGTCTAACACTTCATCATTCTTCAGCATCGTCATTCAAAATAGTTCAAAATCACTTTAAATTCTTTTTGTTTTTTTTTTTTTTAACCACAAAGTTTTCTTAAAGTGTATACAAGGCCTGAGAGTTGTCAACACTTTTTTTTCTCATACAAGAAATATGACTTTAAAATTCGGTAGCGATCTACATATGTATCTATTTACATATGTTTTTTGCTGTTGGAGAATTCAAAAATAAATATAATTTAATATATATAAAAGAAAAAAATCTGAAATGAATTTATTAAGATCTTTGGCATAAAAGAAAGTAAAAAAAAAAAAATCAAAACCATCATCATCATCATTCCTTCGTTGTCGGTTCAACTTTCTTGTGAATATGTGGGGAGTCTCCTATTGGAAAATAAATTGAACAACGAATTATTATAAAAATAGTTCATAGTACTTAAGTGGAAACTCTATTTTAGTACTTTTAATATGATGATGATTTGTAATTTGTATATTTCTTTTATAAAATCATAAGTTCATTAGAAATTCCAACAACATTTACAATTCATGTGTAAGACCTAAATATAGCCTAAAAAAAAAATTCATGTTAAAA
This sequence comes from Bombylius discolor, assembly GCA_939192795.1. Taxonomy (NCBI): domain Eukaryota; kingdom Metazoa; phylum Arthropoda; class Insecta; order Diptera; family Bombyliidae; genus Bombylius; species Bombylius discolor. The sequence continues at coordinate 36,025,639 of OW584241.1, read as the reverse complement.
GGAGCGTGTAAGAAAACATTTGTATAGCCTATGATAGACCTAATATGTAATTTATACTGTTTGCTATTAAATTTGAAACTAAAGAATGAAATATGAATCCGACAATTTGTTCAACGTTAAAAATTGTTCAAGTAATGCGCAAGTTAAGTAGAATTAAGTAAAATTGTGTGCTTCTATAATTCAGTTTCTGAGTTTTGAGCAAAGGCTATATGAAAAAGATTTTTGAAGCTCAAGCTCGTGCTTGCCTTTAATTTTGTTTTTGTACTTAGACATTCATATAAAAGTCTGTAAAGAGTCTCCTTAAAATTTTGCAATGAGCCGAATTTTCACATCTGCCAAAAGTTAGGTTCCTAATCAAATCTTACTTTGGTGTTTCTATAATTAAAAATTAAAATACCAGAATTTTGACAAAAATCTATTTAAAATTCAAAAGTAATGATTTACTCATAACTTAAAGCTTAAAAAAATAAGAAAATTTAATGTTTTAAATAAAGTTTTTTTCCTATTCGATTCTCACAGCCATGCAATATCTTTTTTTTTTTTTTGTTTCATAGTTCAAAATTTAAGACATCATGAAAAAAAGGTTATGGAAAAAAAAAACAATTATTGGTCAGAAATAAATGAAATTCTAAATTGCCACTTGAAAATTAATGAAATTATGCGAATTAAATAAGCTTTATTATGTTATTTGAAATTTTTGAACCAGAAAAAAAAATCAATTTATATGATGTTAGAGCTCTTGACAACTGCATAAAATGAAGAATAATAATTTGTCGTTTTTTGATTTGAATGACAGAATGGGAATAAAATGGATTTTATATTGAAAAAAAAAAAATAAACAAAAATTCAATTTAGGTTTTGTTTTGAATTTAAATAAATAATTATGTTATGGAGTTGACATAAAAATATGCATAAACAAGGAATTATTTCATTCTTATTCGTCTTCTTTTTGTTTTTTTTTTCTTCTTTAACTTCTTTTTATCACATGTGTTAATAAAATCATCAATTTTCATAAAATTTCTCTTTGCAAGTGAATTACAAAAATAAACTAACATAAAACAAAAGAACAAAAACGTTTTGTTGTTTTTTTTTTTTTTTCTTGGTGGCGCTTATGGAAAGTATACTTCCTCTATTGCCATATAGTTTTTCATAAAATCATCTAGGATTACCTTTTTTTCTCAAACAAAAGCTTTCTGTAAAAGGCACAAGTAAAAACAAAAGAAAATAAAAACTTCTACATATAAACAAACATAATACTTACTTTACACTGGAAAAGGTTCAAAAAACCAAACTCTAAAGAAAGAATATGAATGAAACTATTTCATATATGTATGTACGCAAGTCGCTTTTAACTTTTGCAAAAAAAAAAGATACTTATATTATCATATGTATCATAGATAGTTTTACCGGCATTTGAAAATGGTAAAGAAATCATAAAAGGTGTACGAAAATATAGGCGCTTAACTAATAACTCTGAACAAACAAAATGCACAGTGAATTTAAAGGGTTGCCAATTTAAGATAGTTTTCGATAGATAACGTCAATCTTTTAAAAGTTTAATTTTACCCAAGGAGAACCATATTAGTAAATTAAACTTGAAAATTAAACAAAACCGTTATTGCCTAGAGCAGCAATCAAGCCTTCAGAAACTGATCTTTTTCAATGATGTAAGTTTAAATTTGCCAAGCAAAGTGATTAAAATCCTTATTAGTATTACTAACAAAAATAATGAGCTTGTTTAGTTAATATCTCGGTTTCCACAAGTTTGATTGAATAATCAATAAAGTATCTGATAAATTATTCTGGAATAAAGCTTTAATCACTAAAAATGGCTTCAATAGTAAGAATACATCAGCACTTCCTTTTTTTTATATCTATAACTTGTCCCAACTTTCTTCCTATGTACTTACATGTGCAGCGTTGTGCCAACAAAAGTGCACCGATTCTATCCCTAAGTTGTGACACACTGAATGAAATAATAGAAAAAATATTTTTGCAAAAGAAAGAAAAATACCTAACAGTTCTTAGTTTTTATATCTACATTTCTCGTTTCAATCTCTTAATGGCGCTTCCACCTGAAAAATACCTGACAACACTGGCAAAATTGTTGTGTTCAAATACATACATATGTATGTATTATGGTTAAATGATAATAGCGACAATCAGAATACAAATCAATATGGGAAAAAACATTCTGTTATGTTTAGATACCATTAAAGGATTCTATCGTGTATCACCCTTATAAGGTTGATGTCACCTTGCCATGTGGGATGGGAATGACATCATGTATATCTGCTGTTGAAAACACAATTTCTTCTATCTATATTTTTTTTTTTTTTGCCTCACAGATATAACAAGGTGCTATATTACACATAAATGATACAAAACATTATTGTAAACATAATTACAAACATAATAAGTCTACACTTACAAAATATCTATAATCATTAGAATGCATCTGGATTGAATTTATATTATACCTATAGTATTGTACAGGATCTATCTATTTGTAAAAAAAAATATATGTACCTACTCGTATATTCAGATACTTCCTATATCTATTATCTGATTTGTTGTATATATTAATTTTGTGGTTGCCCAACAAATAATGTCTGCTCTATAATATCAATGATAATTCTATTTCTATGAATAAAATATAGTATTAACTGTACATTTAAGTATCTGTTGTTGTTGTGTTTGTTTTTTTTGTTTTTTTTTTGTTTGCAAAATATTTACTGCTTAATAATGGTATTGATGTGTCAATCTAAATATGTAAGTAGTTTTACAATTTTATGATATGAATCAAATACTTGATTTATGTTTTTTTGTTTTTTTTTTTTCAGTTGATATTTAATAATAATAATATTATTTGAATTTCGAACATTGATTTAATAAATTTGTGAAAATAATTCACATATTATTATGCGTTCATTGATGCATATCTCCACATTATTGTCTATCTATGAAAATTATGTATTTGTCTCTATTCATATATGAAAAAAAAACAGAAAACAAAAGACAATACATTTAAGACTTATAAGCATACATTTTTATATTTATAATGCACTTTCTAATTCATTCATTGCAATTATTTCACACAAAAAAAAAACAAATAATAATAATAATAATAATAATTACAAATTTAACAGTTAAAAATAACTCTCATTTGAAGATACAATTTATTTGAAAGAAAAGAAAACGTGTTAAATTAATAACTGCCACATAACAACGTAATAAAAACATTCAAAATTAATAATAATTATCCTTGACTTTTGACTCTTTTCATTCATAATTATAATATGAATTATTATGATCTTGTTTTTATATTCTTTTTTTTACTGTATAATACAGGTATAAACTTAATGTTTAAGTCAAAGTATAATTACAATTACGTCAAATGTTCAAAGATTATTTTAAGTAAATAATATCTATCGTCAAGGCTTACCGTTTCACATTATATACTCTGATTATCTAATTATTAGTATTTTTTTTTTTCTAATAAAAGTGTAAAATTTTTCAATTAAAATCTTAATATTTAGATGGTAGGTATTTAATTTATTAATAAATGTTATTACCTACATATATTTTATTTGTTTGATATCATAATTTAACAGAAATCGATTTTAACCCATTCGATCCATATTTAGAAAAATTTGAAAAAAAAAAAAATTGAGACGGACCAATATGTCTTTTTTCTCTAAGCCTTTCTTTCCGATATTTATCTATTTAAGGTTCTCATGCCTTTCCATCTCCCACCAACAGACCCTTTGCTATCAACCTTCCAATGTTCTAAGTTCCATCAAGTTTTTTCTGTTTGATCTTCTCTACCATTTTCAACATTTCATTCCTTCTCTTGACAAACTCTTTACACTTTTTTACATGCTCAAACCATTTTAGTCTAGATTCCTGCATTTTTTTTCTAGATTTTGGCCATATCTTACACTTATCTTTGAATAACTAAAGAAAAAAAAATCATCCATTTCAGGTCACATTTTTTGGAACACTCTGATAATATGAAGTAAGGACTGAGTCCTTTAAAGACCTAAAACTGGTAAAATCAAACCAAATTTCAGGGTTAATTTTTTTTTAAAGTGTGTACATACCACAATAAATACTTGATTATATGACCCCATTTTCGTTTTTGTTTTTTTTGCTAAAATATAAAATATTATTTCAAATTATTAAAATACGTACGAGAATATTAATAATCGTTTATCATGTAGGTATACCAGATTTATTTTACAAAACCAAAAAAAAAAAGAGGTGTTTATATTCGTAAAATAAATAACTTGTTTGAAAATATGATAATCAGTGGTTACAAATTTAATTTTGGTGTACAATTCAATTAATTGTTAAAACAGATTGCATTCAATCTAAATTATTTAGTACGTCAACTTTAATTATTGTAAGATACAATTCATCTTATATATATACTTTTCATGCCATATACAAGATTACATAATATTACATACAGTAGAGCCCTATAAAAATAACATTGAACTTCAATTGAACACAACCACAAAATAATAAAAGTTTTTTTTTTTTATCTTTTTTTTTTGTTTTCAATTTAACAATTAAAGTATAAGCTTTAAAGATACCAATTCTCTATGGGGACAATGACCTTTAATAAAAAGATATTTGTTATTTTTTTTTTTTTAATAATTATTATCACTAGAGAATGACTAATTTGACGAACACAATATGTGATTGTGAACTGTAAACACATACTAGATTTTTTTTTTTCTTAACAATAAAAAAAAAACAACTGTCTGATTAATTTGAAAAATTTTTCATATCTTCGCATGTGGTTTTTTTTTTTTCTATATCTTATTTTCTTTTCTAACGTGACAACTATAATTACAGTAGTATTGTAACATTAAGGATTATGACTTTTTTGTTTCAGAATTTATCGATATTATCATCATTATTATTAGAGAATTTAACAGCTGTTGTCATGAATCTTAAGAAGATTATAAGATGAGAATTTGCAATTTGTGTAATCATGTAACTTCTACATATGTACACATATATTACATATACATATATGTATGCATAAGCCTTTTAAAATTACACACAAAAAATCATCAGAAAAATGTAATGTAACTTGTTGTAGGATAGGTCGTTAAGAAAAAAAAAAAACAAACAACACAAACATTAGATAAATTTATAATATTCATTCTCCTTATACACACAATGATGATCAATTACAATTTTTAGTAAATGCATTTTACTTGATAATAATCATTTAAGACCTCATGCTAATCTTAAATTTTGTGACAAGCAAAGTTAAGATATTTTATGAAGATTTTTCTATTTTTTTTTTCATGATTTTTTTTTTTTTTTTTTTTTTTTTTTTTTGAATTTGTAAACATACTACATAACAACATATGTGTATCTATTGCTAGCTAAAAAGCAATTCATGTACGATCACTTGACCCTAGTAAATCGTATAAACACTTTGTAATACGCCCAATACTTTATCGTTTTACATTCAAAGAGTTTTCTCAACATCTTTTTATTTTATTTTCTTTTTTTTTTTTTCGAAAGAGAATAAGATGATTTTATATCTAAGCATGAAAAAGATATTAAACTTAACTTAAGTTTGTATATTTATTTTGAAAAAACCAGATGCGTTTTTTTTTTTTTTCTGTACGCACATATTATGTAATTGTATGGTAGATTAATAAAATGAAAGTAAAAACTTCGATTTATTAAATTGGAACACAATTTTGATTTAAAATCTGTGGGAAAGTGTTAAATAAATTTTTGAATTTAGTATGGTAAATTGCATAATTTATTAGATACTTGTTCTAGATTTTAGAAAGAAAAAAACAGATGCAGATATTCTAAGTGCCATAAAATTGTTCTTAAGAGAATTCAATGCAATGTTATGCAATTCAAATCGATTTGATTTCGATAGATTTTATTGATGAATTTAGAAAAAATATTAGACGAGAAATTCAATTGTTTTGTGGGTAATTTCGAAATTATTTCTAACAAGTATCTTTTACCATGATGATGACAAATTGATAAATAATTGATTGAAGTAAAAACGGTTTTTAACTTTTTTTAAAAAGTAGAATTATTTTTACAAGATTACAAGAGGTCAGAGAACAATAAAGCCGCTTCAAAATTGAGCAATTTACAGACAAACAAATTACATAGAATGGTAAATGGAGTAAAAAGTACTTTTGAATCTACAAAATGTTGAATACGTCTTTGAGAACAGCAAATCAAAAAAAAAATAATTTCTCAATAATAAAAAAAAATCAGACACCCTCTTTGACAGGTTAAGAACCTTGATAGCTTTGCATTCTGTTTAAATCAAAAAATATTCTTAAAATACTTTCTCACATGAACACAAATCTAACAGTAAGTAATCCTTGATAACTGACAAAATTTGAATCTTACAACATTTCCAAATCAAGGATATAAACACAAAAATTCTTTAAATTCATTTTTATACATTTTACACGGATGTATTACAAGAATTTTCTTTTTTGGCAGGTGGGCTTTTATGAGTCAAAGCTAATTTTAAATTTCTATGAAAATTTAAGACTTTTCTTTCATTTATCAAAAATTAAATAAAACTGATTTCATGAAAAAATAAATAAATTGAAAAAAGTACAAAAACAAAATAAAACAGCCCACCATGAAAAAAAAAATTAGAAAATTTTTTTATTTATTGTTTAGTAATAAAAATATTTTGTTTACATTTTTACTTTTAGCAACATATTATTTTTGTTGATTTATCTTTTTTTTTGCTTTGCAAACATACATTAGATTTAATTTAAATTGTAATTTCTTATGAAAATCTCATATTGATCAATCAACCAATTGATTATTTATTATCGTCTTAAATTTTTTTGCACTGCACATTTTTCACACTTTTCTTTAACATTTTCCAGTTCAAATGAAAAAACAAAAAAAAATGAAAACCAAAAAATTGGAAAATTATTTTTGGTTTTTTTCTAATTTCTTACGTAATCATTTCTGCAAAATATCTAATTTTAGTATATGAATATGTTTATTTAAATAATTGTAAATTGAAAATTTTCAAAATGTAGAACAATTTCCTGAATGAATAATATGGTGACTATATAGAATTTAATTCTTCCAGAAAGAAAATACAAGAAAAAAAAAATTACATATTTTAATTTAAATTTTATGTGCAAAAAAAAATAAAAAATAAATAAATAAATTTTGCTAATTTTCACTTTTATTAAACATTCCTGGTTTTATTATTATTTTTTTTTCATTTGAAAATATTTTTACAAAAGAATAATTCCAGTTGTGCACAAGAATTATTTTTTTTTTTATGGTAGCTATTTTCATTTATTCAATTAAATTTGTAAAAAGATTAAAATCCAAATGAGGTCGAAAAATCTAATAAATTTTTTATTTCGTTCTTCTTTTTTTTTTCTTCTATTTTAAAAAAAAATTAGCAAGATACATTAGTACTTTTTATTTTGCAGATACAATTGTACACGGATTAATTTGGTGGTAATTGATAAAAATTTACTGTTACTGTGTGAAAAGTTCATGTATTTTGGTCTCTTTTTTTTAAAAAAAAATTGCTCCTACTTTTCGGTATATAACTTTTCATGTGCAAAAAACTAATTAATTAGAATGAATTATATATGTATCATGGGAAACAAAAATATTATGTGCAATAGAATATCTTCAATATGGCTTTAATTCAATGAAATAGAGAAAAATTTCTGGATAATGTTACAACAACAAAAATTAAATAGATTTTCTTGTTTATTTGGCCGACTTTATAGGCTTTTTCTACATATAACAATTGTACTAATACACAACCCGAAATAACAATAATATGTGAAAGATTATTGCATTTTAAATAACCAATTAATGAACATATGGTTTTGTTGTAATTGATATTCAAGAAATAAGAAGAAAAAGATAAAGAAGAAGGGGAAAAAATGAGGCCATTAGCCTAATAGAACAAAATGACGATAATGATGATGATGATCGTTGTGGTCAATGGGTGATGGCCTGATGGGATCATGGATATACTATTCATTCAAAAGAGACTTTCTCACCCGATAAGATCGAAATTTATGATGATGATGATCGACTTAATTTAGTATAGGCAAATGTATAAGAAGAGTTCAAGTAGCAGTATAAAACTCTTTGAAATGGTTGTCGTCTTCAATGACAAACTAAACAAACGGTTGGAATTTTAAATGCATTATCAGATATCTTCTAATTTTTTTTCAATTCTAGAGAAAATTAATTTTGTTGTTGCTGCTGCTTCTATAATTTAGGTACATTTAATTTATTTCTAATTTTTTCTATATCAATAAAGTATTCACTCAATTAAGTATTTTTATCAGTTTTAAATTTTCCTTTTCCCATAATTTTTCTTGTTTTTTCTAAACGTATTTCAGATATTATCATTTTTGAAAAACAAAATGACAAATAAAAATTCTTTAAGCATTTTTCACTTAACCCTTTGTTTCACAAATATGAAAAGTTTCAAAAGGTCTTTGTGTCCTTTGATATCTTTTCAATACATTTTGATACAAAAGTCAACTTTAATTAAAAATTTGATAAGATTTTTCTTAATACCTATTTTGAAAACCCAAACTCAAACTTGAAAAATTGATTTTTGGTGTGGAAATTCGATTTATCTTTCAATGAAATAGACAATTGGGTCCTTTCAATTTTCAATTTATAACAATTCATTTGAATTAAAGATAAGCACCATCAGTTTTATATTTGTCATAAAAAATACAAATTTTTTTTGTATCGATGTCCCACATAAAACTTTAGACAACACATGAAAACTTGTCAGATAGTTCAGGGTTAATACAATAAGAAAATATGTATTTAAAAAAAAAATAACAGAGAAAAAGACATTCAAGTATAGCATAATGAGCTGTATTGTTATTTTCGAAATTAATATTATGACAAGTGTGTCTATGCATTTTGAATAAATAATTAATAAATTATAATTTCTAATAGATTTTTTTTTTTTTTTCATCTATATCTTTTCCTATAATTTTTTCTTCTTGAGTACCGGACTAGCATAAAAAGACGACAAGCATTTTAAAAATCAACTTGGTACAAATAGAAAAAAATTATATAGAAAAAATAAGTATATAAACGACCACCGAACATAGAGTAGATGCAAACTGTTTGTCATCAATAACAAATTGAAAAATAATCACTTAAATAAGACAGGCTTTTGAACTTTCAATTTTCATCGGCATTTTTTTTTACTTCTATTATTCTTTTCTTATTGTCTATTACACAACGTTTTTTTTTTTTTATATATAAAGAAGACAAACAACAACAAATATATAAGAATCTTTAATAATAACAAATTTTAATTCATCTAAAATGCCTTAGTTACCAAAAAACTTTTTTGAAAAAGCAAAAAAAAAAAAAAAAAAACGTTGAGAATTGAAACGCTCATGCATGACTAATCAATATAATAGAATATCTTTTTTTTTTTTTTTGGCTCCACTAAAGTACAATATACCCCCATCGTACGTTCAATTATTAGATGATATGTAAATTGTTTTACGTTTTTTGTTTTCATAATTTTTTTTTTTCTTCAGAAATTTAACGTGATGTTTATGATGAAAAGGTACAAAAACATTTTCACGTAACAAAATATTGGTAAGAACAAAATTTGTAGAAAACAAAAAAAAAAAAAACAATTTGCTCAACATTTTAAGATCTTTTTTTTAATAGTTTTTTCTGTTACTTTCTAGTAACATGTGATTTATTATTGAAAAGGAAAAATCTAAAATGAAATGAGCAACTGACAGCCGGCAAAAAAAACAATTTTTTTTCAAATTAAAATTTTATTTTAATTATAAAAATAATTTTTAATTTTTGATTTAGGTATACCACAGTCATGAAACATAAGGTTTCAACGTTTCAAGCATCCATTTTGAAAAGTCAGAAGATTGTTCTTTCGTTTGTAAGTTTTCTTTTTTTGGCATTTTAATTAAATTTTTATAATCGCTTGTGAGGTCCTTTCTCTCTTGCTAGTACATTAAACTTTCTTCAGAATGTCATCTAAATTTGTATTTCTGGAGTATTGTAACTCCTGGCTGGTTAGCTAGAATTTGTTAGAAAGTACGATTCGGTAGAAGTCAACCACCTGCTACATCTTTACTTGTTTCGTCAAGGCCTACAAAAATTGAGAACTTTTCACATAAGTGTAAAATTTCCAATTAAAAACGTACAACTCCTACTTTTCCAAACGTATTTTTACTTATTGTGAAGATGATGTTTCCAAGTACATTTTTTTAAGTGGAACATTTCGCTAATTGGAGAGCCACACTTTCTTACGCTTGTAAAATATTGCATTTTCGTGCAAAAAGTGTTCATATGTAAATTAACTTTAATTTTTATTTTTATTTTTTTTTTTTGGGTTTCATTTAAGAATTTTTAAAACTCAAGTAACAAATTTTTTAAATAATGAAGTTGTTAAATTTAACGTTTCATTTCCTTCTTTCATTTTTATTGTTAATACAACGTACAATTTTTTTTGCCGTCTTATTTTTTTTTCGGACCTTAAAAAAAACGAAATTATACATTTTGTAAATTATGCATAAATCATTGTATCTGAAAAATAACTTAAACATTATAATTTTTTTTTTTAAAAAAAAAACATATCACATAATTATATTGTTTGCATTTTGTGTGTATAAGATGGTTTTTTTGAAAAAAAAAAAAAAATTTGCACTTTGTATGTAAAATGAAACAAAAAAAAAAAGAATGTATTTTAATCTGCCAATTTAAATGACCATTCAAACATAAATCCCATCTAAAAACAATCTTTTATTTTTTGATTTTTGTTGTTTTTTTTTTTAATTCTGAAATTTTTATTTTAAAAAAAAATTTTTTGAAACCATGTGTTGCGTGAGTTGTATGCACCAGCAGCATCAGCAGCATCATTCAAAGAAATTCTCAGAAAAATTACAACATAGAATCTTTTATGTTATTGAGTATATATGTATGTACGTACACGAATATTGTATCTTGTATATTTCATTTCACATAAATGGGATATATGTAGGGCCATTCCCGTGACGACGGTTCTTTACTTTGAGGAGGCCAACATTTCAACGTTTTTTTTTCTCTTCTTATTTTTTTTTTTAGTTCTTTTTCATCTTTTAGAACTGTCCAGACAACAAGACAAGTCGTAAAAGGAAATTTCTTTAAAAAAAAAAAAAAATTCAAAGCTAAAGGGAATATATGTAGAAATTAAAAAAAATAAAAGATAATAAAATTTCAGAAAAAAAAAGGAATGGCGGGTTAAATCAAAATAAACCAAAAATTTTGAAAAATGAAAAAAAAAAACCATCAAACTGAAATGTATATAAAAGGAAAAAGAGCAAAATAATCCTTTAGAATGGTTATGTATAGCATAATATGGCATTTAATTATGCACTTCAGATAGGATGCATAAAAATGGGAAAGAGTATCGTAACTAAACGCCGCATAAAATGATGAATTTGTTTTATTATCTTTTTTTTTTTTTCAATTTGTTTTTTTTTTACTATGTATATATGTTTTAGTTTATTATCATTATTAAACACTAGAAAGAAAAGGTTCATTAATCTCAGAGACAGAAATTAGTATATGATGCTCGTTTTGTAAATTTTATTTCTATCCTTAATCTTTTTTTGTTTTTTTTTTAATGTCTTACACATATTCTGAAATTCTATCTATCTGTTTTTTTTTTTTTTGCTTATTTTCTTATGAAGTTATTATAATGAGGCCCTTGTTATAATCACACACATCATATCTATCCATATCCCAACAAGTTCATCATCTTCATCATCATCATCATCATCATCATCTTAAGAAAACATTAAAGAATGTCAAAGACATTGGTAGTATTTACGCTTTTGTAAGTAATTTTAAGATTTTTAGAGGAAAAAAAATAATAACCTTACATATGAATATAGTTAACAAAGTTTGTATGATAATGACTTGATCATAAATTTCTGTGATCTTTCTGTTCTTTCAGAACAAAAAAAAAAAAAAAAAACGAATATCTACATACATGTATTTTCAAAAAAAAAAAAAAAAAAAAAATTTTCCTGAACACAGAATTCTTCATCTCTTGGAACTTTAGAACTCTGGTAGCTAAATCTTTTTTTTTTTAAAATGAATATAATATACCATACCTTACACATATTGATTGAAGAAATAAAAAAGATTTAAAAAAAAAAAAACATAAAAAATAGATTTGTACGATAGCCCTTTTTCTATTAGGAAAATAAGAACGGTAAAATACAAGAGACAAATTTATTTATTTAATTCTTTTCTTTATTTTTTGTTTATTATTTAATTTTTTATTAGAACGTGTAAAAAGAACCAGTTTTATTTATTATTAATTTTTTTTTTCTTTTTTTTTATCTCCTTAAATTTCATCGTATTATAAATTCCATTTGAATGGCACCTAATGATGTGGAAAATTCAAATAAAAAAAAAAAAAACTTAAAATAACTTAATATTCAAATTGAATTTGAAGGTGTTTCTAATATAGCACCTATTTGAACTCCAGTACATATTTTTTTTTTCTCCTTTTTTTTCAGTATCATTTTACCATAAAATATTTTACTTACAATGTAGAAATTAAAATCGTGTTGTGTTGTTGTATTTTTTTTTTTCCTTTCCAGTTATTATTTTATTTTTTTTTTTTTGTTTTTTTTTGTTTTTTGCTTCAAATCTAAATTATACTTATTGATCAAAAAGTCCTAAAATAAGATCAAAAGAATTCAACCGCTTAAGAATAATAATAATTATTATTCTCAACGAAAAAAAAAAAAAAAAAAAATTATGTAAAAGAAAATCTACCACCGCAGTAAACGAATTTGTCTAGAAGGCAGAAGTCGAAAATTATTGTTGAAAACGAAAAGAATATAAGGAGAGCGCCTTTTTTTGTTGATTGTAAAAAAAAACATACATACAAAAAATATTTACAAAGTAAAAATTGAGAGGATATTCCTCTTATTATGGTATCAGGTGCTTAAATTGTATTATATAAAACGTTAAGAAAACAAAAGATTTATCAAGATCGGAAGATCACCTAATTTAAGGAAGAGAATGATTTAGCACGGGCTGTCCTTTTTTAAAAGGAAAAAAAAAAACAAGATTGTATTGTATAAACCTTAAAAATTTTTTTGGCTTATTCTTCTTTCAGAAAAGGTCTTTGAACGAATCTTCAGTATGGATATAAAAATGATTTATCCAGTGTTGCCAAGACGGTGATTTCTTGAACATTATAGTTGAAGTGTTCATTTTAAACTCTAATTCAATGATTTTGTGAATTCGATTGACTCGAATTTCTTTTGATATGATATGAATCTAAAAAACCTAAAAAGCATATTTCGCTGAAACGTTAAAATACTCGTATAGGACACCCTTAAATTCGTTGTTTTAATTGTGACTCGGATTTTCCAAATCAGAATAGTTTTTTTTAATTTCTTGCATCAAGACGTATTCCTTTCCTTATTTACCACTAATTTTTGGGCTAAATTTTTAATAAAGCTTATTATTTAAAAAATGTTATTTTAACACTACATTTGCTGGAAACCTGTTGAGAAACTTTCTCTATCAATATATTATCGAACAACAGACTTTTTAATTGAATTCTAACCACAGACATTTACCTTTCCGGGGTAATGCTCAAACCATTGAGCTATTCTCAGTTACTACCTAATCATTGATGAAAAATACTCAAACCTTCTACACGTAATACCCAATCATAAAGCTCAATAGTTAGCATTAGCAACACTGACAATTAAAAAGATGATCATCAATAATATAATTGCTCAACATTATGAAGAATGGTGAATAGATCAATATCTTTTAGAACACAGTGATGCATTCATTTTTGATTTATGATTGTCTGATAGACAGATACTGGAGAATTTTTTAAGAAAAAAAAACCACCAAGAATGATATAAAAAAAAACGAAAGGAAAATAGAAGAAAATCAAAATACTGCTCATAAAAAAAAGACATTAAATATAATTTAAAGATCACCTGATTCTTATTTTCTTAAATGAGATCAAACAAATAAAAAAAAAAAAAAACAGAACAATCTTGTTTATTGTCCATCATTTTAAAATGATTTTCTAATTAAGTTAGCAGCGTGTTGATTTTTCTTTTCTTGTTAAAATTACAAAAGAAAAAAAAAATGTAGTAATAAAAATCAAAGAATTAAATAATTTCAATTTTAATGGAAAAAAAAAATATATTTGGTTAATAAAATAATCTGAATTTGATTATCTAAAAAAAATGTAAACACGAAATTATATTAATCAAAATGTACACCCACAAATAGAACTATCTTCTTCTAATTTTAATTTTGATACATAAAAAGATTTTTTTTTTTTAATGAAACAAAAAAATTACCGATCACACTTCATCATAAGATTAAGTGAACATAATTTTTACTTTCTTTTTTTTTTTTACCTTGAAATTTATAAAAGTTATGTATGTGCATCCTCCCCTTTTTTTTTTATCATAAAATTTTCAAATTTATTTTAATGCTAAGAATTTTAAGATGAAATTAGAAAGCTTAAAATGATATCATGTCGTGAAAATGGATTTGTTTTTTAGATCAGAAAAGGATTCAAAATTATTTATGTTCTAATTTTTTTAAGGATTTTAAATAATAAATATGTGTACAAACAAAGCTGTGGTACGTAATTCTAGAAAATAAAAACTATTATAAGCTGATTAGAGATTTGATAGGATCAGTTTCCTGATTTTAAGAGAATTTCCAGTTTTAGATTCATCATTCAAGGTATATGTGATGATCATGCTAATTCATTAAATTCTTATAGAAATTCAATACTTTCTATTTAAAAAAGGTAGAAGAAAAAAATAAGAATAGAATTTCTTGGAATTTAATTATTTGGAATTAAGAATAACAGATTCTGAAATGTTTGGATGTTTGAAGAATGAATTGTTTCCAAAATTTTCTTCAACTTCACTGAACACAAAAAAATAGGATGACCAACAAGGTAGTAGACTCGAAATTTTGTTTGACACGATTACATACGTTGTGGTGAAAAAATGTAAAAAATAAATCACTAATTCATATTTTTTATTCTTACATGTATTTTTTCGTTTTTAGTACATTTTTTCTGTAAACAATCTGATCAAGAACAAAAAAGGCAAAAATAAAATTCAGTCGAATGCATTTTTGAAAATACCCCAAACCATGACTATATGATCTTGTACAAATTATATTGTACATTCATTTGACTTTTTAGACACATAAGATTTTACAAATGATAAAATTTAGCAAATAGGGTGGTTTAGATTTTAGAATGAGACATTTTAAAGTTATTTGCCATTAAATAGATTATTTTTGCTTGAACTGCAATTTAATATTTTTTATTAAAATTTTTTCATAATTTAGAAAAAAAAAAAAAAAGATCCTTGTTTCGTAAATTTTCTAAGATGTAATATTATTCTTTTTTTTTTCTTCAAATTTTCCCATAAAATTTCCTAAGGATATCAATCAAGTTTATCAAAAATCAAATCAAATTGTATCTTGCATCCCATGAATCGTACGATACATAAAATTTTATATATGATGTAGATTTGAGCATGTATAAATTAAATTTACGTATATATAACCGATGAGTATATATGTAACTGTATATATATATAGTCATATAGATATATGTATCATACATGTAAAGAAAAGAAGATAATTTTTTTTTTTATTTTGCTTATTTGCAGAAAGAAGCCAAACAAAAGGATTGCATTGTTGAATTGAATGAAATGATCTTCTTTTTAAATACTTTCATTTTATATGTTTTATATCTTCTTTTTTTTTATTTTTATTTCTTAACTTTAGAATCCCCATCATACAAGATGTATAGATTCACATATATAATTCGTGTTGAATATAAAACGATCCTCGACCCCACAACACAACCACAAAGGTAAGAAAAAGTAACAAAAAAAAAAAAAAAACAAAAATACATTAAATGAAATTGTTGTTGTACTTGCGCATTGTTGTTTTCCCAGTGTCTGTTTTGCAAAATCTTAATTTTTTTTTCTTCACTTTATAAAAATACTGAAAAATGTCCATAAAATAAAAAAAAAACAGAGAAGAAGAAAACAAATATGTATCAAGATATCTATAAAGAAGGCAGGAAAGGGTTGATCAATTTTATTTCATTTCAAGAAAAAAAAAAAATTAAAAGAAAAATGATTTTTGGAATTACTTTTAAACAAAAATGATTTAGAACTTACAATCAGATAAAAATCACGAAAAATAAAATTTAAAAGAATTGCATAAATTGGGTGGTTACGATTTTTTTTTTTTAATTTTTTTTCTACTTCGCTTTTGCATCAGCAAATATGCAACTGCATTGCATAAAAGATTTTTGATTATAAAATTTAATTAAGGAGAAAAAAATAAATCTTTGAATTTGGAACTAATTTATATAAAAGCAAATTTTATTTTTTAAAATTACTATAAATTATCCTGATTAATCCTGGCAGGCATTTAAATTTTTTTCCTAATACGTATTTATATAGAAAATATGTAAATCAAGAAAATAAAAGAATTTCGAAAAAAATTAAAAAAAAAAAAAAAACATCAATTAAATTTAAAAATTAAAGCGGTTTACGCCTTCAAGGATTAATAAATTTTGTAAAAAAAAAAAGCTTTAATTTATATTTAATTTTTATTTAAAAAAAAAAAAACTCACTTTGAAAGCCCTGATAAATTCATTTTAAAATTCCTTTTATTTTACTTTATTCCTTTCTACTCCAATCGATCAATTCAATTTTTTTTTTTCTAACACTGAAATATTTTTTGAAAATATTTCTTTCACTTTTTTACACAATAATTTTCTTTTCTCAATTTCTCCTCACTAAATTTCTTTTATCGTAAATTTCAATTTAAAAATTCACAAAATTTCACTTTAATCCAATAATTATTTTTTTTTTCTTTTTTCAAATAATCCAAGTATCCTCCCTTTCGGGATAAAAGTTCTAACGACAAATAACCCTCATTATTCTTGTTAACATAAAAAACAAACCATCGAAAATTATTGTTTTCAGACAAATTTTGTATCCTTAAATTATTTTCAAAACAAAATCCAATTACACCATCCTTGAAAATCAGCCACAAAAAATATTTGGAAAAAAACACTAAAATCTTTTAAATAAAATCCTAAAACAAAAAAAAAGGATTTAAAAAAAATATATATATTTATATAAAATTAATGATCGCGTTTATTTCACGTTGAAAATCAAAAATCCGACTGTTCAATTCGAAGTCTACTATAGAACTAATTCTTTTACTAAATGAATGATTATCTTACAAAACCTAGCTCGGTTAAGTTTCGCATATATAAAAATCATTCTGAATATATTTTTCATTATGTTAAATGTTTTGCTCAGAGGCCTCCACTATCTTGGAAAAAAAAAAATACAACAAAATGTTTCTAACTTTTTTAACTCTATCAATGGCGCACACTCATACGGACCAAAAGAGGAAGTTAACGTTTGTTTATATTATAATATACTCCGGGGTACTAAGTGATATGAAAAGTAACAAAACAACAACAACAACAACAACAAAAATACAAAAGGAAAAGAAAATACAAAAAACAAAGAGCAAATATGAAAAAAAAAATCGTGGGCTGTTCAACAAGATTTCGTATCTTCTATTATCAAAGTTACAAAAGTAGCTAGCAAGCAAGCAACAAATAACAGAGAAATTATAACACATCATATCAAAAAAAAAAAAAACATACATGTAGCACTTACATGACTTTACCAAACATTAAAAAGATACAACATAGAAGCACAGTAACATACTTAAAAAGAAGAGATCATGTATGGCCCGAAGAAGAGATGATGGTGATGATGACGATGAGGATGGAATCTGAAATTTAACTCAATTGATAATGATGCTGATGATGCTGAAAATATAAAATTCAATCTCTAAAAATGTGCATTCCTCAATGAAAATACGTATAAACATATATCGCATTGCATGTATGTTTAAAAAACGAAAAAGGAAAAAAAAACAAAAGAGTCAATGAAAAACAAAAGAAAAGTGGTCTGTATCTTTTCAACATTTTTCTTAAGAAATTCTAATTGAATAACACATGTGTTAGAAATAAATGTAGTATGTGTATATAAATTGCCGCCAAAAGAAAAATATTTCCTGTATTTTATTTATATGAGTTGAGACATTATTTTAAAGACAAACAATAATAATAAGAAAGGATAACACTGTTAAAGATTCACAGTTGTAATTTTTCATTTATGCATAACAAATTAATGACACATGTGACATTTTTGCACATAAAAACAAACAGAAAAATCCAGACTGGAGTATAATTTTTTTTTGTCAAAAAAAAAAAATTACTTCTATCATACTTTATGTTTTATAAAAGTCGAATAATTCATTATGTGAAATTATCCTTTAATTTTATACCTTGTCTTATGAAAAAAAAAAATAGTTAATTAAGACTGCGTTCTCATGCACGGCGACAAAAACGCATCAAATGAATCGATTGTCAATTTGTCAAAGTTCACGATAAAGGTGAAATTAAATGTGATGACTAAAAGAAAATTCGTCAGCATGAAGGATATCCTTTTTTTTTGTGCATTTACTTTTGTAGTGCGTTTTGACGCGTTGATGTTATTGTGAAAGAAACGTACTTATGTCTTGAAAAATATTGTAGAAAAGGAAAACAAAGACGCTATTACTTTTTTGACAAATTAAGAGTTTGTACACCGAACGCATGTATGAAATTTATAAATTCACATAAAATCTTACATGCCGTACATGAGAACTTACCTTAAGTATAGAAGATAAATTTTGTTGTTTTTTTTTTTGTTTCAAATATTTCAAATTCTATTATTTAAACTATTTCTTATTTAGCATCTAATTTCCCACAAGAGCAATATTTATTGTAAATTGCACACAATCTACATGAACACATACATTTTTAATCTGAATTTCAAAAACTAAACAAAACAACAACAAAAATATAAACTAATTCAATAGATTTAACATTTTATCTGAATGATCTCTGTTAAGTATCTTCTTGTTCTTTTTTTTTTTCTAAATCTATCTTGATCGTTGATTTTCTTTTCTCTTAAAAGTAAACTAAGAGAATGATCATTAGAATATATTGTATTCAGATTCTCAGTTAAAATATCTTTAAGATCTTACTCTTTGTGTAATTAAGATGAAAATGTTATATCTTTCACTAAGAAGTAATAACACTTAACCTCTTGGGGCCCGACAGTTATGTAGTGAAAAAAATTAAAAATTGATAAAAACAGTATTTTTATTTTGGGCTGAAATAAAATTAAAAAAACAATTTTTATAAAAAAAAATATTAATAATATTATATTTTGCACGTACACATATGTGTACTTCAGGCATTTATTGAAGTAAAAAATTCAGTTCATAGTTGAGTCAGAAAATAATTATAAAAATAAAAGTAATACAAAAATTAACAAGTAAATAAAAAAAATTTATAAACTTAACAAATGAAATAAAAACAAATGAAAAAAAAATAAACAAAATAAAAATTTGTCTTTCATAGGAGTTTACATATCTTAGATTCTAATAATTAAAACAATTATTTATTGATGATATTTAAAAAAGCAATTGCTGGATAAACTGCACAAGAAAATTTTACATTTTACACAGATTGTTCTAGTTCTTCTTATGCAATTTTGATATCTGCAACGAGAAGCAGAAGTTGAATCAATAAATTTAGGAAGATGTCCATAATTATCCAGCCGAACTTCGTCTACAGGATGAGGTTGAATCTTTCGGTGTTTTTTTGTCCCAAAAGACACCTCTTCACCTTCTTCTGCAAATCTTTCTTCTTCGTCTCTTGGGCGTTTTTTGGCAATATTTATTAAAACTTTTCCTAAATAAAGCTTAAAATCTTTTAGACCCAAAACATCATTTTCTTTTTTACTACTAGCTTTGCATTTCCTTTTATATTCAATCCAACAATTAACAATAACTAGATTGATGAAATGGTCAAATGATCTTACGGTCCATTTTTTTGTTCGTAAAGATGGACGATAAAAAGAAAGAAAACGGTCACAAAGATCGACTCCCCCCATTTTCTGATTATATATTTTTACAATCGCTGGTTGTTGTACTTCAATTTTTTTTTTTTCGACTCTGCACCATCGTTTGCAAGTTGATGCTGGTTCTGATCCAACACAAGATGATAAAAGAAGGACCGATTTGTTGTCTTTCCATTTTAATAAACATGCTCCATCATCTTCTCTTACCCACTCATCCCATTCTCCTCTTTTCAACCGATTGTCATCTTTTAATTTGGTGATTACTGAACCAACTCTATTTCGCATCACAGTTCCAGTCTGAAAAATCCCTCTTTGTCTCAAATAATCTAAACATTTGAGACTGGTAAAAAAACGATCCGTGTAAATACAATGACGAAATTCCCCAGCTAATCTTGATGTCAAAACTTTCACAATACCAGCGCCCAGACCAAGTTCTTTCATATCTTTATCACAGATGGTTCCTTGACCAGTATAAATTTTAAAATCCAAAAGAAGCCCATCAGGAGCGGCCAATACAAAATTTTTCAACCCTACGGGATTTGGCTTTGAAGGAACATACTGACGAAAACTACATTTTCCACTGAAAGGAATCATTTGTTCATCTAAGGAAACATGCATTGGCACTGGTAATGTTTGACATGTTTTTTGAATTTTAGAAATTAGTGGCCGAATCTTCCAGAGTTTATCAGTTTTATCAACGTTTCCATTATTGTCTACAAAGTGTAGGTAATTTCTTATTTCTTTGAAGCGGTCTCTGTTCATGCAATCTGCGACAATGGAAATTCGAAGATCATTTGACCAATACATTCGTAGTTGTGGCAACTTCAGAACACTCATGTAGATGTTTATTCCAACAAAGTGAAGAATTTCTTCGGTTGTCGTTTTTATTGATTTTAAATCTCTTTGTTGACAGGAATATAAATTTGTTTGATCGGACACTTCATGCCAGAAATCCAAATCGAGATAAGAAAAAAACAAATCTGATATATTTAGTTCATCAAAGCTAGTTTCTGTAGAATCTGATTCTTCCAAAAGAAGTCGACAAGGCATTCTACAACAACAAAATGAGAAGTTGAGTTAAAAGTAATACTGATAGAAGAAGTATTGGATAAACTTATACCTTCTAGACTTCCACTTTAATTCCCGTTCTTCAGAATTTTGATTTATATTCACATTCTCATTATTCGTGTGTTCAGTTGAATCATCTGAATTATTTTCAACAACATCATCCCAGAGAATTTGTATGTTGTCTTCCTCATCTTCATCAAGGTCTGACAAGCTAGCAAAACTATTATTGAGCAACTCTTCAATTTCTTCGTCTGTTAGAGGCTTCATTTCTAAAAAATTGAATATAACTGAAATTTGAACGGTTAAATAATTAAAAGAAAAAACATTGGTACATGAGCCCGGTGTACACAACTGTGTACATAAGCAATTCAAATGATTTAAACGTAACTGCCTGTTGTACACACTTGTGTACTTCTAATAAATATCGTGTTTTTGAAAAAATTAAAGATGATTTTAACTGTTTTTATTTTTCAACTAAATATATAATATATTTTGATCACTTTCACAAAAAATCACTATTTTTTCAACTTTTTTTATATTATTACAAATTTTTTTTTGAACTTACCTCTTGCATATGATATTTTTTTAAAACACGTTTCACAAAACAGCTGATTTTAAATGACATAATTTCAAATTTGAGAGAACATTCAGAAAAAGTTCATAGAAGAGACCCAATAGAAGAGAAAAAATATTTTAAGAATGATTTTTATATTACTCTTAAACACTTTTAGCTGGATTTAAAAAATGTGCACATATGTGTACGCAGGGCCCCAAGAGGTTAATAACGTAAATGACGGTCTAATATAAACATTAAAAGAGCCTATTTATTTATTTATTGTGAAAAAAAAAAATAATAATATTTATGAGGTTTATAACATGCCTTTTGATTTAACAGTTGGTCGATTTGCTTACATTAACAAAAAACTAAATTTCGAAATTTAATTATTAATCTAGCAATTAAATTGTTTTTTTTTTCTTCTTTTATTATAAATATGTTTGATTTTTTCTTAGTAACAACAGAAATTCATTTTTTTTTTTTTTTTTTATCGAAAAGAAGAAAAAATTAAATGTAAGCAAAAATTTTACATCTTTGAAAATTCATCTACAAAAGCATTATTTTATTTTGTGTTTTTTTTTATTTTGAATTGTTTTATTTTTATTTTTTTTTTTTTTTCAAAAAGGAAATTGTAATAAAAACCAACAGTTTTTGTGATATGATTTGAAATTTTATTTTAAAATTTGCCTTATAAAAAAAATAAATAAAATGTCATTGTAATTTGAACAAACAAATTAAAAACAAACAATACACACAAATGATCTTAAAATTAAATATAGAATAGAGAAGAATAAAATCCTTGAACAAACGAAATTATTATTTGAATTTTTAAATAAGAAAAAATTAGAAAGCAAAAACAAAAAACAAAAAATTGCCAATTATAATGAATTAATAAAAAAAAAGACCTTTATGAAATTATGTCAATTGTATTTTTCAGTTTATTTTTTTTTTTTTTTTAATTTTGATTTTTTTTTTTTTTTTCATTTATTTTTTTATTTTAATTTTAATATAAAAATTTATGTTGCTTAGAGGCATTCAGAACGGATATGAATTTATCAATTTATTTTTTGTGTCCGTCATATTGTATACACATAAAATGTTTTGTGATATGAACAAAATTAAGTACATTTACATACACAGTGCCCTAATTAGGTTTTTTTTTTTTAAATATATTTTATTATTTTTCTTTTTTTTTTTAATAACGATTATAACCCATTAAAACTTCGAATACAAAAAAAGCATTTTTTAAAATTTTAATTTGAAAAAGAATAAAAAAAAAAACGTACCCAGAGTACGTTTGGATAAACAATTTTGATAATTTTTTTATTTTTTATTTTTTTTTTGCTTTTTTTTCAAACACAAAAAGAAATGTTTGGTATTTCTTTGGTTAGATACTATTGCTTGACAACATGATTTTAGAATTAGTAAAATGAATACCCATTTTGTTTTTTTTATTTTTTTTTTTATTTCTAATTCCAAAAGTAACGATATATTTCCGTAATTTTAATTTGAATGTAGTATGTGTTTTTCTATATCCCCCTTTGTTTTTTTTTTCATTGAAGCTTTTCTTTTTCAAAGTAAAAAGATACTTCCTTTGGTTGAAAAGTTGTAGTTTTTTTTTTTAGAATTTTTCTAAAAGGTTAAGTAATTTTTTGAAGAAAAAAAAAAAAACATGGAAAATTGTGTTTTAGTTATTTGCTTTCAAGTATTTGTGAATTATTTTGAATTTCATGAAGAAAAAAAAATTGTTTTATTTTTTTCAAAAATGTTTTATTTTTTTCAAAAATAGTTTATTTTTTTTTTTTACATTTTAGCTCGTGGATAAAGCCCACTCATTAAAATGTGGTTACGAGATATATGATAAATTCTTATCAATCTTCAAGTTCCGTTCTAACTTGAAATAAAAAAAAAATTTAAATAAAAATTCATTCAGAATATGGAAATGAATAATGAATGAATTTTTCATTAAATAAAAAAAAGGAAAAATATTAATTATATAAATTGCTTATTAATGAATTGTTTTGTTTTTTTTTCCTCTTATTTCCATGAGATAAACAATATTTTGAACGCATTTTATTTCCGATAAAGTGAAGTAAATAATTTTGTTTTTGTAATTTAAATAATTTTAAAAATATGTATTCAAGTGAATAATTTAAAATTCTAAATTGATTACAGGAATGTCACCTTGGCTTTTTTAAGCAGTATTAGGTTTGAAATGGATCTTGTTTATTTTGTAGAAGATGACACTGCACCAAATGATATCACAATGGAAATTACCTCAAATAAATGAATCACCAATCATCATACTGTTGAATAATAAATTTCGGGATTTCCATTGGTGAAAATGTGAATTAAACTATAAAGTAGAATAAAGATACGTAATTTGTTGAAAATTTAGGATTTCAACTAACGTAAATAATTGAACAACAACTTCAACAATATAGACTACTACAACAAAAAGACTTGCATCAGTATGTGTTTTTAAGAATAATAGAAATAAAATCAAATTATAATTATTTGCTATTTGCAGGTTAATTTAACTTTTCCTACCTTAATTTTTTTTCTAAATCTCTACGTTGTGGTTCATAACTTTAAAAACAAAATCCTGAAAAAGGTTCCACGACGAGAAAGGTACTCCACAATGATGATAATCCTTCTACAACCATCGTCACTTTTCCACTTCAATTTTTCTATTCTTTGATTGCTAAAAGTTAAAAATTTTCCGATGCGCTTTTTCGTAATAAATTTTACTTTTTCTGGTTAACTCGAAATTTACTTTTCAATTTTCACTAAAAATTTCCCCGAAAAACTAACAAAAAATTTAGAAAAACTTGAAAAATCACGGAGCTAGAAAAACGATTTATTTAAAGGAAAAAAATGTCAATCATTTTGTTGTTACCTTTCACATCGTTTTAATTTGCGCGGGAAATTGACTGTGACACATCAATCAATCATTTAATGACGTAATATCAGGCGGTGATTGGTGGTAATAATACATAATCAAGGAAACAGGAGAATGCAGGCAGATGGCGTCAATGCAATAAAAAAAAGAAATATTCAAATTATTTTTTTTTCGATTAATCAAATAAATGACATTTTTCCTAGAAATTTATTTATCACGGATTGAACTCTTCCACTGCAAAATATGTACTTTGGAGAATTTGAAGGATAACGAATGTAAATGACGTACTACTTTTTGAGATACCGTTTAAATTGTACAGTAACTTTGACCAAAGCACCTTAGTACTACAGATTTTTTCTTTATTCTTACTTTTTCATACTTAACTCCAAGAGGCAAGAAATATCGTAATACGTAATCAATAGAAAAAAAAAATTTTCAAAACGCTTAACCTAGACTATTTTTGAAATTAAATCAAAATGTTGTGTGTTTTCTTAAACTAATAACTTTTTATTTAGTAAAAAATTTAACAAGTTAGAAACAAAATACTTTTTTTTTTTCGTAAATTAAAAACCTGGATCCCAATCAGTTACTTGTGGTTGCATATGAGTTGTATAGCAAATAATTGTATCTCCCATTTGTGGTACAACTGCAACATCTTTTAATCTTAATCCACATTCAACATCTTTTTTAGTGGATTCAACTTCATTTTTTAAATGTCTCATAGATTCTAATAAGCCTATTTAAAAAGAAAAGAAAAAAGAAGAAGATAAAAAAACAAAATAAGAACTTCACCAACATTCTTACCATCATAGATAATTTCACCATTTCGAACTAATTTAAATTTAGCAGATTTTTTAAGTACACCCTTAACACATCTACAACCAGCAACTGGTATTTCTTTTCGTCCCTCATTTATAAAGAATAATTGAAGGACATTTGCTTCACCAAGAATATCTTCAACTTCTATTGGTTCTAATTTATTACTAATTTCTGCTTTAAGATCATCTATAAGACGATAAATTATATTAAATTGCCTAATATGAATGTCTTTTGTAACTTTTGCTGATGGCTTTACAGAAAATGCATAAATAATTGCATTAAAAGCTTTTGCTAATTCAACATCTCCTTCTGTTACATCACCAACACCATAATGTACAACATCTAATCGACATTTATCATTGCTACCATATGTATCTAAAACATCTAGAATCGCCTCAACGGAGCCGTGAACATCACCTTTTATGATTACATTAACACGTGGCGAACCATCATCAGATGTATATTCTTTTGGTCTTGGACCTTCTCGTCGCATTTTAAATTTTCCAGCTAATCGTCTTGCTTCTCTATCTGCACGATACTTTTCATAATGTTCTTCTTCTTTTTTTCGTATTGCATCCAAATCTTCTTTGGCTTTTTCTTTTTGTGCTTCAGTTTCACGCCATCGTATAACTGAATGAGCTTTTTTCTAAATTTTTTTTATTGAAACACGAAAAAAAAATAATTGAATTGTTTTTCAATGTCAGAATGATTCTTTCAATCTTACTTCAGAATCAACTTCAAGAATTATATCACCAGCAAAAGGAAGTTCTCGCCAACCAAGTATTTCAACAGGATAACCAGGTGATGTTGAATCTAATGGACTTCCTGTATGATCAAAAAGACCTCTAACTTTTGCCCAAGCTAAACCGCTAACTAAAACACAACCTTTTCTTAATGTACCACGTGTAACGATTGCTGTTGAAAGTTTTCTGTAAAAAAATGGACTTGCTTACCTTTGAAAAAAAAACACACAAAAGCAAAGTAATTTAGAAAAATATCGCTTACCCTCTTCTTGTGTCAGTCTTTGATTCAACAACAACACCTTCTACTGGACCAACATATTCAGATTTTAAACTCATTAATGTTGCTTGTGTACTCACAGCTTCTGCTAATTCTTTTAAATTTGTTCCTTGAAGTGCTGAAACTGGTACAACTTGAATATCACCACCATGTCCTTCTAATGCTAAACCCATTTGCATTAAATCTTTTTTTGCACGTTCCTATCAATGGAAAAACAAAACAAAAAATGTTTACATAAAACCGATTTTGAAATTTTAAACATTTTTAATTATTTTTTTTTTGTGGACGAATGTCTGGTGTTTAATTAATAAAAATTTTATATATTTTTTTTAGTAACATTAAAAAACAAAATATAATAATAAAATAAATAATGAATCAACAAAGTATTTAAAAGTATAAAATATGATACGTACGATATCAGCTTCCGGCTTATCAATTTTGTTAATGGCAACGATAATTGGAACTAAAAATAAAATTTTTTGAAAGAAAGAAAAAACCAAAATTACTTCTCGTTTAGTTTCAATGAAATTACTTAATCTGTAAAATGAGATATGTTCGTTTTTTTTTTAGTTTTTTAGTTTTCAATTTAGATATATCATTTTAAATAGTTTTTTTTGTGATGTATCATACCATTTGCGTCCTGTGCTAATTTGATCACTTCTCGTGTCTGTGCCATCACGCCATCATCAGCAGCAACAACTAAAACAATAATATCAGTTAAATTAGCACCGCGAGCTCTCATTGCACTGAATGCTGCATGTCCGGGTGTATCTAGAAATGTGATTTTTTCTCCATTGTCTAATGTAACAGTAAATGCACCAATATGTTGAGTAATACCACCCGCTTCACCAGCTGCTACCGATGCACCACGCAATGAATCAAGTAATGTAGTTTTGCCATGATCAACATGACCCATTACAGTGACAACTGGTGGACGTGGTTTCAAATTTTCAACAGGTGCTGGCGGTCTTGGACAAACATCACGATCTTTTGTTTCTGTAATTTTAGATTCAGTTTCTGGTGGTGCAATAAATCTTACTTTCATGCCACATTTCGTAATAATTTCACGTAAAATTTTCACATCTTCAATACGTGCATTCGGTTCAATATCATTTGCATCTTTTACATAAAGCATTACTTCTTGTACATCCTCTGAATGAAAAAATAGGATGTTTTAATTAATTTTGAATTTGTATTTTATTTGTCTTTTTCATAATTACTCACCTAAACTACGATCTAGAACTTTTGCAAGCTCTTGCACGGAAATATTACGCCAAACATCAACTGTACCATGAGTTTTAATTTTATTTGCACTTTTCTTTGGGGAATATTCAATTAAATGAGGGGATTTCTAAGTGTAGAGAAAAAAAACGGAAAATTTTTTTTCAGAAAACTGTATCATTTTTTTTAAAGGATCCGTGGAACAATTTAACATTGTTTTAGTTCCTGACTTGGATTGAATGTCGTTAAAAAATTATAAAATACAATAAAACAATTTTCAATTTCCTAAGATTTTAAAAAAAATTTGAAAATAACTGCTAAAATTCTCATACAACAAATTTTCCTTTTTCATTACCACTGTTCACACGGTAACACCAACAATTGACAGAAATGTTTATGTTTTGTTGCTAAACAACATATGTTTCTCTAATTGACTACCTAAATTTTATATTATTATCAAACAATAACAAACCCTTTCTTCACTTGTTTTTCGTCTTTTACAAACAAAAGCTGACTGATGAATACATTGAAAATTCTTCAGAGAAATATTCCTTGTCAAATTTGTATTTACATTGCACCACAGTAAATCAACATTTGAAAACCTGTAAAATGTAAATGAAAAAAGGTTATGTTGCTGAAACTGAACAACTTCAGTGTTTTGATAAAATTAGAAAGTTGTTTTTAAAAGATTTACAGTATTTTAAAATGACTGAAATTTCAATAACAAAACACCAAATTCTCAAGCACTTTACTAAATAAAATTTTAATAAAAAACACAAATTACCTCCTCAATAAACTTCGCCGGACAATTCCAACCAACATGTTTACCAACAACAATCCGGAATAAGTTGACAATTGCATAGAATTAAGTTACTTAACAACGAAATTATGCTAAGTGTTATTAGCAATTTTTGTTTTTCCCCTTTGTTTCTCACGGGAAAATAAGCATTTTGGAACATTTTACAAATTTTTAAAATATTGATTTTTTAAATTATTTACTTCGATTTCAGTGAAAAACCAGTATTCAAAAATATTAAAAAAATATTTCACACATTTTTCAGTCAAAACTTTACATTTGCAACAACAAAATTACAAGAAAATCAGTTTTTCGGATTTGTGCATTAAAATGTTGTTCAGGCCGCAGAAAAGAAATATGAAATCTACCCCGTTTTGAAGGTAAAATTTCATGAATCAAAATTTTTTTTCAAAATATCATGAAAATCGCTTTATATTCGTTTAAAACGCTTAATTTTATTATAAAAAACTAAATTTTGTAAAAACTAATTGTAGATTTCACCTAAAAAATCATAAGTATTTTCTTATGAATCATTTTAAGGGTGGGATGCATAAAAAACTAAATTTTGTAAAAACTAATTGTAGATTTCACCTAAAAAATCATAAGTATTTTCTTATGAATCATTTTAAGGGTGGGATGCACTATAGGTATCTATGTGTCGTATATTTTATATCTCACCATCGTCTGATTATAAATGAGAATGGTATGTGTGTGAAGAGTGAATGTATTTGCATGCATTTTCTAACTCCATACTTCATAGTTCATCCTTTTGTTTTTGTTATCTCATATTTTGCAAACTATTCAATAATATTTTAAGAGTAAAATTTGTGAATAAATAATGACAATACACTTCCATGACAATATACGACACATAGATACCTATAGTGCATCCCACCCTTAAAATGATTTATAAGAAAATATGGTTTTTTAGGTGAAATCTACAATTAGTTTCTACAAAATTTAGTTTTTTATAATAAAATTAAGCGTTTTAAACGAATATAAAGCGATTTTCATGATATTTTGAAAAAAAAATTTTGATTCACGAAATTTTACCTTCAAAACGGGGTAGATTTCATATTTCTTTTCTACGGCTTGAAGAAGATTTTGATGCACAAATCCGAAAAACTGATTTTCTTGTAATTTTGTTGTTGCAAATGTAAAGTTTTTATTAAAAAATGTGTAAAATATTTTTTAGCTATTTTTAAATGTTGGTTTATCACATCACTGAAATCGAAGTAAATAATTAGAAAACTTAATTTTTTTAAATTTCTCAAAATTTCCCTAATCAACAATTTCACTTAAAAAATCAATATTTCCCAAATAGAAATGAAAAAGATGTACTACAACACTGCGAGTGAAATGTTACCTTCGTTAACAATTAATAGTAAGAGATGGCGCTTTTGTTCTATAGTGTTACTAGCAACTACTGGTTTTCCTGGGTAGGTAATTAATATTGCTATTAGGGAAATTTAAAGAACAGAAAATTTTATAATTATTAAAATATTGACTTTTTGAATTATTTACTTCGATTTTAGTGAAAAACCAGTATTCAAAAATATTAAAAAAATATTTCACACATTTTTCAGTCAAAACTTTACATTTGCAACAACAGAATTACAAAAAAATCAGTTTTTCAGATTTGTGCATCAAAATCTTCTTCAAGCCTCAGAAAAGAAATATGAAATCTACCCCGTCTTGAAGGTGAAATTTCGTGAATCAAAAATTTTTTTCAAAATATCATGAAAATCGCTTTATATTCGTTTAAAACGCTTAATTTTATTAATAAATACTAAATTTTGTAAAAATTAATTGTAGATTTCACATAAAAAATCATATTTTCTTATGGACCATTTTATGATGGAGAAACTGTGTACATTAAAAGTTTCATATTTTCTGAATGGATCAAAATACAGAAATAAAATTATATTCACTAGAAAGTTTATAAAATTATCTAAATTCCATTTGAAGACAAGAAGACCATAACTTTACGTTTTAGAGTGATAAATCAAGAATCAAAGTGGAAAATGTGAACGAAAACGGAAGTATGTAATTGTTCATTTCGAAGTACATTTTATGGATCACAGCCGCTAAATTTTTTAAATACTTAATTTTACTTCCTGGGAAATCGTTGAAAAAACATGTTTTCTAAATTTCATAGGAATTAGTTTTGTATTTTGGCTTAAAAATTATACATTTTCAAAGGGACTTTTTTTGAATGATAACTAATTAAAGTTTTAAGCCACACAACTTCCAAACGGCATAAGGTACTGAGTTTAACCTACATCCTCTAGGAAGTTGTAAATATCATCTAAATTTCATCTAAGGACAAGATGATCCTTTTTTTATAGTGCTGAAAGCGTATACATTGGTATTGATAAAAAAGGAATCAATAGCTTGGTATGAAAAATTAACCATGGAAATGCATGACAAATTGAATTTAAGTTTCGTTCACTACTAGATGTCAGGTGTAAAGTGTTTTAACGAAAAAGGAATCAGTAGTTGTTTCTGCAAAAAATAATGAAATCAGAGACATCTGTATTTTAGACTATTGATTTTTGTCGTTGTTTTAACGTTTTAATTAAGGAATTTAAAAATTTTTTAAAATCAGAAAAGACAATCAATAAATTAACCAATTTTAGAAAATAGTAAAAAAAATATATTCTTTAGCTTGAAGTATTGAAATTTTCGCTTAAGAAAATAATAAAAGTTCCCCAGAATCCTTATTCATATAATCCTCAAGTTTTTAATTAAAAAAGTGGCAAATTTCATATGGGAAAAATTCTCAAAGAAAGACTCCTCAAAAACAAGATCTCTGAAGACTTCTTAATGGAAAGATTCTGAAAAATAATGAATAATATTTATTGGGTTTGAATTTTAATCTAAAAATGATTAAAAAAATTAACTTGGAGGAAAAAAAATACAGGATATTTCTCATTTTTTTTGTGTTGTGTCAAAACATGGATGACAAAATGATAAAAGATGAAGATAGAATTTTATACATATCGTAGCAAAGTGTTAGGATAAAGTCATTATTTCCAAGAATTTGATGAAAATTTTTGTAGAGTTTTGGTAAAATTGATAAATTTTTGAAGTTTTTTTTTTTGTAAAGTTAATCCGGTTTTAAATTGATGTTTTTTTTTCCAACGTTAATTACCTCAAAAATTTCAATGACAAATT
Organism: Bombylius discolor; assembly: GCA_939192795.1. Classification (NCBI taxonomy): domain Eukaryota; kingdom Metazoa; phylum Arthropoda; class Insecta; order Diptera; family Bombyliidae; genus Bombylius; species Bombylius discolor. Next base: position 35,993,981 of record OW584241.1, on the reverse strand, counting down.
TTAAAATTATCCGGATGTCAACTTATGCTTTCATTGATACGTGACGTACTTAATCAACGACGTTTTTATACACTTGAGTTTGAATATTTAAAAATTTTGTAGAAAATACATGTACGTAAAACAATAAACGGTTTAACTTTCAATTTGTTAGTTTGTTTTGTAATTTCATTTTAACTTATTGGCTTTTTTTTTATTAAATTTTAAAATTTCTTCGTACATTTTTTTTTCTTCTTTTATTAAACAGAAACAAAGGTAAATATGTCACACATATAAAAATTTTTGTTATGTTTTTCTTATTGCAAATACATTTTATTTAATATTTAGTTGAACAAAAAATCAAAAAGAGAAATTATGCACGTTCATATTTATATTGTTTTGTAGCCTAAAATAATAAAAATATTAAAATATTAAAAAAAAAACACACACACATACACACACACCTAATAATGCAATCTGGGTGGTCCACAAGAAAAAAAAATAAAAAGGAAACCATTATAAAAATAATATCTTGTGATACCTATATATATTGTGTTAAATGTACTACACATTTCATCAGGTGTATTAAAAGTAATAAAGTAAAACAAAAACAACAACAACAACAAAAAAAAACACCTAAGAAAAATAGAAAAATAGAAAAAAAAAAAAAAAATAAAACTCATAAGGTACCTTTAATATGGAAAAATTTTCACTTTGAAAGCCTAAAAAGGATGCAATATATGATAGATAAAAACGATGAATATTATTTATTTATTTTTTATTTATATATATATTTTTTTTCCTTTTTTGTTGTTGTTGTTGTATTTTTAAAGTTTATATGTATGTGTACTTATATATATGCTTTTTAAATTTTGCCGCCGTGTAAATATTTTACTTTTTCAAAGATGGATGATTACCTGGAGAGATGGGTGGGCACTTAACCAACATCTCAAGTGGTTGAGAATTTCTTGTCACCAAGAGTTTAAAGCCGCCATAATAATAATATATATTTTATTTTATTTTTATTTTTTTTTTTTTGTTGTTGTTATAAAACGAACATATAAACGTACTTTATAATGTCGTATGTATCTACATATATGTATATGTTTTTGTGATGCTGTTATGCATACAGAATATTGCAAGATTTCTCTGTGATATTTATTAGCTTTGTTTTATTTTCGAATGATGATGATGGATAAATAAACAAAACTTATGTTTGCATGATAAGTGCATTTTATATACGAGGATGTACATACATATGTGTATAGTATGTATACCTGTAATATATATGTATGTATGGAAACATTAGGGATATGTTTTGACTTTTATTTTATTTTACTTTTTTTTTTCTAAATTTTATTTCATACTTGTTCAATTTAGAAGGACTAATATTCATTTTTTTTTTCAATTCATGAATAATAGGAAAACACAATAATTATAAAATTAAATTAGAATTTAAAAAAACAAAAGGTTTTTCACTTTTAAAAGATTTTCTTATTTAATTTCTTAGGAAATTCCTTTTGTCATATTCCTCTTCAAAAAATTTAAAAAAAAAAATAAATTAGAAGCTCAATTAGAAATATGACCAAACTTTTAAATTAGTAAAAACTACAAAAAATGTGATTCAGAATTCTGAAGCAAAAATTTGAAAAAAGGATATCATAGTCAGAATACGATACGAGGTCAGATTTTGTCTTGTAGGGTAGATTTCAAAACAAGAATGTGTTTAAAAAACAAATGAAAAAAATATCCGAAAAGTATGAATAAATTTAGATATACATATTTACTTTAAAAGATTAAAAGCGAAAAAATTCCAAGGATTCTAAGGCCGTAGAGAAAACGTTCAATTCCTATACATTAGTTGTTATGGGCAGTATCACGAAAAAATTGCTATAGATTTCCAAGCTCATTTTCAACTTTTTTCCAACGAAAATTTAATATAAAAAAAAACTTAATTAATTAAAATTGGAATTATAAATCAATAAATATAATTTTCTTAATAGTTACCACCAGCTATTAAATTTCATTATTTCTCAATGTCCTTTTTATTTAAATATTACAAACTATGTCTCACACGTATAACAGTTACTGCAAGAATGTCACAATGTATTGATTTCAAATATATAATCTAAAAAGAAAGGTCAGATACAATGAAAATATATAACGAAATAATTACAATTGATACACGTGCCTATATTTCCGGTTTGACGCCTGTCAACCATCCTTTTGTTTTAAAATTTACAAAATGAGAGGGGAACAACAACAACAACAAAAAAAAATTAATTGTTATGACGATTATGCGATGACGATGATTATGATGATGTACAACAAGCGTTCAAATAATTTTAAATTATGTATTTTTTTCTGAGTTTTTATTATTTTCACACACTTTGGTAATTATTAAGACAAAAATAAATATTAAAAAGGTATTTCCTGTTGTAATTGTATAAGGTATTTTTGAAAATAACATTCGTTCATACATGAAAAAAAAAACTGAATAAGTTGAAAAAAAAAACAACGGATAGCATTAATCATACGTCATAAAATTACAAAAAACACACCTTAATTTTACGTTGAGTGTGCAGTGTGCTTCAGAATTTATTGAAAATTTATAGAGAATTCTTCCTTTTCTCAGGAAATTTTTTTTTTTTTTGAAATATGACATTTGAACTCACGTGAAAGTAAAAAGAGACACAAATACTCTAGTCCAAATGTTTTTGCTGGTGATCTTCACTGCTTCTTTCTACTGTCAAAAAAAAATATCCTCATATGGCTTACTATCCATATTTTGTAGAAGTTCCGAAGATATGTATAACATTAAAAACAATTTTTTTTTTTTTTTTCGATTTTCTTTAAGCTTTTTCGAATGATTAAGAAAAGTTAGCAAAAAAGTTTAAAAAAATACTTTCTTGTGGAAAATTTTCCTAATTTTCTGATGAAATATTTTTATGATAATTTTCGAAAATGTTGAAAGATAATAAAATCATTGGTTATTCCTTAAGAAGTACAGACAAAGTCTAGATTTGTTAGGGTTCTGAATGAACTTTTCAACATTTAAAATGCGACAAACAAAATTGAAATTTAATAAAAAAATTCGTTAAGTTTCTTTTTCAGGTGGAAAATAAAAAAATATTAGCTTGTATACACAAGCTTTTTTTTCTTTCGAAAAGCTGACTTGTTTTTTAAATTAAAATTTTTTTTATCTTATTTACAAAAAGCACAAAATTATAATATAAAAATTATCTGAAAAAAAAGTACTTGTACTGTGTATTTTCAAACCCTCACCAAAAAAAAAAACAACCTTTGATATGTAACACAATCTAAACATGCATATGCATCTGTGCTGTTTATACTTTTTTTTTTTTCATACACGTTATAAAAATAATTTCCAGTTCAAAAATTGTAAAAATTGACAATTATGTGTAATTTTTATAAATATACGTAGATATAGGAATAACGTAGGTACTAAAATATAAGATACACATAATATGAAAATGTACATAAATGTACATATGAGAACTTACATAATATTATGTGAAAGTATTTATGTGTTATTATTTATATTTAAAAATACGTTATTATAATTTTTACTATTTTTTTTTTTTTTTTTTGTAAGTATGTACGATTCTCTCTCAATTTCCACTTAATTCCATTTCAAAGTGAAGTCGCATTATTAAAAATGATTGCTCTTCTTCAAATATCGCATCTGTTTAAATTATGATGGAGGGTGAAAATATTTTAGAGGTAAATATTTGCAATAAGTACTAAACTGTACACATATAGAACAAAACATTAATTTTTTTTCATATGTATGTTTTTATTTTTTTTATTTTTTAAAATTTTTTTGAATGTGCATTCTGTATTTTTTTTTTGTTTTTTTTTTGTTTTTTTAAAATTTCCTTTTTATCTGTGTGAATTGGTGTATGATATGAAAAACGACTAGTAGAGAAAAATCTTTCATGTATAATCGAATAAAATTTTATATTATGCCCTCTTTTGCATGTCAGGACATTTTTTCAAAAATTTATATGTATGTATGTATGTTTTCCACTAAAAATTTATTATTGCATTTTTCACTATATAGAAAAGTTGAAATTTTTTTTTCAACAACAAAAAAAAAAATTTTTTTTTATGCACAGCATTTAAAAATTTTCAAAAAAAAGTGACAATACGCTTTTCTAATATTTTTCATGTCATATTGCATTTAAGGTATAAAGATGTTGAATATAAAAAATTCAAACAGATATTATGAAAAGATTTTTGATTTAAAAAAAAAAAAATATGTAACAAAAATCTCAAACAAAAAAAAAAATCAAAAAAAAAAAACAAGGTTGTGTAATTTAAATGAAGAAAAGCTAAACTAAAGAATTTTAGGTGGAATTTTAAAAGTAAACAACGTCTAGGAAATTTGTTATTTACTCCTTTTTTCGTTTTTATTATTATTTTCAGCTTAATGAAAATTTTCATAGAAAATGTTTTTGATTTTTTTTTTTATCAAAAGAAATTTTTGTTTTTTCGTTTCAAGCGGCATTAAAACAGATAATAGAAATTCATTTGAAAGCAAACACACCCAAACTAAGATAGAAACAGGAATAAATGAATATAATCAGAAAGCAAAAGTCACTTTTTGAAATATATATTCTGTACGACACTTTAAATTCCATTAACTTTTTATCTGTACGCGCAACAGCTCGTTGTGAACATAGGATGTGTCAAAGTTTACTTGAATTTTCTAGAATATTTTTAAATTTTTTTCCGATTTATTATGATTCATTTCAGTGTTACCATTCAAAAATTATAAAGTGTGTCGCGACTCGCGGTACTCCTAAAAATGAGCCAATTCTGAGAACTTAGGCCATCATAATACTGTAAAACATATATGTATGTAGATCTTTCATGACATTTTTGACTATAAAATTTTGTCTTGAAAATCTTTTCAATTTAATTTGGTAAAGTGTAAGAAAATTCGAAAAAATTCTTTCGATCACGTGGATTATATCCTTGTGTCATATTTATTTAAGATTATAGAAACATGTCACGAAATTCGTGACCTGACAGATTTAAAACATTTAGAGCTTTCGGTAACTTTATTTGTGAAATTTTTTTATTTTCATTTGAAAATAGTTTCTTTTCTTCCAACAAATTCGTACTCGTTTTGAACTAAGTTTATTTGGGGTGATTTTAAATTCGAGACTTTCAGTTTAAAAACCTTTACTTCTCCGACCGATGATTCTCTTAAAAGGAAAATTATTAAATTAAAATCATGAATTTTTAAAGAATGTATGACATCCTGATTTATACCCCACCGTTGCGTTGTTTTATTGTAATAAAAAAAAAAAACTTAAAACTTATAGAAAAAAGAAAAATTATAAAGAAATTATGCAATATGTTTTTTTTTTATATTGACGATGTTGTAGGTACGATATTATTTATTATTACAATATTGCATGTCAAAAACACATCTAAAACCGAAGGACACTTTTGCGTAAAAAAAAAAAAAAAGTAAAATAGAAAAAAAAATATAATAATAATAATGACAAATAATAAAGAGAAGTATCCTTTTTGAAACCACAAATATAATTGACAGACTTTTTTGTGTCCTTTCTATATAAATAATTGTGTGCATAACATATATGTATATAATGTACATATGTATATAATAAAGTATAAAATGTTATTATAGTATAAATTTTCAACAGACATAAGCAATTTTGTTTACATAATTCAACTAAATTATGAACATTTCAAAGTGGGTATTGAGAGTATAGTGTATGCTATTGTGAATTTATAGAGGTAAGTGTTTTTCGCCTACAAAGGACACTATGTATATGCTTTTCCACAAAGGTATATAATATATATCATCTCTAACCATAACTCATATATGAATTACATACAGATATATATGTACATACACAAAATGTTATTGTTTTGAAGAGCATCAACACAAAAATTGAAAGAAAAAAGGAAAAAGAAAAAAAAAAAAACAGGAAAGTTTGTATTCTTAAATTCGTGTCAATCAATATGTACAAATGGCACTTTAGAAAATCTCAACAAATAGAAATAAAAAAAAAATGGAATAAAAGAATCCTTCCTTATCATGTTGTTTTTGTTTTGTTTGTGTGTGTGTGCTGATCAAAAAAAAAAAAAAAAAGTCGGAATAAACCTCAAGTACTTACAATTACTTTTTTTATACTGTTGCTCTGAAACAAAAATCTGTCCAATCGATAACTACATTTTAACCCCTTGATAAACCGACGTTTGTAACTAAAATATAATTTTTAAGGACACAACAAAAAAAAAGTAATTTGTTATTTTTCCTTTTTCCGGAATGGAAAAAAAAAAAATTTACATTTTAACTTGGGGGGTTAGAAATTTAGAAAATTAACAATAAACAAAGCCAGATATTATTTTTGGTACAATTTAACATTTAAAAGCGATGCACTTTCGTTCGTTACAAGAGAGTTTTCAGTTGCAATTGTGTTGAATAATAGTAAGAGGGTGTAACGGATGTTTTAAACAGCAATTTTATAAGTAGGTTGAAAGCAATTTTAAAATTGAATAAAGATCACAACTGTTAAGAGTGACAAGAAAGAATGTTGGAATTAAAAAAAATATTGTTATTTTTCTGAAATATGTAGTATCCTGTTTTTTTATAATTTTAAAAATAAAACAATAATGTAGCTTTTCCTGTTATAAACAAAGCTTTTTGATATTCAAACAAATACAAAAAAAAAAAACGGTAAAATAGAGCTTGAGTTTTAGTTATAGCAATGACAATATAAATTCTATAACAGACTAATTATTCCCATGTATTGAAACAGTAACACCCAGTTGACCTCCAATCTTAAAGTTTGGCCTCCAATCTAAAAGCTGTTTTAAGCTCTTTCTTATTCTCAGGATTTTTTCTTAATTTCTCACCTTTTTAAAATATATTCTCTTTTCTATCTATTTTCCATACAATACATAGATATCTGCTCTGTGGTTATAGTGTTCCGGAAGTTTTTTGTTCTATTGAAAAAAGTAAACATACATACTATATGTATAAAAAGTGTGATATTCAATTGAAGGATAATAGGTTCAAAACTAAATTCCAGTATATTTCATTTAACCATGAATTTTCTTTAAAATTAGATATTTTTCAAGTAAAATAACTCCACAATCCATTTTTTTTTTTTTTTTTTTTTTTGAGAAAATACAATTAGTTAAAATTAGTTTTGGTGTTCTCTGAAACCTTCAATATTAAGGTACCACATTAACCTTTTGAACTTAAAATTTTGATTTAAAATCACTATGAATTTTGAATATACATACATATGTATTTTGAGTCTTGGAACATTTACTCTCGCACCGCAAGCCTTTCAGTTCTGATGTTGAAAATTCTCTAATTGAAACCAAATTTTTTCTATGAGTGATTAATAAGGACATTTTGGAAAAAAAAAAAGACGGGATGGGATATTCAAAACGAAATATTTACAATTCCTTTTTACTTAAAAAAACAAACAAAAACAAACAGCTTAAATGTATGGTAATTTTCTAACGCACAATGGATCCTTATGATACATCCCAAAGATAAGAAAACTTAAAACAATAAAATTAACTTCACAAAAAGAGATCATTAGAATTTATTTATTTTTAACTCAATGGTTTTCCATTTAAAAACAATTTTTTTTTTATACATTTTTTCTCATAAACTTCTTCTGTTTTTTTTTTTTGTTATTTATAAAAATTTTAAAAGCTTTAATAAATAAAAAAAAAAAAGGAAATTATGAAAACAATATTTTTTTGTTGTTTTGTTTTTTCTCCATTTGATAATTTTTAATAAAGTGTTTAATTAGTTGACATAATAAAATATCAACAATACAAAAATATATATAATATGAAAAAGTAGGAATATTAATTTTTATCTTTTGGTTTTTGTTTTTCTTTTGTTTCCCTGAAGACATTTATTTTTTTGCCCCCCACGAAGAGTCATCATCATCATCATCATCGTCATCATCGTCAAATAGACACATTGCACAGAAAAGTGTATCTACGTATTGTATTTATGTACATACATATAGACAATCTTTTTTTTTTTCTTGTAGATTATTGTTGTTGTTGCTTTCATTATATTTACAGCCATTATCTCAAAAACATTATTTCTCCCCTTTTTACGATCTTATATGATGAAAAACAAACCAAATAGCACGGCATCTTAACATTTTGTCCTTTCAAGCTCAATTCTTTTGTAAATAACATATCCTAAAGATGTGTGTTCTTAAAATATATATAGGTAGGTTGGTCGGTTTGGTATATGAGAGATACAATATGTATATATGGAAAGTTGTGTGTATGAAGATGAGAATGAAGTATGTATAAAGGTATGTAGTATGTACATACATGTATATTATTTTTATCGGTCGGAAGATTTTTGTAAAAATGGCGGGTTATAAAACAGTAAAAAAAATATAAGAAAATAGGAAGAAAGAGAAAAAAGAATTTTTGTTTTTTTTTTTTTTAACTAAAAAGGAGCTTCAAAATTTCGAAATTACCACGTTGACGCAAATAACGACTATGATATCGTCCATCATCCATATAGAAAAATTAGTAAAAAATAAAATAATCTGATTTCGTAAATTTGAAATTAAATTCTAAATCCACAAAAACAAACAAATTTTGAATTTGTCCATAACTGATTAAAAAGTGAGCGTCAACGTGTTAAAAACAAAGACGTTTTAAAAGTCGCCCTTTATGTATATTTTTAAATGTAAATCAACATTTATGGTATTTTTTTATATTTTTATTTATTTATTTATTTAATGTGACTAAACGTAAGGTTATTCTTTTACTGGTACACCTACAACGCTAGCATATGAAGGAGATAAACGAGTAGGGAAAGGAACTAGGCAAGATAAATCTAAAAGATGAATTTGTATTTTTGGTTGTTTCTATGTTTAAGAAACATTTTTAGGAAAATAAATAAATTTTTAATAAATTTCATTATAATTTTGTGTACCGTTAGATAGGAATTAAAAGTGCTGAAAGATTCTTTGATTCAGAAATTTTGAAAAAGTTTGGAAAATATTTTCAGCGAATTTTGTTTAATATTTTTAGCAGGATATAAAGTTTTCCATGACATTTTTTGATGAATGCTTATCATAAAGGACCTGATAAAAGGTTAAAGGTTAGAGTAAAAGAAAAACCTTTCTATACGCGAAAACATTGTATTTTCTTTTTTCAGTTGATCCACAGTTTCCAGAAAATAATAAATAAACCAAAAATTAACTTATTTTTTTAATAAATATTTCTTAAATTACGCGAACAAAAACACTTTTCAATTTCATGTCGTGAATCAAAAACACATAATTTCAAGAATTTTTTTATTTTTTTTTTTTAATTGAATTTCATTGAAAATGAAAGATTTTTTTTTTTTTTAAATTCTTTTGAAAATATTGATTTTTTATATTTGCTTTTGTTTTGTGTTATTTGACGTTATATTCTTCAAAACACTTGGACATCTGTTAAAATTTTATCTGGGCAACTTATCAAGTGAATGCAATGTATGGGATTAGTGTTTTTTTCTTTTTAAAGTGAAATATAGGAAAGAATTTTTCAATATTAAATGTTATTAAACTTTGAAATGCCTTATTGAGATGTTTTTCTAATAAATGGCAATTTATTGTTTTTTTCTCTTTATAATGGAAATTATAAATGTAATTGAAGAAATGTCAAAATCTAAATGTGTCATATAAAAAATATTGGGATGACAGCCATAACATCGCAAAATAATTTATTGGGAATTTTATGAGAAAATTTTTTTTTTGGTGAAAAAAGCATAACACGATGAGCTGATTGATGATTTTATTATTTATTTTTCTGGTATTTTAATTTTTGTTACCAAGTCATTTCAGAAAAAAAAAAAAGTGAAATCATCTACTGTTTTTAGAAAATGGAATTCAATTTGTTCAGGTGAATTTATGCGATCTTGTATTGGGTCCATGAAGTAAAATTTTAAACTCCAGTTTTAGTCTAGTTTAAATTAATTTGCGTTATTAGTCAGTAATTCAATTTGATACAATTTTAATTGGATAAAGTTTGAAGGTTGCATGTGTTGTTTGGGAATCCTCAATTTTTTTTAGCCATTAAAGCAAAACTTTGTTGAAATTTTGCTTTCTTTGCTGTTTCTTGTATTTTTTGTGCCATTTTCTTAAAAGATAACCTCAATAGATTTCTTAGTATTTTTATGATTTCAATTATCTGATTAAATTATTATTCGGAATTTACACTTGAAGGTGGGAAAAACTAAGAATTTTAATAGATTTTTTTATTTTATTTGTCACCTTAGGGATAATCCTTACGTGCACTTTTATTGGCACAACGCTGGTACATGTTCACAAAGCTTCTAATAAAGATTCAGGTGGTAAAATAATTACAAAAGGTTCTTTTTGATTAATTAAAAGGTTTTATTTGGAAATATTTATACTTTTAACTTTTTTTTTTGATTATTTTTTAGCTTTTTAAGCATATCAAAATGTAGTAAAAAAATTCATGTACTCTTACGTACGTGATGCAAGACATACTCGTATAGATAAATGCATTTAATAAAGAAAATGTATAAGGATTTTATTTCCTTCTTTATTATTTGCATTTTTATATTATTATTTCTCTTTGCCTATTTTAAATTTTTTACCTTTTGTTTTTTCCTATTTTTTTCTTTTTTTAAGTACATAATTAAAAATATTTTGTTTTTGTTTCAGAATTAAAATGATAATGATGGAAAATGCAAAAAAAAGAAAAGTAAATGAAAGATATAAGAAAATAAACTCTACAATATCATGTGTTGAAGTAAAAGGATATATACAGGAACGTACAATTATGATATTTATGTCAAAAGTATAAATTATGTGCCTTCGTTAATAATATGTGACTTAATGAGTTCTCTTTTTTTTTTTTAGATAAGCATGTATGAAGTATGTGTTCTACTGATGAAGAAATTTTATATAAAAAAAAATATTCGTTTCGTTGTGTATTCAATTCTCGTATATGTTCGTGCTAATTAGATACTTTTTTTGTATATAAAAAATTAACAGTTGAATTAGAAAATAATACAAATTCAAAAAAAAAAAAGATTAATAACATTTGTATCATACGTATTGTGCGAGTAATCATGTACCTAAAAAAATTGCAATAAAAGTCATCCAATCGTTACAGGATTTCGTTAAAAGTCACAAATAATCAAAATATACATATGTACATATCTCTATCCAAGTCTTCCATAGTCCATAGATCATATAAACATGGAAAAGTTCATTAAAATATTTTAGAATTTTTTCACTTCTGAAACTACTAAAATATTATCTTTAGGGAAAAATTAGATCGAAATGATACTTTTGAGATTATGAGCTTTTAAGTTTCAGCTTACCATATTGTGACTAGCTGGCGTTTCATTGAAATTTAAAGTTTGGTCATTTTTTTTAATGTATTCTCATTTTTTCAGAAAATGGACTTAGTGAGTTTTTACAAAACGATCTAAGAAATTGTTTATATCCCCAAGTTCCTTAAAACATTCTTAATATGTGATATGCATATGTATTTCCAGAGAAAATACTTTTGAATGTGTTATTTTTTTTCTTCGGAATGCAGGCAAAAGTATTTTTTTAAAGGAATAATTTTTTTTCTTTTTTTTTTTGAAATTGTACTTTTAATGCTGAATATCCTTTAAAGATTAGCTTTAAAAAAAAAAAGAATAAATACTATCGATTTTAAAATACACATAAATAAATTTTTTTCATATTAAAATAATTCGGAAATTATTCATATAATCTAAAACCAACAAATTGATGTTTTAATTAAAATGTTGACACCTCAGGATAAACATAAAGTCCTATTTAAACATAAACCTTACAAAAAAAAAAAAAGAAAAACAATATTATTTTTTTCTTGATATTTTTTAATATGTTGTTGTTGTTGCTGCTGTTTTTTTTTTAAAAATCAAATATGTGTGTGCGTACGTTTGTATGTATATGTGAAAGTGATATATGATGATTGTTCACAATTATATAAAATTGGACATCACTCTAATGAATTAATAAGAAAAGAAAGAAAAAAAAAATATTAAAAGAAAAAATAGACAAAAAAAATAAAAGTAATTTGTAGTTGTAGCTATGATTACTGTTAAATAATCGCATGCGCAATATACGACCATGAATGTTGGTATAGTAATCATTCATTTCATTCTAAAAAAAAAAAAAAAAAAAAAATTAAAGGATATGTGAATGTAGATATATAAAAAAAAAGAGAAAATGCGAATATATTATGATAAAATTCTAAAATATGAAAAAATCAAAAAAATAAAAAAAAGGAAAAAAAAAATTCATCAATAGAATAACGGCAAAAGGATATTCTTATAAAAATAATAATAACAGTTATATTTATTTATTTATTAATATATTTATATATTTCATACTTATAATATATTTTTATATTAAACTAGAAAAAAAAAAAGGAATTTTAACATTTTCATAATAAATGTAAAACTACGTCCGATAACAATACATCATCCTTTTGTAAACAGAATTGGATCCTTTTTATATTTTTATTTTATTTTTATTTTTTTGCTGTCTTCAAAATATATTGAAATCTATCACATGCCAAACTTTTATTATAATAGATTACAAAAAAAAGGATGATAGAAAAGATAGAAAATCAAAAAAAAAAAAAAAAAAGGTTTTTTTTTTTTTTTGATGGGTAAAACTGCAACTTTGAATTCTGAGTCTTGATACTCCTTATGACGAAAATATGTATGTATGATATGTACATTATATTCAATCATGCTAAAAGTACACATTTTTATGAGTAATTTTCTTTCTTTTTCTATAAAATAGGTTTGAAAAAAAAAATAAATAAAGAAAGTAGAAATAATTTTTTTGTCCTGAGATTTTTATATAAAACAAAAAAAAAAAAAAAATTCGTCAGTGGAAAAAAAAAATTTAAAAAGGATATTTTCGAAACATAATAACATTTACTGTATTTTTTTTTTTATATTTAATGTGAGGATGCCATATTATTATGCTTTTTTTTTCGTAACAAGCACTTTTTTATTTATTTATTTTTTTTTTTTTTTCAAAAATACGCCATATTCCTTATTTTTTTGCCATATTATAGCTTTTTTTCTACATAAATAAAAACATGTATAGTAGGTCGCTTAAGGATAAAATAAACAACTTTAGACATTCATTGATGGCCCCAAAGGAATTACAAAAAAAATAAAAAATAAATAAAAAAAAAAATTATATAAAGAAAATAATAGCAACAACAATATTTTGAAAAGCATCATAGTTATTTTTGTTTATTTGTACACACATACACACGTATACACAAAAAAAAAAAAAGATGTAAAACACTTTTTATATATATTGGTTGTATTTTGTTGTTGTTGTTGTTTTTTCATTTATTTGAAAATACATAGAACGTAAACTGGGTGTACTATATAGAAAAAAATATTTATATTATGATGTAAAAAAAAAGGACAGGAATACTAAATGTATATCCCGATATTTAATAATAAAAATGATATAAAATCCTTGCTAAAGGCTAAAAAATGCATCCTTCAATTGTATTAATAGAAAAATCTGTACATACAATAATTTGACATGATTATTTGTAGACTTATTAGATTGTTTGGATGGCTAAAGCGAAGTTAAATAAAAAAAAAAATTTAAGGGGATGATTAATAAAGGATGATAAAAGGATGATGATGATAAGAAATAAAATGTTAATTTGATTTAATTTTATATATTTTGATTTTTTGATTTTAATGGTTTTTTTTTTCGATGATTTAAAAAAAAATTAATTTTAATATACATATTGTGAGTATATTGAAAAGAATGTAGGTTCCATTTGTGAAAAAATAAAGGATATCAATATCACATTTATTTGTTTGATTTTTACCAATTTAATGACCCATGATTTCAGTCTTATGGAATACAAATACTATACTTTATACCTACATCAATTTTTTTTTTTTTTAGATTCTTTGTTACAACGAGAAAAAAAGGATCACAAGATACATACTTCAAATTCATCTAAAAATATGTAAAATATATTTTTTTTCTTATTTTTTTTAAATGTTGTATTTGATTTCTTTTCTGGAGTCCTGAATATTTTGTTATTTATTCGGTCCAGGGTCATGGAAAATTTTTTCGAATTTTCAATTCTTATCAACTGTAGAAGAGCTGCTTGGAAGACTTATAGGAGGATTGAGTATTGTTATTTTTAAAAGATTGAGAAATGTGTACAGAAACATTTTGAAAGTAAAGTACAACACGGAGTTTTATTAGGTTGTAGGGATGAATAAAGATAATGGAACAAGAACTGCAGACTTCTCCTATAAGTAAATTTTCAACGATATAGGATTATTAGTAGCTTCTAAAGGAGAAAGTTTTGTGGTTATTGGGTCTTCGTAAAAATCAATTTTAGAAAGATTGTTTTTGAGATGAGACTGGATACATTGCGCTAGGACTAGGATTCACAAAAAAAATTTTTTTTTAAAATTTAGATTGACTTAAACTGACTAGATATTGTACAGAATGATAGTAAAATAAAGATGTTCTAGCTAGGCTCTTATGTCAATTTATTGGCTGTGATTTTTGTGAAAGTATCTATGAAAAAATAAATATCCTTGTATATAAGAAAGAAACCAAATTGTCTGTTTATTTTAATTATTTTTTTTTCTCTTTAAATAAAAAAATTTCATGAGAAGAAAAAAATTTAATCAGAAATTTAATAAATTGACAAAAAAAAAAAGAGGAACAAATCATATTAGAATTTCCATAAATTTATTATTACTTCTTAATCAATTTGTAGTCGTGTTAATTTGATAAAATAATAATTTTTTTTTTTTTTTAAATTAATTACTTTTTTTAAACATTAAATATAAAGTATGTACTCATCTTTTTAATCACATTTTTTTTTTTACATTTTATTATTATTAACAGTTTGTTCTTCATTATCATATTCTTTTTTTTTTTCATATCTTTTACAAGTATATACATATGTATGTACTGTATATTTAAGTCCTTTTTAATGCTTCTTTTTTTTTTTTCTTTCTTTCTTTCTTTCATTTTTTCCTGTTTTAGTTTCATTTTCTGTATTACAAGAAGTTTTTTGATTATTTTAATGAAACAACAAAGTTTGACTCTTTTTAATTAAAAGCTTCAAGCAATTTTCATACAATAAAATATATCTAAAAATAAAAAAAATAAAAAGTGTATGTATATATAGACAGTTATATATGTATGTATACGAATATATATATCTGTAATAATATAAATAATTATAACCGTACATATAAAAGATATACATATCTATATATATCTGTATATTAAAAATGTATGTGTATCTATACAGAATACATTTTGAAAAAGAAGACTTTTATATAAAATGGTTGTTCCTTTTAATAAGATACGTTAACTATATAATGTATGTTTTATTATGTTTTATATTCTCATATACAATTTATATTTTGATATAATAATAAAAAGATTTTTAGTCTAAACATGGCGATAGATGAAAATGAAAAGATATAAAGAGCATGAGATATATAAATGTACATATGTATATATGTATGCAATATAAAAAAAAGTAAAGAATATTTATATTGTATACCGACAGTCGTTTCAGTTCTCTTATATTGATGTAAGTGGTAAATTTTTTATTTATATAAAAAACGTTTTTAAGAGTATTTTTATGCAAGTTCTATAATAATTAGTAGATACTTTTGTAGATATTTTCCAGGTATGTAATTTAAAATTATTTAAAAATTTTAAAAAATGATGAACTTTTTTTTTAAACTTAGTTTTGTGATCCTCATAAAGATCCTAAAAATTTTTAGGAGAAAAGTTGAAAAAGTTTAAAAAAAAATCTTAATCTATTAGGATGCGCTATTTTTAAAAGAGAAAAAAGTTATTAAAAGTCGAACGTGTTGCATGAATAAAGAAAGAATATTAGAGCAGTAACTTGAATAAGTGAGCACAAACAAAGCTCAAGATGAAGTTACAGAAAGTAGATGAAAAACTGAAGTCTGTGTATTCAATAGAATATTCCCTAGAATATTTCAAACGGTTTTTCGTCGAATCATCTAGGAAGACCATAAAAGTCCTCAAAGGCAATCTGAAAAGGAAAAGACAAATCGAAGGATCAAAGAAATTTTATCTATCATTCATTTACCTTCGGACTATCACATTGGAAATAAGTTAGAGCGAATAAGAAAAAATTCTAATAAGAGAAAACTTCTGTAAGATGCGATAAGTCCTTTATGGGTTGCTAAAATGATGACAATAAATATTGATGATAATAAAATTTATACAGAGACAGAATGAATTTTTCCACTACAAAGTATATAACAAAGTAGATCTAGCAGAACAATGTAGCACTGGAACAACAAAAGTATACATCACGCTAAGCATAAGATTCTGATAAGTGTTTTAAAATACATTCAACTTGGACGTAAACGTAATATATACATAGAATAGAATACATAAAATATAAGTTTAGAGTAATGTGTATAATGAAACCCCTTTTTTTCAGTAAAGGATAATTTAAGTTAATTATTTATTAGTTTCTGTTGAATTTTCTTTTTCAACATTATGTACGAAAATTTTATTATAAAATTTTTGTTTTTAAAATTTTATAAAAAGTAAAAAAAACCAATGAGAAAAAGTAAAAAAAAAAAAACAGAAACAAAAAAAAAAGGTAAGTAAAAATAAAGAAAAGTTAATTTTTTTTTCTTATCTAATTTTTGTTTTTAGTTTTTTTTTTTTTTAAAAAAACAAAGCAGTTCCTTGAAAATCTATGAAAATTTAATTTTCGGTAAAGAAAATCAAATAATCTTGAAATAAAAAAAAAAAAATAAAAAATAAAAATGATACATATTAAATGTTGCAATGAATATTTTACAGAATTCTTAGTCCATAGTCCTGAACGAAGATTTGGATATTTTGGTAGATTTAGCTTTTATTTTTGAATTTAGATTTTAAAATTTTTAAACAACTCAATAAACCGTTGTCCAACTTAAAAGAATAAAGATACTGTAGACTACGTAAGTAGATGGAAAAATGAGTAAGAAAGTGTAAAAATTGAAAATTTAAAAAAAAAAATTTTTGGTTTAGTAAAGTGTAGCCTTCAACAATAGGTTGTGAAGAGTCGATATGAACTTGAGATCAAAGAACAGACCGTTCTGACCATTATACTTAGAAACTCATCTTGTTTAGACAGCGTTTTTTTTTTGAATTTTAATTTAATAAAATTTTAATTATCAATTAATTTTAATTCACCACACAATTATTCCCCGCACATGACGTTTTTACACACACAGCAATTTGTTTTTTTTTTCTTTCTGAAATTTAGATCTTTGATTGGTTTTTTTTTTTTTAAACAATTCAAATTATGTAGTTGTTCACAAAAAAAAAAAAAAGAAAGTATAAAAATCTATGAAAATTCAAAAAACTCGTGTTTGCCACGTGTATGCCAAACGGTATGCCAAATATAAACACCCACTTTCATATGTTAAAAGGGTGGTAATAAATGTGTAACATTTATTATTGTATATTATAAATATCCACATAATAATAAATTTGTATTTGCACTTGTATAATTTTCATAAAATGAAAACATTTAACATGTGCAATTGTTTACAATAAGCTGAATGTCAGATTTTATATTATTTTTAAAACTATTGTTTTGTAAATTGAATGTTCAGAAATTAATAATGTTGAAAAAAAAAAAAAAAACGAAATTACATCTTATATGATCAAGCGTAACATTTTAGTTATTGTGGTACGTAAAAGAAAATGTTCATTTAATTGTATTTTATCTTGATTTGTTTTTGAGGAAGTTTGTTCAAAAGGCCGAAATTAATTTTGTTATTTTTTTTTTTAGTTCAATAAAATAAATTTACGACGATTTTGAAATCATTTTTATTTAGAATACTGCAGCTACAGATTTTGATTGAGGACACTAACTGAAAATTGTATTAAGAATAACATGCTAAAACATGTAAAGCTATACAGATGCAAAAATTACTGTGAAATCCATCTGGATTTCTGTATTCGAGGTCTAAGGTTTAAGAGACTTTGATTGTGTACTACATGTATATGTGAGAACAATTGAAGAGATATGATATTTCTTCGAGCTCATTATGAGCTTGTTTATGTTGGCGATTTCATTTTTTCTAAATTAAACTACGTACTCGGTTAAACGGATAGTTACATTATTACTGTTTTAATGACACTTTAAGCTTGTACCAAATGAATTCCATTAGAAAGTCATTTGGAAACTTTTTTGACCTGTCTTATACTTGAGGCTTTTCTACATGTAGGGTGACCAGATGTAAGCCTGTGATAATTTAAGACACGAAGTTGTAATTCTGTGATATATTATGTAAACTAATTTTTATTACTTTAATTTTACTATAGAATAAATTTTCATAATTTCACAGTTTTCGATTGGAACGGAAACTTCAAATAACGGAATCGTAATGAGGTAGCAATTAACGTTATTTGTTTGAAATTAAGTCCTTCTTTATACGATACGTCGATTTTCATGAAATAGATACTTAGTATCTTTATTACTTTTTTCATTGTTAAAAAAATAATTCATAAGTACAGTGTAATAACGATTAATAGTTATTTTTTGAATGAATAATTACATTCTAATTCATTCTTTTCTAAGTACTCATTATATATTTATACATTTTGTATCATTTAAAATAAGTAGAATTTATAGAATTGTTATATTTTTATCTATTTTTAGAAAATTTATATATACACATGTGTGTACCTGCATATATATGATGTTTTCATTTAAATTTATATGCTTAATGACTAAATATTGGAAAAACCTATAAGATGTGTCACACAGAGAATATATCATACACATTTTAATAAAATACAAAATAGAAAAAATAATAATATGCTTTATGAATTTAAACGAGTTCTCTTTTGCACAAAAAAAAAAAAAAGCACCAGTTAAAAAAAAAAAAAAATTATGAAGAAGTTTTTAAATGAGAAAAAGAATATTTCACAGAAAAAAAAAAAAATTAGTTTAAAAAAAAAAAATACAACTAAAGAAGAATATTATTATATACATATTATTCTGTAGTAAAAGAACTTAGAAATAAAAAAAAAAATAAAAAACGAACATACACTAATACAAATGAAAAATATAAAAGAAATGAAAATATGATGAAAATTACCATCTATGTCCATTTTCGTTTGATAATTTATTCTAAAAGATAACGTACGTTTATATATGTAGGTACAGTGCCATATATGTCTTATTTACATGCATATACATACGTACATATGTGATTATTATGCATATATCCAACTTTTTTTTTTTTTTTTTTTTTTTTTTTTTTGTATAAAATGTACATTTTTCTAGAAGTACATTTATACAATTTTTCAAAGAGTTGCCGACGTCAACATGGTTTTTTTCTTTTCTGTGCTTTTTATTCATTTCACAATTTCATTTTTATTTTTTTTTTTCATTCAGAAAAAAAAAAATGAGGAATGAATCAAAAAACTTATGCGAGAAACTTCTTTTTTAGATTTTTTTTTTTTTTTTTTTTTGAAATGAAAGCAAGCAAAAAATCAATTTCCGTGAACATTTCGTTGAAGTTTTCTAAAATATCATATTAAAAAAAAAAAAAAAAAAACAGGAAAAAAAGAAGAAGAAAAATGACAACTCAAACACAGAATATCCTATATCTATTATAAAACATGTAGGACGTAGGTACTTCATCTTTTCTACACATATTTTTCAAGATTCAAGGGTATATAACATTTAGAGAAAACGTGGTACTAAAATATTTTATATATACGATACGCCGTTTAAAGAGGGCTTAGTCGCTATTTTTATCCTTACATTTCGTCTCATCTCATTTTTTTTTTTGTTTTTGTTTAATAAATGTTTTGTGAATGATTGAAAAGAGTTTCTTAAAGGAGAAGAATTGAAAAAAAACTACATCATCATTATCATCTCTTTTTTTTATAACACATACTGGAAAAATTCAATATATATTTTGTAGGCAAAAAAAAAAAAAAGGAGGATCATTGACTATAATTTTTATTAAAGATTGAAAATTAAAAAAAAAAAACAAAATTGAAAAAAAAATAAAAGTTTATTTTATTTTTATTCTCTGTGTGAAGTTCTTTTCAAATGATGATATGATAAAATTTAATTCCTATACAAAATATAAGAAAATTTTCAAATCTTTTATAGGAAATTTTATTTAAAAAATTAAAAGTTAAATAAAGGATTTTTAATACAATGTCAGGATAATACAAGAAGTAAATATTATTATTTAAACAATATAAACGCATATATACGTATACTATATAACTGAAAAGTTAAATTTAATATGAAAATTATTAAGAAAAAATAAAAAAAAAAAGAACAACCCTTAAAAATCTTATTAATCATTTTCGTGGTTGTAGATTAAAATATAAAGAAAAGCCTTATTACAAAGCAATAAGAGTTTTTTTTTTTTTTTTTTTTTTTGTAATAAAAAAATAAAATTCATTTTGTTTGAATTTTAAATTGTTTGATGTTTAAAAGAAGAAATAAAATTGTAAACAATATATTTGACTTTCAATATTATTTAGGGATTGAAAAGAAATAATACAGAAAAGTGATTAAAAATGTAATTGCAAAAATACAAAAGTAATTACTTTATCTTCGTTTAAAAAAAAAAAAAAAGATATAAAAATTTACTTAGTTAAGTATAATTTTGCAATATATCAATTTTTGATTGAAAATGTGAGAATCTAAACGTGTATCCTTTAAATGAGAAGATTTTAAGGATCTATCAGTTTTGAATTGATACAATTTGAGTCTATCTTAAGTTTGTTATTCACCTAATTAAAAATAAAACTCTTAAAATTTGAAATATTGTAGGTCTTCAGGGAGGAGTTACATAGGAAAAGGAAGAAAACATTTTGTTTTGATAAAATGTCAAATTGATCCTTTTATATGTTTTAACTGCTGAGATTTATCACATTTATCACATACTGTTGAAATTTTAAAAGTCTATTTACAAGGGAAATATTTTTCTTATTTTTTTGTCCTATAACTTGTGTTCGTTCTGGTATAAAGATATTTTCTATAAGCTTGCAGATTTTATTTTTTAGGTTTATAGTATTTTCTTAATTCTTAAACAGTGATTTTTCAAATAAAAGAATTATTCTGAAATTGTGTGACCTTCAATCAAAAATTTCAAAATAATAAACTCCTACGTTCATACAGGGTATTCGAATTTTTTTCTACATAAAATTGAATAATAAAAAAAATAATAATTTACTGAAACAATTTCTCAGACGAATTTAAAATATTAAAAAAAAAAAAAAATTTAATAAAAAAATGACGCAATAAAGAAAAAAACTGCAATCAGAAAAAAAAAAAAAATTACTTCTAATTAATCTTACAATTTGTTCTCTTCTGTGACTTTTCGACTTTAGAAAAGTGAGAAAAAAAAAAACAATAAACATGCGTCACTTCGATTTTTTGATTTTGTTTTTTGTTTTGAAAAGTAAAAAAAAAAATTTAAAAAAATAATAATTATGAAAAATTATGAAATTTTGTCAATATTATTTATATAATATGGTGTTAATTTATTTCATTAAAAAAAAAAAAATAACAAACAAATATTTATTATTTGTTAAATATTCGAATTATTATTTTATTTGCAAAGAAAAAAAAAAATATCTGACAGAAAAATTAAATTCTACTACTTTTTGTTTTGTGTTTTTTTTTTTTCCAAAAGAACATATTATTCTTTTTTAAATCAATAAGTAACATACGTAATATTTAATTTCCGTTAAATATATTTGCGATTTAGATAGTATATTTTACGCATTTTTGAAAAAAAAAAAAAAAAAAATAAAAACCATACAAGAAAAACATGAGTTTTTCAAAAATTACATTGAAAAATTAAAAAAAAAAACATGTACGTACATATTTTTTTTATATGTTTTATAATTGTTTTTAAATTTATTAAATAAATTATGGAAAATTCCATTAAAAATTCAATTAATTCAAGGTACCTAAAATTTTTTCTAAAAAAAAATAAAAAAAATAAAAAAAAACAAAAATAAATATAAAGTATTCAAAATTTTTAATGTGTGATTAAAACAATGAAAAATTCAAAAGATACATATGTATGTCATGTATGTCATTTTTAAAGTATGCAAAAAAAAAAGTTCTTATTTTTATTTTTTTTTTTTTTTGTTTTTTGATAAGGTTTTTATATTTTTTTAAACAAAATATATTTTATATTTGAAAAGATAAAATCTACAAAATTGGTAAATTGTTATTCTGTTTTATTATTTTTTTTTTTTAAATTTTTTTCCGAAGCATAGAAAAAAAAAAACACTTGATTAAATTTTAATTATTATTTTTATTTTTTCGCAGATTATTGATTTATCGTCATTCATTCCCAAAAAAAAAAAATATATGTTTCTTTAGCAAGATGAAAAAAAAAAAAAATTATGGTGTTTGTTTTATTTACTAATTCTTGTACCATTTTGTACAAAGTATCTAAAGGATTTTTTTTTTTCTTCTCTTTTTCTCAAAGTAAATTAACGTCATTAAAATGATTTTTGGTTATTTTGTTGACGTTTTCTTCATCTCAAAAAAAAATTTTTTTTTTTTCAATTAAGATAAAAAAAGAAAACAAAATCAAACAATTTTCAGTGCAATTGTTCAAACTTTTATTATTTATGAAAAATAAACTTTTAATTATTTGGCAAAAAAAAAAAAATTAATTTATGTATCTAAAAAGTGTTTCACGGTGTATTAATTAGCAAAACAAAAAATAAATTAATATTTAATTGCAAAGACAAAAAAATATATATATATTAAAAGAACATACAAACATTTAGTTAGTCAATACCAAAATTACATAACAGTTATTTTCTTAATATTTTTTATTTTAATTTTGTTTCCTTTTTTTTTTTTTTTTATTGTTTTCTATTTATTTATTTATTTTTTTTTTTTTTGCGATATTAACTGATAAATATTGAGAAAAGTATTCATTTTAAGTACAATATATTATAATATAATATTTACAAAATATATTAGATAAAAATTTGAATAAACATTTTTGAATTGAGTAGAATTCAAATAAAATAGTAAACACTTGTTTTTTTTTTTTTGTTTTTTGTATGTACCAACAAACAGAGAGAGTATCTATACATATGTATGTATCTAAAAAATAATTTTCATATTGAAATAATTCGGGCATAAGAAATTTTCAAATATAATATTTTTTGAGTATATTTTAATACAAGAAAAGGGAATGATATAATGTTGTACATATGTACATGAATGTATGCTTTTTCTGGAATTTATATAAAAACATATACATGTACATATACATACCCATGTATATATAACATTAAATATACTACATATATATTACATATAGTAGCTAATATGAAAAGTGTTTTAATGTATCTTTATAAAAACAAAATGTACAAACATATATACATATGTATATACACATTATATGTTCATATATGTACATACATTATAAGAAATGATAAGTATATTTGAATAGTCAACAATAAGAAGAATTTAAAGTTGATATTGTTAAGGAGTTCAATGTACATACATAAAATATTTTATATCAGCCTATCTATCTTATATCTATCTCTATAGCCATATGTGAATTGAAAATACATACATACATATTTATATGTATGTTTTCTATATGTATAAAAAATATTATGTATGTACATTTTTGCAATCAGTTTATAACATTTGATTAATAAATTCTAGTAAAATTGAAAATAAGAGATTTGAAGAATTATAATAAACAGATTCTTTCGTGCATAAGATATACATACATATGTACTATAGTATATGTAATGTGAAAATGCAATTTTATAACTCAATTGCAGTAAACATGGCTAGTGATGCCATGTCAATCATTATAAATTTTTAGTTTTATTTTGATAATCTTGTTTTTCTTATATGACAGTCTTGAAAACTCAAATTAACTTAGGTATGACTCAAGCTCACATCGAATTGTAGTACTATGGGAGAAAGATAAATATTTTTATTCAGCCATACTTCGATTTCTTTCAGATAAAATAAAATTTCGTCACATTTTGTTTTTCAATTTAAATAATTTTAATTTCGAAAAATCAAATGTTGACAAAATATTTTTTGAAGAATTTTCTAATTTTTTAATAAATTTCTAATTAATTAAAAAAAAAAAAAAAAAAAAAAGAAAGGAAAAGGTGTTTAATATCGAGCAACTGTATAAAATCAAATAAAGAAAAACTGCATACGATTAATCATATTTTGTCATCTTAATCTTAACTTCGTTAAGCTTTTGGCAACACTGAATTTTAGCTACTTAACAAACAATAATATGTACTTTGTGTATGTTTATAATATTTTGTATGTAATAATGTTATTTTACATGATAATGTAAATTTCTTGTTCATTGTAATGTGCACCTATAAAATCTATAAAATACTTAGTTTTTAGTTAAAACAAGAAATTTTTTATTTTGAATTTCCAAATTAAGAATTATGTACTTGTAGTTTACAGTTTTATTAGTCCATCATCCATCATCATCGTTTTATAGTATAAATTTCTTATTATTTCAAAAATAAATTTTCTTCATATAAAATGCCTACTATAGTACAATGTGTTACAAACATATGTATAAAGTTATTTTGTTAATAAATAGGAGTATGTTTTATCAAAACAATCGTTTAAGAATTGGTCAACAAAATTGAATATACAATGTACCTACTTGAATTTAAGTTGTAAATATATTGTATGTAGGTATATATTCTGTATGAGTACTTACTACAAACAAATGTTTGACTTTTTTTTTTTTCATGTAAGCATAAGCAGTAAATATGTATGTATGTACTTACTTACATGTTATGTGAAAAAACAAAAAAAAAACAAAAAACAAAATATATTTTTTTTTAAATGTAAAACCAGTAAAAAAACAAAATCCAATTTATGAAAATCTTAATTTTCGACTAATCTATTATTTATTATGTTTAATTTTAAAAAGGACGAAATATTTCATTTAAATTTTTCATGAATTTTTTAAAAATATTTGTACCACTTTTGAATCACAAATTAGGGACCCATTAAAAAAATATTTATCCTTTTAAACATGAATTTTTTCATAAATTCTGAATTTTACAAAAAAAAAAAAAAAAAAAAATTCCTTCTGCAACGATAAATGTAATTCTGAAAATTTCCACGAATAAAAAAAAAGTATAAATAAGATTTTAAAAGGTTAAATTGTTTTCATTTAATGGGAAAAGAAAAAGCAAAAACTTAATTAGCAAACCCTTTTCACTCTGGAACATTTTTTAAATTTGAGATTTGTGTTTAACACTACATTCTATTTTAGACCGTTTTCGTCAAAAATCCGTTTTCAAAGTTAAATATCTTGGGACCACGCTTGTCGACGCATGTTAACGGTAAGTCAATGCATATCGACGCATATCAACGGATGTCAACGCTTGTCGACGGATGTCAATAGAGGTCAACGGATGTTACCATAAACGCTTACAGACACGTCGACACAGACACAGGAACAGGCACAAGGAGAGTCATATAGGTACAGTCATATAGGTACAGTCATATAGGTACAGACATATATAGGGGCAGACATATAGGCACAGGTACAGGCACAGACATACAGACATATACACAGATGCAGGCACGGGCTGGATTTGATTGTTAATTTGCATATTGCAAGGATTATTTGATTCTTTATTCAATCGACTTTTTAATGTTTATTGGAAGAAAATCTTTTATTGTTTTGGCGTTTGGGTTATCCTTTTTTTTATATTTTACTCTAAATTACCTAAATTATGAAACATTTCTCGTTTTTTTGTTTTGTTTTGAATAAATAAATAAAAAAGCCAAGTAAAATGAAACATCACACAGTAGTAACAACAATTATTCATCATCATTTTGTAACGCACTCTTGCCGACTTTTTTTTCTTCTAAAGATGAAAAATGACAATAACATAACGTTTTTCTTTTTGTATCTTTTATTATTGTTAGAAAAAAAAAATAACAACCGTGTTTTCAATACTAAACTACTGTTAAATGACAAACTTTAGTTCTATATGAATGAGATTTTGACATAATATGAATTGTCCATTTATTGGTATGATCAGCAAAAAAGATACCGCATCTTGTATGTCATATTTGTATGTAACAGAATATCTCTCCTCATCAGAATATTATTGTGTTGTTACCTGAGTTTTCATTCAATACGATCATCAATTCAAACATCATTATTTTACTGAAATAGATAGAACATTTTTTTTTTACAATTGAACATAGTGGAAACGACAAGAATTATGTATCGTGAATTCAAAATTAGAAAAATATTGTATTTTGTTCTTTTTGCTTTCTTCTAAAATATATTTTTTGTTGTTACAGATATTTGACTAAAGATATTTTTTCATCTTTCATAACTTATCTCTGGTACAGGTATTTTTTTTTTTTTTAAAAAAAAAAGAAAGAAAAATTGTATAAATATTTTGTGTTGTAGACCTTTTATTCACTACAATTCGGATGTTTAACAATTATTTTACTTTATTCAACTTTTGTTTTTTTTTTTGTTGATATATGTCACATCCGGAAAAAAAAAAAACAAGTAAAATAAAACGTTTGTTCAAATTATACACATGTCATATATACAAATATTATATATACATACATATATATAATATTGTTTAAAAGTCCTTAGAGCCTGTATAAATAAATTTTATTGTTATATTGAAGAAGTACTATATACATATGTATAATGTTTTTCTGGTACATATTTTGTTTACATTTGTCTTATGCAACCTTAAGAGTGTTAAGTATATTATATATGGTTGTATGAAGGCATAATATTGCAACTATAAGATACATTTTTATTCTTATATACTCGTACAAATAAACCTAATATAAATAATACTATAAATAAAAATATCTTTTTGTTATAAATTTTATTTCAAAGATTTCTTTTCATAATAATGTCGCAAGCTACCAATATTTATTTAGCAATATTGAAAAAAAAAAAAAAAAAAAAAACATTAATTTACTTTTCTTTTTATCTTTTAGGAAAAAAAAAAACATGCTTGTAATTTATAAATTAATAGATTATTGGTTAAAATAAACATCTGCTGTTAAAATTAGAAATTGATTTGATTTTAAATTTTCTTAATATTGCATTGATTGTTGAATTAAATTATTTATGCTGTGTGTCAAGTCAGTCTAACGTACTTGAAAAGCAAATTTTTCTACAAAAAAAAAAAAAAATATTTTTGAAGTAGGTAAATTTTCTATCACATAAGTTCTAAGTATATAAGAAGCTTTTGTAAAAGATATTAAATTGATTGTGTTCCACTGATTATTAAGAAGACTTTTTTAGTCTATTTTGGCACACAGTATAAGGATTATTTTCTTTAGAAGAAATCCTTCTGATTGTGAGTTAAAATTTTTTATAGGTGATTAAAACTAAACAGAAAATTATATTAAAAAAAATTTAAATATAATAAATTTCGAAAAAAAAAATGAAATATTCGACAGATAATCAAAAAAGAAATAACCGATTTTTTTTCTCAATTTATGTATCTACTTCCAAAAATAAAAGATTAAAAAAAAAGTGAAAAAAGTACTGTTTTTTCATTCAAATTAAAAAAAATTTCTCTATTTCTCCATATATGTATAATTTTTTGTTGTTGTATATTCATTGAAGCATTGTAGATGTATATTTTCATAAAAAACCTCATGAGAATCGTTTAAAGTTTATTAAATTGCCGGATAACTCTTTTATTGGTTCCGTTCTAACAATGGAATTTGAGAATATTGCAAAAATCTTGTTTGCTAACATTACGGAACAAAATTTTATATTGTATAGAATGTACAAACACAAAAAAAAAAAAAAAAGAAATAATAATAAAATAAAATAAAAAAGAGAAAGTAAAGAAAAGAAAAATTTCGAAATTGTTAAATTGTAAATTTTGTGAAGTGTGGATGATGGTGATGATGATGAATTCATGATGATGATGAAGATGATGATGATGATGGTGGTGGTGATGATGCTGAGCTGATATAATTGTGCAAACACATCTATCTCATCATTCTTTAAACAATAATACATAAAACACATCATATTACACACATATAATATGTACAGAAAATTCATTCTATCTACATTATATTCAACTTATACACTTCTTTGATTATTTGGTCTTTTTTTGTATGATTTTACACATGATATCTTTGCATCATGCGATATTTTGCAAATTTCATGTACAAAAAAAAAAGGTTAAAAATTTTATTATCCTTTTCTTTTAAAATATGTATGAAGTTTTCGTGATATTCGTCATGTAAGGATACCATCCTGTAAAAAAGCATTTATTCATGTATTTCATATTACATTCGTATCTGATGAAAAAATATTGCATGTATCTTCCATTTGCACAAAAAAAGATCAGTCCTTATTTTTTTTTTTTTTTTTGCTATATCTTATATTTTGTATTTTTTTTTTTTACTGTTATTTTTCTTATACGAAAAATTAATATTAAAATGCAGATAAAATTCGTATCTTATGGGAAATTTTTATAAGCATAAAAATCTTTATTTGTTTCTTGTCATTTATTTTTAAATTAAATCCTTTCATCTGAAAAGTATGTTTAAGAAAAATACTGAAAATTAATCGTATATTAAAATCACGTTAATTCAAAAGAAAATAAAACGATAAAAAAAAAAAAGGATACTCACATTTACAGGATCTATGATGTTCAGGAAAATATTTTAGATTTTTTTTATTTTTTTTTTTTTATATTTTTTTTTTTTCAATTTTAATAAACCTGCGCAACAAATTGCAAAAAATTTTATATTTTATACAAATAATAAATATGCGTAACATGACCGTAACAAATCATTTGTAAGAGGGTTGTACTAATTTATTGACCTGTTAATTGGATTTTAGATTACAATAATATCTCCCTTTTATTACACATGAAGATGAGATGTGTATCTGATAAATGATTGTGTTGTATATGTAAGTTGTGTTGATGTAGCACATTATTTAAGGATAAATTTTATACAAAAAAAAAAAAAAAAAGGCACATAAATTTATATACAATTTGTACAGTACATGGTACATACAAAATTGCCTTAAGGCAATTTTTGTATTTAATGAATATTTATTAATTTTTAAAAAATCATTGTTGTCTTAAAAAAAAAAAACAACAACAATTTTAATCCAATAAAATGCAATGAAAATTTTATTTGCGTACATCCTTGATTTTATAGTTTTTAATGTTGACAGATGGTAGGATGTAACTGAGTGTGTTAGAATTTCATGAAAAAAGAAGTTAATCTATGGTAAAAACCAAATTTTTGAATGCCTTTACAGATGTGGAAGAATTGACGAAATTTTATATGTCATAACTATCGTGTTTAAAATTATGCTCAAAGTCCAAATTTATACATTTGTATATCTATACTAGTCCATGGAACTATAGTCTATTCCAGGATTAGATAAAATTTCTAATCGATTATATTTTTCTTAAAAATTACTTTAAATGCAAAAAAAATAAATTAATCAATAATTAAACAATTTGTAAAACGATATAATAAACCAATTTTCGAAAATTTTATGTACCACTTTTATTTGATTGTTTTGCTACATGGATGAAATTTCAATGGTACTGTATTTTCTCAAACCCCTGCTGTGTTGTCTTGTGATCATCGGTATCATTTAAATCTCAGCAGGAAAGCATGTTTAAAAGGCGTGTAATTCCATTTTGTAAAATATTATGGTTATAGAGATCTATTATAAAAGGAAATAACAATATAATTTTTTTTGAATACTTTAACAGTAATATAGGCCATTTGTGACTTTAATATTATTATATTATATGTACTATGTACATAATATAGAAAAGGAGGCAATTGTATAGTTAAAAAGGACAACAGAAAAAAAAAATATGTATAGTTTACATTAAATTCATATACGTTTTGTATTGTGTACTAAATTATATGTTTTTTAATGTTTTTTTTTTCTTTCTTTCTTCAAAATACAATAATTGTTCTTTTATTCAATTGTTGGTTAATGTCCTTCCGGATAGTTTCCGTTTTTAGTTTTTCAATGAATATTATTGTATCTCCTGCTAGTCATCCAAAATAATAAGGTTTTTCGTTTCATTCATGAAAAATAAGAAAACAAGAAAGAAAATAATTTCAAAAAATGAATAAAAGTCAAGAATGACAAGTTTTTTTTTTTTTTTGATACGTACGTAAAATAGAATTTAATTCCTTTTTTTTTTTATTCGGATAAGAAAAAAAAAGGACAAATTGTTAAAATGTATGTGTATAAACACTTTACTAAATGTTTAGAAATTTTTATGTAAATTCTTTTATCCTGATTTCCTTAGTTTGACAAAAATATATTTTTTTAATTTGTTTCATTAACATTTCAGGAATAAGTCTTTTGCACTTTAAAAAGTACGAACCAGGATATTTTTTACCGCTGTAACCGCGGCAATTCTACGTGAATTTTGAACCTCTACCATTCATTACTTTGTTGATAGAGAACGAACTTGTTTGTATAGAAAGGTTTAAAGGACTTATAAATTTTAATCCAGTCATTAAAACATTCCTGATTATGTGTTTAAATTTATGATCAAGAAGAACCCATAAATTGAACCAAGAGTTGATTTTACCAAATTTCAATGCTATAGGAGTTTTTTGTCAACATTTAAAAGCTTTTAATTTTTGAATCAGCAGTATTTTTTTCCTACTTACCTAATTTTCATTTTAAAAAGCACTGTTATGCTTTGGAATTTGTTGTCAAATTTTGTTTTATGACATACTCTATGGGAAATTCCCTAATCACATTCAATTCTAAGGTATCATCTAAATGTTATTTTTAGAACCCTAAAATTTTTATTTTCTGTTAAGTCCTGATTACAAAAACCAATACGATATTTTGTTAATTTCAAATGTGTTGTTAAAAGTGGCTCATTATAGGTATCCATTACCCTAGATTAGAAAAAATTTCAATTAATAAAATTTCATTAAATTCTCAAAATACATTTCATGAAAGTTTTTTTTTTTCCTTTTTTTTTTTTCAGAAATAAAATTAATTTAATTACTCTATGTGCATATTGCTTTTCCAAAACAAACAGCAACAAAAAAAGTTATTTTCCATTCAAAAAAAAAAAAAAAAAAAAAAAAGTAATTCTAAATTTTGTTAAATTTAATTAGAAAAAAAAAAGAAATGAATTATCTATTTAGAAAATTAGATAAATTTTCATATATTCTAATTTATATACCTTTTTTCATATATGCATATATACATACATATATATGTAGGTACATGTAGATTCACTTTATTATATAAAATTTAAATACAAATATTTATTATAATTCTTTATTTGTTTACAAATAAATTTATTCAAATATTTTCATATCATATATTTAATTATTATTTATATGCAATCCTTTTGTGGATTTTTGATAAATTTTCATTAATATAAATTTATATATGTATATACATATATGTATGTATGAACAATAAAATACACAAATTAAATTATATGATTTTACTTAGTATTCAAACTTCAAAATATAGCCAGAAATATTATTATTATTATTTTAAACGTTTTTAATGAAATTTCAAAAATTAAATAAAATCTGATATAATTCATTAAATTTCTTTAATTTCAATTTAAAAAAAAAAAAAAGGATTTTAATTTTTAAATTCTGATTAATAGGCTAGGAAAAACTGAAACTTAATTAACACATTTTTTGTTTTTTAAATCTAAAAACAAGTTATACAATTTTTTTTTACTTTAATTTTGAAAAAAAAAAAAAAAAACAAATCCATTCAAAATCTATTCTTCGCTTATTTCGGATTTTGTTTTTTTTTTTATTTTTTTTTTTTTTTTCAGAAAATAAAAAACTTTTGTTTTTCTGAATGAGCACCACAAGCTATCCTTTTAAAAAATAATAGTCAAACTTAAAATTAGTTTTACTTTACTTCCTTTTTCCCTTTTTTTTTGTTGTACAAACGCATATCGAGTTTCTAAAAAAAAAAAAAACAATACAAATTTTCTAACATGTTTAGATGAACAAAATTTTCACACATGAAAAATTTGTAAAATTAGAAGAGTTATACAAAATATAACTTTTGTATGTAATTTGTTTTTTTTTCACATATGTAGTTTAGGAAAAACTTATTTCATTTTAGACAAAAAAAAAAACCTACACAGAAATATAAAGATGCAAGCAAAAAAAACAAAAAAAAAAGGATATTAAAATTCTATGTACACATAATAAAATGAATGTTTTAAGAAAATTTAATTCTTAATTTACTGGTATATTACACACAATATTTTATGTGTTGAATGTGAGGATACAAAAAATTGTGGTTTGACCATAAAAAAAAAATAAAAAAAAAAAATGTGTTTTATTTTAAAATAGTTAGTTTTGTGTTAGATTATTATTTTAGAATTAAAAAAAAATTTCATCTAGAAATTAAGATAACTTTGGAAAAAGTTTTACATCAAATTGAAATTTATGAAGTGAAAATTTTACAAATTTGCTTTTTTTTAAGTTTTAGATATACAAACATAGAAATACACACATATGAGGGCTTATATTTGATATTTTGTGGTAGATTTAATATAGTTTGAAATATTGAATTTTATGTGCAAATTATAAATAATGGTATAGATATTAAAATTTAATATTTTTTAATCACGTTTGTTGTTAATAATAGAAGACAAAATTATATGCGGGATCTAATATATTTATGTATGTATATTGCATATTATATTTATATTGTCATAATTATTCAGATGTGTTTTCCTTTATTATGTAGTCTTTTACAATATTCTGGATAATATTCCTCAAGCCTTCTAAAATTGAATCAGGCATATTATTTATATTTAAAATAAACATATTTGCAAATTTGTTCACAAATTATGTCAATTTAATTTTGTCACCACTTTTCTGAATATCAATAATTAACAAATGGCTATATCTTTTATGCTTTCGAAAGATGGAAAATTGTATGGTAGATTTATATGTATTTGATAGTCAAATTCAAATATTAAAATTAGTGCTTGTAGGAGAATTTCTATTAAGGTGGTAAGATGAATCTTAATCAAATCCAAATACCTTCTATAAGAGTATCTATAGGAAATAGAGTAAAATAATAGTTTTTTAGTTAAATTCTAATCTTTTCTTACTAATAAGATTTTTTCATAGTTTCTTCGAAAGTTAAAGACACAAATTTTCAAAAAAAAAAAAAAAATTAAAATACAAAATATACTTTAGGTTTAGAATATTCCGAAGTAAAGAACGTCCTCAAAATGGGAATAGGATCCCGGTAAAATTAAATAAAGTTTTGGGATTATGTATAGTTAATGTGATGCTGATTTAAAGTATCAACTTTCGAAAATGAACATGTAGTAACTGAAAAACATGAAAAAACGACATTCAAATCGACCGGGAATCGAACCACGGAACCTTTACTTTGGCAGAATAATGCTCTTAAACCATTGAGCTATACCGAATGCCATGTCGCTTGCGATTCTCAGTTATCACTTAATCATTGATGAAGAATACTCAAACCTCCTACAAACAGTTTTCCCGGTACAATTATTTGAAAACCGAATTTTTATACTGGAGTGAAATTATTAAATTATAATGCTAAAGTTTTGTTACATTTTTGTGAGTAGATCCTGTTTACCAATATACCTTTGTAATGACATTTGATTTTTCCTTAAAAAGCTGTTTCCATAGATTTTTATGAAAATATTGGGTTGTTTCAATGTTTCAAGAATTCTAGAGGGACAAATTGAGGAAAAGGGGAAGATGAATTTGCCTTTTATTTTCTCACAAGCTAAAGTTTCATATTTGTTAAAATGTATTTTATTTTTTATTTTACCGTTTTTCTGAAGTTTTCAAAATTAAAAATTCTCACATTTGAAACTTTTAATGTGTTTGTAAATTTTAAACTTTATTTATAATGTGTTTTAAGAACTTTATCTTTTTTTTTTGTGGTAAAAAATCAACATTGTTGAATAAATTAATTATAAAAAAAAAAAAAAAGTAATAATAATCTACTTTCTGAAATTTTTCTGTTATTGTTAATTTCTAATGCGCATTAACATTATAATTCACTTTAAATTAAGATGAGTGTTTATTTATGAAATAACTTTGTACATTTATAATCTTATTTCTTTGTATTAAAAACCTTTGTACTCACTATTTCAGTGATGCATATAATTATATATTCAAGATAAGAGAACAAAGAATATATAAAATTAATGATTTTTTAATTAGAAAAAAAAAAAAGATATTCCTTGTAACAATTACTCATACATATTTGTATACATTATAACTGATAAAATTATTATAAATGAAGATACAGATACAGATAACATACAAAAACATACAAAAAAAAAAAAATTCATGAAAGATACAACTAAAAATACAAAAAAAAAAAAAATGCAAAAGATACAGATTAATTTTCAAATAAAGCCAAGAAAAGGTTTGATTGATAAAAAGTTCTATTTTTTTCATATTTTTATCACTCCAACAAAAAATTTTCCTATTTATACCTAATTTTCAATAATAAGATTTTTTTTGTATCTTTCTTTTTTTCGTTGAATAGATTTTTGTACTATCTTCCACAAAATATATTTAATAAAAAAAAATACTTCCTTTTTTTTTTTTTTTTTTTTTTTAGAGGACATAGGAGAGTTAATTTTGTTAAACAATTTTACGGTACATGAATTTATCGCACATTCATGCAAAATGCAAATATTTACGAATAGTATTTTGATGTTGCATATTCATCATTTGCATGTATACACAAAACCAACATAATATTTTGTACACACTCGTATAAAATATATATTTTGTATATTATTTATTATTTTAGTTTCATTTTATTCTTTCTTTTTTTTTTTTTATCATTTCTATATCCACGTTTACATGTTAAAAAGTGCATATAAAAATTTTATCCTAGAAAAAGGACAACACAATGGTTTGCAATAACTTTTTTTTACAAAAAAAAAAAAAAAATTACATAAATGAATAAAAAACTCTTGAAATATTTATGTGAAGCATAGACTAAATTGTTGTTTTTGTTGCTGCTAAATGAATGTGTCACCAGAAATAACTGAAAATTGGTTTAAGGCTTTGATATAAAATCCTTTGAGGTTATGTGGTGGACATATAGTTTTTTTTTTTTTTTGTCATTTTTTTGTTGTGGAAATGTTAGTTTATATTAATTCACTATTATGTATCTTTAGGTGTGTATGTGAGGGAGTGGTAAATTTATAAAAATTCTATGCAGCATAAGGACTTACAACATTTTGGTTTGAGTCTCCATCGTAGCGGAAAATAAATTTATGGTTATCTGAATTGAGGAAGCTGTCTTTTTTTCAGTAGCAAAAATATGTATGTATAGTATGTTTTGGATTGACTCTTCTATTTAGGATATTTAGAGCTATTTTATGACCTATTCCAGCTGTTTTTGGATCTGTTCTGAAATATTCCTAAAACAACTTAAATACTAGAGCCAGAACCATGATCTAGAACAGAATCTCCACTACTGGTATCCTTTTACAAAGAATTTGGACAAATGGCATTTTTGATACTGTGTTGTCACGGTCAACTATTGGGACTTATATACTAAGGCCTTATGCCACGGCCATTTTCATCATCGTATTGATTGAACACTTTTTTTTCAAGTCATTTTTTTTTTGCATTTCTTCGATTAGGTGTAAACTTTTAAATTGACCTAAAAAATAAAAAAGAAATATTGTACAAGAGAATATAAAATACATATATAAATAATTGTTTTGCATTATTATGTAGGTTAATATTGTGGCCAATATAGTATTTATGTATGTATATGTATAATAATTTGAAGTATTCATAGTTGATTAGATCCATTATATTATTTTGCTGAACCTTTTTGTAGAATATACCTAAAGTATTATTATATTGCAATGTATATTTTATTATAAAATATTCATGAATGCAACCAGTATATTGTTGGTTGCATCTAAAATAAATTGTTCATGTGGTGTACACATATGTATATATGTATGTAATATAAATCTACAATATATACATACATATATAATATTATATTTATGAGAAAGGTAGCGTTAAAATTGGATTTTGTTAAAATCGCTTGTGCGGAAATCATATATACATTAAAATGTTTTACGCTCGATTTAAATTAAATACGGGTTTTTTTGTTAAAAGAAAGTATTTTTTTTTTGTTATCTGTCAATTTTTTAATAGAGTTATAAAGGAATTTTAATTTTGTAGAAAAAAACATGATAAAGATACAAATTGACAAGACTCAAGGCAAGGATTACTCTAGCAAAATATGAAAGAAAGAAAGGAGAAAAAGATAAGATATGTTATTAAGAGAGTACATAATATGATAAAGATAATATAAGGAAAACGGAAGGAAGCTACGGATAATCTTACTATTGATTTTCATTTATATATTTTTATTTTTTTTTATCTGAATGAATCATTGTAATAAATTTTTTTTTATTTTTAAGATTATTCACAATTAAATCTTCTGTATTCTCAGATCAAATATTAAAGTTCATTTTGATAAAAATATAAAATAAGACTAAAATATAGAAAAAAGTAATCGAATAAATATTATTTATTCAATTTTTTTTTTTTTTGTTTCAAATATACATACATATTTCTCATTGTCTCATATGTTGATTTATTTCAATTAAATTATGTATCTTTATACTCATATACATTTTAGACACATATTGATATAATTATTATTTTAGGACAAGTAATCAAAGTTCAGATAGGCATATATATAAATTAAATAATGTTTTTTTTCTTTCTAAGGTTCCATTATATGATGCTTATCGCAACAAATTCAATCGAACTTTGATTTTTCGAAAAAAAAAAAACAAAAAAAACAAAATTTTTATTTAGCTGACAGACAAATAATCAATATCATTTGTATGTTTCATGTTAAGTTTTGTTTATATTTTTTCTACGCATACATAACTTTTTTTTTTTTCATATTTGTACCAATATTCAAAGTATGTCCATATATACAATTTCTGTACATGAACGTACATATATGTATGTACCTCCATACATACTAGCTTACATTTTTTTTTGTTTCTTGATAAGGGTGGGTATACTACAATATTAGTTCATTGTTTTAAATAATGCAAAAGTCAAATAAATTCGTCACTTTTAATAATAAAATACAAGAATAGAAGAGAAATTGTACTTGATTTATATATTATGTATTTTATATGTATGTATGTTTCTAAAAATTTACACAATTGATTAATAAATATACTTATGTATATTATAATATATGTGTGTGAGTTCACAGGCATATTCTATCGAAAAACAAAAAGAAATGATGATATCAAGGGCGTAGTATAGCAAAAAAAAAAAAGGAATTGTACTAAATTACAAATATCTTTTCGATTCTGCTTGTGAAATATTCATTTTGAAAAGCAATATATCCTTCCAATATAGGATACGAGTTATAGGAAGAAAAATATAACATAAGAAAGAAAAACTTCCACATAAATAGAAAGTCGGAGTCTCATCGTGATACTTTCCGGAAAGGCTCTAAATCGATAAATATTTGTCCTTGGAAAAAAAAAAAGATAATTAGGTTTTTTATTTTTTCCCCATTCAGCACAGATAATTTAGTTAAAATTTTTTTTAGAAATTAAAGAAGTTTAAACGGAATGATGACAAGAAAAACAGGTCATCAATTCCATATAATATCAAAAAAAAAAAAAAAAACCACCCTCATTATTTTTAAATCTTGAGGAAAATTGGCGAATTCTATATTCAATAAGGTTCAAGACCGTTATTCAAAAAATGAATACTTTCTACGGCACTGAATTTTATAAACCACCTTCATAAAACATTGATAAAAGTCATCGAAATACATATTATGTAGTATATCTATCTAAATTCTCATATATACTCATAATACATATAAAGTATGTACGAGTATGTATGTAAAATGAATTGAATTGGAGTGTTTTGTCATTTTATTCGTTATTTATTTTTTTTTTTTATGATGTCCATTATACATACAATTTATATATTATGTACTTGTATGTGGATGTAATATATTGGACAGACTAAAATGTCAATAAATAAAATTGAATACTATGTATTTCCTGATGAGAGGTGGATCCTTTTTCCTGACTGATTGATGATTAAAACATTGATGATGGTTCAGTTCAATGTTGAAAATTGTTGTTTTTGATTGTAAAACATTTTTAATGTGTTTTTCGTTACATAAACTTTTTTTTTCTTTCCTCTATTTTTGTTTGTTTTATCGTACCTCCATATATACATACATATAAAGATTTAATTACTGTTTTGGATGAATGCTTACAATATTTTCAATAAAAATTGTAGAATTGCTTGAAAAACAAAAAAAAAAAACCAAAAAGAACTATAAAAAAATGTTGACATGAAAAAAAAAAAAAGTAATGGAAAAAAAAAACTTTTTAATTTGAAAAAAAGAAGAAAAAAAAAAAAGAGAAATGAAAGTGTTATTAAATTGTTCGATCTAATGACGCCTATATTTTGTTTTTCTTTTCGTTAATTCAAACAAATTTTAGTTTTTATTTTTCCAAAGTAATTAGAAAAAAAAAAATTAAATAAATTTACTTAAAATACTTTTTTTATTTATTTTATACGATAAAATACTTAAAAGTTCATGATTTCATGAATATATATCAATCAATCAAAATCATAGAAAAGGACTTTTTAAAGTCATTTCAAAATGATTTTTATATAACCAGATGGCCAATTACTTTTTTTGTTTTTTTTTTTAACAGGTGAAAAAAATAATAAACATCTAAAATAAATTTTTATATTTATTTAACAAATGTGAACTCAAAAGTAAAAAAAAAAAAAAAGAATTGATATCAAGTGCTACTTATACATTATAGCGTGATCAAAATTATTTAACCTCTTTTAAGGCATAAAACATGATACGAAATCAAAATTTTTATATAACATGTACCTACTGAATTTTTTTTTAATTTTTGTATATTAAAGATTCTTTTTTTTTTTGTTGTTGTAGATTCTAAAATAATAAAAAAATATTATTATTAATTAGCTTGAAAAATGCAATGTTTTACTCTAAACAAAAAAAAATTCTAGCATGAATACTTAAATGCATCATTATAAGTAACTTGTTTCATAAATCCTTAACAAAAAAACAAAAAAAAAAAAAAAAACGACAACAGAAATGACTAAATTGAGCCATTTGTCACGGCTTATTTTCACATATGCTCTCAATTGTCTTGATATAAAAGAGGGATAAATATAATATGTATGTATGACGTATGTATGTATGTATATATAAAAACGACCAGGCGGACAATAAGTAATAAAAACATAACATAATAGTATAAAAACAAACCACCCATCAACACGACCTCAATTTAAAGGAAAAAAAAAAATATATATCCTTGTGTTAAATATAATGACATAACCTGCAATAGTTTTCTTCTTATTATTGTTGTTAGTTTTTTTGTTTTCATTGTATGTATGTATATTATTCAATTGCATATATTATATTGTTTATTAAAGGACTAAAAGAGAAGTATCACTTCGATAAGGATATATCTCTCACCAAACCGACAAAAATATTTTCCACCCTCATAACAAAAGTCTTTAAAAATTCTTTATTTTTTTGTTTTTCACCCTTCATGAAATTAAAAGGAAGAGAGAAAAAAAAATACATAAGCAAAACGTTTGATAATAAACGTTTTATCAAAAAAAAAACAAAACACATGAGTATTTAAAATGTACTGATGATGTTTTATATCCTTGTAATTTATAAAGAGGGGGCAATGAAATAATTGTCACAATAAGCATTTTATTGTTTTGTACTATAATATACAGAAAGGGTGGGTTTCGTGTTGTATTAGATATGCGTTACATAGTCGTGATGTATGTATTTTTCAATTTTATTCAAAATTTTTGAGATTTCTTTTTTTTTTTTTGTTGATGTACATTGTACATTATAAGGATAAAACTAACGACGAGGATATACATACATATGTGATTTGATTTAATTGTAACAGTAGCCACATATTGATGTTTCCGCTGTCATAATCATTGTGATTTCGGGAGTAGAATTGTAACAGAAAATGCGTCTTTTTGATGAATCAGATTCAAGAAAAAAAAAAAAAGGGATTGGGATTAGAATTTATTTTATGATGTATTGTGTTGTGTGTGTTTATAATAATAATCAAATCACAAATAAAATTTATATAGAATGGTAATAATCAAATCATGCGAATGAGCAATTGTTATTAAATTTAATTGAGATCAGGATTTAAATAGTTTTTATATTATTACAAATGAACAGACATACAGAAAAAAAATAGAGATAAATCTGTGAATGATGTTAATATCGGGATAAAAATAACATGAAAATGTCATTCAGGATTTTAGTTTGTAGATAAATTCATAATTCAACGACAAGTGTGAAAATTCTCGCTACTTTTTGTTATTTATTATTTCAAGAAAACCAAAAAAAAAAAGATGTAACAATAACCTTGGGGTTTTGTTTGTCATGGTATATAATAACATGTAGTTTCACGTGGAATGTGAACCACTAACTGTAGATAGTTTAGGCAAGGAATATTATTTTGACAAGAATCAGATTATTTTTTAAATAGAACTTTTCTTATTTTAATAGTCAATAAAATATTTTTGCTACTGTACAATCGACACTTCCTATTGAATAAAATTAACGATAATCGTGTAGAACATTTTTCGGAAAAGTCTAACGTATTTCAATACTTAAATTCGACAAGAAAATTCATAATTTTCAATTCATAAAATAGTTTAATGCAATTCCACTGAAATGAAAAATATAAAAAGGGTTAAACTATAGTTGCTCTTGGAATACATGAAAAAAAAAACTGAAATGTTCCAGTTACTTAGTTTCTTTGAAAACACTATTACATTAAGATTTGCGACGGAAGTTGGATTAATTTTCATGATATTCATGATATTTTTCAATTTATGCAATTATTTTAAAATATAATGATTTTTATTGAAGTTTGACAGAGAACAGTTAAAAATTTATGCATGAAAAAAAAAAATGAAAAAAAATGAAAAAACGAAAAAACAAAAAAAAATATTCCTGACTTGTGAAAATGCAAATTTATGTTAACATTTAAAATTTTTTTTTTATTTTTAATAACTTATATTGCAATTTATGAATTATGAAAGATAACACTTATGCAAGGTTATAATCGCATATACATATGTACATATATGTATATGTACTTACTTACTTACATATAAACAAAAAAAAAGATAGTCATACTAAATGATTTACATTATGAGCGTACTTACAACACAACTAATATTTTCAAGATTTCTCAAGTGTTCACCTTTAATTGCTAATTGCTAGAGTGCAATTTATTTGCACA
Organism: Bombylius discolor; assembly: GCA_939192795.1. Classification (NCBI taxonomy): domain Eukaryota; kingdom Metazoa; phylum Arthropoda; class Insecta; order Diptera; family Bombyliidae; genus Bombylius; species Bombylius discolor. The sequence goes on along the minus strand of OW584241.1, from coordinate 35,952,459 downwards.
AGCATTTAGTGGAAGTGATGTCAGTAAAATGCATTTTAGACGGATTATAAATGTATGATGGAATGTTGTTGGAATTCCTTTTTTTTTTTTTTTTGTTGTTGCTTTTGTTTGTTTTTTTTTATTTTTTATTTTTTAAATATCTTGACACTTTTTTTATGAATAATATGAAAGCATTGATTGATTTCATGGCAAAAAAAAAAAAAGATAAAAATTCATCACTTTTTTTTTAATGTGTGAAAATTTAATCTATTGTAATATGTATATAGATGCAAAAAAAGAAAAGAAAAAAAAAACAACAAAGGATGTGTATCTATACTATTTAATATACATATACAAACATATATTTATTTAGTTATGGTGTTGTAATTTTAGATTTTGTATCCTAATTTTTAATAAAATATAAAACAAAACAACAAAAAAAAAAAAATGAAATATTCAAATATAGAATTTTACTTAGTAATCACGTAGAAAATTAATCCAATACTATGTATGTACGTGACATTGTAGTGAAGTTGAGGACATAAAAATATGATCGATGAGGATAATTCATGTTTACAAATTGAAAATGCAATTTTTTTTTTTGTTTTTTTTTTTGTATTGTAAAGAATGTGATAAGTACAACACCTACATTTATGTACATATATTCATATTCTTAAATATTATATTTGTTAAAGAAGTAAATCCTAATTTTTTTTTTTTAAAAATATTTTAAATATTCAAATATATGAAAAAAGATAAAATCAAAATGAAAAAGGTAAAGATACAAATTTAAGATAAAGTATTTTTAGTTAAATCTTAATTCTTTTTTTTTTTTCAACAACAAATTATTCATTATCCTTATTTGAAAAAAAAAAAAAAAAACATTTTTATTCATTGGCAACAAATCAATTTCAATAATGATCAAATTCTTAATATTTTTTTTTTATTTTTTTTGTTTCCCAAAGAAAAACGATCTACTGACATATTTAATTTATTTAATTTTTCTTTTATTTATTTTTATCCTGTTTTTTTTTTTTTTTTTTGATTTTTTTTTTATTTATTCAATTTCAAGGCCAAGGGCATCTAATTTTTATTGTAAATATCATGTACAACACAAAGTATAAAATGCAGAATATATTTCTCAAAATAGAAAAAAAAAAAAATAAAAAAAAAAGGAAGAAGAAAAAAACAAAAGTCAACACATCATTCAGGATCGAAATTTAAACATTGAAAATGAAAGCTTGATGATGATGATGATAATAATAAGGATGAGAATCTCATCATTTATGTATATGTGTATGTGTATGATGTTTTTTAGTATGCGGTTAATGATTTGTGTATACAATATACAACAGAAAAATGGACCAATTTAAAATATATTCTACGGAAAAAGAAAAAAAAAAAATCAATCTATTTATAGGTGGTATAGGTATAATATATATATTTTTTAAAATTTTTTCAATGCTTTTAAGTTTACCATAAATCAATGAAATCAATCAACCTTTAACACCCACAAAACTTATACTTTTTACACAAAAAAAAAAAAAAAACCAACTAAATATCAAAAATTATTTCTCTTGTACATAAAATTCTCATTTCTCTTTTTCCTGGATTCTCTTAAATAATTTTTATTTTTTATTTTCATGTTTTCATATATATATATATATATTTTTTTTTATTATTTAACATTCAGTTATTTATGAAAATTCTCGTGGTTTGAATAAATAGCAAAACGAAAAAAAAAAAACACAAGAAAAAAATAAATGAAAATCATTACCCCAAATATTTGGAAAAGGATATTTGGCGGAAATACAAACACGACATAGCCGCGTTATTTTTTTATATACATATATATATTTTTTTAAATATCCTATGTATTTTATTTAGATATGTACAATAACAACAACAAATATTTTATCAGGACAGTTATTTAGGAAGTCTTTCTTTCCAATATAAAAGAACATTGATGAAACTACACACAGAACACAAAAAATGAAAAAATGAAAAAAAAAAAGTAATTGAAGAAAAGTCAAAATAATTTATGTATATAAATATATCAATACAAGGAGAGGAGTGTATAGGATATAAATAAAATTGTTGCTAAAAAAAAAGCAAAAAAAAAAAAATGAATGAATGATGATGGTTTAAAAGAAGGATGAAGAGTGACTATGTATATGTATGTATAAATGTTGAAAGTTAAACAGAAAATTCAGTTTCACGATGTGGGTGGTAAATAATGTGGCGGTTAAGTATTTATTATTTGTATATGTGTATGTTTGTATGTATAATTTAGTATTTATTTATTTATTTTTTATGGTATATATATATATACATTTTTTTTTTTTTTTTTTTTAACTGAGATTGAATGATGCAAAGTGTGTTATTTTTTTTGTCGTTTTTTGGTTTCTTTTTTTTTTTTCGGTGTTGTTTTTTCAAGAGAGTGCCAATAATGAAGCGAAATTGATTTCAATTCATTAACTATATTTTAATATTTATCTTGTTTTTTTTTCTGTATGTACATATTTATTTATTTATTTATATTTATTTTTATTTTCCTTTATTTTTTTTCCTTTCTCTTTTTTTTTTTTTTGTTTTTTGTTTTTTTTTTTTTTTTGGGAATAACAAATATTTGATTAACAAATAAAGTCGTGTTTTTATGTTTAGTGTAATAAATTAGCGAAAAATGTTAATGAGATTATAGCATATAATATAGAGAAAATACTTGGACTTTTTTCTTTCTTTTTTTTTCTTTTTGTCAACATTTTCGTTGTAAATGAATTTTTACATTTTTTTTTTACACATAATTTTTTTTGTTTTTTTTTAAATTTCTTTTAAGAAAGAAAAAGTCACACATTTTATGTCAAAAATAACGAATTATTTATTAGATATTTATGTTTTTTTTTTTTTTTGAACATGTTTGAAAATTAATGGATAATTTACATTGAACAATTGACTTATTGTTAAGCTTAAAAATTTATCCTCAAAAAATTAAATCAAATTTCATATTTAAAAGACCTTTTTTTTTTTATATTACCGCATTTTTTACAAGATGCATTTTTACTCAGGAAAAAAAAATAACCAATTTCTCATTACCATATTCATTGTTTTTTCTATTTGAATATTGTTTACGAAAAAAATTAAAAAATTTTTTTATTATTTAAGAAATTCAACATTTAAAAAATTTTTGTAAAAAAAATGTATCTTTAAATTTTCTTTGGCATTTTAGTTTATTTTTTTTTTTTTATATTTTAGTGTCATTTAAATTTTTTTTTTTAGTTTGATCGTTACACGCGAAATATGAAATGGCGGTCGATGATGATGATGGTGGAGAGAGAGAGAGAGATAGCTAATTATTTTATTTTTAAAATACACAATATTATTTATTAAATGATCATTGAAAAATAAACTTTCCATAAATACCCATATCATGAGATATTTTTAGGTACCAAATAATCAATTATGATTTTTTTTTTTTTTATAGCCATTAAGATGCTTGTTTTTTCTTCATTTTTTTTTATTTCTCGAAAAGATTAAGAAAACAAATGTATGTTTGTTTTGAATACAACACCTTTAACATAAATATAAACATAAAAAAAAAAGTCTTTATAAGAAAAAGAAAAGAAAAATAAAGTTACGTGTAATGTGTGTGACGTTATGTTGTGCCTTACCTATCTACATAAATAAAAAATAAAAAAATTTATGAATTTATGAAAATAAGATTTCTCTTTTTTTTCTGTAAAAAAAAATAATTATCATTTATTCGTGGAATTTTGTTAAATTGAATGTAAATATACTTTAATGTGTCTTGACATGGTTAGTTATTTAGAATTTGTGTATATAAAAAGTCATAAATAAAATTATGATTTTTGTGGGGTTTTCTTCTCGATTATTTTAAACAAAAAAAAAAAAAAAAAAAAAAAAACGATAATTCACATTCCATATTGGTATTCGAAATTTTTGTAAATATTATATAGAAACCGATTGTGAAAAATGTTAGGGTCTGTCCTCAAAATGAAGTTAAAAAAAAAAAACAATTTTTTTTTTTTTCATAGAAAATAAAATGTTTGTGTACTCTTACTTCCTGTGCCAATTTAGTCTTTTCGAAAATGAAACGAGAAAAATTTGTTTTATTTTCAGACAAAGCTTTTACTACACCGAATAAGGTGAATGAATAAGATGTTAACGAATGTTGAAATTGAGTGATGAGTATTTAAGTAGAAATTACAAAGGAGTAGAAGGAATATATGATCCTGAGGTTATAGATTAAGGAAAATTTAAAGAAATGTCTATTGATTGAATTGGATTAAAAATGTTGTTCATAATCTTAGGTAAATTTTACAACAACAACAAAAAATTTTTTGAAAATGTTTTCTTGTTTTCAAATCAATAAATTCACTAATCAAATACTAATTTGTATTTTCTATATTTTTTGATAAAAATAAACGAAAAAAATTTAAAGGTGGTTTAAATTAGACAGTAGTCGAATTTTTATTTAATATTTTTGTGTTTATTGTTAATAAAATCCAATATCAATAGTGAAAAAAAAAAAAAACAACAAAAAAAAAACTCAGTATTTAGAAATTAGAACTGAAATTGCTAGACTGTTTAATGTTGATTTTTTTTTATCAAATCTTTGTTTTTAAATTTTTAATTCTCTAATACCAACTTTTTTTTTTTTTTGTTTTTTTTTTTAATTCGATTGCTAATTAAATAAGTATTATCTTCCGTAGATTTTTTTTAAAATTATTTTGATAGCGTATGATATATATGTACATATATCTGGACTGATTGTACATCTTATGAATAATATTTGCAATCCTTGAAATTTTCCAACGTCTTAATTTATTCAAATGTGATGAGACAAAATTGTTTAATTTTTTTTTTTTTTTTTTTTTTTTTTTTATAAAAGACGTACATAACTACATATGTTCAAATATGTACTTGGAAATAAACATGAATTTTTTTTTTAATATTTTGAAAAAAAAAAAAATGTTGGTATTTTTCAAAATTTGCGTAGAAAAACCTGTTTTAACAACAACAAAAATTTCGTTTTTTCTATTGTTTTTTTTGGAAGTAAAAAATAATATAAAACTTTAATTAATTTTTTTTAATTATTTCGTAAAATATCTGAACGTGTTTTTTTATTAAATTTTTTTGTTTTTGTTTTTGTATTTTATCACAAAAAAAAAAAATTTGACCAATATATTAAATTTTTATTATACAAATTTTACTTTAAAAATATGCATCACAATAATTTTTGATGCTTTTATCTCTGTAAAGTGTAAAATAAACATAAAAAGGACATGCAATATCTGTTTTTGTAATAAAATAGAGGGTGTATTTTATATCATACGAACACGTAATATACTTTTCATGTTTTTTTTTTTTTTTTCTTATGGTGTAAATTTTAAAATTAATCCGAGAAACATACGGATTTTCACACACATAATATGAATGCGGGCACGTGTCTTTTATTGCTTTCAACTATTAAATGAAAACTTAAAATTTAAGATTAGAATTGTAATTGTTACAGATTGTTCTTATTGTTATTTTTATTTGACATGTATAATACCTGAATTTAGAAATAAATATGTAAATAGAAAACGTGCAACTTCAAGATATTTGCATTGTTAGCTGAAAATAGATTTCAGGATTTAAATTAAAAGTTGAGTAACCATATTTAAAAGGCTATAGTGTAAAAATTAAGAAGGGTGGTGTTGTGTTTTTTGAGGAATATATTATAAAATAAATATCATCAGTCTTCATTACATTCAGTTAACATTCTTAACAACAACAACAACAACAAAAAAATAACTTTAAATTTAAATATCACATTCAACGTATCTGATGTTTACTTATTTTTGTATTCAAAAATATGTTTTGAAACACGTGTGAAATATATTGCCGAAATTTACTAAATTTGACGTTCCAAAACATGTATGTAAGTACATATATGAATTTTTTTTTATTTAAACATTGTTTTGATGCATTTTTTGAAAGTCACGAGAAAAAATTTACGTAATAAAAAATTTAAATATGTCTATCAAAACGTTCAATGACAAAAATCTAAAACGCATAATACCATGCGACTATATACATACATACATATGTCTGTATAATATGTATCTTATCATTCAGTCTTTTTTTTTTTTGATAATATGAAAAAGATGAGAAGCTGTTAAAATCAAATAAATCATCGTATCTATAAATCTTGAAAGCGTATGTATGTATGTATCTCTGTATATGTATGTAAGTGAATATATATGAATCATATATTGTCCTTATCATTGAAAAACACGCTTCATCATCATGTCATATAAAAAATAATAATAATAATAAAAAAAATAATACATATAACAATTATAATGCATCTGATGTCATTTTATATATTATGATTGAAATATGTAATGTAACTGTAAAATTTTTTACTGAAAGATGATATGTAGTATATTAGTCTGAAAAGTTTAATATAATGGATTTGATGATATTTTCAGAATATTTTAATATGAATAAACATTGATAAAGATTTTTTTTATTTTTTTATATATATATTTTGTTTATTTTATGATAAAATAAGATAATTTATAAAATTCTTCTCATTTTTATTATTTCTTTTTTATTCCAAAATTTTTATTTTTTTCTTAAATTTTAAATGTATCTACGTTGTAAGTTTCTTATTAGAAAATCTGTAATTTTTACTTAATATTAAAGAAAATATCAATTAAAACTTCAAAATTATATTTTAATTATACAAAAGAAAGAAAAACATAATTTGAAATTAATTAAATATCAAGGACAAAGAGTAAAAGCAAAGTTAAAGCTAATTAAATTACTCCGATTTATTCAAATAAAATTAATACAACACAAATTCAATACTTAAACCAATTAAAAAAAAATAAAAAAATAAAATATTCTCGTAATAAAATTATTTATTCATTTCATTCAATCAATAAGTAATTTTCAAGTCCGATAAAAAAAAAAAGTATCAATAGAAAAAATCTATCTATATTTTTTCAGTAATTTTCTTTTAATTTAATAAGATTAATTGTAATTTTTTTTTTCCTCTCTCTCGGAAAGTTTGATACAAAATTTAATTTGAATTTTAATTGAATTATTAAAAAAAAACAAATTTTATTTTTTTTTGTACAAAAAAAAAAAAATGAAGGGAGCAAAAAATCAAGAATTCATTTAAGACATATTATTATGATGAACGTCGCATGCGATAAAAGTTTTCGTTGTAAGAAGAAGAAAAGAAAAAAAATTGAAAAATGAAAAAAAAAAAATGAAAAAGAAAAAATAAAATGGCGTCAGTTTATCACATGGAAGATATATTCAAGACGGTCTTCTTATCATATTTATTTGGAATATTCATTTTCTTATTATTTATTCTTTTTATTTTTTTTTTTCCTTTTTTTTTTTTTTCATAAGTTTAATTTTTTTATCTTTTCCTTAAAAAAAATATGAAAATGTTTATCATTATTTGACTTAATTCTCATTCATATTTTATACGTTTAAAGATACGTATATGACAAATTATGAAAATAATAAAAAGATTTTCTTTAAAAAAAAAAAAAAAAAAACTAAATTCTTGATAAATGATAAAAATAGAAGAATGTATTTATTTATTTTATATGACGTTTAAGAATATAGGATTTTTAAGAAAAAGACAAAAAAAAAATGTTAATAATAATAAAAATGATAAAAAAAAAAAATTATTCAAATGTTCATCTTATGTTATAGTTTAAAATTTATTGTATATAGTGATAACATGCATTTATTCATAAAGATATTAATATTTTATATGAGTAATAAAACAATAAGAAATCTTTTATAATGTTTCGTTTATTACATCTAGCTATTTTTTTTTAAAATTTTTTTTTTTTGTTTTTTAGAAAATAATAGATAATTATCATATATCTTTATATTCAAAGTATCTGTGACAATTTGAAATGTAATTTTATTGTTTTGTATCTTTTTTTTTAAATTTTATGATTTCATTCAGTTTAAAAGACTGTGAGTTAAAATTAATTTAATTAAAATTAATTAATATATTTTTTTAAATTTTTAAATAAACAAAAATCAGCATTCCGGTGCTTCAAGGATTACAAATCACCTATTTATTTATTTTTTTTTTATTCCACAGAAAATTATATGATTAGATTTATTGTTGTTGTTTTATATTAAAAAAATCTTTGGAAAGAAAAAATATTATGAAAATAAAACAATTGGTATTGTTGCATATTACTTGATAGCAAGGACAAATTTTTCAATCGTGGGAGTAACCTTCAGACGAACTACAAACTTATTTATATATATGTATATAAAGAAAATCAATAATATACATATAATAGCCTTAAATCTATTATTAAGGACACTCTTTCTTAATAATAATGTAAACAAATTTGTCCCAACTCTATAAATAGCTTTGAAAACGTGATTAATAAAGAAATTATAATTTAATATTTAAAAATAAAGATATTCTTTTTTATAAATAAAACAAATTTAATTCTAGGAATATCTGCAAAAAAAATCTATGAGCCATTTTTTTTATAATGATTATTTACTGGACATTTATGTTTGTTCGCCAAATATTTATTATTTATTGATGTAAAAATAATATTCTGCATAAATTCTTGTGGAACTTCTAATTATTTTTTTTTTTTTTTCAATTTTGATTTTTGTTTTCTTCCAAATGACATATTACGTTTATTTGATGCCTCTGAGAGATTCACCTTAATTTAGAAGTATCTTCTTGTAAATTTTTTAAAATTTTTATTTTTGCAATTGTTGAAACGAACGAAAGTATATCCTTTTACAGATTTACTGCACAATGTATAACCAGTACAGAACCGACGCATATAGGTACGACAAAAAAAGTAAAGAAAACGTTGTGGGAGGAAAGAGTGTCGATGCATATTTTATTTGAACATTTTTGGAAGGTAAGAGAGAGTAAAATGCATTTGTACGATTGTTAAACGACTGACTGATAAAATTTAATTATGTATATTTATTAGGTGATATAGGTTCAATTCATTTAGTGTCCTAGGATCACGTAGAGAAAAATTTAGGATATCTGATGATTTTGATTTCTGATGAACAACACCTGAAATCTATACACCTAATCTGTAGAATAGAATTAGGGAACAAATACTCTAGTTTTAGGATATATTAGTCCTAGCACCCGACTAAATACTCTTGTTATATTACTTGTAGCACAGAGCAGATACTACTTATAAGAATTATAAGAATTTATATTGTCATTGCTTGTAGTCTTTGTAGTAACTTATAGTTATATTCTCTTGATATTCCATTGGATTTCTGCTAGAATATCAGGTTTTATTTTTTTTATGCTTTGCTCTGTTGATAGTATTCAGAATATCCATTGATGTTTTAGTAAATATTCCTCGTCATCCTTGTCTAAAGTTCTTATATACATACATTGAATGTTCTTAAATTTTATTACGAAAATGAAATTTACCATTGGAAATTATAATTGTTAAAATTCATTCTGAAATTATATTTTTTATTCCTATTACAACAATATTCAAATTTTTTTTTTTTTTATGAATTTTTAAATTAATAACAAAAACAAAAAGAAACAATTTATTTCTATGAGAACTAAAATTTGTATATTTTCTTCTACATATTTTTGTGTATGTTTTTTTTTTTATTTTATTTTTAATATAAACACTTTTGTTTAATTTTGTTTACGAAGTAAATATTTTTACACATATGTGTGGTGGTAAAATGAACAATGAATAAAAAATTAAAATAAAGAAAAAGAAAAAAAAAAAAACACAAAGTTTATGTATATAAGTATTTAACTCTTTATTATATAAACTCATTTTATAGTTTGTAAATTTAGATATCTTCTACCACCCCGTTTTTTTTGTTTTTTTTTGTTTTTTTTTATATACATATATGTATATACATACATACATATTAACTTTTGTACTTTATGTATACTAAAAATCTCTTGACATTGCAAACAAGATCTATTGACTAAGTTCACAATAAAATTTATTCACTTAACGTTTACAAAAAGTACAAGTACCTGTAGCTGGTTCAATCAAATATTTGGCATACCGCAGCACAGCCTGAAGTTGTCCTAGACGTGCACTTATCAAAGAAGATAAACAACGAACTTGAAATATATATACATACATATGTATATCACACTGTGTTCATATATGTATGTATATAAAATTTTCAGAATATATATCTGATGATATGAAAATAATATGAAGTATGTAAGAATAATGTATCTTTTATAATATATGCGATTATTTTACATACATACATACATATGTGTAGGTAGTATGTACATCTGTAAATTTTAAGTTTGTTATTATATGTATGCTCTACTAAAAAAAAAAGTGTTGAAGTAAATATTTACGATGATCAATTATTATTATTATACAATGTGATAGTTTAATGTTATATAAAAAAGAAATTATTGCAAAGTAATGAAAAAAAAAAAAAATGTAGTATGTATATATTTGAAATAGGATTATTCCGTTATACTCATGTGTGTTTGTGTCTATATAAATTACTTGAATAAGTAAAAGATACTTTTTTTTTCCCTTCCAAATATTTCATACCTGTAATATACTGAATTTATATGTCCGAAGGGTAACATATAAAATATCATGAAAATCTAATATTTGTATCTGAAATCTACCTATAGAGAGATACCTTAGAGAATATCTATCATATATTGTATACGAGTATAACATATAGGCTGCGATTATTCAGCGCAAACAACTGGGCAAATATTTTAACTAACCATTAAAAAAAATTTCTCCCTTGGTATCTAATAGGATGTGATGCTTTCATAATTTTCTTTTTTTTTTTATATTTTCATGAATCTAAACTTTTTCTCCTATCTTTTTTTTTTTTTTATCCACTCTTTCTCTATGAATATATTTTGTTTTTAGTGATAGCTTGTTATCATTATTTTTTGAACTCTCACTTTCTATTTGCTTTTGTGTTTTGTATATATGTGTTTTTTTTTTCCTGATGTTTGTGTATTTTTTTTTTCCACTTTATCCTAACATTTAAATCAAATATTTTTGCTAAGTAAAAGGCTCACTTAATTTTTTTTTTTTTTTTTGGGGTAAATTTTGAATTCTAAATACGAGTAGAAAAAAAAAGTTAGAAAGCAAAAAAAGAAGAAGAAAAAAAAAATGTTAATTCATCCTGATAGAAAAGTATGTCCTCAAGCGTCTCCCCGTTTTATCTACATATTTGGTTAAATATAAATTTTTAGTAAGGTGGGCATAAGGAATGAGTTTTTTTTTTCTTCTATATATTACATTAAAAGGACGAACATCATCATATTCTGTGAATAAATTGTCAATACAAACACACACATATTCGACACACACACACAGTATTAGATATCTGCCAGTCAACCTTCTATAACAAATATTTTGATTGCAAATATATTTCCTTCGTGTACATGTGTTTGTATATTTATTCATAAATGCGAAAATAAACAGGAATATAAACACAGAAATTAACATTTAGCTGACATTAGAACAGTCCACATTACCATCGGTGGGTTTTTTTTATTTTGTTTTTTTTTTTCAAAAAAAAAAAAAAAATATATATATACATACATATATAGGATATGGAACCGGAAGGTACTGAATATACTGATAGTGTGTATAGAAGGACTCTAAAAATGTTAACTTTTCCTTTTTGAGTTGTTACTTTCTTTCACTAAATTTTCAGCACGGCATTGCAGTATTTATCATTATATACACATACATAAGTATATAAATTAAGTACAAGAAGTATATGTACACATAATTATATATATACACATGTACAGATAGAATGAGTGATTTTTCAATGGGTGGTAACATTTTATATCCTGTTATAGGTATACAACATTATGAAACATTATTGTAAGGATATATTTTTTTTGTTGTTGTTTTGTTTTACGCTCATACCATTCATTTACACAACTCATTCAAGTACTCAATGTTACTTTATTATAACGCGAAACTTTTCTGTTGTGAGTGTATGTATAAAATGTATATGTTGTTTTTTGCTTGTTTTTGCTCGTCATCAAATATTTGGAGACCGATTTTTTCCTTTATTTTATTTTATATTTTTCTTGTTGTTGTTGTTGTTTTTTTTTTTATTCCTTTTATTCAGCCATCATAGTATCCGCATTTTATAGATATTATACTCCAAACACCCATCATTTTGTACGTTTACTCGTATATAGTGTATTTTTGTTGAAATTTTGTTATTTTAACAGAAGAAAATGAATTCAGAATATAGTACTTGTACGTATAGCAAAAACATTTGAAAATGGTATGAGAATTTTATTTTGTGTTCATTTTTACTTATCTACTCTAGAATTTATTGGTTGACTCTTTTCACCCTGTATTAAATAAACTTTAATGAAAACAAAAAAAAAAACAAAAAAAATTGTACGAAAAAAATAAAAATAAATAAACAAATAAATAATCGTACAAGCATTTTGTAAAATAAATGTTTTGTCTGATCCTAATGTGTAGGATATAATGTATGTATAGCATTTTGTAATTATGTGTGAGTTGAGATCACTAACAAATTGTAATCATTTCAAGCATTTCAAGAAAATGTCAATGATAATAAATTTATAAACAATGTACCGTTATAGATGATATGTATATATGTGTAGGTGTAATTTATTATTTTAGCAACAATTTTTATCGATAAAAAAATTAATTGATTTTTTTCTAAAATTAGGTTGAGCTTTTATATTCATCGAAAGTTTAATTCATCGAAATTGAAGTTTGTAACGAGAAAAAAAGAATATCCTTAAACGAACAACGATTTTGCAATTCTGTTTTTGTTTTTTTTTTTTTTTAATTTTATTTCTTTAAGCTACCCGATATGTACATTCAAAATTGTTACAATAAGGACAAAATCAAACTCATTTAATTGTTTCATGAGATGGTAAGAAAATACACAATATTTATAAGGATAAGGTCCTGAAAAAAAATGGTATATCATTCTTATTTATATTGTGTAAGAAAAAGATAGAAATATTATTAAAAAAGAAAAAAAAAATTTGAAAGAAATGAAAAGGAAACATTATAAAAGTCTGATAAAAAGTTTCAATTTATATTTCTGTATCCTCTGTGTACGATTATTATTAATATGTATTGAATCATGCAAAATATATATATGTATATAAATTACACATACATATATATGTATGTATATATCAAAATAAGAATAAAGAAGAGAGAGAGTGTATATGAAAATGTCTATGATTTTGTTATCATCATCCATGGAATGGAACAATATGATAATGATTTGTGCTAGCAGCACTGGTGGTGTCGCTTAACGATGATTTTCTCTCGTACATATAGTGAATTTGTTGACTTTTGGAATTTGTTTATCAATTTGTATAACGACGTAATGTTTGTTGATATATTTAATTGAGACGTTGTAGGTGATGTGATGCCCTTATAAATATACATTTTATTTTGTTTAAATAAAAGTTTTAATGTTTATTTCTTTACAAATATAGAATATATCATCATATGATATAATGATCTAGAATAGAACAAATTTAATAAATTTAGGGCATTAGGTAAAATAATAAAAATATAAAAAAAAACTACATATATCAGGTAAAATGGCTAATCTAATTTTCTATAAAAGGGATATTTGGCATAGTGCCGATGGCATATATGAAAAATAGTAAAAAATTTGATTTTAATTAAATTCCTATTTTTATCTGGATGTTGAGATAAGTGGATCCCTATTTTTTTCACTGTAAAGAGTAGGCTCCGGTGTTATATAATTTTTGTAGTTCCATCACAGATAAAAATAAAAATTGGTTTCGTAATTCTCTGGTAATAATTTTTTTTATGTCACAAAATATTCATTATTATTAAATTTCTAAAGATATTTCAGTGTTCTGGAAATTTCCAGATTCGAAATACTAAACAGAAAACAAGTGTAGTTACCTACTAAAAAAAAAAATCCTGTGTAATAGAAAAATTTCTTTACGTACTAATGCTCATCATTAATAAAAAAATAAAATTGAAAAATTAAAAAGAATGATGAATTATCCAAAACAGAAGTCCTAAAATCCTTTTTCAAAAAATTATTTAATACCAAAACAATACTATTTTCAAAAAAATAGTCATAAATTTTCATCTGTTTAAATTCATAATTTAATATTTAAAGTCAAAATCCTTTTTATAAAAAAATCCTAAATTGTCATTAATGAAAAATCACAAAAAAAAAAAAAAAAATTCCATAAAAAAAAAAAAACAAATTGATACTTGCTGCAAAAATTCACATTATTCAAATAATCTAAAGAATTTTCATATGTTCGAAAAAACAAAAATTTTTTTTTTCTTTCAAAATTAACTCCTTAAGCCTTTTTCAAGTAAATCTGTGAATACCTTTTAATAATATTACTTACCTACAAAATAGAGGATTCAAACGGATTGATAAGGATTTCAATATTTTACAAAAAAACAAAAAAAAAGGAGGAGAGGGATGGAATTTTTTGTAATTGTAATTATCACATGATAAAATTGTTAAATATGAAAGATAAAAAAAATTTTTTTTTTTTTTTTTTTTTACTATTATAGTGTCAAAATGTATTAAAATATGTTTAAATTTTCTGTAATATATAATCGCCTTATATGCTTATACAATTCATTATTTAATATATTTTGTACGGACAGAAAAAAAAAATAATGGAAATATGAAAAAACAAAAATAATTGGGGGTTTGTTACAAATAATCCAATAATGAAACGAAAAGTCACGAATATGAACAATGAAAACAGAGATAGTCTATTATTTTGTCATCATTTCAACTTTTCTGATGTACGATAAATACACAGTTTTTTTTTTGTTTTTTTTTAAAATATATATTTTAATAACATATTATATAATCTCATATCATATATAAAAATAATATATGGACCTGAAAATTGGTGATAAGAGTTTAAAAAAAAATCATGTATGAATGATGATGTAAATTAAAGTTAAGGATAGTTTTTCCAAAGGATTTATGTTTAATATACGAGACAGTATATTTATAATTTTGTTTACTGTTACAATTTATTTTTTTTTTATCATTTTTAAATTTTATTTATTGTTTTTTTTTTTAAATCCTTAAAGGGCTCGTAATTAAATAAAATTTCACCAAAAATTTGTAATGGAATGTAAGCTAATAGTGGTTAGTATCGTTTAACAAATTTAAAATTGAAATTGAAGTCCTGTTCAACAACAACAACAACAAAAATTGTCTGAGAGTATTCATATTCACTTAACTTACTTATGGTCAATAAATAAAATTCAAATAAATTGGAAATTTGGTACTTATTCAAAGCTAAGTTGGAAATTTGACAGATTTGAACCCGAAAGCTACAACTTCGGAAATCAGCACTCCAGCCACAGACAGCCATAAATTGAATAAAAAACACAAAAATGCCCAAAAGTAGAATACGCAAAATCAGTGAATCAAATCCCTGCTTCTACCTAAAATGTAATACAATATTCAAAAAGCTGAGTTTTAATTACTGGAATAAGCTTCTTTAAGCTATTAATTCTAATTTCATGTATGAAGATTGTTGATGGTATCCTTTTGTGTGTTATTGGCGTTGTGTTCCATTCAATTTCGAATTAGTAATAAATTGAAGTGAAAAGTCTCCAAATTAGACACACAGTCAAATAAAAAAAAAAATAAAATAAAAAAATAGAAGAAAAAACAAAAGAAATAAAAAGACAATTTCCATTTACTTTATGAAATTTCACACACTTTTACTTAATGTGAACTTGATTCAATCATTTGTGTGATAAAAAATTATATTTAATCAATAAAAAAAAAATTAAAATCTAAACATTTACATAATTTACCGTTATTTATTTACATAATTCACCGTTATTTAATATCAAATAAAAATATGTATTATACTGATTTTGTTAAATTTAAAAACACAAAAATAAATCTAACTACAAAATCCCCTCTTTTATTGCAAATATGACATAATAAATACTTAAACATTATTTATTTATTTTTTTTTTTTTTATTATTATTAAAAACTTTTTATTTTGTAAATTTAAATATTTATAATTTTTTTTAAGTATTTTTTAATGTGTTATATAAATATAATTATTATTCGTTCAAATATTTCTTTTTTTTTATTTTTTTTTTCGTTTGTTGTTATTCTTGCTGTTGTTACTTTGAAAAATATATTATATGTATCTATAAATATTATATCTTCAGACAAAAAAAAAAAACAATAATAATAATTGTTGTGTGTACATTAAACTACTTTAAACCTATTTAACATAATATTGTATTGTTATTACCTATATCTTTTTATTTTTTTTCTTCTATAAACTTTCATATTAAATATTAGTTAAGAAAATATTTTTTCTACAATATTATATGTGCATATATACATCATGTAGTACACACACACACACACAAACGTATGTGTAAATACAAATGTATTTTATTATAATTTTTTTTTTTTTTGGTATTATTTAAATTTGTTTAATAATTTATAAATCTGTTATACATAATTTTATTTGGGTAAAAAAAAAAAAAAAAATGGAAAAAGAAAAAATTTAATAAATAAATAGTTATCAAAGATAGATAAATGTTTATTTTTGTTTTTGTGATTATTTATAAATGTTTCACATTTTTAACAGTACAATTATGTATATGTTAACTTTTTTTTTTTTTTCAATGATACATAAATTCAAATTGTAGCTAATTGTAATTATTAATTATGCACTTTTTCGGTTTTTTTTGTTGTTGTTGTTGTATTTGTTTAATTATTATTTTTGAAATAGTTTCAGTTTATTTAAAAAGTAAATTATAACCCATTTTTTTTTTTTTATAGATTTTAAGGCATGAAGGATGTTACGAATAATTGAGAAAAAAAAAAATACGTAGATTTCGACAAGATTATTTAAAATTCGATTAATAAAAAAAATTAGTGAATTATAAGCGTCATTATTAATTAATTCAAATTAAGAATCATTAATCGTGAATTAAGAATCATTAGAAAAAAATATTAAAATCCATTAATAACCCTGCGGTACCTACATATATGGTATACCACTTAATCGCTCGTTTTTAAAATTATTACCATAATGTCCTTGAAGATAAATTAAAAATTTAATAGTTAGCAAATTGGTATTTTCTTAGATATTTTGCTTACTTTTTTGGCCTTTATTGATCTTTTCAGTAATTTTCCCTATTACTATTTCATTTCATTTGTCCTTTGGCAATCATTGATCGCTAAAAATTGATAAAAAAATAAAAGTATGGTAAAATCCAATTTCGATTTGGCAAAAATTTTTATTCGTTTTTTTTTTTTTCAAAATCTATGTAAATACATTTTTCTAATTTATTAAATAAAATAATTTAGGCATAAAATTGATTATTTTTTTTTGGTCATCGTATTACCACATTAATCTAATGATAATTACATTCATTTATTTTTGTACAGTATTTACATATAGGAAAAAAAAAAACAACAACATATTTTTATATGTGAATCGATATAATTTTTTTTTAAATTAAAAAAAAAAAAAAATAATTTAATGAAATGTGTTCAATTATCAATTGAAGACCCATTCTAATATTTAATTTATGACACATTATTACATATTTAGCAATTTATTGTATATACTCGTAATTCGGTGTTGATTAATTATTTTTTTGCTTTTCTAGTTTTTAAAATTTGATTTGTTGAAATGTGAATTTAATATAAATTTGTATTTTTATTTATTTATTTTATTTTATTTTTTTTTTTTCAAGAGAAAATGCAGGTTAATTTTAATAATGTAAAATTTGATTGCGGATTTTAATTGATATTTGCATTTAGTAAATATAAATATAATTTAGAATTTTATATAATTACAATATTGTGTTGTTATATTCATCAATTCATATACATACATATGTATATGGTACACATGTTTTTTGTATTAATTTACTAAAATGGTAAGTAAAAAACAAAAAAATTAAAAAAAATTCCAGTATGTAAATGTAATTTATTCTAATGCAAATCAATAATTTATTGAAAATTCATTTTAGAAAATGTGAATTTTTAATGATTATTTTTGATTTGTTATTTATTTGAAAATATTTTATAATTAAATTTTACAATAAACATTTGTAGTATTTGTTTTATGTAATTTCAGAGATATAAAATTTCATTTATTATTTATTTATTTTTTTTAATATTTTTGTATTGAATTTTTTACATACGGGTTAATGAATAATTTTTGTCACACAGATGAAGTGGGGGAAATACAAAATTAATGAAGAATTCTTGAACTAAAATTTTTAAACTGAGGTAAGGTTATGTTCATAATGCCCATTCTAATAAGAGATAAACAGTGTTCAGAAATAAAAATAAATGACGAAAATCAGTGACGTGCAGTAAATCTGATACCATAGGTGCGCAGATATGTGATCCTTTTGAGCTATCTTCAGCCGAAAATGTAATAAAATTCGAAACGTTATACAAAAATTCTCCATGGAAATGATGTTCATAAAAATGAAATTTTAAGACATCCCTTTGCCCTAGTTTTCTCTTTTTCGACGACATTTTGAAAAAAAGTTGGAACATCAAAAATCATTGAGTGATTTTATTTTAGTTTCTTTTTTCTTTTCTTTATCCTACTGAGTTCTTCAGACTTCTACGTGATTCTATTTAAGTATCATACAGTCTAGGTTGTTCAGCGGTTTTTTTTAAAGATTAATGCAGTTCATCTCTAAAATTTCAAATAAATTTCTTTCTCAATTCTTATTTAAAATTCGTATGAACCTAAAAGAGTCTAAAGAAAAAATTTTGTGTAGAAGTATAGCAGGTTATTTAAATATGGCTACCTGTAGTTATTGATAAGTTGTCCTTAAATCTTCAAAATCTCCAAGCTTTCTGTTATAACGATGATAAAAAAAATGTCAAAGACACTGGAGACTGTTGAAAGGCAACTTCTGCGGAGAATACATGGTCAAATTCAAAAAGATAAAAAAAGGGTGGATGCGGTGCAATGATGAATTACAAGTATGTTCCCAATACATATATCGAAAGATACATACATACATATAAAAATCATGACACTACATAAAAGCAATTTCGAAAATTTGTAATTTTATGAATATGTTTTCGAAATAATTTCACAGTAATTATCTCATATTCTCTTTCATAAAAAAAAAATGAAATAAAATTTCTACTCAAAAAAAAAAAAAAAAAAAAATATTTTAAATGAAAATTTTTAATTATAATTTAATTTTTTTTTTATGAATATATAATGGTAGATTAAAATTTCATATTAAATGAAAACAAAAAAAAAAAAACAAAAAAAGTTGTATTACAACCGCAATGGTTGCTTTTCCTTCTTTTATTAAATATTTTGTAGAAATAAAACATCAAAAGATTATCTTCAAGGTCTACCGAGATTGTACACGTTTCATGTTGTAATTATAAATACAGCAGTTGAAAATTAGTATAAAATAAAAGCAATTCTCATTACAGTATGTAGAAAAGCATCGAGTCCTATAAAATATATACATACATACATAAATAAGAGTACATAGTACATACATATCACATTTACATTTTTCCTTCCTTAAATGAATATGCCTTTTATGAATCTCATTTTAAAATTTGTATATTTTTATTATAATATATACTTTTTTAAATACATACTATACCTATACGTACGATACATGTAATCTTTTATTTGCGTATTTTCGAATATATAAAACCGCTTACTATTACATAAGGATAATTTTAATGTGTAAAATTTTATATCCTGATGATATATTAAAACAGATTTTAGGGGATATATAAAAAAAAAATTAATTTCGAAGGTTTGGTTTTTTTCTTTTTTTTTTTTTTGAACGTGCGTTCCCTTATGGTGTATCTTTCATATTTTAAAATCCGTTTTTTTTGGTTTTATTACAAAAAAACAAAATGAATTTTCTTATTTTTATATAACGGTCATTTCGTAAGGGAATTCAACATGCTGCGCTGCTTTCTAAATTTCTTCTTATCATATTTGCTTGCATTATGGTTGAAAACACCATTTTCATTTTTTCAATTTTAAATTCCAGCGTAGCAAAAAAAAAAAAAAAAATGTAATAAAAAAAAAATCAAACAAAGAAAATACGTTACAAAATTATAAACAGTGGTGGGTGTGTGTATTTTCTAAAATCTAACAACTTTTGTAAATTTTCTAAACTTTTTCTTTTTGTGTACCTGAAAGTTAGAAGTTAAACGTGGTTGTCGGGACAATTTTCTGTATACTATGTATATACATAATGAAGCTGAGCTGTATATTATTGTGGTATTTAAATAAACGACCATTTAAAAGTGTTTTAAACATCTCTTATCTTATAATTTTGTATTATTTATGTTTTATGGCTTGAGTATGTACAAAAAAAAAAAAAAGTAAAAAAAAAACTGTATACATATTATATTATGTACTAAATATCTTTCTGTTCTGAAAAGTATAATTTTATCTTGTATTTACATTAGATTGAGATCTGTGTGTTGTATCTGGGAAACAAAATTGTACAACTGCAACACGAAAAACTTTATTATTTTTTTTTATTTTTTTTTTTTATTACTATTATATGCTTATTGCTATTTAAGGATAAAGGAAATGTACACAAAAAGTACAATGAAATTTTTGGTATTTGTTATACATATATATTTTTTTTTAATTTACATGAAGCAAAAGGAAATTATATTTTAGTTTAAAACTTGCATTTGAAAAAAAAAAAGGGGAAAAATAAAATATGGATAAGTTAGCTGAGCTATTTCACAAAAGGGAAAAGATACAAAATGATGACAAAAAAAATCTTTTATTGAAAATTAGAAGAATTTTGATAAATGGAATCGTGAGATGCCAACGCTTTTCAAAGTTGAAATTCTAAAAAATTTTCATGTGATATTTATGTGAATTTGGTACTTATAAAAAAAGGACATTCTATACAGTTTCCTTTGGTGTTATGATTTTGATAAAAAGTAACAGAAAGTTGTATAAAATCATGTAGCAGATTTCGTGAGATTTCAAGGAAAAGAAAAAACAAATATTTATTGTCCATAAAACAACGTATGAAAATTTTTAATGATAATGCTATTTTCATTTTATTTTTTATTATTTTTTCTTTTATTTCTGATAATAATTAACATAATCATGTCACATGTGAAGTTATTATTAACGCATATCATAAGCCCAATGTCACTAAGCAGATTCATTTACCTATCAAGTTTGAAAATAATGATATTCATATATGTATATACGTGTAATCAACAGCGCTTTTAGGCATTCATAAATTATCACCTTAACTTGATACCATAAGTACTAATAATAAACATTGTTTGTGTTTTTTCTTCTCTTTTTTTTGAATATCTTAATATTTTTTTTTACAGGGTGTTTCTTCAATATAAATTAAATATGAAGTTTTTAAAGGATTTAGTATTTTTCTTTCAAAATATCTGAATATCCTTGAAAGAAATTTTAGTAATTCTACGCAAATACTAATCATATATATGATTCCTTTTGACAGGACAGGACTCGTTGTTATCGACAATTAAATTGATATATGTAATTATTTTTTCTAATGAATCTACCATTAATTTAAAAAAAATGCAGTTGAGGTTCTAAATTTTTCTGGAAAATATTCATAAAGTTATGAACAATGCAGTCTAAACGACAGGGGTCGATACGGAAAAATAGAGTCGCTGATTTTGTTACAACAATTTTGAAATCAATAAAGTGTAATGTTTTTTTTTTTTTAAATTTTATATTTTTAACGAAGATATTGGTATTTATTTTATAAATTTTTCATATTCTTGAAACTTTAAAAACAATTTATGTAAGGAAGTGTATTTTTTTGGACAAAAAGGATAACAATATATAAATTAAATATATACATACTTTCAAGTTGAAAAATAAGCAGAAATGACTGCGAAGAAAATAATTTACAAAAAAAAAAAAAATAATATATAAAAAATAAATAAAATAATATATTTTTTTCTGCGCATGTTTTTCTAGTATAATACGAAACCTCAACTTTTATTATTTTATCTATGTATATATAGGAAAACACCATGTATTTTGTATATTTTCTGCTAATAAAGTTTCTAGAAAATTAAAAATAATTTTTTAACAAGGTAAAGTAACAACAAATTGAAAAAAAAAAAGGTAAGTAAATAAATAAAGAACTAAAAATTATTATTATTATTATTTTTTTTTTTTTTGTTGTTGAGGAATTTGTTATTGCGGAAATCTGTCATATGTATGCGCTAATAAATACATACTTGTATGTACTAGCATATCATCACATTATTATTATTATTTTTTGTTGTTGTAAAAAAAAAAAAATCTGAAATAAGGTGCGGTTGTAAAAATGTTAAATGAATCTTATTATCTTATATTTATATTACTTAGTTAGTATATTAAATTATATTCATATAAATAATAAAATAAGAATAAATGTATATACATATAACTAAATATATATGTACACACACACACCTCATTTTCATAAAATTATACATATAGGTATGTAGATATACATATATTATAGATACATAACATAAATTAATATATCTAAAGTGTTTTTTTTTTTTTTTTATATTTTTCTTATTTTTTATATCATCCATATCTTTTGGGAGTTACTTAACTTATTATTTACTTTACCAAGTCATCATATATAAATGGTAGAAACTTTCATCCGCTACTAAATATATGTATGTACATATACACATAAATATAGTACATATATGTATTCTCAAAAATACAATGTACTAAAGAAAAGAAAAACAAAAAATGAGAGATTTTTTTAATCATGGTTGCCATGAAGAAGAAAAAGTATTTTAATATAATTTTATTGTCGTCATAATGAGACAAATTAAAATGAAAAACAACAAAAAAAAAAAACATTCATAAAATGATGATAATATTCGTACATACAATTTGTATAAGAAATTTTAACACAGAAACATTTTTTTTTTTTAATAGAAATTTCAGAAAACAAATTAACAAAGAATAAGAAAGTAGAAAAAGTATATATGTACATATGTATGTAGGTATATGAAATTTTCCATGACTTAAAAGATTTATTTTTTTTATTTTTTCTTGTGAATTAGATAAAAAGTTATTAACTAACATGAAAATAAATTGAAAATTTGATTAGGAATTTTACTATACAGAGGCTTGATATGTATTTTGTTTTTCTTCTAAGAAACAATTAAAAATATTTAATTAAAAAAAAAAGAAAAAAAAAAAACGAAAACATAATAAGGAAGGGGTAGATCCCAGTTATAAGTATACTTAAGATAAAAATAAAAAAAAAAAACTGGTTAACATTTATTTTTTTTGTATTTAATGTTTGTAAATTATGTTTTTGTTTGAAGTACTCTTAATTCAGGGATTTTTATAATAGTTTTTTTTTTTTTATTATATAAGATAGTTCTTTACACGTTATTTTTTTTCCATAGAAACAACAATATGGACGAAAAGATACAGTACAAGTAAACTAATAAAACAAAGAACTTTTACAATATATGTATGTACATACATAATTTCCACCTGAATAAAGAAATCAACATTTTTTTATATTCACCATATGTATGTATATGAAATACAAAGCTCAAGATTTCCTTGTTCAAAAAGAAATCCGCATTTTAAACTCTATTTTCAATAAGGATTTGAGGAAATATCGTTGCGTTAACACGATTTCAAAATTCTGATCCTTTTTTAGATGTGATTACGACTTCGCGTTAAATCGAGCAATCTATTGAATTTTATCAGGACAGTACACAAAAAGTTCCCCCACATATGTAATAAATTAAAATCTAACAGGAAATTCGAAAGATAGTTTAAAAAAATTTGAAACTTCACATTACAAAATTTTATAAAGATTAATCCCTTGACGATGATTGAACTGAACACATTTTTCTAAGAAACCAACAACAAGTAACAAATTTATTCTGAATTACTTTAAAAATCTTCAAAAGTTTCAAGCTTAAGGATAAGTAAACACAATATAGATACATTTTGTAATCTGACAACGACAGATATTTAATTTTACAACTTTTTTTTTCTTTATGAAAAAAGCTTTATATTTTGTTTTTTAAAATGTCCTGAAAATTCAATTCAAAAGAGAAAAAGAAAAATTAATAAAGATAATTTAATGTTTTTTCTTAAGATACTTGTAAAATTTTAAAGTTGAATATTTCAAGTAGAAAAACAAAAAAAACAAAATGTTACTTTAAAAGAAAAAAAAAAAGGAAAGATTTACAAAAAAAAAAAAAAAAAAAAGAGTATGTACACATTTTACCTATAATATAATTTGGCAACGTCGCTAATGATAATATAACATGGCCGAACAAAATTTATCATATATATACATATTTATATATCACATAAGTATACAGTATCTATGTATCTACTCGTATATATTATACGAGTATATATTTTATAGAAATTCAACTGGATTCAAAGAACAAAAGTATATGTATTAAGGCAAGAAAGGATATATGGAAAATGATAAAATGGTGTACGCAAAAAATTGTACGTATATCCTTACATATCAATTTTTTTTTTATTATACATATATCCTACATGTATTTATAACAAAAAGTTAGGTTTTATACATACCCATACATATGTATGTATATATATAAATATTACATTACTTTTTTTTTTTTCTAATATTATAGAATCTTTGAAAAAATATAAAAACAAGAAACAAGTTGAGAAATTTTTTCTACATATTCTTTAAATTTAATATATGTTTGTTAGCTACATATATAGGTATATAAATGTGTATAGATGTCTCATATGTATATAATAATATCTATTATAACTATCAGAATCATGTATGTATATATGTACGTATATATTTAAGATATTCACAGGATTTTCTATAACAGACAAAAAAAAAAATAAAATAATAATAATAAAGTACATACATATATATACCTATATAATAAAAGTCGCGACATGCGCCCTAAAGTCAGTCAATATTATGCCTTTTATGTATTTGTAGGCTTGTTGTAATTGAAAAATTGAAATGTTTGTGCAACTGATCTAGTATAAGAGAGTGCCTACGATAAATATGTATATATGTACAAGAAGACAATATTAGTGTAAAAATGAATTTAAATTATTGAAAAAGAAAAAAAAAAAACAAATGTTTTCCGATATTCGTTCTATATAACGTATAGAAAAAAAAAAAGGATTAAAAAAAGGTTGTTTTTTTTCGAATGATATGAGATGAAAAGAGCCTAGTAACAGCTTCGAGAGGAGAACACATTCCATACAATGAATAAATACTACAATCATTATACGCTTCAGTATGTGATCTCATCTGGCTAAATAATATAAAATTATCCTGTTGTAAATTAAATTGCACATACGTATTGTACTCATTGCATGAATGCAGGACGACGTGTTCCACAATGTAAATTTGAATTTAAAGTTTTTTTTAAAAAAAAATTTTTTTTTTAATTCAACGTAATGATGAGGATGTGAATACAGGAATAAAAAAATCAAAAACTCAACGTATACGTATTTTTTTTCGAAATTAAATTTTAATTCGAAAATTTAAACAAAAATCATTTTTTATCTATGTAAGATGGGAATAAAAATTTTATAATCTTTTTTTCGGAAGAAATCGAAATACCAGTGCAGAATGTTTTTAAGGTTTAAATATAGTTCCCGATTGACATTTAATACTGTTAAGCCATATTTCGGAGTATAGGAACCTCAATTGGAAATCATTTTCGATTATTCATTCTTCTGAGGAAGTTAAACATTTTCTTTATTTTTATTTTATTTCCATAATTTCTTTTCTTAGTACATATTTGTTTTTTAAGCAAGCTCGGGATAACCAAAATTCCTCAATGTAAATTTTAATCATGGTTTTTGATGTCCGGTTCCAACATCACAATTGTTTTTGTATTTGGTACCATTTTTTCCAATTATAGAATTAACATGTTTTCTAGGCAAAAAGTTCAGTCTGTCTCGACAAATGTTTTTTGAATTTCCTCATTTAATATTACTTTTTATAAAAATTATTGTAGAAAGAGTACCAACCGAGACATAAAGTTTAAAGTGACATTTGTCGGAACATATTGAATTTTTATCATTTTTTTACCACATGCTTTTAAAGCTTATAGGTGTTGCAGTATTTGTACATTTTTGAAACAAACAACTTCAAAATGTTCCGAAATTTAATTACACCCGATATTTTTATTTCTAAGAACGTGTTAAGATAGCTACTGTTATAATGCAATACTTTTTTTCGTTATTCATCATAATATTCCATATAATAGTGTATAAAGTATCTATGTCATTAATTTTTCTTTTTTATAATTAAACGTTCAGATAACATTGAATATAATAATTGAAAATATTCATACACAATTTCAACCTCGTTTAATTTAACCAAGGTGAGAAGATACTATTCGTATACAGATAGATAGACCTACATATTATGTATATTATTAGTAGATAGATGACATCATCATTTTAATAATTTTTTTTTTTTGATTATAGTATCCCTTTATTAATTCAATAGTCTTTTCCGGTTTAGTATATTTATTTTATCGAAACAGAAAATACGTAAGTCTTTTTTTTTTTTCTTTTCAACTGAAAGATATTTTTTGAAATACAAAAAAAAAAGAAAAAAGATGTAACTTTCCAATATATAAAATATTTCGATAAGAAATATTTTTACTGTAAAAATCTATCATAAAAATTTTTTTTTTATAAATGACAATAATGATAAGACATAAAATTATTATTGACGTAAAGGACATTCATATGTGATATCGCATTCACTTAAAAGGTGAAAATAATGCATTTTTATAATTTTTTTTTTTTCTTTTTCAATTTTATTTGATATGATAGTTTCAATATGTGCATATATTGTGCATATGCATGCATACTAACATATCTATAATTTTCTATTTATAAAATAGATATAGATATACTCAAGGGAAAAAAAAACCAAAAAACAAAATTTATTTATATATTTTTTTCAATATATATATTTTTTTCAATTTGTTATCACATATTAAATACCTTGATAAAAATACGACAGCCGACAATCACTTAACACTCCTCGTGATTGAGTACTTCAAAAAATTGATATCACGTTGCTTATTCCCTGATGATGATCATAATGATGATGATGATGATGATAACAATGATATAGTTATATAAAGTATTTATATAGTGCATACATATTTATGTACATATTTAATTATTATTATACTCCTATGCAATTGACAGTTAAAACTGACTATCTATCTACAAATTAGTTTCATTTAAATGAAAAAAAGAACCTCTTTTCATTAATGAATCAAAGGCAATATATAGCTACTCGTTTACGTATTTTGTTGTTTTCATCATCTTGTTTTTTATTTATTTTTATTTATCTATCTAAATGCAGAATATTAATGAGATACAAAATGGAGGCAAAAAAAATATATATATACAATTATATAAAACAATCTACAGATATATGGGATTTATTAAATCATTTTGAGTTAAAACTAATTCTAACTTTATGAAAGCAATTTAAAATTATTTTCATTCTCATATAAAGTTTATTAAAGGCTTTTTTTTTTTTTTTTTTCTAAATTAAATATTATTCCACATATGTACATATATGTAAATATTATTCTATATATATCTATGAATTCATGTGTATTTAAAACTTTTATATAATATATGTGTTTTAATTGATGCGTTCAATATTATTTTAGAAATTGTTTGTTATTCTAAAAAGACAAAAAAAAAAAAAGTAAAGTAGTTTTTGAATGGATTCTATTTTGTGAAAATTTATATTGAGGAAAATTTTATTTGACTTTTAAAAAGAAAAAAAAAAAAACAAGAAAAAAGGATTAACTTATATTAGATAGTGAAAAAGTTTTAAAAATATGCCTATTTTCATTCAATCATTTTTTTTAAAAAAAAAAAAAAAATAAAATTGTACAAAGAATGAATATATTTTTCAGTTAAGTGTTTTTCCAAAAAAATAAAAGTTTGAAAATTTCATATCGATCTTTGTTTTGAAAAAAAAAACCAAAAAAGAAATTTAGTTTTTTTCCAATGGATTTCAAAAATATAAGTTTTCTAATATTTTAGTTGAAATTATGTTATGATTATGCAAATAAAGGAGGATATTGTTTTCTGTTTAGGTTCTTTGCATGGAAAAATAATCACATTTCATTGTTTTTTTTTTTTTTTAAATCGTTAGAATTTCAATTTGAAATTTAGAATAAAAAATGATGTTTTGAAAAAAATTTATGGATTTTAATTTTTGGTTTTTTAGAGTAATATTTTTAAAAAAGAATGTCCTTTAAAATCGATTACAATTATATGAAAAGTCTTTAGCGAGATTTTATTAATTAGTACTTAGAATAATATCTTAATTTTAAAATGTAAAAAGAAAGGAAGAAAAGTGGTATTTAGCACTACTTTTAATAAAAATTAAAAATGTAATTCAAAATATCCTTGCAGCTTTTCTCTTTGAAACATAGATCGTTTAAGATTTTTTTTTAAAAGTCCGGGTTTTATTCCCTGACAATGAAACTAATAAGTTTATTTATCATTCATTCTTGGTCTAGCTGAAAAGTCTGAGTTCGCGACGAGTCCTACCAAAAATTCACTAGATTTATATTTAACTGATTATTTGTTTATCAAGTGGATTGGAGCGTTTCAAGTTTTGCATGTTCTCTAAGAAGTAACTTTCTTAATTGGTGTTTAAGAAAATTATCCAAAAAAAAAAAAATATTTCTCGAAAAATAAGTAACAACAAAACGTGTAAGTTCGAAATAACTGTTAGAAAAAATATTTAAAGTAGGCCCCTATTATAGACATTTTGATCATGTTACGCTTTGAAGAATAACGTGCAGCATATTGAAGTACAAAGTCAAATAGTTCAAAGGTCATGCTGTTAATAAGTATGAAAAAAAAAAATCATGCAAAATATTTCAAAAATCTGTTCAAAAAAAAAATAAAAAAATAAAAAAAAAACGTAAATAAATAAAATAGAAACTCGAATAATATAATTTTAACATTTAAATTCATTTTTTTTTTTCTGTTTTTATTTCAATAATTTTTTTTTTCATTTGGTTTTTCAATAATAATAATAATAATAATTTTTCGTGACAAAAACGATAATCCTATTATATAATATATTTTATTTATATTTTATATATATATATATATTTTTATTTATTTATTTAAATTTTATTAATAATTAATTATTACTTTTTTAATTACTAAATTTTAAACTAATTTTAAAGTTGAAATTGGTTTTTTACTTTTTTTTTCAAATTTTGTTTTTTTTTTTTTTTACTTTTTATTTATTTTTTTAATAAAATTTTAAAATTTTTTTCTTTTTCTTCTTCTTCTTTGTAAATTTGAATTAATTCAATTTTTTTTGTTTTTTTTTTTGTTTTTGTTGTTTTTAGTTAATTTTTATTTTAAATTTCATATTCAGCTCATTTTAAATTAATACCTATACATATATAATATTTTTATCAAGTCCTTTTCATAGAATTATTTATTATATTTTTATTTTTTTTACAAAAAAAAAAAAAAGAACATCATGTATTTTGTTGTTGTTTTTGTATAAAATCAATATTTATATGTATACAAATTATTTTTCTATTATGTAATATTATTATCTTATAACATGAGATTTTATTTTTTATGTACAAGGAAAATGAAAAAAAAATTTAAAAAAAAACAAATTTAAAGAAATTAAAAATACTGATTTATATTCTTTTTTTTTTTTTTCTTTACTTTTATATCCTTTTTTCTCTATGTGGAATTATACTTTCAAAATGAAGAATATTTCGTTTTTTTTTAAATATTTTTTTTATATTTCTGTTTTTATTTTTTTAAATTTATTTTATTGACAGTTAGAATAAATTCGAATAAAACAAATATTAATTATGTATAATAAAATGAAAAAAAAATGCATATATGAGGTGCTTAGTTCAAAAATGTTATTTGTGAAAAATTGTTGTTACTGTTTTTTTTTTTTTTTTTGTCTCTAAAATTGAATTTTTTTTCAGTTTACTGTGTTTTTTCTTTTTTTTTTCTTGCACTTATACGCCTCATAAATATTTTGAATTCATTATTCATTTATTATACTGTTTTGTTTTTCTTCTTTATTCTGTCATTTATTTTGTTTTTAATTACCATTGCACTTATTATTTTTTTATTAAATTTATTTTTACATTTTAAATATTAGCTAGATTTTATGTGTAAACTTATTACTATAAAAAAAATCTTCTTTTTTTTTTTACTACATAATTTTTTTTTTTTTTTAATTTTAAATTTTTATATTTATATATATTTTTTTCAAGTTAATGACTTATTCATATATTTTTTTTTCATTCAATTTTTATTTGAAAAAAAAAAAAGTGTTTCATGTCGTATGTGTGTGTATGTTTTTTTCTTTTTCTTTTTTTTTGCAATTGTGATTATTTTTATTTAAAATGAGTTACATATTTCCATATAATTTAGGAATTTTATTATTATTTTTTAATTATCCTTTTTTTTTTATATTTTTGTTATTTATTTAGTAAAATTTTTAATAAGTTTTTTTGTTTTTTTTGTATTGTTTTTATTTATTTATTTATTTTTTTTTTTTAAACTAAATTCGAATGGCACATTTAACTTAATCAATGAATTTTGTAAAATTTGTGCTTTATGAACGATAAAAAAAAAGGAGTATTGTGCAAAGAATAGTTTAGATTCACTGAATTTGTTTAATGTAATTGAAGGTTATGGTTTGTTTTTTCTTCAATTTGTAGAAAAATGAGAAGAAGTCACTCAAAACTTTAATTTAACCGAAAGAAATGATTTAATGTATCATACGTAAGACGAGTAACAAAAAAGGATCTAAATCAATTAATAAAAAAGATTAAGTCGTGAAAATCCAATTTTTTCCATTTCTCTAAATTTCGTTATGATTTTTTTTTTAAATCTAATAAAGATATTAAGCTTTTATAGCGATACATGCTACGGACTGTGATGTTGATCCTTAACCAACAGTAAAGAAATTCTTTTTCCCAGAGAATAAAAATGTTTAGCAATCTGATAGCAGTCTAATATTCTTCTTATTCTTCCAATCAATATGCAGATTTTCTACATGAAATGAATATAAGAAAAAAAATTTTACTAGCTAATTTTTCTCATTTTAAATAAAATTCAGTTTAAAAAAAGATATTTTTTCGGAGAAAAAAAAAATCCTTCTTCTTATAGCACCCAAGGATTCAATGTTATAATTTTCTGGAGCCTCCGCATCGAATTGATTACTTTTGAAAAAAAGTTAAGAAGGAAGTTAATACAATATTTTTTTCCGAAAATTGAAAAATTTGAAACACAAGATTTAAGATAGTCGAAAAAATGTATTTTAATTTCGAAAAGAAAAACGTTTACATCGTTTTCTTCTAAGAAAGTTATTATACTAAAAATTACCTCAAATTGGCTTACATAAAGATAATTTAAAACTGTTGACAAGATTCAAAAAGCACAAATTTTACTCAAATAAAAATTCCATTTTACACACATTTTTTTTTTTTTTAAATATTTTTGCGAGTATTTATTTTTTAAATTTGAATTTTCTGTTTTCTAACAATTTTCGCAAAAATAAGAAAAAAAAAAAAAAAAAAAAAACTAAAAGAATAACAATAAAATAGAGTTCGACATAAATTTCACATACATTATATAAGCACATATGTATGTATGTTTGAAATTTAGAATAAAATTTACAAGAAAAATTAGAACAAAAAATTACTTTCAATTAAAAAAAAAAAATTATTTTAATATTTCAATTATGACTACTTCTTACATTCTTAAAACTAATCAATTCGCAATAAAACTTTCTATGACTACATCACTTTTTTTTTCAGCTTAATTAGCTACTTTTAATATATATATATTTTTTTTTTACAGACATAATATGTTTTCCTTCATTCATGAGTTTTTGCTTTATTTTTAAAAAAGAATGATTTTTTTTCTTATTTTTGTTTGTTTTTTTCTCAAAATGTTTTTCTTAAAGTTTCTTATTCTTTTACAACTTAAATTCAATAATAAAAATAAAAAAAAAAAACATTTTATTTACAAAAAAAAAAAAAAAAAAAAGAATATAATTATGCACGTACAAAAATTATTTAAAATATGTGAGCTGAATTATTTTAATAATTATATAAAATATAAAATAAAAAAAAAATAAAAAAATTTTTTTCATATTTTATGTACAATGTATATTCTGTTTTATTTTATTATTATTATTTTTTTTTTTTTAAATTTTTCTAAATAATGGACCGCATTTAGTAAAAGTGCCAGCCAGCATTTTTCATTCATATTTTCGTTATAGGCATAAAAATTTACATCGCGCAGTTGTATGAATTGAAGAAATAAAAAGATATATTGTATTGAATATGCCGCCTCTTAAATATTTATAATAAAATAGATATATTTTAGTAATTTTTAAGAAGCCGGCTACCTGTTTATTTATTTTGCTACCATCAATTATCTATTATGCGTTTTTTTTTTCTTCTTTGTATCTATAGTATCTTTCATCTTATATCTTGTATCTTGTTACCTTTAGCTTCATAAAATGGGTTATTTTATTTTCATTTTCATTTTTTTTTTCTTCTTCTTTTTATGGTCAAGAGCTAATTGTATATCAGTAAACCAGTACCGACAAATACAATAACAAAATCTTTCACAGATATGTTGAAAAAATAAAGGGGAAAAATAAAAACACAAAGAATCTGAAATTGATACTGCGAAAAAAAAACAGTACGTATACATTCATTCAGTTAGTTTATAGCACACTTTTTAGAGTTAATTAGAGTTTACTTACTCAGTAGATACATTATACAATGTCGTTTACTGTTTTTTACAACTAGCATATTATTCATTTTTTTTTCAAATCCTTAAAAATTCTCACATACATATATGTGTGTAGGTAATATGAAAAAAAAATCTATTTTTTTTTTCCTTTTTGCTAGTTAAATGATGAATGATTGATATTTGTTGTGTTAGAAGTATTAGAATGGTAATAAGAATGCTGAGGGAAATTATGACGATGACGTTGATTGAACTGATATTGCATATTGTTTAGTTGTTGTAAATCACGCTTTTATGCTAATGGATACTGATGTCACAAGCTCGTAGTACCGGTAGGCGCGTGGTAACCTAAACTTTGATAATAGGAATCTTGTCCTAAGGCAGCATGTGAATTCGATAATGGACTAAGAGCATTATAACCAGCATATTGGCTCATATCGTACATTTTTATATCAGCTTTAGATTCGGTTGGTAATAGCCTATTAATTGAGAATGGATGGCTTGATGGAGTATAACCACCAGCTGTAGGTTCCTGTTTTAAATGATGCATTGGATGATAATCACTGATTAATGATGGATGACATCGATTTACCATTGCTGAAATTTCTTCTTGTTGTAATTGCTGATGATGTGATGATACATGTTGTCCTTGTTGTCCTAAACATAATTCAGCATTTGCATGAAGCATTGCCAATGCTTCAGCATCTTTACTATGTGCTGAACTTAAAATATTTGAAACTTGTGATTCTGATGAACCTTTATGTTCTCGATGATGATGATGATGATGATCATCATGTAATGTATCCTTTTTACCTGGACTGTTAGCATCAATACTATGAGGTGGACTTTTATGCATTTGTCTAATAGCTTCCTTTTTTTCATCTTTAAAACGTTTCTGACGTCTTAAATAACAGCCATTTTCAAACATATTACCAGAATCTGGATGTAATGTCCAAAATGATCCTTTACCAGGTTTATCTGGTGTACGTGCTATTTTTATAAAACAATCATTAAAACTTAATGAGTGTCTAATTGAGTTTTGCCATCTTTGTTGATTTTGTCTATAAAATGGAAATAAATCCATTATAAATTGATAAATTTCTGATAATGTGAGCATTCTTGATGGGCTATTTTGTATAGCCATTGTAATGAGTGATATATAAGAGTATGGAGGTTTTGCATGTGTATAACTACGTCTGTATGTTGTTGGTTTTTCAACTCTTGATCTTTGTAAAACACTTGAATTTGGTGAACCAGTTTCTAGATCACGTTGTGATGCCATTGCTGATGAATAACCACTCATTGCAGCCATTGATGACATACTGCTACCCATACATGATCCCATATTACCTAACGGTGAACCCATTGAACCGTAACCCATTGTACTTGGTGTCATACAATTGCTACCCATTGAATTCATAGCAGCACCCATACCACCCATTCCAGCAGCAGTACCTAAAACACTTGTACCAAAGCTTGCAGCACTTTGAGGTGATACTGATGTCATACCACCTACGGACATTCCCATTGAATTCATACTATATGTTGGTGCCATTGGGCTCATATTGCCGCCGGACATAGGTCCAGCACTAGATGTCGTTTCTGGATAGATTTTCTGCATTTTCTTTTATTGTTTATGATGTGTTTATATTAAGAAAATATTAAAAAATTGTGATTTATTTTGATTTTTTTTTTTAATGATATATAGTATCTATATTGTCACCTTTTTGGTATCTTGTTTTTTATGTGCTTTAAAAATTTATTTAAATCTTGACATAAACATTCGAATAAATATTCTTATTTCTATGTCAACACAAAACATCACTTTATCACCTATTTTTGTGCTTTCTTTGTTGTTGTTGTTGTTGTGTTATGTTTACAGTCGTTCTCGCTTATTTGAACACTTCAAAGAAAAACATCACAAAAACAAATAACACAAGAAAGGATCTTAATATCTTTTTTTTTTTTTCAAATGTAAACAATTTAACGAATTCTTCTTCTCTTTTTCAATTGATAATCAAACTTTAAACATATCCAAAAGAAAATAAAATTAAATAAATTAATATATTTGATTTAACTTGAAAATAATACACAACACTTTTTGTTTTTCGTTTTTAAAAATTATAGATTAATATAATTTGTACTTGAGAAAGACAAAAAACAACAATCTATATATCTGATGTATCTATTTAAAAGTAATAAAGTTTTTCAATCAGAGTTTTGTATTTGACAATTGTAAGTAATATTAAACAATAATAAAATAATTAATAATTATGATTAAACACCAGATAAATAATTATTTTCTATTTTTTTTTTATTTTATTTATTTATTTGATTACTTTTTTTTTTCTTTTTAAACATCAATTATCATATCTTTAATAATATGAGCATATTTAATCTTGATGACTATTAAAAATATTATTAGATTTTTGTCATAGATATTCATGTTAAAGATGATAAATAGATATGTATATACTAACATATGAGTATATAGTATGTATTTACTATGTGTGCGTTATAGATATACCGATGATAATTCTTATCAATTTTTTCGTTTTTTTTTTTTTTTAGTTAGTTGTTCAATATTATTTACTTTTTTTTTTCTATTGAAAAATTTAAACCACAATTAATTATGTTTTGAGTAAAAATTAGTTTTAAATTACTTTTTTTTTGTTTTGTTTTGTTTTATAAAATACACAATTTTTTTTTTCTTAGTAGAAACAAAATCTGATTTGAATATTACAAAAAAAAATATATACACAAATTCAATAATTATTTGTTAGATAAAAAGCACTTTATAATAATTTACAAGATACTATCTTTTTTATTTTATTTGTTTGTTTAATTTTTTTTTTTCTTTTTTTTTGTAACTAAAAACACAAAAAATAAATTTCTTTTTCACATGTCATTTAATAATTAATTGTAAACAAATTTATTTAGATCAAATTCGAATATGTATTGATGTATATTTTATATGTAGATATCCTTTTTTCTTAAGATGTGTTTCTTTTTATTTATTTGTTTTTTGTTTAATTTTAAAATTTTATGTTATGTACAAATGAATGATAGATGTTTTTTGTACATAAAACTTATACGAAATTTTGTTGTTAAATTGTTTCTTTTTTTTTTTTTTTTAAATAAATTATTTAACTTTTTTTTTTTTTTTTGATATATGGGTGATGCAATTTGTTTACTATCCAAACTCTTGATTTGTTAGTCTTTTTAGTTTAATGTCAACAATCGTATATCATTGTACAAGAAGAGTTAAAACTAAGTTATTTTCTATATATAGTATCTATTTTATATAATAGAAAATGTAGGTATCTATATATGATATCTTTAGATAGTATTTATGTATGTATATGTATATACAGCATATATTAGTACAATAAATTAACAAACAACTAAGTTTTCCCTAAAAACTTTATAGTATTATAAAACATTCAACTCATATTTGCAACAGGTTTATGTATGAAAATATACATAATTGTTTTTTTTTTATTTTCAATTTGATTCAATTTTTTTTTTTATGATGAAATTTGTAATCTTTCAATTAAAAACATTTTTATTATGATATTCTTTTTTCTTTTTTATTTGTATGTATGAAATGTGCAGTCATTTAAAAAATTTAATATGCAAAATATGTAAACGTAAAAACTTAAAACAAAAGGAAAAAAAAAAAGATGTTTTATATGATTTTATAATTTTTTATATTTTATTTGCATATTTTTTTGAATTTTTTTGTTGTTGCTTTATTCAAATACAATATCATTGCACTCAATTATAGTCAAATTATAGGATATTCCGTCGTGTATTCAATTTTAGACAAGAACACGTAACACTATTTTTTTTTTCCACAATATTTTACTTTTCAATTTAGATTAAAAAATCCAAAAATCAAAATAGTATCTATATGTATGTATTTACTCTTTTTTTCTAACGAAAAAAAAAATAAATAAAATAAAAATAAAATAAAATACAAATTTTTTTTTTTTACACAATTGTTACACACAATATAATCAACCGTACACACTTTACACTTTTTATTATTTAGTTCAAATATGTTTTGCGATCAAAAATCCGAAAAGAAAACATAATAATGAAATATTATACATATAGTAAAGAAGAATATAAAATCCACAATTCCCCGTTTAAAAGATGAATAAATATTATAATTCAAAAAGTACCCAGAAAAACAAATTTTTATTAATCTACAAAACAAAAATCCAAAAAGAGTCCTTCTTTTTTTTTATATTTTATTATTTAGAAGATATATTAGAATCACACTATATTATAAATGTACGCCTGCTATTTTATTCGGTATTCAAAACACACAACACACAAGATGCGACTGTTTGCAGAGGGGAATACCTACTTACTATTTGGCTTACTAACAAATATCGAGCTCTCAAGTGTTCCTGCTGGCTGCCCTGTATGTGGGCAAGCTTTTCTCATATCGTCGTCATCATCATCATCATCATCATCATCATCATCATTCAATATCATGAAAATTGATAATAATAATAATAATATACCAACAATAGAGAACCAGAGTCACCGTCATTCATGATCGTCGTTGGCGGCGTTGTATTGTGAGCCTTCCATTTCTATCAACAACAAAAAAAAAAAAAAAAAAAAATCTATCTATACCATAAAATGTATCTAAAAAGATTTTTGTAACGTGTGTATGTAGTACCTTTTTGTATGTGTGTGTATTTCGATAAAATATAATATATAAGTTCAACCCTCTAACCCATGCTAAAATACATTACGTGTATATCATTTTGTACCTACCTTATCTCAAACCAAACCTCTCTGACCAGGTTTTTTCTCTTTGATAATAATCATTCTGTAGATATAGTAGATACTGTATTGAAGTGGGGTAGAAAAAAAAAATTCATCATGTACAAAGAATAACATTATATGTATGTACGTATGCTTGTCTTTCAAAAGATATTCTCGTATTTCTATAGTAAAAGTTAAAAGCAAGAAAGATAAAACAGAAAAAAATAATATGTTAAAAACAACGACTTAAATTCATCGTACGCCTTATTGTCATCAACCAAGCCTTTAATATGAAGTTTCTTATTGCTTTTGTTAGATATAGATATATTGTCGAACTGTATCCTGTTTTGTATCCTGAGATCTAATATATTTTAGATATACCTACATATCATACATATGCGCACAACTATTATTATTTGTATAGTTGTAAGTTGATGTCTTGTTATTTTGAAATCATTTTCATTATCCTGAGTCCTGACAAAGTCACAGTGTGAAAATTTTTAGAAGAAAATTGGAGTTGACGTATATTGTTGTAGTGTGCTAGTAGATATAATAGTAGTTGTGGTGGTAGTAGAAGTTTTGATAGTATTAGTGACATGTGAAAGCCAATATTGAATAAATTATCCCTACCACAATAATAGTGAAATGCAGAACTAATTGAGTGGGGATATTTATTGCGTACTAAAGATTGTCGAATCGTTGAGTTTGAAATGCATTTCGTATTTTGGGCGCCATTGGAGAGAAAATGTAAAATTTGTATCTTGTATCTGTTTATGCTTAAATTTGTTTCCAAGGTAACTGGTTTTATAGGCGGGAAAATTATTTAAAAATATACCACGCCTTTAAATGTTCCGACATTTCAAGAAATCTATTCGTGTTTTTTTCTTCAGTCTTTTTTTTTTTATATTTTTTTATTATAATTTTGATGCAGCTGAGAAATAATTTTTCAACTTTATGCCAACAGAATCGATGAATAACGTGACTATGTTTTGATATACATATTCTATTATTTTTTATATAGGTACATGTATTTTTATACTGTATGTACTGACTATATACAGATGGATAATAAAAGAATCCTTCAGGCTACAGAAATAACAAAATAACCATCAGTCTTCTTGTATGTCAGTATGGCTGCTTTTTTATGTATTAACTTTCTTTCATTTTATTATTTGTTTGAAATTTTTTTCTTTCAAATTTTTTTCTTTCAAATTTTTTTCTTTTTTTTTCTTCTAAGTTTGTAATTTTTCCTAAAGATAAAAAAAAAAAAAAATTATATAGGTATATGTAAGTGTGTATTGTCATCGCTGTTAATTTTGAATTTAATTTTCTTCATTTCTCATTTTTCACGATCAAGAAATTGGGGAGTGTATCGTGAGCATGTAATAAAAAATACATATATGAAGAAATTTAAAAAAAAAAAAAAAAGATTTCCATTTAAATGGATAATGTATAGAAAGCTTATTGTTTACTTACTATCGCAATACATATTTGGAAAAAATTTTGTACCCAACCTCTAAAAACTTTTACGTACCGACCTACAAAAAAAACAAAAATTGAAAAAAAAAAAACTACCAACTTTTACCACAGACAGCCGCCGTGTTTATCACATCATAGACAATAATTTTTATATACTTTTTGATTTCTGAACTTCTGAATTTCTAGCATTATTTTATAGCCGGTTTATATCTCTTTCTTGGAAATGTACTGGTGCTGGCTGGCTGTTTGTTAATAATAATAATAAAAAAAAAGTGTTGTTACGCGATAAAAACCGCGAAAATTGTATTTTGTTTTTTTTTTTTTTTTTTTTTTTTGTGAAAGTTCGCGTATCTAAAATTCACATTTTACCGCATACTGCAGTCAATTTTAAAAAAACAAAATTCGTTTTTCGCGTAATACTTTTTTTTTTTTGTTGGAACAGTATACGTTTTATGTGTTGTTGTTTTTTTGTTGTTGTAACATATTAACACCTTACCCGCGCGTTTCAATTATTATTCTACTAAAATTTATTATACCTTATACACATTGTTTTTATTGTCCTTTTTGTTTTTTAAACAAATTTTTTTCTCTCACGAAAAATTTTTTCTCAATTTTCCGATTTTTCTCATTTTTAACGATTACATTTTTTTTTATTTTTTTATTCATAATAGTAAATAGAAAAAAAAAATGGAAATGAATAAAATAACGAAAAAAAAGGTAATAAAAAATTGCAAAATAAAAAATAATAAAATAAAAAGAAGCTTTTACTATACATGTACATACTATCTTTTTAAGTAAATCCTTATGTCTTATATTAATGATATCTGTCCGTGTTGCTTTTCTGATGTCGTTACGAATACGGAGTTCATTGAAATTCGTTATCAAAGTGACATCGATTTGATTTTTTGATATAAAAATAAACTTTATTATTCTTTTTTTTTTTTTTTTTGCATTTATCAAAAGTTTAAGTAGTTTTTTTTATGGTTAAAATTTACATTATCAAATTTTTACACTAATAATAATTTTTTGTAGAAGATATTTTTATATGGAGGACAAGAAAAATTGTGATAAACGTTATTATTTTTTTTTGTATCTTTTTCCTTAAAACTGTTGTAAATGTTACACAGGATTTTTTTTTTTTTTGAAGTGTAATTTAAATAGTGGTTTTACTAATGAATGTGTGAAATAGAAAATAACCTAAATAAGTTGAGTTTTAGTTTTAAAATTTTTAGAAATAAGAAGGTAATTTGTTGCGAAATTTGAAATTTTTATATCTAAAGTAAATTAGAATATGTTTCTTTTTTTTATTAGAATAAGCTTTTATTTACACCCAAAATTTTATATGACATTGTAACTTGAAAAAATGCATTTTTTAAAAAAGAAAAAAACAATTTATTTTTAATAAACTGAAAACAATTTTGGAAAAAAAAATTTCAATGTGAGAAAATTTAATTCTTGTACTTTATTTGTGAAAAAAAAACAAAAAAAATGTAGCTACTACATTAAATAAAAATCCAATGTTTCCTTTGAATTTAGAGAGTAATTTATGAAAAATTTTTAATATTCGTGCTGCTTGTTTTAAAAGTGCTATTATTTTATTTTTTTTTTATATTTAAAAAGTTCTTGAGTTCTGTATGTTTTTCTACAAAAAAATTCAAAAATAAAGAAAAACAACTAGGTACAAAATAAGTCTTAATTTTCTTATTAATTTATTTCAATTCAATTGAATTTTCAACAAATCAATCGAAATTTTTCAATCAAAAAACAATGACAAAATTTTATTCAAATTGTATAAAAAAATTCTTTCATTAAAAAACAAAGTTCGAGCCAAAAAAAAAAATAATAAATTAAAAGAAAAAAAAAAATTTTATTTTGACGTAGGTAAATTGAAAAATAAGTATGCATTTTAAATTAAAGTTTACCGTAAAAGGTAAAATAATTTTCGTTTCTTAAAATTTTGATGTCTTATAGAATGTTTTTTTTTCTTCCAATATTTACATATAAAATTGACGTCATAACAAAAACAGAAATTCTGTTGATTTCTGTTTCTTATTTTTTTTCATATTTACACATATTTTTATATCAAAAACGTGTTTTTAAAATCGGCATTCATAATATCTTTAAAAACGTTAAAATATAATTTTCAAAGTTTTACCTACATATGTGAAAAAAAAAGAAATTGTTCAAAAAATCGCTATGGATATTATCAGTGGGGCAATAGCTTAATGTTAGGTCCTACCAGTCCAAATTAAATTGAGTGTCCTAGACTACTTATATGAATACAAAATTTAGGAAAAATTTGATAATTTTGTTACATGGATGCTGAAGTCTATATTTGGTATTTTTTTTTTTCAAAAAAAGACGAGATTAAGGGATGGTTCGAATGAGGGTGTCAATTTTTTAATCAAAAGTCACTTCAGCATGGAATTGTAAATCATTAATTAGTTCATGTTGTTATAAGAAAGAAGTATGATTCAGTCGAGTACTCTTTTAAAAATTAAAAAAAAAAGAGTAGTCAAGGCTTCACTTATAAGCATTGGAAAAAGATTGAAGAAAATCTCAAATACAATAAATAAAACAATCTTCTTAGAATCATTCGAGTTTCACCTAAAACAAAATAATATTTTAGCTTTAAATTTCCTTTTTTAAGTTTTCAATATTTTTTATATTTCTATACAATAACACACAAATCCATATATTTTTTTCATATTTATACAATTTATTGGCAAAATTTTTTACAATTAACAGTATAAGATTTTTTTATTATATTATTCTTACGTATTTAGCATAAAAATGGTGTCAAATTTGAAGAAAAATAAAGTTAATTGAAATTTTATAACACATGTCACATATGTATACCAATATAATAAAATACTAAATAATTATGATTCATTTCAAAAGAGTTTCAACAGATAAGAGATCGTTTAAAATTTAAAAAAAAAAAATTTTTTTTCGACCGATAACAAATTATTTGATTAGAAAAAAAAGTAATAATAATAATAATAACGAAAATACGTTAAAGTAAAAATAAATTAAAAAGAAAAAAGAGCAATTTTAAAAATAAATGACATATAGTAAATCAATAAACTCTGATAAGAAAACGGAAAAAAGATATTCGGATAGATAAAAATACCATTAAAGAAAGCAATGAAAAAAAAAAAATAGATATGTAGATACATGAGTCATTCAGAATGTAGTAATTAAATGAAAAAAAAAAATCTTTTTGGTACACTTTTTAATTGGATAAAAAGAAATGTTAATGAGAAAATAATTTTTATTGAATGAAAATCCATTTGTGATCGGATCCACGGTCACCAAACAAAAATGTTGATTTTATCTCAAATACAATCTTCCACATGGTTGTAAGATCTTCAAAATTGTATTAAATTTGACACAATCATGCAATTAATTGGACTGGAAAATATTTCTTGTAATGACTAAATAAATATAGTCAGAATTTTAAAAGTTGAGGTTTCGTATTATACTAGAAAAACATGCGCAGAAAAAAAGATACTTACACACATGCGTTTTTGTTGTTGTAACACGTTTCTTCTTTCGTATATCTACACAAAAAAGATCACAAAGGCATGTAAAACATGCGCAAAAAAACCTCAACTCTTAAAATTCAGACTATACAGCAGAGGAGAGAATATGTCCTTTAAAGGATACAGATTGTTAAAGGTTCTGGCTTGTCTTGTACTTTTCATATTGTGTAATTTTTAGCAACAATTAAGGCATACATAGGATAGTTTTTTAGTTTTAAAATTTTAAATTTAGAATAAAAACAAATACCAGAAGAAGATTTGGAAAAAGTTCAACTTGAAAGTTTAATTAATTAAATTAAATTGTTTCTTACAAATTTTTTTGAACGGTTTCTTAAAATAATTACGTAATTACCTACTTTACTTTTTTAAAATTTAAATATGTATTTCCGAATTAAATTACATACCTACCTTTTTTTTTTCTTCAAAACTTTCATAAAAAATCATCATAATCATTTTAAATAAAACAAAATATTGATGGTTTGACAGTTTAACAATTTCAACACGTGGCTTCATTCAATTTACTTAAAAGCCCAAAAAGTAAAAGTCTATTCAATAAAATAAAAATTTTTTTTTTATTAATTGTTTTTTTTTTTTTATTATATGCCCCACACGAGTCATTCAACCTTCATTTTTACTAATCGCATTTTAGTCCTTTAAAAATTATACAGGATAGTGGATGACTTGCATGAATTTTCATATTTTTCTATTTTATTATTAATATTATGTTTTTTTTTTTGTTGTTGTTACATGTCAAGAATAGGTCATCGGTGATCAGCACATTGTTCTTGTTGAGAGGCTTACAGAAAAAAAAAAATTTTTTTTTGTACATTACCGTAAATTATTATTTTTTTCAATAATGTATCAAGCTTTACTTTCATCATAGGTATACAAATTTATATAGTTTTAATATTTTTTGATTAAAAAAAATATATATAGGTATATGCCTTGTATTTTTAGTTACACTTGGTCGAACAATATATACTACATATTGTACAAAGATACAGTAATAGTGTTTTTTTTTTTTTTTTTTTTTTCTAGATACAATCAATGGCCGTAACAATGACCGTTGATCAATAAGAGGCATAAGATACCAAAAACTACCACTTAGTTGTCAAAAAAATTGATATGACAAGAGTTATTTCATAAAAGATATTGAAATAAATAAAAAAAAAAAAAAAAACAGATGTATATTTGAAAAAAAAAAAAAAGAAAATTGTTGATGTGTTGCTGTTCCATACAAGTAATTTTATTTTCTTATTTCATTTTATGTCATATAGGAGTGCTTGCACTCTAAAACAAAAAAAAAAAACAAAAATAAAACAGAAACCAGAAACCAAAAACCAAAAACCAAAAAAAAAAAAATATCTCTATTGAAACCAATTCATTTTCAGGTAGCTATGTTTGCCATCTTGATTACCACATTCTAACTATATGGTAATATATCGATATCTGATGATAAAAAGAAAGTAAACATACGAGTATACCCAAAATCATATCATCATTATTATAATAGTTTCAAGAATGAAAAAGAAAAATAAAAAACCAAAATAAGCAACAAGAAAAAAAAAAAAAAGAAATTAGAAAAAGAAAAGATAAAC
Organism: Bombylius discolor; assembly: GCA_939192795.1. Lineage (NCBI taxonomy): Eukaryota > Metazoa > Arthropoda > Insecta > Diptera > Bombyliidae > Bombylius > Bombylius discolor. The sequence goes on along the minus strand of OW584241.1, from coordinate 35,908,170 downwards.
TTATCCAAAGTAGAATGTGTTAAATGATTTTCATCAAAAGCCCTCCCACGATTTCTTAAATCATATATAAAATTTTTGTTTTTATGAATTCGTAGGTATTGAACGTGATACATATAATCTGTCTACTGTGGTATTTATTTTGTACATACATATGTATATAAATGGTTGTTATTTTTAATTGTTAATATATAATTTTATAGATACATTAATGTGTGGACTTATGAAACCAGTTTCTTAAAATAAAAAAAAAATTATTATCAAAAATTATTTTTTTGTTTAATTATATATGTATGTATATTTGTATGTATGTGTTTGTATATAATACAATATTATTTACAAGAGATACAATCCGTTAGATAAGATTTCAATCAGATACTTGAACTTGAAAAGGTTACAAATAAATAAATATAAAAAAAAAAAAAACAACAAGAGTTTAAGTAATAATTTTTTTTTTTTTGATAGGACAAAAATATTTAATTTTTTTTTTTTATTTTCTAAATATAAATTTTATGAGACAGCATTCGTACGCCTTTTATTTATTTATTTATAATTAATTTATTTTTTATTTATTTATTTGTTATTTTTTTTTTTTGTTGTTGTTTTGTTTTGTTATTTTGAAAATATATACGACAAAACGCCTAACGCCTATTTTATTTGAATTAGTTAAATGTTTTATTATTATTTTTTTTTTTTATTTTTGTTAATATGATGTATAAAATTATTTGGATGTGTGTTATCAACTAGAAAAAAAAAAAATTATTGTTCATTGGAATTGATAAAATTTGAAATGTAGGTAAATTCATAATTGAAAAATAATCGAAAAATAATTATGTATTTATTATTTAATAAGAAAGTATATTTGTTTAGTTTTTGGCAATATTTGCGAAACTTATCAATTTTTACGCTATTCAAAGAGAACACATAAAGACATTCTCATTGAGAGAAACAGAAAATGGGTGATTGCAAATATTGTTTTCATTTTATTTATTTATTTATTTATTTTTTTTTCAATTAAGTATTTTTTTTTTCAAATTAAAAAAACAAATAATAATTTGTATTTTTAAATTTTAGTCAGTAAAATGCATTTAATAATGATGTCTCTGTATTTTAAGAAAGTGTTAAAGGTGTTTTTCAATCTAATCAATCGAAGGCATTTTCTATTTTTAGTTAGGAAAATATTTAAAAAAGTTGAAAAGCTCAAGAATATAGGAAATACTTGAAGATTGGAGACCATTTCAAAATTTTTTTTATTTTGAATTTATTTTGTTGGTTTTATATTGTGATCCTTGATCACTTTGTAGTAATAGTTCTACTCTTACTGAAACACATTTATCTATTTTTTCCACGTGAATTTCTTGAAAAAAATTTCTATGAAAAAAGCTTTTTGCTAAGAATATAATTGATCCATTAGGATCAGGTTAGAAAAGACAATAATATACAATGAAGCACATAGTTAATAGTAAAACTGAGTTCTTAGAATATTCTTGGACTTCTTTGAAAAAATATCCTAAAAACTATAAAGCTTTCACTAAAATCTCAATTTTTTTTTTTTTAAATAAAAAAGAAATAACTTTAGATTTTTCTCTACAATCTAAAATAATTTTTTTTAAATATAATTTTCATGGTGCAAAGTGTAAATTTTTTAAATTAATTCTTTCTTTGAAAAAAGAAAAAACGGTTTTTGTTGTTTATAATTTTTCTTATTTAAATCTTTGTGGGTGGTCATCAACTTGAAAATAAAATTCATTCTCAATGATGAGAACATAAAAGGGTAAAATTATTAGTGCATTTTAAAATTCAAAAAAAAAAAAAAAAAAAAAAAAATTATTTCATTTTTTATACCATAAAATATTTTATTAAAAGAAATAAAAGAAATATGAATGAAAATAAAAAAAAAAAAAAAAAAATAAAAATACAAAAAAAAACTTCAATACTTCTTCTGCAGTTGATTTTATCTTGTAAAATACTTTAGAGGGCAGTTTTAAGTATATACTTCAATTGTGATCTCTTGAAAAATTTTATTCTTTATTATTATGTGCATTGTCATTGTCCATATCAACAGTTCATTCACACTTTTTTTTTTTTTTCATTCTAAGATTATTTCATGTTTTCAGTATTCCAGTTATTCTTTAATTTTTTATTTTGTTTTGTTGGATTTTTTTTAAAAAAAAAAATTTTTTTATTCACAGTTTTGCTCCTTCATCATAATATATTCGTGAATTGATTTTCCCATCAGTAATGTATGTCATAATATTCAATTTATATATTTCCAGGAAATAAAAATGAAAGTTAAAATGACTTGAAGATTTTTTTAATAATATGTGTAAAATAATCCGATATAAGAGATTAAGATCACAATATGCAACATGTAATTATGGTATTGAAGATAAAGTACATATACTGACTAATTGAAGATGATAATATTACGAAATTTAGAATTAGAAAGAAAATCATGTTACCGTTACACTAAATAAGAATATTTAGGTGGTATAAATTTATTGCAAAAACAAAACCAAAAAAAGATTTCTAAAGGGGGGTTTTTTTTTCAAAATTCATTGAAAAACTTACGAATTACTTTTGATACGGATAATAAAATCCCTGAAAGACATTCATTTGGCTAAAAAAAAAAACCAAATTTGAATGTAAGAAAGTAAAAATTTATTTGTTTGTGTGCTTGAGTAGATGAAAGCTTAGGGTTCCAGTTTCTGGTGTATCTCCTTCAATGAAATAGGTGAAAGGATACGTAAATCAAAGTGATTTTAAAATTTTACACAAAATTTCAGAGTCAAAAATATGATTTAACCTTAGGAAAGAAGATAAACATAAAAATGTTTAGAATGTTTCGAGAATTTTTGAAAATTACATTTTAATACTAAGGACAACTTTATTTTACTCTTATTATTACTTAAAATCTGCATGACTTGTCAATTTTTATCTTCTATAGTTTTACTCTAGGACCCTTTTTTTTTTTAAAAAAAAAAAATTAAATGCAGAAACATATGTTTTTTTTTCAGTAAAGACCTCCTTTATCATTTGAAATAAAACTTAAATTTGACATAATGCAATAACGTTCTGAAAAATTTTGATCTATTGTAATCTCATTCCAAACAATTAGTAAAAATAAAAATGATAGTAAGATGCCTCATGTCAGAATGGGAATAAAAAAAAATTACATAAAAGAAATAATAACGTACTAAACAAACATTATACAGTTAAATAACAATAATTCATGTTTCATTTTTTTTTTATTGTTCAGTTTGGAAAGCGTGATCCTATTTTTATATTCATTGAGTTTCACTTTATATTAGAGAGAAAAAAAGATTCTAAAAGTATGTATATAAATTACTGCTGGCTTTATATGAATTTGGGCTAAGGATTCAGTATAATTTTTCCCCTAACATTAAAATAACCAGCGATAGATCAAAGTTGCGATCAGTAGAAAATTTAAAATATTTTTTTGGAATTATGTACTCTTACAAAGATTTGCCCTACAATTTATTTTGAAGCCAGAAAAATTTTTTCAAAAGATCAGAATTAAAAAAAGGACTCTAGCTAATTAATTCATAAATAGTATCTACTAGTATTTTTTAGTTGGTTATGCTTTTGTGTGAAAGAAATGTTCTTTTTGCAATAGAAAGATAATTTGTTTCCGCATTATTTTCTTTGAGTGAAATTTCGAAAGTTTTTCACCAAATTCAGTGTATTTAAATGTGATATAACGGTTTGATTTTTTCAGTCACTTAAAAGTTTGATTGGTTTTTAGATATAATTGATATTTGAGTTGTTTGTAAGATTGAAAATTAACTAAGATGATGGGTGATCGAATAGAAGATGGATATTGAAGACTGTAGTTTAAAAAAATACTGGTGAGAGAGATGCTGGAAAAAGAAATCACGATTGATAGAAACTGAAATGCTTAAAACTAAAAACTATGAGTTCCTGGATTACTCTAACGGAAAAAGAATAGTAATTGATGAGAAGCAAAAGTTTAGATTTTTTAAAAATAATTAGTGATTACTGTTTAATTTCTCTAAATTATTCCGCATCACATCCATTGTTTAAATTTGTAGGAGGTTCGAGTATTCTTCATCAATGATTTAGGTGGTAACTGAGAACAGAAAGCGACATGGCATTCGGTAGCTCAGTGGTTAGAGCATTACTCCGGCAAAGTAAAGGTTCCGTGATTCGATTCCCGGCCGAGTCGAATGTCGTTTTTTCATGTTTTTCAGTTACTACAAATTATTGGTCATTCAAAAGATTTTTTTTAATTTACCTTTGTAATCTTCGTATGGTATATTAGATTGTTTAATAAGGAAGTAAATACATATATATGTTTAACTCTTTGACAAGGTGAACTTTTCATTGAAAACAATCCATTCTATGCGTATAATTTTTACAAAAAATTTACACTATGGATTAATTTTAGCATCAATAGAATAGTCTCAAAACTAAAAAATTATCTATTTTTTTACTATCTGATCAGATCAGGTTTATGTCAAATAATTTTTTTTTCGTTTTATTTATTTTTAAAAAAAAAAAAAATTAACCAAGAAAGTTAATTTGTATTTCTTGTTAGCTAAATAAATAAATAAATGAAAATTATTTGCACTAAAGATTTTCCATGATATTTTTTTTTTTTTTGCTTACAACAAAATTTAATGAATGAACATACATGTCAGGAAATTAAATTCTAAATAATTTACAATATAATTGTTTTTATGAATGACAAGAATGTTCTAATTTTATGACTGTCAAGATCCATCCATGTCTTTACTTAATTACAAAATTTTACATAAAAATTATAAATTTTGTCTCAATTGTTATTTTCCCTGAAAAAATTTAAAAAAAAAATAATGGAAAACAAAAGACTAATAAAAATAGAAGGCTTAAAAATATACCTACTTATTTAGATATTTTTATTATTGCTATTATTTTCGTATATAGGTACGTTCTGAACATATTGCAGGAAAATCCAAAATTTAGGTACTTTTTTTTTCTTCTATTAATTTCATTACTGATGATTGTTTTTTTTTCAATGGCAGTTAATTTTTTTTTTACCATATTTTAGACAAAAATACCTACCATATTGTAATTCAAAAAAAAAAAAAAAAAAAAAAAAGAAATAAAAGAAAAAGGAAATTGAAGAAATATACATAAGTGAGGCTTTAGTTAATTCATTCAACACTTCTAATAGACCACACTTGACGGATTAATAGAAGACATTATCAACATTTTCAACAGGTATCAATACATTCTTGTTTTCGTTTTTTTTTTCTTCTCTTGAATATGTTTACCTGAAAATTTTCTTTAAGATAAAAATTAAAATGAACAACAAAAAAAAATAAAAAAAAAAATTCATTTAACTAAATGACACATTCATGATATTTTTTTTTTTTTTCATATGATAGATACAGAAAATATGAAAAAGATGCAGACTTATTAATGCAGCATATAATAAAAATATAAAAAAACAATAACAAAAAAAAAAAAAAAACGCGACGGTCTACTGCATTGTTAGCACCTTTAGAAGCCGACCACCACACATGTGAGTTACATATGTTTTATCATGTACTATTATAGGTATATATCCAAATAATTGAAATATTTATATTGTATATATTTTTTTCTTTACGTTATAAAAATATACGTTTAGATATATTTTTTTTACCATATGAGCTAAAGGTATCATTTTTATCACACTTACCTGTTCATTTTGTACTTTAATTTTGTATATCAAGTTTTTTTTTCTCCATCTAATAAATTTATTTTGATAAAAATTAATATTAATGGTTATTTCTTTTTTTTTTGTAATGTCGGCAAAAGGTTGTAATAAAATTTATATCACATCATTCTTCATACATAGTACATCAAACCATATAATGTTTACGTCAATGGGTATCAAATCAAAAAAAAAAAAAATAAATAAAATTAAAAATTCATAATATGTTTTACAGGATAACAACAAAAAAACAATACACATGATGAGCGTAATATGGTAGCAATTTAACAAAAGAATGAATTACATATAAGAAAATGACTTTATTTGTGAATTCAAAATGATGATTAATATGTTCTTATATACATACGTTTGGTATTTTGCGGCAAAAATGACACAGTCAATAACACCGAACGTTTTTTTTTTTTTTTTTTTTTAATATTCTTGAAAATGATCTTGTACTCTTTTGTTTAAGATATGTTTTTTAGCATCATTTATTTAATTTTTTTTTTTTTTCACAAAGGTAAACTATACAACAAAAAAAAAAAAAAATTAAATGAGATACTTGATGATCCGCTACATATATGTGTGTAATATACACATCTATCATGTAAATTGAAAATAAAAGTACAACGAACATTTTTTGAATATTAAGAAGATTTCGGAAGGCAAAAACAAAATACATATTTTACACAGGTTTTAACGTAAGTATTTTATGAATGAATTTTTTTTTTTTTCTTCATCAAAAGGTGAGTTTTCATATTAATTTGAATATCATTTTAGCACACAATAAAAAATCTATATTTTTAATTAATATAAAGAATTTCTTAAACAAATAATATGTTAATATTTGAAAATAAAAATGTTAATAATAATAAAAAATAAAAAAAAAAAGAGTTAATCAATTAGAAAGCACATTTTGTTGTTGTTGTTGTACGGTTTATTAAATTTTCTATTAATTTATTATATAAGTGCGGTAGGTATTTATGTATACAGTACATATACGTACATATATATATCTTTTCTTTTTTTAATATAAAAAATTTCTATTCTAGTTATTCATCATTTGAAATAAATCAATCAAATTGAAAGTGGTGCATTGTTAACGGAACGATATTTTGAAAGTTCATTCTATTTTTTATGAACACGCGTCAATTCAAGTATCCTTTCTCTATATAATATATGCGATACACAAAACACAATACTATGACACGTGTGGTTTAGGTTTTTTTTTTTTTTTATTCATTTAACGAATAATATGAATAAATAATTTATATATTGTGAGTTTTTTGTATAATTATATTGAAATTAGTGCAGAAAAATTATATACATAGATACATATATTGAATACTTTGTACGATATTGTGAAAAAAAAAAAAGATAAATTTCGTTTTTGATGGACTCAGTAAACAGATACTTGAATTTAATTAAATTGTCATCATTTCTAGTTTAAGAATTCAATGTGAACTTTCTAATTCCCATCGTTATTCATTTTGAATTTACACAATTAAAACACTTGTTTGATATCAATATGAATATGAAGGATTTTTAAGGACTGTGGTGACCAAGAATAAGAAAAAAAAGAACAAGAACGTTCAAATCATTTTTCACGTCATTTATGTTTTTTTTTTTTTTTTTTTTTTTTTGAATATATACTCAGTTTAATGCATTTTGCAGATTCTCTTGTTTTTGGACTAATATTTTTTCGATAATTTTCCTCTCAAAAAATATAACTTTTCTGTCACTCCTTCTTAGAGTTGAAGTTTCACTACTGTAAAGGAGATTCTAAACTTCATAAAGAATCTTGAAATTAAAAACAAATTAGATTAGTTTTCTTCAGAACTTCAGAAACTTTAAAACAGAGATTCATATTAAAGAGACAAGGTCTTCATGGTTCTTCTGAGAATTTTCATTTCATATCTCCGGGAACAAGACTCCTTTGTCGTTAAACTAATTTTAAAACAAAAAGACTTTAAAAGGCTAAAAAAATCATGAGGCAATTATTTTCGAACTTAAATAATAATTCAATGAAAAATTATTCTAAAAAAATTAATTTTATTTGTTGTTTACCAAACTTAATTGATAATAATAATGATTTTTTAATTTCCACGTAAATTTTTCACAATAAAAAAAATTTATTGACCGGCTAAATTGCTCTTTTCTCTGATTTGCACCCACAAAATTATTTCATATGAAAAATTCCTTTTTTTTTTTATTTTGCTTCCCCCAATTTAGTTTTTTTTTTCTTTTCAGATAAAATTCATGATTTAATCACAGTTCCTTGAAAACAAATTCCCTTTTTTGGTTTTTATTTAAAAATATATTAACGCTTGTAAGGGATTATTTTATATACATATAAGTAAAAAATAAATCCAAGATAGCAGTTCCATAATGTGTATTTTAAGATGTAATGCATGTACAATAGAAAAGTTTTTTATATTAAAGAAAAAAAAAAAATACAAAACAAATTCAAAGCAATCCAGAATGGCTTATCTCGGGATCAAAGTAAAGACCACATTTAATTCTATTCAAGAACTACATAACCCATATTAACAACAGAACAGTTATGTATGAAATTTACCACCCCATTTATGTGTATATTGCAAGTTCATATATTGTATATTTAATATATAGGTATTAAGTAACTGGTCTTAAACTCTTCAACACCCTCAATGGGAAAGTTTATTGAAGAAATGTTGTATCTTTTTGTTGTTATTGTTGTTGTTTTTGTTTTGTTTTTTCAACTTAAATTACATATTATGGGGTTGACTATACACATATTAATCTATATCTACTAAATAAATTCGTAAATGATAATATAACGGTTTATATTGTATAAGAAAAAAATAAAATCTGGCCAATTTAAAAGATTTCGAATACTTTTAATAGAATATTAGTTCAATTTATGCATGGAATAAATACAAAACAATGAGGGTTGATTGAAAAAGGAATACAAAACAAGAAAAAAAAAAAAAGGATTTTTTGATGCATAAAAAGCGCCATGGATCAAAAATTCATGTGTATAATCACTTTAATTTTTACTTTTGTTTATTTTTTAAATTAAAAAATAATAATTAATTTTTTGTACATAGAAAAAAAAAACAATAAAAATGCAAGAAAGTTTTCATAATATATTATAGAACAGGTAATTTATAATTTGTAAATATAAAAGATATAGCCACGTGTCCTTGTATATTGGTCACAATTGAATCATGACACATTAATTACCAGATACATAAAAAAGGGAGCAGGTAATTGTGTCACAATAAATTTAAATGATGAGTACAATGACATATTGTTTTTTTTTTTTATTTTGTGGTTTTTTATGCAATCTTTTACCCCATCCTTTTTTATGAACAAGAAGACGAGAAAAAAAAAAAGTAAAATTAAGTAGATACTTTGCGTGTGAAATTAAGAATTTATATTGAAGGTTAAATGATGAGCATGCGTGTGTCATCGAAAACTAATGATTGTGAAACATCAATGTTATTATTTTTCATTGATTGGAAAAAATGAAAATTATTCAAAAAATAGAAATTATTCGGTATAGGAAAATTTTGAAAAAAAAAATGCAAATAAAATTCATTTAAATTTGGGGTAATTTTTATGTAATTAATTACGCAAGATAAAAAGTGGTCTTGGTAGTGGCCAAGAGTAAAATAATTTCATGTCATGTCAAAGACAAAATAAAATAACAAATTATAGAAAAAAATAATTTTAAAAAAATGCTGAGAGGTTGGTGAAGCTTTAAAATTCGATTTTGAAGGTCAGTTTGATAGAAAATTAAGTGTTTAAATATCTGTCAGCTTTATTTGCTGATTTTCGTGAATTTCACTTCCGTCAAGATATTTTTGAAGTTTTTTCTTCGGAAATTGAAAAAATTTACAATTTTTTGAAAATTTTCTCTTTTAAATTTTCTTTGTTGTAAATAAAATAATTTATATTGTGACTCAAAAAAAATTCTACAATGTAATTCCAATGTGTGGATTGCATTTTTACAAAGGATTATTTTCAAGAATCCTTAATTATTTTATAAACTTTGTTTTTAAAAATTAATCATGGTTTGTTTCATCGAAAAAAAAAAATTGCATATTCCAATTTACTTTTTTCTCATAATTGATCCTTTTTTTTTTCCTGTATAATGAAAAACAATTTATGTATGAATATGTATGTTGAAGAAAAAATCCTATTCCATAGTGTTACTGAAAATTTAATTAATTATACCTACATGCTTTTATAAATTTCAAATCCATCAAATTATCTCTCATCTTTTTTGTGTTTTTATTTATTTTTTTTCGTTTTTCCTTTTGTTTTTGTGATGAAGCTTTTAATCATCATTATTAAACTTAATATTGTCCGCATACATACTGTTATACTCGTATATCGGTCGATGAGTTCAATTATACAAATATTTACTCTTGTGTCGTAAATGGATGATCATCCATTATAATATATCTTCTGTACATACATACTGAAAATGTACATTATATACTTTATATCTATATGGATATCTGTTTATGTTCACAGAAAAATTATGATGGTGGACAGATGTATTTATGAAATGAAGATGATAATGATGATTAAAATGGAGTCAAAATATATTGTACACATATTAAAGAGGAAACGACACATTCGATATTAAAAAAAAAAAAAAAAAAAAACAAAATACAAAAAAAAAATAGGAAAAAAAAAATGACAAACCCATAAATACTCATTTCATATAAAACTCATTTAAGATTTTCCACTACAGGAAATCGAATATTCTGTAACAAGATATGGCTAAATGCATAATTGCCATAGAAAAAACGTTTGCTATCTAGTTACTTCTTGCTTTTGTTTTTTGTTTTTCTGTCATCAATTCACATTAAAACTTAAACGTAATATTGTCATCAAATTAATGCAATAACATAAAATTACAAAAAAAAAAAAAAATACTCAAAGTAGCTGTATTGGCTTAACAAAAAAAAAAAAACCAATCCTCCTTTTCAATTTTATAGTCATAATGGTTTGACTTATTTTCTTTTTTTTCTCAAACACTAAACGTCGGTTGAAGAAAATATCAAATTTCATATTAGGGAGATATCCATTTTTAGTGTTTGTTTTCATCCTGTTTTAATTTTTGTTTTTTGTTTTTCATTTTGATGATGGCTATAAGTTTTTGTTTTTTTTGTTTTTCATTTTGATGAATTATTAGAAATATAAAATGGCTATTGTGTGTTTAAGTATATATAAATGAATTAAGTAAGTATATAATGGATAATTCTGCTTAATTGTAATCTTGTAGATAAATATAGATTCTCTGTTTTTTCTATTGTCCATCACTTGTGTTTTCTTTTGTTTTATAAAAACAAGAAGGAACAAAAAAAGAAAAAGTAAAAGAAAAAGATTGAATTCATTAAAATAATTTCGAATCAAAGCATGAGAAATTACATTGATTAGACGAATAAATAAATTTTGAAACTAAAACATCCAAAAAATGCCAAGGGGGTATATACATATGTATGTACATATTTGGGTAAACTATACAAGTATACAGAAAATAAAAAAATATATTCTAATCTTCCTTTTTCATTTTATATTGGTCATTTTCTATATTATGATTTGTAAACATTTATTGGTCAGTAGATTAATAAAGATTATTCGTGGTCATGTCTAAAAGATAAAGATTTTGTAATAAATAAATTTGTTTAGTTAATTTATTGAAAAAAAAAAAAAAAAACAAAAAATGAAATAATCTGAGGTACTTATGATAATTATACGTTGATTTTCTTTTCAAATATCAGATTTTATTGAAAAAAAAAAAAAAAATAACCCATATCGTTAAAAATTCGTCCTACCAAGTATGTTTTTGAAATGCATTAAGCTTGAAAATGTAAAATTTGCATAGTATAGTGACTCTCAAAATCATAAAGATAATAAAAAAAATTAATACTAAGATCTATTAAATATTCATATACTTCAAAAGTATGTAGTCTCAGTCTTTGTAAGTTGTAAACCTCTTGAATCCTGTGGATTATGCAAAAATGTCCTTTGAAATTTCACGTCTAATAAAATTTGTTAATATTATTTTATACCAAATTTCAAATCACCTATAGTACTTTTTTTTTATCTACGAAATTTTTAAGGATTTAGAAAGTAAGAACTATTTAAATAAATCCTTGCTTTGAAAACTACGGTCAGCTTTAGTATTGAAAAGTTCTTTTACATTTATATTATCAAACAATCAGGACATTCATGATTATCATACAGCAGTACCTTATAAAGGTCTCATTTTGGAATTTTCGATCCTGTACCCAAGTTAATAATGAGCTACTTGCAAAATTTAAAGTCCTTAGGTGCTGTGAATTTGAAATTTCACCCAAATATGAGATTGGACATCGAAAATTATATTTGAAAAATCCTTCTAAATTACTACACTCACTCAGTTATTAATCCTTTTATTAATTTTTTTCCTTGAATACCAAAATACCCATAAGTTATTCACTTGCTTTAATAAAAAAAAGAACGATGAATAAAGCAGTTGATACTTAAAACTGGTGCACGTACTACAGAACATCATGTATGAACTGATTTCAATTTAAAATCATTCCTTGAGGGCACTTGAAGGGCTTTTGGGAGTTGAATTGTTTTGGATTTATAACTTTTAATATGTAAGAAAATGAAAGGAAAAAAAATTGACAATCCCTTTTCCTTTTTTCTTACATAAAATTATAATACAAAAAGCAGTGATTTTTAAATGAATAATATGATGATATTAGGTTGTGTAGTTGTTGTATTCTCCACACACACATCAACACACAACAGGTCCTTTAAGATTTTGTAAGAATTTTAATAAATTTTTTTATTTTTGTAATTTTTTATATAGATTTTAAAAAGGACGAAATGTTATGATCCTTAAAATTTCCCACAAATCATCAGGAAAAAAAAAAATTGGAGTATTATAAATAAGTACAAGCACACATGCATAAAAACACAAAACGGCGGTATTAATAATGAATTTTGTCCGCGTGTGTTCTTTTCTAAAGTTTCTAATAAGTTTTTTTTTTCTTTCTTCTTACTCAAATTATTCAATTTATTTGTTTTTGAAATAAGTTTCAACAACTTTTTTGTTAGTTTTTTTTTTATGACACTGAGACTGGTTGGCTAAGGAAATCAGATTTGAAAAAACAAAAAATTGAAATGTTTGTTTTTGCTTTTCGCAAAAGAGATTTGTTTTATTGAAAAATTTACACTTTCCTCAAAAAATTATTATTAGTGTTTTAATGGTTTTAGGTTATACCTACACCAAAAAAGGATATTTTAATACTATAAGAAAGAAAAAAAAAAACTAAGGAAGATGTAATAAAATTCACAAGTGTATGTTAGAAAAAAGGATAAAGGAACTAAAAAATATATCTTTTGTGTGGTATATGATGGATTTTTATGTCGGCTCTATGTAAATAAACATACGAGTATGCGTAAATAAAAACGTATTTGTATTTCCGACGACAATTATTATTCTATCACTTTTACCTGACAAGGATCTTTTTTTCTTCATATATGTTTAGATATCCAATCTTTAAACTGTGTATGTGTTTTGATTATGAACTCCATAATAGGTAATGTATGAGATAAGATACAAATTAATAATGTAAACCAATGAATGCGATATTTGACTAAGAAATTTCAGAAGTGAAAAAATAATAAAAAATTTAAATTTTAGATTTTTCTGAGGAGCCTAAAGCTCTTGGTAAATTGGACAGAAATCAGAGATATAAAAAAAAATTAAATTCAATTTCTTTCAACATTTGCATTGGAAAAATTGAAATAACAAGAAAAACTGCTAAAGAATCATAAAAATTCAACGGATTCGTTTATTCCTTTTAAGATCCTTGAAAACCCTGTAGTAAAGAAATTTCATTCAAGAATTTCAAAATAAATTTTTTTTTTCCTACTTCAAATTTTTATAACTGCCTTCAATAATTATTGTTTCAGTGAATACGGCAATAAAAGTCCTTTGAAATAGCTACCATCTGTTATCAGAAAATATTTTCCATACATAGATAGATAAAATTTATTTATGTTCTTTGAAAGTATCAATGAAACTTGACGAACTGAATGATTAACAAATCTCAAATTACAGCAAAAACACAAACCAAAATTATCTAAATAAAATTTGGAGCTAATATTCACTGTATAGTAAGCTTTGTGTGCGTTGCCATTCTTTGTTGTTTATCAAGGATATTTTATTTGTTATTGCCATGCTTTTTCCTGTCTCCTTTTTCAGTTAACGAAATTCGGTAATCCTTTTATAGATTCGTTGAATCCATTTTTAATTGGTTTTTAAATTAAGATAACAGTTTATTTTCCGTTTTTATTAAACAGTTTTTTCTGGATTTTCAAAAACTTTTATTTTATTTCTTCGAAGGATATTTTCGTAATCTCATCACATTTGACAAAAAAAAAAAAAAAATTGTTTTATTTTTTTCTTCAACATTTTTTAAATAAATAAATTCTAATCTATGAAAAAAAAATTAAATTTTATAGTAAACACATGTCAAATTCCATAAATAAATTTAATAGCTTTAGTAGGCGTTAAGGGAGGATTCAAGGATATGTTTTGATATGAATTTTTCTGTTACTATTTTCTAATTAGAAATATAAATGTAAAAAAAAAAAATTTAAATAATTTACGTTTAAATTTTCGACTTTAAAGAAGTATTCAAAAGAATTTTTCTTCACCTCGGATCCTTTTTCAATTTTAAAAACCTTACCATAATCCTAAAAGAAAATGAGTGAGGCAATTCGTTTTTAGTTTGTTTGTTGATTTCTTAAAAGTGAATAAAAAAATTAATTATTTTCTTAAAAGAAGTATTGAAAATAAATTTTAAATTAATTCCCAATATTTTTTTTTTACTAAGAATAACTTGTTCTTTTTTTAAAGAAAAAAAAAATTGAAAATTTTAAAAAAGAAAATTCAAATTTCTATGAAAAAACAAAAAAATTTCTTTTTTCATCCGTCTACCTTCCCACAATATTTATTTAAATAAAAATAAAAATAAAAAAGTAAAACATTTTCATAATTTATACAAAAGGTTTAAATGGTGAGAATTTTTTTTTTAAGTTGAATATAAAATTTAATTAAGCTTCTTATGAAAAAAGCATTTGTTTTCAATTTTTTTTTTCTTTTTTGTTTTTTCTATAGAAAACTTTTTTCCAATTCTTATTCGTAGCGATCCTAATTTTTATTTTTGATAATTTATGAAATATTATAAAAACTTGTTGGCAAAATATATTAGATATTAAAAATATGACACGTACAAGTTCATTATAAATTTCTACACAGGAGAAAATCTTAAAGTATATTTTAGTCCTTTTTTGACTGTATTGAAAAAGAGGTGGATATTTATAATTTTCAGAAACTTGGTTTTTTTGAATTTTATTTTATTCATTTTTAATCTATTTTTTGGATTTTACAATAAAAGTTCTCAGTATTTTAGGAGGCCGATTAAATTATCAGTGATGTATAGTATACGTATTAGATTAAAATTTTATTTTATTGGAATTCAAGTTTGATTTGTAATCGTAAGGAATTGATATTTGACATCTAAAGCATTAAAATTTGATATTCCTCGATTATTACAATTTATTCCAACAAAAGAGGTATATAAAAAGCTTAAGCGTGTGAAATATTTTATTTTAAAAATTTTCTCAGGATCTTCATATCTTTTTTGCTATGTATGAATATTTGATTTTAGAATTATTATAGGCGTATTATTTTTCTTTGTCTTCTTTAAGATATTATAATAAAATTTTAAAATTCTTTAAGCTTCTAATTTTTTTCTTTTAAAGATACAAAAAAAAAAAAGTATATTTTTTTTTGGTTGATTTAAAATTTGAAATATAAGTTTTCCAAATTTCGATTTTTATTTATTTTATTGTTATTGTTACGGCTTTGCTTGTCTCGAAATGTTTTTTTTTTTTTAATCTATTGAAAATAAAAATATCTAAAAGAAGTTTGTAATGTTCTTTTTTCTTTGGTAAAAAAAAAATTTCCATATATTTCTTGGTATTTTGTTTTTCATTTTTTATATTTTCTTGCTGACTATTTCAATATGTTCATTTTTCTTAATTTTAGTTTTTTTTTTATTCGTATTCAAAATTCAATTGGCTGAATTTGCAGATAAAGCTAAAAACAAAAAACTTGAATAATAATAAAGCAAAGGTTGATGATTTGGTCAATGAAACAAAGAGAAACTTTTTTTTTCACCTGCAATGAATTTTCAAAATACAAAAAATTACATGTACAGAGAAAATTCATATTACTATGTTTGTATTTATAGTGTGTGCAGATATGTATATTCATTTTATTGATTGTGTGTTGAAACTGTTTTGTATATTTAGAAGAAATTCCGAATTTGGATGAATTTTTGAAGTTTATTTTTCTTATTTTTTAAAACTTATTTACTAAAATCCACCTACATTGGTCTACTACGTCATTCATGTTAGATAAAGTCAATTTATTTATTTGACAAGGAATATTTGGGGTAAATTTTTCAAAGGATAAATAAAAATATCTATATTTGTGGTATGTACATAGTATCTACTGAATAAATCTCCAATGAAAAATTTCATAAAATAATTAAATTACACATTTCCTGACAGAAATAGTAAATAAATATGAAAATAATAATTACAAACCTATAGCAAAAAATTTTTCTGAAAAATGAAATTAGTCCTTAGACAACAAAAATACATATACCAACTAAGAAAAAAAAAAGGCTTTTTATAGGTTGGTATTTGTAATTTGTCAGTATTAAAAATGAAAGAATATTAAAAAGAACATAAAAATCAAGTAAAAAGGAAATGAAAACCGTATAAAAAAAATATACAAAATAAAATCGAAAAAAAAGGGCCCAAAGGTTAAGGATATTATTATAAAGTTTTTATTAGAAAACACTTATATCAATAAACTTCAAGGAAATATTGTATTAAAATTTGTAATAAAACATTTTTTGGGACAAAATTATACTTTTTTTTTCCCTCTAAATACAAATAAAAAGAAAGGATGTTTGGAAAATTTTTTTTCGGAACAAAGTCGTCATCAATTATGTTTACATTGTTGGTGTATAAAGAAAAAAATATGAAATTTATTTCCATATAATTTTTTTTGAATATCATTATTTACAAAATTTTCAAAATACGATATAATTAAATATTGAAAAGGAAAAAAAAAACATTATTAATTAATTAATTTGAATTAAATAGAAAATAGACTTGAAACAAATATGTATGTGAATCACAAGGATAACAAAAATAGAAACTTTGAAAAAATAAGAACGGTATGTTTAAGGGAAATTTTAAGAGTATCTATGTATGTATATAGGACCTTGAAATATGTTTCAGTTGAAGTAGGAAATTTAAATTTAGATACAATATCGTTTTTGTAGAATGTTCTAAAAAAATAATCCTTGATCGATAAAAATTTATCTGTTAAAATAGAATAAAACGAACAAAAGGATTTTTAATTTTTCTATCATAGAATCCATATGGATGTTAAAGTGTACGTAATCTTTCAAAATTTGCACACATTATCTTCACAGGGGAAAAAAAATTTTCTTTAAAAAAATTGGTAGGTATTTTCTAGACTTTTTATTTCAGCTTGAGAGTTATGTACTGGTTGCAAGATTATTTTATGTGTTAAACAGAATGAGTATATTGTGAAGATGGTAGGTAGAATATTCAGTGTAAATTTGAAGAATGAGACAGAAAAGTGGAGGGTGGAATAGTGTTTATCTGTGATTAGACAATAACTCAACTGTAGGTTGAAGATAAGCAACATTTTAGCTTTAAAACTGGTATGGTTTGTAGAACTGTTTGCTTCTGAGAAGCAAGTCCAGTCGGAGTCCAAAAAGCCCATTGCAAATGCCCATTAATTTGTCAGTGGAAGTAAACTTAGCTTTAAAATTAAGTCTTTAGTATTTCTTAAATGTTAGATGAGTTGTGAGTGAAAAAAAAACTGATTAATACATAGAAACACAGATGCCTAAAATTTTTGGAATGTATTGAAAATCTTTTAAAATTCTTATAAAGGTTTTATAAGAAAAAAAAACTCATTTTCCGCTTAAAATGATTTTATTATATCTATTATTATTTTTTTTTTTTTGAATACGAATTCCTTATTGGATAATATGAAGATGTAAATTTTGTAAATTTTTCAAAGAATCTATATAAAAACAAAAGGACAAAAACTCGTTTTAAAGTTCAATAAAAAATACAAAATAATAATATCATTAAGAACTTTTATATCATTTGTTCTTTACTATTTTTAATCTGATTTCTTAACCTAAATAATCAACTACTTAAATAAATCTTATTTTATTTTTTAACGAAAAAAAAAAAAAATCTTCATCATTATCTTCATATGGGATTAAAGTTCTAAAAGTGACAAATACACAAGAACACAAACATATTTATTCAAAGTTTAGTTCTTTTTCGAAATTAACAAAATAATATGTTTTATTTGAAAAAAAAAACACACACACATTTTGTATAGATAGATTTTATTGAGATATCAATAAAAAAAAAAAAAAGAACATAAAAATCACAGATTGTTATTATTATGTTTTAGGATCTATTTTTTTTTTTTGAAAGCAAAGTTTCAAATTAATTTTATTGAGTGAAATAATAAGGGAAATACTATACAAAAAAAAAAATAAAATAAAAGTTTACAAATGTATCTTTTATTTTTCTATAACTTATCACATAAGAACTGTTTTGTTGAAATTTAAGTAAATGGTGTTTTGTTGTCATTTTTTTAAAACATTAACAAGCTTCTTTTTTTTTTTTTTTTGATTATTTTAATGAAAGGACGTTTTTTTTTTCACGTTTAATTTTGATTTTAAATTAATATTTTAATGGTACAAAAAGTACTCACTTAAGCTAGATTACAAATTTTTTCTTAAAAAAACAAAAAAAAAAACAAAAAAAAAAAGTAGATATAAGGTAATTTCTTTAGAATCTTTTACTTGTATTTCTTCATTTTCTATTCAAATTTTATTTTAATGATGACAGATTTATTTTTCGTATAACTTTTCCCTGTAACCTATTACAAAGGAAATAAAAGTGAAAAAAAAAATGAATAAAAATGATATTTTTTTTAACAAAATGCCTGTGACAATTAAAAGAATAAAATAGAAATGTTCACAAGTGCGATAATGTGAAGTGAAATGAGGTAATGATAATGAAAATGATGATAATGATGAACCATGACATTTGAACTGCTTTTTGTATAATGTATGATGAAATTTCAACTTAAAAAAAAAATAATAAAATGATTTTATTATTGAAAAGAAAAAAACAAAAAAAAAAAAAAACAAAAGAAAGATGATTTTTTTTTAAAGAAATTTTATAAATGTTCAAACCTTATCTTAATTGATTGTAAAATTTTATTTTCAATCAATTTATAAACATATTTTCGATAATATCCAAAAGATTCGACCTGTTCACTTGGAAATGTTGAAAGAAATTCCTCCTTTAAATAAATAAAGTAAAGAAAATAATAATTGATTTCATATTTTAATAAATAATAAATATATTAACCCTTTGCACTCCAAATAATTTTATGATATGAATTTCATTTTTTGGTAACTTTTTTTTTTTACTAGAATAAAGGTAGGATGATAGTAATTATTTTCTTTTCTTTAGAAAGATGGTTAAAAAGAGACCTACAAAAAAAGATCTATTTCAGAGCCTTCTCGAGAATCTTTATATAAGGACGAAATATTTATAAGTAAAATCTTTTTTACTAATTATTTCCAATATAATGTCTTTGTCCTGAAATTTGATACTTTTAACACACATTGTATGTTGCCATGAATCACAAAGTCTACATGGAATGCAATAGGGTTAACGAAAACATATTATAATTACAATTTATTTTCTTACCGAAGAAATATTCTTCATTGAATCCTTACAAATGGTATTCTCTTTATAATTGAATAGTAAATAAAAATTTTCAATTAATATTGAATTGATTTTATTTTGTGCATCTTCATATTTTATAAGATTTTCAATAAAAATTCTTTGTCTATGTTCAGTATTCAATAAGCCTTTTCTATTTAAATACATTTTAAATAATGGCATTTTACTCCATTTATTCATATTTCTAATCAATTTATTAATATTATTTTGTGCATTCTCTAAACGATTATTTAAATCTTTTGTTGAAAAATATATATCTCGTAAAATTTGAATATCTGAAATTTTATATAAAAAAAAAATTTTATTTGTGTGTTAGTTTAAGAGTTAAACATTTCAATTTAAATTTATTTTTGATTTTTTATCTGTACTAAAAAAGTTCAAGTATTTTATTTTCAAAAAAAAAAAAATTTTAATTAGAAAAAAAAAAAAAAATGTTGTATACTAACCATTTGATTTCCATTTAATACTTTTTGATGCATCTGATATCATATTATTGATTTTTTGTAATTCATTTTCAACAAATTGTAATTCATATGAACGATTATCTGATGTAAGAATATCATTATGATAATCTTCAATTTGTAATAGAATAGATTTTTTTAACCAAATATCATTTTGTAATTTAAAAATTTTTAATAAATCTTCATTATTATTATTATTGAAAATATTTTCAATATTTAATAATTTTAAATATTTTATTTCATGAAAAATTAATTGAAAATTTTTTTGTAAATTAATTTTTATTAATTTCGTTTTATTATCATAAATAATACAAAATTCATTTAATGATTTTTCAATTTTGTCATAAATATTTTTTATATTCCATTTATTTAAAATTTCATTTTGAATTGAATCTAATTTTTTCAATAAATTATTACGATCTTTATCTATTAGAAGCTCATTATTTCCTTTTAAAATTCTACAAAACAGAGAGAGAGAGAAGGAAAAAAAATAATTTATTTATTAAATAATATTCTTATTATTATTCAACTGATGTTTAATTTTGTTTTTATAAATTTGATTGTGTATTCACCTTGTTTCATCAAGAAGAAATGAATCTGTTAATTGGATAATTCTAGTACGTATCTTTTTTAAAAACATTAAAGAACCAGCAATTGGAGGTAAATTATTATCAATTGATATTGCTTTAATATTTTTTTCATTGAATTCTATTTCAATGGTAATTAATAGATTTTTCAATTCTTGTATATCTTCTTTATAAAGTTGATAAGATTTTAATTGGATATCTTTTATAAATTCACATACGGAAGATCTCTTTAGTAATTCTTTAGTCATTTGTGTTAGCTTTAAAAAAGAAAATTATATGAAAAAAAAATTGAATTAATAGAAAATAATTTAAAAAAAACTACGGAAGTGTTAAATTTAAAAAAATAAGGTAAAAGACACAACAGTGAGACAAATTTCGAAGCATTTTTTCGCACTTAAAAGTGATTATTTGAAAAAAAATATTTTATTGAAGTAGTCACATACAGTAAGTTCACTCCTTAGACTTATACAATGTCAAAGTATTTCAGTCTAAAAACACATTTTTATCTTTTGGACGGCATTTGAAAATTTTGAAATCTAACAAAATCTACAAAAACTTAATTTTTTGGAAATATTTTTATTTAGAAAAAAGGTGTCTCACTATTGGGTTTATTACCCTATTTTGATTTTTTTTATTGTTGTTGTATACATAAAAAATTCTTTGATTTTTTTTTTTTCTTAAAAAGAAAAATTTTAAATCAACAAACAATACCATAAGAAAAAATATTTACCTTAACAATATGTTCAATATTTGAACAATTTTCAAATGCTCTATATAAAATAGTTCCAACTTTCTTTTCAATTATTTCAGATTTACGAAGAAATTCAATTCGTTTAAAATTTAAATTTATGTAATGTTGAATCATTTCATTTGAATCCTTGTATATTTTTGTTGTATTTAAATTACTTGTAGTTGAAGCCCATTTTTCAAAAAGTTTTTGAAATTCTTTTTGAAACTGGTTGATTTTTTTTTTGTTTTTTTGATTTCGTAATTGTTTTTTGTTTTTTTTTTTTTTTTTTTGGAAAAAGTTTATAAAAGTTAAAAAATTTAAGAATTGTTTTTTTTTTATTGATTTTATTTGAATTCTTACTCAAAAAAAGGATAAAAAAAAAAGAAAGACATTTTGGAAAAGAAAACTTTTTATGATAAAAAAAAAAATAAAAGAAAAACTTTCGAATACGAAAATATACCTGTCTAATTTGTTTGATTAAATATTCTCCTCTTTTACCACTAAATTCTATATAATCAAAATTTTGAAAATATTTTGACGTAACAAAAATATCTTTTAAATCTTTTAATTGTGATATAAATTTATTTAAATTTTCATAAATTTGTTTATTATGAAAATTCCATGGTCCTGGTGGTTTAAATGAATGTTGATTTGTATTATTAGTTGTTGTGGTGGTCGTCATCGTTATCATTAATGAAATTTTATCCTTGTATAAATCAACTTCATTTCTTGAATAAAATTAGATAAATTTTATTTCTTTAGGAAAATTTAATGTATAAAAAATAACATGAAATTTAACTTACTTAAAATATTCAATTATTTCTAAAGATTTTTCAATTTTTAATAAATTCTCATTCGATCGTACAAGACATATTAAATTTTCAAAATATAAATCTTTTGAAATTCTTTGTATTAATAAATTACAAATTGTTTTAAATAAATTTATAATTTTTATATTAGTACAATAGAAACGTGAATTTATCCAAATTAAATATAAAATATGAATTAAAGATTTTATATGTGATTTTAAATTATAAAAATTATCCATATTAAATATAATAATTTTTTGTTGTAATGGTGTTAACCATAATGTAATATCATTAGCTTCATAAAGTGATAAAATTAAATTTTTTATAATTGTATTAAATGAATTTAAATATGTTGAATTGAAATAATGTAAAATTTTTGCACATGATTTAATACATGATGAAAAAATTTGTTCATATAAATTTTGTAAATTTGATTTTCGTATATTCCAAAATGATATTTCATCATCGGGTAAAAGATTATTATTATTGATTTTTTCTGTTGTATTTTCTTTTAAAATTGAATGAATTTGTATGACCCATTTTATTACCATTCCTTCGATATTATTTCGAAAATTTGAATCACATAACGATATATCACTGTAAAAAATGACAAAAAAATGAACAAAAAAAAAAAGAAAAAAAAATTACAAAAAAAAAAATATATACATATACATATATATTTTTACACATCAGTAATTTTGAATTGATAAGATTTTCGAATAAATTTTAAAGTTATTTTCTTTTTATAAATATAAGATTTATCATGTATATAGGTATATGTGTGTATGTTGTATATGTGTGCTGGTGTAGAAATTAAAAATACTCGGGTCCTTACCCTTTTTCAATTCCTTTTGCAGCATTCAATATTAGATTTTCATTCATGGTGATTAAAAGGACAGTTTTCTTGGTGAAATTTTGCTTTATCTGTAAATGAATTATTTGATTGAATTGATTTCGAAAAGAAAAAAATGTTAAAGCTGGCTACAGAAATTTGTTTTCGTTCACGATGTATACAACGAATATGATGTTTGTTTGTATGAAGAATATTGAGAGTCTGGATAATATTATAGTCGGTCGATGACTGTAGTAACCAATTCTTTGAAATTTTTTTTTTTATTCAAACTATTTGTCCGCGGAATCTGAACAGTAATGTTTATGACAAATGGAAGAAGATGTTAGAAAATTACTGGAATATGTTTTGTAAGATTTTCATAGTACAGTATAATCCTCAGGAAAAAATTAGGTTTTGTCCACTTTAAGTTGATTGATTGCAAAAATCCAGAAAATTTGAAGACAAACATATATAATTACTAAGGTTGTTTGATGAATATCTTTAAAAAATTTACATAGATTTTACTTGTTAAAGTAAGAATCATAACCTAAAAGGACATTTAGTTGACTTCACATTACAAAACGTTTTATTTTTCTATCTTTCCGAAAACATCAAATGCTTCTCTAAAAAAAATTTTAAGCTAGTCTGGAATAAAAATTTAGTTTTTAATTACCGAACTTCCCATCTACATTAAACACCGTACACGAACATTGTATACCATGAAGGTCTGTAGCCATCCTTTAACCATTAATTCCTTGTGGTACTTACTTCTGAAAGGACACCTTTTAAATCATTCACTTGAACTTGAAGATCTTTTGAAACAATATTTGGCCAATTTTTTTGATTATTTTTATTACTTAATAATGGAAAATAAATATCTTCAAAAGTAATAATTAAAAATTTAATAAAATCATAATTTGGAATTTGACCAAATATAATTTCATTGTGAAAATTTTCTGTTGTTAATTTTATTAAATTTTTTCGTAGAAAAAATACAAATTTTGTATTAATTTTATTTTTTGAATCATTAATTATTATTGTTTTATCAAATATTTTAGATGGTATAATATGTCCATTCGTGTTTAAAGTTAATAATAAAATTCTACGATTCATGTTACTTAGCCAGTCTAAAACAATGAACTGGAAAATTACATTATAATTGAGAATTTACAACAAAAACAAGAAAAAAAAAATAAAATAAAATAAAATAAAAATAAAATAATGGTTTTAACTTTTGACCTTTTGTTATTATTATTATTTTTTGTTGTTGTTGTTTTACCTTTAGTCCATCGATTGTCATCATTTTTTTCCATTTATCATGTTTAACTTGTAATGTTGCCATGGTATAAAATGATATGAATTCTAATCTTGAATCATCTTCTTCGTCTCCTTCATAAAATGTACGTACATTATTTTCATTCATAGTGAATTTATACTATAGTATGTAATGTATGTGTATGTGTGTGTGTATATATATGTGGTAAAAGGTTATGCAATAGAATAGATTTACGATGATTAGATATAATGTAGTGGTCCTTAATCAAATGTATAAAAGTTGAATGCTCGATTTCTGCACAAAAAAAAAAAAAAAACAACAAATCAAAAAAAATATAGAAAAAACTGATATCTTATTTCTTTTTGTCTTTTTATTGCTTTCTTTTTTTTTTTTTTTGATAAAGTATTTTTATAATCGTGCTTTGAATCTTAAGAAAGAAAAAAAAAAAACTAAAAAAAAAAAAAATTTTTTTTGTGTAAGCACTTGAGATATGAATCCACTGTGTAGCAAAATATTTAATTTGTTGTGAAAAATTCAATAATGGTTTTTTTCTTCTTTTTATTACGAAAAAAGAAAAAAAAATTGAAAAAAGAAAAAAAAATAAAATAAAAAACGTAATAAATAAATAGAAAAGTGAACAGAATAGAACTTAATTTTTATTTAGAATTTTTTAGTTGTTGTTGTTGTTGTTGTTCACCTTATAAAGTACACTTGTCAGTTTTAACGTTTGTTTATTACTGGTATCAAAAAAGAAATACTTTCTTTACTGACTTTTTTTTTTTTTTTTTTGTGTAAAAAATTTATCCAATTTTGATCTATTTCAGTTCAATAGAGATTTAGTATTATTGATCAAACAATTACAATAAAGTGTTCGGGTTTTGTTTATTGTTTGTTATAGTATTATGACAACAAATTTTGAAAGGACGATTCTTTTTTTTTTGTGGAAAAGAAATGAAAATGTTTTAAACTGAGAAAATCAATTTTATTGTAATCGAATTTGTTAAAGAAAAAAGATAGAAAGAAATAATAAAGAAAGTGAAATAAAATTTGGCTGATATAATTGCAATTTGATTTCTTATCATTCAGACAGTAGTACATTAGTTAAACAACATTTTGAAAAGTTTTTATTACTTTTACTTAATTGAGCAAATAGAAATTGCCTAGAAACTAGAAAAGTCCTTGAATATACTACAAATACATATGTTGGTTGGTATAAGGGAAAATTGTTTTTTCAGATACAAAACTTCCAGAATAAATGCCTCAGGCCTTCAACTTTTGGATTAAAGTTAGAAAAACTTACTTTTAGACTTTAACAAAAGTCATAATTAATTTGCCCAAGCAGTAGGATAAAATTTCTATTGTCAAAATTTGCATCACGTTGTGGAATAATTCCAAAAAAAATAAACGATAAAAGTATATTAATTTTCAAGGACACACACAAAAAACTTGTACCGTAAAATCCAGGAAAAATTATTAATTTCTAGAAATAAAATGCGGAGGCAAGATTAAAATCCTCTTCTTGTTATTTTCTTATTTGACCAATGGCAGGCTATGTTTATTCTGCCCAGTGTGAATTTTGTTTCACACAAAGCATGTCCTAGGTTCCTACACTCGTAGGCATAAAATTAGAAATTTAAAAAAATTTCACGCTTACAAATATGTATGAAGAAATTTAAAATAAGACGAAATTTTAAACTTTAAATTTGTTTTTTAAATAATATGTTAAAAATCGACACCATAGGAAGCTACCATATTTCCTCCTAAACCGTTTGAAGGATTTTTAAATACTTTTGATATTATTAAATTTGGACTACAACTAACCTTTTGAAATCTTCTTCTATAATATTGTTTGAAACAATTTACCACTGTGTAATAATTTCTCATTAAATGCAAAGCATTCTTTTAAAGATATATGACATGATTAAGCAGTTGACACTTTGAAATTGAAATTGAAATACATATGTAAAATTTTATGCAGAAGTGTGCTATGAAAAAATGAGAATTACCTAAAAACAGAGAAAAACTAAAGAAAAAAGAAAAAAATAAATAGAAAATTCAAATTAAAAAAATTAATGAATAACGAAACGATAAAAAAATAGAAAAATTAAAATAATACTTAAAAATAAAAATAGTTTTAAAAAATGGCTGAGGGTGGAGAAGAAGAGCCAAAAGACACAACAGCTCTTTGCTTAGAAATAATATCCGAATATATTTTAAATTCGATGAGACTGAAGGCTGAAAAATGGCAAAAATGTTTCGGTAATGAAGATTATAAGGTTGGTTTAATAAATTTTACAGTTCTTATTATTTCTGTATTCAAATTACCCTGTATAAATACGCAAATAATTTTCAAATTTTAGGAAATTATTTTTGGTTTCTTAAAAGAATCATATCAAGAACGTTTAATTTTTACAATAAATGCAGCTGGAATATTAACAGCATCATTTGAATTTCCAAAGAGACCACGTCATAAAATTATATATTTTGTTCGAAGAAAATTACCAACAACAATTACAGATGATAATTTTTTTAAGGTAACATTACATCGTACATATTATTTGTTTTTTTTTTTTTTAAATTAAAAAAGTTTTTTCAAATCATTTTGAAGGTCCTTTTGGTTGGAGGTTTATTACCAGATTTACTTCAAACATTTTCAACATTACTAGATAATGTTTTCTTTCCGATGCTTAATAATCCTGATAATCAAACTGGATGGACATCAGTTATTGTTAATGAAATAAAAAATGAAACACAAAATATGCGTAATGCAATTGATGAAATTAAAGGTGCAATGACAAATAGAACAATACTACCGATGCCAATAACAATTGATGAAGTTATGAAAATTTCACCAGAAATCGCTAAAGGGTTTGTATTGATTTTCTTCTTCTTTTTTTGTTGTTCCTGTCGTTATTTAAATTTATTCATGAAAAATTTTTATGTATTGTTTTTAGAAATATTACAAAAATTGATCATGATTTAAAGCATTCATTAGAATCGATTGTATTAAATTGGGAAGATATTATATTGATATATGTAAAACGTACACCAAATATGATAATTTTAGAAAATGATAAAAATCCAATACCATATAAACTTTTTGATGCATGGAAAACACGTTTAGAAAATTTAGAATTTATTTGTGAACAATTAATCGATGTTAAAGTAAAAACGATTGGTTTTATTTTAGAAAAAATTGAATCTATTTATTTTCGTCGTTGTAAAAGAGTAAATCAAGTTGCAATGGAAAATTTATATGAAGCACGTGATGTAACGATTCATCTTCTTCCATTGGTAAGAAAATATTGAATGTAGCTAGTTTTCCGAACAGTATGATAGTATGAAATTTTTAAATTAATTTGGTAATTTTTTTTTTTATTTTTCAAATAGAAAAAAATTGTTGAAAAATTGGAAAGTACTGATTTTGAAGATTATAAACCATTTATAAGACCATTAATTTTGAATGTATGTCTTTTATGGGCAAATTCACAATATTTTTCAACCAGTGAAAATATGTCTATGTTATTTAAAATGATTCATAATACTTTAATTTATAATAGTATGAAAAATCTTGATCCAGATTCAATTTTTCAAGGTGAAATTGAAGAATCATATTCAAAATTGAAGCCACATATTGATATTTTTGAATATTACAGGTAAGCAAAATACTTATAGTTGACATATTTTTAGGGAAGGAGAAGGAAGGATGTAAGGTCTACCAAACACTAGAAAAATATATGGTAGCTTTAATATGAATTTTGACTCAATGAGGTTTCTTGAAAACTAAGCATGAGGTTTGAAATACAGATTAGCGCCATAATTTTTCTACTGCAAAATAATTATTGAGTATAGTCATTCAAGATTCATTTTGAGTCAAGATTTAAAAGGTATAGCGGGTCCTTCGATAGAGGTGAACGAATTTTTCCATCTAATTTTTGAAAAGATTTTGTTGTGATTTTTAAAATTTGTTAATCTTCTTTGCTACTTCACCATTAAGATCAACTAGAGACTGACTGATATGTGTAATGTACAAAGGGCCTAAATGAAAAATTTAATTATTTTTTAATTTAGACAAACTTATGAACATTTAAAAAGCCGTTTAAATGATTTCAAAAAAATACAAAATTCAAATGCTCATGATTGGTCATGGGAACCACAATTAATATTTGACCGTTATGATTTATATTTTGAACGTTTAAAAGTAATACAAGATATATTTTTGACTGGTATTGAATTTGGTCGTTTAGAAAAAGTTGAAATTGGTGGTTTAAAAGGACGTCAAATAAGTTATGAAATGGAAAAAATATGTGAAGATTTTAAAACATTTTATATTGAATTATCAAATATAACATTTAATCCATTAGATATTGATGATGATATAAAAAAAATTAATAATGAAATGAATAAAATAAAAGATAATATTGATACATTAGAAAGACGTGTTGGATATCAATTTGAACAAGCATTTTTAGATTGTAATGAATTAAATTTAACAATAAAATTAATTCATATTGGTGCAACATTATTGCATAGAGATTTAATTAAACCACAAATAATTAATTCAATATTAAATGTTGCTGAATTATTTGATGAAGAATTAGATGCAGTAAAATTAATTTATGATGATTATATTGCAATTTATCGAAATAAAGG
The DNA here is from genome assembly GCA_939192795.1 of Bombylius discolor. Lineage (NCBI taxonomy): Eukaryota > Metazoa > Arthropoda > Insecta > Diptera > Bombyliidae > Bombylius > Bombylius discolor. The sequence goes on along the minus strand of OW584241.1, from coordinate 35,879,144 downwards.
AATCGAGGTAAAATATATACAAATGAAATTTAAAAAAAAAAATATATACATACATACATAGAAGATTTTAGATAATGAAATTCAATTTATTTGTACAGGGATTACCAGTAGATCCATATTATCCTCAAGTATCTGGAGCAATTCAATGGACAAGAAAATTAAAAGACAGGATTATGTCACCACAAAATGATTTTTATTTATTGGATTTTCCGTAAGAAAATGTCTTGAAGAAATTTTATTTACTTTTTTTTAAGGACCTTTATTTATAATTTTGTTTTTTTATTATTCATTTTTTTTTTTTTTTAAAGAATCTTTCAGAATGAATACGGTAAATATGTTTTAAAAAAAATGGAACAAATGTTAGAACATTTTCGACGTTTTGAACGTAGCGTATATGAAAATTGGTCAAAGAAAGTTCAAAAAGAAATTATAGATGGAATGGTTAAACCAATATTTCGTAAAGAAAATGAACAGTTACATGTAAATTTTGATATAGAGGTAAAATGAAATTTGTTTTTTGAAAAACGGAAAAAAAATAAAATACAAACTATACAATTTTAATGAAGAAAATAAATTCTTAATTTTATAGTTGAATACAGCTCTCAAAGATATAAGAAATCTTATTCATTTTGAATACGAACACAAAGAATTAATAATGGAATTCTTTGAAAGAGAACAAGATCTATGGGTATTTTGAATATATACATTTATATTAATTAATTTTCTTATTTTATATTGAAATTTACAAATTTAACTATGTATTTACAATTTACATTATGTATATTCTCTTTCTAGAATGCACGTGTAAAATTAATTCGAATATCTGAATGGTATAACAATTTACATAATAATACTCATTTATCTGAATTTGATTTAATTAAAAAAGAATTAACAGGAATAAATAACATTTTACAATCAGGTTTAGAAACAATATCTTGGAATATTTTTGGTAATTAAAATGTTTTGTTTTTCTTTTGTCAACATAAAAATTAATAAAACATGTAATTAAATAATTTTTTTTTTTTTTTTTTTTAAATATTTTTTTTTTCATAATTAGAGCAAATTTACATTGATAATTTATATGAAAAAGTTAATAATTTACATTCACGTATTGTTAAAACACATGAAAATCTTGAAAAAATAAAAGAATCAATTAGATCATGGGGAAAAATACCACTTTATCATCGTAAAGATAATCAAAGTAAATCATTATTTAATACAGATGAAAGAACATTATTATGTGAAAAAAAATATTATCAATGTAATGAAACTGAAGAATTAATTGCAAATGTTATGAAAATTAATTTGAAATTATTTTTTAATATATCATTTACAATTGATGATTATTTACCTGGTGAAGAAATACCACAATGGTTATTAGAAGAAGCACAAAAAGGAAAATCTGTTGTTAAAATAGAAAGTGAAATTACTGTAGATTCAAAATTTAAAGATACTTTAACATATAAAATGATTCGTGTAAGTTGTATAAAATGAATTGAATGGGTTTAAAAATGTTAAGGTACGTTTCCCATGAAAAATTGTCTTAGTGCGGTCACAGAAAATGGCTTCCTTAACGCAACTGACAACATTTTACATACTACAGGGAAAGTTCTTAGAAACTTTGAATAAGATGTTCATGCGTACACGGGGGTTTGAAAATAAAGTTAATTTAACTAATTTTCGAAAAATTAAGATCTTAACAAATTTTTTTAAATATTTGCATAGAATTTCTGTGGTTGTTGTGATGTATTACTTAAACTTACTGCATTAATTGCCGCGAACAAGGTAGAAGAATAAACGCATGCATTGTGAACATACTTTTTCTTTCTTGTTAGGAAATACAATGATGTTACAATGCGTTGGTACTACTTCTTTTTGTTAAAGATTTACATGCATTCACAGTGGAAACGTATCCTTAAAAAAATTCTTTTTAGACTACTAATCTTTGTATGAATTTTTTTTTTCTGTTTTTCATTTTTTAGCAAATCGATGATCCAGCTTATGTAGCACTAACAACAGAAAATCGTTTACTATTTCATAATTATCAAATGTATGTTGATGAAGTAATTGGAATTGAAATACGTGAAGCTGTTTACAAAAGTATACAACATTTAAGAGATGAAATAGAAAATCGTTTTACTCATAATACACCAGTATTTGAAATAAAAATGGAATTACAAGAACCAAATATATTTTATATAAAAGATCTTGATGTTAATAATCCGAATGGTTTTTTTCATTTTATGAATACAATAATCAATGATATATTAAATATTTCAAATATGATACCAAAAATTGCACAACCATTAACAAATGTTCATGCTATTCCAATAGTTTCTGATGATCCAATTACTTATTATGGTATGTATTATGAAATACAAAATAATATTCAAAAATTATTTATTTATAAAAATTTTTATTTTTCAGAAATAATCGATAAGGATCCAAGTATAAATCGACATCGTAATGAAATATTAAAAAAGACTAAAGCATCATTGGCATTGATTATGCAACATACATGGATGTTCAATGATTTTGCTTATATTTGGACAGATAATAAAGAAGATTATTTAAAAGAAATTAAAAAATATGGAAGGCCATTAACACTTGGTGAAAGAGAATTAGATCCACAAAATTTTAAAGTAAAAGAACAAGAACCAACTTTAGATATATACAGAGAGCAGGTATGTAAATAAAATTAAATATCCTAAAAAAAGGTATTTTTAAAAAGAAGATATTATTGCCGTGTAATTGCGGAAACTGATTGCATGATTGCATTTTTAAAAAAATACCAAAAAAATTTCTCAAAATAATAATTTTAGTTTTGTTTTAATATTCTAATAAATTTATGTTTTATTAAAACATTTTTAGATTGATAAATTTCTGGAATTATATACAGAAATTAATGAATGGGAATCATATCATGATTTTCATATTTGGTTACGTCTTGATAAAAAAGGATTTAAACAAAGTGTATTAAATCAAATCGTTAAATGGATAAATTTATTTAGAAATGATTTAGTTAATCGTGTTTCAAATGATCTTCAGGTAAATATTTATTATGTACATATAAAACATACAATGTATGTTATTTCATTATTTGCAAAAGACAACATAAATATTAGGAATATTGTTTATTGTCATTTATTTGTATATTTAAGGAACTTGAGAATTTTACTAAAAAAGCAATGAAAATATTAAATATTGAAATTGATAAAGAAGATTTTGAAGGATTATTAAGTATTATGTCGATGTTAAATAAAATAAATGATAAACAATTTAAATATGATTATATGTTTGAGCCATTAAAAGAAATTGTTGAATTATTAAAAGTTTATAATTATGAAGTTTCTGAAAAGGTTCAATTACAGGTAATTATTTCCAAAACAAAAAAAAAAAATATAGGTACATATATCTTCTTGAATTAATCTATTTAATTTTTGTCATTTTAGTTTGAAGAACTTCCTGAAATTTGGGCAAAAGTTAAACGTAAAGCAGCTACAGTTAAACAAATTATTGCACCAATGCAAGCATATCAAGTTGATTTAATTGAGAAAAGAAATATACTTTTTGATACTCGTGTAAATCAATTTCGGAATAAATTTTTGGATCAACCTGTTAGTTTTTTTTGTTTTTTTTTTTAAATTAAATTTTAATATATAAGTACATTAAAATTGTTTGTTTTTTTTTTTACAGTTCTTTAAAGTTCCATGTGATGATGTTTATGAAAAAATTGATAATTTTAATAGTGAACTAAAATCATTAGAATATTCATATAAACATATTGTAGAATCTGCAGGATTATTTAATGTACAAGCACCAGATCCAGTTAAATTACAACGTACCAGAAGAGAAATAAAAATGATTAAACAATTATGGGATTTTGTTTTAGCAATTGAATCAACTGTTAATGATTGGAAAAAAACATTATGGACAAAAATTGATATTGATGAAATTGAACAAACATGTAAAAAATATGGTAGAGAATTACGTCAATTAGATAAAGATATGAGAATATGGGATCCATATATTTATTCAGAAGCATTATTAAAAAATTTATTAACATCATTACATGCTGTAACAGATTTACAAAATCCAGCAATTAGAGATCGTCATTGGGCTGAATTAATGAAAACAACAAAAGTTAAATTTCAAATGGATGATACAACAATTTTAGAAGATTTATTAGCATTAAATTTACATAATTATGAAGAAGAAGTTAAATATATTGTTGATAAATCAGTTAAAGAAATGGCTATGGAAAAATTATTAAAAGATATAACAAATACATGGGCAACAATGGAATTTGGTACAGAATTTCATGAACGTACAAATATGAAATTATTAAAAGTATCTGAAGAAACAATTGAACAATTAGAAGATCATCAAGTACAATTACAAAATATGTTATCATCAAAATATATTTCATATTTTTTAGATGAAGTTACAGATTGGCAATTAAAATTATCAAATGCTGATTCAATGATGTCTGTTTGGTTTGAGGTTCAAAGGAAATGGCAATATTTAGAAAGTATATTTGTTGGTTCTGTTGATATTCGAGTTCAATTGCATGAGGATTCGAAACGTTTTGATGCAATCGATAGAGAATTTAGACATCTTTTGAATCAAGTTAATTTAGATAGAATTATTATACATGCTACAAATAAACCAGGAATTGTTGAAAAATTAGAATATCTTATAGAACAGCTTGTGCTATGTGAAAAAGCTTTAAATGATTATTTAGAAACCAAACGACTTGCATATCCTCGATTCTATTTTGTTTCATCAAGTGATCTATTAGATATTTTATCAAATGGTAATAAACCGTTATTAGTTTGTAAACATTTAACAAAACTATATGATTCATTGGCAAAATTAATATTAAAAGAAGGTACTAAAGTAGCTGAAGGAATGGTTGCAAAACAATATGATGAGTACATATCATTTTTTGGTACATGTGATTGTAGTGGGCCAGTTGAAGTATGGTTAAATCGTGTTACAGATAAAATGAGAGAAACACTTCGTGATCATTTCAATAGAGCTGTTATTGCATATGAGGATAAACCAAGACATATTTGGATATTTGAATGGCCAGCACAACCAGCACTTGTTACAACACAAATTTGGTGGACAACTGATGTTAATTTAGCATTTCAAAAAATTGAAGTGGGTTATGAGAATGCAATGAAAGATTTAAATAAGAAACAAGTATTACAATTAAATGCATTAATTACTTTATTACTTGGTGATTTAAGTCAAGGTGATAGACAAAAAATTATGACAGTTTGTACAATTGATGTACACAGTAGAGATGTGGTTATAAAAATGATTGCTCAGAGAATTGATCAAATTAATGCATTTCAATGGCAAAGTCAATTACGTCATCGTTGGGATACACATTTTAATGATTGTTTTGCAAATATATGTGATGCAGAATTCCGGTATGATTACGAATATTTGGGGAATACACCAAGACTTGTTATTACACCTTTAACAGATCGTTGTTACATTACACTGACACAAGTAAGTTGGTAGTTTTTATTTTTTATTTTGTGGAAAATTTAATTGAAAATTTCAATAATATCTACTTTTTCTATAGTCACTTCATTTAGTAATGGGTGGTGCTCCAGCCGGTCCAGCTGGTACAGGAAAAACAGAAACAACTAAAGATCTTGGTCGTGCATTAGGAATGATGGTTTATGTTTTTAATTGTTCAGAACAAATGGATTACAAATCAACCGGAAATATTCATAAAGGTTTAGCACAAACTGGAGCATGGGGTTGTTTTGATGAATTCAATCGTATCTCTGTTGATGTATTATCTGTTGTTGCTGTACAAGTTAAATCAATTCTAGATGCAATAAAAGTATGTTTTTTTCTTATTTTCCATTAAGCAAAAAAAAAAAAAAAATAATGAACAAAAATAAAAGAAACATACAATTTATTTTTATACAATATTTCCTTTTATGTATATAAGTTTTTTATTATTATTTTTTTTTGTATCAAAGTATTGACATTTTTATTTTCATGTTCACAGTCAAACAAACAAATCTTTAATTTTCTTGGCGAATACATAAAATTGCGACCAACTGTTGGTATGTTTATTACAATGAATCCAGGATATGCTGGTAGAACAGAATTACCAGAAAATCTAAAAACATTATATAGACCATGTGCTATGGTTGTACCAGATTTTGCAATGATTTGTGAGATAATGTTAGTTGCTGAAGGATTTCAGGAAGCAAAATTGTTAGCAAGAAAATTTATTACACTTTACACTTTATGTAAGGAATTGTTATCAAAGCAGGATCATTATGATTGGGGTTTGAGAGCAATAAAATCTGTACTTGTTGTTGCTGGTTCATTGAGGGTAAGAAAAATAATAAATATGAACATATTTTTTTTTTTTTATTTTTCGTTTTCTTTTTGTTTTTATTGCAATTTTTTCGAATGGTTGAATAAAAATATAAAAATATGAATTATTATTAGGATTTTTTTTTTTCGATTGTTTTTGTTTTGTGTTGTAAAAATAAATATTTATTGACATTACATATTATTTGTATCTTAAAGTCGGAAAATCATATATTTTTTTTTTAACAAAAAATACAGTAAAAATGTAAGTTTTCCACTTTTAATTTAAATTTATAATTTTTTTTTATTTTTTAGAGAGATGATAAACAACGACCAGAAGATCAAGTATTAATGCGTGCCCTTAGAGATTTTAATATACCAAAAATTGTAACAGATGATGTACCAGTTTTTATGGGTTTAATTGGTGATTTATTTCCAGCATTAGATGTACCACGTAAACGAAGTTTAGATTTTGAAGATATAATTAAAAAAACTGCCATTGAAATGAAATTACAACCAGAAGATGGTTTCATATTAAAAATTGTACAATTAGAAGAATTATTTGCTGTACGACATTCTGTGTTCATAATTGGTAATGCTGGTACTGGTAAAACAGAAGTATGGAAAACATTACATCGTACATATCATAATCAAAAACTGAAACCACATTATAATGATTTAAATCCAAAAGCAGTAACAAATGATGAATTATTTGGTATTGTTAATCCGGCAACTAGAGAATGGAAAGATGGACTGTTTTCGATTATAATGAGAGATCAAGCTAATATGAGTGGAAATGGTCCAAAATGGATTGTTCTAGATGGTGATATTGATCCAATGTGGATTGAAAGTTTAAATACAGTTATGGATGATAATAAAGTTTTAACATTGGCAAGTAATGAAAGAATTGCATTAACAAAAGAGATGAGATTATTATTTGAAATAGCAAATTTGAAAACTGCTACACCAGCAACAGTATCAAGAGCTGGAATACTTTATATAAATCCACAAGATTTAGGATGGAATCCATATGTTGCATCATGGATTAGTAAAAGAACAAATGAATCAGAAAAATCATATTTACTTGTACTTTTTGAAAAATATATACCCTCTCTATTGGAAGTATTTAAAACAAAATTGAAACGTATCACACCGATATCAGATATAGCGATGATACAAATGACATGTTATTTACTTGATGTATTTTTAACTCCACGTAATGTTCCACTTGAATGTCCAAAAGATTGGTATGAAATTTATTTTGTATTCGCTGTTATTTGGGGTTTCGGTTCAACATTATTTCAAGATCAAATACTTGATTGGAGAAATGAATTTCATAAATGGTGGATGAATGAATTTAAAAGTATTAAATTCCCTACAGGTGGAAATATATTTAGTTTTTATGTTGATCATGAAACAAAAAAATTCCTACCATGGACAAATTTAGTGGAAAGTTTTGAATTGGATCCCTATATTCCAGTACAAGCAAATCTTGTACCAACATCAGAAACAACACGTCTACGTTATTTTATGGATATATTAATTGAAAGTGGTCATCCAATTATGTTAGTTGGTCCAGCTGGTTCAGGAAAAAGTGTAATTATATCATCAAAATTGAATTCATTATCTGATAGATATGCTATTACAAATGTTCCATTTAATTTTTATACAACATCCGAAATGTTACAAAGAATACTTGAGAAACCATTGGAAAAGAAAGCTGGTCGAAATTATGGTCCACCTGGTAATAAAACAATGATTTATTTTATTGATGATTTGAATATGCCTGAAGTTGATTTATATGGAACCGTACAACCGCATACTTTAATCAGACAGTTTATGGACTATAAGCATTGGTATGACAGACAAAAAATGTCCTTAAAAGATATACACAAATGCCAATTTGTATCATGCATGAACCCATCTGCTGGATCGTTTACTATTAATCCAAGATTACAGAGACATTTTTGTACTTTCGCAGTCAAGTAAGATATTTTTCTTTTAACTTTTGAATGTAAAATTTTTATTTATTTTAATTTTCAGTATTCCTACTTCTGATGCATTGTTTCACATTTTAAGTAACATTTTATGTCAGCACTTGGCTATGCCTCAAAATAAATTTTCTAATGCAACTAGAGGCCTTTGTGAAGCTTTAGTAACAACTGCAATCGCTTTACATCAGAAAATTACTTCTACATTCCTTCCAACTGCTATTAAATTTCATTACAACTTTAATTTGCGTGACATTGCGAACATATTCACAGTAAGATTTTTTAAACCACCATAAAAAAAAAGAGGATTTAATATATTTTATTTTAATTTAGGGTATGATGTTCGCTAATGGTGAATGCTGTCCAAATCCTGATGCTCTTCTACGACTTTGGATTCATGAAGCAACAAGAGTTTATGGTGATAAACTTGTTGATTTTGAAGATTTAGCTAATTTTGATAAAGTTATTAAAGATACGGTGAAAAAGAATATTGAAACATTCGATGAGGATATAGTTTTTGAGAAACCATTAATTTATTGTCATTTTGCAAAAGGTTTAATTGATTCAAAATATATGCCAGTAGAAAGTTGGGAAAAATTAAATAAATTACTTAATGAAGCACAAGATGGATATAATGAATTAATTGGAGCTATGAATTTAGTTTTATTTGAAGATGCTATGGCACATATTTGCCGTATTAATAGAATATTAGAAGCACCAAGAGGTTATGCTTTATTAATTGGTGTTGGTGGTTCTGGTAAACAATCATTAACACGTTTAGCATGTTTTATTTCATCATTGAGTGTATTTCAAATTCAATTAACTAAAGATTATGGAATAAATGATATGAAAATGGATTTATCAAATTTATATTTAAAAGCAGGCATTAAAAATACATCAAATTGTTTTTTATTAACTGATAATGAAATAGCACAAGAAGAATTTTTAGTTCTTGTTAATGATATGTTAGCTTCAGGTGAGATACCAGAACTATTTCCAGATGATGAAGTGGAAAATATAATTGGAGCAGTTCGTGGTGAAGTAAAACAACAAGGAATATTTGATAGTAAAGAAAATTGTTGGAAATATTTTATTGATAAAGTTCGTGGAATGCTTAAGGTAAAATTTTTTTATTTATTGATTATTCTATTTTTTTTTGTTTTCAAACGAAATTGAATTTTTATTTTAATTTTAGGTTGTACTTTGTTTTTCACCTGTCGGTTCAACTTTACGTATTCGTGCAAGAAAATTTCCTGCACTTGTTAATTGTACAACAATTGATTGGTTTCATGAATGGCCAAAACAAGCATTAGAATCTGTATCACAAAGATTTTTATCACAAATTGAAGTTTTACCTGATAATCTTATACAACCAATATCTGAATTTATGGCATATGTTCACGCGAGTGTTAATGAAATATCTCAAGTGTATTTACTGAATGATAAGCGTTACAACTATACAACACCAAAATCATTTCTTGAATTGATTTCACTGTATGAAAAACTTTTAACGGAAAAAATTGAAGTGGGAATATTACGTGTAGAAAAATTACAAAATGGTCTTTTGAAATTGGCATCATGTGCAGCACAAGTTGATGATTTACAAGAAGTTCTTAAAGAACAGGAAGTCATTTTGAAGGCTAAAAATGAAGCAGCTGATAAATTGATTGTTGTAGTAAGTGCTGAAAATGAAAAAGTTCAAGCGGAAAGGAATATTGCTGCTGAGGAGGAGCAAAAAGTTAGAGCTATCGAAGAAGATGTTACAGAAAGAGCTGCGATGTGTGAAGAAGATCTTCGTAGAGCACAACCACTTTTAATGGCAGCACAAGAGGCTCTTAATACGTTGAATAAAAATAATTTAACTGAACTTAAAGCGTTTGCTTCTCCTCCACCTGCTGTAGTTAATGTGTGTGCAGCTGTTTTAGTTTTATTTTCAACTAAAGGAAAAATACCGAAAGATCGTAGTTGGAAAGCTTGTAAAATGATTATGGGAAAAGCTGATCAGTTCTTGAATGATTTAGTCAACTACGATAAAGAGCACATTCCTCCAGATGTAATTAAAGCTTTGTTACCTTATATTAATAATCCAGAGTTCGATCCCGAGAAGATTAGAGCAAAATCAATAGCAGCTGCTGGACTCTGTGCATGGGTTATTAATATTCATAAATTCTACGAGGTTTATTTACTTGTCGAGCCTAAAGTGAGGGCTCTAAATAATGCACAAGCTGAACTGAAGGCAGCTAGAGAGAAGTTACAATTTTTGAATAACAAACTGACAGAACTTCAAGAGAAATTGAGTGTTATTCAAGCTGAATATGATGCAGCAATAGCTGAAAAACAAAAATGTCAAGATGAAGCTGATAAAACATCTTTCACATTAGACCTTGCTAATAGACTGATAAACGGATTGGCATCGGAGAAAGTTCGATGGGGGGAATCGATTAAAAGGTAAAAAAGATTTATGTTAATCTTTTAAGGCAATGTTTGTAAATTCATTAAGTACTTTTTGAACAGCATTAACGAGAGTCAAATTCAACTTCCTGGTGATATTCTTCTTGTTTCGTGCTTTATATCGTATGTTGGTTGTTTTAGTCGTCCTTACAGAATTGAATTGATGGAAAAAATGTGGCTTCCACATTTTGAAAGCATGAATGTAAGTCAAAGACAATTATTATGGAATTAAAGAAAAGCACGTTTAATTTATTTTTTCATAGCCTAAAATACCGAGTACTGAAGGAGCAGATCCATTTAATATGATATGCGATGATGCTATGATTGCTGAGTGGAATAATGAAGGACTGCCTAGTGATCGGATGTCGGCAGAGAATGCATCCATTTTAACATTGTGTGAACGTTATCCGCTTATGATTGATCCGCAACTGTAAATTTCTTTGAAATGAAAAAAAGAAGAATTATTCTACTAATTTTTCATTATTGTTATTTTTTTTAGACAAGGAATTCGTTGGATCAAACAAAAGTACGGTTCTGATTTGGTTGTTTTACGTTTAACACAAAAAAATTATTTAGATATTCTTGAAAAAGCGATAACAAAAGGTAGAACTCTTCTTTTGGAGAATATCGAAGAAACTGTAGATGCTGTACTAAATCCTTTACTAAGTCGAATGCTTATTAAAAAAGGAACTGTAATTAAAATTGGTGATAAAGAAATTGATTTTAATCCACATTTCCGTTTAATTTTACAAACAAAACTTGCAAATCCTCACTACAAACCAGAAATGCAAGCTCAATTAACATTAATTAATTTTACTGTAACAAGAGATGGTTTGGAAGATCAACTTTTAGCTGAAGTTGTTAAAGCTGAAAGACCCGATTTAGAAGAAATGAGAGCAAAATTAATTCAACAACAGAATTCATTCAAAATTACATTGAAATTTCTTGAAGATGATTTACTACAAAGATTATCAAATGCAGGTGAAAATATTTTAGAGGATCCAACGTTAGTTTTGAATTTAGAAAAAACTAAAAAAACAGCTGAAGATATTGAAGTTCGATCAAAAGAAGCAAAAATTACAACAGAACAGATTGATAAAGCACGTGAAAATTATCGTCCTGCCGCGGAGAGAGCTTCAATTATTTATTTCATTTTAAATGATTTGTTTAAGATAAATCCAATTTATCAGTTTTCGTTGAAAGCATACAAAGTTGTCTTTTCTAATGCCATCATTAAGGCAGAACCTTCTGAAAATATTAAGGAACGAATTGATAATTTAATTGATTCGATTACTTTTTCAAGTTTCATGTATACGACAAGAGGACTCTTCGAAAGTGATAAATTAATTTTCATATTTCAAATGGCAATTCAAATTTTTCTCAATTCAGGCGATATTGATCAAACTGAATTGGATTTTTTGTTAAAGTTTCCCTATACACCTAATTTGATATCTCCTTTACCATTTTTGTCAAATATATCTTGGGGTGGTATTAAAGCTTTAAGTGATTTACCGAATTTTCATGGTTTAGATAAAGATGTTGAAGGTTCACATAAACGATGGGAAAAATTTGTAGAAGCAGAGGGTCCTGAAAAGGAAAAATTTCCAGGTGAATGGAAAAATAAATCACCGTTACAAAAATTGTGTATAATGCGTGCTCTGAGGCCAGATAGAATGACATATGCTATTCAACGGTATATAGAAGAAAAACTTGGAGCAAAATATATTGAAACACGAACTCCTGTATTTGCGAAAACTTTCGAAGAAACTGATGCAAACACACATGTATTTTTCATACTCTCACCAGGTGTGGATCCATTAAAAGATGTTGAAAAACTTGGAAATCAGATGGGTTTTAATGCTGATAATGATAATTTTCATAATGTTTCATTAGGACAAGGTCAAGAAATTATTGCTGAAAACGCTATCGATGTAGCATCTGAAAAAGGACATTGGGTTATTCTGCAGAATATTCATTTAGTCGCTAAATGGTTGTCAACTTTAGAGAAGAAAATTGAAGGCACACAAGACCGTTCACATCCAGATTATCGACTATTTTTAAGTGCCGAACCAGCCAGTGATCCATCAGCTCATATTTTGCCACAAGGTATTCTAGAATCGGCTATAAAAATAACAAATGAACCACCAACAGGAATGTTGGCAAACATTCATAAGGCTCTTGATAATTTTAATCAAGAAACATTAGAACAATGTTCCAAAGAAACTGAGTTTAAAAGCATACTGTTTGCTTTGTGTTATTTTCATGCAGTTGTTGCTGAACGAAGAAAATTTGGTCCTCAAGGTTGGAATCGTGTTTATCCTTTCAATTTTGGTGATTTAACTATAAGTGTATACGTTCTATATAATTATCTTGAGGCTAACACTCGAGTACCATGGGAAGATTTAAGGTATTTGTTTGGTGATATAATGTATGGAGGGCATATCACAGATGATTGGGACAGACGTTTATGTCGAACATATCTTGAAGAATTTATGCAACCAGAATTATTAGAAGGTGAATTATTTTTTTGTCCTGGATTTCAAGCTCCCGGAAATATGGATTATGATGGTTATCATCAGTATATTGATGTTAACCTTCCTTTAGAAAGTCCAAATTTATATGGTTTACATTTAAATGCAGAAATTGGTTTTCTAACAACACTTGGTGAGAAATTATTTGCAACAGTGTTTGAATTACAACCACGAACAGCTGGCGGAGGCAAAGGAAGTGAAATATCACAAGAAGAAGTTGTAAAAAATATTATTGAAGATACATTAGATAAGATACCAGCACCATTTAGTATTTCTGAACTGATGGCACGTACAGAAGATAGAAGTCCATATACAATTGTTGCATTTCAAGAATGTGAACGAATGAATATTCTTATGGGTGAAATAAGAAGATCATTAAAAGAACTTGAACTTGGATTAAAAGGTGAACTAACGATAACATCCGATATGGAAAATTTGATGAACTATTTATTCATGGATAAAGTTCCTGAAAATTGGACAAAACGTGCATATCCAAGTTTATTGGGTTTACAATCATGGTTAGCTGATTTAATGAATAGATTACATGAATTAGAAGGATGGGTACAAGATTTTCGTTTACCATCATCTGTATGGTTAGGAATGTTTTTTAATCCACAAAGTTTTCTTACTGCTATAATGCAACAAACAGCTAGAAAAAATGAATGGCCATTAGATAGAATGTGTTTAAATTGTGATGTTACGAAAAGGATGAAAGAAGAAATAACGTAAGTAAATCGAAAATCATGATATAAAATATATTATTGAAAAAATTGATATATTTTTCCACCCTTTCCTTCCCTATTAGAGACGACTATATATTTTTAATGATTTTAATGAAATTGTTTACTTTCTCATTCGTTTTTTTTTTTTGTATTTTGATATAAAATCAATTCCGCATATTTTAAGATATTAATGAAAAAAAAAAACAAAAAAAACATAAAATTCATTGAAGTGGAATATTTCTTTTCATTATCTTTTAATAGTTTTATATTAAAAATCATAAATCAAAAAATATTTTTAGAATTACATATTTGATGGTTTTTTCTAGTTTGACCCTTTTTGTATACAAGAAAAACCCTTTTTGTGCTGTTCAATATAACATCGTCATTGATGAAAATGGGTTTTGATTAAAACACAAGAAAAGAACAAATGAAAAAATTTCAACCATTTTTTTTTTGTTGATTTTCTTGTAGAGCACCGCCAAGGGAAGGAGCTTTTGTAAATGGTCTTTATATGGAAGGTGCCCGATGGGATATGAAATTAGGAACAATTGCAGATGCCTACATGAAAGAGCTTTTTCCAATGATGCCTGTTATTTACATTAAAGCTGTTACTCAAGATAAACAAGATACAAAAAATGTATATGAATGTCCTGTTTATAAAATTCGGTAAGTGGAGGTTTTCTTTTTTTTTTTTCTTTTTTCGGTTTCAATATAATGATGTTTCTATTTTTTTTTTTAAATTTGTTATGGTTTTGTTGTATGGCATATTTAATTTAATGAAAATCTTTTGGAAAATCCTATTTAAAGTTTCTAAAGTTAGACTGTATCATAGAAAAAATCATGTAATTTAGAACAATTCTGGATCGAATATATACCATCTGACTTTCCACTTTAATTGCTTATTATGAACTTTAAAAATTAAATTATGCTATCGTTATTATTATTTTTTTTTTTTGCTTTTTTCATGTTTGGTTTACATTTTTGGTTTATTCTTTATTAATGAAAAAAAAATCCTATTTCAAAATCTTGAAATTTCATAATTTGTGTATGTGTATTTTTTCTTTCCTTAAAAAAAAAAATCAATGAAAATGATGACAATGCAGAATGCGAGGACCAACATATGTTTGGACTTTTAATTTAAAAACGAAACAGAAGGCAGCTAAATGGACTTTAGCTGGTGTTTGTTTATTATTACAACCTTAACCAATAGAGAAAAAAAAAATAGAAAGGATTTTATGTTTGTATGTAATTTTGTTTGTTTGTTTTTAATAAATTTTTGAATTAGATTGTTTTTTTTTTTTTTTTTGTGTGTTTGAGGATTTTAAAGTTTACATTGTTTATTTTATTATTATTATTTTTCTGTTGTTATTAAAAAGAGATTTTCCAAATAAATTGGAAATAAAAAATGTTAAATAAAAAAAAAAAAAACAAAAAAACAAGAAACAAAAAGAGAAAAACAAAAATACAAATAAACATAGTGTGAGTTAGTAAATTAATGTCTTGACAAACATGCTGTTTGATTTTCTACAATAAATTATTGTGTGATAAATTAAATTAACTATGTCAACAATAAATTAATAATAAAAAAATAAAAAAACAACAACAACTATCTAAACTGTTGAAATATAAGAAAATTGAAAGAAAATAAAGAAAAATTAACTAACAGTTAGAAAAAATGAAAAACAAAAAAAAAACAGAAAACCACAAAGAGTATATTGTTTATCAAGTGTGTAAATAGAATGAAATGAGGTGATAAATTCTATACAATTCAATGGAGTGTTATAATAAGCACCATAATACAATAAAAAAAAAAAGAAACGAAAAGAAAGTGATAACATTTTATACAATATAAGGGTGATCATATAAGAAAATACATACATATATGTAAGTAAGCTATATATTCAAAAAACATCTCAGTATTCACATTTTTTTACAAACTTACAAACTTATTTTTTTTTATACATAATTTAATGTATGCATAACAGCAGGAGTTAAAAAAGAACTACTTAGATACTATGAAAAAATCTTGAAAACAGTTAAGTATTTGTTTTTTTATTTTTATTATTTTATTTATCTTAAGATGTGTGTAGCATCTACATAAGATAAACTCTACACATATTATTGGTTTACCAAATTTTTGAATACTTTAAAGTTAAAAAACAAAAACAAAAAACAAAAGAGAAAAATTTGTTTACTTTTTCAGTTTTTCTTTTTTAATATTAAATTTATAGAAAAACGAAATTTTTTAACCATATTAACATTTTTTTTTTCTTCTTCTAATTTTAGAAAAACAATACTCCCAACCCTCAAGTATATTGTGTGTAGATATACTACAAAATTTTATTCAACTAAAGATTCTTCAAAATATCGTAATAATTTTTTTTTTTTTTTTGTAAATTTATTATGAGGAATATGAAAAAAACCAACAACAACAAAAATAATGAAAGAAAAATTATGTGAAAGTTTTTGAAGAAAAATAAAAGTTTCTCGTTTATACACAAACACACACAAGAAACAAAAAAAAAAAAGTTCAAGGAAAAAAAAAAAGTAAGTGAAAACTGGAGAAACACGTAAAATAAATAAAACAATTTTGAATTCAAAACTTTTCTAATGAATATTTTTTAGGTAAAAGTAAATGATGATAAATTTTTTTCACCGTATGATAAATTTAAATTTAATATATAGAAAAGGGTGTTTGTGTTTATGATAATAAAAGGTGACCAAGCGGAAAATAAGGCTCCGACGGAAAAATATAATAAAAAATAAACAAAAAGAATCGGAAACTAATAGGAATTCAAAAGAAAAATATATTTTTCGTGGTTTTTTGGTGGTTTGTTTTTGCTATGCGTTTCATATATTCTACGTGTAGAATCTTATGGTCTCTTCTAAAATGGCATTTTATACAATAAGTTAGAAAAAGTGTTCCGATAGAAGATTTTTCGGACTTAGAAGATTTAGAGTCGAATTTGAAACACCCACAGTGCAAATTTTTCCGTGAAAGATAATTAAAAAAATCATGCAGAGTTTTTATGAAGAAATTCATTCATATCGAAAAATCGTTTTTTTTTTCATACAGGATATTCGTATACTTATGTGTAATTTCTGTTTTGAACATTTTACATAAACATACTGTATGGAAAAACACAGCATTATATTTTTGTTCCAAAGAAATAAACACACATTCATTGGAATAGAATTTTAAATTTGAATACCAAAAAATATTGGTAATAAATAAAGTATAGAATTCGTTTCATTATTTATTTTCCAATTTGTCATTGATATCCTGCTGTTTTGTATTTCAATATTGCATTTTAAATAATTTTTCTCTAAGTATTTTTCTTTGAATTTTATTTTTTGTGTTTTTTCTATTTTACATAAAATTGTTTGTAAAAAAAAAAAGGATGAAACTAAATGCATATATCGTGCATAATATCTTTATTATTATATAAAAATATCGAATGTTTTATTATGTTATGTGAATGAACAATAAATACCAAGAAATAAAGTGAAATTTGTAAAGAAAGAAAATTTTCAGAAAGCTTATAGATATAACCACAAGAATAATTTTTTTTTTTTGAGTATTGTTGTTTTCATAATTCATTCTTTTGAAATTTTTGCCTAAAGTTATATGAAAATTGACGTCAATAATTTTGCAGATAAGATGTGTTTATTTATTGAAATTATTGTATTTACAATTTTATGTAATTTAAAATTTGAAGATACGTAAGTTTGGCACATTTGTAAATTTTCATTAACAAATTGCTTTCGAAATTGTAATTATAAGACCTTATTTCAATGTTCAACCTATATTGAACATTACTTCTACCAAAATCTCATATTGATGTTTCATTAATATCAAAATATCAAAATCCTTTCTACCTGACAGCTGCTCAAAAATCTGCAAATGCATTTAAACTCTCCAAACAAATAGGTCAGATGCATAAATGACATTTTCGAAAACAGTCTAATATTTACGGTAACTCTTCTATTAGGTTAATTTAATGTATTTAAATAATGTATAGGAGGTTAAAAATGAATTACGTAATGCCCAAATAATTCTGTATTGTGGTTATCTTATTTTATTCACATAAAAGATCATTATTACATTATGTAGCAAACCAGCGTATAAATAGACTAAAACATATTGTATATGTTTACTTTACTTTTGTAATTTTTTTTTATTTGTTTTTTTTATTTTTTTTATTATTGAAAAATTAATTATTGAATTTAATATCCTTTTGTAATTTATATTGTATTAATATTAATATCCTTTTTGAATAATTAAAAATAAAAAAAAGAAATTGTAACCTAAAAGAGTTTAAATATTAAAAGAGTATTGAATATTTGTATTTGTAAACAATATGTGTAATTATTGTATTACGTGCAGGATAAAAAAATAATTTAAACATTTTGTAAATTTTTTTTTTTTTTCATTTATTTATTTTGAACATGAGAATTTTTTTTTTTTCAAGTGACATACCTACTCGTATGATTAAAATAAATAATTAAAATATCGGTATAATGAATTAACCACAACAGTGAGCAACAAGATAATAATTTTAAATTTTCCTTATTGATGAATTCACTTTGAAAAAAAAAAAAAATAAAAAATAACGAACGAAGTCATGGTAATTAATTTGAAAAAGAAAAACCGCTACGTTTTGTTGGAAATTAGACTATTAATTTTTTGTGAATAAAACAATTTACTTTTATTTCGTATAATTATTCTAATTTTTTCTTTCTTTACGTTTAAGTGAAAAAAAAAAATGTTATATTTTTATCCTTGTTGAATTGTGAATGTAATTAAAAATAAATTATCCTTTTTCTATGAGAAAAATAAAATGTTTGATTCAACTACATAATTTTATATTGAGAATTTAAGTTTTACTTTAAATACTATATCGTAAAATAAGTCCTGTAAATTTCATTATATCCTTCCTTTAGAGTGCTATTTCTACAAGCACAAATCTCAAAATAGTGAAATTGTAATTTTTGTACACAATCCTTTTGTCCCTTCATATTTTCAAAATTATTTGTTTTTTTTTTTTCAAATTTCTTCTTTACGAAAAGTCTCGAACAGTTCGATATCTGATGAGTGACTCTTTTATGATTTATCAAAAAAGTAAATAAAAAAAAAAATTCAATAATAATCAAACAAAATCTAATAAGTCACCTAAAAATTCTCTAAAATTCCATTTGATAACCTAATTAAAAAGTTTATTAAAAGGTCAGAATAAATTAAAGTTGAAATATTGTATAGCTTCATTAAAAGTATCATTTAAATAGACATTTTTGTAAAAATACGAATGAAACGTGTCCTTTTTAAATATCTATTATGAGCAATAATTAATTTTCTGTATTACGAAGTTGTTTTTTGTTTTTGTTCGTGAGAATAAACAATTTTTATTTTTTATTTTTAAAAACTTTTATGTCACTAATTTTGTTTTGAATGCGCTTTATGTTGCAACTTTTGACTTTTTAATGTTTTTTTTTTTCAAGTTACTTGAAGACTTACGAGTATACATTATCATATTTTTGTTAATAAATGGAAAATAATATAAGGAAAAAGTTAAATGATGAAAATTAAATAAAAAATAATAATTCTTAGGTAAAGTTTTATTTTTTAAATTTTTATCTTTTGCTTTTAATGAATTTATTTAAAATGCGGTTTAAAACTACAGGGAAATATTTATGTTATTCGATAAGGAAATAAAATTCAAAAAATAAAAGAGAAATTAATTTTATAAAATTAAAAAAAACAAAAAACAAACAATATTTTGGTTTGTACAGATTCTTTTTGTTTCTTATGCAAACTACATATATACACTTGCACTACCATTTAGTATATCACCTTTAAAAATTTCTTTTCATCTTGAAAACATCGATAAAAATATTTAAAAAATCTTTTTCCAATATTGTAACTTTTCCATACAGCATACAGTTTTTGTATAGGGATTTTTCTTATCTTAAAAAAGAGTTAAAGGAAATCATTTGATGGCGCCGTCTGTATTGTATTTTTCCTCTTCAAGTTTATTTTATTTTATTCCTTGTTGAAAACTAAATAATTGATTTTAATTTATTCATTAATTAATAAATATTTCAAATTCATAAACATTGAATGTAGATTTTTATTTAAATAATCGCTGAATTGAAATATTTTATAAAATTAGTTTTTGAATTCAATAACAACTGACAGTTACGAAAAATGCAAAAAAAAAAAAAAAAATTCATAAGCAAAAGTGAATAATTATTATCACAAGTCTTTAATTTTGCTGAAACTTTATCTTACTAAGAATTTTTAAGAAAAAAGCTTCAATCCTTAGAAGTTATATATGAATAAGATACAAAATAACGTTATGCTTCTCTGTAGATACATTCTACTGATATGTACATTGTAAAAAATTTCTCACAGATAAATCTTGCAAAACTTGAAAATTTATTTCAATTAACACAAAAAAAAAAAAAAAACAAAAAAAATCAAATAGAAAAATTTGAACAATTTGAAATCCTTTTAAATTCAATTTTTTGTATATTAAGTTTGAAAATTATGATGGAAAAAGATGTTGTAGGTCAACAGAGAGATTCAAATATTAATAAATTTTATTTTTGTGAGAATGATATTTGTAGCACAATAGGTCAATATAATTTTTCATTCTCTAAACAATAAGAAAAAAATTTATTTTTATTGGAGCATAAAAAAAGCTTTTTTTTTTTTGGTATATTGTTTTTGGTACTTTTGCGCACACATATCCTTTTTTGTTTGAAACTTAATACTATCGAACTTTTTGAGAAAATATCTCATCAAACATTTTTAAATTTGGTACTGAGTTTTTCTCTTATAAAAAAAAAAAAAAATGGGGAAACTAGGAAGATAAGGAACAATGTGAAATTTTACTGTGTTTTGGGCAATCCTGCATAAATTTGTAAAGAGTTTAATTCAACTGAATTTTGTTGTTGCTCTGTTTGAAAATGATAAGTAGCTGTATCATTAGGATGTTTGAAGGATTTTTTTTTATGTTCTTTTAAGGATTTTTTTCCTATTTTTTTAATACTATACGTTCTAGTGCACTATGTGCGTATTCTGTCACGCGGAATAAATTTTAATTCGTATTTTTGTATTTTTTATTTTTTTATTTTTCTACTTTATTTTGATTTATAGAATATGTTTGTTGATGAACAGTTTTATAGATAAAATTTGTAGCGAATTTGATTGATGGATTTAACTTATTCGTTTGATGATTAATTGTTGGTGCAGATATTTTCATAAGAAATTTTATCGTTTTATGTATAACAGTCATTTTTTGGATGACTATCTAAATTGAATAAAGAAAAACTGCATTTATTTATCTATTAAACTGTAATTTAAAAGTAGTATAAGGATATTAACTGACTTTTATAAAAAAAAAAATTATCTGTGAATGATGGATTTTATTTGAAGCTCTTGAGAAGAAAAAAAAAAGAAGAAATTGTGTGTGAACGTTAGAAAAATATTTTATCTTTTAAAAGAAAATAGTAGAGAAAGAATTTCATTTGAATATAATTTCCATAAAAGACAATAAAAAAATATAAAATTTGCATTTTCGAAATTTGCTAAGCTTTAAGTAATTCTATTATTTTTATTAATTTAAAATTTTTTTTTTTCACATTTACGAAAAAAAGGAGAATTTTTCAAAATCAGTTATAGGAGTTCAATTGTGGGTTAGGTCTTTTTAGTAATAAGCATCTCAATTAAATGTAATAAAAAAAAAAACAAAATTCAAGACAGCTCCCAATGAAAGTAATAATTTTGATTTAAATTATCCTGGCTATTTTCATATCATTTTCTATTTATTTTATCACGTAACTTCCGATTTCAAAACAACAACAATATTTTGAAAATTTGTTTATTTATTTTTTGAGTTAAAAAAAAAAAAAAAAAGGAAACAAAAATAAATAAAATAAATTAGTTTCCTTTACGAGAATATGTGTACATACAATTTAAATAAGGACTAATAAAAATATCCTGAAATATTTTAAAAAGCCAACAACATTTAAATAAATTTTATTAAAATACTCGATGTATTGTTGAAATCAAGCGAATTACACAGTAGGTTTTAATTAATTATTTGTTTTTTTTTTTATTTTAGAAAAAATAAAGAAAAAAAGGATTTGTTTTAATTTTGAACATAATATAATGTTTTTTAGTTTTATTTACTTCATTTGAAAAACCATTCATTCATTTCAATTTTTTAAATATTTTTTTTTGTATTAATTTAATTAAATAAAATTAAAAGGAAAAAAAAAATAAAATGAAAAATTCAGTTTATTTTTTTTCATTTTGCCAAAAATCAATAAAAACAAATTTGTTGTGTTTTTTTAAAAATTAATTTTATTTTATTCAAATTATTTATTCAGTATATATGGAGTTTTTTTTTCTTTCTTTTTTTTTCGAATTATATTTTTTAATTAAGGATAATGCACCTGTTGATAATTTTTTGATTTTTTCAGATACGAAACAAGGTTTGTCAAAATTAATAAGAAAAAAAAAAGCTTTTAAAAAATACTTTAAATAAAAAAAAAAGATATGATTGTCCTTTTCATTTTTAGTTCTTGTTTGAAAATCATTTTATCCTGAATAGTTTTTCCTAAATAATAAATAAACGAAAAAATTCTTCTATGTTTTAGTCCATCAGAGGTTAAAATGAATTAACAATTCTTTTGTTGTTATTTTTAATGATTTTTGTATCATACTCCTTTGGTCAACTACATTTTAAAACCCTTAATTCCTTTTTATTGAATTGAAAAAATAAAATAAAACATATACCACAGTTCACATCGATATGAAAAATCACACCATAATTTCTATGTGTAACCATTATTTGATTGATATTGTGAAAATATATAAGAATCCTTTTTTTTTTCTACTAGTTTGTGTATCTTGAAATTTATACTCTTACACACACATAGAGAATAAAAAAATTTCTTGATAGCTTATACAACAGTTCGTTTAAAGTTTATTATTGTTCTTTCACAAATGTCTTAAATGTACTGTGAAACTTTTAATGACATTTGAATAAAATCCCAATAAATCTTGTTTTTATTTTTCATGTATTTTTTATTTTTTTTTATTTTACACATAACATAAATTTTAATAGAATTGCAATGTTATGGTTCGTATAACATGCATTGTTACAATTAGAGATTTATATGTATTGAAAAAAGAAAAAAAAAAAACATGGAAAAACAAATAAAAATAAGTCTTTTGTTAATGAAAATATATGAAAGAAGAAAATCCATCAATAAAGTAGATTTTATTTTATATTCGACAAAATGATTTTTATTTTAGTTGAATCAGTTAGAAAAAATTAAAACGAAAAAGTTAATATGATGATTTTTGAAGTCTTTGTCCTTTTCATTGATTGATAATCAGGTGAGGTAAAAGAAAGAAAGTCTGGATTATTTCAGGATACATTGTGACAAAGTTTAAATTAGATTTTTAAATACTTAAAGATTGTCGAATAAAAGTAATGCCCAAAAGTATATATCACAGTGTTTAGCAGTTTTGAAATCTGAGTTTCTCCATTTTGGGGATATGAAGTTGATTCTCTGATTTTCCGATCCTGAAGGCTTGACTAAAGACGTAAGGAATACAAGGGTGTTAGAAAAAATTGGCAGTAAAAAAAAGGATCAGTGGTAGCAGTTTTTTTTTGCGATTTTATTTCAAGAAAAAATGTCAATAAATTACAATGCATTTTGTAAAACAAATGAAAAAAGGTTGAAATTTAGGAAGTAGCTAGTATTTTTTCATATTTTTTAGAAGCCTTTCAAATATATCATTCTCAATTTTGGAGTACCGTTCATTTATACGTTCACAGTGGTCTTGTACTCGTATGTCAGCAGTTTTAGGTAATAATATTGAAAATTATTGGGTTCGAATTAAGTGATCACACAAATAAGGTTTTTCGTGTGTGAGTTTTGTATGTAAGGTGAGCTTTTAAGAATTCAGGAAAGTGTGATTTTAAGGACGATAAATTATATTTTTCATTGTAAAATGTGGAAGACAGTTAGTGTTGAAAGAAAATGAAAATAGATGAAAGCATTTTTTGATTTTGATGGTAACACAACATCACTTTTATTCTAACATTTAAAAGGTAATTTTGTGGTCATTAAGTGTTGGGAAAATTACCAACTAAACCCGAAGCTTTAAAAGGATTCAAACATGATAATTTTTTGAAAAAATAAATATAAAAAAAATTCAAATACCAAATTTTTTATTAAAATTTTTTTTTTGACATTATAAGTTTTTTTTTTTTTTTTTTAAATTAATTTATTGGGCCGTAAATCAAAAATTACAATGCAAAGTTCATTTAAAATTATGTTGTTAAATAAAATCTATGTGTATGTGTGCATGTAGGTCTAGACAATGTCATTATAGTTTGCATTTTAAATGAAAAAAAAAAGAAAAAAAAGAATACAAAAAAACAATCTAAATTATTTAATAATAACTTTTTGTGTCATTAAATTAAAATGACAGTATATGTAGATGCTTTTCATTTATAGAAAAAAAAAAAAAATTGTAAAAAAAAACCTTACAAAAGCTATTATCATAAAATTTAACCGATTTTCATGTAAATTTTGTGCGGTTTCCTATATTATGGTATTAAATTTTAACCATTTAGGATTATATATGGATTGATACAGGAAATTAAACCTGTGGTTTATAATGTGGTTTTATTGATTACAATTTTGCTTTTTTTTTTTTTAAATTTAAACATTTTCAAAAGATTAATTTACTTATTAAATTCATTGAAAACCGATAAAATAATATTTGAAAAAAAAAGCGAATAAATAAAAAAAGATCAAGTGAATTATGAAAATTTAAAAATTGGAATCAAAAGCAATTTATCCTGAAATTTATAATGGGGTACGGATTGAGCTGCTTCAAATTTGTTGTGACAAATTTTTGTTTTCCCATTAGCTTCTTCCAACTATACCTATAACCAACTACATAAATATCAGTCCCAGTGCTGACAAAAAAATAAATTTGTTCTTTACCAAACACTATCGTGGTTCACATTCCACTTTAAACTGACAGAAAAATGGTCATAAAATTTCAAGTTAACTAAGAAGAAGAGATTAGATATTTCGGTTTAACTTTACCCTACACATAGTTATTTTGGCCGTACAATAAATTTTAGAACATCTGGAAAAAGATGAAAAAAAAAAAAAAAGTCACATTCCCTAGCCTTGTTTTATTTATTACGCCGAAATATTATTTAAATTTTTTATTCATTAAAAAATTTTTCATTTAAAAAAAAAAATAATTTTAATTTTCTTCATAATGAAATTTATTAACGTTGTAATTATTATTACAATAATTATTATTTCTTTTGTGATTTTCTTATAAATTTTTTTTCCTCTTCTGCTACTAGTTACTGCAAAAAAAAAAAAAAAAAGAAGATGTTTCTTAATAAGATCGAAATAATCTTTTTTCTTTTTTTTTTTTTGCAATTGTTTTATTTCAACGAAACAATTATAATTTCTTTTAAATTACAATTTTTTTCTGTCTTTCTTATATTATCCATTTTTTTTTTTTTTGTGTGTGTGTTTTGTTTTGTCTTGTTCTTAAAGTAGAACGCAGAGTTGTTGTATATAATATATATACTCGTATATAAAAATATAAATATATTGCAGGAAAAATCTTTTAAATGCCACCCCCAGAATTTATTTCAATGGAACATGCCACAAACTACTTTTACATAAAACAGAACTTTATTTAAATTAAAATGTACAAGGAATATGTATATATTGTGTACTACAAAAGAGAAATGAAAAATAAAAAAAATTTCATAAAAACAACAACAAAAAAAAAAGAGTAAAAATGTTTTAAGAAAGTAATTTCTTTAAATATTCTCCATTGTACTTTTGTAGTATTTACAGTTATAGTACTTATGTATATATAAATATGTTTTTCCGATTGTACGAGTATGTATACCTGTTCAAATGTTGTAAAGACTTTCGAAGACAGTCAGTGGCAAAATATTTTAATGAATAGAAATTTACATTTCCGCATTTTAGTAGACCGCATTCAACAACATGTATATTATATACAATGTTGCAGTATATTTATTTGTATCTGTTTTCACTATACATATATAGTTTATAACCTGTCAAAGCTAATGAAGATGATAATAAGCTAAACAATAAATTGAAAACTTGAATATTTATGTACATTTATTACTTCAAATGTCAAGAGGTTTTATTTTATATTATATCTCAAATAGTTTGAATTATTTCTTTGAAAAAAAAAATTATATTGAGATACTTTTTTTTTCAATAATTGTAAATTGATTTTCAAATGAAAAAAAAAATACTTAGAAGAGGATATCTTTTGTTAAAAGGAAAAAGGCAGTTCACAATGTAGAAAAGTTTCTTTTTTTAAATACCTACTAAGTTAAAAAAAAATCCTTAAAAGAAAATGGAAAAACAAAAACAATAAAAAAAAACAACTATAATGGGACAAGATTTTGAAGTATTTGTCCTTAAAGTTCAAAACTTATGCCTCATTTTTCAAATTTTTAAAACTTTAAACAAATTTTGATAGTTTGGAGACTGGCTTTAAAATGGTTTAGATTGAATGTATTTTCGTGAAGGGCGTATGTATAAGAGATTTTCAAGAGTGCCCTGAAACAGATCTCAAGTTTTTGAGTTTATTGTCAACTCTCCTAATATCCTTATCACGATGTCTATTGTAATTTCAAGCATCTGTTCGAAGATTATCTACTTAAAAACCATAATATAGAGATCCGTAACCCTTCTGCTCGACAACGCTAGACATTTAAAATTTTAAGAGTAAGAAAAATAAAATGCATAAATATTATTTATGTTAAACATTGTTTTTCTGTCTAATTTTTTTTAAGTAATGCATAAGTTATGTTCTTTTTTTGTTTGTTGTTGTTCTTGTTGATTTGAAAGATTATTATAGTAAGTAAATAATAATTATTATTCAAAAACTTTTAGAAGGTAGTTAAAAACAGTCAAGTTTTCTCCTGCTTTTTTTTTTCTTTTTGTTTTACTATAAATTCAAAAAATTAAACTTTTTTGTTGTTTTTTTTTAAATAAAACTTCACTCAAAAAGAAACTTTTACTTTTGGTATTTTTTTACTTTTAGTATTTTTTTTTAAAGAAAATGTAAAATAGAAAATTTTAAAAATTTTCAAGTTTTAAAATTTTTTTTTTTTTTTCAAGAATTTTCTTTTCTTTATGATTCAAAAAAAAAAATCAAATACGATAGCACACGTTTGCGGTAAGATTTAAATTTGAATTGTGCATATTTTTCGTATGTTTGTTCAGGTTTTTATTTTAAAATTTTGATATTGTTAAATTTTCTTAAAGAAATTCAATTATTTTTATCAAATTACAATAACGAAATTAAATTAATTTTTGCATAAAAATATTTGATGTAATTTATTTTTTTATAGTTATAATCGAACAAACAATGAACATCCAATGAATGTATTGAGATCAACTTTTTTAAAATATATTCTCGTTTTTGTGAAAGTGTAATTAAATTCGTATAAATTTTCGTTTTTTTTTTCTTTTTGCATAAAAAGAAAAAAGTATTCATTTTGAATTCAGTTTTTTATCAGCCTACCTTATTTTAATGTATTTTTTTAATGTACAAATAATGTATACAGGCACAGGGTAGTATGGGTTTTTTTTTTGTTCAGGTGCATATTCTTCTTTTTCTTCTTCTTCGTTATAAAAGTTGGTTAGTAAAGAAAAAATATTCTTTCTAGAATCTGCAAATCTAAAGATGTTGATTGCTGATATATATTTAATCATTTTTTTATGTTTCTCATCCAGGATATTTTTTTGCTTATTTTTCCTGTAATCTTCCGTTGCATTGGAGATTTAGTTTTAGAGTGTTGTATTTATTATTACTTATTATATGTCCTAAGTTATTTATAGCTTTGTGTTTTTTATTATAATATTATTTCTCGTTATTTATTTATTTTATATGAAATTTTCTCATATAAAAAAAATTACCCCAAAGGACACAAAAAGTGCTGATATATTTTCTACATTGTGCGCCTTATAGCAACCATTAGGATACCATAATGATGGAGAAATTTTCTACAAGTACTCCTTGTAGAATGGTTCGAATGAAATTCATTGTGTAGAAAATGTAAGTAAAACGCTATAAATATAGTTAAAATTTTAAAAGTTTAGGTTTTTTCTCGCATGTTTTACATGTCTTTGTGATCTTTTTTGTGTAGATATACGAAAGAAGAAACGTGGTACAACAACAAAAACGCATTTGTGTAAGAATCTTTTTTTCTGCGCATGTTTTTCTAGTATAATACGAAACCTCAACTTTTAAAATTTTGTCTATATCTTGCATTTCATATCCATATAATTTGTTTGTTTTGTCAACAACTAACTTTAATTTAAATTTTTGGTACCACCCTATTTACAAACATATCACATTACTATGTGTTGTACGTGCAAAAATATGACAGCCATTGGATTATATTATTTTATTTCAATTTTCACTGTTTATTGAATGAACTCGGAAGTAATAAATTTTTAAAAAAGATTTTTTTTTTTGTAATTTAATTTTATCTCATTTATTTTCAATAAAATATAAAAAATTACCTATACGAATAATAAGGGTTTTACTCACGTTTGCATGTATATGTATTCAAAAAAATTTTTAATAGTACAACGCTATAAACTTTTATATAGCTTTGAACTGTAAATTAATTCATGACAATCATTTTAATTATTTTTATATTACACTTTCGCATAAGAAAATACCAGAATTAATTAATTCTGTTTTTTTTTTTCGTTTTGTAAAAAAAAAATTCAGTTCCTTTTTTTTCCTGTGATTTTTAAATCTTTAAAAATGTTCTGAAATATTTTTCATTTAATTTTGTAGCTACATAGATCATAAAATAAAGTGAAAGTGAAAATATTTTGCAGATTTTAATGGTCCAGTTGAAGATGGTACTGAACATATTTATTACTTTAATGCACATTCAGAAATAAAGTAAATGAGAAAATTCAAAAACATTGCCAATTGTGAAGAAATTTTGATAATTTTGCACCATAATTTCCTGAGAATTTTAAAATTGGGCATAGAAAAGAGGAGGGATTTATAATAGTTTCATCCTCATGACGTTTTGACCACCATTTAAAATTCAAATATCGAAATTGAAAGAAAATAATAATTTCAAAAAACAAAAAAAAAAAAACAATCTTTTTTTTATCCTCTTGAATCAATTTACTTGATAAGCTTAAATTTCTGGAAAAGATTTAAAAACTTATCAATTATAACTTTGGACTTTTTTTTGTTGTTTGTTTTTAATTATGAAAAAGTGATACTTAACTTTTACTGACTAAGACTATATGTATCTAAAAAAACAAAAAAAAAATAGTAAGAGTTTTAAGTAAGAATTAGTTAATAAAAAATTTTAATTAAAAGTTTAATATTAATTTTATCTGAAATTTCATTTCGATTACAAACGACAAAATATGTCATTAAAAAAATAAGATTGAGAAAAAAAAATGAAAGACAGAGAAAAAAAAACATCTGCTAGTATTAATGGTTTTATTAAAAATGAATTTTCTAAGGGTTTTTTTTTTCTCTTTTGCTTTTCGATAAAACTTTATTAAAATCGATTTTATTTGAAAAATAATTCAGAAAAAGTGACAATATGTTCGCTATAATTTTTTTTTTTATATTTATTTTCTTGAAAAAGATTATTTTTTAAAATATTTTCTACACATAAAATTAAATTTTATCAAATTCGTATGATATTTTCACGTATGTACATAGTAGTATATTATGTGCTCTGACTAATGCGTTTTCTAATAGCTCAGGTGTATTTTATAAATGGAAGTCTTTAGCATATATTGCACCCCATCGAAGGAAAATAAATATGTACTCACTTTTGTACAAATAAAAAACAAAAACAAAAAAAATGTTAAGTTAATGAGTAATAATTTATTGTATCACGCAATGAATAATTACATAAATGTATGATTCATTTGCACATTAAGGGAAAAAATGACGAAAGTGGAAAGCTACTACATATACATACATATATTAAAAAAGATATTATTCAAGCTTATCTTATCACTAGAAGAACCCTGGAGTGGTTTTAAATACAGTAAATACACATATGCTTTATAAGTTTTCATCAATTAAAACTCACTCCAAATTGAGTATTTCTTCTTTTACAATTTAACTGTAAATAATTCGCAGTTATGGAGCGGAGTGGTTCGATGATATCTGATTTTAAAATACGATACTATTTTCTTTTTTTTTTTTTTTTTTCGAGATATCGTTGCTCATATATTTTATGCCCAATAAACTACGTTTACAGCTTATATCGAAATAATTCGAATTTTCGATAATCCCAATTTCACAACCCTATATCTGAGAAAATTTGAATTTAGGATTATCTAAAATCCGAAAAATTTCATAGTTTTGGATTAAACCTAATCAGTTAGGTTTAAACCAAAATTCGATTTATTTCGGATATACATATGAATGTGAAATTTGGACTTTCGGAAATTCGAATTATTTAAGGACAAATTTCAAAAATAAATTCAAAGTGGATTAATTCCAACTTCAATACAAGTTTTCCTCTTAATTGAAGGAGCAACATAACTTGCAGAGATTTTAATTTGTTAATATGTACTTGCATTATTTTTTCTTCATCATTTTTATATATTTTTACTTTTATTATTGAAAAATCTTAAAAAACGTTCTGTGTTGTACTATTTATTTACATACTCCAAATATTAAAAATTGTTCATGGCATACCTAATTATACATATAAAGAAAAGTTATTTGAAAAAAAAAATCAAAAATATAACAATGTAACTTAAAAAAGTTGGAAAATTCAAAGAAAACTACATTTTATTTTTTTGCTCATTTTCTTTTAACGAAAAAATAATATGAATTTTACTTTAAAAATGAAGAGTATTTTTTGTTAAAATTCAACAATTTCTATTTTTCGGATATTTTTATGTTGGACAGAGTTTCTTTTTTTTTCTTTTCTAATTTAATCAAGATTTTTTATTTTCAATTAATTTAAGTGTATAGTGATTGATTTTACATTTATGTAACAGTTAAACTAAAAAGAAGAAATTTGTTTTTTTTTTTTTTTTTTCAAAAGTATTTTTATTAAAGATAAAGATAAATTATTTCTGAGCAAAAAAAAAAAAAAAGAAAAATAGAAAATTAGGTAACTATTACAAATTTTTTTAACCAATATGTATTTTAATTTTTCAATTTTTATTTAAAAATCTTAAAGTCATATACATTTCATCTTTGTCTACATGTAAGATAAATCATTTTAATATTTCAATGTTGTTGTTTTTTTTTTTTTTTTTTTTTTTTGTTTTTCTGTTAAAAATTTTACAATTTATTCATATAATATAAAAATTTGTTCTCATATATATATATTTTTTTTTGTAGTAAAATTTATTGAATATCATAACTTATTTCAAATGGTTCATGATTTCTTTTTTTTTTTTTCTTTCTATTTTTGAAGACTTACTGTGCTTACACAATGAAAAAAAGCATATTGAAATTCAAGACTTTTCTTACACACATAATCAAGAAATATCTTTTTCAAAGTCTGTGTTTTTTTTTTTTCGTTTTTATACTTTTTTTTTTTTTTTTAAATGTGAAAACTTAAGATGTTATAGTTTTAAAAATTATACTGTAATACATAAAAAAAATTTTTTTTTTTTTTTTTTTTTGAAATGGAATGTTTAAATAATGGGATGCTAAACAGAGAAATTCACTTTTGAAAAAGTTTATTTTTTAAAATTTATGAACTTCATATTATATATATTACGTATTACACTTATTTTTTAAGATTGTGAATAAAACAAGAAAAAAACAAAAATATATTTGTATAAGGTTAAAGTAGTGAAAAATTGTTAAGATTCTCAAGAAAAATTATTATTTTGCTTACAGTTTTATTGTGAATAAAGAAAAATCTAAGGTTAAATGAGTTTGTAATTGTGTGATATTAATTTTTAAATTTTAAATTTATAATAAAATTTATGGATTTCAATGGAAAAATTATCTTTTAAGTTTTTGATTTGTTTGCAAATCTAAAATTTGCTTGAATTATCTATAGATATTCATCATTTCGTTTCAAATGTTATTTGGTCTTAATTTCATGAAGGAAGCCGATATAAATTATGTGATATAGAATTTTTGATAAGTAAATTTCGATCTCATTACAAAATTTTTTTTTTAAATTATCACAAAAATATTTTTAATTTTAAATTTTATGAGTATTTTTATTGAAACAACAATGCTCGTGGATGTCTACACCTCCCTACCCACAAATCAAACCAAAACCAAATGTTATTATGCAAAACTCTCTTTCAAAGCTTTCAGGCTTTTGAAAATATCACTTCACCTGTCCTACAAAAAAAAAAAGCTTCAATTTTTTTTTAATTAGCAAAACATTTTCTAGATTAATTTAAAAAGACGTATTTTAATTTGGAAAAAAAAACCGCGTGACTATTCTAAAAACCTTCCACAACATTGAAAGCTTTTGTACAAAATAAATACTAGCCAAAACTCTATGAAAACGCTTCTAGTACCTACAATAAATTTTTTAAGGCCATTCTCAAATTTAGATTTTCATATTTTGTGTATATACATACATACATCCATATGTACATACTTCTTAACACACAGATCTGCATACAAACACACTGAGATTTTATTGCTTTGACAAGTTTTGTATTCATTAAAATAAGTCTAATAATTACCTTGTCAGTAAAGCTTTTACAATTTTTATTACATATAGAAAAGCGTTTTGTAATAAATTATGTATACATATGTACATATGTATGTATGTAGGTACATCTATGAGTTGTTTATTTATAAAATAGTACTTTGTTGGATGAATTAAAAATATATCATGTATGCCGTACGGGTACAAAACTACCATGCTCTCTACAAAGGATTCAATTCTATTTATATTTAGAAAGTATTCTACTGGGCATATTGTGTTATGAAAACACATGTATTTTTCATTTATTTGAATTAATTGTGAAAAACGAAAAGGAAAAATAGATTTTTAGATTTTTTTGTTTGTTTTAAAAACCAAAATTAAATTTAAATTTGGTTTCAGATTAAAAATTTTTTTTTTCTTTTTTTTTTTTTTTATGTGGTAGTCTAAGGTAAATTTATTATAGTCTTCCATAAAAATTCTAGAGGAACCTTTAATTTGTGGAACAGAGGCAAGCATGTTAATTGTTGAAGATTTGTTTTATGTATGTCGGCAAACAATTAAAAAGTATACAGTGTGAATTAGTAAAGTATTTTAGTCCGACTTGAAATTTAATTTACATAAGATGATATGTATCATTTTAGACGATCCGATCGCAGTGTGAAGGAGATATTTCAGAAGGTGAACAAATAAAGAAAATTAAATTAGTTAATATACAAAGGAAAAATGTAAAAAAAAAATGTTTAGTATATGGTATGACCTTATTTGTATAAAAATTTACTCTTTTTCTGCATTTTTTTTTTCCTGCCATTTTTGTTATGTATTTTTTTTTTTTTTTTTTTTTTTGAAGAAAATTGAATAAAATAATGAAAATTCTTTTCTAAAGTCTCATTTTCTACTTTATACCGAATTTGTTTTATTTTATTATTTTTTTTATTTTTGTTCGTCCTTTATTTTTTGCTCTCTCTCTTTTAATCTAAAGAAAACACTTTATAATAAAAAATGCACTGCCAAATACAACACAGATGGTTGTATACATAAAATATTCGAAAAATAAAAAAAAAAATACAGAAAAAAATAAATAAATAAGCATAGCAAAAAAAAAATAAATTTAAAATATTTTTCAACAACAATTTAATTGTAAAGAAAAAGCAAAAAAAAAAAAAAAAAAAATGCATACATAAACATTCTTGTATATTTTTAAATGCGATTTTACTTTTTTTTACTTTTTCTCTCAGGCTTTTTTTTGTTTTTTTTTTTTTCTTTTGCTTATTTCTGTGTTTGCACATTTAATTATCCTCTCATTAAAAATCACAAAAACAACCCGTTTTTAAAATACATAAAAATTTTACTATAGTTTAGTTGAAAAAAAATAAGAAAGAAAAAAACAAATTATATCTGAAAGCATTTTACTTGTCTTTTCATTTATTTTATTTTTTTTTTCTAACACTTTTTAAAAATGAAATTGAATTTTTAAATTAATTTGTTTTCTATTTATTTATTTTTTTTTTCTTTTGAATTTGCTTTGAAACATGTTTTACGGTAGATATATTATATCTTAATAAATTTCAAGTGATAGAAGAAAAATATAATTATTTTTTTTTGATTTTTTCTAATTTTGTTGAATTATAAAACATTAATGAGATATTCAACAGCTGTTGCATTGAAATTTTAGAGTATTTTATCTAAGTGCTGCTTTGAATCGTTTAGTTTTCCGAATTAAAATTACTCAATTTGAACTCGAATTATGTAAAATAAGAAAGAAAAAAAAAACAAGAAAATTTTTATAGAAAAATTAGATAATCATCATTAATTTTTAATCTTTCATAAAAATTAATCTCTTGACGTTTATTTTATATTTGTTTAAAATTTTTGTACAGGGTGATACATAGTATGTTAAATAAAATTAAAAATATAACTTTTTGACATTTCATTTGACAAGTAACATCTGTTACTCTTCTTTGTTGTCTCAAATTTAAAAGAATCTTCCAAGGACTAATAGACCCTGTAAAGAAGAAGCTCGAAACGTGGTTGAATTCTATTTAAAATTTAAATTTATAAAATTACGATAGAAACTTTGATTCCACAGAGAAATTTTCATAGTTTTTCATGGTAATTTGTTTTTATTTATTTTTCTTAAAATATTTCCTGATCAAAAACCATAGAATTCAGAAACTTTACGTTTAAATATCCTTTTATATACACACAAAATATCTAAAGTATGTTTAGAGACAAAATACTAACCTATTTATATTTTTATATTACAGTCAATTTCACACACAATTTAACTATTAGATTTCAAAAATTTACACTCGTTAAAATGCATTCATCCTTCCGGCAAAAAAAAAAAAAAATAAATAAAAAAATTTGTTATGGTTTTTTTTCTTCTTCTTCTCTATTTTTGCCTCATATGATATTATTTTTGCAAATAACAATATTTCATGTTCAACGTACATCAGAATGAAATCTTTAAGTATCAAACCAATATATACACGCATTATATAATACACATATACATACATACATATAGGTACATACATAAAGTTGTTTTAAAATTCATCTACTATATTGATATTTTCTTAGCATCAATAAACTTCTAACATCGTCAAGGATGTCTTTTGAAGAAAATTTGCGGTATTATCTTACTTTCAAGAAGTATTCCTGTGAATATAAATTTTTCAAACATATGTAGATATACATACATTAATTTTCTATATAAATGTATTTATGTATATGTATGCAAGTATATCTTTAAGAAAATCTCATGAGAAAATGTATTTGTGAAAAGTGTTTTTCGCTATATTACATATACAAACTTCATATTTTGCTTTCATCTTTAAATAATCAGGCAATGAACTTAAAAAGTTTAAGAAAGTCTTTAAAAGAATATATATTGTTGACTTATTTGAAAATAGTTGATGATAATGATAATATGTTAGTTTTTATATAACAAAAAGATGAAAACGATAGAAAAAAAAAAATAGATAAAAAAACAACAACAACCAATATTAAAACACACAAATTTATAATTTGTTTTGCAGTTATGTTGATAGTGCAGAATTTCTTGCCAAAAGTTATAGAGAGTGTATATAAAATAAACGAAAAAAAGTTAAAGTAAAACTACAAAATTTCTGCATTGCACAAATAGTTAATATTTTGATGATGATAACTAAAAATACGTTATGTACTCGTATCTTAGATAAATGTTGACAATTTGTCATGAAATTTTTTTTTCTTTCATTTCTTTTTTTATTATTTTTTTTTCAGTAAAGAAAATTTATTTAAAGAAAAGCAAGTGTCACACGATATTTTTATTTTTTATTTTTTCTCATTCCAAACAATTTTGAAAAGAGAAAAAAAAAATAAATCTTCTACAAATTTGACATATGTACAGTTATTTGAATGAAAAACCATTAAAAGTTAATTAAGTATTTTGTGTAAATAAAATCAAATAAAACATTCAACTCTCACATACATACACTGAACTTTTTTTTATTTTTTTTTTTCAATTTGTGATTTTCCATCCAATTATCTAGTTACAAACATTAAATTAACATTGTTGTTGTTGTCGCTTTTTTTTTTGTTTTTCGAAATACAAAAAAGAAGAAAAATCTTGTTAAATGTAAAATGTGTTACTACATATCATCCCCGTATTTATTTGTAAAATGAAGAAAAAAAAAAAAAAAAAAGTAATCTTGACATTGTGTAAATAACTTAGATTTTGTTAAAATCTGGAACCGTCCTTCAAACAAATATTTTATATAAAATTCTTTAGATATAGAAAGATACAATTTATAAAATAAATATTCAATATATTTTAGATACTTTCAATGTGCATGTATATACATACATATTTGTATGTATATAGATAGAAACATATGTGTGTGTGTGTGTGTGTGTTTGTGCATGTCAAATATAAAACTGAAACTTTTATTTTTCTGAGATGAAAATCAGCATGTTGACTATTTGCCCCTTAAGATATAAGATACATTAACAAGATATTCTTGTATATACTATATATAATATTTAGTGATATACATATAGTATTGTATAAGCATAAACATATTTTATCAATTAAACTTTTCTTCTATATTAATATCAAAATTATATAATTAATAAAAAAATAAATAACAAAACAAAACACTGTTAAGAAAAGTATATATTATAGAATTAGAGTATCTATGAGTTTCATTTATTCTTGTCAATAATAATTGTTAATTATCTTGATAAAATGACAATTTTTATTGGTTTACTTTTATTTTTTATATATTCTCTTCTCAGTAATAAATGATTAATTATTACTGTTATTATTATTATTATTAATTATTTATTTTTCATCTTTGAACTAAGAACTAGAATAGAAAACAAAAAAGAAGTAGGACACGATATTGCTTTTATGTGAATTGAAAATTTTTTTTGTTTGTTTAGTTAATCTTCTTTTAAAATCTAAAAGTTGAAAAATAAAAAAAAAATAAAATCTTATACAAATTAAAGTAAAAAAAGGAATATTTTGAAGGACACTTTTTAGAAGAGAAAATAATCTTTCGGAAAAAAAAGAAGAAAAAATAAAAAACGAGAAAAATATTAACAATTAAATTTCGGATAAAATAAACAAAGTCAAGTGAAATAACAATTGAATCATATTTAACACAAGCTGTTAGTCGCTCTTAAAACAATGCACCCTTGAATAGACTCATTATAGAAGCAGAAGCTAGGAGCTTGTATTAAAATTATTATTTTTTAGCTCCTAGCTGTTTCAGAGCTATCTTGTAAAAAAAAGCCCTTATTCACTGAAAACTTAAAATAAAAAATGATTTCCAACCTTGAAAACAGCCATTTAAGATTTAATGAGGTCTTAAAAGATTTTTCCAACACAAAACTAGTTAGTTTGTCTTGTCTATAAAAACATTCTACGTTGAAATTCATACAGAAAATTGTACGAAATTAAAACAAAAAGATCTAAAATTAATGACGATAGGAGGATATGTATATAAACGGGAAATTTAGAGGCTAAAAAAAGCTTAAAAAAAAAAAGAAAAAAATCATACAATATTAAGAAAATTTATTTATTTACTTATTCTTTTGTTTCCTTAATTTACACACATTTTACAAATTATCTGGCTATTTTCCAAGAAAATTCTTCTATAAAATAGGACAATGTTTAATTAAAAAAAAAAAAGGGAAAATTAAATTTTCACATTTAGATAGAGTAATTACAATTATTGTCTGCATTTGTTTTTAGATTTGTTTTTGTAATTGTATTTAACTGTTAGCTTATGTACATACATAATTTGAAAAAAAAAAAAAGACAATGAATTAATATTCTATAATTAAACTACTTTTGTATGTGTGTTAGTTGAACGCTAAATATTTATTTCCTTCTTGGAGGAAGTCTTGAGTTCCTATTTTTTTTTTTTTTTTTTTTTAAGTAATTTTGGTTCTTGTATAAAATTGAAAATAAAGAATGAGTATGCTAGATTTTAATTCATTAAATTACAAATAACAAAAACAATATATTAAAAAAACTTTTATAAATTTCCACCCCCCACCCCAAAAAACCTAAAATTTTTTTACCTCATCGGAAAGCTCCCCATTCACTTATTCTAAATAAAAAAACCGATTGTACATCCATTCACTACCCCAAAAAACTCTTACCAAAATTTCACACTTTCTTCACCAACGTCACTCTCACACACAAAGTTATTTAGTCAAGGGTTGTGAATGAATATAAGGTATTTAAAAATTCTTTAAATAAAAACTGAAATCGATGAAGCACACATTTCAAATAATAGAAGACTTTGGAGGATGAATTCGTATTGTTGGTTCCATTTGCAAGTTTAGTTTTCTCCACAACAGTGGGTTTCCTATAATAAAATTAGACTTCTACGATTTCTTTGCAATAACGTATATCATTCTACAAATGTTCGTCACAAGGACACAATCTGTGAAATAAAAATAATTTTTCAGTTTTAATCCTGTTATGTCCTTGTTGTATTTTATTTTTCTATATTTCCACAAGATTCTTCTAGAACGTGCGATAATCTAAAAAAAGAACATTTTCAATGTACCTAGTAGAAGTTACATTGCACAATGAATCTATCATGCACTTGATAATTTTCAAGATTAAAAAAGTGAATACAAGGACATCACGTATAATTTACGATGAATAATTATCCTTTATGTAATTTTTTTCTTTTGTTAGCTAATTAATTTATTTTTATTTTATAGGTCGAATACTATATCTTTCGTTTTCATTTTTGAAAAGCTCAAAAGAAATATTCCAACTTAATTGTTTGTATACCAATAATTAGTACATATACTTAGTTAGTGCAAAAATGCAATATAAATAAAGAATTACACACAGAATAGAAAAAATTAAAAAAAAAAATAATTAAAAAGTTGCTCACAAATTTAATAAACTGCACGATAAAAGTACCAATTTGTGAAATAATTAAAAAAAAAAGTAAAATAAATAAAAGACCATGAACTTTTTATGTATAACACGTAGTTTTTTGGGAAAATCAATGAAATTAAAAAAATAACAAGGAAAATTAATCTTATAGTTTTATACTTTTTTTTTTGTTTTTTTTTTGAAAATTTGTTGTCCTTCTTAGAAACAAACTAATTTTGTTTTATGATGATTTTAGAAGTTTTCTATTCAAAAAGCTTTTCTGTTTTTTCATTTTTTTTTGAATTTTGAATTCAAGATCTTCACTTTTTTTGTTGTTTTCTATGAATATTCATGATTTTGAAAAATATTTACATTAATTGTAATTATGAAATTATTATTTTCC
The DNA here is from genome assembly GCA_939192795.1 of Bombylius discolor. Classification (NCBI taxonomy): domain Eukaryota; kingdom Metazoa; phylum Arthropoda; class Insecta; order Diptera; family Bombyliidae; genus Bombylius; species Bombylius discolor. Next base: position 35,839,552 of record OW584241.1, on the reverse strand, counting down.
ATGTAATAATGTCAAATTTATTCATAAACTGTTGAAAAACAAAAAAAAAAAAAAGTAAATCTAAGAACTTTTGTATAAAAATTTTCGAAATTTACATAAATTAAATTTACACTGTAAATTTTTTTCAATCTCGAATGAAATTGAGGCTTCAATTAGAAACAGAAAGATTTATTGTTTTCTTTAGAATTTAGAACCTGAAGAGAGAATATAATTTAAAAAAAAAAAAAAAACATACTGTCAAACACCCTTTGCACACTTCGTGGTTAAACCGGTTATTGTTGCGCTGGGAGTAACATAATGGTATAATTTTTTTCAACTTGGTATAGTAAGAAATCATCCAAAATAATTTCAGCTTCACGGTTGTAATACACTTATACTCTCGTTACAACTGATCGTGCCACCTTCAGATGTAGTTTGAGCAGTTGTAAAAACAGGTTTTATAACCGGTTTGCGTCGTTGTAACAACAACTTAATGTGTTCATGCTCAAAGAGAATAGCATTTTTTTCTTTTAGACCTTATTCTATCGGTGTACTGATCCAGAAGTCTTTCAATTAGTTTAGTTTGTTACATACATTTTTCAGTTCTTATACCATTCACCTTTTAATCTAAAAAAAAGTACATATCTTTGTACAGAATCCTAAAGATAAAAAAAGAAAATTTTAATTGTGGTAACTAAATTTAAAATGCGGAATTAATTATAGTTCCACTATAATCTTTTTTTTTTTTTCTTTTTTGATTCTGTTAAATATTTCCGTACGAAAAAAAAAAACTATTTTTAATATTTATCAAAAGGACCTTTTATAAGTCATACAATTAATTTATATTGTTAAACATCAGAGACAAAATAATATAAAGAATATAAAGTCTTGGTTTTGAATCTCTTACACAAATTTATCTAATTTACTTATTAAAAAGAATACAGTAATGTTAGTCAAGTTAAATCGAATGTAAAAGGACGAAGATTAATGATTTAGCTTTAATAGAGTACCGTAATTAAAAAAAGATTACTCTAATTATAAAACATGTATTTTTTTTGTTTCTTCCTTTTTTTTGAATATTTTGTTTTGTGTTGTTTTTTTTTTTTATATTTTTTTAATTACTCAATCTTCCAGTGTCTGTTATTATCATTACTGGTAATTGATTGATGATTTTTTTTTTATGGTTTTTTGCTTTTGTATTCTTGAATGATTGCATTATAGGTAAAATTTGATGAAAACTTTAATAGATTATTCTAAAAAAAAAAATAGTAATTTATTTAGAATTAAAATTCAAAAAAAAAGCTATAATGTCTACGCTTTTTAAAAATAACTTACAGCGTAACATTTTTTCATACATTTTCAATTAATCATTATATGTATCGTGATTTTATATCGAAAATAATTTTTGACGTTTACAAGGTCAATTGCTAAATTCAATATATGTATTTTGCAAACTTTGTTAATATCTTACTGCTTTTAATTTCAGTTTACATCCCAATATTTGTAGGTCTCTGCGATGGGAGAAAAACTGTCTTGTGCATCATTCTATCTAGCAGATCGTGAAAACACAAGACAGCACTGTCTTCAATAGACAGAGGAACTGGGTTGTCTGTAGATAAATTTAGATTGAAATTACTGATTAACCAACAATTATCAAAAATTTGTAATTATGTATTTTTTCATCTTTTCACATGACCTTTTCCTTCCTTTTTTTTCATTTACATGCGCTATCGCTTTGCTCAATATAAAAATCCAATAAAGGAAAGTTTGTGTGCTTCATGTCTTATTATTAAAAAAAAATAATCCTAAAATAATATACGAGTATGTGCATTAAATGTAATGTGTTCAAGTTATTAATTCGGTTGAGAATTGTGTTAATCATAAACTAGGTTGACAGAACGATTAGCAACAAACTCAGCTTTCATTTAGAACATTTTTTCAAAAATTATTAATTTATACATACATTCTTACTTGTCTCGTGTATTTGTTTTTCATATATACTTTATATTTCCAAGAATCTGTTTTTTTTTTTTTTTTCTTCGAAAAGACATTTTAACCTAAAAGGAATTTTCTCTTTTCAAAAATCATTAAAATACAAGTAAAATATGACATTTTTATATAGTCAGAGGACATGTTTCGAAGTTGCAAAAAAAAATAAAAAAAAAACATTGAATTTAATTATAACATTCACAATTTTATGTTTCACTTACTGTTTTTTTTTTCTTCTTTCTTTATTTTTGTCTTCATTTGTAACATCTTTGATCAGTATGGTGTACATGTACTTGAATTTAGTTCAGATAATATGACAATCTGTATAAAGGATATTACAATAACAACAAAAGAAGAAAAAAAAGGAACAACCATATAATTTATTTTTTATAATACACTTTAAGGCAAAAAAAATAAAAACAACAAAAAAAAAAGTAGATTGTAATATGCTTTAATACATATAAATACAAAAAATACAGAGAATATATATATACAATCAAAAATCATTGGTCTATGTAATGTGGCCATATAAATTCAGAACTCTATATATAATCATCATCAGTATATTTATTTTGCTGACCTAAAATTACTTACATAAAAGGGACTATAAGGATTTTTTTTTAAAGATTATTTTCTGAATAAGTAAACATTGTTGAATTTATAAAGATACTCAAATATCTGGGATTTTTTTTTTTTTTTCATCTTACTTACATAGTTTTATTTTTTTTTTTCCTTTTCAAATATTTTTAGTAGGACTTTCAATTTCATGATCTGAAAAATTATTGCCGTTATCAATGATATGTTTTGTTTTTTTTTTGTTATTTATTTTTATTTTCTTTAAACAGTTTTCAAAAAAAAAAAAAAAAAAAACCTGAAACGTTTCTCTCATCTTAGTAGATATTATACTCAAATATTGTGTTGTGTCCTTTTCCGCAATTCTTTAGAAACAGTCAGTTTTTTTTTTTTATGAAGAAAATTTGATTTTAAATTCTAGTTTTTATTGCGGAAAATGAAGTCTTTTTTAAGAAGTGCTGTAGATTACTCAAAATTATGTTACATTATTTTTTCTGATTAAAAAAAAAAAACATAAAGTTCAAAGTTAATATATTTTTTTTTTTTGATTATAATTCAATATAATATTTAATAAAGTTTATAACTTTTTGACATTTTATTTGAAAAAAAAAAAAATATTCATACTATATTTTTGTTTATATGCAATTTTTGTTTTGAAATTGTTTAAAAATGTTTACAAACTTTTTATATCAATAAATTTTTTTTACTTTGTTTTCCATTCTCACCACATACGAGTATGTGAGGATAAAGGGTATCCTGAATTGAAATGAAACTTTTTCCGTAGAATCGCCTTGTGGATAAAATTAACACAATAATATAGAAAAGAGTCAGTCCAACCAGTGTGTAACTTTTTAGAATTGAACCCACCCTTCTTTTGATACTTTACAAAGGTAGAGGTCATCTATTTAAGAATTAAGTCATAAATGAATTTCTTAAAATTTAAAAAAAAAAAAAACATGTATTTTACAAGAATTTTTGCTTTAAGGTGTTTACAATTTTTAGCATTATTGTCATGCAGTCAAAACAAATATGCAAAACTACTACAACATGCTTTAGCAGCAGCTAAACAGATGTCATTTCATATGTGAATCCTTTCTCTTAATTTTTTCATACAACTTTTCATTTATGTCACGGAGCCCATATCTGATTTCCACAAATAAACTTTAATTCTGAACACCCTATATACTCGTATGTATGTATGTACGAATGCATTTATTCCCTACTATACTAGGTTCACCATCATAGAAAAATAAAAAACAATTTTCACATTTTTATATATCCTTTTTCACTCTATATTAAAACACAAAGTTTCACATAATAATCTTGATAATAAACTCTAACATTTTTCAAGTGTTTCACATCTGTGGTTATACCATACATAAGAGATACGTAAATTATAATATGAACCAGATTTAGTATTTTTTTTTTTTTTTTGTGGTACATTGTATAAAACCTTTTAGATTACTTTTTACTGTGGAAAACTATTTAAAATGAAAATTTTATATTTAAATGAAATGCTGAATACTTTCATTTATTTATTTTACTCCTATTTTATTTTTATTTTTTTTTTTTTTCGAAACGGAAAAAACATCAAAACATATTTTTTGTGAAATAGTAACTAAAAAATATCTGAAAATGAAAAGAAGGAAGAAAAAAATAAATAAAAAACATGAACCTAACCGCAAGCTTATATTTTTACATTTGCTTACATTAACCTTAAAATTTAAATGTCTTGTCTAAAAATATTAAAACTTTTTAACACTTTAAGTACTTACGCATTATCCTTCTTTTATTCTATTTTATTTGTTGTTGTTTTTTTTTTTTTAGTTTTATTCTACAATTTCTATTTACTCGTTTGTTTTTTTTTTTTCAATCAAGTCCTTACAGCAATAAATTTTGTGGTATTTTTCAATTATTTATGTACATTATCCTTTTTGAAAATCATTTTATAAAATGCAATTTTTTTGTTTTTTTCTTAAAAAGATTTTCTTTTAAGAAATTTTCTGAAATATAAATGTTACAAATTGTATATTTACTTTATATTACAAAAATTTTTAATTCTAACAGAAATAACTGTAAAATCAAATATTATTTTAATATTTATTTATTTTTTGGAGGGTAATAAGAAAAAACAAAAAAATAAAAATTTGATTTCATGTCAGGTATTCAGGATACTTAAATTTTATTTATGTTGTAATAAAATTTCATGAATTATTTATGAGAGATACAACAAATTTATGAAAAAGGATCTTTTCTTTTTTAATTCAAAATATGTAATTGATTTTTGGGTCAGTAGAAATTTATTTATACGTTTTTTTTTTTCCAAAAAATAAAATTCTTAATTTTAATATGTAAAATAAATTTATTTACACATGAACTAATTGTATTAAATTATATTGTAATTTGAATTTTTTCATGACGAGAATTCAAAGTACTTAAAAAACTACTGAAGTGGCAAGATCTGTTTTAGTCCTGAGGTATAGCAAAATTCAAAAGTGATCGTTCGAAAGCTAGCAAAAAGCAAATTGAATTGTATTTAAAAATTAGATTTCTGGTTGGATGTTTAATTTTGGAAAATATTATAGAAGTGAACAAAATAATATCGAACGTTAAATCTAACGGTAAAATAGGGACTCTAACTTATGTACTCGTATGTTAAAAAAAAAAGTTTGAACTTCTACAAGTATGAGTTTGTCACTCAAGCGGTCACGGAAGGAACTGTAAATTGAATAACAAGAACTCCTAAAAAAACGTCCACTTCTAGTGTTACCCTTCACTAGGGTAATGTCAGTCTTCAGCATACTGTAAAATACACTCTCTAAAACTAAATAATCTCTTGGTGTACATTGTCGATAATTTTTTTGTTTTTAACTCAATCTGTGCCTAAAGAAAAATACAAGTAAGAATGAGTTTCAAAAAGTCAGAACTTGAAACTGTACCAATGACTAGAGTTTTTTTATGATACATAAACGAAAAATTTTCTCCATTTTCCAGCAGCAACAAGAAAAAATAAATCACAACACATTTGTAACGAAATAAAAGGATGCATAATTAAGTTAGGATGTTCAACTACCTCCTAGGTGAACCCCTGCCGGTCAGATCCAGCCGCTTCAGTCCTGGGTGGGTTCTTTGGGGTCACCCTGTCGGAGGTTTCCTCATCGTTACATAAATTCGACCGGCTGATTAGCAAAATTTCAATCACACAAACAAAAAAAATCATATTCTATTAGAGTGAAAGGATCAATGGGTGTTGAGATCGAATCCGGGGCCAAGAGATTTGCAGTGAAAGCAGAATATAGGAAGGATTCTCGACCTCCATCCGCTCCTCGCCGATATCCACCACACACAAGCGCTTAATATAAGCTCATTTGTGTGTTTATTTTTTTTTTTTTTCTCTTTATTTAAAATAAAAAAAAATTAATTGTATTTTTCTTTTTTTTTCCTTTTTATTCCTATAAATAATTAATTGTTTGTCTTCATTTAAATTTGTATTTGACAATAATGACTATGATGATTTAATTATAAATTTATTTATATTAAAATTATAAAAATTAATTTTATAATGTTTATCATTAAAAATAATTAAATGGAATTAATTGTTGATTTTCAAGATAAGTTACTAATTTTTAAATTTATCAATTTTTATATAATTGTATAAATATATTATAATTATTATTTATAGAATCTATTAAAATTTATGTAAGATTTACATTTAAATTATCATTTTTATTAAAAATCCAAAAATTATTTATAACATATGGCATTAAAATATTTTTTTTCTTGTATGACCATTAATTAAATGTGATAAATGTTTTGTAATGATTTTGATTGATATGCAATAAAACTGGTTGTTTGATTTGTATTTACATTACCATTGTTATTAATAATTAAAGTAAAATTTTTCATATGATTTATCTAAATTATTTGAGCCTATTTGAAAATTAATACAAAGTTTTTTTTTTTTTTCTTTAAAAAAATTTTTTTTTTCTTTAATATATATAGGTGTAGTTAATCAATATTGAATCTAGAATATAATATTTATTGTTGTTTTAGTTAAAATTCATATTTTTTTTTTTTTATTATTTTTTTTTTTCTTTTCATTCTTATTACATACAATTCTATTATTTTTTCCAAAGTATCTTTTTTTTTTTCTTTTTTTTCTTTTTTTTTTTTTTTTTTTTTGTAAGCTATTATTTTATCTGTAACAAAAAAAATTATTACTTATCTTTATACAAGATGTGTAGATAAAAGATTGATCCACTGATGATCGGCGGAGATTCCCACGTGGCGGTACCGTGACTGGGCTGGAACCGGGTCTTCATGTGGATCTCCAACGGTTGCTTAACAGCTCACTTTTCTTTGTTGTTGTATATCTTAATTTACACTTGTATTTATTTTACAATAACTATGTATACAATTATGTAATTTTTGTTTTTTTTTTTTTTTTTTTTTTTTTTTTTTTTTTTTTTTTTTTTTTATTTTTTTTTTTTTTTTTTTTTTTTTTCCTTTTTTTTTTTTTTTTTTTTTTTTTCTACATTTTTAAGTTATTCACCTCCTTTTTTCCTTTTTCTCTCCTTCTTCCTTCTCTTTTTCATTATTTTAAATTTAAACTATCATTTTATTTATATATTTATTTATTTGTTTTATATTTAAATTTTTTTTTTTTTTTTTTTTTTTTTTTTTTTTTTTAATTCTTTTAATTTTATAAATTTCTTCTTTTTTTCATTATTTTTTTTTTTTTTATTTAAACTAGCATTTTATTTATATGTTTATTTATTTATTTTATATTTAAATTTTTAATTCTTTTAATTTTATAAATCTCTTCTTTTTTCATTATTTTTCTTATTTAAACTATCATTTTATTTATATATTTATTTATTTATTTTATTTTTTAAATTTTTAATTCTTTTAATTTTATAAATCTCTTCTTTTTTCATTATTTTTCTTATTTAAACTATCATTTTATTTATATATTTATTTATTTATTTTATTTTTTAAATTTTTAATTCTTTTAATTTTATAAATTTCTTCTTTTTTTCATTATTTTTTTTTTTTTATTTAAACTAGCATTTTATTTATATGTTTATTTATTTATTTTATATTTAAATTTTTAATTCTTTTAATTTTATAACCTTTTCTTTTTTCATTATTTTTTTTTATTTAAACTAGCATTTTATTTATATGTTTATTTATTTATTTTATATTTAAATTTTTAATTCTTTTAATTTTTATAACCTTTTCTTTTTTTCATTATTTTTTTTTTATTTAAACTAGCATTTTATTTATATATTTATTTATTTTATATTTAAATTTTTAATTCTTTTAATTTTTATAACCTTTTCTTTTTTCATTATTTTTTTTTTATTTAAACTAGCATTTTATTTATATGTTTATTTATTTATTTTATATTTAAATTTTTAATTCTTTTAATTTTATAACCTTTTCTTTTTTCATTATTTTTTTTTTATTTAAACTATCATTTTATTTATATATTTATTTATTTTATATTTAAGTTTTTAATTTCTTTTAATTTTATAAATTTTTTTCTTCTTTTATTATTTTTAATTTAAACTATCATTTTATATATATATTTTTATTTATTTATTTTATTTTTTTAAATTTTTAATTATTTTAATTTTATAAATTTTTTCTTTTTTTATTATTTTTAATTTAAACTATCATTTTATATATATATTTATTTATTTGTTTTATTTTTAAATTTTTAATTCTTTTAATTTTATAAATTTTTTCAAATTATCATTTTACTTATTTAAAAACGAACATACTTTCACCATTATTCCACTACACAATGAAAGCACATGTCTTTTTGTGCATATATTAAGACTTTTTTATTAAATGTAAGAAAAAAAATTATACACATATATATTTTTTTTTTGCAAAAAGTTAAGTATGAAAATTTCCGGATTGATCTAAGAAAACCAAAAAATGGATTTTTTTTTTTTGTTCTGTAATTTGAATTATTAAACTCATTCGTTTTAAAATTTACAACATTTTTTTTTTTTTTTCTTTGTAGCAAGTAATAAAAAAAAATCAAGACCGCACTCCATTTCAAAAAAAAAAAAATGACCGATATCACCCAGGCAACATTCCAGACTGACTTGTTCTAACGTACTTCCCTTACATACCCTATTTCAAAAATAATTACATTGCTCATCTCTTAATTAGGAATTAAGCGATATTTAAGAGATAATTGCACATTAAATAACACCCAGGTATATAAAACATTACCGAACCTTCTAGTATATTCGATGTATTACTTGATGAGTAATACATAATGAGTAGGCAATATGGGTACATTGGGGACTTGATGGTGTGTGTGAACTTGAAATTATTATATCATTATGCTATTTACTGAGTAAATTGGCCATAATGACGTCATGTGGGTCAAATAATATAAGGTATAAGCACTAAACTTATATTGGGTAATTAATATGGGTATTAAATGGTGAATACAATATGATGTATTTGCCGTCGGCAAATACCACTACATGTGTGTTAGGTTTTTAAGAGATTTTAAGAAATTGAATTTAAAAGAAAAGGCGAGTAAAAAGTAAGAGAATTTTAATATGAATTAAATATATGTAATTCTCATACATTTTCTAGAAATCGCGTGATTTCTTAAATATAATAGAAAAAATCACACCATCTCCAAAACAATGAAATGGATTACGAATTTTGTTGCTTGTGCGCAACGGATTTTAGTTTACAGTTCATTTTTTGGAATTTTAAGTTGCAATTCCAATGAACTTCAGACTATATTTTAAAATATGAACTGAATTATATATTTTTTTAATGTACAGCCAACTGAATTTGTACAGTGGCGTACAAAAAAAAATGACCATCAAAAAATTTAATGTAGCTGTCGCAACACATTTTTAGGCGTTTTGAAACTATCGCTAGATTTTAGCAAAATTGAAGATAATAAAAGATGAATTCATCTGAAATTTCACATCCGAAAATTTCTTGGTATTGTACATTGTGAGTGAAATAAGAAAATGATAAATGTGCTGAAAGGATATTTGATAATTTATTCATAAGTTTATTTATACAAGAGTTATTTCTCTTTGAATATGTGGTAATCATATAATCATCAGACTTATCCAATTGAACTATGTACATATGTATATAGTTGAATATACTTATCTATGTACATATACATTATGTACTTTATGTGGGTGTGTATGTGAAGTAAAACTTGTATTATGTAAGAGCATATTCACATAAATAATATTAAAAACAATTTTATCGTTGTAAAGAAAAAAAAAATAATTTTTTTTAAATAGAAAATTTAGGTCAATGATTTCGCATTTAAAATTTTTTCATGTATAAATAAAATTATAATCGATATTATAAAATTGGTATGACATGCAATTATTAGCTTTTGAATACTTAAAACAATATCTTTTTTTTTCAGAAGATACATAGCTGTGTTTTTTTTTCTTTTGATATTTATTCCTCAAGGGAATTTATATGTAGCTTCAAGTTTTTATGTATGTTTTTTAAAGGCTTTACTACGTCATCGATTTGAATCATAACATTATTTTCGTAAATTTTTTCATTGTTTTTCAATTTTCATGAATACATTTTTCAGATTATTTTTCTCAATCTTTTATTTTCAAAATTAGAATTTTACGTTTTGTTTTTCTGCTCAGATAATGTAAAAAAATCACAAACATTTTAAGTATTTTCTGAAAACATTTCCGAATGTTTCATATTTCAGTATCCGAAATAACATATCCAATTTTTATTTAATAAATTCAAATAAATTTCTCTGTGACTGAACATTTTGAAATTCTATTTATTATTGATCACCTTCACACTTCATGAGTTCACGAGAAAGATGTTAATTTTTAAATTGAAATTGATTTTCACATAGTAAAAAATCATAAAAAAAAAAAGGGTTTTACCGTTTTTTTTTTTTATTTTTTTAATTTTATTGAAAAGTCAATAAATTTTACAGATTTTTTTTTTTTTTTTTTTTTTTTGTTCAAATTGAAAATTAATTAATTGTTTTAATTCAATCAATATACTTAAATCCTGTTAAGAAAGTATTTTTTCATTTTAAATCTGTATAAGAAAATCCCATCGTTTAATGAGAATATCTCATTTTAAAGAGAGAGAAAGAGAAAAAAAAATAAACATTATTGTTTTTCTTAATTAGATTGAAACCGCAGCCAATGTGGTGTGGTTAAATTAACAAAACTTCAAGTTTGTTTATTTTATTTTTTTTTTCTTCTAATTTGTTTTAGGTCAACAAAAAATTTTTTTCTTCTTTTGTGTGTTTTTTTTGTTTTGTTCATTGTATTATAAAAACTTTTTATCTTTTTAAAACTTAAAATAAGTTTGATTAATGATGGTAAAAAAAAAAAAAAACTTTCATGAGAATTTATTTGGCAAAATGTTAGACTCCAGATTGTTTTTCCAATTAAGGTACATATATATTCTATATTCACAACTCTTTCATGGTTAGTGGAAAAAAAAAAAAAACAGTGTGAACTAAGGTTCTTTGGCTTTTATAGCTTAAAATTGTGATGTATTTTCAGACAATCAATAATAAAATTATTTTCCTTTATCTGACAAAGAAAAAAAAAAAGGAAATTGTTGAAATGTGAAAGATTTATAGTATTTTTAATGTCAATAATCGTAATTCACTTTAAGATTGAAAATTCGATTTTCATAGATATTTTTTCATAAAATATAATGATTGCTTACCGTCTTAAATTAAAATTTGTAAAAGTCAATAACAATGAATAATTCGTTGAAACAATCTGTTTTTCAATACTTTGAAAAATTTCCGTATATACATATTCTTATTTAAAGTTTTACTTGATTTTCGATTTTATCGCACTTTTATATAAAAAAAAAAAAAATAAACTAAGAACAATTTTTTATGTTTCTTATTCTGCAAAAATTTTATTACAGTATTTTTGTTGATGATACTTCTAATTTCTGGGTAATGCCGTTAACAATGTCATCAAAAATTGGATACTTTTTATACTCAGTGGTCTAAACGAAACAGTAGAAAGAATTCGAGTGCTATATTATTCTATATACTTGTTACAATCCTTATGGAATGAAGAATTTCTACAATACCCTACATACAATTTGTTTTTTGAAGTTTAAAAATCTATCACTTCTTCCAAAGGATACTTTGTATTTAGTTGAAATATTTATGTCCTTCTAGATTTTTTATCAATTTTTCATAGTGAATTTTCTAAAATATTTATTTGTCTAAAATTTCTGATAAATTGTTTGCTGGGGCTTATACATACATCCAAAAATAAATTTAACATTATTTAAATTTTTTTGTTGTACATTTGCCAAATTCATAAATGCCAAATATATGGTTTATTTTTTAACACAAATAAAGTACCAGTATCATCTTTTAATTTGTTATTTAATTGATTTAGTTATTTTTATTCTGTTATCGTATTTTATTTTATTTTATTTTTTTTTTTCAAGCTAACAAATATGATATGTTATTTATTGCGTTTATTATCCTCTCTACCATATGATAACTACAATATATGTACATCATATATGAAAAAAATACTTTGCATGAATGTGTGTGAATATATACGAATAATCAAATTAATTTCCGGTACAGGAAATATGCATACTACATGTATGTACATGATTGAAAAAAAAAAAGAAGTATATATTGAATAAAGGTACGGGTTTATTTATATGAACTTTATTTTTCAGTTGAAAAACAAAAAAAAAAAATGTATCTTATCAGATGAAAATTATTTTTAGGTATTTTAATTTTATTGATTTTTTTTTGTTTAGTTGATTGTTTTGTTTGAAAAGATATTTGTTTTGCAAAAAAAAAAAAAATTGTCTTTTAAAAATAAAATCAAGAACATTTAGAGAGCGAGAATTCTTTCGGAATGTTTTCAACAAAAAAAAAAGTATTTATAAAAATTAGTTAATATCTCCTCTTTTGCTTTGGCAAATTTTTCAAAAGCGATGTAGAAGGTTTTAGTATTATTATCGAAAAAAAAATGTTTTGAAAATTTATTATTTTTATCATCTTTATTTTCTTTATTTATTTTTTTTTTATATTCTTTTTTTATTTAAAAAAATTTTTTTTTTTTTTTGTGTATGCTATACAAACTTTTTGCTGTTGACAGTATACATACCTATATCATTTTTAAGCATGCTATGCATATATAAATTTGAATAAATACACCACATATATACACACACAAGCATACACCTACATTGTATATTTTATTAAGTTTTTTTTTTTTGTGTTGTTGTTGTGAACTCTGTTTTTTATATAAAAGAAAATAATGTATTTTAAAATTTATTAATGGTATTGCATAACATGTTTAATTGGTGGAAATTAATGTTTTTGGTTGACATGTTCAGAAAAAAAAACATTAAAAAAAATTAAACACAAAAAAAAAAAAAAGGAAACGATAAAAACGTGAAATCGAAAATAAAAAAGACATAGAGTGCAATGGGAGAGAATCAATATGAAATTTAATTTAATAATTTAGTAATTAGTAACAAAGACTTTAAATTTATTCAAAAGATACAAAAAAAACTTTAAAAAAATTCACGTTTTTTTTGAAGCTTTTTAAGTTTCGAAATGGTTTCAGTGGTTTTTTTTTTATAGTAACTGTGTTTCGCTAGTTTAGAAAAAGTATTAAACGATTCGGGATTTTATTAAATTTGAAATTTAGAAATAAGCATTCATCCGAAACTGTACTAATTTGCTTTATAAAATATTTGAAACTTTTAAAATAAGTATTTTATATTCGAATTTTCATTTCATTGTCTTGAAAATTTAAAATTATAAATTTAGTAATTATTGTGTCCTTTGAAAATCAAATTTTTTTTTTCTTTCAAAAAAATAAATAAAGAAATAAAATTCTTAAAAAAAAAAAAATGTAGAAAAAAAATTTCAAAACATTTTAAAAATGCCAACGTACGAATACACATACACATACATATATCTAAATACTAAAAAACGTGTAGAGAATTAATGTATTTTATGTTCAAATAGTATTAATTTAACAATTTGATACATTTTTTTTTTATAATAATATCTTGTGAATAATTCTTTTCAATTTTGAACAAGGACACGTGTCTCATCTTTATCTCTTTTTTGAAAAAAAAAATGTATCTGAAATAGAAATTATTTTTTAAACATTCCAAAGACTCTTTAGCTCGCTACACATACATATGTATAATAAAACTTGCTTAGATACTATGTATGTACTATGAAAATTGTCTGATTTGATTATTATTAAAAAGCATTTCGCGTGTTTTTTAATAATGAATAGTACTTATTATATTTCTCAAAAATTGTTATAGAAAATTTTTATAATTAATATTTTACTAAAAATAAAGGGAAAAAAAAAAAACCCATTACATAGTAGCAGCTTAATAAATTACAATGGATTAAAACATTTTTATATTTTATTCTTGTATATATTTTGATAAATTTTCTGAAACAGAATCTTATTTATCTTTTTTCCTTTTCGGGAAAAGTGATTAATTTTGGTATCTAACAATTAGATATCCTGTTGAATGAAAACTAATTTTGTACTAAAGGTGAAACGAAATCTTCTATCATGAAATTTAAAATAAAAAAAAAAAAGATAAACGTAATATTTGCGTTTAAGTTTTTTTTTTTTTTGACCATAAATAAGTCTTTGTCCTTTTTGATCGTTTCTGTCAACTCTACCGATATACCAGTAATTTTTTTGAAAAGCTATACGGAAATTAATTTTGTTTTTAAAAACAATTCTTTTGTCATTAAATAAATTTTTGTTATTTGATAGAAAGAATCCAAAAAAGTAATTTAATATGGATAAGTGAATTTAAAAAAAAAAAAAAAATCCAATGGCTCTCAAATACATTTGATCAACTAATTGAATAATACATATGTATATGTATCTATCAATTTGTATCTACGCAATTACATCAAAGCATATTATTAATCGATTTCAAAATAAAATAAAAATACTTAAATTGAAAGATTTATATTTCTAAAAAAAAAAAAAAAATGTTAAATGTAGCTTTTTTGCTTTTGAAATATTTTGTGACAACATGATAAGTATGGTATTTGGTATAAATGCAAAAAAGATGTCAAACTGAAAAACATCTTAAGAACATAAAAAAGGAGAAAAAAGAAAAAAAATATATAAAAATTGAAAATGATGAAGAAAAAAAATTTGATATTTTTAAATACCAAATGGATAAAAGAATCCTTATCAAAGTCAAACCATTGAAAAAAAAAACAAATACAGCTATTTTTCTCCTCTGTCTCTCTCTCTCTCATTATATCAATTTTCTATGATACATATGTAAAACTTGTGTATTCCATTCACAACTGCATTTTTTTTTTCCTACAAAAAGCATTTCTGACGTATTTCTTGAAAATGTAGAAATAGATTATTTTGAAGTAAAAAATGTTTTGCGTGTACATTTTTACATCATTAAAAAAAAAAAAAGAAGAAGAGAAAATAAGAATAAAAAAGAAAAACACATGATAAGCATCGTAACTTAATCAGATTTTTATACATTAAAATTTTGTCATCATCATGAATTGGAAAATGACAAGGGTTTTATATTTGTAATATTTTTTATTTGACTGTATTACACTTAAATAGTTTTTTTTGTATGTATGTATGTAGGATAATTGTGTATAAGAAATAAGAAATGTTTTTTTTTTTTCGGTGATTATTTTTCGTGAAAATCAACAATCTAGATAATCAGAAATGAGAAATTTTCAGAGTGACAAAATATGTTTTCAAGCAAGTCGTTATTAAATTTATTTATTTATTTTTTTTATTTAATTTAAAAGAAAAAAGTAAATTTTTCCAGAAAATTTAAATGATTAAATTAAGACATCAACCATTTAGATTCTTTAATTGTCTGGATAGTAGAAAGGATAAAATTTGATGTTCAAGGATAGGAAGAATTTATTTAAAGAACCCAAAAAAATCATAGGAGTATTAATTATTTTTAATAGGTACATATGAGTGATAATTTTTCTTACGATAAGTCACTGCCTTAACATTTTTAGATTATAGAAGTATTTGCAGCGTTTTTTCGGAAACTTCCAAATCTTGATGGAATTGTTTTTCAAGGGAAGAAATTAATTTGTTAATTTCCAAAACTTATCATAGGAACTAAATATTAGTTTTGATTGAAAACAGAATCAGAACATAATTTTGAAAAAGACTTTCCGAAAACGTAACAAATCTCCGCTGGATTTATTTTAAAGGATCTGAATGACACTTCCGATGTAACTTACGAGTAATGCAGTAAATGTGCAGGTACTTTGAATATCTAAAAAATAAAAAGGAATGATGAAAATTGAGTACTTGTTTTTAAATGTATTATATTAGTCTAAATTTCAAATAAGGCAAAAAAAAAAATCAAGAATAGAAGAACATTTTTTTCACAAAAATGAATTAAATTTTCCCATTAATACTTTTTCCATAATTTTAATTTTGTTGTCAATTGTGTGTTAATTTTTTTTTTTTATTGTGCTAATATACTTCCACGCAAACAGATATTATATATGTATTGGTACAACACACATATAGCTATTAAACAAACCAACAAATAAACAAAAAACCAGAATTATTTTTTTTTTTTTTATTGAATTTCGTGCTTAATCCCATTTAAAAGGAATTTAAAATTAATATGATGCATAAATTATGAGTGAATAAAATATTCGATGCAATGTGAAATGATGTCAATTTTTTATTGTATAATAATTTTTCTCTGTATTGTTTTTTTTTTTGTTTTCTTTTTAGTTTTGTATTTTAATTAAAAAATATTTGAAAATAGCTTTATAATAATTATTTTCAATAAAAATAAATTACATACATATATATTTTTAAATAAAGTCACGCATTTATCAAGTTTTATAACACGTTAAAAAAAAAAAACATTAACTGATAAAAATTTTCATATAACATTTACGCAATGCAACACATATGTATGTGTGAGAATGTTATAGGGACATAACGTATGTATGTACAGTATATCGTATTAAAGATAAATAGCTTGAAAATAGACAATTTTATTGGACGTATTTTTTACTAAAAAGTGAATATAATAAAAAAAAATTTATTATTTATTTGAATGTGAGCTGGAATCATAATTTAATTTAATTTTCTTTTTCCTGGAGAAATGAGCACTTTTATTGCAAAAAAAAAAAAAAAAAAAACTCATCCTCTAAGTAGAAGAAGAAAAAGGAACTGACAAAAAAAATAAAAAATAAATTTTATTAAGTTAAGCAACAAATGAGAATGAATTATTTTTCATTCATATGTTGTACCATTGAGGAATATAAGAAGTGAATTTCATCTTAAATATGGGGCAAAAAAAAAATATGCTTAAAGTGGTACGTGAATAAAATTTTGTTTTTTTGTTTTTTTTTTTTACTTTTTCTATGGTATATTACGACATACATACATATACGTACATTGCCTTTACGTGTGTCATATAAGCCATATCTTCTTATCAAAATTAAGTAAAACCATCTAAAGCCAGTTTGGATGACAGTTATGCAGATATACTTAAATAAAGTATAATTTTATTTAGTATATTTGAGACTTATAAAAATATGAACGTAATATAAAATGGAGGGTAACATAAATTAGAGCATGACGATTTTCAAATTTTATTGTGGTTTGGAAAAAAAAAAAAAGAACTAAAAATTTTCTTTTTATTTATGTTTCTGTGGAAAAATTTTATTATTTTCATTTAATGAGTAAATGGTAAGTGTTTTTTTTTTTATTATTTGCTTTTTTAATTTTCAATATTGAATTTAAAGTTAAAGGGAATTCATAAATTTGCTATAAAAATTATGTTTGAAAGATTTTAATTTAATTAGAATTCTTATTGCCAGTCAAAGGGGTAATCGTAGAAGAAGTTTGTAATAGAAAAATACTTCTTGCGATGAGGAATTCGACGTGCTTTTCGTTCTGTTATACTTTCTAGTTTTTTTTTTTGAAATAAAAGACCAAAACTCCCTATGTAAAACTTGAAATTTTTTTAATTTGTTTTACGAGTCATCTTGAAGGCAGTCATTCGAGACAAGGCATTTTTCAAAATGAAGGATAATTTTTTTTTTTCAAGTGAACGTTATGTGGTCTTCTTTTATAATGTACTTGAGACGGTTCAGGAATTCTTCAAAATGTGAAATACTTGTTATCCCTTTCCTCGAATTTTTTAAATGTTGTTAAATATCATTCTACAAATATTCATAGACAAAATATGAGTTTGATTCGTTAGAATATTATTTCAAAATAATCAGAAAAACTTGGACAATTAAATAACGTAAAGTTTTCATGAGCTTTCTTGATTCTTCACCATTTTTTTTTTAAATTGTAGACATTGACTAAGTTTCCACGATTTTTTTCATATATTTAAAATTTTCAGATAATAATTTTCTGCTGCTGTATGTGTTGTATCGAAAAGATAATGAATTTTTTTGAAAGCTTTTACCACAAAAAATATTTATGTAATCGAATATTATCTATTTTTTTAAAATTCTTTTTTCTCTTTTCACATATTCTACTTTTTTGAAACACCTTAAGTACTAAAAAAAACTTGACGTATTTATCGTTTTGTTAAAAGAAAACATTTTACAAATTTTTGAAAATATTTAAAGTTTTTGAAAAGTATTTCTTAAAGGTAAGAAGATACTTAAAAAGTTTCCTCTATTTTTTTTTTTTCTACTTTAAGAATATTGCTCACTTAAGTAAAATATAACTTAAAAGGAATTTTTCATATAACATGTTGTGGAAAATCTTTATTATTTTAATTTTTCAAAGTCTTAAACATGCAATTTTATGAAATAAAATTTATTAAAGTGAAAAGTTCTTCATGCATATTATAAAGTTGAAATAAACATTTTCATTAGAATGTATTTTATTTTGTTACTTATCGTTTGTTTTGTTTTTAAGTATTTGAAAATTTTTAAATGAAAACTTTTCTCATAAGACGCATTTATAATGCACTATAGTGTTTTAGGCTTTAGAAAAACTTTTTAGTGATGAAGGGTCACTCAAGTTAGATGAGAAATTTTGTGTGTTTATGATTTAGAAATTAAATTAAGAAAGTTTTTTGTTAAAAATTGAGGATTTCGAAGAAAATAAGGAGGCAAATATTGTTGATGTACAATATTTTTCATTGTATTACGTCATCCGTCCATCCATCCGTCCGTTTTAACTTGCTTCAAGATTGCTTTTTGGCTTTTAGACTTTAATTAAAAATTTGTATAATTACGAAAAAAAATTCTAAATATCAGTTTTAACAATAATTAATGAAAAAATTAAAAACAAGAAAATAGACAACATCAACAACAACAATAAATTATATTCTGTATGTGTATGTTTTTAGGAAACATTTTAATACAAAGGATATGAACAATAGTTTGTTATGATACAATCTTTTGTACAACAAAATTTTAGTTTAATATCTGGGCATTTTACATTTGTTTATTTTCTGAATTTTTTTTATACAAAACAAAAAAAAATTTTGCTATAGGCATCATTTTCTAGTTTAGAATTTTGATTGATAGAAAGTTTCTTTATTATGTGAATTGAAATTTTTTATTATTTATTTACGATGAAATTATTATTACGAGTTTTCAAAAGAAAGAAAAATTCAAAATGCCTTGTCAAATCGATATATCCTTGTTTTCCTTTTTGATATTTCATTTGATTTTAATGCCAATATATGTATATGTATAAAATCTAAAAATTGAAGAAAGAAAAACCGATTTGAATAGGATTAAATTATGGAAAAAAGGATTAGACCAATGAACAGAGTATTGAAGTTAGTTGAAGACATCTTCATAAAGAATGATATTGTCCTTTTCCTCACTGTATTTTCGCAAATTCCACACTTTTTCAGAGTCGATATATTTTTTGTATTAATATGACCATTATTTTTCATGTTTAACGAAAGAAATGAAAATTTTTAAACGAAAAAAGTTATAAAATTAGAGAGTATAGTGTATACGACAAAAACGATTTTCTTTTTTTATCTTGTTTTTACAGGCTTTCCTGAAATTAATAGACTTCTGTCCAAAATTTTCATTGAAAATTTACACGTTTATCTTCAAATTTCAAAATATTGCGAACTTTACATATATGAAAACGAAGCAAGCTTAAGGTGTTGATATTGAGACAACCCTTGGGGTTTATCTTGATAACTTTTTGATAATATTTTCCTTTTTTTTTTTAAATATTAGCCACAACATAGAAATATCTTCTTACTGGTATTAGTATTGGGGCAAAAAAAAGGGCTTTAGATTAAAAAAAAGGAAATGTTGTAAAACACATTAAATACAAGAGCTTTCTACAGTTTCATATGAATTAGAGACTAAGACAAAATATAGGTCAATATGCAGTTCCACGCAGGCTTATGCCAAACACTTTTACGCATACCGTTGTATCCTTCTACTCACTAAAGTTTCAAAATTTATTAGGAGTAATTATTAAAGTTAAATCATATTTTTTAGAATAGATTTGTGTAGTAGAGGTAGTTGAAATATTTTATATAAAATTACAATTGAACTATTAAATTTCATTTTGTACTAAAAATTTTCGACGCCACTGTATATTCGCCAAATTTACTAGAATTTTTATTCGACTCGACGTAGTTTAAAAATTATTATGTTTTTAATTGTTAATTTATTACAGTTAGACGAAAATAGTACATTCACATAAAATATAGAATTCATAACCACTATAAAAGTTAAATTTTCCGAATATTACAGCGAAAAAAAAAAAAAAATTAAAATTAAAAAATCCATAATGCAATGTCGTTAGGAATTTTGAACATTCAGATACATATTAATACCACATTTTATTTTAGCTACAACAGATAGATCTGTGTTCGTATACATATACATATAATAACTTCATAATTATATTGTATTCTCTAGGTCATTCAAACAACTAAAAAGACTTAACCTGTAAACTGAAAACAATTTCATAAAATTGTTATCTCTTCCTAGCCACTATTTCATACTTAATTTCATTTTATACAGCACCAGATGTTCAAAGATAATATAAATCCTAATGTATAAAAGGTACACATACAAATTGTCCATGTTGAATGAGAGTTTCTGACGCCTGAGACCAAGTAAATTAAAATCCTGGTAAAATTTTTGAGTATATAAAAACGTTATATACTATATAATACAAGTATCTATACAGGTGATACTTTTTAGTATGAGTATGTACTAGGATGTAGGATTCAAATGAAAATGATATTTGTAAATGTTTTAAAAACACCTGGAAATGAGTATATAAAACATTTAATTGAATACGTTTAAGATATATTTTTTTTTTTCTGTGTAGATTTTGTGTAAGGTGTTGGTATGTATTAGGAAAATGAAATTTTATTTTTGTATCCTTTTTTTTTTTTATATAAATACAGGAAATAAACATATTTGATTATTGTCGGAAAATATCTATTGAGTAAGGAACATATGTGTGTATATAGGAGTATGAAATAGAGGAAATTATCGGAAAAAAAATTAAGTATAACATTAAATACAATTGAGCTTAATAATGTAATTGAATTTCCGTGTTTAAAGAAAAATTAAAGTAATCATCAGTTTTTCAGTAAAATTTTCCTAAAAAATGAAAATTTTAAAATTATTTTGAGATTTTTTACGAGAACAAAAAAGAAAAAGGATTTCTTGATAAATTAATTTTTAAATTTAAGTTTTCAGTATTCTATAATGTGAAAATTGACAAAGAACCAAAAAACCATTCAAATTTAAATCCATTTTTTTTTTCTAATTCATAGGCATACATATAAAGGACATACTACCTTCCGATTTTCCTTTTTTTTTGTTTTTGTTCAAAATAATAAACAATAAGACCTAATTTAAAATTCTAAAGTACAAAAAAAAAAGAAAAAAATAAAAAAATTCAAAGTTTTAAAATCTAATACCATTTAATTTATTTAAATACTTAAAATTATTTTGATTTTGAATATTGATCGTGGGAATTTAACATTTGTTTCAATTTTTTTTCTATTTTTCTACAAAAAACTTAAATATTTCTAGGTATTTTTTGCAAAATACAAAAATAAAATTGTATTAAAATTGTCCATAAATTTTAAATGGTTTTTTTTTGTGTTTTTTTTTGTTGTTTTGTTTAGTAAAGGAGGAATTTACAGCTTTGCATAAATGACAAATTTCATTGTTTATGTGTTTAATAAGTTTGAATAATGTGTTTCCAATAAGAATTTCAGAATGTATAATTTTTTTACATTAAAAATAATGATTTTTAACACTATTCTTTTTTTTTCCAATAAATTTTGTAAGCGTTCATTAAATAATCGGAATATAAATTCAAAGAATCATACGATTCACAAAGGAGAAAAAAAAGAATGTTAAGGATTATGAGAAAAAATATTTTTTATATTAAAGAAAAAAAATTTTGTATACGAACGATTATTATTTGAAATTCTTAAACAATGGTTGTATGTCTATTAAACTTCCTGTAGCCCATATTCTTATTTAAAAAAAATCCTGTAATCTCTACCAAAATTCATTTTTTGAATTATTTCTTCGTTAATATGTACTTTATTATTTTTAAAGAAAAAGAAATGAACATTTAATGTTCTGTAAATTTTATAAAAATCTTAAAGCTTTTTAATTTAAATCTTTTGAAAAATTATTTAGATCTTATAATTTATAAGAATCTGTAATTTTATTTGAAATAAAACAACAACAAAAAATATATAGGAAGACAAAAAGCCTATACGTAAATGTTTTACGTACTGTAAATCTTACAATTTTTTATACAAATAAACCAAAAAATGTATAATTTTTATTATGAAAATGAATATCCTTAAGGGGGAAAAATCATTTATGTTTATTTGAAAAATTATACTATTAAACCAAGATATATGTGAAGTCAATGAGAATAATGAATCTACAAAATGTTAAATATTCTCGTACTATATATTATTTTTTCTATACATTCCCAGTAAACATTGTGATTCACAAGTAATTCGCGTTCGTATTGCGTGGAAGATAAATTTTTATCACGAACGATTTCGCATCCTTATCGTAATCTACACCCGAAATATTAGATAATTCACCTTCTTTCGCAACCTTTGGGAATTTTTTTCTAATCTGTATAGTGATAGTCGTATCTGTTTTTTTTTTGTTTTCATCTTTCTTTAGATAAAAATATGGAAAATAAATTTTTTTCTTCTTCTTATTGTTTATTTTTGATTTTAACGGAGATATCATTTGTATATTCATCATCGTTCAAATGTTTGCTGGGATTATTTCATATAAAAAACATACTTTTATAAAATGAATTTGAGTATGTTTGTTTGCTTGTTTGCATAAGAAAACTTATTTATATGAAATTAATATATGTATGTACATATGTACTTACAAAAAAAAAATCATTTCTAAGTAGAATGTAAAATAAATTTACTTATTAATTTTTGTTGTTGTTATTTTTTGAAGTTGCCTTGAAAATTAATTTAAATTTATAAATTTATACAAAATTTCAAAATAAATATATATAAAAAAAAATAAATAAATAAAATAAACAGAAACTGATTTTAATGACTTGATTTTAATTAAAGAGTTCTAGATCCTGAGATATTTTTATATAAAATAAATAATTCAGATGAGTTGGTACTTTTAATTTTTTTAACTTAGAAGAAAAAAAATTGTACATTTCTAAAACTAGGATCATATTGTAATTTGTTTTTTTTTACTTGCAGCTTTAAAGGATCAAGGTCAATTTATTTAAAAGGATAATACCATAAAATAAAGTTTTTTCTTCTTCAATTCCTAATTTTAAGTTTACAGGGCTCAATTCTAAGAATAACCCACTTTAGTGAAAGATTTAACTAAAGTCATAATGAAATATAAGAAAATTCTCATAAAAGAGAAGTCGAGTGTGTTGCTAATTCAAAAAAAATCTCGAAAATACCTATACTAACCAAAATCATCTTTCAAGGATATAAGAAAATCAATTCTTAGAATCTAATATTTGAAAACATAGAGCAAAATTGCTAATAAAACACCAGACGAATAATATCATTAAAAATTTATAAAAAACAAGTTTCAAATTTTCACACAACAATTTTAACCATGAATAAGGACATGGAACCTTTTATTGAATTATAATACTTTTAAATAGCTAAATCTTTTTTTTTTTTTAAATATTTTGATTTCTCAAGGAGACAAATTTCAAATTAAATTAAATTTTATTTTATTTTATTTTATTTTTTTGAGTATTTATTCATAATTGTAACATAGTCTGTTGCATAGTCTTGAAAGGTCTTTTAAAATTTTCATCCTATTTTCATTAGGATTTAAAATAAGATTAAGAAAAGGCAATTGTATATTTATATAATTTGAATAAATATTTTTGTTGGTATTTTATGAAATCAAAAATTCAAATTAAATGAATATTAAATAAGATGCTACTTACCTCTAATTTGTTTAGTATTCAAGTTTGTCTTATTTTTCTTCTATTTTTTTTTTTTTTAAGGAGATAAACTTTAGGAGAAACATTTTTTTAAAAATTTGTTGTTGTTGTTTTTTTTTTGTTGCTTCAAATGGACATTCTTTAACAAAATTATGATGAATTTTTATTTAATTTTGTCAGATATTTTGATTTCTATTCTTTTTTTTTTTTAATTTTTTTTTTGTTTAAAAAAAAATCAAAATTATTTATCTTTTCTTATTTTGAAATAAAATACAAAAAAAAAAAATGAAGAGATAGTACTTAAATTTTCTTTTATAAAAAAGTCATAAAAATTCAGTTGAAAATTTTTTCTAAATATTCCACAAAATGAAAAATGTTACTTTTATTTTTGTGTAAGATCTTTATATTTTTCTATTTTTTTTTTAAATTTAATTTACCTAGTAAAATATTCTAAATAATTTCACATTGTAGTCAATATACATATTTTCAGGTTTCAGGTTTTTTTGTAAACGTGTGCGAAAAACATAAAAAAAAAAAGAATAAAATAAACTAGTAACATTAAAAATAGCTAAGAACTTTGTTTATTCTATCAGGTAACATATTTTCACGTTTTTGATTTAAAGAAAATGATTACGAAAAAACTTAAAAAAAAAAAGGAGAAAAAAAGAAAAAAATGCTGACTTTAAATCTGTTAGTATATCATTAACATCTTAACTTTCTGTATACATAAATTCTATACATATAGTAACATGGTAATGCTAACGTTTACTTCGATTAGATATTTTACATTCATTTTAGATTCTTTAAAAAATTTCCTTCAAAAGCAGATCATTTTAAAATTTGCATTGTAAAGAAAAGGAAAAGAAAAAACAAAAAAGGGGTAGGTTAGGTAAAGTAGATGGTAAAAATTGCATAATAATCATGATTGTGTAAATTTCATCGTCACTGTTCAAATTTTTTTTTATTTGTAATCTGTAATTTATTTTTTAATTTCTTTGTATAGAAAGTGTTGCATTTAGAATAATTATGTGTTTTTGTATAAAATTTTTGTTCTAAAATTGTAAAAACAAAAAAATTGTATGAATGATTTTATGAAAATTTCCACTGAACTAAGGCTAAGTTCAAAAATGTCATAATACATTAAAAATATGCAATAGTTAGGGTTTAAGATTTAGTAGTTTTGTCCCATACCTCTCTCTATTGAAGTATACGAAATTTTCACAATAATTGCTATTATATTGTAGTAAAGTTATATACTAGCTTTTTTATTATTTACCGTTATTTTCCATTATTAACTTTAAAGTATGAACTTGACATACGTATAATTTTAAAACACTATGTAGCTATACTTTTTTTAACTGATGAAAAAATACTTTGTGTATTTGAAAAAAAAATATTATGTTTCATAAAATTTAGGTGTACCATATAAAGCCATCTCCTTCTCAATATTTTTTTTTTTTGCAAATTTATTTTGAGGTTAAACACATAATTAGGTAATTCTAAAGATAATAGGAAATAATTAAATTAAACTTTTTTCTTTTTTTTTTGTGTGTGCATAGTATTTGAACTGAATATAGATTTTTTAATGGTTATGCTTCTTCCTTTGTAATTTTTGTTGTTGTTTTAATTCAAAGTCTCATAAACAAGCAATTATTTTTTCTTCTTCTTCTTCTTCTTATTTTTCTATTCTTCTTAATTTCGATTTTTTTTTTATTTTCTGAAAAATTTGGAAAACTTTTTAGACAAGCGGATGAGTTTTCATTTAAAAGTTTCCATTTTTAGCTATTAAAATAGTTTGATAAATACATAGTCTAACTTTTATTATGTAGAAAATAGAAGAGGACTAATTTTTGTCTGAATTCAATTTTAGAACTTTTGTCTTTGTTTTTTTTTTTTTTTTTTGTTGAAAATGGTTTTTTTAGAATATATTATTTTAGGTAAATGATTGTGTTGCAGTTGTATTAGGAGCCATAGAAGAGTAGGTTCTTTATTGTTGTTGTTTTTTTTTTTAGTTTGAATTTTTTTTTTTTTTTTTAAATTTATTTTAACAATTCTAATCGAAAAATGAAGAAAAGAACAAATGGTGTTTAAGAGTTCATGTTTATGTACACACAGTTAAACAAGATAAAAAGTTTAAAAAACAATTTCTTTTTTTTTTTTGTTAAATTTGAAAATCCTATTAAAAATAAGATTTAAATTATTATTATTATTTTTTTTTGGGAGAGATTAGTATACAAACTGTAAATTATCAGTGATTTTGCATATATACTACGTAGTTTTATAAAACTTTATTTTCATTAAAAAAAAAAACTATTAATTTCGAATCAAAAAAGAAGAAAAAAAATTTGTAGAAGAATTTCAATATTGAAAATATTGTTTTCGACTCGACCAGTCATTCTTAATTACACTTTGACACTTTTGATTTTTTCCTAATTAGCTATATTTTCTTTTAATTCAATATTTTTTGATTCATTCTAATCATAAGTGGTCTGAACAAGAACTAATTAATAGGAGTCCTTGAATAATTTTTTTTTTTTTTAAATGTTGATGCAATTTCAATCTTTACAGCTTGTCCTTTTTAATATAAAAGTAGATTGTCGTTAGTTTTGTGAAAGTACGAAATAAAAATGAAATGAAAATTTTTTAACTATTTTTTCAGGATATACCAGTATTCATATGCAACTTTATAGTCATAAATTGAAAAGGATATTCAGTGATATGTACGAGTTATACAACCACAAAAATGATTTATATAGGTACTTTGCACAGATATTAGGAACTTGTAGCAACTTTATTTGTCACCTAATCTAAGGATTCACACTCTGTGATAAAGGATATTTATTCACCTTTACAAGGTAAATATTTCAAAGTTCAAATTAATATCATTTTTCAAGGAAATTTTTTTTTTTTTTAATTGTTTTTGGTACCCGTTTATTAAAACAATTGTCATTTGGCTACTATACATTTCTTGTACATATCTAAAAAAAACTTTCTATTTTATTTACGATATCAAATTAAAGTAATTTCATATTAGATAAATTTTTGAAACAAAGAAAATTTATAAAGGAGAAATTTTATATTTAATTTAAACTTTTGCAAAAATAAAAAGCAAAAAAAAAAAAAAATTATTTCTTTAATAAAATAAAGTTTTTTTTATCTATAAAACAAACTACTATTTTTTCTATCTTTCGAAAAAAAAACTTGAGTTTATTACAGGTGCATTTTTTGCTACATTTCAAATATATTTTAGTTTCGAATTATATTCAGAACACGTTACTTTTGTAAATACAGGTCAATGCATAAATTTCTGTTGTTCTTCTAAGTAAATTTTGTTTTTTTCTCTTTATCTGAATTTAAAAAAAAATTTTCACAAAAGAAAGAATTCTTTTTTTTTTTTTTTTTTAAGTTTTATTCTTTTTCTCTTATTTTTTTTCTCTATCTTCTCTAAAATAACTTTAAAACTTTAGCATAATTTTCTTTTTTTTGGTTTTTGTAGAACAACTCTTGAATTTATTGATTGAAAAAGGAAAAAAAAAAACAAAATTATATTATTTTAATATTCAGACGACATACATACAAAAAATATTTCGTATTTCACGTATTTTAATGTACGTATATCCAAAATACATAAATCTTTGAAATATATCTAGCTACTTTTGCTATTTGCAAGAAACAAACATATTTGTTTTTAGTATGTATATGTACCTATATATGTATATTTTTTTTGGTATTTCCTACATATTCTGCATAATATGTGTCGGATAATAAAGTATGTCCAATTATACTATAAATTCACTTTTGTTATATAAAATAAAAGTTTTCTGTAGAATGCAAAAAAATGTAGAACTAACATTCATTTTCTATTTCTAAATTTTATTTTTTATAATAAATTTTTTTCTTTTTATTCAAAATAGGTAATTTGAATTTTTGAAAACAGCTACGTTAAATTTTTTTTTTTTCCTTCGTGTTTGAAATGAAAATCATTGAAAATTAATACAATTTATCAAATTTAAAAGTATAATACGCTCATAAAAGAAAGTGTTGTTTTTTTTGTGTAATTTTAAATGTGTAACAATTTAAAAAGAATAATTATATAATTCTGTTGTTGTTGTTGTTGTTTTTTTTTACCTTGAAATTTAAGTAACGTATTAATATCATAATTCAAAACAACAATAAATTAACAAATATCTCAAGGGATGAATGTTATACACGTTTATTCAACATACAAAAGTCTACTTTTGAACATTATAAGTATTATTTGTAAACGTGCCACGAATTTATGTATTTTTATATATGAATAATATTAAAATGACGTATAAATTAAACATTTTCTGTATTTTATTTTTATTTTTTTTTTTTTGTTTCTTTTAGTTTTTATTTTTCAATTCATCTTTTTCATTCACATATATTTATTTTATGTTTTGTTTTCTGTAAGGACGAAATATATTGCACGTGTCATGTATCCATTTCAAAAAGGAACTCATGATGACAATTATTATTTTCAAGTTGTGGCTCTTAAAATGAAAGTATATAAAACTTAATTTCAAATTTATATATATTCTACATAAATGAACGCAAGGTATTCAAGAATAGATTTTTTTGAGAAAATGCGTTCCATATAAAAAAATTCAATTTAAACAAAACATATTTGTGTTGATTTTTGTAAAACAAAATTGATATTTCCTGATGAATAAATTTTTTTTCAAATATAATAATGTAACATAGGATTTACCTTTTTAAAGTATACCCTGTATATATTTAATTTTTATATAGTCTATATGTATCTTTTTTTATTCTTTCTCTTTTTTGTCATATATTTATTTTAAATCCTTAGATACAAAAAGGAAAATTATGTGACTTGTTTTTGAATTAAATAATTCGCGTGTCACAAATCTAACAAATAGCCATTATTAAATAATCATTCAGTAAAAGGCAATTTAATATATTATGTATAAATAAATATGTATATACAAAAACGCAAAGAAAAAAAAAATAATTTACTCCTGTTATATTTCATTGAAAAAAAAAAAAGAGAAGAAATATCAAGAAAAAAAAATATTCAAATTTAAATATTCGGAAAATTGAATTTTGTGTTGTAAATTTATTGTAAAATTAATTATTTTGGAAATATAAAATTTCTTATCTTTAAAATAAAAAAGATGAATTTGAATAATTTTTGATGTTTTTGCCAAATAATAAATAATGATTTAATGAAAATGTTAAATGAAAATTGACATTTTCAGACGCACAGACTAACAACAAATTTTTTAATGCAGTAATTTTGTAATTTATTTTTTCAAATTCTCATGTCACAGACGCGCAGACAATCAATTCAGTTGTCTTGATTTTTTTTTTTTTTTCAAAATAAAAAGAATAAAAGCTTAATTTGAAAAACGTGAATCTTGTTTTAATTTGTAAATATTTTTTTAGAGTGAAATTTTAATGATGGCGGAATAAAATTTAACACAGAAAAGTGTTTGGGTAAGTATTGTTGTAGAAATACAGTATGTTTGAAAGGACGGAAAAGAAAGGGGTGGAAGATGACTATGGTGAGAGACATAAAAGGGGTTTTTCATATAGAAGTGCTAAAGTTCAAGTTAGGTGTTTCCCTTTAATTGTGAAATAGATCAATTTTTCCAAAATAATAAATGTTTCGGTATATGAAAATATAACACAAAAGAAAGTGAAAATTTGAAAAAAACCAAAATATTACAAAACTATATCCTGAATATTTCCTTAGATACTATTTTAATCCTTTTTCTAGATAAAAACTTCATGTAATAATTACAAATTAAATTCTAATTGAAACAAAGCAAAATAATTTTCCTTGTTCAGCAATAATTACAAAAGAAAAATTTTATTTGTTCATGCTTGTAAATTTTCATTATAAAAGGATTTCAAAAAAAAAAAAAAAAAAAAAATGAAATTAAAATTAAATTGAAAATTTTCTATAACTTTTCTCCCATATAATGTTTTCATGTTATGAAAGCTTCTTTTTAATCCCTTTTTAATTATTATGGTCATTTATACATTTTAAAATGATAACGAACTCAATTATGTATATATTTTATAAATTTCAAAGTATTTCAAAATTATATGTTAATTGTTAAAATTATTGATAATGTTTTTTTTTAAAAGAAAAAAATTACATCGAAGGCAATAAGTAAATTTTTAATAGGCGTTCATTAAAAAAGGATTATAAATATTTAAAAAAAAAAAAAAATCATTTTTAAATTTATTATTATAATTGAATTTTCAATTTAATTGAAATGATTTATTATTCTTTTAAATTTTAATTACATAAAAATATAAAAATATATAAAAATATTTATTTTAAAATACTTATACAATTAAATAAAAATAAGCGGATTTTTTATAAAAAAAAAATTTTTTCAGAAAAACAATTATTGGTTTTGAATAAGCTAATTATAATTATATTTTATTTAAAGTATGATTTTTGACTGAAAAAAAAAGTAGATATATCATTTAAAGCTTTAGAAAATTCGTAAAATATTTGAGCTCATAGTTTTTATTTAAAATTTAAATTTCCAATGATGATGTCACTCATTTTTTTTTTTTTAATTTCAAGAAATTTTATAATTTTTACGATAATTTAAACATTTGTCTACCCCGTAGGAGTAAAAAGGAAATTGAAAGGATATAAGAATTACGTCAAATAAACAAAATTCTTAAAATAGAACTTCCCTTATATGTATGTGTGAAAAATTTTTATCTTATGTAGTGAGTGCATTAACAAAAAAAAAAAAGAAAAACATTTTTAAATCATTTCGAATATTTTGAAATGGTTTTTCCTTCCATTTTCTTTTGCAAAATAAAATATCGGTTAGATATTAATGGCAAACAGATATATACAAATACGTTTTACATGTTTTCAAATAAAATTTTATTAACATAGCATATGTGACTTTATTTTATGAGTAATAATGAATTACACGTGCAATATTACATTTGAAATTTTGTTGAAACAATATAAAGGATCAGCAAAAAAGGGATAAGAATATTTTAGTTCTATTACATACGTTGCCCGAAAATTATTAAAAAAAAAAAAAAATAATACAAAAG
The DNA here is from genome assembly GCA_939192795.1 of Bombylius discolor. Taxonomy (NCBI): domain Eukaryota; kingdom Metazoa; phylum Arthropoda; class Insecta; order Diptera; family Bombyliidae; genus Bombylius; species Bombylius discolor. Next base: position 35,808,446 of record OW584241.1, on the reverse strand, counting down.
AAAAAACAAAAGATGGAAATAATAATAATAAAAAAAAAGGCAACAAAAACACCATATGTGTTCGGAAAATTATTATATATATTTTTTGTTTTTTTTTGTTTTTTTTTTTTTTTTTTAATTTATGTATTTCATATTCCATTTATTATATCTTTTCATATGTGTGTTAAGATTTCTTTTATTACATTTTCTTTTTAAATTTTTCATAATCTACAAATTATATCCTTGAAAATGGATTTACGGGAAATTAAAAAAAAAAAAAAAAGTTTAATTATTATCAGCCAAATTCACTTTAATCTTATAAACTCCAGGTCACTTCACATTGAAAAAATATACCTATGCATTTTCGCACGTGTCTTACGCCCACTCACACATATACATACGTACATCTACGATTGATGTGGTACACAATTTCAAAAAAAAAAAACGTATGTCATTGTAATGGAAAGGAAAAACTTTTTTTTTCAACCAAGAAAAGTGAAAATTGTCCCCATTGACAAGTAGAAAATAAAGTTACATAGGACTCTTTAAGGATACACGATGGCATTCAATGATCACTTTCGAAATCATATTTTCATTCAATCATCAGAAATATCTCAGTTGTTTTCGAAATTCGATAAATACCTGACATTAACATGTGTAAGGTTTTTTAAAAAGATATTTTTAGATTTGGGTACTTTCAGAAATCGAATACATGAAAATTTTTTACAATGTGATCAAAATGCTTTAATTTAGCAATAAAAATTTCTTTGAAGGTACTTTCAGTTACAGTCGACGTTATAGTATACGGAGTCCTAAACAAAACATACATACATATTTTAAAAATTATTTCAACATTATTTTTTTATGTTTTTCAAGCTAATGCTATGTATATATGTACTTCAAATTTAGAATATGGTTTGTATGTGTACTTTCATGTTTCACATCAGCCTACAATGCGAGGCAATTTTCATATTATAACAAACTTATGTTTTTTTAATCCTAACCAATAAATTTTCGTTTTGTTTCGTTTTGGTTTTTTCTTTTTTTTCATAATGTAGAATTTCATTTTATATTTTATTCAAACAAATTGCCACTGTTATGTTTATCATGGCAAGTCTGATGTTCAATTTTTCATAAATGTAATTTATTTTTTATTTCATTTTATTTCTTTTTATTTTTTTTTTTTACCTTACTGTTGAAAATCTTCTAAGTTTTAAAAAGTATAAAAAATTTCGTTTGTATTTATTTTTATTTTTCGCTAAAAAATATAGACAAACAAGGACTTACAAAAAAAAAAAAAAAAGTAATGTCATATCATGAATCTTCATCATATATGTAATTCATTTGCAAATACTTTGTCACATGTATTTCGAGTATGTAGGTATATATGATAAAATATTAGAATTTCTGAATGAATATTCTATGAAATTTATATTATTTTGTCAAGTATGAAAAATATGTTCAAGTAAATATAAGAACAAAAAAAAAAAAAAAATAAAGCAAATGAAAATAAGTAGACAATAATGTAAAGTTCATATAAGTACATAGCTAGGTAATAAGTTGTACAGCATTTATTGTAGATTTTTTAAAAAAAATATAAAAAGATACTTGAAAGAAAACTTTCAACGCTACAAAGTATACGAGAATCCCGAATTTTTTTAAAATTTAAATATAAAATTTAGAAATGAATCAAAGGTTATATCTGAATTTGAAAAGGGTGTATTCTTGGAATCGTATAGGTAATTATAAATTTATAGATGATAAAATTGGCTCGACATTTACACTAAATTTCTTTATAAATTTGAGATCCTATAGTCTAAATCAATTTTCAATTGGATGAGCTTTATTTAACACATGAATAGATTTTAATTAATTAAAATTATCAAATAGTTTGCACGGTAACATACATATCTTTCTCCATTCCACGCAGAAAAAAAAAACAAACAAGACAAGAAAATAACTCTTCAAGATAGTCTTAGTCTTGGTAACGCAGATAAGTATGATCTGTGTTTTAGTCCTGTCAAAATATGAAGTAACTATAGAATTGGTTTTAGTCTTGTTTTCATATAAAATATGAGTTTAGAGCATGACTTCTAAAGTTTTCAAAATATTCTATGAACAAACTTTTTTCATCTTACTTCTGGTTTTTCACACATACACAAAAAAAAAAAAAAAATAAAAAAAACTCATTCGAAATTGAATTTCAAAATGTGTGAAAAAATTTAATTTTTTTTTTTATTTTTTAACAGATGTGGCATTTTTGCATTCAGTTTGAAATTTATTTAGTATTTTTCCATTCAGAATAATAAATTGATAACATTTAAGACATAAAAAGAAATTTTTGAGAATATAAAAATATTAAAGAAAAAAAAATGAAGAAAGTTTTGCTATTATGTTAAACTCTTTTTTTTTTTTTTTTCACTAAGCCACAACATAGAGTGATTGATATTCCTTTACTAAGTTCATTAAAATGAAATAAAAATACAAAAATCATGAAATATTTCATAATTCAAGTTTTTTATTTTCATATTTTATTTAAATTTTATAAACAAAGTCAAAGTAATTTTTTTGTAAAAAAAAACAAAGTGTGAAAATTTTTGACTTTCAATACTGTCATTCTGTACAATTAAAACTAAAAAAAAATGTTGAACCGTGTGAAACACATACATACATATGTTGTAAAATTACATAAATACAAAAAAATAAAATAATATTTAATTTCATGTTGGTTTTTAATTTCGAATCACATAATTAAAATTTTTTTGGTATTTAAAAAAACAAAAAAAAAAACAAAAAACAAAAATTTTCAAATAAAATTTCATATCATGCTTCTTTTTAATTGATATTTGTTTTTTGTTTTTTTTAAATTTTTTTTAATTTTGTAGAATTAATCAATCGAAAATTTTTTTCAAAAATTAGAAAATACAGAAGTAATATATTTTTAATTAAAAGAAGAAAAAAAAATTTGTTTTTTTTTTTTTGCAATAATAATTACTATTTGGTAATACATAAAGTAAAATGTCATTCATTTGTGATTAATTATATTTGAACATAGATTTTCTGTTAATTTAAATTGTTATAGTAAATGACATATGTACATACATATGTGTCTATTCTATAGATAAATATAAATATATTTATATATATTTATGTACAATACATTTTACATAAATATAATATCCTCTTTATAAAATATCATGACATTTTGATTTTTGAATGACAAATTGATCATTGTAAAGCAATTATAATTGCATAGATATTGCAATTAAACATGTCATATATGTATGTATGTATTGTAATACAATTGTAATCAAATGTGATTATCATAATTGTTGTTGTAACTGAATTTTATATCTATTAAAATGAAATTTCAATTTTAGAATATACTATATACATAAGTATATGCAGTATGTAAATATTTTATATCTATGATTATTTATTTATTTAAGCTTTTCAAAATTTCTACATGAATTTCTAATATGTATAAATACACGAATACATGGACAACTTGAACATTTTGTTACCAAAATATATCTAATATGCGATACATAAAAAAAAAAGTAATTAATTTCGACAGCATTTTAATTACAATGAGCATGTATATCGTCAGTCTAATTATATTATTAAATTTTGTAATAAAAAAGTTGAATTTTTTTTTTTCAATTAGTTTGTTGAAGATTAATTTGGAAAATACATATGTATGTCTGTGCTGTTATGAATATATGATACCATAAAAATCAGTTTCATAAAAAAAAATCATTAGAAACTTTAAAAATATGCTTTTAGAAATGTTTCATTTTTTTTTTAATTTTTAGAAACAAAAAAATAACAAAAATAACGAAATAACATCAGAATAAAATCTTTGACCAAATCCACCAAGTTGAAGATTATTTTAGATTGTCCTTCAGAACAGAAATTTAAAAACCAAGGAAATTTACAAAAAAAAAAAAACTACGAATAAATTGATAGAACTTTTAGAGTGAAAATAACAGTATAACATCACATTTTTTGCTGTATACAAAATACAGACGATAAATTCACTATTACACAACATAGGTACTCGTTTTTATTTATTTAATTTAATTTAATTTTTTTTTTTTTTTGTAAGGCTTTATTTATATTTTAACTAAACAAATGCATAAAGTAGAAAGTTTTGTTGTCAACTAATTTAAATTTGTAAAATTTTATAGCTTCTCTATCATGTAAAATGAATATTTTCTTGAAAAATAATTAAAGTTTATAAAATTCGTAGCAGAAATTTTAAATTCAGTTGAAAAATAAATTGAAGAATTTTTACGTATATAAAAATAAATTTCTTCTTAATTTTTATTTTTTTTTTTAAAGTTTAATATAAGTTTGAAAATGAATTTTAATAGAACTTTCATGATGTGTGATAATTTATTTTATTTATTTTATATGTAAGTCTTCTTTTACAAATATTTTCAAAAATATAATTTTCTATATGAAAACATAAAAATTGAAGATTGTTCCGAAATTTTGACATGAAAGAGCGAAAATTAAATACATTTTTTTTTTTTTTTTGGTAAATTGATCCTGTTATTGCTTTTTATTTTGAAGAACAATATTTTAAAAAGAATAAAGAAAATGTGGTGGTAGATTAATTGAAATTTCAGTATGTGTTTTTTTTTCGGAATTACAACTAAAAATTTAATGTGTTTTTTTTTTTTTTCAACATTGAAATTCTCACTGAAAAGTGAAAAACAATTTAAAAAAACTGAGTCCACAAATATTTAATTAAATGTATTTACACAAATGGAAAATGTACACCGCGTTTAATATTAAAAATTTTTATAACACCTGGGCAAATATTTTTTGTTACCATCAAAAAAAAAAAATTATGTACCTACATGCATAAAAAGAGAATATTAAAATAAAATTATGTGTGTAATTATGAAAATTAAAAATTGAAAGTTAACCAGACAAAAAAAAAAACAAAAAAACAAAAAATTTATAAATTAGATATACTATAACGTTTAAGTTCACAGGATCAAAAAAAAAAAACCATAATAACATCTTTAAAATGCTAAAAGTAAAATAAAAATTTCCCATTAATGATTATTTTTTACCTGGCTTTTATCCAAAGATGACATAAAAGGTGTTGTAAAGTGTTTTAAATTGGATGAAAATTTACATACCTGAATTTGGCAAGCTCATACGTTTTTTTTTTTTTTTTTAAATTTATTGCTTGTTTTTGTTTTTCATTTTATGAAAAAAATAAAAATACATATATAAAAAATTTAATGAGATTTGGCTGTGTAGGAGTACAAATTATGTATTTGTTATAGAATTATTTTTATTTATTTTAATTTTTATATTAATTCTATATTTTGCATTCTTATAAGTGTTGGGTTTGAAAAAATTTATATTTAAATGGCAACGTAAATACCTACGAGTAGTTTCAGATTAAACTGGAATTATCTAAACTTTTAAGTAATAGTGAAATTATTTGCAAATTAAGATTATATTCTTGATATCAGGTCATAGTTTATGATCTTTAATAAGCTTATATAAAAACCGTATGGTATGATCGAACAGATTACAAATATTATGATTCTTTGAAATTTCATATTTGGAATGGTCTGCTTTAAAGTTCTTCAAGGTAACAGAAAGTTTTTCAAGAATGTCTATTTCGATTAGGTTTACCAGAGCACATTTAAACTTTTTTTTTTTTTCGAAGATTATTTGAGGTTATATAAAAACGAAATTAATTTAAAAAAAATCTCACGAACTTTACATTTTAAAATTTTATAAGTCAAGTGTTAAAAAAAAAATTAGAGACATAAAAAAAAAAGTTGAAAACATCCTCCTATACATGAATTTTATTACATATGTACATAAAAATGTTTGGTTTTTATCACGTTCTAATGTTATGACAAAAGTTTGCTATTTTTTTTTTTTTTTTTTTTTTTTTTTTTTTTTTTTTTTTTTTTATTAAATACTAAACAAGTCAGCATACACTAATCCAAAAATCCAAATATTGTGTTAATCACGTCCATGTAGTAACATCAAACAACTGTTTACCCTTGCCAATATGTAATTTTTTTTTTTGTCATGGAATAGCTGTTGTAACAAGTTCTACTTTAAAATAAGGACACGAGAAAAAAAAAAGGGTAAAGAAACACATTTACAAGAAGTTAACATTGAGCCAAAAAATCATAAAATATGTCATTAGCAAGTTCATGCATGTTAAAATTGTTTAGATAATACAAGGCAGAAAAAAAGCTCTTTACAAGGTTATTTCTTGTACATGATATTAATTTTAGCAATTAAAACCTTTTTTTTTAAAGTAATTTTGATGTAATGATCACACTGTTCATTCATGTATAGACTATGTATAATAACCATAGATATTTTGTAAATAACATTTGTCACATTTTTTACAATAAAGTTTATCTGAGGAAAATTATTAGTCCTGCGCTGACGTATCAGTGGTAAAAACCAATTTTGGAACTCGTTTCATAAAATGAGACAAATTTGACGCTTTGACATGTCAATGTGACAAGTAGACGCACACTTTTGTGTTGAAAGTTATGATGCGCCAATATGACGCTTAAACGCTTAAAATTTTGTTTTTTCTTCATTATTGATTAAAAAAATTTTAAATTACATATTTCTAGAACAATTTTTCACCAAAAGAAAACCGAAAATATCTCTTTTACAATATGTTTTATCAGTGGGTGTTTATAAAGTAATCCTTAGTATATTTAAAACCAAATTCATAAAATCAATTATAAATTCAATTTAAACGACTACTTATGTGTAAATCACAAATTTCATTGCAGATTGAACTCAATATTCCCTTTTTTTTTAATTTTTTTTATTTTTTTTAAATAAAAAGTCCTTAATAGTGTCATAGAATTATCTGTTTTAATAATAAAAAATTTCAGTTTTATATTTGAAAATTTTATATCTTTAAATCGCTCGATTAACAACTTATTTTCTGCAATAATTTTTTTTCTTCTTCTTTTTAATGAAAAATTTTCAATATAAAACTTTAATGATAGTAATTTTTTCTCTTGAATTTTTCCTTTCTAATTTTTCGTTTAAGGACATATTTTTCGTTTATATAATTAAATGAATAATTTGAAGAAGTAAAAAAAAAAAAAGAACTTATGTTAAGTTTGTTGTTTTCATTGTGGACTTTGACAAATAACTTGAAATTACAATTACAAAAACAATAATGTTAAGATTTTGTTCTTAGTTGAAAAGTATTTTTTATTTGAAAAATTTTTACGTCTAGTTTAATTTTTTAATTAAAAAAATTTTTTAATATTTGCAAATTATATATTTAAAAAAAAAAAAAAAAAAAAAAAATTGCAATTTTATTTTTTAATAATTTCTGATAAAATTTTATTTTGAAATATTTTTGTATATTTGTGTTAAAATTTCATGGAAAAAAGGTTTATTCTAAATGAAAACTCAACTTTTCACTATAGAAAAGCTTATTGTGTGCAAAAAAAAAAAAAAAAATTCTAAAGAATAAAAACGTATTGTTGTTTTGTATTTTTTTTTTTTTTTCAATTTTTGGCTTTTCATCTAACTTTTTTTTCAAATTATAGAATTAATTTTAAATAAAATAATATAATTCAACAATAACAACAATTTTAATGATAATAAAAAATTTGTATAAACATTAAATTACAATTAAATAGAAATTTAAAATTAGTTTTATTTGTCATTTTAAGTGTAAGAAAATCTCTTTATAGTTAAATTAATTCATTACGAAATGTTGGTTTTGAGTAAATTTGCATTTTGTGTAATTTTAGATTTTTTTTGTTTTTTTCTATCCATAAGATAACATGTTTTGTAATTATATAACAATTCTAATTACCTTGTTATATGTATTGTACATAGTATGTATATACATTCAGATTTTATTGGGGGCATTAATTATAATTATGTATAGGTATATTCTACACTGTTTAAAAAGGATTATATTACATTTTGTGTAATTCAACACTTTGAATTAATTAGACATTTAAATTATATGTACTAAGTACATAAAATCAATAAATTCATAGAACATTTATATTTCAATATTGAATTTGAAAATGTTTAAAATTGAATTCATTATATGTAGATGTTTATGTTGTTATTTAATGTTGAGTAAAAAGAATATTGTGATTGATAAATTCAATATAAAGTCAATTTTAAAGTTTTCCAGGTGATAAATAAAGTTAGATTTGTTTAAATAAAAAATTAGTAAAAATACATAAGTACATATGTACATAAGTTAATTTAACTAATGCATGTGACAAGGTTTAAAAGTTCCTAACCAAATAGATTTTCTAGAATCTTATAATTTTTGTAGATATTTGAACTTTATCGTGATTATAAAATCAAAGAAGATCTTCAGAAATTTTGTAATTAATAGAAACTTTATGATATGTGTGAACAAGTAAAAGCCATTTTACTATTTTATGGACACCAAAGTACATATGTACATACATAATATGTATATACATATGTATATAAAGTTGTAATCGATGCTGTTAGCAAACATGTGAATTAACAGAAATAAATTATCCACCATATACAGCTCTGACCCATGTAGTGTAGCTCCATAACTATTATTATTATTGATTTTTCTAAGGCAAAAAAAATAAAAATGACGCGAGTATGTTTTCAATTCTTGTAGTTTCAAACACATAACATAAAAATAAATTATATAATCATCACAGAATCTGTATGGTTAGTTTAAAAGGTTTCTGAATCCGAAAAAAAAAAAAAAAATATTGAAGCTTATAAAGCATAAAGTCTTCATTTAAAAGAATTGAATTTATTCATTTTAATATACATATTTTTTTTTTGTTTTTGCACAACTTAATTAAATTTTAATTAATTAACATTATCATATACTACAACATGTGTATATACATATAACATTTAAAACTTATTGCAAACTCATGTGTAATATCCACAACAACAACAACAACAACAAAAATAAAGTAAACAAATTTGTTTAATCAAAAAATTGGCAAAAAAAAAGGAAACGTATATAAATGTACGTTGAAAATGCAAAATAAACAGGAAAAAATTTATTAAATTAAAAAAAAAAAAAAAATGATAATGAAGAATTTATTTATTCGTATTTTATTTTTTTTTTGGAAAGTATAATATAATTATAATGAAAATAAATGAATGAGAACATACAACGTGCTGTACTCTTATACGCAAATTTCAGTTTATTTCCATGCGATGTTCTTTAATTTTTTTTTTGCCATTTTTTTATATTAAAAAATAAATTATGCTTGCATCTGATATCTTTTTCATCCGTATGCAAATATTGAAAAAAAAAAAAAATGAAAGGATAATATTTACATTGAATTCAATTATATTAATTTCACTTTTTGAATTGGTATAATGTATTTTTTATTTTTTTAAATTTATTTTAAATCTTTATTCAAATAGAGTTCGAAATTTATCAGTTTCGAACTTCTTAAATCCGAAATATCGTTGAAAATCTTATTTACGAATTTTCTGATTATGTCCTTTGGTAGGGATTTGTTAATTTTCTTTAAAAATTTATTACGTCAAGTGTATGAAATTCATTGAAATCAGTCAATTGGACCTAAAGTTATAAATAAAATGGTCCGGTCACTACTCCTTTAAAAAAAAAAAAAAACAATAAAAAAAAAGGAAAGATAATTTATAGAAATTAAAAGAAGGACTTTTAATAAAGTTAACGAATTTTACATCGCCAGTATTCAAATTGAAGTAATTTTTTATTCAACAACAAAACAATACTTTTATTTTGATTTTAATTTGTAACTCATAAATAATAATGAAAAATAATTTGAATATCCTTGATAATTTTATATATAGTTATTTCTGTTGACAGATATAGTTTGTGGTGATATATTTTACTAGATTATTATCCTGAATATTAAATAAGTTTGAAAAAAAAAACAAAAAACAAAAAACAAAATTTAAATTTAATTTAAAAAAGAAAAAGAGAAATTCTTTCATGTATTGGACATTTTTTTTTTTTTTTGTTTTTTAATGAAAATCCTGTGTCAATTGCAGCACACCAAATAATATTGTATAAATTTTGAACGTAAATTAATATTTAAAAAATTTAAATTTCAACAGAAAGGATAATAATAATAATAAAAAAAAAAACATAATTATTATGGTGAAATTAAATTTTCAATTGAATTTAAGAATATTCCTTTTTGAAATAAATTATTATTACGTACATAGTATATTTTTTTTCTCTTGTGTATAGGGCACACATGTAGTAGACTGATGATATGTATATTGAAATGAACTTGTTAAATGAATAATCGCATCCTCTTTTTTTTAATGTAATTTCGATTTTTATTATGTTGTGAACATTTTTAAATAAAAATTATGAATAAAATGAGTAAATAAAAATAAAATATTAAAAAATGAGTTAGTGAGGGAGTGTGCGTGTGGGTGTGTGTGTATGTGTGAAATGAAGGATGGTTTTAATGGAAATTCAGTTAATTTTGTTTAATTAAATGCGATTTCTGCATTATTTTTTTTTTGTATTTAATATTGTATATTGATAAAAATGAATGTTAAATTGTTTTGAAATTGGTTCAATATTAATGTTAATTATTTTCACTTTTCAATTTGTTTGTGAGTTTTTTTTGTTGTTGTTGTTGTTTTTTTTTTTTTTTTTAGAGAAAATAAAAAATTGTTTCAACTTATAAATTTGCATGACTCTATTCAAATTTAAAGTACCTATAATTTAGTTGAATTAGTTGATAAAAAACAAAATTAAATTTTAAAATATTCAGAAATAATGTTTGTTTTGTGTTAAAATTTTTAAGTTTGAAAAACAAAAAAACAAAAAAAGAATAATTTAATTTTTTTTTTTTTGTTTTTTCAAAATGTTTTTAATGATAGACTGACATACATTTCCAGTAATATGTAAAAGACATGTAAACAAAATATTATTTTCATGGAAATTGCATGTTTCAAGTAATTTTTTTTTCTGAGTATTGAAAATTATAATGACTTCCACAAAGATAATCAAAACTAAAAAAAAAAAAAGGCTTTGTGTACAATGTTTTCGAATTCGTATAAGTTACTTATTTTATTCGTTTTTTTTTTAAAAAAAATTCATTATTTTTATGTTTAGAATTTTGTGATTCAAATAAATATTTTAATTCTTAATTAAATTACCTTGAATTGTTGTTATTTTAGAAGTGAATAAATTAAAGTACAATTTATCTTGAAAAGGACAAAAATATTTAAATTATATTTAATTCTTAAAATTCAACAAAAAGAGTTAAATAAGAAGGAACATTTTTTTTTTTATAAAAGTAGTATAGAAATGTTGGTTTTTTTTTATCAAAAGCTTTGAAGCTTATTTTAAATATCAGAAATCTAACGAATTGAAAATGTTATTGACTTTTGTTTTTTTTTTTCTTTCATCTTCTAAAAAAAACCCATTTTGGTGTAAAATTTAGATTTTCGACAGGAAAAAAATATAACGTTTTTATTTTTATTTTATATATATGTATATATTTTTGTTCTTGAAAAAAAAAAGAATCCAGGTCAAGGTGTTTTGTAGCATTTTATAAATATTAAATGAAAGGATTTGTTGAATGAAGTTTTAAAAGAAAAGACGGTGAAAAAAAAAATTTTCTCCTTTTTCGCCATCAAGATAATTTTAACAATTCTCTCTGTTTTTTTTTTTTTTCATAAAATGAATTTCCTTAAAATTTTAAATTTTTTCACCAGAATCTTTTATGTTAGTCAAGAAAAAAAAAAGATATTACAATGATAAAGAATAGCTACCTTTTTTTTTTTCTTCTTTTATTTTATTTTTAAAGTAAAAAAGAAGAAAAAAAATATGATAAAAATTGAATTGAATAAGGTAAAAGAGTAAATTTTTAATAATCCTATCATGTTTATAACCACCTCACAAAAGCTGTAACAAAATTGAAAAGAAAATTATTTTTGTTTTCTTCTGAAAAAAAAAAAGGACTAAGAACACAATTTAATGTTGTAAGTAAAAAGTCAAACATGAACTGTATTTAGTATAGAATAAGGTGCTATTTTGTATAGTTTCTTCTTTTAAATCTATAATTTTACATTATATGTTGTGTGAATGTATGTATGTGTGAATGTATGTGTGTAGAGAATTATGATTTGTATACGCGATAGATATCATTTTATCAGGAAAAGGAAATAATGAGAATGAATATTTCCACTACTTCCTTTTCATAAAAAAAAAAAACATGTATGTAAATATTTACCGTCGTATAAAACATGAATTATTCGAAATAAAGACATCCCATTTTTGTATCCAAATATAAAATTTCTATTTAAATGTATTTCACATGTTGAATGGAAAAAAAAAGGATAAACGAGTTGATTACCCCAAGAAAAATATTTAAAATCGATTTTCAATTTTTAAAAGGATTTCTAATCTTTAAATGGATTTTTTTTTTTTTCAAATTATTTAAAATATTCATAAAATTTTAAAATTATAAGATGATTTTTTTTTGTCATTTACTTTATGTAAAAGGGTTATTATAGCGAACAATGTGATAATTAATAAAACAAATTTTAAACTACATATTTGTTTAAATTATTTTCTTCATTGCATCAATGTAAAAGTCTATGTACATTTTTCTTTTATATTGCGCATGTACATTTTTTTTTTTTTTTAAAATAAATTAATTAAAAAATTAAAAAAAAAAAAAAAACCAACAAAATTTAAATAAATCTTCAGTTGTGGTTTAATAATATAAAATCATACTTCGAATAAATTCTATAGAATATATCTTTGCATGTGAAATTCTGCAGGAGACTAAAAGTTTAAAACAAAACAAAAACAGCATATGTGTTTAGTTTCATATTTCAAGTGTTTATTTCTCTTTTATTGATAGTGACATGTTGACAGAAAGTAAAAATTTTGTAGAAGCTTTTATAAAGTAAGTAATATGAGTATTTATTTAATTTTGTTTTTTTTTTTTGTTTTTTGTAATGTACAAGTATTTTATAATTTTTAGTTGATTTACAGATGTGGACTTGTCAACATGAATATGATTATAAATTCAGAATATTCTAATGGGATTTTCATGACATAATTGATAATTGGTGTATATTTTGTTTTAATATTTTCGACATTGTAAAAACCGCAGGAAATTTAATTTTTTTAAAGTTTAGAATTTTAATGGATAACAATTATTCGTGAATTTTGGTAAACCATGAACAAAAGATGTGAAAGCAATAATAAGAATTCTGTACGAATGGTTTTTATCAAATTCTATATAATTCTCGTATTTATCTTTTTATTAAAATTAAAAAGTTTTGAAATTTTTATGTGTATGTATGTATCTATAGTATATATGTATACGTATGCATGTATTTTTGGTTTTTGAATAACGAATACAATTTTACTTGCAATTCCCAAAGACTAATTCTACTACTTTATCCTTTTATGAAGATCACTTACAAATTATTAGACTTAAATTATATTTTAATTTTGTAAAATATCTTTCTTCACATTTAAAGATTGTGATTTTCAAGTAACTGGAATTGATTTTTTTAAATCGTTTTTTAATACACAACTTGGTAATAATCATTCTAAGTTTCCGTATTCCAAAAAAATATGACTTTATTCATCAGTTTATCACAAGATTTTTCGTAGCATCAAATTTATTTTAACATTGTTTAAAGTAAAACTTAAAAATAAGAAAAATAAAACAAGAAAGAAAAAAAAAACATAAAGAGTTTTTTACATTTTATATCCTTATACACATTCATATACATATCTACATTTTTTATTTTCATTTTCGTTTAATGACATATAGCTATTTATTAAATCCTGAAAAGATAATTTTTATTCGTCATACAATTTTTTTTTTCTTCTTCATTTTGTTGTATTTTCATTTTTCCATTTTCCGGGTATATGATCTTTTTTTTTTTTTTTTTTGAGCCGTAAAATCGCATACTTATTTCGAAAATGCATTTTGAAATCATAATCATGATTATTTCGATAAAAAAATTACGTATGAAGATTAGATCACTTTTAATTCGAATGAAACTGCTGTTTGACTTGTGTTTTTATGCAATTGTAGAGTAAGTTTTAAATTTTAATTTTATAGTCTCAACATTTATTTTGTAGCCCATCATCAAATTTTATATGAAATGACTATATTTCACGGTACTTTTAATTTTTGATTAAAGTATGACATATCATAAGTTCCTGTTTGATATTTAAAAGTCTTTTTTTTTTTTTTTATTTACTATTAGATAGAATGACATGACTAAATTGCCATTTGCTTTAGTATACTGAATGAAAACTATATGGTCATAAATAAAGTATAAGATAAAATACAAGAAAACGTAGATATATTTTGTTATTTTGCTTAAAGCGATAAATTGTAGTTATATGTCAGTATAAATATAAATACATATAACAAAACTGTACCATACTATATTATAAAAAAAATATAGGTTATATTCTCTTGTTAAACAAAAATCATATACTGATTCACACGTTCAATAACCTCAGGATAAAAGAAAATATATTTTTCGAATAAATACAAAATTATATGTGTGAATGTGTGAGTTGTATGTGTGTATGTTTTATATACATATACATATGAAATTTTCTTTAGTGATACAAGTGATATATTGTATTTCACTTTTTTTTTTTGTTTTTTACTTAAATCTCTTATGTGAATGTTTATATCATTATTAAGAACATATAAATTAAAATCTTATTTATCTAATAACAGAAATCATTAAATTTCCTTTTATTTTTGGATTTTTTTTTAAAAAAAAAAGGATTTTACTGAATTTGTTGATTTGCTACAGTAATAGCAAGTTGTAGTAAGAATATACATATTTTAGATATTTTTTTGTATTCATAAGAACTTTTCAATGCTTGAGAAAATCTTAAACTGAATTTTTAATTTAGACTTTTTTAGTGTTTGAAACAAAAAAAAAAATTACTAGTGTTAGGATGTCGAAAATTGTGATAATAATTTATTTGTATTTTTTGTCTTATTTCTAGAATTTTTTTTTTTATAATTGAAATTACATTTTCTATACTTTTTAAACAAAACACTAAATTTAAAGAATACCTACGCTCATCCATAAAGGATACATATGAGATTTTTTATGTTTAAAAATTTTCATGATTTTTTAGGCTCTAGTATTCTTGATTTTTCTCTTTAAAATACGTACACAAGGATAATTTACAAGGCAGAATATTACATCCTAGAAAATTGAAAGAAAAAAAAAATATCAGGAAGCTTTGTCCAATTAGTATTTTTTTTTCGTATATTATCATATTTATGAATAAAATATAATCAATAAAAGAAAAAAAGTGCAGAATATAGATTTTTACGATTCTAACAATAAGAGTGTTTCACAACAGTCGCATTATGGGTATGAAAAAATCAGAATATGCTATCCGGAATACATGAAAAAAAAAAACTTTATTATCTTCGATTGTGTTTTTAAAAATTTTTTTTAGTGAATGCATAAATTGATTGAAGGCATACATATACATATATTATGTATATCCTTATTATTCCCTAATTTTTTGTCCTTATTTACAATCGACTTAAAGAGATATCTGAAATAGAAATTCAAAATATTAATTGAAATGAAATAAAAATTTTCAAAATATCTTCCCAATTGAAACATTGTATATTACTTTGATACAAGGATCAAATTTTGTTTTTTTTTATTTTATTATAATTTAATTTAAAATTTCGTTCATAAAATCTTGTAATTAAATGTGTGTTCCTTTTTTTTTTTTCAAATATTTCAAATTTATTTCAAGAATATTGTTGTAAAACTTGACCAGATGAAATGATTCTAATTTATTTTTAAAATTCATTGTTACAATTTAATTTTATTTAATAAATTTTCAAGTTTTTATTTTAATTTTTATTTTATATAAATTAATCATGACTTTGTCAATTATACGTATTTAAATCAATTGAGCCAAATTAATAAAGATAATACAGATAATAGAATTTAATTTATGGTTCGTTAAGTATTATTTTGCAAATAGAATAATATATGGAGTTGAATGAGGAAAATATTTGAAATTTCAAGAGAATTAATAAAACAAGGTAAGTACTGGAAATATTTTTAAAATTGTTTAAGCTTTAAAAAATCACAATATTTTTGGGCATTTGATCAATATTAATTCTCCTAATTATTATTATAAAAATCTTCTAATAATTTTCGAGATAGACAAAAAAAAATTCCTTTAAATGTTTGTGGTTTGGTTTAGGAAGAGGGAATTCAGGAATCCATAAGCACTCTGACTGAAGAGTCCATTACACAAAGGTGCTCTGTGGTTTCAAGTATATTACATTTTTGATATTTATTTCAATTGCAATATTGTCGAGTTAGGTGATTAGTAAAAAGGATTGCTTATTAAAAAAAAATATCATAAAGAAGGAAGTTCTTGTCTAGATGTTTCACAACACTATTTTACCGCCCAATAAAGATTCAGAGTAACTAGAATGATATTCTGATTAAATTATTTAACTAAATTTTTTAATTTGCTTTTACTAAAATTTATTTTGAAATTAATTTTAATAAAATAACCGCTTAACATATACTTAACATATAATTAAAACATAATGTATGACATGAAATGACGTTTCAATTTTTTAATTAATTTTGTTTGACAATAAATTATTTTTCCAAAAACAAAATTTTATGAGTATCTGTTTCTGAAAAAAAAACAAAATTAATCGAAATTGAAAACTTATAAATAATGGAAAAAAAAAAAAAAAAAACATTATTTGTAAGCTTTTAACAAGAAAGATTAATTAATTTGACGTTTAAAAAAAAACAAACACATACTTTTTGTTTGTTTTAATTTTTAACGTTGGAACGATACAATTTTTTTTTTTTTCAATCACACTGTTCCAAACGAATATTTAAAAAATTTTTAGTTTATATAATGACTTAAGTCTGTTTTTATTTTGCTTTCTTTGTTTATATATTTTTTATTTTTTTATTTTTTTTGACTACTAAAATTATTCAGCGGACTGTAACTGTAATGTCAATCAACTATAAAAATTTCCACTTGATAAATTACTTATTTTTAATTTTTTTTATTAATTTATTATTTTTAAATTTTTTGTTTGTTTTTGCGATAGTCTGCAAATGAGAGAGTTTTTTTAGTTTCTGATGTGATTTTTCAAGTATAACCATTATTGGCGCCGTCAATGTATTTTTTTGAGTATATTTCTACTGAATGAATATTTTTAAAATTCATTATTTTATTCGATTATTATTAATTGAAAATTGAAGGATACTTTTTTATGTGTATTGACTTTGATGTTTCGTTAAATTTTTAATTATTTTTATAAGCTTGAATTTTTTTTTAAAAAAAAAAAAAAAATTTATCAAATTTTCAGTAATGATGTTTCATTTCTCTAAAAAAAAAATCTGTCTTGTTTTTGTTTTCTTGGAATGAATTGCATTTTATTTTCAAGTACAAATTTTTCTTTACCTAATTTAAAAAATTTCAGCGAAAGATTAAAGTTCAATTTTGTTTTTAACTTTTCTTAAGTTTCGTAGTTTCTTTTCTTAGGTGTTTCTAAAAAGTTACATCATTGTTTTTTTAATTTTAAAAGTAAATCTTTTACGCAGTTGTATCATAGAAAACATCCTGTTATAGCTTTAAATCTTTTTAATAAAACCTAGAACTCACACAAATGCATTTTTAGAAGAAAAAAAAATAATGTCTTTTTACTTGTTTTACTACCTATTTTAACTTTTAAAAGCTTAAAATTAGAAAAACTTTATGAATGTTGTTCATTTTATTTTAAGTTTTTCAAAATAATAAAATAAAATTTTTATCATTTTCTATTTTAAAATTTTTCTGTTAAATTTAATCAAGACTTACATGACTTATTTTCAATAAGAAAATTAAACTTGAATAGTGAAATTACATTTTATATGTGTGTGGTTTGTATGTATTTTATTAAGAAAAAAAAAAAAAAAATGAAAATTCATTGCAATGAAAAGTATTTGCATTTTCATCAAAAGATATGTGAAGAAAATAAAATTAAGATAAACTGTTATAAAAATTATTGTAATAATGAAATAAATGAATCTTCCTTGTAACATAAAATACATATGTACATGCATATGTATGTGTGTATATTTTAAAATAATACAAGACGTTTTAATAAAATATCATGTATTATATTATTGCAACATAGATTCCATACTTTTGTGTGTATTTACATATGAATGTTATGCATTCATATTATTTTATTGTGACATCAAAAAATATCTGAACATGTAAATTTTATACATATGTTTTAAAGAATTCTCTTTAAGGCTTTTAAATTGAAAAATTTTCACGGTTTCGTTGGTTGAATTTATTGCTTTTAAAGTATGTTACACTGAAATTCCATGACATTTTTAATGACGTTTGAATATAGAATATTTACTTTCGTTTTTTTTTTTTTTTTTTTTTGCTTTTTCTTTAAATTCCATTTCTATTTTATGGATTATTTGTGTGTGTGTGTGTGTGTGTGTGTGAGGAGGGGGATGGTTTTTGTGTTATATATGTAAGTTCAAATGTATTACAAAAATACTTGGTCAAAAAATTTATTCAGAAGAAACTGAGTCATGTATACAAATTTTTTTTTCTATTTATATAGAATTTTATTATATGTGACAGATAAAAGAAAATTATTTTATCTTTTATTGACGAAAATATTTTTTATAATAGAATTCATAAAATGAAAATAAAATCAAATAAAATATTTTTGCTTATTTTTTTTTCGAAAATAATATTTTTACACCTGGAAAAAATGTTACTTTGTTCAGTAGACATAAATTAAGTGAAAAATAGCTATTAAATTTAGTATTCTGCAAAAAACATTCCATGGAGCTACAGCTCTTCAGCTTGAGAAGCCACTTCAGTCTGACCGCCACCATTTATCTTAATATCCTTATTTTTTATTAAGAATTTTTGAAAATTTTAGATTTTGATCTTTATTTATTTTCAAAATATGTATTTTAAAGTTTCAACAAAAACTTCTAAAATAACTTATTTTCTACTTAGAAATTTGATAATTGTATTATATGTGAAAATATATTTCAAGTGTTTTCATTTCAAGATTAATAAATCAAAAATTATAATCAAAATTCAAAATGAAATAAAATACACTCAATCGTAATGAAAATTCATTCATTATTTTGATGGAGGTTTGACAACACTATATTGAAAGTGTTTTTTTTTTTTAACAAAAGACAAAAATATCTAAATAATTTCAAGTAAATTCTTAAATTCCTTAGAATTATTATTATTATAATTTTCATTTTAAAATGATTATTTTTAATTATTTAAGAAGAATTGAAAACATACAAAAGGATTTTGAAATTTTGAAGAACTTTTTTTGTGCAGTTTGTGAATTAACAAAGATTTACAAAAAAGCTAATTGCAAATGAAACATGATTTTTGTTTTTCTCTATATTATGATAATTTGATAATAAGCTTTTCATAATTAAAATAACAACAAAAACATCAACAAAAAATATTTTATACACCACTAAAACATAAAAGATTTTCAAAATTCATAAAAAACATTAATAATGATTTTAATCTCTTGTAGGATTTAACCAGAATATGAAATACAAACTATATACTGTTATTTTTCTCAAAAAAGGAATATCATTTTTTTTTGTTCTTTACAAATAATACATTTCCTGTTTTGTGTATTTAGAAAATATGATTTTATTCAAAAGTTAGACGATGTAATTAAAAATGATACTTAGAATGTTTAGAATTTTAAATGTAGTGGTTTATTTTGGTATTTAAAAAATTCACCAGAAAATGTCATAAATGTAAACCAAAATGTTTGAAAACTGTGAAAATTTCAATTTTTAGTTGTAATTTTTTTTTTTAATATTCCCCATTATCCTTTCTGGGAATCACATAAGCTACACAGATACATTTGGTGGAATTATAATTACACTTTAATCCCTGTAATTTCCTGTGATATTATATGAAATTTTTTTTTTAAAAATTCGCTTATTTAAAATTATAGAAAAAAAACGGACTAAATCCTGATAGAATAATGTTAAATTTTAAAATCATGTATTCTTATCAGTATTTTAACTTTATAATTCTGCCGAAAAAATATTTTCTTTTTTTTTATGGGAAAAAGGATAAGTTGCATTTGAAGCTTGAAATTGATGCATTCAAGTTTTATTTATTTTTTTTTTTTTTAAATTGAATAAAATATATAAAATTTTTTCACATCAATCTTTTATATAAAACCATTCATGAAGCAATTCTTAATTCATTTTTGTCATGTGATTCGTTATTTTTGTTCATTTTTGACAATGGAAAAAAAAAAGTTTTATACTCCTAAAAAAAAGGTCTTTAAAGTTGTTAATCACTTCAAAAATGATAAATGAAAATTTATGTTTTTCAACGAATGTACTTATGTCATTACTAATGTGAATACCATATAAATAATAATACTCAGTTTTATCTTAACTCAATAATTTCATAAATTCTGACAAACTTTTGTTCTTTTTTTTTTTTTTAGAGACAAAAAAAAATATTCAATTTTCTAGAAGTCACAGCTTTAAATAAATTTTGTGTAATTTTTTTTTTTTTTTCACCAATTTAGCAAAAGTATATCAATCTTAATGAAAAATAATCTACGATAAAAAAAAAGATACATTCCTTTTTTTTTTTTGGGAAAAAATTTTCGATTTTAAATAATCTTACGATTTCAAAGTGATTTAAGAGTTTAAAAGTAAATTGATTTTAAAATAAGAATTAACTTTTTAAGAGAAAAAATTTAAAAAAAAAAAAAAAAAAAAAAAACAAAAACAAAGGAAACAACAACGTTAAAGTATACTATAGTTGAATAATGATGGATATAATCGTGACGATATTTCAAGAATACGTATAGGTACTTAGACGGCATTTCTATGTACATATATCTGGTATATCTCATGCCAACACACACTAATATATACCATATATATATATATATATATATATATATTTTCACGAGAGTGCTGTAATATAGATGAAAGATTTTAATGGTTGCATTCATTTGACAGAGTATTATTTCATTCAGACACTTGCAATGAGTTTTCATTGAAATTGAATTGAAAAGCTTTTTCATTTCATTTTTCAAGTGGCGAAGAGAAATGGATGTTGAAGGAATTATTTACCGCAATTCACAAAAAAAAAAAAAAAAAAAAAAAAACATCTTCTTTCATGGTTTAATGGATATTTTTTTTTTCTGTTCTTCTTCTTCTTATTTTTTTTTCTCGAATTATTTATGACATTAAAAGTATACGAGTATATATTCCTTTTATGGTGTTAATGGCAGGATATATGTGCATAAAGTTAACACCATAACGAAAGAAAAACAGCTATATAAAAACAAAAGAGGTAAATAGAAAACACACAAAAAAAAAAAAAAAAGTCAGGAAAAAAGAGTTAAATAACTTGAAAAGGTAACGTACGTTTTCTAATTTTTGTGTGATTGTTTTTTTTTTTCTTCTGTCTTTTTAAAATTAAAACATCAGTTTTCGTTTCAAATGTTAAAAATATTTAAAAATATGCAAATGAAAATTTTGTAAATTTACTTAAAAATTAAAAGATACTAAATTTTTTTTTTTTTTTTTTAGTGTTTAAAATTGTTAATTCAGAGGAATTATTAGAGCAGAATTAAATTAAATACAAAATAAAACTATTAAAATCTAAGTGACTGAAATTCAAGAAAAGATTTTTTTTTTGTTTTACAATGTGGAATATTTATCTTAAAATTTATTTTAATTTGTTTTTTTTTTTTCTTTATTTCAAAATTTAATTCAGTAAATCTTTTTAAATTTTATATTCTGTATGAAAAGTTTAAAAACAATGTAAAAAATAAAAATTACATTATCTTTAAGTCTATTTTTTGTCTCATAAATAATTCATGTTTCATTTTAATGGAAGGTCAAAACAAAGAGAGAAAAATAAAAGAATTATTTTAAATACTATACTGATTGAAGATTTAAATTAGATTTAATATTTTTTTTTTTAGTTAAATTTTCACCTTTTGTGAAGTTAGCAATTGAATTAAGAATTTTACAGTAAATTAAAAAAAAAAAAACGAATTTGTGTTCGTTTTTGATTTGCTTTATAAATTTCAATTTTATTACAAAAAAAATCACAAAAGCTCTTGAACTTGAAGAAGAAAACAAATAATATAAGAGCTTGACAGTTGAAGGCTAAAACTTGAATCCGAATGTTGAAAGGCAGACCTTGAAGATTAAAGGACAAACTTTAAAGATTAGGTAAAAAACTTTAAACTTATTTAATCTAAAAAAAAAAAAAATATGGTCTTGGTAAAGTAAAGCTGAGGAAAATACTCTCTGAAAGGCAGGATATTATCGCCAAATTAATGTAGAGAAACGTTGTTGACTTAGCTCAAAAAACATTTAATCAGGATCACATGAATTACATATTCTTTAAATTTGGTTTATAAAATGATCGTTTTTAATTATTCAATTACTTTGATTTGTTTCGTGTATTATTGAAAAAAATTTCCCATTTTTCTTTTCTTTTGAAAAAAAAAAAAAAAATAAAAAAAAAAAACATTTAATAATTTTTTTTAATTATGAAAACTTTATGTTAATTAGTTATTAATTAGTAAAGAACATGTTTAAATTACGAAAAGAAAAAAATTTACGGTAAAGAAACCTAACAAAAAAAAAATAATTTTAAAATATCACTGAAACTGCGCATATTCCATATTATTATAAAAGGATATACCAACTATTATACTTTAACAGAAATTTGTGTTTTCTATGTTTTCCTAAATATAAAAACAAAGTTTTTCTTTTCATTTTCAATCATAGAATAAGCAAACTAAAAAATATATATAATTCATAAAATAACTATATATTCAACGTGATGAAAAATTAAAAGAAAATATAGAAACAAAAGATGCAACAACAAAAAAATAAAGAAATAGCTAAATGTACTCGTTCTGATTATTTACAAGTTTTTTATTGCCCTAATTTCTTATGCAGAAATAATAAATGCCATTGACATAAAAGCGTTGAAAAGCCTAAAAACAAAATTTAAATTCAAAAACAAAACAAAAAAACTTTTAGTTGAAAATTGAAAAAAAAAAAAAAAAAAAAAAAAATTCAAAAGTATTTCTTTTAGCAATCAAGTCTTTTAGCAATAATGACCTTAACCCCAATTTACTCAAAGGAATACGAGAAAATTTTAAATTTTGTATTTTTTTAAGGATTTAACAAACAGTAAGGAATATCTTTTTGTTTTTATTTTTTTTTAATTATTCTTCGTTATATTTCTAACACATTTTTTTTTTTTTTCAAATTAGTGATTTTAGTTTTCATTATCCTTTCGTTTTTTCATTATCTTTTTGTGATTTAAATCGTTTATTTTTTAGCATTCTCAATTTTTAAGGCACTACTTTTTTTTTAGAGGTGTCTATAGTCTTTGAACTTTTCGAATTCATATAACGTATTGTTTATAAAAGATTAACAATATTTCAATGTACGTTCAAAAGATGGCTTCATATGAAATTCCCGGGTTCTTCATAAAGTAAAACAAAAACCTAGAATCTAAATATTATGTATACTTTTGATTCACCTTCTAAGATTATGGTAAAAATTTTCATATTCTTTTATTGTCACCTGAAGAGTTTAACTAAAGCTATGATGTGTGTGAAATATCTTAAATTGTATACTAACATTTGATTACAAGTTCTCTATGTTGAAAAAAAAAACTTTTGATCATATTTTAATCATAAAAATTACTCCTACATAATTTTTCACTTTTTTTTCTCCTCCCAAATCACTTTTAATGAAAAACTCACATCGAAAATAAGCTTTCTGTAGTTTAATAAGAAAAATCAAATGATTTTCTTATTCAAAACATCAGAATTGTATTAATTCTCGTAAGTAAACAAAATATTATAATGCAATGTCTCGAGGGTGATAAAAAAAAAAAAAAGAAATACTTTTGCATAGATTTCTATTTAGCGACAATATAGGTACTTAATTTAGGTCATAAAAGTATTATGTTTCTAGGAAAATGGAACATAATATGTACATATATGTAATATTTAGGTTATCAGGCGTCTACATACTTAAAATTAAGTATTTGAATTTTAAGTTTGTAAAAAAAAAAAAGGATTTTAAAGATTGTAACGATACCTATATGTATATGTATGTATTTACAAAACAAGGAAGCAGTGTTCATGAAAATATGAATTATGTATGACGGTAATAAGGTATGTTGTACTCGTATGCTTTTTAGAATTTTTTTTTTTTTTTTTTTGTATAAAAATTATTATGTGTGGAAACGTTCTTGTAAGAAAAAAAAAAAACAACTTCAATTTGATTTTATTTTCTTTGAAATTTTTGAGATGAAAATCAACTTTAGTTGTTATAATAATTCGTAGTTGTGATAGATTTTTATTTTTTTATATCTTAACTATCTTTTAAATTTTTCAATACCTGAACGTTTTTTTTTTTTTTAGTCAAAAATTTCTTCATAAAGCTTAAATTTTCATTTTGTCAAATTTTTTATGATTGATTTTAGTTTACAATTTACTTTTCTTTATACAGTTCCTTTCATTAATTTTATAAATTTATTTTTTCCTGAAAATTATCTATTCTTTCCGATATACTTACAAAATTCTTAAAATACCTAATAAATTTATTTTACGTCGTAAATATTAAGAAAAACAAATTATTTTCATAAAATATGAAATATACATATGAAAAGTATATAATATAAAAACCTCTAAGATATAGTTAAAAGAAAATTCTTAACGGCACGCAATGAGTAAAAAAAAAAATGATTTATTTGATTCTAAAGAAAATTGATGTGTTATATAATTTACCGTTATAAATTAGCCATTCATTTAGAAAATAATGAAGCTATTTTTTTTTTTTTATATTTCCCTTAAAAGAAGATAATTATTTTGTTCTATTGAACTTGGTAATTTCTCTAAAGTTTCCTATTTAGAAAAAAAAAAACACCGGTAAATGAAGAAATTGAAAATTTTGAGCAAAAAAAAAAAAAATATTCGTGTTTATTTCCTTCTACAGACATGATTATTTTGAAAAATTATGAAAATAATTGAACTGTTATATCATAAAATATGTATTTATATGAATTTATGTTTATACATGCATACTAACTCATACATATATATACTTATTATCAGCAACAAAATATTCATCTATATGTAGATGACCTAATTTAAAATTACAAAATTCAATGTACCGGTATCCTTTCAATGTTTTTGATATTTCGTGTGTTGCTTTCCGGTGTATATTGTAATATTTATTATTACTGCACTACTAAAATACACTACTGACTAACTGGTTTACTATATGAAAATATCCTTTTTTTTTTTGAAATTTGTATAAATATGTATGTATACGAATATATATATACTGTGTATACAAAAATAATAATAATATATTGTTATAGAGATCATGTTCTTGTTCAGATTTCAATTTAGATTTTAATTTAGGCTTTTTGTTTAGATTGAAAATTTTGTAATATCTGTCAGTAATTGTTTATATGATCGCATAAATAATTGATTTTCTACATTGTTTAGTATTTTATATACATAACCGTATATATATATGTATCTTGTATATGCAAAAAAGATAAATGAAATTCAATATGATTTTAAATGTTACATGTTACATATATGATAATAAATATAAAATTATGTTTTTGATGATAAAAATTAAATTGTTTTTTAAGATACATACATATATGAATATGAGTTGTAAACGTATTAAAGCATATGTATGTATATGTGTAATTTAAAATGGAAATAGAAAACTAGAATATATATTTTTTTTTGTACAAATGAGATAAAATATGTACATATATTATATTTGAAAAAACAAAAATGATAATAATAAAAATAATATTTTCATGCAAAATTTCAAAATATTATCAATTTTTTTTTTTTTAACCGTAAAATTTTACATGAAATATATATTTTTTTTTTAACCTTTTTTTTTATTTTAATATATTTCTTTTTCCGGATTGCTAATAAGAACGAAATAAGTGTCATATATTTTCTTTAAAATTTTATGAACATGACACGCTTGCAAAGTGATTTCATTTCATTTTATTCTACATATATATTTTACTTTAGCGCTTTTTAGCTTATTATATGTGCAGATAACAGATACTTGAAAGAAATTACTATTCTACATGCAAACAAGTTTTTTTTCTTTAGACATTCGCAAGAAATTCTTTGAAGGATTCTTTTCTGTCTTATAAAACTTTTTTTTTGTTTTTTTTTTTTTTTTTGAAAATTTCTCATACCTCAGAACATAGCTTTAAAATTGACTAAAAAACATTAAAGGTTCATGATGTTTTTATGTATTCTACAGTTTTCTTTTTTCCTTGTTTGAATATTTTTGTTTCTTGTATCAGTGTCATACCACAATTTCATTAGACAAAATATTTAGTTAACATGATTTTTTTTTCGAGCTTCCGTTTTCCGTAGATCATAAGATAGAGGGAACGAATGAGGTGAAGAGATATGGAATTTAAGTTAACCTTGAATCTCAAAAAAGTGTTGAATATATTCAATGTTACATAGAATTTTTGACGAGCTCAGTAGATAGGATCCAAACGCATCTATTATATTTACATACACGTATCTGTTATACGAAAGAAGAAATAGTTTTAGATCCTGAATGTAATGGTTCTGTTTTTTTCGTTATGAAGAAAACGTTTTGTGTTTTCAGATTTTTGTGTTTGTAAATGATAGGCTTCCTATATTCTTGTTTTTTCTATCTTTGGTCATGTCATAACAATATTTTCATAATTTCTCTATCTGCTAAATTTTTGCTCGAAAGAATACCATATATTTTGCTAAACATTTTCAAAGTCGAAAATTTCAGAAAAAATAGATTTTTACATAAAATTATAGGTGGAATGTGGGTGGCGATTGTTGTATTTAACGTATACATTACTTTATTGTATTTTTATTTAAAAAAAAATTATTCTTTTCGAATTTTGTATTTTTAAATTTCGCATTATATTGGTTTTTATTATAAAAGTAAGATAAAAATGTATTTTAATTTTTTTTTTTTTAAATTTTTACTTTACAATTTTTTCTTTTTTCTTTTTTAAACCAATTTTTTTTTCTATTCTCTTCCCAAAGGCATTTAAAAAAAAAAAAAAAAGAACAGAAAAAGTAAAATTAATACTAGAATAGTTTTATTTTCATAGTAAGAACAAATTTGTGGTTACGATTCGTATATATTTGTATACGTAAAAACGTACAAGTAAATATAAGAATTACTTCTGTGTAATTTATTTTCTATTCATTTATATAAATCTTATATTTTAAATGTATACTATATATTTTGTTTTTTTAATCCCAGCGGCAGACTTCCAGATTAAAAAAAATTGTATAAAAGTTAAAAGAAATAAAGAAAAAAAAAACAGCAACAACTCGGTGGGAAACTTTTTCTATTTATTTGTAATAAATAAGTTTTTTTTTTTTTTCATTATTATTCATTTAAAGAAAAAAAGCTTATTTATTTCTTGTTTTAAGCTTATAGCACTCTTTTTTTTCAATATATATATATTTTTTTTTGTATTATTTGTTTTTTATTTTTAATTTTTTTTTTTCATATAAATTTTTACTTTAACAAAAAACAAAAAGTAAAAATAAAAATAAAAATTGAATAATTTTGACCTAATTTCTAAATAAAAAAAATTCTAAAAAAAAAAAAAATAATAAATTACTTTTCAGTTTCCAATTTAAAATATTTCTTCAATCAAGACCAACATAAGTATGGATTCAATGTCAAAAAGTATCTATACGTTTTTATTTTTATTTTTTTCAAATATCTTAGATAACAAGGCATTAAAATTTAAAGTAATAATAATAATTTTTTTTTTCAAGTATATTTTTTAATACATACATATGTCAATATCATTATTTTCAAGTATCTGATTAACGTATCATGTAAATTTGTATTACGTTCTTGAAAAAAAAAAAAAAATTAATACATAAAACGGATAAGGATTGAAAAATCGAATAAATGATAACGACCTTGTAATTATTTATTTTATAAAAGGACACAATTTATTCTGCTTAACTTATTTTTAAGCAAGTACTTATCTGTGATTCATTATTTTTTTTTTTTTTTATATTTGAATCTTTTAGATAATTGATGACGTCAAATATTACTCTATTTAAAAATTTAATTTTTTTTGTTAATTTTTATTTTCCAGAAAATATAAGTGGAATTGTAAAGGAGTTACTGTACTGGAGTTAATTGAATCCTATAATAAGTGAGTACCTACTTTATATTGAAAAAAAAAAAAAAAATTATTTGTATAGGTTAAACATAAAAAACAGATACAGAAAAAATTCATAATTATTTATAATATGTATGTAGGTCAAGGATATGCATTTATTAAAAGCACGAAATTCGAATGCATAAGCTTTAAATGTTGGAAGTTTTTTTTTATTCGAAATTGAAATATCCTTTTATACAAATAAATGCAAATATGCATTGTATTTTTTTTTAAATAAAGATACAAAAACATCTCAGATAATAAATAAATCAAGTGGTTAGTTCCAGTCAAAATAAATCAGGATTCGATTTTTAGTGAAATAATCTCAACAAAAAATACGATATCTCCAGTTTTTCAACTTTCAAATTTTAAGCTTTTAAGATTTATTTCTGAAAAAATTCTCTTAATTAACGTTTTTATTTATCTTTTCTTTTTTTTAAATAAAAAAAAAAAGATTTGATGACTTAGCTATTTTATACTCTCTTTAATGATATTAAAATTTCATTATTTATGTTATCTGAGATAAATGACTTTTTCACATGGTGAAAAATAATTTTATTCATAAAATTTCTTAAAATCTGTGTAAAGAGACTCGTAAATTAATTTATCTTCATAAATCTCTTTTTTATTATAAAAAAAAAAAAAGTTATTTATTTTTTTTCTTTTCCCTTTTTTTTTCAGTAAACTTTTTTTTTTTTTGTTATATTATTTATTCTCTTTGACATTTTATATAATTCCTTTCTGTGTGTTCATATACAATATAAGGATTAATTTTTGTTAAACAAAAAATTTATTACTAATATTCTAAATTGAGATGTATATCCTATTTTTTTTTTTTTTGTGTCGAAACATTTTTAATCCCTTTGCTTTTTTTAAATACCCCTCTCTCTCTCAAAAATAATTGAATCCTTTGATTTTAAAAGTATAGTCAAGATACTGTGCAGAAAAAAAAAACTTTATTCTGTATAAATTTAAATACGTAAATTCGTCCTTAAAATTTTGTTACAAAATTTTTTTTTTTTTTACATATAATGTATAATCATGGATTAGCCGCTTATTCTGTTTAGATATTCAATTTATTTTAACTTGAAGAGATGATTTTTTTTTTTTTTTTATTTAAAAAAAAAATATTTTTTTGTTGAACAAATGCCAAGTAATGTTTTTAGAAAGAAAAAAAAAAGGACACCAATAACAGACAATGAAATTTAAAATGAAAAATGTGGGAAGTAATTATTTCATAAGTCATACGAAAAGGACAATGTAAATTGGCTTTAATGAATAAAAAAATTAATTTATGCTTTGGTTATTGAAATCATAAGCTTTTCAATTGCCAATAATTCACCTTTAGAAAAGAAGTTTTTTTTTTTTTATTTTCGGAAATAACTTTTAGCAGCAGGTTTTCAATAAAAAACAACATAAGCCTTAAACAGTATAAGAAATTGAGACATCCTTTAAAATGATACGCAAATCAAAAAAATACTGGTAAACAAAAAAATTAAAAAAAAAAAAAAAGTAAAAAAACATAAAAAGCCTTGTCCTTTAATTTGACATAAAAAAAAAAGGTTGACATGTTTTTTATTTTTATTTTTTTTTTTTTTTTTGAAATGATAAAATCCTTAAAATAATTATTTTTAATTAGATACTTTTTATGCGATATATAAAAGTACAACAACATTTGTATTTAATTTTAAAATTTTTCCTTAAATTCTTCACAAAAAAACAAAAAAACAAAATTCTAAAGAAAAATGTATGCTAAATGAAACAGACAGGCAACATTTAAAATTTATAATTTTCTTTTTTTTTTTACTTTCATTTTTTGGTTTTTTTTTTGTTTTTTTTTTTTTTTTTAAATACGAAACAGCTAATTTAAATTTTAAATTATGTGTAAAATAAATTCTGACAAAAAAGATACACATTATTATCATATTTTAAAATATTATTCAGATGAATATTATTAAAGATAAAATTATGTGTGCAATTAAGAGTATTAAAAATAAAATGTTTCTAAAATGAAAATTTAAAAAAAAAAAAACAAAAAACAAAAAACAAATAAGAAACAAACAAAAAAAGTTTAAGTAGTAAAGTGTTGGAAATAATACAGAGAAAATAATATTTAAAATTTTAGAAAAAAAAAAAATAATGTTAAGTGAAAATATTTTAAACATAAATTACATTTTTACCTGGCTTATTTCCAAAGATGACATAAGAAGTGTGGTATATAAGGCCTTTTAAAAGGATCTATGAATGAAAATTTACATATCCGCATTTGGCAAACCATACTGTTCACAATAAAATTTATTGTTCATTTTGTGGATTTGCTTTTTACCTAATGGAATGTATATGAATTTACTAACATTTTGAAAATTACCTAAATAAATTAGATTTGGAAGCTGGAACGTATATAATATGAGTATATCATCATGTATCTTTCATATGTACGTATATACATACATATATATATTTATGTGTGCCTTCATATTATGTAGAAATATCGATTTAAACGTTTTCCTTTTTCTATTCAAAAATATTTACTGAAATAAGGCATTTTTTTTTTTTTTGAGTTATAAATTTTTTGTTAAAATCGTGCAATTTTTTATTTGAATATTTGCGGTCCAATTTTTTTTTTTTTTCGTAATCAATTCAATTTTGTCATGTGGAATGGAAGTCATTTCCAATAAGGGCGTATTTTTATTATGTATTTACAAATTTAAAGGCTGCAATGTATAGTAGAATGGTAAATCTGGTAAAAACTTTTTAATCCTTTTTCACCGTGTTTTAATTTTAAAAAGAAAAATATTTTTGCTGGAATTGAGCCGTAAAGGACTAAAAATGAATTTTTTTCCTATTTTTTTTTTTTTTCATCTTTCAATTTAGTTTAAAATTTAATTTTCACATTTATGAAATTTTTATCCAATTTTTTTTTTGTCTTACATTTTGAGTTCTTATTTTGAAAAGGACAAAATAAACAGCACAAGATCATTTTTATCGTAAGTGAATTTTTAACAACATTATTTTCTTCAATATTCTGTTTTATTTCAATTATATTTTGCTAAAATATGTAGTTCTTTTGTTTTTATCATTTACAGTGGAAAATTTCCCTCAGAATGAATTAATTCCTTTTATTTGTAATTTTTCCTTTGAAAAAACAAAAACAACAACAAAAAGTTCAAACCTTAAAACATAATTTAGCACATTTGCTTTTTAAATTAATTTTTATTGTTATTTCTTTAGTTCAACACACATTCAAACACATTTAAATAGATTATATGTCGTGTATATTATAAGGTATGTATGTTTTTGAAAATTATTATACAGTACACATCCACTTATACACACATACATACATACATATTAGATTATGATAGGAGATGAAAGTAAATTATATTATATTATATCTGAAATGTGTGGACAAATTTTAACTGTCGGCATCCTTCCGACATGTTCTTAAATGTTATACATATGTATATATAAATATTATGTATATAGATATTCTTCTACAACAACAATAACATTTTATTATACACATATATATATAATATAATATGTAAATGTAAAGAAGGATTTTAATATGACTATAAGGCTATCATGAAAATTAAGTCATCACATTAGTATGCATAACTGGTAACTAACTTTATGAGAGGGATACAAACGGTAAATATATTCGATGACTGATAATATTAGTAATTTGTTATAACTATATTTGTTGTAATTGTCTTTCTTTAAACATACATACAAAAATATATTATATACTACACACTTAAAATAATAGATATTTGTAGATTTTAACGTAGTTATAAATGTAATAACATAACTTTTCTAACAAAATTTTGCTATGTTTTTCCTACAAAAAAAAAAATATATATATAATGAAAAATAAAAGGAAAATTTCTCTTCTAAAATATAATTTGTAAAGATAACGCAAAACAAAGATGATGATTATGATATTAAAATAAATGTGAATACGAAATACGAAAATCACGTTTTAAAAGAGAGAAAGTTTTGTTTTTATAAAGATAAGAATTTTAAGTGTAATATGTATTAAAAAGAAAACATTTTTTTTTCCTTTTTTTTTTGGAAAAGTATTGTAATAACAATTGAATTAATATTGGTTATGACATAACAAATATTTTTAGAAAACGTGTTAAAGATAACAAAAAAAAAAGGAAGAAAAAAGGAAATTTTTAGTGATTTCGGGTTCGATTTGAAAACAAATTCAATCTTAAAAAAATTATAAAATTAAGTAGATTGTTACAAAAACCTGAAAAAGAAAGTAGGAATTTTTATTAAAAAAAAAATATATATATATTTCTGAAATAATTCGAAAATCCCTGTACTTCCTATTCGAATATTTGTTTTCCTCTCTATAGTCTCTGATAAACTATAATTTTGCTCAGCTTTTCTTTTTAAATAAAAAAAAATTTTTAAATCTGAAACATCCTGAAAAACCAGAAATATTTTTTTTATTTTTTTGTCGTTGCTTATTTACACAAACTTCCACTTTCACTTCCAGAAATTGAACATCGAGTTTTTAGAAAACCGAATACCCAAACCAGAATCTCCTATACTAAAGTGCAATTAATATTCTGCATTTTCTTGAAAATGAAAGAAAATAAAAAAAAAGAAATCTATTTATTATTCTTTTAATTATAATGAGTACAGTAGACTCTATTATCTAAGTACTCGTGAATACCTTCATAATCACCACCCCCAACCATATACTGACTTAAAGATTTCATTAATGCTTTTCAGACTGTGAACACAAATACCTACGTACATAATATACATAATATGAAATTTTTCTGAAATTTCTCAACAGAACAAAATCAAAATTCATAGTTTTTCAACATGCAATTCTCAAGAGATTTTCTTTTTTCCTGATGCTTATTTGTAAAATTGTTTAAAAAATCTACCTTTTATCTTTTACTTTTGTTTAAATATTATCGATTTAGTTACATGTTAAATGTAATAAATACCATATTTTCTGTTTATTTTTATTTTTACGATTATTCATCTAATATATTTTTTTTTTTCCACATAAACTATATTTCTTTCAAATTAAAAATCTTTTTTTTTTTTTTTTCATATTTTTGTTAGCATTCAATTTTGTTCTAGTACACCTGTAAAACTAGAATTGAATACAAAATTCATTGGAATATAAATTCACATACATATATGTACGAGTATAAATAGAGCTGTATATCACATAATAAATAATTTTTTTTTTATTTTATTTTATTTGTATGTGCATTTAAGTGAAATATTGTAAATTCATGCAAAAAAAAAAAAAGAAAAATGAAACATTTTAAATTAACGATTTTTAAACAAAGTTTCAATATGAAAAAAAAAAACAAAAAAATATTTATCAATATTATTCAAGCATTCAAGTGTATTTTATGTGTTAAAAATGGAATATTTTAAGAAAATGTATATGTATGTGAATATTCCTGAAGGATATTATGAATTTTTAATAACTACTAATATATAATGATGTTTTTTTTTTTGGCAGAGAATGAATTATAAAAAGTAAATGTAGAATAAAATTATTGCTTAAAAATTTTACGTGTAGATACTGTATGTAGATATATGTACATATGTACATATTACATAGAATTAATGTATGATGTATGCATCTATATACGTTATTAAAGTATATGTAACAGATTTCATACATGAATTTTGTTAATTTTTGGTTTTTAAAATGCGTTCATTGTAGTGAATTGATATTGAAAATTCATGCATACAAGTAAAATTAAAATTTTTAAAATAAAAATTAAAGTTAAAAAATTTTGAATTTAAGATTTTTGTTCTAGATTCTTGTAAATGGATAATAAACAAAAAAACATATTTCACTTTTTTAACTATGCAATGCGAACCGCTTTCAGGCAATTTTTATTAAAATCCTTATTTCAAAGATTTTCAATTCTTTTCTTAGTAATCTTGAATATTTTTTACGATATTAAATTTTTCAAAGAATCACCCTATTGTTCAACCCTCCGTTTGATAAATTTTTCATATTCTTCAATTTATTAATTCCATTCTGATATTTTTGCCTACTTGTAGGCTAACAATTTTGAAAGTAAATTTTAATAAAAATTTTTTTGTTACTTCTTCGAACAGTATCTAATATCTTAAATACTTTAGATAGATAATATTTTTTTTTTTTTGTTGGTATTTTCAAATAATCAAATAAATTTAAAAATTAAGATAGCCCAAATCTAAATTTTGTAAAAATAGTTTTTCTATGAAAAAAAAAAATTAATAAAATAGAAACACAAAACTATACTGACTACTAAAAGGATTTAATCAAATTATGTGACAATCATAAACATAATTTAAAATGAAAAAGTTAAATTGTAAATAAAAGGAAACATAAATTATCCTAAAAAGTATGCAATGGAAGCTATCAATTTTAAATTATTTATCCAAAAGAGTCCATTTTTATTCAGTTTGTTTATAAACATTTAACTTTAAATAAACAACAAAACTCCTAATAAACAAACTTAAGTTTATGCATTATATCATTTTTATTATTAAGGATAAAAGTAAACAATGATCAAAAAATTTGTTTTTCTTAAAATTTTAAACAAATAATTTATAAGGTACATACACTTACGTCATATACATATATCCTCGAAAAGTACTTCTCATGATGACAATGACAGTCTATACCTTTTTAAAATTTCAACAATAAATTTATAGACACTCTCTTGAGACAAATTTAATAAAACGCTGGTCTTTATGAAATATGTATGTATATTTGAAAACGTGAAAAAAATCTAAATAGTTTATATATATATATTTACATGTATAAAATAATATACATGCACGTTTACATGTTCATATAATCATGCCATATAGACATAGTGCATACATAATACAAGAATAATTTCGTTTTGTTTTTTCATTTTTATTTTCATTTAATAAAATAAATATACAGAATTATTTTACACGAGAACCAAAAAAAAAAAAAAATAAAAATAAGGACTACTCATACATACGAGTACATAAAATGTCATATCGTGTCTAATATATATCCTTCAAGAATTGATGAAAATTACCTTATTAACGTAATTCAATAAAAATTTACAATTTATTCTTTTATCTATTTATTCTTAATGTAGCGTGTTCTAATTTAATGATAAAATTTGTTCTATTTTTGAATTTTAATATAATTTTATCATACCGCAACGAAATATTTGAATATTTCACTTTTAATATCTGTTTAAGAAATACGTGATTTAATTTTAAATTGTATTAAGCATGTATGATTTTTATGTTTAAGAAAAAAAAAAAAAACAAGAAAAAGGCGATAAGGCAAATTGAATTGAACCGTTTTAAAGCATACATATATGGTTCATAAAGCATTATAGTGCTTTTTTCTAGGTAACAATTTCATAAATGATATTGGAAAATTTTATGAATAAAAAAAAAAGCAAAAAATAAAAAAAAAAAATGTAAATGAAAATCTTTTGATTTGAAGTTAGAATTGACAGTCTGGAAAAATACATTGTTTTTGAATGCGACAGAAAGATTATGCAAAATGAACGATAAACTTGAACTGTATCTGAAGTAGCATAATTCTGTAATAACATACTGTGCTTTGTCTGGAGAATACAATTTTAAGTTTTGTTTTTTTAATGGAATTAAACATAAGATCTCATACAAGATTTTAATAGATTTAAGAAAAAAATAATCGTTTTGAGTATAATTCTCAAGGAGTTTGAAATAATTTGATGATGATAAAAGATTCTCTTGATTTTTGTAGGCTTCTTAAAGAAAAAAAATTCATATTCACAAGGTGAAAAATTTTGAAAAAATTAAACTTGAAAAAAAAAAAAAAAATGCTGAGGTGTAAGTGTGTAGTTATTCATAAATCCCTTTACCCGTTTAAATTGAAAATTGATGTCAGATAATTTAAAGTTTAGTGGACGATACCAGGAGAATGAAAAAAAAATGAACGCCGAAAAGGAAAATTTAAAAATTGTTCGAAGAATACGTTAGATGAGACCTTATTGGTAAAGCTTTTTGTATGTGTGAATTAAGTATTATTATTTTTAATTCCACTTTGAAAATCCATTAAAAGCTCGTTTTGCATTTAATTAAATTCAAATGGAATTCTAAAATTTTCGTTTTTAATCAATTATTTATTTTATTTATTATTTTTTTCGTATAGTCTAAAAATGAAATGAGTCGAAAAATTTATTTTAAATTGAATAATTGACTTATGTTTTATTCATTACTCTCAATATAATTATATTTGAAATTATAACCTTTATATTATAATTAATAATTTAATATTTGTTCAATAATTATTAGAAATTAAATATTCTGGCTATTTATAATAATTCATAAATATAGAATATGCCATATTAATATAAATCAACATTTATTCAATCATATACATCAAATAATATCATATGGTACATTATATCGCATATGTACATAATATAAAATGTACATACATATATTTCACCTACATATATTTCACTTCAAGGTCCAATAATATAAATTTATTAATAAATATTGAACAATCTTTGACGGCTTCAGTTTAAATCAATTTATGTGAATAATGAACAAATATCAATATGTTTTTCTAATAATTATATATACACGATTGAAATATCAAACAACATATGAAAACAATAATAATAAAAATTATTATTTGCATTTTATTTTATTTAAATTATAATTTATCGTGAAATTGAAAAAAAAAAAATAAATAACAAATAAATAACAAAATTTCCATATTCATATATGTACTTAAATATTACACAGTTTTATATACATACATATACGAAATGGAGATACGAAATAATAAGGCATAAAATTCAAGAACAAAAACAAAAAGCAAATCATCATCTGGAGTAATTTCGAAAATTCGTCATTGCTAAACATAACTTTGGTGGAATTATGGATTATTATAATGATTTCAAATATGAAATTATGTTTATGTTCAAGTTGTGTTATAGAATTAAAGAATTTAAACTATTTATGGAATTTTTTATTTATTAAGGTATTTTATACTGGTAACATTGAAATTATCTGTTTAATCTTTCATAATAAAATTCAGCTATATTACAAAATTTTTTAAGTGTAGGTTTCTTATAGATAGTTGGAAAATATTGAACACTCAACTATATTACTTAACACTTACGTGTGAGACGTATTTTTAAATATTTTCCTATAATATTTTTTTAATCTATTCACCTTTAGTTTTGACTGAAGGGGGCTCTACAACCCTCTGACTCGACAACTAACTGCGAGGTGTGTGGTGTCAAAACGGCACTCTCCGTGCTAATTGGGTTTTCAGAAGCTTCTGAGAACCGTCACTTCAACCAACCAACCAACATCTTTTAGTTAAACTAATAGTTACTATATGGTAAATTTTCGAAAATACCCATGATGCATCCAGGTATAAAATATTCAAAGTTTTCCATAATTTTCAAATTAGTTCATTATTTATTATAGTTAGTGGTTCGCTTTTCAAATAATAAATTTATTAATTTTCCAAGGATAAAATACTTTGAAATAAATAATTTCTATTTTTTTTTTTTTTAATTTATGTTTTTTTTTTTAATTTATGTTTTTTTTTTTTAAATTTATTTTTAATATAAATTTAAAATTATCAATTTATCCGCTAATAAATTATACATACATAATATTATGTATCTGGAAATATTTGCAAAAGGATTTTCAATTCAATCATTTTTATAATTATACCGTTATATACATTTTAATAAAAAAAAATTATAAAGGTCGATATTGCAATTAATACACGATTACTAGTATATTATAGATATTCAATACAATCATAGAAAAATAAATAAAAATTAATTTGATTTTTAATAAATAATTTCTAAATTTATTTGTTTCCTAATGAAAATTCATCCAGTCATACTGAAAACCTGTACATTTTTTTTTAATTTTTCTAAAGGAAATTCTATTGAAATTTCATTTAATTAGGTTCCCAATCCATCAACGTAAATTAGGTAAAAGTAATATTTTCATCATTTTCTTCTTTATATAATCCTTATTTTTCTCAAATTTCAAATTAATATTTTATAAATTTTCCTACAATATGTATTTAGATCCACCTAATTTGATTGTTGCTTCATATCAAAATAAAAAGAAGCACATGTAAAAAAAAAAAGCATATGTGTTAAAAATAAAAAAAAAAAAAATAAAAATACTAGCTGTTACTTTATGAATAATATATAATTTTGAGGATTTACCTGCCAATCAATATATATTTACATATTTTTTTTTCATTTTTTTATTTTCTATATATGTAAGTCGATATTCAAAATGATGATAATATTTTCTTTTAAACACTCTTAGCGTGTGCTTTTAAGTATAAAGCATTTTTTTTTTTCATAAAAAAAATTTTTGTTGAAATAGGGTGTGAGCCTTGTTGACAAGTTAAAGAAAATATATAATATAATAATGTACATATGTATGTATGATCATCTATGAAAATAGGGAATACTGAATAGTATAAAAAAATATATAACATTATGAGAATTTAAACGTGTAGACACAAAAAAAAAATTATAATAATAAAAAATTATATAATACGTATCTTGAAGTATATTTTCATTTTAAATGTACTCTGAAGCATCTATAATAATTTTCAAATGCCTTATTTTGGAATCTTCGATTTATTTTATGATTCTTTTACGTGTTTTTTTTTTTTTTATATTTTTTTTCTTAAGAAATATTGTATAAGATGATTTCTGTTACTTTATTTTTTTTTCTATTTTTTTTTTCTTTTTTCATTTTGATTAATGAATTTTTTTTCTCTTATTGATTATTTTCGGTTATTTATTTTACACGTTTTTTTCCTTAAGAGTTTGATGACATTTGCATTAGTCAGAATAAAAAAAAAAAAATAAAAAAATGGAATTTTTCAAAATGTGTATAGGAAGAAGAATATAAATGGAAAATATGTAAAAAAAAAAAAAAATTTAAATCGTTTTCTGTTACTTTTCTTTTTTTTTTTTTCATTCTTTTTTTTTTTTTAAGAAAAAGTTTTAAATGAATACGAATTCCGTAAAAGAATTTTCTTTTTATGGAATGAAAATTTAAGCTAAAAAAAAAAATTTGCAGATGTTCTTGCATTTTTATTTCAAGACCACACAATTTTTCTTAAAGTTTATTTTTTAGAATTCTTTTTTTTTCGATAGGGATTTTCATGAATATCGTTAGAGTAGATGGTATGTATTATAAATCTTATTCTAATAATAAAACATTTGCCACGTGCCGAATGCATGGATATAAGAATCTTTTTTTTTTTTTTAGAAAAAAATAATAAAAGTTCATAAAACCAAAAATCACATTATTTTATGGAAAATTGTATGGATAAAAGAAAAAAAGCAAAAAATTAAATTCTATACAAAAGTATAGAATAAAAATATGCGTACTCCACATAAGAAGAAGAAAACAAACAAAACAAAAAAAAAACGACATTCCAATACAAAAAAACACATTCTAAATATAGAAAATTAAATAAAAAAGGGACGACAGATCACAAAGTACCATTTAAATGTACAAGTATTTTATACATGTTGAATATTTTGGAAAAATATTAATCCGATAATTTAAAGATAAATCCACATCAGTAGCAACAACAACAACAACAACAACAAAAAAAAAACAATAATAATAATAATGTGAAGAAAATTTTAATTCTTTTACATACATGCTACACACATCTCATCAACTGGAAATGTGTATACGCTTCAAGGAATGTTAATACTTTTCAAGTTTTTTTTCTTCTTTCTTTCTTTTTGTTTTTCTTATTTAATTCTATTGAAGTATTTTTAATACATAAAAACTATGTACATGTATATACAGATGTAATGTACATAACTTAGTTAAAAGAGAAAATATTTTCACATTTTAACATGTACGATCTTTTAAAATTTGCATTTTCTTGTATATATTTTCATTTTCTTGTTTTTTTTTTTCCCCTCCTATCATTTTTACTTTTAATTTTTATTATTTTTTCATCTATTTTTTTTTTTCTTTATTTTATAAAAAATTTTGATTTATTTTTTTTTTTTTTTCAACAGAATATGAACCTGTCCTTTTGCCTTTTGGCGCCCGCTTCTTTATTATCATCATCAGCAGCATCATCGTCAACAGCTTTAGAATAATATATAGTGTACCACTTATTTTGTATACTAATAATTTGAAATATTTTTAACATCGAATAAAACAAACATCTGGTTATAAATGTATATATAGTAAATGTATATATTTAGGGGTCGAGAACAGCTGCAAGAATCAATAATATACGTACATAATATTTTTTTCCAAGATGATATATACTAAAAAAAAAAAAATGAAAATAACACAAATACAAACATTGAATGCCATGCCAAGCATACATACATATATGTACATATGTATACTCTTAACATTGCCGTTATAAATGTTGAGGTTATTTCGAAACAAAAATAATACTTAAGTTTAACATGGAAATTATTCTTGGAAAATAAGAAAATTTTTCCTTTTTCTTTTTTACCTTCATTATCACTTTATTTATTTGCTATGTGTGTGTGTTTATTTTTTTTTTTCTTTACTTGTTTTTTTTTTTTTTTAGCATAAGAAAAAATGTTTATTTGTTTTTTTAACGCAAAAAAAAAAATATATATATTTTTCATACTCATTTTTCTTAATATAAAAATTATTGTATGACAATAATATAGGAAGTCATTGGAAATTTTTCTTTATTTTTCCTTGTGTTATGTTTTTTTTTTTTTTTTTGGGAAAATTTATTGAAGCATTATGAGTAGGTACATAAAATATATAATTGTTGGTATGTTTTTATACGCAGAAAAAAAAAGATGAAGAAAAATTCGATGTCATGGCAATATGAGTTTCTATCGAATTTCGTTTTGTATATTAATCGTAAAAATATATTATGTATTTTTGCGGAAAAATAAAAATATTAGGTATACAAGTTTTTTTTTTCCTTTTTTTTTTTTTGCAACGCGTATTCAAATGAAAAAACACACATTTATTAGGTATGTATCTAAAATTAAAATATATTATATGAATTTTTCATGATAAAATATCTTTTCCAATTATAAAAGTTTTGAACTCCACTGCTATGCTGAAAATAAATTAAGAAAAAACAACAACAACAATCATTGGAATGAACTCTTCTGAAAGTGTTCCTTTGTTTTTTTTGGTGTCTTTTTTTAGATATTTTCTTTTTAAATGAAAAAATATTTAGAGAAAAAAAAAACAAAATTATTTTATTTTTTAGTGGGCGAAAAAGAAATATTTCGTAATATTTTTGAAAATTAAGATTAATTTTATAGTGACAAAAATATCTTTTTAAGAAAAAAAAAAAAAGAAAAAAACAAAAATTCTAAATTAGTTTTTCGAAATTCAAGTATGAAAATGAAAATTTAAATTTTGAAATTTTTTTGGATAAATGCCAAAATGAATATTTTAGAATACCATTATAAGGTTGATTTTATTATTGTATAGCATTTTGTATATTGACAAGAATTCAAGGAAAAAGCTGGTTTTTTTTTTTTTTGGGGGAAATAAAATCAATTAAATCAATTATACCGTAATATTCAAAAAGTGTTAAAAATGACGCATAAATACACTTAAAATGGGACCTTGGACTCAAAAGTAAACGTAAATTGAATAAATTTTTGGTTGAATATGAATTTGAATGCTGTTATAGAAGTTTTGATTGCTGGACCACCAAAGGATTATCTATTACAGATCAGTCATGATGTCAGTTTTAAATCTCAGTTTTACTTCATAGATGAAAATTTTAGAGTAAGTTTTTTAATCCTTTTTGGATTGAAGTTTAATCTAAGGAAATATTAAACATAGTTTTTTTTTTCAAATTTTAAATTGCAGTTTTGGTTTTCTGCTATTTCAAAAAACGTCAACATATTGTTTCTTGGATAAGATTATCTTTAGAAATTTTTTGAAGGAGCATTTCACTCCCCCAGGAATTATATTTTAATACAGATTTTAGTTTTTCTATGTATTTTTTACTCCTAAAACATTTTGAAATTTATGAAATTTTTAATCTTGAAAAAGATTTGTTTAAATTTTGATGTGGACTGTTTAAAAAATTCACAAACTTCTAAAATTTTGTCCAGAACTCTTCTTTAGTGTATATTTGAAATGACTATATTTAAGTCAAATACATATGTCGTAACCGTAGTATTAAATTTTCCCAAAAAAACATAAACTGAGATGGTAAATTTGACTTACATGATTGATAACATTTTAGTAAATATAATGGTATTATTTTATTTCACTACTAATAATTAAATATTAGTAATTAAAACATATGAGTAATACGGATGCAATCTCCTATTTATTCTTTGAAAAAAAAAAAAAAGAAAAAAGCCATAAAATTATTGAATTGGAAAAAATTTTTATTAACAAACAAAATTAAAGTACAACAAAAAAAAAGAAGGAAGGAAAGTAAATATTTGACCAATTGCCTATACACAATAGAATTTTATTTTTGTCAAGATCTATAAAAATAAAAGGGCAAACAGTTGATAACTATCATTAATCATTCATTAAATCACCTTGTATTGACATCTGACACACACATTTTCAATCAATTAGAGAATGAACCTTAAAACAAATTACAAAAAAATAAACTAAAACTGATAGAATAAATCTAGATTTTCTTATATAGGAATTATCATAGAAAATATCCTGATATTATATGCACACGCACAACAAAATAACGTGTATACCTTTTCTATTATACATCGTGTGTAGTATATATACCTTAACCATTATCAATTTAGGGTCGATTAGTCAATGCAATATCATACATACATATTGGTCAATTCTTTAGAATAATGTTTTGCATTATTCATTCATTGTCTTGTTTATCAATCAACCACAAAAATCTTCAATTTTTACCTGTACTATAATAATATGTCCTTTATTGTTGAGTCACGAATAGATCATGTTTTATGGTTTGGAAAAAAAAACAACAAAAACAACAACAAGGACTCATTAAATATTGTTGCTGGTATATTGTCTTGTGTCTGAAACTCACAAAACTAAAAGAAGTGTTGTATCTATAAAATCATAATAAAATACTATCTGAAAAAACAAAAAAAAAATAGAAATAATTTTATATTCTATTCAAAATAAGATTTTAAGAATCGTGTTTAACTTTTACGATGATCTAGTCATTGTATTTAAAATTTATATGATTTTTTTTTTCTTCTGTTGTTTTTTTTGTACA
Source organism: Bombylius discolor (assembly GCA_939192795.1). Taxonomy (NCBI): domain Eukaryota; kingdom Metazoa; phylum Arthropoda; class Insecta; order Diptera; family Bombyliidae; genus Bombylius; species Bombylius discolor. Next base: position 35,764,866 of record OW584241.1, on the reverse strand, counting down.
AGGGAACACTTTATAGAAATGAATCTGTGATGACTAGTACAATAATTCAGGAATGAGTATATATAAAATTGAATAAACACGCAACGAAAATGTTTCATTCACATTTTAAATATAATTTTTGTGTTATGGTAAGCATTTAATAGAAAACCCATCTGTCGAGTGAATTTTATTATTATTATGATTCGGTTTTACAAAATCCTGGAGAATTATATATATTGAGTCACAAAGGACCACTCCCTAGGGAACATAAACATTATATATTAGATATGTGAGTTGTTATATTATTTTTTTTTATTTTTTATTTTTTTTTGTTTCCTCTTTTATTATAGTTATTGTAATTAAATGCTTGAAACCTTCATTATTATTATTATTATTTATATTTCTAAATGATACACCAACACCCTCCTGCTGCTTTCGGTTTTCTTTTTCTTGACTTTCTAATGGTCGTAAATTTCAAGTATATTATGATATATAGTATATGTAACAATTTTTATATCTATAGATGAATATTATTTGTATTTAGAATATGCTACATTTAATAGATTATGTATGTATATTTTCGTATCCTTCTAAGAAGTGCTAACTAGCCTTCTTAGCATAAATTTATTTGAGCATTTGACACATTTTATAATATTACTGTTAGCTAACTGATATTATAAATTGATATTATATGTAATATATTGTACATTATAAAATATCTAAAATATACTATATTGTACCCCAGAGAAAGACATTCGATGAATGCATGTAATTAATTCCTATGGGGATATAAGATGATGCCTTTTGGATATATGTACATACATACATATGTATTATTTTAAGTTAATGTGTGTGATTTTTTACTGTTATGCTATGTAATATTTACTTTTTTCTTTACTTTCTATTTTTTGAATAATATTATGAAAAAAAATAAAAAAGTGATAGATATTGACTGGTGTAATAAATTAAAGACGCTTAAGGGCAATTTGTTAACATATTGGAACGTGTTTCCGTATTTCAAGAGATTAAAACTACATATATGTCTCTCTAAATGATATGTATGTACCAGTCAAAAGATATAATTTAAAAAAATTAACGAAAAAAAAAAATCTAAAGTGACAAAAAATTCTAAAAGCATTTTAATGTTTTGTCAAATAAAATAAAAATCTATTTGGATTTTTTGTGTAAAAAAAAAATTTTAATTTAATTATAAAGATTCTATTTATAAAAAACAATTTCTGTCGTATAAAAAAAAATATCATATAGTTTCCAGAAAAAATAAAATTTATTTTGTTCTTTTTTTTTTTTTTTAATTCTCATTGAAATAAAAATTTTTATCAGTTGTAATGGAAAAGTGTAAACGGAAGTTTAATTTTTCAAAGTTATTGAATTCTACTTCTTTTTTTCATTTTAATAATCATATTTCTTTGTCTTTGTTATCCACAAAAAAAAAAAAAAACAATAAAAAGGACTATAAAGTGTTATATGATACATTCGGTATGACACATTGCTAAAGACATTACATACAAAAAAAAAAAAAATGACAAAAAACAAGTCAAAGAAAATTAAGAATTAAAAGGGTTGATAAAAAAGAAAAAAAAACAATTCTTTTTACTTGAAATAAGGTCATAAGTTCACTTAAACATGAAGTGTTCGTAATTTATACACCTCCTGTGTAGCTTACCTCATTTTTTTTTCCCGTTTTATCGTTTCAATTTACACTTGTTTAATTGTGTATTTCTAATATACAGATGAGATACTTTATTAATAAATCGAGCTCAAATTTCATGTGTATTTTCGATAATGTGGTAAGTTAAATGTACTTGAATTTCAAGTAAGAAGGAAATAATATTTGAATCCTTTTTTTTAAATTATATTTTAATTGAAATTCAATTTTATTTGAAATTTCATCAAGCAAGTATTCATTTACAAAAATTTTATGTACTTGCTATAGGAGGCTAATAATTGAGAGATATTTTACAAAAATAATTTCATATGGAAGCTAAAAGAGAAAGTTCAATTATTTTTGATAAAAAAAAAAAAAAAAAACAAAAAAAAAACGAGATTGAGATTGTTTATGACTCAATTGTTTACGAAAATTATAAATATCCTTTTAAAGCGTAGCCAATTAGCAACACGTGTAATTTTTACTCGAAATTAAGTACGAAAATACCTTGAAATTATTCAATGTTTTCTTTATGGTCCATCAAGTTAATTATAAACCCTTCTTCAAAATTATCAAATTATGACAAAAGAAGAAAATTTCATCTTTATATATTTACGAAATTATTCCATTTGATTTAATTTTAATTAAGTCGAAAAAGAAAATAAGAAAAATTTCAATAAAATTTCGAAGCGGTAACTCAGAATTCAGAGCTCAAAGTTTGATTGCTCTTGAAACTTTGTACAAATTGAAAAAATATCCTTTTTACGAATTTTAAAGTTATTATTATCATAAAATTTAAATCCAAACATGCTGTAAAATTCAAAAAGCAGAATGAAAACATTTTTTTTTTTTCACTCGTTATATCCTTTTAAAGTTTTCTACATTGCGTACATACAAATTATATCCTTTGTGAATAAACGATGTATTGAAAACTGTAGATACTGAAATATGTATGTTGGTTTGATTGATTCAATAAAACACTTAGTTATATGGTGACTTGGTCAGGACTGAAGTTATATCATGATGAAAATATAAAAAGGACTCTATTTTGCTCAATTCCTTCAATTGTATTTTTCAGGGTTGGTAAAACACTAAAAAAAAAAAAATTATCAGCTGATTTTATATCATACTGAAAATATTATTCTCTTTTATATTCGGTTCACAAAATGTTTATTATGCATATGGCACATGCGTACGAACATAGAGAATATTGAAATTAACAAATAAAGAAAATCCAATATAAATTCAGTATGTACACAAAAGTATACAGAGAACAACATCTCTACAAATATGATAAAATGAAAATTTGTTCGGATGTTGGATCTCAAATTTTGTGTATCACACGAATGTTTGATCTCAATCAAAATCTAAAATTGTTATCCTTACTCTATAGTATGTCCTTGCACAACAAAAAAATCTTAAAATGACTTCAAACGGAAATACAAGAAGAATCAAAAAAAAAAAATAATAATAATAATAATCGACTCCGTGTATTATATTTATACCATTAGTTTTTCGTTTATATCGAAGTATCTAAAATTTTGATGAGTATTTTTATTGTTGATATTGGGGCGTCTGCTTGTACTGCTTTGTATTATAAATATATAGAAGAAAAAAAAAAAAACAAATAGTGACAATATACTTATAATGTTCGCTCTTTTAAAGCTCAAAAAATTTGTAAAGAACACACAGAAAAAAAAAAAAAGTACAATACAGATACCTTACGATGTGCAGTGTATTTAGTCAGTATAGAGACATAAGCCTTTCGGGATGAACATGAGTAAATATGAACGGATAATCGTGCATAATTTTTAATTCGATTGTTTTTTTTTAGTTTTTCTTACTTTTCGGTTAATTATGAGAAAAACAAAAAAACAATTTTGTTGAAAAAAAAAAAAAATTGTAATAAAAAAAAAAAGAATAGATACTAACTATGTGGACTATAGAATATACATAAGTGTTTAATAGATGTATCTTTCTTATTTATCTAAATAAGCTATAACTTTAATGTAACTAAGATACATATAAAGTGAAATACATATATATATAATAATGGACTATTATAATTACACAGATCATCTTGGATTGGATTAATTGTTTTAGAATTGTGATTTGTGTTATTATATTGTTGTAATTTGTGAATTTACAATTTGAAAAAAAAAATAAAAAAATTCTAACAATTACAACAGAACAGCTGAATAATTTAAAATAATTTGTGGAATAATTTAAAAAGTATGTTAAAGTAATGCAAATAAAATAAAAAATAATAGGTATACTATTATATATTGATGTACCATTTAAAGAGAATAAAATAAAATAAAAAAAATGATCATAAAAACTATATTTTCATTTAAGAATCTATATATCTATTGTATTTAATATTTTATTGCATTTTTGTATATGAAGTTCATTATTTATACGAGTACATGACAATTGAAACATGGAATAATTGTAAAAATTATATGGATTTAATTTTATGATGACATAAAAAAGATTGTTTGTTTTTGTTTTTTTTTTTTGAATTGCAAATATTCACAATTTTTATTATACTAAACAGAAAATTTATTCATATCTATTCTATTTTCTTAGAAAATAATAGATAATCTTGTCGACAATTTTATGCAATTGAATGATGTTCTTAAAAAATTTCCATAGAAATAAAATCTAAACAAAAAAAAAAAAAAAAAAAAAACAACAAACAAAAATGCAATACTTAATGGGTGGTTGTGATAATTGTTTACAATTGAGAAGAAAAAAAAATATATTTTGTGATTACAATCGCAAGTAATTAAAATTACTTTGTAAATAAAATAAATTGTAATATGGTGTGTATTTTATTCTAGAAAAAAAAAACAGAAAACGAATTAAACCGTTTATTGCCGGTCTTTTTGTTATTTTTAGATACGAAGAGAATGGTCAATAAATTTTGTGTTTAAAAATATATCATAAAAAAAAAAGTAACAAAAAAAACAATAAAGAAACAAAGACAAAAAAAAAAAACATCAAGTGGCTACTGATTGATTACCACTATCTTTGGCATGATCCTGTGAGTTTATATATTATAAATAGCAACAAAACAAAAAAAAAACAAAAATTCACGTTACTCGAGGAATTATATGCCAATGCCCCCTTGAGTGTAGTAAACCAAGAAAGTCATTTATTATAATTATTTTAGATATATAAAAAAAAAAAATGAAAACAAAAATAAAAAAGATATTTCATATATTTTAATCATCATATTTATTGTGTATTCAGAATTCAGAGATACGTTATTTAGATACAATGTATACGAGATGGTGATGATATTACGTTAATAAAATTGTTTTTTTTTTTTTTAAATACCTGATGTGTAAGGTGTTTATCATCACATCAGGATTTCAGGTTTTTGTATCTTTAAAAAATAATAATAATAATAATGATGTTTTCAATATTTGATTGATTGTTAGGTAGGATAATTAGTATTTTTTATATTTTCTTCTTTACGTATACAAAAAAAAATATATATCATAAAATTCAAATAAGTTAATTATGATATAACATATAATATTATGTATTATATTATATTGTTTTTGAAAATTAATGATATACAAAAAATTTATTATATTATATAGATTTTCATAAGGATAAAATATATAATGAAAATTTTGTTGAAGTACATTATGAGAGAGAGAGAGAGATTTATGAATATTATGACAAAATTGGACAATATAAATATTATAAAATACGAAAATTAAAGCAATCAGGTATTAAAAATGTCAAAAACAAATATGATTGATTATACATAGTATCTCTGTTGAATGAGATACGATAATAATACCAAAAAAAAAAAAAAAAATATTATATGTATCTGTATCTGAATGAATAGGATATATGAGTATACAGGTATCTTTATATATTTTAATGTCAATTGCACAATAGATTAATTTCATTGTTAATGTAGGAGTAAAAAAAAAAAAAAATTTTTTTTTTGAAATGAAAAATTGAGTGAAAGTAATAAAAAAAAAAATGTATCTATTATATGTGTTTCAACCGAAATTTTTAATTTATTTATTTATTTATTATTATTATTTTTTTTTTTTGAAAAAGTTTGAAGTATATAAAATTTACTTATCAATTAGAATGATTGATTTTTTCTAAATTAATTTTGTATGAATTTTTTTTTTGTTTTTTTTTTTTTTTTTTGAGTAAAATAATTTACCAGTATCTTTGCGATTTATATAGCAAATCTTGATAAAAATTGGCATACTATAATAAGATATAGAATGTACATATGTATGTATATAGGAAAATATTTACAATGATGTTTAGATAATATTGTTACGTGATATGTTTTTAACAAAAAAGTTTTTTTTTTACTCCTGTTTTTTTTTTTTTTTTTATATTAAAAAACAATCTTCTAAAAGTTTTCATCATTAATTTTCATGTTGGAAATAATTTAATTATGTAAGTCTTAATCTCACATTATATATGTACATGCATAAATAAATATACAAGAATATAAGTATGTATGTACGTATCTACGAAAGTTTCCTGAATCGATTACTTCTTTTTTTTTTACCTTATATACTTCACTTTTACTCCACATCATCACAATATACTAAGCTAACTAAATATCTAATATATAAAATGTAGAAGATACATCTGCCATAACGTTGTATATATATTATTGTACTGTACGTATCTTGATTATTAAGATTACAAAAAATTTATAAAGTATAAGGAAGAAAAGTAAAAATAATCGTTAGACTTATTTATTTTTTTTTTTTTTTTTTTCGTTCAGGATATATAAATACGAACAATGTATATAATATTATGGAGAAAATATAAATTTGTAATGTCATTGATGATTGAGATCTTTTATTATGTGATTCATGAAATCCATTAAGATCAATATAGAGAAGAAAAAAAAATATATCTATCGAAAAAATAATGAAAAGAAGAGAAAAAAAAAATGTTATAAAACTTCAAGAAAACTCATTCATGATAGTTTTCTTTACGTAATAAAAAAAAAAAAAGAAAAAAAAAAGAAAAACGAAATTTACAATATTTACAATTTTTGTGCAAATAATAAGAATGAAAGCTACTCAGCAAATATTTATTTTACTTTTTTCTACAGGATGAAAAAAAAAAAAAAAATTAGAATACAAAAAGGAAATGTAAAATTACAATTAAAATCGTATTCATTCTTACTGAGTTTTCTTGGGGTTTTCATACATGTAAATCCTGTCTCTCATACACACATTATTATAATTTTCCTTACAAATATCTCATTGAAATATTATTAGATACTTTTTCTTTTCCTTATATAGTTACATATAAATTTCATTAATAAGATAAAAATTCTTTTAGCTTTATTAAAAAACTTGATGACATCGTGATGACATCCCTAATAATTAGATGTCATAATAAATGTTCATATATCTTATGAGTCACCAGCATATAATCTTATTAAATTGATGATTATCAGAATTTCATTATTTGAAAATAATAGAAAATTTTATGTTTGTCAGAAAAGAATAAAAAAAAAAAAACAAGTAAAGAACAGATTTTTTTTTTTTTTTTCATATACAAAATTATGAAAATGTTACAACTACAAGTTCATATTTTGTTTTTGTTTTATAGAAAAAAAAAATAATAATACATAATTTAAAATTAATGAATGAAAAATAATAAATAAATAAAAACAAAAGTTTATATGATAAGTTAATTATATTGCCCAAGGATATTTTGTAATTAATGAAGAGAATATATTGTATACCTTTTTTTTTTTTTTTTTTTTGTTTATCTTCGAGTTCTCATTACACGATTTTTAAATGAATGTCAACTCTTTTTATATTCCCTTTTTGCTATCCCCCAGGGCTGACCTTTTATTTATTATTTATTTATTTATTTTTAGAACATACAATAATAACAAAAAAAAAAACATTAACTAGAAATGTTAACATCATTAAAGTTTACATACGGTAATAATTTTATAAAAGTGAAAGTTTTTGTTTTTTTTTTTTTTTCTTCATTACAATTTTTACTTATATACAGAAATTTTCTTAATCATTTAAAATAATTCTAGCGTACTTTAATGATTCTAAAAAGATTTAATTGGTGATTTAATAAATTTAAAATAATGAAATTTTGTAGAAAATTAAATTTATTAATATACAAAGTAAACAATTAAAAATCAGTAAAAGTTATTTAATTAGAAAGTAGGGTGGTAGTTGGGTGGAAACTTTTGAATAATTTTAATTTTTTTTTTTTTTTTTTTTTTTTAACAAAAAAAGTATAAAATTTTCAAGCTTTCTAGAAATAAAAATTGAAAATTATATTAAATGAAATATTTTTTCAATCAATTTATTTAATTTTTAAAATTTCGTCAAAAATTAGTCACTTAAAAAATCTGCTAGAATCCTTTACCTCGTATATAATCAAAAGTAATGAATAAAAAAAAGATGAATTATTTATTAGACCATTGCAAAAGTTTACAAAAAAAAAAAAAAAAAATTTTTAAAAAATATTAAGAAAAGACACAGTGTTTAATAACCTTGAGAAACATTTATATTAAACTCATGTATTGAGAAAATAATTGAATCCTTTTTTTTTTGTTGTGGGTGTATAATACATATATGTATTCGTGTTTAATAAGGTTTTTATTTTAAAAAAATTTTATTTTTCGAAAATATGAAGATAAAGGTTATCAACGTTGTCAACATAATATAATCACAAAAACTCAGTTTACATGAAACCATTTCAAGGCAGATTCTTTAAGATATTTTGATGTCTTTTAGGAAATTTCAAATATCGTTTCTTGCTTATTACACAAGGATGGTCCATTCAATAATGCTAAATTCAATTGTGAATATTTTTTCGTTTTGTATTGTATCAAATTGTAGCAGTATCTTTTCTTACTGAGTATAGCTTTACATTATGTAAAAGATATTTATCAATAAAGAATTAAGATAATCATCGTCTGATATGATGAAGTTATCCCATTTTACAGTATCCCAAACATAAAGATTACTTATTTTATATCATGAAGTGAATTTATAATCCTTAAAATAACTTTATTTCATATTTTCTGTTTTGATATACGTTTTGCTTTTACAAACGATATCGTTTTTTTTTTCTTTTCAAATATCTTTTTTAAAAGTTTATGTAATAAATATCGATTTAATGGAAAAATGATTATATAAAATCAACAAAAAATCAAAATATTGCTTTAAGATATGAAAATTTTCCTCATATTTCGAAAAACTTTGATAATTTATAATAATATAAAGTTTCTTTTTTGTATGTATGTCAAATACCAAAAGTTTAGTAAATAATTTTGAATAATAAAATAAAATTTGAAAGAATTGTGTTATTTATAAAAAAAAAAAAAAAATTATATCTTCACAATAATCAATCAAAAGTAATTTTACTGTAATGATAAGGAAATTATAATTTTTATAAGATTCTTTTACTGTTCTATTTGAAAATTTGTCCTAGTTTTAAGTAATTATTGACATTCATAAAAAGAAATTGTAGAAAAAAAATTTTTTATAGTTAAAGAGTTTAGAAAGTGATAAAGTTGATTTCTGACAATTTTTTAAAAAATAGTAAAGTAAAATCATTTTTGTGAATATTTTTTAAGCTTTTTTTTCTTCAACTTTTTAAAATTTCTAATAACAAATTTATTCAAAAGATACGAAAAAAACAAAGATAATAGATTAAAATTTCGACGGCTAATTAATCTACAAAATTATTATGTCTTTTTAACACCTTAATTATCCGAACCCTTTGGTTCACTTTTTTTTATATTTAAAAGGCATTTAACCACTGGAACAGTTGGATTCTAAATGTAATTTTTTTTTCCAAAGTAACAGTTTCCCTTTCCTGACTTTTCCCTAAGTAATAATAAAAATAAGAAAGGGAAAAAAGAAACAAAGAAAAAAAAGAAAAAAATACTGACAACATGAAAAACATGATTTCTAATTACCCACATAATTTGTATAGTTAATTTTTCAAATATATCAACAAGTTCCTTATAATTAACGAAATTTTAATGTTTAACAAACTAATCTTTAATCTAATGTTTTAATAAAAATTTATTATCCTATATGATTACATGGAAAAATATGAATTTTGTTTTATAAGGGTGAAAAATTTCAATATACATAATTTCATTTAAGAGAATATTTTCTAATATCGAAAAAAAAAAATAAATAATAGAACTTGTAAAATACATAAATTATTTTCATAATTAATTAGAATTGAGAAAATCATATTGAAATCTATGGGTATCCCTAAAATAATGAGTTTTCTGTTGTTGTTTTTTTTTTTGCTATTTTGTGTCCCTTTTATAAATTTTTATTTCCGATCATAAATTTATCTTGAAACCATATAATTTTCTTTTTTTTTTTTCTTTTATTTTTAATTAAAGGTGGCATTTTCTTGAACACTTATTATTTATTATGTACATATCTCAACCGTCATTATATATATGATACATATATATATGTTATATATAAAAAAAAGGATGTTTAATTAATATTACAATTTTTGTTTTTCATATGAACAGGAATTTTTTATTATTATGAAAATTATATGGTGTGTTTGAATTAAAAATGAAATAAACAAAAAAAAAAAGCATAATCAAATAAAAAGAAAATATATCTACATATTTATTTATTTTTTTATTTTTAAAATGAGTGTATCTTCTTCTATAAGAAGACATAGAGAAAAAAGAACCAGAAGTGTCATTAAATAATAAAATGGAATTAGAAAAAAAAAAAGAACAAATAAAAAACAGGATGATATCAAAGTGAAAAAAAAATAAAATAAGAAAATAAAATAAAATAAAAGAAAATAATTATAAAAAAAAAAATTTTTTTTTCTTTTTCATATCTATAAGTGTAAAAATGTGTACTAGTGATAAAATAGAAATATCTTTCATTAATTTCATTCTAAGTCTAACATTAAAATTATGTCCCAGAGATTATACTACAAAACAGTTGGTGTTGGGTTTTATATCGTTTTGATGAGAGATAAGTGAAATTAAAAATAAAAAAAAAAAATAAAAAATATTAAAATACAAAAAAGTAAAAAAAAAAAAAAAAGTAGAAGAAAAGATTTTAAATAAAAAAAAAAAGAAAGGAAGAAAAAAAAAAACTCTTGCTGTGTGGTTTCAACATATCATTAAACATTTTTTTAAACCTGAGGGAACATTTTGATGGTGAAATGCACATACACTAGATTATAAGTACAACTGCAAACATAATTTTTATAAAGCCAACATCATATCGGTAAAATAAATATACATACATATGTATGTAAATTTTTCACATACGATACACGTATAGGAAAATTTTTTTTCGTTATATCCTTATCATTTTTTTTTATTTAGTTTGTATATATAGATATAAAAATGTGTAAATATGTATAAGGGTTTGTATAGATACAATATATGATACATATACATACTAAAAAAATCATGATTATGTGTGTGCATTTAAAAGTGTATGTTTCAAAAAAGAGTTTTATTATTATTTTTTCTGTACTGTAGAATATAGAGCTACATACATATATATCCTCTTAAAAAGTGGTGGTTATTTTATTTTAGTATTTAAACACGACGAATAAATGTTTAACTGTGTATCACACTTAATAGTGGTATACCCATAGTGGTTATCTAAAATATACAAAAACCCAAATGTTATTTAAACGTAATTTTATTATATTCCTCACGTATGTGTGGTGGTACTGAGAAAAATGGAAAAATCGCAAATTTTTTTAACAAAATGTCTAAAAGGGATTTTAACAACATACCATCATCATTTAAGCATATTTCTTTTGCTGACAGGATTATTCGGTTGGACAGGTTGCGACGATTCATTGGATTTTCAAAAAAACAGTAAGTTTTTTAACATTTTTTTTTCTTTCTGTATATGACTTTTTCTATTCAAATGTTTCTTTTTTTTTTTTATTATACGAGTATAACATACATTTGTTTTTTTTTTTTTTTTCATGTAAAACTTGTTTATTAAGTTTATCCTGTTAGAATTGTAATAATATTCAAATGTGAAAAGTTTTATAAGAACAAAAGAAGAAAAAAAAAACTTAAATCTACAAACAAAGAATAAAAAAAAAGATATTTTTTAAAAATTTTGATGTTTAGAATAATATTCTAATGAAAGAGGAGCATACATAGAAATGAGTTACAAACTTAAAATTTTGTAATAATGTATAAATTGCAAGGATTTTATAAATATCTACGACAATGTATACGTATATCTGGAATATAGAAAAATTTAAGAAAAATAACACAAGATGCGATTTGATATCAGATGATAAAATCTAAATTTAAGCTCATATGATGATATAACCGTACATATGAAACCTTTGGTGTTTTTTTTTTTTTGTCTCTGCTATGATTTTTCATTTTGTAATTTTTTTACTTTATAAAATATTCTCACGTTTCGACGTTTAAGTAAGTACCACAAGAAAAAAAAAAAATGAAAATCTTCTCGTTTATAGTTAATGCACTGAGAATTTTAAAAAGATCACGTTATTTATTTTTTTTTTTTAAGAAGTTCATTCAGAAGTGAAGAGTATACTTTTTGGTAACAAATTGTTTTTTGTTTTGTTTTTTTTTTTTTTGTTTCATTTTTTTTTTTTTTTTTTGGAAAAACTTCGTAAGACAAATTCAATTATTTTAATCAAAATGACATTGATTTTCTTCTTGAAATTTTCGAAGGTTACCAAAAATATATTAACGTCAATCAGTTTTGTCGAACGGATGCTTTTGTAGATAAATTCATGGGAATATGGTAAATTCTTCTTCCCCTCTTCTTTCTGTTTTTCCATTAAACCAAGGAATTTTATGCAATTTAATTCTGACTTTTTGCAGAAAAGTTAATATTTTTATCAACGTGCTCATTAAAAGATAATAATAATTATATTTGTTTATATCGTACATACCTACATACATACCTATATAAATCACAATATATGAATCATTATTCCAATTTATTCACCTTTTATTTTATCCATCATGTGGTCAATTCAAACATATGTGTCCATAAATATTTTAAATTTTATTCTAGGAAAAATGAGATGAAAATTAATTCATTTATACATATAAGCATATAGCACATTCATAAAATTTCACAAATTATTTTGATTCTCATCAAGTTTTTTGTATTAATATATAGTATAAATATCCATACACATATGTGCATATTTACTTATGTGTATTTATCATTCATATACCGATGAGAAAGGTTTTTATTAATATTTTATGTTGCAGAATCCGCAAATTTTATCTGCTTTATATGTGAAATCATTATAAAACCTTAAATGGTTATGTTGCGTTTCTCATAAAACGTGACGGGAATTTTACATTTTTATATGCGTGTAATTTTGTTAAATAAACATGACCTGGATGACGAGAGGACTACATATATGTATTTTAAACAATAGCAATCATAATGCAGTCTCATAATATTTTTATTTATGTTTTTTTTTTAATTTTTTTTTTTTTGTATATGTGAATTTATATTTCGTTATTTTAAATTATCTTAATTTTACACGTTTCTATCAAATTCATATTTTTTTTAAAATTTTTTTTTTTTTTTAAATTTAGCAAAAACTTCATGTAGGTATCTAATATATTTCAGGATTTTTTTTTTCTTCTGTTTTGTGATTTTAGGCTACTACAAAAATTTAAAATTCTCCTATTGAATTATTCAATGCCAAAAAAATGTATTTTATCTAACAAAGCATGATAACATGCTACATCATACATATTAACACATAGTGCAATGCAGAAATTTTTGTGTATTTTGTTATTTATTTATTTATTTTTTTTTTTTTCTATTTTATTGGCAGCTTTATAGTTTCAACATTACTAAAAAAATTTCGATGTATCTATATAGCTTGTTTTTTTTTTCTTTTTTGCCCTATACACATATTGATAACAAACTTGTCAAAGTTGTCTGTCCTCCTTAAGAACAAAATTTAGTTTATATTTCGTAATATGATGTTAATTTACTGCTTATTCATACACTTAATTTAATAAAAAGTTACTTTATGTCAACAGACTACTTAAAAGTAATTATTAATTTTGAAAGTAAAAAAAAAAAAACTATATACATATGGGGAATTCCATTTTGTAACGGGTGTGACATGCTGACTCTTAAATATTGAAAACTCGTAGAGCAATTGCACTCTGATTAAACTTAAATGTTCCTAATATGCCCTCTAGTGAAAGCAAACGACGGCTACGATAAAACAGAAAAATTCAAATATTCTTAATCAGAATCGTCACTTTAGTAGCGTAACGGGTGTGACGCTGAAGATTTTGAATTTCACGGATTTTCGTCTATTTCACTGAATATCATAAAATTTTCATATAAACAATTCCAAAAATTATTTTTAATTATATTGTAGAAACTTGAAAGAATCTTTTGGAAAAATTTGACGAGGAACAATGCAATACTTTTTTCATAATTAAAAAAAAGAAATGTAACGGGTGTGACATATTTTGTAACGGGTGTGACAGCGAAACGAATTTCTACTGATAAGTAGCAAACATTTTGTTTTTAATACTGTTCCTCATCGTGATATCGTAAATAATTTAATACTAGATACACCAAAAATTGATATATACTTATCTCTACCAGCTTTATTAATATTAATTTTAAGGAAAAAAGTGGTCGATTTGCGTGGAATTCTCCATATGTATTGCATATGTGTGTGTTCTGGCTACGAAAAACTATTTGATTGAGAAATTATAATGAGTAACAGATACTTTAAACGACTTTGAAACTAAATTATTTTTGAATCTTTAAGATTTACTAATATATTTTTTTTTCACTGAATTTAAGCTGATTTTGCTTTGAAAAAAAAAAATAATTATACTAAAAAAAATAAAAGTAAAGTTTATTTAACTTTTGTATTGAGGAAGAACGAGTTTTGGCTCAGTTGTATTTTTGATGGTTGGGTTTGAAACAACCCACTAGAAAATTTGAAACATTTTTTCAAGAAAAATATAAGTATGTACCTAGTTGAAAGTCTTTTGATGTCTGAAAGCTTTTTTTTTTTCTAGTAAAATATCTTTTTTGGAAACCTGTGATATACAGTTTAAAAATCTTTTTATTTATTTTTCGTTTAAAAATGCTCTCTTGTCAGGAAAAAAAGTTCGCTTAAGTCTTTGTGAAAGTAAAAAAGAGCATAAAGAGATTTCTTGATTGCTTATTCAAAAAAAAAAAAAAAAGTTGTAAAAGACAATTCAGTGCTTTTACTTTCTGTGATGTGATGCTTTTCTTAATAAATGAATTGTACTAAGGATCAAAGACTTCCGAACTTTCATCCATATATTATTCGCATTTCTATATCAACTTCTATTTTCTAGAGCAGACTCTGATTTATATTAATTTAAATATGTCATTGTCATTAGCTTATCTATAAGTCAATTATGATAATAAAAGTTTATCATTAAATGTACGTCATTAGTATTCTGTAAAAATGAAAAATATTCGTGAAATAAATTTCAACTATTTAATCAATCATTTTCCTTGCTCAGAAATCCATACATAGATTAAGCACTACTGTGATTGTAATTTCTTTTTTTTTTTTTAATATATTTTTTTCTTTAGAGAAAATATCATCTTTGAATCCATTAAAACTAATGTGACAGAGAACATAATCATTTATCATTACTTATATGTGCATTCCATTATTATAGGAATGAGAGGTATTACTTGGAAAACATAAACCACAAAAAAAGTTTTTTTTTTTTTCGTCATCATTCAAATACTGAAGTCATAACTATGGAATTTTTTATTTTTTTTTTTTTTTTCAATCTGGTTCACATGTTATTATATTATAATATATACATAAATTTTTCTCCATATCCCCAATATTACATTTGTGTATATGTGTTTTTTTTTTTTTTTTTGTTGTTGTTGTTTCATTTTGTAATGTCGGTATATCGTTTTTGTTTTACAGGAATTTAAAGTTATGTTGTCAAAAAAGTTAACATTTGCTTGACATATGGATTCCAATGGCGAATAATATTTTTTTTTTTTTTTGTTTTTTTCATGTTACAATAAATAAAAATGAAAAAAAAAAGGAGAAAATAAATATATATAAAACCAGCAACAATTTAAAAAGTCAATCAATGCCAGGGTATATAAAGTGATAAAAAAAAAACAATCAGGAAGAAAACATAAAGGGGAAAAAAAAAAGAAACAAACAAAACAAAACAAAAAAATATCACAGTCACATTAAATTATAATTTTGATATGACTATAAAAATGCCAGAGGCAATGTTTACAAACAACACTTTATTTTACTCTTTACAGCAAAAAAAAAAAAAACATCTGAATGTTAAATCTGTAATAAAGTAGTAGTGATGGTACGAGTAATATATATGTAGTTACTTTTATGTAATTTTTCAAAACTAAAAAAAAAAAAAAAATTCAAAAAATAAATAAAAAGAAAAACAATTTAACTGTACCCTAAGGGCTTTTCATTTCATTTTCATGTGTTTTCCGTTTTTATAACTATAACAAAAATTTATCTGGAAGGTATATAGATGACAAAGTGGAAAAGATTATTATTATTATTTTCCCCCATTTTCTTTTATAGAGATGGTTTATGTACATTTTATGTATACATATAATGATACTCATTATTATGTATATTTAATATGTCATTGATTTACGCAAACATATTCTAAAGATCAAAAGAACTTTAATAAATAAAAAAATAAAAAAAATAATGTATAGTTAGAGTATGTACTTATGTATGTATTCCAAAGAAAATGGGTGGCATTTAATGTACTGTAATCCCCTTCTTTATGATTTAATTACTTTAACATTTTAACAACAATAATTATCCGAAGAATAGTTACATTTATATTCTCTTTAAAAAAAAAACAGTTAACATATGTGTTATACATATATCAAATTTAAAAACCCAGAAAAATAAAATAGACAAAAAAAAAAAAAAAGCAAAAAGACAATCCTTAAGAATCAAAATTTATGAACAAAAGCACAGAAAAGTTTGTGTGGGAAAAATCAAATTTAAACCATCAATCATACGTGATTTTTATATTTTTAAAACTTTTGTTAGTGAAATGTGTGTGAAAAAAAAAAAAATTCTGTTCATTCATTGTATGGAGAAAAAAAAAAAGATTATTTTCATCTTGTATATTCCAAAAATACACAGGAAGAACGTATAGGGTGTTTGAAACATAATGTAGTAAAAATACTATGAAACAATTAACCACAGTCATATAAGAGATACATATTTATTTTCTACTCAATATTATATTTTTAGATACTTTTCTACACACACATTCTACATAGCTACTTTCTTAGTTTTGGTTTAACTTTAATTAATTGGCATTGATATAATCATACGAAAAAAAAAACAGAGAAAAATCTTTTATTTATTTATGAACTATGAAAAGTCTTACATTTAGAATTTTTCATATCTATAGAACACACCCTTTAAATTCGTTACCAGATGTTTTTTTAGTCAATACTGATGTTATCCCATAATTCAACATAAATATATTTTGGGAAAAAGAAATTCTAGTAAAAAAAAAAAAAAAAAAAAACTAAAAAAAGAAACGATAAACAACAACAAAAAGAAATTCAAAATATAAGCCTAAATTATATATGACAAGTGACCAAAATATGTAAAAAGGGAAAAATCTAGTGGGTGGAATTTAATTTTTTTTTCTATCTTTGTTGTTGTTGTTGTTGTTTTTCATTATTTTGCCCAGAATTTATTTACACATGCATAAAAATTGAAGATTCATGCATAAACAATGACTGTATCATATTGTCACAAACAAAATTTTTATTGTTAGTAAAGAAGATTCAAAAGAATTTTACAAAACAGAGCATAAATAAACTTGAATACAAAAAAAAAAAAAAAAAAAAAAAAAAAAACATGATTTTGTGTATCTTTTTTCAGATAAATCGAGTTTCGCTATTTTCATCTACGTGTTGTGATGTTTGATATTGCATGCAACATACATATTTTTTTAAAAAAAGTGTGTTACTGGTCGTACACGATAATAAGATTTTATTTTGATACTCTCATATCTATTTCTGGTACATAAGCAGCTTGTTAACTGGTCGCATTTTTTGTTATTATTTTTTTTTTTTCTTTCCTGTATTATGCATAAAATATCCATGTACATACGTACATAGAATAAAAATATACATATTTTCAAAAACTGTTTTCAGAATAGAACTTTTGTAGGTAATTGCCACAGTTCGTTTCTGTTTATACTTTACAAGAAAAATTTCATTTTAATGCATTTTGCATTTTTAATTGGTCATTTTCATACAAAAGGCTGATATCATTTAATGTTTCATGCATTCAATGTTTGAAAATATTTTAGTGTACCAATTTAAAATTACTGTTTGTGTACTCTTGTGCACTTTCTATAAATACATACAAAAAAAAAAAAAATATAAAAAGATATTTTGGATATATTTCTAAACAGAACTATGTTACTTCACCTGGTAAATATTTTGTTTTTTGCATGTTTAAATCACAAATAATGTGATGCAAATCGAGCACATTTACAGGCTATTTTAAAGATACATTTATAAAGGATGTAATGCATTCTCATTAATTAGAATGATTCTATTTATTATTTAGCTACAATTAAATTATAATTGGTTTTTAAACTTAAAAAACAAATACCAACACTTATTAAAGGAAAATTCAATGTTATTAATCTTATATATATTTTTTTTTTAAATATTTTTATTTTATAACTTTCATGCTGTTATTGAATGATTATTAGAACTTTAAAATTACATTAAAACAAAATAGAAAACATAAATGTTTTTCATTATTTCATTGAACTGTTTTGTTAAATCATTCTTTTCATTCTCTTATTATTCCTGCTAAGTCAACAAAAAAACAGTGTCTAACATAAGTAAGTGGCTTATTGGAAAATTCAATTAGTTATATTCTGTTTTTTTTTTTTTTAATAATCTATGGAACAAAATTTTAATTTTATTATTTGCAAAATAAAATCACAAACCATGTAACGTTTATCTTCCATCTCACAATGACGGCCTTTTTCCTTTCAAAAGCTCATACATACAATCGCGATACGATATAAATATTAAAAGAACTTCTTTCACTTCAAAAACATTTTCTCATTACGATTGAATCGCATTTTGTCTTTTTTTTAATTTTTTTTTTTTTAGTGAAAGCTACTAGCTATTGTTAAAGCCGAAATACTCTTAGTTTTTATATTTCAAGCTATGCAAATATGTAATTTTTATCGTTTGTACAATTCCAGTTCAAGTGCTCATTTTTAAAACTTCACATTGAATATGCATGTCCTTTTCATGACTACCTAAACATTTTTTTTTTCTTTTCGAATTTTAGAAATTTCATTTCATAATATCTTCCCAAAAAACATTTTTCAAAAGTTTTAGATATTTTCCTCTTTTTTTTTTTTTTGCTGTAAAATACTTTTTTTTTTTGCCGAAAACAAGCATTTTAAAAGCTCATCCCATGATATTACAATTGAATAACTAAAAAAAAAATTTCCATACTCTACATTGGATTCTGTGATAACCCATTATTCAATAGATGTTTCACAATAAAAATTTTTTACGAATGTGCCAATATTATATATACTTACATTATGTCAGACAGTGTATATTATTAATGCCTATGGCGCCATTAAATCCACCTCCCTCTGGCTATACATTTTATACAATTTTTTTCGGTTTATTCTTATTATTATTATTTTTTTTTTTTTAAATTGTATAATCAAATGGAAAACTGCAGAAATCAAAATTCTAGATAGGATAAATATGTATGTACATGTACACGTATACCTACATATGTATACATATATATTAAGAATAGGCTGATAAAATTGCTGTTGACAAAAGTTATGGAACTTTTTCTTTTTCCAAAAAAAAGTATATTTTTATTCTCAAAAAGAATTTTTTTCCCATTTTTTTTTTTTTGTTGTTGTTAGTAAGTTTGTTCAAATTTTCCCTATTTTTTTTGTTTTTTTGTTGTTGTTGTTGTTATCCATATTCATCCGATACGCTAGTATATCTCGTATCATAGGGATTTTATAATACAATTCATATAAGAACTATTTGATTTTCAGAGTGCCAAAAGAATTTGTGTCGTTGGAAAGACACTTCTATTCTTTTATTTTTCTTTTTCCAAATTTTATTTTATTTTCGTTTTTTTTTTTTATTCTTTTTGTTCTCTATTCTTTTATACTTTTATTTTGCTATAAAAAATAAAACGTACACAAATACACACTCTTGAAACGTAAAATGAACAATTCATACTATTTCTGATGGAAATCACTTTAAAAAGTGATGAAAATTTAAATTTTGTTTTTTTTTTTAAAGAGTTTTATATTCGCTAGATGTATGTTATTATTTGTATATTTAAAGAAATTGAGTTCAACTAGTACAACAACAATGTATATAATCAAAAAAAAAAAAAATCTATTTGAAAAAAGACGATTTGATTGAATAAAAACATCTTGTGTTCAATTTGCTTAAACAAAAGGTTTTAAATTTCAAAAGAAAACTTATTTTTAATGATTTTAAATAAAACAACAACAATATTTGTTTTTTTTTGTAATAAAATATACAAAATTTTATTTTCTTTTATGTAAATTGTAAATTTATATCATAAAATTGATATATTCTCCCACTTTAATATAAATCTTTAAATATGTATATAGGAAATGACGGAATAATAATGTTTTTTTTTTTTTTTTATTATATTTATTTTCAATAAAAATTTAAAGTGTTTTGAAAATTAAACATTTTTATTGATCCATAATTAATTTCATATTACTGTGTGATAGATACATCCTAAATCTTTTCAAAAAATTTAATAATTTCTGTTTTTTTTGTTGTTGTTTTTTTTGTTGTTTTGTTTGAATAATGATTTTTAATTGATATTTTATTAGAGCTATAAATTTTTAGATACATTCAATTTCTATTGAATGTACTATATACAATATATTTTATTACAGAAGAAAATTGAAAAGTTTTGTTAATTAGAAAAGAAAATTTTATTTTAAGGTTAAAACATCAAATGCACACTTTTTTAACCCTTTTGACATTTGAAATTTTTCTAAAATCTGTGATATAATTACTGTTTTTATTCATTAGATAGTTAGATAAATGTCATTTAAGTCAAATTAATTTAATTGTAATATCTTTTTTATTGATTTTTTAATATCTAGCACGATAATATGCAAAAACAAAAACAAAAAAAATTAAGAAAAGAAACAGATACAAAATGATTGGTGTTTTTTTATCACTAAATTTTTTATTAAATTTTTTATTTAAAAAAATTATTTTCTTAGCTAGAAGTACAGAGCCTTGGAGTGTCGTAAAAAAAATTTTTCTAAAGGACTTCTTTATGTATTGTACTTTGATTTTATATAATTTAGCAATAAATTTTTTGACATTGAGCTTTGAAAGATACTGAAAAGGATACATATAATATGTACGTTCTCAAATTCTTTTATATAAGTAAGTTTTATTTAGTAAACAAGGATATAAATAGCTATTGCAAAATATTCCTTTTTCAGAAAATCTCAAATCTAAATATATATTTTTTTTTTGTTACTCCAAAAATACCAAAATTTTCAGAATTTAAATCAAAGGCGTGAAAATTCTACAAAAAAAAAAAAAAGAGGAAAGAGAAACAAAGAGAAAAAGAAAGCTATTTATTTTCACTATGAAATAAAATGAATTAATTTAAGAAATTGTACAATTAATTATAAGAGGGTGGTAGACTATAAAATATATCATTATAATGAGTATTGTGTAATTCAATCTATCACGTTTATTCACGGCCCATTCTAGGAAGTTATTAGTATAGTATTATTATTGTTGTTGATGTATTTTTTTTTTTTTTTCGTAAATATAAAAATATTACAATACATATGTGAACATATATCACAATGTATATTATTTACAATATATACACATACACATACGTTAATTATTATTCTTTTGAAAAATTTCATTCAATTATTCACTTGATATTCAATTTATAAACTGTTCTGTTTGTAACACCATAGCTGTCATAATCGAGTATGACTAATAATACCAAGCCTTTCTTTCTATACTTATTGTTTTTTTTTTTTTTTTTTTTTTCATTTATAAAACAAACATAAATAAATAATGAAAATATAAAGATGATAAATTGAAAACTAAAGAACATTTATATAAAGAGAAAATCATACAAAAAAAAAAAATAATAAACATTGAAAATGTACAAAGGAGCGAAAAAGATTGCTTTTTTTTTTTTTTTTTTTAAAAAAAAAAAGCGTTGTCATGTTTGCAAGAGGAAGCACATGTCAAGAATATTGGGTGCACATGGTTCCCAAAAGGTTATTTATTCTATTAAAAAATGAAGCAAAATATGTAATAAAAAATAAAAAAAAAACTACACATATTGATAGTTTGTATGTGGGTATCTATGGTTATACGAAAAAACAAAAAAAAAATTAAAATTATGCAGTGTTGATATATCATAACATCCCATATTATCTTCTTTTTTTTTTTTTTTTTAAAAATTGTTGAAACATCATATGCACAATCGATTGAATATGATAACTTAAAATTATTCATGCTGTTGGAATATAATTTATTAAAAATTCTTTTAACAGAACTGATAGACAGTTTTTTTTTTTTTCTTATGTATTTTTTATCTTTTAAAAACTATCTTTACACAAAAGATACAATATTTATAGTACGTATAGGTATTCATATGTATATACAAATTTTCAGATAACATTTAACGTTTACGGTACATATACATATATACGTATGTATATATTCATTCATGACAGATTTGGTTTAACCCATTTTCCTTGATTTTCTAGAAATTAGAAATTCCACTTATATAAACTGCCAAACCATTATGTCAAAATATGTTTTTTGTATATTAAAAAAAAAAAAAAATCTGAAATTTATATTCTTATTTTAGGTGTTTATTTCACATAAGAAGCATATACGTAAAAATAGATGAAAACTTTAATATACTAAATTGTAATAGCTGAGTACATACATACGTATATACATATATTTTGTTCTTCAATAACATCACATCATATTCAAGAGAGTAAATTTTAAAAGATCGTTGGCGCCCAATAAAAATGATGTGAGGTTGCTTCTTATTATTTTTTTTTCTTTTCATTGACTTTATTAAAAAGTTATTTTTAGTAATATTTTGTAATATAGATTGTGACACAATCTCTATGTTTTTTTTCTATTAAAGGAAAATCTTTTTTACACATTTTATTAATTTTGTTTATAACGCGTCTTATCTTTTTTATTTTTTTTTAATTACAAATTTAAAATATTGTACATATACATATGTGAAAGAATAAACATTAATTAAATTGATACAAAACATTTTAAATCTGAAACTATAAAATATATATTAATTAGGGTAAATGCTCTAATTGATGAAAGATGAAAAATTTTTGAATTTTAACAATTTGTATGCGGATTAAGGCATCTTTTTTTTGTGTAATTTTTACAGATCTTATTGTTAGATTTATATTGGGAGATAAGATTGAGTACTATATTTCACCTTACCATGACCAAAATTGTCTATTTTAAGTTTGTGCAAAAAACCCTATCCAATTCGTTGATGTTTAGATTTACGAAAAATCTAGAGATTGCTTTAGGAGATAGAGATCTAACGTCAGTATAGGGATGTCAAAACTTCTATCAAGGTACCTTAGTTTTTTTGAAAGCAATGTGGTAATTCTTGTTTTCTGCATACAATGTGATTTAGTTGATTTTTTCAATAAATGAAGAAAAAAAAAAATCCTTTCACTATTAAAAAAAAAAATTTATCATTAAACATTAAGTTTTTCATTGAACTTGTTCACAATTGGGCGCATTTACCTTGTATAGTATTTACATTATTTATTAGTTTGATTGATTTTAATACAAGAAAATTGATTTCTTTCATAATAAAATAACAAAAAAGAAAATTATTATTGCTTTAATATAATAATTATTGTTCCTTTATGATTTGGAATGTACAAATAATGGAAGGAAAAAAAAAATAGAATGTTTATTTCGAATTTATATTCTTTGTAAGTATATATATTTTTTTCTATTGTTTTTCTGTTATCCTTTTCACTGGATTGAAATATATACAAAATATAAATATTATTTTCTTTCTTGTATTTATCTTATCTTACCATATTTATTTATAATTTTATTTATCGATATGATTTCCTCAAGCAATAACATACCTGTGATTTGTTTATTTGATGAAAGTATATGTAAGCTTTCCTAACTGACTTTTAGATATCTATATTTTATTTTATCTTTATATGCTTCGTATATCTATAATGCTACTTTTATAATAAAAAAAAAAATAATAATAATATATCTTGAATAAATTGTTTTCTAGTTAGCAATAAATTAGACCATAGTATAAATATTGATAATAATAAGAAAAATAATAATAAGAAAAAAAAGAAAAAAACAAGAAATATAAATATAGAGAAAAAAAAATATATAGCTATTTACTTTTGTGGTTTGCCTAAGGATATTATTATAGAACATCGTCATATAGATATATGTATGTATAATATAGAAATGATAGTAAATCCATTCGAATAAAATTTTATTTCTATTTCATTTATTTACAAATTACGGTAAAGTCATATATATCAAATGTCCTTAAGTAAAAATAATATAAGCAAAATTGATCTACCTGTTTTTTTTTTATATTTTATTTTTTTTTTTACATGAAAGGGTGTTTTAGTAAGGTAATTTTAGTGAGTGTATTTTGCTTTAAGAAAAACATTTAAACTTAAAGTTACTTCAATTTTTTTTTTTTTAAATTAGAATTCATTAGAAAAAATAATACTCTTCAAGGTTTTTCATCACTTGACCAGAAAAACAATATTAAACTCCTTTTATTCAACCTGGAATCGATTAAAATAAACATGAGGGGTAAAAATAATTACTATATAAGCTTTTTATTGTGGGATAAACTTTGTGATTTTAAAAATTTTAAAATTAACTTTAAGAGTGTAAAAAAAAAGTTTCAATGAATAATTACAATAACATCGTAACAACAAAAATTGACGTAACAAATATTGCAAAAAAAGTAATAAAATTTACTTTATAATCGAATTCTTAAGGGCAGTAAAATTAACAGTACCCAAAAGGTTCTTAATCTAACATTAAATAAATTTTAACTATTTAAATAATTCTCTATAAAAATAAGAATGTTTTCTTTGACAAGTAGCCTTCTTATCCAACTTTTTTTCCTAAAATTTCTGAATAAAGTACTACAACAATTTTCTACTAATTTAATTTTAAAATATATACAAAAAAAAAAACATAAAACAAATGCTACATAAAAAAAAACATTGTTGAAATTTTTATTTGCATTTTTAATTTAAATCACTATTTGTCCTTCAAGTGTTGACATAAAAGGGTAAAAGGGTATGTTATTGACATTTTTTATTTCAATAAGAAAATAAAATGAAAAAATAAAATAAAAAAAGAACTATAAAAATGTTTGAGAACGATAATAAAATTCAATTTACATCCTTTTAAATCCTTTTATTATGAAAATCTGTAAGAGGTTCTTTAAAAAATTGAAAGAAATCTTTGAATTAAATGACTTTTTTTTTTTGTACATAAAAAAAAAAAACAAGAACAGAAAATAATAAAAATAAAAGATCAGTTTTCAAAGTAATTCTGTTTGTTAATTTTACTAAATTTACGAGTACTTCTTTTTCTTTTTTCTCTTAATTATTTTTAGAAAAGATAGAAAATTTAAAAAAAAAAAAATAAATAATAAAAAAATAAATAAAAGTTTTCTCTTTGAAATATCTTGAATTTATGGAAAAATAAAACAACAACAGCAGCAAAAAATTTTTTTTATAAAATGCTGCCACATACATTTTTTTATGCTATTCAACTGTCTTTTTCTCAAACTGTTTAATATTTCAGAAAAATAAAGAAAAAAAAAAAATCTGAAATAAAAAAGAACATACTAAAAGAATTTTCTTAAAATGCAACACACGTCGAAAATATTTTCGAAATTTTCCAGTTGCTATTTTTAATCATCAAGTCATGAACAAAAAGTTCATATACTCACTTGTATACTTGTACAAATACATATGTACATCTAAAATTCGTTTTTTGTCTGTTGTGTAGAAAAATTTTTTTTTTTATTATTGTTAACAAGAGCTAAAGATTTTTGTATTCTATTCTATTGAAATTACTATCTGAGCAATTCAATTAAAAAAGAAAAATATAAAAAAAGGGAAAGAAAATAAAATGAAAGTATATATTGTGGAGAAACTTATAAAAACAAAAACAAAAAAAGAACAAAAATAGCATGTTTAATATTGTAATAAAAATTCTGCACAAATTTCATTCTTTTTATGTATTTTGTTTTCTATTTGATTTTTATCTATAACTGTATTTTTATTTATCTTTTATAGTTCCAGCTCGAATTGTGTGGGCTGCTGTTGGCAAAAATGCAGAACTTCCCTGCGATCTAACCCCACCGACACCTCAAGATTCTGTCAAATTACTCTTGTGGTTCAAAGATACAACCGGCATTCCTTTGTACAGGTAAGCTAATAAAATTTAGAAAAGAAAAATAAAATTGAATAAACCCTAAAAACGAAAATTAGTTGGTAGTAGTGTTATTTATTTTTGGTGTTTTTTTTTTTTTATTTTTTCTTTTCCTTAAAAGTTTGGATTCCAGAAAAGGAAATGTAAAATTAGCAACTCATTCAGCTATAGCTAGCGATTTAGGTCAAAGGTTGTTCTTTGCAATACCGGACAACCCAAAAGAATCACGATTACAAATTCGTGATGTTAAAACAACCGATGGTGGAGTATATCGGTGCAGAGTAGATTTTTTCAATTCTCCAACACGAAATTTTAGGATAAATTTAACTTTAGTTGGTAATTGAATAATAAAATTCATTTGAAAATCATAATTATTCTAAGAATTCAATTATAATAATTAGATTCCTTTTTTTTTTACTTATTTTTCTTTCTGTTTTAATTTAAGTTCCTCCAGAGGAACCTCGTATATTCGATGCACAGGGTAAAGAAATATCTCAAGTAGCTGGACCATTTAGAGAAGGTTATGAGCTTTTTCTATCTTGTCAAGTAATGGGAGGTAATAATATTTTAATTTTAAATAAATTGTAATAAAAAAATAATTAATATTGTTTAAATTATATAGGACGTCCACCACCAAAGGTAACATGGTGGCGTGATGGTACAGAAATAGCCGGTGTAAGTCATCCATCAGCTGATGAAGGATTATCAGCAATGGTAAATCAATTATTTATAGGAACAGTTACCAGGGAATTTTATGGATCAAAATTACAATGTAGGGCTCAAGGTTCAAAATTAATTGAACCAGTGGTGAAAGAGGTCACAATACAAGTACACTGTAAGCTTACAATCAATGTATTTCTTTTTTTTATTTTTTCAACATTTTATGTGACCCATCAGTTTTAAAAAACTTTTGTCTTTTGTTTTAAATTTTCTAATAGTAAAGCCATTACGTGTTAAAATCGTAACACCAAACGACCTATTGACAGCAGGTCATCCAGTGCCTTTAAAATGTGAAACATGGGGATCATATCCTCCAGCTAAAATAACATGGCTGTTAGATGGTGAAGCTGTTCGAAATGCAGATGTGACGATGACAAATGAAAAGGAGGCAAGTTTTTTTTAGAAAATAAAATTTATTTCATTTCTTAATCCTTTCCAAACATCTGAATTAACAAAACGTATAATTGTTTCATATATCAAGCATCAAATTTAATATTTTTATAAACCAGAAACAAATCGCAAAAAAAAAAAAAAAACAAAAAATAAAAAATCAAACTGTAAAGGGTTAAGAAAATCCATAATGTATGAAATGGTTTTTTAATTGAGAAAATTCACATACATTTAGATGAAATAATGAAATTGTGTGAAAACCATAATCGTTTTACAATAATGAATTTATTTGATTTAACATTTTAAACATGAATAATCTTCTTATAAAATGCAGGATTCAAATATTACAACAAGTATTCTCACATTAAGAGTAACATCAGAAAATGATGGTGCTGAGCTTACGTGTCGAGCTGCTAATCCATGGTTCTCAGGTGGTGCAATTGAAGACAAAAGGATTATTAGTGTAGCCTGTAAGTATAAAGTATTACAAATGAATATTAAAACAATATTTTGTAAATTAATGTATTACTTTTAAAGAATCTTTTACAAATTAATGCCATGTTATAAATTTTGTAATCTTTCATAGGTAATATTAAATTAAAATTAGATATTTATATTCTTTTGAACAAAATGAAAAATTCATGATGAACATTTTCAAGTTTTTTCGCTTTAAAAGTCGATTTTTATTTTTTTTTTTGTTTTTTTTTTGTTTAAGTATTGAAATTTATTTTGAAATTTTTGAACATACATACTTCATTCAGCTCGACTTGTGTCTAATTTATTTCCTGACTTTTATTTGCGTCGACTTTTGTCGCATTATAATTTGTTTTTCATTTATATTATTTTTTTTTTATTGGCGTCTGTTAGACTTTCATTTTTAATTTATCACATTTTTCCTTGCAAAAAAAACTCTTTTTTTTCTTATTTTCGTTATTTTATTTTTCAAGATCCACCAACTGTGTCAGTGCATTTAGCAAATGAGGATCCAAGTCGTGTTGTGACCAGAGCTGAAGGACAGAATATTACCCTTAAATGTAGAGCAGATGCTAGACCACCCGTAACTTCATATTCATGGTTTAAAAATGTAAGTGTTTACAACAACAACAACAATAACAAATATAAAAACTTTAATTATAAATTTCATTTTTTTTTTATTTTTTTAGTTTTTTTCTTTATTTTTTTCATTCATATTTCTTGGTAATTTTAATCATTAATTTTTTAGAAGAATAAAACTAATTGCCTCTCTTTCAAATTCCTTCATTTAATTTTGATTTTTATTTTTATTTTTTTTTTTTGAATTTTTCTTTTTAAATTTTCTTCTCTGCGTACAACAAGAGAATCTCATCTATCTTTATTTTTCTTTTTTTTCTGGTCAAAAAGTTTTTTCTAAAAAATATTTTTTTTCTTAATTTTCTTTAACAACTCTTTTTTTTTAAATACTTTTTTTTTTAAAAATAAATTTAGTTGAAGGTGTTGAATAAAATAAAGAAAAAAAAAATAAGTGTCAAGTACTATGGTAGCACTAAGAATACATATTAAAAGAATAAAAGAGCAAATAGAGTGTTTGACCGGAAAATTTAATTTAAAATGAAGCAAAAAACTTACAAAGAAAAAAAATAAAGAAAAAAAATAAATTGAAAATTAAATATAAATGTGAATTATAAATCAAGATAGAATGGTATGAAATTTATTTAAAAGAAAAAAATGTGGAGCTCAAAGAGATAAATTATTTCTTCAGAAAAGATATTTTTTTTTTAAATAGAACGAAGTGAAAACTATGATTTTTTTTTTTTCTAAAAAAAAAAAAAACAAATTTTAAATAGAGTGAGCCTTTTATGATAATATTATTTTTTTTCTTTTATTAAAAAATTCACTTTAGATTTATAGAAAAAAAAAAGTATAACATGAAAACTATATTTTTTTTTCCCATTCAAAATTTTATTTATCCTCAGAAGAAATATCTTTTTTACCTAAATTTATGCATGATTTGTTGTTTTCATTAATCTTAATTCGTTATGTTTTGAATTTTAATTTAAAATTGAATCAATTTGACTAACGTAAAAATGTATTATTTGAAATTATCATCATCTGTGCCATTTAAATAATCAGATTGATTATTTGATTCACGAAATACAAGAAATATTTGATAATTTTTCGATGCTGTAAAATAATCTATGAATATACATACGTAGTATGTGTACATAGATCATATAATAATCAGTCAAATAAATCCTTTATAATATAAATTTCACTAGAAATTTATAAAATATTTGATTGTTCTCTGGAGAACTGTAATAAATAGAAAATTCCCTAAAAGGCATGTGTTACTTTAGGCAATTTATTATTGAAAAACCAGAAGAAAAACAAAATCTGTATAGAATATCCTTGAACATTATTCGCATTTGGTATTTTCATCAGATACTTAAAATTTTTTCAAAGTCTGTAATTTATGCTTCGTTTGAAGTTTATCAGACAGACAGGCAATAAAAATATTAAAATATGCAAATTTACGATTTAGATAAGGATGGGGCTATACACAAATATACCATTTACAGATTTTGTGGCTAATTTTTTAGGAAATTAATATGTTTGCTTTGATGAACGTAAATCGTGTTATTTTCATGGGAGAAAAAAAAAAAGTATGTATATTCTCGTTCACTATAGAGAAATTCTAACCGCATTTATGACGATAATTTAAAAAAAAAAATCTTCAATGTGAGAAACGATTTTGAAAGCTGTTGAAAATTTACACGATGAAATCGAACCTATTCATGTTTTATTTCAAATTTAATTATTATCAAGTTTTAAAAACTGAAAGGAATTTTAATACTTGAAAAAAACGTCAAGTATGGTAATTTAAAAAAAAAAGTACATATTAACGATTATATTTACGTGGAGTGGTATGTGAAAAAAAAAAAACATACGTGAATGGTCAGTAGTGAGATACACCATAAAGAAAAATAAATATATGTGTCAAGTACTATCGAACATACTTTTATTAAGTAATATTTTTTATTCATTTTTTCTCTAATTTTCTTTTGAAAATAAAACCTTTGAAATTAAGTACAGTTACATATATGTATGTAAAAAGTGCTCCTAAAAGCCTTTTTTGTATCAAAACAGTTTGATCAAGTATCATCAATTTTTTTTTTCATTTTCAGTTAATAAACTTCATAATTTCATAATATAAATTTTTAAACTCAATTTTTTATCCGAGTAATTTTTATCTTTTTTTTTCAAAATGAAATTAAAATTCCCAGTCTGTTCAAAAAAATTGTAAATAGTTGAAATAAACAACACATGTACATTGGATATGTCGATAGTCCAATAACAAAAACCCTTAGATTAGAAATTTCTATATTAAAAATATTTGTAATACATTGAGATATCCAGGATCAAAATCTTATAATTGAAAAATAGGTTATTTTGAAGAAAATTGTGTATGTCCTGCAAAATATTAGCGTTAAATAGCATAAAAAATGACTATAGGGACTTAGTCGTTTTGAAAAATCATCCGAAAAAAGAAATTTGGTAGAAGTAACTACTTAAAGATAAAAGCTCGGAAAAGTATCACAGATTTAATTACACAGACACTTTCGAAGGATCACAAAGTACAACAAACAAATAAAAAATAAAAAAAAAAAATTACTTTCAGACGACAAAAGTAAAAAGATTATAATTAGCAAAATTTTCCTTTTCTCACTTTGTAATTGACAAATTTCGATCATGGGCACCTCATTTTCTGTTTTGTTAATTTATTTATTTTTTTTTTTTTTCAAAGATTTACAAAGAAGCCTTATTTGATTTTTCAAAAGATATTTATCACAAATACTTGACAGTCATCTTATTTCATTTCTAAGTCTTTAATACAAATGGACCGTAATGAATTTTCTGTACATGGTGTATATATGTACTTGTATTTCATATATAGCTTTTTTTTTTATTTTTTATTTTTGTATTTTATTTTTATTTAGGGCATGCGGATGTCTGGTGAAAGCTTAGAAACATTATACTTAACATCCTTGGAACGTGAAAGTGCTGGATCATATGCTTGTGGTGCAATGAATACTGAAGGCGAAACTCGTAGTTCTGGTTTAACATTAAAAGTGCAATGTAAGTAAAATCCTTTTTCATTTTCTCATTTTTTTTTTTTTTTTTGTATTAAAAAAAT
Source organism: Bombylius discolor (assembly GCA_939192795.1). Lineage (NCBI taxonomy): Eukaryota > Metazoa > Arthropoda > Insecta > Diptera > Bombyliidae > Bombylius > Bombylius discolor. Next base: position 35,733,299 of record OW584241.1, on the reverse strand, counting down.
AATAAAATAAAAATGATAAAGCATTCCAATAATGATTATAATACATTTTAGCTGATGAATCAAAAAGCTAAAAATTTTATGAAAAAGGGAATGTTTACATGTTTATGTTTTTTTATGTAGTATGTATTTTATTTTTCATTTAGTATATATTCGTAAATTTTATGATTATTACTATTTACAAGGATATTTTTTGTGTTGGTTGTTAAAGTCGATAATAGCAATTTATATTGTAAAAGTTGTGTAGGAGTACGTGTGATAGTGTTTTTATATAAAATATTCTATTTTAGTATTTTTTTTTTTTTTATAGTTAAAAAAAAACACAATCATTTATCTAAATCTTATGAAAATCCTTTTTATTTTGTTTATTTTTTAAAATCATTATTATTTATTATTTTATTTTATTTTTTCCCAAAATCCTTTTAAATTGTTTTCTTCGCTTCTATTTTCACACATTTAATGATATTTGTTATATGTACCTTAAAAAGTTTCAAAAAGAAGATAAAGATTGTTTATAAAGCGTAAAAGCTTGTCTACATTTTTGGAAAACTAATTAAATAGCTAAATTAACTTTTTCTTATAAAAACGATTCCATTTTGATCTCGTTTGTTAAAGCGTGTATGCAATGTAAATTTTCTAAGATTCTTTTTGCTTGTAATTTTCCATAAAGTATTAATTTCGCTATGGGATATTTTAAGGGAGGAGATTAGTATGACATTTTTTTTTTTTTTAAATAAATAAATTCAGAGTTTTGTTACATACTTTTTTTTTTTACACTTTAGATATTTGTTTTTTCTAGTCATCGTCAAAATGATCTCATTTCCAGGATTTTTTTCATAGAGGTTATATACTCTGTGATCGGTAATATAAAACTTCTTATTTAAGTGTTTCTATCTTGTGCATCTGAGACTTGATGTTTGTACATAAACAATGTCCTAAAACATTATATATTTTTTTTACATTTTCAAGTGGGAAAAAGCAAAAATAATTCATGATAAACAAAGTTTATCACGGTGATTGTAAATATGTATATGTGTTCATATGGATTTTTCTTCTTAGGAAAAAAAAAAAAAAAAAAAAAAAAAAAAAAATGAATGATAAGAGAAAACCAATTTTGATTTTCAAACAATGCCAAGTCATGCTGAGATGAAATATTTGTCCGGCGACAGAAATAACATTCTCTAATATTAAAGCCCATAAAGTTGACAATAATGTGACACCAAAGACAATTTCTGTCTAAATAAAATCATTATTATACGCCCAACATAAAACTCATTCCAAATTCAGTTAAAGGATTTTCATTTATTCCGATATGAAAAGAAAATGAAACTAGATATATTTTAAAACATATATTGATATATGTATAGAGTATAGGTATATGTAGGTATATTATATATATTTGTATATCATTCGATATCATATATATGTGTATAACGGAAGATTTTATACAAATATACATCTTTTAAATGATATATTCTTGCATTTTCATTGGCACAAACGCATGTGGTATATAATAGAATCTCCTGTTGAGGTTGTTACCCTAATGATAATAGTCTTCTTATACATTGGTATACAATACATACATATGTGCATATAATATATCTAAAAAACACATACATAATCAGCCTTAGTATATATAGGTAAAAGAAGATGTACACAAAGTTTACATGCATCGCATCTCGCTTTTATGAAATATTTTAGGACGAATGTTGGCTTGAAAATGCAATTGTTTGCACTGTGATATATTTATAGTATAGTGTAGGTACATACATATACTTATCTTTAGAAATATATCATTGGATACGTATAAAAGCTAAAATTAGAACAAAATTTATATATGAATGCATGTGTAATAGAATAACATGGCACATCATATATACTATATGTATATGTATGTAGGTATAATTTTTTTTTATATAAGATACATATAATGTATATAAAATTTAGGATTAAAATTTGACTATAAATTTTAATAACCTTTTTGTTAGTGTTAAAAATTAGTTGAAGTTTCAATTTATTAAAGTTTCGACGTTTGTACCTAATTTTCTTCTTCTTTTTTTTTTTCTAAATTTTTGTTAGCATTCTAAATACACGAGCATTTTTTTTTTTCTCCTTTATGTATATTTTATGTTTTTTTTTTCACACATTTATCATGTGATCTTCTTTAGAGTTTCATTTTTTAGATACAATTTAATTTTTTTATTTTTATTTTTCAAATATGCATTTTTGATAAAATCATACAGTAAAACTTAGCTATGTATGTGTTATACTTGTATAATTATAATTTATAACAGCACAATGTTGTCAAATATAATTTGTTTGTAACGTATGTAAATATATGCACTTTTATCTCTTCTGAAAATAAACTTTGAAAAGTGTAAGAAAAAATAAATATATGTAGGTATTTTTTTTTTTTTTTTCATTTTATGTTTTTTCTTTTAATTATGAAAATTACATATATACAATATTTTTAAATTTAATTTTTGGATTATAAATATGTGTCTGTATATGTACCACATACTCGTATTCAAATATATAAAGTAGAAATTTTTTCTACAAAAAAAAAACAAAAAAAAAAAAAAACGAATTTCATTTACTCTTTAAAAAAGTAAAACAAACAAGAAAATCTAGAGTATAGAGTAGCTACTTCCGGATGATGAAAAACATCTAGTAACAAAATTAATTGAATTATTTACTGTATAGCAACAAAAGGATATATGTACATATACATACATATATATTTTTTATTTCTGTATTAATATGTGAATGTATGTTACTTTTCGTTATGTCGTAAAATATGTAATTAAATGAAACTTTTGGAATTTAATTAGAACATTATAATTGAGAAAGGAAAAAAGAAAGAAGAAAAAAAAAAATTGAATATATTTGCGTATAGTAATAATAATAATAATGTGTTAAAATTGGATGCATTATTTGTTTAAGGAATTATTTTACAGAACATTTTTAGATAAAAATTTATTTTAAATGCATAAAAAGTTTTTGTTTTTTCTTTTTTTTTTTTTGAAAGTATTTTAGTTCAGTTTTATTTTTCAATTTGCTGTTAAAATTTATTTTATTTATTCTTTAATTAAAATTTTATCTAATTATAAAAATGTTTTTGCAAATGATTTTTCAAAACTTACATTAACTACTTAATTACTGTTATTCACAACTCTTTTCTTAATTCATTATACCATCTTTCTAACTTAAGAGTACGAAAAAAAATAATCTTCTTTTCAAAGGAAAGGGGTTGGTAGTTTTTTTTTTTTTTTATTTTCATTAAAAAACAAAAACAAAAGTTGTAGAAACTTAGAAGTATAATGAGAACCTAAAATATAAGTGATAGTACCTAAAATATAAATGAAGCATCATCAGAAGAAAATTTTTAAGCTTATTTATGTTTTTCAGGCTTACATAGTTCAAAAGATAATTTTTTTTTTTTTCAAATTGAATAAAATTCATCTGTTGTATGAAAACTGAAATTACTCAAAATAATTATCATAAAACTAAATAGAATGAACTTAAGTCACTTTCAAAATAAACGATTCATTTAATGTATTTTCAAATGAATCCTTTTAAATATTAAATTATCATAAAGACTTTGTATGTATATTCTCATGCACATCCTATTAAACGACAATAATTCATATTTTAAAGAGTAATTAAGTTATAAATCCACATATGTAGGTGATTAAATTAATTAGTTTATTATCATGAAATCTATATAACATCCACCTTCACACTTTATATACAAATAAACGATAAATTTAATTTTAATTTGTACAATGTTTATATTTTAATACTTTTGAATAAAGTCATTAAATGTTTCATATTATTTTGTTGAATAAATATTTAAATTTCCTTAAAATGAACATTTTTTAAATAAACTTTTTAAAATATTCACTTTATTACTTTAAAAAAAAACAAAATTATTTTGCCTTTTTTTTAAATTGGATTTTTTGAAAAATAATTTTCCAAAATACATATATGAACATATATCATGTATAACAGGTGTTTTTCACATATGTATTTTTTTTTTTATTAAAATATGCATTTTAATTAAAAAAAAAAAAAAAACCTTATATCAATTACATGTAATTCAATATTACATATACATACAAATATTATTTTGTTTATTCAAAAGTACTTTTTTTTATTTGATTACAGGTGAATTTGTATTTAATTTTATACGATTGAAATTTATGAAAAATGTTGTTTTTATAACCATTAAAAATATTTAGTTCTTAAATTAAAAAAATTTTAATAAATTTTAATTAAAATATTTTTTTCCCGATACGAAATATCTTTCGAGTGCTTGTTAAAAAATTTCTATATAAAAAAATTATCGTTTTCTATGGATCTAAAGTTTCAATTAATTATACAAATACAGGATCTCTTTGTGTTTCACTGCTAATAATCGATTCCGTTTAGGTCCAAATCGTTTAAGTTAAGACTCAGATTTAGTACAACAAATTATGTGTCGTATCGTGTAATTCGAAGGAGTGAGAAACGCAGTTATTTATTCGGGTATAACTGTAAGATTTGAGACCCAATTCTGTTTTTAAAACAAAATATTACAAAATTAAAAGATGAAAAAAAAAAAAATAAAAAAAAAAATTCACATGATGAAAAAAAAAAAAGCTGAATAAAATTCAGACTTGAAATTGTTTTTACGTAAAAAGTTCTATTATCGAAGTAGCCTTTTTGATTCTTGTTTCATGAAAAAATTACACGAAATATCAATAAAATTTCATGTGAGAAAATTTTTTTCATCTCTATTTCTTTTTTTAAATAGTTTTGAAAAACAAATAGTTACACAAAATGGCAAAAAAAGACTTATTTTAAAAAAGCTACTTCTATCACAGAAAATTACACAATTTCAAAACAATTTCAATTTTATTCACCTTTTTATTCATCTTTTTTTTTTTTTTTCATTTCGAAACAGAATTAAGCTTCTGTATTAAAAAAAAAAATAATTAAATAATCATCCAAATGTTTTTCCTAATAATTGTTAGTTTTTCTTTGTAGTTCCCTCAACTTTCCCAAATATTTTTTATTCGATTGCTACTTTACATTTTAAAATGCACACAAATTAGTAAATTAGAAAAGTTTATTACAACTTCATTTAACATTTATTGAAATTTTTTAAATTAATTTCTAAATCAAAAATTTTCAAACACGTATGCAATTTTTCACAACAAAAAAAAAAATCCATTAAAATTATATTCAATAAACTTTATACATTCAAGTTAAATGCAAAAAAAAATATATATCCTTAAATTTTATTTTTATACATATCACACTCAATAATATTTAGACGACAGAATAACATACTGTACATGAAATGTCCTTCTTTTGTGGACACTATTTATTCGTAATTATTTGTTTATTTTATTACTTGTTTGCTATTTTTTTTTTTTCATATTTTTGTTGAAAACTTTGTGTGTTTCTCTGTGACTGAACTGAATGATACTTGTAAATTCTATAAAATCATTTTTATACACAAATTTTACATTATATTATTATTTTCTAACTTTTATAAAATATTAAAACATTATTATTATATATGAAATACATACATATGAAAAATTTTCAACAAAAGACAAAGAAAAAGGACGAAACTAAACATAAAACAAATAATGTTACAGTAACCATTTCCCGACAAACTTTAAAATTGTAATTTTCATTGTATTTAGTCTTTCTATCTCTCTATAATAAAGTTTATATTTTATAATATATGTACATATTATATACATACATATGTGTATAATTTTATCTATAAATGTTGAATTTTCATTTTCAGATGCACCCCGATGTAAACCAGGAACTGAACAAACATCCGTCGGAGCAATAAACATGCATTCAATATCAGTTAAATGTGAAGTAGATGCAGATCCACCGGACTCTGTCAAATTCAGTTGGACTTATAACAATACCCGCAATGTGTCTCCGGTAAACTTTTCAAATATGTATATTATATATACCTACATATTATGTACATGATAATATTTTCCTTTATGTATTTTATTTCCATTTTTAATTTTATTTATTTTTTCTCTATACTTTTTTGTTGTTGTTGATTTTGTTGTTAATGTTGATGACATCAAGTATACTTTAAAAATGCATTCCTGAGAATCCTTTATAAAATTTTATGTTATACAGATACATACACAATATTCTAGTATGTGTTTTATGTATTATATGAAGAATATAAAATTAACTTTGGTTTTTTTTTTTTTTTTGTTTAAGTTTAGTTTGCTTTTGTTGTTGAATTTATCTCCTCTTATACATACATATTATCATCATCATTATCATCACAATGTTCTTTATTTTGTAGGTTTTAAACTCTCGAATACAATCTAATGGTCTTGTGAGTACTATGACATATCTTCCACAAACAGATTCAGAGCTCATAACACTTGCATGTTGGGCAAGCAATGCAGTTGGACGACAAACAATACCATGTCTTATTCATATTTTACCAGCAAGTAAGTATTATTTAAAAAAAATAAAAAAATGCATAAATTTCAAAAAGCCATATAGAGATGAAAGGGTTATGTATACATACATACATACATAAACAACATTATATTATATGAGATATGAATTTAAATGGTCTGTTACTAATTTGTTCTTGGGATTATTTCTTCACCCAATCCTTCATATCCTTGATTTTATTTATTTTTTTTTTTTGCTCTCTTTATACATATATGTACACTACATTAGGATTAACATACTTTATATAAGGATATTTAATATAGACAGAAACTTATGTTTGCTTTTATATATATATTTTTTTTTTTGATTTTAGAAATACCAGAATCTCCAAAATTGTGTGAACTTCGAAATGATACTATTCTTGAGGTTGTATGCATTGCTGGCTCTGATGGTGGATTATCACAACATTTTCTTCTTGAAGTCATTGGTGGTAATCCAATTTATGGTATTGACAGTACTAGAAGCGATCAAGATATCGATAACGAAATTTCAACGATGAATGACCAGGTAAATCTTTTTTTTTTTTTTTTTAATTTTTTTTTTTTTTTTTTTCAAAATTTCATCTAATACATAATCCATTTAATCTTGTATGATTTCTAATATTGATATAATCGTTATTCGATTTTCATCATCATCATCATCATTTTCATCGTATTTATTCATACATATGTATATGTGTGTATTTATAGGCAACATCAGCACCTATAGATAGAATTGTAGAACAAATGCCACAATTTCGTCTGAATAAATTACAACCAGGACGTGAATACCAATTTGTAGTTTATGCTGTGAATGCTAAAGGACGTAGTGATCCACCTGTTGTTTTGGAAAGAGTACGAATTGGTGCACAATTGGGACCATATGGTAAGGATTTTACATGAAATCTTGTTAATATTTTGCTTGTATTAGATATACTCGTATATTTATATTTTAGATATACATATACATACATATACATATATACATGGAAAAATAAAATAAAATAACATTCTGTATTTAGAACACATATCAGGATACAAAAATTTAATTTATAATTTTCTAAAGGGTTTAAAATATGCTACAAGGCTCAAAGAAGAAAATTTAATTTCAAATAAACTTAAGGGAATTACAAATATGAAATTTAAAAAAAAAAATACAATTTTCCTTTTTCATATTATTTTATTTTGCATATGAAAGATAAAATTTGAGATTTTTTGTTTTTCCATCTTATTACATAAGTAGTTAAAATTTAATTTTATTTATTTTATTTTATTTTTGAAAAACAGAATCCTCTTTTTCTGTTTGAATTTGAATTTGTTGAATATTATATTTCGGGATATTTTTAATATTCAAATATTAATAATTTTAAATTCATTTTTATTTCTAATAATTTTCTTTTATTTTTTTTTCTTTCTTTCTTTTTTTCTCTCAAACATTTTTTTTTTTTTTTGTTAAATTTGAACAAAAAAAGATGAAACAATTTTATCAGAAGATCCTACTCCAGCTGAAACAACACATCAAGCTAATGAAAAAACATCAACAATGGTTGTTTTAGCTGCCGTTATAGCAGCAGGTGCCATAATAATTACGTCAATTATAGTTGCTGGAATTGTAGTCGTATGTAAGCATCGGCCTAAACCACCTGAGCCCCAGGAAGTTCGTAAAAGGATGAGGTAATTTTTAAAATATAAACATTCCTATACAATGGGTTTTTCAATTAGCCCAGAAAATTGTGAATTTATATTATCACTTTCAATTCATTTTCTCTGGATAAAAAAAAAACATTAGATTCTGTCCTTTATTTCTATTTAACAATGATTTTTTAATTGACCAGTGTTCGAACCAGAAGTTCCTATGCAGTTACAATGTAATGCATGTTTGGAAAAAAAAATATAATTTTTAAAAAATAAGTGAAAATCGAAAGCTCCACCCACATACTCAAAACCTAACAATAGCGAAGTATGAGATATGTAAATCAGAAAATGTACCAACCTGAAAACCTGATAGCAACCATTGAAGATGAAAATCCGGTTCGTACTCAAAATTAAATAAAATTCTTCTATTCAAGAACTTTTTGTGTAAATATAGTATTTTCAAGTATCTAAAACATCCTAACAAAATTGATATGGTATTTTGTATTTTATTACAAAAATTTTCCTTGTCATTCTTACTTGTATGGTCATAATTATTTTGAACATGTCCAAAATGACAATTCAAAGAATTTCTAGTAATTTTCTTCTACTAAATTGTACATTTATTTATTTTTTTTTTGCTGATATCACTTAATTTATTTTTGTCCGTAATAATATAGGGATATAGGTAATTTGCTATTGATTGTGTAATACATATTATGTTCGACATGACATCCTTTTTGTGGTTTTTCTTCACATTATCTTTGGAATCATTTTTATGTTTTTTTTTCTGCTACAATATGTTTTCATACAATTACGACATACTATTATTAATCGAATTTCAAATAATGTTTTCGTATTATGTTTACCTTTGGATACCATCAATTTATACTTTTCAATATAATAAATTGTATTTTGAAACTTAATGTATAAATTGTAGGTGAAAATTATATGTACATATATCCATAGATAGATTATACGTAAAAGCATTTTTTTTTTTGTGTGAATATGTCTGTGGTTCATGCAGATACAATAACTCCTTAATAAAAATGTATCTCTATATTTATGAAAATGATTTTATTAATGTATGCAGTAAGAAATTTAAATTTATCAAATAGATAAAAAGTATCTTGTTTAGAAGAATCTTGAAAATAGCTAAAATTTAAATGGTTTTCTTAAAGATTCTATTTAAAAAGGACATGTGCAATTTTTCTCAGAATATTTTGTGAAAAATTATAATACACAGAATCATCAATCAAAGTAAGTGCTTTTTTTTTATTAAAATGATTTAAAAAAAAAAAAAAATAAGATTTTCGAAATTTTAGTATTAAAATGTATTTTGACCGAAAAATTAAATTCATTACGAATTTTTAAAAGGTTTTTTGTTGGTAATTCTATGCATTTCAAAGGTTCAATTGAGATTATGTTTGCTTTAGATACTATGAGAAAAATCATATCTATGTCGCTAAAATGAGATTACTTGTTAAAAATAAAGTCCGCATTGACTTAAAATGTAAAGTCGTCATTTATAATTACTGTTATAGACCTAATTCTTCTTAAAATAATCCTGATTGTAATTAATTTCAGTTGTTATCCTTCATTCACTTTTCAAACTTTTTACTAATTTTCTTTTTTTTTTTTTTCTGTTTTATTCTCCTTTTCTACTCAATTTCAATGAAGATGAACATTAATAAAGTAATAGGTCGTCGTAATCAAATTATATTAGCATCTTTAATTTTCTAAAAAATAAATTCTCTATGTCAAGGGTTAAAAATAATTTATTACAAAAAAAAAAATGTTTTTTGGCTTTTTCGACACAGATTGTCGATAGAAAAGAAGGAAAAATCATATATAAGATTGTTTTATTGAAACTCATTATACACGTTATTTAAATTATAATATAGTACCTACTCATTCAATTAATTTTATGCTCCTACAAATAGTACTTCAATTAACGTCAATTTCTACCACCACCTCATTGAATTTTATTTTATATTCATTCTTTTTTTTTTTCTGATACTAACATTTTTTATAATTTTTCATTATAGACCAGCACGAACTGATGTACCATCAATGTACATAGAAGAAGATGGTTTCAATGAAGAGGAAATTGCACGTCCGGCTGAGATAAGGCATAGTAGAGTGTCTGGTCCACGAAATACACGTTACGTATCAGAAGGTTTTGTACAATACTCACAGCCTAGTTTAAATGGTATTCCACTTTCAATATATCTTAGATTATAAAATAATAACAAAATACTATATATATTTATAAGATTTTGTATATTGTAGATATTTTTATAATTTTTAAGTAGAAATTTAATTAATATCTACGTATAAGGATATATGAGGATTATTTTGAAAAAAAAAAAATTTTTTTTTTTTTGATTATGAAGCAAATTATTGTTTTAAATTTTAATTTAATTTTAATTGAATTTTTTTTTTTTTTTAAATTGTTATGAGCTTATCTTGCCGCTTTCACACATAACACGTAATTTATTATCATTATTACACATGATCCTAACACATAAACTCACCCCTTTTTTTGTTTTGTTGTTAACTACTTTATATTTGCTTGTGCTTATTTTTCTTTGCATCTTACGTATACTTTTTATTTGAATTTTCTAACAATATAAAATCACGTGAATGTTATTTGTGAATCCTTAAATTTTTCTCCTTCCTGTGTAATATATTTTATGAAGAATATTAACTTATGTTAGAAAATAAATTTAAAAAAAAAATGACATGCCAGGATGAAAGTTCTTTGAATCGTCTCAGCAGTCAAGGATAATTTTTTTTTATTTATCTTAAAAATTTAATCGAAATTGTCACTACCAAAAATCTCAAAAAGAGTAATCAATCCCTATAATTGAATATTACAGAGAAAGTGGGTTGGAAAAAATTCAACCCCCACTCAAAAATGAATGAGCTTTTTTTATTATTACAACCACCCATTTTAAAATCTGTTTCGAGATAGCGTAGATTTTCAAAAAATTAAAGAAATAATTGTTTATTAAAAAAAAAAAACAAAAACTCGATTTCCGGTACATTATGGTTTATTTAAAACAAAAAAAAAAACTTATTAAGTAGAAAAAGAATAATTTAATTGTTTTTATTATTATTCTGTACTTTATCCTGTAATAATCATAAACATAACCTCATTAACTTTTTTTTTTTTGTTTTTTCATTATTTCTGCAAAAGACGTAATGTAATTGCGTAAACAATAGTTTTCTTTTCTCATGTATATAAGTATATTTACCACTGAAATTTAATAACTTCAAACAGTTTAATTTTATGATTGTAACTAAACAATCCAATTGCTTTTTTTTTTTTCTACACTCTTTTTCCATGTGTACGTATATTTTATCCTGAATATTATGAAAAAAAAAAAAATAATAAACCCGAAGCAACATTTGCTAACATCACAGAAAAAAATATTAAGTCTACAGAACTAACACATTATTAAAAAGTAAAATGAGGTCGAAAAATAAAAAAAAAATAGAAAAAATACACTTCTTTTTTTTCATTTCATTTCATTTAATTTTTTTTTTATTTTTTTATTTTAATGTCGGAATAATATTGTGATGCAAGGGTTAAATTCTTATTTATACTAAATAATTCGCTTTTACTTCTCTCTGTTTTTTTTTTTTTTTTCATTTTTACTATTTTTATTAAGGCTTTATGCACTTCATCCTGTTGATCTAAAAAAAAAAAAATTATTATATACATTTTAAATTTTTTTTTAAATATTTCTGAAAAAAAAAAAAATGATGAGAAGAAAAAAAAGCGAACATACAATTAAAGTAGTCAAAAGCATCAAGAAGGCATAAAAATAACACACTTTTTTTTTTTTTTTCGTTAGAATGAGGTTGAAGTGTGTTAAAGTGTAAAAAAAAAAAAGCTAATAAAGAATGTTAGAAGTTGAAGTAATCTAAAGTTGAAAAAAAAAAAAAAAATAGGGAAAATAAAAAGCTCTTCAGTTTCTTAAAAAGCAACATTTTGACAAAATTTTTCATGAGTAATTTTTACTTACACAAAAAAAAAAAATTGTTTACTTATTCATTGTATTTTCACTTAAATAACTTTTAAGTAAGAAAATAAAGAAAAAAGTAACATTGTAAAAGTGTGATTAAAGTGAAACTTTTAAGTCAACATACTACTTTAAATGAACAATATAGGAATTTGCTTTTGTCGATGTATGAAGATATCCTTATTTTAGTTTTTCAACTAGCATTTTAGATAAGAAATGAAAGAATATTGTAAAAGAAAATTTTTTAAATTGAATTTTAGGACTAAAAATTGAAAGAAAAGAAAATAAAATTTAGAGATTTATTGCAAATAATTAGTAAAAAATTACAAATCAATATTTTAAGGATATTTTTTTCAAGAATTTTTTGAAAAAAAAACATCTTCATTGAATCGAATAAAATGTTCTTGGTTGTGATAGAACTTAGTTGTGAGTGTTTTCGAGATGAATGGGTTTTTCATAGAAATTTGAGTAGAAATCAATCAAAAAAATCATTTTAAGGACGTTTTTTTTTTTTTTTTCAAAATTAAAAAAAAATCCTTTTATGGAATTGGAGAAAAAAATTTCAGTTTCCAAAGAACATAATTTCGAATATTTTCGAAGTGGATAGAATATTGAGTAGAAGTCAATCGAAAATCAATCATTCTAAGGATATCTTTCAAGAATTTCAACAAAGGGACGTATTTATCGAATCGATTATAGAATTTTCATTTTCGAAAAACCAAATTTTGAGTGGGTTTTCTATAGAAATTTCAGTAAAAATTTTATGACAATTATGTAAGAACGATTTAAAAAATTGTATAAAAAAATAAAAAGGATAATAAAAGTTTTTGAGTAACAGAAATATTATAAATTGCTTGACATTATAATTTTATTATTTTTTTGAAAAATTTCGAAAGATGCATGTTTTATAATATCACATATAATTCATTTAAAAATATCAATTTTATTCTAAAAATAATCAAATTTTTTTTTTTTTGCACATAAGAAGTATGTACTAATCACTGAATTTACTAACAAAAAAAAAACCATCTTCTTCTTTTTTTTCTTTTTTTATTTATTTCTGTAAATTACCTTTGATATGTAAATACCACATCTCAACCTATAATATAAAATATGTGTATATATGGCATGTTCACGCAATGAAGTCTACATTACAGACCCGGACCTAATATTACCTCGTGGTGAAATTGAATTTACAACAGTGGCAAGTAGCGGAAATACTGGAGGTGTTTAGAAATTAATTTTAATAAAATAAGAAAGAAAATATAAAAAAAACACATTTATATACAATAGACTTTTTAAAATTTATTTAAAGAAAAAAACAAAAACAAAACAAAAACAATTAAAACATTTAATATAAATTTAAAAAAAATAATAATAATAATAATTAGTACATTTAAAATGAAATTTAACAATCAAAATTAATTAAAACTATTAAAAAAAATAAAAAATAATGAAAAGTATGAAAGAAAGAAGAAAAAAAAAAACACTGTGTAAATAAGATAAACTAGAAATTTCAGTATATATGTATTTAACAAACAAAAAAAACAACTATAAAACAATTTTGAAAAAAAAAATAATAAGAGACTTAATAATAAATTTTGAAAAAAAAAACAAAAAAAAAAAAGTTTAACTATAAGTTTAGTATTCTAAGGACATTTTAGAAATAGAATTTAAAAATAATAATAATAAAAAAAACAAAAACATTTAAGATATAGTGTTTAAAAAAAAAATAAGATACTAAAAATCCTTTTAAAAAAAAACAAAAAAAAAAAAAAAACTACAATACTTATTAAAATGAAATTTAAATAAAAATATGAACAAAAAAAAAAAAAAACACAATTAAGATAGAAAACAACAACCATACACAACAACAACAAAAAATAATTTCATCTTAAGATTGTATATTTAAAATATGTAATTTCGATGCATATAGTCAAGTATATACATATATAAATAAATAAATATATATTATATACCAATATATATATATATATATATCTATATGTATTATAATCTAGGCCATATTATAACTTAAATTATTATTTTTTAAGATAAAAAAAAAAAAAACAAAAAAAAAAAAAAGGGGAAAATTAAAAACAAATGCAAATGCTATGTTTTTTTTTTTTTTTAAATAAGAGAAAAAAAAATCTTTTTTATTAAAAGTTCAAAGTGTGTTTTTAATGTAATGTTATGTTAAAAAAATAAAATGATGAGAAAAAAAAAAAAGAGAATAATTATTGTGTGTTGGAGAAAATAAAAAAAAACATAAAAAAAAAAATATTTGAAAAAAAAAAATAAATTGAAAAAGATAAAAAAAAAAAAAACAAGGTAAAAATATCTAATTAAAAAATAATTTATGAACGAAATTTGTTGTATATATGTTTCATTACTTTTTTTTTTTTTGTACTTTTTGTTCATCTTCTCCTTCTTTTTTTTTTTTAAGTTTTGTGTTATAATTTTTTTTTTTTAAATGTTTTATTTGAACAAAAAAAAAAAAAGATTATTTTTTTAAAATTTAAAAAAAAAACTTTTCAGTACATTTTTGTTCATGTATTTACTTACTCATCATCCAGAATTGCCTGCGGAACAATGTGTAATAATGACGTATAGAGATATAATTTTTTGAAGTAGGAAATATGTAACGAAAAATCAAAGTGTAGGTAATATGAAATAATGTTGTACTTTACGTCAGAATTCACTAAGAAGAAGGAAGAAAAAAAAAAGAAAAAAAAACCGAGAATCTTGTTTGTTTGATAAAAGTTTTAGCAGAAATATAAAATATTTAAAAATATTCTAAATTCGAAAATGTGCGATAAGAATGAAGAAGTAGGTTCCCATTTTTTTTTTTTTAATATTTTTTTTTTTTTAGTGAAATTTTTTCTCAATTTTTTTTACAAAATGGATGAAAAAATTATTCACACAATTTTAATAATTATTTTTGTGAAAATTGAAAAGCATTTTATAGCAATTTGGTAAGTAATTTGTTAAATTTTAGTTAGTTTTTTTTTTTTCTTCAAATTTTTAATAAAAAAAAAAAATGTCTCAACAAACACTTTAGAAACAAGGATACTCAGGGATTTAAATCTTTAAAATTAAAGTAATTCACTGTTGTCTTTTAAGAAATTCAAACTTTTATCGGATCAATCATGAACAAAATTTAAAGCTGGAAAAGTACAAAAAGGATAAAAAATTCCTTATGTGATCATATCTCAAAAATAAGATACTTCTTAGTGAAAAATTGTAAAAGTTTTCGAAAATTTGTGTATTAATTATCGCATTCGGAGAAACCGAAAGTAAAAATAAAGTATAAAAATTGGAAAAGCTTTCGAGACAAAAAAAAATCTAAAATCTTTTCACAAATTGACTGTGGTCAAGAGCTTATGGAAACTATACTTGTCGTGTAACCCTTTTTTTTTTTTTTGTGTGTTTTAATCACCTAACAAAATGAATTTTTATTTAAGAACATACTACTCCTCATTGTTAAGAAAGATGTAGGTGGTGACTCTGAGTATTATAAAGAATTTTCTTTGAGCTCCAAAAAATGAAAACTAATTAATATTTATACTATTTTTTTTATTTTTTCTTTATTTAAAAAAATTCTTTGAACATTTTTTTTTTATTTTTATATTATGAAAATTTACAATGCATTTCTAAAAAACAAAAGAAGAAAAACAAAAAAAAAAAAAGAAATAAAAAAAAAAAATAAAAATAAAAAATGTCAGTCTTTTGAATAAATGAAACATAACGAAATTATTATTTTTCTTATTTTACAAATACTAACAATTTTCTTTTTTATTACACTCAAGAAAAATTTTTTTTTTTTTTTTTTAAATCGTCCTTTATTATTATTTTTTTTCTTTAATTTTTATTTAAATAGAAAATTTATTATACCATTTAAACAAAAAAAAAAAAAAAACGGAACTTGAAAAAAAAAAATTCTAGAAAATAAATGGTACTTTTGTGATAATTGATCAGAATGAAAAATTTTATCAAGCAAATATTAATGGTTCGTTAGTCACAAGATATAATATATTTATTTCAATTTTAATTGATTTTGAATTTTATATAAGAAAAAAAAACAAAGAGTAATTGATCTAACACATACACACACACACACACACAAATACATATTAATAATAGTATATCTTTTGATATTTACATATATTGTTAATGGACTATTATATGTTTGTGTACGTGAGAAATTTGAATCTATAAATGAAATCTCAATTAGTCAGAATTAATGATATGTATATACTTTGAATAAATAGAAAGCATAAATAAAATCGATAAAATCAAAACCATAAAATTGATATAAATACAAATTTATTATGTTTTTGTTTTTTTTTTTTTTTTTTCGTTTTTGAATTTTAAAGATGAAAACAAAATCTTGATGTGAAATTAAAACATGAAAGTTCGAATTTTAAAGAACAACAAAGTATGTACTGTTTTTTTGTTTTTTTTTGTTTTTTTTCAAACACTATGTAACATTTCAACACGTAATAAGGTACCTCATTATTTTGTAATTATAAACCAATATAGCTTTAAGAAAATTCACAAATTAAGAAAATACTTACAAAGTTTATTTTGAGTTAAATTTTTTTTAGAAATACGTGATTTTTAGAAATTTTTACAAAAAAGAAAAAAAAAAAAAATTCTTTTACATTTTAACGGAAATTTAGAATGTAATGCAGTGTTAACGAGAGTTTTTTTTTTTTTTTTTTTTTTGACACACAGATTATATAAGTTGATATCCTTTTTATACAAAAAGTTTGTCTTTTACTAAGTTAAACTTGTGACAGACCGTTAATATTATTCGTATATTTGTTAGAAGAGATTAAAAGATTTTTCATACAATATTTTTTTTTTTTTTTTCAACAAAAAATTTAAAATTATTTTAACCGTAAAAGGATAAAGAAATTTGCATTGCTTAACGTATTATATAATCATCTTTGACTATGTAGGGTTCAAGGAAATTTTGTGAATGTGGATAGTTAAGAAATTAGGTCTTTTAATACAGTTTCTTTGAGTAATAAATTGTTTGTTCAAGGACCTGTAGAAATCAGCTAAAATTTTTGAAACTTTTATGTGAAATGCGAATCATGGCTTTTTCAGAAAAGGATAAATCTAGCTGAATAACAGGGACGAACTGAAAATTCATTTTGTATGTAATTTGGTTACATTATTCTTTTAAAAACAAAGTAGAAAGCAAGAGTTAAGGACGAAAATAAAATTAAAAGGGTAAGTCCATCCTGGATATAAATAATTTGGGTCTTGGATGATAGATTTTATTGATTTTGAAGTGCAATTTCTGACAATTTTTAAAAATAAGATGTCGAGTATAAAAATACAAAATGTCCATCCATATCGTATGTAAAAAACGTAAATACAAGAAAAAATAGAAAAATGTTTCCCATTACAAAAAAAAAAACCTGAATAAATTTAAAATGGTATCTACCCGTGAAAAGAATCAAAACAAAAACATATTCTTTTTTTTTCAAATTTTTTTTTTTTTTTATTTGTACCAACAATACAATAACATTTATAACAACTTTTTTATAGGGTTTTCAACTTACTAAATACAGATACAATTTTATTTTTGTTGACACATATGAAATCTAATACAAATTAAATTATTTTTTTTTGTTTTTCCTAAATTGAAAAATTATTAAATTTAAATAGCATACATATTTTTATTTTTTTTTTCTATAATCGTGAACCTCAAATTTATTTATTTGTTTTTTTGTTCATTTTTATTCCAAATTTAATAACAAAAAGGATATTTAAAAAAAAAAAAAAAAACTCCAAGTTATGAAATAAATTCTTTTCTCTTTTTTCCCTAATTTTTTTTTTCTGCTTATTTATTAATACTTTCGTACAATTGTGTGCAAATAAAATTTTATGAAATTAGTTTAAAAATTTCTAAAATACAAAATAGAAAAAAAAATAAAAAGCACAGATAACAAATAACAAAAAAAAAAAAAATAAAAATAAAAACTTAAAAAAGATAAAAACTTTAAAAAGCACTTGATATTGGATACGTGAAAGTCTAGACAGAAATATTATGCTTTTCAACTGTTTCATTGTCATCCCTTTTTCATTTTTCTATTCTTATTCTTATATTCAGGATATATAGTACATACATATGTATGTACAGTAGTAGATGGTGATAGCTTTAAAAAGCAAATCAAGAAAAAAAAAAAAAAAAACAGAATTTTGTTTATATGTAGATATATCCTGCTAATGGAAGTATCACAATGATGAAATTTTATTTCAGTTTTTTTTTTCTATGTCCTTTTTTTTTTTTTTGTAACTTTCATTTCTATTTGAAATAAAAAAGGTAGATACACAATATTTTTTTTTTTTTTAAAGTACTATAATACAATGTAAATTTAATGATGTTGCTATGCATGAAGATATTTTTTAATTGTCATCTAAAAAAAAATTTATGCAACACAAAAAAACAAAAAAAAAGGATATGATAAGTACAAAAAAAAAAAAAAAATATATGTATTTACACAATCGTACATTTCCTAATGATGTTGAAATTGCTATTCTTGTTATCACCCATTTGAGTATCATAAATCTTAGATATGTAAAATTATATTTTCTATTTTATGACAAAAAAAAAAAAAAGGAAGATTTTAAAAAGGATGAAAAATTGACAATAATTATTATCATTATTATTATTATTTTTTTCTTTCAAATAAAGTCACTTTGTGACTAAGTGACAATAAAACTGGATAAAATTTAGCAAGTATTTTTTTTTTTTTTTTTTTTGACAAAATAAAAAGGATATCTTTTTTAGATATTTATTTTTTTTTTTTTTGTTCTTTTTTGCTTTTTGAAAAAATTTTTACAAATAAATTATTTTGGCTAAAATTCAAATCAAATATTTAATTGAATTTTTTTTTTTAAATAAAAAAAAAAGATAATTTTTCACATTTTTTGTGCAACAATTTTATTTTTTAATTTTTTTTTTTTTTAATTTTAACAATTTCTGAATTTTTTTTTTTTTTCATTTTTTATCAGAATTTTCAATACCTATAATATTATCAGATTTATTATCATTTGTATCTTTAACTGTAAATGTTACATAATATCTTTTATTACTGTCTAATTTATCAGACGGCAGTGATATGAGCTGTTTATTTTTACCATGTGATAATTCTAATGATACTTTATTACCACTTTTTGTATGACTTGTTAAGATTTTTGGTAAAAAAAAACTACCAACACCAGTTTTTTTATATGGACCAAAACCTAATTTTGGCATTGTATGATGATTCATCATTGGAACTGAAAAAAAAAAAAATAAAATAACAAAACAAAATAAAAGGATATTTTGTGTACGATAAAAATTAAATTAATATAAATTGTTAAAATTTTGAAATTGTGCCGAAAAAATTCAGAGGTGTGAATTAATAATTAATATTAATATAATTAAGGGACTACGTACGTCTACAAAAAAATATATATGTATTTTTTTATTCAATTTTTAAAAATGTAATTGTCTGAGGAAAAATTCATCTCATTTAAAAAATGGAAAAAAAAAAATACATATAATGAAGACAAAAAAAAAGGATATGAAAGGCACGTGTTTCTTGCATACAACAATTTCGATACAAAACAAAAAACAAATCTTTTAGATACAATTTTTTTTGTTTATAAATTTTTTTTTTTCCAATTAAATCTCTGTTTGAATCTAAAGATCCCCCCCCCCCACATTTAAATTGTCAATTTTTTTGTAAAAAATAATAATTTTTTTTGAGAAGCATGGAGAACTAATAAATCAGCATTAAAAATATAGTATTTTTTTTTTTTAATTTTCCATAATTAAATTCAATTTGCGAACGTGCAATGTTGTAATTAACATTTTTCTTTTCAAATTAATTTAATATTTAAAAAAAAAAAAAAA
Source organism: Bombylius discolor (assembly GCA_939192795.1). Classification (NCBI taxonomy): domain Eukaryota; kingdom Metazoa; phylum Arthropoda; class Insecta; order Diptera; family Bombyliidae; genus Bombylius; species Bombylius discolor. The sequence goes on along the minus strand of OW584241.1, from coordinate 35,713,245 downwards.
AAGGGCCTTAAGGTATCCTACCTTTTATAATTCTATACCTTAATTGTGCATGAACATGAGTATAATTTTTATTTCAATTTACTCTTAGATTATATGTTCCTCATCTGGCTATTTTTTTTTTTTATTTTGAATAAAAAACAAATAAAACATTAAGGAAAAAAAAAACAAAAAAAAAAACAAAAAACAAACAAACCAACCAATATTACCGGAAAATTAGTAAGGTCATACCCGACCAAAAATACATTTACATTGAATGCTGAATTTTTTTTTTTCTTAGTCGTAATTGCATCTTGTGTGTTGAAACAAAAAAAAAAATGTATATCGTTAGTAAAAGAAATTAAAACAAAAATTAAATTAAATAAAAAAATTAAATAAAAAAAAAAATACAATTTAGGCAATTAAAAAAGCTTATATATGTATATTAAAAACAATCTAATAAACCTCCATCAACAGTCATTTTCTCATTAAAACTGGACAAAAAAAAAATTGTAATAATAAGAACAAAAAAAAAAAAAAAACTTGAAAGGAAAGAGGAACAAAAATGTTTCACTGAGAAAAAAGCAAAAAAAAAAAAAAAACAACAACATTATAAAAAAATAAATGAAATAAAAAAAAAAATGTAGGTGGAGAAAGGGATGAAAAATAAATTTTAATTACACTTCGGCCTACAATGATTTTTTTTTTGTTTTTTTTTTTGTGCTTTCTCTTCACAGTATACTTGAAAAACTAGCTACAATATAATACAAGTAACATTTGTGTCATTAACGTAATAATAAGCCATTTGTTTTCCATTTCAACTTTTTTTTATTTTTTTATGCTATGTTTCTTTTGTTTTTTCAAACTTAACCAAAACAGAGGTAATGATGAGAATAATAAAATATACAAAATGAAATGCAGAATAAGGAAAAAAAAAAAAATAAGGAATAGAAAGAAAAGGAAAAGAAAAATAAGCTTAGCAACTTTCATTTTAGAATTTTGTTTTTTTTTTTTTGTTTTTTAATTCTACAAAAAAAAAAAAAAGAAAAATAAAAGGATAAACAAATGAAAAAAAAAAAAGGATATAAATAAGAAAATGCACATTAAAAGCGTTAGCATGAAAAATTAAGACAAAAAAAAAATGTATGGAAAAAAAAAATAGTCCTTGAAAATATTACATTTATAATAATTTAAAAAAAATATATATGTATGTATATCTTTAAACATGGTCATGATGAGTAGAAGACTGTGCAGTGCAATAATGGCCAAAGAACATGACGTCACGTTGTCAGTCAAATGAGAAATTTTAATGAGAAAGTTCATTAAGAAAAATTGCAATCAACAAATACAAGAGAAAGTATATAGTTTAATGGATCATTTTTATTTTCTTCTTTTTTGATTACTTTTGAATGTTTGTATGTGTTTGTTAATTTAAGGAAAAATCTGATACTTACTATAAGCAGCACATGGTATTCCTGTATAAGCGTGGGCAGCATGAAGACATCTATGCGTTTTTGTTGTACAATCTAGGGCTCTTTGATACACTTTATATTCTGGACTTAGACGACGTTCGGCCTGTGTGGGATTAATATGAAATTTTAAGGTAATTTTTTTTTTATAAAAATAAAATTTTAAAAATATTTTACAAAATGTGCAAAATGTGGGTGTAATAGCTATGAAAGTTATGCTTTGCGCCACCTTGAGAAATTTAAATTTAAGAAAAACACAACGATTTCGATAGCTTTTTACAAAAAAAAACCTTTTTCTTCGAAAATATTTCTTCGATTTAAAAAATAAATTTGAAATACCTTATTTCTTTTTTTCAACCTACTAAAGTTACCATTAAAAAGAACATCCATACATGTTTTTAAATCCTTTAGGCAAAGTAAACAGTAAATTTTAATCATTTTTTTTTTTAAATCATAAACGAAGAAAATATATAACAAAAATCGCATTTTAAATAAAATATGTATAAACAAAATTTAATACTTTAAAATTAAGATATACTTTCTACGTCCTTTTTATGTCCTTTAGGTATTCTTTAGAAAATGTTTTGAAAAAAAAAAAAAAGAAATATATTAAGTAAATAATTACATTCACATAAATAATATTATATGATTAAGTTGATCATGAAAACGTAGTTCGTTAATTTCAAGGACAAAAAGGACCTTCAAAAAAATTTATTTTTTTCAAAAAACGAAAAAAAAAAATTAATGAGAGTCATGTAGTATACTTAATTTATTAAGCAAACACATTTTTTCTTTTAATTTAAGGATTTAGAACTTAGTTTATTAAAGGTACATATTATATATGACGTCAATATACGTAATGTATTTAATTATATTCACGTACGTATATAGTAGATACATATATGTATATAACATAGTACTCACCTCTTCATAAACTTCATTAATATTTTGAAAATTAAAAGATCCAGCTCTTTGAAGACTTTTTAATGTTTCATATAGGAACATTTCGAAATTTTTAAATGTATATTCTGTATAAGGATATCTTCTTAATGAACCACCAGTTTCAGCACCTAATGAAATACATGATTTATGATAATCATCAACAGCTCTTTTAACTAAAACTGATTCATTTAATTTACTAGAACGTATTTGAAGACTTTTTAATTCAAGTAAATGTTGAAATAATTTTCTTTCCATGTAATATCTGTAATTAATTCCAAATAAAATTTTAAAAAAAAATCTTTTTTTTTTTTTTTTTTAAAAAAAAGTAAATTTTTCACATACGAAATTCAAGAAGGAGACAAACGTAAGTATGTCAAACATAAAATAGAAAATGGTTTGAAATTAGATTAAGAAAACCAACAATTTAGATATTTATACCTTTTTTTTTTTTGCATAAAATAAAAGATTTTTTTTTTTTTTTTTTTTCTAATTTCCATATAAATGACGTTTTATTATATCTTCATATGGAAATTATCATATTTTGCCATATCTTATACGTGTAACATATTATTAGCAAACATTTTTCTTTAACTGATTGCAATAATAAAAACAAATTTATATATCATATAAAAAACAATGATATTAAAAACAGAAAAATAAATAACAATAAAAAAAAAATTAAAAAAAAAACGCAAGAAAATTCTTCTTATTACATCGCAATACAAAAAATAATATTCAAACAATAAATTTTGCAAGAATATCGTGTAAATTTGGTATAAATCTGTCGACGCATTTTATTATATGAGTAGGGGCGGGGGGCGAAAAAAAAAGTAAAATAAAATATATTCATTTTGTTATTATTTTCACTTAAAGCTTGAGAAAAATACAAAAAACAAAAAAAAAACAAACTCTATGTGTTCTCATTTTATTTGTATCTTTTCATTGTATCAATGTGAACAGATGTTACTTATTGATATATGTATGTATGTATATAAAATAAAACGATGAAATGATAACGTACATTCGGAACAAAAAAACAAAAAAACAAAAAAAAAAGTCATTACTTTAAATATCCTTTTTTTTTTTTTTCAATGAATATGCATGAGAATTTTTTGAATATATGAATTAAATTACTTACACGTATGTGCGCAAAAAAATTTATATTATTATAATATTCAAATCAAAATTATTATATGAAATTTGAAATAAATTAGATAGCTAACACACTGTGTGAAATTACAAAATGAATGTACGTACAAAAAAAAAAAAAAAAAAACGAAATTGCTTTTTACATATTTTTTTATTATTCGACAATAAAAATGTTGAAATTTAATTTTGTTATTATTTAGCTCATATTATGAAGTAATAATTTGAAAATAAAACCCGAAAAAATGATTTTACAGATAAAAGATACAACACAACAAGAACATATACATACATAATATGTATATTCAATCTGTATCATAATATCTGATGCATCAGTATCTTTTTCATCAAAGTTTTTCTCTGTGAAAATGAATTTCAAAATTCTATCATCGATGGAAGGTTAAGTAAAAAGAAAAATAACAGTTATATTTTATTTAAAACTCACCTTCGAATATTTCTTTGAATTGACCTAGTAACGGCAGACATATTGCATGCACCTCTATCACCTGGTTTTCGTCCTTCGACACGACTGCTACATGAACGTCCATCTAATGTTGCGTATATTGGTCTTCTTGGCAGATATGCAGTTTGAATACTACGCGGAGAAGGAATTTTAGTTTTCATAGCTCGAGGACTAGGTTCAAAACCTGAATCTTGATCTTTGCTTGTTTGTTGTTGTGCACTACCACTTCTCCATGCACTTTTTTGTTTTTCTTCACTTTTCATTCTTCTTTTTAAACGTCTTTTTCGACCAATTTCTATTGCCGGTTGTACAAATCTACCACCACTTAAAATTTGTTTATCACGAGGTGGTAAATTTTCATCACCCTCATCATATTCTTCTTCGTATGCATCTTCGGTACTGTATTCATCTATATCTGAATGTGATCGTTGTTTATCAGACATAACTTTAAAACTTTGTTTTTCTTGTTCTTTGTCAAGTTTTTCTAAAGTTTCATCAACATCAATTGATTCATCACTCTTGAGAACTGTAAAGCTTGCTTTTCGAACATTTTTGGTATCTTCGTCTGGCGAATCTGGCAGTAATGTAAATGAACGTCGACCTTCTTGTTCACGATCGATTTCCGGTAATTGAATTTGTTCGCCATCCGTTTTTGGTTCTTCTTTTGATTCAGAAGATTCTTTTGGCTTTTGGGAAGTATTTTTTTCGACAGCATCTTTCTTTTTTCCATCATCTTCTTCTTTTTCAGGCTTTTCTTGAGACTTTTGTTTTTCATCTTTAGATTTTTCCTGCTCTTTTACAGCTTCTGAAATTGGTTTTGTTTCTTCTGTAGTTCCGTCTTTCTCTTCTTTAGTAGGTTCTGTTTTATCTTCTTTTGGTTCTTCTTCTTTTTTTTGTTCTTCAGTAGGCTTTTTTTCGTCCAAATCCTTCACTTCTTTTTCTTTATTTTCTTGAAGGTTCTCTTCTGGCAAAGTTTCGGTCGGTTTTTCCTGCTGCTGTTTTTGCAATTGTTCTTCTTCAGTATTCTTCCCACTTTCATCCTTTTTTTCTTCAACTGCAGAGCTTTCTACTGGAGGATCAGTTACAACCTTTTCAAATTCATTTTTCTCTGTAATTTGGGGCACTATAAGACTTTCAACTACTTTTGTAGCATCTACCAGTATTTCTTCAACATTTTTAACAGCCTCTTCTTGAATCTCTTTTAGGGGCTCTTTCTCCTCTTTCTCTTCATTTACTTCTTCTAGTTGTAGAGGTGCTTTCTCTTTTTCTTCTTCAACAGTGCCTTCAGTTTTATGAACTTCAACTTGAGTAACAACTTTCTCAGATTTAGGAATTTCATCTTCATCAGTTAAATCAAGACCCATCGGAGCCGTAAATACAGGCGGTTTGGCAGTAGTAGCATCTTCTTTTTGTGGTCGTTTTTTTGCTGATTGTGGACGTTTTCTTGCCATTGAATTTGGTCTAGATATTTTATCTTGTTCATATTTTTTCCGTATAACAATTTCTTCTTTTTCTTCCAATTTATCTTGTATATCATGCTTGATTCTTTTTCTTTCACGCCTTATGTATTGTTCTTCTAATTCAATATCAGACCCTAACCATTCTTGTGATTTTCTATTGGAACGATCTTTTTTTCTTATTTTCAGTCTTCTCTTATGCTTGCAACAATTTTCACATGAATCATCATCCTCATCAGATGAATAGATCCTTTCTCGAGATTTCTTTCTTCTAATTTCCAAATTACTTTTAGATCTATGCGCGTCATCTATGCAATCATCTTCTTTTTGTATATCCTCAAGTTCACCACAGCTACTTGTCCTTCGACGAAGTTTTTTCTTATGATGATTACACACATGATGAGTGGAATGTTGTCTTTTATGAACCTTCTCGGTACAACTACAATCTGCTGATTCTGAATCTGATTTCTTTGTGTATACTGTTGTCGTTTTCTTTAAGTTTTTTAAATCGTAAATTTCTTCTTTTTCTATGTGTTTTAACGGCTTTACTAATTCTTGTTCATTAAAAGCATTTGGATGAAGAGCAGAAAGACGTAATTTACTAGCAGGAAGACCTCCATTTGATTGTAGAAATTTAGCTGTAGAACGAAAACCACGTTGTAATGCGCAATCAAGTGGTGTCATTGCAATACCTTTTGAATTTCTATAAATGCTATTAATATCGGCACCAAAATCTAATAACATTTTGCACATATCCGTATAATTATTTCCAGCTGCTATATGTAGAAGACTACGACCGTCATTACTTGTAGTATTTACTTGTTTAGGTCTTTGTTCTAAGAGCCATTCAACTAATTCTCTTCTGCCAGAAGTTGCAGCTTCATGAACTGGTAAATCTCCTTTTGCGTTTCGAAGCCATAAATTGGCTCCTCTTTCCCTGAGTAGCTTCACAGTCTCAAATTGACCTTTTGCACATCCACAATGAGCAGGCGTTCTTCCTTTTCGATCTTGTCGATTTGGATCGGCTTCCAAATCAAGAAGACGAGATGTAGCATCAGCATGACCGAGAGTAACAGCATAATGCAAAGCTGTACAACCATTTGAATCTATTAAATCTGTTGGAGCTCCACATAAACATATCAGTGTATCAATACATTCTGTATGTCCCCTAGAGGCTGCACAATGCAAGGCAGTAAGACCATCTCTATAATAATTAATTCATCTTAAATTTATATTTCTAATTTAAAACCATAGATTTTCACTTACTTGTCAGCACTTTCAACACGTGCTCCAGCTTTAATTAATGAAATTATAGCTTTTGCAGATCCCGCTGATGCTGCCCATAAAAGTGGTTGCCTTCCATCCTTATCTATTACATCAACTGAACAATTTGGATGGTTCAAAAGAATTTGTAAAATTTCTAATGCTAATTTAGTAGATGCTTGTCCTACTTTTCCTTCATAATTAGCGCCACACATTTGTGCTGCATAATGTAAAGGACTACCTCCATTTATATCTGGAGTTGCAACATTAGCACCAGCTGTCAAAACAGCACGTAAAGCTTCTGCTTCTCCACAAACTGTAATTAATTAAAATACATACATTTTAGATATTACTTCCACACATTTAACTAAGTTCATTAAAATGTAATAAATTTTTTTTTTTTTTTTTTTTTTGTTGAAACATATTTAATATATACCTGTTGCCCAATGTACCACAGAATGTCCTTCATTGTCGAGTGCATTTACATCTGCTTTATTCGCTAAAAGTAAATTAACCATAGCCATATTGCCTTGAATAACAGCCAAATGTAAAGGTGTAAAGCCATCTTCATCAGCAGACTCCAGAAGTTCTGGAGCTGCAACTGCAACACTTGCGGCAGCCACGAGGTCTTTTTGCCCACAGCAATAATGTAAAGCAGTTTTATTATTTCGATCTCTGTGTCTGACACGTTCCGGCTAAAAATTATACAACAAAATTATTAACAATTAGCTAACTACATCATCATTCGGATAATATTAAGATTTTTTTTTTTTGTTCACTAAAAGAAAATAAAATTCCTTTTTAACACACAAAATAAAATTAAAAAATTTATTAAATGCATAAAATCTTACATTTAAATTAAAATAGATAATTTAAAATCTATTGTATGAAAAAAAAAAAAATGTAATTGTTTTGTTGACAATATTGTCCTTATAATTGTTTACCAAGAAACCAAAATACCGCATTTATAAATATCATTTCTTTTATGTATTGGTTAAAACTATGGTAACATAAATATTATCTATAATATATAAAAGACTTTCAAAATTAATTTACTCTTCATATGTATTGTGTACATACATTATGATATACTTGTGTAAATAATATATGTACATATATGAATTGCTTTCACCACACTTATTATTATGCATGTATAAATACGCAGATATTATTTTATTATAATATATACATATATTAGCATAAATATGTATAAGAAAATAAAAGTTGAATATTGGTTACCACACACTTTGTTTATGTGTCTTTGTCTAAATTATTTAATAAAATAAGCATAATAATTTTCTATATTTTATCAAATATGTTTAAATATTTTTAACACACAATATAAAATAATAAAATTTAAAATTTAATTAAATATATATCATAAAATTGGTGTAGTTGTAGAAATAATTTAATTTTTTTGTTTCAGTTAGAAAAAGAAAATTGAAATAAGTGGTAAGTAAAAAATACAAATTTCATTTTTAGAATTTTCATTATTTTAACGTGCGTCATATCTAAAAAAGAACATGAATAAAATTAAGAATATATGTATTTATATGAGTGTATATAAGATACTTTGGTAAATTAATATTGATACTTGAAAAAATCATGTTCACAGAAATAATCCATGATTGAATTATTTCAAATATTCATCCTTGAATTTTTATTTTTTATTTATCAAAATTTATGAAAAATTTTGTGTTTCCTGTAATAAATCTGTTTTAATTCTATATCCTCCTATATTGTATAATTAGTTAAAATATTCATTAAAATAAAATATTTGAATACAAAATTATTGCGTGACTTGCCTTGAATTTCTTATCAAAAAAATTTTGTTTTTTTTTGATTTTTTTTCGATAAAAAATGAAAAAGAATCGCAAATAATTGTATAGAAAAAAAAAACAATATATGTACATATGTAGTAACAAAATATTGCTTATAAATAAAACAATCGTAATTATTTTAATGATAATTACTAGACTGACCCTGTTGAAGGTGAATTAGAATGGAAATAAGTAAAAAGTGAATAGATGGTGTAATAAAGAAGGATTTAAGTGCTATAAAGTTGAGAAGTAGCTATACAATAAATATATTACAGGATAAAAGGATGGAGTATCACTTAATTTAAAAACAAAACTTTTTTTTTTCAAATAACAGTAAGATGTAATCTAGAAATATAATTGGATTCATGATTTTGACATTTCTAACTGAAAATTTAATAAAAAACTATTCAACTGAAGATACGATAACCGATACTAATCTTCGAGATGTGGTGATGAAAGACACTAGACTTTATAGATTACTAATACTTTCGTAGAAACTGTGATATTTTATTTTAAAATTTTGACTGAAATCAGTTTAAGACTTTAATAAAAATTTCAGGACATAAAAGTAATTTTTATGTAATATATGACCACTCACTAGAAGGCCCTCCAATTTATAAAAATAAAGGATATCAGAGTAATCTGTTTTTAGTCATTTAATTACTTTTACATCCTTTGGTTTTACTAAATCTCCAGTACTACATTTCATTAGATAAGTCATCGCTTTAGACCCAAATTTACCAAACACTATAAGTAACCAAAACAATTCACTAAATTTGAAAAAAAAAAAAATTAAAATCAACAGCGATACCAGTATACTAGATATTATTCAGAACTAGAACTTTTTTTAAAATTTTAATGCACGTCTACTGGAAAAAATAAAGTTTTTTTTTTTTTTTTTTAAATTTCAACAACCTTTTTTGAGTTATTTTTCTTCTTCTTTTTATTTTCATATTTATAAATTAAATACTTTAAATAAATATCAAAATAATATTTTTCCTTTGCATCTAAAATTATGGATAACATTTTTTTGGTTGAACTTTCACTAGTCTTTTCACAAAAAATAAAGAAAATGAATTTAAAAAAAAAACCAAAAAGAGAAATCTAATGAATTATATGTGCAGAATGACTGAAAAAATTGAACTATTCTCAAATTTCACACTTTTTCGAAAGAAAGTTCAATAAAGATGTCATTGAAATGAATGCACACACGTGTGATAATAAAATTTATATATGTATATATGATAATTTCGATTGTAATTTGATTTTTATTATCAAAAGACATGCATTTTAGAAATTTTATATTGTATAAAAAAATATATATATGTATGTAGGTATAATTTAGTTTTACCATATCCAAAATTATATAACATTCTGATAAAAATAGTTACAAAAACTTTTAAGATTATTATAAAGAAAGTTAACGTGTTACTAAGTATTTTACACTGTGAAAATTTTATGATGATAAGTTTTTAAAAAGTTTGTATTTCAGTTCAAAATGTAATTAGATTTTATCTAAAAATAGAAAAAAATAAACAAAATTTCATGAAAACATTAGACAGTAGGGTAAAAGATACCAGTTAATGAACCCATTTTAAATATTGTTCATAAATCAAATAAATATTAAAATATGCCATTGATCCAATGCATTGATTGTTCTTAATTACTATTGTAATTACAAGTATCCTTTATTTAATTCTTTTATACTTTTTTAAATACATACATACATACATGTTTTTGTTTGTAATTTCCCTAAAAGTCTCATTACTGATATCATTCCCCTAAAATCAATATTTATTCTGATTACACGATAAAATTAATATTTTAGTAATAATTCGAACACATCAAACAAAACAACAAAAAATAGGAACAAAATCAATAGAATTTCATAAATTCTATAATAGGTACCAAAAATATTATAGCTAATTCATGATAATACAATGCACAATACACACATTAAGGAATTCAAATTATTTATTAAATAATTACAATCCTCATTTCTAATCCTTGTTTTTCATATTATTATTATGTATTAGTTTTCCATTACCTTCAAAATTTTTTTCATTAATCTGTTTTTAATATTTTTCATTTAATTTCATACTTTCATAAATTACAACGAATTCAATCAAAATAATCATTTTTGTATTTAAAAAATCCGGAAAATTATAAAAATAAAAAAACCAAAAGGAAATTCTAAACGAAAAAAAAAAAAATATCTAAACATTTCCTTTTTTATTAGTGAATAAATTTTCTTTTTTTTTTTTCGTATTCCTTAAAGGGAAATGATATAAGAGAAAAATAGTTATTCCTAAAGTAATTTTACAATAAAATTACGATAAATTTTAATCACTTGTATATTAGCATTTTAAGTGTCATAAAATTATATTATTAGTAGTGGAATAACAGTTATTCATATATGACATATATACCTAATAAAAATTTTTACTTTAATTTCATTGTAGTCAAGGTTAAGTATTTTTTCATATCACACAGGTATATCATTTCTATTTATACAAAATACGTTCTAAGAAAAACAAAAAAAAAATTTAAAAAAATTTAAAGGATTGTTAATAAAATACACAATTTTGAATGTTTATTAAGATTTTTTTTTTCTTTTTTGTTATCAGGGAAATATAGCGTGCTAGATCACATGTATTAACCGATTGATTGATAAAAAACATAAACATGTTAGGTAATTGGAAAAAAAAAACAAAAGAGGTACTGCGTAAAAATGTACACGTAATTTTCCAAAAAAAAAAAGGAAAAAATAAAGCAAAAGAAATTAGCACGATGAAAAAAAAACAAATCATTAACAAATTTGTAAAGTTATACGAGGAAATTAAAGAAAATCTTGTAAAATTTATTTAAGATATTTGTCATGAATTCGGTTTCTATTTTGAAATGAATCAAATTGTTTTTAGAATTTCATTAGCTTTACAATATGCTAAAGGTATCGAGAATAGCAAAAGAAACCTAAGAATTTTTCAGAAGAAAGTTGTTAGAATAAAATTTTATACTTGAAGAAACGTTTTGTTTGAAAAACCTTTTTTATTTTGTAGAAAACAATCAAAACAATTTTCAAGAGAAAACCAACTCAAATTTAAATTTCTTGGAATTATGTTACACGAGTAAAATAAAATTCCAATGAATCATAAGGCCACACGATACTGTTATTCACTTTTGTGGAAAGCAGTCCAAAAATAATTGTAAATCATAGAAAAATATTATTGGAATTATAATCGAAATCGCATGAATTTAATTATGTTTTTATGATTTTTTACCACATATGATTGCCAAAAAGATGCATGAAAAATTAGCAAAATCTAAAATAAAAATACATCGCTAGATTTAGTGCAAAAGCTCAAATGAATTCGTAAATTGTTAGAATTTTTCTTTAAAAAATTTCACATCAATTTTTTATTTTCTTTTCAGATTCTTTTGGTTGTGAAATTTTACGCTTTTTACACAAAATCTATGCATTTTTTTATTTTCAAGTGTTTTTTTTTTTTTTAGGTTAAGGATTTGTTTTTTTTTTTTGGTAGTTTAAAAATTTAACTATTTACCATTAACAAAAAATTTCTATTTAACAGTTTTTTTTTTGTACTCTCTACAATTTTGGTGCTTTACGAAATTTGTTGTTTTTTTTTTTTTTCTAAAAAATTTGGGAAAAAAAAAAAAGGTATTCCATTAGAATGTTTTGTTTTGTGCTGGCAGTTATTAACATTACAATGCAACTGATATACTCGTATGATTGGTTCTAGGAAAATGTAAAAAGAGATTTTTTTAAAAATAAAAAAAAAAAAAGTAAAAACAGGGACCTAAGTAGGATAATTTTGGCTCCTGAGAGATACATGTTACTTTATTCGTTCTTCTTTAGTTATTGTTATTCTTTGAAAGAGATATCAAAATTAAGATTAAAATATTTTTTTTTATTTTTTAATTTTTACGCTTTTACTATTTTAAACAAAAGAAAACAAAATAGGTCATAGAAAATTTTATTAATTATTATTTTTTATTTTTTTTGTACGACGTTAAACACTTAATTAGTAATATCCTTATCCTTGAAAAAATTTTAAGTAATTTAAGTTTTAGAATTTAAATACTTCTTATAACCTTAAGTGCTTTTCATTAATGCTTATGCGGTTTTATTCTTTTTTTTTCCGTAATGTACTTTTCTCATTTTAATTTTTCATAAGAAATTTTAAGAACTTTAAAAAAACTTTCTTTTAAAATTATTTTTGTTTGTTTAAAAGCAACTAAAACAAAATTTAATAAAAAAAAAAATAAAAACGCACAAACAAAAGAAGAGTAAATTAACAAAACGAAATTAATTTTTTTTGCATATCAAGAGAGAGAGAGTTAGAAAGAGAGAAAAAATAGAGCTTAATTTAAAAACTTTTTTATTCACTTCTTAAAAAAAATTTTTAAATTTTGGCTTTGTAACTTTTTATATCGCTCTAAATAATAATTTCTTTCTTTTTTTTTTTTTTCACAAAGTGATAAAAACAACCTTGGAAAAGTAAAAATAATGAAAATCCAAAAAAAAAAAATTGTAAAAATTATAATTTAAATTAAAAATTGTTTTTTTTTTTTTCATAAAATTTTATAAGTGAATTATTTTAAGTTAACATTTCAAAAGTCATTATAAATTTTATACAATATTATTTTCGAGAATTATCTGATATGTCATACGAGATATTATATACATTATCATCTTAATTTAATTTATGTGACATTTTTTTTTTTTTCCTATATACGTATAGGGTGTGTTTTTGTGGTAAATTTTAATAAGTATTTTATGTACATACTCACATGTTATTTATATATAATGTTGATAAAGAAATTTATTCACTGGAATTGGAATATATAATAATTATATATCCTACAATGATTATATTGTTTAAAGTATTTTTTTTTTACGTAATTTAGTAATTTTAGCACAATACATTAATTTTAATCAAGTTGAAAGTACGTTAACTCAATTGTATGTTTTAATGTGTAAATTTGTAATTGCTTGTTTTTATAGTTTAAATTTATTCTTTAAAAAACAATACCACATTAATTGAGGACAAACAATTAATCTGAAAAATTTGTTTTATTCAAAAATATATGGTGAATTGAGCTTTATTTTGGTTTTAAAAGTCTTTTTTAAATAATGAAAAACATCTTCTCTGTATAACAAACTTACAGAACGTGGGGTGTATGTATGAAAACGGTACACTTAGTGCTAAAATTTGATTTTTGGTAGCTTCTAAAAATCACCACGTAAACCAAACAACCGAACTATCCCTTTACTGCACTTTTTTTAGTAGATGAAGAAAAGTGGTTGGAAAAAGAAAGAAAGTCTTGATGGATGGCCCACTTGAAATTTTATAGATTATAGAAGAGGACAACACAAAAGATGGAAATGTTTTCCACAATTTAGTAGTTATATCTGTAAAATAAAGCCAATGACGCAAACCGTTCTGCGGTGTTGCAGTGATGTTAAATTAAATTTAATTGTCAATGAAGGCAACAAGACAAGTTTTCGCATTATTTTCTTTAATACGTTTTTTTTTTTCTTTGACTAAAGTAAGAGATTGGTCCAGGTGAAATCGTGTATTTTCTAAACAATTTCGTAGAGTTGAAATCACCTTTAAAGCGAACGAAATATGCATTTTTGGGTTTCAAATATCTTTTCAATAACGATTTCGGGTTAGTGAGATTCTAGAGTATTACAAAGCCAAAGGTCAGACAAAATGTGTAAATAAAATTACAGATTTTCGGAACAGCAGAATATTACAATTTTAACTGAGTATTTTTCGAAAAGTGTTTGAAGAATATTTTAGTTGATAAAAATCTGTCAGTTAGAATTCACAAGAAATAGCTAGCTCATGAGAGTAACAATTAAAAGTGAGGTATTTACATATGTATGTACATAGATAATGTGTAAGTCAGAAAAATTCTTGATAATTTCTAAATTTAAAAAAAAAAAAAAATTTTATTATTTCACTAATACCACAAAAACATCAGTCATTATTTTCGAATTATACATAATCCATATAGTGAATCATCTAATTTTATTGTTTTCTTAATCGTTGTTTATAAAACTAATTAAAATCAAATTATTTATTCAAATATACTCTAATATGAATTTTTCGATTATTTCATATTAATTACTTTTCACATTCATATTTGAAATATTTAAATCAACAAAAACAAATATTAAAACTCCAAAAAAATAAATAATATATTAAACTTTATAATTACAATATTTATTTTTCACGTGTAACCTCATATTTATGGTGAGACAATTTAATTATGACAATGTCATATGTAATAAAAATAGAGATATGAATATTTAATTTTAAACCGATAACAAAATGAAAATTTTCATATTTAAAGTTCTATTACCAAAGAAAATAATGTGTAAAACCTAAAAAAAAAAAAAAACAAATTTTAAATTTTCCATTCACCAAAAAAAAAAAACACCTATTTCATGAAATTTAAGTTTTTTTTTTTTTTTGAATTCAAGGAAGTTTCTATAAAACTCAAAAAGTTCCTTTACGGAAATGTGATAAGGGATTATTTCACATATAAATCTTTATGTATTTGTAGACGTGTATAAATATAAGTATCTTAAAATTAAATATCTTCTCAAATATATATAAGAGAATTTTCTTCCTGTTAATCTTCTATGCATGATTAAATGTATATATAGGTATAGGTAGATTTTTGTATGTACATTTGATATCGAAGATTTGATATTCTTTTTAGATTCGTTCTACATGTAAAATTGATATGTGTGCTAAAATTGGGAAAAAAAAAACCCTTTTTTTTTTTACTTTTATATTTTATACATACTATAATTTGTGACAAAAGATCCTTTTACAATTTTCTAGTTATTTCTTGAATTTTATTCTACAGAATAGAAGACAGATTTTCCATTTTTTACTTTTTTTATTTAACAGGAAACGAACTATAGCAGTAAAATATGTAATTTTTCATTTGTCAACAAATATTTTTTACACTATGGTTTATGTTAAATGTACATATATGTACATATACATAGTTACTTGTACATATATAGTTACATCCTGCTTTTAAAAAACAAGGACACAAAATGTTGTAATGTATGTTCGTAGAGAATTTTGAAAATTTAGAATTTTTAGTTTAAGAAAAAAAAAAATAATAAAAAAAAAAACATATTTTTGTGTTCTATAAAGCAAAACTATTCTAAAATATTTGTTGTTGAAATATATCATACAAAAACTTTTTCTGTACAATGTATGTACAATATAATCTTTTGGGAAATAAAGTCAAAATTTAGAATATTTCAGGTTGCAGATAAATCTTAATATACATGTATGTCACATAATAATTTCCCCACATTGTAATGAAGTATCTAAAGATCTGAGGGTACGAGTGTACCATAGTATCTCACACAAATGAACTATAGTGGTTTTATTTATGTCGTCAGATTTTAACACTGTAACACCACCAGAACTACAATTTAGATGATTTATGTTAACTAAGAAACAACTTTTAGTTCAGTTTTTGTTGTTGTTTTTTTTTTTTTTACAAAACAGATAGTTAACACTTGTAGAAGGTTTGAGTATTCTTCATCAATAATTAGGTGGTAACTGAGAACAGCAAGTGACATGGCTTTCGGTAGCTCAATGGTTTAAGAGCATTACCCCGGCAAGGTAAAGGTTTTGTGGTTCGATTACCGGCCGAATCGAATGTCGTTTTTTCATGTTTTTCAGTTACTACACACTCGACTTAAATAAATGAATCAAAAAAGATGGAAATTTCATTTCGTAAGATTTCGTGAAAATTCATTATAATTTTATTGAAACAAAAAAATTAAAAATTAAAAATTACAATAATTTAAAAAAAAAAAATTATAAGAACATTTTTTTTTAAAAAAAAAGAGTAATTTTTAAGCCATAAGAAAATTTAGGGAACTTAAAGAATGCAAGCTAAATTATTAAAAGTATAAAAAAAAATCATTTGAATATTTTCTCCCTCTCTAAACAGTCTTTACATGGTAAAGCTGTCTTATGTTGTAAAATGAAGTCAATTTTATTAACAGCATACACACACACACACACACACACATACTTTAATTGATATTAAATTGAATTATTAAAGAAAAACATTTCATGAAAAGAATAAATAAAGATATTTAGAAAGTTCAAGAAAATTAATAAATTTCTCATATGCCTCAATTTTTTTTTTTTTTTCTTCACATCTTTAATAATTCACCTTCTTATCAGTTTACATTTTATTTTTTTTTGGTAGTATGTATGTACGTATACTTATATTCCCTTCAGTAATAGAATGAATAAAGTACGGAAAAAGAAGCAAAAAAAAAAAAAAAAAAAAAAGTTACAAAAGAAAAACTTTCTCCTTTAAATTCCTCTTTTTTCTTGAATACAATCTTTTATTAACTTGGTCGTAATGTAAATTATGATAAACATTAACACGATCAAGAGTTTTTCTTTTTATTCTTTATTTTTTATTTTTTGTTATGTATGTATTTTAAAGATTAAAATTTTAAATAAGCTGCTTTTTTTATGATATGTTTTTTTTTTTTCTTTATCGTTTTTCACTTTTTTTTTCTTCTTTAGTAGCATTATTGTTTGAAAATTGTTAACACTCTTGGTGTGTATTGTGAAAAAAAAAAAAAAATTCTTAACAGAATAAAAAAAAAAAGAAGAAGAAGGAAAAAAAAGTTTTTTTCTTTATGTCATATCCAAACCATCATCATACCTTTGTTCTGAGCTCTTCTATAACAGTTCCTGTTAGTCCCTGCTGGCATGCATACATTAAACTTGTACACCCTTGTGTAAGACGTTTACTAAAGATGATTCTATCTTTTTGTTTGCACTCTTTCTTTTCGAGTGGTTTTACTCTTTTTCTATTTCGTTTATTACACTCCATTGAATAGCAACAAAATTTATCACCTCATTTTTTCACATTTACACTTAAAAAACATTTCTTTTTTTAAAGATACTTGTTTCTTATTTTTTTTTAGGTTTATTTTTATTTTATTTTATATAGCTATATATATTTTTTTTTTATGTTATACTCGTATCGTATGTACGAGTATGTTACATTATTATTGGATATTAAAAAATCATCATATGATTTTCATCATCATTGCTTTTTTTTTTTTCTCTTATTTTTCTACCTAAAGAAATATATTAGAAACATAAAGGTACACGCAATATATTCCATACACTTTTCATATCAAACAAAAATTTAATATATGTACAATCAACGCCTACAACAATTCCAATTTGTTCTGTGTGTATTTTATACTTTTCATTCTTATGTTCTCTTTATTTCTTTTTTTTTTTATTTTTATCTTCTATTTCTTTTTAAAATTTCATTCAATTTTTAAATTTTCCTTAAATTTTTCAAATTTTCCATATAAAGAAAAATCTATTATTTTTTGAACAGAAGAAAAAAAAAAAATCCTAAAATACAAAAATTTTCATTCTTTTTCTTTCCGTTTTTTGTTTTTTGTTTTTTTTTTTTTCGTTTTTTACTACAATCACTATTTCATTACTTCAATTAGCCTCACTCCAACAATTTTGCATTTTAAAAATGTAAAAGAAAAGACAACAACAACAATAACAAAAAAAAAAACAGAAATTGTTTATTAAACCGAACAAAAGATGCTTTCAAGGAAATTGAAGATTTTCAGGATGAGGGCGAAAATAATGATGGTGATGATGATGATGATGATGGATACAATGAAAGTATATAGATACATACATATACATAGATATATAGAGAAAGAATACAAGCAGAAATAAAAAAATTAAAATGACTTTTTCTAATACAAAAAAAAAAAAAAGAAACATTTTTTTAACATCCTGAATTGAGGTAATCTGACATACACAATACACAAAATAAACGGTAAACACAAGTACTTTACACAATAATATTTTCCGCCAATATTTTCATCTAAGCATTTTTTTTCTCTTCTTCTTGCCTTTGGATAATACCATGTCGATCAGAATTACGATTTTTTTTTTTTTTTTTGAGTAGATGGGTTCATTCAATTCTATAGTGACTAGTGTTATACATACATACATTAAATATTGAATACATTTCAATTTAGAATGAATCTTACCACCCCAAGGGATAATTCAAAGGTTTTATCATAAAGGTGGATATTAAGTTGAGTGCTTTAAATTGGTATAGAATTCGATATTTTTTTTTTCTTCTTTTTTTTCTCTCTTTCTTCTATCATTTGTATTAATGAACAAAAAAAAAAAGAAAAATTGTGAATACAAATGAATTCTTTTAAAAACGATTGAATGTTTTCTTTCTATGTTTTCTTTTTCCTGAAAAAAATTCAAACAATTTAAAGCACAGGCTGGTAGAAAATCAGAACTATCTTATTTTCCGTATACAATTTTTTTTTTTTTTCTTACAAAATATTTGTTATTCCTTTAAAATTAATATCAGTTTTTGTTTGTTTTTTTTTTTTCTAAGTGTGATTATTGAAAATGATATCACACTTAAGATTTTTTTTGTTATCTTTTCACTTATGTAAATTTGTTGTGTCACCCCAATTTTTTTATTTAATTTAACGCCATTAAATTTATGTTTTATGAAAAAAGCACAAAAAGTTTATTGTCTATATACAATATTTAGTTCAAGGTGCGGTTAACCTAAATACATAAATACCTACAAGTATGTATGTAAGAAATTTTGTTGTTGAAGAATTCAATAAAATATTCAAAATAGTGTAAAAGAAATTTCTACCATTTTGAAAAATTTCTATTTTTTATTTATTTTTTCTAATTAAGTCTTTTATTTTATTTTTCAATTTTTTTTTTTTCTTCGATAATTTACACATCACAGAAAAAATTGTAAAAATTTGATTTAACATTTGCAAGAAAGAAAAAACAAAAAAAAAAAAACAAAAATAAGGTAAAATGAAATGTTTTTTGTTTATTTTTATGTGTCAGTTATAATTTTTATTAAAATAAAATTCGCGCTTAAATAATTTTATCAAACAAATATCACGCAATGTCACACAAGATATTTCAAATTATTACAGACACGTTGTATTTTTTTCGATTTAGATACATGTCACACAATTTATATACAAATCAACAACATTTTTTTTGTTGTTGTCAATAATTTCTTTTTTTTTTTTTTTTTTTGCAATTTTTATTTATTATTATTATGTTTGAAAATTATTAATAAATTTAATACTATTTAATGTAGTAACTTAACAATGTTCTAATACAACAGTAAAAACACATTATTTACGGGAATTTCCTTCAGGAGTGTTTTTTTTTTTTTCGTTTTGAAAAAAGCATATGCATGTAAGTTACTATGGTAATGAATCCAAAACAAGTTTAATAAAATAAAAAAGAAAATAAAAAAATTACAAAGGAATAAATAAAACATTATTCTAATGTTAAGGACTTTTTGAGAGGTTTTAAATCGATTACAGTCACTTACAAAATTTCAAATGTATACCTACAATAAAAAAAAAAAAAGTTACGTTAATTTTCGTTTTTAGTTTGTTTGTTTTTTTGTTTTCTTTAATTTTTCGTAATAAAAAAAAAAATTATTAGAAAAAAAAAATATTGTTTTTTTAATGTTAGTATTTTGAAATTTAGGAAAGTTAGGAAATTTGAAATTTTGACGTTTGAAGTTTTATAGATTAGTTATTAACCAAAAAAAAGTAGTGTTGCGTGATAAGGTATAGTAATTAAAAAAAAAAAAACCTAAGGTAAAAAAAGTATCTTTAATTTAAGGCTTTTGTAATAAACCGAATATCGGGTGATAAAAAATTGTGTTAATTATGAGCAAAAAATATATAGACAGAAAGAATTCTCATGTAGTATCGACTAAAAATTGTAATTATTAAATTAGACTATAGAACAGTACGGTAAGAGAAGGAAGGAAGTGAAAGCTTTTTTAACTATGCTTTAAAGCGCTTTGAAATTTAAGTTTTGTTTTTAACATGATCAAGATGAATGAAAAATAAAAAAAAAATTTTACTCTTGTGTGTTAAATAGAATATAAAAAAAATTTCAAATGGTGAAACTTATGTGAATAAAATGAGTCACACCGACACCATCAATTACCTTGTTTATGCGAAACTTTAATTCGCATTAACTCATGCCGTTTTGACTAAATACGGATGCATAAACCAAATTCTAAAACGCATTGAAACTTTATTTCGTTTTGAGTGAATACACTATAAAATCCGAATTTAAAATTTCAATGCGTTTTTAACATGTTTCTTCGTTTTAAGTGAATTGTCATATTTGACCTTTCAAAATGGTGTTGGTAACATACTAAACATCAATATGAACTTTTAGAGTAGTATTAGTTTATTACTCAAAACGTTTTAAGTGAGAATGAAATGTTGTACTACGCATAAACACCAATTGAAATGTATTATCTTAAAACGATGTTCAAAACGTTTTATCGTTAATACGTTTTAATTTTTGTGCATAAACAAGGTAACTGTCGTATTCGCATGTACATATGTATTTCTATGCAGAAGTAAAAGCTTTTTTAACAAAACTGAAATATGCTGATGTACATTCAAAGCTATTTCACTATAATGGGGTTCCAACATTGGAACCCCAGAACAAAAATTTTTATATGAGACATTTTTATACTACATAAGAATTCTTTCTGTCTATATATTTTTTGTTATGAGTAATAAAAATTTCACATTACATACATACTCGTACATTTTTTTTCTGTTATACATATTTTGCGCGTATAATGTACATTACGAATATTTTTGTTACATTAAACACGTATGTAGGTACATGCATTTGTCCTTCAGTATTAGGATTTTCCAATTTGTAATTAGTACTAAAAATGAAATTATGCAATACGTGAATTGAAATATTTTTAAAAATCAGAAAATTTTTTTTTGTATTGTGAATACCTTTTTCTTTCTGAATAAGAAAACTTTATTTTGTTTCATTTTTATTTGTGATTGAATAAAATATCTCAATAAACTTTAAAAATAATAATTTCATAAATTTAAAAAATTATTCAACAAAATAATCTTTAATTGCAGTCAAACAATTATGATTGATTTATGTAGGTTATTATATTAGCTAATTGGAACACATTAAAAATTACAGTAAATAGATTGTAAGATAAAATTCTATAATAATAGAATATTCTTACATATGTATGTACATATGTTGCAGATTTAAATCAAAAATTTGCATAAAACATGCAATGTTTATCTAATTTAAACAAATATGTCAAAATTTTAACAAAACTATCTGCACTTACATATTTTATTTTTTTTTTTTTTTTCGTTTTTCTACAAATATTTACAATTTATTAACTCATTATTAGTGAATAAAAATATCTTAAAATTATTACGAGCTTATCCAGGAAAATGCTTATTTTGATAAATTTAAATATAAAATGAATATTTTCAAGGAGCATAAATACGAAAACAAAAACAAAAAAAAAAATAAAAATTCATATTGTTAACACACATAAATTTGTACAAGAGTAAAAAACCATTATTTTAAAAAATACTACAACAACAACAAAAAAAGGATATACATAAGTATATGCAGTTTGTTTTTTTTTTTTTTTTCGTTTTACTTTAAAATTTTTAATATTTACTTTATGCATAATAAGCAAAACAAAATTAAAATGCAGAAATAATGTTTTTTCATAGATACGAAAATACATACGAATATATATTTACATACTTAGATACATATATTTTTTTAGAAAAATCATTTGGATTAAGTAATGCATAAGTTACAATTTTTTGTTTTATTTCTTTTTTGTTTCTTCTTCTCTTAGTCCTTTTATAACCACTGATTTGAACTTGTCTATCCATTATTTTTATTTATTTATTTTTTTTTTATTATTATTATTATTTTTTTTTCTCTCTTCTTCTTCTTATCATATTTACATACAAAATACTTCTGTAAATGCAAAAGTATGCCAAATAATCTGAATTTTTATATTTATTTTACTATATGCACAAAAGTTTAAATATACTATGTACATTCAAAATAAATATATACGCATATATATAATATAGTACTTGTATATAGTTGAATATTTTATCCTTTCGAATGAGAATGGTTTAACAATCATATAGCAGAGGAGTAAACTGATGTTAAAGAACTCTAAAACTACAAAATTGTATATTCTATGAACCACTATAGTACGTATACATATACTAGTATGTATGTATATATACACATTAGTATACAATCCTGGGTTATATGCACAAAATATAGTTCATTCTCATGGTGATATTTTTTTTTTTGTAATTCTGTAAGCTCCATAAATTTTTAAAAGTTTTAAAATTAGAAAAAAATAAGCAAAAACAAAATAAAAAATAAAAAATAATAAGTTTTTATTTTATTTTAACAAAAAAAATAAAAAAAAAGAATAATAATAATAAATTCTCTCGCGAATAACTTTTTGTGTGTGACATTCTGAGGAAAAAAAACGTTTTTTTTTTTTTTTGTCATGGAAAACATTTTTAAAATTTGTTCTTTTTTTTTTTTTCAATTTTTTCAGAATTTACGTACTATATGTAAAATTTTAAGTAAAATTCATGCATATTTTAAATAATTTAAAATACATATATGTACATATGTGGTGAACATATATAATTAAGCTGTTAATACATAATTTAAACTTTTTTTTTTTCTCTCTTTTTCTTCTTCATCATTTTTTATTTTGTTTTTGTTTTAACAGACAAATTTTATATAATTTAATTTAAAAATTTCTCTTCTAAAACGTTTTTAACTTTTTGTTTTTTCTTTCTAAATAATAATAAAAAAAATAATAATTAGAAAAAATTTTTCAAAAAGAAAATTGTTATAAAAAATAATGAAAGTTAAAATAGAAAGCTTTTTTTTTTTTAAAGAAAAAAAAAAAAGGAAAATTGTAAAAGAAATATTTTACTCACTTTGTAATTATATTATTTTTAAAGAAATTATTTTAATTAATTTGAGATCTTACTTTAACCACTTTTCAAGTAAAACTAAATTTTCAATTCTCTTTGTTAAGTCTAAACATGTTTTTTTTTTTTAAAAAAAAAAAAAAAAAAAAGAAAAAAAAATTTCTTGAATATTTATGAAAAGTAGTTAAATGTATAGAAAAATTAGAAAAAAAAAACGAATAAGAAAAAGGTGAAAAATGAAAAACTGTGACTGAAATCTAGACCATATGACCTAATTTCGCGCTTGCTCCACTATACAAAGTTGTATATGGTCATTTTTATATCCTTTCACTATTTTTTTTTTTTTTTTTTTTTTTGTATATTAACATGTTTGTTAGAATAATAAAAATATTAAAATGTAACTATAGAGGAGAATCGCTTTAAATTGTAACAATAATAATAACCGATGAAAAACAATAAAAAAAGATGTGATAGTATAAACAATATTGTATGTACGAGTACATAGTTGTAAAAAGGACATTTTTTTGTGGTTTAAATTTATTAACTGGGAATACATTGCTACTTTTCTGACATTTGTATGTTCCTGTTTAGCTTAAAAAAAAAAGAGTAAAAATTAATTTCATTAAAATACAAAACTTTCTGTTGGCGAACTTATTAAAAAAATTTTTGCAGTTCGTTTATTCAATTTCCATTCTCATATTCTCGATATTTAAATTTTGGGGTGGACACTAATCTCGGTGAAAGATGAGACTAGATTTACAGAAAAAAAAAAGTGATTCTCTAAAAAAGAAATTGACATTATGGTGTTGTAAAAAGACCATAATCCTGTAAAATCTTAGTTCAAAAAACATTTATAATACACGTTTTGATTCACAACACCATGGTACCTTCTTGAAATTCTTCAAAATGCTTCAAATGTACTCCATACTCCTGTATTTCTAAGACTATATACATTATATAAATTAACTTATGTCTGTAAACTATACAAAAAGAAAGAGTAAAACACAACTTTTAGTATTATTTTTGTTTGTTATAGACGCTGACCTTTTCTTTTTTCATGTTAAAGTATCACAATTGTTTCTTTTACCAATTTCACTAGCAACGACCTTTCTATATATGTACATACATTTACCACTGCATTCTCTTATTACATTTTCTTGTTCTTTTAGTTTAACATTCTTAAATTATATACTTATGTAAAAAAAAATAGACCATATAGTTTAAGGTGGAGAATAATTTGAAGAATAAAATTCTAATCAATGATTCTTATTATATAATTTTGTATTCATAAAAAATTTCTATGTGAATACTGAATTTGTACATACACACATAGTTTTAGACATTATGTTAAAATGTACAATTTGTATATTAATATTCATACGTTCAACTTGAAATCAAAAAAAAAAAAAAAAATTTCTAAATGTTCTTATTCGAAATATACTTATAATAAAATTGACCAACTTTTTCACTCATATACACTTATATGGTTGTTTGCCTGTTTCAAAGTCATCTAGCAACAACAACAAAAAAAAAATAAAATAAAATAGAAATGATGTATCATTAATTTAGAAAGTCTTGTTTTTTGGAAACAGCAATTTAACAAGAGTAAATAAAAAAAAAAAAGTGAAAAAAAAATATATATATAAAACATTTCATCAG
This sequence comes from Bombylius discolor, assembly GCA_939192795.1. Taxonomy (NCBI): domain Eukaryota; kingdom Metazoa; phylum Arthropoda; class Insecta; order Diptera; family Bombyliidae; genus Bombylius; species Bombylius discolor. The sequence goes on along the minus strand of OW584241.1, from coordinate 35,688,115 downwards.
CAAAAGAATAATTGCTTACTTATAGTTTTCTATGTTACATAATAAGAATTTATTTTATTTTCAACATTATTTTTCATATACATGTAAATTGTATATACGTCTTATACATGAAAATAAAAAATATAATTAGTAATTAATATCTGACAATTAAATACATTCAATTGAATTTAGAAATTTTCATATGGAATGAACGGCACCAATAAATGAAAAATTAAGTAAGCATATTTTCTGGTTAAAAAAAAAAAAAAAATAAAAAAAAATTGTGATGTAAGTAAAAAAAACTAAAATGAAATTTAATTCAGGTAAAAAATTAAAGTCAATATTTTGGTTATTTTAGAAATTTTTTATCTACACCGCTATTTAACATAAAATTTCAGATATACGTTATACGCTTAAGAAAATCAATTAATATTGTACGATTCTAGTTTTTTTTTTTTTACATTTAAAGATTTGATATAGAAAAAAAATCAGCATTCATTTTCTTGTAAATTGCATTATTATTTTATTGAAGTTTTTTTTACATTTTTCATGATTAAAATAAAATTCCAATAAAAACTACATATTTTATCTTCATATGAAAAGATAAAAACTAACACTATTTTAAAACATAAATTCGAAAATAATTTGAAAAGTATCTTTACTATAAGTATCTTAATTTCTCAATTGTGATAATGCAATAAAACGAATAAAGAAAGAAAGAAAAAAAAAATTAACCATAAATATATAAATCACATTTTATTTACATGATCACAGATAATGTGAAAATTATATTTAAATTTAGTTTTTTTTTTTTTTTTAAAAACATTTGCAAACTAGCATTAAAGAAAATTACTTTGCAGTATAGAAATAATTTTTTTTTTTTATCTTCATAATTTATCGGACAAAGTTCTTGAAAACTTAAACTTATCCACACACACCAACACACACACACACACACATAATATTGAATCGATATAAAATATCCACAAAAGTCTTACAAACTCATATTTTATTTTATTTTAGTTTTTTTTTTATATTTTTTCTTTTTTTGTGGTATAAAAATATAAATTCATATTGCAGATGAATCCGCAAAAATAATTTTAAATGTTGACGATACAAACTTTTTATGTTCGTATATATTATTGTGTGTATATTCAAATTATTTGAAGTGAAAATTTACTTGGTTCATTTAAATCTATTTTGTTCACAATAAAATATACAAGATGATGAAGAAAATATATAAACAAAAAAAAATATATATGATAAATTTACATATATAAATACGAGTAAATATACATTTTAAAATATGTATTATTTCAAAACAGTATATTAACATAATAAAGATATTTATGGTTTTTATTTAAATAAAAAAAAAAAAACTCTACAATTTTTCAATTTAACTAAAGAAGATTTTAACCAAGTATTTCTCACTTTGTCCTTCATACTATTTTTTTTTTTTTTTTCTTTAAGAGAAAATTTATTTTTAATTTTCACTTACATGAAAAATGAAAACGTTACATTAAGTATCTTTACAATAAAAATTACAAAAGAACGGGGAAAAAAAGATATTTTTCCTTTTTATGTTTTTTTTTTTAAATGCTTATTAAAAAGATATTAAAAGAAGAAAAACATTATTGAAATTTTCCAAAGAATTAAATTTGAAAAAAAAAAACCGTTACGAATCCTTTTATTTCGTATCTAACGATATTTTGTTAAAGTACCTATGTCTTTTTTTTTAAAATTAGATCTTTATTTTTTTGTTGTTCTATTTTCTTTTTTGACACAAATTCTATTTCAATTTTTTTTTTTAAAACAAAAAATACAAAAACTGGGTCAATATGAAACTACAAAAACAAAAAATTAAGGGGTTACCCAGGGGTAGAGTTTGTTCATATTTATAAGGAGTTTGGGAGAAAAAAAAAAAAAAAAGGTTTAAAATCAAGGGGTTACTATCAGTATATTTATTGATTCTATATAGGATTACACTACATTCCAAATAAATGGATTATGAATTGGGTATTGATATGAGATTCTATCAAATGAATAACCTTAAAAAAAAAAACCATAAACAAAAACAAAATATACAAACCTACATATGTATTGAAAATTTGAAAAAAAAAAATGATATCTCCTCTCAGTATGAAATCACTTAACATACCACAGAGGCACAAAAGGACAAATCATGAATCACAATGAATGGATTAGAAAATGTTACAATAAATGTAACCCTTTTTTTTTTAAATGTCCTTAAAAATAATACACATACATATATTTTTAGATTCAGATATTCAACATTTTCTTTTGATAGAAAATTTAAAAAAAAATAATAAAAATTTTGTTGTTTTGTTTTAAATATAATGGCTAACAGACGACATTAATAAAAGCTCTGTCATGTTAAACATCTGCAACCATTCACTTCTTCTTTATTTTTTTTTTTTAAATTTCTTGTTCCAGTAACATATAGAATACCATTCATGAGAAGTCAAATCGTTAAATTTAAAAAAAAAAAATAAAATAAAATAAAATGTTTTTAATTAATGATGATAATTTTATAGCACAGATACAAAAAACAAAATGAAAGAAAGAAAAGGGTTAAAAGAATATAAAAAAAAAAAATTTGTTAAAACATAAATTTGTACAATACAGATCCAAATGGCTATATATATACATAGATACATTATTTTTAAGATAAAAATGAAAATTATTTTTTCCACTGATTGAATTTCATTTTTTCCAAACTTTGCAGAAAATATTAATTTATGAAATCTAATCAATAAAATAATGATAGAAGCACACAATATAGAAAATATCGATTACATTTTATAATTAAAATAATATTAGAAAACGAGTATTCGTACTATAAATTTTATTACTCTATGAAAATACTACATATATAGGTATATAGTAATACTATTTTAAACCACAATTATTTTCTTTAAACTTTTTGGTTAAGTCATTCTAATATAATAGATTTTATACAAAAAATATAAAATTTCACAAATATCAAAAAATATTTGATAAGAATATTTTTTTTTTTTAGAAAAAGTTTTAGATTCTATTAAAAAGTATGAATTCTTGTAAAATAAGGATTCTATTTGTGAAAAAAGTTTCGGATAACGAAATTTAATAATACATAAAAGTATAGGGAACGTAAGCTTTATTTTTCATTACTTTTCACTATAAATATTATCGAAGGAATTTTTTCTTTTTGCTAATTTTAAATTAAATATTTACAGGATATGCAAAATATTCCTTCAGGACAATGCAAAAATTCAGATTAAAAAAAAAAAAACACGAAAAACGAAAATTTTGTATTCTCGAACTCACATAAAAATGTCGCATATTTGATTTTTTTTTTTGTTAAATTTCCATAAAAATTATAAAAACTTAAGGATTATTGCATCAGGAAAGTTTTTGCAAAAAAAAAAAAAATGCAACAAAAAACTTCGGAAGGAGAAAATTAAATTTTGGTTAACAGGATGCTGTAACACAGCTCTTTATAGATTTAAAATTTTGAAATTTACATTTACTGAAAATTCAATTTCTCTCTTAAGAGAGATATAGCTGAAACTGAGTTATTGAAAATTTCTAAAAAAAAATAAAAAAAATTGGTGACAGCAATTAACAAAATTATTAAATTCCCTTTATTTTCCCACAGATTAATTTAAACTAACAATTTTATTTTTTTTATTATTATTTTTTTTTTTTCAAAAAAACATAAACGTGAATTTTCCAGGAAACTTTATTTTTGTAATGATGAAAATTAGCCTGATAAATTACATATTTTTATCGAAAATCTAAAATTACAAAAATAAGAGAAAAAATTAATAAATTTACTATTCAAAACATTTTGAATACAATTTTCAAAATAATTTTGATAATAGTAGTTACGCATAATCTAAATATATGTCAACAAAATTGTGTGGTTATGATTTGAATAGCATTTATGATATTGTGGTTAACAAAAAGTATTTATGTATGTACCTATGTATGTATGTTCATGTATAATGATTAATGAGAATACTACAAAATAATATATGAAGCAAAATTTTTGGAAATTTAAAACATAATAATTGTGTATTTGTACACAAAATTAGAAAATTACAATTGTATTGTTAAATTTTCAATATACTTATTTGAATACAGGGTGAATTAATTCTTAAGAGTTATAAAATTAAATTACATTTTAAAAACTTAAATATATTACAGGAATAGTTCAACTATTAACCTTTTGTAGGAGATTTGAGTATTCTTCATCAATTATTAAGTATAGTAACTAAGAACAGCAAACGACATGTCATCCGATAGTTTTTAATTAGTAGAACACTGCCCCGGAAAGGCAAAGGTTTTGGGTTCGAATCCCAGTCTGATCGAATGTCGTTTTTCTTTTTTTTTAGTTCACTACACTATCAATCTCATTTGACGTCAAAGTCGAATCGTAAATCTCCTTCCAATTTTTTTACAGTTAAGTCCTTTTGTCTTGTAATATTTCACAAGTTAATAAATTTCGTGTCATTTTATTTGTTTTTTTTCTCCTTTTTTCCGCTCTTGTGTTTAAATCTAAAATTTTATCAAACTAAACTCAAAGCTCAATCGACTACTCTGTTCAAAAAGTTTACGGTAAGAATTTAGAATAAAAATTTCTGAATGAAAACGTTTAGTTCTTAAAACACTTAAATTTTTTCAAAATATTTTCCAATACTTTCTTAATTCTATACATGTCATGTAGATCATCCTGTTTTTTTTTTTTTGAATTTTTTTTTATTTGAATTTCAGTCGATTTTTCATTATTTCAGCAAGACCGCACATTTCATGTCATCTACCTTTCTAGCTATGACTTTGTCCTAATTTTAATATAACTGCCTTATAGTACATACTTATGTTTTACATACAGTTTGTTGGTATTTCATTTTAACTGGTACTCTTTTATTATATTTGATTTCAAGTTACACAAAAATTTAAAATTAAATGATAAATGATATATGTTTGGGGTGACATACATTTTAAATGATTTGAAAATTTTTTTCCAAAGTATTTTTCTACAATGATTTTTTTTTGCTTTTTTTTCTTTTCTTTTTCGTTTTTCTTTTCCACCATTTACTGTCAATTTAGGGTAACTTTCATTGTCACCATTTCTTTATACTAATGCCTGTTTCCTTTAACATGGCAAGGAAACTTATTTTAAACAGTTTTAATATGCAAATGAAATTTATATTTTACAAGTAAATTTTCTTGTAAAGTTTTTTTTCTTTCTTCTTCCGGATATTCAAACTGCAACAATAACATGCATATATATAGTTATATTTTATAAATGTACATATGTATACATATAATAATGGTTGATTCAACTTGAGCCATTATCCTTGTGTATAATGATTAAGTCAAATAATTGATAATGCTTGGAATTTCATTATACATACATATGTATATATGTATTTACGTATTTTTCTTATACAATCCCTAATGGACACATTGTCAGTAAAGTAAAATAACCACTTCATGACTATTTACAATTCCCAGTACAAATTGTACATTATATTGAAATTTTTTTTTTTTTTTGTTTAAATTACAGATCGCTGCAGTAGTGGATATCCTGTCAGGTCAAAATGTACTTACATATATTTACCAGTGATATGTATGTACATATGTATATGTATATATGTGTGTAATTTTGTAATTGTGATTACGATGACACACTTTATATAAAGCAAGGTCACGACAATTCACATTGCACAAACATAATAAAAAGCAAAATTAAACAACAACAAAAAAAAAACACATAAGAAGAAAAAATATAAAACAAAATACTAAATTTACAGAAAAAGAAAAAAATATAACATCGTGCAGACAACAAATTTATTTTCGTATAAAATAAAAAAAAAAAAAACAAAAATAAAATGATTTTAACTTTATAGAGAAACTTTGTTCTAGTCAGTCAGAATGGGGTGTTAGTGTAAAAAGTCAATTGGGTCATGGTTGGACTGTTAAAAAGGCTGTCGTTAAGTTTAATGGTATTAGTTAAATTCGTGCAGGGATTTAAAAATTACGACTGAAAATGGGTGAATGTTTTAATAGGTTTATCAGCGATAATTCAATTTACTTTCAGTCTCTGTGAAAAGAAGATAAGATTTTTTTTTTTTCTTTTTTCTTTTTTTTTTGTACTTTTTGTTTTTGTCCTCTTTGCTTTACATTATACATTATATACATATATAAAATTACTTAACGTATATTAATTTTGTGACCTGGTAAGAAAAATGTGGATAAGTGTAGTGGAAAACCAAAAAAAAAAGAAAAAAAAAAAGTAAAAGATAGAAAAGTATATAATATTCTTTAAATGAAAAAAAAAAACTACACAATTTTTTTTCTCGAATTTTTCCCAAAAGCTCAAACTTAGAAAGTACTTGTATTTTTTTTATAATTGATGATTTTCATCGTAATTATAATTTAAATTTATCCTGATTATCAAACATTTTAATTAGTGGAAATAAATTCTTAAATGATATCCCGAACAAGTGGGGTGTAAAAAAAAAATTTGCACAGTAAATTAAATACTTGACCCGTTAAGAATAGTATCTGAAAATAAACAACTGATACTTTTCAAGAACATGTGAAGATTTTGAACCTTCATTTAGGACATCTTTCAAGATTAGAAGTTTGTGCTTTTAAAGATTTCACTTATTAATTTTAAGATAAACGTATATAAATTTTCTCATTGCAAATGTTGACTTTTAAATTAATTGAAAATAATTTTGTCAAAAATTACAAATATCATTAACTGGACTTAAAAGTATTTATGTAATCGCCTTTGTATCAAAGTAGATAGTTTTTGTGGTGCTGCCGACAAAATAGATTTTTTTTTTCTCCTAAATATCCTTACTTAAATTTATTCCATCAGGATAGTACAAAGTTAGAAAAAAAATCACTTTTATTTCTTTCTTGTTTTTTTTTTTTCATAGTGGTACTACAAAAATAAATAACATGTCCTTTTAATCTTTTAAGCATAAACATTATTCTTAGTTTATAATATCTTTCAGCAAAAAAAAAAAAATATGCAAAAAAAAAAAAAAAACCACAAAATTACTTTTGATGACACTTAAATAAAAATCATAAAGACCATAAATTTTCCCAACATTCTACCTTGAATTAGCAAATTTTCATAAAATGTAAATATTCTAAAAGTTTTTCATGTATATAGTAGGTATATTTTGTTATTATTTTCATAATGCCCACTTTATTTACCTTTTCATTTTTAATATCCATATTTGAATTTTTTTTTTCTTTTTTTTTTTTTCTGTCATTCTAATAGTTTGAGATAAAATGCAGATCATGCTCATTTTATTATTTTCATTATAATATTTTCAACATTTAATTATATGCAGATAACGTTGAAATTTTTTCAAAATTTCAAAATGAAAATTTACTATATACCTACATAATATTTATCATTCATTTTATTTATACAACACAATTCAGCATTAAAATACGAAAAGTTTTATGAAAAATTTTTCTTTCGCAAAAAAAAAAAAATGAGTTTACAAAATTATTTTATGTTAAAGAATAAAAAAAAAAAACAAATAAAAAGATAATCTAAAAACTTTCTATCTTCAAATTTGTCAATTACAGATAACATGAAATAAAATTTTCATCACGACATTTTTTGTCCTTTTCTGTTTTTTGTTTTTTTAAAAAGTAATTTAGACATGCTTTTTTTTTTTTTATTTTTAGAGAAACTTCAATATAAACGAGAAAAATCCTTATACAAAGATGAAAGATACACACAAAAAATCATAAAGAAAATGAAAAATTAAAAAAAAAAAAATAAATAAATAAAAAATAAGAAAAAAAATTCTGACGAACAAAAAAAACACAAAAAAATATTACATTTTTTTTTTTTTTTTAAATGTGAATTATTTGTAAGACATTTTTATTTGTTTTTTTTTTTTTTTAAATTTTTTATTTTGATTATCTATTTTTTTTTTTTTTTTGTTGGGTTCTGAAAAGAACACTTTAGTAAGAATGCGGAAACAGTAATGACATTCTGATTCTTTAGAATTTACAGCAGATTTAGTTGACAGGAAACAATGTCAGTTATGATTACAAATAAATCTTTCTGGAGACAATGTGGCTTGATAACAGAAAAAAAAAGAAAAAAACAATTACTAAAAATTGTATTGTGCAGAATAAAAAATAAAAAGTACATAAAACAAGAATTTTAATTTCACAAAAAAAGAATAAAAATTAAGTTTTGAAAGTTTGAAAGTTTAATTTACTCAGACAATCATTACTTACCCTGTTACCCATTGACATTTTTTTTAAAAAAAGAAAAAGAAATTGAGCAAAAGACATTAAGTATGGTATAACCAACCCTTAAGAATTAAGCTTTTAGTTTTCAAAGTAATAATACAGTTTTTCTTTTTTCATATTATCAATTTGAAATCCTTTCTCTTAAAAAAATAATAAACACAGAAGAAAATAAAGAGAATTCAATAAAAATAACTCGTTTTTCATAATCTACCGATTTCAAACGTTATGAACAGTTTTGAAGCTTACTTTCGATTTTCTGTTTTAAAAATACTGTTCACAATAATTATATTTCTTTCTTTCAAGGACATAATATGTTATATTGTAATCCAATAGGGTCTCTCGACGTAGGGACGAATACATTTTCTGCATTATTCGAATCGAAATTTCAACATTAAGGAACTTTTAATTGAACAATGGACTTAAATATACCATTGCCCTATCATGTTTTATCTATGATTATCCTGAAAAATAATAAAAAAATTTAATTTAGTCAAATTTTAATTCTATCCTGTACTATTGTAATACTCTATTGTGAATGTGTAATGGAAAAAACGTTTTTAAATAGAAATTTTATGTATTTTTCGAGAAAATGCTACAAAGAAATTCTATTTAAAATATTTAATGTTCTTCCATTGGTTCTTTTGCATCTATTATACTTATTTAATTTTTTTCTTTCAAACGTTGAATAAAAGTTATTGAATCACCATTTAAATGAGTTAGTCTACAATTTAAAAAGCCAAAATATTTCATTCAAAAAAAAAAAAATAATAATAATAAAAATCTGTAATCTGTATATCACGATCAAATTTACTTAAGACTATGTTCTTTATTTTTTTTTTTCATATTTTATTTTGGTAATTATTTTCTTTCCAATATAATTTTTTTTTTATATCGATTTTTATATTTTTGCCTTTTTATTTTCAAATATTCTTCGTGTATTCATGTATGTATGTATATAATTTTATATTTTTACATTTATTTATATATAAGAAGTAATTTACTCGGTATAGATTTTTTTTTATCCTTTTTACAAATAAAATCGATTTATATAGTTACGATAATTCAGTAATTTATGATATGTGCTTCTCATATTAAACTCATGATTTTATATTATAATAACGGTAAAATACTTGAAGTAGAAAAATATATTATATACATATATACATATGTATGTATATAAAGAGAAAACGTTCTATAAATAATATGTATTTTGGAATATGAATTCTGAGATTTGAAGTAACTATTTTGATTTGCACCACCCACACATAAATATATGTAAACATATTAAAATGATTTTATTTTTTTATTATTTTCAATTTACATTATATTTTATTATCAATTCTTTTAGTAAAATAAAATATCATAAAATAAAATAAATTTTATTATATCTAACTGAAAATCTGATTTATTTAAACGAAAAATCATATAATAATCCATATCCTGAAAAATGGTTTTTTATACATTTTCACACACATACATATGTATGTTCGTATATATAACGTACCATACATCCCATTAGGCAATAATATTATAAAATATACATACATATGTACAATATATATTTCTGCTCACAAGTGTGAAACATATAAATTGTATAGTGTACAGGTCAGCATAACTATTTTAGTTTCTTATGTTCTTTTATTTTTTTGTTTTTTTTTTTCAATAAAACTTTTCAATAAGATTTTTTTTTTCTTGGTTCTCTATTGTTTTAATTCTGTATATCTCGAATCACATGTGATGTAGGTAATATATATACATACATACATATATGTACATGTATAAGAGTATTATGCACAGTTTGTGGTGTTATTTTTGTATACTTACTTTTAAACTGAAATACATAAATAAAATTTATATTGCTGATATTAAATTAAATATCTAAAACATAGAAAACGGATATTTTTTGATTTTTTGTCGCCTAATAAATATGAATTCAAAATTTTCAATGGTAATTTTATAATCCTAAATAGACTATTAAAAATTTTCGGATTGTTCTATTACAATTTAATGTGTTTTTGTTCAACAGAAATATTCGTCCTTTGAAGATTTATTTACAATCATAATTCATGTCGTTGATATAATATGTTAGATGTAGACAGTTTTAATAGTTATCTGCCATCTAAATTTGTGTAGTTACGTCTTTTCAGAGAAGAGAAGATAAATTTAAATTGCCATATTCCAAAATATAATACAAAGACAGTAAATAGAAATCCTTGTCTTTATTTTGATATTACTTCCACGTAAAGCGAAATATGAAAAAGTCATTTTCAAATAAATTTAAACAGAGTGTCATAATTTCTTGGAAAAAAAAAAACTCCCATTAAACTCCCTTATGAACCAAAAATGTTTGATCCTTTGTAATTTTCACGAAAATCAATGTTTTTTATTTCTTAAATTTTCGATTTCACGCGATTGAAAATAATCATTCGCGACTTTTCGATTTAAAATCTGAAAAAAAAAAAATCCTGCTGTAAAACTTACTTACTTTTTGAGATACAATTTTTCAAAGTTTTCACTTTGGAAAATCATGAAAAATATTTTCTAATCTTACAAGGAAAATTTTATGTATTTTTCTAAAAAAAAAAAAAAAAATCACACGTAAATAGAAAGTAAAAATCCTATCATTCATATCGAGAAAACTTTAAAATCGTGATGGGAAATAATTTGGAAAAAAAAAAGGATACGTTTTTTGAATTTATTAAATTATTGAATTTTTGAATTATTGAAAATATAAGTACGTATAGAATATTACAGAAGTTCTATATTCAGTCCAAGAATTTATTATCTGGAACATGAATATATATAGTAACATAATATTATAGAATACATTTTAAATTCAAGTCTATATAATGAATAAAAGATAAAATTATTAAAGCATACTCCAATTCAAATAAAGATGACTTTTAACAAAAAATAATTCTTAAACAAACTTTGTGTGGTTGAACATTAATTTAATATATTATGAAATAATGAAAAAAAAAAAAAAACAAAAAAATTGAAATAAAAGATAAAACCTTCAACAATTTCAAATAGAAGAAGAAAAATGAAAAATGTAAATTTTTTTTTTTATTTACTATTTCAATCAAGTGCACTTATAAATTTGCTATTCACAGTATACTCGAATAATTATCATTAACCTAAAAATGAAATATAAAAGAAATCATGTGACATTGTACCTTAATGAATACATATATGTACATATGTATGTTTAAAAAAAAAGAAAACAGTTCAAGTTTTGCATTTCTTTTTTTTTTTTTTTTTGCTACTTCTTTAATATTTGCTTGTTGACTTTAATTTACCTTTGAAAATGAAAGAGAGTGTACAGATGTATATATATATATTTTTTTTCCATACAAAAGAGTGCATATTATGTAAATGTAATGTTCATAAAAGTTGAATCTATCTTTATTTTATTTAAGTTTAATTATAAAAATACAAATAATCATTTTTTACGCTTGTGATATTTTTTTAAACAAAAAAAAAAAAAACAAAAAAAAAGCATTTTTCATTCTTTGATACTTTTTTTATTCTTTTTTTTTTTTTTCAAAACAATATTTGTATTTTTTTTCTTTTTTTAAAAGGACAAAGTCATAGCCTTGACATATGCACAACAAGAATATATATTTCGTGTGAACTTATCATGAATCCATGACCTTTTCTTGAACAAAAATATTATAAAAAATATATATATTGCTAACTTTTATTGTTTGTTACTAAAAAAAAATTAAAAAGTAATATGTTATTTTTTTTTTTTTATTATTATTATTCATTTGTATAAAAATCATAATAATCACGAAATAATAGAATAATACATACATACATATGTATTTCAATGTCAACATATTTTCTATTATATGTAGAATCAACACAACAACAACAACAACAAAAAGGATACAACCTACAACATTTTTATTTTTTTTTTTTCAATTCAAATTCTGTCATTTGAAAATGCCACCTCTTGTTTGTTATTTATTTATTTACTTATTTTTTTTTTTTCATGTTTAATAAAGGAAAAAAATTTTTATTTTTAAATACGAAAAAAAAAAAAAAAGAAATTCTTTTATCAGAATAAAATTGAAATTTCTGTATTTTTTAATTGTTTCCTGAGATAACATAGAAAATATGTAATTAATATCTATGAATGTTTTATGAGTTTTGTGAAAAGTATAGAAATTAAAAGAACAAAAAAAAAAAAAAATGTACTAGAAAATACACAGTTTTCTATATATTTTATCTGTTATCACACACTAATTTTTAACACCTTGAACTTAAATTTTCTTGTATGTAACACGTCCTTAGAGAATATAATGTTTTCTAATATTATATTTTTTTTTTTCTTCTCACTTATTTTTCTTATTTTATTTTGTAAAGGAAACAAAAAGCAAAAAAAAGTATATATGTATGTACGTAAAAGAAAATAATTTCATTTCATATCAAAAGTTGTCGAAAAATTTTGTTGTTGTTAAAAACTTTCTATTTTTTTTTTTTTTTTTTTTTTGCTTGATGAAATGTATTTTTCAACTTTGTTATCAAGATAACTTTGAAAAGAGAACAAACTTTATGTGTTGTATGATAACAAGAAATTATATATAAGACAGATAGGTGCGTAGATGTTTTGTGTTTTTATATAAGTACATACATATACCTAACATGTACATACATATACTTAATATTATGTATGTATGCCTTTTTAGAATTTCAGTTTTTTGTTGTTGTTGATGTTATCATTAATATTGAAAGAAATAAAGTTTCAAGAATCAAGAATTGGATTTGTCAAAGCTATTGACAGTCTGAAATTGAAAATTTCATTACAATTTTCTTCATTATTAATTTTTTCTGCTTTGTTTTGTTATTTTTTTTTTATTTTATTTTATTTTATTTTATTGAAAATAATAATAAAAAAAAAAAGTAATAAAAAACTTTAAGGCAATTATTTTTAAATTGAATCAGATTTTTTATGCTTGTTATTCTTGTTGAATTTATTCAAAACGAAAAAAAAAAAAAATTATTATTATTAATTTCAAAAATTTTATGATGTTTTTTTTTTTCAATTTCACATAAAATCATTAAAAAGCTTATTTTCAAAGCCAAAAAAAAAAAAAAAAAAACGTCATTTAAAATATTTAATTCACATGAAAACAGGATTATCAGAGAAATTTTCCACAATTATGTACTCATACGAGTATTAACTGTTATATAATATAAAAAACCCATAAAAAAAAAAAAATTTGACAAAATTTCAGTTATTTTATTTTATTTCTTTTGAATTAACCAACATCAATTCTAATTTATTATTCATATATTTCTTAGGGGATATTGATTTTATCATATTTATTTTGTTCTCATAACACCCACACTATAATAATTTTTATATTAAATATATGTATTTGTATTTTTTCTTCGTCTCTTGTCTTACATAATTTAACGAATCGAAAAAAATGAAAAAAAAAAAAAAAAAAAAAAAAAATAAAAAAAACAATTTAGTTGTATATGTTAAAAATATATGTTCAATAACATATTTCGTTCATGTAAGATAAATGTGGTTGCTATACGTAATTTTAAATTGAAATTATTTTATTTTATTTTATTTTTTTAACATTTTTATCGTTATCTGATCTGAAAAAAAAAATAATAAAAAAAAATAGCTTATCCTTAAAATTATCCAAATATCAATTTTCTTAAATATAAAAGGTTGATTGCTACTACAAAATTGAGACATATTTCTGGTTTTTTTTTTTAATGTGTGTGTATATGTACATATATATATGATGTGATGAATCATAATAAACAAAATTATCTATCTACCTGTATCAGTAGATTGTAATAGGTGAATTAAGTATAACATTGGAAAATATTTGAAAAATTTATAAAGTCTTTTGATTAAAAATACTTGTTATTATTTTGAACGTTCAAGATGAATTCAGAATTTTTATCAATTTTGTTTCTATTACTGTAAAATACGACAGATTTTTTAATAAGGATAACACAAAAAAAAAAAAAAAAACTTTCGGTAATCTTTTTTAGAGAGGAAAAGTGACCTTTCGAATAATTACACTTGCTTGGTATTTTAGTTTTTTTGTATTGGTTTCAAATGAATCATTTAATATGACTATTTTTACTTTTCCTACAAAGTAAACTTTTTTCTAGTAGAACCTGAATTATTTTCCTTCTAATTTTCTTTCTACCCTTATTTCCCAATACTTTTACAAATATTTTAGTACTAATCGTTTAGTACTTGACAGCATATTAAACTTATTTTATCCACATTTCTATGGTTTTTCACTTTTTCGTACCACTATATACCACATCTTTTTCTAGAACATGTCCTCCTACTACTAGCACGTGTAGCTTTTTTTTTTTCTTTTATTTTAGTTTCCGAAAATTGTGTCGAATATATTACGTATTAAATTTTAAATCAACTTTACTAAAAATTTACTGTGTAACTTCAAAAAACAAAAACATCCTAAAATCACACTGTTTAGCAGGTTAAAAAAAAAAAAAAAAACTCGTAATAAAATTTCACTACCGGGAGTCCTTAATTAATTGATCTGAATTGTATATTATCATCAAGTAAACTTACTAAAATTTCATTTTAAAATTTAACTTTTATTTTTTGTTTACAAAAATTAATTACCTAAATGTAGCAAACTTTTATTACATTTACGTTATATTTCACATATTTTAATCATACATATACGATATAGGTACACACATATGTATGTAAGCTTCCTTATAAAAATCTTGTAAAACATTTGTTATTTTGTAATCAAAATAAATATCATAAAATAAAATATAAGAACACATTTTTCTTGAATTCTATATATGTATGTATGTATAATTTCTTACCTACACAAATTTCATATATGTACAATCACAAATTTCAAAAAACAATTTATTATTTCACATAATATAAATAGAAGGTATCAAAGATAAAACCTAAATGTATCCTTTTTTTTTTTTTTTATATTATTATTATGTCAATAATGTTGAATAAGCAGGATGTATCCATAAAAGGCGGTTTTTTTTTTTTTTCACAAATTTGTATTTCTATATAAGAAAAAAAAAAAAAAAGAAACGATATCAATTTGTTTTATTAATGAAACAACAAAACGTTTATGTGTACGTTTTTTTTTTTTTTGTTTTTCTACTTCCTTTCTATATTTTATATTTTCTTTCTAGCAAATAAAATGATATTTGAAATTTACTTTTATTCTAAGTTCAAAACTTATATATTACAAAAAAAAAAAAAAAAAAAAAATTCTTTCATAATCTGGAAACAGCAAAAAAAAAAGAAAAACTATCAAAAATGTGTTAGATAATTTTTTTTTTTTTTTTAGTAAAGGAAATTTTTACGTGCGAAATATCCTTGTTAGATTACGATAAAAAAAAAAAATTTTTGTGTGTAATGAAAAACAATATTGATGTTTAATGTAAAAAAAAAAAAAAAAAAAATGAAAAAATAATAAAAGACGTAAAATAATAGTTATTATATAACAGAACAAACAAAATTTCAATGGAACAAATATAATATACAATGTAATACATAATATACGTAAAACAAATAGAAAACAATTAAATTAATCCTTTTATATTTATTTAATTATCACATAACGACTTGTGATAAGTTTATGTAGGAAATGTTAACGAAATTTAATAAAATTGGTGTAGTAACATTGAAGGAATTAATTTTATATGACGTTCTAAAGGATATATTTTAGTGACTTAAACTACATATGTATATATCGTATTATATTTCTATTGTCATTAAGCGGTAACAAACATTGGTATTATTTAATTAACTCTTATCAAATTACAAGTAATGAGTAATAACGCCTTCCATAAACGACACTCCCTGATGAGAATTCTTTGAAGAATTCTTCCGCTGGAGTAACATGTCTTTCTAGTTGCCTCAACTAAAATATCACACCATGAAAATTATTTTAGAAGTATGTATTAAATTTTTTTTTTTTTTTTTTTTTTTGTTTTCAAATTTTGAGAAAGGTTCCATACAGGGTGATTCCGCAGTAAAAAATTTACACAATAATTTATGAAAAAAATAAGTGTAAACACTTTCTTGTAATTTTTTTGACGTAATAAAAATTTACTGATTTTTAACTTATGAATAAGAACAAGAAAATTCTTTAAGTTTCAAGTTAAAATAATGAGAAGATCCTGAAAATTCAAAAATTCTAAAATTTTAAAAAAGTGAGAAAAAACAATTGTCAATGAAAAGTTGTAATATATCGAAGAAGCAAGCAATAACAATTGTGAAAATCTGCATAAACTTTGACCTTAATCAAATACTTATGCATTTTTTTTTTTCTTTATTAATTTGAAAAAAAAAATAAATAAATAAATAAATATTCTTGATGAAATATGAAAATATCAACATTATGGTTTGTGTCATCTAAAATAAATATGTTTATTCAGCAAGAGGATATATTTTAATGTCATAATAATAAATTGGCATTAATTTAAAAGAATAAAATTTATCAACAACAATATTTTCTAAAGTAAAATTTATTTTACATATTTTTTTTTATTCTAAAAAAAAAAAAAGCACAATATTTATATGAAAGTTATCTTGTAAAATGCATTATTGAAGTGGGTTGCAAATGTCATCAACAAAAGGATAAAAATTTAATAATTTTTGTGAAAGAAAAAAAATTTTTAATATGGATCTCTGTATTTTATTTCATATTTTATGTTTACTTACAGTCCCGATGAAAGTTTGTTCAATTTCTTGTTGACATTAGAGAGTATGCATATTCATATTAAAAAAAAAAAAAAAAAAAGAATAAAACAAACAAACTAAATTCAACAAATTTGCAATTTGAAGTTATTAAGAATTTACAACCTGTCTTTACTACTGATAATACCCAGGTGAAAAAAATACATAGTTTCACATTTTATAGTTTTTTATGAAGATAATTGCTTTTGTATGTATTTTTATGTGTGTACGAACATGACCATAAGTTTGTAATTTTCTAAAGATATTATTTTTTTTTTTTTTTTCAAATATATTATGCACTTTAAATAGAAATACAGCACCGAAAAGATATTTCTCTTTCATAATAAAAAAAAAGAAAAAAAAAAACTCGTATCTTGGGATTTATTATTTATTTTTAGAATTTACAGTGAAAAGAACATTCTCTTGAAAAAAATTTTATTAACTCATTTTTCAATTGAATCATTCTATAAATCTCCATTGTTTACTTTTTATCCTTGAATAATGAAACATTAACTTGTACAGATTTTATTTTCTATCTAACAATGTTTTAGAAAATGAGATACTTTAAAAAAAAAATAAAGAACTTTAAAAATTTCATAAATTTTTCTGTTGAAAATTATTCAAGGAGTCAAAGTCTACTTAATGTGCCTTTCACTTCTCACTGATCCTTTCTTACTTTCTCTTTTAAAAAATCTAATTTCACTGACTATACCATTTTTATGTATGCACAACATTAACCTAAAAAAAAAAACAAAACAAAAAAAAAAATAAATGAAAAAGAAAACTTTGTGTTGAACATGTTTGTCACTTGGACACATTATTTTTAAATTAGGACTTGTCAATCTCATACTAACATCCTGTGTAACACATAATAATTTATTGAAATAAAATCACGTTATTTTTTAACCAAAAAAAAAAAAATATAAAAAAAAAAAAAAGGTCTTTTAAAGTGTAAGTTCATTTTATTCTACTCTTTTTCATTAAAGCTCTCCCGACAATTGAATACAATTTTATATTGACATTGATTAAATTTAAAATAAGTTCATTCACAATAAAATGTATTCAGTTCATGTTACAAACTTTTATGTGCTTTTTATTAAAATTTTCACGTTTCCAATGGAATATTTTCATGAAATAAAAAAATTTAAAATAAAAAAAAGAAATATAGAAACGTGTACTAAATAATGTCTGTGGTTTTGAAAAAAAAAAACAAGAAAAACTAAATAAAAATGTTATTAAAGGAGAGTACTTAAATTTGAAATTAAGAGATAGTGTTTGTTTTGCTTCTAAAAAAATTTTTTTTTCAACAAAAGCACCTTTTTAGTACTTCTTTTTTTTTTGTATTCTTTTCCAAAATCAGTATATTTATTTTCTCTAGTAAACACACATTTTCAAAAAAAAAAATATATAAAACATATTTCGAATTTTTGTAAATAAGAAAAAAACGGATTTTCTTCCTTTGTTGTTATCATCATGTTATTAATTATCCTTGTCCAAAAAATTGAACCATGTATAGTACATCGACTCAATGTACGTCACATGCATATATTTACACTGCTGAGTTGAAAATGTTATCACATCGATTAGTGTACTATGAAAAATATTTAATGAATAAAAATTTTGGCAGCAAAAATGCAATTCTAATATAATCATGATATCGTTTTCCCATATTTCATGTTTCAAAAAAAAAAAAAAAAACAAAAAAAAAATTATTTACTGGATGATATAACTTAAAAATGTGCAAAAAGGCAAATATACTTAATAGTATCTAGATGTTAGTAAATTCTTAAACTTTTAAAGTATAGCTCACATGTGTGAAGAGACAAAAAAAATTTTTTTAAGCAATTAAAAATTCAAGAATGTTAGTGTTGAATTTTAAGAAGAAAAACTACTTTTAAAAGTTCTAAGTATCATACTGCCGAAAATCAAAGATATCAAAATTATTTATCTATTTTTTATTGTAAATAACATTAAATTAAAGTTTGTTTTTATTTTTTTCTTTTTTTTTTCTTATTTTGTTACGATTCACAATCAAATTGATTTATAGGGGCACAAAATTTATAATATAAGACATATAAATTATTTCCTTTTCTTTTCTTTTTTTTTTCTCTCTCGAACCCTCGAACTATTGTAGAAAATAAAATGAACAAAAAAAAATTAAAATCGTAATTCTGAAAAGCAAAGAAAACAAAAAATAAGAAAAAAAAAAATTTATTTTTATTATACAACGAAAAAGTAAAAAAACAAAAAAAAAAAAAAAATTTAATATTTGTAGTTGAATCGTGATCTTTAGAAGGCGTCTAATAAAAGTTCTTAAAGAAGCCGCTAATGACGTCGTAACTGCCATTAGCAATATTAAAAATATTTTTATGGGTCGATTATATTATTATATATACACCATATCACAAACATACGCAAGAACATTTCTGTATTAGGAAAATGTTCAAGGAAATTCAAATAAAGTATCCTTTTCAATCTATTTTTTTTTTTTGTACATAAATTCTTGTATAGTGTATATCCTTTAATAATATTGTGTACATGATTTCAAAGAAATTATTTTATTGACTTCAATTTTTTCTTTTTTCTTTGCTCATCCATATTGAATGATGGATTTGTAATATCAGCTTTTTAACTCAAGGGAAAAAAATGACTTTTAAAAATCAATAAATTTAATATTTTATATCTTTGGTTTCTAAAGCGTGTAAGAAGAAAAAAGGATTTTTTTTTATACTAATATAAATATTTCTTTTTATTTCTTTAAAAGTAATCACACCTTTAAGCTTTATATGGTGATATTTTGTATCTTTTGAAAACTAAAATTGAAAATAATGTATTTTCAATTTTTTTTAAATCTTCTTTTAGTTTTTGAAATTTGAGTATTTTAGATTTAAATTTTAGAATCAAAATTTCAATTAAGTATATAAAAAAAAATTATTCTTTGTAACCCAATATGAAATTCTGGTTTGGGCCATGTACTATTTCCACAAACACCTCTTAAAGAAAAAAAATAAAAGCGTAAATGAATCTAAGCTTAAATGTTAAATTTTTAAGAATGCCAAGAGATAAAAATCCTCTTATTTTCTTAAATAAAAAAAAATTAAAAAAAGCCATGTAATTTTAATGAACATATCATAAAAAATTCTACATTGTTAAATATTTGTCTACTATTCTAGCTAAAGATTTCGATATCTTTTCATTAAATATTTATTTAACGAATCATTTTATTTTATGCACAACAATGAAAGTACATAAAAAAAAAAGATATTCAAGGTTTTTATAATATGCTATTAGACATGTAATAAAATTTCTTAATTACTATTATTTTTTTTGTTGTTGTTGTCATTTTGTTATTTTTATTATACACACACTCATTTATTTCTCATTTAACATTTAACATTTTTCTATCATATTATATCAATAAAATTGTGTCACATAACCTTATATATAATTTTTTTTTTCTTTTATGAATCCTTTATTGTACAACTTAATAGGCATTCAATCATTCATATAATAGTATATAAATTTCTTCATATACCATATATTGTACGACTATTATATTTTATTCTTTTGAATTCATAAATAATACAGATATAAATCAATTTTTATTTATTGTGTGTATCTTATTTCTAATAAAAATAAAGTAAAATTATAATTATAGGTACTTTTTAAGAAATCAAGATTCTTTTTTAATGGTCTGAAAGGAATGAAAAAAAAAAAGAGAATCGTAACTTTTTATTAGGATACAAAGTACAGAAGAATTTTGATTATTTATTTTTTTGTTTTTCATAATTGATAAATTTAAAATTGTTTCATCATGTCTTTAAAGGCAGTTGTAATAACTTTTTTTAATTTTAATTCAATTAAAACAAAAAAGACCAAATAAAATCATCAAATCTAAAAGAACAATTACCATCCAAAAAAAAAATACCTAATCAAAAAAGATACAGGTAATATCAAATCATATGAAATATTGACAAGAACTGGAACCTACATATAGCATTCAAAGTCGAAGTTACGAATAACATTTTTTTTTCTTTCGTTAAGTTTGTTCCAATCTATTCTGCAACTTGTTAATTTTCTTTCGTTAAACTTTTTAGAAATGCGCATGTACATTTCATGAAAATCCTTAAAGAATTTCAAATTACAAATTTTATATAAACTTTTACCAACCCTAATTTAACGAAATATTTATTGGAAAATAAATTTCTAAATCTGAAATATTTTTGATTTGAATTTAACAAGTATTAGATGTTTCTAAACAATTAATACCCTTGAAAAATACAACAATTCCATGATTTGTTTATCTACTCCTCATGAAATATTGAAAATCTCCAAAGTGCAAAGGGTTAAATTAAAGTAATTTTACTTAATAGTTCAAGTCAAACCAATCTAAAAAATAAAAATAATAATAATATTATAAAGTATTATAAAATCCACAAATCATTGTTATTTAAAACCAGATTTTTACTTATTTTTTTTTTTTGTTTTTTTTTTTGTTTCCTAAACAATGCTCCATCTTCAATCTAAATTGTTTATTGTTTATAAATTGTATAGAACATTAAATATATATTGAATGGACGTTTTTGAATATTTTGAGAACAAAAGATTATTATCTTCGTGTATTATAAATTTTATTATAACAAAAACATTTTCAATATTCATTTTACCTGGTCTGTATACAAAGTATATACCGCATATCTTTAGATATTTTATGTTTTTAACATCTTACACAAAACAGAAGAATAAAAAAAACAAAAAACAAAAACAAAAAACAAAAACATCTAATGTATTACAAAATATCAGGAAAAATGTGATAATAGTTTTTCTTTTTTATTTTTTGTTTTTTTTTTAAAGTTATATTCTTTCCTTGTTTCCATAAGTCGTTTCAAGTAAAAGTTTTATAACACAGTAAAATTTATATAGTAACACCCGAGTGACCTATTTTGAAAATTATGTATTTATGGTGTATGATGTTACACATACAGAGAACTTAATTAATGTTTTTCTTTTATTCATGTTAAATGAGAGAAAATTTCCGTATATACATATATGTATACATATACATATATGTACATATTGCATATTTAAAAACAAAATATAGAGATAAATATGATGATAACGAAGTTCAACTGTTTTTATATATGGCATAGCATGCGGCTATCATCATAATCACATAAGAATAATTAATTTTAATTTATTTTAATTACATATAGATACGATTTTATCAGGATATGCATTCTTTAAATTCATTATCATAATGTATATTATATAAATGAATTTAAATAAATTTATGTATAATGAACAAAAACCATAAATACATAAATTTATTTTAAACAAAAGCAATTATGACTTTGAAATAAAAATTTAAAAGACAAAAAAAAAAAAAATATCTTTAAAATTAATATGAAATTAATAGCAAAAATGCAATGCTAATTAATTTATTATTTATTATTTATTATTTTTTTTTTTTTTGTATTTTATTTATTGAATTTCAATATTACATTTTACATTCGACCTCTACACGATAAGGTTTTACATGAAGATCTCTGAACTTCAAAAGATATTATAAAATTCAATTTTAATTTCAATTAATCTGATATAATCCTTTTTCTGCTTTCTTTTTTTTTATTTTCGTCTTATTTATCGTTAACATAGAAACAATAATTCACGTGAAAAATTCAAATTTTGTGTATTAAAATTCACAATCCAATCAAAAAAATATAATATTGTCTTTGAATGAATCGAAAATTATGTAAATTATTTTAAAATCTACTGAATTGATTTTCTTAAAAAAAAATTTTTTTTAAGTAAAAGTCATCTAAATCTTAAAAACCAATTAAACAAAAACAAAAACTAACTTCTTATTTATTGAAATTTGACTGAGATTTTTTTTATTCATATAGAAAAGTATGAAAGCATTTCCTGTTATCTGCTTGAATATTATCCTTTTCTATTATAAAATAGACAATAAACAATAATTATTATTGTTTGGTTTCTTTCCATAAATATTCATAAATTTTAAGCTTTTTTATAATACGTGTTTTACTGTTATAACATTTGAACAAATTTTCCAAATTATTCTTTGAAATTTTTTTTTTTTTTTTTTTTTTTTTGAATAAATTATTCTTTTGTTTTCTTTTTCTCTCTTACTTTTTTTTCAAAATAATTCTGTCATGAACATTTAAATGTAATTCCTAAAAAAAATTTCTTAAAATTGGTAGAACACGTGCAGAACTGTAATTCCTTTTAAAAAGAATTAAAATATGAAATGTGGATGCTTTAATGACATTCCAATAAGCTTTTAAAATCCTCTTAAACTCTATTTTTATAATGATTAAACATTTTAAACATATTCACACATAATTTTTTTTTTTTTACAATAGATTTTGAAAGACAACTCCCCGTTTTTTTAGCTTGTAGAACACTTCTAAAGAAAAAATTATAATTTTAAATATTTTATTTTATGAGTTTGCTTTAAAGCGGTTCAGTCTTCCACATAACTGACATTGAATTATTCGAATTTATACAAATTTTCGACTTTTACAGAAAAAAATTTTTAATAAAAAAAAAACACTTTGTTTTTTGGTGTTCATATTAAAACAAAAAAAAAAAAAAGGTATAAATACTCAGAACGTTAGAAGGTTTAGAGAAGGTTCTAAGAAATGTAAAAAAAATAAAATAGTTTCAATTTTTTAGGTCAACTTAGATTAAAAAAAAAGTCCATTTTCGTCTTTTTTTTTTTTTTTTTTTTTTGTATACTACAAGTTTTCAAACTACTACCATTTATTCTTCCTAGATCCCAGTCATGGTAGCTTTCTAACAAATCAGTACAGTTTCTAACCAAAAATCACATGCCTAATTCTATTTTTGAAACTATTTTTTCTTGTCTCGTTAACCGTGATCCTTTCTTCTAACAAGTTTGGGTAGCCCAATATCCAACAGACTTTCTCAAATTACCAGAATTTATTATCGTAGGAGTGGGACTAGAAATTGAATAGGAGAAACTGAAGACTTTTATTTCTATTTTTTTCTTCACTATAATATTAACCCATTGAATCGGTTGCTGTTGTTGTTGAAACTTTTTAATACTAAGGTCACATAGTATTAACAGTGTATAAATATTGAAAATTCACTCAGTAATAATTTATTGCTTTTTATTAAGGAGTGTGGGTGTACTCTGAAATTTTTACTCCATTTAGTGTGAAATTTATGTTGTTGCATTGAAACATTACTTGTCTTTGAAAAAAAAAATATATTTGACATATAAAATTGAGTTTTATAGTGGAGTGGAGTAACTGATATCTTCTTAAATTTATCTCAATATATATTTTTTTTTTAAATTCTTGTTTTGCTTCATGTTTTTTTTTTCTTTCTTTTTTTTTGTTTACATCAATAATTTTTCAATATTGTTTGTACCACATATGTAACAATAAAAACATATATGTATTTCTTCTTTTTTTTTTTTTCTTTATAAAATATGTTGGTTAACAAATATCTTACAAGCTACAAAAGTTATAGAAAGTTTTCCTGCAATTTCTTGTTATTTATTGTACATACATATTTACAATAAACAAGAAATGATATATTGCATTTCATACTTTTTTTTTTACGTGTCAGGATAAAAAAGACTTTTCTTTTTTTTTAAAAATTAAAATAATATGTTTTTCGCGTATGTTGTAATATTGATGATCAAAGTATATTGTTTATTGTTTTGATTTTTATAAAAAAAAATGGAAAATTGAAAAGGTTAAATTGTGAAATAACAATTACCGATTATATACGTAAGTAACAAAAAAGGACGAATCTTTTTGTTACAAGCATTTTCTTTTTAACTATTAACTTAAAAGTTTTTGATATAGATTAACAAGTTTACTATTCCTGCTTCTGAATCCTGAAAAACACGTTCTAGACTCGAAAAAAAAAAATTCTGTTTTGCGATTTTACACAGCTACATATGTAGAATTGACATTTCGTACTGCATCATCTAGAACACGTACATAGCACGTACATATAACGCAAAAGTAATTTTGACACTTGACACTTTAATCCCAGTCACTGAAAATTCTCACACAACCTTCAAAGAACAATTTAATTTTTTTTTTGTTGTAAGTATAATACGAGGCATTTAAAATGTTAAAGAAAAAAGAAAATTGTATTAAATTATTATTTGCATATAAAATAAGACACATAAAATTGTCATCTGTCAATTTTAATTTAATTTTGATGAGATGAAAATAATTAAAATGCGTATACACACACATATTACGAAATTTCATGTTATAATCGAAAATTTATGATAATCAACAAAATTTATACGTTAAAATAACGTTTGAACGTGATTAACAAAATATTTACGTGGGATTAATTGATATGTGACATTTAAAAAAAAAAAAAAAAAAAGTGTTTTTCAAGGATATGTAATTTATGGTAAATTAAGTCTTAGTAATACTTGAATATTTATAAGAATAGATACATAGATATTCAAATTTTTTATACTCACGATTACAAAAATCAAATTTTTGAATCACGTTTTATGGTAAAACACATATGCAATGACATGAATAATTTTTTTTTTTCCTATTTCATCCTTGTTCGAGTAATATAATTTTAATATATTCATTTTTAATTACCATAAAATTTATCAAAATATGGAAAATAAATTCTCTATTTCATATTGGATATCCTTAAATTTATTATTAAATCATTGAACTTTCACCTTTGAAACCGCGTATATTTGTAACTATGCATTATCATTACTTCAGAATTTTCTTTGTTACATTGAACTCAATAATTGGTAATTGATACATAATTAAAATAAAAAGGAAAAAAAAAAAAACTAGTAACTCTGAAGGTGTAATATGATAAAATGTTTTCCTTTTAATTAAAAATATTATAATTATGTTAAATAAATAAAGTTTTACCTAAGTAAATTGAAATATATTTTTTTTTCCTTTAAAAAACCATACACCTTTATTTCCTTTAAAAAATAATATTTTATTGGAAACCTTATTTATCTATTTTTTAAATTCATTACATAAAAAGATAGATTTCTTTAGAACTATAATAATGTTTTTTTAAAGCTGAAAGTATATGTACATATATACTAAAACATCAATTTGACATTTTTTCCTTTTATTTATTTATTTATTTTTTTGCTCATTCAATATATGAATGTAAAATTTCTCTATAAATAAATTGTGGTTCCCGAAAGGGCTATTATTTTGAGAAAATGTCGACAAAGATGGTCCATTATAGTTGTTTATTACCATATTTAAAATATAGTTTATTTCATTTGCTTTATAAATATCATTTACAAAAATAAATAACATTTTATGCACATATTAAAACAGATATGAATATATATTTGTATAGAATGACGATTACATGCATATTATAGTATATGAAAAAAAAAGAGCTTTAACGGAAATTATATTCAAAATTAATTACTATATGGTTTTTGAAAGGTGTCAAAACTATAAAAAGGATTTATAAACGGAGTTTTTTTTTTACATTTTTTTTCTTCTGTGGGAAATTTTTATTTAAATGAGAAAATTATTTTAATTTTGAGGTATAAAATTTTTTAAAAAGGATAATTTTATGAGATAAAAAATTTTTTTTTTCTTAGCCTATTTTATTCACAGAAAATAAATTGAATTCCAATCTGTAGAGAAAAAACAAATAAACTATATAGAATTCATACATAGTAATATTTATTTAGAAAAATAAAAACTGAAATGAAAAATTAAAGCTTTAAAGTTATCACCCCCACATTTAAACCTAACCTAATTAAAGCTTTATTGATGTAAAGTAGAAACCATTCAAATATTTATAGTTAAAATTTTAAAAATTGAGGTTTTTTTGCTCATGTTTTACATGCCGTAGTGATCTTTTTTGGGTAGATATACGAAAGGAGAAACGTGTTACAACAACAAAAACGCATGTGTGTAAGTATCTTTTTTTCTACGCATGTTTTTCTAGTATAGGTAACGAAACCTCAACTTTTAAAATTTTGACCATACTCTCTGAAATTTCGACATAAATTTTTAAGCATTTTCACATAAATAAGAAATTTTATTTGCGTTTCTAATTGAATACATAGATGAATTTTTCCTTTTTATTTATTTCTTGAGAATTTTATCTTGAATTTCTCTAAAACTTCCTTAAAATTCATAAAATTTATGTCAATTTTAAACGATGCAAATGTCAAATGTTAAAGAAAAATTAATCAGTTAATTAATATATTGTTAAATGGTACGATACACACATTTAACCAGAATTTTCTAATTGCCAAAGAAGATTTGAACAATCTAATTTTACCAATGTCATAACATTAAAATTACCACAATTTCTCATTCAATGGTTTTTACCTTTGTAGCTATTTTATTTATCCAAAAAATTAACTATATCATTTTGGTCGAATATAACTATAAAATAATCTTTTGAGAGATATAATATAATTACATTAAGTGGTTTTTATACTTTTATGTTTCGTTAAAAAATATATAATTTCATTATTTGTGTATATGTATCTACATAGAATATGGTAATTTAGCTTTAACATATTATTCACATTCAATAAAATTTGAAATAATATTCATTATATGAATTTTATTTAGTGTAAAACATTAATTTTACAGGTGAATTGGTATTAAGCCTTAAAAATGGATAATTTTAATTTAATATCTTTAAAAAATAAAAAAATAAATTAATAACTATGTCACAGTTTAAATCCTGAAAGTTTAATAGCATGCAAAAATATTTAATTTTATTGTTTAAAAAAAAATCAATATTGCTTGAATTGTTCGGAAAAAATATTGGTGTTTTTAAAAAAATAAAGTAAACCTTGCAATCATTATAAAATATCTATCATAAATCATTATTTGAAATTACTAAAATTATAAAAATTTAAGATTTAAGAACATTGTATCTGAATATTATCTAATTAGACTATGTCTTGATATGTGGTAATAAAATTATTTAATTTGAAGTCTAGTTTAACATTTGACGTATAAGTGTTGACTGATTAGACAAATTTGATAAAGGCTTCCCTAATTTTTATGACTGTGTTATCTTGATTTTACGGTTATATTGAAATGGCAAAAAATAAAACAATGAGAACAATAATGGCCTAATCAATCCCAATGTGTGCAGGATCATAAACAATTAAATACCAATTTTAGACAGGTTTTAAATCTTAGGCCAGTAAATTTTTTCTCTAGTCTATAGTAACCTAATTCAGGTCGTGACAAAAGTAAAATAGAAAATATTAAGTGCTTCTTTCTTCCTTCCTTCATAGCTCTATAGCCTATCTAGATCCTTGGTCTTCTCAAATGAATTAGAAAACGAATTACTGGCAATATTTTATTTACTAAAAAATTAACTTCAATCTATTTTTCAAATTTACCTTCAGAAAAACCTAATGATCTACCAAGAATATATTTAAGAAAATATGTTCTTTAAAATAATTATTTTCAAGAAAAAGTTCAATAAAAACAATTTTTAAATGCGGTTTATTTTAAAAGTTAACTTTTTTAATTAGAATTCAATGTTATCTGAGCAAAAGAAAAAAAATCTAAATAACAGGAAATATATACATATATATAAAGTACATAGAGATAGGATAATTTAATTTCATTTAGCAATAGCTATGTATCTGTTCATTTTCAAGAATATCGAATTCTTGTGTGTTAAAATAAGTTTGTTGTTAAAAGTTAAAACTTTGTTTTCATCATGAAAATATTTTCAGAATATAAAAAAAATATATATATATTTCTCAGGTAAATGAGATGAAAAAAGTTTATTCATTTAAAAATTTTCATGTGAAATGAGGTTTGTAAAATTTTATACATGATATGCCCTTCACATATGAAAAGTTTATTTATTGTACAATTTGATTTGGTTGAGTGAAAAGTTAATCAAACAATAAATTAAATGGAAAATTCAAGAATATAATATTATTATTAGTTATAGAAACATTTTTAAATGTGATAAAATTCTCTGTGACGTTTTAGAATCGATATAGAAAAAAATATCTCTTAACTTTTTTAACTTTTCTGATTAACAAATGGAAGGAATAATAAATGCCTAGACAAGTAAAAAAGTTTATGAAACAAGCAAAGCGCTTGAGTTTTTTAGACTCTCAAAAGTGAAATAAATCACAACTGTAGATAATGCAAGGATAAACCGGAAATCTCAAAACATAATTTGGACGGGTGTAAAGAATCTCTCCTCTCTGTCCTACGTTAAACACATTAATCAGATAAACTTAAGTCTGAACGAAGTGTGATAGCTACTGCCTAAACAATTTTGAAAATTTTTGAAGCGTTTTATTTCCAGGAAAAATTCATCATTAGCGTATTACAAAAAATCGAACATGAGTCGCAATAATAAAGGAATTCAATGTCCTATCTCTAAGAGTTGGATGAAATCTAATCAAATCTTAATTTTACAAGAAATTTCTTGTTAAGAGAGAGATACTTTAAATTAACGTATTATCCTGTTAAAACTTTTTTTTTTTTGTCAAAAATCTAAGAATGATTGTAGTCATCCTGTTTTTATTTATTCTCTATTTTTATCTAAAGATAACAAAAAATTACAAGTAACATAATCTTTTACCCTTCTAATTTGAAAACTGTTTACTATTTTTTTGAACATAATTAAAATAGGTAAATTACACTAATAAAATATTTTATCTACTTAATTTTAAACAGACAAAAATAAGAACAATATAAACAATACCTGCTTATCAACAGAGAAAAATAAATAAAAACAACAAAATTTTTTTAAGAAAATGCTTTAATTTTAATAGTCTTTACTATTTAATAAAATTAAGTTTTCTTAGCTTAAAATCGTACTAAAATTGTTTTTTGTTAGATATAATTTAATATAATTTTATGCGAATGTTAATGTTCTCACAGGAACATTAAAAGGCTGTATATTTTAATTTGAGCACTTTATTGGATTTTTAACTTTTTTTTTTTTTTTTCTTCTTCTATTTTGTTTTTCATATTCTATAATTTATTTTATGATCAAAATTTCTGTTTTATTTAAATTAGTAGTTAATTAATTTAAAATTGAAATGTTTTATAATATAAATCTGTTTAATTTTTTTTTTTTTTTGTACAAAATAATGTAAAAGGATTTATAAAACAAAAAAAGATTCTAATGTTCAAGGTTTAATTTGATGTGTGTGTATTCATTTATGATAGAAGTTACTAAGAGAAAATATTTATTGATGTACGACTAAAATACATTTCTAAAAAAAAATAAAAAATAACTATTCTTTATTTATAAATTATATTTATTATTTGTTTCCAATACATTTAACATTTTTGAAAAAAGAAAAAACAAAACAAAAACAAAAACAACTGAAAAAGCATATTTATTTGAAGTGGCAATTTAAATTCATTAGAAAAATAAGATAATTAGATTTTTTTTTTTTTTTTGCTTGTTTCTACAATGAAATAGGTTTTTGTATTTCAATTATGTTTTAAATGATTTTTCAAATACGAAAAAAAAACAACCTTATTATCCTTATTATATTCAATTTTTTGTCTTCTTTTATATTGAAGTTTTATTTTAATAATGTTTAACCCTTTTCTGTCAAATGGAGACTTTTAAAGTAATCTGATGAATTATTTAAGGTATTTTTTGTTTTCATATTTTAAATTACACACACCTACTAATAAAATTCAAAAAAAAAAAAAAAAAAAAAATTTTTTTAAAAATTACCAGAATGAAACTTCAAAAACAGGAGATGAGTAAAACCATTTCCTAATACCTGTTAAAACTTCAATTTCAAAGGGTTAAACATTATTATACTGATTTCTTTTTTGTCTCAGTTAAGTTAAATGTAAATACTATAAAATTTTGTTGATTTTTCTAATTAAATGAATGAATTAAAATTATTATCCTTTAACAACTTTATTTTTGTTTTATTTTTTTTTTTTTTTAATTTTTTTTTTCACAAAACTTTTTAAAGAGTTTGTTAAAATAAATATATTCATAAAATTTAATGTCTCATTCAAAAGTATTATTATTATTTTTTTTTCTATTTTAAAAATTCAACAAAAATAACCCTTTGTGATAAGAAAAATTTTATTACAAATATAAAAAAAAGGATTTTAAAATAAAATAGAAAATTTTATCATATCTGATAAATATGTGATATTTTATTAGACTTTATATTAACATATTCATAGGACCGTTATTTTTATTTTTTTAATAATAAATTTTTTTTTATTCATGTAAGTTGATAAAATTAATTTACAATAAATTTAATAGATGCTTATTTAAAGAGAAAGGATTTTTTTAAGATCCTTTTTTTCCAACAATACGATAAGAACCCACTTTGGCTTTTTTTGTTTGTTTATAATTTAAAAAAAAAAAAAGATTTTTTAAGTACCTACTCTTTAAAGTAGGATTACTTTGTCTTTCAACCAATTCTGAATAAGTCCTAATGAATAAAAGCCACTTTTAAATCTTTATTGAAATTTTGAAATATTATTAACTGAATATGAAATTACTTAGAAAAATTAATACCATTGGAATAAATTGATAACAATGACATATTCCTGTATCTTTTCCTCCACATTAAATTATTCAATTCTAAATTATATCGAATTTGAAAGGTTCCAATAAAATCAATTACCAAATAAGGATAATGCAAATTTTTTAACACTGAACTTTACAACTTAGTAACAACATTTAAATTCTTGAAATTTATTATTATTATTATTTTTTTTTAAACAAAATAAAACTAAGTAACAAAAACAAGGATAATTACATTATTCTGAAATGTTTAATACGTGACACTATTTTATTGTTACTTTATTTCGAATTCCATAAGATTATTTAGAAAGTAGTAGTATAATTGTCTACTATTGACCAACATTTGAACATTTTATTACTTTTTTTCATGACTTCTTTTCTTTACCTTGGATTCTTTAAAAAGTTATATAACATTACGTGTTTTCTTAGTTTGATTATTTAGAAAATTTATTAAATGTGTTTGTTCTGACAAAATATACCATTTAACTAATAATTTATTGCTGTAGGTATAGAGGATACGAAAAAAAAAAAATTAAGATGGCTCTCAAAATTTTCTGAAGATCCTTAATGATTTTGTGCTCATTAGTTTTTTTTTTATAATCTGTGTTTTTTTCTATCTACTTGTTTTTTTTTTTTTTTTGATCTTTTTAATTATACAAATTAATTTTTTATGATATGATTTTGATTAATACTTAAAATAATTATTATTTTTCTCTTATCACACAAAATAATTTTCAAAACACGTGAGAAGAATTAAAATAAATTTTTAAAATTAAATTTGAATTTTCGTCATAATAATGAATTTTAAAAAATAAATAAAAATAGGAGTATTCCAAAAAGCACAATATAGAAAATTCTTATCAAAATACAATTAATTATTAATTTATTTAAAGTTTAGGTGTTGCCATACCTCTAAAAAATATTTTATGTTGTTTTCTAAAAATTTATATAAACTCTATTATTGTTTCTGTATTTTTCTTTTCTTTTTTCTATACTGTTGTCTATTTGAAGAAACAAATAGAAAAAGAAAATACATAAATTTGTCTAAATGAATTTTCTAAATTATCTAGCAGCTAAAATGTTCGTCGAAGAGTTTTAAATTTTGTGTATAACACCTAAAACCAAATGACCAGATTTTCTATTGAACAACCATAAAACCAAATTTACAAAAAAAATTCTACATAAATTTGGCAAAAAAGCAACATTTCCTTTTCTTTTCATTTTTCTAACAAAAGAAGAAAAATTATGTAAAATCATTGAATTTTAAAAATCTTGTAATTTAAAAATATCGTCTAAGAATTTCTCATACTTTGGCAACGGTACTAATTACTAATTACATTCGATTTTAGGTTATCATCATTAACATCGATTTAAATTTTACTTGTATCTATTGGAATATCTCGTATGTATATATCGATGTATATGTATATAATTAAATGTACAATAGAATAAATATTGTTAGTCAATTACGAATTCAAATAATTTTATTTATAGAAACCCTTAGGACAATAATAATAACAATTAAATTTAATTGAATCAAAATTATTCGAACCTAATTGATTTGAAGACAAGATCTTGAAATTAAAAAAAAAAAAAAAAAATTTTAAAAAAATGAAAATAAAAATTCAACAACGTAAAAGGATCCTTAAAAAAGAAAAAAAAAAAGAATCACGTAAAATTAAATATAAAAAGAAATATTTTCTTTTTACTTATTTTTAATGTTTTGAAATAAATAACAAAACTAAGAGAACTTTATTTTATAAAAGACTTTTAATAAAGATTGCTCCTTGAAATTGAGGCAATATAATTAAAAAAAATATATTTAAAAAAAAGAAGAAGCTAAAGGCATTAAGTGAACTAAAAAAAAAATAAATTTAATTTAATGAAAGAAATGCTACTCCATTCACTGCTTTTCACTTTATTTTCATTTTTTTTTCCATTTTATTGAGAAGCTAGAATTTCAATTAATTTATTGAAATAAAAGCAAAAGAAAACAAAATACTTAATAATAATTCACTACTTCGAAGTAAGAGTATCTTTAAGTGTTTAAATATTTTTAAAATTACAAAAGAAAATAAATAATAGAAAAGAATTTAAAAAAAAAAAATCAATTAGCAAAATAAAACACACATTTTTTTCAAAAGGAGATTTTGAATTTTATATGCAATTGAGTTGTACTACACAGCTTCAGAAAGGATGTAGTAATTTTTTTAATTATTTTTTACTTGCACTGGCTATTAAAATTTTTTTTTGAAACTCACGATTATATGGAATTTTGTAAAATTGATTCGCTTTCTTCATAATCAATTATAAAATAATTTATTAGCCAGAGTTACATAAGAAAGTTTCTGTTTAAAATTACCGGTCGACAATGTGTTAAAATTTAAACCATTAGTTTTAAAACATAGAAAAAAAAAACCAAGACGACTAGACTTTTTAAATTTTCATTTATTTATTTTTTTTTCTCTGTGTTCAAAAATCTAAGAATGTTATTAAAGTACTTGAATATCTATAAATCTATTGATATTATCAAAAACCTCTTTATTTTGGTTGAAATTAAACCTTTTAAGTTATATTGAGAATTTCATAAAAATTTTTTTAATTCATTAATTAAAAAATAAAAAAAATTTCATACAGTTTCTTTGAAAACCATTCTTAACAAGACCCTTTAAAAAAAAAAAAAAAAATAATGAAAGAAATTTTAATCATTAAAAAATGTTATACACCTTCTAAATGAGTGAAATAAATTAAAAATAAGGAATAAGCTAAAAAAAAAAAGAAATTTGTTAAAAATAAAATCAAAAGAACTTCTTTGCAAAATTAAGTAATAAAAAAAAAAAGTAAAATAAAAAAGAAATATAAAGTAAAATGTCCTTATTTCAAATTTGGTTCGAACATTTTTTATGAACCTTTTTCTTTATATTTTTCTTCATTAATTATATCTTTAGAATTTTAAAAAATGACCTTTTTTTTTTTTATGTCTTGAGACAAAAAAATGTGAAAGATTGAAAATCTTTGGCTAAAAAAACATAAAAATTGAAATGTCTTTGAAAAGAAAAAATGAAAAATTTTTTTTTAGTACATATTGTTAAGAAAATTTGATTGTTGAATTACAATTAAAATGGGGTAATAATTTTAAAAGTTGAAAAATTAATATTGTGTATCTTCATGTTTCCGAAACCACGTAAAATTGGCCCAAAAAAGGCAGTTTTGATTTCTTCCAATAAAAATATATCTTTTTTAGTACTGAATATTTGTCAATTACAAAACTACAAGATTTACTAAATCAAAAGCTTTAACTTTCTAGATTATACTTGATTAATTCTTTTAACTGACGCCAGTGACGCCTTTTTTTTAAAAAAAATTACTTCTAAATCCTGAATAAAAACTAGAGAAACAAATTATACAATAATTATCTTGAGAGAGAAACATCAAAAATTCGCAAAAAAAAGCTTATAATTTTTGCCAGGTAAAAAGATTTCTATCAATTATTGAAAAATAAAAAACAAATAATCTAGAAAATGAAATATGTATCTAAAAATTTGTAAATAAATTTGAATAAATTTAAAAGTATGGAAAAATAACGAGTATCTTTTACATTTTATACTATATTTCATTAGGTAAATTTTTTGTGATGTGTATTCAAATAACTCCAATTATTTCGCAATGTATTTTTTTTTTTTTTTTTTTAATCAAAATTTATTTTTAAAAAAAATAATCTAAAGAAATAT
Source organism: Bombylius discolor (assembly GCA_939192795.1). NCBI lineage: Eukaryota > Metazoa > Arthropoda > Insecta > Diptera > Bombyliidae > Bombylius > Bombylius discolor. Next base: position 35,652,820 of record OW584241.1, on the reverse strand, counting down.
TCATTTTATTTAAATTGCTTCATTTTCATTTTTGCATTGTAAAAAAAAAAAATTAAACTAAAATATGAATGTAAAATTTATACTACACAGGATCTTTTGAAAACAATAATTTCTTTAAAAGTTCTATTTTTTAAATGTGAATTATAACAATAACAATAACAACAATTTTTTTTTGTTGTTGCATTTTACCTTTACTTAATTTGTTTACAAATTTTAATTTTAGTGAATAAAATTTTATTTTAGTTATATACACTCTCTTGATGTTTAAATCGTTTTATAATTTTAGAATTTTTATTATTTTCCAAGAGTAAAAAGTATTTTTTTTTTTTTTTTTTTTTGAATTAATGATTTTTTTTGAAATTTTTTACTTTTTGTGTGCTTCTTTTGAATATTTACAATATCATTGTAGCTTTGCTCATTATAAGTTATTCAAAATAAAAATATGAGATTTATTTTAAAAGATTAAATTTAAAAGATTTTGAAATTTTACAAACAAAATTATATAAAAAATAATAAAAATGATGTATTGTTGAAAAAGATGTTTTTTTTTTTTTTTTTTAAATATTCAAAGTAAATCCTTTCACAAATTTATTTCAAGGACTTCATTTTGTTGAATATAAAGCTTTTTAATTTTCAATGGAATAGTGAAATTATTGCACATTTGAAATGTTATTCTGTTTTTTTTCTAAGTTTAAAAGAATTCAAAAAAAAAAAAAAGTCTTTCATATGATTTTGTTGAAAAATAAAAATGAAATACAAGAAGGACTTTTCTTTTAGCCAACAATTTTACATTCTCAATCTAGTTTTTTTTTTTTTGTTTTGTTTTTTTTTTTTTTTTTTTGACCTAAATTTTTATAATAGAGTCCAAGACAAACCTGTTAAAAACTCAAACAAATTTTGCTGATATTTTCTCTTTTCTGTTCTATTTATCTTGTTCTCATCTTTTCAATCTTCAAAGTTAAATTTGTATCAAGTATAAAATTCCTTACAAATATTCTATGAAAATTTGAAAATCTTAATTCAATGAAAAACATATGCCTTTCTTAGTTAGTTACTTAGAAATATCTAATTTTTTTTTTATTTATTATTTATTTTCCTCCCACAACTGAAAGGAAATTCTATTAACTTTGATCATCAAACAGCCTGACTGCATATTAAAATTATGTATCTTTTTATCTTTTACTAAGAAATTAATTTCACATGCAAACCACCTACGCACTATTAAAATTTAGTCATAATACATTGATTGATGGCTTTGAACTTTATTTTACAAACTCAAAATAAACAAGCAAAAAAAACCAAGCATTTAGGCTATCTTTATGAAAATAATAAATAAATAAATAAAATGCTCGTTTATATTTATGTTACTAATCTACAAAGTCAGAAAGCTTCTAAATTAATTAATACACACATGTTCAAAATATTTTAAGTGATAGTCGAACATAATGTTAAAATAAAAAAAAAATTTATTATTGGAAAAAAAATTCTTGTCACGTTTAATCTCAAGTAATTTTGAAAATACTCTGAATTGAAATTTTATTTATGTAACATACATACACGAGCAAAAAATAAAAATAGCACATGTACCATATATGTACATATGACTTACTAATTAAATATATATTCTTCAATAAATCTTTTATATTTCCTTCAACTTATACAATTAATTTTGCTCCTATTTTTTGTATGGTCGATGATTCCTGAATAAAAGAAAAACCGAATGCTTTTTATTCTGTAGAGCGTTACTATTATAAAACTAAAATATAAAAAAATAAAAATAATAATAATTTCCTTGATTTTTATTGAATTATTCTATGTGCGACTTTAACAAAAATAAAAAAACAATCATAGAACATTTTTATTCTTATTCTCAAAATTTATTTTCAATTTATCTGTTCACTTTAATTTCAATCAGAATTTTTGTATCATGAACACAAAAAATTTTACTTTTATTTATTTTGAATTTTTTTTTTTTTTTTTTTCATTTTAAATTTTCATTAATAATTTTCAAAATAGGAAACTTTTCTTTTAATTAATGAACAATCTAAATTCTATTTTATTATTTAAATCTTTCTGTCTAGTCAATTATTTATTTAAAAAAAAAAAAAAAAAATAGAAAACATTTTATTGAAACATTTAAGAATTTCATTATCCTAAACTGACAATCTTACATTCACTATGTATTATATTTCTGTTTTATGTATTTTCATTTCATGTGTTTTTTTTTTTTTTTTTTTTGCAAAATTCATTGATAGTTTATATCGTTAAATAAAATTCATTTTAAAATGTATTTTTTTAACTTTTGTTTTTTTTTTTTTTGAAGACCTGTGAATTTACGAAGAATAAACTTTGTTTTACTTTGAAGGAAAACAAATATAAAATTTTTATGATTTTACACTTAAGTGATTTCTTTCTTAAAGTAAAAGGTTTTCATTATAAAAAGGTTGAAAAAAAACTTTCTGATTTATTTTTATATTTCGAAAGAATGCAATTTTAGCTTTTCAAACAATATGTCAATTGGTTTTGTTGGTTTTGATGGCGATTTTTGAATGCTACATGATAATCTAGTAATATCAAACCTTCGATAACCTTAAAAAATAAGGTTTTACGTTTGGGTATGATATCTGTAACAATCCTGTTTCGTTCAAAAATTTTACTACATCTCTAAATCTTATATTTGTGTTTTAGGTCTTTAAATATACTAAGTATATACTCAGATTGTCCGATACTTTCGATTTTACACATTTTTTGTTGTCCTTCAAAATGTATACATTGTGACATTCTTAAAAACCAAAAAAGCAAGTTAGAAGTTAATTTGATTAATTATTACCAAAAATTACTCAGAATTTTATTATCCACCAACAAATTCCTTAATATCTATAAAATTTTGTATAAGATTAAATGAGAAAATTTTCAACATTCGAATCTGAAGGATTATTTTTATTTCGCCTGTAAACTCTAAAGACAAGCTGCAGCCTGCAAGTAAATAGTAATCCTTACTATCACTATTTTAAATTCAAAAAAAAAAAAAAAAAACATTAAAATTTCGTTGAATATTATTCTACCAGAAGTTTTGGCTTCATCCATATTCACTGAAATGAATTAATTATTAAATTGTTTAAATTTTATCATTAAACACCTAAAAAAATTTCAATGGACGACAAAAAAAAAACTTAATAAAAAAAAATGTGATAATCTCCTTCTTCATTTCATGGAATTTTGGAAATTATGGTCCTCAATGTTATGCGTTTTTTTTTGTGTTCCAAATTAAACAAATAAATAATATTAAAAACATGTAATTTCAAAAAGTTCAAATAAATTTGGTCTGAAACAGAACAAGATTAAAGAAATAAAATGAAAAAAAAGAAAAATTTATTTCTAAATAAAAAGTTTTTGCAACAAAATAAGTTTTCTTTTTCGGTTTTTTTTTTTTGTTTTTTTTTTTTCTGAAAATAAACCCATGAATGTATTTTTCTTCTGACATTATCATGAATCCTAAAGACATTTTAGATTTTGTTGAATGAACACAATAAATAGTACTTAATTCTTTACTGTCAAAGATATCTAAAACCAGCTAAACTTTTACAATTATCAAGAAACTTTATACTTTTTTTTTTACTTTCTTTCTATTTTTATTTGTTATATTTACATTCTTTTCCTGTTGTTGTAAGGACATTTTATGTCATTTTGTTTAACAAAAAAAAAAAGAGAAGTGTATTTTGCTGTAAATAAAAGTTGTCCATGAAATTGTGTTAAATTTAAAAGAAATAAGTAGAAAATTCTTTATTTTTTTTTTTTCAAAAAGGACATATGAAAAGAATGGATGTTTTAATAAATCTAAAAGGACAAAAATATAGTTACATATTTTTCTTTATTTGAAAAAAAAAAAAACAAAAAAAAAACTTATAAATAACTGTTTAGATGACTTTTATCATTATTAAAATATTTTTTTTCAGGTATTTACAAAATCATGTCAGTTACAGTTTGAATTTTGATAGGTGACGATATCAATACGGGCAGATTCATATTTCTGAACAATTTCACTTCGGGTGGTTTTAGATTAAAATTCTCGAAATCAAAAATTTCCCTAGAATCAATGAGTTCAAAACAATCTAAGTACTACGGTATATCGTGAAAAAAAAAAAACTTTAATATTAAGGCTTGTTATCATTTCTGTTATACTATAAGATAAACATCAATATCCTTTGAAGATATTGTGTGTGACACATTCAATTTAAAAATAAAAACTAAAATATCCTTTAAAAAATTTCCTGTGTTCACTTCAAATACATTTTTTTTTTCGATTCTACGGATGCATAAAAAATTCCATTTTAAAATTTAAAAATTTCAAAAAAAAAAAAATAAAAAATTTATTAAAATTCCCTCTACACTCCACACAGAGAGGGTACAATCTTCGAAGGACTAAAAATTTAAAAAAAAAAACAAAATTCTCTTCAATTAGGTGTTTACATATTTAGCAATGTTTACAAACTGACTGTAATCATGAAATTCACAAAGTTAAATAAATATTTTTTCATGTAAATGACATTTACACAAAATTTTATAATCATATGTTATAGAACATATTTAGTATAAGGGTACTCGTCGATAGTATACGTCCTTTTTCGAAAATAATTCAAAATTGAATTCGTACAAGTTTATTTTTATTTAGTGAATTCTTTAAAACAAAATTTGATTTACTGAATTTTATTATTTAATTATTTTCCTTCAAAGAATCACTTATGTCTGATATTAGTTTTGGATGTATCATAATGATCGGAATGTGATAGTACGTACTTGTGAAAAAGGACTTTTTTTTAAAAAAAAAAAATTTTTAATTTTATTCAATTTCGAAATAATTTCAATTTTTAAAAGCAAGAGCATTGTATTCAAATAAGATCCTTTTCTTTGAGAATTTCTTTTAACAAATACTCAAATTGCGTTATCGTAAAGGGGTACATTTACCATAGTCCTTTTTGTATATGTATATGGTATACACATACATTTAAGTGAATGCAAATAAAACAGCTTTGAAATACTACATAACTTTTTATCGCTTTTATTTAATTTATTTGTTGTATGTTTACTCAGTAAATATTTTAAATAAATATGAAAATGTAATTTGTGTATATTTTTTTTTTTTTTTTTGTTATTTAAATATAAGCTTTCTGAAAGTATTCTGAAAGATATATATACTTGCATTTCGAAATACATAGGTTTAAAAAACCTTTTTTTTTTCTTCTGAGAAATCAAGAATATGCTAATTTATACACTGAAATATTTACAATTTGTGTATTTACATTTAAAAAAAAAAAAAAAACGATATAACAATGAAAAAGTTTTTTTTATATTGTGTATCACAGTGAATAGTATTTACTACAATAAGAATATTTTTACATTAAATTTGAACATTTTAATTGAAAGTAACCACTTTCTTTGAATAATTTTATTCTAAAATTAATTTAAACATAAAAGAAAAACAAAACATTAATATATTTCACTGAATTTTACTCACACTACTTATCCTTCTGATCCTTTTTATTTTCAAGTTTTCATGATTTTTTTTTTGTATAAAATTCAGTTTATCATCTTTTTCATTAAATCTGATTGACTTGAATTTTTTTTTTTTAAAAATGTCTTTCAGAAATAATAGATCAAAATATATTTATGTTCGTGTCACATCAATCGAATATACATATCATAAATTTAATTAGTCTTTAAAAGTATTTTTTTAAAACATATTTATCCTTATACATATGATGATATACCCACCATCATTACTAACAAGAATTTCTTTATATAAATCACTTCTAAAATACAAAGTGATTGATATATATAGCCCAAGGATAATACAAATATTAAAATTTTAACATTTTAAACATTCTACACATTCTTACCTATATGAGATCATGTAATTAATACAGGTGCATCTTTTTTAAGAATGTTTAAAACTTAATCAAATCTAAAACTATTATAATATTTGAGATTTTTTCTATTTGAAGAAAAACGTAGACAAAAAAAAAAAAAATCGAAAAAAAAAAAATGTTCTCTGAATTATGTATTTAAAAATAAAAATAAAGTTTTTTTAAAAAAAAAAGAAGAAAATTTTAATGTTATCTTTTGTTTTAAAATTGAATTGTAGTTTTACATTTCACTTAAATTGTTTCAAGAGAAAGTTTTTGCTATTTTTTTTTTGTTTTTTTTTTTGTTTTTTTTTTCGAAATATCAATTTTGTTTTTATATCTTAAAAGAGAAACTTTTTGTTTTGTATATATCGTAGTTAAGTTCATATAGAAGAACTGTTATTTTCAGTTTATTATATGAAACTGTTTTTAAAATAAACTTTAGACAATTTATTTAGAAAATTTTTAGTCTATATAACATGTATGTTTACGAAATTGTATATTTTATTATGAATTTTATGATTTAATTTCTAGATATTATTTTTGATGTTTGAAAATTAAAGTATATATAGATTTTTGTTATTTTCATGAAATTTAAGTTTTTTTTTTTAATAGGATTTTTTAAAATTTTTTTTTTAGAATTTTCATCAAAATTTTAGAGGTTGAAAAATTCAGTAAAACCATCTATTGATAGCAAACTTAAAAAATTAGAAAAAAATAAATAATTAAAAGAAATAAGTGTAACAGATTCAATGATATATTCAATTAAATTTATAAATCAAGTAATTTTCACGCCCTTTTTTATTACAATGGCATTCAAAAATTTTCTATAAATATTCCAAAGGAGCTTTTCTTCTAGAAGATAATAATATCTTATCCTTTTTTTTTTCTGAAATTCATAATAAATATAAAATCAAAAATCTGTTATTTCATGATGGAGATATGTACATGCATCATGTTGTTTTGATATTTTTACTATTTTCCTATAATTTATCACACTTTAGTTATATATGTATGTACTCGTATGTATGTATGTATGTATAGTGTTATCTAATAAGAAATATATTTATGAATAAAATCAAATTCAAGTCACGTTTATTAAACTATCTTTGTGTTTGCATCATTACATTTCGTCACCAGAATTTAAATGTTGCAAGGTGAAAATTAAATATTTGCCAATGAGTTTAGATACATATATGTATGTACATATGTATATGTAGTTTCATAACATATATGATGAATACACACACACACACACACATTTAAATGAAAATCATTCTTAAACTAATAAGGAAAATTACAAAATTTTGATGAGATAAGTTTTATTACAATGTTGTTTTTTTTTTTTTTTATATTTTTTGTTAAATTTCGTGAAAGATAATTCAAAAATTATTTTCTCATTAACGATATGTACGATATAATGTAATATGATGTCATTTTAATTTAACTTATTTCTTGTACAAAGTAAATATTAGATTTTAGATTAAACAGTTATAAAATTTTCATACTTTGCGTTTTTATTTGTATTTACATTTATGTACATGTGAGTAAATTTACCTAAAATATGAAAATAAGATAAAATAAATTTTACGTGAATTAATGCAAACAGGATGACTTTATACTATTTAATAAAAGAAAAAGGGATATGTAAATATTAAAAAATTGCTACTTTTTGGTATTGTGTATACCTTTTTACTTACAGTATCAATTGAAAAACAACGATTAATTTTTAGCATTTTAAAATAAATGTAAATATACGTTCACATATTTCTTATAAAAACTAAAAGTATAATAAAAATGAACCTTTATTATCTGTGATTTTCATTTGTGATGTTTGAAAAGATGTTCTTTATTCTGCTACATCAAGCACGATGACATAAATACAAAAGTTCATATTTTCAAACAGGATCAAACTTTAGGTTAATAGAAACGTAATGAAAATCCTAGAGTACTTATACTAAATATTTATATTGTTTGAAATTTAAATTTATTGTTACCATTTTCCAATTTGAATGTATTTTGAAATTTCCGAACTTGGTTGACTGTAGGCCACATAAGTCAAAAAAGAAAATTTGAATATATTCAAAATTTTTACCATGACAATATTTTAAGAACCCTTTAAAAAACAAAAAAACAAAAAAAAAATAAAATTAATACTTTTTCAAAAGAACTTTTCTACTAAAAGAACATTTTTTAATAGCAAAAGTATTATTTTTTTTATGAAAAAGACTTAAGAAACATGAAAAAAAAAAAAAAAGGAAAAAGAAAAAAAAAACCGGTTTGAAAATATAAATACAAAATTTTGTACTTAAAATGAAAATAAATAAATAAATGAAAACATAAAATAAATAAAAAGCATCTTTTTTATTTATTTTTTTTTTTTTTTTTGCTTTATTTTTTAAATAGAATTTAAATCGAAAGAAGGATGAAAGGTTTATTATTTGAAGAGGTTAAAGTGATTCAAAAGGAAATAATTTAATTTTTTACGAAAAATCTTGAAATTTAAAATAATAAAAAAACAAAAAAAAAAAAAAAAAAGGAAAAAATATATAGAAAAAAATAAATGTTAAATTGATGCTTGTTAAATTTTTTATTTTTTTTTTATTTATTTATTGAAAATTAAATATTTGTTTTTACTTGTAACATTTTATTTATATCTACTTTATTATTTATTTTATTTTTATGATAAAAAATTCTTTTGTTTTAGTATTATTATTTTTGAAGAGTTTTTAAGCAACTAAGAGGGACAACTCTATCATATACATATTTATTTTAAATTTTCAACAACAACAACAACAAAAATAAATTCAAACAAGACAACCTGTATTATTTTTCGAATATTAAAAGCTTTCTTTGAAAATTAAAAATATGTATATAGTTTCTTGTTTTCTTATTCATCATATTATTATATAGAATAAACTAAATTGAATATGTCCTGAATAAAACAATGAAAATTCCTGTGAATTATTATGTATATGGATATGTAACACAAACGTAAAAATATTAAATTAAATTATAAATATCATATATTTTCAAACAAAGAACTGAAAGTTATATTATATACAGAATTATTTATCTAATATGAATACCTGTAACTATATACATATATGTAGATACTACTTGATGTGAACTGTATCCTTTTTATGTACTTAAAAACATTTATTTTGTTTTCAAAATTATAAATTTTATAAATAAATATAAATCAAAACTTGTAGAAGTTTCTAATTTCCTATCTTAAGATGTATATTCCATACAATGTATCTGTTATTGGAGCGTTATAATCAAATTTATGAACAAGAAATTGATTTTTGGTTGCACTTTAGAATAAATAAATCTGAAATACAATTATAATAATATCTTTTATTTCTGTTCAATTTGACAGACAAAGAAGAAAATAATAGAGTGGCAAGGAAGTCTCTTACAAACAGTACTATGCAAGTTTCTTCATTAATTTTCTTCTAATTTCTAACACATAATCAATATTTTTTTTTCAGATTATTAAATTTCGAAACAATCCTACAGATTCTATTCTGAAAACCTTGGCGCATTTAAAGGTTTCAACAAAGGTATTATTGAAATATTATTCGAATTTTAAAATCAATATGGTACCTTTTACTCATTTATTTCAAAATATCCTGAATCTACAATGAAAGAAAAATAGCGAAGGAAAAATTCGAAAAATTCCTATATGAACAAGAAACTCCAGTTATATTGATGTCAGAGGCAGAATAAAAGTGAGACTTCTTCAAAGGACATAAATAATGAAAGTAAAGGACCATTTTTAAAATGTGAATTTTGTCATTTACCTAAATTTACTTTATTTGCAAACAAAGAAAAAGGATTATAAATTCAGCTGCTGTATTAAATGCTAACGCACTCTATGTGGTATTTTATTTATCAGATTAGCTTATCCTATTCAACTAAACTACACGTATGTAGTAGATAATATGATCTCAATATCCTTAAAGAAGATTATTCGGCAGTTCTATACCACACATGCATAAATCAGAATCACAATGAACAAAATAAATGTTTACTATAATTGTTTGGTAAAACTATAGTTACTTTATGGTTTATATTTTTCTTATACCACTAATACTATGAGATTACTTGATTCAAGTGTATTAAGATATAAATCTTATAAATTTATCCAAATCATTTATTTGTTTTAAAGATTTTTATGTTAAGAAAAGGTTAATGCTTGGGATATTGATCAAATTAAACAAAAATGTATTACGACATTGAGAATATCAATTTAAAGGATTGTTGCTATACCACAACACACACAAAAATCAAAAATAATTTTACAAAAGAAGAAAAATTAAATATGGATAATAAAAGATACAAAAAATAAAACGGTAAATTGAATGCAAAATTGATTAAAAAATTAAAAATCAATCAAAAATTTACATGATTTTTACTTTTCATTTTTTTTTTTTGTTTTTGGACGTGATTGAACGAAAAAAAAAAAAAAAAAACAATTTTTATACCTAATTAAAAAACTTTTAAAATATAATGTACCGTTTTAATACATATTTTGAAAATTTATGCGTTACATTTATGTCACAAACTATAATTTTAGTGAATTGACAATCATAATAAATTTAGTAACTGCGCATAATAATGAAAACTATAAATAGATACTATCTAGCAAATTAAATGACCACTGATTTTAATTTATTTATGACATTGCTGATATTAATTTGCATATGAAAATTATTCGAAAAAATAAATTTTAAACAGTTTTAAAACATTTTTAAAATTCGTACACTATATGTACTCGTATGTATATGTCTTTGAAAATTCAATTACTGATTTATGATTGCGTTAAAATCTCTCATAATTATTTAAGTACGTGAAAATTATTGCGGACTTTAATAAAAAAAAAAAAAATTTATGAAACATATTACAAAATGTTCTAGTAACATGATAATTGACAATTGATTAACTCATTTTATAACTGATTTAAAAATAAAAAAGTCATAAAATTAATTCTTATTATTGATTTTTTTCACATATACAGATACAATATGTAAATATACATATGTGTATTGTGTAGGTGGTTTTATTGTTTTTTTTTTTTTTTTTTTTTGAAAATGAATACATTTATTTTTACTGACATTTAAAATACATCAATAATTATTTTTTACACTACTGACTGTGTTGAATTCCTTTTGAAAATCAGGACTAGTCAGAAATATCTTCTAAAAAGAACTTGTAAAATATTATAAATAGCTAAAATAAATTTATGATTTCTCATGCTTTGATTATTATTTTCTTGTAACAAAATTCATTCTAATGAAATATAAATTTCATGTTCATTAATCATTTGTATTTTTCTTTAATTTATAATAAAATGAATATCATTAGATATCAGATTAAATTAAATGGTGTGTAAAATATTTGAAAAACGTAAAAAGTTCTCTAAGACACTACGAACTAATTGAAAATTTTCTTTGACCTTTTAAATTTAAATTTTGAATTTACCCTCTCTGCAATATTAAATAATGCTGACCTACTGGTTAAATTTTTTTTATTTTCATGACCTATTTTTTATGCCTCTGTTAACAATATTTCATAAATAAAATAATATAAAATAAAATAGAAATTTAATTTTTTTCAAGTAAATTAAAGATTTAAAATTTTCGAAATGAAATAAATTTACTAGATTTTTGAGTTTGAACATGGAAATTATGTCAAACTTTTTCATAGATTCTGAAAGGAATCAAAAGTATAATTTTGGTATTGGCAAAACTTGGTTGTTGTTTTTTTTTTTTATTGTAATCTAGATAATTAAAAAACTCGAATACAAAAAAATTAGAGACATACTTTTCTAAACCTATTAGGAAATTTTTTTTATTAATTAAATGTACCATCATTCTTGTACTGAAGCCACAAGCTAAACGATTATAGTAAAAGAAATTTCTAAAAAAAAAAAATTGAAAAGATTCAAAAGATTGAAAATTGAGGCACTTAGAGCTAAAATGACCTAACTCAAAAATTCTTGTATGGTTATTAAACTTGAAAAACCTAATTTTTTTTAAAAAGTATGAAAAAATAATTTAAAATTATAAAATCAAAAGAACCACTTGAAGTCATTCGCAAGTTTTGAAAATACAAGGTAATTTTAAAAGTTCAAACTCGTTTGATAAAATTTTGTAGTTTAGAACGTCTGAACGATGAAAGAAAAATAATGCACTCACGAACACATACATCCAAATAAAAATTTTCCAAACTTCTATTTTATAGAATTTTCACACCTATCTACTCAATATATACAAATACATATTTTAAAAAACTACCTACTACCTAGAAAAAAAAATACACAATTCATAAAAAATATATTAATAAATAAATTTATTCTGATCAAAATAATTGTTATTATTCTTACCTGTATTCCTACCTGTATGATGTGTATTTTATCCTATAGTGAAAAAAAAAAAAAAACACAAACAAGCTCTAAATAATTTTTCATCAGACATGATAATAAATGCAATAAATAACACCGCATCTGTGAACAAACATTAAATGAAATCCGCAATTTAATAACAAAAGTTATGAGATATCCGCTATTATTTTTTATTTTTTATTTTTTGTTTTTCTCTTATAACCGTATAGGAAAATAAATAATATGTTTTTTTTTGTTTTTTCGTTTTCCAGTTTTTTTTTAAGCGTCATATGAGTTTGGCATAAATGAAAAAAACAAAATTTTTAAGGTAAAACAAACAAAAAAAATATTTATGATTTTTTTTTCTGTTCTCACTAATAAATGCACAAATAAACATGCAAAAAAAAAAAAAAAAAATATGTAAAATATGTCTGGTTTTTTTTTTTGTTTTTTTCAAGTAGTCTGTATTATGCTCATTCATACATATTTATTATGAAAATTAAAAATTTTTTAATGCTAATTTTTTTTTTCTTTCTGTCTATAAAAAAAAAAAGAAGAAAATAAAACTTTTTCAACACCCTTATTAAATTATAAAAAGTAGTAGTTTAAATTTAAATTTAATTCAAAAACTAGGTACTGTTCATTTTTCGGAAAATGAGAATAAATAATTATAGCACATAGGAAAAATTGAAGAAGAAAAAAAAAAATTGTTGTTTTGAAAATTTACAGAGTAAATTTTTCCGGAAACTTTTAGTGTTGTTCAAGTTTATGTTATACTCGTAATTTTTGTATTTTTGTTTTTGAAATCTAAACAATAATAAACTTCTACAGAAATTATTAATGACAATAATTTGAATTTATTTGTTGTTTTTTTCTTTTTGAATTTTACTTTTAAATTTCAATCTAATAAGTTTTTTAATATATATATATTTTTTTTCATTTATAAAATTGCCACAGAAATTATTTAGAAAAACAAATTTCCAGTGCAAGAATTTTTAAAAAAAAATTAGAAATAGATAACGAAAGGTCTGCATATGGTCCTTCACATAATAAATTAGAAAGTCAGACAATTATGGCACCTGATTTTATGTATGTACATATATATGTAGGTTGTATAGGTCACTATCCCAAAAACAATGAAACTTCAAACGTGAAAATTATAATTTTTTTGTTTCAAGATGAACACTTTTTCTTTTCTAGACTTATCAGTAAAAGTTCAATACGTCTCGCAAAATGATTTTAGCCGTTTTAAATTGGCACAATTAAGAACCAATTCTGTATAAGTAGTCAACGGAATTAAGAAAATAATTATGAGTACAAAGTTAAATAAAATTCAAACTTGAAATTATTGTTGTAAATTTTCTGTGATCAAAGAATGATCATTTTTTGTAAAAGGCTAATTCGATCACAGAACCGATCTTCAGGATTAATTACATCCATGTTTTGCAATTTTTCAGACTACGTGAAATACATTAAAGTAAATTTAAATACAACAAAAAATAAACTTTAAAAAATTTTCCAGAAGATTTGAAATCATGTTTTGGAAAAAAAAAATAATTATAAATTTACATGTCTTAAAAGAGATTTCACATTGAACACAATTTTCTTATTTTCCTTTAATCCTCTACAGAAATCCTACTTTTAAGGATTTTGTATTTTTATATTTTTCGTTTTTCATTTTTATTTTTTTCAGTTATTATGAATAAATCGTTTTATTAGGATTTTATTATTTATTTTTTATTTTTTATTTTTTTTTTGTCATTTTCATTTTATATACTTTATTTTATTTTTTGAACAAATAAAATAATTCTATTTTGATTGACATATAGACGATACAAAGTTCGTAACAAATAATCATCGATCATCGATTTTTATTGTATTTCAATTTTATGTATATGCATGTATGTGTTCTAAAATCATCTCTTATTATTATATATTTTATAAAATAAATCATCAATCATTTATTTATTTATTTTTTATTTTATTTTTGATTCTTTCTTAAAAATTTTCAGATTATTTGAATAATAAACATGAAATTTCATATACAAACGTAACGTTAAGACATACATTTTCAATATTATATTTTCAAAAAAAAAATATTTAAAATATGAAAAGAAAGGAACCCTAAAATTGTAAATTGACATTTTGTATAGATATTTTGAAAAAGGAATTTTTTCAAGAATGTAAAAATATTGCTTTGTTTTTCAGCTTTTCTTCACTTTGAACAATATATCTAATTTAAATTTAATTTTTTTTCTTTTGTACTTCAAGAAATATTAGAAATTAAATATTTTGAAATTTCATATAAACACAAAAAATTTCATTTTATTAAATTAATAGAAATTGTAAAATAAAATCAAAGGTTATAAGCTCATTAAAAATTTAATTTTTCACATATTAGTGAAACTATATAAAAATTCATAAGATTTCATTATTAATGAATTTATTTAACGCATCCTTAATTTATTATAAAAATATAATAATAAATAATAAAGCTTGAAAAAGTTTATAATTAAAAAAAAAAAAAAAAATTATGTAAACTTAAGGAAACTATAAAAGAAAAAGTTAAAATTTTAATTTTAATTTTTCCAAAAAATATGATTTACGTTATATCGTCTAAGTTTAACACTTTACCTGAATTTTTTTAATTTATAAAAGAAAAAGTGTACTTAATTAGAAAGTTAATTTTTGAAAAATTCATAATTAAAATTTAAACTTGAAAATATGAAAATTTAAAAAAAAAATAATCTTGTGGTAAAATTTAAATATTTTCTTTTAATAAATTACATTTGACATTTTATTATTTTTTTTTTTTTTAACAAATTTATATTAAAAAATAAGAAATATTAAAGTAGTTCACATAACTTTTTCTTCTTAATTTTGACAAATACTGAAAATTCAAGAAATAAAACGAACGAAAAAATTGTAAAATTATCATGAAAATTATACATTGAAAATATATATTTTTTTTTTTCAAAAGGACGGATATTTTCGAAAATGTAAGTTACGTTGCAAATAACTGTTATTTCAAATATAATTTGCAAGTACATATTAAATCTTCTGATTAACTGATCAATAATAATATAAAAATTATTTTGATTATTTTTTTAAGTAAATTTATATTAAACATCAGACTACATTTGATAACTGACAGTTAGTGCAATTTTTGAAAGTACCCATGATAATTATTTTATTTAAAATTTAAAATAAAAATACAATTTTATTAATGAACTCTATTCAATTTCTATGCAATTTATTATTTTTTTTTTTCGAATAATTGTGATAGTAATCAAAAACCAAATTAGCATGTTCTTTGAAATTTGTTTCATAATTTTTTTTAATTTTTAATTAAAATTTTTAATAATGCATGCAACATTAAATAATATAATTAACAAAAATTTAAATTTAAATTAGCTAGTTTACAATTATACCAATTATGTCATATGTCATTGGTTAACCAATTTGGTTTTAAGAATTTTTTTTTTTTTACCACGAAATATTTTTCAAAAATTAAAATGTACTCAATATGAGTGGTATACATTGCGAAAAAAAAAAAATGCAAATAAATTATTTTTTTTTGTTTTTTTTTAAAGAAAATTTTTTTAATAAAATTGCTAAAAATGTTTAAAATGACGTTTTCTTCAAAATTTTTAAATATTTTTTTTTTACTAGTAAATTAAATTTAACCAAAAACCGAATATTTTTCAATTCGAAGAAGAAAAAAAAAGAAAAGAAAAAAAAACCTAATTAGCACACGAATTTATGTAACAGGAAAATTATTTCGATAAAAAAAGAATATATTGACAAAACGTTTCTTCGCATTAATGATGTAAATTAAAATACATATACCATTAGATTAAGGTCGTTAAAAAAATATATATGTATGTATATTTGATTAATATAATATGTATGTATGTATAATTGAATTTCAGTATTATTTTTGTACTATCACTATAACACAAAAATAAAAAGAAAAAAAAAATATATTTTACAATGTAATAATTTTCACAAAAACGTGTTCAAAGACAAATTTAGTGGATATTGTTGAAATTTTATCAAATTTATCAAATAACACAATACACAAAATTTTGACCATCAAATCTACATTGAAAATTGTAAAAATAAATATCTATACTGATATGATTGTGAATTTTGAATTTTATAAAATAAAGTAAAATAATAGAATAACCAAAATGAAATAGCAAGTATAGTAACTATGTGACATGTGTGGTTTATAAATAATAATAGAAGAAAACTTTATGTACAAAATCTAATCCTTGAAAACACAAATTAATCGTAAAATGTACTTTTGGTTATTCAATTTTTAATGACAAATGACACGAATGAAAAATAAATCAATACAAATGAATGATAAGTATTTTAATGTTGGTGATTGATTATATTTGAACAAGATTTACATATCTGAAATTCAATTCGTCCATATAGCTAGTCCGAAAAAAAGCTTGAAAAAGCTTATAGGACTCCAAAATTTCCAAGGTAAAGTTATAAAATCCATGAAGTGTGAGTGCACATACAAAGGCATTTAAAAAAATTGCTTCTGTTCTGTAATACAATTACAAATCACACATACATAGATTACGCTTCTATTCTATCATAATAGAAAATCTACAAAGATAATTCTCTTTCATTTTAACCAAAATATAACAATTCAAAAATACTTATGTAAAAGATTAATTTTTACAAGATACAATATGTCTTACAACAATTGTATGTATAATTTTCTTATTTTCTAATAATACTTGAAAATTTACAAAAATTTCCATAAAGGATTCTTTGTTAGATGATCTATGAAAACCTTTGAAATAATTTGTAATTACTCGTATATAAATGTATCTACAATAACATATCTCTGTACATATACACATAACAAGTATCTTACAAATAAATCTTTTGTATTTTGAAAATAATTTTATCTTTTGCTTCAAAACACATTTTACATTTTTTTTTTTTCTAGATTTTTTATTAAAGAAAAATTAACTTGCATTTATTCATAAATTTTATCATGTATGTGAATTTGTTTTACCATACGGTGTACAAAATTTTGCAGTTAAAAATTTTTCGAATATATTATTTCTTAACCCTTTTAAAACATGCATATGTACTGCAATTATCCTTGAATATTGTAGACACATAAAACACCCATTACATGTTTTATAAACTTTGTATGTTTTCTTGCACTGAATAAAATACAACTTACTTTTATATTCACTTTGTATTTTCAAGTATAGTTTGGAAAAAAATATATGTAACTATGTATGTATGTATTTTGAACTATAGTTTTGTTGTATAGCATATTTTATTTACATATTATTTACATACATACATGTATGCGCCTTGTGTAAAATGCAATTTATAGTACATATACAGAAATATACGAGTACATATATGTATACAAAAATAATGACATTAGACACAGAGTGAACCAAGGCACATATATGTAACATAAAAAAAAAAAAACTGTAAAAAAAAATTTATAATTTACTCTAGATACTATTGAAGATTCTTTTACCTTTTTAAAATAAAAAAAAGGAAGGAGAAAAACGGTTAGTGCATGTGTTGTATTTCTTATGTTTAACAGAAAGCAAAATAATCTTCTTTTTTTTTTCTTTCACGTTTTAAATTATTTTGAATATCTGTTGCTGTTACATAAAGGCAACAAAGATCTTAAAATGTCGTAGGTGTTTATGTTATAAAAAAAAAGCAACTTTTTAAGTATAAAATGTTAAAATTTTGTATTCTTAAATTGTATTTTGAAACTTTTAATAAAGTAGTATTTAATTTTGTTCTCTTTTCTTTGAAAGATTTATTTTTTCTTTTTTTTACATCGTAGAGGTAAATTATATTCTGCAAAATATTTACGATATTTAAAAGCTAAAATAGGTAAGAAAAAAATATATATTAAGAGTAAATATAGTAGAAGTGTATCTTATAAAAGATATACAGTATGTAAATTTTGTGTATATTCTTGTACTCAATCTTATTTTCAATAATTTTGCTTTTTTAACTTGGACAGAAATTTTTTTCAAAGAAAGAAATTTCTAGTCCAAGTTGACTAATTTCCTTTTTTTTTTGTCCTTCAGAATGTACTTAGTTAAGCGCGTTACTATTCTGGAGGATATCTATCTACAATTTCAACTCCCAAATTATAAAATTCAGTAGAAATTTTTAATCAAAATTAAATTTTAATCATAAACAACATTTTAATTTAATCTGATTTACGCTAACTATAGCCTTGAATATCTTTGCAAAAAAAAAAAAAAATTGGAACAAAACTACCCATTAAAATCATATTATAAGCTTTCAAAACAAACAAACGAAAAAAAAAAAAAACAATGTTTATGTATTCAAAATTCAAAACCAATTAAATTTATATAAACCAAAATTATTATTAAATTTTTCATAACCACACACACCTCCACACACACACACACACACACCTCTACACCCACCCACACACAACCAACCAAAATAGGACAATTTAAATTTTTAAAATGACCATATTTATGCTATTAAAAGGTAAAATCGTACACACATACATACATACTTAGTTACATGTTATATGTAGAAAAATAAAACATTATTAAAAACAAAAATTATTCATGTCTTAACATTTGCGTTATAAGCGGTTTAGGTGACAAATAGTGTAATTTTAAAATTTTTCATTTAAAATGCAATTATAATTTCAAACAAATCATGTGATAATATGATTAAAAATTTCATTATTATTACGATATTGCAAAATATAATTTTCATATTTTTGCAAAAAGCAATCAGCTAAAATCTAAATTAAGTTTGTGTAATTGTATATACATATATATGTATGTATGTAATAAATGTGCATATAATATAAAAATAATAATAAACAGAGAAATTAACCTGTGTCCTGTAAAAATATATATGCACATTAATACCATATACAATCAGGTCATCATTGCATCAGCTAGTACCATAACGTACAATGCTCTTGTGTGTGCGTTCATAATAATCATTTTATTTTAATAATTTTTTCACATTATCTATATTATATATATTTTAAATATAAATTACATACACACAAATAAATTTTATGCTTATTTGAATTTTATTTATTTATTTATTTATTTTTTTTCAATTATTTTACTGATTTTTATTTGAATTGAATTGCTCCCTCAGTGATGATCGACCCACATATTAATTAAAAAATTTGTAAAAAAAAAAAAAATATATGTACAAATATTACATAGGTGATTTTACATTAATTAAAATTTGTGAACCATATGATGTTCAGTTAATTACAATAATATCATAATTTCAATTCCCAATACATATAAAAAATTTAATTAAATGAAAATTAAATCAGATAAGCCAGAAAATGTTAATTTTTTTCAGTGGTTTTAAATTTCATCATTTTTTTTTCAATAGATTTTTTCGATAAGAAAACTCTGAATTGAAAAAAAAAATATCAAATATAAAATAAGAGATAAAGTTAACAAATAAATTTAAAAATATTTATAATCGAAGTAAAAATCAAAGCCAGTTTAACGATTAAGGTCAGCCTGAAAAAGAAAACTTTTGCTAATCACTACCATATTCAACGAAAACAACTAAATTGACTCCTTTCATCAAACAAAATGGGATGAGAGTCAGGATTTTTTATTCTTTTTAATGAGTAAATAGGACCTTATTGTTATAAAGCCTCCATTTAATCACGATGGTTTGAGCTTTTTTTTCCTGTTTTTTTTTCTACTGCCGAAATAAAAATTTTCAACTTTACAGTGTGGTGGCGTAGTTTTCATTAATTTTAAAAACTTCAAAAAAAAAAAAACGCAATTTTTGTTTATTTTCAATTTTATTCTAGGTCTCCAATAATACTATCTTGTAAGTCGTCTTATTCACCTGACAGCACAATAAAATTGACAGTAATTCAAGTTTGGAAATAAAGAAACAAACATATAAAAATAATTTAAAAAAATGTTCAATTTTCAAAAATTTTAAACATACAATAGACCAAAAAAATGTATTATTGTCCAGTGGAACCGCAGAGTTAATTAGTTTAACCCAATTTTTTTTTTCTTCTCTAGCTATTTATGTTTTCATAATTTCAATGTAAAATTTACTATTTTTCTTGTGTAAACATTATAAGTTTGAAAAAAAATGTTTACAAGGATCTATTATCCCTCTAAATTCTAAACAATAAAACCCAAATACTATTATACTTTTAAAGTAATTTTTATTTCATAATTTAACTGTTATTACAATAAAAAAAACTTTAAACTTAAAAAAACTTTTTAACTTATCTTTATTGGTTCTTATACATATCAAAATAACTTTATATAAAGCCCACCTCTTAAAACTCATAAAATATAATACATACAACAAGTTAAAAGTCATTTTTCTAGAAGTAACATAAATATTTATTACGGAAAGGAGTGTTAACTATAAAATTTTCATTTGAAAAAGTTAAACCTCAATATAATCTAAAAAGTAATATAATAAAGTTATATAAAAAATAATAAAAATTAAAAATTATCTGTGTATCACACGCGTTTTAAAGGAATTAAAAAGAGAAAATTTAATCTTTTTTATTTTTTTTTTGTACGTACTTACTATAAAATGTTGCTTAGATCAAGTTAAGATTTCTACTTTTAGTACTTTCAACTTTATTTTTCCTTATGTTCCTTGTAAAAAGTATCAAACACCATATCAATCCACATGATACGTATAGTTTTTTTTTTCGAATAATTTTTAAAAGGATTAGTATCCACTGTAAATTACTGTTAATGAGATAGAGTTTTTTTTTTTAATTGATTTTTTGAAATTGTTGAAGATTTCAAATTGAATGAATGTAATTAAGATTCTGAACAAGAATTAAATAATTGTTGAATTTTCTGCATAATTTGTTTCTGGAGAAAATTGAAATCATGTATTCGATAAGATTTCATTTTTTTAAACTAATTAGTGTGCATTAAGTTTACAACAGATGAGTTCAAAAACTGAGAAGATGAATATTGCTGCATTATGTTTTTTTTTCCTTTATACCATTGACATTTTTTAAACATCAAAAATTCATGTTTAGTTTTTTTTAGATTTTGACTTTTAAAATGTACAAGATAGAGAAATGAGATAATAAATAAGGAGGCTCCTACATTCAAATGTAAAAAATGACACTTTACACTGGAAAATTTTTCAAAATTTTGTCTTTGAAGTTTGATGTCGTACATACATACATCTTCAGGAGATTTGAAACTAGGAGGTAATGTTTGGGAGTTTTAGAAAAAGCAATATGATTCTTAATGACCTTGAAGTATAGTATAAAACAAGTTGCTCCAGCAGAAAAAAAACCTATAGTGTGATAATGTGAAAAATAAAAATGCTCTCCATTGGAAAATACTGAAGTGATGGAGATTTTCTGTAGATGAGATGCAGCTAAACAGAAATTTTCATAAATACTGGTAGTTCGTGGGAAAAAAAAATCAATTTAGAAGAATACACACATTTTTATATCCTGTTCACCTGTGTAATTTATTAGCTATTCAATTTCTTTCAGGATATACAAAAGCTCTTGAAGTATAAAGGATGAAAAATTATATTTATTGTCCCTGGTCGTATAAATCATAGAGCTTCTAAGTTTTCTTGTCTTTATAAATATGTACATACATATATAATACATAAGTAGTATGTATATGAATATTGATTAGGAAGAAATGTATCTTGTTCAAAATTATCGTTAAAGTAAAGAACTGTAATTCTGTTAACAAACTAGGTTTAATATTTGTAAAATAATACCTGATATTGTATCGTATTGCAATTTGCTAATCATTATTGTACACACATACATACATTATACACTTTTATATGTTATATGGTATCTACAAATTTGAAATTTTATGATATTCTTTTATTTTTAAATATTTATCAAAAAAACAAAAAAAAAGAAGAAGAAGTAGAAGATTAAGTAAATACACAAAAGTAAATAATATTATCTTATAAATATGTATTTAAAAACTTATCGCACGTACATTGTATAAATTTGCAGTGCATCAAATATACGTATATATGTATGTAGCAACATTGACATATACATATATAAATTTTATACATGCATATATAGATAAATATTTACATAATTTATTCATATATTCGGGTAGCATATAATCTAGGACATTGTGGTATAAACTTATTGTAAAAACATTATCTTCTATAGATAAGTTTTTGTATTATTTGAGAATATCTTAGACTGGATTAAATCTAAACAATTTGTATTATTCTTTACACATAAACCATGTATATACTTTGTACATACATATGTATGTATGTATATTTCTAAAATGTGTATTTTATTTATTATTCTGTTTGCACTGTATTTAGTTACCATTCTGTATACAATTATTATTATCTCAGGTCATTGCAGTATAAATTTTAGAATTTAGAAATATGAACTTATTGTAATCAACTCAAAAACATAATTTTGAATTATTATTGAGGTTTTCATGAAAATATGAAGAATATGAAAAAACAAAAGACAAATGAAATATGAATAGGTACATACTCAAATTTGAATGATTTAAATTTATATGAAATTGAGCATCTAAACAATAATCATTCATTTAAATACATTGATTTTTATTTCATATTAAATAAAATTTAAATTCTAAAAAAAAATATATAAAATTCTAGAAAAAATATCAACTGTAAGTCAATTTTTCACATAAAATTACTTTGCTTACTTTTTTCTTCCTCGTTTTTGTTTCTTTTTTTTCATTTATAGTTTGCGTTCTAATTTTATTGTACAACAAAAAAAAACAATCTGAAGTTTTAATTTCTTGAAAATAATCAGAGCAATACATTAATTAACAAAAAACGTTAACTGGAACAGCAGTACCAACTGAACAAGAAAAAAAAAATTTCTAGATTCGTACTAAGTTTTTTTCGAACATGCGAACTGTCCCATTAGCCCTTACAAAAGAGCCGCCTCTGATTTAAAACTTTTATTTATAATAAAGTATTTTTTATTTGAATTTAAATTTAATTAATTTAATTTATTTAACTAAAAAGTTTTACAAAAAAAAAAAAACATTTTTTCAATTTTATATTTTAGATTTTTTATAAAATTAAAAAAATTTGTTCCATAAAAATGGAAACTTAAAAGGAATTAAAATAAGTTAAAGTTATGTAAACTTAAATGAATTTTTTTTATCTCATTTTTTTGAAAGTGTTAATTATAGTTTTTTTTTTTTTTTTTTATTAAATTAAAATTCAAATAAAGTGAAATTATTTAATTTAATTGTATTTAATCGATGTTTTAATTTCGTAGAATTTATTGATTTTTTTTATTGACATGATGAAATTATATTTTAAATTTCATTATTTTCTTTTACTTGTGAATTGAAAAATTTTAAAAATATACTTTAAAATACAAAAAGAAGACACAACAGTTAATGACAAAACGCTTAAAAATATTGAAAATCTTTTAGAAAAAGTATTTTAAAGTTATAGAAACTCTTGTGGTTGAGCGCACATTGGATGACGAAAACAATTTAAAATTTCAAATGTGAAATAAAATAAGATAAATAAAAGTTAACTTAAAATTTATAGAGAAAAATAATAATTCCTAAGTTGAAAAATAAAATTAAACGATCGAATTTTTACCAGCTTGATAAAATAAATAAATTTCAAAAACCTTAGGAAAAAAAATAAATAAATCTTTAATCCGTTCAAAGTTTTTAAAAGATAATTTTAAACAATTACTTAGCCACAAAATAAAATAAAAAACAAAACAAACAGAGAATAATCAATATTCTCGTACCATTTTGATGTGAAGAAACATATAATATGAAAATTAAAAGTTTTTTTTTCTATGAATTTTTTACAAAAAAAAAAAAAAAAAAAAAAAAAAAAAAAATGTATCTGATATCTTTTAACGTTGTTTAACTTTATTCAAGTTTTTTATACGAAAAGCTTTAATTTTATAAGTTATGCAATTTAATTTACGTAACACGATTACAATACTTTCATGTTGACGTGCATAAATTACTTTTTATTACATTTTAGTGCTTTTTTCACAAGTGCAAATGAAAATGTATATGGTCTATGTATATGTATAACATATGTATGTACTTCAACATACATATATGCATGTGCAGTATAGTTTTATATGTTAAGAATTCGTTTTTAATTTGTATTTTATATTTTGGAATTTGTTAATATTAAAAGAAATATCGTTAAATTTAAATGCAAAAAAATTTTTACTTAGAATTTTTCACATTTGAAATGAACAAGGAGAAGAAGAAAAAATGTATCTTACAGAAAGTAGAAATTTTATATGTACATACATATAAAAAAAATGAGCATGTATTTATAGTTAAAGAAAGGTACAGACAAAATAAATTTGTTAACATTTTTAATTGGATTTTAAGATAAATAAAACATACATATTTTTATTTTAATAAAATGTTAAACTTTTACTTAGCTTGAATTTTTCATGTTTCTATTAATCTTTCTTTAGCATATTAAAGGTTTCATTTTTAATGATTTTATTAATAAATTTTTATTAAATCAAAAACTTGATTTTTATTTTTCCCTCTAATTTGCACTGTCTACTGATTACAGAAACTTTGAATTGTAAGAGAATTGTTGAGATATATACTGACTATTAAATATTTAATGAATTTTTTAAACTTTCTCATATCTCTGACATCAATATCTAAATTTCATAATTATTCAGGATTTTTCCATAATTTAAATTATTAATTAGTCTTTGTAGTTTGTCGTTCAATTTACATAATAAAAATTCATAATACTAGACACAAAGGCTTTTCAAAATGTTATTTATATAACACGTGTCATCATGAGAACATTTTTTTTTGAGGTATGTCTAGCTTTCCCATGCAAACAACGTAAGACAATCACCACAACTAATTTTGTATATCCCACTTTTTGTTCTTAGATGGTTTACATTAATTATTTACAAGCCATGCAAATTTGCTTCCTTTTGTTAATTATGCTGACCTTGTATGGTTTTTCTGAAAATCTTTTTTTAAACATGAGAAATTTTAAAATTATTTTTCACTGTCGTTTGGAGAACTATGACCTTATTGTCCTTATTTTTGTTTGTATGGCATCTCGGAATATTTACTGAGAAACAAGTACACTCAGAGGCCTGATCAGGTCCATTGATTTTTTCCGAATGTCATTATCCTATTCTTTTTATTTCCATATTTTTTTTTAGATCTGTTCAGTCAATTATTCACAACGTATATATGATATTAAGAATACTAAGGGTATATGTACATAAATATACTTTTCTTTCCAATTCTACATTTTATTTTTTATTACGTTTAACTTTCAGTTCAATGATCATATCGTTTGTAAGCTTTTATTATTAACGAAAAAATAAAAATATGAAAAACATTTTTTATTGACTAGACTGTAAAATTATATGAACAATTTACAGAACAAAAATAATAAAAATTATCTAATGAGTATAAGTTTTCTCAATTAATTTATTTGAAAGAAAAAAAAAAAAACAATTTCTTAAAAGATAATTCATATTACGTATAACCTTAAGTAAATTAAAAACTACGGTGAAACTTCAGAAAAAGTTGAACACTTAAAATCGAAAAATGTTATGTGAATTTTTTTTAGAAAGCAAACAAATAAAGAAACGTAGATATTTTCATCTAGATCCCACGGTAATGCTATTGAAATTTTACACCTTTGTATGTGTTACCTGATTTGAAAAGATATACATATATGCTTTTATTTGTCCCTTAAAGAAGATGTAATGTATAAGACTTTTAATGTAGACTCAAGTAAATTTTTTAGGAAGTTTCACCAAAAAAATACAATACGTTTTGCTTTATCTTGGCACTTAATACGAAAAAAAAAAAAAAATTTACAAAATACACACAAATCATTTTCTTTATTATCCTTTTTCTTTTTTTTTTTCTTTTTTTTTCATAATAAATCTTTTGTTACTAGTTACTGCTATCAAAAAATGAAAATATGTTCTTTATAAATGAGAATGTAACTTGTAAAAATTACTACTTGATTCACTTTCACTAACTTACAAGTTTACACATAAAGTTTTTTTTTTTTTTATTATTTGTTAAGATAACGTATTTTAAGTGCTAAATAATGAAAATAGAAAAAGAAATCTTATCTTATAAATAAAACGTCATGTCATATAGATACATCAAATATAACAATTCATATTTTGTACTAACTAAATATTTTAACCTTCAGATACATATTTTTTTTTTTTTACATTTTCAACATACACATATTATTGAATAAAAAAGGGAAAAAAGAGAAAAAAAAAATTTTACGAAAGATACTAATAAAATAATATCTTGTTCGAATAAAAATTATTTTTCTCTTGGTAATTAAAAATTACAAACTTTTAATCATATACTTTGTGAAGTATAATTTCTAAAAGTTAGTTGTAATTATATGTAACGTAGGTGTTTGTTTTTGTTTTTTTTAATTTTATATAAATTTTACTTTATCACAAATACATATTTAATTAACATATAAATTCAAAGATACAAAATTAATGTTTCAAAGAACAATAATTTTATGTTTTTCTTCTTTGTAAGAGATACAAGCGATACTTTAGAGATTTTTTTGTTGTTGTTTTACTTACGTATGCAGCTTTAAATTTAATTAAATTGGTATTATTTTTTGTCTAAAAGAATTATACCTATAAATACCTTTTTTATATATGTATGTATGTTACATATTTACATTCAATTTTATTAAACAAGATACTTTTAAACTTTTCATTCATATATGATATTTTATTTATGATGAATTTAGTATATATATAAAACCTTATACATCTTAGTATCATTCCTTTTAAATTTGTCTCAAATTAATTGTTAAGAATACATATTATAGGATCATATACACTTTTAAAATAATATCCTTTGAGATCTAATGGGATTCATTTTCTTAAAAGGCAAAAACGTACCGTATAAATTAGTTTATACACTACTATACATACTCATTTCTTTTATATATACATATATAATGTATACATAAAATTTTCATAACATATGTAAACTTTAACTATTAAATTGTATATAATCATCATCATCATCATCTTCATAATATTCTTCCTTATAAAATTTTGGTTAGAATCACTTAAAATATATATTTTTGGGTAAAATTTATAAGACATTATTTAAATAATGATTAACTTATGGTTTTAGATATTTTCATTTCAACACTAAATATTAATTCAGGTCAAATTGAATACTATACAAATTGGAATCACTCAATTAAGTTTAAAAAAAAAAAAAAAAAAAACTTTTGTGTATAACCATTGAGAATTAATTGAGTTCTTAAATCATTGACAGAATAATAAAAGATAGATATAATGTATCTTGTTTTAAAATATTAAATTAGTTTTAAAGTTAAAAGTTGAAAAAGAAAAAAAAAAGCAAGGAAGAAAAAATTCTATGAACAAAACGATAATTAAAAGACAGCAAAATGAAAATTGAAAATTTAATTTCCCCTTTTCTGCTTGTACATTTTTATTTCAGATTGAAATATTTTTTTGTAGATTTTCTTAATTTAAATTTCAAATTTGATTCTTTGATGAGCATGTTAATAGTATATGGCTAGCTTATTAATGATATGAACTAGAGTAAAACTTTTCGTAATTTTTCTCATGTGGTATGAAATTTTAATTGAGTCATTTAATTTTTAAAAAAAAATTAATAGAAAATTCGTATAAAAGTTAGACAAAAGTAAAACAATTATGCTATTTTTAAGAAAAAATTAAGATTTTTCGGATTTTAAAAAAAGTTAAAGTTAAATGCGAGTTATGAAAAAGACGAAAAAAAATTTAATAAAATATAATTCGCACCCAAATTAAATTTAAATTTATCACAACTATGTCAAATTTTTGTCTTCTTTATTTTCTATATTTTTTCACATACATACAATGCATGCACGCATACATAAAAATTCCATCATCACATATGGACCTAAATTACATTGATGGACAAAAAAAAATATTTAATTACATTTGAAGTTTGACGAAACAAATAAAATATTGCTCATTCAATTGGTAAGCCTTTCGCAATTCAACAAAAACTTTGTGAATATTTTGATAGCATGCTTTTACTCTCAAAAAAATTAAATGACGTGCTTCATGATGATTTTATCTTTTAACAAATATTGTGAAATAGGAACAGATTTTGTCTTCTGTGACGGTGAAATCTATTTTAATTCTATTTAGAAATTGAATCTACACTTTCATTATTTACGAAAAACATTTCTCGTTTTTTTATTGGCAATATAGTGGAGGTTTATTCAACAAAACTGTGGGAACAATTCAATTTTTATCACACAGATATTTTCAAAATCTATTCATTGTCGTTGTTGTTTATTTCTTTATATTTTTTTTTTTTATTGATTTTCGCTAACAACAATTTAGAGAGAAAAAAAAAACAGAATATGCATTTTTAAACAAGACCAATTTTCAATTTGTTAATGTTTGCCAATCAATAGATGAGATGAAAACTTTTATTTGACCAATAATAGGGTTAAAGAAACAAAAAAGGACACAAAACATTTAGAACGAATTTTATTTGAAAACAAAAAAAATAATTCAATTTAAAAAATTAACAAAAAATCTTTGTATAAATGCGATGCAAAGCAACAAAAAAAAACTTAAGGATTTTTCATAATTTTAATTTTGCACTAAAATATCGGTAAACTGTTCTTTGAAAATTAATTATGCATTCTCCATATACTTACTTAAGGATTAATTTTTATAAACTCCTCACAGCTCAAAGTAGATTGATTCCACTTTTCGCGAAATTATTTTCAAATTTAATTACTGAAATACATGATGGAACTTTTTTAATGCTTGAAGTGAATTTTCTTAGGAAGTGGTTATATTGAATCTTTTTCTTGTGAAGTTGATTATTAAATTTTTCTTTACAAATTCAGCAAAATAATTTTAAAAATTTCACTTATTAAAAGTGCTTATCTAATATATTTCACAAGAAAAATATAAAAATGATATTTTGAAAAAGGTATTTAAGAATTTACAAATAAAATGAATATTATAATAGAAATCCTTGTTTCTATATTAAAATTTTACTTATTATGTCTTATTCCATTGAGATTTTTTGTTAAGTGAAGCAATTATATTCATGACTTTATTTTTGTATTTTGTTTTTTGTTTCCGAATACATACAACGTATACATACATACATAAATATATTTGTGTATTAACATTGGAACAGCAAATACCTGTCTGTTTTTGTTATTTTTTGAGAAAACAAAATGCTGAGTAAGTGTACTTCAGAAACTTTTTACATAAAAACAATATAATATTAAATCCTCCAATATTTGTTTCATCTTTTATGTTCAGAATTACTTTTTAAGCATTTATGATAAAGAGAACATGCATATTAAAATTTGAAAACAATGTCAATATAAACTCATATTTAAAATAAGTTAGAAGTATACTTTACGAATTTAACAAAATGTAAATTTTAGTTTTTCATATTATTTCTGATTTTTGTTTTTCGTGAGAGTCAAAGTTGAAAAAGAAAAGGTTGGGTTTCCCTTAAGGTACAGAGTGCTTGATTTAAACGGATGAAAAATGATGGTATTCCTTTGTATTGCAATTTTTTATTTTGAACTTCGACTAACATGGAACCAATTAACCGTGTAACTTGAGAATTAATGAAAATGACGTCGAAGAAGTTATATGTATAGTAAAGGAAATATTCTTAAAAATTAAGAAATTATTGCATTTTAAAATTTATGAGTAGAGCAAAAGTTCAATTTTTTTCTGTAATTGAAATTTATAAAAGTATATCATGAAATTTTTCCCACTATACCGTATTTCACACCTGTGAATTTGGTGATTTTTTCCATATATTTGGTGATATTTAATTTCACAGTATAGGGATGATGGCTACTCTAATTAAAACAGAAACAAATAATCAATATGTACAAAACTTTAGAAATTTGAAAAAAATAATCTATTAGTGAAACGTACTAAGAAATTTATAAACTAAATCTGATTACAAACTGCATATTATTCAAAATCTCTGGTTCTTTAATAATCCAATTCAATCTAATTATCTAATTTTTATTATTGCCATCTAATGCAGAATATTGATATACCATTGCAGTATTACGCTCTACCATTAAATACTCATAGTAAAAAAAATTCAAAGAAAAATTTTTTATCAATTCAAACATTATAATGACAATAATAATTAACAATTTCTACTGAAGTCATAATAATCATATGTTTTAAACACATTATTATTTTATGAACTAATCAACCGAATTTAATTAACTTCACATCATCGTCAACGGAATATTTAATTTTAAAGGAATTATAATATGTATGTGCTGTATGTTAAATGGATGATGTGTATAAAATTATTCACATGAAAATAATAATTTAATGCATATATGTGTGTTGTTACTTAATGAGTAACATTTTAAATAAATGTATGCTTTATTTAAATATAACTGTATTTTATGAACTATAAGTAAAAATATTTATTAATTTCACATTTTATTTCATATTTTAGTTTTTCATCAATGAAATCATGTAAAGACATATAAAATATCAATTTATGTAGAAATATTTCAAAAACAATTTAATTTTGACTTATTTATTCACACTTTTGCTTGATACTTGTACAAATTAATTTCAAAATTCAAATTAGATTTTCTACATGCAATTTACAAATAAACTTTCCAATTATCACAATGAACTAATTTATATACATATAGTCCGAAATCGTTTGATGAATATTTGTTATTTGCTATCTGCAAACAATTATCATAAACAAAAGGGTTCTATTGATTAAATAGAAAATTTTCAATAAATTATGCCATAAAAGCAGTCGTTAGATAGCTCATTTTTACCAATCGAAATTTCAGAATTTTAAAAAATATTTACAATTTCTTGTAACATACATACTTACAATATGCTCCTGGCAATCTAGGCATCAGAACTCCTCGAAAAAAAAGTAAATAAATATTTTCACTTTTGAATCTTCGTCTGAAAAAAATTTAAAAAAAAAAAATAAAACACATAATTTATTATTTTTTTTAACATTATTTTTTTTAAATAAAAAAAAAACTTTAATGAGTAAAGAGAGATAGGTACTAGTACTTGATACTTATACACAAAAAAAATTTTCTTTTAATTGTAACTCCTTACCTGTGTACTCGTACGAAAACAAAAAACAAAATTCAGGATCAACGATAACTTTTTTATTCTGTTTATACAATAAAACAAAAATAAAGAATTTATGAAAATAAAAATACATGTAAATATGACCTAAATTCGTGGTTGTAAAATAAAATTTTCTGATAAAATGGAATGGAAGATATGATTTTTTTTTTAAATGACCGAATATTGATAGCAAAAAAAATTTCGACTTTTCTTTTCCGAGAAATGCTTGTTATATACGAAGATACGAAGTTAAAAAATAAAAAATAAAAAATAAAAATAAATGAAAAACATTCAATAAAAAGGACAATTATTTTTCGTGCTTTTTAAAAGTATATTTTTGGGTTTAATTTAAAAAAGTAATGATAACAGAAAATTTAAAAAAAAAAAATTTCCATTTTATTATATATACATATACTATTTGTACTTATAAGAGTACATGTGGTAAATCATATATGTATGTATGTATGTACATACATTTTACATGCATACACATACTCGTATGAGTACTCATTCTAAAGGTATTTATTACCTATGTATATGATTTTTCTCTCTATACCGATTAAAATTTAAAATTTATTGACGGAATACATAAAACACACATACTTTGACCGATAAAAAAATACTTTTAAAATTTTTAATTTCTTTTCGAAATTTCATATCATAAATTACACATAGGTAAATCAGCTTTTAAAGTTTTTATATAATGAAATTTCATTATTTTTTTTTTATTTTTTTGTGAAATTTTTATCTTAATCAATAAATTTATTACTTATCACAAATTAAAATTATGAAATCTGCTGGAAATACAAAAAGGAAAAAATATAGTGTATGTTTCAATGAAAAGTTTGTTAATTCATTTTTGTTATTGCTTTCACAATGCACTCAAAAGTGATTTCTCGTTCATTTGACATTTTTTCTTCTTTTATTTCATTTTCTTGTACAGCTTTCAAAAAAAATTTTTTCTAGGAAATTTCATTGTCCTGGAGATTCCATTGAACGTACTTTTTAAATTCAAACACACGTTTTACTTTAAGCACACTCAGCTAAAAGTTATAAAAAATAAGAACAATAATCGATTCAGCTATTTACAACTCGATTGAAACCACTTACGTGCTTTTTCATCCAAGCTAAACAATAAGCTGCTTTACACACTTACTCTAGAAAAAAAAACTTTTCTCCCTTCATGATATTTTTTTATTGATTCTCCTAATCGAAACTCAATCTCATTTAATTCGTTTTTATGAAATTTCAATCACTTTTAATTAGTTCCACTTTTTTTCATCAACTTTTACAAATTCTTATTGAAAAAAATATTATAAATAAAATGAAATTCAAAAAAAATACACAATATTTTTTTCTTAACAGAAATAAAAATCAAACTTCAATTAAATAATAAACATTATTTCTTTACAGAGTCAATCCATGAGATTCCAGAAAAATTCTAGAATATTTTATTCTATTTTTCAAACTTACAGATCAATGTGAAACTTTTTTTTTTCTTTCAATTGAATTAAGTCACCTTGTTACTTTGTATTTCTTTTACACCAAATCGAACTACTTTACAAAAATTACATCTATTAAAATATGTTGAAAAACGATACTCTAATTTTCCAATTTTTTTTTTTCGAAGTTAGAATGTCATGCAAAGATATTTTTGAAAAATTTCTTAGTGAAAAATTTGAAAAAAATTAACTATCACATACATGTATGTACAACAACTTCGTTAAGGATAAATAATAACTTTAAAAATTTGCCACAAAAACATGGAATCAGCCAATATTTTATGAACAAGTTTGAAATATGATATGGATAATTTTTGTATCTTTTTTTTTTTTAATTTTCTCTTAACAGTTTTTATGAACTTATAAAATCAAGTTGATTTTTTTTTTATTAAAATTAAAGAGTAGTTTTTATAAAATAATCTTGTAATGATTGTATTGAGTAAATTAAATCTAAATTAATTCCTTCTCCTTTTTTTTTTTTTGTTAAATTACATCTTTAGAGAAAAAAAGGTTTTTTTGTGAACTGTATTTAAGAGAAAATCTAATAATTACATATATAAAAAATTTCAATTCTATTATGAGATAAACGTTTCTTAGACAAATGATAGATTCTTGGAAAAATATCTCAATTTTAACTTGATGAAATCTATCTGAATTTGACAAAACCTATAGATAAATTTGTCATCTATGATGAAATTTTATCTAAAATTATATACATATATTTTTTTTCAATTTTTTATTAAAAAATAAGTATCTATTTTAATCAAATTCTTTACGTAAGCAAAATTTCACCTTTAAATATAGAACAATCTTCAATTTTACGTATTTCTTTACAATTTGAAAAGAGTATACAAATAAAATATTCAAAAATATTACTCCTCTTCCTTCTCAAGTCCTGTTTATGAAAATGTCTGGAATATGTGACGTACTTAATATCGTAATGCGTATATTTTATAGAAAAATAACATTTTATATCAAATTGTTCTTTTGTTTTTCATTTTTTTTTTTTTTTTTTTTTTTTTTTCAGTATCTTTTGCTTTTTTCTTCTTTCTCGTTTTTGATTGACGTATTTATGCTACCCAGTTATAAAATAAATGAAAAATAACAAATAATAGATAAAACATAACAAAAACGTCTTTGTAACGCTTTTTTTTATAACGTTCTTATAAAAAAAAAAACTTTGTTATTTTTTCGTTATTTTTGAAATGATTCTTTACAGTTTTTGACAGCTTATAAAAATTTCAATTCTATTTTTTCTATCTTTGTTTTTGTCTTTTTTTTTTATATTTATAGTTTATGAACTTAATCATTTTTCTTTTAATCACTGAGATAAAAAAATATATACATATATGTACACAAGCATAACAAGCACATATAGCAATTCTTTTAATCAAAATATATATGTACATATGTATGCTGCGTTTGAAATATTCCATTTTAAAAATATTTATTTATGACTTTTCCAGCATGAAATGTATCTTGAATGAAATATATAAAAAAAAAAAAATTTAAAGAATAATATTTACCATTTGTGTGAAGTTGAAATTTTATAAAATATCAAAACAAAGAAACAACATTCTCGTATATATAGGAGCTACTTCAAGACCTCTACCGGAATTTATATGTACATACATACATATGTACATATGTATATTTTTTTTTAGTACTAAAATATTCAGAGCATACATCCCACACTTATTGTACTGAACTTATAAGTTCTTTTGAAGTTTTATTTATACAGGCATCGTTCTAGTATTTATGTAGAAGTGAATTGAAAACATTAAGTAATCGAGAAAGTATCGGGAAAAATAAGTTCAGTATTTCAAAATTTAATATGAAAACAGACTGACAGATTTTTTTTTTCCTTTTTCTTTGATAATTTTTTTTTTTTATTTTAAATTTTTTTGCAAGCGTGATTCTACAAGATTTAAAATAAACCCTTTCAATTGTATGAATTTTTTTTTTTTTTCAATTTTTTTTCTCTTAAACAAAAAACTTAAAAAAGCAAATAATAAAAAATCAAAATAATTAATTAAAATGATAAAACATTGATGATACGTTAATTCAATTAGCTCTACAAAAAAAAAAAAAAGGGAAAATAAAGCAAGAAAAACAAATTTCACCATAAAAGAAAATGTATTTGTCAGAACAAACAATTCAATTAGCAAATTAATCTAAGTAAGTCAACAGTATTAAGTGAAAATTTAAATTTTCTGTTTTTTCTTTTTTTTTTTTTGGTTAATCCCATTCAGACAAATTAATCGTATTTTAATGGCAATGTAAAAGTAAATCTTTTTTATTGTAAATTTTTCTTATGTCTTCCTCATTACAAAGATATTTTTTTTTTCCCATGAAAGTTGAAAAACAAAAATCTGGATTACTTAAGAGACAAAAATTTTTTTTTCAACGGATGAAAATAATGAAGACAAAAAAGAAAATTAATTAATTTAACATTTTCTCTTGTAAGGAACCACATGGCTTTTAAAAAGAATTTATAGAATAATCCTTTTGAGTTTTAAAATTAAGAATTTCATATTACTAAATAATAAAGTTATATTTATGAACTTTTCTATGTTTTTAAAAATAATAACAAATAAATTTTAATAAATCCATTATAAGAATGCAACTAGAAAAAGGATTCAGTGTATGGTTTTTCCAAATACACTCTTTTAATTCTTATAGATTAACACAATACAGTTTTAAAAGCTTAACGTGGAATGCGAACCACTCGACCGTCGATAAAGAATAAACCTATTGATGTGAAAATGCTCAGATTAATATGTTGGTGTATTGTAGGTGAAGAAAGAAATTTGGTTGGGGGAAGGAGGTGGTAGTTTGAGAGGAAGATTTTAAATGTCGATGAATGTCCCGAGTTTGAACTTTTTTTAAAATAGTATATTCTACTCTACGTCATTTATTCAGATTATTTGGTCTTAAAAATAAATAAACTTGCATTTAAATTGTTACAGCGTGAAAAGCACAAAGTCAGTAAAAAACTGTAAAATTTTTTTCTATTTTTTTACAATCTAAAAAAATTCATTTAAAAATTTAACAAACCTTTTTTAAACTAAAATTTTTAAAGTAGAAAATATGAGTATATACCACACATGTACATACAATATGTATGCGCTACCCCATTAAAAAGCTTTAAACTTTATCAAAACTTCTATTACGATTTTACATAGCTATTAATATATATATTCTACATTTTTTAATTAATTTTTTTTTTTTTTTTAAATAAATAGAAGAAAACAAAAAATTGTTTTATTTTGCAAATTAGTTTAAACAAAAACATTTTGTTTTTCTTCGAAGTTTTACTTCTTTGAAAAGTTAAACTATGTATATAAAAATTTCAATAACAAAGTACGTGAAGTACTTAAGAAAAATTATAGCAAAAAAGTAATTTTTAACAAACTTTTACTTTTTTTTTTTCTTTCTAAAAATTGCAAAAACAAAAAAAAAAAAACATTTCTTCTTTACTAAAATAATCGTATTTTCAAATCAAGTATAACTTGTATGTGCGTTCAAACTCATTAAAACAAACTATTATTGTATAAAAAACAAAAAACAAAAATTATGCAATAAAGTTTTCGTTTTTTGTTTTTGTTTTTTTTTCAAAAACTTCTCATTAATTTACAATTTAAAAAAGTTAAAAATATCTGATAAACTTTTAGAATGAATTTGATTATTTTCTTTTGTGTTAACGGTTAATCACCCACAAAATCTGTTAAATAAATGAAAAGTTGAAAAATATCATTAAAATTTTACATAATTATTTTATTCGAAAACAAAACAACAACAAAAATATCATAATTATTGGCAAAAATTAATGAAGTGATGATTATCAGTCCCTCTACGTTCAGGTTGGAATTTGCAAGATATTTTGTAATTTGTTATGATTGCCTCATTATAATGTAAAATACATTTTTTGCACTTAAGTGACAAATACAATCATTAAATGAAAATTTCAAATATGGATGGCATCATAAGAAAATCTAGAGATAGAAACGTCATGACTAAAATCAGGATAACAATATCATCAATGCACGATAACGTTTAATTTGTGAAGGCTCACAAAAAAAAAAAAAAGTAAAAAGAACTTTGAAAATATAAATAATCACAATAATGTTTGACATGCTAAAATGTAAATTTAAATTTTAGTTATGAAACGAAAAGCAATAAATAAAAATATAAGTAACAAAAGGATACATTATAGAATTTGTGCTTGTCATTGTTTTAACGTTATTATCTTTTATTGGATATCAAAGATATCGCATGTTACAATTTAAATGAAAAAAATCTAAAACTCATTGTAAAAGTGATCATTATATACATTTATTGCATTTTTTGATATTGTAAATATCTGTTAGTCATAATTTTAGATTTGATTAAAAATTCTCCTGGAAACGAGTACTAAATACATTTTAGTTTTCCTTTTTTTTTTCATCTGCAATAGATTCATTTTTCATACTAACAGCAGAAAAAATTGAAATAAATTTTTTTTTAATAAAAAAGTTTTTTATGGTGAGGTAGCAAAAAAATATGAAAAAATTATCTTTTCATGAGAGAGAGAAAAAAAAAACCTTAAACCAATATTCAAAAGCACTATTATATCTAGTTGTTTTTTTTTTTTTGCTTT
This sequence comes from Bombylius discolor, assembly GCA_939192795.1. NCBI lineage: Eukaryota > Metazoa > Arthropoda > Insecta > Diptera > Bombyliidae > Bombylius > Bombylius discolor. Next base: position 35,615,163 of record OW584241.1, on the reverse strand, counting down.
TTTTTCTACTCAACCAAGTGCTTCTATCGGTTTTACATTTTTTTAATATTTTTTTTTTTTACTAAATATAAATTTGCGTTACATAAAAAAGTTGTTTATAAATGAATTTACTAGTTTATTTATAATACTAAATTTTTTTCCAGTTTTCCATTAAAATATGTTTTTATTTAAATTTTAAACATTTGTTGTTGTCATATTAATTAAATAAAATATTCTATTTCGAGAAAAATATAGTGAAAATTATTCAAAATAAAAAAAAACCATTTAACGTTCTCCGAAAAAAAAAACGGAAATAATGAATTTTTTTTGTGCGTTATGTGTCGAAAATTTATACTGAAATTCTTTTAAATATTTAAAAAAAAAAATTTTAAAGAAATTTAATAAAAAAATCGTGTGATCAAAATATATTTCAAATAAATTTATTTTCAATTAATTAATTTTAAAGTCAAGTTTTTGAATGTTATTGCCTTTTGCCTTTTCCCTGTGTGACCCATGAGTATGTTAGTCTTTCCTTGAATTTCAGCCATCTGGGTACACCTTACATTTCTTAATCACACGCACCTTAAAGTCCTTTGAACACTTTTTTAATCAATCTTTAAGCCAATAACACATCGTGTGTACATCAATCAAAATCATCATCATCTCTTAATGGTACAACAATCCAATCTCAAGCTAAGGTGAACTTGAATTAACTAAAGCAGACTATCATGTGTCAATCAATATCGACCCGAAAAAGTCAAAAATCCAAAGCTTTAAAGAGTCAATTTTTTGTTTCTTTAAAAAAATCAAAAATTAAAGCCAACTTGTAATTTCAAAATACTTTCAAAAAAAAATTTTTTTTTTTACATTACTTTGCTCATAAAGTACATTCTATTAAAATATTATCACTTTTCAAAATATCCTTTTTTTTTCTCTCGAATACGTTAATACTTTTATCACTTTAAATTATGCTTTCAAAATACAGCAAATATTATATAAAATCACAAATGTAATTACACACAATTCATAAAGCAAAAATTTTGTCTTATAAACATTTTAACTATATGTAATTTAGTTAACATTACATTGCAAATGAAGTATATTTAGAATTCAAAATAATATATCATAAATTTAATGTGTTCCTCTTTATATGAAAAATACATTTAAAAAGTATCTACATACAATATATTTTATGTATTTTGAAAATGTTTCATTTCGATTTTTCAAGCACTTTCAAGCTTATTTAAATACTGTTTAGTATACATAAAAGTAAAATGTGTAATTTATATAAGATTAAAACGCAACACAGAAATAAATAAATTTTAAAATAAATCTTTTACATCATTAATGTCATTTAAATCCTTTAAATAATCTACAAAAAATATTATTGTACGTACAGAATGTTCAGTAATAAATGTTTAATAATTCAAATTAACGTAACTTCATCGAAACTATAAAAATAGACATTTTTTCGGAATTTTAAAAATCTTTTGTTTGATTTTTATGAATTTAGAATTTCATTTTTTTTGTTGTTTTTAAATGGGATAACTTTTTCATCTTTTAGAAAATAAGAACAAAAGAAAGTTTTAAAATGCACTGTAAAATTATTTTCTAAATTTTTCACATGGAATTTTTTTACCTGTAAGCTTTCCAGGAACAAGCAATCTATCTCATATTTCCTATTTTTTTTTTTAATGCAATTTTTTTACATTTTCTCTTAATTTTTTATTTTTACAATTCTATAGTATACATAAAAAAAATAAAAAACAAAAACAAGCAAAGTGGATGATACTTTAATTGAATTGAATACTTAAACCTACCATGATCGTTAATCGTATCATAGCAATAAATATGGCACAAAAAAAAAAAAAAAAAACAAACCGTGGTAACTTTTCATTTTATTGCATACAATTTTTCATATTTTAGTACTTAAAATAAATAAATAAACTGAAATACTTCCAGCACATATTTTAAAAAAAAAAAAAAAAAACAAAAAAAAAAACAAACAAAAAATCTGATGTTAAATTAATAAATTTTCATACTTCAAAATACGAAAGATTAATTTTTTTTTTTTTTTTCAAATATTTTTCATTACGAATAAAAAATCAAAAAAAATTCTGAATGATGACCTATTTTTTCACAATTTATTCAAATACACTTAGATGTACATATATCTACCATTTTTTTCTTTAGTAACATTTCTATGTTAAAAACAATCCATGATATTCTATTGCATTTCAATAATATTTCTATATTATTATTGTTGTGCAAAATAAAAATTGTTTCTAATGCAGAATCTTGTTCAATCAAATAAATTAAAGATTAAAACTACAACAATAAAAATCCAGATACTTATTCAACATCAGATAGAATTTATTCTAGAATTAAAATCAGATTTAACAAAATCGAAACTGAATTTAATAGCCAAATCCATATTTTTGTGATTCATTGAAATTTTAAAATCATATTTTTGTTTTTATTACATGAAAATTTTTCCATACATTTTTTAACATTCGAATAAAGCATAGAACCTGTCAAGCTCGACACCTGTGAAAATTGGACAAATATTTTTGAAACGCAGTTGATCAATCTTTGAGAGTCTCAAGGAGTAATGATACGCAAATTACGGCCTCTCTTGCCTAATTATTTTCACACTCACCTGCACGTGGTGCGCCCCAGACTAGAACCAGTTCTTTACAAGACGGCAGTAACCAATCACGGTTGAGTACAGGGTCATACCATGGACTAGTGAGAAAAAGCAACCACCTTTTTTTTTTTTTCAAAGGTCCAGCTCACAACTAGAAAAACTGAATGTTTTTTTATTCAAAAAATAAAATCTAAAATTTATCCAGTTGTATTAAAAACTTTGTTACTTTTTTTATGGAGTTAAAAAGCGTACAGCGAACCCATTACCCTATATTTAGAGCAAATAAACTTCTAGTTTCAAAAACAAGACAAAAAAAAAAGGTAATTCATTGTAATTTTAAAGCAAAAGTTCTCTATATCAAGAACGTTAACATAAATTTTCATACAAATCCGTGAAAAAAAAAAAATGCTAATTTTTTCTTCAACTAGTAAAGTATCTATTGTATAATTTTTATTCCATAATTACCCGTGTAAACTATGTAGAAAGATGAGCATTTTTAAAAATAAAAATTATGACCAATATAAACAAAATGTACTTTTTTTTCATTATAATTTTTTTTTTTTAACGAATACATATTTACTTATATTTTTGATAAATTGTTATGAAATATGAGGAAAAAAAAAACAACATTGAAAATACCATTTACCCAAACAAAGTCGTAACTTTCTAACCTTTTTTTTTTTTTTCACTTTTCTATTTTCATAATACGAAATAATAAAACTAAAAATGAAACAAGATTCTTATAGAATATTTAAAATTTATGTGTGCAATAAATTTAAAAATATTCAATGAATCATAACAATGCATTTTACATCCTTTTTTAGCATCCTTCTGTATATGTGTATGTATGTGATGTATTTTTCATATAAATATTTGTTTTCTTAGTGAAAAATATCTTAAGAAGAAAAAAAAAAAAGTTTTTCTTCAAATTAGAACAAATACAAAAACCACTACATATAAAGAAAATTGCAATATTATGAAAAGTAAGTAAACAAGAAAATAACTAAGTAGAAAATAAGAGAAAAAAAAAATATATTATGAACTATTTATCATAAAGTTGAAAAAGTATAAAACAAAAACAAAAACATAAATAAAAAGAACAAAAGTAAAGGTATAAAAAATCATTCACCTATGCAAAATTATTATTATTTTTTTTTTTTTTTTAGTATACGTGATATGGAAATATAATTCATAATTCAAAATGCATAATGTATATATTTTTGTTGCATAAGTTGCATTTTTGCAAAAATTTTGGCTGATATGTAAATTTATTTACCATTTTACAAAAGCAACAAAATAAAATACTTGAAACATATACTTTAGATTTTTTTTTTTTTTTCTTCTTTTTTCAATCATTTTTTAAAATACAAACTTTGTTGTTCATTTTTTGTTTTCCTTATTTTTATCTGGAAAACTTAAAGTTTTGGTCTTGATATGATTTAAAATCAGTTTGTTGAAATTATTAAATAAAAACAAAAAGAAAAATTTTGGAAAAAAAATTGAAAACATCATTTTAAAATTATCATAAAAGAAAAATATGTTTGAAGAATATATATCACTTTGTTCCATCTAGAACACACTACATACAAACCTTGTAAGCTTGCACATGCTTTCATACTACTTAATAAGCGTTAAGCGACGAGTTAAAAAGTCGCCAGCAAAAATTAAGAAATGTTTGTAAGTTTATGGAACTATACACAACAGTTACCACATGCGAAAATTATTTTTTTCCCATGATCTCACCACTCGTTTTTCCTTCTGTATGCGCCAGCGCTGTGCATTTAAATAATATATAGCAATCTAATAACCCTATGTTGACTCAAGAAAAAAATATTATATAAATTCTTTTTCACAATATAGATATCCTTTTTCAGAATAACTTTTTTCAATTCTCCATTTTCAACAAGATTTAAAAATCCTACTGTGTGATCATGCATTTCATTCAACCTTTTTTTAAATCAATAAATCACATTTTTTATGAATACGTTTTCAACTTTATAAATTTGAGGTACATACGTTCTGCTCATGATGCACAAAATCCTTTTTTCAAAAAACCATTCACATTCTATGAAAAAATTAAACAGTACTTACAGATTTTATATATTTTCTCTGACTAATTTATCTGTACTGACATCAATAAAACCTATTTAAAGTTAACACAAAGCATATTGATTTACAAAAGCTAAGTAAACTGACACACAGACATTCAACTAGTGTAATTCTTCCAAAGAAAAGATTTTTTTCTACCCTTTTTTTTTCTCATTTTTCAAGTATGTTGTTGTACCGAACTTTACGAGAAAAATAACAAAAACAAAAACAATGTTTCTGGGTGCTTACTCAATATAAAGGAATTCCATAAAATTTAAAAAAAATAAAATGCATTAGAGCTCATGTGAATAAATATATAAGAACAAAAAAATTTAGATATAAAAGGATAACTATAGAAAATCTTAGAAAAAAGAAGAAGCTCTTTTTTTTTTTTTTTCATAAATAAAATTATTCAAATTTTTATTTTAGCCTCTTGGGTCGTCGTGTATCTTCTTACATATGACATATGAAACATTCTTATGCTTTCAAAGATAGTATTCACTTGATGAAAAGCAAAATAGAAAAATGAAATGTTCAGATTTTCAGAAAATTGACATTGTAAATTCAAAATTTTTCTCCAAAGGGTAAAAAGTGAAAGAATAATATGATACAAATAATTCGTAAAAGTTTCAACAGATTTTATTAATTTTTTAAACTTTTTTTTTTTAAGTAGATATGAAATACAGAAAATTTTGATGAACGTATGAACTTTTGTTTTTTATTTCATTTTCAGTTTGTTTTTGATCAGTAGTTTTTTTTTTTTAAATTTTAATTATTTAAAACATAAAAGTTGTAAACTTTTTTAAACCCTTTTCAAAATTTTTGGCATTAAAAAGTTAATATTCATTACGCGTTACAGTTGCAAAATTAAAAAAAAGCTTTTTGTGAACATTTCAAAGAAAAATTTTACGTTTTTCCTACGAGATTATTAATTTATATCTGTCACAAGTAAGTTTAAAAGTAATTTCTCGTTTTATATCTCATACAGTTTTCGCTGTTTTTTTTTTTTTTACAAATTAAAGGTTATCACTAAATACGTATTTCCGGTATGTTTAATTTCATATTTTGACAAAGCATTTGAAATTTTAATTTGAAAGCTAATATGTCACCCTTTTTTCGTTTTCATTAATTTTGTAAACAAGAGAAGAAAAACTAAACTGAGTATTTTTTAAGAAATTAATTTAAAAAATTAATTAAGGAAAAAACAAGAAAACAAAATGAAATTCTAAGTTCTATCCACGTAAAATTAAAAGAAGAAAAACCCCAATTTACGTTTATTTTTTTTTTATTTCCAGGATACAATAAGCATCGTAGCTTGATAGGAGCTTTCGATTTGGGTACTGGTTTATTAAAAATTAAGTAACAAGCTAGGTAGGTTTAAGTTGCTAAATATTATTGGTTTTTTTTATGCTTGCGCTCATGCATTTTTAGTTAAATTGTGTATTTTTGTTTAATTTACTTAAAAAAATTCCAGAATACTAACAGAGAAAGGTAATAAAAAAATTAATTAACCCGTCACGTCTGTTTAGTGTTAAGAACAAATAGTTCTTTGTTAATTAAAAAAAAGCATTTAAATTATTCAATAAATTGTTTTTCCTTTTTTTTTATTCACAATATTCGATGAATTTTTTAATTTTGTTTTACCTGTATTTTTTATTAATAAAAAATTAATTATCTCTCATAATAATAAAAAAAATTCATAAAAAAAACACATAATACTTATACATAATTATGTCTTGTATTTAAAAAAAAAAAAAACTGTATTAATAAAATTATTAAGTGACAAACACCTTACTTTTGAAAAGAAAAAAAAAAAAGCAAAACTTTTCATTAACCTATTTTTTATCTGAAAAATAATCCTTTTAAGTAAGTGTCTAAAAAAAAAAAAATCACTTTAATGGTTTTATTTTTTGTTCAAACACCGCTAGATATTTTATATTCTGTTTTATACACAATACATACTCGTACCTAATATTAACTTCATCTATATACACTTTTATATTTTCCGACAAAGTAAATGTTTTATTTTTCTTGTACATAAAATATAATTTATAACTTTGACGCGGGTCTGACATTTTTATCCTATAGGGCTTTTCAGATTTAATCAACAGGCAAAAATATACAATAGAATATTATCTTTTACACAGTTTAATACTATTCTCTAACTGAAATAGCACATTTAATCATTATTTTAAACTTTTAAGTAGTAATATTGGTGAAAATCAAAACGTCAAGTTAAAAATAATTAACACTGGCACAAAAAAAAAATAAATACAAAAACAAAAAAAACTAGACGACCTCAAAAAGAAAAATGAAAAATGATTGAAATACCTAATATACAACTTTTTCGCTATTTTTTTATTTTTGTTCTCATATGTGAAAATCGTCATGTGTCACCTATAAAATAAATATAGATTACTAATTACTTTGATGTAAATCAGTTTATCTCACTTCATTTAATTTTATTTACTTATATATTCTTATTTTTTTTATATTATTTTTATTTGTTCTGGAATAAACGAATGTTTAATAATTTAAAAATTCAAAGTTCCAATTCAGTGAAAAGCTTAAAAGTCGAAAAGTGAATAATAAAAAAAAAAAAACAAAAATGTAATACAAGTTTTTTATGAATTGTTTCTAAATCTTCTTCATTTTTTTCCGTATAAACAATCAGACTTTTGGATTACTTTTATATTTTTTCGGTCAAATCTATTGATTATAAAGCAAAGCTAATAAGCACTTAATGGCACATTTTCATAGCGTGATATTAAAGCCATTCAAATTCAATTTCTGTCTCCACCTTTCTACTTAGAAACGGTCTCAAAGAGACTTTTCAAAAAACATATATGTGTAATATTGGAGGCAATTGACTATATCCTGTAGTAATATTGAAAGGACAATTCTGATGGAAAAGGAGGTTCAAAAAAATCTAAAGTTAAACATTTATAATCATTAAAAGGGTTCAACTGAGTAATCACTTCTTGAATGCAGAACTCCATACCATCATAAATCGCATTCTCAGAAATCGAAACTCTTATGTTCTATATAGCTGCTAACACATAATGCTTTTCAAATGAAATCAAATCTAAAAACAATATCATTCCACAAAATCGCTAACATTCTTTTCCTATTTGAAAATTTTCTGATTTTTTCTTCAAATCTTAAAAAATCATCATATTGTTCTCAAGATTAAAAAATTTACTAAATCAAATTGAAAAATGAAATATAGCAATGTCAATACACACTAAATTGAAATTTAGCTTGAAAATTGATTGTGAAAATGGAAAAAAAAAACCCATTTTTTATATTAAAAAAAATCCCATTAATTACTTTTTTTCTTATTTTATTTTGTTTAATCGGATAATTGAGAAGTGAACTAAAGAAAAAAATGAAATGCAAAAAAAAAAAAATCGTTATGAAGATTTTAAACACTTTTGAACTTCAAGATAATAATTGATTTTTTTATCATCCTTTAGTATTTGCTATAATAAAAAAAAAGATATTGACTATATTTAAAATAAAATAAAGAAATAAAAATTTTTTTTTTTTTTTTTGTTATTAAATTGCTGAGAATCAAGTACTTTTTTTTCTTAAGAAAAAAATTTTAATTAAAATCAAATAAAACTCTTTTTTCAACTTATTCCTTACCTAGAATTATTTTTTTTTGTTGCTTCGATAAATTAAGGAAAAAAATATATCTAAAGAGGAGAAACAAATAAACTTTGAAGTTGAGGAGAAATTCATCATGTAATTTTCTCTTGGAAAAAATAATGAAAAATAAAATTATAATTTATTCTGCTTATTTTTTAAATATTTTTTTCTAAATTTCTTAGAAATATGGTTTTTTTCTGAAGAAAACAAACATTTCATGTAAAATAAAGAAAACTGAACCCGAAAAAAAAAAAATTTTTGAAATTTCAAAATGTTACAAACAATTCTTATTAATCAGTAAATTATGGTCGACAAGTTCACTAAACTCAATTGATAATAATTTGCTGATGTAATGCAATTTACAAAATAATCTAAAAGGATTAAATAACTTGTATTTCATTTTTTATATCTTAATCCTATATAATTTGAAATTTATTTTAGATATTTTTTTGTATGATATTAAAAACTGAACGCTTGTAATAACATACAGGATGTTCTTCAACATTATCATCACTTCTGTCGGTCGCTTCACATAATTCAACCACCCTTCAATCTGGATCGTCCTCTTCCGGTCGGCATTCGTAGTAAGTTTCTCAATCAATTAATTTCTTATTGATCCGACAAATCTTACTATGTTTCTTTGTCCTTTATTATCCATATACTCGTACATATGCACTCTGGTACAAAAAGATTGTCAACAGAATTCTCGAATTTAATATTTTCAATACAATGTTTAACACTATTTTTTTTATATTATAATTTTCAAAATAATTTCACTTTTTCATGGATATTATTTAAGTAAACTTCATTTTAATGATAGCTCAACAAGTATCTATATGGAAATTTATGAATGTAAAACACCATGTTTTAATATCTGTAAAAATTCAAAAAATTATACTAAAATACTATTCATTTACTGCTAAATGTATATACATACATACATGTGTATTTATTGTATGTATATATAATAATATATTTCAGATACATCATATGCAAATATATACATACATATACATATGTATGTATATTGTATGTTCTATAATAAATCAGATAAAATTTGAAATATGTCACGTTTTGTTTGTTAATGGCAATCTAATTGAACATTTTGCACATGTTTCCGTTTGGTTTCTTTTAATTCCTTTTCAAATGGCCATTAATACTTTATATTTCCTGTTATTTACTAAATTGAATGATGACATATAAAACATTTAAAAAAAATAAAAAAAATTCCAATATAGATAAAATATAAAAGTTAACAGAAAATATTTAAATGTCACGTTCATCTAACGTCTGTACCTAAAAAAAAAAATTAAAAAAATATGTAGGTACATATGTATGATATGATGATACTTGTTTATAACGTAAAAAGTTTCATTTTCATTTAAATATCAGTTTTTAAAAAAAAAAAATAAAAAAAAAATTTTTTGGCTTAAGTTTAAAAAAAAAAAAAACTAAACGTGACCAAATGATAAAAATCACTTTTTAAAAAAGTGTTTTCATTTCAATCTAAATTTGATTTATTAGAAATTATTGAAATTAATTTACTATAAAAACTGAAATATAAATTTGAAAAGGAAAGTAATTTTTGTTGTAATTTAAATAATTTTTTTTTGATAAAAATAATAACTGTCGATAACTGTCATTTTAAATTTAATTAAAATTTAATATTTTCTTAGAAAAACTTATATAATGAATTTAAATAATTAATATTAATTACTTTCAATTACTTTCAAATTAAAAAAAAAATAAAAAACAAAATGGAAATATTAAATCTAAAAATTAAAAATTTAAGACTTTAAATGGGACATATTAAAAAAATTTTAATTGCCTGAATTGTATAATTGAAGGATGTCAATAAAAAATGATATCCTAACACCTAAACTTTATTAAGTTTTGAATTTGTGGCACAACTACGATTCAATATTACCACTTTGATACATTTGAATCATTCAATTTTCATAAATTTAAATAAAAGTGACACATTTCAAACACATTTACACCACATAGAGGTGTTATTTTTGGATTCACTTTTACTTTACCAAATTGAGATGAAAAGATTTCAAATTGTGTAAAAGTTCAAATGAGGCAAAGTTTATTTAGTCAAAAATGTCATAAAAAAAGTCTATGTTTACAGAATTGGCGACTATCAGCATTCTACTAAATATTTTTTCGCTTGTGGGATAATAGAGCTGACTTTTAATTTTATGGGTATAAAAGTGACATTTAATGTGTCGATAATCGTTCGCGTATCTCCAATTATGTTTATAGCATAAAGTTATTTATTTTTTTTTATTTAAACACATTACGCGCTTCAAACATTGTTCAACATTACATTACTTTCTGATTATGTGAGACTTCATTATGTATTTTGAAAATTAATTGTTTGTATTTTAAAATTTTTATTTATATATCGTAAATAAATTGTAACTATATACTAATTTGTTCTGATTATGTTATTTAAATAATTTAAATTTTGTAATACAATAAAATTGTTGTTATATATTTGTTTAAAAATTTTATCATACATGAATAAATGCGTTAATATAATTCAATAAAAAAAAAATTTCAATTACATTCATCAAATTGTCATTTACATAAATAATAATAAATCGAACAAGATAACACAGGCGTTTTAAAAAACAAATAATTTTCAAAAATAACATTATTCTAAATAATAATAATACATATAATGAGTATTTAAAGGATTGTGTTCATTATTCAAAATAATATAAAAAAAAAACCTTAATTAGAAATTAATTTGGAATAATTGAAAAATGATTAGTTTGGCTTTTTGAATTTTACTGAATTCATTAAATGAGTGCTGCTCATAAAATAATGTAATTGAATTAATTTTTTAATATTTTTTTAACATTTACAAAATTTTTTTTTTTTTTTTTGAAACTAAAAAGACGTATGTAAATCATATTAATTTTCCTAACTTTTTCTTTGGACTTAATCGTATTGGTTTCTCGATATAGTCAGAATTTAAAGAGTTGAGGTTTCGTATTATACTAGAAAAACATGCGCAAAAAAAAAGATACTTACACACATGCGTTTTTGTTGTTGTAACACGTTTCTTTTTTTGTATATCTACACAAAAAAGATCACAAAGCCATGTAAAACATGCGCAAAAAAACCTCAACTTTTAAAATTCAGACTATAGCTCAAATTTCCTGAGATAAAAATGATATCCAGAACACGTCTAGCCTAAATGGATCCTTCCTGTACATGTTAGCTTACTGCAACAAATTTTAAATCAAATGAAAATAAATTTATCATCTACAATAATCCTTTATTTTTTTTTTTTATAAGTATCATTATTTCTCAAACATTCCATGTGAATTTTTTCCATTTCAATTTCAAATGAAACAACAAACAATTAATAATTACAGTCTCTTTTTCTAACCATTGTCCTTCAAAAAAAATTTATGTATATTGAAAAAATGGTAATTCATTATTTCATGATATCAATTTAGAAAAAAAAAAAGTGGAAAATAACACGTAATAATTATGATTATTCTTTTTTTTTTTTTTCATATTTTAATCCATCAGTTGAATCCTTTTCATGTTCTCTTGTATATTTTTTACAATAATACAAAATTTTCCTTATTATTAATTATTTTATTTTTTTTCAAAGGATATAAAGTGTAATCCCTATAAATATGAAATTCGTATTATAAATAGAAAATAAATAGAAGGTAAATAAAGTTATAAACACGTTTAAAACGTGCTCAATTGCTTTTTAATAAATATTAGCTTATGTATACTATATCCTTGTAAACACATTTTTAACATGTATTTTCTAACTTTCAATATAAAACGTTTATTATTATTATTTTATTATTTTTTTTTTTTTGTATTGTTTAAGGACTTGTATTTCAGTTTTTTTTTATGTGAATTAGAAAGCATTGTATCGAGAGGAATTTTATTTTACTGTTTTATTTAATTGAAAAAAAAAAAAAACTTTCAAACTGGAATTGTAAACACAAATTTAATTTTTCAAAATTAATTTTCACTTTTTTTTTTTTTTGCTGAATTTGATAAGGAAAATGAAATTATGAAAGAAATTTCAGAAGAAACGAAAAATTGTTATAGAGAAAAAATTTGTAAAAATGATTGTAAAAACATTTTAAAATGCAATTTGAAAAGAAAATCAAAACTTTAACATTCTAACTTTCAATACAAATTTAAGTACGGGTTTCTACAACTCTCAAATCCTGTAGATAGTTTCTGTATGTTGAAAAAACAAAACTTCACATTAATACATATGTCATTTAATTTTAAATACATATGTTCATATGTAATGTATGTACATATATGATTTCTAATTATTAAAAAAACCATAATCTGAAAAAAAAAAAATTAAAAAAAACAATTGATTGATTTCAACTTAAAAGCTGTGTTTTATTGTAATAAAAAAAATCATTAAATTTCAACATCATGAAATTACTATGGTTTTTTCTACAGTTTCTGTTGTTACTTATAATCTACAGATATTCTAAACCACACTAAACCACTTCAACAAAATTTTATTTATATTTAAAAACAAATTCAAAATTTTAAAACAAAACCACAAAAAAACAAACAAACAATATAAATTTTATGATCTAATTACTAAATTATTCATTTTTATTTTTTATTTTTTTTATTTTTTGTCAATTTGAATTAATTGTTGTACGAATAAAATCATGATAATATGAAATTCTTGCATGTGCATCAGGATAACCAAGAGCGCATGGCATACCCCAATTAACAAGTGCCACTAATTTACCTTTGTAAATTAATGGACCACCAGAATCACCATTACATGCACCTTCACCATATTTATTGAATGTACAAACATGACCAATATCAACTTCAGAAGAATTACCATGCATTTGTTTACATTCTTTATATGGTATATATTTAAGATCCAATGATTGTAAAGTATTTGGTATTGTTCCCCATGCTGAAAGACGTCCCCATCCAGTCAATGTAAGAACAGCATCAACAGGAAGTTGTTCATGTGAATACTCAATCGATTGTGTTAAATTATTGAATTCAATTGAAGAATTTAAACGTATAAGTGCAATGTCATTGTGAAATCTTGGTTGATTGTAACGACTATGAATAAATATTTTATTAGCTAAATAATATTTTCCTTGTTTATTTTTTAAATTTTGTGTTCCGGTTAAAATTTTTATTTGATTTGCTTTAATTCCTGTTACACAATGTCCAGCTGTTACAATCCATTTTTTATCAATTATTGAACCACCACATGAATGTGAACCATATAATGATTGAAGAGATATTTGATATGGTGCAATACCTGATTTTGCATCAACACCACCTACAACACGTACATCATCACCTAACTGATGTTGAGGAGGATACAATGGTTTTGGTTGATATGCAAAACAAAAATTAATTGTTAAACTAAAAACAATGGCTAACGACAACAACAGAGAATTCATTTTGATACTTTTTTTTTGTTTTTTTTTTTTAACTAAAAATGAAAATTTGTGAAAAATTGTTGAATTAAAAGTTTAAACTAAAAAATTGAATTAAAATAATGTGGGTTTTATAGGTTTTTTTATAGAAAAAAAAAATATATAGAAGTTTATAAAATGTTTATCTCTTGTTTTAAATTGATTAGAAATTTTATTGACATAAATTGCAGGGTTTTTTTTTTTCTTTTTATATCTTGTAAATAGACAAGGCAAGTAGTTCAAGTACATCTAAGAAAAACTTATTCTTATCAAAAATTGAATAAGAAAGATCACAGTCTAATGTGTTTCATTGACGTATGGATTAAATCATATCAATTAAGGTGTTCCTATTACATTTTATTTTTATCTGAAATCTATTTTATTGTATGTCTCAGTAATCAAATAACTGTTTTTTATCTTGCAAATCGACTTTTCTTTTTTCTTTTTTTTTTCACTCTTATAAAAATGGTGTCATTGCTAAACTTTTTTTGTTTTAAATTTAGGTTTCGCACTTTACGTAATCATTTTTAGTAGTTTATTTTATTTTTACGTTTTTTTAAAGCATTTAAATTCCTTTCACTCGATTAACAAGGAGTAAATTTGTGACACTTATAAAAATCCTTCCATGTAAATCAATACCACCCACAAGGATTTAGATAACATTTTTGATACGTTTCCAACATTAATAATATAATTAAAACTCCAAGACTAATCTTTTATCTTTCGTGGCTCTATAATTCTTGAAAGGACTTTGGTGTTTAGAAAAATCTTCAGACTTCACAACAACATATTTTCCTTACCGGTTTTTTATACATAAGTACTTCACAGTACGTCGAAGGTATGAAAATCTTGGATTTTTAGACATTCAATTCCGAATCATATACTTCAGGATCAGAATTCAAAATTATGAAAATTTCGTGACATGGTGCTCATGATGATTTACGTTTTACTATTTGAAATACTACTTCAGAAATTTATTTTAAGAATTTTAAATTCAGAATATATCCCTTAATTCTGAAATTAATTAAATTTCTTAATTTTTTTTCCTACATCCTTTACATTAATATTTATAGTATGATTCTTACTATATTATATCTTTGGTGAATTATTAAATTTTACAAAATACAAAAATTTCAAGTTATCAAGCAATGTAAAGCTTATTAAAATTTTCTAAACGGATTGACTTTGTATTAAGTACTTATAAACACTTTAAAGTTTATTTTACATAATTTTGAAAACATTGAATACAAATTTTTCAAGCAAGTTCATAGCAAAAAAAAACAACAAACAAAAAAAACAAAATAAATTATGAAAACTACAAGAAACTATTCTTTATTTTCTTCTTTTTCTTTATTTTTTTGTTGCTGAAAATATTTTCATCATTAAAAACAAAATGATTAAATTAAACCGAATAATTGAATTTAAATTGTATAATCTTTATGAGAATCAAAAAAGTTTTTAATCGTACTTAAATAGTTTTTAATTATTTACTAACAACTATTTTTTTTTTTTGTTCTTTTAAAAATACAAAACAAAATACGAATAAACGATAAACAAAAAACACAAGTTTATCGACTGTATTATTTTCTTATTTCTTTTTTTCTATAATTTTACTTTTATTTTGATTAATAAAATATTTAAAGGATTAATAAGGTGAACGGTAAAGTCAACAGATAAATTAAAAGCTTTTTTTTTTAAGAATTCAATAAAAACAAATTTTTTTGTTATTTCAACTTAAAAGTTAAAATATCTATGAAAGACGGCTTTTTATGACAGAAAATAAACCCATTTTCTCAGGATTTTTTTTTTTCTAAAGTCGTTTTGCGAGTTATTGAATCTAATCCAAAAGAAAAAAGGTAAAGGAAGTTCAATATCGACATGGCTAAGCACCTTAGAAAAAAAAATAGGAGTTCGTCATTTTCCTATAATAAACAAAAGAACTATATCTAGGTACTAAAAACAGAGATCTTATATTCTCATTTCGTCAGAATCCCACGTACACATATTTGTCCTAGAGAAGGCAAGGCATCAACTACAAACTTTCTAGGAAACTTTCTAACTCAAATTGAAAACCAATTAAAACATTTTTCAAATTACTGAGAAGGTAATATTTAAAGTTTATTAGTTTTTTGAAAAAAAAAAATGGATTCCATATTCGCAAATTACAAATTTCCATTTTTTATTTGAAAAAAAAAAATATCTGATTCCCTAGAGCGTTGTTATCTAAAAACTACAATTACCCATCACACAATATCTGCTGAAGGAATTTTATTAATGTCAAATTTATTTTTTACATCAAGTAAAATCCTTAAGGCAAAACAGGTAGACAGTAAGGATGCAGGTTTTTTTTTTTGCAAAAAAAAAGTCAAAATAATGAACTAAATATCTTTTGTTAAATATACCCTTTGTGCGTATTTTTCTAAAATTCCTTTTTTTTTTTCTTGTGTAACAACAGAATGCAAAGGCAATTATAAATTATATGTGAAATTATTTATGATGGTATTTCCTCAAAAGATGTACTTGTGTCATAATAATGTTTATTTATGAATTTTAATGTAATCACATTCATATCATTACACATACGCACACACAATTACATATATACTTTAAAATTTTGTATAATACATGTAATTTTATTTAAAAGATTAAATTTATATTTAGGCAATTAGAAGTTAAAATTGGTAGATTTAAATTTGCATAAGTTTTCTTAATACTCTCATGCAGAATAAATCTCTTCATATGAAAATTTTGAAATTATGGAATGTATTCATACTTCATTCAACTTTATGGTTCTTGTGCTTGTAGGATGTTTTCAAAAAAAAAAAAAAAACACACTACCATGTAAATTGAAAACTAGTCAAAATCTATACATTTTTTTCAATTTTTAAATTTAAATTAGTTGAGTTTTTTTTTTAGAAATCTAAAGGAAAACCAACAGTTTTTCAACAACTTTTAAAGTTGTATTTATCTTCATGATCTTTTTTTTTTTTGTGCCAAGTTAAAAGGTAATTCAAAATAGTCCTTCCAAGGGACTTCTCTAGCAAAATTTTCGTTAAATTTACAAAGAAACAAAGCTAAAAAAAATCACAAGTTTATTTTTTCAAATAATGTTTCTAAAGACACAACTGTTTTCAATATTAATCATTACAACTCTCCACATGAGAACATCATCGAGATACACGTACATATGTATATGTGCAGATAAAATACATACATATCTAAATAATTGTTATTTCTTAAAAAGTATACTCTATTTACTCTTATTTTATGTCTCCTTTCACAGCAGAATAAACGTAATTTATAACTTTCTAACTTTATAGGATGCCTTTTTTTTTTTATAACACATATCCTTTATTTATTATTACCTAATAAAATTCAAATAATAAAAACTATTTTCCTTGAAGAAAATAAAATTGTAAATTAAGTGTCAGTTAATTTAGTTTATTTAGTAATAAAAATTCAGAACTTTCAAAATTTAAAGAGGGTGTTTTACAAAAAAAAAATATATTTATCCTTTTCAAAAAAATAATCAATAAAAATTAAAATGTTCATAACGCTTTCACTTATAGGATGAATATAGTAAACCTCTTTTAAAAGATCCTTTCGATTTTCTGTCATTTTATGGAGAATACAATTTTTTTTTTCTTTTGACATGCAATAAAATTTTTTCTTCAGGTTGAAAATTAATATTCAATTTAAAATCACCTTGTAGAATTTTGTTTTTTTTAATTTCATTTTAATGAAGTAATAAAGTTTGTCTGTATAGTTTTTGGGATTTTCTGTTTTCATTCATTTACAAAAAAAAAGTCATAAAATAAACAAAATAGAGAGAAAAAAGGTAGTTGAATGCAAATAATAATCACGATATTATTGATCGATTTTTCGGTTAACTTTTATTTAAAAAAAAAAAAAAGCAATAAAAATTAAAAATCGGTAAATACATATTTATACAATAAGAATACATTGCTATTTTTATGCAAAATTTAAAAAAAAATTGTTACACCAAACATTAAAATTAAGTTGAGTAGAATGAGTAAATTTTCCAGTTAAAAATTACCTTAAATTCTAATTATGCTTTTAGCACCGGAAATAAAAAATTTATTTTAAATTTTCAGTGAGCTTTTTTTTTTTTAAATTATTCTTTCTATATTAGTTTAGTAGAATGTTAAATTAAATTTTGAAAATAAATATTATCCAATTAAATTTAAAATTAGAAATATAAATTTTATTAGATATCTTTGAATATTTATTTATTCATCCGTGAAATATAATTTTCCAATCAATAATTTTTGGTAAATAATAAGCAATATTTGATTGCGCTCTTTATTATTCAGAATACAGTATCTTTTTTCCAACAGATATAATATTCTCTATCACAAGTATCATAGAAAAATACTTAAAATATAAAAAATATATATGTACATACATAAAGTATACTTATGGCGATTGTAGGAGTAACGCAAATTAAATGTTTCAGATAAATAATTTTTATTAATTGATGATTTGAAAATACTTCATTATTGTTTGTTTTGAAATAGTTTCCATAGTTTTCATTTAAAATCGAAATTCTTATTTTTATCTTGATATTTACAATTATTTTTCTCTCCTAAAATCCTTATGAAGTTTAAATGTGGCATACATGAACACTTTCTTTCTTTTTTCCTTTTTAATTTTCCTCATCTACTATGTATGTTATATTAAAAGTGCAGTAAAGGAATATTCTCATGATGAAAATTTGAAGGACATCAGCTTCAATAGAAAAATCATATACATACATATGTAGAAATGTATGTATGTCTCATTTACTTTAAACCTAAGATATTTAAACCATCTAGACAGAAAAAAATAAAAATGATATAGAATACGTAAATTCAGATAGAAATCTGAAAAAAAAACAAAAAAAAAAAAAAACTAAATTGCTTTTATGTTTGATTGACGTAAAGAAATGAATTTGAATAAATTTTATTCCTTTAAGGGTTTTATGTCGAAAACAAATCTTAAGTCATTAGAAACACGTGTACCATTTCTATACTTTATCAAGTCAAAATATATATGCGAAATTATAATACAGTTACCACAAAAAAAAAAAAAAAAAAAAAAAAAAAAAAAAAAAAAAAATAATATTAAAGATTAAATTAATTTTTTTTTTATTGCTATGAATTTTTAAACCAAACGTGTGTAAAAATTTCTTATCCAATGAATTCTTATTTTTTTTTTAAATTTATTTTTAATTTAATTTATTATTCAGATTTTAGATATAGATATTTTCATTTCAAAACCCATCATTTTTTAAATTGACTTCACTACAACACAATACCTTTCATTGATTCTTCAAATCATGTTCATCCGATATATTAATTTTATTTTGAAAATCTTTAAAACAAGCTAACACACTTTCAGTTTTTTTTTTTTTTTTTTGATTTTTCCCCTGGAAATTTCAATTTCAACGTTTTTGGCTTTCTGGATAAGATAAATCATCAAAAAAAGCAAACTCTTGACGAATATGTGATATTCTTTTAATTTAAAAAAAAAATCACTGCATTTAAAAAAAATAAATGAAAAAATAAAAAGTAAAACCACTCAGATTTTTTTTTCAATCCTTTAATGCTTTCTTTTTTCAAATTTAATTGCATTTGCAATTATGAAAATTTGCAAAATTATCAAAGCAATTCAAAAAATTAAGAAAATATTTTTTTTTATTCTTTTAAATAAAAAAAAAAACATAAAGGACATTAAAAAAATCCTATGTAAATTTGAACATACTTTTCACAGTAGTAGCTTGTTTATTTACTTTTCCATAGAAATGAAAATGTCAAACGAAATCACAAAGTTAGATTAAAGGATTAAGTGGATGTGTAGAACACAAACTATTAAGAAAGAAATTCATTTAAGCTTTTTGCGAAATTTCTTTATTATTTTTGTTTGTTTTTTTTTTTTTTCTTCTAGTTTAAAACCATTTATGAAATCTTTATTTAAAATTTATGACATAAATGAATTTAACAAGAAAATAAAAAATTTTAACAGTTAAACGGAAAATAAATACATGTAACACAAAAAATATAATTAAAAATTGTTTTTTCCTTAGAAATGATTTTAGCCAAAAAAAAAAAATAAATAAATTAATAAACGTTTAAAAAGACAGATGAATAATGGATTAATAATTTTCATTTGTGAAAAAATGTAATTGATTTGAAGAAATTTTAACAAAAAACACCGCAATGAAGAAAAAAATAGTCCAATAATGGAAAATCTGCAATATTGAAAAATCCATATTCAACAAGTTTCCTCTCTTTTTTATACCAATTTGTCATTTGTTTAAGTGACATACTAAAAATTGACATACAGGGTGCAGCAGTTGTACAATCCTGTGAGTATGTGAAAATTGTTGTATATTATTTTTCTTATAAGTTACTCATAGCCACTGTAGTTGAGATTTTTTAACAGTATAGTGGCTGCGTTTCAATATTCAACATATTGCATATGTTTCAATAAAATCACCATTTAACTGTGAATAATGTTAAATAATGTTAAATATTGAAACGCAGCCACAGGTTATATGAGTACCATGTGTTCACCGTAAGGATATTTTTAATTTTAAAAAAAGTAGACGTTATTTAAACTTTTTTTTAATACGCCCTTGTATCAATACAAAAAAAGTTTTTAAATAAAAAAAAATTATTATTTTTTTTTTTTTAAAAACAATTTTAATTTTCTCTTTTTTACAATATTTTGCACTTTCTCTTCAAAAAATTTCTAAAAAAATAAATATATTTTCTTTTAAGAACAAAAACAACAACAACAAAAATATATTAATGAATCTTTAATAATAATTTTATCCTTTTCAAGGCATTACTAACGCAAAAATAAATACCATGATTATATTTATTTATTTATTTTTTTTTTTAATTTTTTTTTTATTTTTTTTTTACTTTTTTTTCATAAAAAATGTATAAATGATATTCTTTTTTAATTTAAAAAAAAAATAAAAACAAGCATCATAAAAACTTTCTATCGATTTTATTTTTATACTTATAATTTTATCATTGTG
This sequence comes from Bombylius discolor, assembly GCA_939192795.1. NCBI lineage: Eukaryota > Metazoa > Arthropoda > Insecta > Diptera > Bombyliidae > Bombylius > Bombylius discolor. Next base: position 35,594,282 of record OW584241.1, on the reverse strand, counting down.
TGTGTGCGAGTGTGTGTGTGTGTGTGTTAGAAAAAATTTATTATTATTGATCAAAGTTTTTTTTAAAAAAAAAAGAATAATGTATACTGCCTACGGAAAAGAATTATGTACTTATTTTTGCTTTACAAAAAAAAAAAAAAAAATGAAATTTCAAAAGAAAATAAAGGATATCTTAAGAAATAACACTGAAATGATATTTGTTTTCTGTTTTTCTTTTTTTTTTTTTTTTTTCTTTTTTTTTCTTGTTTATTTATTTTTGAAAAAAAACTGTGTGGAAACATCAGAAAAAAATTATTTACCCTTCTAATTAAAGTTATTAATTTTATTAAATTTTATATTTATTTTATTCTTAAAAATATTTTTTTTTCTATTTTATTTGAATACATACCTATGTTGTTGTTGTTGTTGTTTTTTTTTCAAAAGAAATATAAAGTGGGTGAACTGAACTAATTTAAATTAAAATTCACATGATGGTTTTGAATTATATGCATTTTATAAGGAAATAATATAAAAGAAAAAATAAACAAATTAATGAATGGAATGCAATTTAGGTCAAACAAATATAATTTATATAAGTTTACTCAAGAATATATTTTTTGTTGACAAATTCATAAAAAAATATTCATTTACATAAAAAATTATTTTTTAAATAAATATTAAATATTTATTGAGAATTTTATGAAGTACCAGAAAACAAGTATAATTTACTTTATTTAAAAAATAAAAAAAAATCATAGTTAAAAAATTATTTACCTTTGAATTTCATTAATTTTCAAAATTTCACTGTTTTCTAAATATATATATGTACATTTTCTTTAAAATATTAATAATTTCAAGGACAGTCAGGACAAAAATTTTAAATTTGTATTTTCCAAATTTCTGGACTACTTAAGTTTTTTTTTTTTTTTTTTTGTTTTTTTAGATTTTTAACAATTATAATGGTGTCATGTGTTAAGTGGGTCTACGACAAGGCAATTAAATTCAGAATAGTTTTCTAGAAATACAGATTAAATTTTAATCCTTTTTTTTAAAAATATTTTTATCATTTTTTTAGTTCCTCCAAATTGCTCATATTAAAACGAAAAGTCAGTGCATGACAAATATTCGCATATGACAAATTCTGGACAGAACTATCTACAAAACAATATTATTGACCAATGAAGATCTACGGTTTACATGTATATCGTACAGATATTTGCCGTTTAAAATTATGATTTTAAATATTTCAAAAAACAGACGATAATTGTATCCCAAAAATTTTGTATTAAATATTTTCTAATAATTTTTCGGTATTCAAAAAAAAAAATTATGTAAGTTATTTAAAATGTATTTACATACTACTTTTTTGTATCCATGTATGTACATATATATATGTATATTATATATGAACTACATGCTATAGAAATTATATTCTTTTTGTATTTTATGAAATTACATTAACTTACCACATCATTTTCAACAACAACAAAAAATATTTTTTTTATTCTCATGTTGTAATAATTTGAAAATATTCATAAATTTTTTTTTTTCCTTTGTTTTTTTTTTTTTTCATATGAAATGCTAGTTCAACATAAAATTACTTTTTTATGAAATTCATAATTTTAATTTCCTGTAAGAATGAAATTTTATTTTTATTTATTTTTTTTTTTTATTTTCATATTGTAAACAAGTAGAAAATTTTCATTAAAAAAAAAAAAAAAAAAAAAAAATTTCACATCCACATTATTATGGATGTTGTTTAATATGTTATTACAAAACACTTTTCAAAAATATAAAATAAAAATTTTCTGTTTAAAAATGAAAGCTTTAAATTTATGCACACATTATTAAACTTATACAGGAAAAGGTAAATGTAATGAAATAAATTTTATATATTTCTAAAAGGATATACATGTATATAAAAAAATGTTTATACTATATGGATGAACGCATATATGGATGATATGCAAAATAAACTGGAAGAAAAAAAAAAATAAATAAATTATGTTCAAAATTTGAACATTGAACGTTGATAACAAATTATAAAGTTTAAGGATATGAAAGGATGAAAGGGAAATTTTTTAAATTGAAACATTTTTTTTTTACTGAAATTTAAAACTAAAAAGTAAAAAAAATAGAATTTTAATGTTTTTTTAATTTTCTTTGAAACCACAATTATTTCCCTCAGGTACAAGGACTTTTTTAATTTACCTTCCAATTGTTTTCAAACTGAATAGTGTGCATTTTTAATGGCACAGTCATCACATTCAAGAAAACTTCAATGAGATTGTTGTGAGTTACATACATATGTTTAATTTGTGAAATTTGTATAGCATTTCGTCGAAATAAGTGAACTTTTTATTTACTTGAAAAATTACGACATTTTCACAAATCTATCTTTTAAGTGAAATGACCAGATTTTATTTACAAATTTAACTTGGCTAGTTGGTTCTGAGTGGGTAGGATTTAGACACCCATAAGCACTCAGACAGAAAAGTCAATTATACACATTTCACTTAATTTCAATAATTTTTCTATGAAAAAAATAAACAGAAAATCTCTTTTTTAACAACAAAAAAAATCCAAAGTACATCTTTTTGGCATTCTTCAGAAAAAAATTTCTCTAAAAATTTTTTTTTCACATTTCTTAAGAAAATTTTCTTGAACGGAAATTTAAAAAAAAAAAAAAACCCCATAAAAACTATCACGTTTTACGAGTATTTTTTTCTTGTAATTGGCTAGTAAAAAAGTGCAAAACAATAATAATTCTGAAAAATTAAAAGTAAGTACTTGGAATTTCAAATTACTTCCAGTTTTCTTGATTTATAATTGTGTGACAAAAATACCTAATCTTCATATTTCCACTTTTATTTTGCACCTTTTTTTTTTATTTTTTTTTATTTAAAATGTGAAAAAGTATAATGAACACATTTTCCTTTTTTTTTTTGCATTTCACATTTGAAAAACCACAATTTTGAAAAATGAAAATAAGCAACAAAAAACGAATAGAATTTTCTTTTTTTTTCTCTAGAAGAAAAGAAATATGCAACTTTTTTTAAATTATTCATGCGAATACTTATTTTTCCTTCTAACGGGTAACGAAATGAAAATAATTCATGTAATCAGCATAATCCTTTTTTCTTTTCCTATGTTTTTTTTTTGTTATTTTCATTTAAAAAAAAATATACATACATATATAAAGAAATAAACATTTTTACCTTATAAAATGAAACTTATTTTAACATTTTTATTTTTATTTAAAGAAAAAAAAAACAACCACAAAATTCAAAATACAGAAATTCATGTAACACAAGAAAACAAAAAAAAAATATATATTACTTTTTTATATTTTTTTTTCGTTGATCTGGAAGAAAGGATATCTAAGCATGTTTTTTTTGTTTTTCACAAAATATGTTAAAAGAATGTAAATCTAAAAAAGATTTGTAAAATGGTTAAATTTAATATTATTCAATAAATCTATTTTGAATTGATTTAAAAATTGTTGAATAATCTAAAAAATTTCAACTGAAAATTTTAGAATTTTGCCATTTCAAAAATTTTTGAAAAACGATGTCTATTTTTATTCACTTAAAAAAAAAAAAAAACTAAAATTAGAACAAAAAGAAAAATTATACGAAAAAAAAAAAAGAAGAAGATATTTTTATGGTGAACATACAGGATGATTTGATACATTTTTAAGGAATATTTTACATAAATTTGTATAAGGATTCATAGCATAAACTATAAAGTAAAAATTTCAGAATAACAATAAATATTTTTCAATAAATTTAGAAAATGAAAAAAAAAAATGTTTTATCTGAAAAATAATTCAAATACAGAAAAATTGAATTATTTTTGTCAATTTTGTCAGATGTTCTAAACAATTTTATGTTTTTTTAAATATTTTTCTTTTGTATTCTGGAAAAATACATAAACTATATGTACGACAAGCAGATATAGCGTAATTTTAGAAGTTAAAAAAGATTTACATTTAAAAATGTTACATTTAACCCTAGTGACCCATTTCATTTTTATTTTTTTATTATTATTCTTATTTTTCGTGAAATGATACATAAAAGAGTAAATTTTTTTTAACATATATTATTTTTTTCTCTACATACATGTTACATGTTATTGTTTATTGCAATTTTTCCCTCCAGTTAACATAAACTTAAATATTATGTATGTAACAGAGAGTTCCTTTCAACTATGTTATTTTTCATGTAAACAGTTTGTGGTTAACATTTTTTTTCTTTTTCTGTTTCTTTTTTTTTTCTTAAAAAACATTATTAACATCATACAGTGTACACATATACATATATTATGAAATATTTAAGTACATACATATATCTACACATAAATATATAATATATGCAATTTCAAATACTGAATTAAAATTGAATACAACATTTTTCCTTAGTACTTACATTTCATATTCTGTGTTAAACACCAGAGGCAATTTTTACGATTAAAAACATTTATTTGAAAATTCAGTAGGTTAAATATTTCTTTTAATCTTCTTAAAAAAAAAAAAAAAAAAAAAAAAAGGAAAAAGGAAAAATAAGAACTTCTTTGTAGCTGAAGGCAAAATAAAAGAACTTTTGAATTTGGAGGAATTACTTTTTTTTTTTTTCGAAAGACTATGTCATTTGAAAAATTCTTAATTTATTTTCGTAAAAGATTAAAAAAAAAATAAATTAATGAGAAAACCACTCTATTTGAATGCCTATATAAAGATAATAGGGTGAGTTTTAAAACGCCTAAAAATTTATTGTGATGCGGTAATAATATACTTTTGTTGCAAAGTATGTTGGCTACTCTGACGCATTGCTTTAAATACATACATTATTCGACGTTTTGAAACGGATTTCGATGCATTATTATTTTACAACTTCAACAAAAAAATTTAAAAAAAAAAATAAATACCAGTTATCTTCCCTTATACAAAAAGTAAGATATATTCTAGAGTTATTTTTTTCTTTTTTGTTGCTTTTAAAAAATAACGATGTGTGTATCTTTACAAAAATATTTGACGTTTCCGTGCATCAGAAAAATTCACGGTGGGTATGTCGCTCAACAGATGCACAAACGATGCATAATTAATAATACATTTTAAAATCCTAGAAATTGATATACAGTTTCAAGTTTTGACGTTTTGAAACTTTTTTGAATTTGCATCGAGAGAGTATTTAAATGTTTTGAAACTTACCCACATTTAAATTTTGAAGTTTAATTAATTAATTAAATGTGGAATATTTTTTTTTTCTTTTAAAAATTTAAATGTTTCCTTAGTTACATGAATCGTATTTCGTAATCAAAAAATTTAAAAATATGTCACTGTATTTATGTGAATCATTTTTATTGATTTAAAATTTAAAAAAAAAAAAAAAAAAAAAAAAAATTTCTTTCAAACTTTTACAATTTCCATGGTTTCATTTCTATTTCAAAAAAAAATCCTTAAAAGAAAAAAAAAATTATACTTTTAAATTTTTTTTTTTTCAGTTTTGAAAAATTCCAATGTGAATTTTTTATACTTTTTTTGACTGAAATAAGAATATCAATATTTTTCTATTTTGTTTCCTCTTATTTATTTATTTATTTTTTTTTTTAGATTTACAGGAAAATATATTTTTGTATGATTGTTTTTTTTTTTTATTATTATTTTCATTTTTCAATACGTTAAAAATACAATTCAATGTGCGAAACATGATATCTCAATATCTTTCGACATTTCAAATAAAAAAATTAAATTTCCCTGAGGTGTGTATCAAATTCAAATATGTTTGCAAAAAAAAAAAAACAAAGCTCATAAATAATTCAAAACAGAACTTTTGCACGTTTCAACTATAGTGACAGTTTTAGCACAGAAACAATATTGTATTTAAAATTAAAAATAATGCACTACATATTTTTTTTTTTTCTTGTTTTTTTTTTTTCTCGAACATACTATATAAGATAATAATCCAACATATTGTGATTTGCAATGCAATACAATATATTTTGTGGATTTATCATGCATACATAATCAGATATTGTTTTTACTGTTATTGTTGTTGTTTTTAAAATGTATTCACATGTAAAATAAATTTTATATGAAATTTTCATGTATACAATTTTTCGGTAAAATTTATTTTAAATTACAAATACGGTATGTGTATTTATCAAAGGAAAATTAAGATGTTTGTTAAAAATTAAGGAAACTTAAAATTATGGTAATAATTTTGTTTTAATTTTTATTACAGGAAATTATCTCTTCAAAAAATTAATTTTTACAAACTTAGAAGCATTCTGACCTCTTCGATGAACGTAATCGATTATGAAACTTGAATTAAGGAAACTAAGATAATTATTGTACAAAATTTCAAGGATACCTTATGTAGGTATGTATAGATTCCAAACTGATTACATTACAGATTCATGAGATTTTAAAATCGTTTTTTTTTTATACAGAGCTTACAAAAGTTACGTGTCTTGATTAAATGAAATATAAAAAAAACAGTACGTTCTGCAATTTTCAAGTATTTTATAAAACAAAAGGTTTTTTTTTTTCATTGATTTTGAGCTAGGACTTTGAGAATCAAGCGGTTTACGTAGAAATCTTCAATGGAGGATTTGATAAAGTTTCAAAATCAAAGCTCAAAAAATTAATGTTAAAAAAAAGGCTTAGAATTCAAATGCAAAGGTGAACTTTTTCATTAATTTCGAAATCTAAATTTAAATTGTTTTGAAACGAAGTTCTTTGAAACGTATAAAAAATCCGTAACTGTCATTGTTTGTTTCCTCGAAATTTATTATTCACATGAAATTTAAAAAAAAAAAAAAAAACTTCCATCGCAACAACACACATGTAAGGATTAAAAACAAGGACATTGTATGTTTATTTGAAAATTTATAATAAGTAAATATCCAAAAACACATATTTATTTATTTTTTTTTTTACTATTAAAAAAAAAAAAGCAATAAAATATTAAAATGAAATTGAATGTGATGAGAAAATATAAAATGATATACATACGTAAAATGTAACAACAATTTATATTTTTTCCATCATCCTTTTTCATTGGTAAATATTTTCAAATTTTTCAAAGTATGTAAATAAAAAATATTACATAGCTAATAGATACAAGAAAATTGTCAACAATTCATATACGAATTACATATGCCATATTTTGTTTATTTTTTATTATTTTTTTTTTTCTTATTTGTTACTTTTCATGTTTTTCTATTCGAACAATTTTTTAATATTATTTTATCTGCTGAATTTTAATATAATCAATAAAGCTATATGACTGAAGTACACATTTTCAAAGATAATACATAATTCGAAAAAAAAATTTGAAAAATGAAAGAACAGTAAATAAATAAACAGCTAAAGAATAAAGAAACAACAATAGGAAAAAAAACAACAAAAGAATAGAAAAAAAATATATCTACTCGTATAAACATGTTTTATAGAAAACAATTTTCACATTTGATGTACAAGTGCTTGATATAATTTAATATTAAAATATACGTATACATATGCTCAAGGTTGTTTTGTTGTAGGTTATGAACTGAAAAAAAAAAAATTTTTTTTTTTTTGGGTAGAAAGGGGTTTATTTGTATTAAATTATAAAAAAAATTCTTTTTAATTTTGATTTTCGATTATTATCGATAAATATTTGCATGTGAATATTATGAAAACTTCTTAAACCATCTCAATAAGTTTTCACACCCACGTATTTTGTTTTTTTTTTTTTTTTCTTGTAAATTTTCAATCACACTTTCTATTGAGCTAATAATACCAATTTGACTTGAAGAACCCGCAAAATAAAAAAAAAATAAAAACCGTTTAATTTACCATGGATATTTTTTTTTTTCTATAGTGAATAATGTTTTTTTTTAAATTTACCATCCTGAGATTTTCTTGAAAATGTCATCCTTTTTTTTTACTCATTGAAATTATATTAGATTTATTTTTTTTTGTTTAAATTTTACCAGTAATTTGTGAAAAATATGTATAAGAAAAAATTAAATTAAATTCAGATTCTATTTTGAATTTAATTCCAAAAAAAAAAAAAGCTTAAAAATAAGAATTCTTATTTTAAAAATAAATGTTAAGTAAAAAAATCAAAATTTAACTCAGTGTTTCACAAAAGTTAACAGGTGAAAACAAAAAAAAAAAAAAAACAAAAAATAGTTTAAAAAATTTAATTTGTTACTTAATTTTATTTTGCCCTCATTCGTTTTTTTTTTCTTTCATTTTTTCTAATTTCAATGTAATTACGTCCAAGTATTTTTTATTTTTTTTATCTTCCATAATAATTAATTCCAAATCATTAAACATTTAATATGAAAGAAGAACATTAAAAAAAAAAAACAACAACAACAACAAAATTAAGTTATTTTAAATTCAAATTGTATATTTGTATCTTGTATCTACTATGGATAAAAATGTGTTCTTGTGTACACGGGAATCTTTTTTTATTTTTATTTTTATGAAATTTGAAATTTCGGTAAGAGGATATTAGAATATATTACATTCAAATGTTATTCAATAAGTGTGCTCCTTTTTTGTTTTTTTTTTTTTGTTTTTTTTTTTCTATGCCTGCCTGCCTTTTTGTTTTGCCTTATACATATTTTTTATTATAACATTTTATGTAAAATAGGCATAATAAAATCTGTAAGCAAAATTTGACATACCGTTCTTTTTATTCTTTTTTTTTTTTTTTTTTTCATTTACATTTAAATTTAAACACAAATTGAAGATATTACCTAGTTTTTGAACATGCAACAAAAAAAAACCGAAAAAAGGAAGATGAAAAGAGAAAAAAAAAAAAAAAGAAACAGATTAAAGATGGTTCATTAATTTTTATTGTAGGTTAAATTTTCACGAAAAATTTAATTTTTATTAGAATTTTTGTTAAAGTTATTTATTTTTGTACTTTTTTGTTTGTTTATAAGAAATATTAAGATTTTAGAAAAGGCGTATATACATATATTAACATAATTACAATACCACATATGTGACTGATATATGCTAATTTAAATTAATTTTGACAATTTTGGAAAAATTTTTTCTTTTAGAATATTTAAAATTTATTTTTACCACAAACTGATCACGGTTTATATTTTTAGAAAAAGGAAGTACATATACATATAAGCACATATGTAATTTCAAATCCTCTAAAATCAACCTACATAACGTACTCATGAACATATATCTCAAATTTGATGATTAAAAATTTCGAAAATTCTTCATTAAATATTTTTAGTGAAACTTTAATAAATTTTTCCATAAAGATATCGTCTCATAGATTAAGAATTATTTCTTAGAAAAAGATGAAAAATTGTACTTTATTGTTATTTTATAAATTATTTAAACAAAACTCTTATCTATGTATAAAATCACAAAACCACAAGAAATGTCTTTCATTAAAGATTCCAAAAATATTTTATAAATTTCGAATTACGTATGTATGTGTTTGTGTGTATTTCATTATTTGACATATACTTGTACAAATCTACGAAGAATGTCAAGAATGAAAGTCTTTAAAAGAATGAAAAAAAAAAGTTGAAAAACCCTTGAAATGAAGGTTTTGAAAATTCTACAAAACTTGTTACAAGATACTTTGTTAAACATATGTACATATGTATGTATATATGTACTCGTATATAAGTACTATGCGTAATAATTCTGAAAATATCTCTTCTTCTATAAAATAATTAATTAATTTTTGAACAACAATATTTTAACATTATTAATCATGAATATTCCTTTCGAAAAGGACATCTTCTCTTCCTTATTTGACATGTAGATACTTCAATTTTTTTTCCATTTTCAAATACTTACATACTTCCATGAAGATGACCAGTAAATCAATAGATATTAATCCTTAGTCCGTGTCCTTTATCCTTCCCTTTTTCTTGTTTTTTCCACTTATATCCCTTTTTCTTCTTCTTCTTCTTATTTCTCTTTTTCTTTTGAACTTACAGATTGCTTTTAAGAACTAAGGATTTCTAACGTTCAAATATTTGTCTCATAAACAACAATACATAATTTAATTAATCATTTCTTATTTAAATCCAAAATTATTTTAGATATATGTATGTAGGCTATTCCATCCAATCTATAGCTATTTACACCATTTAAAAGATGTATTTGTCTAATATTTTTCACTTTAAAAAAAAAATCAAAACATCAAAACATTATTTAGTGGCAATCGATGGAAAATTCCCAAAAAAAAAAAAATTGTAGGACAAATTTTGCACTTTGACAAAAAAATTGTCATAAACAGAAAAGAGGGATTGGATATAACAAAGTAACAAAAATATCCTTTAAAATTTCCTACTTATATTTGAATTTTAAATATATAGAAAAAATAGACTTAAAATTTCTAACAAAAATTTATACAATACCTTCATACACACACATCCTTTTTTATTTTAACAATTAATTATTTTTTTTTTTTTACTATTTAATTTTTCCTTGTTTTTCAAAACTTTTTTATTGAAAAATCTACAAAAACAATATTTTAAATTATATTGTGAAAATTCAGGAAAATGAAAATTTGTTGAAAAACTAATACAGATAAGAATGAAAACAGGAAAATAAATTAACAGAATTTCATTATTATTCGTATAAGGAAGTCGTTAAACTTGAAAAGATATTTTATTGTTGAGAAAGTTTAATTATAAAATTGTAGAAAGTTTTTTTGTTAACTTAAATAAGAATTCTACTTATTGTTTTAAATTATTTTTCTTCTCTTTAGAGAAAAAAATATTTAACATGCAAAAAATGAAATTTCACTTATGAATTATTATAAAAATATGTACTATGTGTCTATTGTTAAGTAGATACACATATGATGTCTTGTAGCTAAAATATTTTGCAAAAACAGAGATTTTAATTAAACATTATCTAAATTTTAAAAATAAAATTTACGTTTTTTTCGGCACCTAGTATTTTTCTTAAGACATTTAATAAGAAGATCGTGATTCTATGATGACGTGTTCTGTCCAGAATTTAGAAAGGTAAACCTGAAGGAAAGAAATTAACAGACAGACAGACCAATGTTCAGATAGGCAGATCGTATTCAACAATATTCAGAATACCTCATTAGAAATTAGAAGAATTTGACATATTATTCTGTGTTATCCTTCTACTTCAGTTATGATTTTTAGTTTCTGAAAGATATTGGATCACTATTATTTCAGAAAACCCTAAAAAAAATTGTTGTTTTTTTTTTAAATTAATAATTATTAAATTTTACATAAAAAATTAAAGCCACAATGATCACAAAATTGACGTTCGATATACTTAAAGCAACACATTCTGAGAAAATCACCCAAAAATACCTTTCGATAAGTATCATATTAAGGTTGGGGAGTATCGATTCAAAATATAATATCTTTAATGAAGATTTCTATTGTTTTTCGAGAAATTAATAATAATTACTATACATATACGAGTTGTTCATATTTATTCATACATAAATATCACATAATTCTAGTTCTTTTTAATTTTCTTCATTTATTCTTTTAATTAATGAATATTTACAAGATTACCTTTAGACAAATAATTCTGAGTAATCAAATTTCAGATTAATAAATTGTTCAATATTTCAATCTAATTATATATGTTATTGTTTATTACAAGTAATTAAATAAAATAAAACAAAGTATTCCTTTGAAACCTTTAGTCAATTATAAGGCAAAAATTTCATCAAGAAATTCAAGATTATTAAATTGTTGATATTGAAAGTGTATTTATTTGTCGTAATTTTTTTTTTCATATCTATTTCAAATTTTTTTTAAAAAAATGTTCTGAATAATCTCAAAATAAAATATATTTGATAATATGTACAGAAAAATTTAATGCAATTTAAAAATAAAAATGAACATAATATGAAATACGAAAAATGAAGCATGAATGAATTATTCAGATGGGAAAACTTTATTTTAGATACATTTTTTATTTTGTCAAAACAAACATTTTCGTTGCATTTCATTTACGAGTATTTTGGAAAATTTTTAAAAAATTTCAAAATTATTACAAAAAAAAAAAAATGTAAATTTAATGCTAAAGTTTTATGCAATATCTTTGTAAGTTTTTCAAACTTTTTTTACATTTAAACAAAAGAAAAAATAATTTTTTAAGTAAAAGAAAATAAAAAATTTAAGTTTTCTTTATGGAAAAATTTTTATTTTCAAGAAAAATATTGATTGAAAATATTTTTAAATCAAAGGATCCATTTTAAGATTTTTTTAAGTAATATTTAAAAGCATATTTGAATAAAAAAAGCTTTCATGTCATAAAAAAAATGATTGAATATTAGCTTTCTTTATATTGCTTGACATGAAAATATCAAATCAGTAGATCAGAATTTATTTTATCAAAGGATTCCTTTCTACTTAATAGGTGTTCATGGAAAGTGCACCTTCAATCAATTTTGAATGTGAATAAATATACTTTTTTTTTTACATGTTTTACTCTTTTATTTTCAAAGATATTCTAGAATTATTATAGAAAAAATACAACTACAATCAAACCAATAAAATACCACTTTAATAAGAATATTTTATGATTTTTTATACTAATACTAGCACAAATGCATTCAAAAAAAAAGTTTCAATATTTCCAGGAAACAAAAAAAGAAAAACAAAACATAAATGCCTCAAACCACATAAAAAAAAACAAAAAAAAAAAAACCAGAACAAAAAACTAAATATACTTTCTAATCATTTGCTGAGGTTCATTATAAATAATTTCCAGATAATGTTGATTAAAAATTCATCCACATACACAAAAAGCAGCTTCCTGTTTGTGGAAGCAGAAAAAAAAAAAAAAAACTTTTTCTGACACATTAATTTTTTACACTTATGAGAAACTTTAGATTAAGATTTTGACTACTTGTTAAATTAACCTATATATTATTTTGGCGAAGAAAATATACTTGTACATTCACAAATATATACTGTTTGAAAATTTTCAACTTTTCACATAGTTTATCATATATGTTTTTTTTTTTTTTCCTTTTTTATTTCTGATTTTTTTTTTTTTATATCACAGAAAATTTCTCTTCTGTTGGAATGGATCTAATCAAAAAGTTTCACTATTCTAGTTCAATTTAAGTTTAACAAGAGAAAAAAAAATTCTTAATAAAACATGTTTTATATTTAAAATGAAAAAAAAAAAAAAAGAAGAAACAGAAAATTAGTACAAAGTTTTAGAAAATTTTCATACACAGTAAAAAAAAATAAAATTAAATAATATTTTTAATTTTAATAAAAAATTTTCTACAGAATGTTTTTCACTTCAATGAAAATATTGTAGAATGTTTTTCAGAAAAATATTAACAAATTTTAAATAAATAAAGATACTTAGTCTAACCATATTTGAATTTTTAATTATTTGAAAGGAAGCGCAATTTCAGGATTTATAAAAGGTTTGTTTTTTTTTTTTTGGCAGTGTATAAAATTCTGAAATTTTTCTACTAAATTTTATATTATAATGCGTCTAATTTACAGAAAAACTATAATTCTTATGGAACAAATTTTGCATAGTTTTATAAACTTTTTTTTTATGAAAAACAAAAATCATTATTTATTATTAAAATACAGTGTAGTTAAATTGAAATTTTGTCAAAAAAATTTCACTAATTTTTTTCAATACAATTGTTGCAAAAACTTTCAATTTCACTTCATTAGATCTTGAACCTCAAAATTTCTTTTTAACTTTGTTGGCTCACCAAAATTGACACAATTTATGTCAAAAAGATAATTAACGAATTTCAAGGCTGAATATGTTTCAATTAATAATAAAAATTAAAAATGCAAAAGTATCTACTAAAAAACAATTAAAAAAATTCAGAAAACCTATGTTAGTGCGTCACTAGTCATTTCATTGCGTCAATTCATCATTTCGTTGCGTTAATGTTCGGTGTCGATCTGTCAATTCGTCATGTCTTTGCGTCAATGCGTCATGTCGCTGCATAAACGATTCAAGCGATAGGTCAACACATCATACATTGCGTTAAGATGTCATGTAATGCGTCAACGTATCTCGGTTATTTTTAAAAAGATTTTAAAAGAATAAATTTCATGAATCTGATCACTTTTTCACTTTATAATATATTTATGTAAGTAGAAATTGCACTTCCTTGTAACTCAAGTCAAGTTCAACATGAAATTATCAATTTAACACAAAAACCAAATTAACCACGAAAAAAAAAACAACAAACCACGAATCCTTGAAAATACAAAAAAAAATTGCCTATAAAATTAAAAAAGTTCATGGAAGAAATGAATATTTTGTATTACATTGCAAATATTGATGACCTACATATATTTAGACTTCTATAATAATAATAATAATCATTTGTATGCAAGATAAAATCTTTTAAGAAAATATATATAAAACTGATATAATGTTATGTGAAGGCAAAAAAAAAAATAAATTCAAGAGGAAATCTCTTTAACAAAAAACAAAACAGAAATAGAAAAGAAAAAGAGAACACAGATAAAATTGTATATAATAAAAAATAAAAAAAAAACCAAAAAGAAGGGCCCGATTGAATGAAACAGTTGTGCTAAAAATAAAATTAAAGAAAACAAATAGAAAACCTTTTACTTAAAAATTCCACGAATTTTGTTTTGTTTTTGTTTTTTTATTTTTTATTTATTTTTTTTTTTTTTTTTTGCCTTGCTTCTGTTGCTATTTTACAAAATGGATACTTTAGTTGAATGTGAGAATAAAAGGGGATATTTTGATTCTATTGAAAATATACAGTGAATAGATTAGACTGACAGAAAGCAATTCTTTTTACGAGTATGAATAAATCTTTTGTATGATAATGTTCTTTGATAACAGAAAAACAAGCAAAAAAAAGAAAAGAAAAAAAAAAATGGAGAAAAAATAAGATTTCTCTTGTATATGTACGAGTATTACTACTGTATTTGTGTAGAATTGATACTATTTTATGTTACATTTTTTTTTTTTTTGCAAGGGAATAAAAACGATTATATATCAAATGTCCTTCATTAAAGCATAATTTTATTCATAAAATGTATCTTTTTCTTCCCTAAAATATACCATTTTGTTGAAAGTTGAAAAGGCAATTGTGTGTTTAAAGTTATCTTTTCTTGCAACGATTATGTTCTTTTTTTTTTCCTCAGAAAATACAAGAATTTTTTATCAAAGGAAAATTATAGTTTTTTGTACAATTGATTTTAAAGAGAGATATCATAGTTATTAATTTTATAATAATTAAAGGACTATTGATAATAATAAACTCAATGTAAAAATAATTTTTTTGAAATGAAAAAAAAAAAAGATTCACAAAAGATTTGTTTGCCATTTTGTTTTTGAAAAATCAAATTACCATAAAATCTAAAATCCACCAAAATTCAGTGAAGCTCATAATATTCACTAAATATATTCTAAAACTTTACAAAATGTGTTTATTTTCAATTGAACATTTTTTTTTTTGTATCTTTTGTTGTTTAACAAGAAAAATTAATAATAATGCGAACCGTGAATAATTATAACAGTATCAACAACATACAAACTTTAATCCTTTTAATCACTTTCTCGTGCTAAATATTTTTAAAATTTAATTTTATGAAATATATTTTAAATGTTCATTTTTGGAATTTTATAAATTGAATTTTTAGAAAAAATATTTTCTGTCTTCGCATGTTAAAGATTTTCTAAAGTAATTTCATGAGTACGAATATTTTATTGGTATTTTTTAAATATTTTTATGAACATTTTGTTGTTTTTTTTTTTTGATTTACAAAACTGAGCGTTGAAAATGTGCCTAATTTTTTTTATTTCTATTGAACAATTTCTAGAATTTGATATAAATATTTTTTTAATAAAAGTAAGATTGTTATAATTTAATTTTTTTTTCTAACAATTTTATAGAATTATTAAATTTTATTTTTAAAAAAAAGAAGAGTATTTATCATTACTAAATAGAAGATAGTATTTATTTCACACACTTTACTTGTTCCACTTTGAGTTCACAAAAATTTAGTAAAATATGAATTCAGTAACACCTTGAAATTTATTTTCAAATTCACTTCGTGAAATTAAATCCATTCTAGTGACATTGAATTCACTTAACTAATATGTAAAACACCTAAATTCACTTCTAGATTTCATTCCACTGCGAAATGAAATCTAGAACATGACTATTGATTTCCAAAAATTTTTTCGAATTAAATACAATAAATTTTTTCTATAAAACAAGAATAAAAATTAAATTTTTTTTTTTTTTTTTTTTTTTTTTTTGAACAAAGGTCATGTCAAAAATGTTTATTTGTAATACAATATCAAGCTGTTGCACCACAAAAATAAGAAGAAGATACCACATTCATGAAAATCAACAGCACATTTGTTTTTTAATTTCAATTTTTTTTTCCTCGCAAAATTTCTCTTAATATGCTAACACGTTGTTAGCATACACTGATTCTTTTTTTTTTTTTTTTGGCGAAAATAATTTATCTCGAAAATTAATCTAAAAAATGTAATGCAAGAGAATAACAAAATTTTATTTGAAATTTTATTCAAAGTAATTACATGTTTTTTTTTTATGAAAAAAAAAAAAAAAACACATTACTACATACAAATAATATGTTAGAAACATTGCATTTCTAAATAAACATTGTATGTACGTATTTTTCTAACCCTCGTAAAATCCTAACAAACCACACATAAGAGAATACCTGATTTTCAAAATTACATTTTATCACACAAAAAGAAGAAGAAAAAACAAAAAGGGTAAAATTAAACCACAAATTTTATGTTATAAGCCAATTTTCTATTTTCTACAGTTGCATACGCTTTCATGATGATGAGAATTATATTTATCATTTTAACACATAAAAATATTTGTTATTCGTGTAAATGAAAATGAAATTTAATGCATATTACAATTGAAATTTTAACAACAACAATAAAAAAAAATTCACCCAACTGTGACCAATTAAAGGAGAAAAATAATAACATATGAAAATTAATTTCATTTTTTTTTTTTTTTTTTTTGTTAACATTAAAACTGTCAATTTGAATTATTTTTTAATAAATTTTATTAATTAAAAAGAAATTCATTTTTTTTTTTATTTATTTAATTAAATAACATATTTTACAGTTGTTAATTTGTCATTAAAAAAAATTGTGTAAAATTAACAAAAAAAAAAAAAAATGTGTCATAACCTTATTCGTTTTTTTTTTTTTTCATTTTTTTTTCCTTTCCATTTCACGCATAAATTCAAAAAAAAAAAAAAAAAATATGGCAGTAATGATCAATTAAAATATCCTGCATGACGTAATTATGACATGGTTCATCAACTCATCAGTTCATTTATTTATTTATTTTTTTTTTTTTTTTCACATAAATGGAAATATATAATTTTTAAAAATAAAATAACAATTTGTTAATATTGTTAATAAAAGTCACTACAGAAAAAAAAAAATTTTTAGTAAATAAAAATGAAATGAAATTAACTTTTGTTCATTTTTAATAAAATAAAATTTGTTAATTTCGAACAATTTTTTATGAAATTTAATTTTTAAATTTAATGTAAATGTTTTTGTTTTTTTTTTTTTTTTTAAATTTTGCTTTTTCAAATGAAATTTTTAGCCTGAAAATGAATGTGTCAGATTTTTGCCATATGTATTTTATGGTTTTTGTCAATGTGCTTGTTTGAAAAACTGAAAAGATATTTTTAAATTTTCAACATTTGAACTATGAATTCTTCGTTAAATTTGTGGTAAATATTTATTAACCGTATTAAGTTAATATATTCAGATACATCAGAAATTTTGTGTCCTATTAAAGTATCTATCACTGAAATACTTTATTTTCAACCAGTTTCGACAGTTTCTGACATCCGAATCGTATTGTTGATGTATTGGAATGCTTGAACAAATTTAACAAATAATAGTTGAATTTTATTTTTAGAAACAATAATTGGGCACTCATGAAATATTTTAGATATTTTCATCAGTTATCAATCTTTGATTAAGAACTTTTCTTTTTGTTGTTTCAACATTTTGTGAACATATAGTACATACGTACGTATATATTGAGTTATTTTTGTTGATATTTCCTTACAGAGCCATAAAAACTACTATTTAAATCTCAATGAACAAAAAAAAAAAACAATGATAATTACAAAATTCTAATAGAATTCAATAGCCAAAATTGACAAGAAAAAACAAATATTCGAAATATTTTCGAAATTATACGATGCACAATATAAGATTGACAGAGGTTAAATGTCAAAGGTTAGTTAACGTATTTTGCTTGAAAGTAAAAATTTATTTGTATTCATTTTTTCGTGCTTATCCTTTTATATTCATTTTTGATTGGAAATATTAATATTCAAAAAAGTAACAGTATTATTTGCAATTGAAAATACATAAGCGTATTTTATTTTCAAATTAGAATATTTTTAAATTTTTCGAAAACTAATGTAAAAGAACAGACAGAATATAATCCGATAAAAAAATTGTTTGAATATATTTTTTTTTTAAAAAGTTTTATTTTTTTATTTCAAGGAATTTTTCAATTAAATTTTTAAAAGAAAAAAGTAAATAAGAAAAGATGTACTGAAATGATCAAATAAACAAAACAAAATACATAGGACATAATAAGATTTTGCTATTTCTTCACAATACTGAAATATCGAAATAAATACCATCCGAATGGAAATAAAGTCGTTAAAATTTTCTATTCGAAACAACAGCAAAATTAGACAATAATAAACAACAACAACAAAAAAATTTGCAATTTTTTTAAAAATAAAAAACAAAGAAGAAAAATACATTGTTTTTCAAAAGGATAAAATTTATATGCAAGGTACTATGATCTCAAAATGAATATTCATGGAATCTTTGTTTTTTAAATAAGTTTTTTTTTTTTTTTTTTTTTTTTTTTTTTTTGTAAATCATGCAATTTAAATTTAATCTTTTTTTTTAGCATATATATTTTTTTGTTATCGTTTTATTTATTAAGTAAAAAAACAAAAAAGAATCGAATAATCACATATTTAAAAAAATGATGTAAAACTTTTATCATCCTTTATTTCCTACAAAAGTTTTTCAAATTCATTTTTAGATTTTTTTTCAACACTTCTTTAGAGCGAAGTATGAAAAAAAATGTATTTATTTGCTGGTTCATTAAAAAATAAAAAATTCGTAAAATTACAAAAATAAGGTCCTTATTCGTATATTTGAAAACGTAATAAAATAAAAGTGAATTTAATTATACAGTGCACGATGTAATATGTTCAAGATCACAAAATTTTATGATTAGCATAATAATGAAAAAAATAAAATGTTGTTGTTGTTTTTTTTCCTATTTGTATTCAAAATAAATTTTTATTCTAATATGTTCAATTGTATCCTTTTATAGGCTAATTTTTTGATGATGATGATGATGTTTTATAATTATTTTCGGAACATTAAATATTCTTTTCTTTTTTGTTTTGTGAAAAACAAAAATTAATTCTTAATTTTATTGATAAGAAATCTTGTAATATCTTGATAAGAGTCTTGAATCTAAAATTAAGTATATGAAAAAAAAACTTATGTATATACTTATATGTAATTTCTTTCATGTAGCGTTTTATTTTCAAAGAAAAATCCATGAGCTTTTATAGGTCTATAATGTTATTCCTAAAGGACTGTTATTAAAATTAATACACCTAAAAGATACATTCTTTAAAATGACACTAAAAATAAGACGAAACTATGATATATAAATATAAATTGAAAGTCTCAGAAGGTTGGAAGCCTTCAACAAGGATGACGGAAATAAAAATTTTTTTTATTTTTTCAAGAATGACAAAAAAAAACATTCGAAAATTTTTAACTTACTCTTAAAACTGCATCAACATTTCAAGAATACACTTTCCTCCATGAGACTTGCAAAAAAAATAAATAATTAAAAAGATTCCACCTCGCGATAACACTCATCAAAATTTATTATTATTATTTTTTTTTTTTTTTGCAAACAAATTAAATGTCATTGTGTCACATTTTATTTTTCACTTTCACTCTACAAAAAATACTTGTAAACTTTTTAAATATTTAACTTTCCTTGAAAAAAAAATGTAGAATGTAATTACTGAAATTTGACCTAAAAATTTATGCAATAGAATTGAAAAAAAAAATGTATAGCAGAGATATACTAATAACGTTCGAGATATCTTATATGAAAATTATTGAATTTTAATTAGCTATAATGTGAAATTTATGCAAAATTGAAGTTTTCATAAGTTTCATTTTAGAAAATGTTTTTTATGACACTTTCCCAGATCACAATTCAAAACTGTCATGGTTCTTATGTTCTAATATTGATTTTCGTTGTTTTTTTTTTTCTTTTAAAATTTATTGTTTTAATTATGCGTTGAATTCATCGTTCTGTTTTGAAAAAAATTCACTAAGTTCAAAATGATAATTTCGAAGTAATGAATTTTTAAATATTAGCTTCAGATTAAAAATCTATATTGTATTTCGATTTGAAACGAAATTTTTTTAAAATAAAAAATCATACTGCGACTAGCTGGCAAATTCAAAGTTTGGTCATTTTTCTTGATATACCAAACTCATTTTTTTCAAAAATGCAAAAATGAACTTAGTGAATTTACACAGAACGACGACGATAGTATATAGTATTCTCTCATAAACTATGAGCCCACAGAACTAATCAAAATTTAAATATAGAAGTGTGTAAAACAGTAAATTATCTTGAATGTAAGAGTAAGAAACAAACATAAAACTTTAAGTTTATGTCTCTTGAATAATTCTTAGAGAATATAAAAATCTAACAGAATTACACTTTGTGGAATTTTCAGTTACTTACATTTTTTCTAACTTAAGAGCTTTGGAAATAATCTACGAAAAAACGAAAAGTAATATTACTACTATAATCCATAAAAATTGCCATATGAAAATACTTTTTAATCTACTCCACATATAAAACAATTCATTCACAATTCGAATTTCAGTTTCTAAATTCCATTAAAACCAAAGATTTTTCCTTTACAAATCAATTTTAATATAAAATTTTGTACTTCAAAATTATTCTTTTGTCAAAAAAAAATCTAGTAGCATGTATCAATGATTTTTTTTTTTTTTTTTTTTTTTTTTTGAAAGAAAACAGATTTTGTTACAATTTTCTTGTACTATTTGATTTTTTGATTTTCTGAAATCATATATAACAGCAAAAAAAAAAAAAAAACGAAAAGTTATTATTCAGCAATAAATGAAGATTTTATGATTCTATTTCAATTTATGTTCATAAACAATAGAATACGTGAATTTTTCTTTTTTTTTTCTTCTTCTTCTTTTCATTACAAAATATGATGGCGCCAATAAAATGTTGTTTTTTTTTTCTTACTTATTTTTTTAATACACAGTTAGTCTATGATATTTAGTTATAAACTTTTTAACGACATGTACTATAAAAATCAAAAAAAAAATCAAAAAAAATTTTGTTCATATGGGTGTTAATCTTTTATGAGTTCATCATATATGATATTTATATTTTTCAAAGAACATTTTTTATGTGTTTTTTATTTGTTCACTATAAAAAAAAGATGAAAGAAAAAAATAAAACAAAATTGAAAATTCACAAAATAATTCAAGCTTAAAATTCATTTTGAAATTTTCTTGTAAAAAAAAAAAAATACAAAATATATTTTTCAAAAAAAAAACAAATTTCAAATTAATTTTAAAAATTTTCAACTGCAATAAATTATTCAATAAACGTTTATTTATGAAAAGTCAGAAATATTGTTTATTAAATACAAATACATTTTGTAATTTTTAGTTTTTTGCTTTAGATGCTTTTGGAATAGATGCAAATGGAGAGATATTGTTGAATCGATATGTTCCTAAATGGAATATGGAGTCAATAATAAGTTTTCAACAGGTTAAAGTTTGGAGTACAAGTCTGATACCATCAACAGCGACGCAACAATTCGATATGTGAGCCCAGAAATTAACTAAGTTTACTAGACAATTGTCAACAATTAAAGATTTTAAAATAAAGAAAAATATTATAGAAGTTCCATATCCAATTACTGGCTCTATAATATCTGTAGTGACATTGAAAAGAAAAAGACTATCAGGTAGAAGTTACGCGTCTTGCTATTATTTCTTCCAATTCGTAGAAAATTTTTTACAGGTGACATGATATTGCTGAAATCCTTGATTATGTTTTTTACTATCGTATCGTATAATTTCAAACTTGGTATCAGAAAATCATTCGAAACTCCTGAAATACTTTTTAAAATTTTTGTCATATGAAAGCAAATACAATCACAAGCTATATTCTATTTAATTCAGCTCTAAATGAAGAAAAAACTTTCTATAAATCACCATTTTTTTTATTTTTCCAACAAAAAAAAATTCTCATACATAATCAATGTTTTCCCATGAAACTTTCGTAAATATTGATTTATTTTTTTTTCAATTAATAATTAAAAGTTCTTATAAACAGTCACTGTTTTCCTTTCTTTTCTTTTTTTTTTTCTTCAAGTATCCTTTTAAGTAAAAAGAACTCTCTAGTGTCACTGGAAATAAATGTATACGCTAAGAAGATTAACTTTCATCTTTACAAAAAAAAAAAAAATGATAAAAAAAATAAATTAAATATTTTCTCTTTATTGAAAAAACAGTATAAGTTAAAATCCGTATCTAATAAGAAATTTTACTTTTTTCAATTCTTCAATATTAACTTAAAAGATTTAAATTTTTTTTTTTCACTTTTATTTAATATTATCTTTTAATTTTTATCGATAAATTTCATCTTATTTTTCCGTATGATTAGAGTTACTTAATTAAAATTTTTTATTTACGTTAAGAGCTAATATTTATTAGTTATTCACATTCAATTATAAAATACGTACTGTTATCAAAAACAGGTCACTTGGATAATATTTCAAATTACAAAAATTTAAAAAAAAAAAAAAATTCTCATTATGATTAACAACGATGAATAAAAAAAATGTATGTATCTAAAAGAAAAAAACTATTTACAATTTCCTTCCTTTTATTGAAAATGTACTCAATTTAAAAGTATCTTTTTTTAACATAAGGTAAACAAAAGGTAAAAAAAAAAGACAACAAAATAATTATGTTTTATCTAAAACATCTACAATTTCAGGAAAAAAATGTATTTTTTTTTTTTTCTGTAAAACTTAATAATTTCCTGAAAGGATGAAAAGATTTAATATAACATCTATAAAATATTTATTGTGTTGAAATATTAAAATAAAAATTGTTATAATACAAACTGTATTTTACATCCTTTTGAAAATAAATTAATAAACAAGAAAATAAAATAAGGATATGAAAAAAAAAGAAAAAAAGCTTATTTGATTATATCAGGAATTTATTTTTAAAAATATTATAATGAAACTTAAGCGTATACACTATAAAAGGTTACTTCAGATAAAAAGAAGAAAGAAAAAAAATAAATCAATTTTAAAATTACGTACTATGAATAATATGTACAATATATTTCAGGAGGACAACAAAACAGGATGTAGACGATTTAATCAAAAACTTTATTGTTAAATCACGAGCTATAAATATTATTTAAAAAAAAAAAATTATTAATATTTTTGATTGACATTTAATTATTTTATTTGAAATAAAAAATATTTAACAAAAAAGTATTATAAAATTATGATTTAACACGTTAAGTGCACCAAAAGAGAGTCAGAAAATTCAATTTGATTTTTATGTGCATTTTTTCATACTCATTTTTTAAAAGTTTTATTCAATGAGAAGCTCTGAATATGTTAGATGAAAAATATGTTGAATTCAATGGAATCTTTTCGAATCCTTTGATATTGGCACTTTACTGAAAGCCTTTTCTTAATTTTTCACACTTAAACTTAACTTTGAAGAAAAAGAAATCTACCTCCGTATGCTCGGTATATGTTTGGTGTTCAGAGTTGGGGGTAGGGGATACAGTCATCCACGATTACTCAGACAGCAGAGTTTATTTACTTATCTTCTCTTTTTTCTAATGAACGAGAAGACTCTATCGAGGATTTGAGAACGGATATCTTCTATCCTTATTTGGATTCTTATTCTACTTCTTACTTTCAGTATGTCAATTAAAATAGGGTTTTCTTTTTGAGTAGCTATTTAAATTCAACCTCCTAAATAAAGAAGTTATTTTAAAATTTAAATGCTTTTCTTTATTAGAGTTAAAATATAACGCTTTAATGATCCTATGATAATGAATATACGTACCTTAAAAATAACTTAAAATTATTCCTTTTTTTATAACTACATCAATTTATCAATTTTTTTACTTCCATTTAAAAAACAAAAAGGAACCTAAAATGTTCACTTTAACCAAACTAATATACAATTCAAATTAAAATAACTTAAAAAACTCTAGAAATTAAATTTTATTTTAAATTTCAAAAATTGGAATAACTCTAAAAAGGATATTAAACAAATCGAAAAGAAGATTTATATTTTTTTAAAACTTTTCATCAAATAATAAATTTCTACATGAAAAAATTTTTCCTTTACAAAAAATTAAATACATTCAGTATATGAAAAAAAAAAAAAAACATTTAAGTATTGGCATTATCCCTTATCATGTTTCTACCATGCATCACAAAAAAAAAAAAAAACACAATTTTTTTTTTTTTTTTTTTTTTTTGTGAAATACGAAAAAAAAAAAGCTTAAGTATTAAAGATTCTCTAAAGTTTTGATAGTAAATCCAACATAAATTTTTATTTATATTTATTTGTCGATCCTAATACGAGAATTTTGTGTCCTTAAAATGTTTATTATCAGTTGTTTTTTTTTTTTTTTTTAAATAAATAAATAGTATGAAAGAAGTCATTTTATAGCTGAATTGAGCCGAAAAACTAAGTAATAAGATTGAAAATTTGAAGAACATATTATACAAATAGAAAGATTTTTATAAATTCAGATTTTGAGTATTAGATTTCAATGTTTTTACAATTTTTCAAGGATATAATAATAAGACCTAAGGAGATATCAAAGAGACCTTTTTGAATATTTTAAGAAAAAAATGTCTTGATTTTTTTTTTGTTCAAGAATTTTAAAAGATTGCTATTTAAAATGGAGTTGAAAAATTATACATATGTATATAAATTTCAATACCCAGGAGAAGAATAAGAAACTGCTAATGGCTATTAATAATGGAACTCGATAATACAAAAAAAAAAATAATAATAAGTAGAAAGTAAAATGCTTTCATTGTATTAAAAGAATACAGATTCTACCTAAGTCCAACTTTTTATGTGAACAATTATTTTGTGTGAACACTTTCTGTGATCTTTGAACCTAAACTAAAGCCCACTTTTACATTTTGACTTTTTTCAAATTCAATAAAAAATTTTCAATAAAAATTAAAAAATGTCAAATAAAAATATTTCTTTTCTTCCTCAAGTCTCAAAACCTTTATAAAAACTTTAATGGAAACCTCAAATAAAACTCTTCTGAACCCGAACTAAACCAAAAGATTAAAGCCGAAGATTGGTTTCGAAAAAACCGTGTCTTAAAATTTAAACACAAAATCTTATTTGAAACTACCTCCGAGACCGTACTTTATTCACGGTCTAAATTTTACCTTGAAAATACCCTTACAAAAATGTCAAACTCCATTCAAAACAAATTTATACATGTTTCCTTTTCATCCTGGGTACTCCTGATTTCTAGTTGATGTAGTTTAGGTCGACTGGTTGTGACCTATTTTGTAAAATATTCGTGAAGGACTATTCTATTAAAATTTTTTAAATTCCTTTCAGGAACTTCTTAATAATAAATTTCTAAAAATGATCAAAAAAAAAATTTAATTTAGAAATTCACCAATTTGAATCTAGTTATCCACTTTAAATCAGTATCTTTGAGTAAACAAAAATATTCAAAAGAAAAATTAATGAGTAACAACACAAATAGAAAAAAAAACAAACACTCAAAGCTAATAATAAAATTTGAATAAATCTGTTGTATAGCACACAAAAAAAAAAAAAACAACAACAACAAAAATTTCATAAAAAATTAAATTAACATACATAAAAGCTAGTAAGAATCTATAAAAGATATTTAGTCATATTTTTCTACCATGAAATCTAATTTTACGCTAATCAGATATCATTTTAAATTTGTCTGTCATTCTCATCCTCTACATTATACTTATTGTACGTTTATTTTTAATTTATTTTTATTTTTATCTAAATTTCTTCTTTTATATTCCTTATTTTAATTTTCTATATTTTATTTTTACTCTTGAAAAAGAAAAAAAAGAAAAGTCCTTAAACCACATCTTAAATATGTATGTATGTACGTCGTAGGTAACGTATTCACAAGATTTTTAATAAAATCACGTCATTTTCTTATTGAAAAAGTTCAGCGAAGTGCGTTGAACTGTGTTAAAGTACAAATTTTACTTATTTTTCTTTTTAGATTTTTTTTTTTCCCCAATAAAAATTGACTTTGGCACAAAGTCAGTTGACATTGATTGAATTTTGAAAATAATTCGTGTACAAAAAACTTTATTGAATTTTTGAATGGAAGTTTTTTTTTATATTTTATTTTTTTTTGTGTTAGCATACGGAATAGCTATCTGTTTTTTGAAAGAGAAAAAAAAATTCAATTCAAATCAATACTTCAATGTTAGTTGAAAAAATAATATCTTAATAAAATAATGGATTCTTTAAGCATATTCTTGAATTTTTGTGGTTTATTATATGGTTTATTCAAAATTAGAAAAGACGTTCGACAAGTTCAAGAAAAAAAAACTTTTATTAAAAGTTTAAATAAAAAATTTTCCTTGTAGCCAGAATGTTGTTAGTAGCATATCCTTTAGAAGAACTTCTCTGTTTTAATTCAAGGATAGAAATTTCTTTCATAGAGGACTGATAAGAAAAAAAAACCATAACAAAAGAATGAGATACATGTTTTAAAGCAGAAATTATGTACTTGAAATCAAATTTATTGCCGAAAAGACGCTAAACATTCATTAACACATTATGAGTGGGCGTCTCGCTACACGAATTAGAACGATTGATTTTTCAAATATATAAACATTCCAAATTTTTACGTTTTTCACATTCCATCATCAGTCATAAAAAGTATATATTTACGTGATGAGCTCACAATGTGTTAAAAATTATTTTATCAATCTTAAAGACAATTTTTCATTAAATGGTTAATGAAAAACAAATCGTTCAACGGTCGCAATTATGGTAGCAATACTTGTGTGCCAATAGAACCACACACACGTTCTATCGAAAATTACACTAGAAGTCTTATCATTATTGAACCAGGCTAAAGTTACTCTACCATTTTTAAAAAAGAAAATTTTTATTGAAAAATTAGCAACCCTTTGATTTTTTCCAAAAAAGATAATTAATATCAAAAACCTGTTAATTTTCCCACAACATATAAGGACATTGTGTCTTCTTCATAATATCCTGAACTTTTTGATAAATTTTAAAATTTTTCATTTCACTAAAAATACAATATTATGAAATTCATATAATTTTCATAATGTGGTGTCATTAAAATGACACATAAATAAAATTTATCATTAAATTTAAATTGTATAATGAAATTGCATATTTACGTACGTCTTATAGAAAATAAGTGAAAATTATTTCTAACTACAAGACAAAAACAAAACAAACCAACAAAAAAATGTTTATTATATTTCTAGTTGAAATGTGAATTTTAAATTAATCATTAAAAAAGCAGCTAAATTAATGAACCCACTAATGATAACCCAAATGACATTAGCGACATTTAAAATATTTTTATTACCAAACATGTTTCACATGAAAAATAAGGATTGTGTTTTCCATTTAAAAATTATAATAAATTTCAAGGATAATTTAAATGATTTCTTGTGTGTGAACGATAAAATATTTGTATGACTTTTAGTCGTAGATGAAACTTTAACTATATGATTGACGTTGAAATTTAAAAGGATTCAAAGGATTTTCTTTTTCAAATTAAATGTTGGTTTGACTTGATAGTTCAGGCTGTTTGCTAATAGGAAGCAAATCCATTCGATCCATTGTAAATGACCTTCGATATGTTAATGGAAACAACATGGTCAATCCTGAAAATCATCTAGATTTTTAAATAAAACTTTCTAAGTTCTTTTGTGCAATCTCAGTCAAGACGTTCAGACTACCAAAGAACCTTGCTTCCAAACAATCGAAATGAGGTGTTAATTTTCAATCAAAATAATTCATAAAAATGTCTTACACTTTTATTTTCCAATTAACCTTACTAAGATTTACTGAAACCAAATAACAAATTACAAATGAATATTTTATAATTCTTTTACCTTTTCAACTCTTTATTCCTGGCAAAAGTTTTACAAAATTGTTTAAAAACTTGAAGAAGAAAAAAAAAACAGATTGGAGACCTTTGACTTTCTTTTACAACTCCTTAAATTTCTTTGATTCTTTTTCTTAGTTTTGTTTAGTTTGGTTTTCTTTTTGGTTTTTTTTTTGGCATAATGTAATAAATTCTATAGACGAGACCCATAGTTCTGATTCAACTTAAAAATTTTGCAATGTAAGCAATTTTCTTCATTTTTCTTCAGAAGAAAAAAAAAACCAAGGGAAAAAAAGAAATAGAAAAGAAAAAAAAAATAAATTTTTCTTTCATGTTATTTTTCTTGTGTACTACATTTCCATTCGAAATGTACAAGTTATCATGAAGGAAAAAAAAACAACAACAACATACAATACACATAAATGAAAAAAAAAAGAATCACAAACTCATGTTTACATGAAAACTTTGTATTACTTTTTCTACAATGCGGTTTTAGTGTACTAAACGAGTATATTATATAGTATCTTAGGAGTACATACATACATACATAGGTACATATAAGTATGTTTATATCACGTTTTTTTTTTTTTTGTTTCATTTTTAATACTGCAATTTTATAGAGTGAATATTTTCTTATTTTTTTTTTAGTTTTATACATATGTGATGCTATTGTTAAAGTTATATACACCCATAATTTAAAATTCAATTCACACATATTCATTTTATTATGAATAGTATTTTGCATCTTTTCTATAGCCCATATTAAAGTATATATAACAATATAACAATTCATAACACATAATATTATGTACTCCTTTACGAGAACTATATACATATAAGAGTATAAACTATTTTTATATTCTTTAAAATTCGTAAGAAACATTGAAATTCGTAGAATGATATTACCATTAATCATATTTTTATGAATAGTTGCATAAAATTCTTGGCATTTGGAAGTTCATACTTTATAAAATGACATAAGGCGGAAATGAAATTTCTTAAAGTTTTAAAAGATTTTTTTTTTTAAAAAAAAAAAGAATAAAAGAAATTATGAACTAGTTTCAATTTCATTGTGTGTGTGTGTGTGTGTGTGTGTGTGTGTATTATTCTTATTGTAATAAAATTATTATTATTTTTTTTTTTTCAAATTGAAATTTTATAGACTTTAAAAAACATGGACATTGATATGTTGCATATTCATGGTCTTTTCTTTTTTTTTTTTTTTGTTCTCAACTTTCTTATTTCAATGTTAAAGCAATCCGCAATATTTGAATTTATTGGACTAATTTAGAAATATTATTTGAAGAATTTTATTATTGAAAAATCATAATTTTTTCAGAATTTTAAATTTTATACAGTTGAAGAATGAAAAAAATAAACAGATTTTTTTTTTTTTTAATTTTGGATATCAAAATAAGAACCGGAATTTTACAATTCTGATCGGAATGTTTTATTCTAGTTTAAGAATAATATGAGAAGAAAATTTTACACTGCATAATTTTCATAGTCATTAAAGAATCATATTCTAAATGAGGATACCTCAAACAGAAGGTTACTTTTGTTTCTTGAATCTTTCTCTTTCCAAAGCGAAAACTTATTTAAAAAATAAATTTTTTTTGAATTCTCGAAAAAAGAGAAGATAGTTATAAAAATATTTTGGTTTTTAAAAAAAAAGAAATACCAATGTGAAAAAAAAAATGGTAAATAAAAGAGCTACATTACAAGGGGAGATTTTGAAAAAAAAAATCAATGTAATTTGTCACAAATAAGAGTAGAATTCGAACTGAATTCGGATCATCATATCCTTGGATCAACTATAGTTATAGAAGTCATACGAGACAACAACTCTGAAGAAATCATACAGTTTTTCATAACTTTATTGCAATTTTATGTTTCACTAAAAGAAAAGTTACAGGATAGTTTATAAATAAAAATGTCAACTAAGTTTGGCGTCCTTTAGTGAGAAATTTTATAGTGGTAGAGACTTTTTAACTTCAAAACATACCCAAAAAAAAAAAAAAAATTATTTCATAAAGAAAATCAAAATTTTTAAAATCTTTTAAAAAATCTTTTAAAAAATAGACTAAAATATGTTGCAATAAATTATTGAATTCAAATCTCTTGTTTTCATCATAAATTTAACACAATACAGTGTCACGTTTTCAAATTATATAATTTCTTATTTTTAATGATTTTTCTGAAGTACATGATTTTATACTGAATCACCAGAAAAAACAAATATTCCTTTATTTAATTTTTTTTCCATTCTCACAAGCATAAAAGTCGTTTATAGCTAAAAAAAAAAAAAAAAAAAAAAAAAAAAAAAAAAAAAAAAAAACCTGCATTTTTCAACAAATAATATTCTTTAGAGAATATAACATCATTATCATGTTTTGTAAATATTTCATAAGGACCCCATGTACTTCAACTAAAATCTCATTTGTATAATTTGCTAAAATTTCAAGCTTTAAAATTTTTTTTATTTTTTTTTTTTTTTATTATTATTATCCTCATGATTGTGTTGAGTTGGAAGCAGGACGAAACCAATAATCTCATACAATTATTTCGATTTATATGAGCAAAATAATAAAAATATTCTAGAAAAATAAAAACAAAAACATTTTATAAAATATTTTAATCCCCTATTGCATATTTAACATGACAAAAAAAAACAAAAAAAAAAAACAATAAAAAAATAAAATGAAAATGAATTCGAAGTTAACGCATTGAAAATCCTTGTGGTATATTTAGTAACACTATATTTTAACAACAACAATAAATTCTCTTCGGTATGCAAAAAATAATAATATTATTGTCAATGCAAATTTTATGAATTGCTATTGCTATTTTCATTTTTTATATTGTGGTCTTAATTTTTCTTAATCTTCATTTTATCGGAATGAAAATTTAAAAAAGCAAAAGAAAAATAAAAACAAGTTAAATATAATATAATTTTTCTTTCAAGAACACCAAAAATTACACCAAAAATGTAATACATATTCTTACAATCTTCATTCACATAATACATAAATTTATTCTAAAAAAAAAAAAAAACAAACAAAAAAAAAACAAAAAGCTAGAAAATGTATGTTTTAAGCAAATGATCTTTTATATTTTCAATTTTCTTTAATGTTAAAATTTACTTTTACATATTTTTTTTTTTCAACCAACCAATCTAAAGTCTTCTGTTTCACATTGAAAAACAAAAACAAAAAAACCGAATGAAGACTTTATTTAATAAAAAAAATAAAAAAAACAAGGATAAGAATAAGAAGAAAACTAAAAAGTTGTTGCTTTTTCATGCATGCATAAACTATATATGTATATCATGTTTGCAAAATATATACACACATCTATAAAGTCTAAACATACATGTATATGAAAAAGTCTAATGTATATTTTTCAAGACAACTTTCAAAATTGAGTTTTTCTTCTTCTTATAGTACTAAGATAAAGATAGAGAACATAAGTAACATAAAATAAATTCCATTCAAAATTTATGGAATGTCACTTTACTGTATGTACAGGTGAACAAAAATAATACATATGTAGAAGTATTTGAAATTTATATTCTCTTAAGATACTATATATTATACATATGTATGTATAGAAGTAGCGAGAAGTTACATTATAAATTGCATATATGTAGGTATATATATTTTTTTCCTTCCTTTCTCGAGCGATTAAATTGTTTAAGACAAGTGAAAGAATGTGTATGGAAGGAAAGAAAAAAAAGAAATATTATTAATCAATTTCTGTCAATAGATTCTTGACAATAACATATTTTTTTTTTCTTGTAATAATTTTTAAAATAGAAATAAATTTGAATTAAATTCATATTTTAAGTATTTTAAATTAAATTTCAAACATTTTAAAATATTAGGAAAATTAAAAAAAAAAAAAACAAAAAAAAATCCTAACCCTTAAATTCTTATAAATTAATTTTTAAAAATGCCTTCCGGAAAATTTTCTATAATTTTTAGCAAGTTATCCTGAACCGATATAGTCTTCTTTTTATAAAGCTTTAATGGCATAAATTTGAGGTTATGAAGAATTCTTATGAAGAAAAGAAATATATATCAATAAAATTTCCATCTTATCCTTAATTAACGCAAATTCTATAAATAAAAACTTACATGCTTTTGAAAATTTTTAGCCTGACATTTAAAACTGATGGTAAAATTTCTACTGGAATTTGCAAGCTTCAATTTATAAAAACCCTTTAACTCCTTACATTCCTACGATCAGGCCTTATTTTAAAATCCTCAACTATTATTCAGAATCACATGCAACTTGTAACTGAATCCTTTCTCTACTAAAACAATTCTATTTATCCTTACTAACTAAAAATAAGTATCTTTATTTTACAAATGTTAGAATAAGTTAAACCAGAAATTTAAAAAAAAAACATCTAGAAAACGTTTACTACTTGAAAAACAAAATCCCATGCATGACTTTATCAAGAACAGCACAACAATAAAACTTACAAGAAAAAAAACAAAAATATATTTCCTCAAGATTTCTTTTTCAAGTAGATAGATTTTGTTTCTTTTTTTTAAATTTACAAACAACAAAGTTTTTAAAAACAAAATCTTTTACAAAACAGAGAATAACAAAAATACAACAAAATATTTGCAGAAACAAAAAATCTTCTACAACTTTTTAAATGAAATTATTCTTTTATTTTTTGAATTTTTTTTTTTATCTTTTAAAAGAAAAAGAGCAATCTTTTTAAAGTTAAATACTTACTGCAGATTTGTAAAAAAAAAACCCTTTTCCAAACACTTTTTTTTAAAAAATGTTGAATCTTTACACATATAAATATCTTTAACATTCTGAAAGCATGTAATTGCAGTTATATAGGATTAGATAAATTTGTATAACTTCAAATTAGGGAAAACAAAATTAGAGTTCCATAAAACTTACCAAAGCCGCAACCAAAAACTCTATGATTTAAAACAGGAAAAAAAAAAATTACCAACCAGAAAAAAGCCTTCTACATTTTGAGTTTTTTTAAAACCGTGAATATATAAAAAAAATAATTTATTATAGTTTTTATACTTTCAAACAAATAGTCACAAATATTGATAGATAATTAATTCGTTCTTTGAAGACTTTAATGACTTCTGAACTTCAATAGTAGTTTTCTAACGTGTACATCCGTTTTTTCAAGTACAACATATAGCCATTTGTATAAATAAATGAATCAAGAATTTGGGCAAAATTCCTTTTAGCGAGCGTGACCTACTGAAATTTTTTGAAATGTATAAGGTTTATATGAACATATGAATCATCATTATATAGAGGACGAAAATTAAGCAAAGTAAATAAATGAAGAAGACCTACATATGTTATATAATTTGCCCCACTAGCCACTATTTAAGCTCTCTAAAGAGAAAAAATTCAATCAATCAGGAACTTATTACAAGGTATTAAAAGAAAATTTTAATATCCTGTTCCTGTAGCTAGGCAACATCCCATTTTTGAGAAAAAGAAGTGAATTTTTACATTTATTACAGACTAGTTTCGTTGAAGGTTCTATGAAAAAGATACTGGAAAATATTCTTCTTCGAACAGTAATATGACCAAAAAACTAATTCTGTCTATTTTCACTTTCTTTCCTTTCTTTTTTTATTTTACACTTTTTTTTTTTTGTTTTTGTTTTTGAAAAATTCGTATTTTTTATTTAAATTTTTGCATTTCTTTTCAATCGTTTAATTTTTAACTAAGCTTCCAAAATTGTATTTAACCAATTTAAAATCACATTGAAAACAAATTTATTTGTCAGCATTTTATAAATCTGAAATACAAAACAGAAAAACCAAAAAAAAAAAACAAAAAACAAAATTAAGTTAAGTGGCAACACATAAAATTGTATGATTTGGTAGACCCATAACCAAAAAATGTAATAGCCCTTTTAGGGATGCAAAAAAAATAATAAAAAAAGATTTATGAAAACTTCTGGCGGATTCGAATACCATATAGTAAAATATATTTTTCTCTGTACAATAATATCCCATATTTTTGTTTTAACTGTTCTTGTTGTTGTTGTATATTTAACTCCTATATCAACAATAAATGTCATTCATTTTCTTTTTAAATATACCAATCTGTGAACACCACGTACATACATCATATGTCATATTACGTATACGATTTTTATATTTAAAAAAAAACAAAAAGCAAGCATAACGATATATAAAATAAGGGCGACATGTTATTAATAAGATGCTTTTTTTTTTCTGTTGAAGAAGAACAATAAAAATAAAGGATATAAAGATGAGTGTGAGTAGAACAAAATGGTTAGTCATGCTGACCTGTATATATTCCAATTTATATATTTCACACTTGTGAACAGAAAAATATATCATATACATCGCCTGATGGAATAAAACGGATATCATAGTTTACCATTTTATTATTTTTTTTTTCTGTGCTGTGTTTTTTTTTTTTGGAAAATGCTTATATTATATATGATTTTTCCTTCCTTGTAGCATTATAGGTTTCTGTGTTACAATATACTTAAATTTATTTTATTACATTTCATTTTTTTTTTCACAATATTGACGAATATGTGTAAATTGAGAATATATTCTCTATACATACACATGTACATCTATATGTATATACAAATATACACATGTGAATAATATGTAGAAATCGAAATATATATTTTTTAAAACTTTTGGGGGTTCTAGTAAATCGGAAACGATGAACAAAAGATTATTTTTTTATAGTATGAATTTTATTATATGACGATTATAATTCTGCAAATCAAATTTCATATATTTATTTATATGTACATATGTGAAACAAATATACATAAATTATTGAATTATTGTAGCTAAGAAACGAATTTATTTAAAGAACAGATGAACAAAAAATTTATCCGAAATAAGAAAAACAAATAAAAGTAAAAATTTAAACAGGAAAATAAAATACCTTGAGGTAACTATTGTTACTAATAGAGAACATATAGAAATCGATATGAAAAATCTAAATGATGATGAAAAAACATAAATGCTGAATACACAAAAAATAATAATAATCGAAAAAAGAAAAAAAAGAAAAAGTGATTTTGAATTAATAGTACACCACACTTGTATTTCCTTTTCAATGTTCCTTTTGAAATTTTCTCTAAGCTAAAAATCTAACAGCTTTTGTTGATGTATTTTACATGTTTATGATATAATCAGGATTATAAACACAATTTTTTGGTAAAAGATTCAAATTATACAGTGATGTGAAAAATTATTTGGACACATAAAAATTTTACTTTTAACTTATTGATTAATATGACAGAACTTTTGAAATATACATAGAACGTGTGTGAAATGTGAAAAAACATTGTACTTAAAGGAAAAAGTCTTTTCAGAACTACTTTTACAATTTGGAAAAAAAAATTAAGCTGTCAAACTTTCTCCACAATCAGTCTCTCCATCGAAAATCTGATTTTTCAAAAGAAAGTTTGAATTTGAGTCACAGAATTGAAACAAACACAAGACATAATTAGAGTACTTTCAAAAATGATGCACAGTTCACCATATAAAAGTATTGAGTTGAATTCTACACATGATCGCATCGCTAAATTTTTCAAGAATAAGAGTATGTATACGAATGCGAAAGTAATCCCAATAAGCAATGTACCATTCAAATACTGAATGTACTTTGATCCACATTCTGACAAGACATTACTAAAAAAAATATTCTCTTCACATAGAAATCAAGTTTTATAATTTTTGACATTACTGTGCTTTAGTAGGTTTATACCCGGCAAAACAAAAAAATTACCATCAATCTCTGAATAGAATTTTTGAGGTATAAAATATCATTCTTCTAATATTCTCAATTTTCGACAACTTTCGTATAAAAAGCAACAGCATTTTTCCACAAAAATAAATGGAATTTTAGATGTCAAGGATTGTCGATCCTAGAAAAAAAAAGTATGTATGAATTTTGTTCTTTAATGTAAAGGGTGTTTAAATTTTTACTGTTTATGATTTTCCTAAACACAAAAGTGTTCTCAATTTTCGAAATTCATTATAATTACTAACTTCGAAATTGATTCTGTGTAAGCTGAGACACCAAAGAGATTTAGTACCTACCAAAAAAAAAAAAATTGCATACCGTGTAACTTGAGCAACAATCACAAATTTTCTTCCTTGTAACTTGAAAATCGTGTAATTCAAGGTACCATGCAATCCGATGGAAACCTCAACCTATAGTGTATTTTCGAATAACACCTAAATCTGTAAATAAATCTATTAAAAAAAAAATCTTACTATCTACCTAATTAAAATTTAGATTTTTTGAAACATATCTGTTCCTTTTTTTCTTTCACAGGATTTACAAATCACCCTCTACAGATGAAAACTGAAAGTCATATTAATACATGAATGTGAATTCAGTCAATATATTAAAGTACAGACTAAAGAAAGTATAAATGGAGCATGTGATGCCTTTAATACAATATAAAATAGTCTTTTATGAACTATAACTCGTTATACTATAGAAAAAAAAACTAAACTCATGTAGTTTTGAAGTTTAGAACAAAATATAAAGAAAAAAGGAAAAAAATGTTTTCTTTCATATTTTTTCATATTTCTGACTTTTTATAAACTTAAGAATAGGATAAAGTACACTAAGAATATACAAGAAAAGGGATAAGGATCATAAGTACTCTGTCAAGTATGAAAAAATAATGGAAATAGGAAATTCTTGTTTTATGTTTGTCGTTTTTTTTTTTTTTGTTGTTTTTTTTTTTTTAATAAAAGAAATATTATTATGTGATTCTAAAGAGGCTGTATTAAGATACATACCTAACACTTACACACACATATTTAACGTATATTTTCTGTTCTTTAAAGAAAATTTGAAAGTTATTTTCACCTAAAATTGTTGCATTTAAGAACCGTGATTGTTTTTGAGTGTAAATTAAAAAAAAAAACTCATTAATAATTGATTCTTGATAATGATTTTGTTTTAAATCAAAGGACCTCTTATGATGGATTAACTGTTGTAATTGAAATGCACACATGAATATGAAGAATATCTTACATATTTTACTAACAAAATGTCATTGAAGTGAAAATATCATGAAAAAAATATCTATTTTTCACAAAATCAAGTAGCAACAAAAATTAAAAAAAAAAGTATCCTTTTCTCTGAAAGGTTTTATCTTGCTTGAAAGAAATAATAACACTTTAAATAATCTAGCACATGAATTTTTTTTTTTTTTTTTGTCTGTACATATGTATACTATATGGAGTTATTTTCTACATAAACGGCAATTATTTTATTTTCTTAAAATTTCTTCTTCATAATTTTTTTTTTTTTTTTAACCAATATTCACATAAAACCTTACTGTTAGTTGAAGTGTAACAAATTATAAATCAATTTTCTACTCGAATTATTTTTCGTATTTTATTGAATTACTTCTACAAAACTAACTCAAAAAGTTAACTTAAGTTTTACATTAAATATTTGAAAGTATACATACATACATACATTCACTCATCTAAAAAAAAAAAAATTAATTTAATATTCTGCAGTTCTAGTATATACACGAGTATTTTACTTGAAAAATCTGAATCTTATCAATTATGACACATGTTTGTAATTTTTAGATTTCATCAAACCTTGTTTGAAAATGCAAATATTACTTACGGCCAGTGTTTACTTTAAATAGAGTTTTTTTTTTTGTATCGATAAATATTTATAATAAATACTAGCTTTTTCGTCCTTTCTTTTATTTTTCTATTTTTCAAATTATAATTGTTTAATAGAACTTTGAAAAATCGTTTTAACTTTTGCCGAAAAGTTCAGTAGGAGCTTTTACCGATAATTTTGAACTTATTCTCTTTTTTCGAAATTTCAAACATATTTTTTTCCGTAATTTCGAAAAAAAATTCTCAATAATATCGAAAAAGAATTTTTTCAAAAATTTTAAATTTCAATTTCAAATTTAAAGAGAAAAAAAGTGTATTGTATAAGAAAAATATTAATTTTTGTCATGTAAACAAGAAGAATTTTTTCATGACTTTCAATTTAAAATTAAAATACCTACTTAGTCCTTGATCTAGCTTAGAAAAGTTCCACCTGTTGATCAGCTGTTAATAAAATGGATCGTTCATTTTGTACTTTATTTTTAAAAATGGAATAAGTCAGCTTCGAGTGATAGCTTTTTTCATTCTCCAGAGAAAATATTTACTCTTATTGAGAAATCATCATTTTCATTTTTATTTTTTGTAACACCCTACATAATCTAATTTATATTTAGCTTGGTCACGAACGAAAAAATTCAAATTTTCGTTCCCAATTTTTTCCAAAAAAAAAAAAAGAAGCTGATTTGATTAAGCTTTATCATCAATCCAAAACAAATCAAATTTTTATGATTCTAAACGTATTCACAAAATATCGTACATGTTCAACAAGAAAAAAAAAAATAAAGATACAAGTACTCGTATGTGCATCACTACAAAAAAAAAAAACAATATCCTAATATGATACGTACTATCTCTCATACACTTCTTAAAATTTATATACTTAAAGAATACATTTATATCTTCATAAAAAAAAATATATAACTTTTTTTCATATTGTACATATGAGGAAAAAATAGTATATATTATTTTTTATATGTGTGTAATTTTAGATAGAAGAGAAAATAATTTTCCATCTCATATGATTCAAAACCCTATTGAGAATATTTTCAAAAGAAGACAAAGTACATAAAAAAAAAAAAAACATGCAAATGTGATAAGAAAATTACAAAGAAAAAAAATTACATACTCGTATATATCCTTAATAAGTATATCATTCTTTTTTTTTTTTTTCTTTTTTTTTAAGCTTTAATGTTTATGTAATATTCACTTTTTCAAAGAGAAAAAAAAAAAGTATACTTATAACAAGCCCCCAAAATAAAAATAAAAAAAGGAAAACAAAAATATTGTGCGTCCCTTTCAAAGTGATTTTTTTTTTTTTGGGCTAAAAATTAATGTCGTTCATATAAAGTTCTGAATTTATATGATCTCATTACATAGTCCAATGATTTTTGATTGTACTTTGTTATATTTTGCTCTTATTTACATTACGTATCATATACTACGCTTTTTTTTTTATTTTTTTTTTTTTTTGTAGGAAAATTATTTTTCTAAAATATTCAACGAATATGAATTATGATTTATAAGTAGATGCGCATTGATTAAATGTTATTTTTTTGGTTTTTGTGATAAAAATTTATTGTGATAATGTTACAATTTACATAAAAGATAAGAAAAAAAAACACATACAAACACACAAGCACACAAAAATTTAAATAACACATTTAATGTAAATCATTATTATCATCATCATCATAAGATAACACAATTTATGAAAATAATTTGGTATTCAAACAATGTACAAATGTTTCTTTGATTGGTGATGATTGATACTATAAATTGAAAAATAATTCAAGAATTTCATTTTTTATTTTTTTTGTTTTTTTTTGTGTATATTTTTACCTACGTTTTTATGTTCTTGACAGGACAAATAAAAGTAAGAACATCTTTTAAGAATAAATTACAAGAACTTGAAAATAATAAGAAAAATATACATATGTATAATTCATTCAAGGTTTTCTTTTCCTATTAAACGCAGATTTCGAGGATTATCAAGCATTTATTCGCATCAAGGACAAATTTTATAATATTTATTGGTATGAACACTCGAAATAAGAGGTGTTTTTGCAAAAGTAGTGTAGATCAAGTTTTTTTTTTCTCTCTTGTTTTTGTATTTATTCGTAAAGCGATTTGATCAGGAAGAGTGTAAACCGATACTTTTTCTCTTCCTTGTTTTTTATCTTCTACTTCTTCCTTTTTCTTTTTCGTTCTTTATTTCTTTATCTATTTTTTGTTGTTGCCACTAGTACTCCAGATGAAGTTTTGAAAGCATATCTCATGTCTATTAAGTTATAAAATGAAACCTACAGAATAGGAACTACTGAATAATTTAAGAAACTATGAATGATACAGACGCAATCGGATATAACAGAAAAATAAATTATGTTAAAATAATGTTAAAATAAAAATTATGCAAAGTTAGAAACAAAAGAAGAAGAAAAACAGATATCAATGATTAAAATGTAAGATATTGCAAAAGAATGTAAAGGACTATGAAACAAGCTAAGAAAAATTAAACTTAAAAGCATAATTGTAAAAAATAGTTGAAAAATTATTTTTTGTTCCTATTTTGTAAGCAACTTAACTTTCAAAAGCGTGAAATTCATACAAAAACATTTTTCAAAAATTCATTAAAAAAATACATATTATGTATTGAAATTCATTGAAACGAATATTCCTCAACATGTGGTGGTTATAGCTTCATGCGCTTAATTTATATATAAATATCAAAACCACCAAGTAATTTAAATGTTAACATGAAAAACAAAAACAAAAGAAAAAAAATTACATTGTCAAAGGAAAACAAAATTATAATGTTCTTTTCTGCTTTAACATTTTTTATATTAAATTTTTGCTAAAGCTAAATTCCTAAGATGATTTAATAAAAACAAGCGTCAAATAAAAATTTAAATTTCTATTTTTAGATTGCTTTAATAAAAATATAAAAGAAAAAAAATAAAAAGAAAAAACAGCAAGTTCGATCCATCTGCCTACGCCTAGGCGTATTCTTAACTTTTTATATCATTTTAGCATTTTTCGAATAAAAATAAATTTTCTTTTATAAAAAAAAAAAACAAATCTTTTTTTAAAGTATAACAAAATTTTTTTTCTAGATAGAAATTTTAAGTTGTTGTCTTCCTGCTTGCTGTTTTTTATTTTTTCATTTTTGACAATTTTTCTTCGTTTTTTTTTTTTTTTATCAAAACAACAAGTGTTTTGCCAAAGGCTGAAATGTACAAACAACAAAGAGAATTTAAGCAAATTCTGTACAATACATACTACATATATATAAAAAAAATTGTAATAATTTATATAGGCTGTGTGAATGAATATCCTTTTTGAATGACCATGGTTTATTCAAATGAAATTGCTTATGAAAATGGGTAAAAAAAAAAAAATAGCAAAAAAAAAAAAAAGCAAAACAAAACAACGAAAAAATTGTTTATTTTTATCCTGAATAAGGACATCCTTTTTATGTTAAAACTTTTTACATAAATGACATTTTTAAGAGGAAATTTCTATTCTTTTTTTTTTTGTCGTTTTGTTTATTTTTTTTTTTAGCTTAATTTCAACAGCTACGCAGTTATGTTTTTATTTTGACTGTGATTTGTTTGTTTCATTTGGAAAAATTTTCATTATCAAGATACCTACTTTCTCCCTCTTTTTTCGTCGTTTTTAGCCTTATTATATTTTTTTTTGTTTTTTTTGTATCCCGTGTATATAACAAAACAATTTGCAAATTAAATTAAAATGTGCTTATTTTCAAGGCATTATCTTTATTTATATAAAATTATATTCTTATTCATAAAAATAAAAAAAAAACGCTTTACGCTCTGAGACGTTTTGTTAATTCAATTTTATCTTCTACAATTTTTTATACCTAAAAATTGAGTTTTTAAAAGGGGCCTAAAATATAATTTAAGTATCTGTTGAATTTTAAAGGAGATTAATCTTATTTTATTCGGTTTATTTCATTTTTTTTTTCTTTTTTCTTAAAGGAATAAATAAAGGATTTTTATTTTTTCAAATAAACCATAAGTCAACCAAATTCTAAATTTTTCGTTTATTTTTTTTTTTTTATTCTTATATGTATGTGCAAAAAGTCAAGCTATTACATAAGAAACATGTGAAAAATATAAGAAAAAATAAAATACATAATAAACAGGAAGTATATTAAAATGAAATTTGTATATAAATTCATCAAAATTATAAGAATAAAATTTCTAGATAATAAAAAGTATCTGTAGCAGAACGAATTTGTATTTATTATTTTCAACTAAATAAAAGAATAAGATGAAGTAGCATTATATTGTATATTAAGTATCCTTGAATTTGTTAAGAAATTAAAAAACATTTGCATGTACAGATACAAACATATTGTAAAATATACATACATACTACAACATTTTACTCTTTGTTCACATTATAATTATTTTTTATTCATTTTTCATTTTTTTTTTTTTTTTGTGTGTTTTGTGTGTTTTGTGGCAGGATTAAAAAAAAAAAAAGAAATATGAGAATATAATTTTAAAACATTTTGACAAACAAAATTTTTATATGTAATTTTTTTTAATTAAAATTTCAATGGATGTATTGCATCTATATATGATAAAAAAAAATTTTCAAATTGATTTTTTTTCTTTCATCATTTCAGAAAAGAATTTAATATTTTTTAAATCCACTGCTTTTTTTTTTACTCTATAACTCTTTTTTTTTTCAGACCTCCAGGAACACAAAGTATCTACGGACATTTACATTGACATTTATTGATGTTCAATGTGCTATTCCAAAAATTCTTTTTTATTTTCAAAAATATTATAAAGTGACGATAAAAATAAATCGGACAACAGATTCTGAAAATATTTCAATTTAAGTTAAAATTGCCTATAAAATTTATTAGTTCTCACACTGCTACCATATTGCGAATATTCAACACAAAGGTGTATTTTATTTATTTTTGTTGTTGTTGTTGTTGTTGTTGTGAATTAAATCAAATATTTTTTTTATTACTTTATCCTTTCAAAATTTTCATTTAATCCTACAGATAATATAAGTATTATATTTTTATCTGACTTTTAAAGGATTATATACCTTTAGAAAAAAAAAATCTTAGAATAAAACTCATCATATTTTATTACACAAATATAATGAAAAACTTACTAAAAAATTTTTTGAGTAACGGAAGTATAAAAAGTGATCATAAGCCAGTTGTATATTCAATACAGGAACAACAAAAAATATACATACATTTTCATATGATGAGTATTATTTTGAAAATTTCTGAGAAAGTAATCTTATAATATCCATCATAAGATTAAAAATATAAAATTTAAATAATAAAAATTTTTAAAAATATCCTTGATAGTATCTTCTAAAATTATACTTATTCTAAAATTTTCAATATTATAATTTTGAATTTAAAAAAAAA
The DNA here is from genome assembly GCA_939192795.1 of Bombylius discolor. Lineage (NCBI taxonomy): Eukaryota > Metazoa > Arthropoda > Insecta > Diptera > Bombyliidae > Bombylius > Bombylius discolor. Next base: position 35,550,873 of record OW584241.1, on the reverse strand, counting down.
AAAAATAAGAAGAAGAAAAAATAATTATCTTTATTTAAACTTTAAGTTTTCAAGCTTATAAATTTCAATCATTTAATCTTTTAAATTTTGAAAAGTAAAAGAACACATTTACGAATATACTGTTACATTAATCAAAAAATACAAAAAATATGAAAATTATAAAGTTTTTCAAAATATTATATGGCAGGTAGTATTTAATTTCAGAAATTTAATATTAAAATTATACATAGAATATATGTATGTGTACGTTTATATATTTTTATAATATATATATTTTTTTTTTCAGATATCTGTTTTTATAAGATACAAAAATAAATTAACTTTAACATTCATAAATTTAGCATCACATGTAATGATGTACCTATATACATATTTTTTTATTTTTATTTTGATAAAGGCTCAAATGTTAGGATCATATCCAATTATGATATATTTTGGATTATTTTTCATTTTTAATTTGTTTTTTTTTTTTTTAAATTCATAAAAATAATTCTATAGAAATATAATAAATTGTTCGTACCAGAGATACACACGCTATAAAAAGTATTTCCTTTAAGTGAAGTAAAAAAAAAAATCTAATTAAAAAAGGTTTCTTGCTGTTTAATTCATAAATTTTACACAAAAAAAAAAAAAAAGGATTCTCATTATTTCATATTTGTTTCCTCTTTTTGAAATATTTTTCTTATATAACATTTTTTTTTTTTTCAAAAAAAAACAATATCTTTTTCAAATTTCACTCAAAATTGAAAATCAATTTAAACGAAATATATATATTTTTTTTGTTTGTTTATTTATTATTTAGTGGGGATTACGCGTGAAATTTGAAAAAAAAAAATAAAAAAAATAAATAAAAAGGAAAAGTAAAATTTGTTTTTGACATAATTATTTTTTGTTTATTAGAAATTTGAAAGTACTTATACTTCACGTTCACGTAAAGAAAAATTTTGTTCATGCAAGGAAATCATCTATTGTATCTAAATCCAAATATATTTTAAATTGGATAAATCCAACGGTGTATTGTTAAAGTGACAATTTTACACTATTACAGTGACGTATATATTGAAGTCATAAGGATTCCTAATTTTTTTTTTCTCAATTTTTCCTGAAACCTAACTGTTTTTACCCCAATTTTTAATAATTTGGCCTATCAATTTTCTCATGTACTTTGGTATTTATCTTTTTAAATGGAAAAATACTTTTTCTTCTTTTTCTGTGGCAACACAGATGTTGTACAACTGGTTGTACCGAAAAATGATTTTCTAAGTACCAAATTATGTGAAATTCCTCTGAAAGTTTTTGGAAATAAATTGTCTACAAAAATGTTTGTTATGACAAAAAGTACTCATAAACACAATTATGTACTACACAAATTAATAAGTTAACTACGGCTAAAGATCTAGTTAAATGTGATTGACGAGTATACTCGTCATTGAATGCTAATATTTTGTGTTATGTTGTCGCTTTATTTATTATTTGTTTCAAAATATTATTTCAATCCTACGTCACCATATTTTTAATTTTTTACTGCTGGTCCTTGTAGATCAGCGTAGTAGTTAACGTGTTAAATTATTGAAATAGAAAAAACTATTACAAAACTGAATTCTTATTGTGATAAAATTTCACATTCTTTATCTATTGTATTTATCATGCTGAGATAAAAATTTCTTAATAAAGGTGAATTAAATTTAATATTTTAATTAAATTCATGTGAAGATGAATAAGTGAATTCACATTGAGGTAATCACATGTGTATAGTTATTTCACTTTTGATATCAAATGGAAATTATTCTTCAATGCATTCTGTAATGCGATTATGTGTGTATGTGTACATATGAGTCTATTGCACTTTAAACTTTTTATATAAATACATGTACATATATTCATATTAAATAATAATTATATGAGATGTATGTTCTATAAATTCAATATAGAAATTATACCAAAACAAATTTCTATGAAAAGTTACTTTTATGTGGATAGAAATACTTGAAAACTGTTTTTCAATAATTTTAGCACTTTAATCCACTTTTTGTACCATTACACTTGTAGTTAATTACTTGAATTCTCAATTATACATCAAGATTTATATTATGCTTATCCAGATAAAAAAATGAAGCACATATGAAGGAAAGCGATATCATTAATGAGCTCTTATTAGAAGTTTTCATGCTTTAAATCGGTATGCTAAAATGTCATTCAGTAGGAAAATTCATAGCCATTTTTCCAAAAAATAATAAGAGAGTCCATTGTACACAGCATCCCGTCTCTAGTAAAATCTTCTTGTTTTCCTAATAAACGAAGGATCTTGTCTACAGGTTGAGAATATATGTCATATACATACGTATCCTTAAAGGCCGAAAAGGCCGTACAACAACAGAGGTGGTGCTCTGTTATTTCCACCTTCTCTTGGCGTGTTATGCCCTGTGATGAGCTCAATGAGAGCTCGACAGTCTTTTCTATTGAGGCTTAGAAGAAGTCTAGCCGTACCGGCTGCAAGAGTTTTTCCATGTGACTGTTGATCCATCCATTGATCGAGATGCAACTGATACCTATCGTTGATTCCGGTCTCCATACAGAGTTGCCTAGGATAAGACATAACTTTATTTTAATTTCTCACCCCTATTACGTATACCACCCTCTATGTAAAAGTAATAAAGTTTGTTTGTTTTTTTGTTTTTTGTTTTTAACAAAAATACTATCAAGATTTGCCTTTTTATTATTCAAATTTACAGGAAATTAACAAATTGTTAAATGCTAATTTAATAACCAAAAACACACACATAAACACTGTATTTTTTACAAATTCTAAAACCACATCTATAAAATTATAATTAAAATTAAAAAAAAAAAAATCTTATATATTTTATTCTACCAAGAAAAACACATTAAATCTCATATATAAAACCAAATAAATATGTAGTTTTTGATTACTTAGAACACTTTATTATTCAGGGTATTGAAGTATTAGAGGAAATTACATTTTCGCTTGTGTAAACTTTAACAATAAACAGGAAGAAATTATTTCCTTTTTCTATTTTTTTTTCTCCTTATCAAGTAACCTACTGACTTAGTTAATAGTATATAATTGTATCTTAATGTTAAATCGTTTCTAAGATCTAAAACCCTACCACACATATTTAAATTTAAAAAGAAAAAAAATATATACATACATATGTTAAATTTCCTTGATCTTCTCCGTATAATTTACAAAATTTCAAATAAAACTTGAATCTCATTAAACAAATTTCTGATTTATTATACAATTCATTAAGATTTTGTTTACTTTTATTCTTGCTTATTGAAATTTATATTTCTCTTTCTTAAATATTTGCAAACAAAATATACTTATTTTGATTTTTCTCTAAAAAGATTGCATAGTAACTGAAATTAAAATAATCAAAAAAACTTTAATATTTCATGAAATATATACATATGTACACATGAATATTTTTGGTGTATCTTTCTTTTAAAATTTCTGAAAATATCTAAAATATGATTACGTCAACTGTTTTTTTTTTCATTTTTCATTTTTCATATGTATGTCGATAAAATTTATGAAAACGTATAGGAGAAGAAGAATTTCGTTAAATTGACCAATTTCTATGTTGATAATGTACATGCCATGTACATGAATATACACATACTCGTACACACATATCGTTTTTCCTTTACTATAATAAAAAAATATGTGGTTTAATAAGATTAAATATCAATATGGTAATCTACATACATGTGAAGATAATTCGATGATTACAAAATGAATTTTTCATTATATGGTACATATTTACAAAAATATTTTTTTATTTATTATACAAATATCTAAAAAGGATGTTAGTAACAAGTATTCAATTCTTGGAAATTTTTTGAAATTATAAATTAGAGTTTGAGTAATTAAATTAGTTAATGTATATACGCGTAGTATTTGTTGTTGTTTGTAGTTTTATTTTTACTTAGTTTGCTGTAAGCAATTTTCAAACTGATTTAGGATTAAATTTTAGGCCTTTTTTAATAAAAAAAAAAAAAATTCTTAGAAAAGTTTTGTTGACTTTTTAAAGCGAATTGTTAAAAGTTTTAAAACCGTAAAATTGAACAGGAAAAATAATTTTCAGTGCTTTAAAACAACAACAACAAAAAACTAATATCCTGGGAAAAAAATGGATTCATTTTTACAAAGTTGTTTTAATAGGATTTTAAATTTTAAAAATCCTTAAACGAGAAAATATTGTCATGAAAAAATAATTTTTATTTCTTAGAATTTAATAAAGCATGTCTAATCAAATTCTTTATGTAAATATTTTTGAGAAACGTAAATTAAATGAATGTAACTCAAAATAAACGTACATATTGATATTTTTAAAAGGACATTTTTTTTTTATTAAACTTTTCGTTTCCTTATGGATTTTAAACAGTTATTGCTCACAAATCTACAAACTTTTTTTAATCACTGGCTATACAACATTTTGACTTTTGTTTTTGCAAACTAAACTCAAGGATAGATCAATTAAATCCTTGAGAAAAAAATATATCCTTTCATTAAAATAAATACAATAAAATTTATATTTTTAAACATTTTACCAATTTAAACGAATAATTTTCAAAAATAAATTTTGCTTATTTTCAAGGATTTTCTTCATTTTTAAGCAACAGCTTGATATATGAACCAAGCGCCTACTCAAAGTATCTTGAATTTTTCCAGACTATTTAATATCTAATAAAGAAAACTTACATAAAGTTAATTATACTTTATTTTTTGAAAATTTAATTCACTTTATATTTTTTATTCTAACACATCTGTGCCATACCAGATGATAATTCATAAATTTTTCTATCAGACAGAAAATAAACAAAATAAAAATTTTAAAAGAAAAAGTTACAGGCAATTTACATAAATCTGTGATAATTTTTTAGTCATTTAAATTGAAAAATTAAAAAAAAAAAAACTTTTTCGATTATTTTGTCATATTTAGAAGATAAAAAAATGAAATTTACCAAATTTTATAGAATTTTTTTATTGAAAATTATAAAAATTCTGGTTTCACTAATTTTTCGTTCTAAAGGTCAAGGTCAAAAATAATTCTTGTCAAATACAAATATTTAAAAATAATTTGTAAATATTGAAGTAAATTTTAAAACTAAATAAAATTTAAAAACGGATAAAATGATGAACTAAGTATAAGAATTATTTTTGTACGTTAATATTTCTTGAAATTTTTCTTTTATTTTTAATGAAAAATAATGGAAATAAACAATTAAAATTAAAAAAGAAATAATATTAGAAATTATTAAAGAGAACTTCGAAAAAAATTCTCATTAAACTCATTAAAAATTAAAACAGGGCATGCTAAAAATTTTTATTAATTTTTTTTTCTAATGCATCTCTAATCTCTAATATTGTATTTTAGAAATTAAATGAATTGTTTTATAAAATAAAAGCATATACTTCAAAATGAATCACAAATGTTTATTTTATATACATCTTGTATGTATTTTATTTTGCTTAGTACGTTTAAAGCTTAGTACGGTGCTCTCACGAAATTCTGATACTTACTTCTAATGTTGATTTAACGATTCTTTCTAAAAGGGATCATTTTTATTAGTTTTTTTCATTTTCATTTACACTTTCTCAAAACAACAATATCTCACTTTTTAGTTCAAATTAATTTTACAATTTTTACAAGATATATTTTCGTAAAACAATCTCATTTTCTTTAAAATTTCACTTATAATACATTTTTTGTCAAACTTACCAAATACCTAAAAGAATAAATTGTGTGATATTTATTTCGTCTTCAAGTATCCGAAAAAATTATCTCAAATTTTTCAATCATCTGTTAATAAATTGCAATATTGGTATTTGATATTTATTATTCGTACGAAACTCCGTACCACAACATGAAAAGTAAACGAGAAAATCACTTTAATTGAATTTTGTTCAATTTTTTTTTAATATGTATTTTAAATGGTAAAAGAAATTCCACAAGAAGCAGCATACTATACTTGAGAAAATAATTCTCCTTTCGCAATGAAAATTTAATTACTATAGTTGAGCAAAAAAGATTTTATAACGTAAACAATAAAAAAAAAAAACTTAAATTTCATAATTCTTTTATAATATATACATATATTTTTTTTTCCTGTTCTATTTTAAAGGATGTCAATTTATGACAAACAAATTAAAATTAATTAATTAAAATGTATTTGATGTGTAAAAAATGTAGATACATTTTAAAAACATTAACAGTTAATATTCAAAATGCAAAAATCATTATTTACTCAATCATTTATTTATTTAATTATATTATTATTATTATTTTTTTTTTTTTTAATAAACTTACATAATAAAAACGAATAATAAATTAAGTGTTAAAAAATATTGAATGATTGCTCACAATTATTAATTAATTTACAAATACGTACAACAAAAAAAAAATTCAATTAAATAATTTGTTTATTTATTTATTTATTTTTCTTTTTTTTTCTAATATTTTACATGTTTTTCTGTCTTCTACATACAAAATATTATTATTATTGAAAAATTCAAATAATTCAAATTATCATGAAAATACTGTTGCAATACGGGTCCTGCTGTAGTAAACCTAAAATAGACCAAATAAAAATCCCATCAATAAACTTCATTAAAATTGTACTGAAAAGAAATTACCTTTTGGTCGACTCCAACGCAGCATCCCATCGTCCTATTTGCCTGAAAAGAAAGGATAATTAATACGCAAATAATCAAGAAAAAAAAAAAGAAAAAATTAAATAATAAATGTAAATTGATGACAACATGCTGTAAATAAAAGAAACTTCCAATTGAACACCAAATTTTATTAAAGATTGGTGCCCAAACCAGAAGTCCCTATTAATACAGCTCAATCCTAAATAAATAAATAAAATAAATAGAATAATTAAGGAAAAGAGGACAATAAAAGGAAACAAACACAAAACAAAAACAACAAAGCACACACGTGAATTCTTTCACACAACAACAAACAACAAGCACAATGGAAAACCACTGCACAAAAACAACACTACATGAACACAACAAAAACGACGGAAAAATCAATAAATTCGCGAATTTTCTGAAAAGAGATTGAAGATTTTCCAGTGAGAGTAAAAGAATTCTTTTACCTCACTGGAAACCTAACGAAAGAATTTCCACAGAAAATTCGCGAATTTTAGAAAACACTATAAAAGACACCACCGAAAAACACGAGGTCTTTTTTTAGTTTTGACTAGTGTTCAGTGCGGTGATTTTTTTTGCAAGTGCCACAGTTTTTTTTAATAAAGTTTTTTTTAAATTTTTTTTATAGTTCTTCTTTTTTTTGAATTCGATAGTTTTTTTTTGAGTATCAGTTTTTTTTCACATCACTTTTTTCGAGAGTTAGTTTTTTTTCATTTTTTTTTTTTAAATTTTTCTTTTCAAACAACAGTTTTGTTCTTCACAATTTCTTTTATATTTTTTTTTTTTTTTTTTTTCCACATCACGTAATTTTATTTTCCACACACAGGTACGTAAATTTTTTTCTATTTTTTTTCTTCTCCTTTTCTTTTTCTTTCTTTATTTTCTTCACTTTCACTTCTACTTACCCCTTTCCACATTTTTTTTTTTTCACTTTCACTTACACATTTTTTCATTCTTTATCTTCCACATTTTTTTTTATTTCAATTTTCACCTTTAAACTATTACACTTAATTCTTACCTCTTCCTTTTCCCTTCTTCACAGTATTTTTTTTTACTTCACTATTTTAGCACTATTGTTATTATTAAATTTTCTTTTCTAATACACATTTTTTTTACCTACTCACTTTCACTCTTTTTTTTTCCACTTCTATTTTAACTTTGTTTCACTATTTTATTATTATTATTTTATTATTATTTTATTTTTATTATTTTATTATTTTTTTTAACTTTTCACCCGCGACGTACTTCGAAATTAAGTTGAGGTTAATTCGCGGAGTAAGCCTTTGTTTACATTTTAAAAACACATTGAAAATTAGCTGTCAAAAATTTCTGCGTTGCCACCTTGGCTAGATTTGTATTAATTTGTCAGAGTTGCCAACCAATACATTCTAGTGAGTTACCCATAGACTAACCGACTGGGCTCACCTGCGTACGTTTTTTTCGTCGTCTATTTTTCTTCCCGGGCTCACTTCATTTTATAATTAGAATTTTTTATAATCAGTTCTATTTTCTTTTTTTTTCCTTTTTTACTATTATAATTATTAAATTTTGTGCTTAATTCCATTTTCTTCTTCTTCTTCTTTTTATAATTATTAATTTTGTATTCAGTTCCATTTACTTTTTCCTCTTTTATAATCAGCCCTATTTTCTTTTTTTTTTTTGCTTTCATAGTTATTAAATTTTTGTAATTAGTTCATTCTTCTTCTTCTTTATTATTTTTTTTTCTTTCTCCATTAAATTTTCCCCTTTCTTGCCGCCATATTTTTTTATTTTTTTATTATAGTTACGCAATTTTTGTTTCTGTTATTCGATTACTTTTTTTTCTTTTTTTCACCCAAAATTTAAATTTTATAAATAAAATTGTAAATTCCTATTTTTTTTGGTTTTTCTTTTTTTTACAATTAATAAATTTTTTGTTTAAACTATAAAAATTGTGTTTTATTTCACTTCATTAAGGCTTTGCCCCCTTTACCTACTTTCTCCTCTATTTCTTGTCTTTTCAAAAATCCCTCTCGGACGCCTTATTCTTTCTTTCCTTTTGATTTTTTTTTTTTTTTTTTTGCAAAGGTTTTGTTTTCTCTCTCCTGAGGAAGAATTATTTGTTTTTGCTCAAAGGCCAATTTTGTAACATTGGTGTCAGGTGTGGGGTGCGATCGGTTTCGAAAAAAAAACCTCTCCACAAACACTCTAACTTCGTTGTCGCAATAAAGCCCAACTTTTTGCTGCTCTCTGGTCAACTTTGAAACGAAAATGTCTAGCTCAGACGCGGGAGATTTCCCATTCGCGGCCTTCACAAATGCGCTGACCAACCTCACGGAACAAATAAGGCTGATGTCAACCCAGTTCTTAGAAACGCAGCAGCTGGTGAACAACACAGTTCTACCACGGCTAGAGGCGTTAGAAAACGCCAACAACGCACGTAGTAACCCAGCGACCACAAGGCCTCACAACCTTTCAGAGCTGGCGAATTTACCTACGCCACCTCCAATCGCCCGTGGCAGTGCAGAGGGCGCTGCCGCAAACGCCTCTTCCCTCCCGTTTCAGAACTACGAACCCGGGGATTCGAGAGTTGGGTTCCCCCTCGACCTCCCTTCGCGTCGTAACAGGACCCCTGCCCCTCCGATCTTCGACTTTGGGGAAGGTACCTCCGGGATGAACGAGAACCACCACGTTGGACTGCCTCCCAGGGTACCCGAACTTAGGCGGTCTACGGGATACTTTGATGACCTCCCGCTCAACCCAGACGCATACGCCAGAGCTCCTACCCAGGTCAAGGTCAGCTTAAAGGAGTATGACGGCAAAGAACCCTGGCAAGGTTACAAGAAGCGTTTGGAGGTCGTCGCAAAAGCAAACAGATGGACTGATGAAGATTTGGCGGTGTACGTACCAGCTTATTTGACATCGACGGCCGAGACGTTTTATCATACACTGCCGCAAGAGGTCCGGAATAGCTTCACCCTGTTGGACCGCGCCCTGGAAGAGCGATTCAGCGGTCGATACCAGCGCTCGGTGGCCCACACGCAATTCTGCCACCGGTCCCAAAAGGACAGGGAATCGGCGGTAGAATTTGCCACAGACCTCGAGCGACTGGTGGGCTTAGCATTCCCAGAATGCCCGGAGACCGCGAGAAGTCGCATCGCGTTAGGACAGTTCATAACTGGATTGGCGGACATGGACATCCAGACGAGGTTGAGGGAGGCCGATCCTGGTACGCTGCAAGCTGCCCTAGCGCTGGCGACTCGCTTGGAGGCCAGTAGGGACGCCACTCGGGCCAGCAGAAAACACTTCAAGGTCGCTCAGGCGTCGGTGTCACCCAGGCGTGGAGGCACAAAGAAAACCAAGGGGGAGCCGGGAAACGAGGATCGCTCAGCTTAAAGGAGCCGGAGCTGAGCCCCGATCCCGTTCCCAAGGCTCCAGCCACACTCCCCGCGGCCCGGGTCACTGGTCGCATAAAGTTCTACAACCAGACCAAGAACTACGGATTCATCGCTAGAGAGGACGGCCAGGGTGAAGTCTTCTTTCACAAGGAGGACCTCGCGGTGGACAAAGCGTCCAGCTGGAACCCGAAGAAAGGGGATCTTGTAACCTTCGAGGTGAAGGCGACCAACAAAAGTCCAAGAGCGGTGAATATTTCGCGCGATGCCAGGTCAACAGGTAACTCACCACCACCTAAAACCTCCCCAGCTGCTGCCGGACCCTCCTCTCCTACGAATTCTTCGTCGACGTCGTCAAACTGCCTGCCACTGAGCAAGTAGGGCCTTGCTCAGTGGCGAGAAGTGGCCCTGTGATAAAAATTACAGTCGCCGAAGTCTCCAACAACCTCAGGATACCTGGTAGAGTCAACGAAGGCGACTGCAAAATAACAATCGATACAGGTGCCACGCAGACCGTTATCCATCCTGCTTTGCTCCAGCCCGACTGCGAACTTTTACCATCTTCTGCAGTCATCCAGAGCGTGACAGGCGAAATTTCTCCCGTAAAAGGAAAAGCCGCTGTTCTAATTTCCTTTCAAGGCTTTTCCTTTGACCATACCGTTTACGTAGCTGATATACACGATGAGTGTATATTGGGAATGGACTTCCTAAAACGTTACAGATGCATCCTTAACTTCAGGAAAAACATCTTTCAGGTGGACAACGTTACTATACCGTTGGAAACTGAGGAGCCCTTGTCTGCGGGTGCTTGTAGGAAGATCGAATTGAACTCTCCACACCCTCGTAACCACAACACTTTTCAAGGAAAACTGAATGAAGAGGTCGAACCCTTTCCCGATCACCCTCCTTCTCTTACTGATCCGGAAGAGTTCAACCCTTCTACTTCCACTGGACGCGAACTTTTTCCAGCTCACTCCTACCTTTCTCCTTTCGAACTGGAAAGGTTCAGCCTCCTTCCTACCCCTGCCCTCCTTGAAAGTCTTACTGGTGAAAACTGGGAACACTTTCTGGATCTCCTTTCTCCTGCCCCTCCTGATCCAGAGGTGCTCATCCATTCTGCTGACACTACGAGTGAACCTTTTCCAGCCTACCCCTGCCTTCCTTTTACCAGCCTGGAAAGGTTCCAACTTACTTTTTCATTCGTCAGAATTAGGTGTGGAAGGTTCAAATATTTCTCGAGCCAAGTTTCACTTCACTACAATGGGCTCGAGTTCACTCGAACTTTCTCCTACTTCTTCCAAGTGCCTTCGACAACTGTCCCTCAGTTAACCCACCACTCTCAACGTTGCTACCAACCTTTACGGATGTCCATTTCCAATATAAGTGAGTTACCAAACGAACTGCAAAACCTATTCAATTCCTCTAGCAACGGTTTAGACTCAGGTCAAAGGAAAGTCCTCTGGAAACTGTTAGCAGACTTTTCCGATGTGTTCTCCACCTCCAGCACCGACATCGGTCGCACGACGATCCTCCAACATCGAATCGACACGGGTGCTGCGAAACCTATTAAACAACAACCACGGAGAATACCCCTGTTTCGCCGTATGGAAGCGGAGAGATTGATCGCAGAAATGCTGGAGCAAGGCGTTATCCGACCGTCTACTAGCCCCTGGAGCTCTCCAGTGGTGTTAGTGGCCAAAAAGGATGGATCGCTTCGGTTCTGTGTGGATTATCGAAAGCTCAATGACGTCACTAAAAAAGACTCCTACCCCCTACCCCGCATCGATCTTACTTTGGAAGCCCTTGGTAGTTCCTCCTGGTTTGCCTCTTTAGATTTGGTATCTGGATACTTCCAAGTGGAAATGCACCCAGAAGATCGAGAAAAAACTGCTTTTAGTATAGGTTCTGGCTTATACGAGTTCAACGTTATGCCCTTTGGTCTAACTAACGCTCCAGCTACTTTTCAGCGCCTGATGGAAATTGTACTGAGAGACGTCCCATATACGGTCACTTTAGGTTATTTGGATGATCTTTTGGTACATGCTACAACTTTTCCTATCCTTGTAAAAAACCTGGCGGAGGTATTCCAGCGTCTTCGGCGCGCAGGACTCAAGCTCTCTCCTAAAAAGTGTCATCTCTGTCAGAGGGAGGTCAAGTTCCTCGGTCATACGATCTCTGAGAAAGGACTGGCCACTGACCCCGAAAAACTTGAAACTGTTAAAAGTTGGCCAGTGCCAACCTCGAAAAAGGACGTCCAATCCTTTCTCGGGTTATGTGCGTATTACCGACGGTTCGTGAAAGACTTTTCTTCCATCGCCAAACCTCTGACTGCCCTTACGGAGAAAAGTGCAAAGTTCCTGTGGGCTGAAGAATGCCAGAATGCGTTTGATAGCCTGAAGGACAAACTGATTTCGGCCCCGATACTTTCGCAACCCAACGACTCCGATCCGTTCATAGTTGACACAGATGCAAGTCACCTAGCGTGGGGAGCAGTTCTTTCACAAGTCCAAAACGGTCAAGAGCGCGTTATAGAATACTATAGTAAAACGTTCAGTCGCCCCGAAAGAAACTACTGTGTAACGCGGAAAGAACTGCTCGCTGTCGTCAAAGCTATTTCACATTTCCGACCATACTTGCTCGGTAAAGCTTTTCTTCTACGAACGGACCACGCTTCGCTTCGTTGGCTCATGAACTTTAAGGAACCTGAAGGACAAATTGCTCGCTGGATTGAGAGGCTACAAGAGTTCAACTTCGAAATCCAACATCGACCAGGAAAAAGCCATGGCAACGCCGATGCAATGTCCCGACGACCGTGTGAATCCGTCTCCTGCAGCTACTGCCATCGCCTCGAGGAAAAGGAAAGTGTAGCAGTCAGGTTGCTTCAGGTTGTAGAAGACATGTCACGCCTACAAGACGGAGATGATTGCTTGGCACAGGTGAAACGTTGGCTGACTGATGGAGAGCGACCTGCTGCCGAAACCATCAGCAACTGTGAGCCAACCGTTAAGAGTTATTGGGCTATGTTTTCATCTCTAGTTCTTAAAAATGACGTGGCTTACCGACAGCTCGAAGTAAATCGGCAGCCTGTCCTGCAGATTCTGATTCCTCGAGACCTACAGGCAGACGTGATGGCACAAGTGCACGACTCACCAAGTGGAGGACATCTTGGAATCGACAAAACCATGGCGAAAGTTCGACAACGGTATTACTGGCCCGGGTATTCCACAGATGTTCGAAATTACTGCTTACGTTGCGTGGTATGCCAACAAAGGAAAGGTCCAATACCCAAGTTGAAAGCCCCTCTCCAAGTCCGAAATTCAGGTGCCCCTTTCGAAAGGATTGCCATCGACATCCTTGGTCCCCTGCCAGTCACCAAAAGTCTATCCCGATATATCCTCGTCGTGGTGGATTACTTCACTAAGTGGCCTGAAGCTATCCCTATAAAAGACCAGACCGCTGAAACAGTAGCTGAAGCCCTGATCGTTCACGTTTTCTCACGTTTTGGGTTGTGTCTCCAACTCCATTCTGACCAAGGTCGAAATTTCGAGTCAGAGGTCTTTGCTGAAGTGATGAAAAGGTTCCGTATCGACAAGACTAGAACGACCCCCCTACATCCACAAAGTGACGGTTTGGTCGAAAGGTTCAATCGCTCAATACTAGATTATCTTGCCAAGTTTGTCGAAAGCCATCAACGGGACTGGGACGAGTACCTACCATTTCTACTCTTGTCGTTCCGGTCAGCAGTTCAGCAAAGTACCAAACAAACTCCTGCTATGTTGAACTTTGGTAGAGAACTCCGTTTACCGATACAGCTAGTCACTGGCGACCCCCCTGACACCCCAGCGAATTCGATCCCTGAATATGTACTTCAACTACAAGAACGATTACGTAAGGTACACGAGTTCAATCGGGTCCAGCTAACTAACGCCAGTCGCAGGATGAAAGATCGGTACGATTTATCTGCTAAAGCTCAACCGTTCGAAATCGGAGACCTAGTTTGGCTATATAATCCGAAGCGAAGAATAGGTCGGTGTCCGAAACTTCAAAAACACTGGGACGGTCCATACGAAATTCTAGAGAAAATTACTGATGTCGTTTATCGTATCAAAAATACCGTCACTAGTCGTAAATCCGTGGTACACCGTGACCGATTGGCACCCGTTAGAAAATAATCGAACATCCCATCGTACTTAACACTACCTTTTTGAAAACAGATATTTTAACAATAATTTCGAAGACTCTTTACAGAAACCCTATAGATGCCGTACATCAACCAGCCTGGTGTCAGCGGATGTAGTGAAACGCTAAGAGATCTAAATGGCCGACGTTTATCTGTGCTAAAAAACGTTGTTGTGAGGAAGATGGTTGACTGACTATGTTGCTGTTTCCATTGTTCTTTTTTTTTTTTTTTTTTTTTTTTTTTTTTTTTTTTTTTTTTGCTACCCTTCCTTTTTACAAAGTTTCTTTTATCTATAGTATCCGTTCATCAAGTTTAACATCAAATACCTTCTTTTCGGCAGATAGCGAAGAGATACAGTAACGCTGTCCTCGCCACAAATGCCTAACTAAGTTGGTGATCCTGTAAAAGTGTTCAAGAAAAGACATGACTGTCAAGTGCAAAAAACCATTATTTTGTTTCAAAATCTTTGCGATTCAGGTCTACAAAACCTTGAAAAGACTGAACGCAAGTGAAACTGAGTAAATTTGCAAGGCAAGAACTCACAAACACTACATTAGCACCAATGGCATCGTGTCTAGACTACTAGTCCTAGGGTTATAAAAACTAGGAAACGAACACGATACGGACATCAACTAGAAATATTGTTGCTACATTTCGGCGAGCATGAGACTAATGCTCAGTCGGAACTTTGAGCATTTTTCGCGGGGGGCAGTGTTGCAATACGGGTCCTGCTGTAGTAAACCTAAAATAGACCAAATAAAAATCCCATCAATAAACTTCATTAAAATTGTACTGAAAAGAAATTACCTTTTGGTCGACTCCAACGCAGCATCCCATCGTCCTATTTGCCTGAAAAGAAAGGATAATTAATACGCAAATAATCAAGAAAAAAAAAAAGAAAAAATTAAATAATAAATGTAAATTGATGACAACATGCTGTAAATAAAAGAAACTTCCAATTGAACACCAAATTTTATTAAAGATTGGTGCCCAAACCAGAAGTCCCTATTAATACAGCTCAATCCTAAATAAATAAATAAAATAAATAGAATAATTAAGGAAAAGAGGACAATAAAAGGAAACAAACACAAAACAAAAACAACAAAGCACACACGTGAATTCTTTCACACAACAACAAACAACAAGCACAATGGAAAACCACTGCACAAAAACAACACTACATGAACACAACAAAAACGACGGAAAAATCAATAAATTCGCGAATTTTCTGAAAAGAGATTGAAGATTTTCCAGTGAGAGTAAAAGAATTCTTTTACCTCACTGGAAACCTAACGAAAGAATTTCCACAGAAAATTCGCGAATTTTAGAAAACACTATAAAAGACACCACCGAAAAACACGAGGTCTTTTTTTAGTTTTGACTAGTGTTCAGTGCGGTGATTTTTTTTGCAAGTGCCACAGTTTTTTTTAATAAAGTTTTTTTTAAATTTTTTTTATAGTTCTTCTTTTTTTTGAATTCGATAGTTTTTTTTTGAGTATCAGTTTTTTTTCACATCACTTTTTTCGAGAGTTAGTTTTTTTTCATTTTTTTTTTTTAAATTTTTCTTTTCAAACAACAGTTTTGTTCTTCACAATTTCTTTTATATTTTTTTTTTTTTTTTTTTTCCACATCACGTAATTTTATTTTCCACACACAGGTACGTAAATTTTTTTCTATTTTTTTTCTTCTCCTTTTCTTTTTCTTTCTTTATTTTCTTCACTTTCACTTCTACTTACCCCTTTCCACATTTTTTTTTTTTCACTTTCACTTACACATTTTTTCATTCTTTATCTTCCACATTTTTTTTTATTTCAATTTTCACCTTTAAACTATTACACTTAATTCTTACCTCTTCCTTTTCCCTTCTTCACAGTATTTTTTTTTACTTCACTATTTTAGCACTATTGTTATTATTAAATTTTCTTTTCTAATACACATTTTTTTTACCTACTCACTTTCACTCTTTTTTTTTCCACTTCTATTTTAACTTTGTTTCACTATTTTATTATTATTATTTTATTATTATTTTATTTTTATTATTTTATTATTTTTTTTAACTTTTCACCCGCGACGTACTTCGAAATTAAGTTGAGGTTAATTCGCGGAGTAAGCCTTTGTTTACATTTTAAAAACACATTGAAAATTAGCTGTCAAAAATTTCTGCGTTGCCACCTTGGCTAGATTTGTATTAATTTGTCAGAGTTGCCAACCAATACATTCTAGTGAGTTACCCATAGACTAACCGACTGGGCTCACCTGCGTACGTTTTTTTCGTCGTCTATTTTTCTTCCCGGGCTCACTTCATTTTATAATTAGAATTTTTTATAATCAGTTCTATTTTCTTTTTTTTTCCTTTTTTACTATTATAATTATTAAATTTTGTGCTTAATTCCATTTTCTTCTTCTTCTTCTTTTTATAATTATTAATTTTGTATTCAGTTCCATTTACTTTTTCCTCTTTTATAATCAGCCCTATTTTCTTTTTTTTTTTTGCTTTCATAGTTATTAAATTTTTGTAATTAGTTCATTCTTCTTCTTCTTTATTATTTTTTTTTCTTTCTCCATTAAATTTTCCCCTTTCTTGCCGCCATATTTTTTTATTTTTTTATTATAGTTACGCAATTTTTGTTTCTGTTATTCGATTACTTTTTTTTCTTTTTTTCACCCAAAATTTAAATTTTATAAATAAAATTGTAAATTCCTATTTTTTTTGGTTTTTCTTTTTTTTACAATTAATAAATTTTTTGTTTAAACTATAAAAATTGTGTTTTATTTCACTTCATTAAGGCTTTGCCCCCTTTACCTACTTTCTCCTCTATTTCTTGTCTTTTCAAAAATCCCTCTCGGACGCCTTATTCTTTCTTTCCTTTTGATTTTTTTTTTTTTTTTTTTTGCAAAGGTTTTGTTTTCTCTCTCCTGAGGAAGAATTATTTGTTTTTGCTCAAAGGCCAATTTTGTAACAATACATTTGAAAAAAAAAAAAAAAAAAAAAATTATTATAATGTTTATTACGTTGTAAAAACGTAATAATAGAAAATTCCATTCAAATTTTTCACATGAATAAACAAATATTTTTAAAATGTTAATTGAAATTTTAAATGAAAATATAAAAGCAAAATTTGAAATAAATATACAAGGAAATCGATATTTTCTATTTGAAATTTTATTCAAGAGAAAATTATTCAATATGAAAAAAGAAAAACAAAAAAACAAAAACAAAAATTATGAAATTTAAATATTAAGTTATTTATTAAAATTTTTGAAAAGCTTTCTAAAAAGAAAACACTTATAACAGACCAAATTGAACCTTTGCCTCCTTTAGAAAATTCAGCTCTAGAACTTTTCGACTTTCCCATATGATTGTTGCTGGAACTACATTTTCCTGAGGACCATTATTTTTTCCTTTTTTCGGTTCATTCAAAACTTAGAATAAATAAGGAAAATGAACTAGTATGTATGTAGATTATGACATGATAAAAATGAATGCACAGCGATTCGAAACAATGAAAAATATTCAATTAATTTCTTACAAAAAAAATTCTTTTTTTTTTTTTTTTTCAAAATTAAGAACGTTTTAACGCACGAGATCTCAACATGATGCCTTGATATTGGTTACAGTTGAACAAAATTTTTTATTTTCTATAGAACTTATTAAATTTTCATAATTTTTGAGAAAAAGTAAAAAAAAAAAATGAAATTGAAAGTTTTTTGATAAAGGTTTGACAATTTTCAATTTTAATTCAATTTCATATTTTAACGATTAATTAAATTCCCTAAAGACATATCATCACTTGATATTTTATTTGATATCTTAGTATTTCAAATGTTCATTTATTAAATAGAATGTCCTTATAATTATATTAATTTAAGGATATTTTCTTTAAGTTTTAACGAATTTTAAAGACGCTTTTTAAAGTTTATTAGAAAATTGGTTTCAAAGTTCATTTAGACATTTTATTTGAATAGATAAATTTAATTGTAAGAAATATCCTTTTAACAATGATAAATAAATGATTACGTAAGAGATATGATGAACATTCTATATCTTGAGGTTGCGATATATCATACATCATAAAACTTAAGCAACAGCTATGAACGAAACTTTAAACTTGTTAAAAGTTACGTATTTCAAATATAGCAAAAAAAAGCCTAATTTTTTTCCTGATTGATAAAATATATTCTTTAAACGTTTTATACGAAGTTACGGAATATTCAGTTAGGAAAAAAAAAAATATTGGAAATAAGTTCCTAATTTGAATATCGTTCTTACAATTAAGAAATTCAAACAAGTTTCATTGTTAAAAGTCGAATAATTGATTGAAAAAGAATTTTCCATTAAATATTTTCGAGATATTGAAAGAGAAAACTGGAGATAATATAAAAAAATCTCTGAGTATATACATTTTGATTAAGAACGTAATAACACTGTGAATATACAATGTTCAAATCCTAGTAACCAAACCTAGTAAAGAAAAAAAAAAAAAACAAAGATAATTCCAAAGGATTTATCTACTTCAATGTTCTTCTTAATAGATTTTTAATAGAAAATTCTAAACATTTTAAAATATTATTTTTCTGATAATAATTAATTAAAGAAAATTTCTTCGGATCCTCCCGAAAACCTAATTGGTACTAAGAGTGTCATTTTGATTTTATTATTGATTTATTCTATTAAAAATTTTTCAATCTTCTCATCAAAATTGATTAAAAATAAGAAATTTTCAAATATTCTTTACTATTATTATTATTTTTTTTTTTCTGTTTAAGAAAAAAAAAAAAGTGTAATACAATTTGTTCAATATCTATTTACATTCTTTGCAGTTTCTCAATAAAACCATTATCTATTCCACAAATATTTCACATATTCACATTTTCTTTAATTCATCACTAAAATAAGAATATGTGTACTGAATATAATTAAATTAATGCTTGTCACGTTGTGAATTTTTCCATTTAAATCGACACCAATTTACACATACACAAACACAAACATACGAGTATATATTATAATAAATGATATCTTGGATTTAATCGATTTTTCAATAGCAATAAAAGATCTTCGGTGAAATATTGATTGTATGTTAAATGAAATGAAGTTTATAGATTCGAAAGCAAAAAAAAACTGAAAGCTAAAGAAGAAAATTATTTTATGTGCATGATTTTTAAATTATCCCCAAAAGTACTCTTTTATTTATACAAAGTGTAATATTTATGTAAATAACATTAACTCAAGATAATCTTTTACTAATATTGAAATGCTTACGTACTTGCAATAAAAATTGTTTAACACATTTCTACAATTTTTTTTTTTTTCCTTCTATCTTTTTATGTTTTGTCTAATGTGATTTATATTAAATGTGTGATACTTATGCGTACTAACTGTTAAAAGAAATAAGTACTAATTTATGAGTTTTCAACAACATGAAAAAATCCTTTGAGACTTTTTTTTTTTTAATCATCATTTGAAAAATCATGTAGCATTACTTTTTTTCTTTTTCTTTCGGATTAAAAATTATGTCATAGAAAAGTTTTCATTTGATTTCAATTTAAGAGGGGCATACACTCAATTATATTTGGAGACGAAAAAACGTATATTTACCATTTTTTGAGACTTTCATAATCAACATAATAATTAGTTTTCGTAGTTTAAAACGTTTAACCAATGACAATGTAAATTCTATGTATCTGCTCTGTGGTTTAACTGACAACTATTTTTCTAGAATTTTTATCTAAAATACCCAAAAAAACTGAATTGATGTTCTTTAAAATTTTCATTACACGGTTTTAAAAGGAAAAATAATCATTTAAAAGCATTCTATCTAAGCTACTTTTTATTCTCCGTGGAAGCCAGCGCATCTACAAAACTAATTCTATTCCAGTTCGCTTAAGGATCATTCCACATCTTAATTTATATACATACATATGTATCTTTTTTACTTGCGCACGCACTTGTAAATTGTACTCATGAATTCTTTTTTTTTTTTTTGCTTATAGGAATCCAAATCCAAATTTATTTTATTTCCTGAATCAAACTATCTCAAAAATATCTCATTTTCGCAATAAAATTTTGTTAAAAATCTTTTAAAAAAAACTAAAATTTCAGTTTTTTTTTTTAATTTCAAGTTAATCAATTTACTGTTAAATTCCCTCCTTAAAATACCACAAAAATCAAAATTAACGAATATAACATTATTCTTTTTGACAATGCTTATTTGATTATTATTTCTCTCTTTTCTCATTTCAATCTTTTCAATTCAAAAAGAAATTTTTAATTAAAAATTCTTTACAAATAGCTACCTTATTTTTTTTTTTCATTTTTTTTATTTTCTAATAACGAAAGTTCTTATAGTAATGTTTGTGTTTCGAAACAATAAACATAAACAATTTATTTTAACAATTGATAAAAAAAAAAACATATTAAAGTAAACAAAAGAAAGTCAACATAAGAAAATCACAAAAAAATAAAAGCTTTCACTTACAAAAACACACAAAAACAAAAGAAATTAATCATAGTCGTCTATATACATAGTTGATTTCAACACCATATGCATGTAAATTATGTCGGTTATATGAATTTTTTTATTTTTATATCAAAGTTGATACGACGTTAAAAACAAAAACAACAACAACAACAAAAAATTTCTCTATGAATAAAAGAAACCTTAAGATCTTTTCAATTGACTTTAATTTGAAAATAAAATTGAAGTTTATGTAACATATATTCTTGAAGAATTGTACATACATATATACTTTAACAAAATGGAAGGATAAAGTTCTATAAAATTTATAGAATATCATAAATCCTTTATTTTGATTCACATATTTAACATTCTTTTAATATAGATATTTTTCAAGGCTATTAAAAAATTTCCTTTTCATATGCTAATTCATAAATTTGCGGTATTACACTCACAAAAACACCATATTTCATTAAAATAATAATAATGGATTCAATTAAAAATTCTATTCTATTTAATTATTTAATAATTTAATTATTGTCTCACTTAAAATATTTTTTTTTTTTATTTTCCTATTCATTGTATTTTCAAAGAATCTCTATCTATATCTCAAAGAATCTGAATAAAACCTTAATGAGTTATTATCGGCACATTTCCTTTTAACATTTCATTTTTCAAAGTGAAATTTTTTTTTTGATTATTCTTTTCAACTTTTAAAAAACAATCCATATTTTTATAAGATATCATACTTTTTTTTATTTTTGGAAAATCCAATTAAGTATTTGCCGTTAATAAGTAATTATCGTCAAGGATAAGCACGTGTATTCTATTCAATATACAATAACAACAAAAAAAAAAAAATATCGTATTTATTATTTTGATACACGTGCTCTAATTTTTTGAATATTTTCACAAATTTATATTTAATATTTTGTGTAGAAATATTTTGTTTTGTTAATCAATTAAATGAATATTGGTGCCCTTTAAGATAAAATAATGATGATGACGATAATATGTATTGTTTTCTGATTTTATTATGATTTTTTAATGAGTACATTTTATTATATTATAGCTATTGTTTTAATGTGTTTATTAAGAACGAAAATGTATAAGCTTATTTTGAAAAACAATAGAAAAAATCGATTTTCACACACGTATCTTTTCAATTATACTGTGAGGTGAAATTTGTTTATATGAAATTTAATTTCTGATGCTTTAAAAAAATATATTAGGAAAAATAGAAACTTATTTTTCTCTAAAATTAAAGAAAAATAAAAAAAAATACAAAGAAAATGTATAACAATATTTCCTTTATTTGTTTTCATGAAAAAACTTACATTTACAAATTTTACAAAATTACACTTAACAACGAGAAGAAAATTAGTTGTTTGCACTAATGTATGAGAATTCATAAAAGTATCTTCATCTTGAAAGTTCTCTTAGATGGAAATGAAGTGTTTTAAGCTGTTTTACGAGACGAACATATTTTTTTTGTTTGTTTTGTTTTCGTTTTTGTTTTAGTTTTAGTTTTAGTAACAATACATGAACATGAATATTTTATTTACCGTTTCAAATAGAATAGACAAAACTTAGATACATTATGTTTTTTTTTAAAAACTATTTTAACAAAAAGTTTCAAAATGTTAATTTTCTATAGAATAGTTTACAAGGACACATACAAAAATTTATCATCAACATTTAATTGATATTATCTCTTCTACTAGTGCAGTAGTTACATATGAATATACCAAGGTCAATTGAATTTCTCTACGCGCATACTCTAAGTTAGAACCTTGATAGGTTTAAGTCTGTAATTTTAACCTTATACTTATGAAAATACTCCAACAGCAGCAACAACCACGCTTAACGGTTTTCAATCGGGTATCATGAAGATTTAAATCCTGAAAATTTATAGCTAATGATTCCTTACATGATTTAATTCCGAATCTTAGCCGAATATTACAAAATTCGGCAGAAACCTCTAAAAATTACTGAAAAAAAAATAAAATAAACCCCATAATTTTGTAGCATGAATCTGAGGAACTTGAAATTGATAAATCTGGAAAATCTAAAAATTTTTTACACAAACATATGAAATACACAAAAGAATACATTCAGCTTCAATTGTGTTAAATTAACTAGAAATTTCATTTTGATATGAAGAATATCCAATTAAATTATTTTTTTTTTTTTTGTTTAGAAAAGAAAAGTCTTAGATGTTTTTTTTTTCTAAAGTATAAGAACTGGTACATAAAAAAAATGTATTTTAAATAAAATATTCAAATATCGAAATGTAAGTGTAATGTGAACAAAATAATATGATACTTGAGACATTTTAAAGTATTCTCGACATAATGCTCACATAAGAATGATTTCATAAATTCTTTGTGAAAATTATTAGAAATATGATTTTGAAGACATGTTAGAAATTGAATTATAGCTTATAAGCTTATATGTGTTTTAAGAATAATGTCTTTTGCACGATATATATATTAGAAAAACTCTTTACAGTGACAACATACCCAAAGAGATTGAAAAATTATTTTTTTTTTTTCATAATTTCCTCTAAATTGTAATTCTTAAAATTTACAAAATTTTTTTTATATTAGATAAGAATATTACGAACAGCGTTGAAAAATCAATCTTTTTTAAACCTTTTATTTTATTAATTTTCATAAATAAACTTCTTTTTTAAATTACAGAATAATAAAAACATATAGAAAGTTTCATGGATTTAATTTGACATTATTTAATTAATTCTCAAATAATTAAAACCTTTATAAAGTAAAAAATACCCAAAAAAAAATTTAATATTAAAAAAAAAGACAGATTCAGAGAGAATATTCGTTTCGACAAATATCAATTTTACTTTTGATTGGTAATCCTTCCACAGGTGATTTTATTTTATAAACTTTATCCTTTTTGAGTTACCTTTATAAATATATGTATTTGAATTTATATATAAATAAATTTTGCAATTAATACGGGTTCTTATCGTTGAAATCACAGGCAAAATTAAAAAAAACCCAGAGCTTTTGTTTTTTGCTTTAATCTCCTGAATTTGTATTAAATTTCAATACAAATTTTTTTTTTCCTTTTTTTTTATGTCACATAGAAAAAAAAATCTACAAACGAAAACATAAAAATGCTTTTAATAAACCATTCCAGTACCATATTTATGTATTTTCTAAAAGATTCATAGTTTCTTTTCTATCACCAGGCCATGGCCATGTATGTGTATCGTCCTATGTATGTACATTCTATTCTCGCATGAATCGAGGAAAATACTTTAAATCAATAAATAATAAAATAATTTTAGTGATTTTATGTTTTTTTTTAAATAGAAATCTGTAATTTCTTCATTTTTATTTTTTTCTTTTTCACTTGGAAAATTACTTTTTTTCCCAAAAATTTTTTGTGAAATACTTTTTTTTTTTTTTTGGAAAACTCATTGTGAAATTATATTAATCCATCAAGAAAATCTGCTTAAAAAAATTTTTTTTTAACAAATTTTCATGTCAATTCAGATGATTCTTTTTTTTTCATTCATATTTTTGTCATTTTTTCTTGATATAATTAAATTTCATGAAATTTGCATGGATAAATTTAATATATGTATATATTTTTTTTAATACATTTTTTTTTTAAAATTTGAATAATCATATTTGTGAAAAATAAAAAAAAAATGAAAAATACATTACATATGATTGATTGCATTAAAAAAAAAAAATAAAAATTCACACATATTTCGAGGTAAAGAAAAAAAAAAATCTATATATGTAAATTATTTTACAATTCAACCTTAAAGTAATTTGAATAAGTAATTTAAATAATTTATGAAAAAAAAAAAAATAACCTAAATTCAAAATATGTTGTTTTTTTTTTTTTATCTCATTTCAATGAAAACTGAATTGAAAATGTTTACTTTTGAATTAAATTTGTAGGTCTTACAAAAGTAATTTTTTTTTCATTTATTTGATACCTTTTTATTGTAAGAAGAAGAAGAAAAAAAAAAAAAGAACTCACATTTATTAAACATATAAACCATTCACTCCTGCTTATGATATGTGTGTATTTACTAAGTATCTTTTTTTAAAGAAAATAATAATAAAATTTCATGATTTTTCTTGATTTCCATCAAACAACAAATAATATCTAAACATTAAAAAAAAAGTTTTATTTTTGTGAATTTATACAAATTTTGAGGTTTCATGTTTTCTTTTTCATTTTTATTTTTTTTTTTAAATTTTTTTCTTCTTGGGTTTTCTTTTATAAGATGAAAATGATAACTTATATATTACTCAACACAATACATATGAAAATTTGAAAAGGAAACAATAATCTGCTAATATGAAAGAAAAAACATTTTTCAAGAAACCCTCTCGTTATAGATACAAACAGGGTGATCTGTAAATTATAATTTACCTATTCAAACTAAAGTCCTTCTCGAATCGAGGAATTCAAAAAAGATATTTACCATATCATTAAATTTATCCCAAAACTATCCTTTTCATATAGAAGTTTGAAAATTGTGTAAAATCGAACTGTGATATGTAATACAAGGCCATTGACTTGATTACAAAGTCTGGGATTTGCCTCTAATCTTACTTTTGCGAATTTTTTTCCAATTTCTCACATTTATTGTTTTCAAATTATCAAGGACATCATCTCTGCATCGTTTCTTAAGTATATCAACTACGTACATACCAGCCATCCTTGCGCTTTTATGAACTTTACAGTGCCTTCGCCGCATATGATTTCCAGAAACCAATTTCATGCGTAATTTTTTTAAATACTTTTTTCTCTAATCTTCTTAAAATCTAATCCTCTTTATATTTTAAGGATAGTATTCTCTTAGAATTATGTATCACCACTTGTATACCTACTTATGCAAATTTCTGTTAATTTTATTAAGTTCTTCTATTTTCTTCAAACCAGTATCTTAATGCAGACCATCCTGTATATAATATTTATATGTAGATACTTTGTACGTGTTTTAGAAAAATAAAAAAAAAATTTTTAAAAATAAAAACAGATATGAAAAATAAGTATCATAATGACAAGGATGGTATGTTAAAAATAAAATTGAAAATTAATTTTATCATTCTTGTCACGTATTTGTATTACTTTTTACTGTAATTTTTTTTCCTTTTCGCCTACTTAATTTGAAATTCTTCATAAGATTTTAAAAAATAAAAAATTTAAAAAAATGAAAAAAAAAATTCAATAAAACGTTGTGATAAAAGATTTTAATTATTTTATTGTATGTTTAAATTTTAATTTTTCAATGGGGTGTTTTTATTCTTAAATGCTTTTAATTGTATTTATTTAATTTACAATAAATGTTTTTTCAAATTACAAAAAAACAAAAAAAAAATTAAATTCTTACAATCTCATAAAAAATTTTATAGTATCACATAAATAAGGACATTTATCGTAACTTTAAAGTGTTTCTGATTTCTTATTCAAGAAATTTTAAAAAGATACTAAAACGAAAACGAATCTTTTTTTTTTTATATTTTCCACCTGTTTTTAATCTACCATTCTTTTGATTATAAATATTTTCCAACTTTTAAACTGAAATTTAGCAATAATAATTCAACAATTACTGTTTCGAATTGAGATAAATATATCTTGAAGTATATTCTACCTGATTTTGAAATAATATAAAATTAAATATAAATTTATTACATTTTTTTTCATTGTTTTTTAAAATTTAAAAAAAAAAAAAAACAAAAAAATAATTAACTAATGTCGAATTGAGAAACCTAAAAAATTTTTTTTTTTTTGTCACAAACACTCTAAACTTTGAAATATCTCATACAGTTAAACAATGAAAGCTCAAGTTTCTATAACGACGTTAACATAATTTTATTTGCACCACAATATTTTAGTTAATTAAAAAAACAGGAAATAGGTACAAATAAATACAAATTATAATTAGAAATACGAAACCACAATTCTATTGTTCCGAAGTTAAACTAAATTAATTATTATTTATTTTGAATAATTTACTATTTTCTAATTATTATTGATAATTTCTATATAGCAGATAATTTTAATATATTATAGATACTACAAATACATATAGTACATACCTATCTACCTGTATGTATACATTCAATGTTATCAATAATTTTATGAAATATTTAAAAAAAAAATAATAATAATAATTTCAAAACTAAAACTTTGAAAATCTAATAATAATTTAATAAACCGAAAATTAATTAAAAATATTAAAACTTTATTTTATTTTTAAATTATTTCAGTAAAGTTTAGGAATGATGTGAAAAATTCTAAATTTTAATTTTCTTATCTTTTTTTTTAAAAAATTTAGCAAAAATCTTTTCAATACAGTAAGTCAAATTATTTTTTTTTAATTAAGCGCAAAAATTTATAAATTTAAATTTCATTTGAACACATGTTATGTATAGATACACCATCAGCAAACAGTATAATTCATTATTGAGAAACAAAAAAAAAAAACAATTTCACTTAAATTTCAATCTGTAGTTGATATGATTTTAACATGAATATAAAACAAAAGACAAAAACAGGACAAAAAATAATAACGTTGATTGGATTTTCGTTTTTATGGGAAAATTTTACATATGTACGTATAAAAAAAAAAAAAAAGAAGAATGCAATTTATAATTAAATTTTTAAATTTTACATTATTTAAAAAAAACAAAGGATCTTTTATGTATTCTGTGACGTTGATGTATTATTTTCTACTAATTATGTTGGTCCCATATGGAGTATGGTACCCAAATCATATTGGAGATTTTCTAAAGTCTCTACAGTGCCGAAATGAATATAAAAGCAATAGGTTTTTACTTTAAAAAAAAAAAGACCTATAAAGAGATAAAAAAAAGATTTTATTTTTCAAATTAAAAATTTTCAATAGAATTGAATTGAAAAATATATAAATTTCAGGGATTTGTGAGAAAAATTTAAAAGTTACTATAAACTTACAAAATGAATATAGAAAAATCACAAAATCCTTATTCTAGTCCTTTAAATTCATCAGAGTTTTTATATTGTTTACTTGTTAGCTTGAACATAACGACTCAATGTATACCCCAAAGATTTAAAGATTCAAATTTTGTTTTTGTTCAGAACGATAACCTGAATCCCAGGTAAAACACATATTTTAAGGATTAACAAACGAAATTAAACCAAATCTTATTTATTCAACATCATATTATCTTCAGAAATACTTTTAATAAATTAAAAAAAAAAAAAAATGAAAAAAATAAATAAAAATCAAAAAGTGTTTTGAAATAAATTTATTTCATTTTTATCCATAACACTTCTAAAGTACGAGGAAGTATCTATTCATTTTAATTTTTATTTTCTTCAAATTTTTCATTGTAAAACGAATAAGAAAATTTCGTTGTAAACTATATAAGATTTTTTAAAAATATGTTCTTTTAAAAAAAAAAAAAAATTACAACTAAGATAACAAAAATTAATGATCGAGATAGAATTTAATTAGAAAATATTCTCATTCTAGTTTTAGCTCGTTTTTTTTTTTCATTTTTCTAATAAAAAAAAAAAAAACAGTAATGTACAAGTAGTATAAAAAAAAAATAAAAATTTGGGTCAGTGCAAAATTAAACTTGAAGTGATAATTTCTTACATATATGTACATATGTATGTATTTAGTATAGATGAACAATAAAAATAGAAAGTTATTAAACTCATTCTTGATATATGTGAAATGTTTGCTCATACGTATAACATTAAATTGAAATTGGAAAGAGAAAAAAAATATAAAGAACAAAAAAAAAAATTCATTAATTTTCAAACAACTAGGCCAATTGCGGTTCATATAAAATCGACTTCAATTCTTTTTTCTCTTATTTTTTTTATTATTAGAATTTGCCTGTTTGAAAATATCGTATCCCGTCCTGCATAGTTTTTAATTGAAAAAATTTTTTTGAAAAATAAAAATATAAAAAAAAAAATTCATTTTAACTTAGTGCTTTTTCTGAAAATAGATATTTTTTTCCAAAGTAACTAATATCACAATGGAAAAATAAAAACACCAACATGTGGTGTGAATAATTCATGAATTTTTTTTCCATTTTGATTAAAATTGAATACAAAGTTACAATTTACAAGTTAGCTTTAAGTAATAGAAAATACGAGAATGTTTAAAACTTATTAAAAAATAGAATTTTTTTTTTTGAATAATAATCGTTGGATGATAATACGTTGATGTGTGCTTTTATATTAAACAGCAGATTTTTTTTATAAACTTCTGGCTTCAAATATTATGTAAAGTTTTGAAAAACAATACTTTTTTTTTCATTTACAAAAATCAATCGTTCTAACACATGAATCTATGAGATTCAAATGAGCTTTTAAATATGTATGTATTCAAAAATTCAAACTGAACATTCATTGACACTTGCTTTTCCCCCTCCCTCTTAACCTTACTCATCTTTCTTCCTTCGAAACATAGTGGTATCCTTCTTTTAACTATTGTTAAAAATCATAATGCTAATATAAAGATAAGAGAAAAAAAGAGGTAAGGATAAGGGTGGTCATAGAAAACAAAAAAGATAGGTTTGATGAATACTCTGTTTAAACTTTCGTAGATGTTCATAAGAGGAAATAAACACATCAGGTGAAATTAAAATCTATCATTTGTCCAGTTAATAAACCTGAAAATGTTTATACTGTTAAAAAAGTAAGTATTTCTCAATTTAGTCTATAAAATACTCTTTGTATGTGAACAGAAAATATCCTCAATAATTCCGGATATAACTATGGTCTGACAGCTTTGAGATTAAATTTAGGTTACATCTGAAAGATCAAATTAATCCTTCAAAAGAATTTTCATTAAAATTAAAATTTAATTAAACCATTTTAAGAACTCTATAAGAGAAACTCAACAAAATTTTAATTTTAAAAATAAATTTTTTACAAAACAATAAAAAGATTTTTAATATGCACAACATGATTAATAAACAAAAAATACATAATTCTACTAAAACAATTCATTTTCTATTTAAAATATATACATATGTATTAATATGAAAATGTTTGCAATTGTTAATATTGAAATAATACAATAATAATAAAATCTTGAATTCAAATAATTAACACAAAAGATATTTTATTATCTTGTAAAGGACAATTTTATACAATGCAATTTCATATATGTATACAAAATAATACTTAATAACCTTTTAGTATGTACACAAATATTAAAACAAAAGTTTATTTTCATCATATCTGTTACATGAACATAAAATATCTCATACTTTCAATTATATATACATAATACACAACAATAATATATGTAATGTATTTATACATATGTATGTATGTATTTATATTTATATGCTTATGTGAAGCCATTTAGGTCATTTTAACGGTATTTCAAATTATATTATATTACAGAATCCTTTTCTGTTTTTAACATGAAAACAATTTCCTCATAAAACTTTTATCTTTCCCTAGCCACTATTTTTTGCATTATATTATTGTATGAGTAAGTGTATGTGTATTTCGATTTCAACACCAGATGGTTTTTTCAAAATAATAATAAAATCTATAGATTTTATTGTATATAGATACAAAACTCTATTATAAAGTATCTATGAAGTATCTATGAATTGTATAAATATTATAAAGCTTTCTGATCAAGTAAATTAAATCCTGATAAAGTTTATATTATTATTTTGTACACCAGGTGATACATATTCAACATGCGAATGTTGTTTTGTATTTATATTTTAAAAATACATTGACTATTTGCAAAATATGTATTATATTTTTAAATCATTATACAATTATACACATATGTAGGTATATGTAAATTTGAAAAGATTATAAAATGTTTCACATAGTGTTTATGACATCGTTATAAATGGAACTTGATAGGTGTTATAAACCAAAAAATATAACAATGTTCATGCATGTGTTAGATAAAATTGTATCTAATAACCAAACACATTTAAGATGCATTTATTTAAATTGCACAATAAAAAAATAAAAAATAGTATTTGATCATAATTTAAAGAAAGAAATTTAATTTCTATACAAAATTTTCATTAGAAATGAAAAATGAACATGTTTGCCCTTTAACAATTTCGTAAATTAGTTTCTCCAGGAAGCATAGTGCCGTCCTAAAACATTTGCATCTGGGTTTGTTTCTCATTTAATCTCTAATCTCGTTCCGTGATTTGTTTGACATTTCACTTCTTGAAAAATTTTTCGTTTCCTACGTATTATGAGTTATGACTATGAGGACGTCCTCTTGAACGGTTGCCTTGCAGATTCCATTCTAAAGCTTGTCTACAGATGGATTGTACATTCTTTCTAACAGTATGACCAATCTAGCTCCATTAACGTGATTGGTATGACATTGATGTCATCAATATTCTTTATTTCTTATTCTTTTTGGCCAGAAAATCATACAAATGTTGCTCAAGTATTTATTCAGAAAGTTATAAGCATATCTTTCTTTTAAAATTTTGTTACAAAATTGTCTATAATTTAATAAAATTCGACCTAAATTCACAACAACAGCAACAATAAAATCTACAATGATGTAATTATAATATCACCAAACAAATTACACAAAATATATTTTATTTAAAAACAAAAATTCAATTAACATATTTTTTACTCATTGAAAACTTCAAAGAAAATGTATATTCAAAAAAAACATGTATGTACATGTATTTATATATTCATGTGAAAATTTCAATAAAGGATAACATGTTTTTTTATTTATCCTTTTTAATAAAGAAAAGATTTCTTTTTCTTTATTACTATAAATATTTTTTTTCGTTTTTGAAAAGTGGCACGTTTGATGAACCCATTTTATAACGAAATGAATAATTCATGATAATTCATTAAATCATTGAAGGCCAAAGAATATATATACATACATAATGAATGAATGTACATATGTATGAATATTGCATAATAGATATATTGATACCTTGAAAATATATATTTTTTATTTTTTTCAAGATTTTTCTCGTGTTTGATGAATAATTTTTCTTTGTCAGATTTTTTTTTTTTGCAAGAATAAAGAAGAATGTGCAGAAAAGTAGAAAGCAAAAAAAAAGAAACAAAAAAAAGGAGTATTAATTGAAAGGTAAAAAAAGAGGTGAAACAAATTTTATAAATTCAAGAGCTTACACTTGTTAAATATACATAAATTAATGAAGTAGTAGAGTAGAAAGTACGTACATACATTTATGTAGTAGTGTAGTAGTTGAAAAAGAGGTGAAGAAAATACGAAATGAACTTCTTTTATATTGGGAATTTTCTTCGTTTTTTTTTTTAATTTATCTACTAATTACCTATATTTTTGGAAAATATTTGTTATGAATAATGTAAAAGCTATAAAAAATATTTTTAAAAAAAGGATATTAAGTAATTTTAATGTTTTTTTTTGTCATGAATATTTAAAATTTTTAAAAACAAACGACCCACAACTTTACTATA
The DNA here is from genome assembly GCA_939192795.1 of Bombylius discolor. Taxonomy (NCBI): domain Eukaryota; kingdom Metazoa; phylum Arthropoda; class Insecta; order Diptera; family Bombyliidae; genus Bombylius; species Bombylius discolor. The sequence goes on along the minus strand of OW584241.1, from coordinate 35,518,701 downwards.
TGACAATAATGGGGATTTTGTTATTTCATCTTGAAATATTTTTTTTTCCTTAAATAAAAAAAAATTAGTAACTTTAAAACAGATTTTCTGATTCCACAATGAATTGGTCAGTCCTTTTTAAATATATGTATGTATATGTATGACTCATAAAATATACAATGCCCTTTTATCTCTTTTATATTGTAAAAATTCCAAAAAGATTGTAAATCAACACTTTTCATCTTTTCTCTCCCACGATCCTGTTACATTTTTATAAGTGATAAAACTATTCTGTTAAACCATGTTCAGTAACACTCACGATACATTGTTAAATGGTTAAAAGTTGAAAGCTAAAATCGGGTTTTTTTTTTTTTTTGCAGAATGTTAGACGAAACAAACGAGCACAAAAGGAAGTACATACATATTCTATTTTTTTTTTAATATCACGCACAAAATGCTTGTAATCGAAAATCGAATTTTTAAATACGAACGTTTCTCTGTTTCAAATTACTGCCTATTCCACAATTGATACGAAATATTACCCTTCTTGGGAAATGATATTCCACTTCTTTTAATACGCTTTGTCGTCTCAAAAACCACGCAAATATGAGCCACTAGTACAAAAAAACATCTTGCGTAAGTTTAACAAAATATTGCGTATTACTATGAATATCCTTGCTTTTTTTTATTTTTCTAAATTACTTAATTACGTCATTTGATTTTTCTAACGAGTACTTACATTTAAAAATACAGTTTTTTTTCTTTTTTTTTTTTTGCCCGAAGGTCACAGAAAAATTGCATAAACAAATTTGTTTTGTTATTGATGTTCCTTCGCGTGATTTTATTTTGTTTTGTCTTTTTCATTATTTTCAGCATTGATTACTTCTATAGTTCTAGACATACATATTTATCCTAGTTTTTTATTTATATTTTATTTTAATAATAATAACATGGTGTTGCAAAATAAATCAAGGATTTTTAGAGTCACGTAAAAATAATTGTTATTTCGGCTGGAATATACTTATTTTAAAAATTGAATAAAAAAACAGACAAGCAAAACATTAACCGGAAAATACTTTCAAACAGGAAAAAAAAATAAACACAATTAAAATAATTAAGGGTATTCATTACAATAGTATTTGTTTTAAACCATATTTGTTGTATATAAAGGGTAAAAAACACTTCTGAAAATCTACTTCATAAATTTGTCCTTTTTTTTAAAAAATAATTATTTCAAAAGAACGCTCACGCAGGAGACCTAGTACAAAATATATACATATGTATATGAAAAATACTTGAGTCCTGAATATCCTTATTAAAATAAAAATAGTTTTTATCAATTTTTCTATCTACAATTTTTTTTTTTTAATCTACCCTGTTTTATAAAATTCATATTTCACATAAATTTAAATCAGTCTTCCATAAAAACGTAAAACATTTATGAATACAAATGTGACAGGTGGTACCAGTCATTTTATACTAAAAGGATACAATTACAAAAATTTCAATTCAGTTTTAGTAGTTGATTTCAGATATTTGAAACAATAAGTCAATACGTGTATATTATATACATATTGTATTTTATGGTTTTTAAAATTGTACTAAAATATCTGCATTTAAAGGACACTAAAGTGTATTAGAAAAAGGACAATATTAAATTTTTTTTTTTTTTTTTTTTTTTTAAAAAGTGTTTGTGTTTTATTTTCTTTTTCCTTTTAATTTGACAGGTGTTGTTACTGACCTATTAGAAATTTTTTTGCTTTCAACATATACATATACCGGTTGTTATATTTATTTCGAAGTGAATAGAAAAATCAATAGAGCAAAAAAATAATAACTGAACAAAATAAAACACCTGTCATTTGTGAAAAAAAATATATATGTATACAAATGTTCATATATCCTTTTTAGAAGACAGTATAAAAGTGTTACTTTTCGATGCAGTTACTTGTAAACATTAATCGAATACACACAATTCAATCACTTGAATATAATATAAAATTTTTTATAAAATGTTACCACAAACAGAATTGGACAACTATAAATTACAAGTGGAGCTTCTTCAAGAGAAATTAAGACGAAGGTAAAATTGAGTAAAATGAAATAAAAAAATAAATAAATAAATAAATATATCACATATCAATGTCAATATAAATTTTTATTTTTCTTGTTTTTATTTTTTTTTTTACATTTCGTATGTCATTTTGAATATATCTTTTCATTTATTTAGTTATTTTTTTTTCTTTTAATTAAATGTACTTTTAAATTTGTACATCATTTTCAAATGTTTATTTAATGTGACATATTTTTTTTTTTGTGTCCTTTTTTTTTTAGTGAAGAACAACGTCAGCATTTAGAAGAAAAATTTGAAAAAATTATAAAAAAACGAGATGAAGAGTAAGAAATTTTTTTTATTGTTTTACGAAAAAAAAAAAAAAATTATTATTTCTTGACAGTTACTTTTCATTTTTTTTTTTTTTAATTTTATAAATCTTTTTTTTTTCTTTTTTTTTTTTTGTGTACTTTCAGAGAATGTGTAATGAAACGTAGAAAAAAAATTAAATATCAGCAATTTGTTGAGGCACTTGAAGAACGTAATGAACGTAATAAAGCTCTCCTTAAAATGTTAGAAATGGTTGATCAGAAGGCATTACAACTAGCTACAAAAACTGAACGTCTTAAAATGATGAAGGTAAAGTGCATACATCAGTAATTTTTTTTTTTTTTTTTATCAAAATTTAAGATGAAGTCTTCACAGAGATACAAAAACAAAAGATATGATATTTTTGTGTTTAAAAAAATTTTCAGTATCTCAAGTGAATGGAATTTTTATTTTATCAACTCTGTTGTAAATTTTATTAAAATTCACTTCTCAGTAATGTGAAACATATCAAAAATTTATATACATAGTTGTTTTTTTTTTCTTTTTTTTTTTTACAGCTTCAATACGAACTATATTTTGCGAAATTACTACAAAATCAAGTTACTCAACCGATACATGAAACTGCTAAATATTATACAATTCTTCCGGTACCTTCTAATATTTTACAATCTACAGCTGTTACTACTAATACACCCACTATTTCACCATTTACTACATCAACAACTACAAATGATATAATATATCAAACTACTACTAAAAATTTAGATGAAAATTCAATTTCATCACCATTAGCAAATTGGAGTGTAATGGCTAACAGTTTAAGTAATACAAATATTGAAAAAAAGGATTATATAAGTGGATCAATACCATTAAATCAAGAATTCTTACAATATCAAAGTATGAGACAACCAATAAAACAAATAATCAATTTGAAATCTAATATTATAAAAGATTCAGATATTTCTTTACAACATCATAGTATTATTCATCCATCTACTGAAATTGATACTATTGAAAATATTGAAAATAATCAAAGTGATTTTAAGTACAATTTTAAAACTCAATCTAAATTTGATATATTACCACAATCACATTCAGTAAATATTCAAAGTACTTCTTTACAAGAAAATGAAAGAAAATCTCCAACACAAAATGAAATCAAATTAAAACATCAAATAAATGAAATTCAAAATATTCATGAAATCAAAGATATTAAGGATGATTTACAGAATAATAAATATTCAAAATCTTTACCATCAGATAATTTTCAATACCAATCTTCTTTATACCATAACCAACAACAGCAACAACAACAACAACAACAACAACAGCAGCAACAACAAAATCAACAACAATTTAATGCAAGTGAAAATTTCCCAACAAAAATGAATGAAAATTACAATAAAAATAAAAATAATATAAAAGAAAATACTCTTGAAAAATCACAACCCATAAATATTGTAAAGGATAATTTCGAAAATGACATACAATTAGATTATAGCAGACAGAAAATCAATGAAAATTTTGAAAGAAATACGACATTGACATCAGCTACATCACATGAAAAAATTTTTGAAGATAAAAAACAAATATTTGATTCACCCACATCACAACAACTACAACAACAAAAACAACATCATATACCACCACCTGCTATGTGGAATTTTGGTGGACGAATTGATACAACAAATATACCATCATCTTTATCTACACCTTCTTCTGCTGGTAGTATTGGTAGTATTGGTGGTAGTGGTGTTATTGGTTCTGTTAGTGCTGCTACTACTGCTGCTTCTTCTTCTTCTTCTTCTTTACCAATTAAATTGGGTAAAAAAGAAAAATTATCGATTGAAAATATTGAAAATGTTATTTATGGTGAAAAAATAAATCCAATTGAAAGTGGAAAATTAGATTTAATTGAAGAAAATGAAAAACATATATTTTCTAATAAATCAATTTTAGGTAGTGATAATTTACATGAAAAGGAAATATCTTTTAAATTTGATAATTATCAAAAACAAAAAGATAAAAATAATGAAGATGTGAATGATAAAATACAAGTAGAAGAAAATTCATTAATTTTAGATTCAAATAAATCAGAATCTTTAATTAATGAACCAAAAGTAATTGATATACAGCCACAGGAATCTCTATTACAAATTCAGGATATACAAAATAATGATGATAAAGGGAAACAAAATGAAAATTTAGAAAAAAATTTAAATCAAGAAGAAATCACGGAGTACAATCAAAATTATGAACAAAATTCTTATAATGTTGTTGAAGATCAACATGAAAATTATGAATCCAATCAAGAAAATTTTGAAAATCAACCCATCACTACTGACTTAACAAGTGCCTCAAATCAAGATGTTCAACAGAGTGAAGAATATCTCAGTCAACAATATCAAAATCCAGACTATCAATATCAATCTGAAAGTGAATATCAGAATCAAGATTATCCTCCGGATTATCAGACGCAGGATCAAAACTATCAAAATGAAGAATATCAATATGATCCCAATACATATCAATATGATTACAGTCAAGAAGGAGATCAATATGCAAGTCAATATGATAATATGCAATATGCCACCGATCAACAACAATATCCTGCAGATAATAATCAATATCCAACCGAAACACAGTACGCAACTGATAATCAATATGCATCAGATGGAGCAATTTATCAAGATCCTAATCAGCAGGAGTACACTGGTGATGGTTACACAGAACAAAATTATAATGATCAAGCTTATCAGCAAATTCAAGATGGTAATTTTTTTGTAAATTTCAAAAAATTGTAAATAAACTAAACTATTTTTTTCTTTTAAGGTGAAGAATATCAATCCAATGAACAAGATGGGACAATAAATCTTCAAAATAACGAAGAATCTTCACAACAAATTGATCCACAAACACAAATACCTGCTTCAAATGATTCAACAGAAATATCTTCTAATAAAATCGCTCAACCCGTTGAAGAATTTATAACACCATCTAAAGATGATAATTCAATACAATCTGAAAGTACAAATGATGATACACCACAAAAAAGTAAAATATCTTCTCCTATGATTTCACCACAGGCTACCACATCAACACCAATCAAACCAACTTCAATATTAGCTACTACCGAAAAATCAAATGAACAACAGAATGTACCTAAAAAAAAGAAAAAAGTCAATTTCCTTGATAGTGAAACTGAAGATAGTTCTTCAGCTCAAAAAGCGACACCAGCAGCAGCAGATACAACAATAAATATAAAAAGTGATGAAAGTGATTTTGATTTTTCCTAAAAATGAAAAATGAAAGGATTTCAAAACGAGTTGAATTTCAAAAGCTTTTCTTTTGACGTGAATATATTAGAAAGGCTATATACTCGTACGCTTTAATTATTTTCAATTTTATTTTTGGGCTTACATATTTAAAGTTTACGTACGCTGTTGCTTTGTCTTTAAATTGTTTCATTTTTATTTGAAAAATATTTGTTTTGTTCGAAAACATAATTTAGAAAAAAATTTAAAATTCTGTGAAATAAAAGCTATAACAAATTCCTGAAAACGTTTTGTTTTTTTTTCTCTCTCTTTCATTATTGTGATAATTTTGGAATTCTTCTGATTTTTAACCAGCTCCTTTTTTTTCAAATTCTGCAGCAGTTTTTTTTATTTTTTAAGAGGATTTTCTTTTGTTTTGTTAAAATGTCGTTTTTTTTTTTTTGAATAATATTTTTTTTTTGTTAGCTCTTCAAAAAGGAAGTACATACGGAAAATTTCTTAGAAAGTTTAGAGTCGAGCAACATCGATTTTTTTCAAGCCACAATTTTTTCTCTCAACACTGTACAATTTTATTAATTTTTTTACAACAACACTTTTCTTAATTATAAAAATATTGGTTTTTAAAGAGAAAGTTAAAAGGTTATCAAATACATAAATTAGCTTTCATTTCACGTTTTTTTTATTTTTTTTTTTTTAAATTTTAATAATTTCTTTTATACGTGAAAGGAAAAAAATTAATTTCCAACCCAACAACAAATTGGAAATGTTGTCTTGAAATCTTAATTCAATATAAAAACATATAACGAATTCAATAAACAAAACAAAGAAAAAAAAATTTTTCTGAATGAAAGTATTAATTTGGATTAATGAAATTTAAAAAAAAAATAAATAAATAAAATTTAATAGTGAAAAATCAGTTAAAAAATACATTTTTCTTTTAAATTTAAAAGCTACTCTTCCAATTGAATGAAACATTTTTTTTTCTAGAGAAGAAAATAACAAAAAACAAGCTAAAGAGAATTATTCTTGAAAAATATGTATAGTACATATTTCTTCAGGGATTTCTGTAAGGATGTAAATCAATAAAACTTTTAAAAAAATACTGAAAGCATTCTTTTTTTCAATAAAACATTCTTTAAATTCAGAAACTTCCTATCTGTTTCTTTATTTATTTATTTTTTTTTTTTTCAAATTTGAACTGTAAATTAGCAATGAGAATTCAACATCTGTTTAAAATTAAGAAAAATATATCTTAAAGTATATTCTAATAGAATCTACCTCTATTCATGATGTGTATCTTGTATCTTCTTCATAAAAATTAAATCATATTTTAAGCTCATATTAAATAAGAATTTTTTTTTTGTATTTTTTGAAATGAAATCACAACAATGTATGTGTATTTTGATTTTAACATTTTTAAAAATTTATATTACAAATTTGCATGACTGACCCATTTTTCATTTTATTCAAAATAAGTTTTGATATTTTTTTATTTTGTATTTTTTTTTTTCACATGTAAATTATATACGAATATTTATATACCCAAAAGGGATTTACACATCATGTGTTTATGTACTTATAATGTAACGTTAAATTTTTATGTGTTGACATTTTTGCTCATACATATCTGCTGATTTTTTTTTTATTTGTGTTTTGTTTTTTTTTTCTGTTTTTTATCCTGTGTAAAAAATGTAGAACAACAATATTATACATCGGATATTATGTTTTGCTTTTGTTTTTATTTTATTTTATTTTTTTTTTCAGATAAACAAGATATTATTAGATGAAAAGTTGAATACTTAAAATAATAAATCATGTAATTAAACAATGGAAACGAATTTTACATACATACATACATATGTATGCATATTTGGAAAGAAAAAAAAAACAAATTTTAATTTATTTTTGTGTACGTTAAACAAAATCAATTTAATTTTACACAAAAAAAAAAAAGAATTTATAACAATCTTAGATTATCGACTTTATCTATCGCAATTAAAGATATCCTTTAGCATTTGTATAAACAAATGTAATGTATCAATAGGTTGATACATTTTAATTATGAACATTTAGTTTATTTTTTAATAATATTTATTTAAATAGTAAAAGAGGAAATATTCTCTTTTATTTTTTAATGTCGGCGACATGGTCGACGCGACAGTTTATTATCTTATTATTAAAAAGAAATCTTGTCATAGAATATTACAAAGAAATGTTCGTTATTTTGGATATTTCCAAAATTGGGAAATTTTGTAATGTTTGGACAGATGTTCTTGAAAAGTATATAATGAAAAGAAAGATTTTGTAAAAGAACTTGCCGCAAATAGAAAGTACAGTAGGTACGTGAAAGATGAAATGGTGCATTGTATGATATATCATAAAATAATAAAATTTGAAAAAGGTACAAATAGGTACGTGTTAAATATGACCATTAGGAATGTTATGGTATGTAAATATTAAGGTCTCTTTAATATTATGTACTAAACTAAAACGAGTACGTTTGGTTTGATTATGTATTAAAGGAGACGTGGTTTAGTTAATATGTATATAATAAAATTAGCCAAGGAAATCCCGCTTGGCGATTGGTTGATAATTTAAGGACACGTCCTTCTCACGATTGCGGAATATGATACTTAATTGCTATTGAGTGATAGGATGAGTGAATGAATGATATATACTAACAATTATTAATAAGAGGTTACGTTATGATTGATGAAAGGAAATTAGTTAAGTTTGGTTTTAAATCTTGAAGTGGAGACATATCAAGAATTAAGATATCCAAAAATATAATATTTTGTTGGAATAAGCATTAAGTAATCAAAATATTCAGAACGGGCGCGATCGTGAGTTGGATGAATTTAGTTCGAAAATTATTGTTGAAGTTATTAATGAACGATATAAGTACTTTAATTTAATTTAAAAATATTTATTATAATATCAGGTGTGGGGTCAGAATTTCGCGTGTCCTACGTTTTTCGAAAAAAAAAAAATATATATACATATATATATATATGTTTATGTATACAAATTAGTGATTCTTTTTGAAAAGTTTAAAAAAAAAAAAAATATATATATATATATGTTTATACTAATCTATATGTACTTCAAATTATTCTTATTAATTGCAATATAATTTTGTTAAAAAAAAAAAAAAACTAAAAATAAAAAAATACATTTCTATTTGTTAAGATCCATTAAGTGTGTTGATTAGTGATCCTTTAAGTGTGTTGATTATTGGTAGTTTTAATTGAAAAAAAAAATATATATATGTTTATGTATACAAATTAATGATTCTTTTTGAAAAGTTTAAAAAAAATATATATATATATATATATTTATACTAATCTATATGTACTTCAAATTATTCTTATTAATTGCAATATAATTTTGTTAAAAAAAAAAAAAAACTAAAAATAAAAAAATACATTTCTATTTGTTAAGATCCATTAAGTGTGTTGATTAGTGATCCTTTAAGTGTGTTGATTATTGGTAGTTTTAATTGAAAAAAAAATATATATATGTTTATGTATACAAATTAATGATTCTTTTTGAAAAGTTTAAAAAAAATATATATATATATATATATTTATACTAATCTATATGTACTTCAAATTATTCTTATTAATTGCAATATAATTTTGTTAAAAAAAAAAAAAAAAAAAAAAAAACTAAAAATAAAAAAAATACATTTCTATTTGTGAAGATCCATTAAGTGTGTTGATTAGTGATCCTTTAAGTGTGTTGATTATTGGTAGTTTTAATTGAAAAAAAAATATATATATGTTTATGTATACAAATTAATGATTCTTTTTGAAAAGTTTAAAAAAAATATATATATATATATATATTTATACTAATCTATATGTACTTCAAATTATTCTTATTAATTGCAATATAATTTTGTTAAAAAAAAAAAAAAAAAAAAAAAAACTAAAAATAAAAAAAATACATTTCTATTTGTGAAGATCCATTAAGTGTGTTGATTAGTGATCCTTTAAGTGTGTTGATTATTGGTAGTTTTAATTGAAAAAAAAATATATATATGTTTATATATACAAATTAGTTATTCTTTTTGAAAAGTTTAAAAAAAATATATATATATATATATATTTATACTAATCTATATGTACTTCAAATTATTCTTATTAATTGCAATATAATTTTGTTAAAAAAAAAAAAAAACTAAAAATAAAAAAATACATTTCTATTTGTTAAGATCCATTAAGTGTGTTGATTAGTGATCCTTTAAGTGTGTTGATTATTGGTAGTTTTAATTGAAAAAAAAATATATATATGTTTATGTATACAAATTAATGATTCTTTTTGAAAAGTTTAAAAAAAATATATATATATATATATATTTATACTAATCTATATGTACTTCAAATTATTCTTATTAATTGCAATATAATTTTGTTAAAAAAAAAAAAAAACTAAAAATAAAAAAATACATTTCTATTTGTTAAGATCCATTAAGTGTGTTGATTAGTGATCCTTTAAGTGTGTTGATTATTGGTAGTTTTAATTGAAAAAAAAATATATATATGTTTATGTATACAAATTAATGATTCTTTTTGAAAAGTTTAAAAAAAATATATATATATATATATATTTATACTAATCTATATGTACTTCAAATTATTCTTATTAATTGCAATATAATTTTGTTAAAAAAAAAAAAAAAAAAAAAAAAACTAAAAATAAAAAAAATACATTTCTATTTGTGAAGATCCATTAAGTGTGTTGATTAGTGATCCTTTAAGTGTGTTGATTATTGGTAGTTTTAATTGAAAAAAAAATATATATATGTTTATATATACAAATTAGTTATTCTTTTTGAAAAATTTAAAAAAAAAAAAAAAAAAATATATATATATATATGTATATATATTTATACTAATCTATATATGTACTTCAAATTATTCTTATTAATTGCAATATAATTTTGTTAAAAAAATAAAAGAAAAAAAAATACATTTCTATTTGTGAAGATCAATTAAGTGTGTTGTTTAGTGATTCTTTAATTAAATTTAAAAAAAAAAGAAGATATATGTTTATATATACAAATTAGTGATTCTTTTTGAAAAATTAGAAAAAAAAAAAAAAAAATTTAGTAATAATAATATAATAGTTACTGATCTGTGTTAGTGGAAAAATGGAAGCAGAAAATAACAAAAAGGCGCCGCCAAGAAAAAGACAGGTAAAACAAAAAGCAGAAAATCTGGTGAGTGAATATAGAAATAAATTTGCTAAATTGGATAGTCAGATAGAAGAATTAAAGAAAAGTAATGAGATTTTGGAAAGACAATTGTTAGAAAATAATCGTATAAATATAAATACAGAAACTATAACCCCATCAAGCTCAACAACAGAAAACAATAGTATGAGGTTTACTTTACAAGACATAAAAACAATTATACCCGAGTTTGATCCAGGAAAACTTTCAAGTCCTAGTGCATCTTCTTGGATCGCAACCCTAGAATCATTGAAAGGTATTTACCTTTGGGATGATAAATTAATGTTATTTTACGCTACAGCGAGATTGGCTGGAGCGGCTACAAATTGGTATTCAGGGAGGCAGTTGGAATTTAATGAATGGGTTAAATTTAAAGTAGAACTCCTGAAAAGCTTTCCTTCATGCAAAGATACTTCAACAGTCTTATACCAAATAATGATGCGTAAAAGGCAATCAGACGAATGTATAGAAAATTACTTCTATGATATTGTGTCTTTAGGACGGAAAATAAACTTGCCTGAAACTTCCATAATAAAACATATTATATCAAACATTAATAATCCCGAACTTTTCACAGTTTTGTTGTCAATTAACAAAACTGACTTAAAATTAAATGAACTTTTATTACATATTAAGCAATGTGAGGAAATAACTGAAACAGAAAAACAAAGTAAGGCATTAATAAATTATAATTCTCGCAATAGTGTACCATCCACATCAAAAAAACACAATATCCCGTTTCATAATCCTAAAAGATACCAACCATATAAAAATCAAATGAAAATTAATTCAAATGGGTTATCCATGAATTCAAATAATGAGAGGCGATGTTATAAATGCAACAAAACTGGCCATTTGGCAAATGTTTGTCAAAACAAAATTGAAAAAAAATGTTACAAATGTAATAAAGTAGGACATCTTGTTATAGACTGTAAGTTTAATATAAAAAAAATAGAGCTGAATGAATTACCTTTAAAAAATGAATATTATAAAATTGTATTCTTGGAGGGAAATCCCTTGATAGCATTCTTAGACCTTGGGAGTGAGTGTACTACTCTCAAAGAAGATATAGCACTTGAAATGAAATTAAACATTCAGGAAAGCAACAATATTCTACAAGGTTTTGGAGGTATATGCAATAAAGCAAAAGGAAAAATAAGAAAATTGTTGAAAGTTGACAATTATGAGTTTGAGGTTGATATAATGATCGTTGAGAATCATACACAAGAAGAACACATGATAATTGGAAAGAATTTTTTAGACAGGCCAGGTCTTAAAATTATTAAACGTTTTAAAACATTCAATTTAGAAAACGATGATATCACGGGTTCAAACATAGAAGACATACAAAATAAATCAATTTTTAAAATAGACTCGTTAATAAAAATCAAAGAAAAAGAAGTTAATATTGAAATGAATATACAGGAAGAAATGAAAGATAAGTTAATAAAATTAATTAACGATTATAGAGATTGTTTTGCCGTAAACATGGAAGAATTAGGAAGGACTTCGGTAGAAGAAATGAAAATAATCTTAAAAGAGAATACTGTTGTAAAATATCGACCCTATAAAGTTCCATATGCTCTTAAGCCAGTCCTTGATAAAACTATTAAAGAACTTTTAGATTTAAAAATTATACAACCATCTTCGTCAGAATATTCAAGTCCTGTTATTTTAGTTAAGAAGAAAGAAGGAGATTATCGAATGTGCGTAGATTTTAGAAAACTAAATTTAATTACGAAAAGAGAAAATTTTCCAGTACCAAATATTGAAGACACTTAATTCACTAGCCAATAAATCAGTTTTTACGTCGTTAGATTTATTTAGTGGATATTATCAAATTAAAGTATCTGAAGAAAGTCGGTATTTAACGTCCTTCGTAACACCAAATGGACAATACGAATTTACTAGAATGCCGTTTGGTCTTACAAATTCCCCAGCAGTTTTTATGAGAATGATGGCAAAAGTTTTGAACCCAATTAAAAGCGAAAATATAATTGTTTATATGGACGATATATTAATCGCTACAAAAACTGTAGAAGAAAATATGGAGATTTTACATAAATTTCTTGTAGTTTTACGTTCAGCTGGTCTCACATTAAAATTAGAAAAGTGTACATTTTTTCAAGAGTCTATTTCGTTTCTGGGACACGAAATATCAGCAAAAGGAATAAAACCAGGACATATAAAAATATCTGCTGTCGAGAATTATAAAAAGCCAGAAACTCCCAAAGAAGTTAGACAATTTTTAGGGTTGACTGGTTACTTTAGACGTCTCATTGAAAATTATTCAATAATTGCATCCCCTTTGAATAAATTAACAAGGAAAAGTGTAGATTTCGTGTGGACTCCAGAATCTGAAAATGCATTTAAAACATTAAAATCAAAATTAGTATCAAAACCAATCCTTAGCATTTACGATGTAAATAAAGAGCATGAATTACATACAGATGCTAGTAGTATAGGAATAGCAGGAATTTTGATGCAGAAGGAAGATGATGGCGTTATAAAACCTGTTAGCTATTTTAGTAGAGCCACTACAAGTTGCGAAGAAAAATATCACAGCTACGAACTGGAGGCTTTAGCTGTTGTTGAGAGTTTAGAACGGTTTAAATTTTATTTACTGAACAAACATTTTAAAATAGTAACCGATTGCTTATCCTTGAAATTAACCCAAGCTAAGAAAGATGTTGTGCCCCGTATCGCAAGATGGTGGTTAAAAATTCTTGAATTCAGTTTTGATCTAGAATTTCGACCGGGTTCAAAATTACGCCACGCTGATGCGTTGAGTAGAGCTCCGAATGAAAACGGTATCGAACCTCAAACTATTGCTGAGAAAATTTTGATAATTGGAGTTGAGTTGGAAGATTGGATATCTACGCTACAAGGTCAAGATCCAAAATTGAAGGAAATACGAAGTGTTTTAGATGGAACAGTCAAAGAACATAGTGAAGAACATGTTATTAAGAAAAACTATGTACTGCGAGATAATAAAATTTACAAAAGAACTGAAAGCGGTGAGAAGTTTGTTGTTCCTTCTGGATTAAAATGGCGAGTTTTAAAAACAGCTCACGATGATATGGGACATTGTGGACAAACAAAAACTTTAAGTAATATACGAAAAATATTTTGGTTTGCAAATATGTCTTCTACAGTGAAGAAATATCTTAAATCATGCATAGAATGTGCTTACAATAAACAAGGAAACAATGAAAACAAGTATACAATTTTTGAGCCTGAAAGACAACCCATTCCGTTCTATACTATTCATATCGACCATCTAGGTCCATTTCCTAAAAGTAAAGAGAGAAATGAACACATTATTGGAATAATTGATTCTTTTACAAAATTTATTATATTAAAAGCAGTAAGGTCAACATGTACAAAGTGGGTTATCAAATTGTTGAATGAAATATCACAATATTTTGGACTACCAACTCGAATTATTACTGATCGTGGATCTTCATTCACATCAAAAGAATTTGAAAATTATTGCAAAGAAAACGCAATTAGGCACATTAAAACAGCAGTTAAAACACCACGTGCTAATGGACAAATTGAAAGATATTTTCGAACGGTTAAAAGCTCTATTAATACTTTAACAGAACGAGAAGATGGAAAAGATTGGGACAAACATGTTTCAGCAGTTCAGTGGGCACTTAATAGTATGCAACACAGTACCTCCAAACAAACTCCACAAGAATTATTGATGGATTATAAACCCAAAAGTATCTTGAAAAATAAATTAATACTTGCACTTCACGACCAAACGCACAGAGATACTGAAGAAGACATACCGTTATCACAACTGAGGCAAAAAGCATTGGAAAGAATAAGTAAAACTCAATCAGATCAAGCAAAAAGACATAATGAAAACTATTTATCGCCTGAACAATTTGAGATTGGTGATTTAGTGATGGTTAGAAGAGAGCCCGTAGCTACGGGTGAACCCCGAAAGGTTCAACCAAGGTATAAAGGACCATACCAAATACGACAAAAATTAGGAAATGATCGCTACTTAATTACAGAAACCTTATGAATCAGTTCATTCTGCCGAACATTTGAAAAGATGGGTCACATTAGTTGATGCAGATTTCGATGTAGAAATTGAAGAACATGACGAAAATGAAGAAACTGGGAATGAAGAAATAAATACGAATATAGAAATTCAATGAATTAAAAATTGGCTATTCTTATTGAAAAGATTAAAAAAATAAAAAAAAAAAAAAAAAAAAAAACAAAAAAAAAAAAAAAAAAAAAAAAATGAGAAAATGAAACGAAATAGAAATAAGAAAAATAGAATATTATTTAATAAAATACGTACATACATATGTTGGAGATTACGTTAAAATTTAGGTTAACACTGAGGACAGTGTAAAGCAGGTTGGCCGAGTTGTAATGTATCAATAGGTTGATACATTTTAATTATGAACATTTAGTTTATTTTTTAATAATATTTATTTAAATAGTAAAAGAGGAAATATTCTCTTTTATTTTTTAATGTCGGCGACATGGTCGACGCGACAGTTTATTATCTTATTATTAAAAAGAAATCTTGTCATAGAATATTACAAAGAAATGTTCGTTATTTTGGATATTTCCAAAATTGGGAAATTTTGTAATGTTTGGACAGATGTTCTTGAAAAGTATATAATGAAAAGAAAGATTTTGTAAAAGAACTTGCCGCAAATAGAAAGTACAGTAGGTACGTGAAAGATGAAATGGTGCATTGTATGATATATCATAAAATAATAAAATTTGAAAAAGGTACAAATAGGTACGTGTTAAATATGACCATTAGGAATGTTATGGTATGTAAATATTAAGGTCTCTTTAATATTATGTACTAAACTAAAACGAGTACGTTTGGTTTGATTATGTATTAAAGGAGACGTGGTTTAGTTAATATGTATATAATAAAATTAGCCAAGGAAATCCCGCTTGGCGATTGGTTGATAATTTAAGGACACGTCCTTCTCACGATTGCGGAATATGATACTTAATTGCTATTGAGTGATAGGATGAGTGAATGAATGATATATACTAACAATTATTAATAAGAGGTTACGTTATGATTGATGAAAGGAAATTAGTTAAGTTTGGTTTTAAATCTTGAAGTGGAGACATATCAAGAATTAAGATATCCAAAAATATAATATTTTGTTGGAATAAGCATTAAGTAATCAAAATATTCAGAACGGGCGCGATCGTGAGTTGGATGAATTTAGTTCGAAAATTATTGTTGAAGTTATTAATGAACGATATAAGTACTTCAATTTAATTTAAAAATATTTATTATACAAAATCTATAAATTTTCTTAAAATGTTTAACGCGAAAAAAAAAATCAATTAGATACTAAAAAATAGATTTTCGATTTTCTTTTAATTTTGATCCATTAAAAAAGATTTTTATGAATGCATTTGCAGAAATATGAAATTTTCATTACAATTGAAATACATAAACATTTCCTGTAGTATGATGATTGAAATTAAATAAATTGCAAAATTTCATACATAAATATTGTTTGTATATTTTTAATTTATTATTATTCCTTTTTTTGTTTTTTTTTTTTTGTCATTCATTCTACAATCAATTCTATGAATATTATTTACTTTAGGCAATTGTCTCATTTGAAATAATAAATGAATACACAGAATATATCAAAACTGATAAGGATTCTATATATGAACTTCAATTATTTATGTTTTTGACCCAGAAGTTATTCAATACTTGTAATGTACGTGAGTATATTGTTATAATTTTGAATGATAAAATGAATTTTTAATTTATACCATTCACCTATTAATTTATTGTATAAAATAGAAACAGAACAGAAATAAAATAAAAATAAATTAAATATAAATATATTTATGTACAACAATAAATAGACAGAGTATCATTGAGGTCGAACATAAAATTTTGGTAATCATTTAAAAAGTTTAACAACAGAAATCGATCGATTTTTTTCAATAAAAACAAGAAAAATAAATTCGAATTTCATAATTCTATAACTTTAAACTTAGTTAAAGAAAACTTGAAAATTAACCAGAAATTTATCCGAAATCTTTTGATTTCACAATTTTAACATTTTTAGTTCAATTGCTTTACAGTTCAAAGTAAACTATAGCTTTCTTCACAATGCTTTTTCCATTTTTTCGTGTCCTGAATTATAACCTAAAATATTTATTGAACGTCATCTGTCCAACGTTTGCTAGATCTACCACTTTTTCAAGCACTTTCAATTTATTTTACTTTAAAAATCCTTTTTGTTATCCTGTAAAACTCTTTTTGATTTGAAACATTTCTTTCTATTGTTTTTTCATGATTGCGTTGAAGAAAAAAAAAAAAAAAAAGTTATTAAATTATTTTTCTAATAAAATTTAAAAATAGTTTGGAAATTATTAATCAGTAATTGTTGTGTGTTTGTGTACTTTTAAAAAATATATACCTATGCTATGTATGTATGTATGTATGTATATCCTGTTTTTATTTTTTTTTTTTTTTTACCTGTTGGAAACGTTTTAGATTTTTTTCTAATTTGAAACATACAGCAATTTCACGCAGTTTAAGCAATTTATTTATCTTAAATTTTTTTTTTTTTTTTTCAAAATCTTATCAAACCTAATCACTACATCCTGCTTCCTTTTTCCCTTTTTTTTCACAATTTTTTTAAGTTTCTTCAATAAAATAAAAAAACAACAAAAATCATATAATGTAAAGTTTTATTTTGTCTTTTTATTGACTGTTTTTTTTTTTTTTATTCTCTTCAATTTTTTATTTTTTAATATTAAAGGGACAACTGAATTATCTTTCAAATAAATAGGATTATAATTAGTGAAGCAAAAAAATGAGCAGAAAAAATGAAATTGAAGATATTTTTTATTTTTTTTTCTTTTACTAAATTAAAATTCTGTATAAAAGGATTCAAAATAATTTATATTTTTCTTCTGGATAAATATAATATCCTTTTTTTCATTTAAAATTTATAAATCAAGTTTTTTTTTTTTTTAACTGTTTGTGTGATTGTAGTTTGTCATATTATTTAACACAAATTGTATCTTAAATTGCAGGTGTTTAAGTTTTTATAATAAATATAATGGTTTTCAACTCTAGGACATGCTTTAGAAAATAATTAAAAAAAAAAATAAAATAATAATTTTTAAATTATCCTTATCAATTACCTACTTGTTTATTTCAAATAAACATTTGCCATTTTAGAAAAAATCTTATAAAGGATTACATTTTGCATTTTTTTTTTCTAATTTAATTTTTTTTTATGTGTATCTAATTCAAATTGTCCTAGATAAGTTTGTGTTGTTGTTGTTGTTGTTGTCATCGATGTTTCATTGTATTATGTTTTCAAACTTCCTATTGTAGTTATAACGTTTATAATTCCGGATGTTTTTTTTTTTTTTCGTTATTCTTTTTTTAAATATATTTCTGCTTGAATATCGATTTTAATTTAAAAAAAAAAAACAAATAAAAATAAAAAATTTTTTAAAAGTAGAATTATCACTTTAAACAAAATAAAACCAATAAATGCGATTCGCATGTCATTCGATGCTGATAAACAATTTAAAAATGAAAAACAGCAAAATGGTATACAAAATAAAATTTGAGAATTGTTGGTATTATTTGTTGTTATTGTTATTGTTGTATATTCATATATGTATTATATGCTGAAAATGAACATTCATCGGCAAAAGACTAAAAATGATAATAATGTCCGGTATTGGAGTATTATTGATAGTGAGAGGTCCATTCAATAGAGAATATATGTATGTATCTGGGATTCATTATTTTTCTTTCTTTATTTTCCTTTTTTTTTTGTTTTCGTTTTGTGTATGTGTGTATGTGAAATGCACAATACATATATACATATATTTTATCCAAATTTAACTATATATTCCTTGTACGAGTATTTTGGTTATATCATCATTGCTAGCTAGTTTATCCGAAAAACGAAAAAACGAAAAAAAAAAAAAAAACAGGAACACATCCGATTGTATGGTTATTTAAAACTTAATACTTTATTCACAGGAAAATATAGCATACAAACATACATACATATATTCACTAATTTATATAATATATTGAATTAAAATATAAAAAACGAAACAAACAAACAAACAAAAAACGCTGTTTTTTTTTCAGCCAATATGCATGAAAAAAGATAGAGCAATAAATAAATATTGAAAATCAAATTTATTATGACATTGTATTTGGTGAATTTTAAACAATGCCTACAAAAATGATATGTTTGGAAACAAATTTAAAAAAAAAAATGTTTTTGTATAGTTTGAAATTTTTGACAACAAAAAAATTCCATGAAAGTAAAAAACAATTGAATAAAAATTTTTTTTTTTTTATGTTTTGTTGTTTTTTTTTTTGGTCATTTAAATAAAATTTATCAATAGAATTTTTGCAATATTTAAATTTTGCTCTCTTTTTTTTTCTGAAATCTCTTTTTATTGATGAATTCAAATTTTAATTAAGAGATTTGATTTTCCACAAAATTTGAAAATAAAAAAAAAAAAAAAAGAAAAGGATTTTATTATTTAAATTCAATGTGTTTTTTTTTTTTTAATTTTTCATTTTAGTCATTAATTTTATTGTAATGTGCAAAAAAAATTTATTTACAAAAATATGCCAAATTTTCTGTATAATGGACGTTCACAAAAACAAATTTAATGAATATTTAATAGTAGATACAGTAAAAATCGAAAGGCTATATATACGATAGATTGGGCATTTTGGAAGACTTACAGATGAGAGTCCTGTCAGAAAGATCAAATTTAGGCAGATAGAAGGCAGAGACAAGTGAAGGGAAACCAAAGAAAAGATGATATTGAAGAATGCCTTGAGATATTAACAGATTTATAAATGGAAAATAATATCGTATGATAGAAACATTTTGTAGCGGACTGTGGTAGAGGTTGAGGTTCGTAGAGGGCTGTTGAACAGATGATAATGATTATGATGAAAATTTTTTTATGACGATTAATTTTTAAAGAGATTTTTTGAATCTTTTTAGAGTATTCTTAAAATAACGTTTGTGTGTTTGTGTATGTACATTGGTTTTTTTTCTTATCCAATAGAATTTCTCTATAATGAGCCATAGAGTTTGTCTGAGTGGGAATCCATGAATATTGAACTAAAATGCTAAAAAACATTTGAAAATCATTCATAAAAATTTGTCAAAATTCAAATACTAATAATTTTTGGAACTAATTGTTGTTGTCGTCCATAAAAATTCTATTTACAATGATTTTCCAATAAAATGAATTTCCATTTCTAAGTGATAGAAAACTCCCTAATGTTTTAATAAATTTTTTTCTTTTTATTTATTTTTTCCAAAGTCTCACACAATAATAACAACTACTTATTTTCTACAAAAGACTGCTTATGTTGTCTCACACAGACAAAATGAAATGCAAAATTATTCCAAACTTCAACACAGAGAAAAAATAAAAAAGATGATAACAACAAAAAATTTCAGAACAGTCAATATTTCCAAATCAAATCGAATTTATAGTAATAAAATCTTTTTTTTTTTTTTTTTTTTTTTCAGTTTACAAGTTTTTCCTTTTTCAGTGTTATATTATTTTTTTTTTTTTCACATTCTATCTTTAATGGAAAAGAAGAAGAAAAAGAAAAAAAAACATAGAACTAGAAAACTAAAAGATTACATAAACTTATTTTTATGTAACATTAACAGGTTGACTACTAAAACATATCAAAAGTATTCTTATGAATAATTCAAAAGAAAAATTGCACATCTTACATGACTTACATACAGATTCCATAATATTTAAAGAATGAAAATAGAAAAAAAAATTATACGTTGAATTTTATTTACATTAATAATGTAACATCACACAGAGAAAACTTTATAACATTGTTGGATTTTTTTTATTGTTGAAAAAAAAAAAAACAGTATCTACCTACTTAAATCTTGTGAATTGTCTGAAAATGGACATGCATTAAGAAATTTCTGTTTTAATTTGTTTTCGTTTTACTATTATTATAAAATAAGTACACAGATTTTTGTTTTTAAATAAAAATCTGACTTTTAAGAAAATCTAATGTTTATCAAATTGGATAAACGAACATAGATGAATAAAAAAATTATTTGAGAGCGATATTCACTGGAAAAATTTATCTTACCCTGGAACTTCATTAAACATGTTATATGGTCTTGTGGATTGTTTTATTTAGCAGTTGTCACTATCATATTATTTATTTTGCTGTCTTTTTTGAAAGACAATACACACACGATTTTCTTCGTTTCAAAATATTTTGAAGATAAAATCAAGAATTTGTGTTTCCTCGCTCCCAGATATGACTTTATTTTGAAAATGGTAAATGTCTTTGATATCTTTGACAGTGGAAGATATTTCTACTGCAGCGCTATCGTGTAATTTAAAAAAATTAGATAAAACTCTCTGTTTCACCAATTATAAAACTAACTTATCTTTTCGATTTACTTTATCCGATAGATAAGATATCTGAAGATGTAGACGAATCAGGAAAATTGACGGAAATTTTGTAATTCAACTAAACGTGTATGAATTGTAATTACAATTCAAATTTCATTGGTGAATACCACCCTTAAAAAATTATTAAAGAAATGAAACAATTTTTTTTTACAAAATATAAGAAAAATAGAAAACAACAATCTAAAAAAAAAATGTTCTAATTCAAAATTACATTTTAACAAATTCAAAATCAATATAACATCAAAATTATTCATAACGAGCCAAATATTACGAATTATATATTTTCCATATATGTATAACAATGAAAAACTAAAAACATTAAAAAACTTTTACAAATAAACATTATTTCTTATTACATAACGTGTAGTAAATAATTGTGTTGTTTGTGTGTATTGTACGTATATAATACACACAAAGTCACATATGTATAAATGTGTATGGAATAGCCATTATATTTGTGTATAAAATTATGTAATTCTAATTTACATTTCTCATTGTATTTTTACAAGGAACCAAGAAAAATAAATGAATAAATAAAAAAAAACAACATTTTATTCTTCTATGGTCTATAAAATTTTATTTATTAAATTAAAAAAAAAAAACAAAAATCGTTTCCGAGTTATTTTTTGTTGTTGTTTTTGTTGTTTTTTTATAGTTTTCATTTTATTTGAAATTTTATTACTTATTTCAATTTTAATTTATAAATTTAGATTTTTTAAAATAACAAAATAAAAAGTAAAAGTTATAAATGATATTAAATCTTTATCTCTCCATCAGATAATAATTCAATATTTCGGCTTATATGTTTTTAATTTTAATGAAATTGTATTGAAAAGCCAACAAACTCTAAACTTAATTTACAGATACATATGTATAGATACGATGGATTTACTTAGTAAAATTTCCATAAAGCACAGTATGTTAAGTACTAAGTTTTCACGGAATTCCGTTTCCTATATTTTTACTATTTATTTCTACACGAAAAAATTCTATGTAGAATATGTAGAAATATTACAAGTAAAATAATATGGTAAATTTGACAGTTGTTTGTCAACAACAAATTTGAAAATTTAAAAATAACATTATAAATGTTAAAATGTATAAATAAATAGAAAAATTAGAAAATGAAATTCCATGAAAACTTAGTACTATGCTATAAAGGTCAGTAAAGTTATTTTGTTTTAATACTGATCTCTACTTCATCGTCAACGCCATTTCATAAACAAACCATATGAAATTATAACACTTTAAATTTATTTTCCGTCTTGAACTCAGTACTACAAAACAAAAATTGAACGAAAAAAGTAATTCAAACTGAATTCTGTCAACATTTTCTACGTGTAGGTACGATATTTTAAATCGGAAACGTCAAATCTTAGTACTAAATCTAAATTTATATTTGATATCTCGCACAGGTCTTTAACAATTTCTTAACTTTTTATCAAAACAACCATTTTATCAGTAATAACAATAATCAAATCTAGATAATAGGTAATTTATAGAAAATTCTAAGTAACTACTTGACCAATAATTACTAATATCAAATAATTTATGATACAGATAGATATATTTCTTAATCCGCTTATTCAATTTCATATAAAAAGAGAAATTTTTATAATCGAATTACATTACAGTTTATTCTTTAGCTCTGGAAAAGTTAAAAGGTGAAATGAAATTAGCGATAGTTTTTGTAGCCTTTTTGGCTAACACTGTTTACTGTGCCATATTCAGTGAGGAAATCCTTTTCCCACCTCAATTAGGTGGACGTATAGTTGGTGGTGTAGATGCAAAACCAGGATCAGCACCATATCAAGTTTCTTTACAATCAGCATCTGGTTCACATTCATGTGGTGGTTCAATAATTGGAGCGAAATGGATTGTAACAGCTGCACATTGTGTAACTGGAAGACAACCAAGTAAAATTAAGATTTTAACAGGAACACACAATTTAAAAAGTGGAGGAAAATATTATTATGCTGATAAAATTTTTATGCACAGTCGATATTTTAAACCAATGTTTCAGAATGATATCGGCCTTATTCGATTAAATTCTTCAATCGAATTCAACAATTTAACACAACCAATTGAATATTCATGGAAACAACTTCCAAATGATGCTGTTCTTACATTAACTGGATGGGGTTATCTTTCAAATGAAAACGACCATACAAATATTTTGCAAACATTAGACGTTCAATATATGTTACTTGGGGAATGCCTACGAAAACATGAAAATTCTTTTGTTGACATTTGTCATGTTTGTACATTCAATAAAGCTGATGAAGGTACATGTTATGGGGATTCAGGTGGTCCATTAACTTACAAAGGAAAATTAGTGGCAGTCGTTAGCTGGGGTAAACCATGTGCTCGCGGTTATCCTGATGTTCATGCAAGCATTTCATATTATCATGATTTTATTAGAACTACAATAAATTCTAATTAAAAATTATAGACAAAATAAAAAACAATAAAATCTTTTAGAATTTGAAAGAAAAAGTTTACAAAATTTAAAAATCATCAACTAATTTTAAAACCCTTTTATCGTTGTGCTGAAGTATTAGATAATTTACGCACACAAAATAAAAATAAATCCAAATTACAAACATTCAAATATGTAGATTTTCAAATATAATACAAAAACAAATACTTTTTCAGTCTTTAGTTTTTTTTATTATTATTAAATTTACATACTTTTGATTTTTTCTTAAGAAAGCAAATCATAAATTGTGATGGTAACAACCTTTATGAAAATTACCAATTTCTAAAACACAAATTGATTGTTTAAAAATCCTTTTAAAAAACAAATTAAATAGGCACGTTTAATCAGTTATCCATGAATTATAACTTTTTTAGTAAACTCCAATGAACAAACGTGAAATTTAACAATAAAACTTTGATATCGATTTGTTTGATAACGTTATGCTTTCTTTTTTTTTTTTCAATCTAAAAACAATTCATTTTCAATAAGAAAAAAAAATCAAAAAATAAAACACAAACACGTGTATTAAGAAATAACAAAAACCAAAAGTTTATTTTATTTTTTACTCGAAAATTGTATGTTGTTTTTACTCGTATGTTTGTGTTAGTTTGAAAACATTCTGAATCCTTTGAAACAAAATTTGTTGAATTAAAAGAAGAAGAAAAAAAAAAAAGAAAGTTTTGAGAAAAAGGTAAAAGTGAATTAATCAAAACAGAAATGGTTTAAATCTTTAATCAATTTAACTTCATATAATTTGTGTTAACTTTTTGGAAACGTTTTCTTCACTTTGATAAATGATAAGAATATAAAATTCTGACATTTTATGAAAAAAAATCAACCTTTTTTTTTTAAACTTTTAACTTCAATCACAATTATATATGTAGTTTGTAAATTGGGAATAAAAATCGTATATTATGAATTACTCAGAATTTTACAAAAATAATTATTTCCAAAACTTTTAAAAATTCTAAAATATAAATTTTGATTAAATCAAACATCGTAGAATAATTGTAAATTTTGAACATTTCAAAATGAAACTATTCAAGGATATCCCAATTTTTTTAACATTTTATTTTATAAAGAAAAAAAGTCATATTTCGTATCTTTTCTACATATAGGTATGTATGTTATATTACATTATTGTCTGAATTTTAAGAGTTGAGGTTTTTTCGCGCATGTTTTACATGTCTTTGTGATCTTTTTTGTGTAGACATACGAAAGAAGAAACGTGTTACAACAACAAAAACGTATGTGTGTAAGTATCTTCTTTTCTGCGCATGTTTTTCTAGTATAATACGAAACCTCAACTTTTAAAATTCTGACTATATTTCACAGGCACAATATCGAAAACTCTCTAGAAAGTATCATACCGAAAGTTAAAACGCCTTTGTTAAATAAATTGAATAAATTTTTTTAGAATACTTTCTATTATGTTCCTTATATGTAAATAACTCTTTATCAACAAAAAAAAAAAAAAAAACACTCAGTTGGTGATCCTTTTTTCAAAAAATACTCATGCAAGTGATTCACACATACGGAAATATACCACATTCTGAGTTTATTTTTCATGAAAATCTTAAATCAATTATTCGTATCGTAATCTTGTATAGAGTTTCACTTGCATGATAATACATTTTATAAAATGTCTAAACTAAAATTTAAAAAAAAAAAAAAACACTTATTTATGTTAACGCAACGTAAACATAACATATTTTTCCCACACATATCTTTTTGCTTACAATAAAAAAAATATAAAAAAAAACTATTTATATCATAAAAAATGATATTAATTTGTTTTAGTTATAATTCAATTACACTTCACAATAAATATTAAATACATCAATAAATAAAAATTGTATTTATATGAGTATAAAATATATATAAACGCATATACACATACACATGGATATACATAGTTACACTGTTTTTTTTTTTTTTTTCATTATATATCTACTAAAATTAAACAATTGATTGCTTTTCATATTATTTATTACATAAAAGAAAATATTAAAAAATAAAATAAAAACAACAAAAAAGAATTACGGAAAAATTGTAAAAGGAAATTCTTTTATCGAAGCATAAACAAAAAAAAACAAAAAAATCAAATGAAAATAGTTTATGCGTCAATAAATTTTGATATTTCAGCCGCAAAAGAAAAAAAAATAAATCATAAATTCCAATAATATGAAAAAATATAAAAACAAAAAAAAAATTGTGACAATAAAGATAAAAATATATATGAAAATAAAATTCTGTCTCTTTAGTTACCATTAAATTTAAAAAAAAAAAAAACAAATGATAAAAATAAAATTTAAATTAACAACAACAAAAAAGTTTTTCTTTTAAAAAAAAAACAGGAACTTTTCATTTTTATTTCTGAGAACCTTATCAAATTTATCAAAATCGCGAATTTATTTTAAACATTTTTTAAAAACATATAAAATCGTTGTCGTTCTGTAAAACCCCTAAAAGTTCCAAAATGGTACTTTTAAGATATTGAACATTTTAAGTTTAAATTTTAGAGGAAAAAAAATCAATACAACTTATTTCGACCAGCTGACATTTCATAGAAATAATTGAAAAATTTGGGCAGTTTTTTTTTTTTGTGTACTAAATTTATTTTCCAAAACAAAATTGACTGATTGAAATAGTGAGTTTCCGAAGAACGAAGACGAAATAAAATCATTTAAAAGTGAAAAGGAAAAATAAACTACTTCAAATTTTAGTATACATGTAGGCTAAAAATAAAAGCACTAAAAATTTTAAAAATTTCCCACCAGTTCTTAAGTACTGAATATTGGCAACAAAAGCTGTAATACTATCAAAATAAAAACTCAAATCAGATTTTTACTGTCAAAAAAATTAATAGAATGGAAGTTCATCTTTCCAAAATGGTATAAATTCACTCTACATCGTTCTGAAAAATTGTATTACAATTTCGACGAAAAATTCCAACACCTATCCACACTTTTACAGTTTTACATCACTTGCAAGAAAGGTAGAAAATTGGTAATATTTTTATTTATTGTGTACAACTTAAGGATAACTCTTTACTTTTATTTTATTTCCGTTGTCTAATATCTTTCCGAGGTCTTTTTTACGTTTCTTAACATTACTTTTTTTTTACAGGGGTGGGTTGTTTTGTTGGTTTTAAGAAAAAGGAATGGTATGAAGACTGAAAAAATGAAGGAATGAGGAAGCAAAAGTGTGTTTTCCAAAACTTGAAAGTGATTAAAAAACAATTTATAAGTTTTCATAAAATTGATTTGAATTAAAAAAATTATTGACTTCATAAGATTTCAATAAAATCCCATAATTTTCATTTCCTTTTTTTTTTCATGAAAAATAATCTAAAAATTACAAAATTATTCAAATTTTTTCACGATTAATTGATCGAAAAATTGTAAAAAAAAAAATAAAAGTAAAAAACAATATTCCTACTTTTTTTTGTTTTTGTTTTTTAACAATAAAATGTAAATTGGAAATCAATCAAAACTGCTTTCTAAAATTAAACAAAAAATACAAAACAATATGTTTTTTTTTTTTTAATATTTAATAAATCCGAAAATGAAATTTCAATACAAAAATTCAATTATGAATCAAAACACGACCAGAAAATAAATAAAAATATTTGAAAAAAAAAAATAATAAAAAGAATCCATTCAAAAATATTAGAATCTATTAAAATCAATAAACTTAAATAAAGGGAATCCAAAATAAAGCTTATATTATTTTTCACATTATTTACATATCACAATATATACCGTTTTTTTTTTATTGTTATTGTTATTTTTATATACTGCATATATACCATATTACCTGTTATATGCAAATTTTCATATTATTATTTTTTTTGTTATATCTTTTAAGCATAAAAAAAAATTTTTTTTTTTTTTTGATTTACTGATAAACATATTCCCACCCACGAAATAAAGACTTTCTTTAAATATTCTGAAAAAAGAAAGAACTGTGATAAAAGAAAAATGAAAAAAAAAAAACAAAAAACAAAAAAGGTGGGGTAGTAAAAAAAAAAAATAGGAAAAAAAGTAGGTACTTAAAACATTTACCAACTGAAATATCTAAAGAGAATTTTAATAAAAACAACAACAAAAAATTATATTGATTGACGGGTAATCCCGAATGTGTTATGCATAAATTGAGAACATTCTATTTGTTTTTTTGAAAATTTTCATTTTATGTTTTTTTTTTTTTTTTTTTTTTTTGCAAGTTTCATAAAGAAAAAATGTTTATAAATTAAAGTTTATACTTAGAATGTACCTACTATATTTTTTAGATATGTATATATGTATGTATGTTGTTGGGTTAACCGCAATTCAAATAAAATGGAATATAAACACTATTTTTTTTTCCTATTCAGAATATATTTAAATATCAAATTTGATTTGAAGCTTTCAATAAAATGTTTAAGTTTTATTTATCCTTTTTTGGTTTTAGAATCCTTTTTTTTTTTTTTGCTTTCGAAAATAAAAATAAAATGAAAAACCTTTTACAATTAAATAAATGTATATGTACGTACCTATACATATATTTTGTGATGAAAGATTTAGGCTTTTTTATCATGCTTTAAAATTTAAATTAACATAAATTATAATTTCGTTTTTATATAAAAAAAAACTTCTTTATCTATTTCTTTCATATACGGTCTATGCAATTAAAACTACACATATGTATGCCTGATACATTGTTCAATTGTTGAAAGTTGAACATAAAAAGCAGTTTTTATTTTAACATACATAATTAGACAGTTTATACGTAATCCACTTTTAATTCGGATTTTGATTTAAGTACTCCCAATTTTATGTAATATAAACCCGCTAATTCGAATTTTGTATATCCAAATTTTTGTATATGGATGTGTAGCGTAAAATGCAATATGGCGGATTGTAATTTTTATGGTGCGAATTGTAGAGTGAAGAAGAAAGAAGAAAAACGTGTATATTATACGTGTATCAACGTTTGTATGTATTATTTTAATCCCAATTCCAAATTTTACCCGTTTATACCATACTCCCAATTTAATCCAAAATTCGGATTTAATTCAAATTATTTTTTACGCTATATTATAAACTACTAAAATGTTAGACAGGACGAACGAGAAAAAAGAGAAGTAATAATATTCAATGTTCAACATATTTGTTGCAAGGAGTTATTCTATTTCCTTTCAACATTATGCACATAAACGCATTTGGCTATGCATATTTTTGGATGAAATAGCTTGTTTCCTGCAGTACTGAACATTCAACAATAAATAAATGTAACACTAGTCTTAAACCTAAAATAATTAGGATAATGAAAATATACATATAATTTATTTTTTAATTAAAAATTAAAAATTTCGTAGAAAGAAAAAAAATTTAAAAATTTCATTATCATTATAAGAAGTAAACTAAAATCAAACCGAACTGACAGGAATTAGAGACTAAACTGAGATTGTACAGACTTAGTGAGCTTTTTGAATTGATCTTAATTGCTTGTAAAATCAAATGAATTATTTTTTAAATAGTTTTTCACCACAACAAAAGCAAAACAAAATGTCACATTTCCTAGTAAATTAAATTACATATATTTTATATGCTACACATTGTATCAAATACACCAACAACCTTTTTTTTTTTAAAAAAAAAAAAAAAATGACTAATTTAAAAAAAAAAATACAAAGAAATTCTTTCCTTCTTATGTTTTCCTTTTTTTTTTTTTTTCATTTAATTTAGCTCATTTCTTATCATACACTTAGAAAATTCACTTTAAATTGTTTCATAAAAAGTATTTCCTTTTAACTTCCTGTATTGAAGTAAATACACAAAAAGGAAAATATTTCTTTTTCAAAAGGATATTCAAAATTTAGTATATATAAGAAAAACAACAAAGAAAAAAAGATTATTCTTTTAAAAAGGGTTTAGGAATGTTAAAAATAAGATACAAAAACACAAACAAAAAAAAATATATACAAAAATAGGATATTAAATTTTAAGAAAATCCTGAATACTTTAGAAAGAATTTTTAATTTTTTTTTTTTTCAATTTTATTTTCTTTTAAACAATATTATAGATTGTATACTAGTCGTATATTAAATTAAGATCCTACTGTTTGTGAAATTTTTTCTATACAGAATTTCTATGATTTCGAAATTTTGTAATAAAAATATTTTTTTTTCTTATTGAAAAAGAAAAATATATATTAAAAATAATTATTAATTTTCTAGTATGTTGAAAAATTTTATTTAAAAACAAATAAAACTCATAAAAATTTCTTTTGTATAAGAAAAGAACCGATGAGAACAATTCAATGATCTTTATTACATATCTCAAATATCTTTTTAAAAAAAATAATCAAAGTTCTAAGTATGTACTTTTTTATGAAAACTTAAAAATTTATTAATTTTTTTTTTCCCAAAAATTAAAACAAAGAATTTTCATGTTGAAAAAAATTATTATAAAAAATTATATTATTAAAAAATCTTAATTAACCTTTTTTCAGACAACTACTATTTGACTTTTTTATTTTTCAGAGAACCGTTATACGTTAATTACAAATTCATACAAAAATTCTTTACACAATTCATGAATTTTTTATTTTTATTTTGTTTTTATTTTTTTTTATTTTCATACTTCAACATTATTAAAAGCTTTTTTAGTTTGTTGAAATTGTGGAAAAGTAGAGTATGATTGTTGAGAAAATCATAAAAAATAATAACGAATATTGTTTTCATATTAAAACATATCTGAGTCCTTTAGATTAAGTAGGTAAATGTATGTTATTTATTATTTAATATTAACATGCTGTGGAAAAAAAGAGTTATAAATAAGAAATAATTTGCATTTACAGCATTGAATTGCATGAAGCATCAGAATTTCAATTTAAATATTAATTACAATTACATTTTAAGCATGAAATTCAAGTGAAAATAAAAAAAAAAATATTAACAAATAATTTTTATTTTTTTGTTTGTTTGGTAAATGGTACACCTTTTCTTTTTTTTGTGTTTTTTTCATATTAGAACGGATTTTATCGTTGTCTGATCAAGGAATATTTTTTCAAGTTGAAATCTATGCTATACGCCCAAAAAAAAGCTTCAATAGGGTCACAGTCTACATAATTTTAGACAATCAGGCAGCACTTAAAGTAATCAATTCTCAACGAATTGTGTCTGGACTAGTTGGGAATGCTGTAAAATCTCTTTTAAACCTTCTCAAGACCAACAATGAATGCCTGATGTAGGTCCTGAGACATGGAGGAATCAAGAATGAAGATTTGACAGATTCTTTAGCAAAAAATGGTTCCAGCTCCAATCCTTACCTAGTAGCCACACAAAAAATACAATAGTATCGAAGAATTGGAAAAGAGAAAATACGTCTTCCGCTGGGTAGAACCTCCTAGAAATTTACAAGCAAAAGAATTAATTAAGGTCTCAGCCAACATCTCTAGATAACTACTTAACCTCAAGAAGAAAGATAAAAAATCATCATTGGTCTTCAAATCCAGTGTGTGTGTCGCTATGTGACTCTAATATTTAAAGTCAGTGAAATTTGTGAACGATTTTGTGATCGCTTGTTTCTGCAATTTTATTTACGTCTTAATAATAGCTGAAATTCACAAATTTTTAAGCATAGATTTTGTTCAAGAAAATATATTTTCAAAAATAAAGGAAATCGAGATAGATCGAGGTGGTGGGAGAGGAACACCCTGAAAGAGGCCAATGTGCTTTAGGCTTTATAAACTGTAATGTCATATGGATGATGATGATCATGATAAAAAAGACAAAAATATTTATTTATTGACAAAACCGCCGCGCCAACAAACACTCATAGTTTTTGTATCACTATACACAATTAACTTCCTACAGAATTGTGAAAATCTTTAATAATTTGTAGACGGATCTGAGATGCTGCATTAAATAAAACATAAAAACTTGCGTATGTGCGTCAAAATCAAAATAATACTTCTACAGCTCTAAATATCCTCATAAAAAAACATACATATGTTATCCTTTATATTATGCCTAAATACGTGCATATAAATTAATTATATTCAACAACAAATTTAAATTATTTTCCCTTTTTTTATTTCCATAAAAGTTAAATCTAACATCCTATGTTTTTTTTACACATACACACACACACACGTGTACACTCTTGAGAATAATAATTAATACATGGAATACTTATTTTAATTAAAAAATAATGAATAACATGTAATTAAGATTTAGATATAGAAATAATAATAAAATAAGAAAGATAACACATAATAAGAAAAGATTGCCTATGTACAACAAATCTGATTTTATGAGATTTATAGAAAAAAATCTCTACAAAAAATTTAAGATAAACCATACAAATAAAATAAGACTATAAATTATGAATATTTTCTGATTTCTTACAACAAAAATGAAAAACAATCGAAAATTAATATTCAATTTTTCAATATTAAAAGATACTTTAAAAAAATACAAAAGAAATAAATCTCTAAAGATACTTTAAGTACCTCAAAAAAAAAAAAAAATCAATGTCAACTTTCACTTCAATCTATCGCATTAAGTAACCGAAGTTCAAAACAAAAGTAATAATTTATCATTGAAATTTTAAAACTTTTTTACAAAGTAAAACAACAAAAAAAAAATAAATAAAAATTTTTTTAATTATATATTCGAAACACATTTTTAACATGAACTTTCACACATAAAAGCTAGTACATGTGTACACATATAAATGCCACGTGCTTTATCTTTTATCTGAAAAGAGCATAACCAAGACAGTATTTCATTTATTTATTTTTTATTTTGTTTTTATTGTAAAAAGTCGACATATCCTTAAAATTTTTCAATATCTTATATTATTTGTTTGTTTGTTGTTTTTTTTTTCTATCTGTATTTTTTTTATTTTGCATTTTATTTGAACAGATTTTTATTTTTATTTTATTACAAGTACTATTTTTGTATAAGTACTTTAGTTTTTTTTTCTAGAATAAAAACAAACCAAAAATAAAAAACCAAACAAAGTAAAAGTTTAAAACTTTTTAATGTTAAAAAAAAAAAAAAAAAAACAAAATACAAAGAAAAATATTTGTAATGGAAAGAAAAGAAGAAATAACTTTGTCGTCAAATATTTGAAATTGAATAATACTTTAAAACAAAAACAAAAAAAAAAAAAGTTAAAAGAAATATGAAAATAAAAAACAAAAAGAATCATTCTTATTTTGATTTTTAAATACTTTTTTATGTTGAAAATGTAATGGAATTAAGTTCATTTCAATTATTTAAGAATTTCTTGTTTTATAAAGCAAAAAGATAATAATAATAATTTATGTTCAATAATAAAGCAAAAAAATTTACTTTTAAACTCTTAATCAGGATCTCATGACCAACACAATTTTTGCATGATGAATAGAGACAACTTAAAGAGGCCTCTGAAGGAGATCACCACCGACCCTCGTATGTCGTATCAATGTTGATAATGATGATGATAATTTTGCATAAAAATACGAAGTTGTCATGAATCATGATGGTCCGTCAACGTGTCATGTCATTTTGGCGCATCAATTATACATCTATTAGACACGTCGACCGACATTCGACAATTAACACATCAAATTTCACGTTAACGCATTATAGAAAAATAGGAAACGATAGAGAAAGTTAGTTTCTTCATTCAAAAGCGTTCTTAATAATTCTGAATTGGATAGGATAAGATATCTAAGTGTTGACATTGCCATCCAAAAATGTTTAATAAAGATTTAAAAAAAAAAAAAAAAAGCCACAATAATATAAAATTACAAAAATAAATACAACATCCTTCATAAAAGTCCATCTACATATTTCGAAATTTCCTCTGAAATTATTTCTACCTACTTTCTTATTTCTTTTCTATTCAAATAGAACATACATAAATAATACCACACCTATTAAAAATAAAATCCAAATTTGAATAAGGATACTTTCAAAAAAAAAAAAAAAAAATTGTAACTTACAAAATTTGACAGGTATAAAAAAATAAATTAATTTTTCAATGAAACCATATTTTACAATATCAATAAGCTTACAAATAAATCAACCAAAGTCAAAAAGAAAAATCAAAAACAAAAAAAAAAAACATCGAATAAAACAATAAAATTTTATTTAATATTTCTGCAATCAATTTCGATTTTTTTTTTCTACATATACTAAAACTTTTGTTTCTGTTTTTTATTTAGAAAATTTTAAATTTTATTTTTAATTTAATTTTTTTTTTTTTTGTGTTGTGTTTTCGAAATTCATTTTTGTTATGTCAAAAACAAAATTTTTAAAAAAATAAATTAATTGAACACGATATTGAATCGAAAACTTTTTAACAAAAAAAAAAAAATATTCTATTAATTTCTTCCAAAGGACAATGTCAACTTACAATTGTTTTTCAATTTATATACAAAAAATGATTTATAAAGAAAAAAGTTAATTGTTTTATTTTTTTTTTTTTTTGATTTTTGATTTTTGAAAGAATAATGAAAATGTAATAGATTTGAATATCTTTTGTTTTCTATTTTGACCAGAAGGAAAATCCATAAAAAATATGACTGAATGCATTAGACAACACAATATAATAGCAAAGGATCAGTAAAAGGAGTTTTTTTTTTAGAATTTTACTATTTTCTTTCACGACAGTTAAAATAATTCCTTGTGTAATATGTGCAAAATATAACAAAGGTATATGAACTTTGAAAATACGTTGAAATTTCAATTCAACTAAAAAGCTTTTCTTTATCTTTACATCTGAACAGTTGAAAAATATTTAATTTAGAAAAGAAAAATAAATTATCAAAATAAAAAAACATATATGAAAAATGTGTGAAATCATTTTTATTTTATTTCTAAAAATTCGATGAAAAATTTTAAATTTATTTAGGTGAGAAAATTAAATTCGAAATTATAAGAAAATTTATGATATATAAAAAATTTAAGAAAAAAAATTAACTTCTAACTAACATTTTCTTTGTACTGGATTTAGACATCAAAAATACCTCTACATACATAAAAAAGTATTATATATATAGGAAGAAAGGGTAAAAGCAATCGATCATATCAAATTTCTTGCAAAAAGTTTTATCATCATCAATCAAAATCAACGTGAGTTTTAAAAAACAAGCGAAGCTAATTTTTCTTTTATTTTTCAAGCATCATACAAATAAAACACATTCATTTAGCTTTTTAACTAAAAATTAAATAAAAAAAGAAATATTTTCAGAAAAAAAAAAAAATACAAAGGTACGAGAACAACAACATTAAATTTATTGTTCATTTTTTAACCACATCATCTGTAAAATAAAAAAAAAATAAAAATAAAAAAAACAATTGTGTTTAAGATACCAATTTTTTCTCTTTTTTTTTTTTCTTATTTGCCATTTAAACACAAACGAAAATTGAGAAAAATTTCAAAATAAATTGAATGAAAATAATTTGGTAATTTTCTTTGGATTTTAAGGATGACGTAATTCAATTAATGAAATTAACTTCTATACCCTACGATGCCACAACTCCTTTAGAGTTCTCGCGTATTCAAAAAAGTGTACCTACATTTTCAAATGGGATACGAACCTCTAAATGATCAGTAAGTATATCAAACACATACTTCAGTACCGAGCACTTATACCGAATTCAAATACGGATTTGCGGATTTGAACTCGAGATTTTCAATTTTTAGAAGACAGTACTTTTATCATTTCGGACACTAATCACCCTTAATTAATTCTATTATGTCAAGTCAATGATATAATTAGTAGAATATTGGCTTTTAAAATTATGGGAGCTTTAAATAAAGACAAATTTAGTATAAGTATTAGTACGGTAGTATGTAGTAGGAGCTAGGAAGTATCTTTTTTTTAAATTGTGAGCCACAACGTAGGGATATTCCTTTACCTGTAAAGTAAAATATGGTATAGGTTATAGGGGAAGGAAAAGCAAGCGTTGATTGTAGGAGATTTGAGTATTCTTCAGCAATGATTAAGTAGTAACTAAGAACAGCGAGCGACATGGCATCCGATAGTTTAACCCTTTAACCGGCAAGATAGAAATAGGGGGTTTAATTTTTTGAGAATTTTGGTTTCGGGGTAATTTTGGTACGAGAAACACAAATCCGATAGTTTAATGGTAAAACAGTTCCCCGGCAAAACAAATATCTGTCGTTTTCTTGTTTTTTTAGTCTACTATGTGATGAATGACTTATAAAATTTTACTAATAATTGCACTTTTTTTTAAATCTGTTTTAATGAATTAAATAAAAGAAAAACCAATCATATGATACAGAATTTTAAAAAATTATCGTAAAAATATATGTACTTTTTTTTCTCTTGAAGGATTTTTTAAATCCTACCATCTTTTATCAACCAAAAATAACATTAATAATGTACACATACAATTTTTAAATAACTAAATACCAATATGTATGTGGTTTTCATATAGGATAAATTGCATATACTTACTTAATTATTATTATTTAATTGTTTTTTTTTTCTTCTTCCTTTTTTATTTACATTTTAATCTGGAATTAGTGCATGCATAAAAAACTTTTACATTAAATTTGTAAAATGATTGCATTATTTTCTTTTTTTTTAATTATTTCAAAACAACAACAACAAAGAAAATAATAATAAAATCGATTTTCACTATTCAAACATTTTCATTCGTAACGAAAATAATTAAATTACACGAATAATTGAATTTGAATTGTTAATTTTGATGAGCTTGAAGTAAAATATATAAAAAAAAAAAAAAAAATACAGAAAAAGTTTTAATCGTATTTAAATAGTTTTCTAAA
The DNA here is from genome assembly GCA_939192795.1 of Bombylius discolor. Taxonomy (NCBI): domain Eukaryota; kingdom Metazoa; phylum Arthropoda; class Insecta; order Diptera; family Bombyliidae; genus Bombylius; species Bombylius discolor. The sequence goes on along the minus strand of OW584241.1, from coordinate 35,482,046 downwards.
ACCATTAATACCAAGTTTTTCATTTCATTTAAATTTTTAAAAAAGTTCAAAATAAAATTAAATTTAAAAAAAAAAAAAGTGGAAAATAAAAAAAAAAATCAGAAAAGAAAAATTACATAGCAAAACTTTTATCGACTCAATCAATACAACATAAATAAATTTAACTCTTCACATCTAATTTTTATTTTATTTTTTTTTTTTTTGTACTTCTTACTTATTTTTCCTATTTTTTTTTTTTTTTAGAAAAAGAAACCAATCAAAAATCCAATCAATGAAAGTTGTTGTTTTTTCGTTTTTTTTTTTTTATTTTTTGAATGAAAAAATGAAAGATTGAACAAAATCAATTACAAATTTTAAATAGAGAATTTTAGTCACGTTTATACATCATTCATTCTTACATTAAATGTATATTTGTACTACATTTATGTATGTACATACAATATACATATTACATACATATATAGTATGTACTTGAAGTCGAAAATTCGAATTTCATACGTGCATAAATTTAAAAAAAATAAAAAATAAAAAATAATGATATGTAATGACATAGGAACCATGAGACACTTTAAGTGGAATGTCATTAATCATATTATTAAATTTTTTGTATGAGTATGTGTGTTTTTTTTTTTTTCATTTTTCACTTCTTTTTTTTTTTTTCTTTTTAAAAATTTATGTTGTAAGGATTAAAATTGAATTATTGATTTCAAGTACTATTGAAAAAGTAAGTTTTTGAAATTCATCTTAATTGTGGCTGTTAATTAAGTTTTTTTTTTTTTTTAAGTTGAAGTATCTTTTAAGGCAATTACATTTTTCTTATATCCGCAAGAATACTTCCATGTAATTAAGTTAGAAAAAATTTTGCAAATCAATAAATGAATTTAAAAATGAACCTAGAGACAAATAATTAAATATTTGAAGAAGAAAAAAAAACAAATTTACAATTAATATTTTTCAAATGTTAAATTGCATGTACTTGAAATGAATGAAATAATTATAATTTAAAAGCGGAAAAATGTAAATGAATTCTGAGACAAGATTATTGTTTTGTAGATACTCTGACTCAGAATTCCAGTTTCAAATTTAGATCAAATTATTAGATAAATACTTCTACTCTAATCTTACAAAGGTTTATACCTGATCCTGATCCTAAAACTAAATATACTTTTCGTGCGAATCGTACGTACAATATACGACTACGTACATTAACTCTTCTGGATTGATTTTTTCATTTGATTTTTATTTTCTTCATAACAGAATCTTAAAAATTTTTACATATTGAAAAAAATACAAAATTATAAAAATATATCTTTAAAACTTTTGTATGAAAACAAGACATATACATGCTTGTGTAAGTTCATTGAACAACCACGAACCAAATATGCTTGCATAAAAAATGAGAAAAGTTCACTTTAGTAATTTTTTTAGAATTTCTAAAACTAAAAAAAGTATCTTTCATTATTTTCTCCTTGGAAGATATTTTTAAAGATTTTCAATTTGTTTTTATATCTTACTTTAATATAAACACATTTTATCTAGGTAAGTATGATATAGTTACAATTAATTAGAAGATCTGATTTCTTGAGTTAAATCTTAATTTAAGTAAAAAGATATACAAGTGATAGCATTTCACACCTATTCTACTATTTTACCTATATCATTTGTGAGTGTTAAATATCTTCGAATTACAAAATTAATTATTTAAAAAAAATTGCAACACATTCAACGGATACAAGTAATATTTTTAATGATGTAATATCTAGTATCTTTCATATGTTATGTAGGTGAACGTAAAATTTTATATTTTCATCTATTAAAAGATACTCGTATAAATGTAGGTGTATCTTAAAATCTTTAATGAATTTTTTTTCTCTTTGTATCTTGTTTTGTATTTTGTCTATTAAAAATTTTATTTAAAATTTAATCATGGTTATTAAACACAATCATGTATGTATGTATGTACATATACAAAATCTACATAATAATGTTAAATTTATTAACTTAATTTAATAATTATTACTCCTATGATTTTGTAATCGATTCTAATAATAATTAGATTTTAATTCATAATTTTGAATATACATATAGTATGTACAACCATATACATATGTATGTACATTTATCATTATTCAAAAATATTATATCTGTAATTATTATCTATGATATAATTAAAGTTTCTGTTCATGTACAAATAATACAAATAATATGTAAAATATTTTAAGTTTTAAAATGAAATTTCATTGTAAAAAAAAAAAAAAAATCTTTTGTATGCCACACAATAGCTATGTCACATGCGACTATCTATGTGATATACCGCACGGCTATTATATTCATTCAAGGAAAAAGCTAATATAGTTACCAAACATAATCACACACATGTATACACATGTAATTTGGCTCTCTATTCGTATCTTTTTTTTTTTTTTTTGTATACGTACATATTATATCACGTATAATTAGGAGATATATATATTTTTTTTTTCGAAAATGTTGATGACAGGAACACAAAGATATCATGTCATCACAATTATAATTTTACTTTTTTATAAATATACATCCAAAATTTTATTTTAGACAAAAAAAAAGAAGAAAGAATTCCCTGTGAAAGATTTCATCATGAACATAATCATATTTATGAATATATGTATAGGTTATTATATGAGTATAATCCGTAAGTATGTGTGTAATATAATAACGTAAAAATGTATATTAATTTGTTAATATTTTTTGACAAAATAATATTATCTTATTAGAATTCGAGAACCTACTTGGCAATTAAAAGTTTATAAAATAAATATGATAAGGTTGGTATATGGTTGTATTATATAAATTATTTAATCATTATTCCAATAAGTTGTTCATTGATTTAATCCTAGAAAATCCTTTTATAACTAATAATCATGGGTTTAAATGTTAAAAAATTGTACATATATCTAATTCTATAATTGACAAATAAATATATATATATATATTTGAACTGTGAATCTTATATTAAACATAATTTTTTTCTTCTATGACCTTAAAATTTTATTCATATTTCCATTGAGGTTTTCTACGCAACCACCACAATTTTCAAAGTCCTAGCTAAAAATCAGTAGAACAAGATAAATGTATGTATTTTTTTTTATAAAAACACAAAAATTGCAGTGTAAATTCGTATATCATATGGAAAAAATTTTCTTTTCGATGATTTGTATATTTAAGCATTCCTTAAACCAAAAATCGTAATTTTCCGAATAAAATAATGGTTGAAATGTCCTCTTCTTCTTCTTCTGCTCTTCTGGGTTATCTTGTCTTTGTTTCAATTTTCACCATAAAGCGTAAAACAAGGTAAAAAAAATGTAAAATTTTCATACATTTACCTGGCTCAACATTAATTAGACTTAAATATGAAGATTTGTAACTTAGTACCTCCTGAACCAAAAACTTATTCTTAATACTGAAACATTGAAACACAAAAATTCTTTAGTATTAGATATCTTTTACGATAAGTTTTTTTATTTTTTAATTTTCAGTATAAAATTGAAAATAACTTTTTATACGTACTGCCAATTTTGAATCTAAAATCCTAAAATGTATATGTAGTATATATATAATGTATTTTGTAATATCAAGACAGAAACGAAATATTTAACAAGGAACAGAAAATAAACCAATACCAATCCTAAAAAAAAAGTATGAATTTTTTTAAAACTATACTTCAGAAGATTTATACGAAAAATCAATTTTACAATTTGTAATTGATTGAAATTTTTTACAATTAAATTCTTTCAATTTCATTTATCAATAACGGTAATTAAAAATATAAAAAAAATAATAAAATGACACATTTATAACACTGATAACAGTTCATTTTGTTATGTATCTATGAGTACACAAATTTTCCTATGTAGAACATTTCAAATACATATGTATAAACCATTTAAGGGTTGTACAAAAAAGTAATTTTATAGTTAATTTTTCACAAGTATAAGAGAAAATTTCTCTTTTAAAATGAAATTAGAAAAAGGAAAAAAATGTAACAAACAAAATATGTATATCCTTGTTGATTCAACATGTTTGATGTTGTTGTTTGATAATCATCTTGTATTATAATTATACTTTGGAACTAAATCGAACAAAGTTTGAGTATTGTGTTTATATTAAAATTTATTTTTCTAAATAAATAATATACGAGTACATAAAAAATCTCATCATAAAAATGAAAGATATATATTACTTTTGTAATTGTTATACTTAAAATTTTTATTATTTTTCTAATACAGTTCTTATTTGATCGTCTGTATTTTAAGGATAATTTTCAAATTTCAAAATAAATATTTTTCAAAATTAAATTTAAAAAAGCCAAAAAAAAAAACGTATAAAGTTTATTTTATTGAAATGTTAAATTTATTGAAAAATCTACTATTACATTTTTTATAGAAAATTTTTATTTTAATTTCTTGTTTAAAGGTCAAATGTCATAAAACTGTCAAATTCATTCTTATTCAAATTAATTTTACATATCATAGAACATAGATTTATAAAAGTTAACTTTTTTAAACAATTTTATTACAAAATTGAGCCATTAAAATCTAAGATTACATTCAAAGCGTTGCAAAATGTCTGTAAAGTGAATGCTGATAGCATTTCACTTAAATTATTGTACATATATTGATATGACAGAAAAATAGTCACAAAAGCTCAAGTATAGATAAGGGCTTGTAGTGCGACGGAGGGAGGAAAATGTAAAAACGATCTTTGACCCACAAAAACTTAAGAAAATCTTTTAGTATCTTTCAAGTATCAAATAAGCATATAGCGATGCATTGGAAAGGAAATCATAACTTACATCTAATTTTATCACAACCAAAGGAAATTTCTACTATAATTTGTAAAATAACGGAATATCAATGGAAAATCTCTTGTATTTTAATAAAAAATAAATTTATAACATTTTATCATTGTTCCCCTTTTAGTTTTCTTGTATTTTATTAAAAAAAAAAAAAAAAAAAAAAAAATAGGTAATCATGAATCCGTTATAGCATCCTGCATCCTACCAAAATTGTATTTTAAGGTACCTACATGTCAATGACATCAAAACTATACTCATGTAAGTCTAATAAAATGTACAAAAGATCTATAAAGGTCGAAGTACAACAATAGCCCTTAAATATCTTATCTTAATAAATCTAATAAAATCCAAATTTTTTTTATTTGAATTTTGCAATTAAAACAACAACAACAAAAATATTTAAAAAAATGCATAAAAATTGGTACTTCAATAAAATTTCTATTGTCAATTTTACAATATACCTACATACATACATAATGTAAATAACATTATTTTAGATAACCTTTTATGAATATCATTTAAATTTCAATAATATATTATAGTCTCTTTTCAAAAAAAAAAAAAAAAAAAAAAATTTCTTATCATAAAGCCCTTACATGTTCATAATATGTTATGTACAAATAAGTCGTATATTATTACATACATACATACATATTATTCTTTTATTCAAATTTCAATTTTAGATATTCATTTTGTTGTATCATGAAAATTATTTTATACAAAAGTGCATGTAAATTGCACTTTATTTTCAATTTTGGTCAAAGACTAAAATGTGTTTATTATATTATATTCATACATATACAATGTTATTATATATGTATCTATAAAATATATCTATTGAGATACATACGAGTGTAGTTCAAAAGACTATTGTATATTATTATATACGTAAATAATACAAATGTATTGTATAAAATTATTGTATAATAAACAGAAAACATTATATTCGTAAATATTTTATGCTTTATAATAATTTTGTATTGTATAGATAATTAAAATTTAATCATTTATTTTATTATTGTTTTTCATAGTTACAAATAGATATATGTATCTTTTATATAACTTTGAATGCTACCGAAATAATAGTATTTTTTGTTTTTCTTTTAGTTTTTCAGAATATATTTCACAGTGTATAGTATTGAAAAAGTTAATTTTGTATTATTTATTTAATAGCATACAGTAAATTGCAACAAAAAAAAAAAAAACAATTCATTATTCATTCATATGAAGTCTGTTATAGTCGATTTATTTTCAAAATAAAAATCTTGATATATTCACAAAGAATATTACAAATTTTATTGAGACTATATGACATTAAACATAAAGGACAATATTAATTAAATTATTGTCACAACTAAAATGGTAATTAACAAAAAAAAATTATTTCTTTTAAAAATTATGCATAAAAGTTCAGGATCTTTACAATACATCTTCTTCTGTAAATGCCATGTACATTGAACATAAAAACGTAATGAACATTGGCTGTTAATAATGTTGGCAATCTGGACTTTATTTACAACTGATCTGAATAATGATTTAATTGAAACGTTGTACCATATTCTAAGATTATCCAACCAAGATATTATTCTTCTCCTTGGATTTCTTTTGCTCAGGATTTTATCTTCAAAGATGAAACAGATACAATTTTGATACTTCAGTCAATTATATCGTATATATATTTTGTAGTTATATTCACATTTAAAAATTCAAACTTATTAAAATTTTATAGTCCAATTGATTTGAAATTTATATTCAGTACACTTCCTCAAAAGTGTTTTTATTTTTTCTTAACAAAAAGAAGATCCATGAAATAGATCACGAGATACACAACGACAAAACAAGAAATATATGTACATACGTAACTTTTATAACAAAACATATTATGTATACATTTTGTAAATCCTTTTTTTTTTTTTTTTTCTTTGAAATTGTATCTTCCTTTGACTAGAAATATGGAGTCAAAAATTTAGCTGGAATATTTCTCTAAAATCCAACTAAAAAACAAATTTTAAATGGTGAATATTCGTTAAACAGAACAAAAATTATAGAACAAAAGTATACAGAAAAATTGGTAAAATATAATTTAAAATCGAAAATTTAAAATTACAAATCTAAAGCCTGAACTTATGTTACGAAATTCATTTTGTGGTGGGTGTTACAGTTTAATTAAATGTTAAAAATATTTTTAAGGTTTTTTGTTTTGTTTTAATATTGTGATTGTTAGTATAACAGGAAAAAGTAATTTTTCAAAATCTGTCGCAAAAAAAATAAATAAATAAAATTACATAATTCTCACTGCGAAACATTCGATACATATAACATAAATGAAATATACAAAAAAAAAATAATGAGGTGAGTATAATAAAAAAAAAATTTTCATTATTGATATACTCTAAATTTTTCGTTATCTATAAACTAAAGTTGTACGAATATATGTGCATACATATATAGTATTTATAATATTTTTTTTTGATAATGTGTATATCAAATAAATTCCACTAAATCAACCTAAATAATATTGATTTTTTTTCTTCTTTTATGTTCAAAACATTTATTTTTCTAGAATGTTTTTTTTTTTTTATTTCTTCGTTTTAATTTTTTTTTTTCCTATTCAATTGGTATACGTATACAAAATTTTAGCCTAAAGTAAAAAACAAAACACAAAAATAAAAAAAATAGAAATAAAATCTCATTCTCATAATAATCAAAATGAAAGTGAAACCTAATATGCACAATTTGAGATGAAAATTTCTTTAAGTAGAAGATACTATATATACTATAATCTTTCTTTCACGTAATATTTTTTTTTTTTTTGTTTTATTCCCTTGAGATGAAAACGATTTTTCCAACAAATAAATTTTAAATCTCATTGAAATTTAAAACAAGAAAAAAAGAAAAAAATAAGAAAAAAAAACGAATAGTGAATAAATAAAAAATGTAGAAGGTGTATACAATACATGTATAAAACAATAAAAAAATTTCAAGGAATGTTTTATGATTTAGTTAGGATATTTTTTTTTTTTTGTCCTTGATAAAATACTTGAATTATGAAATTATATGTCAGTTTATTTTTTAAAAAAAAACTTCAGTTCTCTTCTTGATATTAAATTAAAGAAAATTTGAAAAAAAAAAAAAAAAAATAGAAGTTAAACTACTTACAAGTACGAAGAAACAAATATTAATAAATGTTAAGGACATTTTAAGGTACATATTTACGTATTCTTGTCCATATACTATATACATCTATGTACTATGTACATATATATTCATGGTTGTAAATGTATTTTCTTAAAACAAAACATATTCAAATTTACTTTAAAGCTTACTTTAAATATACGAAGAAAACAAAATCATTTTTTTTAAAAAAAAAAAAAAAAAGATCTTTGTCTTTTCAAATCCTGCCTAAAAAAATCTTTAAAAAAAAAAAAAGAAAAGAAATTTTCAATTTATTTTTATTTTTAATTTAATTTTTTTTTTTCTTCACAATAATGACATCATAATCGAAAAAGTTTTGCTATTTTTCAACATAAATGATTTAATAATGATCTGTGATTATGCAAATTGCCTATTTTTCTTTTCCTTTTATAGATATGTATGTACATACACATTGTACTGTATAGTATAAAAATTTTTTTTTCAGTCCTTTGTCCTTATTATGAAATTTTTAATGTAAATTCATATGAAAAAAGCAATAAATTGAATTTGTACAAATTGATGAGCTAGAAAAAAAATCATATACGATGAATTATAATTTCGATCGATATGTCTCCACAAAAATGAAATTATTTAATGAGAAAAATATTTTAGAATATGTGTAAGATTCTCTAATTATTTTGTAGAAAATTATGTGCTCATAAAAAACTTACAACTATACCAAAAAATATCAAAAAATCTTTAAAAATTCAAATTCTAAAAATCAATTTATCTTTTTCAAAAATAAGTCAACAAACTTTTAAAACGTTATCGTTTAGTTGATTAAATTGACAAAAATTTGAAAAACAAATGAAAATAGCTCCACTTTGAGTGTTAAACATTAGATTGAAATAATTTTTTTTTTAAATTGTGGACTTTAATTTTTATTAAAAACTGATTTTATCTATCCATATTTGACACTATCGAACTTTTATCGATTTTTATTAGAGATGACTTTTGAAAAAGTCATAAATTGACACGCACGTTTTAATAACATTCGATATATTTTAAAGTATGAATCATTCAAGATCCAAAAATAAAGTAAATAATTTAATATACAATCTACTTATCAATTTCATATTTCATATAAAAAGAAAACGATTTTGTGACAAACAAGCAGTTTAATTTTTAATTTAAAACTAAAACTTGAAATGAAATTAGCAATTATTTTTGTAGTCTTTTTGGCTAACAGTGTTTACTGTGCCACATTCAATAAGGAAAATCGTTTCCCACCTCATTTAAGTGGACGTATTATGGGGGGTGAAGATGCAAAACCAGGAGCAGCACCATATCAAGTTTCTTTACAATCGAAAAGGGCTTCTCATTTTTGTGGTGGCGTAATTATTGGCGCAAAATGGATTGCAACAGGTGCACATTGTGTAGAAGATTTAAAACCAAACCAAGTTTTTGTTTTAACAGGAACACAAAAATTAAGTACAGGAGGAAAATATTACTATGCTGATAAAATTTTTATACATAATCGATTTAATAAACCATTTCTTACCAATGATATCGCTCTCATTCGATTAAAGTCTCCAATTAAATTTAACAATTTAACTCAACCAATTGATTACTCATGGAAACAAATTCCAGAAGGTGCTGTTCTTACATTGACTGGATGGGGTAATTTTGAAAATGGATTTACTTTTCCAGATAATTTGCAAACAATAAACTTGAAATATGTACCGTATAAAGAATGCAAACAAAGGCTTAGTAGCACTGAATATGAAGTTGACATTGGACATGTTTGTACATATAATAGAATTGATGAAGGTATATGTAATGGTGATTCTGGCAGTCCATTAACTTACAAAGGAAAATTAGTGGGACTTGCCAGTTGGGGAATACTATGCGCTCTTGCTTATCCTGATGTTTATACGAGTATTTCATATTATCATGATTTTATTAGAACTACAATTAATTCTAATTAAAAAAACTAACAATTATTAGTAATTAAATAAAAGTGTATTTTTGCACATTATTTTCATGATTTTCTTTTTTGCTATTTTCAACTTAAATTTTTAAATTTTTCAGCAATACGAATTTCAAACTTTTTTCTAATAGGCCGCTTTATTTTGGTTTTTTTTTATAAAAGGTTGTTCAGAATCTTCAAAACCTTATCTGCTGTCAAAAATATGGCCTTGCGTTATCTTTCAGCTGCAATCATTTCAAAGATGTGATATTCAGAATAAAAATTTAAAATACGTTCCGAGAATTTCATTCTTCTACGTATTTATTAGGAACAATATGATCCTTTATCTTATAGTTCTACTTAAGGCACTTCGGAAGATATGGACCCATTTGCTTTGGCCATTTAAATTGGTTTTCTACCATTTTTTATATAAAAATAACTTATTATAGTTTTTGTACTTTCAAACAAATAGACACAAATACAAGTTTGTCTATGGTTGTCATACGTATAACCTTTACTTTCGGGATAATTTAAAGATATAAAAATTGTACTTGCATATAGAAGATGATTGTAATTATGTAAATCTTTAAATTTTTTCAATCATTGCTGGACATGAAATGCTGATTTATTCTTCAGCATTGATAGATAATTTTGTTTTTTGAAGACTTTTATAATGTCTTCTGAACTTCAATAGTAGTTTTCTAACGTTTTCATCCGTTTTTGCGAGTACAACATGTAAACATTTGTATAAATAAATGAATCAAGAGAATTTGGCAAACTTCCATTTAGCGAGCGTGAACTACTGAAACGGTACTTTGAAGACCAATGTTTTTTTTTTCAATTATTTTAAAAGCTTGTAACGGTGACATAAGAAAGTACGGTAAAAGTGTATGTAAACAATAACATAATATTATACGCAGATTTTTATGTTATGTTATTGGAATTTTTTTAATAATTTTTTCAAGGCTAATTTACAGAAACTTTTTTTAAAAGGCGAACAAAATTCGCATTTTCTGGAATTAAAAAAAATATTTCGTAAAACCTTTCATGTGACATAAAAAAACATACCTATGTCATTTTTCAAGTTTCAGAGATACATATATCATCATCGAAAGAAGTTTAAAAATCGATTTTAAAAAAAACACAATTTTGACTTTAAGTCCCTAAAATGGAATAAAGACATAAATGTATGTTACGTTACGTTAAAGAGCACATTCAAGAGCTTCTATATCAAAAAATTTAATTCTAATAACTCACGGTTGCTAATCGGAAGAATAGCCGAGAATTTTTATTATGTAATTAATTAAATAATTTAATTAATAAAATAATAGTTTGTATGGAAAAAAAATGGCTTTTTTACAAAACTAAAACTTTTCTCGAATTATATTTTTGAGAAAAAAAGAAAAAAAATAAATAGCGTAAACGAGACAATTATTGGCTAGTTTTATTATTATAGTTTGGGCTAAAAATAAACAAAATAGAAAATGGCGTTTTTAGATTCATTTTTGAGAAAAACAAAAACTTAATTTAATTTAAAAGTTATCGAAGTATTATTGAGTTTTTCAAATAATCTTCGTTAGTTTCTTGTTTGATAAGGTGTTTAACTTAAACTCAATAAGAAATAAATAAAGCACGTGTAAAAGCAAAAAATATTTCGATAGTGACTTATCTACTAGTATTATCACTTTTTCTTTTTTTTTTGCTGATAAGTTACTTAACTAATTAAGCTGTAAAACATCATTCTATACATATTTCATTACGTCAGTGGAGATTAAATTATTCTATAAATTAAACTTTCAAGTGATCACGTTAAACTTTAAAGTAGTTGGAAACCAATTACTAAAATAAAAAATCCAAAACGATTGATAAGTACGTACCTTATAGGTACTTCAATTTCACATTCTATATAAAAGAGAAAAATTTTGTGCCATTCACTAGTTCGTTTTTAATTTCCAAGTAATTCAAAACGCAATATGAAATTCGTAGCAGTATTTGTAGCCCTTTTGGCTAACAGTGTTTATAGTGCCACATTCAATGAGGAAATCCTTTTCCCACCTCAATTAGGTGGACGTATAGTTGGTGGTGTAGATGCAAAAGCAGGATCAGCACCATATCAAGTTTCTTTACAATCAGCATCTGGTTCACATTCATGTGGTGGTTCAATAATTGGTGCAAAATGGATTGTAACAGCTGCACATTGTGTAACTGGAAGACAACCAAGTCAAATAAAAGTTTTAACAGGAACACAAAGCCTTAAAAGTGGAGGAAAACGTTATTCAGCTGATAAAATTTTTGTACACAGTCGATACGATAGGCCAGCATTCCACAATGATGTTGCTCTTATACGTTTAAATTCTTCAATTGAATTTAATAATTTAACTCAACCTATTGAGTACTCACATGAGCAACTTCCAAATGATGCTGTTCTCACATTGACAGGTTGGGGTCGTCTTTCAGCTTGGGGAAATATTCCAGATAGCTTACAATCTTTAAACATCAAATATATACCATATGAGGAATGTAAGCAAAAACATGGAAATTCTCCTAATGTTGACATTGGACACGTTTGTACATTAAATAAATATGGTGAAGGTGCATGTAATGGTGATTCTGGTGGTCCATTAACTTACAAAGGAAAATTAGTTGCACTCGTCAATTGGGGTAGACCATGCGCTCTTGGTTATCCTGATGCACATGCAAGAATTTCTTATTATCACGATTTTATTAGAACTACAATCAACTCTAATTAAAACAAAGTACCAATTATTAGTAAATAAATAAAAGTTGTGTATTTTTAAAAAACATCTTTTTGTGTGCTTTTTTTTCCTTTTTGAAAATTTTTCAAATTAGTGTTTTAAATTCTTGAGCATTTCTAATTATAGCATGTTGAAGCTTTGTTGTAACTTTTTTACTCATTAATTTTTTTTTCAGATGTTCTTTAAGTTTTAGACCATCAATTATTTTCAAGTTCAGTTCAAAAAACAAAAATAATAAAGTAATCCATGTAGAACTGAGAAACAAACATATTTGCTTTTGTATTACATTCTTTGCTTCTTTTCGTATAAGTGAGCATACTTTTTTTAGAAAATAATTTTTCAAACTTCAAACAAAGGATAAAAAAGAAGAAAATTCCTTTTGAACAACTTTTTCCTTATTTGATAGACGACGATTATATCTTTGAAAATTTTTCAAGCTGTTATCTTCACTAGAATGCACGAATTACCTACATACATATATTAAATAAAAGTACATATCTGTTTTTTCTTTTCTTTTCTTTTTTATCTTGGACACACAAAACAAGGTGAAAAGTGTAAAATTGAATGATTTTGTATTCCTTTGATAAGATCAAAGAATAAATTCTTTGAATACATTTAAATATGCAAATTATACAAAAGAAGAGAAAAAATCCTTTTCCAATACTTTTACTATACAATAAAAATCAGTTATGATCACGAACAGGTTACTCGATAAATTACATTTTAAAAAATTTTCTTTTGTCAACTGAATTCAAGAACATCAATTGAAAATGTATCCTTTTCTTGTACTTTGTATATTATAGTGTTAAGTGCTTGTCAACTATTCAAAAATAAAATAAAATTGAAATATAAAAAAAAAGTGAAAAAATTCAAATCAATCTTTTGCATATAGCCAATTAAATTCATGGTATGACATTGAAATCTATACTTCCAACAACAACAATTTGATATTAATAGGCTAAAAGCGTATAAATTGAAATGGATTTGATACAATAAAGGAATTCATGTAAGACAAAACATAAAAGAATTTAAATTAGTAAAAACCATTGTTTTCGACATTCAAAATGTAAGATGATTGTATAGAAAATATATCTGAAAAAATTAAAAGATTTAAGCTTACCGAGAAAGATTTATCGAAGTTGAGTTGTTATTGCATTTACAGATTGTGGTGTTAAGCAAACAAAAAATTATTTAAATTACAATATTATCATGATATGTCAAATTTTCTGTCGAAGTATATAAAAAATGAGCCAACAATTTTCCTTCTCATAGTACTGCCAGAGAAATGTGTTAATCTCGAAATCTGTTGATGTATAAAAATATTTGTGAATCTGGCAATAAAGATCTTTTAACAATTGCTTGAATCCACTCCAAAAACCAAGTTTTTTTCCATTAAGTATGCAAAAAATGTTTCTGCAAGATAGAAAAGTTTTAATTTCGTCAGAAGATTCTTTTAATATCTTAATACATATCTGGCATATCTGTTCTTTTTGAAAAAAAAAATATATTCTATGTGAAATGATTAAAATATCATTTAAAAAACTATACAGTAATGTTACAATTTCGACAATTTAAATACTTCTTAATACAAAAAAAAAAAATTGAATACAGTGTGCCGTAAAAGTATTAGAACCAAAAAAAATACATACATATGTATATCGGTATATATCAACGAAAGTTTTCATTGAAAAAAAGAAAAAAAATACAATAATATTACATGAAACTACTTAAAAAAACATTTACGTAGAATTTTTTTTTTTTTTGTGAATTAATTTCGATACAAACTTTTGAAAAATACTGTAAATATGAATAGGTACATACATATGTTTTTTATTCAGATATGGCAGAATATTATATTATTATTATTTTTTTTTTTTTTATAATAAATACTATATATGAATAAATTTTACGGTAAGGTTTAACATCTTCGAAAGAAAAAGATTCATATAAAATTATAAAACATGGAATTATACAATTTGCATAATGGATACTTTGTTATATTATCCTATATATACTTATTATGTATGACATAAATTCTTTTAAATATAATATACAACCAACATACACATACTACCATAAAAACTTTCTGTTAATACATATACATACATATGTGTAGGTTTCATTTTGATTTCTTTTTTTTTTTTGTATTAAAATGATACATCGCTATTAATCTACTTACAAAAAATGTACCTGTTTCACAATGATATGACGAAATTTCAAAAAAATATATATATATACATATGTACATACATAGATACATAATAAAAATAAAAAAGTATGAAATAAATTTGTAAGAAGAAAAATTGTTATTGTGTACATAATAATATCACATCATTCTGAATTTGCAAAAAAAAAAAAAAAAAACATAGGATGATTACAGAAAAAAGAAAATCTGTATCTGTATCTACAGTGTGTGAATGTTCCTAATTTTTTGAATTAGAAAGAATAAAATTGACATTTATGTACCTACATGTGTTACAGTTAAACATACATATGTAAATCCCACTTTAAAATATTGAATATTATTCTGTATTTGTTTTTTCTCAATTAGATTTTTGTTTTCTCTAAAACATTAGAATTTTCATTCTTCTTTTTTAATTTAAAGGAAACAGAATACAAAAGTAATGATTTTAATAAATTTCAATTAATTATATGATCCTTATATAAAACCTTTTTCATAAAGGAAACATAAAATTATCCTTTTTTTTTTTCAAGTGAATATACATAGTATATAGTCCATTTTTTAGCTATCATATTTTTTTATATCCTTGTAAACATTTGATAATGAAAAATATAATTTTTATGAAAAATAAGTACCCCGGTTTTATGGAAGAAAAAACAATTATGGAAAAGATGTTGAAAGGTGGTGAGTGTTTTCTTTTCAATGAAGACTTTTTTTATTCTGTTTTTTTTTTTCCTAAAAACGAACAATATATTTTTTTTACAAGGCTACTTTTCAAATTAATTATACAATTTTTAATAAATACATATATCGCTATAAATCTAGTACTGCACCACGACCTGTGAAGAACTCTTGTACAGGTCCATAGTTCTGGATGATACAAATAAAATGTTCCACAACATAAACGATATGACACTGCTATAAGAAGTATTAAAAATTTCAAAAACATTTTCAATTAATTAAAGTTTTCAATCTAATTCATTTAAAATTTTAATCAAAGGACTTCAATTAGAACAAATCAAAGTTCACATTTCATTTATTGACTTTATGAGACTTATTTTTATCAATTTTACTTAATTAGAACATTTATTTCCTTAGTGCTTCTCCTTTTATTAAAAAAAAAAAAAAACAAAAAACCGAATTTCTCAAATAATCAAAGAAAAAAAACATTATTTAAATATTTTCAATACAAGAATATGTTTATTTTGAAATTTCTCATTAATACACTTTGAAATCATCTTTTAACACGAACAGCCAAAAACATCAAAAGATTCTTCATAAAATCGTTTCCTTTGAAAAAAAAAAATTTGTATCTTTTATAACATTTTATTTTTGTGATCTTTGAAAACTAAAAACTAATTAAAACATAAAAAATAAATGATTTTTAACACTTTAAAATGTGAGATGTTTATAAGGTATAGGGTGTTTTTTTTTAATGATTAATTTAAATTTAATTACAAAATTAATTAATTAATTTAATTACAAAATTTATACAATAATGTACGTGCTAAATAATCTATTAAATTCCATTTGTTTCATAAAATTGAATTAATACAACGAGATATGTAACTATTGCGGACACCATCTGTAAACAAAAAAAGAAGAACAACAACAAAAAAAACAATTATAGTTGAGATAATTTTCGGCTTTTTTTTTTTTTTTTGAATGCAAATAAAAATATTTTTTAAAACTTACTCCACCAAAAATTCCAAAATTTATATGAAAAAATCCACATGGAGAAAATTTTATATTTTGATGAATCATTTGTAGTGATAATTCTTTAATGCTTGCATCTAAATATTTATCATCATCATAATTTTTAAAATTATTGAATATTCCTTGTGTTTTTTTCATCTTCAAAAAAAAATTAAAATAAAATAAAATAAAAAAATATTTAAAAAAAATAAACAACGTTATAATAAAATATTCATTTTATGGACCATTACAGATTTTAACCAAACTACATAGTTATCAAGTTATCATCTAACTCCTTTTTGTTTTTAAATTAAAATACTAATGTTCAAATATCTTCTATAATTTCAAAATAGTTCAAATTCTTAATATTCTTGATTTCAAAGTGCAATAGAATATAAGCTAAGTGAACTGAGCAACTTAAGTTTAGTTAAAATCTGTAACCATTCGTTTTAGCATTTACCTTTTCATTAAACGTGTAACAAATGAAACATGGTAATACAGTTATAAACGTTGTAAATAATAAGTAAAAAATTGTAGCTATTAAAAAAAAATAAAATATATTAATTGAGTAAGTAATTGACTAATTTAAGGGATCATTGTGGTCAAAAAGTTAACAAATTTTTTTTTTTATTCTATAGCCTTTTTTAAACAAATTTCAAATATCTATAGAGTAGAGACTATGCAAATTTTGATAAGAAATTTTAAATCTTTTTTCTTTTATACTCATTTCATGTAAATATCTTGAAAAACTTCGTATTTGAAAATTATACTTCAAATTTTAAACTTTGTCTTTTGAATTTTATCCTTTGAACTCAAAACGATATTTTTCAAAATTGTTCAAACGATTACTTTGCGATCGTTTTAAAATTTTTAACACGTTATCCTGTCGAACAATTATTTAAATTTTAAACTAGAGTTATGACAATAAATCAGTGATTTTACGATTTTGTTTTTTAAACTTCACAAAAACGTGAAAATCCTCAAGAGGATAATTTTATAAATCATTCGAAATAATAAAATGACCTGCAACGTGCAGTAAACTAAAAACATGAAAACGACATTCGAACAGATTGGGATTCGAACCCAAAATTTTTGTCTTTCCGGGACAATGTTCTAACATTAAACTATCAGTTTCGGATGCTATGTCGCTTGCTGTTCTTAGTTACTATACTTAATCATTGATAAAGAATACTCAAATCTCCTACAAACGACTTCTTGCAGTTTCCGGAAGGCATTGATTTTTTTTTTATTTATATTGAATTCGATCAAGTCCAATTTATATGATTTTGAAATATTTGAGATGTTCTATTTCATGTGCTTATGAAAGTTTATGAGAATACTGTCATATTTTTATTTTATTGTAGTTATTTGTAAGAACACATCATAAAATGTGCATGTTATTCATTTAAATTCACTTTTTCTGGAAAAATGAACTTACACCACACATTCAAAATAAACTACTAAATTATTTCTAATTTACATTTTTCAAATGTTTAACCACAATAACCTCTTGAACAGACATTTTTTTTTGTTTGTTAATTAATTGAATTATTTAAAAAAAAATATTAAAAAAAACACTTACACAATAATATTATAATACAACGTCCATTAAATTGTACATCAACATAAACCCAATATAAATGATTTGTAATTAAAAATAAATTTAATACAAATATAACTAACATTGATATTGAAAAATAATCATTTAAAATTTTTGATAATTTATATATTTCTATTTCACAATCTTGTAAATTTTTTAATGTTTTTAATAATTTAAATTTCTCATTAGAATTTTTTATATATAATTTTTTAATTAAATGTTTATTATTAATTTGTATACTAGTTTTATTAATATTATCAATAAATTCATTTAAAATTTGTATTAAAATATAAAATTGAAATATTTTAGCTCTTATAAAAATTTCTGATGGTATTGTCCACATTGTTAATATTGTATTAAATGTATATACATAAATTAAAAAATATATTGTTATTAAAATTATTAATATATTTATTATAAAAATTATTATATAAAATATATTACGAAATTTACATTTTAAATTTATTAAATTTAAATAAATATTTGAATTAAGATTATTTGATTTTTGTAATATTAATAAATTATTATTTAAATAATTTAAATTATTATAGAATTTTATTAATTTAGTATATTTAAATAATGATTCAATAGAAATAATAATATGACATAAACACCATAAAAAACATTGTATATGAAACATTGTACTTGATATTTTATTATCAATATCAAAATATTCTAAACATAGATATTTATTATATAAAATATATAAAATTGTTAAAATTATTATAAAATTATGTAAATAATATAAGAATTTATCTAAAAATAAATTATATAATTGATTTTTATAAAATGACCATGTTAATGGTATTATACCACATAAACTAAAATATATTTGAAATGGATGTGTAATTTGAATCCAAAAATTTGTTTTTAAATTCATTTTTTACTTCTTTTTTGGGTTTTTTTTTTTTAAAAGAAAACTTAAGACTTAAGTCTTTTGTAAATGACTAACAAACAGTAACTGCAAGAATTTTTTTTATTCAAACTAACGAATAAATGAGAATAATTTCAATATTTGTTTAAAAAGAACGCATTTTATTGATATAATAAAAGAGAAGAAAAATAAAAAAAACATACATATAATGTTTACTTATTTTATTGACGTAAACTATTTTTGTCATAATAAAGAAAAAGAAAACCTTTTAATTCTAATTGAAATGAAAAATGAAGTCATAATACGGAACATTTATATAAGTAAACATAGAACCAATTACATTTTTTTTTTTTATTCAATTTAATTTGAAAAAAAAAAAAAGTAACGTGGAACAGATACAAAAATATCTTCTTTGAATCGATTAAATTTCTAACATACGTGAACTAATGTTCAAAGGAATTTTTTAAGTTGAATTCGCATCGTTCCTAATGAAGAAAAATATGATGATGTCCTTATTGATTACAGCCCAGAGTGTGATATTATTGTTATTTTTATTTTATATTTTTAATTCCATTTTAACCCTAGGAAACATATTTTTTTAACCATCCTGTCTCATTTAGAAAACGTATCATTTCACTGACCGTCACTTTTCCTATTTCATGAAGATCCTTAAAAATGAAGATCGCCATGTCTGGAACATTGCTCTACCAAATTCAGTTGGAGAAATAGTGGCTGAAGATTTCACTCTCATTGACTCTCTATAGCTAATGCAATTGGTGTTAAAAAGAATGCCCAATAAGTATCATAATTAATTGGAATTTCTTAAAAAGAATACTTTTCTATTCTGTTTCCTTTAAACTTCAAATGAAAAAATAAAAATTCTATCGTTTTACAAAAAGAAAAATCGAATTATGAAAACAAAAATGTTTGTTCAATATATGGAATAAAGACGACGAATTATGTATATTTCTTATGAAAACTACCTGTATATTATATACAACTTTTATTTAATTATACAAACTTATTTGATAACTTTTTTTAACTGTTAAATTTTTAATTCGAGTTAATTGTAGTTCTAATAAAATCGTGATAATAAGAAATTCTTGCATGTAATTGGACATAACCAGAAGCGTATCGACTACCCCAGTTGTTTATTCCCACTAATTTTCCGTAGTAAGTTAATGGATTACCAGCATCACCATTACATTCACCAGTACCATATTCAATTAATGTACAAACGTGTCCAATGTCAACATTAGGAGAATTTGAAAGTTTATCTTTACATTCCTCATACGGTATATATTTGACATCTAAATTTTGTAAACTATCTGAATGATTATTTCTCCAACCTGAACGATGACACCGACTAGTCAATGTGAGAACAGCATCATCTGGAAGTTCTTCCCATGAATAATCAATTGGTTGTGTTTCATTATTAAATTCAATTGAAGAATTTAATCGAATGAGAGCGATATAATTGTGAAGTTTTGGTTTATCGTATCGACTATGCATAAAAATTTTATCAGCATAGTAATATTTTCCTCCACTTTTTAAATTTTGTGTTCCTGTTAAAATTTTAAATTCACTTGGTTCAGTTACAGATACACATTGTCCAGATGTTAGAATCCATTTTACACCAATTATTGTACCACCACAAAAGTGTTCACCAGATGTTGATTGTAAAGAAACTTGATATGGTGGTGATCCTGCTTTTGCATCTGCACCATCAACTATACGTCCACTTAATTGAGGTGGGAAAAAAATTCCCTCGCTAAATGTGGCACAGCAAACACAATTAGCCAAAAAGGCTACAAATACTACTGTCAAATACATTTTAAGTTTTAATTTGAAATCAAAATCTGAACTACTTCTTGATCGCAAAATCTCCTCTTTTTATATGAAATTGATAAATAGATTGTAAAACATTTTCGAGTGTATAAAAAATTGTTATTGACAGATTTGAAGAGTTCAATGGAAACAGTTCTTGGAACACTTTTATTTCCAAATTATTTTTGAATAACAATGTATGTATGTTAAGCTAAGTAACTATGTACATATGTTTACCGGTCAACATAAATATCCAAAAATCATTTGATAAGATTTATTGTTATGATTGAAATTTTCTATTTATAATTTATTATACACTCGAAAATGCTTAACAATTCACTTATCAAGTAGATAATTTTTTTATTCATTTATTTATACACATGTCACATGAAATTTTCTGTGAAAAATATCCCTGTAGCAAAAGGTTTATAAAATTTTGTCAATAATTGATTATCATAAATTACCGTTTTAAAGTAAAATAATTTATTTAACGATGGCGCAACCATTTTTATTGATACACTCGAAAATGGTTTATAATCTATTTATCAATTTTATATAAAAAGAAGAGATTTTGCGATCAAAAAGTAGTTCAGTTTTTGATTTCAAATTAAAACTTAAAATGTATTTGACAGTAGTATTTGTAGCCTTTTTGGCTAATTGTGTTTACTGTGCCACATTTAGCGAGGGAATTTTTTTCCCACCTCAATTAAGTGAACGTATAGTTGATGGTGCAGATGCAAAAGCAGGGTCACCACCATATCAAGTTTCTTTACAATTAAGATCTGGTGAACATTTTTGTGGTGGTACAATAATTGGTGTAAAATGGATTCTAACATCTGGACAATGTGTATCTGTAACTGAACCAAGTAAAATTAAAATTTTAACAGGAACACAAAATTTGAAAAGTAGAGGAAAATATTATTATGCTGATAAAATTTTTATGCATAGTCGATACGATAAACCAAAACTTCACAATTATATCGCTCTCATTCGATTAACTTCTCCAATTAAATTTAACAATTTAACTCAACCTATTGATTATTCATGGGAAGAACTTCCAGATGATGCTGTTCTCACATTGACTAGTCGGTGTCATCTTTCAGGTTGGAGAAATAATTATTCAAATAGTTTACAAAATTTAGATGTCAAATATATACCGTATGAGGAATGTAAAGATAAATTTTCAAATTCTCCTATTGTTGACATTGGACATGTTTGTACATTAAATGAACATGGTAATGGTGAATGTAATGGTGATGCTGGTTATCCATTAACTTACTACGGAAAATTAGTGGGAATAAACAACTTTGGCATGCGACACGATTCTGGTTATCTCCAATTACATGCAAGAATTTCTTATTATCACGATTTTATTAGAACTACAATTAACTCGAATTAAAAATTTAACAGTTAAAAAAAGTTATCAAATAAGTTTGTATAATTAAATAAAAGTTGTGTATTTCTGCAAAGATTTCCTCTTTTTTTTTTTTTTTTTTTTTTGTCCTTAACCCTCTAGTTTGTATAGAAAAACACAAAATATGACGAATTAAAAAGAAAAATGTTCTATTTAAAAAACTAATACTTTTTCTGAATTATATTTTTGGAAAATATTTTGGATATTTAGATTCACTTTTTTGCTAAAATCAATATTAAAATACCACTTGAATAAATTTTTTCCTGCACACACATAAAAAATTCCAAAGAGATCTATATAAGTTCTATTTGAGGTTGTCAACATATAATAGCGATGTTTAGAAGAAAAAAAGCAAGTGATAAAAGGATGTCTGTCTCTACGATATGGAAATCTAAATTAGAAAATACTTACCGTTGACAAATTCATCCAAAAAAATATCAAACAAAATTGACTAAAGATTCTATTTTTTCGTTTTTAAGAACACTGTGCAACTATTCTAAAGTATTTTTTTTTTTTCATTTTTAAAAAAAGATATTTATGTAAAAATTTCTAAAATACCACACAAGATCCTTTTTAATTATTATCTTCGTAGTGGGAATAAAAAAAATTAACATAATTATGAAAATTAGTCCAACATTTTTAATCTAATTTATTGAAACAAAACAACAACAAAAAAAAAAAAAAAACATGAAATTTAGCATTAAATTTTATTATTCACATTTGAAAAACTTATCATTAACATTTCATACAAGTTAATTTACATAATCCCAATTTTGACATGCATATAATAAAATTTGAATATATGTATATAAATCCTTGTGTACAAATGTATATATGTATGTATATATAAATATATTGTTAAAAGTCAAAATAATGACGAGGAAAACACATTATATTAGTTAATGCCATTGTTTATCTAATAGATATACCTAAACTTATAAATTTAAATTTTATGTAGCTATATATAATGTGTAAAAATACACACACAATTGTCTATGAAATTAAAGGATCCTTTTTTATAATAAAAACAAAAAAACAAAAACATCATTATTATCATCATGATGAGAAGATGTCACATTTATAAAAAACTTTCGTTATGACAAATTAGAATAATTGAACATTTTTAGAGATATTTTTGTGATGTTTTCTTTCCTTTTTTCTAAGTAATCAAATATCCTTCATATCCTTGGTTTCTCAATTCATTAGTCAGTTTTAAAAAGATAAAAACAAAAAACATACTGAAAAATTAAATTATTTTTATGAAATTTAGTTTATTTAAACAATTAAAAAAAATAAAATAAATAAATAAAAACAGAAAAAAATTTGTGAAAATTCATTCTTAGCTTAAAAATACTCCTATTTTTTTTTTTTTTAATTGAAAATATCAATACGAGAAAAAAAAATCCTTAATTATTATTAAAATTTTATAAATTATGTATTTTAATCAAATGTACATATTACATCTCACCGAATGAGATTTCATTCGAAAATAAAAACGAAACTCTTTTAAAGTTAATTCTATTTTTATTTTTCACTTTTAAATTTTTTTATTTTTATTTACTTACTAAAACATTAAAATACCGTAACATTATTCTTATGCTTAATTAATTTCAGTCTGATAATGATTTTTCTTTATCTTATCCTGTGTTTTGTTCTTCTTTTGTTTTTTCTTTTGAATCCTTATAATACAAGCATAAGTTGAATTATAAAAGATATAGATTTTCTATTCACATCACATACATATGTATGTATAATCTTTATTGTTATACACATACATACATAAATACAATTGAATTTTAAGAAGTCTTAAGTTTGATGTGCAAGGATAACACAATGAGGATATATATTAATTTAGAAAAGCATTTTTAAATTAAAATCTTCAATTTTAATGCATTTAGACAAAGATTAATGAATTGGTTTAACTACCGTAATTAAAATGTGATTATATATTTTTTTAAAAACGTTTTTTTTTTTTTGACTGTACAAATATACATAGATATGTTCATATATGTGTGTACATGTATATTTGTTTTTTTTTTCTTTTTGTGGAATTTTACTGTTAAAATTAATAAGAAAAATTAATTTAGTATTTTTGTTTGGCTAATTTCGAAATGAATTTTTGTATAATTGAATTTTATGTTACACAAATCATAGCGACAGATTATTAGATATTTTAAATGAAATTTACATACCATTTATTTGATAAAGACACAAAATATTATAACGGAAGCAACTTTCGAACGGAATCAACAATCGTGGTGTATATGTAGGTCTTGAAAAGTATTCCACAAGAAAATGTTTATTTGGTAAAAATTCGTTCATCTGGAACCAAAATTTCGCTTTTATAAAAACCATTATAACCACCGATTTCAAAGGAATAAATTATTTGTTGTGTTGTGTTTTCTCGATTCTCCATTGAAATCATTTTGTGTTTGACCTTTAACCCTTGCCTTTATTCACTGTTTGCACATTATGTGGTTAAACCAGTTATTTTGCGCTGGTTGTAACAATAATAGTATAATTTTTTCCAACTTGGTATAATAAGAATCATCCAAAATAATTTTAGCTTCACGGTTGTAATACACTCATACTCTCGTTACAACTGGTCGTGCCACCTTCAGATGTAGTTTGAGCAGTTGTAAAAACAGGTTTTATAACCGGTTTGTGTCGTTGTTACAACAACCTAATGTGTACAGGCTCATTCTGATTAATAATTCACTGATAACCTAATCGTGTTATTTATTTTTTTTCTCGGACTTCATTAAAATAAATTTAAAACCAAGTTTTTGTTGTTTTTAAACTTTTATCATATTTTTAAAAAAAAAATTTATTCGAATCCAAAGTACATTGAAATACATACATACTTATATATATATATATATTTTTCTTAATTACTAAATATAATTATTTTATTAAATTTAATTTATTTATTTTTTTTTCCTAATTTTTGTGCTACCTTGTCATTTATAAATTTTTAATTCGGAAGAGAATTATGTATATTTAGAAAAATAACATCGAATTAAATATTACAATTTACTATTTTTCTTTTTTTTTTTTGTTTTTTTTTTTCAAATATTTAAATTTTTTTTTTATATAATTTTCCTTATAACACAATTTTATTTATTTTATTTTTATTATTACTCATTTTTTTTTTTAATGTGAATAAATATTTAATATATAAAATATTTTTTTTTTATTATCCTTTTATACGATTAATTGCACATTTTTTTTTTTAATTTTTTTATTTTAAAAATAATATATATTTAAGGTACATCCTTAACGTTATAAATTCTATATATTTTTTTTTATTGGTTTTTTTTTTTTTTTTTTTTTTTGTTAAATATAATTAGACAAAATTTTCATATAAAATCACAGATTTAAATAATTATTTTATAATAATTTTTTTCTTTTCGAAATTTTTCTGGGGTTTATTTTATTTTTTTTTTTTTTTTTTTTTTGTTTTTCAAAAAAAAATGAAGTAGGTATATATTCAATTTTGTGATGTTCTTTTCTTAATTTCTGTATTCTTAATAAGGCTGCTTTTAGAAATTAAGTGTAAGTGTAGAGAAGTTACTTTTGAGAATAATAGTTTAAAATTCCAACATTATTTCCATGTTGTCATACGATGAACTTTTCGAATAAACTTTTACTTCTTAGAATGAGTTTACCAAACAAACAAACAAAAAATACTCCTTACACTCCTAAGTAAGATCATAATAACTTCTTAATTCCCGAAAAAAAAACAGCATAATTTTTTTTTCTCTTTTACAAATAACATAAAATCCATTAAGCTCTGTTTTATAAAAAAAATTTTCTACATTATACAAGAAACCATTTTAATTAAAATTCAAATTCAAATTTAAAAAAAAAAAAAAACAAGGAACGCAATATACTTTTTTTTAAGTATAAAAAATAATCTTAAAGTAATTTTTTTAAGGAAACCATTTATCATTTTCTTGAGAGATAAACAAAAACTCAAATACAAATCAGACTTTACAATAACAAAAAAAAAGAGGTTGAATAAATTAAAAAAGAAAAAAGGAAGAAAAAAAAAAAACAAAAATAATAATTCAAAATGTTAACGAAATTAACTGTTCAATAATAAATAATGATAAAATTATAGGAAAAATTTTAAGATGATATCAACCAGTTCCATGTTTTCCACATTCAAATAAACCTTTTTTGAAAAATGTTGAAAATTGTGAAAGGCTTACTTTTGTTAAACCTGGTCCACCAGGTCCATCATAAATTGGACATTGTGGAATTTTTGAACATATTACCAATAAACGTCTTAAATATAATTCAAGTAAACGTCTTCGATGTTTAGCAACTGATTCACTGTTCGATGAAAATAATTCACGTCTTGGAAATGGTAACATTGCCACCTATAAAAGATAAATTTTAAAAAAAAAAATTGTTTTTTCTTCAGGTTTTAAAAACATTGACAAAAAAAAACATCAAGAAGAAAAATAATGATAATTTTAATTTACAAACCTTAGCACCATAACAGTGTTTCATACTCAAATGTAATTCTCTAAATCGACTATAACGTCGAAGTATATTCAATCTGCCATCTGGTAAATTTATACGAATTTCATATTCATAATGTGTTTGTTTACCAGCTCCACGTAATACAAAACTTGGTATTGATAAAAATTGATCCGATTCACTAGTTCCTGTTCAAAAAAAAAAAATAAACAAAATAAATTTTCTTTTCATGATTTCTAAATTCTGAAAAAAATTCACACACACAACCTTTTCAGGAAATGCATAAAAAACTATAGGAAATCATTGACCTCGAGAGGAATGTATGGTATAAAACCAGAACGTACAGCTCACAAAAAATTACGATCTCAAGAAAACTGAAACTCTTCTCTTACTGCTCTAGCGAGAATAAGATTTAAGTGACTAGGTAAATACTGCTTTAGGAAAGTGCAAGAAATCTCAAACAGAGGATTCAAAGGAGGATCTTGAATTTCGTAATTTCATTGAATGCATTTGATCTAAATGCACGAAACCGTTAGCTATCTTTATTTTAACATTCTTCTACGTGCCACGCTAACCTAACCTAACCTAAACACACAATACTTACTACTAAAACCATCCATTGATGGGCATGATCTTGTCATCATACTCGGTGAATAATTTTGTTCTGAATTTGGTGTAAATATTGATTCATTCATTGTTGTCCTTAATAATGTTGATGGTTCATATGATGTAATTTTTGTTGATTCATCACTTATTGATGCACATTCTAAATTATCACGTATTAAATCAATATCACGATCTAAACAACATTCTGTATGACCACCACTTATTTGTATTTCTTTTTCAATTTCAATATATTTTTTTTTTAATTCTTGTAATTGAGAAATTTGTTCATCTAATTGTGATTTATTAACATCCAATTCTAAATTTTTCATAATTAAAGCTTTTTGAGATGCCATTTTACGTCTTAATCTATGCATAATACAATATGGTCGTGTAATATTATTTTGTTGACGATGATGAGAATGAGAATGATGAGAATTATGATTAGAATGATTATTACTTGATGATGGTGATGGCTGATGATCACATGATGAACATGATGCACTATCATCATCACTAATTATAATTCCTCCATTACGTGTTGGTGTTATTGCTAATGAATTATTTTGATAATCATTACAATTATTATTTAATAATAATAATCTACCGTTATTTGTATTGTTGTTATTATTAATATTGTTATTATTATTATTATTCAAACCATTATTAATTGATCCTTCATTTGGTGTTATTGATTTCATTAAATCTAAACAAACACCACTATCACTCATTAAATGATGATATTGATGATTATTAACATTATTTGGTGGTGTACCAGATTCTGATGTACTTTGTTGTGATTGTAATTTTTTATTTTGTAATACTGATAATATTGGTGTTGTTGGTGATACAAATGAACAATCTGAATTAGCTGTATGATATGTATCACATGTCTCTAATGTATCCAATTTATTTACATTCATTTCATTTGAATAATCTGTTTGTGCATCAGCATCAGTTGTTTTCTTTTTTAAATTTAATTTTAAACTAAAAACAAACAAAAAACAAAAATTTTTAATTTAAAAAAAATTAAATCACAAAAGTGTGAAAACAAAAAAAAAAACAAAAAACAGTATTCAATTAAACTTACGATTTTTTCTTTAATTTAATATCATCATTTTCAGTCTGTTGTGATGATTGTACAATTTCATATTTTAATTTATTCAATTGATGATCTAAATTTAAAATTTCATCATCTAATCGTTGTATTCTTTCAGTACTTGTATGTAATAATTTTTCTTTATCAGTAATTTTTTCATCAAGTTTTTTAATTTCTTCAGACTAAAATTGAAAATAAAACATAAAATTTAATTAAATTACAAAAAAGACAGGTATTCAACCAGCCATATTCCAGATTTCATTTCACAGTGAAATAAAATATGAAAGTGTATTTAGGTGTTCTAAAATTCACTAAAAATGAAGAAGTAAATTTCGTAAGCAGAATCTGTGCTACAAATCGAACGTTATATTCGCTAATGATATTTATTCATATTGAGGAATGCGAACAGAAGCATAAAATTAAGAATATATACAGTAATTACATATGTGTCCGGTCGTGGACTCGTGGTGGACATTAACACAAAAAATCAATTGAGATACTTAATATGTTAGAGAGAAAAATTCTACGAAAAGCCTATAAATGATGAAAGAAATCGTGACGAGTTAGGTACAATCATGAGCTGCACAAGTTATACAAGCAATCTAAGCTATCCTAGCACGTCAAATTACTAAGACTACAATGTGCAAGACATATCAAAAGAATGAACAATGCACATATTCCCAAAACAAAGTGTGGATATCGAGTCCAAGTGGAACTAAGACAGTGGACACACCTAGATTAAGATGGGAGTATGCAGTCAACACATACACAGAAACCTTACTGCAGTGCAATAATTGGAAATAGTTGGCGAAAGATTGAATTACCTGGAATGGAAGAATTCAGGAGGCCAAGTCTCAACATAACGGGTTGTAGCACCATTGAAAAAGAAGAAGAACAATTCACAAAAATGAATTCAATTTCACTGAAGTGATTTCGCTAATAAAAATTCATGTTCAACAGTGAATTCAAATTCATTCGAACAATAAAATAACTTTTAAATCCACGTGAATTTGGAAACACCTATTTCGAATTCATTTCACTTTTATATGCCATTCTAGAACATGGCAGAACACTTACATTTTTTTTAAGTGTATCTTTTATAAATTGTGAGGAATATGTATCTAATGAATCTGATACTTGTAACAAAATATCATCTGATAATGGTGTATTTTCCGTTATTTTTACACCAATCTGAAAAAAGCAAAAAAAAAAAAAAAAACATTCGTTATTCTTTCACTTAAAATTCAAAATGTTAAAAAAAATTCAAATTTTGTTAAAAGTCAATTTTTTGTAAATCGTAAGAAGTGCATTTTTAAAAATTAAATAGAAAAAAAAAGTAAACAAAAATAGAAAAAAAAAAGTATGATTAAAAATGATAATTAAATTATAAAAAAATACATAAATACCTCATCTAATTTTCCACAATCTTGTAATTCCTGTAATTCTTTTGCTACATACTCAGAGAAATCACGTTTCTTTGAGTCGAGCTGTGTTTGTAAAGCAGATATTTGTCTACATACAATATCAATCTGAACAAAAAACAAAAATAAATAAATATGATAAACTAAAAAAAAAACTAAATACATGAGAATAACAAACTAAAAGTAAGAAAAAAAATTAATAAAATCAAAAGTAAAAAAAAACTAATAACTAACTAAAATGTGATCCAGTGTTTTTTTATTTCTTTTTCTGAATTAAAAATTAATTTCACATTTATTTTTAATCTTACTTGAACTTTTTCATTATTTTTCTCCCATAAAAGCATATCTTTTTTGGCTAAAAGCTCTTGTTCTCTACAATTCATTATTTCAAGTGTATCACGTTCCTCTTTTTTTAAACGTTCCAATTCTTCAGATAATTTATGAACTTTATTTTTATACTGCTCATGCATTTGTACTCTTTCCTGTTAAAAAACAAAAAACAGCAAAAAAAAAGAAGAAAAATAAATCAGTTCATGAGTTCAAATAGTTTGAGGGATGGTGAAGTGATAGTGGATGCTAGCTAGGGTTTATTTGGACAAATGAGGACAAGAAAGACTTTCATATCACAAAAAACAATACGCTCTCTTTCAAATTGCGGAGATATACCGAATATCGTACCAAAAACAATTTGACTTAAAGTCCGTACATCTCAAGAAATATTAATCCGATTGAAATAAAATAAAGTGGATTGGAAAGAAGAAGACATTTGCGCCAATAAGGACATATGACACTTTCAAGAGGGTATTCCAAAGTATCGTTAGAAAAAAATCTCATTTCAATAATTCACACCCTTTAATCTGAAGTTTCCCCACGATGCTTTGAATTATTAAAAAAGATTTCGATCAGAAAGTTCATATAAAGCATTATTCAAGCAAATCTTTATTAATTTTTCACTTTATCCAACCATCTGTAGCCATCAGGTATTCCTAAAGTTCATCAAAATTTTCAAATTCAACCTACAACAGAACAGAACAGAAATCAGCCTAATTTGACAGAACAAATTGTATGTCGGAAACATTCTAGCTAATCTGAATATAGCTTAATTCCTTCACTTTATACAATTTTTGAATGAAAGATTAAAAAAAAATACTTTAAAATCACAAAAAAATACTTAAAATTAAAAGAAAAGAAAAGAAAAAACCACATTATAACTTACTATATTCAATTGTTTTAAAGCATTTTCAATTGTTTCTAAAATTTTTCTATTCTCATCTTGTAATTCTGGATCATCACGACATAATTGTGTTGAAGGATGATATTGACGAATTTTATTTAATGAATTATTCATTATTGTATCATCTTCATTATAATAACTAGTATTTAATAAATTCTCTCTAGATGCTGTTATTAATGATAATCTTGATAGATCTAATCGTGATCTTGTTAATAAATCTTGACGAAGTTTTGCTGCTTCAGCTGGATTATTAAAACGAAAAATATTCGTTCTACCAAGTAAAATAATATCACCTTGACTAATTGCAGTTGGTTCATCAATTAAATTTGCATTTAACCAACATTGAGCTTGTGGGCATGGATGTAATGTTGCATTACCATCTTTTAATATTATACTACAATGTTTTGGTTGTATACCCATTCCATTTAAAACGATATCTTGTGGTATATTTGCTTCTTCTGTACCAATTAAAGTTTCACCTTCCTAGAAATAGTTTGTTTTTTTTTTTTAAATTTTATAAATTTCATTATTAAAAATTTTTAAATCTTTTTTTGTTGTTGTTTTTTTTTATTTACCTTTAAACTGTATAAAGTAACACCTGTTGTTATATCATTATGAATACCAATTAAATGTGGCATTTCTGAATCTAATACAACACCAACACCAGATTTTCTTAATCCCAATGATTTTTGTTCTTTTAAAATTAATTGAGCCTCTTTCCATTTTTCTGTCCATTCTTCTGTTAAAACTTTTTCTTGTTCTTCTTTTTTCATTAAATCTTCTAACATTTTTGAAGATGGTTCCACTAAACTCTTAAATTTTTGAAGAAAAAAAAAACAAAAAAAAATTGAAAAAAAAATAATTTTATTAAAAAAATTTTAAGAAAAATTCCAACCCATTATTTCTTTTTAACTTACAACTTCACTTGTTAACATTGATTTTAATTTGTTGATTTCTTCACGTAATTCACGTATTAATTTAACATTTGGATCTTCATTAATTGTTGGTTTATTAATTATATTCTTTGCTCTATTTGCATATCTTAATGTACTTAATGTTTCACTATAATTACATTCAGCTGGTGATATTGCTGCAATCATTATTGTTTTACTATTACCACCTAAACTATCTTTTAATAACCATGTTAATACAGAATCACGATATGGTATATATAAAATTCTTTTTGTTTGTATTGTTTGTGTTAAAGAATCTGATGAACGTTGATTTGTTTGTTCGGCTAATGCTGAAATAACACTACCCAATGTAACAAGTGATTTATTAATATGAGCACCTTCTTTAAGTCTTTGTCCAGTTGCTCCAGTTGCATTTGCTCTTTCACTAAATATTTTCACATAAATTGATTTTGAAAAAGAAAAAAAAAAAAAAAATTAAAAATTAAATTTTCAAATTAATTTTAATTAAAAATAAAGAAAAAAATATTT
Source organism: Bombylius discolor (assembly GCA_939192795.1). Lineage (NCBI taxonomy): Eukaryota > Metazoa > Arthropoda > Insecta > Diptera > Bombyliidae > Bombylius > Bombylius discolor. Next base: position 35,449,473 of record OW584241.1, on the reverse strand, counting down.
TAATAATTCACATTACATTCGTTAACACGACAATCTGTGTGGAAATAAAATGCAAACAAAAAATTTGAGAAACAAATACGAAATTCATTCATGACATTGCAAAACAATCAGAACTGATGAGATATTTAAAAATAAAATTTTCAAAATTATTCATAATTAAAAATACAATGAATTTTTGAAGAAGAAAAAAAAAAGTGAAAATGCATCTCATTCACTCAACTAAGTCAGAATTCTTTATAATATAACAGGGTAATCGAAAGGTATTAATGTCCTACAAGATTATTCAAAAGAAGCCTCTGGTTTTGTAAAGCTGAACTAACATTCGATTCGTTAGTAGTCAACCGTTTTTTAAGCAATCCACAGACCAACCTCGTATAGTAGATTGTTTTTTTTTTTGTGAATTTCCTCATTCGGTTGTTCTGAGATTAAAATAAATTAGCTAATGAGTATGTGAAAAAAAACCGTACAATGTGCTAAGTAAATTTGCAATCAACCTACAGATCTGAGTAGACCCTACCAAATTATTATCATCAACAGATTCCAAATAAGTCATAATTGACCTAAATACGAGCCCCTTGTAATCAACAAAGCAGGAGCTAAAGATTAGTCATGTAATCAAACCCTCACTCTTCATAAACATTCATTGAATTAACCCCAAATATTTGAAATCACTTCGACAATTCACTAACCCAATTCAACCTTTTTTAATCATCCACAACTCTAAAATATAATCTACAAAATTCAGTTCCAATCCAATACACAAAGTTTAATCAAATCTAAAACAAAATTTTCCTATTAAAATGACACACTTATAGGAAATACCCTGTCATTCATAGTAATGAATAATAGATTTAGAAAAAAAAAAATAAAATAAATACTAACCTTCCTGCTAAATCAACTAAATGAATTTTTGAAACAGTTTCACTTGGCATATCATTCATGAAACCAGCTTGAACGAATGTTATTGTAAATATTGCATGACTTCTACTGCTGGTGTCATTCATGTTTGTGCTAGCTGTTGTTCGTTGATGATTTCCACGAGTTATACATTCCTGTGAAATATGATAAAAAAAATTTAAAAAAAAAAATATAAAAATCATTTCCATAACAAACTACTTTGCATATTTCATTCATATTATACATATTACATAATATACTTGCACTCTGTTCTTATTTTTTTCTTTTACCTGTATCTCATCATAATCACTAACTGCATGTTGTGATAAATTTTCAACATATGGACCTAAATTACGATGTTCACGTACTCTTAAACCATGACCAACATTTTGTGAACCAAGTAAATCTTTAACACGTTCATTATATATTTCTAAATAGCTAGCATGTGTTTTAAATCCAGTACCAGATTCTTGACCAATTTTTATTCTTGTAAATAATTCTTGACAAATACGTGGTATTAAACCAGGATTATCATGTGATCCCATCATTGTAAATGTTTTACCACTACCAGTTTGACCATATGCAAATACACATGCATTGTATCCTATATATAAAAAAAAAATTTTTTTTTTAATACAAATAAAAATTAATTAATAAGAAAATAAAAAAATGAAATATTTAATCATAATAAAAATATATACTACATATCTTTCATTGTTGATTTATTACATAATAAAAATAATCAATATACAAATAAAAACAATAAAAGATAAAAAAAAAAAAGAAAAAAATTATGAAATATTTATTGCATAATACTGATAAGAATTAATTTATTCATTCTGAATTTTACTTCCCTAACGTTAAATACATATTTAAATTTAATTACATATAAGCAAAAAAAAAAAATGACATTGAAATGAACATTGCATTAATTGATTTTGTTTTATTTTTCCTTTTTCCAAGAAAAAAAAATTTTTTGTTCATATTTACTTTACGATTATTCTATACCAATATGGAAATTTTGTAACCTTTCAAGTACTTTTTGACTTCCTTGCGCAAAAAACAACAAAACAAAACAATAAACAATAAACAATAAAAAAACAAAACAAAAAATACACTCAATAGAACTTGGCGGCACATAAGTAGTTTTCTTCATGTACAGAAAATTTCACTTTCATTTTCGATTGGTGCTCAAGATTTTTTTTCCTTAAGAAAAAATTACCTTAACCCTTTGGCAGACAATAACATAATACAAATCAATCATACTTATGCGATACAAAAAATTGGTAATAGTATGATTCTGATGTCAGTGATTTAAGACTCCAAGATTCCAGCACCTCGTAATAGAAGATTGATCATATTTCAATGTTCGATTAGAAGGCCGCTTCTCATATTCCTGGGAATAATACGTGATTTTAAAGATTTAATATTTCTCAAAGAAGTTTAACATACGAACATACGAAGACTTTTTTAAAAATTTCATAGTTTACCAAAGAATAAATAAATTATTAATTCAAGGGTTAACACGTATACTTTTTTTTTTTGAAAATAAAAACAAAAGCCTCTAAAAATTTTACTTGTACAACATTCTGTGGAAAAAATCACCTGTTTGTTATTCAAAACAAAAGTGCTCTTGAATAAATAACATTGCAATAATTTTTTTTTTTTTTTTTTTTTTTTCAAAAAAATGCTTTTCCGTTCCAAAATTATTGGAAGCTTAAGACATTGTTTTTGTATTGAATTGCAATTGAATTCAATTTAATTATTCGTTGTTGTAGTGTTTTTTTAAATTCATATTAAGCAAGGTCAAATTACTGAAGCTTAATAGGCGAGCAAAACAATCCATTTTTTTTTTTTTAATTTTATGAAATAGTAATTAAAAAACGCCTATGAATTTTTCGTAGTCAATCAAAATATACATAAGACAATTGAAAAAGAAAATTTAAATTTTCAAACGATCCTTAAAAGCGGGTTAATATTATACGGTCTCGTCAATTTTGCCTTATCAATGGAATTTAAAAAAAAAAAAAAAAAAAAAAACTTAAAAGCTTTTTAACATGGAATTTTGTATTATCTTATTTTTACTTTCATTCTTTCTTTTAAATAAAAATAAAAATAAAATACAAATGCTTTTTAAGAATTATTTATATACTTTGAATTTGATAACAAAAGCAAAAATATTTGAACTCATTATCAATTTCCTACTTGAAAATTAAGACAATTTTTTGTGATCATTTTTTTGCATATTTATTTCTGATGAGATAAGCTTAAAGAACGAATTAAAAGGAAAAGCAGAGAAACCAGAAATTGTATATTATCATCTTTGAAATGAAATTAAAAAAAAACATAAAATTACTTAACTGTGTTTTTTTTACGTGATTTAAAATTTCAAGTAATACAAAAATGTTTATAAAATTGTACATAAAATTCTTGACATTGAAAAATCTGAACTATGAATAGAATTTCCAGAAGGGCGCCAATTTTGAAAAAAAAAAAACAAAAACAAAATTACTGAAGAAGAAATTACTTGATTGCACACAACATATAGCGTGCATATAAAGATAGTGGGATTATCACACTATGGCGATAAGTACAACTTGAACAAGGTGACAGACAACTCAAAGGAATTTCATAATTTCAAAAATATAAGATACAAAATGTATCGATAATAAAATCATATTTATTGATTTCCGAGGGTGTCCTGAAACAGATCCTACTTTTCGAATCCCTTTTTAACTACCTTTCTGGAGTCATTTTAGCAGGATATCATAGGTTTGAGCATTTGCTCAAATGAAATTTATCGAATTTGTTCTAATAAGAAAAATAGATAATGCTAACACTTAATTTGCTTCTCTTTTTGTTTCGTTCATTTACCTTATATAATATTTTTAAAAAAGTGTACAGGTTACCTAGTAATATCTTTTTTTTTAAAATTCTTTTTATAAAATGCAATTAGACCGATGAATCTTTTTTTTTTGTTTTTCTTTTAAATAATAGAAACTCATCCATCATTCATACCACACTATACAATTAACAGTTTTTTACACTACTTACATACTTTTTATTCTAAATATAATAAAACATTTCCTTAAACATTTTAACATGTGAATAAAAATAAAATTTTATAATGAAAACAAAAACACAAAAAAAAAAAAAAAAAAAAAATATGACACAATATCTAACAATTACGTGCTTTAATAAAAAAAATTACAAATAATTTATATTAAATTTCAAAGAAACAAAAACAAAAAATTGCAACAGAAATAACTGTTACAAACTCTAAATTTAAAAAAAAAAAAATATATTTCAAATGAAAAATATGTAAAAAAACAACACAAAAATTATCATTAAACATTAAGTAAAATTTATGAAAACTGAATGACAAAATGTATCTATAAGTACTCACAAATATAGATACTTTCTTATATGTATGTCAGTACTTGTACAGATAACATTTTTATAAATATAACTGATATGTTAAACAAAAATTATAGTAATGAATTATTATTATACGAGTATGTACATTTTCCATATATCGATTACAAGTTTAACCGCAAGGGCAACAACCGTAAAATTCTTTTCCAGATGGTAGTATAAAATTTCAAATGATTTGTATGAATGAAAAAAATTTTCAAGACGAAAAAAAAAACGTATAAGCAGTAGAAGAAGAAAAAATATGTGGAATTGGAAAAAAACAAATAATGAAATAAAATATTTGTAAAAAAAAAAAAATAAAATAGAAAATTCTTATATTTTTCTTATTTTTTTTTACGTAATTTTACCATAAATATAGATACTCACTCACCTTGAAAGGCACAATCAATCACATCAGTTCCAAGATCATTATAAACTTGCTCTTGATTAATAAAATGATTATCCTTTTCATCAAATGACCAATATGAATAATCAAATGTAAAATCATGATAATTATCACGTATTGTATCACGTATTGATGATAATTTCGGTTTTAATAGACGAGTTTTATGACCTTCCATTTGAACAATTAATGATGTATCCATATCGATTTCTCTGTAATGACAACAAAAAAAAAGGAAAATTGAGAACTGATTAAGATTTTTTTTATGCTGAAATAAATAAAGTCTATAGTAAGAGTACTTCTTTATCATCTCTTCAAATCTAGGGTATGCTATTTCAGATTTTCATCATCCTTTTCTTTTTTTCTTATTCTCCTCCCTTTTATTTTTGAGTAATAAAATGCTAGACTATGTTTGACAAAAATTGAAAAAAAAAAACATTTCTCCCACTCCCGTATTTCTTACAAACGAGCAATTTCTGAATTTTATTTATGTTTACCAAAAACTAACAAAAAAATTGACAAATTTCAATGGTGGAATTCACTGTAACAAAAAGTTTTCATTAAAACTATTTCACTAAACGCTCCATAAAACCTATGTTCCAAATTTCAACCAGATCGCTCAATATAAAACGGAGATATCATGATCACGATTATCAAATTTAAGAATTATCAATTTTTCAGTTCCAATAAAACACAGCAAATGTCAAATTTTCCTCCAGAAATTTTAATGAAAATTCTAAGAAAAGTTTAGCTATTCAAAAAATAATTTTATTGCTTTCTGTAGAAGCTTCTTAGACTGAATAATCAAGCTTTTAATTCGTTTTTTTTTTTTAGAAGCTTGGTATCAGGTTTGCTTACAAAACACATTTTTTCGAATGAAAATGAACAGAAAATTTCTTGAACATAATTTAAACATTCATGAAATTCTTAAACTGTCATTAATGGACACGTTAATCTTGTTTTTTTTATATTAAAAACTTTCATCATCGTAAAAATTTTTGTAGTTAGTACTTTTATGAAATATTCCCTGAAGCGATGCAACCATAATTTGCAATACATTAAAATAATAGAATACAATTTTAGTTATCATGAAATTATAATTGCTTAAAAGATAAATTCAATAAATACTTTATCAACTTATTTTCAAAGAATGTTTATAAAATTTATATTAAAAGTGCGAAAATAAAATATTTGAAATTTTTGTATCGAATAAAACTACATACATATTTGAGTAGATAGCTTAATGGTAATTAATTAAATTCATTTGAACGAATAAAAAAAAAAGTAATTTAATTTAATTATAATTTATTTTGGTCACTTTTTATATTTGTTTCAATTTATTGCCTATTTACTGCGTAGTAAACATTTTTGAAATATTTTTAGAAATATAAAAAAAAGCTCCTGCTATTATTATAATTACCATAATTAACTATGAAAAACACTCTTACATCACATGTAAATTGCTAATAAAAAATAACATTCAATATAAACAAACAAGCAAATAATGAGAATAAAAAATATATATGAATGCAATTTTCACTTTTTTTTTAAAAGTCATTGGGCGATTCTATGTGTGACGTACATAGACTACATTGTACAGTTTTTTTCTGTGAAATTTATGAAATTGTTTATTTTATTGTCATATGAATAAAATTTGTTCTATACTAATGAATTAATGGTTTGCATTCCACTTGAAACTATAAATACACGTATGGTATATACGAATATTACGAAAAAAACCATCACAGAAATCTCAAGTTAACTTGATGTAGGCTCAGACTGTTATGGAATTAAAGAACACTATTTCCAACGCCTTTTTTTCTTAAAGAAGCATGTTTTGAAAGGAGTAGATAATTACAATTTGAACATAATATTTCTTGAAAAGTTTTCTTTAGAGCAGTATTTTTGTGATTAAAGCCCAGAATGTTGAAAAATTAGTGGGTTTTAATGTAAGAAGTTGAATTTGTTTATATTTAATGGGAAAAAAATTCATTCAAAATGAAAACTAAGCATTTAGCTATTTGTTTTGTTTTTTGCTTTCTTCGTTTTCTTCGTTTTTATCTGAACATACAATCTAAAATGTATAGTTAATTAAGTTAGATACGAATGAAAAAATTTGTCAATACATATGTATGAGTAATTCCATTGCTTTATCAACTTCGTATATCGCTTTTTTGAAATGCTATACTGTCACAGCTTCTTGTAGTTTAAAAACAAAATCTCGATTTAAAAGCAAAAATAGACTTGTATTCAAAAAAAAAAATTCGATTCAAAATTATAGAAAAAAAAATATAGTTGCCTTACTTCCTTCTACAGGATTCTCAAAACAAAAACTACATAAATTTGTTATATAAAAAAAATCCAGAAGACTTCAACATTTCCTAAAGCATTAATTTTGCTCTTATCCCACCCCAACAAATTTTTTGTAAATCCTTTCAAGATCCATCTTCAACTAAATTGATCACATTGTCATTTAACTCATCTTGTACCTAAATCTTTTTATTTAGATTTATCACAAATACGTTAAAAAATTCTTCTTAAATCTGAAAAACATTTTAAGCGAATTTCAGTCAATTAACAGTGGAATTACTCATATTTACAATCTTCCTCTACATTTCTTTTTTTTTTTCTCCATAATTATTTCATAAATAATAAAACTGCTTGTGTAATAGGCAAGTAAATATTTTTTTTTTTTGCCATAAATTCTTACATAAAGAAAAAAAAAATTAATAATAAATCGAAATAATTAAATTTTTGTTTAAGTAGTTAGTTACTTTTAAATTCCATTACTTAAAATTTTCAAATCATTCCCCTTGAAAAAACAAATTTCATAATTTATATTTATGTATATCGGACTCTTCTATATCATGGCTACAAAAATCAAAAAAATACTTCTTTTTTCGTCGACAAACCAAGCGAATCATCATAGATCATAAAAAGAGTATCTGTATATGTACAAAAACTATATAAAAATAAAACTTTTTTGGTTTTCTTTTTCGACTTTGTTTGTTTGTTGTTGTTGTTGTTGTGTTATATTTGTAACTTCCTATTAAGTTCCTTAAACATTGAGGAACTGACGTTGAACTATTAAAAATATTTTCATTTAATATAAAAACAATTACAATAAAATGAGAGTATTATTACGAGACGGTAGATATCTTATATGAAATTGTATAGATATTCACATTTTTACATGACTCATAGATGACTGGGAGTATTTAATAAATTTTCATTCAGATTGTACGTATTGCTTTAGGTTTAGAAGATACTTCTTTGTAGTTAATCGAGAAAAATTGAAGGCTTTCTTTACTAAACTAAAAAAAAAAGAACAAAAAACAATATATTGAAAAATATTGAAAACAATTTTACGTAAGATTTCAAATTCAAAAAGTATTAAAAAAATCTTTGAACACTCGAAGCAATTTTAAGACATTTTCGTTAAAAATTTAGTTTGGAATTTGAATATTTTCGGACTTTGTAATCCGATTGATTTGAAATTTGTTTGATATTTTTCTTGTCCTACAATACTTTCTTTGGTGTGAATAAGATCCTTGTAACAGGATGCGAAAGTATTTTTTTGATACAAAATTCACATATGTACATGTACATATGTGTATGAGTCGTTTAATTTGAAAATGACCTAAGTCAACTTTTGATGGTAAATGAGGTAAAATAAACTTTAATTTAAAGATCGATATGATCTTTATGGACTTAGGTCACTTTCAAAATAAACGGCTCTTTTTTAAATTATGACTTATCAACTTTAGCCAATTATATTTCAGATTATTCTGCATCAATTTAAATGAAACAAAAAGCATTATATCAGAAAATACTTCAAGAGTTATGATGCACACTTTTTTTAAGCTATAATTATGTAAAAAAAGGAGATCACTTTGGACCGTGAGGGATAAAAAACCTGTTTCTGAAAAATACAACTTCTCTGTGTATTTTTCTATCTAACTTTCGCCTTAGTTGACAGATTTCTACCATTTAAAGTTTGTTTAGTAGCAAACCCTTCAAGGAATACTCTCACTAAGTTTTAATTTCCTACTCTTACAATAAAAAAATTTTCAAAAGAATATAATAAGCATGTCTAAATTTTTGTAGACTTAACGCTAATTCAGGCATATTGAATATAAACTTGTTCGGAGTATTAATCAACTACATATTCATAGTCTTTTTTTGACTTTCTGCTTCTTTTAAGAATATAATGTATGTACATAAACTGGAAGTTTAAGTATATGTATATACGTAACTATCTATATTATTTTTTAGTTAATATACTTTTTTTTTTAAAAAAAAAGTTTATTATTGTAAGATACTCGTAAAGTTTTGAACGTTGTATGGTGATAGTTTCCCATTTGGTCAATCTAACATCATATAATAAGAGGCGTATATATATTTTTTTTAAGTAAAGCATGACCAAGCATGACGGCATGACATCATAACACCGTCATGGCAAATTATTACTTATTTTATATAAGTATGGAGCTCTAACATTATGTTATTTATTGGCCAGTTTTATTTATTTATTTATTTTTTTATATAATTACTCTTTTGTTGATATTGTTTTTTGTTCTTTTTAACGGTGTAAAATCAAAGTATGTATTTATAAATCGGAATACAAAATGCATCATAATAATTTTTATCAATGTTTTGCATTTCATATTGCTTTTTGAATTTTCTTCGACAGCTAAATAATCTGTTGTAAAATTTTTAAAAGAAAAAATAAATTTAAATGAATTGGAATTTCAATAAATTAAAATAAAAGTTCATTAGGTACCCAAGGTAAGATAATTACTGTTATCTCATATACCTAGATGCTTTTTAGCATGATTTCTAGAGCACCAAATTAATGTGTATATACTTAGGTAGTTGGATGACTGAATAAATTTTAAGATACACTTAATTGAAAAAACAAAAACGAATGAATTAAAATATGTATATGGAGTATTTGTTTCTATTGTTGTTGTTAACTATATTTTTTTTGACTTTTTCCCAAATAGTGCTCTACAGGTAAGAAAATCTTTGTTTTAGCTTATAAACAATTTGTGTATAACACGTACGAATACACGAATATAGACACAAAAGATACAAAATATATGTGTAACTATTACCCATACCTGAAAAACCAAAATGTAACAAAGAAAATCTTTTTTTAAGAGGTCAATCATATAGGTATATATATATTATATCTAATATCTAAAAAGATACATACGTAGATGCTTTAAATTTAAATTTCTTACCTTTGATTAAAAGGACGAACTCTAACAGCAACCTTAAGTGATGACATTTTGTTATTTTGTTTTTCTTTGTTATTTTTCACAAATTTTAAATAAAATCAAATACAAATTAAAAATACAAAATTAGCAGAAAAATTAAAACACCATAAGAAAAAAGCACACACTAATTTATAAAAAAGGCATTTTTATAGATACACTCTCCTTATATAGAAAAAACTTTTCATTGTAAAAAAAAAACTATTTCGTTTTATTTATTTTTATTTATTGAAAATCATCACTAATACACAAAAACAAAATGAATAAAACTGTGCAATTTAAAGAAAAAAATATATTTTCATTCAAATAATAAATTTCACGATTTTCAGAGTATTAACAATAAATAAATTATTTTTTAAAAAAAAAACCCAAAAATAATTCACAACGATTCAATCAGTCCAATCTCCGTATGTCCTATCTTCCATTTGTTGAGGATTTCTTCATGAAAATAATTAGAAGAACGACGACGAATTCCACAAAATCCACTTCAATAAATAACAAAACAACAACAACAATGTTCCATTTCCATACGATCATACTAATTTGACATTTTCTTTTAAACGAATTTTTGTATTTGGAAAATGGAAACAAAAATGAAAAAATTCAGAGAACCGTTCCATTCATCTGAAAAACTGACTAAATTTCCTCAAATTATTTTATCCACCAGGGAAATTTTACAATTTTTTTAAATTTTGATTTTTCATAATATTTGCTATAAAATATGACAAAATTTTGACAGAAAAACTCACTTTAGGCAGTCTTAAATATTTTTCAATATCGTTTTAATATTTTCATCAACAAATTTTCATAAAAATTAACTTTTTCGATATTTGCATCAAAATCATCTTGAAGACGCAGTAATGGGATATGAACTGGACCCCATTTTGAAGTCGAAAATTCGTGAATCAAAAATTTTTTCTAAATTTTTTCAGAAAATATTTCAAATTCTATTAAAACATTTAATTTTGAATTGCTTTACAAAATTTTGTTAGATTTCATTGCGTATTTTGTTCAAAAAACAATATTTTCTAATTTGACTTTGGTGAAAAATTGATGATTTATTAAGCTTTAAAAGTTTATAACTCATGAACGGTAGAAAGTATACAATAGATGCTACATTCATTAGAAAGCGTGAAAAATCATGAAAATTTAATTCAGGACAGCAAGAATGTAAAATACAGATTTTAAAATTTATATATTGATTTGTAAAAGAAATCATTTATTGTTTTTACACATCACAAAATATTGTAAAGGACTAGTTACTCCCTCTATATTCCAAAATCTAACAACATAATAGATACACAACAGATGGAGATACATGGTTTGAAAAATAAATAAAAACAAAAAAACACCACTAATCAATCAGTTTTGATAGGCTCAACAATATTTCTTGTTAGGAAATTTAAAGATTTTTAAATGAAATTTCACATGCAGGGAAATTTATAAATTTAAGAAAATATTGATTTTTCTAGTTATTTTACTCAAAATAAGTATAAATTTCATACAAAGAACTTATTTAAAACAATTTTACAAATTTTACAATACAATTTTCAAGTTTTCATTGACAAATTTCCATGAAAATCGACTTTTTCAGTTTTTTCATTAAAATCATCATCAAGACGCAGTAATGGAATATAAACTGGACCCCGTTTTAAAGTCGAAAATTCGTGAATCAAAATTTTTTTTTAAATTTCTTAAAAATAACTTTAAATTCATTTAAAGCTTTTAATTTTAGAAAGATTCACAAAATTTCACAGAAATTCATTGCGTATTTCGTTCAAAAAACGATTTTTTGTTGTGGGTGATTTGTAAACAAAAGGTCGGTTCTCTTAGTTCAAAGTCTTATAAATTTTCAACGGTGTAAGGAATGGTGTTGATACTGTATTCATTAGAAAGCTAGAATTATTGTCTAAAATTTATTTGAAGATTTCGAAAATTTAGAATGTACCGTTTAAAAGTTATATCCTGATTTATAAAGGAATTCCGAAGAAATCTCCTTAACTTTATCTAAACGTTACAAATATCTGAATATCTCATTGTCGGACATACATATACTCAGAATACGGTGGTCAAAAATTATTTCAGTACAAGAATAGTGGAGGAGAATTAATAAAATGACGATGGAAGACAAAGTCAAGAAAAATAAATTTGGATAACTTGGACATTCCTTAACAAAAAACTGGAAAAATATGTCATCAAATCAATATGTGAAATCCGCAAGGTAGTAGAAGAAGAAGTAGACTTAGAAACTCCTGGAATAACTCTAAAAGAAATTAAACAATGAATAAACTTTACAGAATATCCAGACAAAAATCCGGATTGAAAAGATATGCTGAGAACCTACATGTTCCTTAAGAAATTTGGCAGCAATTCAGTCAATATTTATTTTAAAAATTACAAAAAAAAAAAAAAAAAAAAATTAGTACTGCCACAATAAATTCAACTGAAATCAAGAAATTGGTTAAAAAATTTCCACATGCATTTCCTGTTGCTTAAATTAAAATTTAAAAAAAAAAAAAACATTCCTTAATCATTTTTATTAAAATTATTTACTTTATTAATTAAATTTTTTACAATAGAAAATTAATTTTTTTTTTTTAATTTTTTGGCAAAATGTCTAATTAAAGGAAGCATAAATATTTTAAATTTTGCCAAAAAAAAATTCATTTATTAATTTTTAAAGAAAATTATTACACATGTTCAAAAATGCTTGAACTTGAACTTCTTATTCTAGCATAACGTATTTTAGACAACATCTTATCTTATTGAAATGGCATTCTAATTAATAAAACAAAATTACTATATTCTCATATGCTTGATGAAATACATACATCACATATTTATAGTTTTTTTTTTTGTCTCCATACAGTGTAAGCCAAAAAAAAACACAACACATACGAGTATCATCAGTCACTTAGCCAAAACATCTAGTCAATTTAGATACATTTTAAAATTTAATTAGTGTATTTTCAAATACTTCGATGTAAACTTTATATAAATAAAATTTAATTTTAGATAATTTTTACAATCCACTATCCACCATGTGATTTTTCATTATGAACATATAATTTGCTCAATGAAATTATATATGTACATATCTCATTTTAGAATTTTCACACTTCTATATCACAAAGATATATAGAAAATTTTAGATAAATTCTCATTTGTTGTGCCAAAAAAGAAACAACAGACGTTTAAAAATCTGTTCAATTTTTCATTTTCATAGTTTTTTTTTTTTTTTTTTAGTATTTCATCGGTTATAAGAAGAATTTAGAAATTTCATCTTTATGAATTTGTATAATTTTCAAATTCAAAATCCAGTAAAAATCATTCTGGAAGAAGAGAATGAAATGGTTATTTTATGATTTCATTGCTGGCAGTTTTGGTGGTAAGTTTTTATTTGTTGTTTTGTTTTGTTTTTTTTTTCAAATTTAAATTTTTTCAAATAATTTTTGTAAAAAAATTTTTTAGTCACAAACTAAAAAAAAAAAATTACTTTTTTTTTTTTTTTTTTTCAAAAAACACACCATCTTTCGACTCAAAAATTTCAATGACGCAACCATTTTCACATCATTTATTGGATGTTCTAGTTTTTTTTTTCAGTTTTTATTGTGTTAATTAATTTGTAATACTTAATTATAAAATATTAAATAATAGAAAATTCTAGAAAATTAATTTAAAAGTAAATTAAATAATTTTTAAGGTGCTTGTGGTGTTATAATTGGACATCCATTAGATACAATTAAAACATGGCAACAAACATCTAATTCAAAAGTTAGCAGTGCTATTTATCAAATAATCAATCGTAATAATGGAGTAAGTAAAATTTTTATATTGAAAAAAAATTTTGTTTTCTTCTAAATCTTAATTTTAATTTTAAAAGATACAATTTCACTGAATTTTTTTGTTTGTTTTCGTTAAAGTTTAATGGATTTTATCGTGGAATGTTTTTTCCATTAGTTACAACTGGTGCTATTAATTCAATATTATTTGGAATTTATGGAAATCATTTGAGACAATTACAAATATTATGCCATAGTGATTATCAAAGAGAACAATATGAAAATCAACATGTATTTTTAGCTGGTTCAATTGCTGGTTTCGTTCAATCTTTTATTGCATGTCCGATTGAATTGATTAAAGTTCGTCTTCAAACACATAATTGTAAGTACAATCAATTTAATCATCTGAGATTGAAGTCATTTTACATTTTTAATTGCGAAGTGTTTTTGACTGAAAATTTGCTGAAAAAAAGCATCGGTTTAAATATCAAACTTATTAAATTTGACTTATGGACAATAAAACAAAGATGAGTCCTTGACGCTAAATCATATTCTTTTCTTATTAATACCGCCTTTGCTTAGTGTACTTCGTAGGGTAGAAGACCTTGGTAATTCATAACTTACCAAATTTCTTAATCACCAAATGAAATGAAACCTACCAGAACCAAATACAGTCAACCCTCCTATAACACGGTACTCTTATAATGCGTTTTACGTACAAGAAAACATTCCAAGAACTTAAATGGCTTAAGAAGTATCTGTTCCATTTCTTTTCTCGATGTATTAAGCTTTTGCTGTTGAAATTAATGGGAAACTTCCTTTTTTGTAGTGAGTACGAATAAATCTGATTTGTATTAATTCTGAGTTTCTTTTAGCACGCTTCCATATAACGCGGTACGAATTAATCGTGGGTTAGGAGGGTTGACTGTATTTCTAACGGACGTACAAAAATTATACTAAAAAACTCAAAGAATCTCAAAGCAAATTTTCAAATATTATCCGATATCAAAAAATATTAAAAATTGTATAATTTTCTTTTTCCAGATTATTACGAATACGTTAGAGGTAAAAAACTAACTCCATTTAGTTGTATGCGACAAATAATCAGAACTAATGGAATATCTGGCCTATATCGTGGACTCTTACCAATGATGTGTCGGTAAATAAGTAAAATAACTCATTTTTTTTTTTAGTCTAAAAATTATTTAAAACATTTTTTATTATTTCCAGTGATGTATTTCCATACGGTATATACATGTTGGCATATCAAAAAACTGTACGATTTTTCGAGACATTAGAATTTGTTAAAAGAAAACGTAAACAAAATTCACAAAATAAATCAGCTAATCGAGAATTAGATGGTGTTATAACAACATTATCTGGTGCATTTGCTGGTGTTCTATCATGGGTAGTTGTAATTCCATTTGATGTTATTAAAACAATAATGCAAGCTGAAGAGAATGCAGGCTATAAAAATATGAAACATTGTTTAAAAAAATCTATTGAAGTAAGTAATACAAAAAAAAAAAAAATATACAAATAAGATACAATTTTATTGTACCTTTTTGTCGTTTTTGTTGTTGTAACAGAGATACGGTTGGCGAATATGCTTTCGTGGAAGTTGGATTCTAGTCGTTAGAGCGATACCAGTTAATGCAGCTACATTTCTTGGCTATGAATATTGTTTGGAATGGTGTCATAAATATTTTCATTATGAATCAGAACTGAATAGATTTTAAGCAACAACAACAACAACAAAAATTGTTACAATATTTTAATTTTTATTTAATTTTTTTTTTGCCAAATAATTTAAATAATTGATTGAATTCCAAAATATTGTATATTTTATTGTGTAAAATTCGTTTTTTTTTTTTGTTTTGGAATTCATTTTAATTTTTTGAATATTTGTATGAAATTGTGGACCAAATTTTGAAATTAAAATAAAATTGTGAAATACTTTTTTTTTCAAAAATATAATTTTTGCATTGTAATTTATCAGGAAACGCTTTTATGGAGAAAGGAAAGTTATAAGGAATTCGAAACCAAAAGGTTGAAATAAGTCACATGCTTTTAAACATTCTTACGCACTTGTTATTTGGCATAATTTTTTGACATCATACTTTTGATTAGGTTTGTGGATGTAGTAGATGAGGACATCCATCCTCAAGCACTCAGACAAGAAATAAAGTTCATTGTTCTCAAAAACTTTTGGTTAGTTAATTCATCTTTAAAAATCTCTTAATTGATCTAAAAAAACGCCACGTCAACAAAAATTTTTTAAGGATTTCAATGAAGATTTCACATTTACAGAATCATTTTACCTATTTTGTTTTTACTAATTTTTCTAAAATTAGTGGACGGTCTTAGCACTTAAAAATAAGCATTCAGCTCTAGTAATCTCCTCAGTTTTTGGCAGTTTAGGGCTAAATTCAAAGCAAAAAGCTTGAAAAATTGTTTTTTAATCTTTGTGCTGACTACTGTAGTACCTTGTGACTGTGTCTTTTGAGTCTTATTATTTAAAAAAAAAAAAAAAAATTGGAAATATGAACAAAACAAAAACAAACTTTATATTATTTTTGAAATTTTTCATCACTTTTTGTTCTTCTTTTTGCATTAATTATTATTTTTCTTTCATCATCATTTTTATAGTTATGATACAAACAAACGTAATATAATTAATACAATAATAATTAATAATTAATAATTAATAATAATTAATAAAATCAATAATTCATGATTTTTTTTTCTCTCTTCTTCTTCTTCTTTTTCTTCTTAAATATTTCTTTATAATGTTTTTGTTTTTGTTGTTTTAATGTTATTTTTAGTTTTATTTTAAAATTTTTTTTTTTCTCTATTTGTATGAGTAATTATTTGTATAGTAAAAGAAAAACAAAAACAAAAAAAAAAAAAATAATAAAGGAAACAAAAAAATAAAATTTTCATCAGAAAAACAAAAAAAAAAAACAAAGAAGAAGGATAATTTTTAATGAAATTGATTAATAAAAATGTTTTTTTTTCTTTTTTTTTTGTTTTTTCATAAATAATAAAGTAATAAATAGTCAATAATAATTTTTATTTTTATTATTTGTTTTTTTTTTTTTTAAATTTATTAATTTTTAATAGCAATATTTTTTTTTTTTTGTTTTTTTGTTAATATATTCATTTTTTTTTCTGTTGTTGTTTTGTTTTTTTTTTTTTTAATATTTTACTTATCATATCATTTGTTTTGTTTTTTATTTATTTATTTATTTGTTTTTGAATAAATTGTTAATCTACAACAACATATACAATTTTTTTTTTTTTGTTTTTAATTATTTTTTAATTTTAAATTTGTTTTTTTTTTTTTTTCATATATAATATAATTTTTTTATATTTTTATTTCATTTTTTTTTTGTTTTTTTAGTTTTAAATTATAATATGTATAATAATTTGTTTTTTGTTTTTTTTTTACTTTTTTATTATTCATTATTTTTTTCAGCTAAAGTTTTTTTTTCTCTTCCATTTTGTGTTGTTTTGTTTTTATTATTTTATTATTATTATTATTATTTTTTTTTTCAGTAATGTATTAATATTTTTACGCATATAATATATGTATATATAAATTCTAATAAATTTTTTATTTATTCTATTTTCTATTTTTTTTTTTTTTTTTCATTAAATTTCAGTTAAATTACAGTTTTTTTTATTTTTTTTTATTTTCATGCATTATTAATAAATTAACGTATTTATAATTTTATGTTATGTTTTTGTTTTATTTTTTTATGTATTTTGTTTTTTTTACTCCCTAATTTTTTTTTTTTTTTCAATATGTATTTTATTTTGGTTACTCTAAATTTGTTTTTTTTTTTTTTAATTTTTTATTTTTAATTTATAGTTTCTTTTTGTTTTATTTTTTTTCAACGCCTTAGACTTACAATGATGTATCGAAATTTTTTTTTAAACTTTTATTTGTTTGTTTTTATGTTTTTTTTTTCACTTTTGTTGATTAATTTTTTTAATACTATTTTTTTTTTTTTTTTTTTGTAAGCAAAGTTTTTTTTGTTTGTAATTTTTTTTTTCATCATTAATTTATTTTCTTTTAGTTTAATGTTTTTTTTTTTCTTCTTCACAATAATCAATAATTTTGGCTGTGAGCGAATTTGTTCTTGACTAATTTTTTCCTTTATTTTTTAACATACAACAAAAGATTCTTTTTGTTTTTTTTTTCGTAAATAAAATTCTTAAATTTTTGTGATTTTTTTTTATTTATTTAGTAATTTTTTTGTTTTTTGTTTGAGTTTTATTTCATCTTAAAAAATATGTTTTTTTTTATTTATTTGATTTTATTTTTTTTAAATTATAACTTAACAATAAAAATTGTATCTTTCGATAGAAATTAATGTAAAAAAGAAGAGAAAAAACGAACTAAAAAGAATGGTTTTTTTTTGTTGTTCTTGTGAACTTAAGTTTCAATTAAATTTTACGTAGTTTTTATTTATTTTTTTGTTTTTTTGTTTTTTAATAAATTTTTTGTTTTATGACGAAAAAAAAATATGTAATTACTTTTGTGATGATAATAATAATAAATTGTATTTTTTGTTGTAATTATTTTTTTTTTAAGTTAATGTAGTGTAAATATGTATATGCGCATATGTATGAGTTTTTTTACTATGTATGTATTTTTTTTTTTTTTTTTGAATATATATTACAAAGTTTAGATGGACAGATAAGTTATGTGAAATTTATATACCTATGTATAGTTTTTTTTTTTGTTTTTGATTAATGAAAAATATAAATTTATGATTTATGATTATGAAATATAGAGATGATTGTGATCGATAGTAATTTTTTCAATATATTTTTTTTTATTTATTTCTATAAATTTTTCTATTATTAAAAATTTGAACAAAAAAAAAAAAAAAAAAAACAATGAACCAAACATTTTTTCTTAGTTAATTTTTAAATAAATTATTTTTATTTTTAATGTAAAAAAAAAATTAATTATATAAAGGAATGCAATGAGAAATATTTAAAAGTTAAATTCATGCTTACTGATGAAAGTGATTTTTAACTTCGAGAAAAGAAGAAAAAAAAAAGGATTAGGATTATTTTAAAATTTGACTACAGTGCTATATCAATTTAAAATTAATGGTGTTCAATTTTAGGTTTAAATTTTCATTTACTTTCGAAGCAATTTATCAAAAAAAAAAAACTTAATTTTTTTGCAAGTCTACTATGTGAAATTTAAAAAAAAAAATTATTCGATTAGAAATTATTTAGCTAAGTTAATTACTTAAAAATTTTTTAAACAAGAAATTGTTTAAATGAATTTTTAAATTAAATGTTAATTTTTCTTATTTAGAAAAATATTAAGAAATGAAAAAATATTGTAAATTAGTATCAAGTGAAGCTAAAAAATTAATTTGCAATAATTTACGAAATCAAACAAAAAATTAGTTAGAGAATAAATTAAGAAAGTCCAACAACAACAAAAAATGTATTAATAAATAATAAAGAGAATAATTACCTCATATATTTTTTTTCAAATTATTCAGCACTTTTTTAAAGTTTAGATTTTTTTTTTTTTTTTTTTTGATATCACAAAATAACAAAAATAAAATTAATTATTAAAAAAAAAACGACACAAGTTAATTTCCATAACTCTAGGGATTATGTAAATTTCAGCAATTCAGCTTATTGAGTTTTAAGTTGAATTCTTGAAACTGATGATCATTTTTGAAGCTTTCTGTTTTCGAAAATGCAGTGATGCTGTCGTGATACACAATTCAGCATATAAAGATTTCAAGCTGAATTATGTATCACGACAGCATCACTGCATTTTCGAAAACACCGTTTCGACAAATTTCAAATGCATTATGCAACTGAATTCCATATTGAAAAAAGAAAGCTTCGACTATTGAGAACTTCTTTCTACAGTCAACTCAGGTTTGGAAGAATGTAACTTTGTTTCAACTTTTTTTATTTGAATTCAAATTCAGTCATAAGGAATTCGAAACAAATTACGTGCTTGCTTTGACAGCTGTGACTTTTGTGTATCACCTTGAACATCAAAGCTAAAAACGCATGCGCACAGCTAAATTTTTATCTAAAGTTGGTTACATTGTATTGAATTGTAAAAGAGCCATTACATCTTCAATTTAAAGTTGTCATTTGTAATTCGAAACAGGATGAGTTTTAAAAGAACAGTTAAGAAAATCAATAACATGTTTCCATCGTAAAAAAAACAACAAAATTCTAATCTTAGTTTTTTCTTCTTGCTAATTATTTATATTTTTACGTAAATATTTTTTTTTTTGTTTTAGTTTTTTCCCTTTTTTTTTTGCAAATCTAAAGTTAATTGGGAAACATTAATGCAAAGGCAGTCAGTCTATCAATAGAAAACTAATTTTTTTTCTATTTTTGTTTATTCTTATTTTAATTTTGTTTTTTGTTTTGTTAAAAATTATTTTTATTATTTCTGACTATTTCACTATTAATTTATTTATACGATTTTTTCTTTCTTCAAGGAAACAAAAGAAAATTACAAATAAATTCAACAAATTATAAGAATGTTTTTTTTTTATTTAAAAGAATTTTTTTATAATTTTTTTTTTTTTTTTTTGTAAAATTATCGTGCCCATTATTTAAAAAAGTGAAATATATTAGATAATGTGTGTCCTTTTAATCCTGTTATTATTTTTTTAATTCAATTATAAATTTCCCTTTTGGTATTCGTTTATTCAAAAATTCAGTCAACTTTTTTGTATTTTCTTTTAAGCAATTTTTTTTTTTTTTCGTTTTAAAAAAATGTATGAACGTGAATTTTTGTTTTCTGTTCAAATTTTGTTTTTCATCTTCTTTGTGTTTTTTTTTTCCAAATGCCTTACGAGTATTTTTTTGCCAGAAAAGCGTACTTTTAAAAATTGCTTACTTATTAATTTCTATTTTTTATATACTTTGTTCCTAGACTTTTTATTTACATTTTATTTTGTTTTTCAATTAAAACAAAAAGAAATAAAAAAAAAACTAAAAAGAGAAAAGGAAAACAAAATGAACAAAATTAATTCAATTGGAATGGAAAAAAAAAGTAAGTACGTCAAATTCTGTATCATCGTTAATACTATTGGGTACTTTCGAAAAACTCAATTCTATTTAATTGCATAATATCAAACATTTAGCGTTAAACAACTTAAAATAAATGCTCATGTAATTCCAATTCAGCAATTTTCAAAAATTTTTCTTTTCTTCTCAACAATTTGATATCATTCGTTTTTTCTTGAAAGTATGAAATTTGCATTTTTGAAAGTACCCATTCTCTGAAATTAAAAAGAAAAAACAAAAATGAAATTTTAAATTGATAAATTTCAAAAATCCTATAACTGGAGCATCAGGAGGTTTTTTATTAATCATCACAAGAATTCAGTTTAAGATTATAATTCACTAAATTCTTGCAATTGATAGTCAATTCGATTTTTTTTAAAGGTCAAAAGTCACCAAAACTGTATCCCTTTTAAAAAGTGCACATGTCTTAGCGTAGTTTGGCGTAATTTCAACTAATCTCACTAGTACTTACTGGGTGAGTTTATCGTTTTACAAACTACGCTAGAGTAGATGCACTTGCCTAAAAGGAACACAGTTTAATAAAATTCACTATTTTTTTTTTTTGTTGAAAGGTTAAAGGTCACTAATAAAATTAACATTTTTTTTCTTTTTTTGAAAGTGATACGTAAGAGTAAAATTAAAATTTAGATAGATTTTTGTTGTTTTGTTTTTTTTTTTTGTTAAAGTTAACAAAAGACTTAAACAAATAAAAACTTTAATCATTTTTTTTTCTGCTTTTTTTTTTATTAATATTTTTTGTGTTTTTAATTATTAATAAGTAGTCTCTTACATTGACTTAATAAGAATCCTACATAAAAACAAATTTTAATTTTCTCCTTCTCCTTCTTCTTCTTTTTTTTCACATTACTTATATAACTTTTTTCTCTTTAATTTAATTTTATTTTTTTTTTGTTTTTTTTTTTAATTTTTAGTTAATAATTTTTTTATTTTTAAATTAATATATATATATATATTTTTTTGCTTATTTTTTTTTATTTAGCAGTTTGTTTGTTTTAGCTCTTCATTATTTATTTATTTTTATTTTTTTTTTTTTGTGTTTTACATTGAAATTATTTTATTTTATTTAATTAATTAATTGGTTTTCTCTTCTTTTCTTTTTTTTTTTTTAAATATATTTTTCTCAGAAAAAAATCTATTCACTTACTTTTTATAATCTAAAAATTTTTTTTATTCTTTCAATTTTTTCTGGTTTTTTTTTTTTTTAAATAATAGTAATTTTTTTTTTTTGTTTTTTTTTTTGCAATCTTTTTTTCTTCTTTAAATTGTTTTTATATCAAATAATCAAATATAATATATATATATAATTTAAATACAAGTAGTATCATTTTTTTTTTTTTAATATACTTTTTTATTTATTTTATTTTATTTTTAATTATGTTATATTATATTTTATATATATATATATATGCAATTTTTTTTTTTTTTTTTAATTTTTATATTCGCTTACTTTCATACTTAAACAAAAACGAAAAAAAAAAAAAAAGATTTTCCTTTTTTTTTTCTCTTTTACTTTTTTCTATTTTTCACCTCATACATCAGCTTAATAATCAAAGTATTTATTTGTTTCTTTAATTTTTTTTTTTACAGATTATTTTTAATAATGTTATTTTATTATAATAATGATGTTTTTATTTTCATATACAATTATTAATGCATGTTTCCACATATTAATTAATTAATTACTTTTTTTTTTGCTTTTATATTATTTTAATAAAATATTAATACGCGATAGCAATGTAATTTACTTTTACTTTTTTTTTATTTCTCTATAAATCTGATTTATTACTCTTTTATTTTTTTTTTTAAATTTACTTTTTTGTTTTACTTAATTATTTTTATTTTTTCTTTAAATTATTATTATTCAGCTTGTGGTAAATATAGTCACTGTTCATTTTATTTCTAACTTTTTTTTTTTTTATGTTTGTTTTTTATTTTTCTTTCAAATGAATTTATTTTATTTTAATGTAATATACCTAACGCTTCAGATTAGAAATATTTGATGTTATATTTATGAATATAGGAATTTTAAATACATAATTTCAATAAGATTTTCCGAATCGATCCTCTACGATCTTATTGATTATTTTTTTAGAATTCAAGAATGAATAAAATTTAAAATGGCTTTAATAAGGAAAAAAAAGACATAATGGTGTTTTTTAAACGATGCTGGTCTTTTTTTTTAAATTATTAAAAAAACGATGTACCTAGAAATGCAAGAAAATTTGATGAAAATTCAATGAAATTTTGAGAAAAAAAATAAAGAAATGAAAGAGAATTTTGAACCAAAAATACTGTAAAAAAAGTGAAACGGACTCCAAGGTGTATAATACGTAAATTCTTGTTTATTTTTAAATTTTTAGTTTACAATTTTTAGGTACACCGTTTTCCTAATGTAGCATACACATTTCATGATTTTTCATTTTTCAATTTGAACTGCAGATCGTAATGTGTGTAGCTAAGTCAGCAAAAAAATGTTCAAGTCTGACAGACCAAAAAAAAAAAAAAAAGAAAGCAGAAAATACTGTAGTCTGACGTCATCTTTTAAACTTCAAAACAGAAATTCGTTACTTTAAAAATCACAAAAGCAAATTTAATTTTTCAAATTGTTGTTTATCACTTGAAATACACAAAATAATGAAGTTTGAACGATAGTTATATCAGCGGTCGCAATTTGTTTAGCAAAATCAATTACAATGTTGTCAGACCAAGTTGAATGATAGCAGATCATGAAGTATGTATCCTAATATACATAAAAACTTTCAACGCCATTTTTACGCTTCATTCATTCTGAAATTCTATAAAATATCAACAAAAACAAAATCGAAGAAGATCGATTCGGAATTTCTCTATGAAGCTTTTTTGAAATAATTTGGAATTGCCCTATATCTTGTTCTTCTTATTCTTCTTCTATTTTGTTTTTTTTTCTTCTATTTAATATTCTTTTACTTTTTGTATTTTTCAATATATTTTTTATAATATTTATAAATGTGTTAATGTAATGTTATTATCTCAGTGTTACATCACTTAGTCGCTGAAATTGCAACACCAGCAGCACCTGAATTTGCAGTTGTCATACCTTGTGGATTGGTTAATGATGATGATGATGATGATGATGGACCACCACTAACGTTGCCGCTATTACCACTAACACCAACGCTACCACCACTAACACCACCAACAATTGGATTATTAGTCGATGATGGTATATTTGATGATATTTGTGTATTATCTTGTGAAGTTAATAAATTTTGTTGTTGACCACCAACGGAAATTGTTGAATTTTGTTGTTGTTGTTGCTGATGTAATAATTGATTATTTAAATGTTGTGAATTTATTGATTGTTGTTGTTGTTGTCCTTGTGCTCCACTATTTATTGATGATGATGAATTATTTAATGATGTATCTGTATTATTTTTTAATGAACGATTACCACCACCACCACCACGACTTAATTCTAATTCATGTAATTTTTTCCATAATTCTTCACGATCTCTTTCTCTTTTCTTTTCTCTGAAATTATTTAGAAAAAGGGTTTTATATTTAAAAAAAAAAAAAAAAACCCAATAAAAATGTAAGCCTATGTAAATTTTTTTTAATACAAAATCGTACATGTAAATTTTAAATGAATTTTACTTGAAATTCTTGGATTTTTCTTAAGACTTGATTGGATTACATAATTGGAGAAATTCAAAATAAAAATTATTTCTAATAAACTTTAATCTAAATTCAAACAGTGCTTCGAAAAAATCTTCTTTTTTTATATTTCAGTCTCTGTAGGTCGTGGAATTACTTAGAAATCAACAAATTGATAAACAAAACGGTAGATATATAATTATTTTGTATATTTGAAAAAAAAAAAAATAATAATAATAATAATAATAATAAGCATTTCCTTGAAATCTAACTTACTTTTGCCTTTCAGCTTTATAACTAGCTGTCAATTCATCAAATAATTTAGAATTCATTTCCATAAATGTTTTAAGAACATTATAAACAAGTGCAACTATTGTTTGATTCCAATGTTCTTTACTAATTCGATATAATGCAGGAAACATTATTGGCATTATAACAGCATTATTTTCTTCTATTAGTGACATTGCATATTCATTATTCCATAGGTATAAGGCTCGCTCAGCGACCTAAAAACAAAAAAAAATTACAAAATATTGAAGAAGCACTCAATTTTTTTATAAATGTATTTTTTCAAAAAACAAAAAAACAAAAAACAACAAAAAAAAACATTAGCCTTTACCTGAAAATGAGGACTTGAAACACATTTAGCTATTTGTCGAAATAATGGCTCTTGAATTTTAACAAATTGTGGTGGATCAATAACATCTAATATTTCTTCTATTTCACCTAAAAACATAACTTCTTTTTGTGAACATGTTTTTGGCCAAAATTTTAATAAACCACGAACAACTGGTTCAGTTAATGATGCATCTTTTTCGAGAAATTGTACAATACAATATGCAAGCTGAGCATGATATAATGATAAACATTTAACTTTGTGCAATGGCAATAAAACTTTAACCAAAAATTGTTTATGTTCAGATTTTAATGGTAATGCGAAGCCGTTTATTATACTGTAAAAAAAAAAAAAATAAATAAAGTAGAAAAATATTAATTATGATTTTTTTAAAAAATGTTAAAGTATTTTTTTAAAAAAAATATAAATTCAATTACCTTCCAAGAATTTCTAGTAATTCACCAACACCATTAAAATGTTCTGTCTCATATATGAAACGCAAAAATATATTATTTATTTGTTTTCGTATAAAAGCACGCAATCCTAAAAATTTTCCATAAATACGATGTAAAACTGTTTTCAAAAAGTCTCTTTCTCTTGGATCCTCTGAATCGAATAATTCTAATAACTATTTTAAATAAAATGAAAAAAATAAAAAAGACAAATTAATTAGAAAAAATTTTTTAAATTTAAATTCAAAAATTATTTAAAATCTAAATTTTATAATAACATTCAACAAAGTGGGGAGATTATAATTCTAAAAAGGTAAATAAGCCTAATGTCAATTTCAATTTCAAAAATTAGTTAAATATGTAAAATAAAGACTTAATACGGATACTAATTGAATAATCAATAAGGTGTCTTTGCATGCTGATTGTCGTGTTTGATGTAATTTACACGATGTTTTGAGAATATTTCCGAAAGCGTTGAAAAAAAGTTCTTTCATAATCATGGATTGATCCTTTAATAATCTAAAATTTATTTATTTGTTTTTATTCCTCATTCTTTTTATTCAAAATTTTATAATTTTTATCGTCACTGTCCATAAAGCGTTATCACTCTTTTTGAGTAATGATTGAACAGGCTATTTAAATTACGCTTATATTTTATTGTAAGCGGCTTTTAAAGCGTTTAAAAAAAGAAGATTGTTTATTTTTATCCTTCACCAGCACATAAATTGTTTTACACCTTCACCACTTTATTATTGTCGGAATAAAGTATGTATTAAAATAAAAATAAATAGTAAAAAGAGTGTGTTTTTTAAAATGAAACTACTATCCTGTCCCAGACACAACATAGAGATTCGCCAAACATTCTTCTGAGATTCTCCATTTTTCTTTTGTTTGAAGAGAATTCATTTTATCTTCTTAGATGAATCACCTTTTTTGTGATTTAGTTGACAACGTCGCGAATATCAAGAAAATGTTCGCATCAGAATCTCCTTTTAGAATCATTTTAGAATCTCAGAAGAATTTTCTTTTTCTCTTAAAAGTGTTCAACCACATTATTTACTTGTAAAACAAGTTATTTTTCATGATAATAAATTGGAAATGTCCGTGTTATATTCTTTTAAAAGAATATTCATGTAATGACTTTTTATGTACATATGTATGTTGAAATCAAATGTGAATTTTATGTTTTAATTTAAAAAACAAAAAAGATTTTTGGTTGAATAAAAAACCACCACCAAAAACCAAACTAAAAATTAAAATTATATATATTGACTTCACTAGAAAAAAACAGAAAAAAAAACATGCATAAAAATGTTAAATTAATTTTTAAAATAAAAAAATTATAAAAGAGAAACGATATTTACATAACAGTAGGTATTGTGCACTTTACACCACATTGATAAAAAAATATTTATAAGAAAAAAAAAGGAAAGCAGAGACAGAAAAACAAAATAATAAAATGATTTTCTTTTATTACCTGTAAAACAAACTTTTGGTCAATAACACGTTTACCAATTGTTGCTTGAAAATCTTGAGACTCAAGGAAACGCAAAAATACTTCATAAACTAATTGCAAATGCGGCCATGAAGCTTCTAATGTGGGGTCATCTTCTTCTGGATCAAAATCTGGATTTTCACTTGGAGGCAGTGTACGAAACAAATTACAAGATATCTAAAAGAAAAGAAAAAAAAAACAAAACAAAAGTCAATCACCAATAAAACGATAATTTATTAATATATCCTTTTTTTTTTTAAATTTACCATTCTAATAATCTCAGGATAAACAGCCTCTGTCAGTACCCCCCGACCATGTGTTATATAAGTTGATAAATCATTTAATGCAGCTCTTTTTATCTCTTTACCCTTTAAATCCGATACAGGATCCATAAAATCAAATGATACACAACACTGTCGTAATTTTCTTATAAACAATTCTTCTTGTTCTAAACTTGAACAATCCGCTAAAAAGTAAAAAAAAAACGATATTTACAAAAAATATTTTTAAAAAACGGAAAGCAAAAAATTATTTAATGAAAAATGATTTTTTTTTTAACCGGTCAATATATTTTTTCCAATTCGACAGACGTATTCGTTATAAAAAAAACAATCCACGTGTTTTAATTTCATTAATTTAATGCATAACCTAAATAAAATGAATACGTTTGTTTTTTTTTTAATTTTCTCTTCAAAACGGTGACGGTGTTAGGTACATTTTTATTATACTATTGGGAGACATTTTTTTTTCCTTTTATCTAGAAAAATATATATTTTTTTTAAAATAAAAAAAAGTAAGTAATGGGAATCCTTGATCTTTAAAAATTAACGAGGAAAATTGCAGAAAATTATTTTTGTAACTTGTTAGTAAGTTAGTTAAAGATAATTCTATTTTTTTTTTATAGTTGAAGAAAAAAGAAAATTGTAACAAGCAATTTATTTCATGGTTTGTTTGTTAAATTTATTTTATTTTTCTCTCTCTCTGTCGTTTAACATTCTGTGACATGAAAGTTTTCATAAAAAAGGTAAAATGGTTGTGTTTTATTTTTACTTACAACATTCTTACAAATTGTGCAAGAAGGAAATATGTTTTTTTTTTCCTTTTAAGAAAAATTAAATAAAATTTTCAATATGTCAATTTACCTTTCGGTTTATTTATTTTCAATTTATTTTTAGAAATATTTTTCATAACATTTCCTGTTTGTTAGAAGGTTAAAATTCCATTGAAACTAAATATACATTTTTTTTTTCAAGCCACAAAAAAAATATGAATTGTTTATTTTCTTGAGAAATCGTTATTGTTTCGGAGATGAAATGAAGCTCAATTTTTTCTGATGGCTTTTGTAAACAAGCAAAAGAATTTAAATCAATTTTAGAAAATGAAATTTCTATCAAATTGAACATTTAAGGTTGACTTACACACATCCGATCCGATTCCGGTCTGTCCAATCAGATTCAGGCATTTTGACATGTTTGTATGTGATTTGTGACCGGAACCGGACCAGATGTGTGTAAATTGATACATTTAAATCACAACTGATCGGATGTATGAATCGACCTTTACTTAGATTTCTAATCTTAAGGACTTCTCAAAGCTTTTAAAATATGAAAAGTAAATCTTAAGGTACTCATACAGAGCTTTTAATCAGTCGGTCAAATTTTTGGAATGGAAATTTTTCTATATTTTCCGTAATCCGTAAAGTAGAAAACAAAGAAATATAGCTTGTGTGTTGCTTGCGAATCTGCATCTATAGTTTTTTTTTTTTGGAAAATCATCGCTTAAAGCTGTCGTTTTGGCTATCATTCTTTGTTAGATACGATCAAATGCACAATATTATGTATGTCAATTTTCTGGTAAACACAATATCACGAGAGAGATATCATGCCTATACGAATATTTGTGGATACAAAACTTAAGACTGTGAATGATCAATTCTATGAATGATTAATATTTTAAATTTTTTAAAAGAATAATAATAACATTTTTTGAACATACCTTTCAATGGTGGTAATTGTTGAAGTTCCACATCTTGGGAATTTCGATATCTTGATGAACCTTGAGATTTTTTACTTTTCTTTTTCAATGAACGTTTAGCAAATGGATCAATCCGATCGACAAATGTTCCCGAAGACATGATGATAATGATGATGATGTTGATTTAAGATTAATTAATTATTTTGATTAATGATCAAACAAATTAGTTATAACTTCTTCTTTTTTTTTTAATGATGAATTTGTTGATTTATATGTGTTTTTTTTCCTTTTTTTTTCTTTGATATTCTTAGTTATAAATAATTTTTTTGTTTGTAGCAATTTGCTTTTATCCTATTAGTAGGCGTGGAACTTGATGAAAATTTGTAGCTTTCGTTTTTTTTACGTAAATATTGTTTAACTATTGTTTACAATGTTAAAGAGATATACTGAAAGAAAAAAAAAAGAAATAGATAAAAAATTTAGTAAAATTGTGTAATCAAAAAAAATATTGAGAAGAACTAAGCAATTTAATGTTTTTTTTTTTTTTGTAATTTAAAAATCAAGTGAAAATCCATAGCTAGCGATTTTTAAAAATTTTCATTTTAGAAGATTTTGCTAGAAAGTTGCATAAAATAAAAGAAAAATCGAAAATAACAAGCAGCAATCTCTACAGTGTCTTTATGAACATAAAGCAGAAGTATCCTATGTCCAGTTTAGAAAATTTCTCAAGAGAGCTCAAGCAGTTTAAAAATGACTTAAAAAAGTTTTGCCTTTGAAAATTGTATTACCTGGAATTAAGATTCTTCTGTTTGATTGAAATAAGAAAAAATTCTGCACTTAGAGCACAACAACATACATACATAGCGAACAAGGCAAGACAGGGAATCGAAAAGAGGTGACGCGAATGATGAGCAATGAAAAAAAATCATTCATCAATTCATTGATTTTTAAGAAATTAATTTTTAGGACCTGCTTTTTTAAAAAAATGCAGCAGAGCTAAAATGTATACTGGGGTGGACTAACCAAGACAATCTAAAATCTAAAAAAGTTTTCTTCATGCTGATATAAGTGGAAATCTAATAGTATCTTACGCAACAAAGTTGAAAAAAAAAAGATTTATAAAGTGAATTTCTTAAACGACAATTGCCTAGTCTTCTTTAAAATTGAATCTTTTTCTATTTGCATACTCACATTATTTTATTTAATTCATTAATGGAGGGATTACTGATGCCTTATATTATTGATTTGTTCCTTTTGACTCTCTTATATGACATTCTATTTAAATATGAGCGTTTAAGCTGTTTTTTTTTTCCTTTCTTTTACTTTATTTTCTTTATTTTTCAAGATAACGTATCTAATGACATAAAATTGTAATAAATTACAAAAATGCCGGTTACTTTATTTTATGTGTTTGAATGAACCAATAATCACATTTGATGATGATGATGGTACATAATTTTCATTAACTTTCCGACATTTATTTATTTTTTTTTATATATTTTAATTTTATTCTATAATGTTGGGTGATAATGATTATGAACATGCAATCGAAAATAATCTGTTTAATTATAATTCGGGTTGATTATGTGAATTCACTTGTATCTGAAAAAAGAAAGAAAGGAAGAAAAAAATTTAGAAATTGTACAAAAAAAAAAAAAAAGGTACCTAATTAATTTTAATTCTTATTTATCTTCCAAAGTACATAAAAAAGATTTTGAATACAAAGTCACATATTTCGAAAATTATTTTGAGCTTTTGTTTTTCGTATTCAAATACTTTTGAAATTTTCATTTTCATATAATTTTCATAAAAGTTTAGTTTAAATTTTTATTAATCTTGCATTTTCATTATCAATATCGAAAAATTTTAATTTAGTGTAAAAAAGCAGTTCATGTTCATTGTCAATTAAACGCGTTCCCTTACTTTTATGACCTATGGAAGGTCAAACATAATTTTCCGTCAAAACTAAACAGATTTATATTTATCCAAAACTCTTTTCCATTTATATGATAACTCTACATCTTGACACAAGAATTTGAAAAAAAAAAATTATACAAATTTACAAAAGATTTATGAACAAATGATATGGGCTGTCACATCGAATTTTTAATTTCAAATTAATTAATTTAATTTAAATAAAAATATTGCGGCGTATTAGATGATCACAGATAATAAATGGGATATCTTAAGGTCGAAGACAAATTTATCTTAATTTTGTTTTTAATTTCTTCGCATTTTTCGTAGTTATTTAAAAAAAAAAAAAAAAAAAAAAAAAAAAAAAAAATGGATATTAAAATTTTTCTTGTAATTTTTTTTTGATAAAAAGATAAAATTCATTATTAATAATTTTTTTGAGCGTCATTTTAAGTATCTGACATTCATAAATATCTTTTTAGAAAATTTCACAATTTAATGTATTTATTTTATAAAAATTACAAACAAAGTTTTAAGAAAAAAATTAAATGTTTTCTATAAAAAAAAAAAAAAGAAACATGTAAGTAAATAATACTTAACAAAAATATGTACATGATGATTATAATAATGTATACACAGAGTCTTATTAAAAGACATTATCTACATCAACTTTATCATTAATTTTTTTTTTTCTTGATAAGATTAAAAAGTGCTTGAATGTTAACGATATTTTTTTTTTCTGTTTTCTTCCTATTTAACTTTTTTTTTTTCCTTTTTATTCTTTCTTATTTTAATCATAAATAATTTTTTTTTATTCCATTTTGATTATGACTATGACCATCAAAAATGATTTAAAAAAAAAAAAGGAAAAAAAGATACGATTTATGAAGTAAACAAGAGTAGTCCTTTGTAGATGTTATTTGATAATTTTCATTTTTTTTAACTCATGCAATATTAATTGCTCAAAATAATGACAATGTATTATAAATAATAATATGTAATTGCATAATTATGAAAATGATTTGCCAAGATAAGTAGAATCATTTTGATAAGAAATAAGTAAAAAGAATACATATTTCAATTTGAAAATGTTTTTTTTTTTATCTTTTGCTATGGATTTTTTTTTTAAGAAATCTGTTTTGATTATGATTTGGAAAATTTATACTTGAACTGATTATTTATAAAAATATCGGAAAAAAAAAAAATAAATAAAATAAACAAACAACGTTGCATATTATTGCATTAGAATTTTTGATATAAAAAAATTAATCAAAATCTCCATAATTGGTTAATAAAAAATATATGTATAACTCATAATTTGTTATCAAAAAAGAGGCAAGACCTTTAATAACACGACGTACATACATACATACATATCTACGATAAGATTACGTTTTTGAAACGATTTAAAAATTGGCAGAAGCATACGAGAAATCAAAAAATCTTTTGATTTATATGTACATACATACATATGTAGATGGGCCCATAAGAGATTATTTTGTGAGATAATAGATGTCGTTTTGATAATTCAGACAAGGATTCAATCTTATAAAGAAAAACCATCAGGATAAATTTTAAAATATGGAATCTATTTTTTTTTTTTAAATGTGTAACATTTTTATTAGCCACATTGTTGGTGCATATATATATATATATATTGTAAAGTCAATAGGGGAACGTTATGTTGGATGAGGATCTGATGCGATTTTTATCTTCTTTTGAGCCTATACACCCAGATCAAAAGCCTTTATTTATTGGAATCATCTTCCAATTTCACTCAAACTTTTATGGAATATTTGCTTCAACAAGAGTGCCCCATTACCAAAAATTTATTTCAATTGAAAATTAAACAAAAACGGACCCTTCAAGACCCTGTTTTCATTGACCCTGAACAGCCATTAGAGGTGGGATATTAATTCCCTTAATACTGCGATCAATGATAGATCTTTTGTAATGTAATACCCTAATCCTGGGTTGGCCTAAAAGTCAAGAACTTTACCAAATCTGAAACTCTTTTTTAGACGGTAGTTGCTACACTTCCTTTAATGCTAGGTGCATTTTCTTCCTGTATTTCAACAATGGAATAATGATTCCTTTACACTTTACACAACCTGTTTATTCGTTGTTTATTTTTCTCAAAGAGTACTTTTATAACATAATAGATTTTCGGAGCCTTAAGCTTGTTTTACACAATAACTTCAATTTTCCTCAAAAAACTATCAAATTGTGTACGTTTAATTGCTGTCATATTTTATTATTATTTTTTTTTTTCGTAAAAAAAGTAAATTAGGTTAAATAAGATTAAATGATTTCATAACATTGAACGATATACGTATATGTACATATTTTATTGTACGTATATTTGCAATAAAAATATATTTATAAAAAATGTATTTCGAAGTCTATGACCTGATACACGTTCTACATTGTATAAATAAGTAAATGTGTACATATATGTATGTACTGCATACAAACATAAAATAAAAACAATGCAATATTCAAGTATCTATGTATATTAAAACTTTAACTTTTAGTATAGATACTTTTTTGTACTTTTTATTTTATTAACCAAAGTTTATACATTTTATGTAGGTATGTACTTACGTAAGTACTTGTATACTTTATATCCTAATCGATACAAAAAAATTAAAAAAAAAAAAAAAAAACAAATTGTTGAAGCTTTTTTTTTTTTTAAATTAATAATTAATTTCAATTTAAAAGTTTATAAAATGTTATTGCACTTGTAATGGTATAATTTTAAAATAAAATAAATAAAAAGTAAATGAATGAATTAGATACTTAAAATTTTATGATTCTATTTGAAAATTTTAATAGAAAAAAAAAAAGTTACATTTTTATAATTGTGTAAGATAATTCTTGATTTTTACAGAAAATAAAATAAATTTTTTAAAAATTAATTAATTTTTAATTCTATGAAAATTGATTTGGTAAAACTTAAACAAGTTATTTTTTTTCATGTGTATATCACAAGAAAAAAGTATATTTTTTGAATCAGGTGAAAGTATCATGACATACCACCTTCATTTTTTTTAAATCAAGTATGACAATTCACGTATTCTCGTACACCTACGTCACCATATGACTAAATGAAAATAATCGAATGTTCTTTTTTTCTACATGATCTTCATTATAATATTGAGGAAATGCTTTTTAATTTATTCAGGAAAAAAAAAATTACATATGTATATCAAAAAAATTAAAGAAGACCATAGCTTCATTGTTATGAGTTTCGTTGTCTGTAAATTTTTGTATTTCTCATATTCTCTTAGATACATTACGCATTCGTGAAGATAAATTAATTTTATTTGTCATGCGGTACAATCAAATCCGACAAAAGAATTAAAATCGAAATGAAGCTTTAAAATTTTGATTTAAAAAATTGTCGAATATAACGAATAGTATCTTTGTAGTGTATCACTACTTTAACACGTTCGCGCTACCGGAGTCTCAAGAGTAAAATCCACAATCACATATTGTCCACATCCACATTTTATTGTTTAAATATGGCACCAAATTGTCAATTATTTTTTGTGGAATGTATTTAAAACATTTCAGTAAGTGAAATAATATTTTTTAAAACTGAAACACATAATACATATGTAACACTGGTAATGAATGTGTTAACTTCCCTTACTTAAAAAAAAACAGTTTTTATATTATTACTCACCTAATTCAATGTTTTTGCATTAATTAATAAAAAATTTTGTAATTAAATTGACTGTATAAAATGTATACATCAACAATGTTAAAAGTATTACCTCAATTATCATATCCATATATGAAAAAAAAAAACAATTCATAAAACAAAAGTGAAGATCAAAATACACTAAGGTTCAAATTAATTTATTCATCAATTAATCAAACAAAAATTTTCTTGTAATTTTCACAGGCATCCATTAAAGTACATGTTCCATAAGATTCAAATTTGACCGTTTCTATTTTTCAGACCATCATATCGGCTACTACTTATTACCGAAGAATTCAAAGATTGAATCTTCAAAGGAATAAAAGGTATAGTTAATTGTAATTATGATTAAGAATTGTTTTAGAAAAACTAACAATTTATCTTTCTTCTTTTTTGCGTCAAGTCGTAGAATTATCCTTTTACTGCAGAATGTGAACAATATGCAGGAAAAAAAATTAAAAAAAAAAACTTTTGCACAGCTGTGTAATTTAGTCCTTATAAAAATAAGTGACCATGAGAATTCAGTAAACAACAATTTAATCATTTAATTTACTGAGTCAGCTGATTTGAATTAGCAATAATTCAAGTGACTCAATAATTATCAGTTTTTATTATATTTATTTTATTGAAAACAGTTTATCATAGTTAATCATAATAAATTATGAGCAAGGCTTTAAATCATCCTTGGAACAGTGATTTTTTCTCAACTTAAACACGAGCCGAATCAAAAACTATGATGATTTCGAGGGTTTTATTTTTAAAAAAGTAAAAAATTTGAAATTTCTAGAAATGTTGAAACGTTGTTTAATTTTTTTTTTTTTTTGGCTTTCAGTGTTAAGTTTTTTATATTACAAATATGAAAGAATTCCCTTTCATTAAACTTTCAGTTTTTTTTTTTTTTTTTTTTGTACACAATTAATGGTAGTAATTGATTTTCTATTGTTTTAATTCTTTTTTTCTTTTTTTTGTTGTTGAAAGCCATTAGTTAGCTAATTTAATTAATAAATATCTTCAAAAAAAAAAAAAAATCCTAAATGAGTATTTGTGTAATTAAATGCATTGC
Organism: Bombylius discolor; assembly: GCA_939192795.1. Lineage (NCBI taxonomy): Eukaryota > Metazoa > Arthropoda > Insecta > Diptera > Bombyliidae > Bombylius > Bombylius discolor. The sequence goes on along the minus strand of OW584241.1, from coordinate 35,413,744 downwards.
ATATACATACGTAGATATATACATTAATTGAATAATTACACCTAAAACAAGTGCCTATGTATATATTTTCATTATTTATTTGCATAAAATATGTTTACTCATTTCCTCACCTACTGATAGGTTTAATTAAAACCAAATTAAGAATACGAAATCATTTTATTTTTTTGTCTTATTGTTTCTACATACTATACATTTCATATTTGTAATTATAAAATACTTTGCTTATATGTATGTATGTATACTCTTCTCTTTTGAAATAATAATTGCAATAGTTTTGAATTTAATATAAGAAAAAAAAATATATGTAGTTTAAATTAGTCGGAATGATCAAATGATTATGATGTCTTAATTATTGTTTGAATCACTTTCACAAACGTTGTAATATTTAAATTAAGAAAAACAACAACAACAAAAAATAAAAAAACAAACAACAAAAACAATTAAATTGAAATAACAAGGGTTCTAATTTAAAAAATAAAAAATACGTGTGATATTGACATTGATTGTGTTACAAATAAATTAAAAATAATTTAATTATTTTTAGATTAAAAAATTAAAGCACATATTCAAGAGAGAAAAAAAATAATCTTAATTAACACCTTAATAATGGATTTCTCTGTAAGTATTTAAATTGTTTTGTAAACTAATTAATGATCTCGATAATTGAAACTAATGTACTTCAGATCAAGTCAAGGTTTATTGTAAATTTTAATTTTAAGAATTTTTTGGAATTTTTAAATAGAACTGACAGGATGATTTTTTTTTTTTGAAGGATCTTTCAAATTAAAAAAATCTTCATTCGGAAATGTGAAATGAAAGTAGGACAAAAAAAAAAAAGGACCAGAGGACTGGTCTTAGAAATATATACTCTCTCAAAGTTCAATTTTCGAGACACTCCCACAAGAAAATGATTTTTATGGAAAACAAAAAGTGTAGTGTCAAAAAAACAAAAAGCCCAATAAATCTTTTTTTTGTTGTTATTAACTGGTTAGTACTCATTCTTTTCTAGAACAAAACAGTTGAGAATAAGAAAATTTAACACAAAAACGAGATATTAATGTAAAAGAAAATAGTACAATACAAATATCCACGCAAAATAGTTATTGTATAGTTATCCACACTGAGTTAGTCAAGTCGATTCGGGGTTTTTTTTTTAAATTTTATTCAAGAAAGTTTGACTAACTGTTGTTTAATCGTGTTTTGTCTCATTCAAATCATACCACAAATGTAAAAACAAGTCAAAAATAGAATTCATTTTTCTTAACTAATCTGGCGTGGGTGTGAATTAGTTTTTTTTTAGTCATTTTGTTTGGATTTGTTTTGATTTATTTTTATGACTTTTGACTTATATTTAAGCTCTACTGTTCTAATATTTATGAATTGAAAAAAAGAACTTGATTATGAGAAACTTTAATTTAGAAAAAAAAATGTAAAAGAAAAGCTTTGTGAAATTTTCCGTTTAATTAAATTTAATTATTTTGTAATTTTACTCTCTTAAATTTGTTTTTTTTATAGCATTAAAAGCTAAATTTGTTCAAGCTTAAACATCTCAGCATATGAAAAAAAAATGTTTTAATTGAATTGAAAAAATAAAAAATAAAGAGAAAAAAAAAAAACTTGTAGGCAATTTTACTTAATTTCTATTATAAAAGCATAATTGGCCTTTAACAGACATTTCACCTTATGTCACACTTATATTTCTTTTGTGTTTCAAATGTCTAATTATAAACTTGTAAACAATTATCGTGTATGTACATATAAATACATATATACACACACGCACACATTAAAATTATAATAAATTTGGGTCACATGTGAAATTATTAACTCGTTATTTATCATTTTTATTTTATTTTATTTTTATTATTTTTTAATTTTTCTTTTTGCATTGCAAATGAAGAAAATTAATTTTAATCTGACTTTTGCTCTATGAAAATAATTTTTCTTTTTAAGAAAGCAAAAACACAAAAAAAAAATAACAAAAAAAAAAACAATTATGTATTTAAACATTTTCTAGTTAATTATTTTCAAACTCATAAAAATATCTTTAAACAAGCAAACAAATAAAAAAAAATACAAACTTGCTATTTAATTATTTTTTTTCTTTAAATGAGGGTTTTATTGTATTTGAAAAATGTTAACTAAAAATAATAAAATTGAACAGAAAATTAATAAAATTTAAAAAGAAAAAAGTCATTTTATAAATATGTATATACATACATATTTTTTTTTTACTTCATAATTCTAAATTCAATGACTAAGTTGCTATTTTCGACATTGAAATATCTTTTAAATTGTTTTATTTTTATTTGAAAAAAAAAAAATTAAATAAAAAATTAAAAAAGCCACAAATGAAAAAATTTAAATGTTGTATCATACAAAATAATGACGCCAGTAAATTATTGCAATTTTTTATTTTATTATTTTTTTAAATATTCAAATGAAAAAACAAACAAATCCAAAAAAAAAAAAAAAATGTATTTTTTTCGTCATGATAAAAAATTTTATTTTTATAAAAAAAAAAAAGAAAAAAAAAATCAAGTTTAAAGAAAAAAATAGAAAAAATAAAATACACCTTTCATCTTTTCTAATCATTTAAATCACCTTTATTTATTCTATAAATTTTTTTATTTAGTGAAATTAAAATTTTCTTTGTAAATTAATTCTATTCAAAATGAAAATGTCTAAAGAACACTGTAAAATATGTAAAAATGAAAAGAAAGAAAAATATTATAAGATTTATGTATTAATATTGTTATTATTATTTTGAAATATAAATATGTCGCATACGTATAACATATGCATAGAAAAAGAGCAATCTAATTGTATATATAAACCTCAATTATTTATTATTGTATAATTTTAAATATTAAAACAAGTTAGCCTTCATTTATATTTTATTATTATTTTTCACAAACATACAATTCATGTACTCACTCACATACCAGGAGGCTATTAAATTTTTAAATGTTTTTTTTCTTTGGCTATCTATACACACAATATAAATTTATTACATACATACAGTATACGTACATGTATACAGTATGTACATATACCCTCCTTCTCCATCCACCCTTTTATTCGTTGTGCATTTTATTCACTTTTGATTTTTTGCAATTTATTATCTAAATTAATAATTAAATTCAATTGGCATAGCCCCAAACTGAACTACATATGATACTTATTTTTAATAATAATAATAAAAAAAAAATAATAATAATAATAAGGTAAAATGAAATAAAATAAAAACAAAACAAAAAAAATATCTCTTTCATCCATTCGCACCAAAAATATCTACTATATCAATTTTGTGATATCTCATTTTGATTTCCTTTCTTTTTTTTGTTTTTTTTTTTTCAATTTATACAAAGAAAGATACATTTTACATATAATATTGTACATACCTAAATAAATTTCTACATTGTTGCCATCATCATATTAAAACAAATATAGATACTCGGCTATATAACCCTCAGAGCTTAATCATTCTTTATCATCATCAATATTATGAAATATTTACATATGTACATATATATGTATGTATGTCCAAGTTCTATAATATGATCTAGTGCCGATAAATTTGTCACCTTGATTCATTTTTTCTTTTTCTTTTTAAACAAAAATTACACTTACGATAGCAAGAAAAATCTTTATTTCGTGATAAGAAAGATACAAAAAAAAAAAAAAAGTATTGTTATTCCTGATTGAGATTTACTTAATCTTCTATATAAGAACTTATGTGTATGTACCGTTTTATATTTACATTATGTATTGATTTGAAGAAGAAAAGAAAAGAATAAAATGTGAAAAATCAATTTTTTTTTTTTAAATATTTTTCACATATCATATGCTGAGTCATAATTTTTTTTTTGGATTAGTTACTTATTTTTAAACTTTTGAAGTTTTCTTCTTTCATGCAACATGAAAAAAAAAAGTGAATTTTTTATAGAATGAGAAATTTATAAACACAATATTGACAGATTATTATTACAACAAGAAAAAATTTAAACAGAATTTCCAAAATTTATATTTCATCAAAATGAAAATTGGTTTGAATTATTAAATAATGTCAGAATCTTATCAAAAAAGTATCTTATGGACCAAAAAAAAAAAAAAAAATGTGGAGAGAAAAGCTATTAATGATTGAATACACCATTTTGACAGATTCGGTGTTGATTTTATTTGTCAATAATTTTATGGATATTTTCAGCTTTTTCTTCAATTAACTCTATGTGAAAGGATCAAAGTAATATAAGTAAAGTTAGAAAAAAAGGGAGGGATAAAACAGTGACCTTGTAAAATTATAAAAATTACAGCTGATTCAAACATTTTTCCTTGGATTTTCAATCAAAGAGAAATGAGTTTTTTCTTTTGTGTTAAAAATTTGTATTTAAAATTATTTGGACGTCATACATTTGTCTGAATTGGAATGGTGCATATAGGCATTAAAAATAGATAATTGAAAAAAAAAATAAATGAGAATTTTATTCATTAAACAACTGGAAAATATTGAATTATTTTTTTTGAAAATTCTACATAAGGACGGATACATGGTCGTGTGTAGAAGAAAACATTTTAGAAATGCACTTGAAACTTTTTTAAAAATTAGCCTGAACACTTGGATTTTCTCAAAATCTTATTAAATTTTAATGTAGTACCAGTACATACATAAAAAAATACATACATATTTGAAAATTAAAATCACGCTATCTGCTACTCCATAAAGTCACATCCTTATAGACATCGAATTTTTATTTTATTTTTTAAATTTATTTTTTTTTATTTTTTTTATTTTGAAAAATATACTTAAACTAGAACTTGTATTTTCTTCAATATTCTGAGTATTTTCTTGTAATCTTTGTATAATTGCCGGCTTTAATATTGACAAAACATAATGTAGAAATTCCTAATTAACTTGTAGATTTTCATTATAACGGAACAAATTATGAATAATAAAATTCAAATAAATATTACATAATTAAGAAATTATGAATTTACTTTTGGAATTATTGCATATAATTATTCAAATTTCATTGATATTTCTTTAAAAGATACTTAATGGAGCCAGATCGTGACTTGAATTTGACTCATCATATTTTTTCATTTTATTATAGTTTATTTATTAAAATTTAACCCTCTATGGATTGATGTAAAAGTCACCCACTACAATTTAGTACAATTAAAACGTGACTTCTCAGCCCATGAATAGAATAAACAAAGCACAAAAATTAAAATTCAAAGAATAATAATCTACGAAATTTGCCTGCAAAACATTAAAAATTAGAAAAATAAGGACTTTTTTCAAATAAAAAAAAAAGTAGTGTATTCATTGTGAATTTCAAAGCCATATCTAAAAAAAAAAAAAAATAAATCTTTGAAATCCCTAATATTCTTTTTAATCTGAACTTGCAGCAGTCTGAGAGATCTCATTAAACACTTTTTTTTTTTTGTCTTATAAGCAAATTCAAAATTTAGAGTTATATGAACAGAATTTCACAAGTCTTCCTTAAATCTCTTTATTAAAAAAAAAAAAAAAACAAGAAGTTCCTTCAAATTACTGAAAGATATTTTTTTGCACAATAAACGTAGTATTGGATTCAATGAGTCAAAGCTGGTATACAATGTATTTTGTGATATTTATCAACAAAGGGTTAAATTTTTAGATCTATCCAAAAAACATAATTACTAATCATAAAATAGAAAAATTTTTATTTTCATTTACATAACAAAATGCAGCCATAAGATACATAAAAATCAAAAACAAAACATTTGACAAATCTATTTTCAGAACCGGAAATACTTCAATTTTACATTGTGTGTTGAACGTAAGTCATAACTTTTTCTTTTTCATTTTTTCGTTTTTCTTTTAAATTTATTATTTTTTTTTTCCTTAGAAAATGTTATTCAATTGAAATTTATCATGATTGATGATTTTAAGTACAAGTAAAGTATGTAATTATAGAAACTACAAAATCACTAAAACATTACTTTTTTTTTTTTTAAAAAGAAAAAAGAAAAGAAAGAAGACTAAAGTGAATTATATTTAATTTTCTTACTCAAGTAATTTTGATTTATAATAAATCTACAACAACAATCACATAGAACATAAGTATGTATATAAAAAAAAAAAATTATGTGTTTAATGTATACACATGTAGCTACATAGGTGTTTTATTTTAAATTAAAAATTTTCACATATGATTACGTATGAAAATTCTTTTTTATTTTTTATTTTTTTTTTTTACGTTTACGTTGATTCAGTTTTTTTCTCTTTGTTTTGTAAATTTTTTCATAATTATACAATCATTCTTTTACTATTACATACTTTAAATTTTTCTTTTACTGAAAATGTGAATTTAAAAATGAAAAAATGAAAAAATTCTTTTTTTTTAGAAAATATATTTTTTTACAAATCCACCACATTTTATATCTGAATTTTTTCTCTAAAAATTTCTTTTCTTCGTTTTTACTTTTCATCTCTACTAGTTTATTCTTAAATTTTCTTTTCTCATTTTTTCTATAGATTTTTTTTTTTGTTTATTTTTATTTTCTTTTAATTAGAAAATTTTTAATTTTCTTTTTTTTTTATCAACACTTATTTTTTTTTGCTTTATAATTTGAATTCATTTCTAAATGATATGTAGTTAGTTTTTGCAGATTTTGTATACATTCTATAAAAAAAAAACTTAGAATATACTATACATACATCAGTTTCCGTTGTGTAATCATTTTGAAAAAAAAAAAAAAAAAAAACACATCTAGAAAAAAATTTAAAAAAAAAACAAACAGTAAAATAAAATGAAAAATAAATACAAGAGAAAAGAAAGTTTTTCATTTTTAGATATTTAAAATGGATACAAAAAAAAAAAAAAAGAAACACCCACACGTCCTTATATGCTTTTAGCATTTTCTTTTCTTTATTCTATTTTTTCCTTATTTTTATTTTCTTGTGTTTTTATTTCGAATAATAAAAAATATAAAATAGTTATACTAGAAAAATTATACCGTTTTAAGAAAATAAAAATAAAAAAGAAATTTAAAATTTTAACCCTCAACAACCGAAAGAATGAACTGAAAATTATAAGAAAAATTGTTATATACAAAAAATCAAGTATAAATTGATTCTCGAATAAACATTGTTTACAAAGATTTATTTTGGTCCTATAACGATAAAAAATAGTTAAACAGGAAATAAGAGATTTGAATTGAAGATTTTCGATTACAATTGTCACCTAAAATTTATTTCTTATCAGAACATAAACAAAACATTCCTACGACTTCAGTATTAAACTATTTTCACATTAACGTTCGGTTCCTCAATTAATTTTTTCTTCTTTTTGCCGCTGCTTTCTATTAGTTAGAATGTCGTGAAACATTTTGTTCTTAAGTTCCAGTGAGAATTTTTTTAGAAATATATTTAGAAAGGAAAACATGTGACAAATGCAACATTCGATTGTTATGATTTTTATGGACATATTTTTTTTTACTAAAAATTATGCTTATTTTCCTCATTAAATTGAAATTTCTTCAAAACATCAACTAAATCTGTTCGATAATTGTTACTTTTGAAAATAACTTTTGTTCATTAAGGGTTAAAATTTAAAAAAAAAATGTTATTCAATAACTAGTTAGGTTTCTTTTATGTTCGTTTATCATAAATGAAAATCATAATTTATTTGGTTTTCAGCATATATGTTCATCATAAATGTTAAAAATGGATACATAATTTGATTAAAATTATTAGTTATACTTATTATCATAATAACCGGTATAAAATTTAAATTAATTAACTAAAAACTTTATGATATCTATTTAAAAAGAATTTCTTTTAGGTGACCTTAACATTACATCCATATCCTTTTTAACTTTTTTTTTTTCCTTGTAATTTTTCCTTTTTTTCTTAATAAGTTGTTTTATTTTTATAATTTTCATTTTATCTATCGTTTTTCTTCATATATAAAAATCGTTACTTACATTACATTTTATAGGTAATATATACATACTCGTACTTATATACATATGTGTATCTATAGATACTTTATTGTAAAATCAGTCAATGCATGTTCTATTATACTCAAACTGTCACCCTTAGAAAAAAATAAATAATAATATAAAAAAGTTACGTTAAAATAAATGAAAAGGATAAATTCTGTAATAGCCATATCTAAAAAAAAAAAAAAATATATACCGCTGTATGAAGCTTTAGATACTCGTATATATATAGAAATTTTATATAATGTCGATGTACATGTGTACGTATTGAAAATTTCTTTATATATGTATTTGTTAAAAAGGAAAAACATCAATGAAACTATTGATTTTCCAAATATAAGTATAATATTAGATTGTCATGTGCTCAATTATATGCCCCTTCTATTACTCTACATCTACTTAAGTACATTTATATATATTTATAATTTTATTTTTTTTATGATAATATTATCCTGGATTTCATAATTGGTTTATGTAGAATGAAAAAAGAAGTTAAAAAAAAAAACAGTAGAAGAAAAAAAAAACAAACTCATGTTATATTATTAGAAAATTATGTTAGGAGTGTGTAGGGTGTGATATATATATGTACATACAATTTATACAAGAACACATCATATATACAGAAAATATGTATGTATGAATATAATACATAAAGATACACTTGTATTATACTTGTAAATATATAGCCAGAAAGAGATTTCATTTTCAAGAAAATAAGTAGGAAAAAAAAAATACTTTTTATAATAATAAACAAAAATATGAACAAACTGAAAATAAATTCAATTTAGTTATATTTTTATTGAAAATTTTCATGTTTTACACCTTGTTTACATTACAAAATAAAAAGATACACATATAGATACAATTAAAGAAATAAAAAGAAGAAAAAAAAAATGATTAATCAAAAAGGAAAATTGAATGTTCATTTGAGAATTTAAAAAATAAAGGGGAAAAAAATTAAATTAAATTCGAAGAAAGAAAAAAAAAACACATACCGATGAATTATTAAAATAATTTTCGTATTTTTCTTGATTATTTTTTTTTTCTCTTCTTGAAATTGAAATTAAAAACGATAACACTTGAATGCTATACGTACGTATGTATGTATGTATGATATTACAAGTATGTACATATGTATATATATATAAGTATGTAAGTAATTTGTCATTATGAGAAATAAATCCAAATTTATACACACATTATTGATTTTATTTCATAGAATGACAAAAAAAAAATAAAAAAAAAACTTTATTTTTTCCATTAAATGGTAGAACGACAGATCAGAACACAAACACACAAACATTATTATACGTATGTACGTACATTTAATTAAAATGATATCTAAAAGAAAAATATTTATGTAGTGGGAAATAAGTTGTCATCATTTTGAGAGAAAAATAAAATAAATAAGAAAAAAAAAATGTTTTTCTTAGGAAATTTTCTTATCTTAGTTTACTTCTTTTTTTTTTTTCTCCGTTTTTTTTTTTTTTGCAACAAAAAATGCCTTTATCGTGATTACGCTTTTTTATTTTATTTATTTATTTTTAAATATAAAATAAATATCGCTACGTGCTCAATATTGTTGTTCGAATTTAGTAATTTTTACTAAAAGATAACAAAATTAAATAACAACAAAAATAATCCAAATTGAATTGAGTGAAAAATACTGAATTTTTTTTTTTTAAAAGAAATTTGTCATTTAAGAAAAAAGGAAAAGGATATCAATAAGATTGGAAAATTCATTCATGTCTCTTATACAAAATTTTAGTTATTGTTTTCATGTGCTAAAAATTCAATATATTATTTCTGATTATTTAAATTTATTATTACATATATGCAAACGACAAATATAGCCTTGCATCATTTTTCAACCCTTTTTTATATCTACTATTTCTCTAAGGCGGAAACTATAAACCATATGAGCATATTTATTTGAAAAGTTTTACTACTGTGGTAAGGTAATTTAAGTTAAATAGTTACAATTTTAATGAAGAGGAAATAACTAAGAGAAACTATTTTTGTAATTCTGAACTTGAATCTAATATAGAAATTCTTTCGCTTGATTCATAATAAAACACATGCAACCTTGTCTAGGAAAATTAAATAGTAAATTTTTCATAATAAATATTGCACTCAATTATAAAAAATCTGCATATCACTTTGAAATTATGCTAAATTAAACACTTGACTACTCCAGAAACTAGAACGTAAATTCGCATTCGTGAAGATATTTCACAATTTAAAAGGAAAGAGAAACTTTTCGGACTTGATTTGAACTTATGGTAATTAGAACTAGGAAGAGAAAAAAAAAAACATTTGTGAACTTATGAAGTAAAATTAATAATTTAATTTCCACCTATTTCAACGAAAGGTTAAACTTCTATGACACGTGATTTCCGGGAAATAACTGGTAAATGAAAAACGTTGACATGCTAAAACTTTCGAAAAATAGTGTTCAATATTTTCTTGAACTGCGTGCATTTTATCAAAAATATGAATTTTTCGAATATCGCTTTTCAAAGCTTAAAAATATTGAAATTATATAAAATGAAGAAAAAGTAAAGCCGCATAAATTTAAAATTTTTAAATCGATTCATTTGCTGTCAATTTTGATTAATATGAAAAAAAAAAAGAAAAAAAAAATACCCTTTCAATTTTGACATTTTGTGTTGAGACAGCATAAAATAATTGATATACATAATATAATAGGGAGGTCAACAAGTTCTTGACCTAAGTATTATAGAAGTCATTATATCAATACGTTTGTTTTAATTATCTAAAAGTGATTTAATACTAGCAGAAAATGGAAAGTACTTCAACATTATCATTATTGTAGTTTTTTTTTCTTCTTAATTTTGAAAATCAATTATAGTCAATGGGATCAGAGCTATATGATGGGTGGCTTAAAACTTACTGAAAATTAAGCGTTATCATGTAATAGTAAGTAAATTGATATTCATAGTTTCTTATTCTTTGTTATTCTTACATATATTCTTTTAGATATTGATTTTATTTTTTCTTTCTCCTAAAAATTTCCTTAGACAAATTAGAGTGTAATTTTAAATTTATGTAGGTAAATATTAACCGTTATAAATAAAACAAATCTGAATAGTATATATGTACATACATTATTAAAATTTTAAATTTTTAAACAGATTTCCAACTTTACATCTTAACATTTTATACATAAAAAAAAAGTAACTAAAGAAAATTTCATGTAAATTTCATAAATGAAAAAAAAATAAAAAAATTGTGTGTATAGGGGAAAACACAAACGAACACTAACATTTTGATATTTTTCCATTAATAAATAATAAAAACTTTTAAAAATATTTGTCATCTTTATAAAATATATATTTTTATCGATTATTCTAACAGAATATACTTATTATGAAATACATACAATCATTTTAAAATAAGTATTCACTTATAACACAAGAAAAAAAAAAAATCAAACAATTTCATATTTTATTAGGATTTAGGGTCGAAATGATTCATTTTTACGCAAAAAGGGTTAAAATTGATGGTAATAATTTATGGTTAAGGTATGATACAACATAGTTATTAATTGGTATGTTCTATTTGAAATTATTTATAAAACTTTTCTTAATAATTTAGAACAAAGAAAAAAAAAACCGAAAAACAACAAAAGGTTGTTAGAAAAACCAAAAAAAAAAAAAAAAAAAAAAAAAAAACTGTTCAAACGAATTGAGATACATATCTTTTTCTTGAAAATTTTCATTCTAGTATCATTTGTAATTATCATTTTTAATTAAAAACTATCAAATATAAATTATGGTAGAGATTTATTAGTTACTCTTCAACTATTTTGGTTCATAAAACCTAATTAGAATTTGAGGAAAAATATAAAAAAATAAAGAAATATGGCAACTCAGCATTTCTAATTCAATGTCAAACTAAAGAAAAATACTTTTATATTTTTTTTAATATCATTCATCCCACGATGTATGTAATTTATTCAAGTATTTTATCGTATGTTTTCCCTTTTTTTTTTTTTTTTAAATAATGTTTAGTTTAATCATTAAGAGAGAAAAAAAAAGAAGACAATTTTCCAAATGTCAAATTGAATATGCGTAAAAAAAAACAAACGATTTCCAAAAAGAAAAACCAAACTTTGTTTTTTCTCATTACTTGAGAAAAATGTATAAAAACTAACTATGTAGTTACATACCTGCTTACAAAATAAAAAATATCACCTGTCACCTGTCGCTACATATGAAACGATAAAAAAACATACATAAATGAATGATTTTTAACTAAAAGAAAAGAAGAAAAAAAAAATCGTTCTATTTATCACTTTTCATTAAAAATTTTCTACTTTTCCATTTCCAGTTTATGATTGAAATACAAAAATAAAATAGGAAAAGCGAATATAAAAGAAAAGAAAAGCAAAAAATAAAAATAAAAAATAAAAAAATAAATGAAAAGAAAAATCGTACCTACATAGTTATACGCAAAATCGAGTTTTTAGAAAAGAAGAAAATTTATTGTCGCCGCGATTCTCAAAAAAAAATTTTGTTTTCTATCAACAAATATTTTTATGATGATGATAATGGCGATAATATGACGAAGACGGCTAATACAATGATGGCGATTTTGTAATAATGATGATGGAGGAGAAAAATAAAATGCAAACATTTTAAAATTTTCACAAAGCAAAAAAAAAAAGTCAAAAACATATCACACACGATGACGATGATGATGATGACGGTGATGAAAAAGAATAAATTAAATTGATGATCACTATACTGAATATACAGATTATTTTTGTGGCTTTTAGCTACTATTGATACTGTTTGTGAAAATTCCATTAAATTTAGAAACAAACAAACAAACAAAAAAAATAGCAATGCATTCGAAATAAAATAAAAAGAAAAATCTCTTCTTCCCACTATTTTATAAAAAAAGTTTTTTTTTTAACATTTTTTTTTATATCCTCAATTTCATCTATGTTTTTTTTTTTTTTTTCAAATATAATTGTGATTGCATACACATTATAGATACATGTATGAGCCGCTATAAAACAATATTACATATATAGAAGAGAAGAGAATAATAAGGAGGCAATTGATGGCTTTTTTTAATATTTATTTTCTTTTTTTGCTTTTTGTTGAGCTGCTTTATAATAATAAAAAATAACTTACAATTTACTTTTGTTGTTGTTGTTATTATTGGTGTTTTTTTTTTTTTTACATGATAATAATGATGATGATGATGTCTTCTTCTTTTTATTTTATTTTTTTCTTAATGTAGTAATTGTATAGTACGATGATGATTATAATTTTGCTTATATGTATATATGATCATATTTTTTTCTATTATAACACATCCTATACATATGTGTAGCTATATATCTATTTATTGTACAATTTATATGAAAATTATCCCACATAAAATATGATATTTATTATTTGAATTAAATATTATAAATTTGTTACAACAGTATAATAATTTTTTGTTCATTTATTTTATTTCTATTCTTTTTTTGTTTTTGTCTTTCTTTTAAAGCAGAAAATTAAAAATTAAAAATTATAAAATTTTATAGATAGATAGGTAATTTCAATTTACTTATTTCATTTATCGCTGGTGTTTTGATTTCTTTTTGCTGTTGTTATTTTATTTCATATGATTTTTGTACCTCCAAAGATACTTTCTTTAGTATATTTTATAAGAATATAAGATACATACTTTTTTTTTCCAAATTTTAATTTTAATTTTTTTTTTTCATGAACATAATCACCTTTTTTCTTCTTCTCTATATTAGAATATCTATGAATATGTTGGTTATTAGAATTTTAAATATTTATTTATTGTTGATTTTTTTTTTGCTTATAAAAAAAAATGGAAAAATAAATTACAAATTTTTACATAGAAAAATTAAAGATAAAAGGCGAGAAATAAAAAAACGTTTTTTTTTTTTTTTTAAAATATTATAAACTAGCGCAACAATAACAAATCACTTACACAACTCTAACATCTGATTTATTTATTAAATAATAAAGAAATATATACCTATATGGCTTATACATATATTCTATATAAATATTACAACAATAACTTCTTTTTTTCTCCTCTTTTGATGAACATAATATACTTTTATTAAAATTATATACCTAATTTTTTATTATACACACATAACACATACTGATGCTCTCTATATCTTTATTTTTATATGTATTTCAGAAAAATTGTATAAAATTCACTCACACATATTTAATATATTTTCTTTTTTTTTCCTACGTATAGAATATTCATACACTTAAAAGCAGATACATTCATATGTATAGATATACTTTTCCATACAAAAAAAAAATATATAAATTTTCAATACATTTACATACAACTATATACGTAATCCATTCTGTACAATGAATGAGGGATAAATGTAAAAATTTTATATTAATTTTTTATTTTATTTTTTTTTTTTTTGCTTTCATAAAAATCTATTTTTCTTACAATTTTCTTTTATTTTTCATATTACACCACATTATCATCGTCATCTTCGTCATCAACTTTTTATAATTTCCAGAAAAAAAAAAAAAAGATTTCTCAAGAAAGAAAACCACACACTTTTTATTAATTCTCTTTAAAATCAAGAACAAAAATTCTTTTTCAATTAACCATTTTTATATTATTTACCTACAATATGCGGTAATTTAACAGAAAAAAAAATCAACCCGTATGAAATTTTCTTTTTTGTATCTTTTTCCAACAATCACGTATAAAATTTTAGTAAAATGAAAAACTTTTTATTTTTTTTTATTCTTTCAAGAAAAATTCTGTTTTTCTTTTTTTTTTTCCAATGATGAAAATTTTCCTTTAAAAATATTTTACATTTTAGAATTTTTCAAATTTTTAAGGTAAATGACACAACAAAAAAAATTTAAAAAAAAATAAAAAGAATTAAGAAACAGCTAATACCTAGGTGATTTATATTTTACAAATTTTTTCTTTCTTCACATTTGAAAAATTTAATCTAAGAAAAAATTATTAGAATATCACAGAACTGTATTTTTTCTTTTTTAAAAATGAAATTTTGCAATTTTAATTTTTGAACTAGTTTAATAAAATTTATTAAAAAAAATTAAAACTAAAAAAAAATTTGAACAGAAAAAAAAACTGAAAAGATGTCTTTCTCATTCTGCCGTGATTTACAAAGAAATACAGTAAAGAAAAACTATTTTACATACTGCTACAAGAAAGGCAAGAATAAGCACCACAAAAACCACACAGTTCGATATGATTGGATTGTACAACAAATTAAAAAAAAAAAAGAATATATCGCCATCATCCACACAAAATTGATAAAAAAAACAATAAATTTAAAACCACATTCCATATCATCATCATCATAAAATCCAATTTGTGAACATTGAAAATGTTGAAACAAAAATATTGAAATTTTGAAATGAATATTAGAATAGGAATGAAATTAATATTGAAAAAAGTGAAATTTTATAGACTGAAATGAAATTTTGTGAAAATGTGGAAGGTGGATCTGAAGTTATAATAATTTTTTTCAATGAATCATTTACATCATTTACTCTGTGCTCATTTACTCTCTTGCTCACACGCCCAAAATGAATGACTTTTAAGAGCGATTTTTTTTTTAGATTGTGTATTGTGTATATTACTTTGATTATTTTTATCGACTAAGAAAAAATATTGCCAGATAACAAATATTTTTTATATTTTTAATTAAATTTGTTAAACTCTCTTCTTTATTTACCGTTACGTCTCGATTGGACAGAACAGCTGTCTAGTGGATTATCCTGTCTAATAGATATCTTGTGAAAACACACTATTGTTTTTTAAAAAAAAAAAAAAACTAGCTTGTTGTCGACTTAAAAAACAACAAAATTCAATTCAATTTTAGAACAATTGCATCATCCTTATCACACTTCATTCTAACTGGATTCGGCATTGAATTACTAATTCAAAATTATGCTATAAATTCATTTGGAAAAAAGATTAGAATTTTCTATAGTATACCCTGAATCAAACCACAATTTTCTGGGTCACTTTTCAACTCTCCTTCAAGAGTCGTCTCGGTGGGTGTGCTATGTTATGTGCATAGATGGACATGCAACCCTCCATCACTGGTCTCATATCGATTCCTCTAGTGATCTCAAGCATCTGCATAAACTATGAAGCATAATGCTTCACTTCCTCCATAAAATGGAGTTCAGTTGAGCTTTAGGACTTTAGGAGCTCACACTAATAATTTTTATTGTATTTCAAGTATAAAAAAGTCTGGAGAGCATATTGTGAAATAGATGTAGGTAATTTCCTTCATATCCAAAAGTAACATTTGTTCTAATTAGATTTTATTGTTTTTCTCCGTAATCAGCGTAGGTATCTCGAAATGATTAAATCCAATCGCAAGTAAATTTAGAGAAATCAAAATATCTGCGCTTATTCAAAACTATTCATCTCAATTCACAAGTTATCGGAGACATTAGAACATTTTTGAAATTTATAAAAAATTCAAATCCTTGAAAAAATTTCATATTCCAGTACTGTTGAATATTAATGAAATTCCACTAATTATTGACTGAAGAAAGCATCAAAATAGGTAATTAAGAATAATATGTCTTTCAAATAATCTAACGAAATAATTTTCTAATTTTCTATTAAGTTTTTCTTATTTTTCGAAATCTTTAGAAAAAATGTATGTTCAATTTCTAAGAGGTGTTACATATTATCAACTAAAATTTATTATATAATTACAATTTATCAGTTATACATACTCTTATGAAAATGATTTGTTCTGTTTTTCTTTCTTCTGAAATTTCTAATACATTTCTCTTCTTTTTTTCCTTTTTATCCTTTCACTATGCAGTCTCTAAAACGAGAAATTTTATCCACAATTTTTGTTTTTTTGTGTAACCTAAAATTAAAAAAATAA
This sequence comes from Bombylius discolor, assembly GCA_939192795.1. Lineage (NCBI taxonomy): Eukaryota > Metazoa > Arthropoda > Insecta > Diptera > Bombyliidae > Bombylius > Bombylius discolor. The sequence goes on along the minus strand of OW584241.1, from coordinate 35,396,823 downwards.
GAATATTAAAGTAGAATAAAAAAACAAATAAATTTAAATAAAAATATTTAAATTGTAAAATTGAATTAAAATACAAAGAAAAAGTATAATCAATTTTCAATTACTTTCACTGTCATTTTAATTGAATTACCTTCAAAAGCTCATGGAAAAAAGATTATAGATACCCAATATACCAATTATGTTTGTTCCAATTATACAAATATAAAAATATATGTAGGTATGTATGTATATGCTTGTATTGTATGTTGTATATATATTATTACAAAATTTCAAAGAAACTAATTGATAAATAAAATGTTTTTGTTTTTATTTTTTGTTTTTTTTTTGTTTTCTTCTTTTAAATTTAAAGCAAATTAAGTATATTAATAGTGAATTTTTGAAATTGTCACATTCAGAACATCTGCCAATTTTATTTCATTTTAAAACATTTTATTCAGCCTATCAGATAGACGGTAAAAAGGAAAAAAAAAACAGCTGCTGGACATCAAGAAGCAGAACATTATACAGGAATATAGGTATAAAAGATTTTTACAAAATAAAAAACACCTGCAAAAGAAAGGAACTTTCACATATAAAATTCACAAAATATAATAAAATATTGAAAACCAAGGGAAAGGAATAATTTTTTTGTTTTTGTTTTTGTGAAACACACCAAGATAAATATTTGGAATTGTAAATTAATAATGTACCCTCCATTATTTTACATATACCCACATTTCTACCGCAAAAATTGATTTTTTATTTTAATTAATCGAACCGGGTTCTCAATTCAATTTACTTACATATACATAGGTAATACATACATAAAAAAAAACTTTTTCATGTACTTTTGTATTTTTTTTTCTTTTAAAAGAAAGTACATACATACACGTATATATATGATGGAATAGAGAATATACATAAATTATATATCTAACGATATAACTGAACAAGTTCAGCTAGTTCTTAAATTAAAAAAAAAAATAAAAAAGAAATGGTTTCTACAGTATTTCTGCATTTTTAACTATTTACTTATATACCATGACCAAATTGTTGACCCAACAAGATGGTTTTTTTTTTTTTTTTTTTTTAAATACAGTTTGACAGCCACTCCTTTTCCAATAATTTTACAGTGTCACATTTATCCTCATTTTTTTTTTAAATATAGGTACATATAAGTATTATGTGTGATGAAAGTAGCTGTCGTTATTCTAGAAATCTTAACTAAAAAATATTGTGAACAAAAATGAAATGAAACATCGTCCATAAATTCTTAAAGAATACCACCACCAGTGAATAAAATAATGTAGATACAATTTTTTTTCTTTCAACTTTTTCCTTGAATGAATAATTAAAAAATTTACTTCAATTACTTTTCACCTGTTTAATTTTTTTTTTTTTTTTTTTTTTTTTTTTTTTTTGAGGTTCAAAAATTGGAGTTACAACTGTGGGTGTTTTTTCCTAAAATGAACAAAAGAAAATCCTATTGGATGTCACATTGCTACTATCCAATATTACAATCCAAAAAAAAAAAAAAAAAAAAAATTAAAATTGAGCTTACCATTTATTTAATAGCTCCTTTTTTTATTTTATTTTCCAATTTTAATTTAGTTGGAAAAAAAATCATGAGGAAAATTTTCATTAAGAAAAGTACATCATTATCATTTTCTTCTTCTTGCTAATTTTAAAAATAGTCCACTACACAAATTAGATTTTTTTCAAAAAAAAAAAAAAAAAAACTGAACAATTAGATAGAAGCCACTGCAAGAATGTAATTTAGCTGCTTTCCGCAGATAATACAACAATAAAAAAAACTATTTCATAAAAAATTTCTAATTATGAAATTATCTCCCCTTTTTTTATTTTATTTTTTAAAAATTTTCACTTAACTGAACTAACTAAGCTATGTTAAAAAAATGAAAAAAAAATTGTATGAATAAAAATAATAAAAAATAAAAATCTACAATAAAAAAAAATTATTCATTTAGAACACGATTTGCAAAATACATTTAGGAAAAAAAAAACTAAATTTAATATTCTTTATTTGCACTCCTTTATTCCAGAATTAATTCTTTTCAAATTTTATCAAAAATTAACTAAAACACGATGATTTTTAGATTTAACAATAAATTTGTAAAATTTCTATTTAAAAAAAAAAAAAAAATTTTTTTTCTACTGAGAACGTAGAAGCGGCGATTTTTTCATTTTTTTTTTTTTCAATAAAAAACACATTGAGCAACTCTTTTTCACGGCGCCATATTTGCATATTTGTCTATTATTTTCTATTTAGTTAGATTTTCATTTTTTTTGAATTTTACTTACATCACAAATAAAAAAAACTGAAATTAATTGAATTTATTTATCTTTTTCTTTTAGAATTCTTATTAATAAATACTTAATTAAAAATTTTACAATTTGAAACTTTTTTGATGAAAAAAAAATCCGCAATTAAACGCCATCCGAAATCCGAATCCATCAAAATCGATTTGAGCAACAACAAAAAATAGGGGAGTGTTCAGAATACAAATGAAATATTAGATTTTTGGAACGACAAGCAAACGAAAAAATTCAGTGGTGCCATATATGCAAAAAAAATTTTTTTTTGAAAAATTCATATAAGAAAAATAACAAAAATAGATACAAAAAAAAAAAAAAAATAACGTTAATTAATTTTAAAAGTATTTTATTTTGTCACAATTATTAAAAATAAGTGGCGGGATACAAAGGATATAAGTAAAAGAAATGTTTAAGAGCGTTTAATAAATAAATAAAGCATTGAAATTGAAAAAAAAAATAACCCTTTCAACAAAATATTGTTTTAATTCCCCAAAGAAATATAGTATTATGTAGTTTCTAGTAATTTAAATTATATCTTAATAATTGCTAAATATCCTTAATAGAATTAACTAAAAAATACTCAAATACTAGTTTTTAAAATAATTCCTTTTTTTTGTTTTTGTTTGTTTGTTTTGTAATTAAAAATTTCAAATATATACAGATAAAAATTTACAAAGAAAATAATAATAATAATAATTGTATTCATATTTCTATGCTGCTGAATAATTTAAAGCAGATTTTTTGAAAAAAAAAAAAAAGAATAATTTTAAAAGAATTCGTAGAAAACATAACCTCAAAAAAGGTAAAACTACAATTTTGAAATCGTTTCCGATCGTTAATTTTTTTTAAAATTCAAAAGTTCCTCCTACAAATTCTTAATGAGCTGTTTTGAAAAAAAAAATTATACAAAGCAGTTGTTGTTGATGTTGTTGTTATTATTTTGTAAGAATTTCATCATTTTTTGGTTTTTCAATATCATTAGCACTTAATACAAATATTGGTGAACTGTAATCAATATATTTATCATGTCCAATTATACGATTTTCTGGATAAGTTGTAATTACTTTTTTTTTACCACGTTTTAACATAATAAATACAACAAATATACTAATTAAAAATGCTGATGATGTTGCTAAAATGAAAACAGCCGTTTGTAATGTATTTTGTGTAGATGTTTTTGATGCTTCAGCAATTGGTAATTGTTGACTATTACTATAATGTGTAAATCTTGATTGTGTTATATCTGGTCGTAATTTACCATTACCAAGTATTAAATTATTTTGTTTAACCATTTCTTCAATTGCAAATGCTATATCAACTTTATTATTATTATGTAATTCAAAACGTACTAATACACTACCATCCATATTTTCATGTACACGTAAATTTTCTAATGAATTACCAAGTAAATTATTTAATTCAGTTTTTAATATATCATATAAATTTTTAATACTTGTTTTTGAATCATTTAATAAATGTAATTCAATTGTAACAGAATCAACTGGTGTATAAGTACATTTTTTTGAACCAATTCTAAACATATTTGTTGATGGTAATTGATTACCAGCTTCATCAACACACCAACATTGATCAAGATTACATTGTGTTGGAAGGAATCCACCATTTTCATCGCATGCATAATAAAGTGCATTCTTACTTAAAGCTTTACATCTGGTAGTTGTTTTTATTAGTTTTTTTGTACTTTCCGTTAAACTTTGAAAATCTAAAATTGAATTTGCAATTTCTATAATATTTTCTGTAATGGCAGCCTCGTTTGATTGTACTGGTAAAGTTGTAACTTCTTCAGGCATTTCATCTAAAACTTCATTCTCATTCATGTCAACCAATAGTGTCATTTGTCTAATTAACTCTTCCATAATTGGATCACCAACATCTTCTGAAGCTTGCATTCGCCGTCTGGCTTGTCGATGATTACAAATTGGTTCTAAATCTCTTGTAAGAGATCCTTTTTGTGGAGCACCCTTTTTATCTGCGCACCAACAAACTCCATTTGGAAGCATTTGAGATTCCGATGATGCGAAAGCACGACTTACACCATTTGCTGCTCTGCTAGATTCATCAACGTACGGTTGCTTTCCTAAACATTGAACGGGACTCCAATGGCCGGTTATAGGATCACAAAGAGGCTGGAATACAATTGATGATTGCCCTGTACGTTTGGCTGCTAAACTATTCTTTAATTTAAGACGCTCGCATTGAGTAAGGACTAGAAAAAAAAATAAATTTAATAAATAATTAAAAATGCTTGATCTTTCAATATTTAATACCAGGACAAACAGAATTACAAGCCAGTTCACTATGGAAGAGATTTTTAGTTTGACAGATTCCATCGGATATTCCAATTGTTACAGGAACGCATTTATTAAATTTTGGACTGAATCTCCATTTTGTTGTATTCACTTCATTTGTAACGGTTGCTAAACAGCTGTTATCAATCGATTCGAAACATACGTCCCCTAAAATTTGATTTTATTCAATTAAATTATCCAAAATGTGGTTTTAAAAATAACTCACTTGTTTTTACACAACAAACTCCTCGATGTGAAACTGGATTAATTTGACAAACATGTGTTGTTGGGCAATTGTCATTCCCACTTTGAGGACCACATGACATTTCAACATCACCAATTTTTAATGGATCTCCTTCCGGACATACACTTTCTCTTTTCGGTACACAAATTGGCATTTTTGGACAATGACTACTAACACATTCCACACTTATAAGTTGGCATTCTTCATCACCGGAACATGATATTTCATCACATAAATCTCGACATTCGCATGTTTGACATCCTCTTGCATCCATTTTATATCCATTTTCACATGGTTTGCATTTACTAAACGGACATTCAAATGCTGAATTATGTTTACAAATTGGTCGTTTGCCTTTTATTCTTGTACCACTTATTTCTTGTCCTTGCTCATTTACACACCAACAAATGTTATCAGATCCACATTGTACTGGTTTCCAATTTCCTGTATCTTCATCACATTGTGCAATATAAGTTTGCTTTGCTGGAATTCCTAATTCTGATGCCTGATGCATTTGAATTGTTTGAAGATGTTGACATGCTGTTTTTAGTTGAGGTTCAACACATTGTGTACCACATCCATTCGAACAACAACGTTTTGTACCTTCACAATGACCATCTGTTCGACACTCATAATCACAAGTATTTGCATCTGAACTGTCTGAGCCAGGAGGCACCAAAAATGGACATTGACCAGTTTTTCTTGGTAAACAAGCTGGCACAGGTGGACAATATTCATCATCACATGATACATCAACAACACGGCATTCTTTATTTGCTCCACAATTGATATTATCACAAGGATCTCGACATTGACATGCAGGACATTTTGTTTCTGGATCTAAAATGAATCCATATTCACATCCCATTCTGCATGTTATATCAAGACAATCAATTGATTCTCTTAAACTGCAAATATTTAGAAAAAATTAGGAAATTGAATTATAAGTATCATGAATTTAAATCAACTTACTTGACACAATCATCATTGCTAACATTGAATCCTCTTGATTCTGGTATTTCAGTACCAAAACCATCAACACACCAACATTCTTCAACTTCTATTTCAATTATTTCATCATCCATAACGGGTTTAGGATTAGCTGATGGAACTCTTTTAATATCAGCCTCAAATAATTCAGTTAGACTTTGTTGTTTTTTTGGACTGATATCAATAACTTTTGCACTTCTTGCCATTAATGGTGCAGCAACTTTAATATTGAGAGCACTTTCATCAACTCGATATAATCGTAAATTTTGCGTTTCACGTTTTTGTCGTGATTCGAGCAGCATTCGCATACGACGAATTGTATTTTCTTCTAAAATTTTCCGTTGTTGTAATCTTGTTACTTCAATTTTCTTAGGTGCACATTGTCTTGGTTCATATGATCCATCTTGAGTACATTTCGGTGATGGTAAAGCGAGTTGCATACCTTCTTCAGTACCTTCCATACGCTCAGTAAAATCACGTAAATATTCGCACACTTTAATGCAAAAAAGATAAAACAAAAATTAAGGAAAATTTGTGGCCACAGGTTATTGGGTAATCTAGTTACTTGTTTGTTGTTTGGAGCTTTCTTCTTGAACTTCAACTTGTACAGATTCTTCAGGTAAAGGACAACATACTTTTGCTGATTCTTTATGAAGTTTTGTACATTTATAATTATCCGGACAAGTTATTCGATTTGACATAGCTCTTCCTTCTTTTGAATCTTCATCAAAGAATGATGCAATTGATTTGAATGATCTGTCTTGCCTTTCATCTGTAAAGAAAGGATTATTAGTAACGAAGGTTGGAAAATTTTTGAAAAAAAAATTTATATTTACCGTCAACACAATAATAAACTTCTCCTGTAACATTGTCATTATAAGGTGTTCCAATATCACAAGGATTTGAATATACTAAATCTGGTTTACAAATGGGCACCGAAGCACAAAGTGTTGATCCTGAAGAACATGAAGGATCTTTGGCAACTTCACAACGTGATCCCATTGGACAAATAAATCCTTCACAAGGTTCTGAGCATTCACATGTTGGGCATCCATTATGATCGTTCTGAAGTAACGTATTTTATTAAAATTTTATTTTATTTTGAAGTACAGGCAGCAATATTCTTACCTTGAAGCCATACTCGCACACAGCAGCACAAATGTTAATATCACACTTGTTTTCATCATTTAAACTTCTTCCTAAAGATCTTGCAATCATATTTTCTACTCCATCACAATTTACCATATTCGCTGCACCCATTGTTCCTTTGATTTTATTACCACTCTTGGGATCAACACACCAACAAACAAGTCCATTCCGAGAACATTGTTTTGGTGAAAATACACCTCCCGGTCCATTACAATCCGGTATATATCCACGTCCTTCTTTTTCATTTATTGTCAAAAATTCTGATAACATTCTAGCTTGATGGCATGTAGTCACATTAACTGGTGTCTGGCATGTCCTTTGACAACCTTTTGTATAACAACATTTTTCCATTTGTTTACATTCTAAATCATGTGAACATGGTGTACCACAAATATATCCAGTTTTTTCTGTGTACGGAGTGCTATCAGGATTTGGACATACTCCTGGTTTTTTGTATTTCAATGAATTTGGACAACATACACCATAATCATTTCCACTTTCAACTAAACAATCATATAATGGTGGACATTGTGGTTTTCCTGGATCGATACCACATAAAAATGGTCTAATTGTACCATCAATTGCAAGAGGCATTCCAGATGGGCAATAATTTGCAAAACTTCTTGCTTTTTTACATGTTGGTATCGGTGGACATGGTTCATTTTTACAATTAACTTCCTGTTGTTGACATGTTTGACCACCAGGACATTCTACATTATCACATGGATCACGACATTTACATATTGAACAACCAGTTTTTGAATCTCTTGCAAAACCTGATGGACAAAACATACGACAACTTGATTCCGGACAATATGATGGTTCTGAACAATTAACACTTCCTTTATTTTGATGTTTAGTTTTTGGAATTTCAACACCATATTCATCAACACACCAACAATCTGTTCCTGTTGTTTCATTCATACATTGAATTTGTTCAAATTCACCTAATTTATTACATCGTGGTATTCGTATTCTTATACCAGAATCAGTTGATAATGCTTTAGATCGACGTGATTCTGCTTTTCGAAGATGTTGACATGCTGTTAAATTATCTTTAAAAAAAAATTTTATTAGGAGTATCTTTTTATGTGCTTTTTTTTTAAATTAAAAAAATCAAAGCGGATATTGACAATATAAAAAATTCATGTTAATTTTCATTCAGGATTTTCAAAATAAGTTTTTTTTTTTAATTTATACAAAACGTCTATCTAAAGATAATAATAAAATTTATTACATGTAGGTTAAAGTCCAAATGGAATTAACTTTCACATTTTGTAAACAATTGACCTATATTTATTAATAATAATAATCATTGCAATAATATTTAGTATATGAATATCCGAAAATAAGTATAAATTTTCGTATCTTAAAGTTCATATTAATTAAAAGCCGGTTTTTAGATACAATACAATCATCATTCATTGAAGTATCAAGTGTAATCATACTTGTAGCTTTAAAATATAATGGACAAATCATTAAGAAGTATAAGTACATATGTATGTATAATGTATATCTATACCTTGGTTCACACCTCACATTACGGGTATTTACATTCAACATTATCGTTCAATTATTCTTGCATATTGTGTTGTAAATCAAACCAAAAAGAAAAGAAAGAAAAAAAAAGATCATCAAGGTCTTGTTATGAAGCGATTCTTACGGATGTCACACATATTCAATGATTTTCATATGAATAAAATTTTTTTAAAAAATAGCAACAGCAACAAAATATACATCCGACCATAATTGATTAAGATATTAGAAGAAAGTGTATCTATAGGTATATACATATTTAAGTATAGCAGTAGAAAAGATACAAAGATACATTTTTACAAGAGTACATTTTGCCTGTTTATTAACTATAATGTTCAATAGTTGATGATGATTAATATATCATCAAACAAACCAACCGGATTATATGTACATATTAATATAAGTAGTAATTTAACATTTAAAGAGAAACTGAAAGTCATTGAGTTCGTTCACTTCGGAAATAACTGACTGGTGACACGGAAACCTAAATTGACCTATATTCATTTTTCTTCTTTTTTATTATTATTTTTATTTTCTTAATTTATTTCGCGATTAACTTAAACCATGCAAAATCTAAACATTTTTTTTTATACAAAAGAAAACAAAAAATTTATTGAATGAAAATTTAAAATCCAATTTAATTAGAAAAATTCCAAAAGATCTACTTTCATTATTATTAACCATTTCTCTTTTGCTCGAATTCCAGAAATCATTGATTTTATTTTTCTGTTTATTTTTATTTTATTTTCAAAATCATATTTTATCGTGTATCTACCGTAAGTATTGTAATTACATATCGTTTACATTTCTATACTAAAACTCATGTACCACAATTTATACAGTAGATGTATCTAAATAACTTCTTGTCTTTTCTTAAGATACACCCATCGTCGATCTATCATTTTAATAAATGGATTCGTTTTAATATTCAATTATAAAATGTTCTATTATTCATTCTGTTAAGATACTTTTATATATTGTTGAACATTTTTCCATCTGTTTAAGCATTTGTAATTTGTAAAAATAAAAAGAAACTATTTTATGAGTAGGTACATAAGAAAATATCTAAAATAAAAATTGAGATGCAATATAGATGATAATTGCATGTTTTATGAATGAACTAGGTGAAATAATGAAGAAGAAAAAAAAAAAAACATTCCTTCTCATTATCATCATCATCATCAGTTAAGAATTCTATAAATAGATTTACGTACATACATACTCGTATATACAATAAAATTTTTCTATGTTATATGATCTTCAATAAAAATGTAGATACTTTTCAAAATACAAACTATGAATAATAGTTGTAAATTGTAGTGTATATACACTAATGTACTCGCGTATAAATGAAAAGGAAAAGAAAAAGTTAAATTTTTTGTTGTTATATGTAAAGATATAAGGTACTACAGGTAATGATCATCATCATCATCACCAGCATGACCGACTGACATACTATCAATGTCTTTTTATAACGGATTTTGTTCTTATGTATAGTGTATTTTTATTTAATCACGCAAAGATACAAATTATGTATAAAATGAATATAAAATATATACAATATACATAGATAAATATAAATCTATCGTTCGTTTTGCACAGAAATGAAGATACTTTAAGATTCATATGAATTACTTATTTATGTAGTAGGTGTTTTCTTATCTTCTTCTTCTTCTTCTTCTTGTTATTCAGGTGTACATTCGCACATAGTATGTACGTACATACATATCTATATAAAAAAACACACATAATTTTCTTGTGAATTTAACTTTGATGACGGGCATTATAAAAGAAATTTATACTATAATATTCCATAGATATAATGAAAATTTCTATATGTATCTATACAAATTAATGATATTTTATTGACACAATGGGACATTTCACCTTTAGACAATGATGATTTGTTATCTTTATTAATGATTTTTTTTTTTATTGTGAAAAGTGAGATTTTTCCATCATAAATTTAATAAATGTCATCTTGAAAGAAAAGAAAAAAACAATATTCATATAGATACTGTAGATATTGTAGCCGATATATAGGTTTTTAGATTAATTTTAATGAGATGCAACACTTTCTTTTAAACAAAAAAAAAAAGCTGTTGATAAAAGATAAAGATAAAGAAAATTGTCTATTCAGATTTTCTTTAGTAATAAATTTCAAAAGAAAACGACAAAAAAAAAAAAAAAAAAGACATCTGTGTACCATACGGAAGATGTGATTAATTTCGGATTTAAAAAAAAACGCAGCTTATTTTTTCTATTGTTTTAATAATTTGTATATTTTGGCGCCATGTTTAATACAAATATAATTTGTGTAGGATTTAAATTTATTCAAAAATTAATTATCATAAAAACAGATTGAGGTTTGTTTAAAGTTTTGAATAGATTCGATTGCTTTTTAATATATTTTGAATTTTGGTTATGTAGGCATTATATACTTTTTTGTATTGTATCATATTACAAAAGTTCCAATTGAATATGGCTTTTTTTTTTTTGTTATACATATTTTTAAAAATTATATAAAATAATTTGAGTTTTAATTATTTCCTCGTATTTCATAACTTTGGAATTGTTTTTTTTTTTTCTTCTTGAAATTAAACACAACTCTTTAGTTTGGAGACATTTTCTTCAACAAATAATTGAAAATATTCTGATATTACAAAAAAATTTCAACGTCATGAATAAAAATTCTGGCTTAAATTTTTATCTTTTTCTGATTATTGCAATGGTCCAAAAGCAAACCACGTACATATGTGTACAATTTCGTTATTATTCAGTATTGAGATTGCGCGTTTTAAAATTCCCTTTTTGTTTGAATCGAACACTCCTGATCGTACCAAAAAGCTCAGGATATCCTTCAACTCTATTAATTCTCAATAAAGTATTTACTTAAGCAGAGCGGGACAGTAACATATCAGTAACTAATTAATACCAAAATTAAATTAAAATTTAATTTCCAGAGGATTGAAATCTAGTTTTCAAAATATTAAAGAGAAATTGATTTGAAACTGAAATAATAAAAAACATGTTATTTCTACAAATTATCTATTTTGATGTGCATTGCTTTTTTTTTTTTCAAAAAGATTACAGGGTATGTCTGACACTGTGTTTTTTTCTTTCTTTCAATCATGCTTTAATTACTCTTTTCTGTACTGTTATGAACTTGGGACTTGATTTGAACCATATAGGTCTGCAATGTCATTTGGTATTTTACTAATATGGTCTCTTCGAAATTTTTAAAATTGTTAGATTGAATTGAAATTGGAAATATGTATGTAGACCTATAGACACCTAATTTTAGATACACTATCTTAAAATTACTATACAAGCATCAGTAAACTTTTATTTGTACCCCTACATACATACACATTGTTTAAAGTTTTTGAACTTAATAAATAACTCTAATTCAAGCATCTGTAATTAAATGATTCATAAATATTCAATGAAATATTATTTAAAGCTACAATTATTACGAGTATATATATTATGTACATAGTCCATGAAATTTTTAAAAACTCATTATGACCACGAGATTTCAATAACATTATTGATTGTATTGTGTATATGTATCTAACTCGTATGAACTCGTATATAATTCATTTTTAAAAGTAGTTTATAATTTGGAACAAATAAATATAAATAATTTAAGATTTAATTACTCTCTTTTTTTTAATAATTGATTACTCATGACTTTAAATATTCGAAGAATTCAAATTGTATTTATTATGAATTACAATTAATCTAATTCATATGCTGCTGACTTAAACTATGTATTTAAATATCGTGAGAGAAACGTGAAAATGAATAAATGCTTTCTATTACCCATTACATGACTAAACATTAAATCAGTTTTTTTTTTTCTCTTTTATTTATTTGTTTTTTTTTTTTTTCTTTTCTTGTTTAAAAAAGTAATAACTATTCAACAAATTATATTGTAAATAATATCAATGGCACCTGACAGGTTTTCCCCATCACTATATCTTTCTTAGTGTGTATGTTTGTAGGTAATTCATTTATAATTGCAAAAAATTGTAAATGTAACTTTAATAGTTTTTAATTTAGAAAAAAAAAAATCTGTATTTTTTTTTTTTTTTGTATCACATTTTATCTTTGAAATGCCTTTGTTTCGTTCTTAACTTTGTTTTGCGAAAATAAAAGATAGCATTGAATAGATTTTCTGTTTTTTTTTTTAAATGTTAAAGATACTTTAACTAGTTTAACTTTGAAGTTAATTTAAATGATAAGTAACTCGACCAGACTAAATGGCTTTTTTTTTGTTTGTTTTTAAATTGGAAATTTTTATTTTGTTTAACATTCTAGAACATTGAAAATATTGTAACCCGCATGTTACATGTTTTTTATAATTATCCCAATTATTCATGAAATCTGTATAATTTGAATGAATTTTGTGAAGATGATATTTATAAATATAAATTTAAATTTTCTAACATAAATCATAATTTAACGGGGGTTTTTTTTATTGAGATGATTCGTGTGTAAAATGTATTTAAAATTACGAAAATTGGGTACTTTTAAAAATGCAAGTTGTATCGTTCTAAAATTTCTAAAAAAGCAAGTCTTGTTCTCAAGAAAAGAATATTGTAATTGTTAATACGCATATCGCATATGTAATTTAATTTCTATGCTCAAGCTGCAGCAATAAAAAAAACAACAATGGAATCAGTTTGTAAGGCACACAATTTGAATTATCTTGAACGTTTAAAGAATTATTGCGTTGAGGAAATTTTATGTAATTACTAGAAAATTACTGATTTGTTGTTAAATAACATTCTTAAGTCATTTAAAACAGATAAATCTGATTTACATGTTTATTGTCATGCAAACAAGCAGTTTTGCATTTTTGAAAGAACCCATAATAATAATTATTTTTTTAAAATAAAATTATACTAAACCCTTTTTATTTGTTTTTTCAAAAAAAAGGTAATTAAAAAAATTACACGTATTTAATAAAAAAAAAAAAATTATAATTATTCTGAATTTACTCACCTTGTATTCGTCTGGCATTTACTTCAATTAAACCAAAATTACAAATTATACCAAATATAAAAATTGTAATATATATTAACCATTGGTCATGATAACGGGCCATTTTCAAATTTTCAAAAATTTCATGCGTGAAAAAAATAAAAATATAATTTTATACACAATTTAAGAGGTCATAAGAAGGCAGTTTCGTTATGGTCTGGTTATATTTGATTAAACAAAAAATCTCTTTTTTTTTTTCTCTTTGAATTTTAATCACAATTCATAGAAATTTTGCATCGTTTCTGAAAAAAAAAAGAAAAGAAAAAAAGGAAATTAAATTTTATTTTCGGGATAAATTTCAATTAGAATGTAATTTAAAAAAAAAAAAAAATAAATTAAATTTTCTGTACTATTTTAATTTTTATTTGTTTGAAATTTTTTAATTAAACGCTTTGAATACAAATATTTAAATTTATTATTTTTTAAGTGTGAGACCTAAATAATCATTTTGTTTTTGTTTTAAAGTTGCAACCTTAATTAACATAAAATTCTTGTAAAATTTCACAATAAAAATTTATAATGTAAATGAAAATGTTCATAACTGTATCTGAATATGCATATGTGTATATATTTAGACAAGTATTCATATACATTATGATCTATCTGATTGTATATACAAAGAAATTTATAACAAGAAAAATATCTTGTTAAAAGTGACACTAAGGTAACACACAGGAACAGGTGAGACAAATAAATAAAAAAAAAAAAATAACGTGAGAAATTGTAATTTTTATTTTTTATTTGCTGTACAAGCCGATGGATGAAATCATGTTGATTTTAAAGTAAAATATCTGCAGAGTACAGATTGTATTTTATTTCTGAGAATGACAATTTTTCATGTGTGGTTTGTTGTGGCTTTTCAATCGAAATGAACTGTCGAATATTGTTGATTTTTGAAAAAAAGATACTAAGAATAAATATGATGACCATAATTATTTTTCGGTCGTTTGGTTGCTATAATTTATCATTTAACTAAAGTTAAAATTCGTTTGGATAGTTGATATTGAAATAGGGTAAAAATGAGAATTTTGAAATTTATTCATGTTTCAAATAGAAGGGGCTACTTGAATATAAAGCTGTAAAGAAATTAAAGAGTGCTCAAAACTGCTACACCTGCCCTACGATTTTCAACTTTTTTTTTTTACAACATAAACATAAACCTTCGATCTGCATCTGCATGAGTATATGAAATTAAGATACAGTATCTAAAGCAATATTACATACCTACTGAAATTTTTTACATTTTGTTTTCCCTTACCATTATCAGATTTTACATTTTAATAGCCCAAAACTGTTGTATCTTGTTCAAAAATTATTTGTATAATTTAATTTGCAATATATATGTATCTCTATACAATACAATTATACATATGTATGTACCTCCATATATCTGAATATAGAAGACCAACAAAATAAGCTTATAATATACAGAATAATTTTGTACAAAAAAGGGTTATAATAATGCGGCTTGTACAAAAATGTTGAAAAGAAAAAAAAACGACAAAAAGATCAAGATATCAAATTATACAAAAAACAGAAAAAAAAAATTGTTAATTTGCCAGAAAAACTAGTTTTTTGCCAAAAATATAATTTTAAGCTTTATTTTTTTTTTGTTATTTTTATTTCGTTTGATATTTTCGAAGTAAAATGAAAATATATTTTTTTTAGAAATACAAAAATCATAAAAAATAAAGAAAAATAAACAACATTGTTTAAATTGTTTTAGTCTCTCACCAATAGTAATATAATGTAGCTTTTTTAGATACAAGATACATGTATAGTTTTGTAATAAAATATATAATATATATGTATATTATACATATATAAATTACACTTGCATGTGATTGAAAATAGCCGGAATTTGATAGACTTGCATGCAAGCAAGTAAACGTATGTTTAGTTTGTTGTGTAAATGTATCTTTTTTTTTTTTAAACTATCATTGTATATTTTCAATTTGAAATTTTAAAAAGAAGAAAGTAGGTCCCATATAAATTTTTACTTGTGCAAAGATCCCATGTTTAAAAATATTTTTTTTTTTTTTTTTTAGTTTAATTTGTGAATAAACATGCTTATATAGTTTTTTAGTGTTCATGTTTATTTGTATACACAAACGTGCACTTTCTTATGTTTAAACTTCATTATTGAAGTATGTACGAGCATTTGTTGATGAAACTGCATGTTGTTGGAATCAAAAGAAATTCAAAAGAAAAAAAAAAAGTATTGAAAAAGAAAATATTCAACTCCCCTGGTTAATTAGGTGTGCACTTTATAATAACACTTTTTAAATTTGATTTTTCGATAACATATAACAAATGTTCGAAAAATAAAAAAATTAATGCATACTTTAAGTAAATTGCATGTTCAAGAAAAATGGGTGTTCTGAAAAACAGAAAAACAATAAAGTCAACAAATTAAGCATGAAAAAGTTGAGATCTCACCTTTTTTTTTTAAATTTAAGGTGTAAGAAATTCTCAGTGTATAAAGAATCAAAGAAATTGTAAACTTTTTTAGGATGTTTTTCGATACATTTAAATGTTAGAAACTGGTTGATTTACGTTTTCCATGTGTAGGAAGTAGGAAGAAAAAAAGGACGATTAGAAAATTTAATTGAAATCGAAATGATTGAAAAGTCGTTTAAAAAAATATCATTCAGAAAAAAAGAACTCGCAGCATCCTGGGAAATTTCATCGAATAAATTTTTCACCTCTGTCAGTGTACAAAGTGTAAAATATTTTATTCTTGTGAAAGTAATTTTCTATCAAAAATTTGACGACAGATGCTAGAAGCTAATATGTTCTCTTCTTGGTTTGTGATATTTTTTATATTCTGTGCCTTCAAAGTGGCAAATTACGAAGACACTTATTTTTTTTTTAAATTTCAACACTTGTGTAGATTAATAATTTTTAAAATTATCTCTAAAGAACACTCTGTAACTGATAAATTTGAATATAATGGAATTTTAAAGAACCTACACATTATATCACGTGTAAGAATTTATTAATATATTATTTTCGGTTTCAGAATTAATGACAAAAAACATATATGTATAATTTTTGGAAGGATCCATAATTAACAACCTACATAGATAATTTAATTCTGAAAAGATACTGTTTATTTTTTTTTTTGTGCACACAAATGTACGATATGCATATGTGCACATATGGGATGCATTTGCATTTTTTCCAAAAATTATTACAATTAAGTTTTGAAATTCATATGGTAATAAATTTTTTTATCTTAATGAGAACACGAAAAAATAAAATTGCTAATTTTATTCTGTTGAACAAGAAAATTGGTTATAAAAATAATATGTTAAAATTTTATAAGATTGCGTAAAAAAAGAATATTTTTTTGCTTTTGTTTTGCGTGATTTTTTTTTAATGATTTATGCACATAATTTATGATAACCTCCAAAGTTGAGCAATTTAAAAAAAAAGAAAAAAAAAAACCTGAAAAAAGTATATTTGTAATTTTAAAAATTTCAACTGAACCATTAAATTTACGTGAAAACGTTAACAAGAAAAAAAAAAACATTGTTCAATTAAAGTATAAGAACTGAAGAATTCTAATTGAAGATTTAGTTTTAGTTTAGATTTTAAAACAAACAAAAAAATTTGATTCTATGCTATACTACTGGCAGGTATGTGTTCCGAACTTTTTAATTTTCATAATCGACCTTTAGGCATTTTTTTTAAAGGAAATTTGAAAATTTCCCATAAATAGAACATTCATGCACATATTTTATAAAATTTTGATGATCTAAAAATTTGATAATTAAATATGAAAAAGTTAGATTGTTCGGAACACCTATAAGGATATCACTATATTGCACTTTTAATTAGCACAGTGCTTTGCTTGAGGAAGATCATTTCAACTATTTCAAATAAAATTTATCCTTCCGTTTCCTTGTAACCCAATAAAGGGTAGGAGAAGATCAAAAACGAGATGGTTAGAGAACTTTGAAACATTTATGAAGCGTTAAAGAAGAACCAAAATTGGGGAAACTTGGTAAATAATTCTGACTTGCGAAGGAAGATCATATATTCGGACATTAAAATTCAAACTTAGGACTTCTATAAAATCTTAACTTATATCTTAATCAAGGTATCCTGTAGGACTAAAAATCAATATAATTTTAAATCTTACAAAATAAATCGGATATTTTTGGATTCTTGATTTTTGATTATATTAAAATATGGCAAAAAAATAATCGCGGAAATACAGTTAATAGGTACCTGTTATTTTTTTTTTTCAAGTTTTATACTTTTTTTTTTCAATTAAAAAACAATGTAAGTACTATTTTTATTGTAAGTTTTCTAGAAAGTATATAATTTTTTTTTTTCAAGTATATTCACCTTGGAAAAAAGCTAATTGTTAACCAATTTTTAATGATGTATGATATTAAATTTCAACGATATAAAAAATCATTAATAAATTATTTAAAAAAAAAAAAAAAAAAAAAAAAAACAAAACAAAAAATAATACAAAATCGCTTTTTTTTTTATATAAAAAAATGGTGTATAATATAAATGAGAATGGGCAAGTTGCAATTGCAAACATCCGTAACGATTAAGCTATAAAGTAGTCGAGCTGTTTTTTTGTTGTTTTTTTTTTTTTTTTTTTTAAATAATAGAGAGTAAATAAATATATACAAAATATACATACATATACGAATTACATATATATTTTATAGAAATACTGTGTAGCTTTCACTTTACCACTTTTCCGCTTTATTAGCATCTTCCGATTCAGACCTAAAGCATAATACATACATACATATATGTATGTATATACTCGTAATTTTTTTAACGGATTAATTTTATTTTGTATATATGTATATATATATCTAGATATTTATGTAGTGTAACACCTGAAAAACTGAAATCAAAGACGTCAAAGAAAGCAAATATTTATGTATGGAAGTGCTATAAAGGTACCTTTTTCTTGATTTTTTGAATTCTCCTGTTTAAGATACACACATACATATATGTTTAAATATACACACATACATGTATTTTATCTTTAAAAAAGACGTTACGAGGGAGATGCGGAACAAAAAATTGTTTTAAAAAAAAAAAGTATATAAGCGAAAAATCTTCTGTTATTGACCTATGTATATAAAAATACACATGTACAGTTTAATTAATGGTCATTTTAAAGTTACTTCTTTTATTTTATTTTTTTTTTTATATATTTTTTGTAACAATATAAGTTTGTTTTAATGACTCATACCCGAAATTGAAGATACGCGGAAAATCCACCAATTTTAAAAATCAACGTCTTATTTTGATATGATTACCTTTTTTGTATTTCTTTTCTTATTTTTATTTTTCTTTTTTTTTTTTTGTATTTAAAAACTGTTTTTGTCTGGAGAAAATTGCGCATGATTACGAATCACATTTTTGGTTGCTTAATCAAAAAGAAATTTATTGAAAAAGCAAAAAAAAGAGAGAAAAAAAATGTTCAATTGTTTTCTAATATGTTATTATACCTTTATAAAGATGTAACATATAGTATGTGAATGTATTCATATACGGATGATCCGCAATTATAAATCAAATTGAAATATTATTTCGAATTTAATTCTTATTATTTTTTTTTTTTTGAAATTTAAAACATGGAAGAAAAATAAAGATGTTATGTGCATTTTTTTTTTTTCAAATTGTGTAATAAATCATAATTCTGTTTTTAAAGCAAAAACGAAAAACGTTCCAAATTATTTTTTTTAAAGAAGTATCATCAAGAAAATTAACTGTAAAATGTTGCCAAAATTATTTTTATTCGAATTTAAAGGATAAACAAAAAAAAACTCAATAATTGTATAGCTGTCAATTAGATTTAATGAAGTATGCAATTATTCAAATGAATGTTATGCATGTTTAAAGGTAATTAGAGCATATCAAAAAACATTGAATATATTTTTTTTTATTTGTTTGAAAAATAATAATGATTAATTGGAAAATAATTTTTAATGATTTTACGTGAATTTTGTTTTTTTTTTTTAAATTTGGATTTGCGGAAAACAAAAAAAAAGAAATCAAAGATAAAAAAGTAATTAAAACTAAATTAAAATAAATACTTTTTAATGGGCCTGATGTGTATATAGTATGTAATTACTTTAATAATTAAAAAAACAAATAAAATTTAAAATAAATAAAAAAATTAAAAAATAAAAACATTAGGGGTGGGTTCAAATAGGCGTGAAGGGCAAGACTATGTATCATCATTTTTTTCAAACTTTGAAAAACTATATTTCGAAAACTAAGATTTGTACTGCAAAATCTTCTAGATATTTGAAGTCAGAGAATTCCAATTTTAAATCTCATTGATTTTCGTGAAAAATGCAAAGAGTGCTTTTAAGATTTTTGGGTCAAAAATAAGTTGAACAAGGGTTTTTCTTATAGATTTGAATCTAACAAATTCAGAAAATGTATGTATCCTTTTACCGATATACCAATTACTTTAAAAGTTATAAACAATTTTTCAAATCAATTTTCAATATTTCTCAATTTCAATTCAATTTCAATTTTCTGTTTAAATTTAAAATGGAATTTTTCATATCTCGTCTTTAAACATGTATGATTTTCAAGAAAAGGATACCATACTGATAACTATAGATAACTGCTCTGTGAATATACTATGGAGGACTGGATCAAAAAATATTCTTAATGATTTTTAAAAGTAAAGCAGTAGGCAGAAATTAAAAAATTCTCTCAAATCTTATCATAAAATATCCTCTAACTTAATTCATTTGACTATTTTGGACTAAAACGCTCAAAATCGTGAGAAATCGCGGAAAAATAAAAAAGAAAAAAGTCGAAATTTAAATACACGAGTATATTAAATTTGTTTAATAAAAGCATTAGAAAAATTCCATGGTCAGAAGCTACTTTGATAGAATGCATAATTGAGAAATAAAAAAACTCATTACAATTTTAATTAAATAAAAAATTAGTAATGGTTATTATCTTTGTTTTACATTCGCATAAAAATGAATATATAAAAAAATAATTGAGTTCACTTTGAAAATATAAGGAGTTATGAAACTACGAGAAATTTTTTTGATGGAAGGAAATTGGGTTGTAATGAGTACTCAAAAAAAAAAGATATTCCATCAAACAAATAATAAATTTAATGAAAATGTCAGGGTAAAGACGAACTACAAGAAATTTTTTTTTACTTTTCTAAAGGACTGCTGACAATGAAATACAAAAAAAAAAGAAGAAAAGAAAGGTGGTTTAAATGAAATAAAATTGGTTTTTTCACTGTAGAAAAAACAAAGTAGCAAAAAATAGATTTATATAGGTATATATATTTTTTAAATTCTTATCTATTACTATAATCTAAACTACCTATATACAAAATGTAATAAAATTTCAATAAGGGTGCATTACTTTTGAATTCTTCACAATACTTCATAAATTTTTCAAAATTATATACAATTTATTAATTTTCAAGGGTGCATAATTATTTGAAAGATTTCCCAACATTTTTTTTTTTCAAAGTCTTAAAAATCAATTGTACAATTGCAAATAGGTAATTGGAAAAATTTTTTTTTTAATAAAACAATTAAAATTTCAATCACGTTTCAAAATTGAAAAACCATATAATAATAAAAAAATAAAAAAACAAATTATTTTCAATTATGATAAAACTAAAATATAATAAAAAAAACTTTTTTTTTTCTTTGTTTCTATGTCGAAAACTATATTGGTAAATATAGTTAATCACCTATAACTATAACTATTAAACATAAAATGCGTAATATACTCATTTTAACCCATTATGTCTTATTTCGATGGGTCGTAAGTTTTTTCTGAAAAATTGTAACAGATGATAGATCAAAATTTGCCTTCAAATCAGTTTGAATGCTGTTGTCTACATAGTCGAGCAGAGAATTTCATAAAAAGTGGAAAAATCTTCTGAAAACTCGTGGAAATATTGAAAAAAACATGATATTTTGAGGTTTCCAAAACGGTGATAAAAGGATATTATTGAGCTTTGATAGATCACATAAAATGCTTTCTATTCATTGTCTGCTATAAAAATTGATCCGGATAAAATTTATTCTGGTTCTAGGATATACATATCTGGAACGCTATGATACTCTTGATTGTCCTGATTCGTCTACAAATATTTATTAAGACATGCAGAAAACAAAATTTCTAATCAAATTCAAATGTGAAAAAGTATCTATAATAGTTTTTAGTATTAAAAGGGTTAAAATTTTAAGTATTTGGTATATTATATGTATATGCGAAAAAATATGAAATAAATATATACTTATGTATGTAATCCGTTCAAGATGGTCAAACAAATAATCTGTATTTGAATGAATAAGCAAAACAGAGTTGTTATATATTTATTTCGTAATAATCACATTGTATATAATTATATATTACTAATAATTTTTCTTTGTATAACATATGCCATATGAAATTCATATATGCATTTGATATAAAAAAGAAATTTTTTTCTTTGTTTTTATTTTTATGTTACTGAGTAATTTTTCTGGGTCTCCTTTCACAATAAAAAATCAACATCAGATTCATCCGACTGGAAGACCGCATGAATATCTTTACATATGTACATATGTATATACTTTTTTTTATTTTATAAAATATAAATAAATAAATATTACATATATCACACATAAGAATTGCACCTACATAACTTGATTAATATTAATTTTAGTTGTATGTGTGTTGTATATTTGAAAAAAAAAAAAAAAATTAAATAAAAAAACAGTAGCACTACATGAAAAACATATAGGGTTTCCTATTTTCAAATTAAACAAAAAAAAAGTCATATAGGTACTATAGATTGTAAAACAAATAAAAAGAAAACTACATTGTATGACACTATATAGCCATTTTTTTTTATAGCCATCATTATTATCGTCATCTGATGTAATTATTCACCTGTATTAATTATATTTATATCTATAAAAAATGAACAATACTACATCATCATAGCTATGTATATATTAGATACCTTTTTATTATTTGTTTTTATAATTAATTTGCGTGTCGAACAAACTTTCAAAAACAAAAAAAAAAAAAAAAAAACTGATAACTGACCTGTTATTATGTCCAATATAGGTGGTATCTTTTTTATTAATTTAAAAAATTGCAAACAAAAATATAAAAAAAAAGATAAAACTACTAGAAAATATTTACTGGAATGAATTGAATTGATTTTTTATTTTTTTTTGTAAAATACAAAAGAAGCTCTTGATTTTTATTATATTATTTTTATCATTATCCATAGTGAATAATAAAAGAGTGAAAACTTTATGGAAATACAACTTTTGAATAAAAAATATATTTAAAAAAAAAAAATAAATAAATCTTAACATGTACGTATTCATATGTGAATGTTTTTGTTTTTTTTTTTTTTATATTTATTTAAAATTTTAATATATGTACATATCTTAAAATAGAAATGATGACAATATAGATATTTTGTCTCTATAAAATTTTAACACAAAAAAAAAAAAAAAATAAATAAAATAATCAAGTTATCATCTACTAAACGTTAAAATTAATATAAAATTACAAACCTTGTAAATACAAGTAATCCAAAAATACGATATATATACACTTAACAGGTATCTTATAGTATCTAAGTATATTCCTTTTTCGTTATTATAATTTACTTGCTGTGATCCAAATTATTATTATTTTTTTATGAACAAAATTAAAAATTTATTACAAATCAAAAATAAATTAATTTAAAATAAAAACAATTTCACCTTTAAAAAAAAAAACAGATACTTCTTTTTTGGGTTCACTATAAATCAGAGCGCACTAAAATATATTTTAAATTGTTTTTTTTTTTTTTTTGAACCTGAAATCAGAAATTTTCTTCAAATTTTTTTTCTTTCACCTTTTCAAAACATGAAACATGAAAAATCACAATTTATACAAAAAAAAAAACACACATATTTGAAAGTATCTTTTAAAAATCAAGGATTATCTATATCTTTAAACAAAATATTTAATAAAAAGAAAAATTTATTTTGAATGAAATTTTTTTTTTCCAACAAATATTAAAAATTTTAAATTATGTATTTTTTTTTTAATAATTTTGTATTCTTTGATAAAACGTTTCGTTAAAAGTTCGACTCAGACTAAAATGATGGCGTAAAATTGACTGAACCTAAATTGTGTGGATACTTTCATAAGCTTGATTTTAAGCTTCCGGATTAAGTAGGGTGCGTTGTTTGGGTTGATTATTGTGTTGTATGATGGGAGTTGGGGAGCTAAGCTAATGTATAAGAAGAAAACAAAAAAGCATTTATGTATGTGAAAAGATATTGAAGATTTTCTGTTAAAATTATTTCTTTGCCCTACCATTCAAAGAAGCTTTCATTGGAGCTCTGTTGTGTTGTGTTGTGTATAGAGACAATATAGTATCAGCATGTATCTTTTATCTTTTGATATCTTCAACTTCTTCTTTATTATTTACTGGGGTTTTTTTTTTTTATTGTGCTCAAAGAAACTAACAGATGTAATTTTCAATATATGTATCAAGACACTAAAAATGGTACAATTTAAGAATAATTTTGTTATGTGTACGTACTTACCTACATTAAATTTGTAATAATTACAAAGAGACCTTTTTACATAGATTACAATCTACAAAAAAAATTGATTTAAATGCGTATTGATTTTTTTTGACACTGTAGGGGGTGGTGGGTGGATAGATAATATATGGAGTTTTGTTTTTCATATACCTGGAGGCTGTCTTTTAATCATTTAAGTTTCAAGATGGAACTTAAAAAAACAATGAAGCATTTTTTTATTTGAAGAAAAAAAAAAATTCGAAACATCATAGTGATTTGAAAAAATTTTGAAACAAAAAAAGAAATAAAAAAAAAACAAATTTTAAATACAATTCATATTTTACTTTGGGGTTTTTTTTTTCAAATGGAATTGGAATTTTTGAATGTTAAATTTATGTAATTTTAATGGTATGCCAAGCCAAACTGAAATTAATGTATTCATGAGACTGTTTGTATGAATGAATATAACAATTGGAAAAAATAAATCTCAAGGCTGTAGAAGTGTTGAAGATTGACGATTAAAAAAAAAAAAATTTGAAAATATAAAGATTTGTTAAAAAGTTTGTTGCAAAATTTTCAAAGTGACAAGAATATGTCGCTGATGCTGATCATAATTTATTCATGAAATTGGAAACGGATGACGTTTTTAGTGTTTTTTTTATGTATCTTTTTTTTTTTTTTTTTAATTTTCACATCCTTAATATTAGTTGACGATTTTATGTAGATTTTTCTTGATAAAATGTTTATGATTCAGCAGTAACGAATATGTTTTTTTTAGATTCCATTGAACACTCGAACTCCAAAATTTTTTTATTTAATGTTATATCCACAGTAGAAAATGTAATATTTAATGCATAAACACAGAGTTAATATTCCTTACCATCTGTATTACGACTTCATTTACATTTTTATAGGAATGCCCTAAAAAAATTTTTATCTGTAGAGGTGATGTTCATTTATCTTTATTGAAAAATTTCTGCATCAATAAATAACCATGAAGGTGTGCTTTACAATAGGTGAAATTTTGATTAAACTAACAATATCGTATGGTAATGAGGAAAAATGTAAAAATTTGATTACTCATTAAGGTTATTTTTGTTCATCATTTACCCCGGATATTTGTTTTTAAGGATTTAAAAGACCTTCGAGAATTTCCAAAAAATAAATAAGTAACATGTAAGGCACCAGTTTTTTTTTGTTTTATTTTAAACCCAAAATTTGAAAATGAAATTTTTATATTTTGTGTTTTTCAGACACTCACCAACACAACAGTTGGGTTTTAGACTTCTGATTCCCGAAACTAATAGTAGGTACGACATTCTTTCTGGATTGATTTTTTTAATTAAATACTCCAGACAACATATTCTTGGAAAGTGTATGATGTATGCAAAATTTTTCAAAAGTCAATTTTTTATATTTCATCTTGAAAAGCTAAACCGTATAAGGTCAAAGTTTGAAGATTGAAGGTCGAATTTTAGAGCAAAAAAAGAAATGAATTTCAAAATTATTTTCAGTAATATAATCTGTAAGGGTTATTATTTGTTTTATTTTAATAAACTATACGCATAAGTCATGAGTCAACTCATCTATACAGTCTTTATGTTTTTCATATATGAATACGACAATGTAACATTTTTATTTGTGAAATTTGAGAAATTTTCACAGAAAAAAAAAAAAAAAAAATTAAAAATATAATTTTTTTTTAATGTAAAAATTCATGTATAAACACATTTTTGCAATTTGGCACAACCGGCAATGAACGATATGTAAACATATTGTACAGAAAAAAAAATCACATATAAAAATTGTGTATGTCCATGGTATACGTATAAACTTTCACCAAACAGAAAATTAAAAGCTATAAAAAAAAAAAAAAACAAAATGAATTAAAATACATTATGGATGCATTTTGTTTTCTTCAAATTGAAAAAAATCAAAAAAATAAAAAAAACAATTCAATGAATAAATAATGCAATATCATGTTTTTTTTGAATATTGATATAATATGGACTTGTTTTTATAAATTTCTTTCAGAGATCATATGTGTTAAAAATAACAAAATACACAAAAAAAGAACACACAAAAAAGGCAGAATAAATATATTTGCTTGACTCTTTTCTATACTTGAATAGCTTTTGACTTAAATTTCATCATTTGGTCTGTTGCAATTATTTAAAGTTGATGATTGCTATACGTGTGTGATATCTTAAGTACAAAATAATTGCATAATTTTTTATTATTTTTTTTTTTTTGTATCTTCTTACCTTTAGTTTTAACGGTTATCTGGCCAATAATATCGTATATATGTACTCTATACCTTTTGTACTTGTTGTTAAGAAAAAAAAAAAAATGACAAATATAAAAACGTGAAATTAAATTTAAATATAGGAAATGTTGTGATTTTTATTTTATTTTATTTTTTTTTTCTGGTCGTTTTTAAATAACAGAAATTTTTATTATATGATTAATTTTCTATTTTTGTATTATGTGATGGAATCTAACTAATGAACATAAAAATTATGAAAAAAAAAAAAAAGAAATTATGTTGCAATTTTTTTTTTTTTTCTTTTCAAATTTATTTTTGAATAATTTTTGGGAAATTATATATGTAATCATAAATTACTTTATTCATTAAAAGAAAAAATTCATAAAATACCCAGTTTTGTAATAAAACAATCACAATTCGAGTGAAGTAACTTTTGGGCTTGACGTAATGATCAGTCATTTACCTTGCAACAGTCCTTTGGAATCCTATTTTTAAATCTCAAATGGTAAAATACTTCCTTATAATTTAATTCCGAATAAAAATTAATTCAATTCCACTCGCTATGTACATTTTGATGAATATACACACACACAAAACCATAAAGAAATTTTTATGATTGATTTTAAAAAAATTTTAATTACATTTTATTCAGATCATGTGCTTAATTAATTTTATTTTAATAATAAAATTCCGTCTTCCTATATTTATTTTAAAAAGCTTCTTTTTTTTTTTGTTGTTGAACAAAACCATAAACTCTCTCTTACATTATTTGTTTGTAATGAACACCTTATGGGTACCTCTACATTTGTTGAATTTCTTATTACGTTAAGCTTAAGGTTTTGCCAGGAATTATGTAATTTATTGAAATTTAAAATGAATTACAAGTCGGAAGTTAAATTTAAAAAAAAAATAATAAGCACTTCAATGTAATTTATAAAATATACTTGGCGTCTGTCTGCATTAGCATCCATGGAGGACTACACTAGAAAAACATCACTAAAAGAGTCACACAGAAATGCTATGCAATTGAAAAGCATTTATTTATTTTTAGTATAGGCAGACGTTTTTTGAAGTATAGAATAAAACAGAACTTACCGGGCTTATTTATTTATTTCAGAACTTTTTAACTCTTTCAGCGATACAGATTTCAAAATTTAAAACTTTATATATACCTACTTAATGTCTTTGTCTTAATTTTATTTTTAATTTTTGGTAAACATTGACAAGAAAAGTGGTACAGTATGAATAAAAGTGGTGTAAAATCTTCCTAGTGTTTAAAAAATCTGTTGAAAATAATACAAGTTTTTCCAGAGAACAAAAAAGCGTTATATACATAGATCAGAAGAACCCAAAATTTATCCATAATAAAAAATATCTCTTCAAATAAATGATTTTTTCTTTCTAAATGGATTTTATAATGCACCTTTCGATGGTTTTCAAATGTAAACATCGTCTAATACATTGAATACACAAACATCAAAATTTATGCAATATTTCATGATTGCTAACTATACAATTTCAAATCAAATGTGTTGTCTTCTGTAACAAAAATAATAAATTGATTTTTCTGCATTATTTGTTTACGATTTTCTAATGAGTAATTTGGAAAAAATACAAACATTATGTTGTTGTTTTTTCACAAATACAAAAATTTTGTGTAATAAATTTTTAGGAATTTTTTTTTTTAAAAAAGTAAGAAAATTAATTGAAAATGGCAAATGTATGTGTGTACAAAATTTAATAGCTCTGCGATCAAAGATTGTGAAAACCTTGAAAAATTTAATTATGCAGTTACGTCTGAATTCTAATTTCCTTGGTGTTGAAAAATTTTAAAGTATGCAAACCAGCTTATTTGGGCGTTATTGATCTTTAAAAATTGCAAAAGCTGAGACTTCATTTAATCAATTAGCTTATCATCTATTAGTAAAAAAAATTTAAACTTTTAATCACCTTATTCGTTTTGATAAAATGTTTCTGGATTTGATTTCTAGATTGCATCATTTAAATTGGCCATGTTTTTGTTCTTTTTCCTCACATCAAAGACTCTTCTACTCTGGATCAAAATGAAACAGCTCTGTTCGAATACGAGTTCTAAACAGAATAACTAAAATTTGAGTTGAATATCTCTAATTCCTCTAATCAATAAGGTTAAACCGTTGCGTTGGAGTAAGTTTAATTGGCAGCTGCTTGTGGTAATATGGAAAAGTTTTTAAATTTCCATCTTCTTCACTTCACAAACGCAAAAACAGAATTCCAAGAAAAAATTGAAACTAGCCCGGAGTAAATTTTTTGTTGTTCTGGATTTACTCTATTTTTTTCAAATGAATATACGAACTTGTTATCTTGTAGAATTTTAAAATTTTTAACAAGAAACTTAATTTCCAATTTTTTGTAGGACCAATTGCAAAAAAAAAAAATAATCTTTTTACTTTAGAAAGCTTCAGAATAAATCACAAAAATTATAATGAACGATCCTTCCACAACATAAAAAAAAAAGTATGTACATAATTTTTTCATCTTGAATTTAAGGTATGACCTTATGGAGTTTGTAGCTACTTTCAATAAAAAATGGAAAATTAAAAATATGGAGAAAAAAAAAATTACATAAATAAAAAATAAAAATATGAATAAAAAAACAACACAATGTTTAATGGACGTTGAAATTTTTTATGACAATATATTTTGTTTTTTTTTTTTTAAATTTTCTTTTTCTTTGATTTTTTTTAAAGTTGTAATATATAAAAAAAAAAAAAAAAAATAGAAGAAAACAAAAACTAATAAATTTGAAAATAAGAAGAAAAGAAAATTTTTTTGTTTTTTAAAAATGTCTTTTACAAACTAAATAAATAAGATAAATGTAGACAAAAAAAAAAAAAAATAAAAATAAAAGAGGAGTATAATGTATAATAGATAATATCTAAATTAATTATAATTAATTAAATTTGTAAAAATATATTATAATAGATTTTTTTTTTTTTTTTTTATAATAATAATTAAAAAAATGTATATATGCAATTTTTGTTTTGTTTTTGTATTTTTTGCAATTTGATTTATTTTTTTTTTTGTTTTCATAAATTTTGGATGATGATAGAAAAAAAAAAACAAATTTATAAAAAAAAATATATATATATATGAATACAAATGAGTTAAAAATAAAATAGTACAATATTATAATATAAATTCAAATAATTACAATTAATTCAATTAATAATAATTATAATATAAATATGTTTATGCATTTGTATATATATATATATATATATATGTATGTATGTGTGTGTGTGTGTGTGTGTGTTTTTAAAACAGAAGAATATAAATGTATATGTTTAATAATTCATATCTATTTATATATGAATACAATATATAATATAGTGATGATAATTTGTTGTTTTTTTTTCTCTTCTAAAACAAAAAAAAAGGCAAAAAAAAAAATAAATAAAGAGAAAATAATTTTACTTTTTGTTTTTTTCTTCCAAATTTTAATTAATTTTTTTTTTCTCTTTTTTCAATTAATTTCATCTTTTTTTTTTTTTGTTTTTAATAACATAACACGTATCTTTAGAATAAAATTTAAAATATTATTTTTTTTTTTGTTTATACAATATTTTAGAAAAAAAAAAAAACAAAAAAAAAAACAATGAAAGAAAAATTATGATGTATTTTATAATATTTAAGTTGTTGTTGTTGTTGTTGTATACGATTTACGAAATGCACTATGAAAATATTTTATTTATTTATTTTATTTTGTATATCTAAGTTTTATTTTTTTTTTCTTCTTAGGTTATTTCATTTTATTTGAAAGTATTTTTTGTTTTTTGTTTTTTTTTTTTTTGTTGAAGTTTTTTTAAATTCAAATTTTGAGAAAGAAAAAAAAAGAAGAACATTAATAAAAATAATTAAAAGAAATTCTCTTTTTTGGTTTTTTTGTATGTCTCTCAATCTGAAATTAATTTTCTATATATAATATATATATATATGTATATATCCTTTTTTTTTTAAATTTTATTTTTTAATAATATCTATATATGAAATGTGTTTGATTATTAGTTGTTGTTTTTTTTTTATTTTTATTTTTTAATGCATTGATTTTGTTTTTCTTTATTTAAATTTTATTTATACAATATTTTCAATTATTTATTTTTCAGTATTTAATATATATATATTAATAATACAATAATTATAATTTGTTTTCACAAAAAAAAAAAAATGCATTTATTTTCATTCTTAAATTGTCTAGAGTTTCATTTTCATAATTATTTTATTTTTTATTTATTTTTCTTGTTTTAAATTTTTTTTTTTTTTTTTTTAAATATCTTTTATACCTGTAATTGGTTTATTAAAAATATATACTTTTAAAGATGATTTTTATTTATTTATTTTATTTTTTTTTTTTTACTTTTTTTTTTCCTTCTAATTAATTCAGAAATGCTTATAGTTTTTCATTATTTTTTATTTAAATAATTTTTAGTTAATTAAATGTATAATAATTAATATATTACATATTCATAGGTTTTTTTTTTTTTATTTAGATCTCCAAAATTTTATGATAGTTAAAAAATCTTGTTTGTTTTGTTTTTTTGCCTATTTTTTATAGTTTTATCTCAATAATCACTATTTTGTTTTTTGTTTTTGCGCAATGATGTTGTTGAAGAAATTTATGAAAATTTTGTAGAACACTTTAAAATGAGTTCTAAGAGGGGAAAAATTCAATCTTATTTTTGATACTTTTTCTGTAGCTTTTTTTTTTTTCAATAAAGTTTTATTATATCAAATTTTATAAATTAGGAAGACATGTAATTTTTGTTTTTCAACATCATTATTCTTTTTCAAATTCGAATTTCTAATTTTGTGTATAATTTTGAAACCGATAAAAATATGAAGGCTAAATTAAGGGGGTGGGGATAATAACCGAAAATTCAATTAAATCAACATTTTTTTTTTTTTGCATTGCACTGATTATTTAAAAGAACGATTTTTTTTTCCAAATTATATTCAAAATTTTGCTTAGTGTATGTATGAAGACTGAATGCTGGTATATGTTTGATTTAAGCATAAAAATTACAATTATAAACTATTGGCACTTTTGGCAGCAGTTTATTGGCACTGCCATATTATTTAATTTAATCGGTGATTTTGTCATTTTGATCATCACTTTAAAACTCATCCAGGATTGTTAAAATTCCATCCAAATGCGCCCAATTTTCTTACAATGCTTGAAAATCACTTCAGTGAAATTTTTCAATACACAACATTCATGGTACGACAAATTATTAAAAGAAAAAAAAATATTTTATTCAGCCTTTCAAAATATTCCAAAATAGTTGAAAAATATGAATAAATCATTGAGGAAGTGTGAAATAGAAGAACAATTCAAAAAAAAAAATATTCTTTTGTGTTCTACAAAATTTCATAAAAAATTACTAAATTTCTACAATACAAATATTTTTCTTAAAGGATTAATTCCTGTTCCATTTTGGTACATTTTCAATTTAAAAAAAAAAAAAAATTTTTTTTAAATAGTTCATATTGCTTATGCAATTTTTAAATCTCACAAATGTCGAAAATTGTATTGTGAAATTTCGTAAAAGTTTAATTCTATTTTTTTTTTAAATATAAAATTCCAAAGG
This sequence comes from Bombylius discolor, assembly GCA_939192795.1. Classification (NCBI taxonomy): domain Eukaryota; kingdom Metazoa; phylum Arthropoda; class Insecta; order Diptera; family Bombyliidae; genus Bombylius; species Bombylius discolor. Next base: position 35,364,769 of record OW584241.1, on the reverse strand, counting down.
ACATTTTTTGCAAGATTTTGTTAAAATACACAAGAAATATGAACATTTAATAAAAGGAATCTCCTTAACAAGAAAATTTTGATTTCAATTATTTTACAAATTTTAATTTCTAAATTTTTTTTTTTTTTTAAATTATGTTTTTTCACTTTTTTTCTTTTTCTAAAAACTGTTTTTACACAAAAAATAATTTTTCTTTTACTATTTTACACGTGAAATTAAGAATGAAAAAAATATACAATTTGCAAAAAGATATATTTTTTTTTTAAATTTTCTACAAAAAGAATACACTTTTAACATTTTTCTTATGGAAAAATGTTCTATTTTTTTTTTTTAATTAAAATTTTTACTCTTAAATTATTTTAAACAAAAAATAAAAATAAAAATAAAAAAGACTTCCTTTCAAGGTAATATAGTGTAATTTGTTTTTACTTTAAAAAATAAAATGAGTATTAAATTTCTTTAAAAATGTTTTTTATAGGAAAATTCATAAAATGTAAAAAAAAAGAGGAACAAAATTTAAAAAAAAATTAATATTTAAAAATTTTAAAAATATTGGTTGACTTCAATGGAATAAAAATTGTTTTTTTTTTTACTTTGTTACTTTTTATTCTAAAAAAAAACAAAAAACATTTGATTAGACAGTTTGCGGTTTATTCGCGGTTATTTTCATTATCAGATGAAAATTTTATTATTCCGAAATTGAATTTAAGTTTTTTATTTTTGCTAAACTTTAAGTGAAATCTCACTATTAGAGCTTTAATAAATATAAAATCTCTAAAAACAAATAATTTAAACAAATTATAATTTCATTTTTTCTTTTAAAGTTTTGATTGTAAATGCAAGAAATTTAAATTGATTTGAATCCTGTAACGAATGTTTTTTTTTTTAAATTAATTTATTTTTATTTCCTAATGTTTTTCTTATCTATATTGAACAAATTGATTGAAAATACAGGCTATAAAAATAATAAATAAAATTTAAAAAAATCATCAAGGATAATGATATGTTCGTTTTGCAATTTTCATCAATTTTACCAACTTTTTTTTTTCTTGAAAATTAAAAAAAATTTAATTTTGATTTTAATTAAAAAAAAATTATATTAAAAATTTAAATTTTAATTTAGCTTGCTTGTGAAGATTAACGGAATAAAAATTTTAAAAACCCTAAATTTCTTTTTCAAAATCGAAAACAAAAAAAACGTGAAAAGTAAACTTCGAAAATTTTTAAATTTAAGTCTCTTTGTATTCCTGGAACGCATTTTTCGCCCAAGTAGTTTTTCCACGTTACCGATCAATCAATCTGTAACCGAAAAGAAAATTCAATTTTTTCCGAACGAAAATTGTTTTCTAGGACGTTATATGGACGTTATTTTCAAAATGGTTTCGAAATTCAAATTAAAAAAAAAAAATTGTTTTTTCAATCAATTTGTGCATTTAACGGCAAGTTTTTGTTACTTTCATTGTAAATTTTTGTTTTTAAATATGTTTTTTGGTATTTTCTAATTTATAACGGTTTTGTTTTTCTTCGTTTCTGCCTTATTTCTTAAATTTTTAAATATTTTTCCACATACACGTTGTTTTTTTTTCTCTATTTTCTGATTTAATGTAAAAAATATAATTATTCGTTTTTCTATTCCGTTTTTTTGTTTTGTTGGTTTTTTTTTTTAAATATGCTATGTATAATATAAACTGATTATTTGTTTTGTTTGTTGTTGTTGTTTTCTTTTCAATCTATTTTAATTTTATTTTAATATATATTTTTCTTTATTTAATAACTAATTTATTTTTCATTTTAAATTATTAATTAGTAATTTATTATTTTCTTATTTTCGTTATTTTTATTTTACAAAAGAAGTGAAAAGTTTTAAAAGAGTTGGTTGTTGTTGTTGTTTTTTTTTTTTTTTAATATATATATGTAATAATTTCATAAATCACTGAGAAAAATAATTTACAATTTCTAATTTTTCTAGATTATTTTTTGTTTTAAATTTGCAAAATCACTGTTTTTTTTTTTTCATAATTTAAAAAAAAAATGTACAGTTAATAAATTTAAATTAGGAATTGTTGAATTAATTTGCATAAAATTTTTTACATTCTTTTTTTGTATTCTAAAAAAACATTCTTACATATTGATTTTGTTTGTGAAATGTGAGCTTGTGATGCTATCTTCGTATTATTATTTTTTTAAAAAATTGTATTTCAGATTTTTTTTTTACGACAAGTAAAGAACAGTAAATAAATATTATTTTGCACTTTAATAAAAAAAAAATGAAATAAAAATGTTTCACGGGAAAAATTTAAATAATTTCTTGAATACAAGTAATTCTTTTCTTAATAATGATTTTATATGATTTCACTTTTTTTTTTTTTTTTTGCTTTATTTAATTATTATATTTATATATTTTTTTTAATTTTATTATGTATTTCGTACTTTTTGTTGTTTTTTTTTTTTTAAATATTTTTATAGTTAAATTCTATTAAAATTTATTATAATTATTAATTATGTACAACTATCGGGATGCTGACTTTGCTTTCGTTTAGTCTTAGGCTCTTTTGGATGCTCTATTGATGGCCTCCGTGGATTGCCTAGTGTTACTAAAGCACTTGCTACTGCTAAACCGGCCGCTTGACCGGGAGGAGCATGTTGAAGGCCACCTGTTTTAAAATGAAATTATATTTTTTGTTGTTTTGTTTTAAATAATTCACAGAATAAAGGAAACAATAAAAGATATTTTTAAAAAAGTGAAAAATAGTAGAAAGATAAGATGTAAGCCTTAGAAAAAGACAATTTTACTTAAAGAGAAAAAAAAAAGGAAGAGAAAAGAATAACTTTTCATATGATACTAAAAAAAACATACATATATGTTTTCTTTCAAGTTTCAGAGATATACCGTTATCAAAGGAAATTGAAAAATAGATTTTGAAAAAACACGAAATTTCGACTTTAAGTCTCCATATCTCGAGAACTGTTTAACCTTCTAGAATGATTTTAATATAAAAAAAAGAGAGCTAATTTACTTACCTGTTGGCAACCGGACTAGAAGTGATAAAACTGCAGCACGATTACCGCTACAAGGTTCTAACGCAATTGGACTTGGTGAATCCTAAATAGAAATGAGAGCAATTTTTAGGTTTACAGAATCTACTTTTTTTTTTTAAAGTATCGATTTTTCTTACCTTTTTACGTTTTTTTGGAGCTGTTGAAATATTTTCAATAGTTTGTGATATTTCAAGATTTTCTCTATTTTCTATTTCTACCAGTACCTGTAAAATAATTACCATTACCATTTTTTCTTTAAATTAAATTCATCTAAGTAGAGTGTTATTTTTTATTTTCAAAAAACAAAAAAACAAAAAAAATTATTTAACAAACCTGTGAGAATGGTCTTGATGCCATTTGTTCCATTTCAACAAACAATCTTTGCCTACGTCTAAACATATCATACTTTTGTTTAATTTTCCATAATATTGCTGCCATTAATAATAATAATAGGAAGCACGTTGAAAATGTGATAAAAAATTGTTGTAAATTTAATTTTGGATATTGTGAAAATGCAATTTGTATCCATAATGGTGGTTGAAAATCATAAACATATACATAAAATGTTGTTAATGTTACATTATCTTCCATACCAAAATGATATTCAGTTTTTAAGAAACGATAACGAAATGATGTTGAGCAATTAATTTCTTCAAATTTTAATTTTTCTGGACGACCAGCTGTACGTACAGATATATTCATTTTAGCTGGTACACTACATGTTATTGTAAAATCAGCATCAATATCTGATTTAATTGGTGAATTACGAAAATTAATTTGTGTATAATGACGATCTTCTTTTTTTGATAAATTAAATGTAAATTGATAATCAATTGTGAGATCATAATAACATGAACCTTTTATTGGATCACCATGATAATGATTTTGTGTATCACATTTTTCACAATGATCACCAACAAGACCTTTGGTATGACAGAAACATTTGCCAGTTGTTTCATGACACATTGTTGCTTGACCATTACATTCGCATGGTTTACATGTACCACCATTTATTGGATTACCCCAATAACCAGGACGACATTTTTCACAATGTGAACCCATTGTTAAATCAGAACATGGTTGCCTACAATTATATCTATCTAGGCATATACTATGTCCATTACATTGGCAATCGGGACAATTTGTAAAATGCCATCTTTTTGTACTGCATTCCATATCATCTTGTGGTCCTTTATCACCACCAGCTAAACATTTACCAGTACCAGTTTCAGAACCATCATCACACCAACCACAAGCTGGATCATCTCTACATTGACTGCATGTCTTATAAAATAGACATTGTGAACCAGATATTGGTGGTCGACATTTTGATGGTTGAGTTGTCCATTCACGACATTGTCCATATGGAAAACTAGCAGTATATGCATTTCTATCAACACATCTCTGTTCATTTTGGCACCAAATACATTCATCTTCAGTACAATTTGCACATGTTGTTAATGTAGCACATGGAGGAGGACATGGTATAATATCATTTGTTGCATCATTATTTGTTCTATTACCTAATGGATTACATTTATTATTTTGATGATCCCATAGACAGTTTGAATTGGCTGAACATGCATAGCATGAATGAAGTTGATCACAAAAACTACCTGGCTCTTCAGTACATTGTTCTAATTTTTTAATCATTATTCCTGTACTTGGTATTGAACTTGATGAACCACTATTTATTGAATCATGAAATAAATCACGACATTTATCCTTTGAACATGTTCCATTACCACAATATGTACAACTAAATGAATTTGAAACACATGATTGACAATTTTTTAATTCATTACAACGTGCAACATCACGTAAATGTTCTGTTGTCATAATATGTCTACCTTTATGTGGACATTTAACAAAACCAAATGGTTCATCACCAAGAATAAAACTTCTTGGTACTTTTGTTATTGGTAAACATTTTGTTTTTGGTAAATCCCATATACATTTAATACCTGGGCGTGCATTTAAACATTGTTCTTGTTTTGTAAAATAACTACAATTACCTGGTGTATATTTTAACATATCTGATAATAATTGTCCATCAAAACCACCATAAATATATAATGATTCTTCAAACATTACAGCACTATGACCGAATCTTGCTAAATCAGCAGTTAAATCTTTTGGCATCTCTTGTACATGCCATGAATCACATGTTACATCATAAACAATTAAATCTTTACTATAACATTTAGCACCATAACTATGAGATGTATCATTATGTGTATTACCACCGAATATCATCATTAAACCAGGACTAATAAAATTTGCGGAATGTAAAAAACGTGCTGATGGTGATGATGTTAATAAAAACCATGTTCTTGATGATGGTTCATATGCATATAATTTATTATTTAATATTTGACTACTTTCACTTTCTGATATAATACCACCATAAACATAAATTTTTTCTGTTAATGGATCATAACTTGCACTATGTCCATAACCACCTTTAACAACATAACCAGTTGTTTCAACAATTTTCCATTCTCTTGTACCAAAATTAAATTCTTGTACTGTATTTAAATAACCATATTGTGGTGAATGTCCAAATATTACTACCATATATTGATAATTATTTTTATCACTATAACCAGGCACTAATGTTGCTGTATGTCCAGCTGATTTTAATGGACTACACATTGTAAATGCTGTCATATTACATGGATCTGATTTAACTATAATATTTTCCCATATTTTTGCACTAACATCAAATGCCCATAATTCACCACAAATTCCTTTATTTTTAATAACACCACCATACATAAAAATTTTATCACCATACATAACTGTTGATGCTGCATAACGTAATTCTGGTACATTATGACTATCCATATGTGCTGTTTCCCATACATTACCATTAAAATCATACATAAATAATAATTCTCCACGATCATAACTTTCACCACCAATTATATGTAATGTATCACGCCATACAGCTGCTCCATGTGATGCTGATCCAGGTGGTGGTGGTGAATAATCTGGTGATACTGTTGTCCATACACCTAATGCTTCAAATTGTGAACAATCATTACCAGCAAAACCTGTATGACATTTACATCTTAAAAGAAAGCCAGACAAGAAAAAAAACATGTGTTAAAAAAAAAACACTTTCTATTTGATAGCGGAGGAAAACATAAAATTTTTATTAAATACCTGTGTGCTTCATTATTACAAACACCTTGATTTAAATTAAATGAACAATTATTTGGACAAATTGGTATATTACATGCTTCTCCAGTATAATGACCATCGCATGTACATAAACCATCAATACAAACACCATGTCCTGAACAATCAACCGCTAAAAATAAAATTATAATTATCATCAGGCTACCGATCGGTTTTTTTGTTTTTCTATTTACCTGAGTTATTTGTTGGACAACCATTTATTTTATATGAAATATTAAATCCTGACATATTATATGCATCATCACTAAAAAAATGCAACAAAGCTGAACCTGAAGTTGCTACAATTTCTGGAACACGACGAATGGAAAAATTTTTTCTATACATCAGTCCACTGAAATATTGATAGTGAAAAAAAAAAATAATAATAACGGTAATAATAGGAATAATTACGTTAAAACAAAATAGTAAGGTTAATCATTTCAATAGTTCGTATTTCTTGTAAGTCCTGTAAGTCACGTAAGCTTCCAAAAGACACATAAGATTTACAAGGATACAAAGAATACGAATTATTGAATAATAACAATTTATTTAATTCAAATTACCTATAAACAGCCAAAAGTGGAGATTCTACACTATCTCCATCATAAACATATAAATGATCCCAACCACATTCAGTTGCGAATTCTTCTAAATGCAATCGGATTTTGGAAGGCTTTGATAAACTTGTTGAACTACCAACATGATTTGATATATTATGATTTCTAGCATCAATTAACCAGCTACATTTAATTGTAACTGAATAATTGCCAAAACCATCATGAATAATACCTTGTGGATCAGTTAATCTGAAATTACAAAAAAAAAAAAAAATAAATAAATAAATAAATAAATATTAATAATATGAGAAGGAAAATTAATATTTTAAGTATAATAAACAGGAAAAAATTTATAAAAAACAACAACAAAAATAGATTATAAATATTGAATTACATCATCAAAGAAAAACAAAACGAAGAAAAGATTTTTAAAAAGAAATCAATGTAAAAGAATCAATTAACATTTTGTGTTTTTCTTATTATTATTATTTTTTCCTTCAAATATTTCTCAGAAGCGCCAGACTCATTTGAAAGGTTTCGCATTACATATATGTATTATAATTTATTATTGGTTCTTTTCTTGTTTAAAATACATTTATGGACTTTTGAATTTCGAATTTTTGTTTTTTCCTTTTTAAACAAATAAAATCCAAATTTGAAGTTTTTTTTCTTCTCTCCAATACTTCAAAATGTTGCAAAAATAAAAATTTTGTTCATATTTTATAATTTTAATATTTTTTTCCCAAATATATACATAGCTAGTTTTTTTTTAAAAAAAAAAAAGAAAAAAAAAAACATCAAAATAAATGTAAAATTTGTTTTTAAGCTCACCTGACTTTTCCGCCACAATATTGGCAATCTGGACCTTGCCAACCATCTGGACATAGGCAAGCCCTATTACGACATACACCACCATTTATACATGATCCATTTGATGTACAATTTAATGCATTTATATGAACAATTATTGATGATGAAAATATTATAATAAAAATAAAATAAAATTTCCGACGATATTTAACATTGAATAATAATTCCTCGGACATATTTATTAACAGCGCCAAGAGCATTGTATTATTTTCCTTTTTTTTTTTTTTTTTTTTTTTTTTTTTTGAATGTTTTGTTTATGTGTTTAACATTTTCGTTAATGTTTTTACTTTGTTTTCTTTTTAGGGCGCAAAATTATTAAATTTATTTTTAATTTAAAATTTAAAAAACACTAATTTTTATTAAACACTTTTGATAAGACATTATTCTTTCTTTCTTCGAAGAAATTTTTTTTTATATCTATGTAAAATGAAAGAAAGAAGCAATCAGGATTGACAACATTTCAGCTGTTAATCAAAAAATTAAAATTAGTAAACTAGGTGGCGCTGGTATGATTAAAAATAATTTTGACATTTGTTTTAATTTAAAGACTTTTTACAAATTGTCGTTGGACTTGGAGTTAAAAAAAAGTTTATAAAAAAGGTATAAAAATATTGTAATTTGTGTGAAACATTTCGTAAGGATATTGTAATACATGATCCTCTGTTTCTTTGTAGATTCCTTCATTTTTCTATCATTTCATTTCGAATACTCGAGACTTGTATCAAAGATACATGATTTGTACATAAACATGACTGAAATAAATGTTGCTAATGTTGCTAAGGAGAGACTTTAATAACATTAGTGTTGAAAACATAGCAGGACTTTTGTTTATACATACCTAAATAAAATTTTTTTTTAATTTCAAATGAAAAAAAAAAACCTTTTTTGGGTTTAAATTAAAATTAAAATTTTTTTATATACAATGTGATTTACAAAATATTTGACCATGGAAATTTGTGAATGTAAATTTTCTTTTAAATATGCAATTTTTTTTTCTGTAAAAATAATGCAATCAACCTAAATTTTTTTTAAAAATTTTCTTTAGAATTAAAAACAAAATAACAACAACCACGAGAAATTTACAAAAATTACTTGTTTAACAAGTGTTTGCTCAAAAATTACTTATTTGTGCTGGAAAATCGTAAATTTCTGAAAAATATCGGAAATGTTCAAGGACGACAATTTTTTTTTTACTTTTTTTTAAGTTAAATTTTTTTTCCTCATAATTTCCAAAAATAATTTTTCCGTTATGAAAATGTTTGGAATTATTTTAAAAAGTTGTAGAGCTTCATAACCAAAAAAATTTATTCGAAATTTACTTTTTTCTGTTCAGTGAATTTCCCTGAGTTATTTCGCTGAACACCATTTTTTGTTGTTGTCATATTCGAGGATTTTCATCGAACAGAACTAAAAAAAATATATACATATACATATATATAAGGTATATAAGATGGAAAATCCTTTTAAAAAATTTTCAAGTATTCTACTAAATCATAAAAACTGAAATTTTGCAAACAGCTTTAAATTTTAAATTTCATTCTATGTAGCATATTGAATAGTTCTATCAAATGGTCAAATTATATACATATGTACTATGTAGGTAGATGATTTCACATAATATTAAAAAAAATTCTGAAGAAATTGATAATAAATCCTTTTTCCTTTTGGAAAAAAATTACGATTGATATTCCATGTGTATGTATTTAAATGTTAATAAAAGATATAATATGTTTTTCATGTTTTTATTCAACATATATATGTATGTACCTTTAAGGCTCAACTATCTAAAAAATTTTCCTTTTATGCGCATATTCACCTTAAAAGAAAATAAACGGATATGTGTGATAAAAATATTGTTAGTTTAATTCTGATTAAACAAACCCAGGGGCATGCAAATTTTATTATTATAATCATAGCTCCCCTATATGATAAAATCAAGAATATATGTACGTATGTATGTATATAGAATATGTTGGCGTCATGGAGCTGCAAAATTTCATTCATGTATTGTACGCACACGTGTACAATTTAAATGTATTAGTAAAATGTATACGTGAAATGAAACCGTAGAAACCACGTGAAAATTTTATTCCCGGCTTCTATGGAGAAATATACCATATGTATGTGTGTATACGATTTATATACGCAAATAGATGAAAAAGAAAAAAAAATCATAGCCAAGAAAATACATATATACATATTATAAAATATTCCAACATTTTTTTCCCCAAGTAATAAATTTTTTTTTTTCAGTATGTACGCTCTGCGTACAGATTTTATGAAAAAGGATATACATAACTAGTGGAGTCTTGAATATTGTATATTTTGCGTGGAGAAAATATCACATTTTGTACTGTGTATAGGTATTTATAGTCGAATATTTTGTGTTGTTTTTATTTGTCCTTATGTACCTATACCCCAGAAATCAATAATTTAACGAATAATTTTATTCAACTACATACATATGTATATTGAAATTCTTGTGTATATATTCTAATAAAAAATTTTCCTACAAAAAAATAGACAGTTTTAGGTTTGACGTTTATCCGATTACATCAAAAATTATACAAGATAAAAAATTTTTATTAATTAAAAAATAATTTTATAAATGGAAATTTAAATTTTCTTTAAGCAAATAAACCAAAAAAAAAAAAAAATTTCTTTATTATTTTCTAGAAATAATCAAGAAAATAAAGAAATTAGTTTAAAAATATGGTTTTTTTTTAAATTTTAAATTTGAAATAGGAACCGGGTTAAGTTTTTCCTTTTTTTTTTTTTGCCTAAGAAGTGATATAAGAAATATTTTTTGTTTTGTTTTTTTTTTTTTTGTTCTTTAAACGAGAAAAATATTCCGAATTCTTGAAGAAATAATGTATTTTTATAGAAATAAATTAGAAAGCTTTTAAGTGCTTTTGCACTAAACTGAATATTTTTTTTTTCTGTTTTTGAATATTAAAAAAGAAAAAATGGTGGAAAAAAAATAATAAAAAGGAGTATGTGAGGCAATTTCTATTTCCTTTATTTTTGTAAGATTTTGCTATAAAGTGATAACAAAAAAAAAAAATTTAATATACATAAATGTTATTTGTGTTGTGAAAAATCGATGTTTTTGTCTTATTGTTTCTTTTTTAAAATATTAGATACAGAGTGTGGGAGAAGAAGTAATTATTAGTTTATAATTCTTAAGCTAATTACAAAAAACAAAAAAAAAGAAAAACAAAAGAAATTTTCGTTATTTTGTAATTAATGTCGATTTATATTTATTTTTTAAATTTTATCAAAAAAAATATTGAATTTTTATTGATTTAACTTGAAAATATGAAAATAATTTCTTATCTTTTATGATATTTTTATCAATTTTAATTTAGAATTTTTATTTTACAATTCAACACGCATATATGTACATGTATGCATCTTTAGAATATATAGATAAAAAAAAGCTAGAGTAAATTATGCGTATCAAGTAGATACTTAGAACAATAATGTTTTATATTTTAAGTTTACTCACGCATTGTAATTGAGTTGTGATTATATCCTTAATTAGAAAATAAAGTATCTAATATTGTATCTAAAAATATAAAAAAACAACAACATGAAAAATTTATTTCTATTTTCATATATGTATGTATGTATGTATGTATGTGTATCTTTAAATAAGAGATACTTCAGTATAATAAAACAAAAAAGGAATGTAACAAAATTTAAAAAAAAAAAATTTATTTCGAAAAAGAAAAACTATTTTTTAGCACACATTTATTTTAGAAATTAAAGTTTCATCAATCTGTTCTTTTACATAAATTTATCATATATCTATAAAGAATAGAATACGGGATTGTTATAGTTTTTTATGTGGATGTGTAAGAATTATCATGGAAAAATATATCTAAAACAATTGTGACAGAAGGTCATATGTAATTATTTTATATATTTTTTAATAACTTCAAGAAACCCAGTTACAATGGTTTTTCACTTAATTTTTACATATGTACATATCTACGAGTACTTACAACAGGTATCTATCTACCTCACATACATACATACTATATAGACCGACTGACACGTATGTATTCACGTTTTGCACCTTTTGTATCATCAAATAAAATATAGTTCTGTTCTCTTGACTCACATTTGTTTTTAAATATTTAGTTACGTTACGAATTTCATTATTTCTTGTAACTATGAATTTCTATGGTTTCTTTTATTTTTCTCCTTGTTTTCTTTTTTCTTTTATTTCATTTTTTCAAACGAAGTGTGATTTTCTGATGTAAATAAAATTAAGTGTTTGTTATATACATTTTACCATATTCTTACATCACAAACTTAAATAACATCAAGGAAATAATTTTTTTTTAATAACGAGAAAAATATGACTTTTATTATAGTTTTTTTTTCTTTTTTCAAATTATATTATTGGCTGGAAAAAAAATTTGTGCATGTGTGTTGTAATACTGCAGGTAATATAATATTCTATAAATTGTACATAAAAAGTAGATACATATGTATTATATATACATATTTATATGTATAATGTATGTATTTACCGTTAAGCGTCCTTGACTTTGGTAAAGTGCCAAATTTTCAAAATTTTCAATTGTTTTTTATTTTATTTTGCCTATTTGTCTGCTTTAAATCCTCCATGAGAAAAATTTCTGCTATGGTATATGTGGACAGATACTTTTAGAAATTCTCTTTTAATATGTGAAATTTACATACATACATATATATCTTCGTGCTGTTATCTATATTAATTGAATATTTTTCAAATCGGTTTTTATATATTCTCCAAATTAAGTTTATTTATTTTGAAAAAAAGATATAATCCACACACACACACACACACACACACAAAAAGTATAAAAGATTGTCAAGGTTCTTCCTTTGAACCTTCCCAATGTTGAAAGATATAACTTAAGACATGGGAATATCCTTTATCGTATATCTCATCGATATTCTCATAAGGAATTAATATACGTTTAGTTAAAATAAAGTTTTCTGTACATTTATGTTATATTTACTATGGGAGTTACGTCTTTATTTATTAAATAAAGGTCATAATAATTTGAACTATATGCATAAAAACTTTCAGTAATATAAAATATATTTTTAAAGTAACCTTTTCACTTATGTATAATTGATTTACATACTTACAACGAACGAAATTTTACATAATCAACACACGAAAAAAGTTTTGAGAAATTTTTTAATGTTTTTGCTAATTAAACATAAGAAGGTTGATCATTTTAACAAAAAGGATTTTAAATCGATTTAAAAACTGTTATTGTGCTCTCCATGAGATTCAGAGTAGTTTGTGCGATTTCATCGAATACCATAAAATACAATTATTTCTTCTAGCAAACTTGAGACCCTTTTTAAAAATATGGAAGATCTCATTGAAACAAAATTGTAACATAACTAACGCGATGGTTTTCAGAAGAGGCGATGTTATTTTTACAAACATATTATCGAAAGGCATTCACAATGTGCCTTCAAGCTTCTGAATGGACTTGTTTCTTGTTAGAAAACAGTCCGAGCCACCAACAAAAATATATCTTATATTTTTTTATGATTCTAGGTTTCGGTTCACTTCGTTGTTCTTTTAAATTTTACTACGCTTTTGAACGTAACTATATAGTCATTTTTGTCTTGTATAAATATTTAAGAATCCTTTTTTTAAGTCTAATCCACATACTTGCAGCAAAATTTAATCCAAATGATGCCACAAATAACGAAGATATTGTGCTCAGCTCACATAAAAACTATATTTATTGGAAATAAACATTTTCAAATACTGTAAGATAACGTCTGTAAAGTTTTCAAAGTTTCTGTTGAAGACATGAGATGGAAGGATAATTACGTTTTGTGTTTGTCACAATGAGAAAACATGATTGAAAGGGTTAATTAGATGTAATTAAAAAATTTTCACGGTAATTTACTTTTAAAAATGCCAATTAAATTTTATTTAATTAAAGAAAGGAATAAGAAAGAAAAGAGTATTGTATTACATAAAAGCTTTTATTACTTTTTTCCTTTTTATTTTATTTTTCAAAATAATCCTTATAGTTATAACATCATTTCGTACTTTTACACAAACTCATTAAAAAATTTATTATATTGACATTTTGTTGATCATTTTAATAGCTACATAAGTATCTTGAAATGTTCAAGTCAATTTTGTAATTATTTCTTTAAGTAAAGCAATATAATCTCATTAAGATTCTAGTTTATTTTTCTACTTCATAAAAAAAAAAGCATAATTAAAGAAAGAAAAAAAAATTCGCATAACAAATATTCATTACATTTCCTGCATAACGGACGTAATTTTAAATATAGTTCTCATGAAAGAACACAAATTATATATTTTTTTTCACATAGTTTTGTAAATACATATATTTTTCTCCAACATACTATTAAATATGTACAAGAAAATATTAAGTATATATATATAAATTCAAATCACGCTATCCTACAAAATTGTTTTATTTTATTTATTTTTCTTTCCACAGAAAGTAAAATTAAAGTAAATGCAAAATTCTATGTCGTGATTAAAATTATTGCATAGTATGAATATTTATTTATTTATTTTTTTTTATTACGTTAAATTGGAAATTTTAAAGAAATAAATTTTTATGATTATTATCCTATTTTTTTATCTCCCCTCCTTTTAAATTTGATAATTTTTTGCTTATTTTGCATAAATATCGAAGCAATTAGAAGAAAAAAAAATCACATATTTCTAATAACTGAAAATCAGCTATGTATATTTGAATTTTTCTTTTTACTGTACAGGGTGTTTGAGGGAATTTTGCATTCAGATTCGTCTTCTTCTTCTTCTTTCATTGGCTATATACAGCTTAGTAGAAGCCTCTTCAACCACATTTCTCCAGCAGTCCCCTGTTCTTGGCATGCTTATTCCAGTATTTTATTCATAATTTATTTAAATCATCTTGAACATCATTAACCCATCGTTGCTTTGGACGGCCTCTAAGGTCTGTTATAAAATTGTTATGATTACTCAGCATTCAGATTCAATTAAAATAAAAATTAGAAATATATGTAAATTATTGCTTAGTAAAAGAAATATAAACAATACATACTTCGCAAAGAATTCTTTGTCAGGATATTGTAAGAAACAAGGATTTCACTGTAATGATCTATGCACAAAAAATAATATAAAACTTTAGCAATTTCTGACTGCTAAATGTTTTAAATATTCACCTTCCCTTGTGTCCAATTTTTTGTTAATTTCAATTAAATCTCACTGGTATTTCATTACTTAGTAACTTAGTAAATATACCATCAGTCCATCACCCTGTATGTAATAATAAATACAATAATTATTATTCAAGGTTGCTAATTTTAGCGAATCACTTTTAAGATTAGAATAAGGGATGATTATGAGATGATGATGTTACAGAAAATATTATAAAATGGTTCTTTTCCCTCTTTTGTTTATTTTTTATTGTTTTTTTTTTTTCTTTTCTTTTTTTAATTTCTCACATTGTTTGAAAAAATTTTCAAGGATAAAAATATTAGCTTTTAATGATAAGTAGTGCATATAATTAAAAATCCTATAAAACTATATTATCATCAAAGTTTTAAAAACCATAATTTGCTTACATAATATCACATTTATAATAAAATATACACTTTATATAATGGAAAAAATAAGGTAAAACCAAAAATTATAATGAAAAATAAATGTATAGTTTATGTATTAAGATACATTTAAATAATAAATTATGATATGAGCGCAACAATTGATTATAATATGTATTGTATATACGCTATATAGTACATATATACAAGAGAGTATATAATTACTCTATGTGTGTTTATTCAATTGAGACTGATAAAATATTGATCGCATATCAATTTTTATGTACATTTTATAGATAACCTATATATATATAATAAATATACATATATACATATAATGTTTATAACATGCTCACCATATATGTATGTAGTTACTATACATACTCGTATCAATAAAAATGTTGATAAAATAAAATTCAGGTGAGTGTACTTTTATTTATTATATTATTTTGTTTTTTGTTTTATATGGAAAATAAAGAAAATTATATATGTACATAGGTATTATATATTGTGGGTGGTAGTTTATTTGTACGCACTCATCATGTTTATTCACAGTCAGCAACAGCCAAGAATATATTGTATGGGAGTAGTATTTTTTTTTTATATGTATATGTATACTATAAAAAAGTGTTGATTTTATAAATAAATAAAAAACCTTTTCATATTGTAAAACTTTTATCGATAAGAATTTACCTCTTTTTTAACCTCCCACTCTTTCATTTTTTGTTTTTTTTTTTGTTTTTGTTTCTTGTGATATGTATTTCCTATAATATACATATATATACATATCAATACAAGTACTTTATATATGTTAAATTGTGATAAATTTTGTAGTAAACACGTGTAATACACATGTAATAAAAACTGATACAAAATTATTTTTTTCTTTTCTTTTTTTTATTAATTTTTTTTTTTGAGAGAAAAATACAAAATAATTTACAAAAAAAAAATGAATTCCTTTTTCATGTTTTTTTTCCGTTATTAGATTATTATGCATGTTTGGTTGATGGTAAATTTAATTAAACAATTAAATTAAAAGAACAAAAAAGAAAATTTCATTTGTGCTTTTTTTTTTTAAATTATTAAAAAGTAAAATTAAAATAAATTATCTATGTAAAAAAGTAAAAAAAAGAGATATAAATGTTAAACAACAAAAAAACAAGGAAAAAAATTCAATTTTTATTTTTTATGAAAAAAAAAACCTTCAAAAATGATGGATAGACGAGGTTTAGATTAGCTCATAAATCATATCAATATAAATGAAATGTCTAAGCAAAATTTAATTCAAATTAAATCTTTTTTTTTACATTGAAAAAGAATTCTTTAAACGTTTTTGACATATGCAGACGAACAAAAAAAAAAAACGAGAAAGATAGAAAAGAAAAATAGACTTATGTAGATTTTTTGTAATATAACATCATAATTGAATTATCATTTTTGTCAAAAATACGTACTATAATTTTAAGAAATTAATTTTATTAGCCTTGAAAAGTTTTGTAGCGAAAAAATAAGATTATTGTCGCAAATTTCATGCTATTAAATTCTTCAATTAAAATTGAGGTATTAATGATGAGAATGCAGTAGCGTTTTATGCTTTCGAAATAAAACGTAGTATTTATTATGAAGGAATGTTTTTTTTTTGTAGATCTCATAAAAATGCGAATAAGATTTAAAAAATGGCAAAATTTAAATTGACTTGCACTTTTTTCTTAAAAGCCTTTGATTCACATGTATTCAAAACTTCAGACAATTCTGTTTCGAAGTTTTAGAGATAGGTAATTACAGATTTAAACAAGTAAAAATCTCGATTTTATGACATTCTTAAGTTTTATAAAATGTTATTGAAGGTCTTTTTTAAAAATATTTTGCCTTTATTCTTTCCACTAATTTTTGATGAAAAATTTGTATTTGAATTTTCATGAAAATTGTCCAATAAATATCGAAGATACTTGAGCTTTTATTCAATGCTACGCTTGTATTTTGTTTGTAAAATTCAATAAAAATTGAAAACAAGTACCTAACATACGTTAAACTAGTTAAAATTGTATTACATTTCTTAGTTCGTTGTTTCTGATTTGACATACGATAAATTCATGAAATTTATAATTATTTTCTTCGAAAGTTCTTTCATGATTTAAAAAAAAAAAATTTAATAAATTTCAATTTCAAGATACCTTTACCGTCGGAGAAATTTATTTCTTACGACTTACATTATCCTTTTTTTTTTCTGGAATAAATTTATAACGTAATGTAAAATATGCCTTGTACTTAAACTCTAATAGTCTACATTTATTATGACACGTCAAAAGTCCTTTTTTTGTTAAAAAAAAATAAGTTTAGGAAAAAGATAAAAAATTATTTGTGTTTGCCTTGAAATCAAATGTTAAAAACACTTAAGCATCATAAAAAATAGAGAAAAAAAACGGATAATAATAGAAACTATATGAGTAAAATGTTGGCAGTTAGTACTTTCTTTTCAAAATAAACAAACATATTCCTTCACGTACATTCTGTAATAGTTTTCTTCCTTTTTCTTTTCTTTTTCTTTGAATAGATGTATATGTAATGGATGTATTGGGATATATTGGAATGTACATGGTATATACATCTTACACATTCTAAATATTACCATCAAACACTCTAGAGAACAACTGAATTACTTATCACTGAACGTGACTTCCATTCAAATTATAATTCCTTTTTTCTCCTACTTTTTTTTTTTTTACTCTTTATTATTATTTAGAGGATCCTTGTTTTTTTCTTAAAATCAATTGCATTAGTCATTCAAGGATTGAAATTCTTTATTATATTTTTTTATTTTTTCTTTTTTTGGCTTCACTCCCAGATTAAGTGAGTTAGTATGCTAAAGACAAATAGAAAAAAAGAAAGAATTTAATTCAGGACATAAGAAGGTCAAAAGTATTTTTATTCGCTTTTTTCTTTTCTTTTTCTTTATTGTTGTTTATTTATTTTATTTTCTCATTTCATTTTTTTTAAAGATTCTACTTTTCAAGTATCTTTAATTATTAATTTCTGTATAGTTTTATTTTTCAAGTGATATAAATCGACATTTTTTTTCAATAAAATGTAAATTTTACAGATTTTTTCAAAGTAAACAATTTTTTTTAGATATGAGATATAAATGTGAAACATAACGGTACATAAAAAATAACAAAAATTCAACATTAATAAATTAAAAAATTATTTAAAACCAAATTACTAAAAAAAAAACAAATTTTAGACTAAGTATTAATTTTCTTTTAATAAAATTAAAAAGGAAAAATTCCAGAAAAAAAAAGTTTTTTTGTCCTTTAAAATTATACAAAAAAATAAAAATACACACATTGTGTATAGAGATAAAATCTTTTTTATATATAAATATAAGATAAAATAAATTTTTTCCGAGAAAAAAAAAAAAAAGAGGCTATGCATCTACATTTTGAGAAAAACGTCAATACAAAATGCGATTGTTCAATATTATCCTTATCCTGGATGGGAAAGGTGCCAGACGAATTACCAGAGGTGAGTATTCAAATATTATACTGATTTTTATCTTTATTTACTTTTAAAATAAATAATTTTTTAGGATTAAGGATTTTTTTTTAAATAAATTCATTTTTCACGAAATTATTTACAGAACGTATACTCAAATTACTGTGAACGCTAAGTGTTAAAAAAAAATTAGATTTGAGATTTCACTTTCTTTATTTTTCACACATCGTAGACTTTTGAAGATCTAATATTTGATTTCTGTATTTAACTTGACAAATAATCCAACTTTATTGAAAACGCTTTTTGTGTACCATCAGTGGAATTTCATATAAAAAACCTAAAATTAATTTCGAATTTAGACTGAGTAGTTTTGTCCTAGAAATATAAGGTGCTTTTTCACAGCATGGTATACAAAAGCTATGAGACAATATGGCCCACTAGCAAAATGGGTAAAAACTGTAAAGATTATCCCTTCAACATTTAAGTTAGTTTTTGCTTGTCTGTCGACACATCTTTGGAAAAAAGCTTATGTGAAACGCCTAATACCTATTTGTATTGTGAGTACGAAAATACAACAAAAAAATTAAATAATATCATACAAAATTCAGATTATGTAAATCTTTCACAAAGTACATCGAACATTTATCAAAAAAAATTCAAATTCTCATTCCAATTTTCGATAATTCAAACAACTAAATTTTCATCTTTTCTTTTTTCTTATTTCAATCCTTTTTTCAATTTTATATGAGATTTATTTTTTAAATCTAAATTTATAAATTTTATGTATGTAATTATTTATAAAATAAATTTTTTTTTTTAATATAATATCCTTTGTCACCATTAAGGTAACATAATTGTGATTATATATCCTTCTTAATTTTATACGTATATCATATGCATACGTAATACTCACATATATACATCATAAAATGTTTATACAATTTATTTTTCTGTTAAATAAAAGATTTTTTCGAGAAAATTTAAATAATAACAGCAGATGTCATGCTACAAAAAAATAATAAAAAACATACATACTTATATATACATATATGTATGTAGGTATATTATGTAAAAAAGTAGAAAATGAAAATAGAATAAAAAAAATAATAATCTATAGAATAATGAAATCCTTGTGTGTTATATTAAATATATAGATATAAAGATGATGTGTGTGTAGATGATTTTAATATTATATAAGATATTTTGTATTACGTATGAAAACATTATACGTACGAAATGTCTTATGATGAAAATTTTATGTATTATATACTCGTAAATATATTTTGAGATGAAATGAATTTATTTTAGAAAATAGGAAAACAAAAAAAATTAAAGACAAGAATTTAAAAAAGCCTATACAAAAAAATATACGCACACAGGTATATAGGATACATGTGTGTATAATATAATTAATTATTCAAGCATGATTTTATTATAAACTTTGTGAATATAAAAATATTGTTTAAAATGTGATTTAATTTATAATAATATAATATTTTATTTTACTTCTCAGTTTATTAGAATAAAATTGTCTAGTTGATTATCCTAAAAAATCGAGTATAAAAATTCTTAAAATAGCTAAAACAAACACAGACTGGGATATGAGTGGTATTTTTGAAGCATTTAACACTTGAAAATATTGTATTCTGTTCATCAAAGCTAAACAAAAGCAAAAAACTATTTGAAAATATATGTAGTAGTGAGTAAATACTGTTTCGTGAATATACAACCTACTTTATGTACAAGTATTCAAACTTGAAGCATTTTGAAGTATCAATCGAAACAATCGAAAATGAAATTTATAAAGGAAAAAGATTCTTCTCACAAACAAATTCAAGAATTTTCAAAAGAAAATTTCAAGTATTTAACAAAATTTGATAAAATTTAAAAAATAATCAAAAAAAAAAAAATTTAATTGTTTTTAAATTAAAATAATTCAATTAATAATAAAATTAGTAATTTTACTGAATAAGGACATGTTTTTTTTTTTTTGTCTTTGTTTTTTTCTCAATTTTGCTGAAAATTAATAAATTTTATCACTTGACATCATGCTATTAAGTTCAATGGTACTTCAAATAAATTTTGAATAAAAGATAAGAGATGTAAAACAATATTATGAAAAGGATTCAGTTAATTTTTGTATTGTTGTTGAGCACACACATACACACATATACACTCAAGCTGTATTTTGTACATGAAAAAACAAATGATACACATGTATTCATATACATGGGTAGAGTGATAAATTTGTAATATTATCTAAAATTTTATGATAATATCATAAACACTAGTAATGAATTTAATTCTAGAATAATAATCTTTTATATATTATTTCTATATTAGTATAAATACATAATATATATATATGTTTATTTATAAATTCATTGAAAAGGGTTTTATCATATACATACATACATATATTTAATATTTTAGGTGTATCAAAAAAGTACTTGAAAACAACAATTGGAAAAATTTTCATAACTTTAATATTAGATACGATCAAAAAAAAAAACGGAACATAAGATTATAAAGAATATAGATACATAACATAAACTTGGAAAATGAATATTACTCTCAAAATTATTATGGGTATTTTCCCAGCTAACACGATGTTGAAGTGATGTGAGTCTGTTACAAAAGTAGATAATATTATACTTACGTATGATTTTCACTAATTTTTTTCTATCCAAAAGTGCTGGTGCTTTATAACTTAATTTTAACTACTTTTTTTTTTAAATTTGATAAGCTTAAGCGTATAGGTATGTATGTATATTTCTTTTCTGTACTTTTAATTAGCACAGCGCTGGCTCATATAGATTAAAAAGTAGATAAAAAAAATAGAGGCGTATTGCAAAATAAAAATAAAATTTTTCTAAATTTGGAAACCCTTTTAGTCTTTTTCTAAACTAAGAGAAATACATACGACATCTGATACCTTCAATAATTCGTTAGGCACTACTACAGTCTACAAGGCAATCGATCGAATAAAGTTCAACACAGAAAAGTATTTTTAGCCAAAGAATTTTTATTTTAAATATTTAAAAAAAAAAACAAAAAATGTGGTCGTTAGTTTTACAAATTTTCAAAGTGTATTCAAATTTTCTTCCTTTTCTTGGTTCCTTGTAAAACTGTTGGATGGGTCACATTTTTATAAAAATTATAAATACATATTATACATATTATACATATTATACATATTATACATATTAGATTATTCATATAAGAATGATAAACAGTCTTATTAAATAAATATCAACGTGTGTGTATGTGTAAGGTTATTGTTCTTGTTGTGGTTTTTTATATCTTTTAATGTAATAAAATTATTTATGACATTAAAAAAAAAAAACAATGAATCTAAATTACAACTAAATAAAATAAATTGTTATAAAAAAGAAAAACAAAAAAACACAAAATATGAATAAATTTATCATCATATCAACCATTTTATGTAAGTTTTTTAATTAATGTAAATATTATATGAGAAAAGAGAAAAAAATAAGGAAGAGAAGAAGGACGAAAAAAAAAAACAACAAACCAAAAACAATTTTTTTGTTGTTTTATAATAATAAATTTTAATTATACATACAAAAGGAAACAACAACAATAACAACAAATCCAGTATGTGTATATTAAGTTTAAACATTTTTCCTTATTCATTAAAACAAAATGTTTACACATTTATGTTTCTTATACATATTTATTTTTATGTAAGTATGTATATACACAGGGTGTTTCTGAGATCGTGTGCCGAAGTGAACATAGTGGTAGATCTCGATGAGAAATGAAAAAAATCGTATGGAAGGGGGGGGGGGGGGGGGGTCTATTCTCAATGGTTACCGAGATATTCAAGGTCAAAGACATTTTTTTTCAAAAAGTCACTGGGTTCACTTTTCGCAACATATTTCAGCGCTGGCGCAATGTAGAGCGCTAAATAAAAGTTATTTGTAAAGAGAACCTTCAGACCTTTCAAAAAATGTCTTTTATGAAGTTGTATGTCAAATGGTTCAGAAGTTATTGTAACTCAAAGTCAAAAAATTTTGGAAAAAATTCGTCATTTTTTTGTTCAAGGTCGAATTTCTCGAAAATTTACCTTATTATTTTTTTTATTTTTTTGGCTTAAATAAAAGCTTATATTGTCTACTTTGATGTGGTTTTTGTTTTATTGTATTATCTTTATCCGATCTACCACCATGTTCACTTTGGCACACGATCTCAGAAACACCCTGTATGAGTGTGAATTTTAATACACTTAAAATTTATTCCCGTAATTCTGTGTTATATTATATTTAACTAAAATTTATGTTATGAGAACTGAAGGATAATGATGTGATAATTACAAAACAACAACAACAAAATCGTAGAAAAAAGTAATTTATTTAAATTTAGATGCTTGAGCGATGATCTAAAAAACAAAGTTTTATTTAACGAATTTTTCTTAGAAGAATATTGAGTCATTTTTGAATGTTTTTTTTTTGTTTTAATCGAAAAATCTAAAATTTACGGCAGGTAAATAAAATGTTCTAATTTTGACGTGTATTCGTTGTTCGTAACAACCATCTTTTCTATGGAATTACCCACCCCGTTCAGAGATTCCTGATAGACTGTTTATCATCATCCACCACATGAATTTACGTAATATATTCTAATTTTTTTGTGTAAAAAATATTAATAATTCACCTACAAAATATATTTATAAATATTTATAAACTGATTTGTAATTTAAATTTTACAAAAAAAAAAAAAAAAAAAAAAATATATATATATGATGTAACATATTCACATTAGAATTTTAATTTGAAATTCAAAAATTCAATACATCGCGATACGTGAATTCACATGTTGATATTTCATTAAAAACTAGGTACTACATTATGCTAAAGTATACATTGTAACACAATTTCATAAATATATTCCAAAATCAGTGTAAAAATTTAAATTTAACAGTGAAAAGGTTAACCAGTGATAAAATTTTAATAATTCGAATAATAGTGTGAATTATTTGAATAATTTTCAAAATTCTTATGATCGTAAATCAATATATATATAAAAAAAAAAAAAAAAAAAATCCATGCATTTTCCTTTATTTATGTGATTAACGAAATTCTATAAATTCTTTACTAAAATTTTAATCACATGGGACAAGTGTTCAATGCATGACTTTCTCTTGAAATATATTTTGTTCAAAATGGGTCAAATAGTGAATAAAAGAATCACAAAAATAATTTCAAATATAATTTATATAATATCTATATTGTGGTAATATTATTATTGATAAACAATTTTTGATTGTTATTTTAGAAAATATTCATATTTAGCACGCTTTTCTTTACTCGCATGTTTAGAGTAAATTTTGAATAGTAAGTGGTAAATTTAATCTAAATTATATACACATACATATAGCTAACACGTATTTGTGTATGGAATTAGAAAATTTGAAAAATTCTATTACGAACAAAAAGGAAAATGAAAATAGGAAATAGAAACAGGAAAATACTTTCGCAAATTTCTGGGAAGGCGAATCATTAAAACAAATTCAGACACCGTATTGTTTCTTCTGATATTGAAGGTTTCGAAATTTTGTAGAGGTTCTTTACGTGTATTTAAAATTTATGATTTTCTGTAAATCTAATAAAAAACAATTTTTTATTGGTTGATTCCTGCCACCATCTTTTGTTTCAAAATTAAAAAGGTAACAAAGTCTGTTCTAAGAAAAAACTTTCTATTTAAATTTTTCTCGTCTTCCTGCCCGATCACATATGTAAGTCTTATTAAATATTTGTTATGAAACACTTGTGTATTGGCACAGTCTTTGTCTTTCTTTTATCTTGTAAGCCAAAACCTGTATCCTGTATCCTATTACAGGGACTTTTTTTTATGTTAAAAAACATAATTTAAAATGTGACAAGTAAAATATCCTGTAAACAATTTTAAACACAACAGATTACATGAAATTCAATGAAATTTGAATTTTAATATGTATGTCTATAAAACATATTCACATATCAGCGTGTGTTAATAAAATGTAAAAGTTTAAATACATATTCCCCCACCTAAAACATTTTTTTTTCACAAAAATTAAGAACTTGTAAGTAACCTTCTATTGTTTCAAATCTTTTTACGTATTTTCGTTTGTATTACGTATTACTGTTATTTAATATCCTACAAAAAAAAAAGTCATTGAAAAATAAAAAAAAAAAAACAAAAAAACAAAAATATCCTGGAATACAGATGGTACATGATTAATCAAAATAATAAACAGAAAATAAAAATGTTTGTATAGTAATTTTTGATGATTTTCAAACACGTGTAAATCTTTACTTTCATGCTTTTCCGAAAATAAATATTGATATTAATGGTTTTTCTTGGGAATTATAAAAATCAATTACACTACAGAAATTTTTCAAGGCACACAAATTTAATAAAATTTAAAAGAATTGAAAAAAAAAAAAAATGTAAAAGAGAAGAAAATGTGTTTTGAGAGTCAATGAAAACTCTTAATAAAATTTTTTCTATTGAAAATTTCTGGAATAAAAATATGTGATTTTTCTAGAATTTCTTTGTTTTTAACATGTTAAGGAAAAAGGATAATTTTTAATTACTTTAGAAAATGCAAAGTAAACTAATTTAATGTCTTCTTGATATTAATTTTCTTTTACAAAACACACTTCGCTATTGTTTAAAGCACAATAATTTCTTGTATATAAAAGTCTACTTTTTTTTTTTCCTCAATAAATTTTCATGTTGTAATTTTCTATTGAAGTGTAGTTTTTTTCTATTAATATCCTTTTTTCATGTGAAAGTATATTTTAATCAAACTATTGAGCTATTAAATACAAAAGAAATAACAATTTTTTCTTCTGTATTTCTTTAGTCTCTTTGTATATGTTAAAAGTACTTCTTTCCATCCATTATAGTTTCATTAGGGTGTTATATTGTAAGGGTGAATTTAGTTAAACTTCAGAAAAGTTTTGTATTACCCGATAAAAAAATAATTGATCATTGTATTGAATTTTGTATTTTCAAGTTTGAAAAGTATAAAACGAATCTCATATTGAAAAATATTTTCGTTAAAGAAGAAAAAAAAAAAGATGGTTTGACGACACCAATGAGAATAATAAGACAAATAATTGGATTTTACACTTAATTTCATTTCAATAACGTAGAACGCTGATACTGAGCTGGTAGCTAAAGTAATTCATTCAATAATACGATTTCGATTCTCGTTTTGTGATCCTTTAAAGTCCAGATAAGAAAAAAAAATCTATAAAGTATAAATTTTTAACCATTACTTTTTTTGGATTGAAAGGTGTAACTTTTTCGACAGTTTCACCAGAAATTTTATTTTAGTTTATTCATGGAAAAAAAAAATAATAATAAAATTTTATTGTACCCTGTAATTTTTTGTTTTTTTTTTTTGTTTTTCAAAACATCAAAATACTTAGTCAATGTAATTTATTATTCTGAGTAGAAAAATTGATTTTATTTTGATATCTATTTAATTAACAATTTATCAACTTTTACTGCCACTAAAAATATCTCTGAAAGCGATAAAATTAAATTAAAAGCTTTGAAAAAAAAAAATTGAAAAAAAACAAACAAACAAACAAACATGTGTAATTTATAGATTTAACAGAATTAAAGATTAATTTGAAAAAGTTTGAGTAATTTTTAATCATGCTATCCTAATTTAATTCCTTCTTTTTAAATTTCTCTATAGATAGAAAAAAAAATTTGGATAATTAATTACACTATTATAGAAATTAGCACGAAAGTAGAAAAAAAAATAAACCTACAACAAAAACTCCACCTCATAAACCATAAATACTAAAAAATTAACTAACTTTTTATCCATGAAATTTCATACAGGCAAAAAATTTTTAATTAATTTATAAAAGCTAAAATTTAATTAATCAATTTTATAAATTTCAGATACTCTCTTTATTACTGTATAAATAGAAATTTTTGACTTTATCAAGTACTTTTTTTAATCAACATTAAAAAAAAAAACAAGTTTCTAGGACTTTATTAGAAGATTTAGTTTTATGTTCTCTTTAAAAATTGTTTTTTTTTTTTTACTTCTTCCAACATATTTTCATTAAATTTCACAACTTTAATGAACCTTTTTTTTTTTTTTTCAAAAGCGGTTATATGAGGTTATATTTTTCCATCAGAAAAATAAATACAAAATGTTTTTTTTTTTGCAATATTTACTTGAAAAAATCATTTAAATTTACGAAAGCAAATTTATAATCCTTTTAATGTAAATAATGTTGTAGTTTTTATGTATATAATATATAAAATATGTACTATAGACATTTTAATTAACTATTGAAAATTACAATACCCTTAAACCACTTAAACCGTATAATTATACCGCAAAATTATTATGCATGTATGCATCAAAAAATTTTGATCAACCATATGTATAATGTACATTTATAGACATTTAGACCTACAATGTACCGCAAAACATCAATATATATTTTTTTTTTATTATTTTTGTTTTTCTTTTGTTATAAAACTAATCTTTATAAATGAAAATGAATAAATCATTTTTGTACTACATACATATATGGTATTTGTATTCATAGAGGATTTATTCAAAATTTTCTATTAATTATGGGATTTAAAGGATTTTTTTGAATTTTTCCTCATGTTTATTTTAAATTAATAAAAAATTTATCTATTGAATAATTGACGAAATATTGTAAGGACTATGAGTGTAATTAAAAAAAAAAAACCCTTTATTTAAATGTTTTTACTTCAATCAATTTGAAACAAAAAAAAAAAAAAGATGTACAATGTAGAGCATATTCTTTTACTTCAGGTTTTAAAACAAAAATTTACCCCTTGAAGACGAGACTCGAACAATTCATTTCAAATCGACTTCCAAACATTTTTTTTTTCGTACTTGTCTGATTTCCTCCAAACACATATAACTGCTGAACAACCTTGTAGTTCATATTTCACATAAAACCTTAGGTAGATGTTCCGTAAAATAGAAAGGTTAGGAAAAATCAATTTGCCTTGAGTAAGTCAAGATTCAAATCAAATCAGGCTGTCCTACCAAAAGATAGACAAAGTTGTGAATTATGAGAAATTACATAAATTTGTATTTTATTTTACTGAAGTCCTTGAATGAAAAGGAGCCGAATATCTTCAACTTGATTAGCTAGTTTCATAAATTTGTTGTCTACGTTAAATGTAATTTTTTCTATAAAAAAAATCCAAATAAATGTGCTAATTTAAATTTCTTAAAAATACATTTTTTGTTTTTTGTAAAATGTGAATAATTCTAATTTGCCAAATCTTAAAAAATATATAACATTTTTTATTACAAAAAAAAAAAAGGAAATAGTTGTATGTAATTTTGTAAGAACGTGAGAAACTTGAATGTTTGCCAGAACAAAGCTAAAAAATGTTACATTTCTGTAAAGTCAATTTTAATGTGATACTTTCATTATTTGAATAAATTTCACCGTTTCTCATTTGATTTAAGATAATTTAAATTCCGCTCTAAAAATCCTTTTTAAAGATCCTAATAAGTAAAAAAATGTAGAAATAAAAGTTCAAAAAATTTTATTAATTAAATTTTTGTTGTTGGTTTGAAGGCATTTTTTAAACTTTTTTTTTTAGTAAAATCAAAACATATCGGAATCCTTGATAGCTTTTAAATCAGTTTTAAACTTGTGTCTACAGCGACTTAAACTCTCTTTTATCACCGATGACGAATACTATTTAATTTTATAATTTTATTTTTTAAAACTTTCATAAAAAAGAAATTTTCTTATAATCTAATCTTTTTTTAATCCTGACAATATCTTTATTTGACATTTGGAAAATATTTCAACAAAATTTTTCAAGAAGCAAAAAAAAAAAATTATTTAAAGAAATTCATACACGTTTATTTTTTCGTATAATTTTTCACATATTAAATTTAAAATTATTTTTGTAATTTTACAATCAATCTCTTGAAAAATAATTCTTTGAAAATTAAATTAATTCCCATCAAGTTTTTTATTAAAACTCATCAAAATGATCTTCAATACAAATTATGTACACGTGTAAAATTCAAGTAGATTAAACAGATAGGATAGATATATAATAAATAATAAAAAAAAAAAAAACAAATTATCTCTCATACTAAATTGTACCTTAAAATTAATTTACATAAATACCTTGACAATCACAAATAAAATATTATTAAAAAGGTTCATTGACGAGGTATTAGGTAGATAAAATTTGATAAACAATATTTCTTGTGAATATCTTATAATGTAAATTTTAAATTAATTTTGAATTAAGTTTGATTTAATATTCACCACAATAATTACTCGTTGATGAACCAGACGCTGAAGATGTTTCTAAGAAAATTTATTGAAATAAGAAAGTATCTGAAAAACATATAAATAATACAATAATTTTACATATTAGAAGAGTAATTCAAGTTGAATATTCATGTTAAATAATGTTAAAGGTGATATACATATAGGATAATAAGACATACATACATACAATCAGAAACATTACATTTCAGATACAGCATTCCTTTATGTTTATTTGTTAATTAAAAATTTTGATACTCAACATGAAAGATACCTGAAAATTATTTTTCTGTTAAAAAAAAAAAAATACACAATCTTTTTAATTGAAATAAATTATTTGAAGTACAAAGAAATTTTTTAATTTTCCTTATTTTTTAATTCCTTGAAAAGCACGCAATTTACGTCAAAGTATTTACGTAAAAACACAAACTCAAAAATAAATAAGGAAAAAAAAAACAATTTTATTATATAAAGAAAATACTTGGTATAAAGAAAATTTATTAAACAGATTGTTACAATTTTTTCATGTAATAAAAAACTTCAGATATAATATATTTTATTACATAAAATAAAAAAAAAAAAAATTGAAAAGAAAATTATTATTAAAATGATTTACGTTTTGTATTAACACACATCCCCACCAACACATACATACTTTTACATAATTTGTTTAAGTATAGGTAGATTAACTTTTATTTTTTCCTTGATAATTTTCAATGATCTATCATAATTTGAAACATGTTGTGATTGCAAATTGTTTAAATTTCATTCTTTTTCCGCTTCTGTTGTACTTTCAATATTTCATCGATATGAAAATATATTAAATTTAATGAAAAACATAGAAAATATTAGAATTCGTGACTAAGTTTTAAATCAAAATAATTTTTTCGTAATTTTTGGCAAGGATCAAATGGATCGAAATTTTTTTTTTTTAAATATTATATTAAAGCATTTTTCCACAATTTTCGTTTTTTTTTTATTTTTTTGGTTCTACATTTTATAACATAATTTAATTTTAATATTTTCAGAATTTCTAAATAAAGGCTCTAATTATATGCATATGAATTTTTCTTTTATTATTGAATTTTAATCCATTTTCAAATCCATTGAAGTTGTCATGGCAAAATTGGATTGAAATAAAATCTTTTCAAGGATTGAAAAAAAATTCAATTCAATCGAAATGTGTATTAAAATTAAAATTAAATTTAATTAAAAAATGTGTTGTTTTGAGAACACAATCGCTAAAAGTACGTAAAAGACCTACATATGTAGACAAAGTGGTAGAGAAAGTTATAACACTTTTTAAGATGTATACATACATAATACTCGTATGTGCTTTTATGCTGAAATTTTCGCTTTGAATAAAACACAAACACTCAATCAGTGTCACAGTTCATTGAACATTTCAAATGATAAGTAAATTTTTCGTAACATACATATTTGTATAAAGATGGCTCTCGTCTCAACCAATAACAACAGAATATCAGATTCTGATGTTACATTATTCCTTTTTTTTTTTTTTATCTATATCCTTGCATATATGTTTACACTACATTTGTAGATGTAACGAAAATCAAAGGAAATTACTTTCACACATGACTTAAATTCAAGTAGATAAATTTTTCAAATTTGATGAGTTTACATTCCGTATAGATAAATGACATATAAAATTCAATAATATTTAATTCATATCAGTTCGTAAAAATAAAATCACAATATGTGTAGAGACAGTGATGATAAAAATTATTTGTATACTAAAGAATTTTTCATTTGTATGTACTAACTTTTGAAAAGCAAAAACAATTAAGTGAAATGTTTTGCGGAGGAAGGTATAGGAATTATAAGATGAAAGATAAAACAAGAGCGACTTTTAAACATATTTGTGCTTCGTAAGAAGATAAACATTTTCTCCAAATTTTTTCAGTTTGTTTGATAGATTTATAAATTTTGAACTACTTCAATGTCCTACAACTTTTACATGATTGAAATGTCATAATCTCAAATCAATTATCTTTCAAATTTTTTTAAAAACATTTTCTTGAAGTTTCAGAAAATTTTATATTTCTTTTACAGTTTTAGTAGATTTTATAATTTTCTAGAAAGAAAATATCTTATGGCTATACTATTTTGAGTGTACAAATTATTTTTATCATCACTGTACATAAAATTTAAACATAAAATTCTCGTTAAAATCACTTGTTCTTTATAATGACAATAAAAATTGATCAACAAAAAAAAAACAAAACGATATTATACAAGGAAAAAAAGAAAAAAGAAAATAAAATTTAAAAATGTGCACTATAATAAAAAGATTCTCTTTAGTTTTAAGGTTATGTAATGATTTTCCTCTACAAATGGTATCACTTTATTGGCAGGTAAAGGTAAACGTTGAAACGTTGAAGAAAAAAAAGAAAAGAGAAAATTTCAATCAATTCAATTTTATTTAAAAAATAAGTCAGACAAAAAATAAAATCAATATTAAATAGAGAGATTAAGATTTTCTTCTTCATTTTTTTTTTTTTTTTTAAAGAAAGTGTCTTCATTTTATATCTTAACTCCACGACAAATAAAATAATAATGAAAAATAATAATAATAATAATAATTTGATCAATGTTTAAGTTGATTTTAAGTGTAAAAAAATGTTGCGTTAGATATAAAATATAAAATAATTCAAGAAAAAAAAAAAAAAATAATAACTTGACTCTTTTGTATAACTTCGTTTGAATTAAATGAGAGCATTCAAAAGAAAATTGAATTAAAATTCAATCAAAAAGATAGAAAAATAAAAAAATAATAATACATAATAATAAAAAAAATACGACCAAATTATCAAAAGATAATATGAAATGATTTAAGTATGTCATTTATTTTCAAAATGAAAATAAATAAAAAAAAAAAAAATAAAATTCAATTTCACATAAAAAATGTTATTGTACTTATAACGAAGAAAAATATCATATAAAACAAAAATATCTATTGACAAATTTATGAAATTAAATAAATCATTCATCTACATAGTCATAAATTTATTTTATTTTATTTATTTTTTTTTACGACTGAAAATAATAAATAAAATTTAAAAATGAATTAAAGTAAAATAATATTGATTAACGATACAAAATATAATAAATTCTCAATCATTTTTTCATTTCAATAAATTTAAATTTATTTATGAAGGATGTGGAATGGAATTATCTGTGTGTAATATCTTTTATAAATTCAATTTATCATTGAGTAGTTTTTTTTTTTTTTATTGTAAATTGAAAACAAGAAAGTTATACAAAATGTTTAAAACATTTTCAAAATGTATCTACATACACAAATACAAGTTTAATATTTTCGTATCTAAAAAATATAAAGCTATACCCATCCTTTAGATACCCATTTTTACTGAATATTTCTGTATAGAAGAATTTTAGCTAATTTAATTCAGAATCATTATTTGTGTAAGGATATTTTTTTTTTACTAAGATTTGGTTGAAAAAATTTGCTATAGTAAAGAAATTAATGTATGCTTCACTTGAACACATGAAATGGAAGAACATTTCACAATTTGGGAGTTTAATTTATAAAAGATTGACCATATTTCAATCATGGTAATACTTGTAAAACAGGGTTAAGAAGATAGAATTTCTGAGAAACCATATAATGAAGCTATTCAGGACGTCTTTGTTCCATCGCTGACCAGTTTTTTAAATCGATTCCAGATTACTGCAGAGACTAAAGATAATAGTCATATCTATTAAAAAAGTAATAAGTAGTATTCTTCTCACTTTCAGGTTCTTTAATCATAATGAACAGCAGATGTGCAAAATTAAAAAAATTTAAAAAAAAAAAACATATTATGTATTTTTTGAAACG
Organism: Bombylius discolor; assembly: GCA_939192795.1. NCBI lineage: Eukaryota > Metazoa > Arthropoda > Insecta > Diptera > Bombyliidae > Bombylius > Bombylius discolor. The sequence continues at coordinate 35,331,845 of OW584241.1, read as the reverse complement.
AATATTATGTTCTAAAATCTGATGTGTATATTGTGTACTCGCAACTACAACTTTTTAATTACCTTGGTAAATGGCTATGAAAAGAACCAATATAGCATTAAACAAAAACCCTTCCTAATTCCTAATTTGTTTTTTTTATTTGTTAATAATTTTTCAATTTATCTTTAAATTTGAAGGGTCCGCGATATAACAGTTGTTAGATTCTTATAAATATTTTCTTACGATTCTTGTATAAAATATTTTAAAAAAATTTTTAGAACGTGACTATCCTGAAAAATTTCTCCATACTGTGCTCATACAAAAATTATAACGCACATATTATATATAGGAACAAAAGAAAAAGGATTCAACGAAATATATGTATATATTTTATTAAAAATCAATTTTATGTATGAATTTTGTATTTTAAATTTCCATTTTCTTTTTTTCAATATTTTATGGAAATTCTATATTTATTAAATAAAAAGGAAAACGAATATAAATTTTAGAAATATAATATTTCTTTTTTTCCCTTTTTTTTTTTTGGAAAGTAGCTAAAGAAATCTGATATTTTCCATAAAAAAAAAACTTTTGTTGTGCATTCATATTACACACATACATATTATACACATACATACATATATTTATAAGCATAAATTATTATGTTTTGATAATTTTTTTTTTGTTATATACAACGAAAGACAAAGAAAAAAGGATTTTATTTATTAAGTGAAAAACAAAAATGTTTTTATTTTTAAAATATTTACCTTGATGATAAATAATATAAAATTTATAACAAAGAAAATATATTTATATAATTTTTGTTTTTCTATGTGTGGGAGAAAAGAGCCTTTTTTAAAGTTTTGATTTGTTTTCTTGTGATAAATTATTTACTTTTGAAAAATTGAATTTTTTATTTTTTTTATATGTAGATAAATTTTGGAAACAAATATTCCATAAGCAACATTTTCTATAGAAGTTTGAAAAAAATAAATAAATAAATGAATAAACTAAAAACTATAAGGGCGGTATTCACCAACAAAAATTTATCTTAAACGTCTTTAGCAACTAAATTCAACTTCAATTTTAAATAGAGTGCTAAGTTACGGCTATTATTAAAAGTACTTTTGTAAAAAAAAAAAATATCGACAATTGTGAATAGGAAATTTTATTGATTCAGTTAAACTTATTAAACCTAATTGGTGAATACCGACCTAAATGTATAAAAAGGAAACATCAAATTAATTTTCGTGTGGGCATTCATGTATCATTTATTTTTCAAACATATTTTTGAATAAATCAATTTTAAATAAGAAACAAAAAATTATTTCTATTGTTCGAATTGAAAAATTACCTCTAAAAAACATAATTTGATTTGAAAGAAAGTGGTTTTTTCTTTTTTTTTTTTATATATTGTAAATTTAATTAAATTTCTCTATGAGTGAACAATAAAACCAAAATCAAAAAAAAAAAAACTGTATGTTTAAAAATTGACTATTTCGAAAAATGTCGATCAGAAAATCATTTATTACCATATTTTACTTCGAATTATGTCAGTTTATAATGTAAAAGTTGAAAATAAAATCAACATTGAAATCACATTTCATTTTTAATTACACAAAAAAAAAAAACAAAAACAAAACATTTTATTTATTTATTTTTGTATGTTTTTCGTTAGAGCAAAAAGGATATGTTATTTTAGTAGACATTTTTTTTTTTATAAAATAAATTTATTTATTTTTTTTTTTTGTGATTACATAAAACTTACAACTGTATTCAATCAATATTATTTGAAGATAAAAACAAAATTAAATAAAAATAAAAAAGAGTTATAAATAAATTCGACATCAATTTACAAGGAATTTAAAAAAAAAACAAACATACTATGTATATTTTGTGCCTGATGACATAAATAATAACTAGATCGAATTAAATAGTATTCAAAATAAATATAAAGGAAAAAGAAAAAACTAAAATGTTTGCAATTTGTGTTTATCGAACAACATTAATTGTATTTACTCATACAAATGTATACAATTTTTAAAATGGAATTATCCTGTTTAACAAGCATCAATTTGTTATTATGTAAATGTTTTTTTGTCGTAGATAACAAAAGTTATACATGTACTCGTATATCATTTTTATTTAAATAAATAATTTTTTTAATAGGTTGAGCTTTTGTTATATTTATAAAAAAATAAAGTCTGGAAATTTTCATTCTTATCAAATCATATGTCACATCTATTTATGTATCATACATATGACGTGACATTGCAATTTGCAATTTTTTTTTTTTTATAATGTATGAGATGTTTGTCCTATGAGAAAAGATAGAACTTTTTGAAAAATACGTGTTTATTTTCATGTTTTTATCATGTTAATGAGAATATTTTTTTGAAATTATAAATTAGTAGAGACATACTTGAATGTGTAAATGGAAAAAATAAAGTTTAAGATGGAATCGCTTTTCATATTTTTATCAAAAACAAACAGAAATTTATTCATTGTCATGTTTATTATTTTCAAACTTAAAATAATGATATGAAATATGAAGTTTTCCAAACAACAACAAAAATGAAAAACAAAAAAAGTTTAAAATAAATTTTATAAAAATTTTAAATATCTCGATTGTGAATTCCGACGGAAGTTGATTCCCATCCATTGAATTGCCAATGTAATAACAATATTCATTCGAACACTTTCCTATCAGTCGGAAATGCACATTAGAGGTGAAAATTAAAATTCATGTTCTTAAAAATATTAAATTGAGTCAATTTTTTTGTTTTCCGTGGATTCAGGATCTCAAAAGACAACTTTATTTATTGCCTTATTCATTATCTAACTTTTGTTCTTTCTTACCTTTGTAGTCATTAGGAAAAAATTAATAAATAAGCAAGTAAGATAAATTTTTAATTAGAATAAGTACATATACTTTTTTTTTGTACGTACATATAAAGGATAATAGACAAAGTTCTAAAATGAACGATATTTTATAAATTTCACTTCATTATTCACTTTTTTGTGTAAATTAAAAAGAAAAGTTTACCAAGTTTATTGAACTGTAAAAAATTTTTTCTTTGAAATTAAAAAATCAATACAAGTGCAATAAATTCATATGAATTTTTTTTTTCAACAGGGAAGAGATACATTCAGTATGAAAGTTTTTTTTTTGCATTATATTTGAATAAAAAAGAAAATTTTTAAAACCTTCTAGGATGAGATAAAAAAGTGCACAGTAAAATATCAGAGTTTAATCCATGAAATTTTAGCAAAAGTTTTTGAACATTTTCAATTTTTGTTGTTTTTGGTTGGACAACATATACGAGTAGAATCGTCGAATGGAGTTTATAGCAAAAGAGAAAAAATTTTAAAAAGAGAATCAAAACGACGTTTACATTATAAAAGGATGTCAATGACAAAGGATTAAAAAATCTTTATTTATCTTCTGATTGTTAAATACAATTTTTTCTTGCTATGAAAGTTGGTGGTTTTTGAAAAGAAATTCAAGGGAAATCGTTATCCTTAAGAATTTTTTAAACTGGACAAAAATTTTTGTTATGGTAAATTTTTATTTTTTTGTACTTTGTTTCTGCTTAAAATGTCGTTTGGCAAAAAAAAGGAGAAAAATTTGGAAAAAGTACTTTAATTTTATGGTGTAAGACACAAGATTTTTGGTTTTATTTGGTTATATTTTTTTTGGTTTTCATTCATTAACAACAAAAAAAAAACAATAGACAATATTTTATGAAAAAAAGAAAAATTTTCTAAATTCAAAGTCATTTGTCGAAATGCTGTAGAAACCACCCAAGAAAAAAAATATGAAAAACAAAATTTTCAATAGAGAAAATTTTATTCTACCTACACTAACTTTTTTTTACTTATTTTTTAAAAAATAAAAGTACAATTGTGAATGTATTTGTATAGTATTTATATATTGTGTGTGAACTTATGCATTTTAATTTTTAGATACACAATATTCTACACTCAATATCAATATGTGTATGACATAAAAAACGTTAAAAAATGTGAAACTTTATTTGCTTTTCAACATGTCTTCTATACAATGTATGTTTGCATAATTGAAATCATATACGCTCGTACATACGTTATGTACTCGTACATTCATTAAAATGCTTCGTTAAATTTAAATTCATATCTTTATCATACATTATTTAATAGAAAATAAAAAAAAAAATTGTTTTAAAAAGAAAAAAAAAAAATATATTTTCACTTTATTTAACTATGAACTGCAGCAGTCCTTTTATCATTTTTAAATAACACAACAAACAAAAACGGGTTAAATATTATTTAAATTTTAAAAAGTTTTATTTTCAATAACATTTTTTTTTTATTTGTTGTGGAAATTAAGTTATAGATTTTTTTTTAGTTAGAAAAAAAAAATACAACCAAGAAAATCAACTTAAATTTTATATTAAAACTAAAAAAATAAAAATAAAAATAAAAATTAAATAAATAAAATTAATACATAAATGTACAATAAAAACAACAACAACATAAAGTCACTCAAAACAAATTTAAAAAAAAAAATAAAAAATTCCAAAGTAAATTTAATTTATCACAAAACTTATCCAAATTAATAATAGAATGAAATTAATATTAGAATGAATATTTTTTGATGAATTTTCTTCTGTTTCCTTGAGTGGAGAAAATGAACATAATTCATCATTATTGTCATTAATATAATAATTGTTATTGTCATTATATTTATCAAGAACTTTTGAAACTAAAGATTTATAATTTATTGGTTTCTCATTTCCTTTATATCCATATAATAAAAATTTAACACTTAATGATGTTACATTTTTATCTTCGATAATCGCTTTCATTGATCTATTCGTTAAATGAACATATGTTACTGTTGCAGTTGCTGTCTAAAAATACAAATAAAAAAAAAAAATTCATTTAAAAAATTAATTAATTATGTAATTAATAATTGAAAATTTTACCTGTATAGCTATAAATTTGGTATAAGTTAAATAAACATTATCGATAAAATAGAATGTAATCGAATGATCATCTGGTTCGACTGTTTGATCTGAATGATCCCATTTATCATAGAGTAATATATCATCTGAAAAAAAAAAAAACAACAACAATGAAAGTGGTAAAAACAGATTCGTACATACGAGTATGTGCAAAAAATTCATTTAAAAAAAGAATGTGTAAAAGTATTCGAACTATTAAATTATCACAGGCACAATAACTCGAAGTAAGCCAGAGCATACCCGAATTAATTTGAAGTTTCCTAAACTATTTTATTATCACTCATGCACCTACAGTTTATGGATTGCGAACCACTGAACTCTTTTCGTATGACAGGGCTGGCATTGATATTTGTGTAGTTGGTTTTTGTGTACTTGCTGCTTTTGGTCAATAAAGAAATCCACGGTCTACTTCAAGTGAATTATTACTGAACTGTGTACACAAAATATTCGTTAATTGAATTGTTACTCATTCAAAGTTGAGTGGACATGTGCCACTTCAAGAGCCCAGTATTGACCGACCTTTGGTAATTTGAGTAAACATGACAATTTAATAATAAATAAATTTCTTATTAAAGGACTTAAAATTTTCAGTATGGAAAAATTTGGATAAAGTATAAGAAAAAGAAGTTTTCTAAATTTACAACGAAACAATCGGGAAATTTATATGTACTTTGTTTTTTTTTTTTTGTTAATTTTTCAAAATATTTGTTGGGCAAAATTAATTAAATAGTTTTTTTTATTTAAAAAAATAAAATTTGTGCTGTTACAAATTTAAAATTAAATTTTTCTTCACGTTAGCACATACTTAGTTTTCTTTCTTTTCTTATTTTTTTTTAGTATTTATGTATTTTCTCCATCGTTAAGTTTTGAGTGGAATCAAACAAATTGCATAAAAATATTCAATTTGATTGCGTTATTCTTCAAAATTTATAGCATTTTTCATAATAAAAATAACAATAAAATTTTCTACAAGCACAAATATGATTATTTGAAGTGCTATACGAGTGCAAATATTTATTCAACTTTTTTTTTTCAAATAAAAACAATTTTATTTCTAAAAAAAATCTTCAATATTTTATTTGTTCTGTATTGTCACTGGATAATAAAAATACGTACAACAATTTTATAGAAAGGAAAAAAAAAAAAAGAACAAATAATTGAAAGATGTGAAATTCAAACGATTTATAAATAGAAAAACTACAAAAGTACTCAAGAAGTTAAGAAAATTGCAGAAAAAAATATACATATACGAATATTTGAATATTATTTTGGAATACCCAATTTATTTATAAACAAATTAGAAATTAGGTCAGATTGATTTTGGGATTTTTTTCTAGCATGACAAAAAAGATTTTGCGCATATTACAAGAAAATCTTTATCGATATTTTGTTTTAAAGTAATTAAAAGATTTTATGAAATATCATAAATTACAAAATAATCGTTCATTTATAAAAAAAAAATAATATGTTTGAAGATTTTGAATAGCTACATTTTTTATTAAGATACATCAAATATAAATTTAAGTATTCTTTTTCATTAAAATTTTGTCTCACTATTCCCATAATTCAAGAATTGTTAGTCAAATTTTTATCACAACAAAAAAAATTATTTTAAAAATAAATGTAAAATTATAATTATTGTGAAGTATCTTGGGATTAAATTAAATGGTGTTTTTTAGAAACATTTTCAAGCTACTTCTTGTTCTTGAAAAGGTACTTGATTGTATTCAGTATATCCTAAAATTTTGTTGAATAGAAAAGCTTATTAAAATGCTGCATATGTCATGTTTATCCTTAGACTAGCATAGTTATTTTCAACACGTAACAATTAAAAATACTTTAAAAAAATTCCCAAAGTAGTTTGAACACAAAAAACATGTTTATTTTAATAAAATAGTCAATGTTTCAATGTTTTTGTTTTTTCGAAAAACAAAAAGAACAATGTCATAGCACCAAGTAAAATTTATGATTGGCTCACCGTTCCAACCAGTAGTGATAAGCGAGTTGACGATGAAGTGGTGATTATTGATTGAAACATCGAAATGATATTTTGGTAAAAGTGCTATTCAACATGTTAAACATTGAAACGAGTCCAATTTTTATTTTCCTGTAACTCAGAACATTTTTTTTTTTGAATAAGTTTTAGCAGCATAATCTTATAGGTCACCTAGATTTTTAACCACTTTTCAAAAAACTTCAAATACATCACATAAAACTAAAAACCTTGTTTTTGTTAATTTTTAAAAACAGCATAAACTTACTTGCTTGTCTCTTTCCAAGTTCCATAACTGTATCTCTTGGATCATCTACATCTTTATAAAAATCATCTTCATAATCATCAACATCATCGAGTACTCCCGTATAAGTGACTCCATCATCAAAAAGTGATTTAAAATCACCCGTAATATTTTTTCTTGATTTAAAACCATAAATTGATATTGCTAATTCAAAATTATATGCATTTATTGCAACAGCTTTACCAATTAGAATACCTTCATATTTTAAATCGAATGTAAATTCAACATTCTGTAATGAAAATTTATTAAAAATTAATTTCAAAAAAAAAAAAAAAAAAAATTCTTAATTAATTTCAAAAGTAAATTACATTTTTCGATCCAAGCCAAATGTATGTAATTAAATTATCGATTTCATATTGAAAATCAATTGTTAAATTTGTTGGATATATTGATTTTGTATTACTACGAAGTACATCACCTATAAGATGCTCATCTCCTGTAATTAAAATTGTATTAATTTTTTATAAATAAAAAAGAGAAAAAAAAAATATCATTTGACAAAATAAAATTATGACATCAGAAATCAACAGTCAAATTTCGTTTAAAAAAAAAAAACGAGAGAAAAAAAAAAAACTTCTTACCTTTTAAACGAGTTCCGATAGATACTTGAGATACAAAACCAACAACTAAAATTGAATTAATTACAATTAAAAAAATAACACAAATAATCTTAATCATTTTTGTAGTTCAACTGAGAAATAATTGAAATTAAAAACAAAAAAAAAACCAAAATTTTTTCTATTGCTTTAAATTTTTGTTCTTTTTAATGAAATGGAATGCACGATATTTAAAAAACAACAGCAACAACAAAAAAAAAAAAGATATTTCCCGAGTATTATATAGTAGGTACTATCCGAATTATACTAGACACATTTTAATATTACTTTTCACTTTATGACATTATTATATGTGTTCCAAAAATATCTTCATCGACATTGAAATACATCCACATAAAATTATTATACACATACGAGATACACATTAATAGAGGCAACATCAGAACGTGTATCTTTTTTAATAAAGAAAAAATTCAACCATATGTTTTGCATATTGTGAAATGATTTCATTAATTCTTACAAATTTTTTTATTAGAGAATATAAAATGCTTATATAATAATTTATTAATTAGTAAAAATTATACGTTATGTATGCACATATGTAATTTATTTAATTAAAATCACCAGCACCCATCGTAGTACTTTAGCGTTCTTTGTTTTTGAATTTTTATTCATTTCAAAATTTTGATATAATACAATTTTGAGTGGCATTTTAGTAGTACACTCGGAATTTGATTTTTTTTTGTTTTTTTTTTTTTGGAAAATTTCTAATATTGGAAATATACAACAAAATTTTATAAGATTATCGGTTTGAGTATACAAAAAAGTTTTTAGACATGTAACGTCATTAGATCAACATTATATATTAGGGTGATCCGCAGATTAATATTAGAAATCTGGTCATTTTAATAATTTAAATAAAATTTTAAAAGATTAAAAGACTTTTTCATCCTGTTGGACTTCGTAATTGCGTGTTAAATGTTCCATGAAAATAATTAAAAATAAATAGATACGCATACGAATATACTAAATGGATATGAAAAAGCATGTTAATTTTTTTTTTACACAATATTTAAACAAAAAGTTAAAAAGTGAAAATTTGGTTAATTTTTGAATTTTTGTGTAAAATTCTGAAAACCAAAATCACCAAATCAGGAAACACAGAGCTTAATGATTTTTTGAAAATTGTCGGCATCTTAAGGCTTAAAAATTTTTCTTATAGGATTCAGATCTACGCTTTGTAACCATTGTTGGCTATATCGTTACAGTACCTCCACTGAAAATTTAAAAAAAAAATTAAACTATCTAAAAAGACTGTTATCCAGGTCTTAAATCCACTGTAGATATTTCGAAAAAAAAAAATAAAAACAAAATAGAATGTTTCGTTATTTTTTTTTTCTTTGAAATTATGTATGTAATAAATAAAACATTCAAGAAATCTCAAAGAAACATATACATCATTTCAAAAAGGACATAACTTACATGCTTATACGGGTACATTCTATTTTAAGTTAAAGAAACTATGCTCCAAAAAATGTGAAAATTATTTAAAACAAAATTAAATTAATTTTCTTTTCCTCGAACAAGGTTACTGAACAAGGAAATGTGTACCATTAAATAAAATATGTAAAAGCTTTCATAGTTATTTCGTGAACATGTCCTTCACATTATAAACACACGAGCTAGCAGGTGACATACTTTCAGATATAACAGATTAAAAGTACTTTTGTTATTTTCTTAATTAAATACGAAAATTGTGTGAACATAAAAATGCAAAATAATTAAATATAAAAGTAAGAAAATTGTCCATGTTTTTGTAATTTTTTTTTTCTCTTCTACTTTAAAAATGTATAATCCTTTATGGTAGAAGTAGTTCAACAATATGTTTTTTCATTCTCAACATTTTACCTAAGTATTATACATTCATATTCAAATCCTTGCTTGAATCACAGTGAACTGTTTAACCTGAATATTTTTTTTTTTGGTTTTATGGTAGCCACTTTTGAAATGATTTTCTTTTGTAAGAAAAAAAAAATCATTTACTTGAACACATTATGAACAGATCACAAGAATTCTTCGGCTTTCTCGGATAAAACCTTACCTGGTGTGAAGCTAGCAATGAAGCTACTAGTCCACAATGTGTAAAAATGTTCATAGAATACATTTGATGGGAAATTTGGTCACTATCTTGGATCTTCCATATTAAAATTCTCCTAAAATTATCCGAATGAAGTGCAGTTACTAAAAATTTGCGAACAGATTCAATAGTCAAATGTGATTTCAGTTTCACTTTGGATCCGTCACCTCCTTCACTTTGAACTGCTTGGATCAAATATTTTCGTGTATCCTTTTTCTTAGTATTTTCTTATTTGGTTAATTTTGAGCCACCCTTTTCTAAATTATTTTTAAGATGCATTGTGGTACATGATTATTATATTTTTAAGTAAATCCCTAATCATGCATTCCAATCGTGTTCTATTATATGTTCATGATTTTATGTTCCAAAAAAAAAAAAAAGCAAAAACATTAAAAAAATAACAAAAGAAAAACCAAAAAAAACTTTTTCATTTTTCATGAACACTGAGAATATAATCATTATTTAATTAAAAATTAATGATATAATACATTTGTCACGTACTTCATGGTACATTTATATGCATGGTTGTTCGTAAATAGAATATTTTATCCTACTTTTATTATATTATTTTTTTTTCCACATAAAAACATTGGAAAAAAAAAACGAAAAATTAAATACATATTTTCATGAATTTTCATTTATTCAATTTAAAGTTATTCATAAAAATAATAAACAAGTGAATAAAAACAAAAATCAAAAAGTGAATAAAAAAAAAAATAAACTGAAATAAAAAAGGAAATCATATCGGAAAGTTTGTGTTAGTGTGAATTTTATTAACAAAAATATTTTCATTGTATCTACTTTAAAAAAAAAAATTTTTTTGTTTTTTTTGAAATACAGGATGAGAATTAAATAGTTAAGTATGAAGTGTGTGTATATATGTATGTACTCGTATAATTGTAATAAAACTATGGAAAGTTTACTGTGAAAAAATTTAATTGAACGTTTGGTTGGTTGAAAATAAATCAAAATTGTTTTTGGTAAATTACATTTCAAATTTTTTTTTTTTCTGTTTTTTTTTCTCTCTTTAGTCTACGTCGAACTTTTAGAGGCAATAAAAAAATAAAAACAAGAAAATTTTAATTAAGTTTTAATAAAAAAAAAAAAGTAAAATTAATTTTAATTAAAATTTTATATTTCAGATTTTTCGAATGTGAGGTTAATTTTTTATATGATTTTTTTAAGCAAAGTTTTTATGAATTTCTATGAAAGATTTTAAACAATTTTCTCTTCCATTTAAAATTCCAGAGTTAAATATGCCTTTTTTGAAAGTATTTAAGTCATATAGTCGTTGTACAAATGTGTAAGCTCATAAAGTCATAAGTCAGAATCCATTGATCTTAAATTTTTTCAAAAAGGATCAAAATTTCGATAGAAGTGTGCTTGAAAGATTTTCCTTATTCAATAATTTTTTGAAAAAAAAAAAGTATCTACTTATTTTGGTTTTACTATATCGAATTGAAACTTGACTTCATAGAAAATCTTCGAAAGATATTTTTTCTAAATTTGAATGGTACATCATGCTAAAGACTAAATAGCGTGTATAGGTAGATAAGATAGGCAGATAGGCGTTTACAAGCGCATTTTATAATAATACTTTTTTTTAGTTAGGTTAATTAAAATCTATAAGCAATTTAATATTTGAATAATTCCAGTGTACTAGAACTTTTTCCCAGCATTTGGGAGAACTATTTACATTTTATTTTTGGTTTCATTGCTGTTTATTGTTGTATTTTCTTCTATCTTTAAAACATTATGATAACCCGTCCATCTAAAAGTTAAATTTTTAATAAAATTATTTTTCCCATAAAATTATAGGTTCGTCAAAAACTTTTACTCATCAACGTACATAAATTTGTTTTGAGTTCAAATTGTCAAAATGTGTTTTTAAAAAACTTTTAATATTTTTTTCTAAATATTTCCTAATTTAATTTACTTTGAAAAAAAAGATATAGATATTATGAAGAAAAAAAAACATTACACTTAATATCATAATTTCACCATGGAAAAACACATTTAAATTAAGGAAAGCAAAGTAAAGCAAAAAAAAAAAAAAAAGCAACACAAGAAACATTAAATATTTTTCCTGAAGGTGTGTTTTTCATTATTAAGCCATTTACGTTAATCTATTTTACAATATTACACAACACACACACACACACATCAAAACGACAAAATTATGTTATAAGGGAAGTGGGAAAATTTAATTTGATTTTTGCCTAGAGTGTAAAGCTATTTAAAGTAAAATATCATCATCCCTTATTCATTATATAAATTTATTTACACATCAAGTAAATATATATAGACTCGTAAAGTCTTTAAGTATCTGTGTATATGACTGTGTGTATTTAAGTAGCTATATATACATATGTATGTAGGTAATAATTAATTTTCTATGCATTTACTTTATAAAATTCAATAAAAGTCAATATGTATGATGCAATTTTCATAAATTGAAAATTCTGAATATATACGTACATACCTATATTGTAATTGTAGTAGGGTTAATTAAAAGGATTCTGAATTAGTTACTTCATTTAATTTTTAATATAATTAAAAGTGTTTCAATGTTTTTTCATTTTCGCATAATATAAAGTGTGTTTTTCTTTTTTTCAATTTGCGAGTGTTACTGTTATTTAATATAAAGTGAGTTATGAAAATTTAATAATTTTTAATAACCTCAAAAACATAATTGAAAAAAAAAAATAAAAAATTGATTAGCTTCTTCATTTTTAATTTAAATTTTTGAAGAATTAAAAGTATTTGTGTATTACTTTTTTCAATTTTGTTTAATTGAAAGAAGAAAAAAAAAACATTTCAATTAATCAATTAAATAAAATTCTTCCTATGCTAAATAGAGTTAGGCTAGGCTGTTTTGAAGGAGGTTTATTTATTTTGTGAAATATATTAATAGAACGGGAAATTAAAATTAATTTACTTTTCTTGTAGATTGTATAACTTTGGAATAAGATAAATTTAAAAGTAAAAACAAGAGAAAATAGTAAAATGTCTGCTTTTTTAACTCAAGTTAATATAGAAGGCGTAAATTCATCAAGTATAATTTTAAAGGAGTTTTTTTTGTAGTTATGAAAAAAACAAGTAATTCGTATCTACTCCTAGAGAAATTCAAAGAGGGTTCAAAATTTTTATATATGAAGATTAACTATTAAAGGATCCCATTGACTTGAAAGAGGATCCAACTCCAAGGCTCCAATGGGCTTTTTGCTGAGCTGTTGTTTAAAATATAGGGAATGAAAGTCACTCTACCTCCAGATTTGGGTACATTAGTTACATCCCTATTAGAACTAACTGCTAGAAAATATCTTAAGTTATATTAACTCCAAAAAAAACAATATCGCAACCAAAATTAATGATATCCTATTGAAAGCATTTGAAGGAGAAGAGAAAGGACTTATAAAATATCCTGATTGTTTCATTATTTTTATTGTCGATGTTATTGTAGGGAGGAGGAAAATTTTGAATTTGTTTGGATAATAATCACAGCGTTTTTTTAAAGTAAATGTTCATCATTACTTAACCGCATTAATTTCGATTACATTCAGGAAGCCTTTTATAATAAAATTATTTATTTTTTTTAATCACATTTCTACTCTTTCCAAGCACAACAAAAAATGAAACACGTAATAAGAAGTTCTTAAATTCTCAAGGACTATAGATTACTCGTATATATTTTACTTATGTTCAATTTTATTCTTCTATAACATTTTTTAAATAATTCAAACCAGCATAATTAACTATATTTGTACATAAGTACTCATTGAGAAATTCAAAGGTAACTAAATAATTCAATATAAAACTAAGACACACTCACTAAATACACAAATAACATTCTCGTATATAATCAATTTTATATATATGTACATACATATGTACATCACTCATATAAAACATTCTTAATGAAGCATTCAATTTTGATACTATATGAACATTTAAACAAAAGGATACCACATTGAATATACTACATCATTATAGCAAAAGGAGTTTCTGTATGTACAAAATAGCTATGGGTGTGGTTGTTATTTATGGTAAATAATTTTACAATTTGATAAAACAACAAAACCTGATACATTAAATTAATAAATGATACCAGCTATAGATGTATCTATACAGTTATGATATATATGTACATAAAACAAAACAAAAAACCAAAAAAAAAATAGTACAAAATCTGTAGTTTATGTTGAAAATTATTGTAAAATTTTATTGGACAAAAGAAAAATAAAACATATATCCTTAACAAACTCTTATACAAAAGGAATACATATAAAATCTCAAAAATAATATTACGTATAAATGTATTTTCTTTTATGCTTTTATTAAGTTTTATTTCATAAACTATATAATTGCAATTAAAATGCAAAAACAAAGAAAGGAAAAAAACAACTATAAAAAAAAGTGGGTGAAAATAAAAATAAGAACAAAATGTTGAATAACATTTTCGAAACATATAACAAAAGCTTATTTATATACTGTATGTACATAAATTTTTATATTGTTTTTATATATGTGATAAATTAATGAATAAATCTTGAAGTATTTAATAATAAAACCATAAAAACAAAATCTAAGTTAGACAATAAAAATATATAAGATAATAAATAGCTAAGGTAGAATGAGGTAAATTAAAGGCCGATTGTTTTATCATTCTGATTCTAGTCCTTTTAAAAGCACTTTTCTTCATACCTTCAAGGACTTATTTAAAACGTGAACTTAATTATTTGCTTTTCAAAGAATATTATCTTATAATTAAGACAGATTATGTAGTCCATTAGGGTAGTTAAATGATTCTTGGGCAAAAACAAGTGTACAATACTGTTAATTGAACGATTAAATTATTAAAAATTATTTAAAAATAATCCAAAAGAAAAAAACAGAAGAAAAAATCAAATCTTATGGATAGACTCATTAGGTCCTACTGGCTTAGAATGATAAATCATTAAAAGTTACTTAAGCCACTTCACCACGTCAAATAACAACCATCAGAGTGAATTGTTGTTGATTGTCATAAACAACAAAAAAAATTATTCTTCAAAAGAAATCAAATGGGTCAATGTTCAAATAATTTCGAAAATTATTGGCTCACATAATCTTAACTCTACAGGTATACGTTTTTTTAATTTTTTTTAATGAAATTAATTTCTCTAACGTAAAGTTCTATGGAGCCATACAGATATTTTTCAAATTGAATTTCCATTTTACTTCTTATTCGATGGCATTACATCCCATGTTGAGTCATACATAGCCTCCCAATTTCCACCTTGCCTACTCATACAAATTCAAATAACGTGCAGAATTGACTCATACTTTACATTGTCCAATATCCAAACATTTTCTTAATTCTTCTTTCGACATTAATTTAATATCATTCCTATCGGCTTACTGTCCCAATTAACCTTGTCCTACCCTACTACACAATCTATTGCCTTTAATAAGAGAATCAAAATAATTCTGTTGAATTTTCAGTTTTTATAACATCATTTTCTATTTTTGATATGGTTTACATAGTAATAACATTTTTCTTCGAAATGTCGAAAGAAACGAAAAACAGAAAGAAGAAAAAAAAAATTAAAACAAATCAAATAACATAAAAAATAAATTAAATTGAAATTATTTTTTTGTTTTTTTCGTTTTTCAATTTTAATTATATTTTCTCTGTTCATTCTCAATAATCTTTTTTGTTTTTGTATTTCATTTTCATTTTTTTTTTTTTTTTGTTGTTGTTGTACAGGAGGATGGTTGGAAATTAAATCGAACAAATTATTATCAAGAAGGATGGTTGGCTACAGGTAACATAAGAGGAATTGTTGGTGTAACATTCACCACCTCACACTGTAAAAAGAATATGGATTATCCTCTTAGAACAAATTACAATTTACGAGGACATCGATCGGATGTAAGTTTTTTTTTTCCATTTTTTTATGTGATGGAAAATTAATGAAATATTTTTTTTTTTTCGTTTGAATTTACGATTTATATTGAAAACTTTTTTTTTTTTTTAGCTGTGAATTTGTTGAAAAATAAAATTAGTAATGAATATATGCCAATATTAATTTAAAATTACAATTATAATGAATCTAATGATACTTTAAGCTGATTATGATACATTTTGTTGACTATAGAAACCGTAATTAAAAAAAGAAAACATAGAGAAGTTTAAAAGACAATATACTTGAAAAATAAAATTCAATAATTATTGGTTCTGCGACTCTGATAATTTGAAAGATTCGATTTTAAAAAAGAAAACTAATTTATTGACAATAATGTCCAGCACCTTGTATCTCTTTCTAGTATATGAGGATACTTATTGTTCCTTTCGTTTATTAATGAAGTTCATTTTCTACGACTTAAGGAGGAGCTTACAAAAAGGTTCATTGCGAATGAAATAAGCTTCCGAACCCAATTTGGTGAGATGATCCACTTCTTAATTGCTTTTTATACCCTCATGCTCTCATGAATTAAAGACTTAAGTATGTATTATATTGTGAATAATTGTTAATAAAATCTTTGTCCTTCAACTTTAGACTTTGATAACCATCACTTTAAGCCAATCAAAGTCAAAAAAGAAGAATCCTTGTAAATTTATAGTATTCGTATAGAATTTTTGAATTTATAAAGATTAAAAAAAAAAAACTAACTCGAAAAGGATATTGGCTTTTAATAAAATTCAAGAAAATCCAAGAAAATTAAAAAATAATATTTTTTGGTAATTAAATTTAAAAGAACATAACTAAATCTTAAATTCCTTTAAATCCAAAAATTTGCCTTCCTAATAATTTAATTATCAAAATGTCAATTATAATAAAGGAAAAAAAAAAAAAACATTAAATTACATGAAAACAAACAATCAATATTTTTCTTATCTCATCAACAAGTTCAAAAACATTCGAAAAATTGTTGGTGTTATTGATTGTACAAGAAAACAAAATGTATGCATATACATATTCCAAAAAATTATCAAGATTGGGTTTGGTCAAAATGTAATATTTATACACGAATAGACATTCAAATTGTATTAATAAAAAATAATATACTTTGGCCAATTAAGTTTTCCTTCATCAAAATTTTATTGAATTTTTTGTAAATATAATAAAATTTGTATATTTGTGGAAAAATGATATCAAAACAAAAACCCGAATAGAATTGAAAAAATAATTATTGTCATTTTATTTAAAAATAATTAATCAATATTTTGTTTTATTAAATTTTAATAGTATCTTTTTACGAGCATATGTATATTTTTAAATAATTTTACAAGAAATAATGCTGTGTGTCAAATGAGATTTTTTAAAAAGTCATTGTAATAAAAATGTCCTAGAAAAGTATATGTCAATGAAAAATGTCTTTTAAATCAAAGGATTCATTTTGGCACATGGTGTACGTTTTAAAAAAAAAGTATCTTTAATAAATAAAAGATTTTTTTTTCCAATCTATTTCAATTTTGAATTTAGGTTATACTAGTAAAATGGAATGAACCATACCAAAAATTAGCATCATGTGATAGTTCTGGTATAATATTTGTATGGATTAAATATGAAGGAAGATGGTCAATTGAATTAATAAATGATCGTAATACACCAGTAACACATTTTTCATGGTCACATGATGGTCGTATGGCATTAATATGCTATCAAGATGGTTTTGTATTAGTTGGTTCAGTTGCTGGACAAAGATATTGGTCATCAATGTTAAATTTAGAATCAACAATAACATGTGGTATATGGACACCAGATGATCAACAAGTATATTTTGGTACAACACAAGGACAAGTTATTGTTATGGATGTACATGGTGCAATGGTATCACAAGTACAATTATGTTCAGATGTTGGTATAACATCAATGTCATGGTCATGTGAAAAATTTAAAATGGAAGAAGAGGGTGAAGATATTGAAGCTGGAGTATTAAATGCATGTAAGATACAAATTTATGTTAAATAGTTAATAAATTTATAATGTCATTATTCTATTTTTGAAATTATTACATAAATTTTGATTATAAATTCAGGAAACATAATCCATTGTGTATTCAAATAAATTTTTTTTGTCTAAGTAGCTAAACTGAAAAAATTTCATAAATTCTGTACAATAATATTTTACAAGTTCAAACACCTTTTTCAAATTAATTTCAGAAAAGAAAAAAATTAAAAAATGGAAACAACATTATATTATTTCCTTTATAAAAACCTTTCTGTAAAAAAGCTTATATATTGTACATATTCATTTTCATCGTTCAGATATTTTTTTGAAATAAAATTAAGTTTGTTTTGTGAATGAACTTTTTCAATTTCAATGAAGTCATTCAATGTGAATTTAATTCATTCATAAAATTATGAAAAAATTCAGAATTTTCTATGGAAAAATATTCTTGAGAGTTCATTGAAATTCTTGGATAACTTTTTTCTTGTTCTTTTTAAATCTGATGAACAAAAAAAATGTGTGTTTTTTTTTTGCATTTTTGTAAATTTTAACTTAATGCAATAATTATAAAGCTAATTTTTTATAGAATTTTTTAATGTTTGTGCATAATTCTGTTTTTATATTGTACTTTGTACAGGCTTTAAACTTGGTCCTTTGAAAATACTTTTAATACATCCGTGGAATTAATGAGTCTACTCACATAAAAATAATTATTATTATTTTTTTTTTCAAATAAATCTCTAGGTGCGCTCTATCCCATTAGTGTACCCCCAATACTCATAAATTTATCATAAAGCTAAAACTACCATTTAATGACAACCCATTCACTTTGGGTGTGACACAAACTGGGTTTGATAATTAAAAATTTTAGCTTCACAATTATCTACTTTTTTAAAAAAATTTCCAATTAATAGTTTTGTTAAGTATGAATTTAGAAAACACATGTACTAAAGTCATGATAAACCATATCCGACATACATTGTCTGATTTTTTTTTTTTTTTTTGTTGTTTTTTCAAAATAAAATTGAAAATTTATGATTATAACAGAATGGCGTCATTAAAATGTAATTTTTCTAATATTATATATACACAGGTGTTAAATTACATAAATAGAAATATCATACAAAAAATAACATTTCCTCCCCATTTCAAAATTATATTAAATGACATTTTTAATTGCCATTTAACATTACTGATAAAGGAAACCCCGTCATTATATACAAAGTAATAAAATTTAATGATGAGTGTGTAGGAGTGTGTAAATACATTTTATGTAAATTAAGAGAATTTTTTTGGATTAATTTCTTGTTAATTCACTTTGAAAAAAAAAAAAGAACTTAATGTGTAAAAAGACACTAATAGAAGTTAAAAAAATCGCTTGAAGGTTTTTCCTGTGCAATTTTATCTACAATTCAACCAAATTTATAAAAAAATTTTCTTTATAAAGCAAATCCTTTTAGTTTAAAATAATAATAATGTACCTTTAAGCAACTTCAAGCAAAGCATTTTTTAAAAGCTGTGTGCATGTTCCGTGGCATTTTCCTTTAATTTAATAAAAGGAAACTTTTAAATATTATTCAACCATTAAACTATATACTTGTATCTGTAATTTTTTTTCCCTTTTTTATTAAATCACAGCAAAACGAACCTTTGTACTAGCAGTTAGTTTTCAAAATGGTTATATATATCTATTAAAATCATTTGATGATGTTTCACCTGCACATATAAATACTGGTTTAAATGGAGCATTAGGTTTTGTTATGGAATGGAGTAATTCACGTGAATTATTAGCTGTTGCTGGTACATCACAAAATTCAATAAATATGTTAGATATTCAAGGAACTCCAACATATGAGAATTTATTAAAATTTTATACAGAGAATGGAACACTTTTATATACAGCTCGTATACCAAATAGTACAACATCAGTATCAGCTTTAACATGGGGTCATAATGATAAAAGATTATTTATAGCAACTGGTACACATGTGCATATTGCATGGGTATCAAGACGTGTTGCATCATTACAATTATTATGTAGACTTCAAATTCAAGCTAGTATAGGTTCTGAGAAGACATTACCTTTGTTGCCTTTACCATCAAGAATAAAATCATTAATTGGAAATTTATTTGCTCAAACAGTTCGAGTAAGTCATCTTTATTTTTATTTTATTTTTCAATTAATTAACTATTGCTAATAAAATTTTTGTCATTTTTAAAATGAATTCAGTGTTGTGTACCTGATTCTAAATCATTAAGAGAATTCGTATCACGTCCACCAGCCTGTTCGACAAGGCTACATTGCACAATGATCCGTCATGATGATGATTCAAATCTTAGCTCAGGAACTTGCTATACATTATATTTAGAATATTTAGGAGGACTTGTTCCACTTTTAAAAGGAAAAAGAACATCAAAAATACGTCCAGAATTTGTAATTTTTGATCCACAAGTTGATGATTCATCGGTATTTCTTCAATTTTCACCAGATTCAAAAAGTTCATCAGGTTCTAGTCAATCAACAACAGGTGTAAATGGTCGTACTGATTCATCTGATAGTGATTTTGATGATCGTTGTAGAGGATCACCAAGAACACCACGAAAACGAAAATCCCGTGCAAAAAGAAGGCATCATAGTAATAGTGATAAAGCAAATACTACTGAAACTGAAGTTATGGATGAATTAGCTTATGTGGATACATTACCAGAAGAAGTAAAACTTGTTGAAGTAACTTCAAATATTTGGGGAACAAAATTTAAAATTCATGGTCTAGCAAAAACGGTTCCAGCTAATCTTGGTCAAGTAACATACAAAACTTCACTGCTTCATTTACAGCCACGTCAAATGACTCTTGTCATAACTGAACTTCGTGATGATTTTCCAACTGGTCCGGATCCAAATTTTAATCCGAATTTATTTTCAGAAGATGAAGAAGATCAAATTAATCATAACAATGAACAAAAATTAAATAATTTGGCACAACGTCGTTTAACTGAAAGCCCACCACCAATCGCTCCAATGTCACCAAAACCAAATCGTTTTACAATGAGAAATAAAAATACAACAAATGGTTGTAGAATTTTGGAACATGGAATAAGTCCATTAGCTAGACAAGAATCATATGAAGATGAGTCTCCAAATAGTAATGAGGTTTCAGAAAATGCGACCAGCAATAATAAACCTGCCCGTCCGAAAAATATCGAAACACCAATCACAAATCCAAGACCAGGTCCTAGTTATACAAGTCTAGTAACACAATATAGCAGATCTTCTTCAAATTCAAGTTGTCAATCAAGACATGCGATATCACCTCTTTATTGTGAAGGTTCTGTACCAACATTACAATCACCAAAAAATGCAGTGGCACCTAGTGATATAATTTTTGATAGACCACCGGCCGGTCAAACTACTTTAATGAGTTACTCAAGTAACAATGATTACACAAGTAATATGATGCAAGTTAAAAATGCTTTATTACCTGAACAAGGACGAAGTACTAATGCTCATGTGAATCCAGTCCCTTTAAATTTGAATCTGAATTTAGAACGTATGGATTCAAAAACAAAAGAAAAAATTCAAACCGCAAAAAAACGAGAAATCCTTTATATCGATGAAGAAACTCATTCACCTGCATCAGGATCTGTAACTAACACAATCAATGGAGATATCATGAAAATGAAACGAACACCAACAATTGTTTCAATTGCACCAGCTTTACCAGATTCTATAACAAGAAGTTGTAGTGTTGGTTATTTAGATTCTGTTGAAATTGTACCATCTGATGAAGCATTATCAATGTTACGTAAAGATGCTCCAAATAAACGACTTGTTTTAGTTGATAAGAAACCTCATAAGAAACGTAAACATCATCAAGAGGATTTTCGTAAGCCTAAACTTCAACAAAGTGGAAAATCAAAAAGTCTTGATTCATGCGATATTTTATCATCTAATTCATCAATGCAACATAATAAAACCATCCAAAAAGATGTTGATAATCATAAAATGTCAACATCAAAATTAAAAAATATTTTTGAAAAAGATAAAAAATTTGATAATAATATTAAATGTATACATTGTAATAAAAATAATTCTTATAATATTGATAAATGTATGTTTTGCCAAAATAATCATAATTATCATAATAAAAATAATTTATTAGATAATGATATATTATTTAATAAACAAAATTTAAAAACAACAACAACAACAACAACAACAAATAATATAACAGTTGTAACAGCAACAACAAGTTCAACAACAATTGATAATTTGATTAATAAACGTTTACCATCACAAACAAAATTATTACGTAATAAAAATAATAATTTATTTGATCCAATAACTACAATAACATCATCAACATCATCATCAACACCATCATCAACAACACAATCAACAATAATTGTAGATAAAAAAAGTGATCAACGTAAAAAGACTGAAGTGATCACAAGTTATACAGATAGTCCATTATTTTCTAGAAAACATAGATTCGGTGGTAATATTAATAAAAATATTAATAATAATAATAATAGTAATGGCTATGCCAATATAAATAATAATAATTTAAATAATTTAAATAATAACGGTATAAGTTCATCAAATAATCAATTATTAAATGGTATGAACGATAATCGTTCACCAATTTTAGGTAGAAAAACAACAGAAAGTAGTTTTAATTTAGTTAAACAATTATCTGAAGTACGTAGAAGAAGAAAGGAAGCTGCTGCTGCTGCTTCTGCTGCAAACGCTCGACAAAATCAACAACATTCAACTGAAGAGCTCCAATCAATTGGATCAGGAAAATCAACTGATACTATTGAAGTAACTCCAGTTGAATCGAAAGCATCTGTATCATTACATGCTCAGGTAAATTTTTGAAAAGATTTAATTTTATTTCAATTAACTAATTGTTTGTCCTATTTTAATTTCATTTAAAGGCTCTTACAACCTTAGAAAATATAATTAGCCGTTTAAGAGATCTCGATGAAGGTCGTCTTACACCACCATCATCACCACAAAGATTACCACGAAGTTCACCAGCATCACCAGCTCCAAGTAAGAAGGGTAAACGTCATCAAAGTGCATCACCCATACGTCATATATTAAATTCGCCGTTATTGAATCGACGTTCAAGAAAGAAACAACAAATAGAAAGTTCTGACGATGAAGGACATTCAACGAATGGTTCTGGTGAAGAAAGTGGTTTAAATGGTAAACAGTATAGAGATTTAGAAACATTCCAGAAGGCACAACTCAGACAAAAGGTAAATATGTCCTTGAGTAGTTTCATGAGAAAACAGAAAGAAAAAAATTTGGTTCTCCAAAAATTCAAGTCAATCCATAATTTTGTTCGAATTGCAAACCTAAAATTTTTCCTTATTTTCTAAATAAAATTTTTGAAAATTTCCTTTTTTAGTTGAAACGAGGAAAAATTGAACCAAATGGTACAGCTAGTTGTTCAAATCCGGCACCATTACGACGTGAATTTGTAATGCATAATAAGGCACCAATGTGGAATGAAAATAGTCAAGTATATCAATTGGATTTTGGTGGTCGTGTAACTCAAGAATCAGCAAAGAATTTTCAAATTGAATTTCGTGGTAAACAAGTAAGTATTCAAAATAACCTTCTTCGTTTCTCCCCCCTTTTTTTTCAAACCATTAATTTTTATTTTCAGGTTATGCAATTTGGTCGTATCGATGGAAATGCATACACTTTAGATTTTCAGTACCCATTTTCAGCACTTCAAGCTTTTGCTGTTGCTCTAGCAAATGTAACGCAACGTTTAAAATAAGTTTATTTTAATGAAGAAAAAAAAAATAGAAAATAGAAAATTTTGAAGAAAAAAAAAATTAGTTAAAAAATGTAATTTTATTAAAAAATTTTGGAAAATTTATTAAGGAAAAAAAATAATTACGTAATAATTAAGATAATTAAAAAGCTTCAAGATAAACACGTTGGTTAAAAATAAATGTTTTTATTTATTTGAGAAATAAAGAAATAAGCTCATAAAAATATGAGTCATTCAAAGCGCACAATTCTGTTATGGAAAATTTAAAAAAGTAAATAAAATTCAGCAATCAAGACAACAATTTCCTTTCTTAGCTCACAAATATGACAAAAATACAAGAAGCTTACAATTTTTAAATACACATTGGGGTGGGGATACATACAATTTACAAAAATTTTGTTTGTAATCCTTTTTCGATTTTTTTTTTAATTCCTTAAATTTTCCAAGTAGAGTGCATTCTAGCAAGAAAAAAAAGTACTGAAAAATTTAATCGTTTTCTTCCAAAGGCTTTCTTAGAACACTTTTTTTCTTCTAAACTTACTTTAAGCTGATTATTGTTTTTGTATTGGAAATTTGGATTCTCTTGAAAAAAATTGCTTTATATGCTTTTTTGCTCAATTCAGACAAAACTCATTGATTGAAATATAACGAAAAAAAGTAAAAAAAAAAAAAAAAACAAGAAAATAAAAAGAAAAACTCGCATGTTCCGTCCAAAATTTTTATAATTTTATTTTATTTTATTTTTTTTTTCGAAATGAATTTTGTAATCAATTTTGCTAAAATACATATTACATTTGAAAAAATTTTGAAAGAAAAAAAAACAAAAATTTTATAAATACAAAAACAAAAAAAAAATTAAAGAATTACGTGTTTATGATTGAAGCCAATAAAAATCAACACAAATTTGAATTTTCCATCCAACTGAAAAGCAAAAAAAAAAAAAAAGGTAAAACAATGTGTGTTTTATGTAATTTTTAAATATTTTATGAACAAGAAGAAAAATTAAAATAAATAATATTGAATGAAGGTCTAAAAATATAATTTTTTGGACATTTTTTTTTTTTTTTACTTCGTGTAAAATAAAATAAAAAATTGAAAACAAAATTAAATAAATAAAATATAGAAATTATTTGTAAATTTTATGAAATGTACACGCTTAAAAATATTTGTGCAATAACTATATAACTTATATGTAAAATTATTATTATGAAAAATTTGAATTATTTTTTATTCTGTTATACATATATTTATTTGTCAGTATTCTTAGAAAAACTTTTATCTTTATATTTTGTTAATTTTCAATTTTATAAAAATTTTCCAGTAGAAATTCATTTTTTCGAAATTTATTAAAAATTTTTCTCAGTGTAATTTTACAAGAAAAGTATTTTTTTTTAAAAAAAAAACAGTTACTATCAGTTAATTAAGTTTTTATTTTTTTGCATTGCTATATATATGTATTTATTATTTTTATGATAGAATAGGAGTCATTAAGATTTATAAACTTTAAATATAGTTAAATACATTATTTACTTTTTAGTCCTGACACAGGATTTAGTTTAAAATTTTTATACCAAAGTAATAAAATTAATTTATAATTACAACATATAATTCATATATTACTCATTACAAATATTAATTAAGTAGAAAGATTCATATGTATAACTTGTGTTTTATTTTTTTATTCATTCATTATATTAACAATAAATCCTTTTTTTTTTTCTAGATGTAAAATAGTTTTTTTTTTTCAAAGATTTTATATATCATAAAGTTTTCAACATATACTACCTAGTTAAAATTATTAAATAGTAATTTTCTCTGTTTTTCTTTTGTATAGTCTCATTTTTTTTTTTTTTTTTTTGTCTTCTAATAAGTATATTATATATTTATATATTTCCAATGTTACTGTTTAAATAATTAAAATATTTTAAAAACAAAAATTTTTTTTCCATTAATATTGTTGCTCTCTAATTAAGTTGAAATTCCTAATTAGTTTAATTAATTCTATTTGAAAAAAAAAGGAAAAGCTATTGAAAAAAGAATAAAAATATAATTTAAATACGACTAGACTACAAAATGTATCTTTTTAACTTTATAAGATAAAAGAACAAAAGAAAAAAGAAAATCATAATAATTAAAATAGTACATAAATACATATGAATGGTAATACAAAAAACAAAAACAAAAAAGCAAAACAAACAACCAACCAAAAACATCTAATAATCGAAAATATTTATCATATTCACATACAATACATACATCACATATTATTAACAATCATATAAATTGTCATTAAATAAAAAAAAAAAATTTATTCATCTTAAATAAAATACTAGATCTTTAAAAAACAAAAACAAAATACATATCCCATTTTTTAATTGCACCAATCACCCATTCATAATATTATCAAATTACAATAAAAATTATTCATTCTATCTAATATATAACATACATATGTATGCACATCACCCACACAACTTTCATCATTTTATCAAAATATACGAGCATATTATAATGACGTACATATTTAATTTCATACAAAAACAATAAAAAATTATTATGAAAAATAAAATTTAAAATTCAAAAAAAATAAAAAAATAAAAATAAATAAAAACAGAAAAATTCTTCTATATTTTTAATATGTGGATATACATATACATTTAAAGTGCAAGGAAACAAAAACAATTTAGAAAACATTTTCAAAGAAACCAAAAAAACAAAAACAAAAAAAAAAATATTTAAAAAAAAGAAAAATATGTATGACAGAAATTTTCCGACAAAAAAAGAAATAAATAAATTATTTAATTTTTATTTTAATAAAATGAAGAGAAAAAAAAATGTTTTTTTAAAAAAAAAAAGGATAAAGTATTTAGAAAATTTTAAGAAAAAAAAAAACTAATGTCTCTTAAATATTTAAACTATCAGTGTAAAACTATATATTTAAAAATACCTATTTGAAAAATTATAAAAAATTAATTGTAAGTCATTACAAACAAATAAAATAAAAAATAAAACAATATCGAATTTGTTGTACATATGTATATCATTTTTATTATTTTGGTTTTTGCAGGATAAGCATATCATGTCTAAAAACAATCTAAGTATATAGCTATAGATAAAGATAATTAGCGTACTCTTTTAGAAGCCACAGTGCCTGACATTCGCATAGAATGTGTCCTCTCGTAGCCCTATCCTGCCCAAGTAATAGCTAAGTGGACAGTGACCAGTAAGAAGCCTCATGATGGTCTTTAACTAATTTCTGTCGAGGGATTGAGTATTTTTTTTGAAAATGTTAGGTGAGGATTTAATAAATTACTTTACTTGTAAATTTTCAGAAGGTTGTTTTTCAGTGTAAGATGCATTTTTCCATTTCCCATTCTTTAATATTATTTTTTGTGTGGGTTCTGGGCAGACCGCAGAAGGGTTCTGGTTCAAGGAGATTAGAATCTATGTAGCTATTCCCCTAATTCTTTAATTCACAACTTTTCAACACGAATTTATAATTTAAGAAAGTTAGGATTAACAAAACCTTTTGAACGTTAAGGGAAGAAACAGAAATAAGAGGTCAGGAATTTCACCTTTAAAATTCATGTGATTTTAAAATCAATGGTTTTTCTATCATAAAATTTAAATTTGAATTTTTTATGCAAAACGTTAAAAAATTTCAAAAATATGAAAAAATTCAAAAATCCATTTTTTAAATTTTTCTTGCATACTTTCTCACCTGAAAAAATTTTTATTTCGAAAAAATCAACATTGCCAAGCTCAAAAATATTTTCATAGATCTTTTGATTTAAAAAAAAAAAATTTCATCTGGCAATACGAAAAAATGAAATTGTTGAAAAAAATTTTGGCGCTTTTTTAAACTATTTGCGCGACTTTGACTTTTCTTCTTCAGTTTTCTTCAGTAAGTTCATAAGTTGCAAGTGGAAGATTTAATTTCTTGGTTCTGTGAATTTTTAAAATAATTAAGTAGTTTTTTGTGACATTTTTATTGTGACTGTGATTTTATTAAGTTAATTAACTGTTTTGTGTTTTAATTTATTCGTTCGTTGTTTCAGAATCGATAGATTTTGAGTAAAAAACAGTGGAAAGAAAATTAAGAAGAATTCTGCATGTGCAACAACAAGGTTTACTTGGTATGTTTTTATAAATTTTTTTTTTTTATTAAATTATAAAGAATATGGCATGAAATAGAATTTTGAAGAAGGCATAGACTGTTTTCTATAAAAAATAGCAAAACGAAAATCTCATTGACCAGTTTATTTTCGAAATTCATTCATCCAGGATTGGATTGGATTAATAGTACTTGTAATTTGCAAGTTCAAGAAAACCCCAAGGCTATGATCACATTTCATGCCCTTTATTATTTCATCACCTACTATCATCGGATCTGTTGTTTTTCCATTTCCCGTGAATATTTCCTGTGTAGGGAAATTATAGATATCTCTTATCACTGATTGAAACTTAAATGTCACCATCACCAATTGTGACAGCTACACACTGTTGTTAGGTCCCTTTGTTGAAAAATCCCACGAAAAATACCATTTTCATCCATTTTTCCCACAAACTTAATTCAAAAATCCCACGGTATTCCCACACATAAAAAACCTTCAAAAATGAATAAAACTAACTTTTTTTTTAAAAGATAAATCCATTTGTATTTCGAAAAAATAAAATAAATAAAATTCAAAAATTAGTTTTACAAAGAAAAAAAAAATTGTAAAAAATAAAATTTTTCTCTTAAAAACTTAACAAAAAGAACAAAAAAAAAGAAAATAACAAAACTATTAACAAGTCTTAAATAAGCCTCTCATTTTCATATAAATTGTTGCTGTTATGTAATTTATAATGCCTTGCAGATGGTTCGAAATTGACATAGCTTATATTTTCCGTTCCAAAATTCGAACGAATAGCGCATACAGCGCTCAATGTTTTTTCTCATATTCTGTTACGCTTTCCTGTTTTAACATCCGTGACTATTGAAAATATTGTTTCCGAACCGGCTTTAGAATGTGGCAATGCCATGCACAATTTTGCATAAATTTGGAAACATATATTTATTTTAAAAATTTTTACAGTTACAATTTTGAGAATTTTTATCCCTCGTGATTTTTCCCACGATTTGGTTCAAGCAGGCACAGTTTTTCCCTTTTCCCTTTTACAAATTTTCGATGGCCTAAAATCTCAGAAAAAGGGAAAAATCCTACGATCTAACAACACTGCAGCTACATTCCATTTCCACCGACATTCAATTCATTCAACAGCTGATGCAGATGCGATGCGGTATTTAGCATTTAAAATTTTTCTAATATTTCTGTCTCTTTGCGATTAATGTTTGCATTTTGTATTTAAATCTTATTTAATCGGTTGTTCAATTTTAGTGAAAAATTAATAATGTTTCGAAGTGTATTCTCAGTTATTAGATCTCAAATTGTTCCACAAAGTAGCATTAAAAGAAATTTCTTTAAAACAACAGCAGTGAAAGCGAAAAAAGGTTAGTATTTCAAGCATTTTCATATAAAATTTGTTTTTTAAATACATTTTAAATATTTAATCAAGAAAAAGAATCTGAAAAACAAAAAGATGGAGAAGAACCACCAAAAGAAGAAATATTCATACGTGTAGATAGAGAAGGATCTTTAACATTATTTGGTATTAATAGACCAGAACATCGTAATGCAATTAATTCATTGGCAGCAAAACAGTTATGTGAAGCAATAGCAAATTTTGAATCAGATGAAACTTCAACTGTAGGTGTTTTATATGGAATTGGTGGATCATTCTGTTCTGGATATGATATTGATGAATTGGGTGGAAAAGATGATGAAAATGTTAACACAGATATGTTAATGCAAGCAGAAGGATCTGTGGTATGTATACTTCTTTATGTAAAATGTACAATTTTCATTATTTCTAAATAATCTTCCATAGGGTCCAACTAGACGACATATAAAGAAACCATTAGTTTGTGGTATTAGTGGTTATTGTGTTGCAAATGGTCTTGAATTAGCTTTAATGTGTGATCTTCGTGTTATGGAAGAATCAGCAATTTTAGGTTTTTTCAATCGACGTTATGGTGTACCAGTACTTGATGGTGGTACTGCACGTTTACCAGCTATGATAGGTTTTTCAAGAGCTTTAGATTTAATATTAACTGGTAGACAAGTAAATGCAAAAGAAGCATTTGAAATGGGAATTGCAAATCGTATTGTTGCAACTGGTACAGCATTAGGACAAGCAGTTAATTTAGCCAATTGTATTGCAAAATTTCCACAAGCAGCATTAAATCATGATAGAAATTCATTATATTCAGCTGTTTATGATGGTCAGAATTTCGATACATCATTACAAAATGAAATTATGTATACATCAGTTGAAGTTTTAGAAGAAATAAAAGCTGGTGTTGCGAAATTTCATGCAGGTAAAAAAAAAATATTTGAAAAAATTAAATCATTTTTTTTTTATTAAACAAAATATTTTCCCTTAATCATTAGGTATAGGGAGACCTGGTTCAACAGAAAATATTAAAGAGAAATCAATGGCTGATTGGGAAGCTCAAGAAGTTAAAATAGAAAAAGAAAAATCTAAATCAAAAGAATCAGCTGATGATTCAACAAAAAAATCTCCGTCATAGTGTAAATTAAACAGTTTTATTTTTATGAAATTATTTTTCGTGAATTTTTTGTTATTGTAAGTTTAAGAAAAGAAAAAAAAAGAACAAATTTGAATATTTATAAAGCAGTTTAATTCAAAAGCAAAAAGTTAATTGTTTGGATTTCTTTTGAAAGACAATAAAGTGACATTCTTAAGGATTTCAATACATTTTGTATTTTTTGGCTCTAATACTCAAATCGAGCCAGATTCTACTCAAGTTTACCTTAAGTTTTCTACACCGTTTTTCTGTTTTAAAGGGACTTGGATTATGATAAAGAGGTAGGGTCAGGGGAAAAATATTTTGGTAAGAAAAGGAAGAAAGTGTTAGGTTCATATTTTTCTGGACTTGAAATAATTTGGTACTTGAGATACAAAGAGAATTTATCATTTGGTACCAAATTATTATTTCTTTGTGCTTTAAAATAACAATGACCTGGTAGCACTTAGTCAATATGAATTATTGTACAAAAAACAAACACACATGCTTCGATTTTTGCTTGATTTTAGATTTATTTTTATAAATTTTACCAGAAAATTTATTACATTTACATAAATTATCCTTTTGTTTTTTGTTTCTTAATTTTCATTTTTTTGTTTTTAAATTTCAATTAAATTTAAGTTCAAAAAATTTTCTTTTTTTGAATATATTTTTTATATTTTAATTTCCATCTAATGAAAAGGAAAACAATATAATTTTAGTATATTTTGTTTTGTTTTTAAATCTCCTAAATTTTTAAAATTTCATTTAAGATAATTTGGATATTTTTTTTTTAAAAATATATAGCATCTTTTTAAAAAAATTTTAATTTGTTCAAAGTGCAATGTGCAAAATTTTTGATTTGAATTATCTTTCTTGCAATTACAATTATTCTAGGCTAAATCTAAGTCAAAGTAAAAAAAAAAATTTTTAAAACTTCATTACGCCCATTGATCATAAACTTATTTCAAAGAGAGAAGAATAATATAAGAATAAAAAATTACATTACGTAAATAAGTAGTTTTTTTTTTTATTCTGTTGATTTATCTGTAATTTTATTACAGTTAAAGTTTAGAAGAAAAAAAAAAAAACACGATTAATGTAATAACAGCCTTTAATCATTTTTGTTATTAATAAATAATAGTTGATTAATAATTATATAATATTACTATATTTAAAAATGTGGTATTTTTTTAGTGATGACAGTGTGTGTGTGTGGTATGACAGTGTATGTCAGTATACATTACATTTTCAATGCATTTTTGTTTTGTTGCTTTTTTTTTTACTATCTACAGAATTTTTAATTATTAATTAAAAATTTTTTTTTTTAAACCAAAATAGACTCCAATTATTATTATTATGTATTTTCTACTACCGTTGTGTGATGAAACAATGTTTTGTCTTCCTTTTTAAAATCTAATATACTTTTTTTCATTTTTTAAATTTATTTTTTTTAAACAAAATATTTCATTTTTTTTTTTTTTTTAGAATATTCTAAACACATTTGTTCATACATAAAATTATTTATAAAATATGAAATCATATAATTTCTTTTCATTTTCATTTCTATTCTATATATATATTTTGTTTTTAGTTAATTTTTTTTTTATTTCAAAATTCAATTTTGAATTCATTTTGTTTTTTTTTTTAAAAAAAAACGTTAAAAAGGAATTTTTATTTTTTTTAAAAAATCTAAAACAAATAGAAATTTTTTTTTTTTTATTTAATATTCTTTCTTATGTGTTATTGATGCATTTTCAATTTCTTCAATTGGTTGATCCTTATCACCCCAACCCCATACTGCATGTGTACCATCACCAGTTCTTTTAGTACGTTTTTCAATAATATCTTTTGATACTGATTTTAAATCATATGCCCATCCAATTTTTGCAAATAAATCAATAAATCCTGTTGTTAAATTTAGACTATAATTTCCTAATTCACCGGTTTTATAATCCCATGGGAATACATGATGATAATTATGCCAACCTTCACCGAATGCAAATGCAGCAACAGATACATTTTCAACTGGGGTTATAGTTCTGGAGAAGAAAAAAAAATAATTAAATAAATAAACAATTCAAATTAGAGTTTCGTATGTAATCCAAAATTATGATATTCTTTTAAAAATTTTATTATTGTTATTCAAACTTACTTATCGTATGGTCTACTTCCAAATTTATGTGCTGCACTATTTACTAACCATGTTACATTCAAAATAAATGTATAACGGAACATTGTTGCAACAAACCATGCATTTTTCCATGTTTCACCCCAACAATAAACTGGTATAATTGTTGGTAAAATGAAACATAAAAGTGGCATTAAAATCATATAATGTCTGTTTGAAAGAAAAAAAATTTATTAAAAAGTAAGAATCGAAAAAAAATCATAAAATTACCTTTTCTGGAACATTAAAATTGGATCTTTTTTCAAATCTGAAATATCTATTTGACGTCCTTTTTCAATAACAAGTGGATGTTTTCGACACAATAGCCATCCAACGTGAGAGAAGAAAAATCCTCTGTTAGAAATAAAAAAAAAAATTAAATAAAATTTTTAAACTAAAAAAAAAAAAATTATTTTAATTAATTACCTAGTGGCATTATGAGGATCAGCATCAGTTTCAGAATATTTATGATGTACACGATGATCTCTAGCCCAATGTATTGCAGCATCTTGAAATGCGACTGTATTAAAAATTACCAAAATTACACGTAATGGCCATTTTGCTTTATATGCACGATGTGCCCATAAACGATGTGCACCAGCTGTTATACCTAATCCTGATACTATATACAACATTATCGCTTAAAAAAAGAAAAAAAAAACATGATTAAAATTTAATTTTAATAAAAAAAAAGATAAAAATTTATGTATTCAAAAAAAATATTTACCGAAAAACACTGTGTACCATTTAGCTGATGTTAACATTAACCATGCCCCATAAACTGCAGCTAAATGTAGATACGAAAATGCTAATATATTTCTCCAGACTAATTTTAATTGACGTTTTTCGGCATGTTTTAATGGTATCACATCTTTAACTAAACCTCCATCAATTGTTTCAGCATCATTTTCCATCAATACTCCAGTTACTTCTGTTTTAACCAGAGGTTGATTAGCTGTTGTTGCATTTGGTGGCATTGTTGTATTGCTAAAGAATAAATTTAGAGAGAAAAAAAACACAAATAAGTTTTTATTTAGAAAACTTCATAAATTAGGCGGCAAGGGTGCGGTATGTCCTCGAACCAAATTAGTAAAAGATATAATTAATTTTGAGAATCTTTGAAACTTGTTCGGAAAGATTGAGGAGAGGAAGAAAAACGATAATTCAATTATCTTTGACCTTGTTAGACTTTTTTTTTATATTCTGTATCTTTGGTTTGGATTGAAAAATCCTTTTCAACTCATAATATCATGAAAAGCTTATTGCTTTCAAGGAAGAGAAATACATTCTACATTTTTCTAGTCCAACACAAATCTATACGACAATTTTTCTTCATTATCTTAAAAATTCATATGTGCTGTGTAGTAAACTTATTTTAAATATAAATATCTTTATTTACAATATTTTTTGTTTTTACCACATTTTATTTATTTATTACTTGTATTATTTTTTATTTTTATTTTTAGATATATATTTCAATTAAAGTTCAACGTAACTAGTACATTATGAACTAAAAATAAATTTCTATTAATGAATTTTCATTTGTTCATATAAAATCAATATGATCTTTTGTCAATTACCTTTCACTCTATTTTTATTTTATTGCATTTATTTATTTAATTTTTTTTTTCAAATATATTTTTCCAGGAATCATGTCAAATCAAAATTATTTTTTTATCACAATCAATTCTATTTTGTTTTGATATTTTTTCATTAAATTTTTCTCTTTAATTTTTAATCAATATCTAAGAATAATAATCAGTGTATTTTTATATATGTATCTAAAATATTTTTGATAATATTTCATTTGATCAAGTTTTATAATATATTTTTGTTTTCCTTTTTCTTAAAGATAATTCAAAAAAAATATTGGTCAATAATAAAGATAAGTCAGGGTCAAGGTCAATCTGCATGAAAATTTCTCTATTCAATTATTAAATGCATGTATCCTTTAAGAATAATGATATTTGTGCATAAAATTCGAAAATATCTTTTTATTAGAATTAGTTATTGTTATTCAACTTTTGTATAATTGGAAAATTTTTCGTAAGTAAAAGTTCAGAGTGTAATTGTTTGGAATTAATTTTAATTTCTGTTTAATTTTTTTGTTTGTTTGTTTGTTTATTGTTTTTTTAAAATCAGAATTATGTTAAATTCTTTAAATATGAACAAAATTTTCTTATCAACTTTTCAAGAAAAACAGAAAAAAAAAAATAGAAACATTCCATAAAAATTGTATTTTCTTTTAAATTGTCTTTATATCATAATTTAATTTTTTTTTTCTGTATAATGAAGCCGGTAAAATGCACTTCAATTAATCATTTATATTCAACAGATAGTTTTATATGAAATAAAATAAATAAAAATATACATATTTAAGTAAATTTCTATTTTAAATATCAATATTTGACTATGTACAGAAATTGCAGTTTAATTGATATAAAACAACAATAACAACATAATATAGGTACCATTTTTTTTTTTAGAATATACTATATGCATACACAAAACGAAAGAAAAAAAATTTACTAACAGGATGAGTTTAGATCGATATCCTTTATACTTCTTTGTTTCAAATCGTTTTGATTTTACAAAATTTTTCTTTTACAAAAAAAAAAAACTTCTTTGTTTTTTGTTGTAAATTTTTTCTTCAATTTAATTACATTTTACCTGTTATAATATACTTCAGTTCCAGTTATTGTTGTTGTCATTTATTTTTTAAATATTTAATTTTCAATTAATTTATTCTATTTAAAAAAAAGGAACTATCTTTGCAAGAGAATTTAAAAATTTTCCTTTGTACGTAGATGTTTTTTTTTTAATTGTATGAAAATTAGCACTGAATTAAGGAAACTGGGTAAAAAGCACAAAAATTTGTAATCCTTAAGGAAAAAATAAAATAACAAGTAGCTATGTAATAACTTTATCGAATATACCAGAACTAATGTATAAGTACTTAGGTATATCCTTTTTTTTCAAAGGAAAACTTTATACTGAAAAGCTTTGCTCCTTTTACACATTTTTTAAAACATTTTTAAAGATTACATTTTGGAAAAATATTGAAGTATCTTTTATTGAGAAAAAAAAAAGTACCTAAATTTAAATCATCGAAAATAACAACAAATTCTGTTGGTATTGAATAGTGGTTAGGTGCATTCAGATGAAAGTATTTAATTCAAAAAATGTTAATTGAAAATGTATAAATATTGCCAATCGTACAGAAATTAGATAGTCTGAGAGAACTAAACAGAATACAAAAAAAAAAAAAAAATAATAATAATAATTAAATTTTCAGGTACAAGATACAAAATGGTAAAAATGTTACCTAAATAATGTTAATTAAATGGTGTACTGTTAAGTTTTCAATGTATTAATAAACTACATATTTGTTAATTGGAAATTTTCATAAATTAATTGATAACAATTTTTTTCTTTAAATAAGGAATTAATTTTTTTGTTTTTTTTTTTTTTGATAACTCTGGCAATATTATGGAAAATTCCCCAAAAGAAAATCCAAAAATATTTATAGCGCAATCTCAATTAAAAAAATCACTTGATTTCCACGTGGTAAACAAACAAAAAAAGTTCAAAGTTATGTTATAAAAACGTGCAAAACAGCTGATTTAGACGTGTGCTACTAAGTTATCTGAAAGCTTTTTATTACTGAGTTTTTATTTAAAAAAAATATATACATATATATGGATACATATGTAAATTACATTGTGTGGGGTAAAGCACCATAAGATGTATATAAACAAAACACTGAGTTCATCAATTGAATGAATAATAGTGCAAAGGTTTTTTTTTAAAAACATATTTATTTGAAAAAAAAAAAAAAAAAAAAAACAAAAAAAAAAAAACACGAGTCAAACTGATGATACTTTGTTAAATGTTAATTCATTTTCAACTACCCAATCATCTTAATAACACATAATATCGTTATCATTATTCTGATGATGAAGAGAAAGCTTTAATTCAATTTGTTGTACAATTCCATAAAATTAAAAAGTCATTTAGGAGAATGGAATGGTGGCGTGACAGCAAACGACGACAAATTCTAATCATCTTTAATCGTTTACAAAACAAGATATTTATTATTGATTAGACATAGGCTATTGTGTCATGTAATATCAAAACCACGCGATCCTATAATCAATCAGGTGATGTTTTCACTTTTCAATAAAAGAATTTTTCTGTATCGAAATTATAATTAAATCATAATTGTGTGGAAGTGGTCATAGTTCAGAAATTTATTTTGAAATTCGACTTAACCGGTTATTCATTTTAAAATTCATCTACATATATGCAAATTGAATTTTTAGAAGAATAGTTTTTGTTTTTTTGGACTTTGATTTTAGTTTTGTAAAATTTTATTTTGTGTGGGAGCCTATATTGTCAACAGACTGTCAAATAATCTCAATCAAGAGTAAAACTTTAAGATGCATTATGTACAGAATATAAAATAGTAAGAAGATATTCTTGATGTTAGTTTAGGCCGTTTAGAGCTTACATGCATCTAACAATATAATGAATTTTAGCGATTATCTTAATTTTTTATTTGGAAAAAAAAAAAATTTTAACAAATTTATTTAACACGAGAACAAATTGAAGAACATTTTTTTGAATTGACTTTTCAGTACCGGAAATATCTCAGAGAATTGCTTAAAGTCCTTGTATCTTTTTCTAATCTACATAATTCACAATTATCAGTACTCATAAAAAAAAAAACATATTTCATTTGAATAAGAAATAACGAGAATTTAAAAATTATTGTTTAAAAGAAACGTGGTTATTTCAAGAAATTTAACTAGCACTTCTACAGGTAAATGCATTAAATTCTTTATTTAGATTTTTGAAAATGAGTTTTGAGAACATATTGCTAGTATGACAGTGTCAAAATTTTGCACTGAAATGTAAAACTGACAATGGTGATTCGCATTTAAGAATTTCTCTGGAGTATTAATGTTGAGAAGAAATTAGGAAAAAACTATAGGAAGTGTTTTTCATGAATTCAAAAAATCAAGGGAATAAATAAGACAGTTTTTTCTCAGAGCCTGAATTTTAGGAGGATTTTGAATGAAAAATTTGGGGCTTTTATGATAATATTTTCTGAATTTTTTCATTAAAACGCTCACGCAACAATCGTAAATTTTATTTTCAAAAAAATAACAAAATTAAAACAAGGAGAAAAACATCGGTAAAGTGGTTTTATTCCAAAATAAGCGTAAGAAAGAAGACTAATGTCATTTGTTTTTGTCATTTGAAATTATACTCCGACACGAAATGAAAATTTTATTATTTCATCATCTCATTTTATACTAAATCATTGATATTACTCGTATGAGACAGAATGTGGCCTGATTACACATTACCACATAACTATGATACTTTATTTAGAATTCGTAAAATCAAAACTGAAATTAGATACATTCATAGAATTCAGACTAATTTTAAGCGTTTAATCTTTACAACAACAACAACAAAAAAAAAGTTTTTGATAAATTCTTATTTTTTGTAATTCTAGCATCGATGATGCGGAGAAAAAAAATTTATCGAATTTTTCTTTATTTTTTAACAAAAGAATTTTTTGTACTTTTTTTTTTAAATTGTATTTCTAAAACATATATCATTTACTATTTCCGCTTGATAACAATTTTGCATAAATTAATTGAAAGTTAAAATGCAAAAAAAAAAATAAATAAATAAATAAAA
The DNA here is from genome assembly GCA_939192795.1 of Bombylius discolor. Classification (NCBI taxonomy): domain Eukaryota; kingdom Metazoa; phylum Arthropoda; class Insecta; order Diptera; family Bombyliidae; genus Bombylius; species Bombylius discolor. Next base: position 35,293,627 of record OW584241.1, on the reverse strand, counting down.
AAAAAAGTACTTTGTAAAAGTCAAATTTCATGAACGTTGCGTACGTTAAATTTTATTTTTTGAATTTTTTTTTGTTCGTCTACCAGCGAAATATAACAGAAAAGGTAAAATTAAAAAATTGTATTTCAATTTTGCGCCTTTTTTTTAAAAAAAAAAAAAAAAAAATTCGTATTAAAGGAACTTTGTGTATAAGATATTTTCTATAATTCTAAATTCGACATAAAAATTCATTTTCAATTTGAATTAATTAAATTAGAATTCTTCTTTTTTTTTTATTTTTTAAGTAATTCGATATTTGAAAATTTAAAATCGATTAAGGGAAAACAATACTTTTCTATTATTCAAAAACTACAGGATTTCTTTTCAGTTAAACTAAAGATTGTTATTGAAGTTAATTTTTGTTTGCAAATTTTAAATAATAATAAATTCACTAAAAAAAACACAAAAAATTTTAATGTTAAAAACGAAAAAATTATTAAACTACTTTCACTAAAAATTTTTTTTAAAAAAAATTTACCTTTTTTTTTTGAAAAATCACTTCTCAAATACAAAATTCTAACGAATATCTTCACAATACCCTCTTTGTTTTTTATTTTTTTCTTCTCACAAAACTTCTAAATAATTTATTTTAAAAAAAAAAAAATTATTGTTACTAAGTTACACCGTAGTTTAAATTTTAAAAAAATATATATATATATATAGTTAAATTAAAACTTGTTATTAAGAAGCTTCGTATTGTACTGAAACTTTACAAGGTATCACAATAGAATTTAACTGTCTTATCACAGAGTTTTATTCGAATTTTTATAATATGTGAATTTGTGAGTTAAAATATATATATATATATTTTTTTTAATATGCAATTATTAAGTAGTGGGGATAAATATTTTAGGTAGGTGAAAAATTAGTGATTCTATATTAAAAAAAAACATGTACATATTTGAAAATATACATATATGTACATGTATGTTTTTGATAATATATTAATTTATGATGATTGTATGAAAAAGGTTAACAAATTATCTGTCTTTTTTTTTATTTTTTATTTAAAAAAAAAAAAATATCTTTGCATGCATGCATTTAATGTTTGTTATATACATATTATTTGCCATTCTTATAACATCCGATCAGTTAAAAAGTGCACATTATAAAGGATTGATAAGGAAATTATATGTACATATAAAATTTAAAACACATATATGTATATAAAAAATAAATAAATAAATAGTTGATCAATTTTTCGATAAATTAAAATGATTATAATCAGAATTTAATAAAAAAAAATTGCAAAATATATATTATAAATTAAATTTTTATTTTTTTTTTATTAATCAATTTGTGTACTCAAGATTCAAGTTCAAAGGTTGGTTACTAGCATTTATTTGCCCTAGAATATTTGTGAATGAAAAAAAAAAAAGTGATTGGTGAAAAATTTGCATTGTATAATAATGAAAATTGTGATAATTTCAACCGAAAAAAATGAAAATTAATTAATTAAGTGATGAATTAAAGAAATCAAAATACATACATAAAAAAAAAAAGAAGAAAATGACGTGTTAAAACAAATTTATAGTCATATTGTACAATAAAATATTTAATTAAGTTTATTTTTAATTGTTTTACATTTAAAATGCATATAGTAAATTTTATTAATTCATTACGACAAACAATAAATAATTTTATTTAATTTAAAATTTAAATTTTTACTCTTTTTAATATGTAGGTTATTTTTAATTAAATTTTATTTTAATTTTCAATTCAATAATTTTACAAAAAAAAAAAATTTACAGAAAATCGTATTGAAATTCGTATTGAATTTTTTTTTTTAATCGTCAAATTAAATTTGTATTTGTTTTTGTACTATATGAAAAAGTTTGACAATAAAGTCTATGGAAAAATTGATTATAGGACTGAAGAGTTTATTTCAGGGATCTTGTATATTTGATGAAAGCAAAAGAAATACATATGTATCTTAAAATTTTCAAGGTAATCAAAAAAAATATGATAAGTTGTTCTTTAGACCAAATTCGGGATACAAATATTTTAAAAACAAAAATATTTTTAACATTGAAGTGTTTAGCTAATTATGCTACAGAATATCATACATATTTGCAGCTTGCAGATGCCTAAAATCTTTAAAAGGAAAATTTTTAAATGCTTTTCGTAATCTGAATTTCATAATTGAAATACGTTCGGGTTGTTGCTACAATTATATTTTATGATAGAACGCATTTGAGGCATAGGGTAAAAATTAATTTAAACTATTGAAGGTACCAATAACCGATATCTATCTGATTTTTCTCTAATTGTTCTGGCATTTTGAATGTATACAGAAACTTTGCTAATTTTTTTTTTTTTTGTTCTCATCTGACAGTGCTGTTTTACATAAAAAGGATATCTATAAATAAACAGAAAATTCATTCGATCAGTCAAGGTGTTTTTTTTTTGTTTGTTTGTTTTAGTTTTTCGTTATTTATAGTTTTTTTTTTTTTTTTTGACACAAAAATTATAATTGTTTATTATTGTTTACAATCAACAAGAAATTGATCTTTTACCTTAAAATAATTTATCAATCATTTTAATTTTTAATTTTATTGAATACGGACAAATAATTATAATTATTTTTAATGCAAATTTTTGCATTTCAATTTTAATTAACTTGAAAGTGAAGAAAAAAAAAACATAAACTAAAATCAAGTTCAATTTTCTTATTTAAAAAAAAAAAAAAAAAAAAAAAAAAAAAAAAAAAAAAAAAAAAAAAAAAAAAAAAAAAAAAAAAAAAAAAGTCAGATAACTATTAAAAAGGAACAACAACAAAAAAGTTCAAGAAACTGCATTTAGCTATTTTTTTAATTTTTTTATTTTTTTATTTATTAAATCATGAGATCAGTCACATATTACAAAACGTCTTGTGATGAAAGTAAAACAAATACATAATTAAAATTTTTCTCCTTAAATTTTATAACAAAATATTTTTCATCTATTTTATGTCATTAGATTTTTTTTGTTCTGTGTCATTTACCTTGACCGTAACATTTAATAGATACATGTAAATATGTACCCGACATATATTTAATAAAATTGCAGAATTTGCATTTTAATTTTACGTAATAGAAACCGCATAAATGACATCAATATTATGAATGTACATTAATATTTTTTTTTTTTTTTTTTTTTTGGTTGTTACAATGATAGTAATTTAAAAATACACACTTAATTAATTTTAAAAAAAAAATTAATTCAATCGTTTTTTTTTTAAATTTAATATTCTTTTCTTGTTCTTTTTTTCTAGAGTTGCATTTGATTGCATTGTTTTATGCTTTAATCGTAAATTTAAACTGTGGTTATTGATAAGACAAAAACGTGACTCAAATGACGGTCATACTTATGAAAAAAATTATTGTAAAATTTATAAGTTTGATAAATTTTTTTTTACAATTAAAACATTTTCATAATTTTTTTATTTATTGCAATTTTGTTAGAATTTTATTCACTTTTTTTTCTTTGTGAATAAGAGCGAATTACATAAACAGAATTTTGAAAAAAAAAAACAAACAAAAAAAATTTCTCTAATAAAAGGAGTATGTACGGCATATGTGCATAGGGAATTGTGTACGTGACTCTCATATTTGTATTATCAACATAATCAATCAAAAACGGAGTATAAGGTAAGCGTTAAAGATATATGTACTTTTTTTTCTGTAGTCAGCAATCTTTAGAAAGCTTTCACATTGAAGATTAGATAATTTCATATTTATATTAATAAATTGTGGAAAATTTTTAATTAAAGTTCGAAAAAGAGTGATGGGATCGGTAGGACTTTCTGAGATGAAATTGGCTAGGAACTCTAACTAATTGCAGAATCGTCCTTTTTTGTATGTGACATCAGTATAGTAGTCTGACGGGCACATTTAATAAACAATTAACTGATAAATTTCTTAGATCTGATTTTAGTATCTTGCTTTCTATTCAAATATTCTTATTCTTCTTTTTTTTTTTTTTAAACTCATAACTATTTTCTGCCTTCTTTCCTAATTAAATCGGAAAGTGGAGAAAAAAAATACCAGAACTTCAGCGTAATAGTTAAAAATTTTATTTTTTTGATAAATGTGATGAGGTAGTGCTGACGGATATGTAAAACACTTATTTAACAGATACAAAAATATGTGCACTTATGACATGGGTAAAGTAGGAAGTGTATCAGTTCGAATATTCAAAAAATAATAATTAATTAAAGAAATTATTCAACATAATAAAAAGGAAATATGTATTAAAAAAAATATAATCAAATTAATTTTATACATTATAAACCTACAGACATACATTTATAGCTATGTAGAGTATTTTATTTTTTTGTAGGTTCATACACACTTCAGATAACTTTATATTGCAGGTGATATTCAGTCGAAATCGGGAATTCGTTCACTAAAGTTTCGCCAGACATTTATCGTAAGATAATCGAGAAAGTCAAAATAACAAAAGTTTATCTGTGCATATTAATGTGTTGAATTCAATTTTTTTTCAAAGCATATGTAAACATTAAAAAAAAAATATAAACAAATTCTTTTTTACGATTAGATAAATGAATGACAGGCAAATGACTTTTATATTTGGTTGTATGTTACAATAAATTTTATTCTAGTTGACGAGAAAAAAAAAACATCAGGTTCTTTTATAATTTTACGTGAAATTAGAAGCCAGGTCTTATGTCATGTTATGTCATTTTGTACAGTTCACAAATTGTTTTTCAAAATTTCATTTTCTATTAATGCAAGTACATATTTATTTAAAAAAAAAAAAAAAAAAAAAGAAATGACGAAATTAAAATACATACTAAAAATTGCTTGGCATCACAACTTTTGTACACTAAAAGTTATTTTTTGAAGTTAAACAAAAATGAAATTGAAAAAAAAAAAACTAAACAAAAGAAAATTTTGATTTTTGAAAAGCAGGTGTGCTTGCGTAGGAGTAGGACGTTGAAATTTTGGCCCAGTTATAAGGTTTCTAAGTCACAGATCTTTGTTTTTTCTTTTCACTTTGATTTCGATGTGTCGAAAAATAAACGTTTACTTTCTTATTTTTTTCAATAAATTTTTTAAAGTTGTAGATTGCCTTAAAAAAACTATAACACAAAAAAAAAAAAAATATATTTAGAAAGGAAAAGATGTTCTTGAAAGAGAAGATACATTTTTGTTCATGGAAATTTCTGAAGTTTTCATAGAGCAAAAGTGGCATTAAGAACTGAATATATGTAGTTCGTCTTTCAGTATGCTTATAGGTCATATTCATATATGTATGTATAATTATATGTAATATATAAACATAATTCCGTATTTATTCGTAGAAAAATAAAAATTCTACTATAAATAAATTAAGCTCAAGAATGTAGGTGATTGTAGAAAAAATTTAAAAAATATCAGATACAATGTGCACTGTAGAAGTAATAAAATGCACATAAAACCAAAGAAATGCCATAATATAGATAAATACTGCATGGCGTTTGTCATATGCAAAATATTTATTATGCAAGAGACCTTCAACTTGTCAATAATATCAAATAGGCAAATAAAAATTAAAAGGTGAATGAATTACGAAATAATTTCAAGTCAATCCGTTACATATTTTACGGTTAGCTTTTTTTAATTGCAAAATTTTAATAGGTAAAATAATAATAAAAAAGCTTTCAAGGTAACAAAAAGCTAAAGAAAGCCTTTTGTTTTGTTTATTTTCCATTTATTTTCTTGATTATTTATTAAAAAAAAATAAAACACTATCACCTCATACCACCCACTCTTATCAAGAAAAACAAAAAGATAAATAAATATTGTTTCATTTTCCACGTAGAAAAAACACGTGTCAATGCTCTAGTGCAAATTATACTTAACCGCAGCCGCATCAAATTATAATTACATGTACAACAGTGTCTCACCCTCACCGTGAAACTCGTACACTTTTTTGATTTTCTAATTAGTAGCAATGTACAAGTTTCATGTTGAGATAATTTTTTGACTTGAATTGTTTAAAAAATTGTTTAGGTTATGTTTTTATCGAAAAGTATTTGATAAATTAATTGATTTTGAAAAAAGATAATAAAATTTAATAAAAAAAAAACATTCCAGCTAGATATTTTCAACCAACAATATTTTTTCCAAATTACAAAAAGAAACTTAAAATCTAGAAGGTGTACGAGTTTCACGGTGAGAAACTGTACTACATATAGATGTATTACTATTTTACTTCATCATTAGTTCATTCATCACCTCATCCATTTCTATCCTTTTTGTGTTACATATTATTCTAGAAAGAAGAAATGAATAAACTATATAACCCCTTAAAATCAACCCATTTATCAGCTGATTCTGTGCTGATTTCTAATGATATCATGCGACATGATGAACCTAAGAACAAGACAATGGTTATTTTACTTCACTTCTATCGGTTAGGGTTACCAAAGTTCAGTATTTTTGTTGAATAGACAGAATGTCGTATTTAACATTTTGTTTTTTATTTTTGTAACATCTTTAGAAACTAAGTTTTAAAATATTGAGACAAATTTTAAGACATTAAAAATTCTTTATGTACTCGAACAGTACTTTAAAATAAAGCTGATTTGAAATTTGTGATTGAAATTAAAAAGTTATAAAAGATAAGCATAGAAAAACAAATGTATTTTGCCGTACGGAAAGTACGACTTAAAGGGTTAATGAAATAAGTTAAGTTTTAGATTTTACATTCAACTGAACGAAACTTCAAATAAAATAGACTTAAATTAATATTCATCTAATTTTTTTTTTTTTTAAAAAAACGTTTTTACTTAAAAATAAAAAGAAAATCACTCTGTCAACCCTAACATATGTATGTATCTTATTTGTTGATGTTCAATCACATCACACGTTATTTTACCTATATATTGTTGTTGTTGGTCATTTTATATGCTTTTTGTTTACCTCGGCATGTTTCTTTTAAATCGAATCATCTCTCACCGGTGTTTTTTTTTAGTGTAGTGAATGTTTCATTTCTCCTGGCAAATGTGCAAGTTAAAAAAAAAAAAAATAACGAGTGGCGTGATTGTACTTTTTCCATCTAAGCTACCTATCAGGCAGCAGGCTATCATTTATGATAAAGATGAGAGAAACTTTTTTTTTTTTTTCAAATATGTAATGGAATAATGGATGCAAAATTAGAAAAATAAAAGTAAAAAACAATTAAGTAGAAGATGAAGAAATAAGCATAAATCACTAATAACGTTTTTCTTGTTTTTTTTGCCAGGTACCTATTACAAAAACAAATGAGGACAAATAAAAGTATCCTTGATAATATTGTTGACCAAGGTTGAAATTCTGAAATTTTCAAATTTTCCTCGTATTGCTTAAAATCGAAAAAAAAAAAACAAAACGATGTTGTGTAGATGTGTCAATAATTTTATTACAAAATTCAAATATGTAAATTCAAAAATTATAGATATGTACCTATGTATTTTGTTAGTAAGATTGCATAAAAATGACATTGAACTATGTTTTAAGGTCAATGGCAAACTTAACGATAAAACAAAAATATGTAATCATAAGATTCAATTTAAAAGTTCTACCTGTTTTAAATTTTTGTTAATTTTGAAAAAAAAAAATGTACTCACCTGTTTTTAATCCTTTGCCTCTATATTACCACGTAATTTCTATTCTAATTTAAAAAGTCAGTTACGTATCGCCTGATTTCACAAAAACTATAAAACGTGAACAAGAACAACAACAAAAAAAATCTTTTAAATTTTAAACTTTGCACTTCTAACTGATGTTTTAAATTTCTTTGAAAAAAAAATAAATCATTTTTAATTATTTATTATACATATATTTTTTTTTTTCTATTTAAATTGTTCTGTTAATCCACTACAACTCTTAACGTGTTCCTGCTATCACCCAATATTCACTGTTTAAACTTTGGACAATAACAAAATAATGATATGATCTGACTGCTGCTAATACAAATTATTGTTTTAAAGAGCTTTTTTTTTTTTTGCTTTAGAATTTTATTTCAACGCTTTTCTATCACAAAATTTCAACTGAGTAAATTCAACACGTCACACTTATAATAGCCAGGTAATATCAACAAATTGTAGTGAAAGAGTCAAAGGTGTAATATTGCCTTGTAAGTCACCTGGCTGGCACGTCACACATTAATAATATAACAACATAACAAAACACAAGAATTAGGTATGTATGTAAATACTACATATGTGAAGAACTTGTAGTTGTAACTATGCCTTGTAAACTTTAAAGTAAAGTTTGATATTTAACCTTTGTTTTCTTATGAAATTTGATGCTGAAATCTGTAACTTTTCAATTTTTACAAAAAAAATAATGAATTAGCAACTAGTATTTACTTTTGTTTTGTTTTTTTTTTTTTGTAGATTATACGTAAAAATTATGAAATAAGTAAATGGACTATGGAGTGAAGAGTTGCGCGGCAGAACATGTGCATTGCATGAATTTGAATATGAAATATGAAACGAAACATAAATATCGTACGATGTTTGATGAAATTATTTATCAAAGCAAAAACAACAAAAAATACAAAGCTTATCCAGTTTTTTTTTTTTTAAATTGGACTGGTAAAAATGAAAAGTTGCAGTGCAAAAAAAAAATACCTATTCATTCCCCAATTTCTATTGCATTTCAGTCAGTTCCTCGTTGATTGGGTATTTGTATTTCACTCACTTTTTGTAAGTTTATTTTTGTTTTATTTTTTATATTATGTACATAATTTTTTTTTTTTCCAATGCTAAATGGTATGAAAAATTGTGTATGTACTTACTTTGATATCACGTCATATTTATCAAAAATACATTAATAGGAAGGAACTGAACACGTGACTAAAGATTGCTAACGCTGAGGCTGAGTAGAGTAGAGAGTATCATGAAAAACTATGAGCAATTTGAATGAAAATGAAAACAAAGACAGAAAAACAACAGCCGGTCTTTGAAAGATAAGAAGATTTGCTTTCCAATACGAAGGTAAGGGATACAATTAAGTCTTTAATATTATTTTTTGTTGTTACTGTGCTCACTTTCAAAACATCATTTGTGTAAATAGAAAAATAATTTTTGTTTTTTAAGGCAGCTCAGTAAACGGTTTAAAAGTTAACGATTCTCGAAATTTCATTTCAAAATTGAATTTTAGAAAAAAAAAAAAAATCTTTTATTTGGAAGACACATACATATTTGTGCCCACAATAAATACTTTACCCTAGTTCTTTATGTTTTTATAAATTCAAAAGAAACTTCTAATAAAAGTTTCAAATTTGTTAGCTTTAAAGGGGAGTGAAAAAAAAAACTGAACGTAACACTGGAAAATAAATTCGCTCTTATCAAGAGCTTAAAATTGCAGTGCTTTCTAATCCATTTTTTCATGATTTGAATCTTGGATAGAACTGTACGCTATCTAGTGTTTCATAAGAGATTTAAAATTTGAAAAATTTAAAAAATCAGTATTTTTAAAACGGTAATAAAGTCTGTAGAGTTTCCTCTCATTTTTTTTTTGGTAATTTTTTAAAGTACGTAGATATGTGATAGATTTTTTTTTGATAATTAATTTTTGTGATTTCTTTTTTTTTCAATAAAACAAAGGTAATTTTAAATAATATTCAAAATAATGAAATTCATATATTTAGTGCTGCAATTATTATAAAAATCGCGATAATTTTAGACCTATGAATTTTTTGTCACGTACATACATACATATTTGCTATTTTAAAAAAATTCATTTTATAATTTATGATTAATATTTCCATCTAATTAAAAAAATTAAAATCATGATAAAGTCATTGTTTTCATTACCAATTTTTTTTTTTCAAATTACTTTTTGCAAAAAAATCAAATTTGAAAAAAAAAAAAAAAAAAAATTCAAATTAGTCAAATTCTTTTTTATTGTCCAAAAATATAGGGTGCTTTGTTTTTTTCTGTTAAACAAAATTTTTAGAATTAAGACATTATAATTACACATTACTTTTTCTATTATGTTTCACAGTTTCAGTATTCAATTGTGTTTTATCTCAATTTCAAAAAATCAGTTACTATATTCTGTTTGATCTAGTTTTGATTTGCCCATCAAATTTTTTTTTTAAGTCATGCATAATTTTTATTCCTATAACTTACCCCAACCTTCCAGCCTGCCAGCATTGTGCTAAAAAAAAGTGCAATAAAGGGGGCTATTCCTAAATTGTGACACATTTTACATAAGTAAAAATAAATTAGTCCTTTTATTATTCTAATTTATAGAAAAATATAATCTTTATACTTTAATTGTCTGTAAAATTTTTATTAAAGCACCACCCTGTACCAAAGTGAAAACAATGAAAATTGGAGAAAATTTTCATCATTTATCATAAAAAAAAATAATATCGACAATATATTCATGATTTTTAATCATTTTACATGTGTAAATAAATACATATATTTACAAGGACATTTTAATGAAAGAAAAAAAAATTAAAATGGATAAATAACATTGCACACATCATATAATCACTGCATCCTTTCACAGTTGATTGATCATTTATTCAAAAAAAAACTTATAACACAAAAAAAGAAAAAAAAAAAAAACAAAAACAAAACAAAAAACCCCCCATATATAACTTGTATATACAAGTTGCAAATTATCATTTGATTGAGTTCGTTACAAAGCTATCAAATTGAGATGATAAATTGTACCAATTCTCAATGATTTAAAAATCAACCCTTCTAAACAACAACATCATCATCATCGGTTTATACGATTTCATTTCTGTTGTTTTTTTTTTCTTATGTACAAAAATACGTGTTATAAACATAAGTAATTTTTTTTTTTTTTATTTTCCTAACCCTCTTTTATTTGACCTGAATTATAGTTATAATATTATTGGAATACCCTTCAGATGAATCTTTGTATGAGTTGTATATAATTTTCATCTTTTTAGATTTTTTGTCTTATTTTTCAAAATATGTACTCAAAAGAAAATAACAACAAAAATTGCGAGTGATATCATATCCCTCAAAAATATAATCATATTTTTCCCTTTTTGTGTAACTGTGTATAGTAAAATAACGATAAATTTTATATGATTGCTTGCGTTTATTCATATTTTCATCCCTTTTTAAATTGTATCGATTTATGTGAAAAGTTTACTTTTTTTTTTTCTTGTTTTTTTGAATATCAACAACATACTAAGTACATACGTATATATATATGGTAACATTTTCATTGTATATTTATGTATATATTATATTTATAATTTTGTGTTTGTGTAAGTGTGCGTTGAATAATAAATTCATTTTGATTATATTGTAATAAGGTGAATGATGATATCTTTATTATTTTTTTTTTTTGGGGTGAATCAAATAAATTGGCTCTTTATTAGTAGGGTGTTAACTTGGTAAATTTACTTATGGTTTTATTTTATTATATTGATGTTAAGATGAAAGATATAGATAAAATGGCGGAAAATTTGATATTATTTAATTACATAACAGATTTTTTTTTTTTTTTCATGCAGATTAAGTAATCTGGAAAAAAAAGAGAGAGAGAGAGAGGGGATAAAAATTTTTAGGTCAAAAAATATATAAGTATTTATAATTGGGATCAATAAAATAAAATTATATCCTTTAAAATTGTAAAATAAGGATAAGGAAATTATGAAATTAAAATGAATTTTCATGGATAATAATTAAATTTTATCGTTTTTTTTTTTTTGGGAAAAAAAAAAAAACAAATTAATCAAGATTTTTAATGTGATTTTGTGGAAATTTCTAAATTTCTATTTTGCACTTTTATTTTTGCCAACTTTACCAATGTTAGAATTTCGAGTTACAACGGAAAAAAATGACAAAGGATAAAAACAAGATAAAACAAACTTTTAGGAAAATGCTATAATTTATTCGCATTTCCAAAAAAAATTAATAAAGCTTAAAAATTTAGTCAAAAATCTAAGACAGGCAAAAAAATAAAGCACTCCAAAACTAAAAGTTACAGTGGAATGCTGTCGCGCGTATTTGATTCGTTAAAATTGTGAGATGAGATCGTTAAGAACAAGAATTTGTACGCAACAGAAAACAGAATTAACAGGCATAGAATTCAGAAGATTTTTGTGTCATACGATTTAAATTTGAAATTGAAAATTCAGTAACAATTACTTTGGTCACTTTCAAAGTTCTTATTATGATGAGAATTAGGTTGCATTGTAACTGTTGTTTTACCTTTATACCTTTTTCATATACCTTTCAAATTTTCTTTAAATCGGAAGAAAAGTATACATACATTTTTGTAAAATCATATTACAATAATTTGTGATAGTGTTGAAAATAGTGAAACTCGTAATCACGAAAAAATAAAGAAAAAAAGAATTGTTAGCCAATGTATATATCGTGCAAGATGAACTCATTTTAAATTAAAATCCTGTTAATTTTCATATTTTATGAATGAATTTTTTGAGTATTAGTAAATTATGTACCTTGAAAAAAAAAAAATAAGAAAAAGAAACAAAAATTTTAAAAATAATTAATTTTATTTTATTTATTTTACTTTATTCATGTAATTTTGAAAAATAGCACATGTTGAATCTTTTATTTTGCATTGAATTTTATAAAATACTAAGAAAAAAAAAAAAAAAAAAATAATAAAAAAATTTAAATTTTGAAATAAACTGAAATTACAATTTTGCGTGTTACGCGTGTCCTATTTCAAGAGTATCATTTATAAAAATATATCTTTTATGTTATTTTTAATTTTTACAATCATTAATCTGTTTCTTATAGAATGTTTTTTTTTTTTTTCCTTTCGAAAATATGTAATTTTTATTCATGTATATTTCGAATCTGTATATAGGTATTTATTAAAACTTTCTGAAGAAGGAAAAAAAAATAAAAATATCTGTTGTTTTTTTTTCTTCTACTTCTTACGTCTTTGTGCTATTTATTAAATTTTAATGTTTTAGTAGAACATTTTGTTGCACGATATATCTTTTGAATTTTTTGAATGATTTTTTGACTGGATATATATTATTTATATATGTTTATTGTTTGTTATAGTATATTTTCGACGTACATGTTAATTAACTTTTTTGTTTTGCATTAAAACACAACGAATTATGTGTATTTAATTTTTATGAAAAAATATGAAATACAAAAATAAAATAAAATTGGTACAGAAGATAAAAAAAATAAAGTTGCCGACAGTTGCGAATGATGGTAGTCAGTTCAGGATGAATGAAGGATGTTTTTTTTTTCATTTTTTTGTTTATTTATTTTTTTTTTTCTTACAAGTAAATTATATATTAAACTTTTCTAAAGAGGTGTGATAAAAGTAGCTTTAATTCGTTATTGAAAAATTTCAAAGAACAATTTTTTTTTTTTTCATTGTTGGTTTTTTTTGTTGGTTTTGTGAAATTTATTTAATAATAATTATTGTTTAATGAATTGTATTCGATTGAATTAAATTTTGGAAAATTAGCATTTTGATAAACTGGATATTTTTTGTTATTGTTGTTTTGTGTTAACAGATGCTGTTTATACAATAAAAAAATGCTTATTAATATGTTAATGTTAATGATTACACGAAAACTGATGTATTTTGTATCTTTTTTGATTAAATGCTTAAAAATTGTGTTTGATTTCTCAGTAGAATAATAAAAAAAAATATTGAAAGAAGGAACAAAAGAAAAAGTATGTTGTTCATGGAAGCTTATACATGAAATATGTTTGTAACGATTGGGATTGTTAACAGGTGCGAATTTGTGATTTTCTATTCGTTCTTTAATATTTAATGCGAAAATTTCATGTTGTATTTACAATTTTAATAAAAAAGGCTCTTAACACTCATGTTTTCTTTCATGAAGATAGTTTATTCATATCATGCTGAGTTCAAAATATCTCAGAAGCATAAATTTGAATGACACACATAAAAGAATAATAAGGACAATTGTTATGAAATCGTTTCAAATAAATCTTTAAACATTTTTTAATGAATTTGTAGTTGTTATAAGGATCAAAATTACAAAATCAGAAGAAAAAAAAAAACGAACTCAGTCACAAATGTCTAAAATTCATTTAAATCAATTAACCAAAAATAAAATCTATTTTTAAAATGTTATATAACCATTCAGTTACGGTAATTTAAAAATTGAAATCGTATATTCAATTCATAATAAAATAAGTAATATGTTATTTAAAAAAGAAAAGAATAAACTTATGATCAAGTCAATGATCATTAAATGAACCCATCAAAAAAATTAAAAATGAATAGCATAGCTAATTTTCAAAAGCAAACATCATAAACGAGATCACCTACAGTTCAACTATTGTTAACGATGAAAGGAATCGGAGACTTTTAGTCTTTTGTTCGACATTGACGATTGATTCCAAAAAAAAAAAAAAAACTCTCATCAGTATCAATAGAAAAACAAATCATGTAGATTATTGTATTAGGTATATATTTTTGTTTTCTCCTGTGCTTCAGATGGACCACAGTTTATAATCATCTTGATGATTTAAAAATCAAAAAAAAAAAAAAAACATAAAACAAATTTCAAAAATAATTTCAAGGAATATGAAAAGAAAAACAGAGAAGAAGCACCGAAAAAAAAAAAACACATTGATTTTAAGTTTTCATATGATTAACAAGGAATCAAAAAAAAAAGGCTGAATTTTTTTTTTTGATTTGAATTAAAAAAAAAATTAAATAATAAAATAACGATGATGATCATCATGACACCATCTTTCTTATAAATACAAAAAAAATCTAAAATAATATAATTTAATTTAGTAGCAGCTGCATTCTTGAGGCGCCAAATACTTCATAAAATAATATGATGCCTTAAGATAAATTCATTTTTAATCTTGTTTTTTTTTTTTTTTTTTTAAATTTTTTATTATAATTTTTTTATTTTTTCTTCCGAATATTATGTTTTAATAATAGTTTATTTGTTTGGACCAAAAAACTGAAAAAAAAAAGTAGTAAATGAAAAATAAAAAATAAATAAAAGTGAAAAAGATACTTTGATAATTTCTTTTTATTTATTTTTTTTTTTTTAAATTTCTTTTGTATATGTCCAATTTTACAAATGATCAAATCTATTGTAATATTAATTTTCGATGAAATTTATTCTTTTTTGTTCAATTTATTGTATTTTTGGTTTTTTTTTTTTTCATAAAGTGATTTCGGGTGACAAATAAAATATATTTTTAAACAATTTCAAATTTAATAACTTTTACATCTTTTTTTTTTTTAAAAATGTTTTGTGTCACTTGAAAATTCTATATGAAGATGTTATAAAGGAAGGACAATTATTTTTTATTTATTTTATTATTAGATACCTTTTCCATTCAATACAAAAAAAAAAAAAATAAATAAATAATAATTTATGATTATTTATCGATACCTTTTTTTCATGTGAAATCGTTTTGCTATAACAAATTTTTTAAGTCAAAATATATCTTTTGATTTTTCTTTGTAAATAATTGGCAGGATCATTAATTTTTTTTTATTTTCTTTTTTTGTGTTTGAATTTTCTTGAACTAAAGAGAAAATAATGTTTCTATTTAATTTTTTTTTTTTGTGAATTATTTCTTTGGACTCCTTAAAATATTATATCGGATAAAATCAAAAATCGAAAAAATAAAAAAAAACTTCATTGATTCAATTCTTTCATCTAAATTGATCCACCCTCAAAAATAACAATGAAAAACAATATATAGAAATAATAAAAATGATTTTTGCTTAACATCATATGGCCCTCAAGAAGTTATTGTTATATAGTTTATTATTATTATATTTTATTGAATAGAAAATTCGTATTGTTTGGTTAATATACTATATGAATAGCATTTATAGTGGTCAACTTTTAACACATTTTCTATTGAATTCTATTGTAAATGATACTCATCGTTATCACATTAAAAACATTTTTATTTTTATTCTTTTTTTTTTTTCTTGATTTTATTTTTTCAAAATAAGTAGATTTTTTTTTTTTCATTTTTAAATTGAATTTTAACATTTAATTTATTAGTTTGAAACGTGTGATGATCTTTTATTGATCAATTTCAAAATGCCTACACCAAAATGTACAGCAAAAAAAAAAAAAATCAAATGCAATTTCTGCTTCAATGATTTTTGTTTTATATTTTTATTTTTCATTTTAGATACATATAGTTTATAAAGGCAGATATTAAATAAATTCATAACAAAAACAAAAAGAAAAAAAAAAAAGATTCGTTGCAGATGTTTGAAGAAGTCAATTTTTAAAAATTACAAAGTTATTGTCAACAAATAAGATTTTGATTGATTGGTTAGGAATTTTTTTTTTTATTTTTGATGACAAGAATATCTTTAAAATTACGAATGAACACTTAGAAGTTACAAAGAGAAAAAAAATAATATCCTTATAATATCTGCAATATCGTTTTTTTAATGGATTCGATTCTGAAATATAGTTTGGTGGTCTAAAGGATAAAGATTAAGTTCTAATCAGATCAGGATGCAGATTAATTTTTAAAAATCTGTGAAGAATGGTCTATTGAAGTGTAAGTTTTTGGGTTTTTCATGAATAATTCGAGAGCTTTTGTTTGAGAGTTGAAAATAAATGTTGTCCTGTAATGCCATTAATTTTTTGTTGCCATAACTTGGGGAAATTGTAGGCCAATTTTTGAATTCCTCATTATGCAAGGACTCCTTAAGTTTATAATCACAAAGAGCTGAGCAGAGAGAAAAAAATGAACTTCTAATTGAAAAGTTATACGTAGCTGACATTACGTGACGTATTTGCCAAAATTACAGATAATGCAAATTAATTAGTTTCGCAATTAGAAGAACTTAGTTTCGACAAATCATTTATCCCTTATTTTCGAACACATCTAGCATATTCAAGGGTTTTCTTTTAATTTTATTTCATTTTACAAACTCAATACAGATTATCCGAAACTTTTATTTTTTATCTTGTATTCTTTTATTATTTTTTTTTTTTTTTGGTTTCTAAGTCTCTAAAATGACGAAGGGGGTTTATTTTATCTTTTAAAAATATGAAGTAGTTTTCTATTGGGTGGGAATTATAAATTTTGACTCAATGTAATTTTTATATAAGATGAAACAGGTTAGTGAAAACGGCAATTAACTGTAACTGACATACATGCTAATGAGAATGAAAAATGATAGTTTGAAAAGTAACTATACATACTTGTATAATGTATTAAAAAGCATACAATAAGACTTAGAAAATTTTTATTATGATAATTATTTCACAAAAATACAGAATTATGTATATATTACGGTTTCACAATTTATTATTCTTTTTCATAGTACAAAATGAGAAGAAAAAAGTAGGTATCTTGTAAATAAGATAATATTAAGCCGGAAATTAATTAAAAAATAAGATCCTATTTATTCATATTTTATATTAATTTATCCTTCAAGAAAAAAGTACATATACTATAAATATATCTTTTCACATATGTATAAATATCATTATCATTATTATTATTATTATTATTATTTTTAAAATGAAGAAAACATAGTCTTCTTTTTTTTTTTTTTCTTATTATTTTATTTTAACTAGAATTTAAAGTACCTCAATTTAAAGTGTCAGAATATCATGATTTTAAATCTTTAGAAATTATTAACATGATTTTAAAAACACATTTATGGCATATCATGCTGTGAATTGAGTTGTAGCACATATTTTTTAAGTATATAAGTATTTTATGTATCATGCACCTATATATATCGCGTATATACGTGTACTATTTATAAATAATAATAATAGTTGAGAAATTGAAAAAGAATATAATAATCATAATATGTAAAAAAAAAAAAGATACAATAAAAATAGAAAAGAAAAAACAAAAAAACCAGATAAGAAAAATAAAGTTGCATTTATTTTTTCTTAAAAGGTAACTCTAATAAAATATAATGTTTAAAACAGGGTGTTAAAATATTTCTGCATAAATTTTCAACGTATTCTTATATTTTATTTCTTTTTTTCATTCCAGATTGAACGTACTGTTAGTTGAGCTGTTTAATTATGTTGTTTAGAATTCAAAATCTAAGACGCTGTTTTTGTAGAGAATTTATTGAAATAACAAATATGAAAACAAACTACGAAATTTGAAGTAAGTACAGATTTTTTTTTTTTTTGCTTAAGTTTAAGTTTAGGATATTGTAGAATATTTTAAGATAATTAAGGTTATAGATCTAAGAACCTCGAACATATAATTATTTCAAAGTTTAGTTTCCTTGGATTGCCGGTTCATAATAGAAACACAATCCTTTAGTAGTCCAATACACGAGTATTACAAAATCAATTGTGGATCTTTAATAAATACAATATTAATAGAAAAAAAAATTAGTGGTCCTAAAATTGAACCTTGAGGATTAGATTACATTAGATTATAAAGGGCTATCATTGCACTGCGACCAATAGAGATCTTTTGTACCGCCCGTGCTTCTTATAGATCTAGGCTTTTGATAAATCCTAGGATTCTATTAGAAGGTGCACACCAGATTTCCTTAGGTTTGGGAAAAGGAATGAATGTGTTTTGAGGTTTCCTTGGCCTCCTTGCAAAATCTGCACTTGTCATCCTCTTGTAAGCCTATCCTACTTAGATGTGAACCTTGAGGAACACCAAACAGAATCCTTTCGATCACGTGTAATTCATTTACTTTTTTTGCTAAAAAAATTGTGTGTACAATTTTATAATAATCTAAAAAAAAATTTTTGAAATACCTTGTACATGATTTTTAATAAAATATTGAGTATACTATAAAGAGATTTGTTTAGTACCTTAAAGGCTTTCAAGACTTTTCTTTATTATAATAATTTATTTTTCTTAAAAATATATATATTATATATGACTTGTATGACGGTATGCGTAAAATGTGTGAGTTTCCATATTATTGTTAAATTTATATTACAGAATACGATTTGTAAGTTTTTAAATGAGAATGAACATATTATCTTTTACTTTTTTAGTATGTGTGAAAAAAGTATGACTTAAAGTAAGTTAATATCCGTTCTGATAAATAGTCTCAAGTTAACAAGTTTTAATATGATTGTGTTGTATACGTTCACAAAAAGACGATAAAAAAAAAAAAGTAAATATTTATCGTATGAAGAAAAAAAAAAAACGTACACACGACAGTGCAGTGGTGTCATATCCAAGTTTAATCATCAATATTAGCGTATTATTTTTTTAAGATGATATATCTTATTTTACCATCTATCTGTATTTTTAATATGTGTATTTATAATATCTTTTTTTCTTCTATATTTAATATACAAGGTGTGACAATAAAGTAAACGGACTGACTTGTTATAATGAAAATAGTAACATCAATTACTACCGTTTATATGAGCTAAGATATATTTAACACTATTCACTTATTCACTATGTATGTGTAACATATGCATATGTATGGATTAAGTTTATTAATTAGCACATTATTTAGTTTTCTTTTATTAATTTTTGTTGTTGTTGTTGTTGAAGAATTTCCTTCAACTATAAAAAAAAGGTGATTAGTTTTTATTCTCATTAGCAAATTTTACAGAACATACAAATTATTTGATCCGTTATTTTATTTTTTTTCGAATTTAAATCAAAATTTTGAAAATAGATTTTTCTTTATTTAATTTTTTATGATTTTCTAAATTTTTTTTTTAAATTATTTAGCAATTCAAACAGCTCATTGAAAAGAAAGAAACTAGTCACATAAAGTTTTGTTCACGATATCAAATTTTAGTAGTTAATTAATTTTATAGAATTATGACAATGTGGAGATTGACGATATGTCACCTGCATTGTAATTTGTCAATCTATTAACCCTTTGAATTTTGTATCTAAAGATAACATAATAATCCTGTATACCAAATTTCATAAAGATCAGACGAAATCTAGAAAGGTAAATTTTAGTATTTTGGATGTTCCTTATTTAATGCCTTAGTATCCTGTTTCAATGTAAATTTTCTCTCTTTTCAGATTATAGTACATAATTTTTTTTTACATATGAACACCTTGAAGAGAATATATTAAATTTATTTTCTATCCCGTAAAAAAAAAAGTACACGGTATCTCACATTTGTTTTCATGCAAAAGTTATTATAACGCTAGTCACAAGTAGCAAGAACAAGGAAATTTTTTTGTGAATGTTGTAAATGTGAGTAATTTTTGAAAACAACTCTGTAAATTTATAGATACCTTTTTTTTTTTTTAGCTTTTTCAAGAACCAGTAGTGTATCGTTTTAAGGATACGGTTTTTCAAATTCGATATTTTTAGCATTTTTTTATCGATCACTCAAAAAATCATACATTTTTTTTGTTTTGTTTTGTAAGCTCATAGTCTCCGAACCAAAGTATTGCGTGTTTTGCAATTAAAAATAGAAAAAAAAAATCGTATAAAGAATTATCTTTGGAAAATTGACATTTTTTTTTATAAAAATGGCGGTAGAAAGTTACAAGATATTTAAAATGAATCAAAAAATAAAAGGAGTATGTTTTATCGTCAATATAACATTTTCTCTTGTTTTGTTTTCAAATTCATATCACACACACCTTGTACAAAATTTTATTAATTTTTTCAAATATTAGAAAATTTTATAATAGATATTTTGAAATTTTCAGAATTTTTAATTTTTTTTTTCCATTTTACAAAAATGAAACATATCAAAATTGTTTTTTAACATTCATGTAAACATTTTTTATTTTTGTATTTGAAATTACTTTGTATTAATATTTAATGGTTTTCAACGGTCATATAAGTACTACGTATATGAACATATGTATGTGTAATACTAGCTACCTTTTATAACTATTTTTATTTTTTAAAATATCTATTCCTAAAAATTATGTATGTGATACGTGCTATGATCATCAGTCATATCTGTCTAAAATGTCATAATTTTAAAGATATCTCAATTACATTTAAAAATTTGTTGTCTTCATTTATACCTGATTAAATGGATAACAAGAAAAAGAATAAGAAAAAAAAAAAAAGTATACTAAAATACTAAAATAAGAAATTATTATAATATAAAATTAATAATAAACATAAAATACAGAATCAGCAAGATGATATCAAAATAAAAAAAGAAGAAGAAAAATAATAAAAAGTAACACAACGAAACTACTCAGGTAATCATATATATGCGTTTTTTTTTTTTTTGTTTTTGTTTTCTTCCTTTTTAAATTTTTTATTCTGTGTATATTAACTTATTAAGTATCTATAAAAAATGTACATGAGTATACCTATATGTACACATTTTAGCGTGTGTAAAAATATCATACTGATTTTATTTATAAATTTAAATTATCATATTTACATTTATAAATACAAATATTATATTGAATATTCACTTTGTATTTGAAAGAAAATAAAAATTAAAAAATTAAAAAAAAAAAAAAAAGTAAAAAATTAAAAAGTAAAAAAAAAAGAAGGAAAAAGGATGTTAAAGATTAATTTATTTAGATATAGATATTTACTACATGTAGTTTAAGCTTTGTATAATATACATATGTATGTGTATATATGAAAAAAATAATATATGAAAAATTATCATGATATGAGGTGCAAGTGAAGATGTTAATGATGCTACATTATGTACACATAACAAGAATCTTTTTTTTTTTTTTTTTTTAATTTTATTGTATTTTATTTGCTTCTTTGTTGTTGTCAGGCAAATCAGATAATAATATTTTTTTTTTGTATATACGAAAAAATTCTAAAATTCATATACGTATACATATTATATGAATTGGATAAAAATATAAGCGTACATAGTATAGTGAAGTGTACAAAAAAAAAAAATGAGGGTGGAGGAATTGTGTGGTATGATCATCGTAATATATGTGATATGTACATACATTATATTGACCATGCGGTGTTATGCTATACAACATGATTTTGAATATGAACATTTAAACTAATCAGTTATGCATTATCAGTTTATTTATTTACATACATATTTTTTTTGTATCTTTTATTAGTATATATAATATCTTTCTATTTAATCTTCCTGTGGTTCATTTAATGTTGGTTTCATTTCAATTTAATACTCATTTAATTTGTGATATATTAATGTATTCACATATTTATTTATTTTCTTCATATATTTTTCTTTTATATATTTTTATTATTTGTCGGTATCTCTAGATTCATGTACTTTTAATTAAGTTGTTTTATGTGTACAAAACATACTTTTATCGTATATGTATTCGATGGATATTCATAATGATATATGTATGTGTGTTTTAACAGGTAATTTGAAAATAAGAAGAGAGAAAAAATAAAGAAAGAACAAATTCATTTTTAACTTGAATTGAAAAAAAGAAGAAGAAGAAGAAGAAGAAAATGTTGAAAGAAATAATTTGTTGAAATATCTCGATTAAGGATTCAATTTCACCTCATTTGTATAATAAATGTGTTTTTTGTATTTGAATTATTATTTTTTTTTTATATATCTATTCACGTGTATATATATATATATACTATATGTATTTATAGATACTACATATATATATGTATCTGTATCTATCTTTAGATATATCATATTTCAATTTTTCAGATATATATTTTTTTTAATAATCTTATATTATTATAGATACACCTACTTTTATTTATTATACATATATTTTGAATGTTGAACGTTTAAATATCATATTAATAAGTATATGTTATCTTTTATAATTTATATATGTATATACAAACATATGTGTATCTACTTTTCTATGTCAAATTTTTAAACTTTTATTTATTTTTTTTTTATTGTTTTCATTTTATAATAGTTTAAGATTTATTTCACAGATATATTTCATATTAAAAAAGTTTTAAATATAATTTTGCTTGTCATTAGTATCCAATTTTTTGTTTTTTTTTTTTTTTTTAAATTTTTTTCATTTTTAAATTTTGTTCGTTTAAGCAAACATACATAAGTTGAATATTTAATATACGTTAAAAAGATACACAACATAATAATAATAATATGGGTTTAAGAATCTATTTTAATTATATTTAACATTTTTTTTTTTTCGATTTTATTGATCATTATTGTTATTATTATTAAAATGAATATACTTAGGTAGATATTTTTAGTTATGAATGTGTTATATAGTAGATACTATATACATAGATACACTTTTTCACAATTTACAAATATGTTGAAAATATCTTGTTATTATGTTGGATTTATTATTCTCGTCGTTTCTTTTTTCAACTCTTTTTTCTTTTCTCTAATATTTAAAAAAAAAAAAAATTATTATTATTTATGATATCATTTAAGAGTGAAAAAAACATTTTTCTTCTTTTTTTTTTGTTAAATCTGATTTTATAACTAAGAAATTTGATTAACAGATCATAATCATTTCATTAAAATGAATTAGGAAAAAAAAAAACTCTACAGTTATAAGGTGTAGAGTGTGTAGATACACACATAAATATCTTCATATTATATCTTTTTTCTTGTATTTCGAATTTCGATTCTTTAAGGAAAAATAAAAGTAATTTTTTAAAATTTCTATAGACTAAAAAAAAAATATAAATAAAAATAAATTATAATCTTTGAATCAATTATAGATTATTAAAAAAAAAAAAAAAAAAAAATCTCTTTTTATACAAAATATATGTGTGTTATGAATTAACATTACAATAGAAATTTATTACATATTGAAAACAACTATTTAAGTTTCATATTATTTGTTCAAATTAAAAAAAAAAATAATATAATAAATAAGTTTTCTGATTAAGTTTATTAAATCATATAATTCATCATTTTTTTTTGTGAATTATATTATTTCAAAAAAATATATATATATTAGGCATTGAAATTTAAAATACGAAGTTTTTGAATTTATAGATTTTCTTTTTCTTCGAATTTTGAAATGACAAAAAAAATATATATATATTTGCATTTCAAGACAAATATCTAATTTATTTTATTATTTTGAATAGATCAAACTTTACCTATAGTAGAATTATTTTGTTTTTTTATTTTTATAGATTTTTAATTATTTTATAAATTATTAATTATTTTTAAAGAATTTTTGCGTTAAAAAATTATTTAATTAACATTGAAATTTTGCCGCTTTCCCGGAAAATGAAGTCATTTCTCAGAAAATTTAGTATCTTTTATTATGTTTGAAAAAAAAAACATTACAAAAAAGCTTTTTTTTTAGTGAACTTTTCTTTCATTTTGAAAAAAAAAAAAAAATTTAAATTTAACTGAAAAAATGATTTTTTTTTGTCGAAATTCGATCGATCGAATTATGATATTCATAATAGCACCTATTATTATTATGATTACGTTTTTTTTTCTTTCTTTAAATATTTTGTATTTTTATTTATTTTTTATTTCTATATTTTTTTTTCTTCTTCACCTTTTTTTTTTTTTTTACATAAAAATGATCATAATTTTTAATCTGAAATGACTTCTCTTTTGCAATATTCTGTTATCGTGCATAACAAGTCATAAAAATATCATCGAGAGCATGTAACCATTTAGGTTTGAAACATAAAGAACAAATATTGAACAGTAAAATTCAATGTTAAACTTGAATTGAAATCGATGGTTGGTTGTATATTATATTTTAAAAAAGAAATCATCTTTATTTTTGTTCTTTTTTTATGATTGTGTAACATATATATAGAAAAAAAAAAAAGATACAATACATAATTTTATAAGACAGATATGTACATTATATGGTACATACAATAATAATCTACATAAAATTTTTTTTAGCTTCATCAGATTCAACACAATACTGTGGTAGTATATGTATAGTAGAGCGATATAGAAGCTAACTTTGAAGTTTAGTCATGAATAATAAATAACTCCTTGTGAATTGCTCTTTAAATTATATTCACACTTTAACCCTTATGTGAAGATATTTGTTACATCAAGAAAAGTAAAGAAAATAAAACAAAAAAAAAAAAAAAAGGAGTTATTCAAAGGAAATACAAGGATCTGCTGTATTTAATTTTTTTTTTTTTTTTTTTTTGTTGTATTGTACATCATACAAGAAAATCTGGTGAAATAAAAATGAAAATAAATAAAAATCGAATATCAATAAACCCATTAATCGCCTACACAAAATAATGTTAAATTTTTAAATTTGGCTTTTTTTTTTTTTTAAAAAAAAAAACAAAACAAAAAGATTTCTGGAAGGCAACTAAATCACTACTGAACCATTTTGCTAATATCAACTTCTTCAAAAAGAATCTGTTTTTTTTTTTGTTGTTGTTGTGTATTATGGTTATAAATATCACTATACGAGTATATTTTCTTCTTTTTTTTTCCTTTAAAATAAAAAAATATGAATACGAATGGTGATTAAGTTCAAATATGAATTCTTCTTTAGAGATTCTCATCTTGAAAAGATACACAACTTTTTCTTCATGATGATGATGATGATGATTGTTGTTTGGTTTGCGTACTTGTGTTAAAAAGGTTTTCACTTTTTCCACTTAATATTCTCATTTGTAATGAAGAGAAAAATATTCTTTTTTTTTTTTTTTTTAAAAAAAAGTAAGAATCTTTTATATGTTATATATACTTTTTTTTTTTTTTTAAAAAAAAAAGATTCTTGGTCAAATTTATATATAATTTAGCATCTTTAAGGAAATCTTAGTACTGGTTACCAAAACATCATATAAAAAAAATAACAAACATACAAAAAAGTAACTTAAGTTTTTTAAACTGGCAAAATATATAATATTAAAAGTTTTATAATGTGAATATCTAGTATATACAAGAAAAATATATACCTACATACATACATTATATAATATACAAATATAAATATTTTGCGAGGTTAGGAAAGGTTCAGGTGTTCAATTCCAGCATACATGACAAGAAGTGAGAAAAAACATGGAAAAGTGTTAGCCGTATATAATAACTGACATGTTTAACTTTATTGAAATTTCGACCGGATGCAATACATTAATCGTTTTGCGATCTTTAACTGATATATGATTTGTTTGTGTTTTTATTTCAATGATATATTTTTACAACATACATATATGTTATATAAATACATACATATACTTTCATATATACATATGTATGTAGTGTGTAAAATAATGATATGTTTCATTCCTTATACATTTTGTTTTTTTTTTTTTTCAATAAACACACATCGTTATACAATTTACAGAAAAATTATTATTAATATCTTTATGATCTGATCAATGTACACATTTTTATGTTTGTGATTTCATAAAATTTATAAGAGATTGAAGTGTGTACAATTCTGTGTTCTAGAACAGCTATTATATATTTTTTGTTGAATTTAATGTGTTTGGGTTTTAATATATGAAAAGGATATAAGGATGGACTGTCAATTAAAAACCGGATCATTTTATTGTGATACTTTGAGTTTATTTTGTAATAAATTTTTATTTAAGAATTTTGTTGACAATTTTAAGGATACGATTTTTGTTTGTCGCATCTTCTTTTATACCAGAGTCAAAAATTTCGCTTGGAACTTTTTGATCCTTTTTTGGTTGTTCGACTAAAATTTGGAACAATTTGAGTAGAATTTTTTTTGTTATCCTTTTTATTTTCAAGTCATTTTCTTCAAGCATGTTTAAGCGCTACACTAATTTCAACAAAGGACTATACAAAAATAAAACTACAAGGACTTCTAAGAAATTCAATTCTGATATGAATTTCATCATTGAAATTCAGATGTGAAAAGTTTAAGCATAAGCATCTTATAAAATTGAAATTTATTAAAATCGAAAATCAGTGTGGTTCGTTTTTCATGGAACACACCTTTATTTTAGTTTTTTATGTGTTTAATAAATTTTTCTATTTTACCGCCATATTTAAAATGATTGACAGATTGCGTTAATTGGATAACTCACATACACTTATACCTATTATACCTACACATAGTTTTTTTTACGAGTACCTATCCGTTAAATTGTAAAAAAAAAATTGTTTTTTTTTTTACTTCTATTTTTTTTTTAAAATTGCCAATCAATTTAGATTGAGAATTATATTGCCATATTAAAGTTGTGTAACATTTTCAACACAATATTTAATTGGATGATAATGCTAATAAGGTAAGTAAATGTGCAAAAATGAATAAAAAAAATCTTATCAAAATTTTAAAAAGATTCCGATCAATAAGTTCATTAAAAAATGAAATGAGTGGGAGCTGTAATAGGTATGTTATGGAATGTATGTTTGTATACAGGGTATTTATATTATTTTCTAATAAACAAATGTAGGAGGTTTGAGTATTCTTCATCAATGATTAGGTGGTAACTGAGAACAGTTATCGACATAGCATTATCCAAAATGTTGCCTTATTTCAATCCTTAAATCACAAAAGTAAAGTAAGTTTTAAATTTTCCAATTAAACAAATGATATAATCCTTTTTTTTGTAACATGTGTACATAATTTTTAGCTAGAGTTTAGTTTGAAACTGTACGTGGTGGTAACATTTCTTATTCATTTACCGAGAACACCCTGTTTAGAAATGTTACATAAAACGTGCCTAATCAATCAATTATATATTTTTTTCTTTCATTTTCTTGCACTGGCATTAAGGAAAAATTAAATTTTTTCACGATTAGAAATCTTCAAGATATGTATTTTCTTAGGAGTCACTTTTTTAAAAAGTATCATTTTAATTTTCCTTTAATCCTTTATAGTTTAAAAATTTATGTACATTATGTGTGTCGGATTTTTTTTTTACAGTAATTTTATTGTTTAATTTATTGTGAAATAAATCTAAACATAAATTGTGTGTGGTCTAAATCGCAGTAATATGTATATGATTTAAAAAACATATGTCCTTTCCACTTATGTAACCTCTTATGTCACTTTCACAATAGTAAAAAAAAAGGATCCACTTTAAATGATAAATAAAATTGATTACTAAAAACGATTAAAAACAAAAAAATACTTTAAGAATAGAAATTAACGAAGCACTTAATAGGAGATTTTTTTTTAAAATTTAGTACATACTTTTTTTTTTATACTATGATCCTTTTTACATCTTGATTAATTTTTATGATCGAAAAATTTCTTTTACACTAATACAATCAAAAATATTTGTGTGAGTGTGTTTTTTTTTATCTTGATATTCATTATATAATACATATATTTCGGTATGTTAAAATTGCTGCGTTTAATTTTTATGACTTGATCATAATTACGTTGCCTTTTTGAAAGTAATAAATTCATCAACATTTATCACATTTAGGCATTATTTAACGAATGTTAGTTTTAATGAAAATAACATATACATAAGTATATTCTGTATATATAAGGATACCTATTAAGATCTTTGTCAGAGATACTGTGATTATATTGTCCCTTCTTGTACAAAATAGAATATTATGAAAAACCTGTAAGATATACAGTTGTTAAAATAATTATGAAATATGAGATTAGGTCTCTTTTTTTCAGAATGATACATTTTTAACATACAAATCCCATGACTAAAATTAACGTGATGATTGCAATGATTCACCCTCAAGTTTTAGAAATTGATCACCCTTCTGATGTATTTTAAAAAATTCGGTACAATTTTTGTTACATTGGAAAATATGATTCACATAATGTAGAATGAAAAGTTGATTAAAATGGGTGGACTTGTTCACTTAACGATAGTGAATTATATAATTTACGACTCCAAATCTACAAAACATTCCAGAGGTAGGAGGAATTCATTGTTTTCATTTTTTTTTTCCATTAGAAATTTTATTTTTAGGACAAATTTATGTACATTGTAACTTATTAAGAGGAACTTTGGTTTGGGCACTGATTTTATAAAATGCGGTGTTCAATTTAAAGTTTATTTTTTTTGACAATTAATTCAACGTGAAAAAAAAACAAGATATTTGTCACTTTTTTAGAAAGAGATCAAAGCTTACCGAACGAATGGAAAATATTCTTCTTGATTTTCACAATTAAGCACTGAGAATGAGAATGTAGCAAAGCACATACATATATCTCGAAAACAAAAAAGTCCTCATCAGTATGCTTTTTAGATTCGGAAAATTAGAAGGTGATGAATTTTTTTCGATCGATTTTTGAGAAAAATGCAAGGTTTCGAGTCGAATCTTTTTATGTCTTCGTAATAACTTATGCAAAATTTCAGAAATATTATAGAGGAATCTTTTGTGGAACGTTGTGGAAGTGATTGAAAATTACTGATGTTATTTTCCTAACTAAAAATAAAATAACGCAAAAAAAAAAAAGAAACAAAAATTGTAAAATATAGTTTAAAGTTTAAAAACAAAAACAATAAAAATACAAACTCGAATTAAATTTTTTTTTTTTTTGATTGAACGACTTTAATTTGATATTTTCTTTTTACCAAATTGAGCATTTCTTTTCTGGATTCATTGGACTTCCAACAGGACAATTAAATTCTTTAGAAAATTCATCAGAATTTACTATTACACCAATATTTCTCCATTTTCCTTGTGTATGAACATCATAAGTAACCTGTTTAGCACCTTTAAAATCATGCCATTCACAACTAGTTTGAGCAAAACTTACAAAATACAATTGAAAATTAGTTAAATTAAGTCCTGGTAATATTTCATAACGTATATCAATAGCTGGTGCATTCGTTTGAAGCCATTTTTTGTATGCATAATAACCAATTTTTAAACCAATATAATCAGCAATATTTTCATTAAGAGTTTTTTTACCATCAATTTTCTCATTTAGTCCTTCAATTTTATATTGATTATATTGATCAATAAAACATTGAACTTTTTCATTAAAAATTTCTGCAGTTTTATTTTCCAACCAATCATTTATATTTCCATCATGATCGTATTTAATACAATTTGCATCAAATGCATGACCAATTTCATGACCAATTATTGATCCTCCCATTGATCCAAAATTATATGATTTTGGTAATTCTGGATAATACATTGGTTTATGAAGAATTCCAGCTGGTAAAATTAATTTATTTATTTCTGGATTATAGAATGCATTCACTTCAATTGAATAATAGTCATTATTATTTTCGAATAAATTTTCAAATGTGAATTTTCTTAAATTTAGAAAATTTTCATAGAATGAATTCGTTGTTAAATTTAAATTTTGATATTTTTCATCTAATTTTTCAGTATCTAATGTTGCATCTGTATCATCAACATTTGATAGTAGATATTTTAATTTTTTTATAGCATTTTTTCGTGTTTTTTTATCCAACCATTTAATTGTTTTCATTCGACTTTTTAAAGCACTTTTTACATATGAAGCAATCACTAAGACTTCATCTTCTGAATTTTCTCGATAATAATGACTCTGAAGGTACATAGAACTTAAAACTTCTCCCATATAATCATTAACTATTCTAACACAATATAATTCTTTATATTTAGGAGAACTAAATTCATCATGTAAATAAAATAGAAAATTTAAAAATAATGTATTTGCAAGTTGTACTTTTAATGTATCATTCGAATTGAAATTTTCAATTGTTCTTACTAAAAGTTCTGAAGATTGAATACAAAATGGAGTCGATGAATTATATTTTTCACCAGTCATAATTAAAATTAATTTTTTCCAATTAAATTCTTGAAATTTTTCAACTAAATTTGATTTTATCGTATTTAATGAATCAGGCAAAGATTCAAGTTTACATAGAATTTCATTAATTGATAAATAATCTTTATAGATTGAATTTATATCTGAATCAGAAAAATTATATTTATTCAATAGAAATTTAACTAATTTTTTTTCAATTTTTTGTGCTGGTGAATTAATATTTGAAATATCTTTACATGATAATGTTTCTAATCCCATAAAATTTGCATTTAATTCCATTGTGCAATTACCATCTGATAAATCTTTTGCTTTTTTAAATAATAATTGTGAACCATATTCTCTCATTTTTAATTGAACATCAAACCAATTAAATATTTTTGAATTCCAATTTTTTATTTTTAATGGCCAATCACCCATTGATTCAATTAATTTTGAATATTCTATTATTGATTTATATTCAAATATATTTTCAGATATACATTGTTTATAAAATTTTCTTATTTTTTTATATGCTATTGATTCAGTTTCATTATCTGGTTTATTTTCTAATAATTTTTGTAATTCTATTTTCATATTATTACTTATAAAATTGAAAGCTGATGAATATGAACTTTTTATATCACGATTCACTTTAAAATAATTACCACATGCATATTGATTAAAATCATCACATGGATCAATACTTGTATCCATATATGCTGAAATTTTTTCTGCATAAAATTCTCTTTCATTTATTATTTCAGAATTTTTAAATGTATCAGGATAAACGAATGTACATTGTGTTGAATTTGAAATTTTTATAAAAATATTTAAAATCACTAATGTTATAATTAATTGTATTTTCATATTTGTGAATTATATAGTATGTATGTCTTTTTAAAATAACAATTGAAATTAAACTGATATGAAATGAAAATTTTATGCAAAAATTCTATTTATGAGATTTATCAGTTAAATTTATTTTTATTTTTGTAATTGCAAATTTTTAATTGTATTTTGTTTGTTTGACCTCTATTTTTGCAAGATAAGATATTTCATAATTTGAAAAAAAAAAAAATTATTCTAAATTTAAAATTATTTAACAAATATTTAAATTAATTAATAAATTTTGATTTAATTGGCACTTTATTTCGGAAAAAAAAATTGCATATCAGTTGAATTATACATTTTTGATAAAATCTGTGACATTTTGACGATAATTTTTTACAAACTTTGAAAAGCCTATATATTGAAAAATAAAATCCGTACAGTAGAATCCTTTGCAAAATTGAAATCAGAATATCCTAAATTATTATATCTTGACACTTTCAAGTTAAATGAAAAAAAAAAATTTTAAGGAAATTCCGAAGGGGTTGTTAAGCTTATCAAATTTTTGGGTCAACAATTTTTAGTATAAAATTTTGAGTAGATGTTTTTGGTTCGATACGCTTGGTTTTTTTTTTTTCAAGAGATTTTCACTTTATAACTTAACATTAATTTTGGTTTTGACACTGATTAGATTTAATCTAGTGTTTAATTGAAAGCTTTTTCTTCATGTACAAAATATATTCGACGTCAAAGAAAATTGGTTATCTATTGTTTTTAAATGGGTTTCTTTTAAAGTGGTGGGGGAAGGGGGAAGGTCGTTGTGTGTGTCAACGATTTAAAAATAAAGAACACAATCTCAACTTTCTATTCATTTGTAATCTTGAACTCAAAAGTTTAATCATTTTGAACCGTATTTTTTTTTTTATAATGTTTCAAATAAATATGTAAAATTCTGTCTTATTTTAATGAAACAGATTACACATATGTACATACATATGAATTTTTCACATTTTCAACACTTGTTTGTAAAATCATTTGCATTTGTGTTAACATGTGTTAAGTTATGTAAATAATGTTTTTTTTTCCCGAATGAATGTGAATAAAGTAAAAAAAAATCTTATTTTATCAAGATACATCTCTAAAAAGTAAATACTTTACATGATCAATATTTAAATGAATGTATATAAACAAAACCAGACATTGTATACTGATTAGCATAATTAGGACGCTTAATAAAGTAATTAAAAAGTCTTGATCATTTGTTAGTTATAAATGATTCACTGATTATATTAAAATTGTGTTGGTATTTATTTTGAAAACCATTAAGTAATTAAAAATAAAATATAAACTATACAGATACTCATATGCATATATGTAGGTATTTTCTCGTTAATATATACAAATATCTGTGTAGATATACTATAGATTATGTATTAAATTTATACAAAACAAAAATGCGTTTTTAAAGATTGTAACAACAATTTTCACTTCATTTTAACGTATCACATTTTAAAATACATAACCTTAAAAGATATTTCGTATAAAAAAAAAGTATCTACAAAAAAAAATTTTTTTTTTTCTTATTTAATATTTAAATTTTATTAATTTTGAGTGGATACCTACTATACATTTATATTGAAAATGAAGCTATCAACTTTATGAATTTAATCAATATTTTCATTAAGCTAATTGAGAAGAATTATATACATATATTTTTATTTATTTAAACTTTTTAATATAAAAAACCACAGATATACAGAAACCTTAATATGATTATTTACATAAATAATTTTTATTTTTTCTCGTCTTTTCTTAATGACATATCTTTTTTTATTTATTTAAGGTATGATAGAAAATTAAATTTGGAAAATAAAAAAAAGTAGGTATGTAGATATAAATGAATGTATTTTATTTGTAAAATAGATATTTTTATTTGAAAATTAATTCTATCTATTTCGTGTAACTCTACAGATTTAATGATAAATATATTTTAAATAAATTTTCATTTTTGAGTTTGTGATCATAGAGAGATTAGAAACGTTTGTTTTTTTTTTTTTTTTTTTTTTTTGCCTCATAAATAATAATTTTTCATTCAATTGATAGGTGTTTTTCATAATAATCTAATAAAAAGATATAAAATCAAAATATCAAAAAAAAAAAAAAAAGAAGTAGAAAAAAAAAATGTTTTATATTAAGTATCTTATATCTTTATTTATACAATAGAAGATGAAAAACGTGTTTTTATTAACGACTTGAAATAATGATTTTGACGCTGAAATGTTCGTTTTTTTTTTTTGTTTTTTTTTTTTGATATATTTTGGACATGTTATCTTTTTGGACACAACAGAAAAGTAAAATGAGATTAAAAAAAAAATAAAAAATGTTGTTATAGAAATAGATATATTAGTATAGATAAGATTGCCTCATTATTATAAATATAGGCATAATTGGATGTTTTTCTCATATCATGTAATTCAAATCTATGAAAAAACAACAGCTTATGGATAAGTTTTGATAGGTTTTAATTTTTGCTTTTTATTATTATTACAATTTTGTTGGTTTTTTTATTTTGTTTTTGTTAAATTTATTAAATATGTAAAATAACTGTTTCAAAAGGGGACCAGCTATAAAAATTTGTATTTACTTTTTAAATTATAATAAAATATGAGTTTAGTATTTACGTTAAACGGATAATTTCAATAATTTTATTTTTTAATTAGAACAAGTTTAAAAAATTCAAATAAAAAAAAAAACCTGCAGAGATATTTAAAAAAGAAAAAATGATTTCATCCTTGATCTTTCGGAATTTAAGATTTTAAAACCATCTTACATCTTAAAATTACAATCGTCTTTGTTTTAAAAGAGACAGATTTTATTTTAATTTTTTTCTTTTTTTAGAAAACATAACACCTGAGTAGGTGTGAGGTCGAAAAGTAAATTAAAAGTGAGAAAGGTCATCTCTACGTTGCTGAGATAATTATGCGTGATTACAGTGTGATTTATGAAAATCATATTGCAAAATTCTGTACTGTAATTTGCATGATACAGAGATTTTATTTTAACAAAACTATGTGCCGTATTGACAACTTGCAAAAGGACATTGATACACCTACCCGTTAATTTATTTCTATTCAAGCCCCTTTGTGAAAAATTTGAAATAATTAGATAATAATTGAATAAAATCTATTCATAAAATCTTAAGTACATTAATTATTTAAGTAATTAAAAATCCAGACTAGACTTCATAATGTTCGGTTCAATTATGCTAATTTTATTAAAAAACTATAATTACAAGATTTTCATTTCAAATTAACATTTTCAAGAGAAAAAATCTTGGCGCTTTATTTAGGAATTTTTTCTAGAAAAAATAAAAAATTTAAAAATACATATTTCTGATTATTTTATTCATAATTAGTTCATTTCTGTCACTTTGAATCATATTAACATCATACAAAAAATTTTATTGCACAATTATAGCTATAATTAATAGTACATACACGTATATGAAATTTTCATGGAAATGTATGTACGAGTATATGAGGCCATTAAATACAAAAATTCACTAAACAAACGTATGAGCACAGAGCAGATACATAGAATTATAGAATTTATATTGTCATTGGTATGAGTCTTTTCAATGGAAAAAGTATTGGACTCTTATACCGTCTTGCTAATAAGATATTTTCTTGCAATTTTGTCTCCAGACAAAAAAAACATACATAGTTACATTTATTTTTAATTGAAAATTAAAAATTATAGTAAAATTGAAGCTTGTTTTATTTCTTGGTGGAACTGCTCGATTTTAACTTGGTCCTACTCAAGTTAATTTGAGCTTGTCGAGATTAATTTTCTGTCATACATGAACCTGAAGTTTTAAGTGGAATACCAATTATTTCGGCCATTGACCGCCTCCACTTTAAAGCCTATATTAAAATATAATCTCTATTTGATTGAAATTAAATTTCTAAAGGATTAAAATTTTTAAGCTTTAGAAAATTTAAAATATTAAACTTTTTTTCGAATTCATTAATGTTTAATTTTGAGTTTATTGTATAAATAGAATACGTTTAATATTTACTGGTATTAAATTATAATCCCAAAGTGATTAAAAAAAAAATTTAAGAAAAATTCGAAAATTTGAATAATTGACTGCGTAGTTTCGAACTGATAATGTTAACTGAAAGTGGAAGAAAAAAATTTCTAATAGAAATTAATTGAAAATAATTGAAATAGAATTTAGTAGGTAAACAAAAAAACCCTAAAGAAATATGCAGAGCACCTTCTAGTAGGAACCTAATACTACATATAAAAAGCAAGTACAGCACAAAAGAGCTATATAACTTAAGGTGCAATAATATCTTCTAACAAACTTTCTATTTATCTAGTAGGTTAACTAGACAAAAATTTCACATACTGGAAAAAAAAAATTATGAAACCCTTTTATTTTTCATCGAATGAATAAAATCGACTTACAAATTTTTTTTCTTTTGTTTTTTAAAATTTTTCAATTAACATATTTTGCACTTGATAGCCTCATATAGATATACATATGAGGTGTATATAAATAATTTCAGAAGCTAAAAAATTTTAATTTCCACTTATTTAAAAAAGGAATATATACATATAATAAAAATGTGTATAATAATAATTTTGATTCGTTAATATACGCGTATAATTTCTTGTATTTTTTTGTTTTTTTGTGATAATAAAATTTAAGGTCATCAACAT
Source organism: Bombylius discolor (assembly GCA_939192795.1). Classification (NCBI taxonomy): domain Eukaryota; kingdom Metazoa; phylum Arthropoda; class Insecta; order Diptera; family Bombyliidae; genus Bombylius; species Bombylius discolor. The sequence continues at coordinate 35,257,566 of OW584241.1, read as the reverse complement.
ATTTTTTTTTTTTTTTTTTTAAATTTTTTTTTCATTCGATGTGTGTTTGTTTTTTTTTTCTCATTTTTATTATTTTATTTTTTTAAATGCATTTTTTATTACAATAATTATTACAATCACAAAATATTCATTACATTTTAATGTCTTTATATTCAGATCTTAAAAATGTCATTTTTAAAATTAAAACACATTAAATGTTCAATTTAAATGAAAACAGAAAATCATTTTTAAACTAATGGTGTGATAGTTAGTTTAAGTATGAAAATGAACCCTCTAATAATATTCTGGATCGTTTAATATACAATTTTTTGTTTTGTTTTTTGTTTTTTTTTTTTTTGGTTTCTGGTTTTTATTAATTTTGTATTTTTTTTTCTCATCAAAAAAGATTTGTTTTTTTTTTTTCATTTATTTGCTGGATGAATATTCAGTTCATCAACATTAAAAATATATTAAAAATGTATATGATGAGCGTATATTTATTTTTTTTTATTTTAAAAGAAATGGAATTTTTTTTAGTAGTTTGCAACTGAAATCAGTTTGCTTTTCAATTTTAATTAAATAATTGATTTCCTTTTTTTTTATTTTCCTTAATTCTGCTTTTTTTTTTCTGTTGTCTTTCTCATTTAGAATTACATTATAAAATTCATATAATTATTTTTTTGTGTGTTTTTGTTTTGTTTTTGTTTTTCTAAATATTATGCACACATCTTGAATATCATTAATTATATTGAAAGGTCACTTAAGAGGTCTCAATGGTTCAACAAACAAAAAAAAAACGACATTTTTTTTTTTTATGAGAATTGTTCATGCTGTGAAGATTTAAAAAATACCGCGCTTCTTTAAAAATGTTTTCAAGTTGATTTTTAATATTTTTTGTTTTGGTTGGTTTTTTTGGTACAAAACAAAAATAATAATTTGATGCTGGTTGTTTTTAATGTCATGTTTCTATTTAGTGTTTTTATTTATGTTTTTTTTTTTTTTTTTTTCTGTGGATTGTATTACTTTATTTTGTTTTTATTTTTATTTGAATATCGTTTTTGTTTTTCTCTCTTGTGATTAAATTATGTAAAATAGATAATAATGTATTATACTATAAATTAGATCCTCGTTAATTCTATATGATAAAAAAAAAAATATGTATGTATTTTCTTGTTGTTTTTATTTTTCTTAGATACTCAATGAAAATTTATTACAACTTTTAAATTTGTTCTAATTAGGATACATCCATAATTATTATGTCATTTTATCATAAATAAAAAATTTTCAAGTGTAACATTTTTTTTTTTTTTTTTTTTTTTGTATCTGACTATCTAGGACATATGTTTTTTACTTGTGTTTTTTCTTATCTTAAATGTAATAAAAATAATTTATTTATCATTAAAAGAAAATTTCTTTGAAAAATTGATGTCTGGGTTAAAAAAAAAAAATGTTAAAAATTATAATTTAATGGTAATTTATAAAAAATGAATTATATTTGAGAAAGTAACGATTTAAAAAAAAAATACATTAAATTTACTTAAATGTTTGAAAAATGTCTTTTATGTCATTTTTTTTTTTTTCAATTTTTGAAATTTCAAAGTTTGGTTTTTAATTTAAAAAAAAAAAAAAATTCAAACAAATATTTTTAAAAATTTATCAAAAAACCTAACTGAATTATCCTGTTTTTGTTAGTTTTTATTTTTTTCTTCTCTCTTAAACAGAATATCGATATCATTTCATGCTGAATGAAAAATTTCTTTTTTACACCTACAGCTCGATTGTACATATGTATATATAATAATATTAAAAAAAGAAAAAAAACATTTTAAATTCTTTAGAAAGGAAGAAAAAAAAAAAAAGAATGTAGAAATTTTGTAAAGATCTCAGTAGGTGAATCTTGAATTCAGATAAAGTGAATAAGATGATATCATATTTACAAAATATGTATATAAAGATATTTTGTGTTCAATATTTTTTTTTTCTCCTCCAACTCATCTGATTATGAAGTGATTTAACATATTATATATTTTTTGAATATATCAGGTATGAGAATCTTTTTGTTTTTTTTTTTTTTTTTTTATCAAAATACTACCTGCTGTTTTTAAAACACTTTAATGATTCAATTGATACTATTATAAATGTGTGGAAATTATTTCTCAATTGGTCTATTAATAATCATAAATATGAATAACATTTTTATTTAAAAATGTAATATATATTTTTTTTTTTTTTTTTCTTCTCAAATAATGTGTGGATATTTTAATTAGAATATTTTTCATGTCATTATAAACAAAGTATTAAAAATTATTGAAAAATTCTATAATTTTTTTTTTTTTTTTAAATTTATGATATCGTTTCTTTTTTGTATTAAGAAAAAAAAAACACACACACAAAACATAAAAAGGATAATGTGATATTAAGTAAAATTTATGTCTTTAGAGAAAACAAAAAAATTTTATAAGTGATTTTGAATATTTATAGAAATAATACCGTCAAATAATCTCATGATTATGTTAAACATATTTTTTTTTAAACGAAAAAAAAAAAGGATGTTAAAATTTTTTTCCCAAGAAAAATAAAAGTAATTGAATTAAACGTCATATAGTTTTAGATTTTAAGTTACAAAAAAAAGATTTCGAGATGTTTTATTGATTCATGGTCTATAGTGTTACAGAATTCTTCCAGAATGATTAAATAACACAAAATTTCATCGATAGGCCTCGTATTTTAGACTATTTTTACACAATCGAAACAACGATCTCCTGATGGATTTTTTCACACCAATGTGTAATAATTTACTAGTTAAGCGAATTATTTTCTGTTTATCTTGTAAATGCAAAGTTTTTTCTCGTTTTAGATTGTGTAATAGGTAGAGATATCCCTCTTAACACGAACAGTAATAAACAGAAAAAATTGAAAGGATGGTCTTTAACTTTATATGAAAAAGAAAGCGAACATTCTTCTTCTTGAATTTTTTATTTAAATCACAAAAGATACTTTTTTTCCAATTTTCTAAATAGATAGTCGAAAAATAAAATTTATTTGTAAAACGATTATAATAGGAATTCCTGAATTTAAAAAATAAAAAAAAAAAATTAATAATTTAAAAGTTCATCACATCAGAAACAAGTGATGACAAAGTTTGAAAACTTGAAAAAAATTTATTGTTCTTACAAAAAAAAATTTAATATATGCTTGTTATCCTTACAAGAAAATACAAATGTATATAATTTTCATTTCGACAATAATTTAATTAAATTCACTTTTTTTTTTTTTTTGTACAACACACATATTAAACATATTGAAATAAATATGAAATTATTTTTTTAACACATTGTTTTTTTTTTACCAATCATCATCATATTAATATCTTTTGAATCAAGAATAAAAGTACAAGAGAAAGAAAACATACTCGTATATAAATTCTTTCATTATAATTTTTTTTTTTGTTGAAAATATTTTTAAAGCTTCCAAAAAACTTAAAAAGCAACAAAAAAACAAGCAATACAAAAAAATTCATATTTTGAATGTTAAATAAGAAATGAATGTGTTGAAAATTAAAAACAAATCTTTAGTGCAAAAAAAAAAAAAAAAAAAAAATTTTTTTTATTAAAAATCATATATTCGGGTAGTCCGCCTAAAGGTGTTGTATATTCAGCACCCTAAAGGGATTGAAATTCAAAGAAAAATTAACGCATTCAGTCACGAAACATATATGTATACATAACACATGGACATATGTGTGTTTGTGTAATGTGTATTATATCATATCTTTTCCTTATTATTCTCAATTATTATTATGGTGTTATCATGTGTTATATTTGTTTTTTTTTTTTATATTTTACAAATAAAAAGAAAATAAAAAATAAATTTGAAAAAAATCTGTGTTTTTTTCTGTCTTTGATTTGACTTTTATTTTATAAATTCTTTTTCCATTGCTGGGATTTGTGTATGTCCCTATATTTTTTATGTGCACATATACACTTAATATAGGTGCACATCATTCGGTTTTTTTTTTTTTTTTTAAATATTGTGTATTGTATTTATTATAACGTGAACAAATTATACAGAAAATAATTTCATATTTAAAATTGTTGGTAAGCTTTTTAGAACGCCCCATGATATAAATGATGCTGCTTCAATGTGAAATACGAAATTTTATGAGCACGTCATTTAGCAAATGAATTTACAACCTGAAACGCCCAAATGTCTGGCGTTTAAATCTTTCAACTTATTTTTTTTTTTTATTTTTTTTTTTATATTTTTATTATTATTTTGGATTCGTTTCCTTTTTTTATGTATTCTCACTTTTTGTTGTTGTTGTATATTATCCGCATTTCATTCTTATTATTATTATTTCTTGTTCTTGTTCCTTAATACTTGTCCTTTTTTTTTTTTTTTTTTTTCGAAAAAGTTTAACAAATCATGTTTGAATACAGGGTATATATTGAAATTTAATAAATTTAGGGTCAAAGCTTTATGATTTGTTTGAATTTTTGTTTTTTTTTTTTTTTTTGTATTTTTGAAGTCAGAAACTCTTAAAATTTTTTTAAAAGTTTTTTCTATAACTTTTTTTTTTTTTTTGTGGAAGAAGTTCTCCTCCCAAAAACTGATTCTTGAATAATAAGTGGATATGTCGATTTCTGGACTATAAATCACACATTATTTTCTTTAAATCTTAGCTAAACCTATAAATTAGTGCACAAATTATGCACTAAGTTAATTTTATATCTCCTGCACATCTTTTCAAGCAGGAATAACCCATTGGCTTATCAGCAGTCTATTACTACCTTTCTTTGATCATTTACCCTTTTTGAGTCTAGTTTTTGGATTCTTAGTTTTTAATTATCAACTTAGAAATGTTATGCATCGTATTTTAGATCAACTTGCAAATCAAAATTCACGCCTCTCATCCTTAATTTCTTATCTTATTTTCTAAACTAACATAACACAACTTAACCTGAAGGAGATTGGGCTAGAAAATTGAACTTTTCAACTATTATTCCAAAGTGGTTCAGCCATTGGGGTTTTGTTTTTCTTTTTTTTTTTTTTTTTGTTGATTAAGTGATGTATGTTTTTTCTTTTTGTATTGCTTGATTGTCTGAAAATTCTTCACAGATTTTCTCATCTTATATATTATTAGTAATCTCACCCTATCGTTACTATAGGGGCTAGTTTACACCGATGATCGATGATCGATAATTCAAAAGTTATACCGACGGCAGGAAAATTTCAACCAAGCTAAAAATATATTCAAAGAAATTAATTAATGATTTTGATGAAAAATGAATATGAAATTTTCTGATTTTTTCAAGACGTATAGAAGGTCTTTTTTTTGTGATCATTTCTTAAAAATTCTACAATTTCGTTTTTGAAACACCTTGTCTTTTATATGAAATCATATATAAAAACTTTTTTTTTTTTAAATTTATGAGATAGTTGTGAACTAATCGTTACTCATAAAATGCTAATTTGTAAGTATGATAAAAAAAAAAAATACAAGCAGAAAAGTAATGAGTTTTACATAAATTATTTCATAAATATACGAACACAATACATCTTTTGTTAATTTGTGATACGTACTAAAATATATAAGAAGATTGTATATATGTATAGGATTCTACTATACAGGATGATCTTTGTCATTATAATAGCCAGAAGCTGAACAATTACTAAGAACTATTAATTTTCTCATGTTAATATTATTATTATTATTCCTTTTTACCTTATTTTTTTTTTTTTTTAAAGCTGTTAAATATTTCAAAATAAAAAATAAAGAAGAAGAAGAAGGAAACAAAGTTTTAACCCTTCTTTTTTTTTTTTTGAAATATTTCTTGACAACCGACATAAAAATCTGTATTTATTTTTATACATTCATATTAGTAACACTACATTATCCAAAAATTTGTAAATAGTTGGAAAAAAAAGTGAATTTCTGTCAATAAATTCAAAATTATTAGCATAAAAAAATATCTGAGAAAATATTGTGTCATACTATACAAGTATCTTTCATACATGCCAGTGCATGTACATATGTATGTTTCATTGAGAGGATATAGTATGTAAATACTGTCACATATAGTGTAGGTTTTATTACATTGCTTGCATTTATGATGTACAATATTTAATTCAACAAATATTCTGTATTAAATATAAAATAATTCAATTAAAATGTAATTTAATACCTGTAACAGGTATATTTACAATTTTTATTTAAATAAAAAAAAAATGTCTGTGTGCTTTTCTGTAAATTAATTTTTTTTTAATTTTTTTTTTTTAAAATATTATTTATAATGTTAAATTTTATTGTCATTGAATTTTTAAATTTATTTCGACACAATTATTATGATTAAATAAACAAGACTCATGATTTATAAATGATCGTCTTTATTAATTTAATATATTCAACGGAATTTATAAAAGATACATATAACGTTTTTTATTATTCTTTGAAGCTTTTTTATGTTAAAAAGAATTGTAACAAAACGAAGTTTTTATTTGTTTTTTTTTTTTTTGTGTGATGGTAGTTGTTATTATTTTCTGTCTTTTTTTTTTTTTTTTTTTTTTTTTTTGAAAAATAATATTTGAACCAATAAATGATAATATGGTGCTAGTATATCGGGTGGTATAAAACTCAGTGATGATGATGATAATGATGATGGCGACTTTAACGGCGCTTCAATAGCTCGTATTGTTAAATTGAATTACATATATATATGAGATCAAAATAAAATGCATTTTATAAGTATATCATATCATCATATACAGAGTGTTATAAGGAATAAGGATGATACATTTTTTTTTTTTTTTTTAGAAACACAACAATTCTAGTATAACAAACGTAAATCGATTCATATTGAAAAATAAAGAAGAAAAAAAAAAGTACTGAAAATTTTATAAAATGTACTTCATGCATAATGTGTTCAAAACAATACATAAAAGTATCTACACATATGTATCTATATCTTGAACTTAAAGAATTGAGAAGCTGTTTTGCCGCTCTCTTGTAAGATCTGAAAACTTCCTTTTCTTTGTTTTAAACATGTTTTTTTTTTTTCATCCATTTTATTTTTTTATTTTTCATTATTTTTTCCTTTTATTTTTATATCTCCTCAACTTTTGTGTCTCTTCAGTATTTCTTATTATTTCATTGACAATGCAATTTGATATTCAATTCTGATATGAAATCAAAAAGTTCGTGCACACCAATTATTTATCCAATAAGTTAGTGCTTCAACAAATAAACCAAGCAGCATCATTAGTAACCACCTCTTCGTATATACTTACAATAAAAACAGAAATTCTTATTACTTTTGTTTTCCTTTTAAAAAAGGCAAAAAAAAAAAAATAAAATAAAATGAATAAATGACTGTTAATAAAAAAAAAAGAAGAGGAAATGAATTAATAGATTGGTAAGTTACCTACTTGAAAAAAAAAAATAATTGTAAAAGACATCCTTTTCATTTTTAATTAATTTTTATTTAATTGTCTTTATTACTTTCAGTTAAAACAAGGACCAAATATTAAATTTTTTTGTGTTTCTAAAGGAATATTTTTGAAAATTCCCAATAATTTCTGACTGAGTTTTTCTCCGGTTCTAAAAAACAATATTGAAATAATTTCATTGCAATGAGTCATCTAGAAAAACGCTTTTACATAGCTTAGCACTCAAGTGTCCAAAAACTCACTTATTAAAACATTATAAGTAAAAGATTAAAATATTCAACACGTATAGTGAAAGTTGGCAATACATTATTTTCCTTCCGGACTAGAGTAGATTGGTATAAGTATTTTTAGACCATTTTTAGCAGAACCTAATTTAAAATTGAACTAGTCTATTGGTATTTTTGATTTTAGTACGAAACATAGTTTTTTCTACAATTTTGTCAGACGAATGTTGAACCCAAGGTCACAATCATCATCGTCCATTATTTGCCTTAAACGAAAATCCTTTATACAAAAAATTAAATATTGTTGAAAAATTGTATATGTTCAATTTAATGTCAAATTATAATCATCGTCTACAACACATTTCGAAACAAATCGTATTAAACTTGAACGCAATAGGAATTTATAAAATTTGTTATTCACATTTCTTTTTTTTTTTTTTTTTTCAAAAAAAAAAATGTTTTATTTGAAATTAAATTATAATATCCGTAGACAGGAAATATAGATTTATTTTGATCATAAAACCTGTTACTTTTCTCATTTTATTACACAAATAATTCAAACTATTTTTAATATATAAATGATTCATATTTCCTTGTATTAACAAATTAACAAATTAAATATATGAAAATAGCCCAATGAGACGTCTTTATGATCATACATCAGGTAAATAAAATATATATACATATGTATGTATGTACATACTAATAAAAAAAAAAATTATAATCAAACACGTTTACGTATCGCATATTATTATAGGTGAAGCTTAATTGAAATTCATACATGTGACTACTTTACTAAACAACTGTGAAACCATTTGTTTATGGCATACGTGAATAAAATGCTGTACTTTTACATATAATATTTTTTGTTATTGTTGTGTTGTTATAATCATTATTTTTTTTTTTTTGTTTTTTTTTTGTGTTTTTTTTTTTGTGGTCATCTATTAGCAGAAAAGTAAAGATTTCTGATATACATGATTTTACTACAAAATTATTTATTTTTTTTTATACTATATTACTAGTAAAAATTGTAAGTATCTTTCAATATATACTATTTGTATACGATAGATATTTCAGTAGATAGACTAACATTTTATATTTTAAGCAACAAAATTGCAATACACTTTATACAATGCTTAATGTAAATTACATAAAATACATTTATTTTAGTTATACTAGGTGAATGTTGATAATATTCCAATGAAACATTTTATTATTATTATTGTACGAGTAAGTAGCTATTTTTCTTAAGTTAGTTAATAATGCATAATAATACCAGGTATTTTGTACACATATTTGTCTAGTGTTAATTAATTGTCCAGGCAGAATTTTATGATCCATTAAATATATATGATGTAACAAAAAAATGTATATATATCTTAGAAAAAAAAAAAATGAAATTTATTTATTACAACTGCAGTAGATACAAAAATATTCAGCACATTGACACTGGTATACTAATATTGGATAGGTGATTTTAATAAACCAAAAGTATCTATTTCCAAAATCGAGTTTAGTTAAGTTATTTCTTGGAAATTTAGAGGAGAAAAAAAAAATTGTAGCAATTTACTTCTTTGAGAAAATTTTATATTGAGTGATTTTTTGTTTTGTTTTGTGTCTAAGGCCGTGTATAAATATAGGAAGCGTCACGTTGCACAAAGTTGTAAAATTATTGTACCTTGTAGTGAAAGTGTTGAAACTGCCATTTAAAAGCAAAGCTTTGCAAGTTTTGGCAAAGTTAAACGAAGCTAGGCTATGCTGAAAAAATGAGTAGCTTGTATTTGAAAACGTTAAGCATCGCCTAGCAATATTTCACGCTCTGTTTGTTCATACATGGCCTAAACCAATTAGAACAATTAGAACACGCTCGAAAATTTGTTAAATAAAAATGATTAAATTTTACTGCGATCATTTGATACAGGAATGGTACATATTTGAAAAAAATAATTTAGTTGCACTGAACGATTTATAATTCATTTGAAAACCACCTCGTTTTTGGAAATTGATATATTTTCATTTGTGCTTCTGTATCTGTTTGCTGATAAAAGAATTTTGTTGTCTGGCAAGCGTCGATCCAAATGTAACAGCATAAAAATTACATTCAGGTGGTAATGATATTTTCAATCACATGTGATGATTATTTAAATTAAACACTCTTCTTGAATTTTAAGTAATTATTGGAAAATATTAATAAGAATTTAAATTAAAAAAAATCTAAAAAATAAATTATTGAATAATAAAGAAAAACAAAATAAATGTACAGTGTTTTTTTTTTTCAAGACAAGAATTGCCATTAAAAAGTTAAAAACTGATTCTTATCAAAAATTCCTTATTTCAAACAAATTGAAGAAGAATTAATTGTATGTATGTATGTAACGTATCTCACATTTATGTGGTGTGTAAAAGTTAAACTTAATTGCTTAATTCTTTTTCAATTTCTTTAGAAATTATACTTTTCTTACAATCTACTTTTTTTTTTCACTTTATATACATATACATATTATGTACATACATATATGTATCTATCATCATGCAGGTAAAAAATAATCGTGTGCCCATTAAATTGTGATTACTTTCAACGTGTGAAATGAATATTAAATTTTTTTAACAAAGATTTATATTCGAAATTATAAATGAAGAATGCACTAGACGTTGTATCTTACATATGTACATATATACAAATGATCACTATACTCTTATATACTGTGTATTTGTATATAAAAAGTATAAGATAATATCACAATTTTCTGGAAAATCTTCAATATTTCGTGTAATTCGTGGTATTTTTGTACCTTTATTATAACAATTAGTATAAAATACTGAAATATAGTAATGTTGAAATTTTTAGTTGAATTTTTTCGAAAATTATTTTTTCTTTAAAAATTTATTTATTTTTTGTTGTTTTTATTTTTATATATTTTATTTGATTTTTTTTTTTAAACAGGTCTTTCAATTCTATTTCTGCCATTGTATACATCATGTTTACACATGTTTTTTTGACTAAATTACCCATCTAACAAATAAAATCGTACTTTTTTTTTTTTTTTTTTTTTAAATACATAACAGAATAAAAAATTGACCGAACAAACAGTTTTTATACATTTTTTGTTTTTAACCATTGTTCTTCAATTTCACTTTTTTTTTTTTTTTTTTTTGAAGTGGTGTTTTTGCTTTTTTCGTTTTTCATATATAAAAAAATACAAATTCGATTCTGATGTGAATATATATATTTTATATTGAAAAGAGAGGATAACGACAAATAAAATATTACCCCATCGAATCAATTAGATTCAAAAACAATAGAATTTTATACGATATACTTTTTTTTTTCATATTATTTATTTATTTATTTATTTTTTAAATCAAATTCCTTGATTACAAAATATAAAGACCATGGGTCCTCCAACTTTTATTCCACATACATATATTTCTTTTATTTGTTTTTTTTTTCTTCACTTATACCTGTGATCTTTTGCAGATACATTTCGCCTGGTTTTTTTTTTTATTATTATGCATTTTTTTTTTTGTATAGCTCGGAATTTAAACGACTTTAAAGGTACAATAATACTATATAAAAAAAAAAAACTAAACAAATTGAAAAAAACTGAAATTTTTTTGTTGGTCAGACAGTGCGAATTTTCTGATGTATTTTGGACATTATACAGTTATATAAGTTACAAATTTTTTACCAATTTGTGTCAGGTTGTATACAAGGGTTTTGTTAATTCCTTATTTATCTTATTTCTCTTTTTTTTAATTTTTTTTTTTTTTTTTTGAAGACGTGTTAATCTCATATAATGTGTATGATGATGCAGTTTAAGATGTAATTTTTGTTCTTTTTACACAAAAGGAATGTGTGATGTAAAAAGCTTTTATAAAAAAGAAAAAAGATAAGATTTTGTCTTTGTGGAAAGAAAGAGAAAATAAACGTTAAAATTAATTAATTTAATTAAAATTTGATTAGATTTACGAAAATGTTTTTTGAAAATTAAAGATTTAGTTTGAGCTCTACATGAAAATAAAATATTAACAGAAAATTTTAAATCAAATGTACTTTATTTTTTACCTTAGATTCAATAAATTATTACGGGCAAAGTATAGGTTTTTTACCTGGATATGTAGGAGTAGTTTCGGAAAATGCTTTTATTAATTTTCCAAGCAAGTTTCCACACTGAGTCTAGGATGTATCCTTTAAAACGGAAAGATCAGAATAAATATTTAAAATTTTTTAAACAGCGAGGATTGTTTTTCACAAGTTAAATTTTTTTTTTTTGTAAAATTTTTTACTGTTAACAAATTGGTATCCTTGATTGATTAATTGACAAAAAAAATTGTCTAGAAAACATGCGGTGAACATCGAAAAATTGTACCCACAAATACTCTTAGATAGATAGATCCTTGATTCCATTCTCTGTCTAAGTACAGATAACAAACAATTCCAAAGTAAACAGTACAGTTTTTTTTTGTCTTGTCTGACAATCTGTCTGGTGTAGACATGTAGTAATAATATTCCATAACGAAACCAATAATATTTTCTTAATATGATGTCTTAGTGCTAAAATCTAATTTTTCACAACATCTGATTTATTTATGATGATCATTAATCCCATAATTACAGTAATTTTAAATTTAAAATATTTTTTATTTTGTATTTAAATCCTTCTCTATAAAGAATTAACATTTTTACGTTATTTTTATTTCAGTCACATTATATAAATGTATCTCAATAGTTTCAAACTGATTTGAATACACAAACATTTTATTATATACATTACGTATTTCACTTTAAAAAAAATTTTTTTTTTTTTTTCAAATTATCATTTAAATTTGAATTTTTAAAAAAATCATGAAACAAAAATTTAATTTAACACGCATTGAATTAGATGTGTACATTAAAACAAAAAAAAGAAAAAGTAAAATAAAAAGATATCATATCATGAAAATCTTTTTAAATAATTGACAATAAATGTTTCATCTTGTTTTGTTTTTTTTTTTTATTTTATTTGTTTGATTGTTCTTTTTTTTTTTTTTTAAATTTTTCAATATTAAAAATGTTATTCAAAATTCTTGTAACGTATTCCATAAACATGTTTTAAATGTAATTTCACTTAAATTTAATATGATTTTTTTTTTTTTATTTGTTTTTCAATTGAAAGATTTGTATCTTTAAAAAATCTATGAATATCTTATTTTTGTTTATTTTGTATTGAATTATTATTTTTACGTGAACAATTTTAGATAAGTTTTTTTTTTTTTAATGGTTTTTCTCAACATTAAATATATTAAATCAAGTTGTATGTGTTAAAATTTGCATGTCTTTTGTTAAACGCAATATAACAAATAAAATAACAAAAAAAAAAAAAAAAAAAAAAAACAACACAGTGTTATAAAAGTGTTAATTTTCTTTCGATCTGTTATTAACCTTAATTTTTGTAATAAAATTTTGTATACATATTTTGTTTTGTTTACTTTTTTTATTGTCATATTTTATATTATGTATGTAGTGTGAAAATTAATCATTTCATTTTAAAAACTAGAAATTACATATTATGAAGTATAGTTGACGTCAATATGATTTATGAAGTGATCATGGTTAAAATGAAATGATTTTATATAATTCATAATTTTATTATAAAATTTTTTTTTTTTTTTTTTTTTTAATGGTATTAACACATTTTGTTTGACTTTTTATGATTATTTTGTTATTTTATTTTATTTTTTGCAAAAGAGATTTTCTATAATAATGTTTTTTTTTTTTTCTTATTTTTTTTTTATTTTTTTTTTTTGCACATGTTGAACATGTAATATCGCGTTGTGCACACAATAATCTCAACATTTTATGATATATTATTCATTTGATATGCGATATGTGACATTAAATTAATTCCTATATATTCTGGTTTTATTTTGTTTTGATGTTGAAAATTGACAAAAAAAAAAAATAAAAAATAAAAATAAAAATAAATTCAAAAAGTCATTTGCTGTAAATTTATTTTATATAGATTGTTTTTCGTGTGTGTGTGTGTGTGTGTGTGTGTTTTTTCTTTGTTATTTTTTATTTTATTCTGTCATATGAGTTAAACAAGCTAATAATACTGATTTATTGCAAAAAGTTATATGATAATGAATTGTCTCAAAATGTTATAGAATTATTATATGTGTGTGGGAAGATGATTTTAATCATTGATTGATAATATTTAAATGATTTGTCAATTTTTTTTGTGGTCATTTAAAGACGAAAGAATTTTTTAACCACAGGGTTTCTGTTCTTACAATATCATCAGCTATAAGTTGTATTTATTGGAACTTCTATAATTTTTTATTTCTTTGAAAAGAACTATATTTTAATATTTTTTTTTAGATTAAAATTCACGCTATTTTTAAGAGACATTTCTTAGATATACTTTGTAGACTTAACAAGGTTCAATTATTTTTAAACGTTTTTTTTTTCAAAAACACTCAAGTTTTAGTGATGAATAGTCCTTTAAATTCAAAGTAAAATTAGTTAATTTTGAAGTGTAAATTTTCAAAATAGGTCCTGAAATTTTTGAAAAGTAAGCAAATTTTTTTGAACAAAAAAAAAAAAATTGCTTTGTATTTTATTAACTTCGTTTCTTCTACAGAAAATTTGTATCTAGATTTTTTTGTATTATGTTTCAAAAACTAAAAGTATCAGTTATGTTTCACCAAATATATAAAAAAAAAAAAAATTCAAAACAAAGAAAGATAATTACAAACAAATACTTATACACGTACGTTAATTGTTACACAATTATAGCAAAATTAATTATACGTATTTACCATTTTATAATTTTGAAATTTAATGAATAAATTTTTAGATTGATTACTAAAATTAAATAAACGTGTCTTATCGACATTTATACGCTTATACTAACTACCATTCTTTTTTTTTTTTTTTTCATTCTTTTTTAATTATTTCTTCAATTCCTTTTTTTTTGTTTCCAACCATGTTTATTTATATTCTCTTAATATGAGTATCTTTTTTAATTACTGTTGAAAGAAAATTTCAATTCATTAAATATTAAATGTTAGATACATTAACAAACACTTTTTCTTCAAATAAAGTGTGTTTTTTTTTGAATTTTTAAGATTTCATTATAGTATTCATTTAATTTATATAAACCGCAAAATATACTTTGATCATTGTAGATATATAGATATTTATATTTTATATTGTATGTGTTTATATGTTTTACACATATTACATATATCTATACATATATGAATATTATAATATTAACTCTTTTACTTTGATGTATATTTAAAAAACCTGTCAATCTTCTTGAATTGTTGTTAGGTAAACATTTCCAACCCATTTTATGAAAGTATTAATGAGTTAACAAAATAAACGTTTCAAATCATTATATGAATTTGTTGTTTATAAAATGTACAACAAATGAATGCCGATTACACCGTTGGCGTAAAAGAACAACTTTATGTTATAATATTCATAAGTCTAAATATTATATGAGATCTTAACAAAAAAAAAAAGGAGTAAAAAAAAAAAAAATGACTGATGAGTTAAATGTCCGATGATCATTTGTTTTAACTCCTTCATCTTCGGACCCTTTCTAAATGAAAATAAATAAATTAAAAAAAAAAAAAAAAAAAAAGGTTAATATATATTTTTCTTCTGATATACTCATTTTCATCTTTTTTTTTTTTAGTTTGTTTTTTTTTTTACATTTTTTAATTTCATTTTAACTCATTTTTTTTTTTTAATAAATATTTTGTATTTTGTTGCACTCTTATTAATTACACTACAAAATATCGTTGAAAAGAAAGAATAAAAAAAAATTTTTTAAAATCTTTAAACATTCAACTAATCATAATATGATAATTTTAACATTTTTTTAAGATACAAAAAAAAAAAAAAGCAACAACAAAAAGATACAATGTACTTGAATAAGAAAAAATTAATAAAATAAAGTGAAGAAAAAACAAATCTTTTAAATAAAAGTATCTACTATATACCAAATAAAAAAATAATAATTACACATTTAAGAAAAAACGACACATACAAAAAAAAAAAAAAATAAATACTTAAATAAAAATTCAAATGAAGAATGTATCTCGTTTTCTTTTAGATGCTGGCAAGGCCATTTAAAATTCATTAAAATTAATGAACACGAGAACATTTTAATCATCTGAAGATGATTTTTCGTGCGCCTTGGCATTTTTTACTTAATTTATTATTTGGTTATTAATTATGAATTTTGTACGTGTAATTTTCTCAACACATATATTTTTTTTGTTTTTTTTTTTTTAAATTCAAGTAATATTTTCTCCTCGGTTTTTTTTTATTTTCATTTATTTAATTTTTGAATTGATATAATAATAAACGCGTGATGTTGTGCATATAATTTCTATACAGTACTTATTTTTAATTTTTTTTTTTTTGTATTTTTTAAAGATTTCGAGAATGTACGAGGAATAAAAAAAAAAAAAATATCTAAATTTGAAAATTTTTTCGTCTTCATATACTTTGTGTCTTTTTTTTTGTTTACCTATCTTTGACTGATGACTGAATATTAAAAGTACACATGAGTTGATGTATTCATCCAGCAGATTTTTTTTTTGTATAAAAATAAATAAAAAATACACGTAGGTATATATGTATATACTTACACGTACATACATTAACTGGTATCATCATCTCACAGTTTTAAGTATGAAAAATAAATTCTAACAAATCAATTCACCTGGGTTATATAGCAGATTTAATAGGTAAAAATAATGCAGATATCTCAGGTATAACATTGTATAAAAAAAATATATGTATATATTTAAAAAAAAAAAAATAAATAAATAAATAAATAACGAATATTATTACATAGAAGATAAAATGATGATAATTTATAATAAAATATCATAAAAAGCAATAAAACAACAAAAACAAAAAAAAAAAATATTACAAATATTCAACGAAAATAAATTAAAACAATATAACAAATTTTTTTTTTTTTTTGGGTATAAAACGAAATTTGTTTTTTTTGTTTTTTTTTTTAAATTTTTTTTTTTTTAACAGTTTATGAGAACATGACATGCAATTTTTTATAATATGGTGTAAAGGTAAATGCTATCAAACTATAAACAGTTTGTTTATTATTAAAATATGAATTAAGAAAATAAAAAGATGAAAATTTTTTCAGATCGTTATAATATATTTTTAAATAATAATATGTATGTATATTATTATAAATTATATGTATATATTTGTATGTTAATATATAATATCTAATAAGTACATACATACATACATATATGTACATATTATATTGTATATACGCGATTACACAAAGTATCTTTTCATATATATATGTATATACTATTTATATGTATGTGCTTTTTTTTTTTTTTTTTTTTGTATAATATTACATTTTAATAATATGTATCTCATCAAAAGATGCTATCAATCATATGGTAACCAGATATTTGCATTTAAATTACCTGCTAATGTCAACTTATCTAAGCGACATCATCGGTCTTCCATATTATGAATTCTGATGAGTCAATTTATGATAATAATGGTCTATAAAATGAATAAGAATTTATAAAAAAAATATATTTTGTTTTTTTTTTTTCTTGAAAATTAATCTGTTTTTTTTTTTTTTTTTTTGGTGTTGTTTTGGTTTTGTTTTTTATATTTTCACCTTTTCAAAGAAAAAAAAAAATTTTGACTTTAGAAAGTTTTAAATTAAAGCAACAAAATGGGAGTTCGTATAATCAACAAAAAAAAAAAAAAACGAAAAGAAAAAAGGTGATTTGTCAGAAAAATTTTTAAATTACATTTAAAAAAAAAAAAAAATATATTTTTTTTTTTATAATTGGTAAAATTTAAATATGTAGAATTTCCTGTTTACAGAATCATTTTGTTATTAATTAAATTTTTTTTTTAAATATTCAAAATCTAACAATGGTAAATTTAATTAATTTTACTGTCATGTAAGGAACAAGCAAACGGATGAATTTGTATCTTTATTATGGTATTTTGTATAATCAGATTACTTTTATCTTTCTATTTCTAATTTGGATGACCTTTAAGGATTTTATGGAGCATATGAGGTACATGTATACTATACGTATTATCAAATTTTGTAGCTTTAAAAAGCTTTTTCTTAACTCAGAAGATATGTTTGTTATCCTTGATATACTTTTCGTCCTGAATAAACCTACAATTTTTGAATCCTTTAGAGCTTTTCTTTTTTTCAATATGTCTTGGTTAACTACACATATATTCTAGGACATCCTATATATGTAGAAAATTTTGAACAAATTTGTTGTTTTTATTTTTTCTTTTTTTGCGTATTTTTCAGGAAAATTTACTTTTCTCACAACAGAATGCATATGAGAAAAATTATAAATATTATTTTCGTTGCAGCCTCCGGGAAAATACAGCTTATTCATAAGTACTTGAACATTGTTTTTCCTTCATATTTTAAGATATACAGAGAATCTAAGGATAGAGGACGAAAATTACAAGATTTAATGTTTTTTTTTGCCTTCATTAGATATCAATAAGAAAATTAAAAAAAAAAATCAAATAACCTAAGCACATTTTCTAAAAAATATTCTCTCAAATACAAACGGGTTAAAAATGTCGGAAAAATTCTAAAAGAAATTTAAAAAAACGATTATATTAATTTTTTTTTTTTCAAGTCATTGTTTAAATTTAAATAAACAATTTATTAAGCATTTCAATTAAAAAGTGTATTGTATCTTTTAAAATTCATTATCATTCATATCACAACAATCTATAAAAAATATTAAAAGTATAATAATTACAATAATTCACAATAAAATGTAAAAAATATGAAAAAAAAACCTATTGAATATAAAATCTGCAATTAATTGTTTTTTTTTTTTTTAATAACAATTAAAAAATTCCGTAAGTATTTTTCATTTGAAAATCAAACAAAATAAATTTCAAAATACGCTTTTATCTTTTACGATTTACAAAGTAAAAATTAAAAAAAAAAAAAAAATAAACTAAAAATAAGAAACCGTTTAAAATAACAATTCTCTTTACAGATAAAATATGTAAAAAAAAAAAAAAAATCAAAATATAACTGTTATATAGTGTTTAAATTAATTGAGTAAAATTTGTGTAGTCTTATTTGTTGTGTTAAAATCTATTTATCACTCAATTAAACTCTTTACTATTTCAAATTTATAGAAAAAAAAAAAACTTGTAATAGAATAACAAGTAAGTGTGTATAGATAGAAATTCCATTCAAAGATTGAATCTCTATCTATTTAAATATTCATCTATATCTATATAATCATTTCTATATGTATAGATACTATTCATGTATGTACATACATATATACTATGTAAAGCTTTTTGGTATCCATGTATACAAAGAGATATAGTTAGTCGCATATGAATATACTGTTTGTTTGAATTGTGGGTTCACACCTACTGTTTCTTATATTATACTGTACACCTTTCATTTTTTTTTTTATATTTTCATTCGTGTATCTCTAATCATCCGCATAGATTTAAGATGAAGTCTGCAAGTATTTCATCGAAATTATACTAATATGTATATATATATGTATATGTACATATGTATGTATGTACGTACTACTAGATTAGGTGGAGCTCAGATACATTAGTATTGAAACATAGTAAAAAATATAACATAGAATAAGTGAAAGAGTTTAAACTATTAAGGGCCTGCCCCATTCCATTTAAGTACATATATAAGTACACAATGTACTATACTTACACTTACATATTACGTACATTTTATAAAATATCTGTAATTGTAATTGTGCTTTTTTTTTTTGCATCTTCAATCCTTTTAGAATACACTAAACTAAACTGAAGCATGGAAGCTGCTACATCTTATGGTTATACACGTCACATATATATGTACGTATGTATCTATGCAGCGAAAGATTATATGTACATCTATATATAGGAAAAGTAACTCCATTTTCATGCATTTGTACATATACAATAAGATATTTTCATAAATAAAGCTTAATTGTATTTTTGTTTTTTAACTTCTATTATAGAAAAACTACTTCAACTTTTTAAACTACATATTAAATGCACTTCTAAAAAACGTTTCAAATACCTACAAGTATACATATACCATGTACATATGTACATATATCGAATTTTATATACATATGTATATATATATAGTAAACGATATTGATCTCACGGTATTTGTTATTTTGCCTTTAGGAAATTGATCTTAAATTGACGTGTGAATTTATAGTTAAGGCCATATTTTAGATTATTCAGTAACGCGATTAAATTTAATTGCGCATGCCAATCATCAATCGAGGGCAAATATTTAAATTAAATTTTTTAAGACATAATTTAAGTTAGTTTATAGTTTTACCATTTCAATAAAATAAATAAACAAAATAAAATAAAATCGAATGAAAAAAAAAATAATAATAATAAAAGATAGAAAGATATAGAAGTTAATAAAATGTATCTTTCGATTATGTTTATTTAATTTGTAATTTGATTATAAATATATGTATATACATATATTTATATTAATTTCATTGTTGAATAATATGCTTTTATTTGATATTAATAATTGTTATTTCAAAGATACAACTATTAAACTTATGTATGAGGTCACAAAATAACAATCACAATTATACAATCTATATAGAATCCTTTCTAAATAACATTGTATCTTATATTTATTATTTATTCATTCATTTTTCTTTTATTTAATATTCGAACATAATACAATAAAATAGTAAGTATATATTTCTTTTGTAAAGATTAAAAAAATAATAATAATAATAATCATAGTAAGTACTTATACCTAATTTTAAGTATATTTACGATGAAACTTTAAAATTCTAATCACATTTGATCAGATAATGTTCGAAAATAAAAAAAAATAAAAATAAAAATAAAATATGTATATAAAAAACTATCATTGTTCCTCCAAATTCGTCGAAATTATTATCGATGCAAAGGTGCGATAAGAAATTATATTCTTTCTGGGATATATATTCTTGAATGAAAATGCTTACTTGTTTTTATATTGAAATGAATAAATATGTATAAGAAATTGTGATGGTTTGTAAAAGGCTTCTTTGACAATTGATTGTCATTGTTCAGTGAATGGTAGATATGAAGTTTTGTTTTATTTTATTTATTTTTTTAATTTTATTGTGGGTATGTATTTATTTATGAAACTATTTTGTATGATGTTTTTTTTTTATAGATACAATTTATTTGTTAAGTTTTGTTTAATTTTACTTCTATATTTTGAAAAAAAAAAAAAAAACAAACCACAACAATAATTGAAGGAGTGAGGAAACAAAAAGAAGGATTGTATGAATTTTTTTTTTTTTGCATAAATAAAATTAATAATAATGAAAAAGCTATTTGGAATTATAATTTAATAAACAAATGTGGAAATACGTAAATAGTTAAAGATTTTTATTTTGAATAAGCGGATGTTTTTTTTTTTTTGTACTTAATCCTTTCGATGGAATCCCACGGATATATGTTCCTTAAAAAATTATTCATGGAGTTTTTTTTTCTCAAGTTTCTCGAAATAAATAATAGTTTCTGAAAAAAATAAATTTTGTATTCATGAGGAGATTTAAAAAAAAAAAAATGTTCACATGAACAATGGTTAAATTACAAAATAAAAAAAAATTAATAAAACATATATTGGAATTTTTGTTTCGGGACTTATATTTTTTTCGACAATATTCAGGTTAATTAAATTTAAAAAAAAAACCGTTTTGGAAAATATTCCATTAAAAAAATATTTGTAGCCTAGCACCAATGATTTCTCCAAGAAAATAAAAGAAAACTTCAAAGCTTTTTCAGTATCAAAAATGACAAATGTTTCTTCTAACCTTTTAAAATATTTTATACCGCTGTAAAATTTTTCAATAAAAATTTTTTATAAAACTAATAAAAAAACTGTGTACATATTTTTTCTTAATTACTTAAATAAAATGAGATTTGGACAAAAACTCATGACATTTTATAAAAAAAAGAAAAACAATAACGAAAAATAAAAATCTAAAATGCTTATATTCAAATCATAACAAAAACAACAAAAAAAAAATTGAATTTCTTCGCTCAATTTAACATAATCCACGATACTGATGGTGTTTTCCTTCCTGCAAAAATTTTCGTAAACAAACAACGAAAAAAAAACATGATGTTTTTGTTGTTTTTTTTTTGTTTGTTTTTCATCATCATCATCATCCCTCCGATTTATAAATTCACCCGGGTATATTTATTTTATAACATCGCAATCAAGATGGCTGAACAAACATAATCATGTATCAAATTGGAGAATTGGCGTAACATTGCACAATTTTCCTTCATTTTTTTTTTTTTTTTTTGTATATTTTTCTTTGTACATAAATAATAATACAATAAATTTGTTATATATAACATTATACTATTATCGTTTTTAAGGATTCCCTAATACATATACATATACATACACACATACACATGATGATGAAAAAAAAAAAAAAAGGATACATTTGAATGAGAAGAATAAACATAAAAAATATTGTCATAAGAAAATATCACAAAATTTTCACATCAAAATATACAGATAATATAATTTCGCAGTAATACACATACTAAAAAAAAGGGGGATGAATGCAATATATACTATATTAAGAGGGTACAAACAAATTTATTCTCATGATGCCTTAGAAACATGACTATATGCTGCTACTGTTGGTGCTGTTTTTAATACTGTGTGTTACTATATATAGTATATGTACATATCATAACGTAAATCTCTGGATAAATACAATATAAAGGATCATAAGAAGAAAAAAAACAACGTTTTTGTACATGCGTACAAATTTTCAGGATCTATATAATTTTCAAATATTAAAATACACCAAACAAAAAAAAAAAAAAGAGGTTTATTCTCCCTTTTTATATAAGATACTAAAATCTTCCTATTTTTATAACCGCATATCATTTTAATTTTGTAAAATATCCTTAAATTTTATGAATGAAAGTTAATTATTGCAAATTTGTCCCAAATTTTTTTTTTTTTTTTTTTTTAAATGAAATTTGAACTTTTTTTTTTACCTTTTGTCTTTAAAAATCAAACAATAGAAAATTTATTTGAATTAAAATTATGAACAAAAGGAGTATCTTTTTTTATGTAGGTTTATTTAAACAAAAGATAGGGTCATGTAGATGCAAAAAAACAAAAATAAACATTGGTGAACCATTTTTTTTTTTTTGTTGAAAATAACACAAAAACCAAGACCTAATCAAAGTTTATATAGGGAGAAAAAAAAAACCTTTTTTTTTTAAGGTGTCGTGAAAGAAAAAACAAAGTAATAAAAGAATCGTTTACTTACGTTAAATAACCGTCAAAATGGAGATGTTCGCCATGATAAAATCTATTGTTTAGTATAATCAGATCAATTGTTCATTATAAACGGGCGACGGCGACAATTTATAAAGATCTTCTGATGAGTGATGCTAGAAAGAAAAAAAAAATTGTAGAAAAATATAAAAAAATTGAAGAATTTTTCAAAGTAATTTATTAACTGGAAGTCTTCCATTGCAGCAATGTAATGCTGCAATGAATTCAAATATATTCAAATGATGATGATAATTTAATGTTACGAATTACGGTAGGAAATTGAATTATTTATTGTTGTTGTTGTTTTTTTAAATTCTTTTTTTTTATATACTATTTTACATAATAACTAGTACTTGGTAAGTATATTAAAGTAATTCCAGTATAAAAAAGACGACAATGATTAAGAGCTCTTATTTAACATTGATATATACGTGGTACATATATTTAATGGCTTTTTATTTTTATTTTTATATATATTTTGTCTACAAATCAAATACATTACAGTTTTTTTTTGTTTTTTCATTGTTATTTTTTGTCGTAGGTGTATTTTTATAATAGCTAGTTAATAAAAAAAAAAGAAGAAGTAAAAAATAAAAAAATAAAAAAAAAAGATATAAGGTGAGGTACACGTGCGGATTGTGCGACAAACTTAATGACTTATTTAACTTAACAATGGGTTATTAGTTGGTTTGTTTATGAGGTAATTCCTGCAATGTGTCAGCATAATTGAGAAAGAATATATAATCGAAAGATTAGGGAAGGGTTAACAATTCATATTAATTTTGTGTTGTGTTATATAAAGAATGACTATGCGATTAAAATATGTATGTATGTTTGTTGTGTATACTGTTGTTGTATAATATATACTGTATAAATTTTATTATTTTAATTTTTATTCTTCTTTATTATAAGTAGGTACCAATTTTTTATTCAAGATAATTGAGTGAAGATTAATAAAAATATATCCTCCTACTAATTGCAACTGTAGAAGCAATTAAAATTAAAGAAAAATTCGTGACAAATTTTTTTGGTTGAAAAAAAAAAAATTTTAATTTATAATAAATCACATTTAAATTTCAAATTTTAAACATAGCTTTTTTTTGTTTTGGTTAGGAATTCTGTTAAAGTAAATTAAAATGAATGTTCATATATATATTTTTTTTTTTTTTTTGAAAAGTCACTGGTTAAACGTTTTCACAAATAGAGGAAATTAAAAAAGATTTTCAACCTCATTATATTTTTATTATAAGTTTTTTAGTAATTGTAATCGCCGTGGTTTTAATTGGTTCCATACTTCAAATTATCAAATTTGAGTTGAAAGTGAAGTCTCATACTTTATTCATTAAGTATCTTTTGTTTATCATGTATTTTTTTCGGTATTTTGTACATATTAATGGTTTTGAAGGTAGAAAAGGTAAAACTTTTACTTATATTTACTCCAGAACTAAGTAATATGTCTTAGATTTTAGATATATATTTTGTTCGAAAATTATTTTTAATTTTCTTTTATTAGATCTTTTAAGTGAAAATGACATGTAATTTTTGCATGCAGTACTAGAGAAAAATAAAGGACTGAAAAGCTTGAAAATTAGAAAATTAAATTGAAAATTGAAAATTTTGTTTTCTAAATTAAATTTGTAAGTAATTTTGAAATTTAATGAAGTAATTTAAGTTAGTCTTCTTTGTGTTTTAAAAATATACAAATAAATAAAGTACGTTTAATTTTAGTCTTGTCGATTAAATATAAATAAAAATTAATTTCAAAAATAATTGGATCAAGAAACCAATTCGAAAATTGAACTTATTTTTTGCCAATTTTTTCTTTCAAAAATAAAACTGGATTGAATAATTTCCGTCGACAATGATTTCATCGAATAAAATGCAAGAAAAAACAAAATATTTTAAGGACATTCATTTGTGGCTTCAAGAAGTATGTAATTTAAAGTTCTTAAAAAAAAATTTTTCACTTACAACAAATTCAATAAAATCGTTTAATCTTATTTGAAATTTTTTTTTCTTTTTGATTCTATATTTTTCTTTTTTCGTTTTATGATTTATCTAAATTCTAAATAAAGTAAAATATTTTTATGAGATTAACAGAGAAAAAAAAAAAACATAATAAAAATTTTATAATCAATGGACGATCAATAATTGACAAATAATACGTGCTGAGAGTAAGGTAACAAAATATAAATTTTATTGCACATACTATACATACATAATATATGGAATTTCAAACTTGATTATGTTTACATAAGGAGGCGTTTCATTTAAAATATAAATGTCTGAATACCATGCAATAATATGAAATTTAGATCCTTTAATATATAGTTTATTGTATATATAAAATGAATAAATATTAAAATAAGAATAAAAAAAAAAAAAAACATTAACTCTCCATTAGTAAACAAAATAAATATTATGATAAATATCTACAAATGTAATTTTTTTCTTGGTTACACATAGAGTCCTTTTTAATTATGCTCCAGGCATATACTACATTTTCTTTTACACTTACAAAAAAAAAAAAAAAAGAATCTTATACTCGCGATTCGAACAGTTTTGCAATGCAATATAAAAAACAAAACATAAACAAGAAAAAAAAGAATTGAATCGGTAAAATACGGATTGTGTGTGCTCTTAAAAAAAAAAAAATGGTAACTAAAATATACTCATATGATAAAAACTTGTGGGGAATTTTTTATTAAGTATAAATTATATTTCTATTTACAACACTTGAAGATATTTATATTATATATTATGTGAGTTGCGCTACAAATACATATGTATAAATGATAGAACCTGTAAAATCTGATGATGATGATGATGATGATGGGGAAGAAAATATCTAAAAATTCACATTTATACGCATATTTTAATTTTGATCATGCTCAGTAAATATAGAATTTATTACAAATAAAATATGTAATAAGATTCTATACTATTTGGTTTTTAGCGAAATTCATTGAAAAGATATATGTTGTGTTGAAAATATTATACATACTTACACATACTGACAGTTATATTTATATATAAAATTATACATATACGGATTTCAAATAATAAAAAAAAAAATATATATACATATATCATATCATCATGCGAACTAAATATTATTATATTATTTTGTGCTTGATATACCCACAAGTAGGCGGTACTCTTGTAATTTATTCTTAGGAAATTAATGCCTGTTTTACGTTCATTTGATAATTGCACGATACCTTAAGGTACCATTTGAGGGAGATTTAGTATTATTTTATTTACCTTTCTCTTTTGATACTAAGTTTTATCGATTTAGAAAAGAAAACAAAAACAAATCGTCTTTATAACAAATAATTCTGTTACTATATTATGAGAAATAGAAAAAGGAAAAAGGAAAAAGGAAAAAAAAAAAAAAAAGGAAAATTATAAAATTAAGATGGTATATAAATGATAATGATGATGATGTGTACTTTTTCATGTAGAATTGTGTAAATTTTAGTCATTTAAAATTTAATGCATAATTAGATATAATATGAGAACGTTATATTAATTTAATATCATTTATATTACGCATAACATGAGAATATCATTTAAATAATAAGAATTCAAAATAAATTATGGATATACTCATTTCATATTAGAAATTTAAATTCCATTAAATAAAAATATTTTTAAAATAAAAATTTTTTAAATGTTCTACTTGAACGCAAATTTAACACATTTTAAGACAATTATCCGAAGAAGTAAGGCATCATTCACAATTTAGAATTATTTGAATACAAAAAGTAAAAAAAAAAAATAAAAAATACACCTTCATTTTTAGATTCTTAAAATTTTTCTTATTTATAAATTCCTTCTTATGTGACAGAAGGTGTAACGTCCAATTGAAACTTTTAAATGCATTTTTTCAATTTTCACAAGAAATATTCTTAAAAAAGTACCCGCCGTTCTATTTGAAGTCCAGGATATTCTTGATACAAATCTAAAGAATTTGTTTGAACAGTTCTGCACAATCGAACTTTTCTGTGCTACAATCGGAAAAAGTTTTTTGTATTATTCGGTGTTTTTGTGAATAAAAATAATTGTAATTTTTTTAGAAAGAAATTTTTACTGAATTTAAAATTCGAATCATAGTTGAAAAATATGGTTTTCACATACTTTTACAAGACTCTACAAGTTCTTACTATACAGGAACTAGAAGTTCTTCTTTGCAGAAAAATTCAAACCCTTTTGGTTCATTTTATCCAATCTTTCTTGACTTAATCGAATTTGTTGTCACTCAAAAAGACGATTCCCGCGACAGAACTCGATTTACAGAATAATAAAAATAAAAATTTCCTTGTAAATTAATATTTGGCTGCAAATACAAACTTATTTTCTCCATAAATTTTTGAAATTTAACATGTACATACTTAATTTTTTTTCCATAAACTGGAAAATATTAAAACTTGAAAAAAAAAAAAAAATTGTACCAACCAATTGTACCAATTGTACCATTACAATATAACTCAATAACAAAACGGATTTTTCAAAATTCATCATCACATTAAATTTTTCAATAAAATTTGATTTATAAATTTTAAATTTTTATTTGTGTTTATGCAAATTAAAAACTTTAAAATTTTGAATTAATTTTTTTCAATTTAAAATATAAAAATAACGTGTGTAAAATTTTAATACATATTTTATTAATTATTCAACACATCTGTTTTCTAATTTGATAATTAATCGACACTTTTTTAATAATTTTGTGGTCACATTTTTCTTTAAAAAAATAAAAACACAAAAACAAAAAAAAACTCAAGCAATAGATTAAAATCATCATCATCAACATCAACATCATTGACAAAACATACATACATACATATTTTTTTCTGTTATATTTTTAAATTATATTCCTTACAGAAGCTTCTTGAAGAGTGTGTTGTATAACGCTTAACAACTCATCTGTTTGTAAATTTGTAAATACGAATTTAATAAATTCTTTTCGTTTTTTTTTTTTGTTGTTTTACTTTTTTTTTTAAATATTACGATACATGTTATATTCCAGGTATTCATTTAAAATTCAACAGGTGTTTAATCTTATATATAGTTAAGATATCAAATTTAAATTAAAATACAACAAAAGAAAGTAAAAACAACAAAAAAAGAAAAAGAAAAATCTTCTAAAATTCATTTTAAAAATACCTGTAAAATTATTTTTCGTATTTTGTTTTTTTTTTTTTTTACAAAACTTAATTTTAAATAGATATTTTCACAGGTATGATATCTATACGAATAAAAAAAAACATCCTTATAATTTTAGATACAAATCTATATTAAGTGGAGTCTTTAAAATCTTATCAATATTAAAATTAAAATTGTCTCTTTTAGATTATTATCTAAATATCTTCCACAGTTTTTGTTATAAAATTCTGTAGACATGATTTCGAACATAAGATAAAAATGTATTTATTATTTATTTTAATTTATTTTGCTTTTCTTTTTTTTTATGAAAAAAAAAAAAGAAAAATTTGTCGAAAATTAACATTTTTATCATTTAACATTTTGTCATTTCATTTTATTAAAATTATCTTTCTTGTTTTCCTTTCTCTATAAAAGTTTTTGTTGTTGTTGTTTTTGTGTTGTTTTTTTTTTTTTACTTTTTTGAAATTGTAAAATTCTTGAATATATTTATTGGAATATTTTATTTTTATATAATTAAGAATAATTTAGTCAATTTTTTATTTTCTCGATATACGTGATATGCTCTATATAAATTCTATTTAATTTCGAATACAATTTTCTTTTTTTGTGTTCATTCGATTAATTATGTCACCTGAGAAATATTTAAAAAAGAAAAAACTATCCTTTAAACTGTCTTCGTATTTATAAAAAAAAACATCAGTTATACAAAATAAATTCTTTTAACCCTTTGTAGTCGAATGTTTTTTTTTTGTTTTTTTAATTTTATTTCAAATAAATTTGAAGCAATACGAGTATAGCGTAGAATGTCAAAATATTTGTACATACGAAAAACATACATATATTTTATGAACCATGAATAAATCTAGAAATTGATCTGAATTTTCACATACTTACTAGTACATACATATTTTCAACCTTTGGCTAAATAATGCAATAATTTTTTTTCTCCATTTTTCCGAATTTCTCTGCTTTAGTACAGTTTAGAACCAATTACGAAAAATAATCGCAGTTAAACTAAGAAATTATAATTCTAAAGAAAACTACACATTTTTGTGATTTTCCAAAACATTGATTTCTCAGCTTCGCAAAAAATCTCAAATATTATTTTCAATAAAGCTCATGGGATTGGGGAGCGTACAAAAAATTTTTAAACTGAGCGTAGAATATGTTCAAAGTCTCATATGGAGATCATTGAGTTTAAAAGGGTTAAAAATAAATTTCTACACTAAAAAAATTGAAAATAAAACTTTTCTTTAGAAAAAGTATTCAAAATTAATTTTAATATTCCAGTGTTTTTGTAGATTATGAACGTAAAACCCTTACATTAATTTTTAATTTTCCTAAAACTGGTAACTTGAAATTGTTTAATTTTTATCAATGATGTTTTTTTTACCTTATCAACTACATATGTAGTTATAAGTGTATTGTACAATCTATATTTAATCTATAGGCATAAAATAGATTTTTATTTTTTATTTTTTTTTTATTTATGAAAAAAAAAAAAAAAAATCGGCCCGTGCTGTGTCTCGGAATGATAATAAATTATAAAATTTATCCATCATAAAGAATTTATTTAAAATATGTTTAAGTTAATATTTATATTTTGTATTTGGATACAATATTAATGTATTATTATAAAATTCATGTTTAGAATATTAAATATTTTAGAAAACAAAAAAAACAAAAAACAACAACAAATAAATAAATAAATTGACATTATTCACGAAACATGATATTTATATTTTCAAGACATTGTAATCAGAAATTAAAAATTACATAAATTTCTTTTTAAAAGGAAATCTTATAGTACGTTTTTTTTTGTTTTTTACTCTTTTATTATTTTATAAATCTGTTTTAGTTTCTCGTTGTTTTTCCTATTCTATTTTCTATCTTGTTGTTGTTGGTGGTGTTGTTGTTTTTTTTCTGACTTTTTCTTAAAAATTTATTATGAGTATTTTTTTTTTTCTATGTTTTTGTTTACTGTAATGTGACCATTAAAATAGTATTCATTTTTATATTTTGTTTAATTTTTTTTGTTTTTGTTTTAAATTTATAATTCCTATAATTTGTTTGGTTTTTTGTTCTTCTTCTTAATGTTTTTTTTATATTGTTTTTTAAAATATAAGTATTTGAAAAAATTTTATTTTTTATATTTTTTTTATTTTTCAATTTGAAATGTATCTTTGATAAATGGCGGTTTCCGTTAGAATACTAATTAGCCATGACGACATTCATACTGCTGCAAATGTCATTCAATGGCGTTCCCTTTCAATATATGTTTTAAAATTTATTGGACATAATGATTATGCGTTAGTACCTCTAATCATATGTAGGTAGAAATGCATGTAGCATAAATATTAAACGCATTTCAAGATTATAAGTACATATATAAGTATATATGTATGTGTAGATATTTTATGTATGTTGATTTGATAGAATTGAAAAAAATAAGCAGAAAATAATGCCGCATCGAATAATATCATGTGGAAAAATAATTTTTAAAAAGTAGAAAAAACGAAATGAAAATAAAAAACGTACATAAAATTGTATTATTAAAAGAAAAATAGAAGAAAAAAAAAATTATATTAAAAGAGCTTAGATACGTTAAGTTTAAAAAGTCATGACTGTTATTACCAAGATTTATGTATTAAGTAGCATTAATATTGCAAAAGACGATTTGATGTAAAGAATAACAATACTATTTTTTTTTTTTAAAAAAATCATGGTTAAGAAATTAAAAGGATAAATACCTCTAATAATGCAATTTAAACTTACTTACATTGTTTTATTGTCAAGATTGATTTCCTGTCTTTAAAGTCTCTTTATTAATTTGTGTTTGTTCACATTTTTTAATGTGATTTTTCAGTGTGATGACATAAGCAAAATACGCGTCTTATCGAAAAATAAAATAAAAAATTATTAAAATATTTAAATTTAATTTCAATAAGTGGAGTAATTTAATCGTTTGATATTGAATTACTCAATAGTAAAAAACTGAGAAAATCAACACATAGTCCATTAATTCGTCTTTAATTTCGAAAAATTTATTTAAAAAGCATTTTACAAGCGTAAACAACTTTCTAATGTATTTTGTGTTTCCATTTCACTCAGTAAGTTTACCTATTTATCATCTCTTGAGGTCAAATGAACAATTCAACTTTTAATTACTCGCACTTTCTTTTTAATCCAACTCTAAGTATATAGATTTATACTAACTGTCTGGCACCATACTTTACCATCGACCTAATTAGCTCTATAATCATTAAAAAAAAATAAATAAAAAAAAACAAGTTCGTCAAAGTAGAGTAAATACTGCACTTTGTAAATATCCAGCTCTAAAAGAACGAAAGGTCGCTTGTTTGGGAGCACTAAAGGACTGATTAATTCAAAATCAGGATGACTTTCAAGATAGGCTATATTATTTTCACTACTACATATTAGCGAACAGCCCAAGCTACACTGACACCATTTCTTCTTGAAATTTGACCTTCAACTCTAAAGCTCGCTCTTGTTTTTGGCTCATTTATTTTACTCTTTTTTCCTTAGAAACAAAATTTGAAACCGCACTTTTGAAAAACTTTCAAGCAAACACAACAACAAAAAACGAATAAACGAAAGAAAGGTGGCTCTTTAAAAATTTAAAATTATCGTACAAGTATATTCGGTGTTTCTGTTGAATATTAGAGAATAATTCAAGGAATCCTTAAATAACTATTTTCAAATTAAATTCTACATTTTAATTGGAATTTTTTTCTTTTTTTCGGGACACATATTTCCAGAAGGATAAAAAAAATCATGAATACTACAAATTCTAAGAAAATTTGTTCAAATTTAAAAATAACACAAAAACTAAAAAAAAAAAAAAAAACTTAAATTTTATTATATTTTAATTTATTACTTAATTCACAAACGATCTTTGAAAATTATAGGTATACTATATATATACACACACATACACACACACACAAAAGGTCTGCGCACAGGTGACATTAAATCATTTTGTTGTTAAACACGAAATGTTTGTGTTTTGAATTTAATTTAATTAACCGGTTGAATGAAAAATACAAAACGACTCTAAGGATTATCATCATAAGATTACACACACATTTTAGTATAAAAAAAAAATCAAAAACAAAGAAGAAGAAAAAAAAAAAACGGATAAAAAACGGAAAATATAATCAAACATAAGAGAGTAACTTAAGACGACCTAATATAAGTGATATCAAAAACAAAACGAAAACAAAAACAAAAAAAAGTTTTTTTTTTTTTAAAAAAAAAAGCACATAGAGAATGTGGCAAAATCACTATAAAAACAGCATTTTGTTTGGTTATTGATACCTGTTTTTTTTTTTTTTTTTTTCTTCTTCAATCTGCTTTTTAAAGGTGTGTCAACATATATGCGAATATGTCCATATATCGATAACCTTCAATTTGTTGTGTGTTTTCTATCATCTCTCCTTACATTTTAAGTACACTAATCCTGAAGTTCTAGTTTGTTAATTTGTATACCATATAAAACAAACATACATCACAAGACATATTTTCACAAAAAAAAAAAAGAAAAAAAAAAAAAGACATTGAATAATGAGGTTTGACTTTATATTGCAAAATAAAAAGAAGAAGAAGAAGAAAAAAAAAAATACAAGAGAAAAGAAAATTAACTTAAAAATCAAATTAACTCAAATTTCTCAATTGAATCTTGAAATTGAATCATATATAGTAATTTTTTTGTTTTTATCTTGTATAC
Source organism: Bombylius discolor (assembly GCA_939192795.1). NCBI lineage: Eukaryota > Metazoa > Arthropoda > Insecta > Diptera > Bombyliidae > Bombylius > Bombylius discolor. Next base: position 35,224,624 of record OW584241.1, on the reverse strand, counting down.
CTTTTATAATTTTTTAACGTTTACATATCCTTTGTTGTTGTTGTTTTTTTTTTATTATTTCTTTTCTTTTAATTCGATAATCCTTTTATATACATTTAATTTTAATAAAGGACAGACATTTGGGTTTGTTTTTTTATTTTTATTTTGTGTGTGTGTGTGTGTGTGTGTGTGTTATTTTTGTACAAAATGTCAATTGACACTAAAAAGAACACGATTTAACATAACATTCATGTAAAACATATCCCAGGGAATTTTTGTAAATTGATCTATAGATATGATTATATATATATATATGTACATGTATATATAGGTATAATGTCCATTTCAACACATATTGTAATTTGTATGTATATATTGATGTGAATTTTGGAATAAATAAGGTGCGGAAACTATAACATATCATGAAACAATTCCCAAGTTCAACATAAAGACATAAAAGCAATATAAAAAAAAAAAAAATTGAAATAAAAATAAACTTTTTTAAAAAAAAATGTCGTTATTTTGTCTTCGATGGACAAAATCACTAATAAATAAATAAATTTAAAAAAATATATATCTGTAAGAAAGAACCAAAAAAAAAAAAGAAAAAGTAAAGTAATAAAAACAAATAACTTAAATTCAACATATCATCGGACACGATGTAATACGATACTTAATAGTTGAACTGATCGTAAATTTTGTGGTAACAAGAATGTTTTCTAAAAAAAAAAAAAATTAAATAAACCAAAATCGACAAACAAAAAAAAGGAATAAAAATTTTCAAAAAGATACATTAAATATTAAAAATCATTTGAAAAACAAAAATTATACATACAGAAAAAAAAAAATAAATAAATAAATTATCAAATCATGAAATACACAATAAAAAATGATAATTTCTTTTCTTCTTCTTCATTTTTTTTTTCTCGTTTTACTAATAGAATGTGTAACACACACAATATCTTAAATGTTTTTTTGTTTTTTTTGTTTCGTGTTCTAATGATATCGTAAAATGTCATATTTTGTATCTTTTAATATAAAATGTACCTGTTATATTTGATTTTTTATATTTAAAATAAAATGAAATAGTTTTATTGTGGTTTTTTTTTTTTTTTTTTTTTTTCATTTCAAACCTCATTACGTATTCAATTCGAAAAATGATTTTTAATTTTTTTATTTTTTAAATTATTAAAATTTTTAAAATAAAAAAAAAAAAATGATTTTATTATTTTGAAAAAAAAATCATTCAGTTCGCATAATATAGATTGTATTGTAGTATCTTAAAATGAAATATGTAATAAGATATAAGATATATACGGTGTGTGTACTCATAAAAAAAAAAGTACGTGATGTTATTAAAATTAATTCATATTATTATTATGATTAATATTTTATTCTAAATTATTATGATTGTTAGTTTTTGATTTACTTATAAAGTTTGATTTAATTTCATGAGAAACTGAGATTTAAAAAAAAATATATATACTTTCAATATGAGTGAATTATTTTTGTTTTTGTTTTTTTTTCTTTGATTTTGACGTGGGAAGATTTCCATTAAAATATTGCTTGTTTGGGTAGTAAATTGATTTTAAATACTAAATTTATTCAAATTTCTTAATTGATGTTTATTGTAAGACATTAAAACAAATAAAGATTATTTTGACTTATTTTGAAAACAAGTGACAATCGTAGAATGATCATTGTTCTCATGCTCCTCTATCATGTGAATTGATGAATTAAAAATTGGTGTGTTCTATTTTAAGGTCTGTTCAATTGATATTCAGATCACAAAATAAATTATAGTGAAATATGTATCTTTTTTGTGTTTAGAGGTTTCTTCTAATTTTAAGCTTTGTTCAATCCTTGAAACCAATTTTGACAATAGAATTAAACTTTTCTGCTATATAAATTTAATATCAGACACATCTTATACTACGAAGAGGGTGCGTAGTGGCTGCTATGGTAGTTATTGAAATTTTTTTTAGTGAATTGGAAAATAATTATACACATTTTTTTCGAGTTTTAGAACGTATTTTCTTGATCTTCTAATAATTAGTACCTACATTTCCTTATAATGCAAAAACTGTATACTTAAGGATACACTAGACAATTTTGAATTTTTTTTAAAGCTACTTACTTAATACAGCATAGAATGTATACTACCCCACTAGATGCAAAAGTAGGATTCACACAACTGATAATCTCAATGTCCTAAAGACATATCTTCTTCGTTTGAGGCAATATATGCAAAGGCAAGAATAAAAGATAATTTTGTAAAATAGTCCTTTTTTTGGAGATGTGTAAGTAATTCTAAATTTTTTTTTTTCAGAAAACTGTGATGTGCGACAAACATTAAAATTGTACGTAAACTTGTTAAAGCTGTTATAGTTCATAAGAGTTAAAGGAATTATTTATCCTGCAATCATCACATGTAGTTTCAATCTGGAATGAAAATCAAGACGAAATTAGATAATTTTCTAAATATTAATTTATGAGCTACTTATTTTCAAAAATAGTCATTCAAATTGTTAAATTTCAATGAAAAGAATTTAATAAAATATTTTTACAGACCTCTTTTGGTTTTGCAAATTTTATTTTTTTTTTTTAGAAAAACAAAACCTTTATTTGAAAAAAAAAAAAAAATATATATTAATAACAAAATATAAATTTATTTTGAAGAATTTGTACACAAAACAAAACAAAGATGTATTTTTTTTTTAAAAAAAAGCAATAATTTATGACATTATACATGGTATTTAATATTATCACTTAAAATAAAAGAGAGAATTCCAACAGTGACGAAAAAAAAAAAAGTAGTATAATATAATATTAAATCTAAGATCATAATTGACATTTTTGTTTGGATAATCCTTTTTTTTTCAAGCTACTACTGCTGTATATAATATACTCTTCTATATTCTAAAGAATATAAGGTAGTTAATTCCGATATAAGAAATTTCTAAAGTTTTTTTTTTTTTATTGTGAATGTTGTATTTTTTTTTTTTTAAAGATTATCCTCTTTCAATCCTGTTATTCTATTAAAATATTCCTTATTTATTGTTTATTTTCTATATTTCACAAAATAAATATTAAAAAAAAATATATATATCTCGTGGAGTTTTGTTTGAAACTGATACCTTATAAAGATACCTCCTTAATTCCTTAGCTTAATATTATTATTATTATTATTTTTTCTTCTTTAAATTCATATTTATCGAATGTGTGTATGTTCATACACATTGTTAAGGATTTTCAAAAATCCAATTCTCTACAAGAATCATATATATGATTATAAGGAGAAGGCTCGTTAACCATATATTCTTTTTATTATTATTTTATTTATTTTTTTGTTTAAATTCCTTTGTTTGTTTGTGGAATCCACAAAAAACAAAAAAAAAAAAAGAAATATGAAAAGATGTTGTTCAAAGGTGAGAAAGGATTGATTCTGCGTCACTAAAGATATATGTACTTATTTTTTTTTTTTTTCGTTCCTTTTTAAAATGGGATATTTTATTTTTATATTATTAAGATAAAAATCTTTTGCTAAAAACAAAATTAAAAATAAATAATCAAATATTTACTCATTTTGGTGTGTTGATTAGTTAATTTTTTCGTTTTCGAAACTACTTTTATTTTTTTTTTTATATCGAATTTCTAAAACAGAAAAAAGTATTATTTGTGTAAAATTTCATCTGTTTTAGTATATAAAATATGTGAATTAAAATATCTACACCACATAAAGATACAAAAGAATAAAAATAAAAATAAAATATAAACAAAATAAAAATACAAAATACACAGAGGAAAAAAAAAAACAAAAAAAAAAAAAAAACAAAACTATATAATCATTCTCATATATTTAAAATTATTGATATTTTATTCACAATTTAAATGAGTATGAAGATTTAAAGAAAATGATATCCAGCAGTTTTAGTATCAATTTTTTTAAGTTCATCTTGTCTCATTGGAAATCACTTAAAGTTCAATAAATAATCAAAAAGAATGATGAAACTGAAGTTTAAAAAAAAAAATAAAAAAAAACACATTTAAGAAAGAAATAAAGACTACGACAAAAATAAAACAAAATAAAGAAATAAAGTTAAAATAAAAAAAATAAATTTTTTATTTTTTTTTATTTTTCTTTGGTCACTCGTTGTTCAACATTAATTGCTCGTTACTTTTATCTAATGGAGTCACAAATTAAGATGTTTCAAAGGTTGAGATTTTTATTTTATGACCGATATCACACTGTTTTTATGAGTTTTTTCATTATTTTTATTTCACTCTTTAACTGGATGTTTTTTTTTTTTTTTTATTTAATTTTATTTATTTTTCTGTACATTGATTTTTTTTTTTATTTAGTTGAAATATTTAAATGTATCTTTTATTATTTATATTTTGTTAAAAGACAAAATATATGTATTTTAAATTTCTTTATTTATATAAAAATAAAAACAAATAAATAGGCGTTCATTTATTGATATTATTTAAATTATAATTCAAAAAAAAAACAGTATACAAAGTGCAATACTCATTCAAAATTGTACAAGTTACGTACGAGTATACACACGTACAGTATGTGGTATACAAAAAAAAATAGTATCTAGGAGAATGGCGATAATATGGATTTTTAGGCGACACGATCACCGTATGATCATAATTAATTGGTTAAATAGTTTGATATTTAACATATCATATTTCAGAATAAAATGTTGATATCCACTTTTTTTTTCGTTTTTTGTTTAATTTTGATTTCGGTATAAAAGATAGACATGAGACTTCAAAAAATGTATCTAGTGCGTTTCAAAAAAAAAAAAAAAAAAAAAAAAATTTTTTTTCTGAAAGATTATAAAAATTTTGATAGCTTTATTTACAATTTACTCTAAAAACACAAAAAAAAAAAAATAAATAAATAAAATCCAAAAAACAAGAGTATCTATGTTCCTTAACGTTTATCTATCATGAACATGTTGGTTTAAAGACAGACATCGTCTATTCAGGTGATACATATCGAATTACAATGTATGTGTAATAACCTTTTCTACATTTTGTTTTTATTCATAATACAGTTATTATAATTGGTACATGTTTTCAGTAGTTTAATGATTTTATTTAGAAAAAAAAATGTGAATAAAGTAATTAGACATAGTTCAATTTATTAAAATAAAATTAATGATAGCTTTTGAAGTTAAATTAAAATGACGTTTTTTTTTTCTTAGGATTTTGTGAAAACCATGACATCATTTTAGGTTCATTTACCTTGATGATGATTGAAATTATTTATTATTAATTAAAAATTTTTAATTTTTTTTTCCGTCTTGACACATGATATTTTCTAGAAAATTTCAAATATCGTAATAAATTAGTCTCGTTATTGACAGAAAAATCATTAAAATTCAATTTCAGATGCAACAATTTTAATAGCCTTAAAAATCGAAGAATGTGAAAATTTTCTAGATTAATTTTAAAATTGAAAAAAATATGTTTTTATTTTCTGCCATAAATAATATTTTAAACCTTATTAAAAAAATTTTGATATAAAAATTACTAACCTGAAATTTTTTTTGCCATACACCTTTCTCAAGTTACTAATCTGCCAAATTTCAGTCAATCTGGAAATACATGATGTATCCAAATTTGTAAAACCATTAAATTTAATTGAAAACAAACCAAAAAAAAAAAAAAAAAACGATTTTGAGTAGATTAGAACAGTGCATTTGTCATCACTTTCTATCTTCTCGCCTACGACTCCCACGATTTTATTCTATTAACTTTTCAATCTACTATTTATGTACATACATATATGCGCTAGCATTATGCCTAATCAAGAGTACAGTAAAGAGATATTGTTATGCTAAGGCTCATCAAATTAAAAAAAAAGTGAGCCCGATGTCTACTTTATTAAACGATACCCTTCACTATCATTTGATGATGTCAATGATTTTCAAAGACCTCTACGTAAAATCTGATTTGAAGAAGAATTAAATTTGAAAAAAATCTAGGATATTTTGGACAATTTACCATTAACCAATAAATGATTTCTTTCGATAGCCAAAAATAAAATTAAAAATGCCTTTTATCACCAGGATATATTCCTAGCCTAGGGATGTGGGTATAGAATTTCCTATTGTAATAAAATATATGAGAACATTTTAAATCGTTTTTATAACCTAATAAATTTACAATTTTGTGTTAAAAAAGAAATATTAAAAAAAAAAAAAATGGTTCAAAAATTATAGGTTTTTTTTTTACTATACCACAATTTCATCAAATTGAATTGCTTTAGTATAAGAAAACCCATTGAAAATAATTGATAATACTTTCAATGTGTCCCAAGTTAATAATATTTTATATTTTCCAATTTTATTTATAAAAGATTCATTTTCCAAACTTGTAATATATAACAAAATGAAATAAAAAAAAAAAAAACGTTTAATATTTTGTTGAAAATATGTGTTTTCCTTTTTTTTTTTTTTTCAAAATAAATTTTACCAAATTTTACGAGAAAAAAAAAAGGAAGTATGTGAAAAGAACAATAAGAAAATTCACCATTATCGAATGATCATTTTAAATCTATTTGCATCCTCAATTAAATTTAAAAGTATTAATTATAAATACCACACAATGGAAAGTACCACTCAAGTATATGTTTACCGGATAATCTTAAGAGCTTTCATCCTTTTTTAAAAATATAAAAAATTTTAAAAAATAAACATCCTTTTTCTTTTTTTCTATTTTAACTTCTTTAAATTTGTGGCCTAATCAATGTTTTCAATCTAAATTACATCCTAATTAATTTAATTTGTTGATTAACTTTTAACTTTTTTTTTTTTTTTTCAACAAATAATAAATTTTGTTTGTTTTGTGTTTTGTGTTTTTTTTTTTTTTTGTCATTTTTAAATTTGAAAATGACAACAAAATCAATACAACTGGCACTTTAAAATGCCATATCTTCTCTCTACCTACATTAGTTGACACTTGTTCATTTGAAAAGTAAAAAAAAAATTATAGATATTTTTTTTTTGTTTCTTTACATTGTGACTAGTTAATTTTTTCTTTTTTTGTTTCTTCATTTTATCTAAAATGATATTAACTTCTGAAGTATCTGCTGGACATTCAATGCAGTTAAAACGAAAAATAAAAAAAAACAAAAAATTATAAGGCAACAAATTTATCTGTTTTTACAAGTCATTCTGGGAATAGGGGCCATTTGAAATAAAATTATAGACTCGGCTAAAAAAAAAATAGAATAAGAATATTTTTTATATCTGGATAAATTGTCAATGTTATAAATTTGAAAAAAAAAAAAAAAAAAAAGGAATAATGAAAGAAATCTCGTTTTAATTTTTGATCAAATATTGAGTTCTGTATGATTAGAACAGAAGAATGATAACTTTGTTTTTCTTAGTAATTTTTAGTTTTTTTGTTTTTTGTTTTATGTAATGTACCTTGTGATATACTTTGATTTTTGTGTGGTCATTACTTTTAATATTTGAATTGAACATAACTGAACATTTAACATTAATAATGATTAATTGTTATGAGAAATTGTATTTTTTTTATCTATTTTAGATGAAACAATCAATTTTATTATGAAGTTTACATATGAATTTTCTTCATAATAAGTGTGTAAGTAGTTGACAATTTGATATTTAGGTATGTTAAATTCATTAGAATTATATTTGAAAAATGATTAATGATGATCTGATTATTTATATCAATTTAAAGATTAGATCAGATTTGGTTACTGAGGCTTTTGGCTAAACCTAGTAAGCCCACTCAAAGATTTAATGTACATAAAACATGATCGGAGAGCTAGTATGTTGAAACTATTCAGATCCAGATTTTTAGATGAATTCATTGAGATCTGTTAGAACACCTTCACCCATACGTTGTCCAAGTAATCGAAGTTTATTTGAAAATTATGAGTTTCCAACAGATAGCTTTTCCGATAATGCAAAGTAATTAAGTATATTAACCTTTTAATCCTTTAATATAACGACTTGGATATTGAATACGAATAACTTAATCGAAAATTTACTTGTGTATCTTGAATACAATACGTTCTTTGTTTGTGTCCTTTATTTGCATCAAGACCACGATTTTGTGGTTATTCATTTTCAGTCCATAATCAGATCACATAAAGGATTAAAATAATTTTTAAATTTAATTTAATTGCCATTAGATTTACTGAATATCTAAAACCACATTTAAAACATCAAAAGCTTATTTGTGTTTCTGTTATTTAGATCAATTATTTTTATTATTATCATTTTTTATTTTTTTTTGTCTTTCAAATTATTTGCAAAAATAACAAAAAGATACACAAGAAAAGGAATAAAAAGAAGAAGAAAAAAATAATAACCACGAACTTATAACTAACAATTTATCGATGAGTAAAATCTTTGTACGACATTCGGACACGTCTTCAATATGCTGTCTACATTCTGAGATCAATCTACTTAAGAATTTAGTTAAAAAGAGTTGTCTTTTAGAGAAAATATCCTTTTAAGGAATTTCTTCTTCATATATATAAAAATATATATATATACATATATACCATTGAATTTAAAGCTGTTTAAAAATGAGAAAAGAAAAGAAAAAATTAAATAAAAATAAGTGAAGATACAGTAATTCAACATATGTTTGTATATTCTTGTGCGTATGTACTACATAATCATATCATTTATTATATATACATATTATTATATATAGAGATATGTATGTATTATGTGTATTCAATATTATTAAATTTAACATTACATGCAGAAGTAGAAACAAGGTGAAAATGTTTAAAAAAAAAAAAAAACCATAAACGAAAACTTGTGTACAATACCTGAATTAATACTGTGTATAGAAGAATGATATCAAAATATGCTATACAGAATCAAATTCTATACAAATAAATCAGCTAACAGGTACACAAAAAATATACCTGATGATGAACTAAAAGTCAACTTAAAATTTAAAGGATTTAGTCACTGTTGGTTTAGCTGTAGAAAATATGTATAAAGACGCACGACACCATATTATAATATGGGCATTTTCAGATTATACATACATATGTATCTATATGCTTTTACAATGAATTTAACACTTTGTTAAAACCAAATTGTTGTTGTTATATGTACATATATATTTGATATTCAATATTACTTGAAAAATGGTAAAAGAAAAATATTTCACATTAAGTTAAAGTGTGACCAAATGAAAAACTATACAAGTTGTTACATACATATGTATATACAAAAAGATACAAATAATTGTACAATATGTGATTGGAATGGTGTTTGTAGATGATGATAATAATAATGGTCATCGTATACAATAAGAATACAAAAAATTATCGCGCGTGTTATGTTCTCAAGACCAGACTTCTTCTTCCGATTTACTTATAGATGTGTTATTTGTATCCAATACGGGCAGGATGTCATGTTTTTTTTGTCGGTTTATATGGGATCCTAATCGGCAATACTATCAAGAAGCGCACTAACAAAAGCAAAAATTAAATTCGATACGATAAATTTCGGATTAAGATATTTAGATGTGACCATTTGTTTCATTTTTGTGTATTAGTTAGTTTTGTAAAGTTAAAGCAAATATTATTATTATTTTTGTATATTTTTATTCCCAGACTGTAAGGAAACATATAACCCAGAGATATTTAGACTTTCAGATAAAATACAACATACTGTATATTTAATATATACTTAATATATACGAGTATCTTTAGTTAGTTGAAGTGAAAATTGATCAAAAAATATATGGTATATCTGAAATGTGTGTTATGTTCATATATGTATGTACGTTCAACCTGAGAAAAGAATTGTTTTTTTTTTTTTTTTTTGGTTTAGTTTTTCCACAAGGTGTAAAAATTTTTACAGTATATTTTTCTTATTATAAAAATATAAAAGGGGTAAAAATCTGTTAAGTCAACTCAGAAGTATTATTACGTATATAATGGTCAACCTAATACAGATATTTTTATATTTGAAGGTGAATATAAGAACAATCTACTCGTTTATATATAAACATATGTAAAGATACATTTTATATATAATATATACAAATGTATTTTTGTATATATATTCTGAATAATCTTATAAGGTTATGCATTTACCTTTCTTTAATATTATATTACTGTATCGAAAAAGGTGTGAATTGGTTGAATATTGAACAAAAAAGGTGTTCTGGGAATTTAAATCCAAATAAATGAGACAATTTAGAATTGAATGTTAGTCTCTGATGAAAGGTGTTGTTTGACTATATCGAGGTGATTTAATTTAATATGCGCATCAAATATGGTCAAATTGGGATTATGTTTTAGTATTATATGATTATTATTATTATTTTTATTTTTCTGTATTTATATTTTTTTTTTTTTTTTAAATATTTTTCATGTATGTTTATTGTTGTTTTGTAATGATTACATAAATATTAAAATTTTACTTTATATAGAATTTTTTTTTGAAATTTATTGACTCTCATTTATGGTTTTTCAATGTGTAAATAATAAGAATAAATTGAAATTGATTTTTATATTTCTTTATTTTTTTTTTTTTAAGATTAATTATTTATTTTGGCTATAATGTTGTAGAATTAAAAATATTTATTTCATTAAAAAAAAAAAAATATTTAATTCAGAAAAATTGAAAAAAATTTAAAAAAAAAAAATAAATAACGTCTGATTTATGATATCTTGTTATTTTTAATTTATCAACGAATTTGTTACAAGGATTATGAAAATAATAAAAATAAAAATCGATCGAATAGAAAAAAAAAAAAAGATACAGATTGGTGTATGTATCTCATAAAAATTTTTCATGTTCAGAAATAATTAATTAAGAAGCAAATGAAAAACTATGTTTAACAAATTATTAAAAAAAAAAAAAATAAAAAAAAAAATAAAAATAATTTAATTTAAATTAAAAAATGATTAAATTTAATGTCAATTATCAAATATGTAATTAATTAAATCTGAAAAAAGATATGTTGAGATGATAAAGGTAACACAAAACACAAAACAAAAAAAAAAAAAAACTGACTAAACAACCGTATAGATAAGCTGGAAAGCATGTAAAATGCTTTGCACCTTTAAGTTTTATTTTAATATATGGTATATGGTGTTTAACCTTGAAATTTAATATGATATCCGAATATAATATGTATATAACAGTTTCACAATAAGAAACACCAAAAAACTAGAATTTTAAAATAAAATAATAATAATAATAATTTAGGTATAGTAAGAATTGATATAAAAACGTTTGACTGTCTAATTAGCTACCTATTTGTGCTAATTTTATCTGATAAACACATATTATTACATATAAAAAATATAATATATAAATGTGATTATTTTATCTTTTTCTCATATCTGTTTTTTTATTTTTTTTTTCTTATTCAAAAACAAAACAACAATCTATGAAAATTAATTCTTTGAAATATTTATTAATAAATAACGATTATAATAAATTTGAATGAAAAGATACATATTTGTTTCGTTTTTGTTGTTTTTCAAATCTTCGATTTTGATTAAATTCTGAATTTTTGAAAAATGTTTCTTACCCTTTTTTTTTTAATATTTTGTTTAACGTATCATAACTTTTAAATTTAAATATTTATTGACCTCAAAATCGTTAATTTTTTTTTTCTTTCATCTTTTCTTATTATTATTATCAGAAAAATCTGAAAGGTGCTTATAATTATTATTAAAAAAAAAACAAAAATTTTTTTTTAACCAAAAATTATAAATAAAATGCAATAAATTTATAAAAATTCATAAAATTCCTAGAATTAATGATTCATTAAATGTTACATCTATAATGTATTTTTATTTTTGCTTGATTTGATTTTTCTTTTATAGTATAGTTTTTCTCATGAATGATCATTAAAATACTGGTTTTGGCGCCTTCTTTTCAATAAGAACAAGATTATTTTAATGAAGAAAACAAAAAAAACAAAAAACAATCTTTAAAATAAAATAAACATTTTAAAAATGTAGGTATGGTATTATATTGAAACCACATCCGATCAACAGCAAATAATGATCATTTAAATTAGCCACGAAAAAAAAAACCACTATTTAATTTTTAATTCTTTTTTTTTTCAAATAATAAATCATATAACATCACTATTTTTAGTTAATGATCTCGTTAGCATCATATCAAATAATTTTTTCTCATATTATAAACATATTAAACATTTCAAACAGTATTTAAACTATAAAAATGAAAATAATCAACACGATTCCATCCACATATCAATAAACAAGAAAAAATTTAAAAAAAGGCCGTTGTTGTTTTTTTATTAATTTTTATTTCTCTAAAACATTTTATTACTATACTTATATATTTTTTTTTATTATTATTATTCTTGAATTTGATAACCTCAAGCTAAAATTTCAAAAAAAAAAAAAAAAAAAAAAAACAAACAAACAAAATGTACATTTATGATTTCTAAACTTTACGAATATTTCATGAATCAAGGTCAAAAGTTTGTATAACACCTTAATTTGTCGTTAAATATTTGAAAAAAAGAAAAATGAAAAAAAATCTCAAAAATAGCTGAATTTTTTTAAAAAAAGGAGTACCTGTTGCATGAGATTTTTCACATTAAAAAGATATATTAAAGCACCTTAAATTGATTTTTCCCACAATTCTTGATGTTTAAGAAATTGAGAAACTAATTTTTTTTTTTCAAGCCATACCCATTTCTAATGTATCTTTTAGTATTTTTAGTAAGAAATATAAATTGTGTATCTTTTTTTTTTTTTTCGAAACAAAAAAAATCGTTATAATACCACAGTTTGAAAGATGACAGTAAATTTTATCACTTCTCACCAGGTATCTCATATATTTTAATGTCTAATGTAATCGATTTTACAAATTTTTCAATATTAATGTCTGCCAATCTATCAATATAAACACGCATTTCTAACATAATTTTTACTTAAATATTAATAGACACTAATGTATCGTCTTTTGTAGCAAAATTATAATGTTTTTTTTTTTTTTTGTTTAAAAAAATTTCTTATATATGTACACATATACTTACATGCGCATCTATACATATACATAATCAAAGAATATCTTATCTTTTGAATAAAACACATATTGATTATCTGGTTTTTTGTTTTGTATAGCGGCATTCTCACTCCTCTGATGATGTTTAATTTAGTCAACTCTTTTATGAAATTCATGTTTGCAGAATTCATGCATACTACAGCATTTCAACAAGATGAGAAAAAAAAAAAACGCAAAATAAAATTTAAAAAAAAATATGATGATGACGATCTGATCAGCATCATTGCATATTATAAGAAAATAGTGTTATGTGTGTATCTACACATACATAATATAGAATTAGTGATTTTTTAGGTATGCGTAAATATATCAATTTTTATTTATTTATTTTTTTTTTTTTTTTCTTTCATTTTTTGAAAAGAATGAGTTGTGAATCGAAAAAGTATCTATATCTTCATAATAATAATAAAAATAACGTTTCATCCAGCAGGTACAATAAAGCAAACAACGATATAAATACAAAACAAACGATCGTGAACAACATGCAGGCCAATTAACCTGTCTAATGATCAACATCAACATGAAGTGATAAAAAGAAAAGTATCAACAAGACGGAAAAGCAGATTTCATGGGGTTAGACTGGAGTATAGAGTATTACACAAAAAAAAAAAAAAAATCTCTTTATGATCTCAAAATATCTGTATATGGTACCTGTATTAATTTTCTTTATGATACATATTGACTTTAGAAATATCTTGTATATATTATACATTACATATATGACTTGTTTTTTGAACACTCCGTGAAATTGTCAAAATGAAATCGACATTTTTAACTTTTGTGATACATATACAATATACATATATGACTCTATGTACGTTAAGATGTTGTGTAGCACACCTCTTCATTTTTTTTTTCCTGTAATATGAAATGTTTAAAGTAACATTGGACCTTTTTTTTTATATATATATATTTTTTAATTTTACATATTAATACTGGACCTCTTGTGAACTTTATGTTCATGTTATTAGCAGATGGGTGCTGTAAATAAATGAATAATAAAATTTAAAAAAGAAAGAAAAAAAAAATAATAATGGAACACAGTTTCACAGAATATTTTTTTTTTTTTTTTTTTTGGTGATACAAACAACTAAGAACATTAAATTAAAAAGAATTAAATAATTGTCCTCTAAAAACAAGATGTTTATCTCATTTAATCATAATTACCCTGATATGGGTTTAGACCTGTCTACCATCAGTTAACTTATATATTTTCTTCTGTTGGTCTTTTTTTTATTTTTTTATCTCGTTCTTTTTGAACGTGTATTTTGTATAGATATTTACGAATGAATTGAATACTTAATTCAAACTATGACGAATTTTTATTCACCTGTGAATGAATTGAATGAATTTTTTTTTTTTTTTTTTTGACTTTTGTTTTTCTTATTTTTAAAAGATAAAATTTCTTAATAATCAAAACTTATCAAATTGAGATGAAAAAAGGTGTAGGTGAAGAAAAATCAATTTTTTATATTTGGTGAAAAATATAAGAAGACGTCAGCAGTAAACAGTGCGATCGAATAATGGTGATAAGAAAAATATATACATATATGTATGTATATGAAAAAGTTAATAAATAGATAAAAATAAATCCAAATTGGATTGCTTAATTTTCGATATCATCTCAAAAAGGTTTCGTAGAATTTAGAAACATATGTATGTACTTTTTTTTTTGTTGTTGTTTCTCTTGGGTCTTCGATCTTAAATAACAGTAGATAATATCATCTCTCTACAGCTGATACAGGTTGGTGTTTTTTATTTTTCGTTTTTTTTTTTTTTTTTTTTGGTTTGAATTCTGAATGACGACATGTGGGTGTAATTTATTATTAATTACATTTGAGTATTAAAATGTATCTGATGAATATATGGTAGAATTTTTTGTATGGTGAATAATACATTTTGACATCAAGATTCTAAGATTTGATTACAATTTTTTTTTATATATGCGAAGATATGGATACGGGATATGTATATTCCTTCCGTAGAGTTGTGTCATTTTCATATTTTATGAATGAATTTTTTTTTACAATTTGCTTATAATCAATACAATGACCTCCTGTTTAAAAAAAAAAAAGAAAAAAGAGAAATTTCGATTTTTAAATATTTTTTTGCACCTTCATTTAATTTGATTTTAGTCAAGAAACAAATTTTTTTCGTACTAAAATTTAATTGAAAAAAATTCCAGTCTTAATTAAAAAAAATAATTAATGCAGGGTTACTTTCAAAAATTCAAAACTGCTTTTTTGCATAATTATTTAACATGCAAAAAGAGATTGCAACTTCGTATGAGTTTACATATGCCCATAACCATGCCAATGTGTTGTCTTCTTCACGTCTTTTTTATAGTTGTTTTCTAGTTTGAAAGTTTATGTTACAGATTTTCTTCTTCTTCTTTCTTGTAAATTTCGACATCAAGATTAAATTATTACGTTCATTGTGTACGTTACTTTTTTGAAAACTTAACTAGAATCACTGTACCTTAAATATATCGACAGTATTTTTCAACGCAGTTTTCTTTTCTGAAAGTACCCCCCTTTTTTTTACTTTTCTGTATAAAGTGTCATTGCTATTTCGAATAAATATTTTTCAGACAAAATATTCGAATGAGAAAAAGATGTTATATATTTTGTAAAAATTTTTATTCTTTTTTTATTGATATTTTTTTTTTTTTGTTTTGTCTAAGCTACAAAATTTGAAAATTTTGAAACATATTTTTTTTGTTTTTTTTTGTTTTTCTTTTTTTACTTAAAAACTTGCTTACCAATATTTTTTGCCAATTTTTGTTAGAAGAAAAAATAATATATACCTATATACTTATTTTTATACAAAACTGTGAACTACCTATAATAAAGATACAATCTAACTTAAAATATATTATAAATTTCTTTTTAAAAAAAAAAAAATAATCTTAATTTCGAAAACATAAAATATGAACAAACAAAAAAAAATTATAGTGAATTACAAGATTTTCAATTCTAGAAATTTTTAGTAATTTTTTTTTTATCCAGTTTTACAATTAAATCCTTGAAAAAAAAATGTTCATAATAAATTTTCCTTATTGACCTTGAAAAGAATGTGAAATTTTTTATTTTGCTGAAATTCATTACAGTCATTTACAGCATTTAAATTTTTAATTAAATAAAATCTAAATTAAGTTACATAACCATGACATGATTTACAGTGAAATGACTTCAAACACAATAACAACCACTTCAATTATTTTTAAACGTTCTACCAATAAATTTGAAAAAAAAAAAATAAAAATAAAATAAAAATAAACTAAAATCTAAAAAAAAAAAAATAAATAATTTACAATCTTTTTTTCTTCTTATTTAAAAAAAAAAAAAATCAATTTTTTTTTTATTTCTAATTTTCGTAAAAACAAAAAAAAAAAAAAATATAAAATACTGCAGATATCGTTAAGGCTTAATTTAGAGCTGCTAAATACCAAGAACAAACTGCTTCTTAATTTTTAAATTAATTTTATAATTTTAAAAGTTTTTATGTAATAAAACAATAAAAAAAAAACGAAAATTATTTCAATTTTGGCACAAATTATTCGTCTTTTTCTCTTTACATTTTTAATTTTTCATTCAATTTCCTAGCAACAATCTGTTTTCTTCTTCTTCTTCTTTTTAATCAATTTGAATTAAAGAATGATTTTTTTTTTCTACAATTTTTTTTCTTCTTTAGACTTAATTATTTATCACATGTTTACAAGTCTCTATTTACATAATAAAATTTTTTTTTTTTTTTTTTAATATGTATATAAAACGCTATATTATATAGAACTGGATATAGCTAAGGAAAAAAAAAATCTTTAATTAATTTTTTTTTTTTTTTTTGTTTAGACTAAGAAATTAATTATAATTATATTATTCATATACACATTTACATAATATAGTATGTACGAGTATAGTTATGTGAGAATTTGCAGAATTTTATTACATATGTATGTCTACTGTATATTTAATTAATGATATCCATTATCAATGATGACATCAATGATTTGTGTCAATTTCTTCATCACTTGGACAATCATCCATTTCCATATCAATTAATTCATCATCATCTTCATCACAACTAACACTATTTCCATTTTTATCTGATGTATTTGATTGTTGTTGATTACCATTTGAACCTTTTTCATCTTCTTGTTGCATTCTTTTATGTTTTGTACGACGATTTTGAAACCATACTTTAACTTGTGTTTCAGATAAATTTAATGATTGTGCTAATGCTTTCCTTTCAGCACCAACAACATATTGATTACTTTCAAATGCATGTTCTAATTTTAATAATTGTGATGGTGAAAATGCTGTACGAATTCTTTTTGGTTTACGAAATGGTTGAAGTAAAAAATCTGTAATAAATTAACAAAAACAAAAAAAAAAAAAAGATACTTAATAATAAATAAAATAATTTATATACATACACATTTTATTTTTTTTTTTACATAATACATATTTTGAATGAAAAATCCAAACAGTATAATCAATTAAAAAGTGACTAATGTTATTCCAAACTAGCTAATTAATTTAATTCGAATCAATTAAGAAGAAAAATATTTTTAATTGTAAATTAAAGTAATTTAAATATTTCAAATGAAATGCATATAAACTAGATTTGAGTAAAAAATAAATAATTGTATTTTATGGAAATAATTACATATCCAATGAATAATTAAGATATTCTGTAATTGCAACAATTAATGGTAAGTGCTACCTACGTATTTTAAATACTCTTTTTTTTTGTTTTTTTTTTTTGATAATTTTTATGAAATTACTTTTTAATTATGTAGGATTTTATTTGTAAATGTTAATGAGTCAGTTTCAATATACGTATATATATGTATACGAGTATATACATATATAGATATATTTTAAATATTTGTTTTCATAATAAATGACTTAATGAAGGTTTTAATTTGAGATTTCGTGTAAGGTATTTAAAATAAACAAAACATCTAATTAAATTAATTACACATTATTCAAGAAATTAATGCAAGGGTAAATCATAAACAAGCTCTAAGTACACATGATACAAAAAAGGAAATATTTTTAATGAGACAAAAGACAGTGAAATATTTTCTTGTTTAAATTATTCTTATAAGGATAGTACGCATTATTCTACGCAAGAAAACTGTCACTTTTATAGTTAAATTATTCAATGTTTTTTTCATTGCACTTAATTTTAAAATTCGGTAAAAAAATAAAAACGCATATGAACTGGCATCGAATTACTTTGAAAATTCTCCATCAAACCACTATAATCCCGCACACGTTACTTAATTTTTTTTTTTTTAAATTTAATTGTCATAAATTTTTACCTCAATTTTGTGCTCATTTGTCATTTGCAAATTCTTTCATTTGAAAACGATTTTTCTATTGAAATAGACACCTTTCAATGATAATGTGTGTCGTACTTTAGATACACATATGTACTTAGAATCTAGTACACATTGTTTACATATAGTATGTACATATGTAGAAGGTAATTAAACATATGTACGTTTTAAAAATGAAAAATTAACTAAAAGCACGAGGGTTATTTAAAAGTTTAGAATTATAGAAATACATGAATTGTAATTTATAAAACTTGTTTGTAACATTGTAGAAATTCTAAATTATCTACGTCAAAAAATATTATTAATTAATTCTAAATTACAGAAATTTAAAAGTAATTTAATGATTAAAAATTAATTAATGCTATCATTAAAAAATTACCGTGTCAAGCATTAATTTTTTTTTTTCAATAACACAAATAATTTTATTATTACATCAATGTTACGAAAGTTCAAATTATTATTTTTTTTTTTTTTCGGAGGCTAATTTCTGTCATTAATTAGAATGACTAATTGTTCTAAAGAGTTTGAGCATGAAAAGACGAAATATCGTATGTTCCTTAACCAATTTTAATTTACTTAACGCATAGCAGAGAAATATTAACCAATGTAATTGCAAATTTGAAAAGATTTTGGTGAGATTTTTCAAAAATAAATTTTCAAATTTTTAATTTTATAATTTTTATAACTTCAGGAATATATTACACTTTAAAAAACTGTGAGGATACATACATCCAAAAATAAAATAATTCAGTTTCACTAAAAGTTCTGATTTTTTTTTTGTAATCCTTTTTCTAATTCTGTTTTATTAAGAAAAAACTCCTACAAAAAATTTTTTTTTCGTTCTATTGAAAATAAATACTTTTAAAAAAAATGTAGTTTGTAGAAGATGTTGCTTTTGAATTTTAAAAATTAAAAATAAAAGAAATTCAATCTTTTTCATTAAAAAAAGTATTGGAATTCAAATTCTACGACACGTCGTATAACTTTTTCAAATACAATTAGCTGAATTTTAAATTTATGACTTTTTAAAAATTTGGATTTATTTCTCTAATTAATTTAATTGTATTTTTAGCCAACAAAAAAATAAAGGAAATTAACGAAATCGAATAAATATATAAATTTCTTAAAACATCAATAAAAATTTGAAATAAATATAACTTTAAAAAATGATATGCAATAGTTAGTTTTTTTTTTTGCTAATTTTATGTCACCCACATTAAACCGCAAATTTAGATTTTCCAAGTAATATCATCAATTCGGAAAATATCATTGAACTTTATTGATACGATAGTATATTATAATATTATAAGAATGGATTAACTACGTAAGTTTTTTTTCAAGTTATAAATCATAGATTGTGGTCCGATTTCTACGAAATTTAAAAAGAATCATTCTTGAAAAAAAATGAAGCAATTTGCATAAATCAACATTTTACAAAAAAAAAAAATATATAACACAAGAAATATAGAGAAAATTAAATAGAAGTCAAAAAATGGACATAACAGAAATTACATTAAATAAAAATGCACATTCAATTCAATAATATAGCCTTTTTTTCGTAACAGTTATATAATGTAATTAAAATTTTGGTTAATGATCTTTTGATTTTTAATCTGCAACTAAAATTTAATTCAAATTTAAATACACTGAGCTGATAGTGTTACATACTTTTTTTGGTCGCAATTAGACGTTTAAAAATTTGATAGATAAACTTGGATAGATTTTACGTCATAGCTATACGATAAATTTGTCTAATTTCAGATAAGGTAATCAGTGTAACTTAAAAACAAAAACATTAGATACTTCTTTTTTGTTAACATTGAATAATGGATGAGAAAGAAACAATAAAAACCAAAATGACTCAAATTTAAACGTTAATTTAAAAAAAAATTTTAAATTATGTGTCAGTTGACACAAGTATGTGTGAGAAACTAAATTATTCAAACAAGTTTCGAAGATAAGAAAAACAAAATCAAACATTTTTCTCTAAATTATACTTAATTACTAATTGCAGTACTCTATTTCATAATAAATTTCTTGAAAGACCCAATGTGTTAACGTATCAATGTTTGTCTGCAATGCAATTTAAAAACATGGCTGATAGCTTTCAAATAAGTACTTAATTATCACCGCTAGCAAAAGATAAATTTTTGTCTTATCACAACAACATACCAGTTTTAAAATTATGTCAAAATTAAAAAAAAAAAAACGAACTTATCTACTCACTTCCTGGAAACCGATGTGGAAATATTCTTCCATGACGACTAAGTAACCATGGATAAAGTGGATAAGTATCCCTAGGTACGGCAGGATTTGGCAAAAATTGTGCATGTGGATGAAGACCAGCTCCAGGTCCAAGAACATGACCAGCTTGTAATGCAGCAGCCATTTGAAATTGAGCAGCAGCTAATAAATGTGGATTATGTTGTGGAGGAACTATTTCTGGTGCATTAATATATGGAGGAAGAGCTTTTATATCAGGAATATTAGGTGCTGTAACTGGAAAAGGTCTAACAAGTCCCGGCGGCATTCCTGGTACAACTAATGGTGGTTTATTAACTGATAATCCAGACTGTTGTTGTTGATGTGCTGATGAATGATGTTGAGACTGTTGTGGAGAATGTAATTGATGTGGTGATAATGTAATAGGAGATGGAGGTGATCGTTCATTTTTAATTGGTGATATATGATCATCTGGTGAAAGTCTTGTTTGTACCGGCGGCGGACTATATGATCCTTTATTAAAAAAATTTGATTTATTTAAATTTTCACTAAGATTTGTTGCCGTTATATGAGAATGATTTGTTGAATTATGCAATCGATTAATTAAATTTTGAATTTCATGACGTGCTTGTTGTGTATCATTTTTAGATAATGTCTGTTGTATATTTGCTGATGGTGTTGCATCATTGCCAACAATTGATTCAATACTAAATCCGATCTTTTGCTTTGGTGTTGGCATCATCACAGCTGATGTAGGAATCGGAGGAATCATTTTAATCATCAATAATTAATCGTTCAAATTACTTTCTATCACTTTTTTCAAACACTTCAGGCACTAATTATATTATATACTATCAATTAGTTAAAATATCTTTTTTTTTTTTAAATTTCTTTCTATTTAATCCACATAACAAAAATATTTCACAAAAATAATTTCTTAATTTTTTTTTTGTCACTATTTTTTTTTTTAATTGAGATAATTAACCATTAAAATATATTCACTAAATATCTTTTCATGAAACACATATTTGTTGTTTTTTTTTCTTATTTGTTTGTTCACTAATAAACTGAATGTGTATAAATAATATTTTGAAACCGAACTATCCGTTCATACGAATCACACGCAACTTCAACGACCGTCAAAGGCAGAATAACAAGTTGAAGTTGGTAATATGAAGTTTTTTCTTCACAATATTAAAAGCAAAAAAGTATCTTGTATCTGTATCTCTGCTGAGACAAGTTTTTAATATGAAAAATGCTGTCCAACCAGTTTAAAGATTGTTTTACAAGAAGAGAATACCTATTACAATTTATATATACACAAATACAATACATATTATAAAATATGTGTATTAAAAGAGAACCCGAAGTCAAGCTTCTTGATGGTGTCAAAAAGGCGTTCCCATTTCGAATCTAAATGTAATTTTAAAAAAAGTATAAAAGATACTCGTGCTTTTTTTTTGTGGTATTGTAGATATTTTAATAGTGTGTTGGAAAAACAGAAAAAAAAGAAAAGAAAAATAAAATATAAAAATGGAAAATATATGAGATTGTATTTGAAAATATATAATTGTACAAATGTGTAAAGAAATAAAATGTATATTAAATATAATCGACTCTTATTGGTCGTACACAGCCATTGTATTTTAAAAGAAATATATTTACTCTTTTTTAAAATACCATCATGAATGGAAAAAAATGAAAGAAAAAAAATAATAATAAAGTAAAGTATCTAACTAAAGTATCTCTGGAGGGCGGTGCTTTATAATAAAGCAGCTCTAGATTATATTATTTTAAAAAATAAAAATAAAAAATAGTTTAATACAAAAACAAACCAGAAAAGCAACAACAACAAAAAAAAAAAATGTATAATACCAAGTAAAAATAAAATACACATATTATATTCATGAAAACACATAATTTTATATGAAATCAACTTAAGTCTTTTGAAAGCACCATTAACTCTCATCCTCTTTGAATTCATTTGATAATTGTGTGATACTTTACTGATTGCCAAGCTCTTCCTATTTTTATGTCCTTAAACAGTGAGTTAACGATGCTGAAAGATTGTCCCTTTTGTATAACATATATGTTATATATGTATATATGTATGTATAACAACTCATACTCATTGTTAGTGACTGCTCATTTTCGACTGATTTATCCAATTAATTTACTTTTTATGTATTGGGGGAAATAAATTATTATTATATATACACACAATATACATACTGAATATCTGAATATATCTTTTAGCATGAAAATTTTAAATGGAAGAAGTTTATAATGTATACTAAGTACATCATATAAAAATAACAAGGGTGAAGATTATATATATACATACATACATATATATAGCATGAGGTTTCTTTTGACTTTTTTTTCACTCGATACTTTGTTTTTTAATTCACAGGATTTGTTACACCTGGATAATATATTAGAGTGAAAAAAAAGGCAGAAGAAGGAAAAAAAAAAAAAGATGAGAATGTCTGTATTTATTTTTAATTGCTTCGTTAAAATTCATTGTTTTTTTTTTTTTTCTCATCCAGTGTTATAGATGTATGTACATATTATATTTTTACATACATACCTACCTATAATAAAGTATTTTAAAGTTTTAGTAAATATGAGATTTTGATTAGATATCTGTCAGTGAATTTGAAATGATTGAATCGAAAATAATTATTATGTGTGTTTGTTTTTGTGGTATAAATTAAATGAATTTACGTAAAAGGATTTTTCAAATTAAATACGTATGTATATATTTTTTTATTGAAAATTAATTGTATCTATAATATGAAATTCAGTATTTTAAAATTTATATAAGAAATCGAATAATTAAAATAACGATAATTTTAGGTTAGTTTTATTGAATTATATAATTAAAGTCTGTGATAAATTCATTGAAAATTTATGAAATTACACTGGGATCTGTTGGACCTGCATTTAATCATTGATATTTTCTTTTTAATCATTATTTTTAAATAAGCAAGCTTTACAAAAGGAAAAATAAATTTAATTAAAGCTTTTAACCAAGAGCCAGACAAATAGACGAAAAAGGAGAAAATGTAAACGATATGAGTAATTGGAAAAACATGTATGCAAATGACCTAAATTTCTTGAGAGACAAAAAATAAGATCTTGGTTCGATTTGAACTGTGTATTTAGCGTAGGAACCAATGGAGCCAGGTAACGTCGATAAGAATTAATGATGGATAATTTTACATCGTATTTACTACAACAAATTTTTTTTGAAGCTGACAATCTCGAATTTATACTTGAAAATATACTGTCGCCAAATTTGAAATCCAAAATAGTCAAAATTTCCCAGTAGGTATTAAGAAAAGGCGAGAAAAAATCGCAACGTTTGTCCTAGTTTTTTTTTGTTTACTATGCCAAATATGTATTTAATTTTTCAAATATCCATTTTTAATATTTTCCAAATTCAAATTAGAAAAATCCTCGACAATCTTGGTGAACCTTTTTTAATTTTTGGCATTTAAAATATACTTTCCATTCATTTAGACCTTTGCTGAGCACTTCTACTGCAATTCCGATTCATGAAGTTCAATGTACAGGTAAAACTGTATCTCTTCCATCTGACTGTAGCTTTATACAGTCATCTAATTTAATTAATATCTTAATAAAAGCACTAATATATTTCATATGTGTTCAAAAAAAAAAAAAAAATATCACTTTCAATACTCTAAAAAAAAAAAAAGATAACTTTTTATAAATCAAAATTTTTTTTATAATCCAAATAAATAATAAAATTCCATCATTTATAATAAAGCAATAAATTTGAATAAAATGAGACATAAAACAAACATTTAATTCATTCATTAGTTTTATTATTTCTTCATTTTTTTTTTTTCTTAAACATTTTAGGTGTGTTCAATTTTTATCTTTATCTTTTTCTTTATTTAAAAAAAAAAAAAATTTATCTCTCTTCACCTACACATCTTTTTTTTTTTTTTTTTTAAATACCTAATTTGCTTCCGTCATATTATTTTACCATTTTATGTTTCGTTTTCGATTACTTACCTAAATATGTACAATGTACGCAAGTATGCCTATACTGATAATCTAAAATCTGAGATATACATATAAAAAAAAAAAAACATTTTCGTTATTTTAACGCATAAATAAAGTTATTGTCATCAATATATTAAATGTTTTAAATATGTAAAATGTATATAGCCTGTTTTCAAATGAGCCATTAAAAAAATAACAATAACAACAAAATTTAAAAAAAAAATAAATAAATAAATAAATAAAAAATAAATTTAAAAAGACTTTAAAATAGCGCAAGATTACATAAATACCTGATGACTACTTTTTTTATCAAATTTTTTAATCAGATACCTACAACTCTTTTAAGTATATATATAATTTTGTACAGAATTTGTTTTTTTTTTTTTCTTTTTACAGTTTGTGTTTAAATGCAGTTAATATAATTTTTTTTTTTTTTTGTTTTTTAAATAAGTATAAGAGAAAAAAATTAAGGTAGGGAGGGACATTATGTTTTATTATATGTATTTTGTCATATAGTTAATCGACCAAGTTCTTGATCTTATTTTTATGTATACATTTTTATTATAATTAAGATAAGTATCTATTCTTAAAAATTGTTGGTTGTTTTATGTATGTAGATACTCGAAATAATGAAGATATAAAGTTTCTTAAAATCGTAGTAATTGTAATAGAATTTTTAGTAAAATAAAATATTAAAAGCAAAAATGTGAAAATAAAGCTATACAAACGAATACTTTATTACCTAAAAATGTATCTATAGTGAACATGGAACTCAGTGGAAAAAACCACGTGAAGCTGTAATAAAATCATGTAAGTGTTGAATTGTTTTATATCTTTTGATATTTTGAAGTCACAGAGATAAATTATTCAGTCAATTTCAAGAAGATTTAACCCTTTAAATACAATTGACATAAGGTTTAAATGTGTACAAAATTTAAATACATATTTTGAATCTATCCAAAAAGGACCATAGGACCTAACCAAATTAACTTTGAGTTTACTTAGAATGTTTTCTTCTTCTTTATATGCGCCTACAGTTTTAAATGGAATGCGAACCACTAAATTTGATGGTAGAGAACTATTTTTTTCTTCTTTTGACAGGCTGACAGGAACTTCTTCTGTTTCGAGCACTGATTCAATAAAATTCAATGTTCAATTGAAAGTTTCTTTTATTTGCGATTTATTTACCGGATTATTTTATTTTTAATATTTTTTTTTTTTCTCTCTAGAAAAATTTTGATTATCACATACCATATAAATTTATGATTTATTTTATATTTTCAAGATAATTTTTTTTTCTTCTTTATCTTCCCAGTGGAATAAAAAAAAAAAACTATGTAATCATTCACAGATTAAAAAAAAAAATAATAAAAAAGATGCATAAAATATTATAATAAAATTTATTGTACATTATAAATTTTTTTTATTTTTTGTTTTTTTTTTTTTTTAATATTTTCATATTTCTATTGAATAAATAAATAATTTTCTCATAACGGATCGTGTAATTTGATGATCTTGAATAACTGATAATCACGAGTAATCACAATCAATATTTGGTTTTGAAAAAAAAAAAAAAATAAATAAAATAAAATATGTATGTTCTTTGTATTATATTGTTTGTTTGTATTTGTAAATATATTATAAGTATGTTTTTTTTTTTTTTTTTTTTCAAATCTAAAAATTTCATCAGAAGTCCTAAATGGGCAATTTTATATATCTCAATAATAATAAGATACATATAACATACCTATAAGATACTATATAGGTTGGTAAAATGATTACTTTTCACGCCTTCGTCATTTATATTTTACACAATGGGAATTTGAAATAAAGATCTTTTGAATAAATTTAATATATACTTATGTATATAATATATATATATATTTTTTCTTCATTGTACAATATAAAATGATGATAAAAATGTTTAAAAAGATGTTCTCAAAATGTCGATATAATTCTAAGAATATGTATTTACTTTTTAAGGTATGTAACCTAATAAATGAAAAATGGTTATTATTATTTTATTTTTTTTTTAAATTTTTTCTTTTGAAAAATGCATTATTAAAAATTTAATTTGATTGTATTTTAACATAACTTTTAGCTATTCATCTATTTATTAAGACGTCATGAAGTCATTGTTATATTGTCAATGATGTGGTATGGTGACCAAAAATTCACATTACACACACTTAAAATGTACAATATTTTGTATCGTAAAAAAAAAAAAATGTTTTTGACACATTTTATTTGTTTTTTTTTTTTTTGGGAAAAATAAATCTACAAAAAATTATATCATGCTGTGAATTGTTTTTCACATATAAAAAATAAAGTCATTGTTAGATAATAGTACTGATGCACATTTTTATAAGGACTATTGATTTTCGATCTAATTGTGAAAAGCAAAAAGAAAAAAAAAACAATTGATTTTATGTGATAAAAAATAAAAAATAAATATCATTTTAATTGGAAAATTGTTTGTTATTTTTTTTTTAACTATTGTTATAAAACTTTTAATTTTCAATAAATACAGAAACTTAAAAAAAAAATGTTGAAATTAGAGGACTTTTTTATTAATCCTTGAATGTACGGATTAATTTATTTTTCATTTTAAAACGAAATATTAAATTTTAATTGATTTACAAATTTTTAATCTGAGAAAATGTGCAAATAATGTAATCTCAAAATATATATATCCTTTTTCCACTTAGAAAATATCTTTTTAGGATAGTTGACGTACATGTCGAAAATTATTGAAGAAGTATATTTTTTTTCGATATAAATTGGAACAACAAAGTTTAAAAAGGTATTTAAAAATTCAAGCTAGAAATTTTATTCAAAAGTATCTATACCTTCTTTAAAAAAGTATCCGAATAAAATTGCTACATCTTAAAAATATACTAATTTCGTATTTTAGGTCAGAAATTCGACTGATTATTTCCATATTTTCAAATAAAAATTATTTCCCTTAAAATTTAATTCAAATTAATTTCCTATACATTGAAATTAGAAATTTAATTAAGAAATTGTTATTTCAATTGATTCTATCAATTACTTGTTATCCTTATTCAAATGAAATTCATCCACATTCATTCTCTAGCAACTAAAGTATCTAAATAATTTTTCTATACAACTACGTACATAATCCTTTTTTCAAAACTGAAATACATGAAGAAGTAATTGTTTATTTAAATTGTTTAATTATTAAGTTATTAAATTCAATTTTGAAGGACTAAGTTCAAAACAAATAAAAAAGCATTTAGATTTATGTATTATAAATTATATTTACTACAATTCCTTATACAGGATTTTTTGTATATTATACTTACTAGTTACTACACACTTATAAAAATTCTACACATATTCATACAAGAGTATATATACAGATTTAAGATATAATTATTGAAAAATTGCGCATGAACAATTTTGAATTTAATCCTAATACGATAAAAACATCTCACAGTTGTATGTGTGTGTTAAATCCATATATTTCAGCTATATAGTAAATTCACACTAACAAGATTGAAGATTGCAACATTCATAGATTGAAAGGATTAAACTTCTTAGATTGAATAAATAAAATTTTATTCCAACAGTTCCTTAATTTTTTTCTTCTTTTATTTTTCATTTTCAATAACTGAGTTCAATATCAGACAGAGACGAATTGTCTGATTATCCAGAATATTATTTACTTATGATGTACATCTTACAATAAATGAATATTGGTTGAAGATATTAAAGTAAAAAAAAAAATACGAGTGTAATGCAAAGCTTTCACTTGAAAATGTCCCCTCTTAAGGGTGAAAAGGAGCTGGAGAAGTTTTCAAAGAATTCCTTTTTTCTAATTTTGTTTTGAAAGTGAAATTTAGATTTTCTTTTAAAAATAATTTAGTTGTGCTTTCAATTTTAATTATTTTTTACTGTTATTTTCCCATATTCGTTTTACAATCTTTCTGATTAAACTTCTAGCACTACCTATTGCTTGTCAAATAATGTATTTCTTCAGAGTTTGATGGAATTGTAGCTTCATTTTTCGTGAGATTATTCTGAAATTCTAATTAATAAATGAATCGAATAAATAAACTCCAAATTATTTTAATTTAACCCTTTGCACTCTAAGAAATTATCTCATAAGTTGATAATAACTTCAAGGTGTATTTTCTTAAATTTCGAGTTATAAATGATCACGGAAAAGGGCTTAAGAGATGAATAGACCTCTTTTTATAAAAATAATCATACAAAAATAAAAAATTGTTAGTAGTTCAGCTCTTATTAGAAGTAAAACGCTTTTAAGTGTTTGGCCGGTAAAGCTGCTGATCTTAGAAGTGCAAAGGGTTAAAACATTACATGTCTCGGAAAAAAAATTTTTCGCTATATTACACCTTCAAATCCTTTCTTGACTATTAAAAATAAATTTTTTAAATAATAGAAAATAGGAATATCAAGGAGTTTCGAGACGAAAATAGTAAACTGAATTTTAAAAAATAAAATTTAAAAAAAAAACTTGTTTTTCAAAAACAAGTCTACTTTATTTGAAAAATCATGAAAACTTATTTGGAACTGTGAAACTTGGAACAAAATTAAGATATCCTCATAGCCTTGATGAATGTATTAATGGTAACTATAGACTTTAAAAATCAACAAGAACAACATTTTATAAATTATGGCAATTTGTTATAAAATACAACATTTCATCATTCAATTATTTTTTTTTTATAAATTATTAATTAAAAAAAGCACAAAAAAAAAATACATAAATAAATAAAAAGGAGAAAATTGGTCTCTAATCAATATTTTATTTTCAATTATTCCGAAACTGATGACATTTCAAAATAATAATGATTAAAATCCTTTGACATTTTTAATACATACTTGGTTAAATTTTTACAAGTAAAAAGCTGAAACTTGTTTCAATATTTAAAAAAAATAAATAAATAAAAAAATTAACAAAATAAAAACAAATTACACCAACAATGCATATACATATGTATACCTACATATATTTAATCTCAGATATAATTTTTTACAAGCTTAAGGCGAAACATTTAAATAAAATTGAATTGAGATGAAACAAAAAAAAAAACAAAAAAAAAAAAGACTAAAAATGAATACGGCAAGGAACGAAAGGGTTCAAAAAGGCATCAGAGAATTGATCGACATGTAATATGTTAGCAAATATCATGTGGTTATAATGTACCGACGATAGCTGGCTTTCAGGCACATTGAATATACATACTTAATATTTATTGAAAAATAAAAATAAAATAAAAAATAATAATAAAAAAAATTTTTTTTTTATTTTGTAAAAGTATAGATACTATAAGCTGGTATTGCCTAAAGGAGTAAAAAAAAAATATCTTAAATATATAAAAAAAGAAGAAAAAACAAAACAAGAATTATTTTGTAAGTATGTAGAGAAATATTTCGATATATAAATGATGAGAAGTGAAGTAAAGCAGTCCATCACAAACGCCATCAACAGTAAGAAAATAACAAAAATGAGGAAAATTAGCAGTCATTATTGATTGAAAGGTGTATTTATGTTGAGTTAGCAAGTAACCTGATAGCTGATAATAAGTAATTTGCAGAACCCGCAGATTATAATGGTATCGATATAATATGTGCATGATCTCTTGTTGGATATATTGGCAATCAACAATCTGCATGTTATTGGATTTTTTTTTTTTATCAATATATATATTTTTTTCTTCTATTTGTCCACTAACCTCCTGCAAACAATCGTGAATAATGATAATACACATACATATGTGGTACATATGTGTGTATATGAAAATATAAATTCAATGTGCTGTAAGATTAGCAGTTTAGTGATACTTAAAGTTCAATAATTTGCAACAACTATGTATAATGCCTGTAGTTTTCGCTTGTTTCGCTGATGCAAATCTTTTGAAAAAAAAAAATATACTATACATGTATCTACATAAATAAATTATATGTATGTATATATATGTATATGTATTTTGTAAATTTTTCTGGTAGTCATATAGTCAATGTCTGTTTTGAATATTATGTGAATGGATTTTTATGGTATATTCATGCATTTTGCGAAAGGTGTTTCAAAAAATATACTTAAAGATTGAAAAAAAAAAAAAAAAAATCGGAAGTCCTATATTAAATCGAGTCAGAAGCCTGCCTACTTGTGTCTTGGTGGAAAACGAACTTTTTGAAGGACAAAGCTCGAACTATGATTAATGATTGGATGGATGGTTTTGATTACAAGTAGACAGTAATAGGATTTTTTAAAAAAACAAACTAGGTTTTTTTTTTTATTTGTGAGGAAAATAACCGATAAAAAAAAGTACAAATTTACTTTATTCTTTCTAAAGCACTAGATTACAAATTTAAGATAAATCAAATAAAAATTCACAGATACTAAAGATTTTATTTTTTCTGTGTATAAGTGAGTTCCAGAATTTTTTAAAAAATGAAGAAAAAAAAATTTTCAATTTAGAACTTTGTTAAATATTACTGAAAAAGTTTTATTTTATAAAATTTTTTATAATTTTTTGATCCAATTTCTAAATATTTTCCTACCAGTTTTGATACAAATATATGAATTCTTAATAAACTTGCGACAAATCATTATCTGCATAAGAATTTTAAAAAGTTTTTAGCATCTATAAAAAAAAGCTTTTTCAGACTTATTTCTAAATTTCTTCTTAAAAGCTTTATAAATTTTCAATTAGAAAAAATATAAACATTTTTTAACACCTTGTATTTTTTTTTAACTTGTTTATTACAATAAAATAGAATGATCGCAACGTGATCAGGATATAACGCCCGATCATGATGCGGAAATTATTTCTGGACATGGAATCTGTTTGCAATGTCTGATGTAAGCTTGATGTGATAAGACCAATCATTATATGATCATGAAAAAAAAAAAAAACAACAGAAAATTAGTATAAATTGAGTATAGTTATGTTGTGTATTTTATATTGCAAAATAAAACAACATAAAAAAAATCATATTAAAATACATACACATATACATACTATCCTTATAATTTTAAATATATAATTTTCATCATCAAGAAAAGATACATTACTTAGATAAGTGATTACCAGTAATTACAATTAAAGTTGAAGTGTTTTACTTGATATCTGACGATTTTTAAACTGACTTGATTATGATAATATTCAACGTATTCTATATTTAATTTAAAGTGAACAAAATAATTGAACATGTTTAAATTAATCTATATGTATGTACATACACTCATGATGTATAATAATAGGTGTATTTTTTTTTTTAAATCGAGATACCTGAGTATAAATGGCATAACAAATAGAAATTAATATGCCATCTTATTTTTGAAAACAACAAAATAAATGTTTCTTGATTGCAGCTTATTTGTTTGTTTCGAAAGAAAAAAAAAATCATATGAGATCATCTTAATGATAAAAGAGTTAAAAATATTCGAAAATAATATATAAATATGGTGGTTATTATTTTATTGTTCTTTTTTTTTTTACATTTCAATTGCTGCTTATTTTTTTTTTTTCCAAAAAATTTTAAACGTTAAATATAAAAATAAACCACTCCCAAAAAAAAAAATTTGATTATACCTGTGATACAGTAGGAAAAAAATAAACATACATACATATATCAAATTTATAATTTTTCATATGAAATGGGTTTATTAAACATGACAACAACAAAAATAAAAACAACCAAGATACTAGTAGCCATATTTTAATTTTTAATATATTTTTTTATTTTTATTTTTTTTTTTTTGGAAAAAATCTCCCATTATTTATCCAAATTATTTAATATTATAATTTAAATTCACCAATTGTAACATAAATTTATATTGTTCAAAGTGTCAATTGAATGATCAAATCAACGCAATAAAATATAGATTTTTTTCGGTAGAATAACAAAAGTTTTTTTTGTTGAATGGATGTATGTACTTTCATAAATATCACGTATTATTTTGTTAAAACAATGACATATTTAACGAAAATAAAAAAGAAACAAAAATATTAATAATAATCAAAAGGATACAAAAAAAAAAATAAATAATAATTTGAAAATAAATAAAAACAAAATATGATGATAATGAATATGCACGTAATGTATGAAAAAAGAAAAATTAATATAGGGTAAATGTCCATGTACGTATTCAGGCAACAACATAGCCACTGGTTAAACAATTTGGAACAAATTCACCATCGAAATTTGTAGTGAAAACACAAAAAAAAGATGAAAATAGAATGGTTTTTTTTTTTAATAATTAAATTTGATTTTTAAATGTAAAATAAAATTTATACACTAATATGGCTTTTTTGTAGAAAGTCATTTTCGAAAAATTTCGAATTTACTTTCATAAAATTTAATGCTTACACATAGGTGAACTTCTAAATTCTTCACAAGTTTGTAGAAAATTATGGAACAATAAAATTTTCTAGCAAAAGGTCACAAAATAATTCATGAAGAAGCCCCGTTATACCAATAAATTGGTTCTCTATTAACAAATTCAGTGGCTCGCAATCCACTTAAAATTTTAGGTGCACATATTACAGAAAAATAGTCCAAGAAATCCGGAAATTCAGTTAAGTAGACTTGGATCTGACATAATTATGATAAGGATGATTTTCACTTATGATCAAAATTTAAAGATAAAAGTCACAGTGTCCGTATACCACTTGGACTTCTTTCTTCTAGACATCACAAGATTTTTTTTGTCGTTCAAACGCTTTTACCCACCAATTACAACAATTACCCTATAAGCTTAAAATTCTCGTACATACTTAATACCACTCATTTTCTACAATTCTGTCAGTAAAATAAGAATAAATTAAATAAATCAAAATTTCTCATATAAGTTAAATAATAAAATATGTCTGCTTATGTCTAGCCAGTTCAATTGATTTCTTTTCTTATATTATTTATTTTTGTCTTTTCCATATATACAAGAAAGACCTCCAATGAGAACATTGATTTCATTTTTATTTATTTTTTATTTATTTTTTATTTAATAGCTACTTTTTCTTTCTTGTTTTTATTGTTTTACTTTTTGTTGTTTTTTTGTTCTATGTTAATTTGTTATCCGTCAAATAATTCTTTTATTTTGAATAAATATATATATATTTTTTTTGTTGTTGTCCATTTTAATTAAATATGGTGTTCGATATCGTTTTAATAATTCGAAAAAGAAATCAATAAAAAAAAAATAACAATTTACTAAGTGAATAATAAATAAGTTATGTGTTTTTTTTTTTTTTTTTTAAATTTTGATGTGATTTTTTTTTATTTTGTTCGTTTTAATTTAGTAAAGGGTCTAGAGAGGAAGAAAAATCAATTACCAGATGCGTGCACGCGACTATTGGCGACAAATTTAATGACTGATGATTGTTGCATATTGAATTTTAAAATAAAAAAGTAATTACTTTCCCGGAAAAATTTGTTGACTTATCATATTATATTAAATAAGATTAACAACAATCCTAATATGAATAAAAAAAAATAAAAAAAAGAGAGAATATTATGTATGAACGTTTGTAGTTAACTTTAGAATTTAAATATCCTAATTGATAGGAGTAAGCTGTTTTTTAAAGTATAAAATAACAACAAAATTTAAGAAGAAAAATCATTAAGACTATCCTCACGTACTCATAAAATATGTACATATGTATATGTTTGTTGTCCTTTAACTCATTTTTGTTAAAATTTAAATAGCGAGAGCATTATTCTATAACTTTAAATTTTAAAAGCTCAAATTCGATAACTTTTATCCAAACAAAAATTTAGTTGGTGTGTGTACATACATATATGTAGTTATCTCAACGTCTTATGTATGTTATCAAGAAAGAAGTGATTGCAGTTCTTGATGACTTCACTGATGACTGATTTATTCTACTCAGTGTCCAGTGGAAAATTGTAATCAATAATAAATTAATTTAAATTCTATTACTACTTAGAAAAAGTAAAGCATGTCATTGAAGCTAATACGAAAAATTATGCATTTTTTTCCACTTTTTTAATTCAAAATTTAAAAGTATTTATTCTAAAATATTATTGATTCTCAATAGCTTCTGTCTTTTTTTCCATAGATTCTATAGAATTCATAGAATGTATTATAAAACTCACTTCTTAAAAGAGTATAATAGCCAAATAATTGGACACAAAATACAAGAATAAGCTACGTTTTGTGTATTCATGTTCATCTTCAATACAAGCTGAAAAAACCTTCGAAAGATCTTTTTTTTTTTTTTCATTTTTTGAACAAAAATATAACCAGAAGTCAGTCAGTCTAATAACTTATATGTACATACATATGAGTATGTATGCATGTGAAATGCACAAAAAGAATGACCGTCTGTGCAAATTGAATGCATATTGTCTGATGACAACATATTATAAGTCCAGAGCTAAAGAGGGTTCAAGAAGTGGCACTTCATTAAATAAAGATTGGAATTTTGTTAAAATGTCATTAATAAATAATAAGAATTATAACACAGAAGTTTTTCTTATTATTATTATTAGATATTTTTTTTTTTTGTACCTTTTGTCAGTCAAAATATCTTAAATGACTTATATGTATTTAATAAAAAAAAAAAATAATAATAAAGAGAAAAGAAGTAGGGTGAAAAAAAGCAACAACAAAAAAATTTAAAATGGAAGAAAAAGAAACAGATTTGTTTTATGAACTGTGTGAACGTAAAAATCGGATGTCGAAAGTGAATATATTAAAATATGATATGTATAAATATCTAGAAAAAATTGTAGTACACATGGACAATATATTTATTTTAAATTTCGAATTATTGTAATAAGATACAATTTTTGTCTTCTTGGAGAACTTGGAATTGAAAAGCTTTGTATACCTTAATGTTAAAAGTCCAAATAAACCTTTGTAGTGGTAGCTTTCGTTTCTAGTTGGTATTTTGAGAGTTTACACATAATCTAAGCCCACTCTTGAATCTTACCTTAATCTTCAACGGTCAAATTTTATTTTAAAAAATAAATAAATTCAGATAAGTTTTGATAGCATCAGTTTCGATGGTTCAGGAAACCATTATGTACAAAATTTATATCAATTTTTCAGACTTTTGAAGCTGAAAAGTAAAATTTTGATAAGTTTTAAAATTTAATTTCGAAAATTCGCATATTTCTCTTTCTGGTGTTCTACAAAAAAATTCTTTGTGTTATTTTTTTTTTTTTTAATTTTTAATTTTCATTATTTAAAAAATTCTTTTCAAACAAACTTGCAAAAAATTACAGAAAAGAAAAAATTAATTACGAGATAATAATGATTTTAAAAATTTCTTTTTATGGTATTTTCCTAAGAATGTGTTTATTTTATAATCCTAGAATAAAAACTACTATTTTTTTGCATTAACTGGGAATCAACATTTTTTTTTTTTTTACACCAAGTTATTTTTTATCCTTCTTTTATGTTCGTTTTTTTTTTTCTTTCCATTTTTGTTTTGTACCTTCATCATAAGGTTCATTTAAATTCATTACCGATTATTCATAAAGTCGATAACAAAAGTCAAAAAGTTTCATGTATCCTAACAGCTATTTAGTTTGAAAATCATCACTCAAATTTTAATCAATAAACGTCATTATACTTGACTTAATATAAGCCAATTTAGTGTTATTTTCTTTAAGGATTAACCAAAAAAAAAATCATATTCGTTAACATTCATATACCATCTAGAATTCATGTGAATTTTGGAAAAACAAATTTTGTATACACGTCCCAATTGAAATGAATATCCTTGAAATAGAAACTGAAATGCTGTCATGCGAAAATTGTATACAAAAGTGGTTTCTATAACACTCTTTTTGTTAATTTTTTTCATAACGAATCCAACAAACAAAAAAAAAAAATTAGAGAAAAAGGATAATATAGTACCAATTTCATGTAAATTGAATTTTTCAATAGAATTGTGAAGAGTGTTTTGATAGAATTTGTGAAGTGGTTATTTTTATGTTGTTTTTTTTTTTAGAAATGTATAATTTTTTTTTTTTGCACAGCATTGAAAGAACACCTTTTCTTTAGCAGAAAAATAATAAATGGTTTATAGATTTCTTTCAGTAAACACTTGTGAAAAAAAAAGAATTTAAAAAAATGTAAAAAATCCTATTGCAAAATATAAAAGAAGAAAAAAAAATACTTAGATACTTATCTTTTGTATGATAAACAATAAAAGTCGAAGCAAAAAAAAATTATTTGCAAAAGAAAGAAAAAAAAATATGGAAAAATTAAATATAAAATCTTAAAATAAAATTCTACACATATCATGAAAATCAATTATTTCCTGTTTCCTTTTTTATTTTTTATTTTTTATTTTTTTTGCTATTTTAATACAATGATCACCCTCAAAATATATTTTAAAATCATTAACCTCAAATCTATATACAGTTTAAGATATAATAAATACAATAATAATAATTTATCCATCATGATGATAAAATGATGAAAGATCTGATTACCTTAAAAATGATGCTCATTTCCTAACTTAATGTTGTAAAATTTTATGTTTAAAATGCATTAAAATATAGAAAAAATCGAATTTATCAAAAATTAATTATTTAAATTGAAATTGATTATATTTTATTGAATGGTGAAACTTCCGAAAAATTGATTTTTATAGATTAAACAACATTGCATCAATTTAGATGAAAAAAACATAATAATTAGACGAAGCATATCTTTTATGATTACTCAAGGGGTGCGTTAACATATAAAGGAGGCGAACATAAAAATTTGTTTAAAAACCGACCGTGAAAACTTTAAGATTTATTTCTAGTGGATGAACTTCTACACACTAATAACTGTTTGCACATTAAGTGGTTAAACCGGTTATTTTGCGCTGGTTGTAACAATAATGGTATAATTTTTTCCAACTTGGTATAATAAGAATCATCCAAAATAATTTTAGCTTCACGGTTGTAATACACTCATACTGTTGTAAAAACAGGTTTTATAACCGTTTTGCGTCGTTGTTACAACAACATAATGTGTACAGACTCAATGATATGTATGTGTTGATAGATGATAGAATTTGAGTGCGTATTTCTGTCTTCAAAACTGAAAAATAGGGCTAAAATTTTAAAAGCTTGTACGTGAATAGAAAATTCAATGTTGATGGTAAGCTTTATAAACATATCTCTATTGTAGAGCTTTTAAATTTAACAGTAGGTGAAATTTTTATAAAAAAAACTATTTTTCATAGAAAACAAAAGATCAATATGTGTATGTGTAAATATTCGTCTTGTTACAAAGCCACTTATTAAATAGAGCACTATGAGAAATAATTGAAAATTTGGGGAAAAAATAAAGAAAGCATCCAAAGATATTTGAATTTATTTGTGAAATATATTTAAATTATGTGGAATGTTAAAAGCGCTATTTTAAACGTCACAAGCGTCCTTTTTCTTATAAGCTCCGGTCTCAAAACATCAAAAATTCTTCATAATCACCTACATTAGTTGCAATTAACAAATCGTCTTTTTATAACGCTTGACTTATTATTTCGGAAGTTTCACCATTATATTACATGTCTATAAAATTAATAAGATTTGTACAAATTAAAAGAAATGATGTGTTGATATATGCACTTAAAATTTTTGAAATTTAATTACTCATGCGTACAAAATATAATTCTTTTAAATGAACAATTCCCGGGTAATATTAATTTAATGTATCTTTACATTTTAAAGAAAACATTATTTTCTTATTTTCCTAAATTGAAATTTTGTATATTATTTAAAACAAAAATGTATCTTTTTAGTCATCGGAATCTATATTTATAAAAAATAGAAGAAAAAAAAAATCAAAATCATCATCATCATCATATGTTTAACATTTTTCAAAAAAAATTAACAAAAAATTTTTTCAAAGACATAAACTTTCCCATCTAAATATAATTTATGTTATATATAGCATGTATGATGTTTTATACATTTACAACAAGATGAATCGTTTATTAGTACAATGTAATGGAATAAAGCCAATTTGTGGCAATCATCTAAAACATCTGTCTTACTCGTGTATTAATTTTTTTTTTCGTATCTTTTTTTTTTTTTTTTATTAAAAAATCGTATATGTATTGACTTTTTCGTGTTTATATATGGAATCTGTTTATTAAATGAAATAAAATTATATTTTATGTATTTGATAAAGTGCTATTTTCATTTTCACACATTTTTATGTTAAAATGTGAATAGATTTATGATTATAGGAATAAAAGTTAATTAATTTTGATAAATTCCAACGAAATTAAGATGAATTTCTTTAAATTAATTTCATGAAAAAATAAAAAAAATAAATAAAAATTCTATGTTTTTTAAATAAAAAAAAAAATTGTACCTATGCTAAAAGATTTATTTGAAAATCTAAAAAGTCTATAATCATTAAATAAATTAATTTTAATACATTGAAAAAATTTAAAAAAAGATACAAAGATATTGTACCCGCATCAGTTTCACTTTTAAGTAATTAAGAAACAAAAAAAATAGAACAATCTAATTTACTTTTTATGGAATTTTTAAAAAAAACTTTCAGTATAGAAAAAAGATTTATTTGTAGAAATTTTATAAAACGTTTCCAAACTAAAGGATTTTGTGACTGGTAAATCAATATCCATCTTCAATGTTTGCCATATTTAAAAAATGTCATTGGTAAAAGCTTGTTAATAACAAAAAACAGCACTTTAATTGTATCTCCAAGGATTCGAATAAGCTTTCGATGGGATTAATTATAAGATATTTTCTTCTGAATTAAACAGTTTAAGCCAAGGTATCCTTATTTAGGCTATCTTTGTAATTTCCTAATATAGCTGAAATTCGATCTTAGTAATTGTACTTAAAAGATTTTATTTCTGAAGTATGAGTCCAATTAGTGCAACAGAACATTTATGTACTTTTAAAAGTATACTATGAGGGATTCCCATTGGTAGTTTGTTCTACTGTATGATGTCCTTAAAAATATTAACACGTTTTGCGCCGAAAAAGTACAAGTACATTATGTCCATGGTATCATTTATTGGATTTCTTGTTCGTCTACCTCTTAATGCATGAGATCTTTAAATCTTAATACGATGTTAGAGATATTCCTCAAAGTCATTCCAATAAAATCAAATAAATTACATAAATCATCCTGCAACATTTTTACAATAAACATTAAGAGTCACACATTTCTTTATCATCACCCGATTTCCGATTCTGTTTTAAAATTATGTGGCTTCAAAATCAAAGTTTTGTACTTCCTTTTTTTTATTTTCGAAAAATTCATGTAGTTTTCACGTTACTAAAACTTCTATTATTAAAAACTTAGGAAATTCCATACAACAAAAAATCAATTTAACTAAAAAATCTTTTGTGAAAAATCATACAGAAAACTATACAATTTTAACTTGAAAACTCCTTTTTTTTTATTAAAATTAAATGAAGTGTAATGAAAAGTAATAAAAATCCCTTTTTTCTTAACTTGTAAAGAAAAGAATTTCAATTTTTATGATTGCCAAAATAAGAATGAAAAACTTATAAAAGATGAAAAAAGTATTTTTATAGAGGAAATTTCTTGCTGATACAATTTTTTTTTGCAATGTCCAATAAAAATATGAATTATGAATATGCTCTTGTATTGTATTCATGATTAAAATTCGATTTTATTATTTACAACTAAAAAAAAATAAATAAAAGAAGTTTTTAGTTTTTTGAAATTTAAAATTTCAATGACATTTTCTTTATCCAAAACAAAGTTCAAGCAAGTTTTTTGTATTAAAAACGCCATATTAATCACATATGTTTGTACACATACTTATACAACATACATATATGTATATTATTGTTTTTTAATTAAGCACAGGATAATAATCATAACTTAAAATCAAAAATTTCAAAAATATTTAACTTGTCAATTAATTCAATATGTCAAATTTGATTTGGGTATAAGATAATGTTTGTACTGAATTGGTGCCAATCAGAAGACATGTTAAATATCATTATCATCATCATATATCGATATAACATTCGATTATATTTATTTTCAATGAATCTGCTTTCTAAATGTGACAAACAAAAATTTTGATTCGATCACCACTCTATATGTTCTTTATTAACTGCACTCGTATAATACAAAAAAAAACAAAAAAAAAAATTCATTTTATGAAAAATGAAAGTAAAAAAAAAATTGAAAAGGATTCCTTATTTAAAAAAGGAATAAGAATAAAACAAGTGGATCATCTTCATCTTGTGAGGTCCTTCTCAATTATTGCTGACATATGTCAAATTAAATTATCACGTT
Organism: Bombylius discolor; assembly: GCA_939192795.1. Lineage (NCBI taxonomy): Eukaryota > Metazoa > Arthropoda > Insecta > Diptera > Bombyliidae > Bombylius > Bombylius discolor. The sequence continues at coordinate 35,183,676 of OW584241.1, read as the reverse complement.
TTGTTTTTTTTTTTTCAAAAATTTTTGAAATATGAGAAAGTAATTTTTTTCTTTCATAAAAAAAAATAAAAAATGTTACACTAGATTCATCTATTACACTTAACAGATACATTCATCTAATGAAAATGACCAGTAGTTGTGGTGAAATTTTAATTTCAGTAGTACCATAAGGCGGGACCTACTTGATATGCTTGAAATGAAAGAAAATTACTTTCCTTTTAACATTTTTTTTTTTTTGATATATTAATTTTCACTTAATGGTAACTTTCTGTAAATTAGTAAATTTAGATACAAACAGATGGTGAAAGAGGAAAACAATTTTAAGTACATACTTATATTGAAAATTAAAATGTAATTAAATGCTTATTATGTAACCATGTAAAATTTCTTTGAAAATTTTTCAAATACGTGAAATTGCTTCATGGATAATTATAACGTTTAAAAAGTGGAACGTATTATTCCTTAAACGGCTTTAAAATTTAAATAAAAATTCAAGATATTGAGTCTAAACTGAAAGAATATCTATAACAAAGCCACCGAAAGAAAAATTAGAAGAAAGTAATTACATTTGAAAAATTAGTAATGGTTTGGCCTTTGAAATAGAGTTTGTTCAAGTCTTTAAGGATAATAACTGATTCTAATATTTCTATAAAATTTTTTTTCTATTGAATTGATTTTCGAAGATTCAACGGTTACGTTATTCATCTTGCATTTTCAGATGTCTAACTGATTTACTAAATCTGTACTCTAATACTTTTTACAATCAAATGTGCCAAAAATACAAGAAAAATTGAGAAATTAACAGTGCCACAATTCAGAAATCAATTATGAATTTATGTATGTATGTAGGTACATGAAATTGAAATTTCGAAAATTGCTTCTTAATAGAAAAGAGGGTGAGTGAGCCCACAAGGGGGTCTTACAAGAGGATGTTCAATTTCTATAGGATCGTTAATCATTTTTTATTTATTAAAAATTACTTAAAATTACAAAAAATAATACAATAATATATTCAAACTTTTCATCAAAAAATTACATTTTGTTTTCAGTTGGCAATGGATGACCAAATAATTACTTTTTTACTTATAAATAAAAATTAAGTTGTTAACACTATCGTACTAGTTATGTAAAATATGAGTTTCAAAATGAGTGAATGTGCATTGTTTTTATTTTTTCCTTTCTTTTTTTTACGAGTATATTGAAAATTACAACATAACTTTTAACGATAAAGTTACAATTGAAAAATGTGTTATGCACAAATAATTTCTGAGAGTACTACAAATCATTTTAAAAAAGATTCATTCAGTACACATTTTAATATACAATAAAATTTTTAATTAAAACAAAAAGTATATTTTTATTGTTTTATTCATGAAAAAAGCCTTCGTAATAATTTTCATGTTTTTCAAAATCTAAAAAAAAAAAAAAAAAAGCTTATCAAAATTGTAATAAAATTAATTAATCACACCACTAAAAATGAGTTCTTTATTTTTTTTTATTTTTTAATTTTTTTTTTTTTCGTTAATGTATTAATCAGAGATCATATAACATAAAATCATTAAATAAAAACCTTGATAAATAAAAGGTTATCAAAGCAATAAAATAATATATGTATTTCGAGTACATATGTACATATTTCAAAAAATTCAAATAATAAATCATTGATATTTTAAAATCTATTGAAAATATTAAAATAAATCTAAATCACATATTATTATGTATCATATTTCATATTAAAGTGAGATTCAATCAATTGAATTTGATGTTTAATAAGTTAGAAAGAAAAACAAAAACAGAAAAAAAAAGTATCTTTAAAGTGATTGTAAATGCCACCAAGTATGAAAATTCAAACGGATGTACTAGAACGGATGATGATGATATAATTTTATTACAATATGATAATTCATTGTTATTGAACCGAAATCATTTGATTTTCACTTTTAAAATAATTGTTTGTTTGTAACGTATATATGTAAATCAATTATAAAAAAGAAAAAAATAAATAAATAGTTGATTATTTCATAATACACTCTATTTTTTATTACTTTATTTATTTTTTTTTTTTCTAATATCAAATTACCAATTAACGTGTTTTTCAAAATTTAAATTACCAATTAACGTGTTGTTTTTTTTAATTTTTATTAAATTAAAAATCAAGCAAATTTAGAAAATGTTTTTTTTTTTTTGAACGTAGAAAAATTTAAATTTTTATCTCATATCGCACAGATAAAATTTAATTTGTTCGTTTTTTTTTTATTTTCGAAACTAATTAAATTAATAGCTAATCAATAACGATATATATTTTTGTTTTTCGAATTTTGTGTTCAAAATTGACCAATTGATTAGAAAAAAAAAAAAACAAAATTATCATATTATTTAATTTGTTTGTTTTTTTCTAATTTTAATTTCCGTGTGTAAAAGGGCAATTTAAAAAATAATTTTCTAACAAAAAAAAAAAAAAAAAAAACGTTAATTTCGTCAAATTTTGTCTTTTATTTTTTATTACTTTTTTATTTGTTTATTTTTTTTTTTTTATTAATTTTTATTATTAAATTTATTTTAAATATGTATGTAAATTGTGACAAACAAACTTTTACGATTTTGATAATTATATAGAAATTTTTTTTTTTTATTATTATTATTACTAAAAATTTAATCACATTTTTTGTTTTTATTTTAATAATTAAAGTTTATAAAATGAATAATTAATGATATTTAAGCTATACAAATAAGTAAAACACAAAAAACATCATTTTTATGATATTATTTTGTAATTTCTAAAATACAAGTAATGATAATGAAATGATGTGTGTTAATTTTTAAATTGAACTTTTAAAAAATTTCGTACACAATTTTTTCTTTTAACTAAAAAAAAAAAAATCACTGTTGCTGTGAAAACATAAAATAATTCGAAAAAAAGTAATAAATTCAGTTTTGCTGTAGTTAAAAGAAAAATGTCACCGGCTACTTGGTAATAAATAATAATTAATCATCAACGTTTTTTCTTTAATTTGAAAAATTCGAACAGAAATTTCTAAACAGCTCAGATTCTTACATTCTAAATTTCGAAAATTTTCGAATCTTCTAAAGTTTCTCAATTTCAAATTACGTTTTTTTTTTTGAAGAAAGAAAAAAAAATTCAATTCAATACCTATACTTTCATTAATTAACACCTTCTTTTTATAAATTTACACACATTTTCTTAATTGAAGCCTAAACGAGAAATTTTTTTTTTAAAATCAATAAACGATAATTACAATGAATTTTAAACCTTATTTCGGAATATGTTTTCTACATGTAATTGAAAATATTTTTAAATTGATTTTAATTCCATAAATTTGACCTCAAAAAAAAAAAAAAAAAATTAATTCGAAAACTAAAATTTCTTTCAAGAAAACAAATTCAAAGTATACAATTAAGTATCTTCATATACTTAACCCTTTTTTTTTTTTTTTTGCTGTGTAAATGATTATTGAGAAAAATTTACCAATAATTCCCCAAAAATACTATCCTTATCGTCTTCATTAGGGTTCCGACATTGTAAATATTATTAAATTGCAGTGAAAAAACAAAATTGTTTTTTTTTTTTTTTGTAATTGACTTCTGCGAAAGGACTAAATGAATTAAGGAATTAAAAAATTCAATACAATAGATACTAAGATATATTTGTATATCTACATATATGCATCTTAGTTGAAAAATATAAATAAAAGAAAATAAATAATAACAAAAAAAAAAAAAAAAGAAAAAAGGTATGTGTACAATTATTTTGAAGAAAAAAACAAAATGCAAATGACGGAAAATGTCAAAGCTGAAAAATTCATTATAAAGTAGCAAGACGAATAATATAACACTTAATCCTTATTTTTGTCCTTTTTTAATTTTCTTTCATTGCAAAAAAAAAAAAAAACCTGTACTACAAAAACATAAATTTATAGGTACATACCTATATGGCTGGTCTTACATATTTGGCTTTATAATCGATAGGATCTTATTACTAATCCTGTTAAAATAATCGCCGTGAAGTCACTTGGTCATTTTTACTATTTCATATACTTTTTTGTTTTTAAATTTTTTCTGGTTTTACGCGCGTATTAGCTATTTGTTTTACATTTTTATAACATGAAATTTTTTCTGGTATTTTAACGGTTCATCATATTAAATGTATAAATAATAATAATAAAAGGATGTATGAGAAATATAATGAAAGGAAGATTTTAAAAATGTGATACCAATACTCATGGTTTTCTGTTTCTTTTTTTTTTTTCTTTTATGAACTCGTATATTTGACATGATAATCGTGTGTTAAATGCTAGTTACTGCCCAAAGATTAACTCAACTAAGTTAATTGCGGTAAAAAAGGACTAATAAAGATAATCTATATATGCGTACCGTTTTATTATTTTGTATATAAGTATCTCATGAATATATATGCGAATAGATATACCTGAACTGTTTTATTTTCATATACAAATATAAAATAGTAGAATTACAAAACAAATACAATTGGAAAATATCCTCCTCTTTACTTCTTTTTTTTTTTTCAATTTAATATAAATTTCAATTATAGGAACAAAGGTAAAATAAACAAAACAAAACAAAAAATTCAATTTATGGTCCATGATTATGAATTTTAGTCCTGGTTATACAAACACAATGGAATTTTATTGAAATTAGAAAGGTTCGATAGAATATTCATACAATGAATTTTCTAATTTTCAAGCGTGTAATTGGATTTTTGTTTTTATTATTTAGTTTCTAGGATCTTTTTTTTTATTTTTATTTTTTTTTTTTCAATGTAAAATAGGAAAATTCTGGAATTTTTTTTTTTCATAAAAAATTTTCTTGTTTGCAGTATACAAAATTACACATACCGACTAACCAAGAATTTGAATATTCAATTTTTAAATTATACTACCTACAAATTCTCAAAAAAGCGTGCATGAATAATTTTATGAAATTGATTGATAATTTAAAAAAAAAAATAGTCGCTTTGAAATTTTGTCTTAATTTTAATTATATTTAGCTTTTTCCAAATTTTTAGTTTTGAAAGTTTCAATTGAAAATTTTAAGTAATGAAAAAATCGTCTCGTCTAGCATCTGTTTCATGGAAATACCCATTGTTACTGTGTTCTAATGGTCATATATGATATTTTGATAATGGTGGAAGCAGTGATTCACATCCACAAAATTAGAAGCAGCATATGATACACATAATATGTATAACACGTGTAAATTTGATGATATTCCACTTCACGTGTTAATTTAATTTTTCTATTTTCATTCTAAAAAATAAAAATAAAAAAAAATAGATATTTTATGTTCCAGAATATAATAAAAATGAATGCGTATGAGTACACATACATATGTACATGCACAAAAAACCATTAATTTCTACACACACACACACACACACACACACACATCTGAAAAATAAAGTAATAAAGCTTTAGATTTTTCCGTTTTATTTTATATGCTTTCCTTTCATGATATTGATATCAACTAAATTGTCTCAATTCTATATTTTTTTTTTTACATCCTTTTTGTTATTTTTATTTTTATTACTTCATAAAACAAGTACAATTTCAGTCATTAAAGAAAATTCGAAAAAATTGTATGTGCAGAAATTTACGATTGAACTGTCGATTAAGTATCGAATTACATGATGTTCTTTGATTTCCTTCTTTTATATATAACATTTCTTTAAGACACATAGAGAAATAAATAAATTTTCAAATAACATGAAAGATTGTTTTTTATACATATTTTGTATATGTGTTAAAAAAAAAATATCAGTCTGATGTATTATTATGGGACATCGATTAATCCTTGTATTTTAGCAGACATATATACATATACCAAAAAAAAATAAGAAAAAAATAGCAAGGATAAACAACGAAGATAAATTACAAAAAGAAAAAAAAATTGTTTTAATTCAAAACAGGAAATTATATATCTACATATACTATAAATGAATGTATGTGCATATATACGAATGTATGTACGTGTGTACATATAGTATCTTAAGGAAATAAAAATTCATATATGAGTTGTATATATGTATATATATGCACGCACAAATTTTGTATTTCAAGTGTACCAATATATAAATTTTTGTGAAGATTGTTCAAATCAATGTGAGTTAATTATACTATATACCGGAACTTTATTTTTGCAGTTTTTATTTCGATAGAAAATGTTCTATATATGATGTTTCACATTTAACCATTTTATTTCAGAAACAAAGTTAAAACAATGATACACTGGTAGTATAGAAATAGTAATAAGGAAATACCAGATTATGTATTAGAAGTTAAAGTTGTAATAATGAATTCTTCAAGCTGAAACCGTAGATTATCCATTTTTCGAGTAACGTGGTAAACAATAACAAATAAACGTTATAAAAATTTCGAAAAAATTAAGAAAATCATTGAAAAAAAAAAACATTCAATGTATTTGATTCTGTAAAAAATTGCAAAAAATTAATAGTTTGTAGGAGATTTGAGTACTCTTTATCAATGATTAAGTAGTAACTAAGAACAGCAAGCGACATGGCATTCGATAAGTTTAATGGTAGAACAGTGCCCCGGAAGGGCAAAGGTCTTGGATTCGAATGTCGTTTTCATGTTTTTAGTTTACTACAAGTTTTTCCTAAATCGCTTTCAAAAACCTTGGTCTCCCAGAATATGTTGACGTAGCAGTTACGATCTTCGGAAGCTTATCCACCCAATTTATAAGCTTTTATAGTTTTTTTTTTACTCTTTTTGAATTTGTGCAATATTATAATATGCGACAATTTAGTATTCTTAAAATGTGTCCACATCATAAATTTGTGATTTTCATTAGTTTTGCTGACAATGCTGGAATATGTGACAATTTCATTATATAATATAGTTTCTTTTACACATAAATACACTTACTTAAATTAAAAATGATGTTACTCTTCCATTTCGATGTTATAACCACTTCATTACAAATATATCTACTGTATACATAAAAATGTAGATAATATCATACATTGATGTTATGTAATTATTTCATCTAGAGGATATTTATCAATTCTATATACATACCTACATACATACTCACATTAACATTATATGAATTTTGTATGAAACTAATTTAAACAATTTTCTCAGGTGTTGACACATTTTCATACATCATTCGAAAGATAAAATCTTATTTTGTTATTTTTAACATGTTACATACAGATATATGTACAACATGATGTAGGTATATTAAAATTCAAATTATAAAGTGAATATACGAAGAGAATGCAAAGTAACGCCTTTTATTTTTTCACAAATGATTAAGTTAAAGAATTAGTTGAATATATGCGGTAACTTCATTTTCAACCCACTCATATTATAAAACTAATTTGCAAACATTTTGTATATACAGTATATCTATATGTATGATGAATATATGTATCTTTATACTTTTGAGAATTTTCGTTAATTATATTGCATTGCCTAATTGCTAAAAGCATTTTAAAATTTTTTATTTTGAAAATTTTGGTATAATTTCTCAGATATTTTTTTAGTTATTTGCAATTTTTCAAATGAATTATGTTGATAGAAATAATATACATAATAATTATCAATATCCTTATTTTTTCATCTTTTGGGAACAATTCAAAAGTTTTCAATGTTTTAACTTTATTATTTTTAAAAATGCTTAAATACTTTACCTGCTTTAATTATCATAATCGGTAAACAGAATATAAGTACTAATCGTCATTTTTTTTACATTCAGTTTATCATTCAATATTTTCCAAAGATAAATTTAAGAAAAATTTTTAAAAAAGTATCTGCAACAAAAATTGAAAAATATTTTCAATAAAGTTGCCGACGGTTTATTGAAATTTGAAAATTTCCTTTACATAAAAAAAAAAAGTTCACTTAATACCATACATAATTCAAGTTGATAATTATCAATAAAAACTGCAAAAAATAAATTAGTTTTCCATTCTTGTTGTAAAACATTCTACCACAATGATAATACGTGCACCTACATACCTATAAAATTTCATTCTAACCTAAATTAATTTCAACATAGTATTTCTATTTTTTTTTTCTTTTCTTTTTTACAAAGAAATATAGAAAATTTGAATTTCCTTAATTATCTAAAATACTATAGGAATGTGACAATAATAACCTCCGCACCCACAAATAAAAGGAAAATCTTGACATATATCTTTTCTTTATTATTTTACTTTTTTTTTTTTTTTAAATCTAAATTTTTCAAAAGAGAAAAACTGGAAAAAATCTACTAAAATTCCATTCTTTGATAAATACGTTTACTACATTTTAATTTGTATATATATTTTGTATAATATATAAGCTCTTATTTTCACGGACAACATTTTCATGTCGTATACGTAAAATACCCTTATTATATATTGTTTAGAAACAATACAAACACACATATTTCTTTAAACCATCTATTATACAAATTTTGTTTTTCCTTTTTTGTTTTTGTTTTTTTTAAGTTTGTGATAATGTTCGAACCTACACTCAACTGTGCACTTAAATTAAATATCGAATTAATCTCAAAATCAGACGACAACTGCTATAAATGCCTTCATTTATTAAACAAATAAAGCCAATTATCAGCGTCAATAAATCCCTCCTTCTGGCAGAATATATAAAAAAAAAAACCATGCCAAATAATTTTATATTGTGCACAATAAAATTGGATATGGTTGAGCATACATACATATGAATTTTTGTATCTACGCGAGTACCTATCTATTTAAATGTGTGTTTATGTTGTATAAAAATGATATCTCTCCCTTCTTGCATTATGTAAAAAAAAAAAAGATATAAAAGAGCTGGTTATGCTTGTGGGGTCTGTCGTCCGTATCCTCACCGCATTAAACAAATTAATAAAAATAAACCATGGCCATGGCTGAGGTTGAGTTGGAGTTTGGCTCTCATACACATTGAAATTGAAATTGTAAATCTATCTTTTTATGCTGTAACAAATTCATGTACTATACCTACATAAAATGTTGGAATTTCTCGTTTAAAAAATATAATAAAAAATAAATAATAAATCCGTTAAGTATTATATGAGCTCTATTCCAATCAACCCAATTTAGCCCAACATTAGCTCCATTCTACCAATCTTAAGTCCACTAACTCCCCTTCAACATCTCATACTTCTGTCAGGTAATTACTAAATAGACTTAACACGTAAAAGATACTTAATCAGTTCAACGGTGTTTAGATACCGCCTCTTTTTTCCAAAGATTTTAAATGGGAAAACTTATACAAGAAATTTCTATGTGTATGTGAGCATTCATCGATATTCCCAAAAAAAACCGGCTAAGTATATAAGGAAAATATATGGAAAAGTGGAATGGATGAGGCAAAATGGAGGATAAATGAAAAATCCAATAAGAATATTTTACCGATTGATGTTGCCATATAAAAAATTTGAACCGATTCAATGCTACGCCTGATCAATTAACAGTTATATATGTGTTTTTGGTCTCAATTAATGACTCCAAAAACATATATATTTTAAATATACATAAATATACATACATGCACCCAGAGTACCGCCTTATTTTTTATTTATTCAATTTTTTTTTTATCTGAATGGTTGAATTGAAACCCGTTTATTTGCCCTTTTTCTCTTCGTATTTTAATATCCTGTTTTTTAGGCTTTAATTTTATTAGATTTTATTTTATCGAATTTTACAGTATATTGTTGTTGGATGTTGTTAGTTGAATTAAGCTCCACTACGAATGCCATTTTATTGTGTGCTCAGCATTCGTTGAATGTACATGCGGTTGTGATACGGATAAAATTTTTGAAAATCGGTATTTCAGTTGTTTTTATCGTTTTTTTTTTTTTCAATAAAAAAGAAAATTACAGGTAAACAACATTTGTTTGTATATAAGTGAGCACTAAAACTGGATAACAAATAAAAAGAACAAAAAAAAACAGACTAAATTCACGAAGAAGTAAACAAGCGTACCAGGTCCCAATTCAATAAAGTGTACATTATCATAATGAGTACGTTTGTTTGGTTTTGGATATGTGGTTGTTGATTACATATATGTAGTTGTGTACTACATACATATATAGTAGTTTATATTATAGTTTGTGCGGTTAGTATATATGTATGTATAGTTGTAAGTACTGTGTGTGAATAATTGGTTAATTAACTCATTATAAAGCTTAAAGTTGACTGTTTGTTATGTAAAAAGAGAATTTTCTTTGTTTTTTTCTTTTATTGTGAAAATTAATTTGATTGTTTTTCTTTTAAAACGCGAATTTAAGAAAATTTGTGATTTATGTTTTTAAAATTTCAAAATACAAATGGTGAGCTGCGGTCAATATAAAATGATGCCAATGGCTCCGACATCTGTAATGGCAATACCACCATCATCAAAACCAAAAATTGGTTTTAGCATAGATTCAATTGTTGGAAATAGTGGGTTACGTGGACAAAATCATCATCATCATGAATGTAATAATTTATCACCACGTAGTGAAAGTCCAGATAGACCATCTAGTTCACTTAGTGATTACAATTATCCTTTAGAACTTCGAAATAATGATTTACCAAAGGATTATCGTATTTCGGAGAATAATTCATTAAATCGAACAAATAGAAATCAACAATTAATACCATCAGATTTTCAAAGAAATAAAATTTCAGAATCACCTACAAATTGCTTAAAATCTGGTATGATAAATAATTGTAGTCCTATTCCTATACAACAATCTTTATCACCTAATGATTCAATAAGAAGTACAGCAACAAGAACCCCATCTCCATCTCCACCATCTGTTCATAGTCAAAATCCATCATCCAAAGGTCCAATTGTTGTACCTGGTATTCCTGCAAGTTTAATACGGCCATTTCCATTACAATCATCAAATATTGGTGATATGAAAACATTACCACCGTATTTGAATCCGTCGGAAGTTGTTGGATCACCGAATTCACATTTTTTAGCGGCACAATTTCAAATGGCTGCTGCTATAGCTCATGGTCAAAGTGGACAAGGATTTCCTCCAGGTACAGGAATTCCACAACATCATCCACAATTTAATAATCCAAATATTGTACGAGACACGTATCCTTTGTATCCGTGGTTATTAAGTCGTCACGGAAGGATATTTCCTCATCGATTTCCTGGAAGTAAGTATATTGTGCAAGACAAATTTTAAATTTTAATGATTTTTTTTACAATTGAAGATTTCTTATGAACTTCATAATAATTTTACTGATGTATGTTATTAAGCGACGGTAATATGCATATGGAAAAGTTTATTTAATTCGACTTGACACATATTTGAATATTTCAAGGAAAAATCATTTTTAAGGTTCATTAGAAATACCATAAAAGTTTATCGTTCGGAGAAATTGTAAAAACATATTCACTTCATTTATTCAAATTTATTCATGTAAATATTTAAGATACTTTATCATTCTTCCGTATTTATATATTTCAATGAATTTTACAAATATTTATTTTATTTTTAAGTCATTAAAACATATTCACAAATCAATAGATCATTTTGATTTCCTATAATAATCAATTTTCTCTTAAATTTATCCCAAAAATAGTTTTATACAATCATTAACAAAAAAATTTTCCATCTTTTCAAATCAACTTAACCAACACATCATCATTTTTATTTGTTTGTTTTTTTTTTTATTTCTTCTAATCATGGGAAAACTGTTGATTAGAAAAGAAAACATGCACAAAGTCGGCATATTGGATACATAATATATGAAATTGCATCTTTCTCTACCAATAATATAATATAAGAAGATATTCAAGTTAAGAGTATTCTTAATGAATTATTTTAGTCACATACGCACGAAATCATGTTGTGAAGTCGCGTAATGTCACACTAATACAAACTTCAAATCAATCACATTTCACATAACATTACGCAGGTTAACATTATCGTAATGCATCTTCCATATAATATGCAGTAACTATAAACTTTAAAACCAAAAAGGAAAACAAAAACAACAAATTCTTCTTTTTTTTTTTACCCTGCATGCATTACTAAGGCTCTGTATACACTATAAGAATACATTTTACCTATATTTTGTATTAAAAGTACCATCACAGGCACACTTAGTATGATGCATTTTTTCATCTTCATCATCATTTTTTTTTTTTTTTTTTTGAACTTCTCTAAACAGAATCTTAAATTGTATTCAACATTGTTATAGAGTACGACATAATCCTTGTTGTATAGATATTTTTACATCCAGTTATTTTCTTAATATACACACATTCAATTATATACACTATACTCCAACATGAAACTTACCTGTACTGAAGAATGATCCTCTGCTAGATGTGGAAACGACTCTCTTGGATGCTGTGTTCATCTGCATTTCATTAACCATTGCCATCGTCTCAATGTCTGACAGATCAACAGTATCTATTCTCTTAGGCTTAGATGCATCATATAGTATGATGCATGCCTGCCGTATAAAATGCGTTCTATATGAATAACAACAACCATACAATGTGAATCTTTGTAGAATAGCATTGACAGTTTACTATGTATAGAGACGATTGTAGGTATTCATCAGAGAGTATCTATACAAATAATGTGCAGATGCAGTTTTAGATTGTTTTGCTAATATCTGTTTTACTGTGTAGACTGTAAACAATTTTTCCTTTTTTATTTTTCAATTTTTTTTAATTTTTTTTTTACAAGGTAATCTCTGTATTTTTCTTGCAAAATTTTTTTTCTTCTTTCTTTCTTTTTTTTTTTTCACAATTTCTCAATGATGTTATACGTTTTGCAAGCCGCAGCGCCTTTCCTAATGGCTTCTGCCATTTCAAGTGCCGCATAAATTTCTTATTTGGACATGTGCACGTGTTTGGTCATTTCACTAAAATTGACAATTTTAATTGGACATTTGAATAAACCAAGTATACATATATTCAATTTATTATCAAAATTATTAATTTGCATATTCAGATTTAAATATGAAAAAAAAAAAAAAAATTTATATACACGCATGCATTTACGAGTGCATATGTGAATAAATACAAATTTAACATGTTATATTGAAATGACAGAATATTGTGTACATATTTTTTTATATTACTTTTTTTTTTTTTCAAGAAAAAATCCAAGATAAATTTGTGCATATAAGATTTGTTATGTTTCTATACAACACTTCCTCTGAAATAAAAGAATTTATAAGAATTTGCAACGAATAATATAACAATAAGATATATCATCATCATCATCATCATCATCATAACAACAACAAGAAACATGGCTATTAAAACAAAGTATGATTATTTTGCATTTTTATTTTTTTTTTTTCCGGCGGAACATTTCTACGGTTGAATGTGAATTTAAATAGTATTATGTTGTTTTTATTGTTGTAATATTCACGTTTTGCTGTATATAAAATCTTGATAAAATTTTTGCTTCATATATTTATTGCAATATTTTAAAATATGGTGTATTTTTTAAATGTTTAATTTTGAAAACAATAGAAATATGAGGTGTGTAAATATTCACTATATTTTTGTAATGTTTTTTTTTTTTTTGGAATTTCTTTTTCTTTTAATTTTCAATTACATATGTACATATATGTAAAACTTGAAATGAAATATTCAGTGGAATTCTCACGAAGTTATATAACGATTCATTTTTTCTGATCTACTTCATTGAATTGAAAAATTTTTAAAATATCTTTAAATTTCTTATTTCAGTGGTAATTTGTTTTTTTTTTAACTAACCTTTATTTACAATCCACACCTTCAGAAATTATATGAATTTTTAACCTTTTACACTTCTCGGAGTGAACACTTGATTACAAAGGATTTAAAAGATGCTTCTTTGTTTAACATTTTTACAGTAATGATTTTAAATTTTCTAGGAAAAATTACAAAAAAAAAAATATTAAAATAAATTAAAATACTTTTTTCTTTCAATTTTATATTAAAAATATTTTTCTAAATTGTTCAATATTCGTATTTTAATAAATTTGCATAATTGGCAACATTGTTTAACATATTTATCTAAAACATTTGTAACAGATTTTTTTTAGAAGAAAATAAGTATATGTATGTACTTGCACACCATATGAATGTACTTGAAGAATATTTTGTTGTCAGTAATTGAGTGCAAAATTTTCTTCTTTTGATTTTGATAAAAATCAGGCCATGGCACATTTTACAAGTTGTCTAATACATGGGGAAATTTGTGAAATTACAAAAATTTGTTACAAAAATGTGAGAAATTACTGAAAAATTCATTCAAAATATTGCCTTTCGTTTTTCTGTCAAATAAAAAATAAAATAAAATATTAAATAAATAAATTTTAAATTAAATTTAAACTACTTTATAATTAATGATATAAGTATAAAATTTCTTTTTGAAATTTAAATTAAATATTTAATTGGCCAATATAATTAACTGTTAAATGATATGTTGTATGTATTCTCCTCTCATATGCAATATAAATATGTATGTATAAAAAACAAACATTATATTTAAGTTTTTGCTATTGCTAACAACTTGAACAGATACAAAAAATCTAACGATAATCTAGATCATCACAGGTATGACTAACATGTATCTAAGTAATATTTGAAAACTCGATCGTTTACTTGTTTGTTTTTTTTTTTCTCTTTTTTTTTATTTAATAAACAACTTAACAAGCTATAAAGAAAAAAATTATAAGAGAGAATTTTTCACAATTAAAATCACATTAACGTTATATCCGTAAAAATTGAAAAATGAAATTAAGAAAGAAAAAAAAAAGTAAAATAAATCATTAATGATGATAACTGCAGGTTGACTAATGATGATAAGATCAATGACAGCACAGTTAACTGGTTTTCATTTCATATATAAATGTATCTGTAGTATGTACTTTGATAATAATTTCTTGGTACCTATATGATACCCAATGGTAATATCCGTCGTAATTATATTTTTATACAGAGCATGAACACCTACTTATTTAATATGTCATTTTTATTTTTGTTTTAGTTTTTGTATCTTTTTTGTTTTATCTATGACTTTTGTTGTTGTTGTTGCTGTTGTTGAATTAGTACTTACATTTTAGAAAATCGATCTAACACATCATATACTATTATGTATATCTATAGATCTACTAACCATGTATCTTTTACTTGTTGTTTTTTTTTATAATCAAGGTAAATAGAGGATATTACTATACGATTTTTTTTTCTTTCCTAAACTAACATTTGATCGTTTTATACCTATACGTGTGTATGACAAAAAAAAAAAAAAAAATTAAATTTAGTTTAATGAAATTGCTACATTTTAACCCTTTCATAAAAAGAAAAATTATTATTTATTAAAATTAGTATAAAGTGTATAATTTTGTTAATTTCATGTCAATTTAATCTTATGAAAATAAAAATAAAAACAAAAATACTAATAAAATAGGTACTCATTCGTATATGCTATGCATATGTGCTTTCATAACATATAATTTATATAATATTTAAAATACAAATAAAATATAATATATGTACATGCTTGTTTAAACTATATAAACTTGTTTTTTTTTTTTTAAGTTTGAAAAAAAAAATTATAACATAGAATAAACATAAAATGTGAAACAATTTCTGATGAATCTAAATTAAGTAAAGTAATTCAGCGGTAAAAATTAAAAACAAATTAGGTAAATTAGTGTTAATTTATTAAACTAATTTTCTTATAATTTATGATGTTATTATTTTTTAACCTGAGGGTAATTTCCATTTTAAAAAAAAAAAAACGAAAAAAGAACGAAAAAAGTAGTTATTTTATTTTAAAATACTGTTGTAGAAAAAAAAAACAAAAAACATATTACATACAATATTAATGTGTTTGTATTTAGATATAAATTTTATATGAATAGATATACATATTTTTTTTTTTAATAATAAGTTTTATGTACGAAAAACTTGTTTAAAAATTTTTATTAAATGATCTTACGTATCTGATAATAAAAATAAACCTCTGGATAAATTCATTTCGCTATAATAATAATTATAAAGTAGAAGAAAAAAAAATAGTATATTTACCTTCATTTTTTACGATAAGACGTTTATCTTAATAAAAAAAAAGAACTAAAGTAAAAAAAATAAAAATGTAAATAAAATACTTGTATCTACAGGTTTAATTTTAGTTCAATTGCAAATAAAATTCTAATTAAACACTTTTATTGGCGGTTATTAATTGAATGCAATTAAATGAATAATAAATAAATAAAAACAATTTTTTTTTTTTTTTTTTTTTTTTTTTTTTTTTTTTTTTTTTTTGAAAGTCAAAATATGTTATACATATTTTTTGTTGTTGTTGTTGTATAAAATAATTTCGACATTAAATAAACATTTTATATAATTAAATCATTTTAAATTATAATAGAAGTTTGTTTTTCGACATATGTATATAGTATCTTGTAGAAAAAAAATACATACTACATATTTCAAAAATTAAACTGAATTTTAATTATGAATTTACTTCTATCACATGTTTGTTTACATGAAATAAACATATCTACGTTAACCGGTATAGAATTTAATTATGATTAAAATCTCAAATTTAATCTAGTTTTTGTCTCAACAAATTTAAACGGAATTATTGACAAAGATAAATATTGAAAATGTTTTTAAAAAAAAATATTACTAGATGTTGGAGTTGTTTGAAGATAAAAAATAGCTACTTTTTTTTAAAAATTTTGATCATAAATAAGAAAATTTATTATTTCAAATAAATTAATAAGGATAACACAGGCAAGACCTGGAGAGGAGGATCCGGAAACATTCTAGAGAATTTTAACATGAAAAAATCGACAAAATCGTTAATGAGGTGATGCTGAACGATGAATTATAGCTCGAGCTGTACAAGGGAAAAATGTATTAAAATGTCTGAGCTTTTTGAAGAGGATAGCAACAGAATTTTCAAATAACTTCTGGAAATTATGACGTCAGATCAGAGGATTGAAAACTATATGAGCAGACTACATAAAAATGTATTTCAAAATGTAGCACAAATACTTTTTCAATCAACGACTACTATGTGGTTTACAATCTACGTAAAACTATTAATATTAATTGAGAAAATTTATCAAACGACATAATTGTCATCGATAATGACAATAGCAAAATTTGCCACAGTATTTCTCATTACATAATTATTAAACAGCATATTTATTGTTGTTATGACAATTTGTCAGAAAAACACATGTCATTATAAACGAAAGATTCATAATTTTAATAAGTTTTTCATGAACAAAAAAAAAATTGTCACAGATCATAATGATTGTGTGAGAAGCAAAAATATTTAAATAGTCAGATTGTTATTGTCAAAACTGTCACTTGTCATTCTTGTCAAGTTTTGTGAAATAGGATTCTATAGTCCTATGAGAAAATGAAACAAACAACTTTGATGTTGAATCTTAAATCGATAATTCTTTTGTCTATGCAATATTTAGGATTCATTTCTTCCCAGAATAAAATATCCCTTTCGTTTCAATCAAATGATGAAAATTTATTTTTTTTTTTCAACGAGTTTATTCCATTAATACTTCCTTTAAAAGGGAAAATTTTATGAATCTACATATGTACGTGAACTGATGTATGAACGGAAATGGTATAATAGAAGATAGTATGAATATTCAAAGTTATCAATTAAAGTCTATTTAAAAATTCGATTCTTACATTGTTTTTTTAATTTTTTAATGATACTTCTATTAGATTGATTTTATTATATTTATTTTTTTTTTTAAAGAAAAATTATAGTTAAATGAAATTCAATAATACATATTATTTAGATATTCTAACTTCTAACATAATATATAATTTTGTAGAATAATATCATGTCATTTTACACATATGTATGAACTATGGAGAGAAAATAAAAAAACACATATTTAAAGTACATTGCACTTTACATTGTTGCATTCTTAATGATAATAATAGCTGCTTACGACAACAATTTGATGATTAAATTGAATCTTATTATAACTATCTATGCATTCATTATAATCTAGTCATCATAACCACATGTAAAATTCACTTAATATGTATGTATATCTACAGACTATAAGCTTATAAGTATATGTATTTTTTCTTCTTCAAAGTATTATTTCCAAATGCAAAGATGCAATAAAAAAAAAAAACTATACTTTACAATAATAAGCGCCATTTGTAGGCATGTGTAATCAATCAATCGTCGTACAAAATATACAACATCTCGATAGGTAACCCTTTTTAAGATTTTTAGTATGTTTTTATGCAATTTTTTTTCGTTTTCTATACTAATATAATAATGGAAAATGCATATATGTATGTACTTTATTCTTAGTTCATATTTATATATATAAAATCTACTACTGTATTAGTTTTTTTTTTTCTCGTAAAAAGGAAATTTATATTTACGTGTGTATCTTATAAATGCAACATATATGCATATATGCTGATACGCATATAATATACTGCACCTTGTTAGCTAACAACGACCCATCATTATACAGCAAATTATGCAAATAATGGACTGTCCAATATCAAAATGTATCTGTTAACATACATAGATATGTATTATATATCTTTTTTTTTTATTCGAATACATAAAATATGTATACATATGTATATACTTTTATCAATATATACATACATACATACATACATATATCAAACTTAAATCAAAAGTTTTGTGATTCAATGCACGTTCAATATTCTGTCTATATTTACCATAGTATCTTATTTAATCATTGATTTAGTACTTTTTTTTTTCCAATCTCTAAACATATATGCATATACGTTTTTTATTTAAAATGTTCCTTCTATTTATTTTATTTGTCCTTTTTTGTTTGTTTGTTTTTTTTTAAATAAAAATTTTGATTAATATAATTGATCAATTTTAAGATTTTAAACTACCAAATCGAATAAATTACATGTAATTACGTGTTTTTCTTCTTATTTGTTTTTTTTTTTTTACATATTAATTTGGTGTTTTTATTTTCCTTTTCCTTTTTAATAGATTTTTTATTGCAACCGTTTCGTAAACCAAAGAGAGTTAGGACTGCATTTTCACCTACACAATTATTAAAATTAGAACATGCATTTGAAGGTAATCATTATGTGGTTGGATCTGAAAGAAAAACATTAGCACAAGCTTTAAGTTTAACAGAAACACAGGTAATTAATAAAATATATTTTAATTTTATTATTTTGAAAATCTTGAATTGAGATTATTCTAAAAATAAAACCTATGGGTTTGATAGGGAAAACATTGAGGCAAGGACTATTAGAAGTATAATTTTATTTTTACGTAATTTTACGTACATTTTAAAGGATATTTTACTCAAGACTTCTGATAAATATTACATTCATAGAACTTTCAAAAAAATTATTTAAAAGTGTTAACAGTTTTCTTAAGTAATTTCTCAAAGAATAGAAAGAAAAGGAACATTTTTTTTAAACTCGATATCCCTAAAATTTGTTAAATTAGGAAAATTCACGGATACAAAATTCTGCATGTAAGCCTTTTAAATGCACTTCTTAATATATTATCAGATAAATTATATCAATTAATGCTACATTCATTTTAAAATTCAATAAATATATCATTTTCCTAACACATAAGTCACTATGTGAAATTTATTAACGCTCCATTTCTGAAAATTCTTGTGCACCGATTCGAAATTCAACAACAAAACAAAAACACAAAAATTCAAAATTCTTTACCACAACAATTAATTTTCCGTATTTTCATTGTTTAAATACAAATTGTCTTTGTAAAAATGGAATTTTCATTTTCCATCTTATTTTGTTTTGTTTTGTTTTTTTTTTTCTTTCTTTTTGCAACCTTCCCTTAATATAAAAATGAAAAATAAAACAATTATAGATTAATTTTCCAGTGGCATTGTCCCATTAATTTACTTATTTTATTTATGAACTGGTAAAAATCTACTATCCCTGCTTTTTACTGTTTTTATTATTGTTTTTTTTTTTTGTCTTGACTAAAACGCCATGTTGACATGATAATTCAGTAACCCCATATTATCGCAAATACATTTTTATAACTTTTTCAATTCATATGTTAAATACTTAGCAATATTTATCTTAAAAAGTTCACATATCATGAACACATTATATATACTCTTATGACTTACACTATTAAAATCCTCGTCGTCGTTTTATGAAAATTTCTAATATACAAATACGTAAAATGAAAATGCGCTTTTAAAATAAAAATAACACAAAACACAAAATGTCGTATTTATTTCAAACAAAAATTTTTTTTTCCTTAATAAAATGATTGCATGTAAACCAGCAGTTAAGGATTTATTTTTTCTTGTTTTTTTTTTTTTTAACAAGTATAATTTAAATGAAATGCTCTTTAAATTTATTGGCCATTTGCCTCTTATTTGCAAAAAGAATTTAAAAAAAAAAAAATAAGTCAGTTAAAATCCCTATTTATATAAATGGTATGGTATATATAAACACCATCCCTTTTTATTTTTGGTAAAAGAAATTAAATACTCAGCAAAATAAATCGAAAAGTCAGAAAATTTAAGGGGTTCAACATGAAAAAAAAAGAAAAAAGAAAAAAAAGGAAAGCAATGAAATCAAATTCAACTTTGAGGGTTGATTTAATTGAATGATTGTCTTTTGTGACATTACAGAAACAACTGTTCTTCTTCATATTTTATTATTTTTGTTGCTTTTTATTTTGATGATGATAAAAGGGTAATGTAACTTATTGTCAAAGAAAGTCATTTTCAAAACAGAATTTCAATGTAATGATAATAATGTTCAATAATGAACAGAAAATTATAAGTTTTTTTTTTTTTTTTTTTTATTCATATAATCAAAATGTCGTTGGTTGTATATTTTTTTTTTCTTTATTCTCTCCTGGTTTTTTTGTATCCCTATCGATTATATATATTTTTTTCTATAATTATTATTACATATAGGTAAAAGTCTGGTTTCAAAATAGACGAACAAAACATAAACGAATGCAGCAGGAAGAAGATGCAAAAAGTGGACAAAGTAGCAATGAAAATAAGAATTGTAGTGACAATAATAATGGTAGCGGTAGCCAGGCAAGTTATGATGAAAGTGAAGATGAATTGATTGATATGGATGACTGCTCAAGTGATCAAGAAGGTGATCTTGTTCCATGAAAGTATCTAAATATACATCATATGTATTACAAATAACATTAAAATATCTACAATATAACTTATATATGGATAATGTATTAGTAGTGCATATTATGTATATAAAAATATAACTTTCACCCATCGTCAAGTTCCTTCTTAGATAAAATATTCATATATTATAGAAAAAAAATTGTACATACATATATAATAATAATAATAATAATTTGAATATGTAAATATGTCTAATAATGTATTCTCATGGAATTCTAAGAAGTATTTGTGTTAGAAGTAATTCGTTAGAAAATGAATGTTCGTTGGAAAATTATTTTCATTTTTAAGTCGTTATACTGCATTCTTTGACTGACAATAATAACAATGAAAATACATGATTGACATATTTTTTAGGCAAAATTAAACGGAAATCAAATAACATACATGTTAATTTTTTTGCGAATATTGAATACTATCTTCTCACTTTGAATTCTACCTCCAAACAATTACATAAGTATATGTATTTCTTCAACTATCGATGCATATTACAGTTATACAATTGCATGAATAATAACTTTAAAATCATTTGATGTTTGAAATATGATCTTTTCAAGCTACCTAAATCCCTAAAATTTTACTATATTCTTACTTGATATGGAATTTAGAAATTTACTGCTTTTACTGAAAATTCTCTATTCATGTAAAATAAAACAAATTATATTTCATTAAAATCTATCAAATTTACGGAATTAAAAGCGAAAAAGTTTGTGTGGAAATTTCGAAAATTTCTTCGAAAGCCACATATTTTCAATCCATTAAACAGAATTTCTTCAAAGACGAAATATTTTTTAAAATGTCCTTTATACATTTTTTTTTATAGTAATCGGTGACTAATTAAAAGAATGAAATTAGTAAATACACAACTAAGTATAAACCCGAACCTCAGAACATTCGGAAAGCTAAAAAATTTCGTTTCACAGATAAAATTTTGGGATATTAAAAATTCTATGAATGACTGTGTGTTTGGAAAAAAAAAATTCCTATCCTTTAATTCGATCCAATCCTTTTTGCAATTCAAATGTTTTTAACAAAAAATATCGATTTTTCGGATCATTGAATTAAAAGCCACGTTAACCAATTTCATGCTATACTCCTTCTTCCTAAAATTTGCTAATTAATGTTGATTACTTTTTTAATCTTTCAAAATTTATGATTTTCCTAAAAACTGTTTTAATATTCTTAATTATAATCCGCAATTTTAGCTATTCAAATGACGTTAAGTTCATTAGAAATTTTCACGAGTTTATATGTAAACAAACCATCAACCAGTTTTTTTTTTCTTCAGAATATATTAGCAGCTATTGAATGGGGGAAAAAAAAACAAAAGCAAATAAAATCTTAATTAAAACAATTAACATAATTTCAAATTACCATAAGAATAAAATTATAATTTTTCTTTTAAGCATGTAAACACAATTAAAATTTTATTTTTTATTTTTTTCAAAAACAAAATTTCAAAAACACGAAAAGACTTCTTATTTCCAATGAGAATATTAAATTTTACTATATTAAAGCTGATCCTGAAGCACACATACTATATGAAAAAAAAAAAATAAATAAATTGTAATAATAAAAAAATAATAAAAGTAAATTATGTATACATACTTAATAATTGGTCAGCTGAATTTTTGTGATAAATTTTTAATTAAGTTATTTATAAAATTTATGAGTTAACAATTTATTTGTAATTTATGGAATAATTTTTATATTTAAATTAGAAAAATAAAAAAACAAAAAAAATACAATGTTTAATGTAATAATACATTAAAATCTAAGAAAATATGTAAATTAAAGTTAATTACTGATGTAAAGTACATTATAATGTGTGTATTAGAATGCATATACATACCTATATTACACACATTATATGTATATATACATTATACATACGAGTCATTATATTACATTAAAAATCGCCTAGCTAATAATAAATTTATTAATAATGATAATTTGTCTTTGTGTATTTAAATTAAAAAAAAAAAAAAACACACACATACACATACATACACATGAATTTTAAAAATTTATAATACACGAATCACTTAAAATTGCATATAATATTAAAATGGAATAAATTTGTTGCAATATATTTAAGAATTGGAAATATTAAAATACCTATAATATGTAAAAAAAAAAAAAAAAGTATCTACTGTGAATAAGAAATAGATATATGTAGATACAAAAAATGAAGAAAACAAAAGTGTAGATTGTACATACCAACTTATATACCAGAAATATATATGGCTTCATTAAATGTTTACAATAAACAATTAAGTATATTAAGCAATCTGCTGTGTACATATTATATTATATACATTAATATAAATAATAATAATAAAATACCTTAACAGTATATCTACAGTAAAATATCTGTAAATTATACACGTACATACATATTTAAAAAAAAAAAACCACATTTATATTAAATGCAAAATGAACAATACCTGAGGCGATATTATCTTTAAACTAAAAATTATTGTAGTATGGTTGTATTTTTTTTTTTTTTTTTTTAAAGAAAAGAAAAAATATAAAATGAAAAACCCAATCTCAAGGTACTCGGTCGTAATCATTTCTTTACAAAACAAAACAAAAACAAAAAAAAAATAAATGAGTTAAAAAAAATAATAAAACAAAATATATATAAAAGGTGTGCCAAACTTAAAATTAATGAATGAATGAATTGAATGAGTGAAAATATACTTTTAATATAATATGTAAGGTGTATTTAATAAAAATAATTTAAAAGATAGTAGATACATGTATGTGTGTATGTGTCTTTTGTTGTATGAGAAATTTATTCTTATTCGTGTGCTCCTTGGTTTAAAAAAAAAAAAAAAAAAAAAAAAGTTATTATAATGGCGCGAATTAGTATTATAATATGTCGGTGTACAACATGTTAAAAGTTCATACAGAAGATTGTATTTAAAAAAAAAAAAACAATACATGTAATAATAAAATGAAAAATAATAATTTTTATTATGTATATGTATGTATATTTATAATATCGATAACGAAAAAATAAAAACAACATGAAACCTGAGTAAATATATATATCTACACCATATTTCGCCATAAATTTCACATACAAAAATTCAATGTAAACTACAATAAATAAATTTTAACAATTTTTTTTTTTTTTTACCTTTTTTTTTTTTTTTTCTTTTCTTATTTTAAAAGAAAATTAATGTACTTGCTGGTGTATAATTTAATAACGAAAAAATGAAAAAAAAAAAAAAAAAGTTGAGAAGCTGATTGAAACAGCATGGTTTTTTTTTTTTTTTTTTTTTTTTTTTTTTTTTGTAAAGTCAATGAAGTAATTAAAACCATACGGAAATTGTTACCGATTGAAATAATTGGATAATTATCATATTATTAACAGTTTTATATCAGTATTTACTTCTTTTATTATTATTTTTATTTATTTTTTTTTTTTTAAATAAAATTCTTAAGTTTTATGTACACACATGGTCAGTTTTTATTTTATTATATTTTTTTAAATAAATAAAAAAAAAAATAAAAAAAAAACATATTTAATTTGCATAAAATTAATAAAATAATGTTTTTAATCGAAAAAATGAATTCAAGCAAAACGAAAAGAAGATGCGGTAAAAAACAAAAAAAAAAATAAAAATGAAGAATCAATTTTTTTTTTTATTTTGGAATTTTTAATTAAAAAATATCATAAAAGTTAATTTAAAAATTTATGAATAATTAAAAAAAAAATGATAATTTTTAATTCTTGAAAAAAAAAAAAAAATTTTGTAAAAGAAATTTTAGTGAAAGTAAAAAAAAAATAATAAAAAAAAAATAATAAAAAAAAAATAAATAAATTCCATTTTTATTTTTTATCTTGTGAAAGTTTTATAATTTTAAGAAATGACACACTAAAAAAAAGTATATAATTAAATAAGTTTAATATATAAATTAGAGTTGTATATAGATTAATTAAGAATTGTATTGAAAAAAAAAAAAAAACAAAAAAAAAAATGAAAACATAATTGAAAAATTTAAAAGTAAATTATTTATAAATAAATGAAACTTATAAAAAAAAATTTATTGTTTTATTTTATTTTTTTTTTTCATAAATTTATCGCATTTTAACGTCAAACATTAAAAAAACAATTTTTATCTGTCTCCTTTCGAATTTTTAAAGGGTTTTCAAAATACATATTCTTCTATTAGAATTCCAAAAATATAACTTATTTTTTAATTGTGAGTCAATTGTTTACATAAATAAAATTAAGCTCAAAATTTTGAACAATAAAATGCATCATCGTGCAGTATACCGTCGGCTTTGTTGATAATTCTCATAAAAATACTGTTTAAAAAATTAAAAGGATAATAAATTTTGAACTCTGTAATTAAAACTAATGAAAAATATCGCTAGTCATAAAAAATTTCACATGCTATTAATTATGAATAATTTATTCATATTTTTTTTTTCTTATGTTAGAACAAGGTCCTGTTTTTATCAACATTTCTTAGCTGTTTAGATTTTCTTTTTAGCAACTTTTTCCATTTAGTCATCGGTTATTTTTTTCACAGTCTAGCATATTTTTCTCATATCCTCATATCCTTTTCGATCATACATTGAGTGTCCTGCTGTTATCAATGAAAAATATATATTATTCAATGAATGAAGAGAGAGAGAGAGAGAGTATTAAACTTCAAGGAGCTCTTTAAATCACCAAATTAGACTAAATCTTAGTGACCTTTTAAATGATTAATTCTTCACATAATCTTATAGGTTTGGAATATATTTCTGTTCACATTCTAAACTTTTGGACCTATTTTTTTTAGAAAACACACATTAATTTTTCATATTTCTCTGTATTAATTTTGAAATAAAAGTCCATCTATCGACTATTTCCTTAGTTTTCGAATACTGAGTATAGACTTCTTCTGAAATTATTGCCAAACCAACTGAAAGGACATTTTGAAAAGAGTATTAGGATCTCAAAAACTTTTAAAAAGCATGAAAAAGTATGATTTTGCACAAACAAAACTGATGTCCTTTTAAAACATAAAAGTTTTTTTCTCCACAAGCATACCCTCTTTTTTCATTTTCGACAAACATATTATCTCTGTAGTAGAAATTACATAAAATCAACCAAAGGATAAAATTCGTACATTTTTCTAAACTTTAATCTTTTTTGAGTGAAATTATACAAAAAATTATTTCTGCAAATCAAAAGTTACCTATTAAGTTTTTTTTTTAATATTCTTAAAAATTTTTACCTGAAATTTAGAAATAATAATTTATATTGTTATTCCTTGTAATTATAGATTTTTGTAAAAGGATATGAAGCTCGCTTCTCTCTCTTCCTTTATCAGCGATAAAATTTATAAAGGACATTCACTTGAATACAAGAAAAAACAAATATTTATCTCACTATATTAAAACGCAAAACATAAGGAAAAATCTTACCTATTGCTTGATTATAAATTTATTTTTTATTTTTTATTTTTTTTTTTGACGACGGTTAAAAGTCAATTTAAAAGTCATTAATATGTAAATGGAATATGTAGCTACGTGTAATTCAATTATTTATTTATTATTATTTTTTTTATAAAATAAATTAACAATTCCAATGCAATGTTGTATTTTTAACTTTTAACAAATACCGCATAATTGTAATTCCATACTGTATTTATATATAAATTAATTTTAAATTATAAATAAAAACATATACATATATGTATGTATGTAGTATATCTATTTGTATTCATGCATATAACATATTATTATGATAAAATAATTTTACAATTGACAAGAATTCATTAATTTTTATCATTTTTCCGTCAAATTATTCACATCTTAAATGACGTTCAACAATAATTAACTATGTGTTTAGTAATAAATCATTAAAATATTTTAAAAAAAAAAAAAAAAAAAAAAAATGCAAGATATGTTGTTTAAAAAAAAAATAACATCACAACCAATTCGTATATAATATAATTGCAATTTTTGTATTTATAAGATACTTATGTAGATAGATACTCGTATATGTACATAAAAAATAATATTGTGTATATACACATCATGCTACTTGAATATAATATCGACAATAAAATATACAAACAATTTATGCAATATATAATTAAAGTATAGTATATTTCTTTTTCATCTTTTGTTTTATTTTTTGTGCAAATATATGTACACATATGTACGTTTAATACATTCACTATTCGTGTATATAATTTTTTAAAGTCACTGTCTTTCTGATTTCAACAGGAAAAAAAAAAAATCAAGTATCCGCCTTTATAAAATATATAAAATCTGAACATTTTAAACTTCAATTATTTTACAATTCCTTGAGGTTAAATGTAATTTAACACAAACACATATATGTGTACACATACACATATACTATATGTACATGTATATTAAATTTTTTTATATAATAAATAGTTTGTGATATGTATAAAAGCATAAGTGTTGCAAAAATATAAAAATTAATATAGTAAATACAACAATTCTTTAAAAGAGTTATACAATTAATGATACATTTATAAGTATCTTTATAGATACACATATGTTATAGTGATATAGCTAACTATATATTGGTACATTTTTTTCTTTCTTAAGATATTGCTACATACATAGCATAATCATCCATAATATCTATAAATCATAATAAAAATTGTTACAATCATATTTTGAGGATTGGATGTACTGAATTATTAATGTTCTGTAAAAAAAAAAGATACATACTTATACTTAGGTTTATTTTTTTGTTTGCAATTTATCTACTTGAGAATTTACACGATGAATAAAAGTGATGATTTCTTAATTGAACTCAACTATAAATTTCTTTAACAAAAAAAAAAAAAAAAAGGAAATATGACTTTTTTAACAATATCTTTCTACCAGTACACAAATATATACATTTAACTTTAACAGTGTAAAGAAATATTTTCATTACAGAATTTCAAACAAAGAAGAAAAAATAAATACGGTATTATTATATATATATATATATATATATATATATTTTTTTTTTTTGAAATATGAAAAGTCAACAAGTACTTTAACACTCACGATTCTCTACTTTTAGAAGAATAATAAAAAAACAAAAATTTATAAATAAATCATTGAACAATCTATTCTTCTGTGTATTTAGATGATAATAAAAAAGGTGATGAGAAGTAAAATTATGCCTAATAATTTTAAATTTCTCGACTTACATTTATTTATGTTCAATTGAAGTTGAACGTTTTGCAAAAAATAAAAAATAAAAAAACACAGATAATTTCAGTTTATCTTTTCACCATTGTATTTCATAGATAGATAGATATTTTTTCCCTTGAAGTGATAATGAATATTTAATTGGTGTTTTAAACTTTTTGATCTGGCAATTAATTCGAATGCAAAAAAAAATCTAATATGAAAATAATTTTTCAAAGAATCTATGTGAAATAATTACACAGTCAAGTCCTTAAAAATATCTTCGAAGAAGGTTTTACGTTTCAACTGACAATTTTGAAATATCAATGTTTTTATTTTAAATTAAGATTTCTTAATTTATTCGTCGTTTTTCAAGAATTAAAAAATCCTAGATAAATTCAATTTTAACAACAACAATAAATGATTCATACTTTTTAAAAAGCGGGGCAAAAAACAAAACGTATTCCTGTCACAGATAGTTTTGTTTATTCCTTGATAAAAATTACCCTATAACAATATGAAGTTTTCCCTCTAAAAATGGAGAGTGTTGACCTTAAATTACTTCATCTCCTTTAATTCGACTGTCACCCTATATTTAAAAATACATAAGTATGTAATTGGTTCCTGGGAAACGAAAAAAAAAGATCCAAAATTGTAGACTACTTACTACCTACAGTGCATTCAAAAAGTATTAGGACAAAAATAATTTTTTTAGAATTAACTACTTAAAAAATATTCTTAATTTAGTTTTTTTTTTTTTTTTTGTAGTTTAAGCCTGCTTAGTTTTTTTAAACTATTTTAGAACCCCGTCCTGAAGTCTTACGTGAATTTTGAACCTCAAAACATTGTTAGAGGACCAATACAGTTGTATGGCATGATTCAGTCATTGATATTTGAGATAGTCTGTAATTTGATCATACAAAATTGACAACGATTTGGTCTCAGAGAGGTGTTGTACCTGATACTTTTTCGTGTTAGAAGTCAATTCTCTGTCTCTTTGTTCCTTTGATCACCAAAAATTTATGAATATTCCAGTACACCCCATTTAGTCTTGATTTATTTATTAATTTCATCAAATCAAATTTTTCATCAAGATTTTGGAGAAAGAATAAAAATTGTAATGAAAATTATTTAAATAATAAAACAACTCTATTTTAAGGATACCTTTTTCAATTTACAATAAGGAAAATTACGAGATTTCCTGTACATTAACATAATTTTGATGGTAATCTAATTAGAATTTATATCATAAAACCGAAATTTGAATATTTATCATCAATTTTCATAGTATGTTCTGAAATAATATTAACAAAAAAAATATATGTTATCACATAATTAACATTAATAGATACTTACCTTAAATACATCGTAATAAAATTATAGTATATTTTTTTTGGAATATAGTTTTTCACTGAAATTAAAATTGATATTACTTAAAAAGTATTTTGTTTTCATTAAATTAATATATATATATATAGAAGTATAAAATGTTGTTCTACATATACTAAATATATAATATTTTAATAGGTTGCGTGTTAACATTTGATTTGTATGAAAGTTTGCGTGGCGCCATGATATTTTAACGCGAAATACACATCATTAGTAATACATTTCTTATTAACTTTAAATATAAACGATATATAAAAATAAAAACAAATCATAACATACACATACACATATATGCACGTTAATGTATACAAAAAAAAAAAGAAAAATTTGTTGTAGCATATTAAAATACAAGAGAGATAAGCAAAAGGAAAAGTGCGGTTAAACTATAATAAATGATCCTTAATTAGGTGGTAGTTATATTAATTTAAAAGTCTTATAACACACAGCTTATTTTTTTTTTTCGCTCTCTGTTTTTATTCCTTTTCAAGATTTATAAAGCCACAAACATTTAGTAATATTGAGGTTTTATTATTATTATATTATTTTTATAGTATGAATGTACTTAAAATACAATATGATGTGTATTTTCTATATGTTTGTATCTATATCTACTATTTACTACATCAGAGATTATAAAAAGCTAAAAAACAAAACAACAAAATCATAATAAATAAATAAACGAAGGGATTGTATAAAATACTGATGAATTCCTTTTTTTTTTTCATTATATGTATGTATGTATGTTTTCGTTTTTCTTATAAGTTATAAAAATCGAAAAAGGTACATCATGATGGTCAAGCCCAAACATGAACAGGCATAGTCATACCATCGATATATTTATGTATATTTGTAGATACGATAAAATAAGAATACATGATGGTAAAGACAGTGTGCATGAGTGTTAATGGGTTATGCGATACAAGACTGTAATTAAATTCAAATTAGCACAACATTTATCTTAGACTTCTAACATGGCACCTTGTATTATTTTATGTATGCTAAAAAAAAAAAAATAGGATGAGAGGAAAAAAAAAACATCAGCACATTTTTATAGACTTTTATGAATCTTCATTTTAAAAAAAAAAAAAAATAAAAAAAGGAATTAATGTTTTCCCTAAAACAAAATTCAACTTAATTTTTTTTTTAATTAAAGGAAAGGCTAGTATTTTTTTAAACAAAGAAAAACAGCAATGTTAAGAACCAGGTACTAAAACAAAAGGTTCTTATAATTATTGTGTGCAGAATATGTGCGTCTACTAACACATAAGGACTATAAAATCAAAATTTCAAAATATCCATATTAAAGTACTCTTAAAAAAATCTTTCCAAAATAAAAAGATTGCTGACAAATCACATAAAAACTCTCGTTATGCATTTTGATCTGTTTTCAACTGACAACATCGTGATTCGCATTCCATGTGAAATTGCAGTATGTGTACGCATGGTAATACAAAAAGTTTCTAGGAAACCTTAAAGTAACTCAAGTAGCCATGAAAAAAAGTGAACTTAAGTACATTCAAGTATTAAATTTAAAAATGAATTCATATTTCATAATAAATAACGAGGAGAAGAATTTTTATATTAGGAGTATTATTTATCAAAATTAATTTTTTTTTTCCCTAAAACTCATAACCAAAAATTCTGACTTGAAATTAATTAACGAAATCAAAAAACGAAAAAAAAATTTTTATAACTTCTAAATTGCTTTTAGTAATGTGACACACCCGTGCCGAATATAATTTCCTTCGAATAAAAATTTAATAAAAAACCAAAAAAATCAAAAAAACTTAAAACAAATTAAATAAATCAGCGGCAAACTTTTATACAATCCCAATTACAACTTAGTTCATTTTTTGAAAGATAAAAATCTTATTCAATTACATGCGATCATTAAACAAAATTTGAGAATCATAATACTTGGTATTATAAATTCTTTGTAAAAATTAAGTATTTAACCTCATGAGAAATGAAATAAAGGAAAAATCTTCAAAAAAAAAAAATGAAATAAAATAAACAAAATTTATTAAAAAAAAAATAAATATTTAAAAAAAAAAACGTGATGAAAAATGTTTATTACAATGTGTTGAACTTTAATGAAATTAATAAGATGAAAAGGAAGATAACAGAAATTCTTCTTCTTCAACTTATTTTTATTATTTTTTTTGTATATATAAAAATTAAGCAAAATATAAATTTTTGAAGTTTTCATTTTTTTTAAGTATGTATAAGATTTTTTTTTGCTCATTTTATTTTTTCATAAACAAGGCAATATAAAGGAACAATAAATTCATTTTTTTTTCTTCTTCTGTAATTTAATAAAAAAGAAACAGTTGCCGCGCAAAGGTAATAAAATTAATTTCATAAGTTTTAATGGTCACACATTTACCACTTAACTAAAATATGTGTTTATTGGATTTAAAAGAATAAAAAAAAAATTGCTTTAAGCAAAAAACTTTAAGATAAAAAAATCCATGTATAATCACAAAGACATAAAATTATAATATGCATATTATGAGATAACGAACATAAATCGAATTTAAAAAGTTGTAGATATTTCTTAGAATATTTTTTTTTCACTTTGAGATTTATTACAGAGTTTGTTTTATAACACAAAAAGATATATGTATGTATATACAAAATATAACACAAACATGATTACTGAATTTTCATTCTTATTTTTTGGTTTTTTTTCTTTCTTTTTTTTTAATATAAAGAATAACATACTGCAATAAAATATCCTAATTAATTTTCGTTGCATTCTTACATTCTTACAAAAAAAAAAAAAAAAAAAAAAAATTATCATTACCACAGGTATATATGATACATTCATACATATTGGACGTGTTTGTGTCATAAAAAGTTCGTTCTACCCTACCTTTTATTGTGGCTTTTTTTTTTTATGACATCAAATTTAAACAAAATATTGTTATGATATGATGAAATATTTAATATTTCCTTTATTTATTATAAAATGTGGAACAAAGCTAACATATTGTGTCTTTTAAGTCATATATAGTGAAATTATAAATTGTAAGATCTTGAGTTATTATTTTTTTTTTAAAAAAAAGATAGGAATTTTTATTAATAATGCACACCATAAAAAAAAAACAAATTCAAATAAAGTAATTTCATTTCATAATTTTTTCTTTATTTTCTTCTCTACTTTGTGTTATTGTATACAGTAAAGGACTTAATCATTTTCTCAACACATCACAGAAATTTTAAATTCTCGACTTGAAAATATCATTAATGTCTTCAAATAATTTATTGAAATTATTTAATGTATTTACCGGTAATTGTAAATAAATGAAAAAGTACTTGGGAAAATATTAAGTAAAGTACCCAAGTAACACACTACACAGTTTTACAACATGAGACAAAGTATTAAATTATGTTATCTATACGGTTATACAGTGGTCGTGACGTGGTTATTATAACCCAAAGCCATGACTTCTTATCGCTATATAAGACCCGTATTTTACAAGAAATATTAAAAAGATTGAAAAGAACTCTCTTAATATAATCTTTCAATTAACAAATAAAACACTGTTCCACCTTAAGGATATTTTGGAGCGATAGGGTTATAATTTAATGCAAGTCAAGTTTGAGAATAATAAACTTGAAAAAAATAAGCTTCTGTATTTCGAAAATACAAATAACGGCAACCAATCATGCACTTTAAGAAAACTATTTTCCTGAACGGCAACTCATTTTTTTCCTTAGAAGTTTATATGCATATAGTTATCGAATAACAGGTCTCAGGACATTAGTCAGTTTTTAGTTTAAGGATAATTCCAATATTTTGAATACATGCAAAAAGCATATTGTTGAAAGTATCTTAGCAAAGACATAAACCACAAGTTTAAAAATATTTCTCAATAATTAGCTATTTTAAGTATCTGTGATGTCTATGAACAATTTTCAGATGATAAGTTTCCTTTTAATTCGACTTTCTGTAACTATACAAATTACAAGGCTATGAGTACACACTACTTTTTGTATGTTTATCATTATTTATTAAGAAAAATATGAAACGTATAATTGATTTATAATTTTAATATAAGAATGCGACAGAGTATCCATGTGCATCTTTATAAACCAACAATTAATTTGTACATATGCACATATCATATATGGAAATTCATTAAATTATTATTTTATGTAAAAAAAAAAATTAAAAAAAACTATAAGTATTTTTAACCAGTAATCAATTTGTTTTTTGTTTTATTCTCTCTTTCATATAATGTTCATTTATTTCTATAATAATTTTAATATGCTTAAAGGCACACGCGATAAATAATCATATAACCCTTGAAATTAATTATGTTCAACGTTAAGCATTAATAAAAATATA
The DNA here is from genome assembly GCA_939192795.1 of Bombylius discolor. Taxonomy (NCBI): domain Eukaryota; kingdom Metazoa; phylum Arthropoda; class Insecta; order Diptera; family Bombyliidae; genus Bombylius; species Bombylius discolor. The sequence goes on along the minus strand of OW584241.1, from coordinate 35,149,572 downwards.
ATTAATAGCATTAAATGCCTCGTAAAATGTCATGAGTGTACCTTAATCTTGAAAATTATCAACATGTAAATTTTTAAACACTTTTGCATCAATCCCATGCTGAGTAAAATAACACGCTGTTGATGATGATGATTCCTTTATAGTTAAGCTATTTTTTTTTCTCCTTTTTTTTTTTTTAGAGAGCTAAAAAAGTTTTCTTGTTGCCAATATTCTTTGTTTTTTGCCTTTTTTTTTTTGTTATTTTTAATATGTTTTACTTTTTATAAATCTATAGTTTATTTCGCACGTATATTTTTCCATCATGTATCTACTGTGTATTAATATATTTAAAAAATTTTATATACAATATTATTTTTTCATATTTATAATCCTTCATATATGATCATGTCTGCTGCATATTCTTTAAACAAAAAAAAAAAACTTATACCTGTGGTGCATTCTCTCATACTAAATACAATACAATAATGATAATAATAATAATAATAATAATAATAATAATCCAAAAGTATCTTTTATCGAATAGTCTTGACGACAACCGCATCTAAAAACCGTGAAACTGCAAAAAGGTAGCCAGCAGCCGTTTGTTAAGGGAAAAAAAAACGAAAACAAAACGAAAACAAAATCACTGTGTTATAATATTGCTGTCTACTTACATTTTAACAAGTATGGCCTTTTAATTTTTATGAAAAATGAAAAGGACCATAAAAAAATATATACATACATACATACACTGAAAAAAAAAAAAATAATAATAAAGGAAGAATAAGGTAACCACAACTCATTGAATTGGGTTAGATAGTTTAAAATTGGGATGATGCTGGACATACCTTCTTTGTTTATCCTTTGATAACGATGCATAACATGATGCATATACCATATAACAAATCAACACCCAACACCCAATTCCTTTCATTATTATCTGGCATATATGTTACATTCATATTTATGTATATGTGTTTGTATATATAAAAAAGAAGGAATATACATATGTGTATGATCACATCACACATAATGATACATTCATGTATTACAATAAATGTAGACCATTTGATTTGTATTTAATATATTTTTACTGAATATACGTGTATTATAAAAAAAAAAAAAAGAATTTTTTTAGCCTATAATTTCAAGATGTTGTGCTGAAGTCATAAATAATTTTCATAAATAGCCGAGGAGAATTCCTTTTTTTTTAATTTTTTTTTTTTTTTTTATAAATTTCATACCCATTTAGTATCTGCATTCATTTTTTTCTTGTTCTTCTTCATCTTCTTTTTATATCTTCTTGTTCTTGTTACCAGTTATATGTTAGTATAAAATTCAGACGGTTTATTAACAAAATACGTTCCTTATATTAGTCAGATCATAAATTACATAGGCTTAAATGTTGCAGACATAAAGCAAATAATTGATATCTAATAATTTATCTGGATGTTTTTTGTTTTTTTTTTTTTGTAAATGTGGTTGTACACAATATTCTCGATTAAAGTTTGAATTGTGTATAAAATGCTTTTATATCGTTTATTTTTATTTTTATTTTTTTTATAAATCAGAGTATATAAAATATGTGAGTAGGTGAAGTTCATAGGTCAATTTTGATCTGATTGAGATATTGATTTCATTGAAATGAATTATTTTTTTTCAAAATGAATGTGAATTGAACATGTTTCGAATATACATATGTTCATAAATTCATATAAAAAGTTATAATTTTAATTACGAAAAAAAAGAAGTTATTAAAAGTAAAATGCATCAATTGCAATTAAATCAATTAAAATGAATAAAAATGCAATATCAAATTAAATTGATATTTATAACTTGTGAAAAAAAAAACATTAAATTTATTATTTCAATTTTAAAATTCTTACGAAGAATATTTTAGATTTAAAAATCAATACGAATATTTAAAGTGAGTTTTAGATTACAAAAATAGACAAATAGAATAAAAAGATAGTCCTTTTCAAGACCAAAAATTCGGATCTTCAGTAAAAAATTCTATCAATGAAACATGTTATTCACTAAAAAGTTTTAAGAAATAATTTCAATTGGATGGCGTGTCCTTAATAACACATTTTAAAAGCTGTGTTTATCTAAATTTTCGTGTAATTATCCTTTAACTTTATTTTTTTTTTAAATTTCAATCGAAGATCTTAATTGTTAATTACAAAAAAAACATTTTCCTGTACGAAAATTAAACTAATAAATTTATTTTATCACCTTTCAAAAAAAAAAAAAATAATAATAAAAATAATAAAAAAAACATGATAAATACGTGAGAAAATTCCTGATTGTTCCTATAATTCTTTTAACAAATGATAAATTCATTTTTTTTTTTTCTCCTCGATGCAACAATAATCAAAAATTATTAAATATAATTGATTTATATCCGATAAATTCAAGTTATTGTATAATCACAATGAAATATGAAAAAAAAAAAAAAAAAAAAAAAAAAAACATACATGTAAGATGTAAGTATACTAACTCAAATATGTCATCAACTTAAATTAATGATCATTAAATTAAATTTTTAGCACAAAGAACTCTCAAAAACTTTTATTATAACACATGCACATTTAGTTTTTTTTATTATTTATTTTTTTCATAAATCTTAATTTCTTTTTAATGAATTTACTAAAGTAAAAATATTTTTGATATATTTTTATTATTTTTATTTTATCTACATATATGTATCTTGACAAAAAAAAAAAAACATATAATTTTTCACAAATAAATATTTATTAAGAAAATAATCATTTATTGGTCATCTCTATAAAATGGTAAATATTCATATGTACAGATATATAGATACAAATAAATTAATGTACGTATATATATATATGTAGATATAATTCAATGTTTTATTTGTCGTTTCATATTAAAAACAAACAAAAATTCATATAATAAAAGGATAAAAAAAAAAAAAATAAAAAAACAAAAAACAAAAATATTCATCACTAAAAGTATACCTAATGTCAGGTATTAAAATATTTCTTTTTGAAGTCTGATCATAAATCAAACCCATCAAACTTCGCTTTATTTATCTGACAGATTAAACATACAAAATATCACGTTTTTATCTTGAAATTTAATTCAAGATATAATTTTTTTTTTTTTTTCATTTTTCCTTTTTTTTTTTTTTTTTTTTTCTTATTTTTGGTTTTTATTTTAAATAAAAAATATATATTTTATTTGATATTCATGTTATTATGTGAAATGGTAAAAACAAAACATTCTTTTAACAAAAATTCAATTTTATTTTTATTTAATTTTTTTTTTTTTTTTTTTTTAGATTTTTATAAATTTTTGACCAAAAAGTCTCATCAAAGTCGGTTTTATTCATCATTTTATATTATGTGTTGTATATTTTTCCGTATAAAATATACATACAAAATGTTTTTCTAGAGTAAAAAAAAAAAAAAAAAATCGATACTTTATACGTATGTACATTTATCGTAAAAAGTGGGAAAAATCACAAATAAAATTTGCAAAACAAGAAAAATAAAAAAAATCCAGAAAAAAATTTTTGTTGTTTTTAACAAATTTTTGGATGTCATTGCAAAAGGAAACAGGCAATTTGCACACAATAAAACTATAACAATGCATCATTGGTTCTGGTTTATATGAAAAAAAAAAAAAAAAAATTAAAATAAAAAATTTGATTATTTTTCTTTTTTATTCGCGTATTCCAGAATTTTGTTTAACAAATTTTTTGAAATTTATATGTGCAGTAACAATCATTGAAAATGTGCATGATATTTGCAAAAGAAATAAAATTATATTGAACTTTTAAGGATCATTTGATTTTTTTTTTCCCCCAATTTTTTTTTTTTTTTTTTTTTTTTTTGGATACGAAAAAAAGATAAAGAAAAAAATCCAGACTACAAAACTGTAAATAAAAGGATAAATAAAATACTTAACATAGACGAGAAATAAGAATACAAAAAAAAAAAAAAAAATCTGCAAAAAAAAAAGTTGAAGGATAACTGAAACAAAACAAAAAAAATGTACCTTAAATGGTTTAGCTTTGAACCCACATAATAATATAATTTTCCCTTATTTTTCATTCACAAAAAAAAAAATAAATAAATAAACAGAAACAAAAACAGCTATTCAATCTATATTACATTATAAAAGAGTAAAGAAACTTTTTTAATAATGATAATAATATAAAATAAAAGTGTTTGTTTGTATATATTTATTTTTGCGGTGGCTAAAGGTGGCTAATAATGAAAATCACGTGATGAGAATCCATGAGGAATCACACACTCTGCATCATCATCATCATCATCATCATCATCAACAGTAAAATGGAATTCGTTTCTTGTGGACCGCAATTGAGATCTTAAAAAATTTGACACCAGCCATGGTATGCATTGGAATGCCAAAAGGTACAACTTTACCAATTATGTATTTTAAAAAAGGCTAAAAGTTAGTCGGCTTTATTGTCCTCATTTTAAAAGTTACATATCTGTATTCTTATTATTATTTGTTTTAATTTTTATTTTTATTTTTTTTTATTTCATTATTATTATATTCTTATTTCTTTAACATTTTTTTTATTTTATAATCATGCACAAATCTAAAGAATTGCACTGTTTTGTCTTTTGTCTTATATAAGATTTCTCATGTTATTTATTTGTGCTCTTTCATAAAATAAAAATTTAAGAAAAAAAAAAACAACAACAACAAAAAATATCTGCTCTTTATTTATTTTTTTTTCTAATTTTCTTTTTGTGTTTTTTTGTTTTTTTTTTGTCAACTCATTTCAAGAAAAAGATAGATCTTCACATATGGTCGCGTTGATTCAGAGTTGGAACTAATTAATTTCTTCCTTATGTTGTGTGTTTTATTATTATAATCATTTATATATCTTTTTACGTATCTTTTTTTTTTTTTCTCCTCTTCTTGCGTTTATCAAGTTTACGAAATTGAAAAGAAAAATCTTCATTTTATATTGTGCACAATTCAACCTAGAGTAAAAGCATCTTACTACAACACATTATTATCGTGTTAATAAAAAAAAAAAAAAAACATCATAAAATTGTACATACATATATTTCTTTTGTCACTACATATATGTTACTTCTTATATACAAAACAACTTATATACGTGCATATTTACAGATTAAGATCATATAAGAAGTGATGTATTGTTTTTAAGTAATAATAAGAATGTTGCTATGCAACTTGTTTAAGTTTTGCAATTATGCGACTAAACGGCATCTCGGAAGCTACATCCGTGACATATTAGTTGATACTATGATAGAATATGTGTATATAAAAATAAAATAAATTTTATAAACTAGGAGTATCTTTTTTTATCTTCTCATATTTTATTTACAAAAACAAACAAAAAAAAAAAAAACATAAATAATAAGAAAATGTACATATATGGTAATTGAGAAAAAAAAAATTGTATATTGTTCAGCTTGTGTTATAATCATTTAGTCTGGGAAAATTGTTATTAGATGTGAAAATTGCAAATATATAATAGTGAGGTAATTTAATAAAAAAAATAAAGAGGATAGGAAAAAAAAATGTTGCTTTCATGAAAGTTGCTTTCAATTTGTTATGATTATCATTAATTTTATTTTCATAGCCATTTTTTTGTTTTGTTTTGTATCATGACTTCATTTTTGATGTTAAAGTTAATGAGTTTTAAAAATTGGCATAGTGATCCTTGTCTAAATTTTTATAATGTCCAGAACACGACGATATGCGGAAGCATTATTTTAACAACTAAATTGAACAAATTTTTGTATTTAAAATTTAACCTTTAACCTTTGCCATTTTAACTTTTTTTTTGATAAAATTTGTATTAGTATGTATTGAAAGGTTTAGTCAAATGAATATTAAGGATCAATGAAATTTTTTTAAGTATAGTGTAGATGCGGAGGCACATCATGCAGGAAGCTATGATTTACGTCGAACTGTACTTATATGTAGAACGCTGTTTCAACCATTCGAACTTTGTCATACAATTACATCAATTTTCTATCAAGAATGTGTCGTTCACAATTCACGTATAACTGAAGGTGCGTGTACACACTTTAGAAAAATACAATAGAAATTTTTAAATAACCCTTACCTTATTAACCCTATATTGAAAAAAAAAAGATAATTTAGTGTGAAGCTCCCTAAAAAGTAATATTTTTATGAAATCTATTTTTATCTTCCAATAACCCATACATAAATTGTTTACCTTTTATGTATGTAGTAATTTTTTTTTACTAATCACATCAAGATAAAACAACCAAAAAATATTAACAATCAATTTTTTGATAACACAGACAAAAATCATAATAAAAAATAATAAGTTTCATATATATTACAAAAAAATAAAATATTCTAAGAAAAAATCTTTTATTTTTAATATATGATATTTAAAATCAAAAAAGCATCCCAATAGATTATAATCTACCAAACACATCGTGCACCACAAAAATCATATTCAACTTTGACGCCTAATTATAATAATCCACAACAACAACAAAAACAAAAAAAGAAAAAAAATTATGAAAATAATAATAATAAAAAAAAAAAGATAAAGATTCGTAACAAATCTAATTTTTTCTGACAACAATCATTTATCTTGATATTGATGATGAAGAAATGATTTGAAATATTGCGGTTATCTTTCGTCATTCAATATAATAATATCTATCTGAATATATCGTTTTTTTTTTTTTTTGTACATCATAATAAATATGTATATGAACATCAGATACATACTCAACCCATATATATATAACATCAATATAATGCTCACAGCATCTTTTTTTAGTTAACTAATTTGAAAATCATTATAATAAAATAAACATATACATAATACTTCATTATATCGCATTTAAATACACTTATATTATTTATATGATTTATATACATTTACATAATACATATGTATATGTATATATATGAATGAAAATTATCATTAAACTATGTAATTCCATCATCATAAAATGATTCTTCATGGTACAACCCAGCAGTTAATCATGAAACTGATATTAATTTTAAATTACATATAGTTACATTCACATATAAATGATCGACACCATATATACACATACATACATACATATTTATATATATACATAGATACTTGAAATTGTGTATCTAAACATATATGAGTTTATTAAGAAAAAAAAAAAAATAAAATAACAATCTTCATCATTTAATTTGAATCAACGTCAAGTATCTTCATTAGAAATATCTTTGTTAAATGATTAGGTACCTAATGTCTTGCTTTGACGTTCTGATTGCATCATATATACAGATATATAGTATAGTATGTATATGTGTGTACATCATTTCATATAACTGATTGCTGTTTAGATAGTATATAATCATTATTAAGCTTTAAAAATATGAATTACAATAATGATAACGATGAAGTGCTTACATTTAATAATTCTGACATTTAAAAAAAAAAAAAAACTTAAAAGAGAAAAAAAAAAACGATTTAAAAACACAAATAATTTGATGGAATATAACATCTATGATTAACTATATAGAGAAGAAGAAAAAGAATTACATATAAATACATCTACACACAAAGATACTTTTTTTTTTACAATGTATAATCATATTAACTATTAGTTATTCAAAACTGATAAAGTTACTTAAATATAGAAGGTAAAATGTAATTGGATTCTTTCTATCTTCTTGGCAGCAGCAGTAGTAGCAGTCAAAACTCTCACTTTATATTTATTTTTTTTTATATGTGCTAGTCATTGTTTCAGTAACATTTCTGAGAATGTACATATGTACACACATATGTACTGACATATCAAGAAATTATATAAGTAAATTTATTTTTTGAAAATATCTACATATATACTAAACAAGAAATTATTCTTGAATATTTCAAAGTTAAATTTATGTTTATGTTTTAGAAAAAAAGAAAAAAAATAAAAGGATATGTGTAAGAAAATAAAACATAATAATGAAGTAAAGAATAATGACACACAAGAATAAGATGAAGTATTGTTTGTTTTTTTGCGATAATGATTAATATTAATTAATCACCATTTACTCATATTTTTCACATGTTGTTACTCATAAAATTCATGTCTGTACTTAAAATTGTAATTAAGATATTCCAGTTTGACTCTTGTCCTGTAGTAGTAGAGGCTATTTTTACACGGTATATTTTATCAGGTTTTTAGAATTACTGTAAAGTATCTTTTATCTCTGAATGATTTTTTTTTTATATGTAAGGCGTATACGCATTTATCACATACTTTTTTAATAAGCTCTCGAATCTTTGTCCTACTCAATTTTTCTTGTAATGTAAGTTTAGAGTTTGCAATCATTATTCGAATAATTTCCGAGCTTTTTTTTTTTTAACTTGTAAAAGAGTTGAGAAATTCAAGTGAAAAATTGAAATTACATTTTTACCCTTTCATTAAGAATTTTTATGTTCATTTTGTTTTGGTTTCCAACAATCTTTTCAACATTTTTTGAATGTAATTAAATTAAAACTTTGAAAGGTCAGAATCTAAAATTTAGATGACCCATAATTTTTTATTACAGCAAAATTACATGGTTCTTTTATATAAAAACCCCATAATAATAAAACAACATGTAACAATCTGACATATCAAAAATGTGTCAAGAAGTTGACGAAATTCACAGTTTTACAATCTTCATTTTTTAACTTAAGAAGATGTTCTAAATTATAATTAGGTGCATCTACGAGTATAATAAAAACTTTTTTTTTTTGTAGAATAATTACATGTTACACCCAACAGTTTTCATAAAATTTCCCTTTCACCCATGTACACACAAAAAATAAACAAATGGTGTTCCAAAAAATCCTGAAAAGTAATTATTTTTGGAAATTTTTTTTTTCTATATTTTGTTAAAAGTTTACAACATATTAGAGGTAACCATGGGGTAGTTAGTGGGGTAAATATTCATGTGTGACATGAATTCACAAATGTGATTCTCTGTTGAAAAATTTTCTATTTATTCATGTGTCTTCACAAACGTTAACGACAGTTACCAAGTCCTTGACAAACTTATATTTTTAAAATTTGTCATAATCTTCCCAAAAAATTGTGAACTACTATATGAAGTCGTTCCCTAATGAAACATATCCTAGTTCAAAACAATCCTATTCTGTAACACCTTGTACTGTAACTCTAAATGATATGTGTAAATGTATACATTTTAAAGATGTCAATTAAAATGATACATATTAGATACATTTCTAACTCTTTCAACAGAATATCATTAAAATTCAGTTTCAACTTTAAAGTCCTCATAAAACATCACACGAAAATATGTCTAAAAAAAAAACTATAATGAAATGTACATCAGGTATAACTTAAAACGTGTTACCTTTATTATTTATGTGTAAAGTTAAGATATCAATTATATGTATTTATAAACCATGTGTGACTGAATTATCTTTTTTCAAAATTTTATTATTTCGTGCTTAGCATTCTTATATGATAATCAATCTTTTTTTTAGTTTTTTTTTTAATAATAATAAAAATTTAAAAAAAGGACTCATTTATATCTGGTAATAAAAATCATCAAATTACTCTTTTAAGAAAGCCCACCACATAAACCAACCCTTATTCTAAGAATAATTTTGTTTTCTTTAAATAAAAAATAAAATAAATGTGATATTTAGAAGAAGAAAAAAAAAATAAAATAAAAACATTGTTTTTTTTTTTCTAGAAAATTAAGAAAGAAATAAAAAACATAGATAATTTATGAGCATATAAGTGCATGTTGTCCTGCATATTATTTTTTTGTTATCTCGATTATCTTATAAAACACTTGACAGAATAATAATATAATTTTAAGAAAAAAGGTGAATTTTCTTTGCTTCTGGTTACATGTAAAAAAAAAAACACATTAAAATTTGGAAATATGGAGGACAAAAAAAAAACATACACACGTCAGCTATGAAAAAAAAAAAAGAATCTTTTGTGTAAAAATGTTCAATAAAGAAATATTTTGAAAAATAAAAAAAATGAATTTTTTACTTTAATAAATACATTGGCGCTTAAATGTTCGTTCTATAAAAGAAAATGACATTCATATAATCAACACAAAAGGATATCTACAATAGAGAAGAAATAAAAGATACAAACACCTGAGAAAAGACATTAACAATAAGTGGTGTAAATAGAAATCTAGAAAATGCCATTTAAAGCTTTTATTCTTTATTTGGAGAAATGAAAAGTATGAGCAATGTTCCAGGTTCTTTTGAAAATGCTTTTTGATTTATGTACTAACCAACATAACGTAAATCGTTTTGTTGTCCTTTTACAAACATGTGCAGTCAACTACTCAAATTTCATAGAAAAATTTAAACTTTCATGTCCTATTTTTAATTTTACACCTATTAGAAATTGATCTTACTATGAGATTTTTCAATAGTTTTCCAAGGATATTTTAAATAACATCAATGGCTCACACAAGAAAGTTTAAAAAAAATTAAGCTCAGATTTTTTATATTGAAGTGAATTCTACTTTTTCAACTTTCACTCATATTCGAAATCTTGGATCTACCTTAAAACATAAGAAAATCTTAATTTTTTTTTGAAAAGGATATTATACCACCTACTACTTTTGTTCAAAAAATAATCATTTAACCATCACCACATTCTTAAGAAGTCTTCTTTTCTATCGCTTAAAAGTCAAATATTTCAAATTCTAGTACTAAAATTCCAACTCCTTTTTAAAATTGTCAGAATGTCCTTGAAAATTTTAATAAAAGTAAATTCTTATTCACATTTATAAAACAGTCCACAGAATAATCATAAATAAAAATCAATAATATTCGAATAAAACTTTTATGTACTTTCAATTAATTTTCAAATGAATTCAATTCAATTCGATTAAATTGTAAATTGAAATTAATTATATCTGTTTTCTTTTTCAAAACATTATTACTCTACATCAACACGATATACCTAATTTGAAAAAAAAAAAAATAAAAAACTACTTGTTTTCTTAAAAAAAAAAAAAAAAAAATTTTTAAATAAAAAAAAAAATCTTCAAAGATTTATTCTTAATTCAATTTGAATATTTTTCTTTTATTCTTTTATTTCCAATAAAAACAATTTATAATGCACCGCATAATAATATCGAAAAAAAAAAATAATAATAATAATAATAATAATGAAAAATTGTTCAATATTAAATGGTGGCGTGATTGAACTTCGTTTCACCTGTCATTTGAAGAGTTAAATTACCTTATGAGATGGATTAACTGTGAAACACTGCATGGGGTAAATCAGGTTTTTATAATGAACAAAGATACTTGTTTTTTTTTTTTTTTTTTTGGAAAAATAATTACCAAAAAAAAAAAAAAGAATCATTTTTTTGATCACACCAGCAACACAAGAAAAAAAAAATTTTTTTTTTAAAATAAACGTTATTCTGATTATGATACATATTAATAAATAGTTCAATTTAAATTATTAATCAAAATCGTGTACAAGCACATAAAATTAGAAATAACAAGCATAAATACAAACAGGAAAAAAACAAACTACATAAATACTCGTACATATTTAAAAATTAAAATAAATTTAACGAAAATAAATTAATTTTTTTTTTTTTTTTTTCAAAATTTTTTATTATGTATTTTCCGTGAACATTCATGATTATTATTATGTTGTTTTTTTTTTTGTTGAGCATATGAACGAATTACAAACAGCTCATAAACACGAACATTATCTTAATAAAATGTTAAGCGTGAAAAATACTGTCATGACATAGGTTTTTTTTTTTTTCTTTTCCTTATTTTCAAAAAAATAAACACAAAATATAAGAAATCAAGAAAAGAAAAAAAAAAACAGATACCACAAACACAATGGAATTGTATACACATTATGCGTGTATAATATACACATTTTCCTTATTAAATACCATAGAGAGTATCTTGAGAATTATATTATCACTATTGAACTGGTAGACTCAGTGACGTTTGATAAAAGGGACAAGAGATGAATTTTCTGAGGACAAGAATTTTTTTTTTTTTTTTACATTTTTTACTTTTGTTATTTCTTTTTTTTTTTTTTTCTCCCATAATATTGTGTATATGTAACAATGATTATACCTGAATTCACCCGCTAGTTATTAAAAAAAGATATTTTTGTTTTGTTTTTGGGAGCGTACATAGTCCGAGCACAGCAGGTATTTTGATATCATGCTGTGACGTCTTCATCTCGATTGCCAGAAAAATGTGTATTGATTCTAAGTATAAAGTTATAAGGATGTTTTTTTTTTGGTTTGATTTTATTTTCTTCTGCAATATACAAGCACTCCATAACATTTTTAGATTGTTTTTATTTTTATTTTTATTTTTTTTTTTTATTGAAATTTTGTATCTATGTATTACATATAGGTGTCCAGATCATTCCCTACCTGTTATTTTTTATTTATTTATTTTTATTTTTTTTTTATTTTCAGATTAAAATTGAGGTGTAAAGTGTACACAACAATTTTCGACTATTAATATTGAATGTTAACGAGATCGTGCCTTATTTTTATGTTCAACATTTTATAAGATAAAAATATCTGGTTTTTTTTTTGTATTGTGTTGTATTGTATGATAAATATAAATGATTTTTAAAGGCAGTTTTATATTATTGCTACTTTTAAAAAGAATTATCATTTTTAATTATCGCATTTTAAATAAGATTAACAAAAAAATATATATACATATATCGGTTCATATTTTTTTTTCTTTTTTTTTAATGTAAGATTTATTTTTTTCTGTATTAAATATTTATATATGCACGCGACCATTTATTTTTTTTATTTGAATTATGTATTTTAAATATTTAATTGGATCTTGAAATAAATAAATTTTTATAATTAATTTTAATTTAAATAATTGTTCTTTTTTTTTTTTAATAAGAAATATTGACATGTGACCATATTGACCAAATATTTTTTTGCAAAGCGAAAGTTAGAACATGGAACTTGACCTGACAAGGTGACATATTCAAAGAAATTCAAGGTTACTCTAATTTTAGGAGTTTTTAAATATCGAATGCATTTTATTTTTGAGAGTTTCATATGTTTTATCGTATATTTATTTTTTAAATTTATTATACATATGTTCTGAAATATCCTGAAGCCTGGAAAAAAATTTATGTCAATTAGAAAAATATAATACCAGAAACTACTCTTCTTATCGCCATGCTTTCTCTCTAGTTTGAATTAATCTAGTTCTAGATTATTCGAATTGGATACATTCTTTTAGATTTTTTTAAAAAGCATATATCGATAATGGTTGTTACTAGAGTATTTACAAGAATCCTACCAAGACATAATTGAAAATTAGTGAAAGTCTAGGAAACTCATTATATGTACCAAAAGGACAAAGTTTTTCACACTCACACTTCCTCTTTAACTAAACTTGATTGACCTGATTTAACTGAGTGAATTTACTGTTAGACAGATAAAGGACTTCAACATTTTAACGTGATAAAAAGCTATTTTAGATGACACAAACTTTGCTGTCTATAATTCAAATACTGGTATTCTTTGAAGCTTTATTTTGTGGCCTATATTCCGATGGTACTTATGGACGATATATTATCCTTTGATTCTCTGTAACAATTAAGTTTGGTCACTTAGACAAGAGCATCCCAGATGAGATATGTCGCAACAAAGTAAGAAACGTATCTAAGAAAAATTCAAAAGTTAAGCTACTAATAAATACCTTATTTAGTACACAATTACAGAGATACATACTATATATGTAGATATCTATCTTGGCTATATTTTATGAATATTATCAGTGGTCTGATGAAATTAAGTATCGTTCATTTTTTCGCTTTAGAAGAAATTTCTTTAAGCTTAAAATTTGTATTTGAGGTAATTTTTTGATCAATTTTTTATCAATTAAATACTTGAAATTCGAAATCATTTTAGAAAAACTCCCTCTCTAGTTATGTGTGAATAGAAGAAATATTATTTAAACTTAAAGGTCTCAACATTGAAGGCCCTGAATATCTTGTTATGTACAGAACAATATTATTTAAATTCAAATCACGAACAAAATTCAAAAAATTTCCTTTTAAAAACCCATGTTCTTCGAAAAAAAAAACCAAAAAGGACATTAATTTTTTTATAAAAACTATGTATGTCCTGCAGCAATGAAACATAACAATTGACACTTTCATAATGTAATAAAAAAAAAAACGATAGCCGAGAAAATGAATTGATTCCATTTCACTTAACATATATAAATTCTTCTTTTAAATTCTGTATCAAAAACATATAACATTGTATCAAGTAAAGAGAATACATGTTTGTATGAATTAATAACAGTACAACATTTTTGGCAGCCCATTGTGAAAAGATATATTAAATGTTATTAATACACACATCAAGAAATAATTTTCATACATTTATATTTAAAAAAAAAAAAAAAAAAAAGAACACTCAAACAATACTAATAAATAAAATATTTCATATTAAAGTGTTTGCCTCCCGACGGGGGTTCACTTTTAGATGAATTGAACAACTCCGATTACTACACAACACATTATATTGTTGTTGTTGTTTGTATTTTAGAAATGAAACAAATAACAAAAAAAAAAAATAGACATAATCATCAAATACAGAAAATATATTAAAAAAAAAATTTTTTTTATATAAAAACTATCATACTAAAGCGGATTCTTTTTTAGGTTTGTCGATTTTGTAGTGTGAAAAAGAGAAAATATCAACAAAATGGATCCCCGCATGGGCCAAAATTGTGCACACATTTTAATTTTGTTGCTTTTTTTTTTTTTTTGTTCTTTTACAAAATGTGAATTTTGTTTTTAATAATGATACAAATAAATTTTTTAATAAGAACAAAAAAAAAAAAAAAAACAATTCCATGCTCAATTTCAAACCATGTAGTCAAACTATAACATTGACTAGATTATTTTTTTTTTTTCTGTAAGATATAATAATACCTTACTCACACTTTATTAGATATATATGTATATAGAATTAAAATATATAAATTTCAGATATTTCACAGGTAAATCTTGTGATGGTTTGAAAGATTTGTGTTATTTTTGTTTTAATTTTACTTCTTCCAACTTATTATGTGTTTTTTTTTTTTTTAAACTTTATATTCCTTAATCTTTAAATATTGTAGTATAATAATAAGGTACGAAATCATGGTCAAAATCACATATACGAACACACATACACAAATACACTTTATGTATTTGAAAAAATAAAAAAAAATCTTAAAATGATGCAGTTAAATAAATGTCTTGAACACGATCAAGTTAAATAGTTCCTGCTGAGTTATTACGAGACAAAATTCTTATTTATCGCCTTCTGATTTATTTGAGAGAAGCTTTTCATTCCTTTTTACAAGTTGCTGTATCTTTTACCCTTTTTTTTTTTTGTATTTTGTATTTTTCATTTGTGTATAAAATTTATTTTTAATTTTATATCTTTTCTTTTCGATATTATCGTCTTATTTATTTTTTGTTATTCATATCGTTTCTTTTATATTTTTTCAATTTATTTATTTTTTTTTATACTCCAGAATATCTGTTTGTCTGTTAATTAGTGAACATATTTCGAATAATCGCTGTCGCATTAGTTATAAATTGTTTAACGACACAATACGACAACTTAATTAATTTAACATTTTGCTTTTTACACGTATTTATTTATTTATTTTTTCAATTTAATTTAAATCTTGTTGTTATTATCCTACTCTTTTTTAAATCTTTTGAAGGACATTGTATGGTATAAATTCTTTGAATAACACAGAATAACAAAAAAAAAAAAAAGAGAATTTTTAAGAAAAGACATCGTTATTTATGTATATAGTTTACCAATTTGTAAAATTGAACAAACAGACATTAATTTTGTGTACCTTACCATGAAATAAAAAATATATACATATATTTAGTTGTCCAAGTCGTTAATTTATCAATGTGCTCTGTCCAATATCTCTTACGTTTTCTACTAAATTGGTTCACATTTTTTGCAATAACTTTCAGTAACTTCAACGACTATTTAAAAAAAAAAATTAACAAAAAAATTTAAATCATCGGACAAACCTCAGTAATCAATGCAAAAAAAAAATACTTCTAATGTCTGAAACCTAATATTTTTTTTTTGAAAATCAAAATAAGATTTTCATTTCAAAAGAATTTGTTTTTTATTCATTTTAATGTAATTGAAGGACAAAAAGACATTTCTCACTACAAGCTTATTTTTTAAGAAAATAAACTCAGAAGATACAAAAAGAAATACAAATGAGGCGTAGAAACTATAGCAGACAGCTTAAAACTATATTTATAGTAGGCGTCCTTTAAGTCCTGTGAAATAATTTCCGCATATTCGTTGCGCCTTAATTTCCAGGACGAATGTACTACTTTAAAGAAATAATAGAACATAAATATTTCTTACAATTGACAGGATGTTCAAAACTGATATATCTGCTTCCTATATTTTACAATTTTCGCAAGTTTGTTCACAGTTCTTGAACTTTTTCACAAATTTCACTGTAATTATTATTTACATTTTAGATTTTTGGCAAGAATGATTGGAAACACTGCTTCAAAATTTAGTATTTCTTATCCCATTTCTTATGAGAACTGTATTTCATAAGAGATTATATTTTTAATCTTAAAAATACAGCAAAAAAAAAAAAAATTGAAAAAGCAAGAAAAAAAAAATTAAAAAAGTTTACAAAGAATAAAATAGCCTAATAATAGCAACAACAACTAACATGCCTGGATAACTTGTCAATAAATTCGCATAAATATTACACTATTTCCTAAAATGGCAGTAATACGTTATGTTTTGTGATTTATTTATTTTTGTTTTTTTTTTTTTTATGTTTTTTTTATTATTATTATTATTTAAAAAATTATATTGAGGTGATACATCAATCAATAAAATGTCAATAAGTATCATAAAAAAAAATAGTAAGTAAACATTCAATGATATTCGATGAAATCATAAAATTTACTGAGAAAATAATAATAAGCCGCACAAAGTTATATTACATATTTATACTTTATTACATTATTTACAAAAAAATGATGATGATGATGATGATAAAAGGATGTTTAATTTTCTTTTGATTTTGAAAGACTTCCAAATCATAAAAATACAATATTCTTTTTTCTTTTTTTTTTTTTAATTTATTACTTTTTTTCAATAAAAAGTACACGCTTTTGTCTTTGTATCATGTTAAAAGCTTACATAAAACAATCACAAAAGCATAAATATATTGATAATTTTGATAAAATATGAATTCAAAAGCAACCGGTAAGGAGGCCGTGATCAAATCTTAAGTGAGATTATTCTCATCTTAACAAAAATACGAGGAGATACTTATATATTCTGAAAATATTATATTAGTATTTTTTTTGTTTTTTTTTTTGTTTCATATATATATATGGAATTAAGAAACATACAAAAAACAATAAAAAAAAAACGACAAAATTAAAAACAAATAAGAAACAACAACAACAAAAAAAGTCAATTTTTATCAAAGTTCTGGTGGATATCATCTTTTAGTTTTGATTTACCCTTTTTTTTTTTCCTGTTTTTGTTTGTTGTTTTGTTTCTTATTTTATTAAAGTACATATATTGTTTATTGGAAGCTCATACATATGCAGAAATGTTAAGTCCTTTTTCGTCGTTTGATCCCATTGTTCAATGCCTAATTGATTCAACTTCAATAAATTTTACATGTACCTTTTGTAGCCTCCACACAAAGTGATGCATTTTGTATAAAAATTTTATAACACGAAAAAAAAAAAATATATGTATTAAATTCAATGAATACCTAGTAAACTTTTTATCTGTTTTTGTCTTTTTTGTTGTGTTTTGTTTTTTTTTAAAAAAAAAAAAACGTTGTTATATTATGTTTTTTTGTTGTTATTGTGAAAATTCAAAAATATGCGCGTATTATTGCATCTACTTTATGGCGTTTTGTGCAATACATACACATACATTAAAGATTTAAGCTTTTTGTTGTTTTTTTGTTATTGTATATATCACAAAGGATGCAGCATTACATACCAACAATGACAAATAAAAAAAAAAAAACACTAAAAAATAAAAAAAATAAAAATAAAATCAACATTTTTTTCTCAGATATCTTTTTGCACTTTATATAATATGCAATTTCGTGTAATAAGATGAAAAAACATGTGTAAAACATTGTATCAAGAATTTCTTTTATGTCCGATTTAATACAAAAGAATAAATACTATTGAGAAAAAATGTTGAAAGAAAAAAAAAACACACATACATATTGGGCAAAAAAAAAACATATTATAAAACAGGTAAGAGTTTTATGTAAAGCACATTATAAATGTAAATAATAAAAAAAAGTTACCTATAAAAAAAAAGAAAAATTGAGTTCTCGCCTCCAGGATTGAAAATTTTATTTGATTGTGCAAATTTGTTAGGTCGCGCAAAGTTATTATTACAAAGTTATTTGTTACAATAGCTATATGGCGTTATTATAGTTGCGAACGATATATGTAAATAAATCGTGACTAAAATAATAACAAAAAAAAAAAAATGAAAATAAAATAGGAATTTGTTAAATTTAAAATGAATTATGTACCATTCATTGAATGTCACATACATATGCACTATGCAGTGTACAAAGCTATAAATAATTTTGTGTAGGTGCTAAATATTATTGAAAGATTTTTAAATTAATTTTAATATAATCAATTTTCTAATAACAATTTAAAATATACATATATAACCCAATTAGCTTGGAAAATCGAATAAAAAAAAAAATCAAACACATTCAGGCTTCATTTTTACCAAAAATGCCTTTTTAAAGATTAAAAGGATCCTTGAAATCATGTGCTTCACAATAAAATTTTAAAATTCGTCTACATGATCCCAAACGATACAATTTGAAAAGAAAATTACATTTCACTCTTTGATCACAAATTTATTTCACCAACGGTTCTTGGAATTGTATAAAATAACAGGAAAAATTCATGTTTTTTTCTTTATTAAAATAAATTTTATGATACAAAAATCCCCTCGAATTAGATATACGTTAGCATCTTTTGTTTCACATGAAAAATACCTATTCATAATTAGACATTATTTAAATATCTGAATTTAAATTTTCGAACCAGATACATTTTCATAATCAACAGTAGCCCATAACACATATTCTTAACCCCATGTGAATGAAAGCTGATTAAGAGTCTCAACCGGCTCAATTCTTAAAAATTAACAATTTTTCCAATACAGTCGTTTGAAAATTGTGTTTTTCAATCACTCTTTTGTATTTCCAAAAGTCCATCAAGCACTGGTTCCCATATATGTACAATCAGTTCATGGTTCTTTAATAAAATTTCTATCATTCAAACACTTTTTAATTTTGATTAAAGTTTTCTAATTAGCCTGTAAAACTATATACATTATACCCCCCACATATAGTCTCACCATATATTAGTAGTTCTTTGAAAATGTGTTGAGATCTCAAAAATTTCAAAATCATTTAAATCAAAAGAAAAAAAAAAATTTTTTTTTTTTTTTAGTTTGGAATTTTTAAATTGAAATTATAGTTTCATATTTTTTTTTTTCTTCTTCTTCTTCTTTAAAATGATAAATCTTTGTTGAAAATTGTTGTTTTAGAATTATAGCTTCTTCATAACACAAAAACAACTTTTGAGAAAAAAAAAAAAAAGTAAAGAAACTGTATAGCAAATGCTTACAGGTGAATGCAACCATGCAAATCATATATAATATGACATAATAAGGGTATAACTTTAGACAGTATATTAAATGATTAAATTACATGAAACATGTCATTAAAAATATATTTTCATAATTGGAAAATGAATAAAAGAAACAAAAATATATATCTTAAATATAATTTATTAAATATCTTAAAAAATAAAAACATAATATTAATGCAACTTCAATCCAAAAAAAAAAAAAAAAAAACAAGAACAAAACAAAAACAATATAATCAGATTATACATATTTGCTTAAATATAAAACGTATATCATTTTCATCAGGATTCAAAAAAATATACAAAATAATATTTCGTATATTAATAGATAGTTATATAGAACATATATAAAAATCTTACATATGAATTATGTTTAAAAAAAGAAAAAAAAAACAAAAAAAAAAGAGGGTTTTAGGAAAAAATAAATGGATTTTTAATGATTTAACCTTACAAATTTTTCGGGTATCTCTAATGAAAACGCTAATTCAGCTTAAATAATGTTTTAGTCTATCATTAGCGTATATATTATCTATATATATTTATATAATATTTATATATGTGTATGTTACATTGTTACATATGAATATATGGTATTTAATTTTAAATACATGATCAAAAACACGCGATCTAAAACTAAATATTAAAATATGAAAAAAAAAAAAACAAAAAAAAAAAAATGAAGAAAATCAAATCAAATATGATAAAAGGGATTGAAATAAAATACTAAAATAGTCTATAATTAGTGCAGATTTTATGGGAGTTGATTAATTTTAATTTCTGACATTTAAGATTATTTTATTTTGTTTCTGATTTGATTTATGTTTAACGGATAAATTTTTTTTTTTTTGTTTCGAATAAAATTTTGGTTTTTTAAACAATTTAAAATTTTTTTTTGTTTTTTGTTTTTTTCATATTTTGAATATTTATTAGGAAAAATATTCTAATTAATCAAATTTTTTTTTTGAATTTAATCAACCCAACAACAATAACATTTTTTTTAATTAAACGTTGAAAAGTATATATACGAGTATAGTTGAGACTATTTTTCAAAAAATTTAGCAAAGCTCGAAAACTACCACAGAATCTTTTTCTTCTTCGAAAGTCTGCAAGTGCTTTAGCTCATCTTCCGCACAGTTAATATTGATCGATGGTCTCTTTTAGTTTGCCTTCGCCGATTGTTTCAAACAACTTCCTAAAGTTTCTAATCTTATCTGCAGCAGTTCTTTTGGCTTCGTTATTTTCACTGTCTTCTCGCTTTACTCTTTGTTTTCCAACTGAACGGTTACTCTGCTATGGTATCCTAAATCCTAATGTTTTCTAAACGCTGTACATATTGTATATGCGGTCAGTACAGCGTACTCGCATGATTCTTATATTTGAGAATAATGAAGGAGCTTTCTACAGTTTACTAAAAATTATTTTATAAAGAATAAACAAAAACAAAAGATTATACAGCAATAGAATAGAACCGGTGTTTTTTCACTAAAGGAAGTCAAAATTTTTTGGCATGGATTGCACTTGAGCATCGCAGTTTGTTTATCTTTGCCTCCTTGCCTCTTTGAAGGTATTAATACTCTTTAAAACCAAAAATAAATATATACTATATGTATATAGTCGACATTTTTTCTTCAAAACACATGAAATTGATTACAGCATTATTTTTTTCCACAGATGATAAAAACATCTATTGAACTCTACATATATCCAATCGTTTAAAACATGGTACATTTCGGTATTTGGCTCCAACTAAGGTTACCAGTTAGGATTACTGATTCACAGACTAAATACATTCTTAATTTTATAATTTTATTATTTTTTTTATTAAATAATTTTAAACTACCTATTTATAAATTGATGAACTAATAAAAATAAATTTAAAAAGAAAGTAAAAATATCTTTCTTTTTTTTTTCACTTTGAATAATTGCTCTGACAACACACCAATTATTAAAGTCGATTGTACATATGTTTTTTTTTCTCTCTCTAAAAACTTTAAAATGAATAAGATTTATTTGGAATTCAAACATTAAAGCCAATTTTGATTAATTTATTTTTAATAAATGCTTATTCCTCTTGTTAATCTAAATTTTTTAAACTTTTTCCACACACACATTTTTTTTTTCTCTACTTAATTTTCTCTTCATATCAATCTTTCTTTTTTTCAATAAATACAAAAATCCTATTAAGGAATTTTTATTACATCTTTATTTAAGTTGAATCGAAAAAGAAAAAAACAAATCATAAAAAGCCAGAAAATAATAATTAAAGTAATTGTTAGTCATTATACAATTGATACCTCAAGAAATAAATATTTTAAAAAATTTATTTTTCTTAAATGGTTAAAGTAACATTTTACTAAAGTGCTACATGTACGTGTTATATGAAGAAAAAAAAAATGAATCTATTTATTATTAGGTTTTTTTTTTCTTAGATCTGAGCTATTAAATGATCCATTATCGAAGGCAAAGCACTTACTAATCACTTTAAATTGTTGAAAAAATCAAAGAAAATAATTGTGAAAAAGAAAAATATAGAAAAAAAAAACATAATGTGAATAACCGAAATATGATGGGAATATTAAGAAATTTAATATTTTTTTTTTTTCAAAATTTCTTTTAGTTAATCGTTTATCTTTTTTTCGAAAAATAATCGTTTAAATTTTTGTTTTTGTTTTTTTTTTTTTTTTCAATTTTTAAAAAGTACATTGGCAAATTATTAGTTCCCCGTTATATCACACAATCTGAAAAGTAAACTGCTTTTAAAATTTTAGAAAATAGGAAAAATAAACTTAAAATTTTTAATTGGCAGAAGAAAAAACATTTCATTAGTCTGTGATATTTTAAAAATTTGAAATAAAAAACGTTTAAATTAATTTTGAAAAAGCATTTACAAAAAAGAAATTATTTTAATTGAATTTTTAATGTGAAAATCTCAAAAGTAATTGAAATGTAATTCCAGAAAATTTATTTTGTTATCACATTTTCTACTGCTTGCGGTTTACATAAATATACACAACAAAATAATTTTATTTCCAATAAAAATTCAAAGCAAATAAGCCCTTCTTTTTGGAATACTTCATCAGAATTTCAATTAAGAACAATTTTTAAAAAAAAAAATCAAAACTCATGACACAGTTTTCGAATGAAATGAAATTAAAATCAAAAATCAATTTCGATCAAATTTAAAATCGGTGTTCCATATTTCTATAGAATTCTAATCACTTAATTTCGTTCGAAACTATTTTCGAAAATTTTCGAATTCATTTTACATGATATTTAAATTTAATCAAAATCTGTAAACCTCAAAATTCTGTTTTCGAAATTTTAATCGAAACATTTAAAAATCGTTAATCAAATCACCCCGTATTGAAAAAATTCTATATGAAAAAGAAAAAAAAAATGTCAAGGTAATCAAGTTTAATTTTGTATACTTTTTCGCGATTGATCATTTTTTTTTGTTTGTTTGTTTGTTTTGTAAGTACAACATTAATTATGATAATTATAACAATTCAAAATACAATAATATTTAATTAAAGCTAATTACAAATTACATACAAAGTCAATCACAATTATTTTGAAACATGTTTTTCAATTCAGTTACTTTTTTTGTGTTTGTTTGTTTATTTTTTATTTTAAATAAATTTAAAAAATAAAAAAAATACAATTGTTTATTCTATCTATATGAAAACTTAAATTATGTATAAGATCAAAACAAATAAAATTTAAAAGAGAAAAAGAAAAAAAAAAAGCATTAAATAATAATAAAATACAGTTAAATTTTAAATGATTTATGTTTCTAACGATATAATCATTATCAATTGGCAAAATCTATAATATGTATTTAATCATAATGTTATTTGTTGTTGTTATTGGATACTAACTTGTACATACATATATTTTTTATTTTTTTTTTTCATTTTAAATAAAACTCCTGTCAGATATACTTTAATCAAAATAACTAGAACTCAGAACAACAACAACAACAAAACTGTCTATAGTCATGTACCTATATATTATTATTATTATTATGTATTATAAAAAGATATTTACACAAAAGAGATCAAGTTACTTGATTTATTTTTTAAATTTTTTAAAGTATCAAAAACTGATAATTGAGATATCCAATATGAAAAATTACTTTCGTGATTGATAAATCATATTTTGATAACCACAGACTAATAAAATGAACTTAAATTGATCCCGTTCGAATATACACATATGTAATGATGTATCTTGTATCTTTGTGTGTGTATCTATTTTTTTTTTTTTTTGTTAATAATTTTGATCACAGAATATTTTTTCATTTTTTTTTTTTTTTCAAAAATTATTTTCCATTATGTCATGTTATTTTGAGTCATAACACACAGAAACAAAAGCAAAAAAAAAAAACATAAATGAAACAAACAAAAAAAAAATGATTATAAATTTATGAAAAATATTTTATAATCTAATAAGCGAATGATTAATTTCTTCAATGATGATCATTATTATTATTATAATGAAAAATTATTTTCATACAAAATTATATATCTAACTAGACTTAAATGAGATCAAATTTATTATTCGTTATTTATTTATTTATTTTTTTTTTTTACAATGACCCAATTATTATGTACTCATTACTTACTTTTATTAAATATACAATAAATATAATTGTTTAAAATAATAAATTGAATAAAAAAAAAAAAAAAGTAGGGTGTGTTTAAAAATATTCAATTTTTTTTTTCATGTCAATTTTTTTGCTTTACAAGTGCACAAAATTATGTAATTCGAAAAAAAAAAAAGAATTAAAAAAATATAATTTGTTTGTTTGTTTTCGTGTTAATTCAAATTTTAAAAATTTTTTAAATTTTATTGTTTTCCATTAAGAAAAAAGGAGATTGATATAGAATTTTTTTTTTTTAAAAAAATTTGATAATGCCGCGAGTGTATAATTTTTGTTCAATATTAAAATTTAAAAAAAAAACAAAAAGCAAAGTTTTTAAACTAAGAAAAAAAAAAATAGTATTCGTATTAATATCAACGATTTCATTGCTAACACACATTTCAATCCCAGATGACCAACTTTGTTTCGTAGAGAAAATAATAAAAATTCTCATTATGAATAAAAAGCTGGAAGAAAATTCGGACTTGAAATTATTTTTTTAAATATTCTATTCTATATTCTAAGGCTACTTTAATCACAGAAAATTTACAAAAACAATTTCAAGTCTAAATTTAAATTTATCACTCATCAAGAGAATTTTTTTTTTTTTTTTCATTTTTCCGATGAAAAAGAATTAAGTCTACACATTTATACGAAAAGTATGTGATTTCTAGAAAAAAAAATTGTGTTTTAATTTTTATCCTTAATTTATTATTTTCTTTTAAGTACTGTTTTTTGTAACAAAAAAAACTCATTGAAGAAAAAATATCCCTACAACCTAATTAATTCAATATATGTAAACAGAAAGGTTAAGCATATCAGCAACAGGAAAGTCAACATATATACATATGTTTTTAGTACCTTACAAAATGTCCTGTTTTCACACATACTTTTCTTTTACAAAAAAAAAAAAAAAATAAAATAAAATAAAATAAATATTTTCACAAAATTTTAACCCCACTGGAAAAAAGGATATAAAAAATACACAAATCTCTCCAGGATGAACTTTTCAAAGTCAAACTCTTCGATTAAGAAAAAGAGGACATTTTAAAAACATCATTTTGTTTCTTTTCTTCAAATTGAAATTTTATTGAATTTTAATTAAATACAAAAATAAATTAAATTTTTCCAAAAATAGAGAAAAACATGAAAAAAAAAAAAAAATATTATAAATTATTTACTTTGTTTTTAATGCAAAATCATTCTGAATCATTTTCTTCCTCTTTTTTTTCTTCCACTTTTTTTACTTTCTTTTTGTTTGTTTTCTTTTTAATTGTTTTTTTGGGAGCCGATGTTGTTGGTAAACGAATAACCGTTGATCTTCTAATTTTTTCTATTTCTTTTTTACTTAAACTTTTACGTATCTTGTGATTTATTTTTTTTACCTTCTCTTCTGCATCTGTATCTGCAATTTCATTTGAATTATTATTCTTATCATTTTCTTTAGTTTGCTTTTTAGAGTTTTTTATAATTTTTTTATCATCATTTTGATTTAATTTCTTTTTTTTCTTATCGACATTTTGTAAATTTTCTTGTACATTGTAAAGTTTTCTTTTATTTTCGGTAGATTTTGATTTAGTTTCAACTGTTTCATTTTCATTTTGTTTTGATTTTGTTAATGATTTTTTCTTTTTTAATTTTTTAATTTTTTGTTCTGTTTTTGTTTCTTTCTTTTCTGATACTTTTATTTTACTGTTAACACCATTCGTTTTTGATTTAAAAATGCCATTATGTAGGCCAGCTTTTAAAATTCTTTTTATAGCTCGATCAATTTTCAATTCATCTCCTTCACCATAATTATTATTATTTTTAATATATTTTTTTATAGCTAAAAATGATGAACCATTTTTTTCATTTAATTCCGTTATTGCATTCGATATAATATCTTTACTTATTTTGACGTTACTTTTTGTATTTTTAACAATTTCTTGTGATATACTTGGATCTGCCATTTCACAATCATTTATTTTATTTTTTTCTTGATAATTCAACTTTTTTATTTCAAAATAATTAAAATAATTTTGAAAAATGTTCTCTAATTCTAAATTCTAATTTCTAAAATTAAGTAAATTTTTCTTTCGATAACGCTACTTTTTAACAATTGCAAAACTCAAAAAAAAATCTCTGCCGATACTCACGGAGATTAATGATTTATTAAAATCAATGCACTTTGGATACGAACCACTGACAGAAAAATATCTAGGGTGAAGGCTCCAATATTCGAACCTTATAAATTTATTTATACATAAAAAATTAATTTTGTTGATTTTTGTTTTTGCTGAAGAAAAAATATAATTTTGTGGTATGCTTTTTATTCTTATTCTTTTTAAAAGTAAAATTTCTAATTGATTTGATATTATGCACAAACATGCTTTAAATGGGCTGCAATTAGTTGGCATAACCCTATACATGTCTGCACTTTACATAATCCGTTAGAGATTACTATTTTTACTTTGGTTTTTGAAATTAATCATAATAAAAATTAAGCTGACTAATTAACAAAGAATAAATGTACCTATATTCTGAGTTATGCTGTAATGTTTGTCAGGGAATTCTTAAATTGTATAAAATTCAAGCAAAAGAAACCATTTAACTTTCTAACCTTCAAAATATTGAAATGATGTTACACGAAATTTCTATTCAAATTTTTAAAAAAAATATCTATAGCCAAAAAAACAAAGAAAAACCTTGTAACAAAAAATTTAGATATTTCAGATTTTTAAGAAAATTTTTGCAAATTATGCAGGTCAACCAGTATATAGTTGCAAATTATTCATAACAAAACTATTTCAAATAATTTAAACAAAAAAATTAATCAAAATTGAATTATGTATGTTCGTAAAATAATTTAAATAAAAATATCTCTTTAATATCTCAATATCTCCAACAAAAAAATTACAACAACTGATTCATGTGCCACAACAAAAAATTACATTATTTAATGTTCAAAATTTTTATTTTAATAAAACATTTTTTTTTTTTTTTTTTTTTTTTTTGAAATAAAAATAATTAAATAGAAATTTTTAGGCACGTACAAACTGATAAAAAAAATACATACATACATATATCAGATATAAAATTACCAAAAAAGCATCTTAAGATACTCTTAAATCTTGATAAATATTTAAATAATGAAATTTGAAAAGCATCAGGTAAAGCGCGTGCTTAGATAATGTGTTGTTTTTTTTTCTTCTACAGAAAAAAAAAATAATAAAAATTTTAAAATATGAAAAAAAAACACATAATTATCTCAAAAAATAAACGAAGTAGCCACAAAAAAAAAAAAAAAACATTTTTTTTTTTTGGAAAAAAATTTTTTATTTTAAAACAAGTACAGTTTAATTTTTCTGGAATATGAAAAGCTATAAAAACAAAACAGGTATCAAAAATTTAGAAAAAAATAAAAATAAAATAAACAATTAATATTTCTTAGAAAATATTAGAAAAACCTAAACAATAATAATTAACGTTAGTTTGTGGAGAATAGTTCATGAACTTTTATGCTTTTAAAATTTCCAGTTTATTGTTTTTTTTTTTTTTTTTCTAAAAAAATGGTCTATTATAAGAAGTACATGAAATTATGTGTCGTACGCTATTTTATATAATTTTTATTCATTAGAAAGAAAAAAAACTTGATTTAAATCATTAAAAAAATTTTTAAAAAAAGGAAAAAAAAAATTAGTTAATATCTAATAATAATTTATACAATGGAAACGGGACATTAAAAATGTACATTTTTCTCTAATTTTATTACTAAAATTTTTTGTTTAGTTTTTTTTTTTTTGTACCTCACTTAAGCGTAATGTTTTTGACCTCATTTTATAAATTTATAAAAGGTAATAAAGAACATGATTTTGAAACAATGGTTTATTTATGTTTTTCAACAAAAGTACTTTTTCTGAAAAAAAATTTTTAAAAAATCTTAAATTAGAAATCAAATTTCCGAAAAACTGTCAGAAGGGCAAAAACTTAATACAGAAACTCAGAACACAGGAGTTTATTTAGGCTTCTATAAGGCTAATTATATTTTAAATAGAAAATGATTTTGAAAATTTCAATAAAAAATAAAAATAAAATGACACGAAATATCTTCAATTTTGAGCTGGCAAGTGTCCTTTTTTTCTAAGTATTGACTAAATATTGTCAAATTATTTAAACGTACAAAAATCCATTTAAATTTAATTGTTTTTTCTATCACCCTTTGTGAACTCATTTCAGGATTATCTGCTCTCTTTTAAAAACTTCTAAATTGAATTTTTGCCTTAAAAATCTCATACATCAAATTTTGATTCTACCACGTTTATAATATTTCCAAGAAATTTTTTAAAGGAGTATTTTTATTTAAAATATAATCTATAATTTTTTTCTTTCAAAATGAGTAAATTTTAAATCCTAAAAATAAATTCAAAATTTCGAAAATACATTGTAATCCAAACAAAAAGCATTATTAAATTTTCAAAAATCTGATTTTCGGAACAAATTGATTTTGATTCCATTGAAACTGAATCGTCGATCTACAAAAAAAAAACACTTTGACACAAACCTTTAAATTTCTAAAAATTGAATCATACCAAAAATAATTCAAAAATAATTTTTTTTTTTTTTTTTTTTTCAAAATTAAAAAATTCGAATTTAATTATGAAAATTAAAATGTAAGTTCATTTCAAAAATTAAATCTTGACAGTAATACCAAAATTATACTCATAAAATGAATTATTTTATCAAAACTGCAAATAAAAATCATTTTTGAAAAAAAAAGAATTAATAAAAAAAATCAAATAAATCAACAACCTGTCTATAAATTTTTAGATACAAATTAATATTTAATAAATTTTAAGAAAAATATATTGTACATTACTTTTATGTTGTTTGCTGTCATTGTGTCAATGTAACTTTTATGATGGAATACAATAAATCTAAAATCTGTAATTTTAATTCATTACAACAATAAACAAACCAATTTGAAGTCGTTAAGAATATAATATTAATATTTTATTAGCGACTAGAATAATTCATACAACAACAAAAAAAACCGTAAAAAAAGCAAATTTTTATGTATAGCATATGTAATAAATTATTACACATACATACATACCTATCAAAATTATATCCTTGTTTATATTTAAAAAAAAATAAAATAAAAAATCTACAAATACGTACTTTTATATAATAATGATTTTAAAATAAATGAATACGGTGTTATGATACATAAATGTAATGTGCAAAAATATTATACAAAAAAAACAAAAAAAAAACAACGATGAAGAAATACGGGTATTCAAAAATTAGTCACTTATTTTAAGAATACAATCATATATCATACAGATAGGATCTCAATGCAGAATAATAAAATTAAAAAAAATAAAAACAGATTACATTTTATATAATTTAAATACATAAAAAACACTAACTAACTAACTAACTGACTTTTTGACTTCTAATAAAAATAATAAAACTTTTTTAAGAAAAACACCAACAACAACAAAAAACCAACAAACAAGAAGAAATAAAATAAAAAAATATGAAAATTCTTTTGTATGTTGTGTTGTACATATATACATATGTATGTACATATGTATGTGCAAAAAAATTGCCAAAATTTGTCTCATAAATTCTTATGACACAACAACCAAAAGTCAAAAGGTAAATAAGAAAGAATTTTTAGTTGGTGTCTTTTTTTTTTCTTTTCACTTAATAAAAGTTCTTTTTTTCAGGTTGCAAAAAACAAATTATTATTTTTTTAGTTTTTTTAAAAAAAAAAATACATAAACTATACATATCTGTAAATTGTAGAAGGTAACAACGAAAGAAAAAAAAAATAACAAACATTTATATAATTTTAACATTCACACTCACTGTACTGGTGTTTGAAAAAAAAAAAAAAAAAAAAAAAACTAACTTTTGCTAAATGTCCATGCCGACAATAACACAAAACAAAATAACAAAAAAAAAACATAAAAAGATAGAAATGCCGACAATTAATGGCATTTAAAATTATTGTTGAACACCTTGTTTTTATATCATTTACATCATACAGCATAATAATAATAATTTTAATAAGAAAAATATATTTTTTCTTTGATCTTATAATTTTATGCAGAAAATAAAAAAAAAAGATACATATATAGATACAAAAAAAAAAAACAGAAAACAAAAGCTTAAGAAAAAAATTGTTTTTTTTTTTTAATGATTTAATTAACATTGTGAAAGAAATTCTTGAAAAAGTTTTGTTGAAACTTCTGTTGTTGTGCATATCTTTTAGATTGTTCTTAAATTATTTTTTTTCCCCTTAAATTCGTAATATAATTTTAATTAGTTATTAATAATTTATGTAATTAATATTTTTCTTAATTGAATGACGTCACTGTGAAATTTTTATTGTTAGATTGAAACGATTGTGTTTGTTTTAAAAAAAATAAAATATTCTCCTTTCGGAATACCGACAAATTTATGAATAAATGTGTAAAAATATAAGCATCCATCTGTTTGATAATTTCCTGGAGTAAAGCAGACCACATGACTGCGTCTTCTGCTGAATATGCTTTTCGTTTATTCCAATAAATTTCATCAACAAAAATTTTTTTTCAATTATAAGCCACAAATTATGGTTATTCCTTTACTGCACTTTTATTAGCACACCGTTAGCGCATAATATATGAAAATGGAAAAAAATGTAAAAGGAAAGTTGTGGTGGTGCAGAGTGTGTTGATGGATGCTCCACTAAAATGAGTCTTTTTTAATATCCAGCCTAAACTTAGACGAATTTCATGATTCATTCAATTGTGAATTAAACTCATAATAGAAAATTGAAACAGAAGAAAGAAATAAGTTAATAATCTGGTCCATTTAAAGTGTATTGGAAAAAGCTGCCTTTGAAAAAATTAAGTGGGAAATTTTACAACTTTGATTTAAATGTTGATAAAGTTCGAGTATTTTCAAGAAACATTAATGCAGTAATGATGCTGATTTTAGCTTAAAATCTTTATAGGTATATGTTGAATAATTTCACAAATGCATTTTTTGAAAATACCCAAATATCATTAACGCCCGAATAAAAATGTTAAAGTATTTAATTTCTACAGACACCAAAATGGTCATGAAATCTCAAATTAGACGACAAGGTTAGAGTTCATCCTGGGCTGTGGAGTAATAAATGACGATGATGAAGGTAAGCTTCTTGTAAAAGCTGCATTCGACCGCTTAATAATTTTCACGTAAGAGTGTTACCATTCTACCATTGTCAATGTTATAGGTTTGACATTCACACATAAAGAACTTGAATTTTTTTCTTACAATTACAATTTTTAAAATCCTTTTTTTCAAAATTTATTTTTCAGTACAAAACTTATTTAACATTTTAACTCCTTGAAAAAAAAAATTACTTCTTTTCAAAGTCCTTCAAACATTTTATGTTTACAAAAATAAATTAACCACATAATTGTTTTCAAGGAAAACCAACAAAAAAAAATTTAAAACAAAAATTCAAATAAAAAAAAAAAATTACAAATCATTATTTTTAAAACAAAATTAACAATTCAAATAATGTGAGTACGGTTATTTTAAAGAGCAATAACAAAAAAAAAAAAAAAAAATGTGATATGTATTTAAAAAATTAACATGAAAATTATATTTCACAAAAATACCATATTGCTGCATAATTCGTTGTTGAGTAAAACAAATTAAAAAAAAAAGAAAAAAATAAAATACATTTTTTTTTTCTTCTATTTTTACAAAAAAAAAAAAAGAAGGTATAATAAATAGGATTTTTGTATACGTATCTACTCATATATTCATCATAAGTTAATGCTACTGTACTCTTACAAGAGTGGTAAGTTAATATATTACAATAAAATATAACATAAAAATGAATAATGATAAAACAACAGAAAATAAAAAAAAATATACATGTACATATATAAAAATTAAACTTGTATGAAAACTCATAAGTGAACCATTTAAAAAAAATAAAACAAAAAAAAAGTTGGAAGGAAAAAAAAAAAGGCTACATATACTCGTACATATAAATAATGTGTTGCTTTTTATGAAACTAAATTAGTTGGAAATTTTCAAGACCTTTTTTGCTACCCACAATTTTATCGTATAAATGCCATCAGCATATATCATTTGACATAACAAACAATATTGCATTTACATATAATTTTTTTGCAATTTAAAAGGCTTAAGCAAATTTATCCACAGATCTTGAATTTTTTTTTGTTTTTTGCGAAAAAAAAAAATATACAAAGAAGAAGAAAAAATTTGTACAAAATATGCAATTTTCTTGACAATAAATGAATACATGAAATCAAAAATTAGTATTGTATATAAAAAAAGGTATTTTCAATAATTCTTGTTAAAAAAAAAAAAAGATTTTTTTGTAAAAATAAATACAATAGCCCCTTAAAGTGTGCTTTCAAGCGCCGTAACTCAAACAAATTGCATCCTTTATATTCTAGCCGATTCGGCTCCTATGTATCATGCTTGCATACACACATACATTCACTATGTGTATCATTTTGATTTGTAATCTTTATATGAAGGCGCAGTAGACATCATGTCTACTATGCTTTGTAATTTTGTCCTGAATTTGTGTCTCATCCTTCTTCTGTTTTTTTTTTATTTTATATTATTCACAATTGTATACACAACATTTTAAATTTTATAGAAATATTTTATTTTCCAATTTTGTTTTTCTTGTTTTTGAATTTCTGCATAATTTTTAATTTAGTTTGATAATAAGTTTTACAATGAGATTTTTCGAGGAAAAAATTTTCTTTAATTTTTTTGTCCTGGCATATTAAACGTTCAATATTTTTTTTTTTTTTTCGTAATTTAAAATTCCTTTATAAGGGTTATCAAATTCGAAATGATGTTTAAGATGAAGTAGGGACTGAGGAGCCAGAATTAAAAATGAAAATTTTTTTTAAAAATTGGAAGGGACGAAACTTTTTCAATGGAAATGTGATTTCAAAAACTAGAAAAAAAAAATGTTATTCTTAGCGAAAAAATATATGAGCTTGTTTTTAATCTAGCGAAAGAATATATGAGCTTGTTCTTTTCCCGACTTTATTTTCTGAACTGTTCAATGAAGAATTTGAAGATTGATGGGAATAAACCATGGTGTATAAATTCCTTTTAAGATTTAAGATTTTTCTTAAGGACCTTTCACATAAAATTGTACGGAAAAATAATCTACTACATAAAAATAAAACTTCATGGACTTTAATTATCTTTCCCTAAAAATTGGTTACAAGGGATAAAAATTTAAAAAAAAAAAAAAATTGACATGATAACCCTGATTTTAATATTTTCATTGCAAATTTCATGTACCTTTATCCTTTTTTTTTTTTTTCTTTTACTTATTTCCCGTTCAGATATTCTTTTTTTTACACTCTTTCTTACACTATGTACTTACAAAAAAAAGGTATAAAAGACAAAAATGATGATGATTCAGATTTATATAAATTCAATTTAAATGAAATTATTTATTTGAACATTTATATGAGCAGTTGGTTTTAATCAAAAAATTAAGCAAAAAAGTGTGACAAGAGCACTAACTACCTGTGTATGAATTTTTTTTATTTTTTTCCTGCATCAATAATATGGATAAAATATTTAAATATGTTAAAATGTATATATGTATGAAATAATAAAAACAACAACAAAATAATAATAATAATAATAATAAGGAGGAATAAAAACATAACATTTGTGTGTTTCAAAAAGATATGCATGCAAAAGTATAAAATATAATGAGGTGCAAGATGGCTATCTTATTGATATATGATTTCGTTGGGCTTATAATGATGGCTTTTGCTTAACCATATATGTATATATGTATAAATGTGACTTACATATAGGACTTTTAAGTATATAATATAGAGAACGACAAAACTATATCACTATACATATATGTATATAAACGGATGAGATCTCTCAACAATCAACAAACATTCAAATATATTTATTTTTTTACTTTTTTGTTTTATTTTAGACCATAGGTTGATATCACGCATATATCCGAGTCGCGAATAAATATGTTTGTAACTTTGTATGTTTTTTTTTTGTATTCATATGAATTTTAAGCTTTATTATTTATTTTAATTTTTTTTTTTTTTTTTTTTTTGTATCTTTAACTTTGTATAATATCTGAACATATAAAATACATATACTTAAAGTTGAAGATTCTTTAGCAACAAAAAAAAAAACAGAAGATACATGCACAAGAAAAAATAAGGTATGATTTTCGCTTTTATTACCTGATACCTTCGCGGTAATTATGATGTAAACATTTTTTTTTTTCTTTTTTTAAGTTAAGCGATTATTTATTGGTATAATTATAAATTTGTTCTGTTTCATTTTATTAGGTTTTTTTTTTTTTTTTTATTATTTTTGTTCAACTGTATTTTAGATATTCATGGAATAATTTTCATGTTTACTTGTTTTCAGTAACTAATTGCTAAAACTGAATAAATGTAGTTTATCAAAAAAAAAAAAAAAAAAAACGAAATGATTTTGAAAATGAAAAAAAAAAAAAAAAAAAAAAAAACATAAAATCGTGAGTAAATTAAAATTACTTGTTTGTATAAAATTAGGCCAATTTATTTAGGTATATTAATTTATATGAAATATGGAACTAACTGTTAATTAAATCATTTAAGTTGTTCAAAATTATAAAATTAACTATAAAATTGATATAATTAAAAAGTGAACCTAATTACAAAAACAAAAGGAAGTATGTTATGCTATTTGAATTTAATTATATGTACATATATTATTTAAAATTGAATATTCATCCCTGGTAATCATTTTTTTTTTTTTCTAAAGAGAAAAAGAAAATTTATGGTGTTAAATCTTTTTTAGACATATGCGAATTTTATGTGAAAATCATAAAGATAATGTAACACAGTTATAGGAAATTGTGGAAGAATTTTCTACAGAGGTTCCATAGATATTTTTTGTTAAAACATTTAGGAGATTTGTAAGAAAAATTGGCGATATTGGTTACAGTACAGGTAACCTTAGATAAAAAGATGAGATTTTATTCATTTTAAGTTGATTAACTGAAAAAATTATGAACTCATATCAAAGAACACAAAAGACGGTAAACTTTTGGTTACCAGGGATGCCTATACAAAAAACAAAAAGAATAATTAAATAACATATTTTCATATATCACACATTAAAAATTAATTCGATTTTTTGAATAACTTTTTTCTAAATTTTCCACATGATTTTAAACATATTTTGTTGATAATCCTTTGATGAGATTCTTGTTTTTAAAATCTGCATTGCCAAAACATTTAAAACAATTTTTATAATAAGGATAAAGTAAGGAAGTGTTGATTGAAACATTTCCAGTTTAAAGTAAACGAAATTTAGATGAATAAAATTTTTACAAAATTCTAAAAGAAAAAAAAAAAATAGCCACAAAAATAGCAATTCAACACAGTAGCTACCTATAATCATAAAAAAATCAACAAAACCATAACAGTAATACCACAGAACTATTAAAATTCTATGTACTAACTAATTTCATCATCCTCTATATCATTTCTTTTTACCATTTCAACACATTTTCGATTAAATAAGCATAAAAGTCCTCTTAGATGTATGAATATGTGTTAAATTTATTCTCATGTCATCATTAAATTGAATATGCAACATTCCACACAACAACAAAAATCATCGTGTACTTAATATTTTAAAAATAATGCAAAAGCAAAAAAAAAAATTTTTTTTCATTTTCAGATTCCCTTTTTCCTAATATTGAGATGCACAGGTGTTAAAGTTGAATATATTTCTTTTTATTTTATAATCACAGCTTCCAATCATATATGTATGTAGTATAATAACTGCAAAAAGGATAACAACAAACAAACAAAAAAGTGTAGATACAAAATATGCAAAGATATATTATTAGCATACTGAAAAATTTTACAAATGAAAACACTCACGTTTTTTTCTTCTGTACATATATTCGTGTACAATAATAAAATATTTTATTTTAACTCACTTTGGCATTGAATCACTATCAACACCATCGCATCATCATTATCATCATCAAACCAAAGTTAGTTGTAGGTGCAAGAATAAGTATTTAAAACATATTTGATTCTACATAAAAGGTATAAATCTATTTTTCACAAGATGTACAAGCACATCGTTCTTAATCTTAAATGAAAAAAAAAAAAAACAAATTATTTTCTTTTTTTTTCTGTTTTTGAACGATACCAATGAAAACTTAAGTATGCCATACACGATGCAATGTTTCTTCAGCCGTTGGTCAAGAAATGAGAACTTTGAATCTTTTTATTTGTTTGTTTTTTAAATGATAATGGTATACAATCTTTGAATGGTTTTAGATTATTTTCGAAAAAAATTCAATTTAAGTATGACCAACCGTTGAAAACAATAAATGACTATCGATGTACGGTAGTATCGAGTACTCAGTATCGTGTATCGATTATTCAAAAGCATCGATACCTCGATAATATTGGAAATATCGAGACGTCCCTATAAACGACAACTCTATATACGATGCAAGATTCATCTATACATATGTAGTATGTAGATATTAGATAGCTTGTATCGTGTGTGACGGACTTAATATTACGTTCATCAAAAATGTGCAACTGGTTTGTAAAGAAGAGCTTTAAAAAAAATTTAACACTAATGAGAATTTGCCTTGAACTTCCAAAGATTTTACTGTGTTGTAGCAATAAAATCACAAAACTTACATGTACCAATAAAACAATAATCAAATAATATGCTAATCAACTTTTGTTTACGTTGATATTCTCGTGAAAGTAAAGACCTATAGGGCATAGAAGTTTTAATGGGTCTTTTTTACATAATAAATTGTTCACTGCGGTATTTGACTTTTTGCTTCAGCTTGAATGCTAAACACAAGGATGTCAAAACTCAGATAAGGATCAACCCGTTATAAATCTTTCGGCTTAAATACAATTTAATTGTGAACAGTTTTGTTTTCAATTATCATCCTTAATTTTTATACCATCTTGTTCTTTTTTTTTTTTCTTTTTTTTTCAACAAAAAAGTACCTACTGTAAAAGATTTGAAATTAAATACAATCAAAAATACTTTTTCCGTGAGATAAAAATATTAGGTAAGTATGTACTTGATTTTTTTTAGCTTAAAAAATTTAAATTAAAAACTAAAACAATGACAAGAAATCACTTATTAAATTGAGAACAATTTTATTTTTTCTAGATATTTCAGTCATGTAAAAGTATCTAAATTAATTTTGCATAACAGAAGTTCAATTTTTACAGTTTTTAATGAAATACAATAGATTTTTTTTTTTTGTAATTTGCATCTTTTTTAAGTAAATACACATTAAACATTGTATACATCGTGATATACGTTACAAACTTATATTTAATAAAAGATATTATTATTGAAACCAATTTACTATTAAAAAAAAAAAAAAAAAAAAAAAATTTACAAATTGAGTATGTATGTACATTCTTTTTTTTTTTCTATCTCTCACTGTTAAATCGTGATCAAAATGCAATAGTTAAACGAATTCCTTTGAAAATAGTTATAATGATTATATAAAATCAAAATAGATACATTCCTTTTAACATTTTACAAAAAAAAAAAAAAAATAAAAAAAATAATAGAAAAAAAAATCTATTTCATCAACAGCATCTTATTTCATTATATAAACTTTTACAATAACATGTTCTGTTCTTTTTTTTTTTATTTTTTTATTTTCAGTTATATTGCATAAAATGCATGATAATAGTGAAAAAAAAAAAAAAGAATATAAAAAACGAAGAAACACTTCAATTACGTCAAAGTGCAAGAAAAATTGTACTTATGTACATATACACATATACGAGTATATTATTCCAATTAAATTGAATTGCGAATCCTGATGAATATGTATACATATATACTAAAAATTATTATCTATCTACCTTTATGTATATCATAATAAATAGCGCCTTAACCATGTAAAATTATGGTTATTTAAATAAACAGCACACGATTTTTATCTCATATTAAATAGCTCCTTTACAGAAGGTACTTATCTACTCTATTAGATAGTACCTATACAGGTACGGTATATATACGATATATTAAGATACAGGTATAGCGAAATACAACCAATAAAATACAGTATAATATTATGATATATAATTTAAAAAAAAAAAAAAAAACATCGATGGATTATAAAAAAAGGATGTACATATGCTTTTTGAATTTTGAGAATTGACTTCACACAAATTACACCTAAATTAAGAGAGAATCTTAAGAGATACGATGGATAAAATATGCAATTTACAACTTTTTTTTTTCTTTTTTCTTTTTTTTTTTAAAGAAAATCTACTTTAATACGTTGAGGTTTTTTTTTTAATTTTTTGTAAGTATTTTGATTTTCACAATATAAAAAAAATGTTAACCCTCAAAGACTAAAGAAATTTTTAATAAAAAAGAACCAATTTTTGTGAAGGTGATAATCCCGTTGATGTACTAAGTATTAGCTGAAGGCTCTTTGCAATGGAAGATTAAAAGGGAAAATTTTTTAGTTATTTGAAAATACCAGATTCGCTTTCAACGACCATCTGGGATTTTATATCATCGTTTACAATCCTTCTTACTTACTTTTTCTGTCAGAAGAAAAAATTTCTTTGAAAAAAATCAACTTTCTAACGATCTCAAAAAACTTGGGAGCATAGCAAAACAATCCTTCTTACTTCAAGGATAGGGATTGCTATGGCTTTATTATTTCAGTATTGCCACTGATACTATAAGAGCACCCTCTGAATCTGTTACTTGCTTGAAAATCACCTAGTATCTAATTTTTTTTAAACTCAAAATAAGTTAACAGCATTTCATCGAAATTATTAAAGTATTGCATTTGTCCTCACTTATAAGGTGATTTTCATACCATTGAGGGTTAAACAGCATTTACATTTAAAAAAAAAAGTAGTTTCCAATAGCCTAGAGTACAGATTATCCAACAAACACAACAACCAAGTCAGAAGAACAAATAAAAATTGTCTGTGAAGGCAACTAAACTTAATAGGGAATACCTAGTAGATGGATTATGTAGAAAACTTGGAAATATTTTTTCAAACAAATATGCAAGAAAGAATATAAAAATATAATAAAAAAGAAGAAAGAAAAAAAAAAACAAAATTAAGTGAATTACGAATAAATGAGTACCTTCTTGTTGTATATATGTAGGTACATGTATTAAATGAAAAGGCATGAAAAATAAAAAAAAAAAAAACAATAAAAATGATGAAAAAAAAATTACATTTGCGAATTATCGCGGTGTTTTGTTTATTTTGCGCTGTAATTTGTCCATAATTGCACGCCAACGGGTTGAATTTGTAACTAAACTGCAAATTAGCAGCCAATTCAATAGCCGATTAATAACTATAATTACGTTTCACCGTGTTTTTTTGGATTTTTCGTGATTTGCGAATTTTTTTTTTTTTATTTTCTTCTCGAAAAAAATAAATAGAAAAAAAATGAAATTTGATATGAAAAAAAAAACAGAAATTTTTCTTTTTCACTTAAATTGTACATTGTTGCATTTAAAAAAAAAAAAATTTTTCTTCGTATGATAAAATATCCTATTTCATAAATGTTATCATTATAAATTAGATTTAAGATGAAAATCATGAAAAATATGAGCCAATAAAGAAAAACGAGTATCAATTTTAACTAATAAAAAATTTTTTACCACAATTTTTAAAATCAAGTCTTGGCACAAAAAAATAGTACAAAATTGTTTTTAAAACAAATAACGGTATTGGAAATTTCATTTATACAAGATAACTGTACAAACAAAAATTAATGATTTTCCTTTTCTTTTATTTCAGTAATAAATTGGAGGAGCTAGAAATCAGGTAAAAAAATTTTCTTGAAGCGAAATTGATTGCTTTTCTTTACAAATTTTCATTTTCACATTTTTTTTTTTTTACATCATCAAGCTATAGCTTCTATACATATGTAGGTACCTGAGGTTGTACAAGAGTTCTCGCAGCCTAATATACTCGTATGTACATATGTATGTACAGTTTTTATCGGTTATTTTTAGAACTGGTGATCTATTGATAACATGTGAAAAAAGTTCCAATTTAACAATGGAATAACTTTTACATCGGGAGTAAAAGAAAGAATAATGTAACTAATAAATTGTTATGTTTTTCAGTATCCAGAAAAAAAAATTAAATTGAGGCTTCTTTAACAAAAATTTTGAAGCTTATGGAAAACGCAGCAGCTTATGGAAATTCTGACAATTTTTCCCGCTTTTCACACTTTCTTTTATGAATGCAAAATCAATTTTGAACGTGCACTTACCCTAAAATTATAAAATTATAAAATAATTATTACTCAAACAACAGAGAATTGCATTAAATACTTACTTTTGAGTATATTTTTATAATTTTTTTAATCTGTTCCACCCACGATAACTTTCCTATTAACTGGAAATGAGAGAAAATAACATCTGCATTGAAGAAAATCAAAATTAAAAGCAACAATTTTCTTAAAAATCGTTTAATTTTCACACAATCACACGTGAACTTAAAATGAAAAAGAAAACAATCAGAACTTTGAAGAAAATAATTTCTACTTTTTAGTTTGTTAATTTTTAATAATCTAGCTAAAACCTCGAGCTTAAACAACAAATACGTATAGCTGTCACTTTCGATAAAAATACCGCCATTTAGTTAGTTTAAAAGAAAGTTGTTCTATTGTAATAGAGATGGAGTGAGTGACATCTTAGAAATTTCTTTGTTCCATGAAAAATTAAAGAATTATTTTACGAAATATAATATAACTTTTAAATGATGTATTTTATATCCTTATTGTCTTGAAAGAAAATATAAATGATTTTTCAGGATTTCTAAAAATTGTAAAAACTATTCTGTACCTTTCACCCTTCAAAAGTTATATACTTTCATATCCTAAAAAACCGTCATTATTTATGTAAAATTCGGAAAAGTCGATTTTCTTGAAAATTTGTTGATAAACGTATGAAAATTGTATTGAAAAATGTTTAAAATTACTTTAATTTTATTTTCTATATCGAATTTCGTCCTTTTTTAAAGGAAAATGTTTAAAAAAATTCAAAAATTGAAATTTTTATACATATTTACAGATTAAATTTCGTTTAAATTTCAAAATATCTGGCAATGCTGTATTTTTCTGACACTGAACTTATAATTTCTTCCAATTTGAAATTATCATTAGATTTTCCATTTTTCCAATACGATTTTCTAATTTGTCAGCCATCTTTGAAATTTCTTGTGTCATAAAAAAAGTTGATAAGTGTGTAAAGAAAAAGTTAGGTGGAAAAATTTGGATTTCTAATAATTAGTTCATTTTTTTTCTAGTGTAATAATTTATAAAAAAAATAAATAAATAAAAAAAAAAGTTAGTAATTGATTTTATTTTAAAAAAAATTTTGTTAAATAATTTAAATTGAAATTTTTAAAAGAAATTCGTTAATCAGATTACAAAGTGCATTTTGTTAAAATCTCTTTGTTCTCATTTTTTTCTTTTTCTACCTTTTTTTGAAGTGATGAACTATTTTCATTAAATTGACGTTTTTATAGTAAAAAAAAAAAAAATCTTTTTTTTCTTATTAATAAATTACGAAGATTTAAAAAAAAAATAATAGTTTTTTGTTGTAGAAACTAGAAAGAGTGTATAATTACGTTCTTTGTTAAAATTACGTCAGCATTATTAAATACTTTGAACAACAAAAACACCTATCAATAATTTTCATTATTTTTATTTAAAAGGGAGAAAAAAAAAAACGAAAATTATAAATATTGAATTATTGTGACATTTTTCATATTTATTTCATAATAATGCATTTCCGTACAAACAAGTTAGAGAATTGTTCATTTTTTTTTTCGTCTAGTCTGGACCTATCGTCTGGAGTACCCATTTTGTATCTACAATTCTACACACATGACACATACACTTTTCCTTTCGATTCAATTTACATAAATAAATTTCAATTTAGATACTTCTTTTCAATCAGCAGGTTATAATTATGTATGTATTTACATGTATAATATGAGTGTTGAGCGACTGACTCAGGTGATTACACCAACTAATGAAAGGAGGGCGTTCTTTAGTCATTGTTTTTTTTTTTTTTTTTTTCTTTTATCATCAATTTTTCTTGATTTTTCTTTTATCTAAAGCACACAGAATTGCACAACAAATAAACATAATTTAACTGAGATTGTTGTAAATTTCTAATTTTTTTTTTAATGATGTGTAATCAAATTTCCTCATCATAGGTTTTTCTTGTCTTTTTTTATTAAATAAAAGCTTATACAAGGTTGTAATAGAACTGGTTACCTTGTCGATTGTGGAATCATAAACTACACATGTAGAAAAAAGTAAATAGATTTATCGTGACATAAATTAGTTTCTAATTGATATTCAATATTGTTCAGTACACCTGAACTTCTTCCAATGACTAATATTTTTTTTTGTCCACAAAAAAAACAAGAGTAATTTATGAAAGTTCAAGAGGTCTCTTTTCACCTCATTTATTCTCCAGGTGGCAGACAAAAAAATTAAAAAGCAATTTTCAAGTATCTTCAAGGACACTAGCTTCCCAAGTTAATTTGAATTTTTGAGATTATTTTAGCTACTTGAATTTAATTTCAAACAAAAATTCGAATATCTACGCCGAGCAATTCAAAAGTTTATTCCTCAATTCAGTAGTCAGCTTCAACAATTCCTTTAAAAAACTAACTTCATAAAATTTTTCAAATTTGCAAATTAAGAAATTTTAACACCTTGCAAGAATTAATCAGTAAATTAAGAATTTTATATCAAAAAATTGTTAATAAAAACACAAAAAAAAGATTTGTTTACATTTTAAATTTAAAAAAAAAAAATCCTACAAATAAACTTCCGAATTGATAATTTGGGGAAAAAATAACAAACGATAACAAAATTTTTAATTTTCAATTTTTCTTTTTCTTTTTCTTCTAGAAATTAAAAAAATACCAATAATATTTTTGTTGTTATAAAAATTTCAAAATGGCAACAAGAAAAAAATCACTTTTAAAAGTTGTAATTCTTGGTGATAGCAGTGTCGGTAAAACATCATTAATGAATCAATATGTAAATAAAAGATTTTCAAATCAATATAAGGCAACAATTGGAGCTGATTTTTTAACAAAAGAAGTTGTTGTTGATGAACGAGTTGTTACGATGCAAGTAAGTAAAACAATGCCTTTTTACTATTAAATTTTTTATTTTTTTTTCAAACAGTGCAAATTGCTCATCGTGTTTATCATTTTGCAAAGAAATTGAGTCCTCAATGGTCAAATGGAAATAATTAACCATGAAAGTTCTGTCGATTCTTGAACATCTCTTCTTTCCCTTTGGCGCTACAGTCTTCTAAAAGCTTTAGCCTCTAATATCTTCCTCCATCGCGATCGGTTCTTAGCACATTCAGTGACCAGTTGCTTATACCGAGCTTCTCCAAATCGTTTTCAACGTTGTAAAACAGATTTTAATGTTTTCGCTTGATGTAGCGTAGGCTCAACACGCTTTGTAGAAGGGCCATCTCACTAGCAATTTTATCCTAATCAATGTCATTTTCCATGGGCCACTGACGTAAATCGAGACCCTTCAGTAGCGATCAGTACCTACCCTGTTAATCCCATTTTAGACCCCATTGGCTCTTGAACATGACGGCTTTATCTTGAGTATTTTTCGGATTTTAGCAAATTCCATATTACCAAAAAGTAAACGTTCCTCAAATGTTTCGTTGCTTCGTAACAAAAGGAGTGGGGCCCTTTGAATTCTTGAAAAATATTTTCGAAATTTTTAAAAGAAAAAATACCGTAGATACTAACATTCTTACTGGAAACTTAATTAATATTTCTATTATTTTTTTTCTCATTTTAGATATGGGATACTGCTGGACAAGAACGTTTTCAATCACTTGGTGTTGCATTTTATCGTGGAGCTGATTGTTGTGTATTGGTGTTTGATGTAACATCACCGAATTCATTTAAAAATTTGGATTCATGGAGAGATGAATTTTTAATTCAAGCAAGTCCCAGAGATCCAGAACATTTTCCATTCGTTGTATTGGGTAATAAAATTGATCAAGAAAATCGTACAGTGAGTATTTAAATTTTTAATTTTTTCCACTTCTTCTCTTTCAAAATTTATTTATTTTATTTTTTTCTTACGTTTTTAAAGGTCTCAACAAAACGAGCTCAACAATGGTGTCAATCGAAAAATGATATTCCATATTATGAAACATCAGCTAAAGATGGTATAAATGTTGAATTAGCATTTCAAACTA
Organism: Bombylius discolor; assembly: GCA_939192795.1. Lineage (NCBI taxonomy): Eukaryota > Metazoa > Arthropoda > Insecta > Diptera > Bombyliidae > Bombylius > Bombylius discolor. The sequence continues at coordinate 35,104,871 of OW584241.1, read as the reverse complement.
TCGCTAAAAATGCATTAGCTCAAGAAGCTGAGGTAATTTTCAAATATTTTTTAAATTTTATTTGCATTATTATAACGGATTTTTTATTTTTAATCATTTTAAATAGGTTGAACTGTATAACGAATTCCCAGATCAAATACGTCTAAATGCTGACCGAAATAACCGACCCAGAAATTCTGATAATTGTCAATGCTAATAATTCAATTCTATTGAAAGTAATCAATAAAAAAATAAAAAATAAAAAATTAACAGAAACAAACAAACAAAAAATAAACAAAAATAATTTCAAAAATTATTTGGAAGGAATATGAAAATTATAAAATTCATAAACAAAAACAAAAAAACATCCATCAAAAATAATATCAAACAAAAAATTATATTCAAATTAAATTTAGATCATTAAGACGCAAAGAGATGATTTATTATATTAAAAAAAAAAAAAATTAAACTTAAAAAAAAAAAGATTTATTATTTTACAGTTATATTAAGTTTTGTGGAAGGATAATGAAAGTTTATATATATTTAAATTTAAAAAAAAAGCAAATTTATACTCTATTATGTTAATAATATTAAAACAAAGGAAACAAATACTATAACAGAATTTACACACACACGCGGGAATGTTTTATTTCATTAATTTCCTTTTTTTTTTTTTTTTTTTTTTTTTTTTAAAAAAACAAGTGAAAAAAAAAGGAATTTACATGCCAAAACAAATTGAATACGCTTCTTCAATAATTCGTGCGTAATTTAATGAAAAAAAAAATTTTTTTTTTTTAAAAAGAAGTCTCAAATTTTTCAAAAGAAGAGAAAAAATGGTTAAATTTTGTTGTTTTTTTTTCTGACATAGAAAATTTAGAATTTTATGAAGCAAAAAAAAAAAATAAGAAAGAAATTAAATCAAAATAAAGCTTAGGAATGAATGTTACGTAAAATTTTATTTTGATTTTTTCGTTTCATGTTTAACAGCTTGAATTGTGTAAATGTTCAATTTAGATTAGAGAAGAAAGAAAAAAAAAAAAGTGAAATAATATAAAATTTACAATTATTTTTTCATTTGACAATTTCTTTATCGAATCAAAAAAGAAAAAAAAAGAGAAACTACGAACATCCATCCCGATTAGTTTTTTTTATAAAAAAAAAAGTTTAAAAAAAAATAAAGAATATCATTAAATAATAAAAAAAAAATTATAGTTATTGAGAGAAGAAAAAAAATAGTGAGGTAAATTTAGAGAAATTTTATTTTAAAAAATAAAATAAATGATAAATAATCAATGTAATTATTAATATGTTAATTTTATGTACCGTTATTTTTATTTTTATTTTATTTAAAAAAAAAAAACAAAATCTAAATTACCATTTTTTGTTTGTTTTTTTTTTTTTTTTTCAATTTTTCCAATTTAGTAAATCGGCGGTATTATTATAATTTTTGCAATTAATCTATATAATACAAAAAATAAAATTAATAAGAAATATTAAAAAACAAATTATTCATAAAAATTAAATAATAATGAACAATTCAATGTTTATTATAGGAAATTAAAAATTATTTAAAAAAAAAAAAAAAAAAAAATGAGAAAAGTATGATAAAAAATTTAAAAAGAAAACAACATTCAATTTTTTTTGCTGTATATATTTTATAGATAAAAATAAAAATTGAATTCTATAAAGAGAGTTTTGTGGATTAATTTTTATTGTCTTAATAAGAATCAGGTGGTTAGGACATGTGTACAGGATTAATGAGTGCCGGATGTTTAAATTATTTTTTGAAAGACAAATTATTAGTAAAAGAAACACAGAAGGAGGCCTTAAAAACTGTTAGATGATGTATGTGAAGATCTCCGAGAAATGAATGTTCGTTTATGGAAGGACTTCGCTAAGGATCGAAAAGTGTTAAGTTCATTAGTAGAAGAAGCCAAGGTCTATCAAGGACTGTGATGCCCGTGATGATGATGATGATTTATTTTCTTGGCCGTTTCCAATGTTGCAAGCTTGAGTTTGTCGTTTTGTGATCAGAGGTGCATGCATTGTTTGCAAGCTTAATTGAATGAAATGAAATAAATAAGCTGAAGCTCAGCTTGTATAACTTAAAACGCTCACTTTCAAAAATGCAACAATTGCTTGATTGTGCTTGTACGTTTTCTTAGTTGAAAATTACAATGCTATCCGTAAAAAACTTTAATTTCTGCTTTAAAAATCAAATTTTAAAAAAAGTTAAAAATCGCACACCATTTGTAAATTTGTGAAAAAGTACCCGGTCAATGTCTCTTTTCGTCTCTGTTAATATCACTTCAAAATTAATTCCATTAAAATGTTTGATAAATCGAAGAGAGCAAAGAGTAATTGCCGAGGTTTTCGTATTAAAATTCAATGCTGTCAGAGTAAATCATTTTTCTATTTTAGGATATTTTGAAAATTTATGGGGGAAATTACCAACAAGGGAAATTTAGCGATTTTAGAAAAATTACATTTTTTACTATATTTTCTTTGAAATAAGCGATAACTTTACATAGAAAATTAATTTTAAATACTTTTAATTATTTTTCAATACAATTTTCATGTTTTTATCGTCGAATTTTCATTAAAATCTATTTTTCTGATTTTTACATCAAAATCACCTTCAACACGCAATAATGGGATATGAACTGGACACCATTTTGAAGTCGAAAATTTGCAACACGAAAATTTTTCTTAAAATTTTTTACGAATTATTATTTATTTTAAGTTCTTTTAAAGCACTTACTTTTAAGTGGCTGTACGAAATTTCTCTGGAATTTATTGCGTATTTTGTTCAAAAAACATGATTTTCTATTGAGACATTTGTGAAAAAATGATGGTTTTTTAAGGTTTGAAAGCATATAACTTTTGAAAGGTGAAAGGTACAGAATAGATTTTACAATTGTTAGAAAGTCTGAAAAATCATTTATGTTTTCTTTTAAGACAATAAGTATACATAATGCAGAGTTTAATAGTAATATCCTGATTTATAAAAGAAAATCTTTATTTTTTCACGTATCACAAAAAATTATCAAGGACTTGTTAGTTGTTACTCCCTCTGTATTACACTAAGCATATTTTATTCAATTGTCCATGCTAGACGTAATATGGGAACATATGACACCAGGTGGTGGTTCATTACATGGTTGGAAAAAAAACTGGAGCCTCAATTAATCAATCAGTTTTGATAGGTTCCAAAATATTACTTCTTAGGAAATTTTAAAATTTTTTAGGGAAATTAGGCGATTAGGAATTTAGGAATATTAAGCGATTTTAGAAAATTTCGATTTTTTGTATTTTTTTCCTCAAAATAAAGATTAATTTCATACGAAAAACTAACTTGAAACAATTTTAAACATTTTCCAACACAATTCTCAAGTTTTCCTCATAAAACTTTCATAAAAATCGACTTTTAAGATTTTTACATCAAAATCACCTTCAACACGCAGTAGTGGAATATGAACTGGACACCATTTTGAAGTCGAAAATTTGCAACACGAAAATTTTTCTTAAAACTTTTTACAAATTATTTTAAATTCTTTTAAAGCATGTAATTTCGAGTTGATAGACTGAATTTCGTTGGAATTTATTGCATACTTCGTTTAAAAAACGATATTTTGTTAGGTAGTGTTTGTGAACAATGTTTGAATCTCCATACAATCTAAACCCCACGAAATACGGTACTAAAACTACTTTCATTAGACATTACGATGGATTATCTAACTTTTTTTCAAATTCACAAAATGTCCAAAATTCATCATTCAGGATGTATAAGGAAAATTCTAAAAGAAGTAATGAAAATTACAACAACAATTCTTCATAAAATAAAGATGCAAAATTTTATCAAATTTGAAATTTTTGTCCTTGAAAAATCTAATAGCGGATTTTTTTTTTGAAGAAAAGGATCTTATAAATCCTTTGTAAAACACTCCAAGGAGCTACAAGCCAATTCAATTATAAATTATCAAGAAATTTCAGGAATTTAATTAAAAAAGCAGAAAACGTAGAGTAAACCGTCAAGGACGATTTTTCTATGTATAGGATAGGATAAACTATAACCCAATAACATACAAAATTTATTTTGTAGCAAACCCTTCAAAGAATTTCCTGACTAAATTTCAGCTTCCTATTCTTCCGGGATCATACTTTTTAAAGGAACAAAAATGTTTACATTTAAATCTTTAAAATTGATGAGCGTAGTTATTTTTTCTGGCATCCTGTAATTTGTGCTCTGTTGTAAGGATGTTTTTCATGATAAAAGAAGTTTTGTACGAAATGATGAGAAGAACGTTGTGCAAAAATTTTCAAATCAATCGGTCGCAAAAGATGTTCAAATGGATTCTTGGTGAAAACATTGTGAAATTGATTCGAATGTTAAATTTATCACCTGAAATGAATTTCCTAATCAATTTTCAAAGAAAAAAAAATAAAAATAAAGTAATTCAGACACAATTTTAATACTGATTAAGTTTTTATTCAATTATATATTTTTTTTAAACGGCATAAGCTTTTTCTTCTCATTTTTATTCATATCTTAATTACTTTAAGCTTAACATAATAAATAAGATTAAGTTTATACGATAGGAGACTTTGGTTTCCAGATCGAGACCATGGAGACCTTTAACCTCCTACATAGTTTTAGATCTTTCGAGTGGTTTACACAAGATCTCTTGGTCTCCATGCAGCATTTTTTTTTTTTTTTTTTTGTATATGCACACCAAAATCTCCTGCCGTGTGAATTTATCATAAGAGTATTTTACTTTAATTTCAATTAATTTACTTAAATTTAAAGCAAAAAAAAAAAAAAATTTATTGTTGTTTTTTTTTTTCAAATATTTTAACTTTCAACACATAAATTCTGACATTTAACTAAAATTGCATCAATAATCATTTGATTCCATTCTTTTGAATTTTCACAATAATCAGCTTCATGAAATAATTGAACTTTATCTAAATTATATAAATTTGATGATAAATAATAATTAATTGTTATTTCACATAATTCTTGATTAAAATTTTTTAATGACCATTGAAAAATTTTTAAACATGTTTTTGAACATAAACGATATATTAACATATTATATAATTTCATTTCTAATTCTTTAATCATATACATTCTTGATAATTCATATGCTTCTAATAATGAATCAAAATGATAAATTGGTGGTATATTTAATAATTTATTTAATGATTGTAATTTAATTAAATTTAAAAAATATTTAATACCATTTATACTATAATTTTTTAAATGTATTTCATTTTCATTACATTCTTTAAAATCACTATTTAACATTGAATTAAATACATCACTACATTGTGTTAATAAATTTTTATAAAATTTTATTGGAATTTTTGAACAACCACGATGTATTATAAATTTCATTTCATTTAAATTATTTAAATTTAAATCATTAATTATATTTGAAAAATCAATTGTTTCATCAAATTCATAATTTTCATTAAATATTGTTAAATCAGATTTTGGTATATCAATACCTAATGATTGTGATAATGATGTTATACCATCGACTGCTTCTAAACAATATTCATCATTTTTATTTAAAATTGTATTTAATAGTGTGTATAATGCACCATTCTCAGTTAAAAAATGATATAGAAATTTTGGTGTCCTAAAAAAAAAATAAAATAAAGAAAATTAGTTAATTTTTCAAAATACAAAAAAAAAAAAAATTTAAAAATCAATAAAAAATCTGAATTCTTTTACAATTTGAAGGATCTCATCTTATGTGTTTCCCCTCTCTTACGGTTGAGTTATACACAACCGATCCGTTTCCCCTCTGTCTGATCATCGGACCCGGTTCCGAACAAAAATTACATACAAACATGGCAAAATGCCGGATTGGATGTATTTGAATCGACTTTTATAATCCACAGAAGTTCAAATAAAACATCCACCAGTATTTTCTTTATTTATCCCATTAACCATTCATCCATCCCATTCATTTTTCTTCCATGTTTATGCGCAAGTGTTGTGCTAAACTAAATGCAGTAAAGGGATATTCTATGCCGTAGCTTATAACTCACCTAATTATAAAAGAAACTGCAATTGCTGCTCGTTTCTGTACATTTTCATCACTTTTTACTAAAAGTTTTTCCAGTTCTCCTCTACCATATCCCGATTCACCAACACATGTTAAAGGTTCAAAGAAATTCATTCCTCCTGAATTTAACTTTTTAGAAAAAACAAAAAAATTAAAATGACATTTCTAAAAGCTTATAAAAATACCGTTATACCTCTTCTGATTTAAACAACTGATAAATGCGATGTATTGTATCCTGTTTCAATATTTGCACAAAGAATTGACTTTCACTACAAAAGAAAAAAAAATAATAAAAATTAATAAATCCATGGATTCTTTTATTTTTTTTATTTCATAAAACTTACAGTAAAATATTGTGTAAGGAATTTGCAAAACTATTCCCGTTTAAACCAAAAACACTCATTGCTTGAATAATTGTTTTTAATGTTTCCGATTTACAAAGTTCACCACGATTTTTACCATGTAAACTAATTCGGAATAAAAGATTATCAATAACATCGATTGCAGTTATTGGATGATTCTTGGATGATGGAAATTGGTCATTGTTTGTATCTGTAATTTTTGTTTTTTTAATAATTTGAAGGAAAAAAAAAACAGTACAATTCAAATACCTGGATTATTACTTTGATCGTCATCTTCTTTATCTGATGTTTCTCCTGCAATTTCATTTTTCATCACAACATCCAATAATTTCATAACATCTGTATCTTCTACTGGAATTTTCTTGTCATTGTCGATACTATCACTTTCATCTTCACTACAAACTGGTGAATATTTATCTGATTCATAATCTTCTTCTGCAAAAGAAAACACAAAATAAGAAAATATTCATGATTTTTTCATTTTATTAGGTGCCCAATTAAGAGGTAGACGTTTTAAAGACAATAGGATTACAATTAAATCTGAAAGTCTTTAGCTAGAGAAATCGAGTTAAATATTCAATAAAGTCCAAAATATGTATTATGACTCCAGAATCCGTCTTCCCCAGAAATACTAGATTTTACAAGAAAACCCATGAGTCTTAATCTTTAATTACCAGAACTTTCAAACTGTGGAATGCTTTTCCACCTCATGTATTCTATTTCCCCCACTCCCTATTACAACCTAAAGAGGTAACCCTAAGTCATGGTATATTAAATAAAAAAAATAGGTCTTCTTGTCTAAATCGGAAATTGGCTACCTCTTTTTGGAACTTTCTTCACTTGAAAGCTAAAATTGACATACCATAAAAATGTTTATTATTAACTGGTGACATACTCCTTGAACTACAAGGACTTGGTGATGAAATATACGGCGGAGAATTTGATGAACCTGGAGAGTCTGGTTCAAAAATATCAGCCCATATTTTTGGATTCTACGAAGAAAATTTAATTAATTAAAATATTGTAAATTGTCTTTGGGAGAAAAAAAAAAAAAAAAGTAGCAATACTAACATCTACCTTGTAACAAGTTTTTGATATTTCTTCAGCTTTACGTTTTCTTGATAAACGTTTCTTTTCTTCACATTTTTCTTTTCTGTATTTATCTGTAGCATTCAAATATGCATCTAATTCTTTAATAAGTACTCTAACAAGTCCTTCACGTAAAAGTAAATCCATGCTTATTTTGTCATATTGAAAATGATTGAGAGCGATTATAATCTACAAAAGAAAAAAAAAAGTTTAATAAACTTCACAAAACCACAAACGCAATTTCCTCTGTAAAATCGAGAATATACAGTATAACTTTTAACGACCGTTTTTTTTATTTACGGAAGTTAGTTATAATTCAAAAATCTAAAATTGTAAAAAAAAAATGAAAAAGGATAAATTTACCATCGTAATTTCAGTACATGAATTTGATGTTTTTGCACGTTCAATTAATTTTTTTAATGCTCCATTCATACGAATTTTTGCACGATTACATGCATCATCAGCTAACATACAAATTATATTAATGCAATTTCTTATTTCATTTTCTGATAAAGGTGTACCTTTTGAAAAGAAAACAATTTTTAAATTAGAAAAACACTTTTAGTTGGGCTCTTTCAAAAATGCAAGTTGTAAATAAGTGTGGGGCATCTTTTACAAAAGCAAACTGATTTTTAGTCAAGCAGTCTTGTATTTTTGAAAGTAGCCGCGCTGTTGAACAAAAAAAAAGTAAAAACTTACTTAAATCATCTGCAGTTAATAGTTCACATGCTGCACTAATTGCATCTGCTGAACATAATGCTTGAATTGCAATTATATTATTTGCAAAATTTGATAAAATTTTTAATGTTATTGAACGATATAAACGATTATTATGTTTTTCTTCAATAAAAAATACAATACTTGATAAACCATTATTTTCAATATGATATAATTCTAAAATAACAGGATTCATACGTGTTTCTGATATTATTTGTATACATTTTAAAATTTCCATAATAATATCATTTTTTAATTTATCTTCTGGTAAAATGAATTCTTTATTTTTATTTTGTTTTTGTGATTTTTTTAATATTTGTAAATCAAATATATCACTACGTACACCTTCTAAATTACGTGCAACTTCTTCAAAATATTTTTCACGATGTTGACATGATTTTAAACCACCAATTGGTTTATTTGTTTCATCATTTAAATTTGAATTAACGGTAATATTTTTAGAATTATTTATTGTTGTATCATCATTTTGAATTTTAATTAATTTTATTAATTCTTTTATTAAAATACGAAAACCATATCCTCTAATGAAATTTTTTATAAAAAATTTATCATTTAAAAAGAATCTAGCTGCACGAATTGCCATTAAAATTGTTTGTAATTCTGATGTTTCTTCAATAATCATGCATAATGATTGACTAATTGAACTACTATGAGGAATTAATTGTGTTTGATTCTCTTTAGCTAAATTACCAAGTAAACGACATGCTCTACATTGTACTAGTGGATTTGGAACACTTTTTAGAATTGTAAGTAATGGATGAATAATTTTATTTTCTAAAGCCTAAAAATATAAAAAAAAATAAAACAATTTATTTTGAAATTTTCGTTAATTTTGATTTTTTTTTTTTTTCAAAAATTTACCTGTTTACAACAGTCTTGATCTGTACAGCAATTTCCCAATATACTAAGTGCTACTTCTATAATTTTTTCATGAGGTTTATTCAGAAGACAAACCATTGGTATTACCCCTTCACAATCACGAAATAAAATTATCCCCTCACGGTCTTTAACAACATCAGTTCGAAGTTTGACAAGCGCTTTTGTAATGACATTTTTGTCATTTGATTTTTTTATTACATCAATTATATTTTTCACAATTACTTCATTCATAATGAAATTTTCACCACAATTTTATTAATTTGCACTTTTAAATTATAAAATTCAAATTTTTAAACAAGAAAATTGATAAAAACCACTCACAAATTAATAAAAACGAAAAATTTTATTGACGAATGACAGCAGAAAACACGTATCAGAGAAATGACATTACCCCTAGGGTTGACGTTTTTCTATTCCCCTATAATAATTTCCCCATTTTAATGATACAGGTTGTTTCAAATTCGTAACATAATTTTTTGTAATGTTTTTTTTACAGGAAACGAAATAAGTTTTTAGATAATGGCTAAATTATGTTATCAAGCCCTTAGTCGATTTATTCCTATATTTTATGCTTTTCTTCGGAAATGGTGATGAAACAATTCTATTTTAGGAATTTTTAATATTTAGTAGAGAAAATTATTAACATAGGGGAATTTTACAATTTAAAATCATTTTAATTTTCTCATGCGCCCTCTGTATTACAATACAATGGAACAACTTCTTTTTTAACTAAATAATGGCGGGAATTTTATAAAGAAAGTGACAGCATTGAGTATCTATATTTTTATTTGTCATTTTTTAAATGTGATTATTATTATTTTTTTTTTTAAATTAATTAATATTTTGATTATGTTTGTTTTTCATAACTTTAAAGTTTAAGTGCAAAAACTAAATGACTTTATTACGTTATGTCATGTGTGATTTAAACTGCTTGAATAATTTTGTGTACTGTGTAGTAAAGTGTTTTAGTTCTATTATATTTAGTTTCTGTATTAATTATGTTTTCAGGAAAGTGTAAAATTATTCTGGAACGGATTGGAAAATTTATTACCATAAAGTAAGTATCGAAAGTAGTCGGTTTTTGGTGAATAAATTAATTTTTTTTTCCATATTGAAGGACATAATACATAATTGGTTATATTAATCAATTAATACTTCTTTAGTTGGCAATGAACAATGAAGTAACAAAAATTTGGAAAGCAATATTCTTACTATGTTAATAGCCATCTTTAGAATAAGACTCGAACTACTTCAAAAGTTTGAAGGGCACTGATAAAATTTTCAAATTATTTCCAACAACGTTTGCACTGCATTTTAATTACGTCCTTACTTCCTTTGCACCGCATCCACCGCGTAAAAAGAGATATTGGTATATCCTTGACCTTATGATAAATAAAATCTGAAAAAGATGTCCATTGCTTGACCACGTGTATAAATATAATAAATTGTTTTTGAAATTGTGGAAAATATCGTTTTTAAACTCGAAAAGCTCTGAATCCTGTGATCCAAATAACTTGAAGTTTAACTCTACAGTATTCTCCTCATCATTCTACACATTTCTTCCTCCTACATAAAAAAGATTCCTTCAACAAGACACAAGTTACAGTACGTCAAAAAAAAAAGAAATTTACAAAATTTTAAATTTTTTTTGGGTGGTAGTTATCGGGTGCTTTCGAACACCCAATTAATACTATTAGTGCTTTTTTGATACTACACCTATGTCAGTGTTAATAAAAAATAAATTTATTAAAAATTCTTCCTGAGTATTTTCCTTTTTTTTTTTCAAGAAATTTATTTTTTATTTAAATAAATCACTTTTTTTGTAATATAATTTATTAAGTATACATACATACATATATTATGTACATCTTAAGGGAAAATATTTACAATGCAATATTAATTAGTTTTTATCCTTATAAGTAAGAATATTTACAATTACTGTGTTTTGTATTTTGTTGTCTTTTTTAATGTGCACACATAAACAATTTTCCTTTTTTCTTTTTAATTTTTTCATTGCCTTAAGCATTTTTTAACATATATGTATGTAGGTAATTAGTGTTAGTTTATAAACTTTTCTATGCATTTTCCATTTTTTTTTTGTTTCACTTGACATAGAATATGTAGTATGTTGCCTTGGTAATTGAAATTAACTCTTTTTAAAAAAATATAAAAAAATGATGAATATATTATATATTTCAAATCAGAAATATAACATCGTAAATTTATAATTAAAAACTGTGATGCAAGTGGTAAGAAACAGTAAAAAAAAAAAAAAGGAGTAGGTAATAAAAAAATATGTGCTTTTTTCATTATTTTCACATAATTTTTAGTTATAGTTCCGAATATGTATCGAAAAATTTTGAAAATACTACAGGCTTCAGGATGTAGATAGAAAAAAAAAAAAATAATGGGGAGAGGAAAGAGAAAGTGTGTTAATGAATGCCCGATTGGAATTTCTATAGACTTTAAGGGGAATAGTAAAGAAAAGGCCAAATAAAATAAAGTCATTTTCGAAAAGTTTTCTCATATTAAATGAAACGGAAAACAGAACTATAGTCAAATTTTATGTCAAAACATTGTACATAAATGTAACATGTATTTAAATATGAGTACGTGTTTTTTATTTTTCTTCCTTTCTTTATTTATTTTTTAATAATTTCCTTTTATAATGAACTTTGTAAGTTAAAGTTTACTTGTACCAAACTTATACGTGATTTTTTTGTATTTATGCTTATAATTAAAACATAATATCGTTCTTTTACAAAAGAATTGTGTGTAGGAGTATTATTTTTCATCTACTTTCTTCTTTTTTTTTTTTTTTTCAAATTAATTTCAAAATGTTAATTATGAGTTCATTTTAATTTAGTTTATGATTATTTCATGATTATAGCATAAAAAAAGGATGATGATTAAAATAATGCAAAGAAAAAAGAAATGAATAATTTGTCTGCGTAGAGTAAATATGATAATTATTTCACAAATTTTCAAATTAATTTCAAACAATAAATTAAATTTTTTGTTGTTTGTTTTAAATTTAAAAAAAATCATATTTTTTTTTTTTTATATTTACTTCATTAATTTTTGGCCAATTTTAGTCGAAGAGAAGTCCTTGTCGAATTACGTGAAACACTGATTCTGACTGAAAGTGTCTTATATACATAAATCGAACCCCTGAAAATGAACATGTTTTACTCTATTGTAGTACTTAATTTAAATTTATTACAGAAAAAATGGACACGAAACTTCAAACTTAAGGAGGTTGTGACTCATTTTCAGTATTGCACTAGGCACTAGCTGAACTAGAGTGGACCATTTAAGAAGAAGACGACATCGAATATTTGTACTGAAGCGAAAACACGGAATCAAAGACACAAGAGAAGTGGTCAAATAGGTAAATTTGTGAGGTCCTTCGTGTTCATAATAATTAATTGTTATACAAAATTGTCCTTACGAAATGTATGAAGATGTTTTGAAAAGAGATTTTGTGTGAAATTTTAAGAAAAATATGAAAAGACGAGGAAAATTAGAAAAACAAAATGTAGGTTTTCAAAAAATTGTAAAAAAATTATGGACAAACGTGCACAATGTAAATGTTTTTCATGGGATTTTGTTTTTAATTATCATAAATTAGTCCATTATTAAGATGACTAACAAGGATAACAAATTTTATTTTTATATGCAATATTTATCAATGACATGCATAAAAGTCATTGAAGTGTTAACCAATTAATTGTAATTTAGTGTAAAATGTTAACCTTGGAAAAGTAATGACAAAAATGGCATATTAATCGTTTTAAAAATTTCTAAAATTTGCAAATTAGCCAAATTTTTAATTTGTTTATTTTGTAAATTACTCCTTTTTCAACTTATTAATCATAAATTATACAAAAAAAAAAAAAACATCGAATTTAGTAATCTTTTTGTTGAAATCATTAAATTTTCATGAATAATTAAAAAATAATTTTTATTACCATTAATTAATTTTTTTTTTTCTTTTAACATTTCACAACAAAAACAAAAACAAAAAATAAAGATAATAATTCAATGCAATGTAGACATTTCAAATTGAATTTAAATAAATTTTTGAAAATTTATTCTAATTTAAAATGAAAAGCACTTCTTTTTAATTTTTTTGTTTTTGTTTTTTTTTTGTCATTTTATTTTGGTCAAAGTTTTACAGAAAAAATATAAAAAAAAAAGGATAAAATGATTTAATTTTCTATTTATTATTTGAATTTTGTTGTTTTTTTTGTTCGAAATTGTATAATATTTAAATATTTGCTTGATTACAAAACGAACATGAAAATTGCCATAAATAAATAAAAATTTTGTTCATGTTTTATAAATGTGTGTGTGTGTGTTGTGTATTTATGTATGTTTACAAAATTTTATGTCAAATAATTTTAAATTCTTATTTAATTCAAATCAAAACGAAAATCAGAATAAAATATAAAATTTATATGCATTATACGCGAATTTGTAGTACGTATAGATACGTTCTCGTATATATATCTGCATATGTATATAACGTACATGTTTATAACGCATTTATGTATGTATATATGTATATAACCATGTACAATTGTGTTTTAAAATTGAATAAACAATTAGAAGCATCATTTTAGGGCATATTATTATACATACATATATACTGTATCTTATATATACATATTATGTATGTGTAACATTTTATATACGAAAAAAAAACAACATAACATACAAATAAACAGGATAGAATCTATCTCACCTCTACAAAATTTTAATTACTACTTTGTTTGCACAACTTTGTACCTTTATAATGGCTTAATTTGCTTGATTGTCACTAATTTCCATCTCATTGTCGTTTGTTGTAGCCTCTGAAAAATTTTTTGTTGAAAAAAATTAAAAATAAAAATAAACTACTGCAAAATAAAGCATTGATATACAAAGTTAGATAAATTTTTGTTATATGTTTTTTTTTTTTTTTTGTGTGTTTAGTATATGTTATATAGTATCTACACATCGCGTAAAAATTTAACGACCTTGTATATGTTTTTGTTGTTGTTGTGAAATGGGCCAAATATAAACGAAATGCGAAAGGATTTTTATAATGGTGGTTGTTTTTGATAAAATTTGTATTTCATATATGTATACAAAATTTATGTACATATGTAATATAGTATAACATGGATATTCACTATGGTGGAATAAAATATCATTATAATATGTAGAATATGCCTATAAGATGAGTAGTACACATTTATCTAATTACCCATCAAACATTGCGAAATTATTTTCTTTGATTTTGAATTCGTTTGAAGATTCGAATGAACAATAAATAAATTTAATTTTTTTTTTTTGAAATTTAAATATAAATTTTTTAATTTGACTATGAAACTTTTGGCATTGTATAGATTTTTGATTTCTATCGTATTTCAAAAGTTTACACATTTAAATTATAGAAATTTGTTTTTAATGGAAAAGATTCTCCTTGCCAACTATATAAAAAAGTTGCAATTAAACTTCATCAAACACCAAACACGTTTGTCAAATAAGTTCGTTTTTTACCAATAACTTGTGGTTCACATTTTATAGGTAAAACATTTAGAAAGATCACAAAAAAACTTGGGTTGTTAGAAACATACCAAAAAAAACTTTTTCGCATATCGAATGGTTGAGTCAGGCATTATTTAAAAAATGATAAAACAAATGTTTATTTTAAAAATTTTAAAAATCAACTTAAAAAAAAAAATCTGAACAAAAGTGAAACAAAAGAAATACAAAGAGTCTGTACTTAAAATGTCCTTTAAAACGAGGTAAAAATCTAATTTCGAAATGAAAATCTGGATTGACATACATACACATGTATATTGGATAGAAAAAAAAAATAGTTTACTTATTTCTGTTGAACATCAACTTCTTGTTTTTAATAATTTGTGACGTTCATAATTTCACAATGGTTTTCCATTCGTTTTTTTCACGATTAATCTGACGATTTTAATTTTTTTTTTAAATGCTAAAAGCTAATTCGATTTAAAAAAATCAAAAAAAAAAAACTTATCATGTATTCTTTTTGAATTCAAACAATTATTTTTCCAAAAAATTTTTTAATTTTAGTTTCTTGATTCAAATTCAATTCCATTGTGGATCAATATAGCATGATTGTATTACTTTTGGATTTTGATTATCAATGTCCTTTTTTTTTTATTGAAGTGAATTTATTTGATTTTTTAAATATTTTTTCTTGATGAGGATGACTGACATTGAAAAATTAAAACCTTTGAATTAATTATTAATTGGAAATTTCAGAAAAAAATAGTGGATATATCACAATTATTGAGTTTTTCACAAATTTTCGATTTTAACTTCGAAAATTATTCATTAAAAATATTTTGAAATTTTCAACTCTCAAATTGTTGTATGTTTGTTTTTCAAGAATTGTTAGCTTTTCTGAAGAGTTTTCGAATTAAAATTTGTTTTTCTTGGTCTGAGGACGTTTTTTTAATTTTCTTCGAAAGTTTTCAGAAATTGTTTGGTGGGCTATTTGTGCAAAAAAAAAAAAAAAAAATTGTTTATCTATATATGTAGAATATCATCATCATCATCATCATCTTTTTGTGTATGAAAAATACATCTGAATAAAGTATATCACAAAAATGCTTAATATGGAAATTTGTTTGTTGTGTACTCTTCGTTTCACATCAGAGTATATTTTGTTTTGCATAATGTTTACTTTTGTTTTTTTTTTTTTTGCTTTTGTTTTCTTTAATTTTCATGGTTTCTTTTTTTTTTTTTGTCCTAGTAAAAGATAGGTACATATATCCTTTTAGTATAATTTTAAAGCTACTACAAACGTCAAACATATACATACATATACATATATAGGTAATAATAATTTACATACAAAATGCTATACAATAGATACACGCATCTTCTGCTTATATGTTAGTCATACATAATTGAAAATTATTATTTTACTTAAAAAAAAAAAAAAGGAAAATAAATTAAATAAGAGAAAATGTTTTATCGTTTGTGTTCTTTTTTTTTCGGATGAGAAAATACTATGATTAAAAATAAATGCGTGTCTAATTTATTAGAGAGTATTTCTTACACACACATTGTTTAATATTTTTTAATTACTTCAAAATATTTTCAATTAAAAAAACAAAAATTAGAAATTAATTTGTTATTTTATGTAATAGCATTACATTAATAAGACAAAATTATTAAGAAAATGGAGGGTGTTGAATTGAAATATAAAACAAAAATCAAATCAAATTTTTCTTAAGAAGACTGGTTGTATACGCTGTGGAAGGTGTTGTATGTGGTATTCACAAGCTTGATTTTTTTTTAAAAAAAATATAAAAACTTCAATTCAAATTCTTCAGAATGATGTCCTTGAAATATTTGTTGAGTCACTGTTAAAAGACTAACATTATGTTTTGCAGAAGAACTTTAATTTAAATTAGTTGAAAATAACTTGATCTGACAGAAATGGCTCAGATAGTAAATAAGCTTTTTGCTACTCTAGATTTTAAAATTTGAAAGGAAAATCTTTAGGTTTAATTCATAAAGAAAATTGTTCTACAAAAAATTTTTAAAATGGATTAAAAGACTTTCGAATGTCTTTATAATATAAACTTTGTAAACTTAAAATTCCATTTGGAATACTTTAATACATTGAATTTTAAATAATCGTTTTCAAGTATAAAAGGAGTCAATTTCAATTCACGCGATGATCTTTTGCAACGCATGATACTTAAAATTTTATGAAAAGATATAAAATAATTAATTAATTTTTAATTCTTATTAAAAATTACATGAGATATTCTACAACGAAAAACAAAATTTTAATTGTTAAATTATTATTATTATTATTTTTTTTTTTTTTGAAAAATAAAATTATTATTTAAAATATCACCTGTATATAATTTTTGAAATATGTATTTAATAAATGCACATAAAAATATTTTGTTTTTATATTATTTCTTTTAACGACTTACACAAAATATGTAAGTTTTATAATATAATGTTTTTCGACAAAAACCGAAATTAAAATATAAAAATACGCATATGAGACAAAAGAAAAAGATATATTTCCATTATATGAAAAATGATATCTCTCTATACTACTATAAAATTTGTCTATATGTGTGTAAAAGAAGAAGAAAAACAAGAAAAATAAAAAAGGAAAAAAAAAAAATGGATTATGAGTATAAAATAAGATGAGTTATTCGATAAGAGTAACAAAAGTTAACCGCGAGGGTTAAAACTTTGTCTGTATATACAAGATGAAACCATGTGAAACGTAATTTAGCTGTGGCAACATGAAAACTTTTTATTAAAAAAAAAATAAAATAATAATAATAATAAAAATTATACACACATTTATACGATATTTTCCATGCATACCAGAATTCAGGATATAGAAAAACAAGCAAAATTGCACACAACAATCATCTCATACTACACATATATTACAAGTTTTTAACGGATGCATATGCGGAGTATGAATGTGTATATGTGTACATACATATGTATGTATATTTTTCTTGTCCAGAAGGTTAAACATATGTTACATTTTGAAATTTTCTGATGAGATGTTTTCAAGTTTTTTTTTTGTTTTGTTATTGTTGTTTTTTTTTCTTTTCTTCCCGCCAATAAAATTTTACTGTATTTTATAAATATATGTAAAAGCGTATGGGTCATCCTGGTTGATGATATAGAAAACTTTCTCTTCTATCAAAAATGTCTAAAATCTCTATGTACGTACATATATGTATATATGTATACAATAAAAGATATTTAATAAGAAATAATGAAAATAAATATGCATTCAACGATAAATGGTTTTCTTCTTATAAAATATATGTGTACATATGTAAATACATATTTCAATGAATGTGTGGGTGTATGTATGTGTGTGATATTAGAATTAAATTTAAAGCTTATTATTTTTATTCAAATTTTCATATCATAGTTCATTTTTAAAATATGTACATCTAACCAGTTTTTTCTTTTCTTTTTTTTTTTTGTTTATAATAAAAGATATAATCGTATGTAAAAGCATAATCTTTTAAATTTTCAATTTTATTTTAGTAAGTACATGTATGTATGTATGTTTGTCGTTTTTAATATCAAAAAATATTTTTAATTAATTTCCTATACTTGAATTTATATTTATAACAAATACATGAAAATACATAAACACACATGTAAACTGTCTTGTGGTTATATCTTATATCTCATATTTTATATTTTCAATTTTATATTTCTTAGATTTTTCGAAAAAAAAAAAAAAAAGGAGAAAATAAATCAATTATAAAGAGAGGATATATGTATGTAATATTGAAAAAGCATAATTCAAAAATTCCAAGTATTAGCATATTTTTTTTATGTTTATATATATTTGTATATATGTACATATTTACATACATATGTATGTATGTATTTAATGGAATTTTATAATATTCATAAAATAAACGAATAATGAAAATTTTTAAAGTATTTTTGGAATTTAATTTTATTAATATTATTCATATATGATTTTTATTTCTTTTTATTTAAACATAAAATACAACTTTTTTTTTTCTCATTTTTTTTTTTATCTTTTTAATTTTTCCCATTACATTAATATTAAATTTTATTATTTCAATTACATATGTATTTAATTTTTTGAATTTTCATATTATTATATTTTCCATAAAATTTTCTCTTTTATTAATTACTTTTACAGTTATGTACTTCATTTTTACGAAAATTGTACTTTTAGTATTTATGAAAATAGTTTTCTAATGTTATTTTTGTTTGTTTTTTTTTGATTTTTAAGTCATTTGTTTAGTGAAAACATTTGAAAAAAAAATAGGTTAAAATTAAAATTTTTAACATTTTAATATTTCAAGTAAAAAAAAAAAAGCTGAAATCAAGTTTAGAATGCACTTCTGGGATCTGAGAATCTCATGTTTTCATGAAATGTACAAGATCAAATGAAAATTTTAAACATGTTCAAGAACGAGAATAAGTTTTCTTTCTGTATTCTTTCGTTTTCTTCTTCTTACCATATAAAGAGACGTGATATAAAGCTCCAATATTCTTAAATTTCAAAATTTTTTGACGAAAAAAGAAAAACTGAAAACCCGAGAATAAGATGGGTTGATTCGATAAATAAGGATATGAAAAAATGAGAGCTACAAAAAATAATAATAATGAGAGCTATGAAGAGACATATTTTAAAAAGTTGAAATTTGAACTTATGATGCATTGACGCGCTGATTGAAGTCCTGATTGACGCGTCGACATAATGATTTTTTTTTATTTTAAATTTATTTTACATTTATTTCATGTATCTAAATTCAAAGCCAGTATGTGTACATATTTTTGTTTCTTACTTTTTAGGTATTTGTAAAGGATTATAAAAGCTTTTTCTCGTAATCTATATTATTGGTTAAAATGCCCTTTGATTCAATTTTTTTTCCATTTATTTTATGTTTCATACAACTTATATTTATGTAGTTCGTCTGTCAAAAAATACATGTGTACATACCTACATGTATGTATATATGAATATGTAATTTTTTATTAATTTATTTCAATAAAATGATAATAAATAATTTAAGGTTCAATAAATGAATCCATTATAAAATCTGAAATATGAAGAAATAAGGTAAAATGGGAGTAATTGTTTGAAAATTCACAACAACAAAAAAAGTTAATAATTAAAATCTCGTATATCCAAAATGCTGTCACAAAATATGGCTGATACAATCATAAAAGTAATTTAGTTATGCATCTTTTAATCTTTACGTTTTTTTTGATTTTTTTTTTTGATTTTTTTAAGCACTTTTTTTTTTTTAAAAAAATACAATTTATTTATTGAATATTGTACCACGTAGGCAGACAACACAATATAAAAATTTCATTTTTTTTTTTTTTTTTGAATAATAATAATATAAAACAATTTCATGAATTAATTATTTGTATGCAATTTTTTATTAAAAAAAAAAAAAAAAGAAAAGAAAGAAATTGATGTTATACTACTGACAGTGACCATTATGATATTCTATGGTTAATTATTACATATTTTAAATTTTATGAATTTCAATCGCGAAAATACAACACCATCAAAAAACAAAAAAAAAATTCGAATGAATTTATTTTAATCGTGAGATAAAATATTTTTTTGATGATTTTGCAACTTTTGTTCAAAAAAAAAAAAAAAAAAAAAAAGTGAAAAAAAGCCAACTATTATTATAGCGTATCCTCTTTTATACGTATGCCTACCTTAGAGATGTAGATAAGGTATATAATAAATAATGTTTTCCTATGTTCTGCTCTTGTTCCATTATTATGTGCGACTACATAACTTTTCATATTTATGTGCTTCATAATACAGGATATCCTTATATCATTCATAAATTTCATAAGAGAGTCCTTATAACGTCAAGATAATTTTAAATACAATTGATGCAATATTTCGTATTTTGAAATGTCTTTTTCCATTCAAATTTGGCAAAAACAAAAAACACTGAAATGTCCTAGTACTTAGTATAAAACTGTTCACTATGGCCCTAAGTTGCAATGAAGCTTATAAAACTTCAAATTCAGTTTGAGTTCTGTTCTGTCATACAATTGAGTTTGTTCTCTGGCAACAATTTGTGGTTCACATTCCACGTAAAACCGTATTTCCATGTTTGATGGTATATAAAGAGGTCATAAAAGCTCAAGCTAATTTATGTAGAATATATGGATCACATGAAGCTCTGGCTTCACATTGTTTTCTGAATATTTATGTTTTTCTTAGACATTTAACAACATTTAATATAAAAATTGTTTTTTTTTTTTAGATTTTAATTAGGTCACCCTGTGTAATATATGAATATAAATTTTTTAATCTGACATCAGAAACATCGTCGTCATCATCATCAACATCAACAGCCTCGTATATTATATTATAGTATGACTTTTTGGAGGTGCTCACTGCTCATCACAAAAATTAATTGAAAATTGTCAGCATAAAATTTTGTATTGTTAAAATTTTTTTTGTGTAGTTATTGTTGTTGGTGGTAAATTATTATTATTTTTTTTGACTTTTTTTTTGTTGATTTTTTTTTCCTCTGAATCCCATTAAAAATATATATTTTTTTTTGGAATAATATATTAAAGGCATAAGGAATGAATATATGAGTTATGAATGAGGTGAAACGAATTGAAAATGCCTAAAGGTAATAATAAAAATGGTTTTTACGAATTTAATACACAACAATCATATGTATGTACATATGTATGTATGTACATGATTTTGATGTAATGGTATATGTGCTATTATTATGGGTTAAAGGTGAAAAAGGAATATACGACAATATTTTAAAAAAAGGATCTGATCATTTAATCATTCATTATCCATTGTTACATGAAATAAATATTTATGACACCAATATCTTGAGTTTTATTTATTGCAAGCTTATTTTTTAAAATATAACTGTGTGTATATGAGCTATAGATTTTGTAAAGATACAGGCAAAAAAAAAAAAAAAAAACGTAGATATTTTTGTTAATTTTTTGAAATTTTTGCAATTTTCGATTGGTTTTTGAACAGAAAACAATAAATAATTTAAATTTTGTGTATAATTGCATTATTATTCTTGTGAGGGATGTCATATGACACAGCACAACATATACATACATATGTACCTACATATTTTTTTTTCTCTGTGATAAAAGATAACTTAAATGATAACGGAGATAATTTATTCAGTTTGAAAAGATGCAACAAATAAAATTTTATTTAAATATTAAATATTAAATTTATTAAATTTTTTTCTTGAAAATAAAAAACAAAAAAATTAAAATAAAAATAAACAGATTTTGTATTTGAACGAATTAATTAGTTTTTCCGAATAAAAAACAAAAAAATAAAAAATAAAATTATTAATTCATATTTAGTTGAAATATGTAGAGCAAAAGACCATATTTTATTTCGACTATTTTTTTTTTTTCATCAGTTTATACCAATTTATCTTTTGTCTTTTGTCGTATTCAAAAAACAATGTATAATTTTTTATACTCAAATATTAAACGGGAAAAGAAAAAAAAAACAAAAATGAATAGAAATATGTATGTATGTATGTGGAAAAAATAAAATTCTAAATATCTGAACATGTTTCATAATTTTATTTGTTAATAAATTGCTAACAATATACAAAAGTTAAAAGAATAAAAAAAAAAAAAATATCTTAAAATAGAAAATTTCATACAAGGAAATAAACAAGACCTAAATTTTTTTATGGCTTTTAACCAAAGTAAATAATTTCTCATGTCGTTGATATATGGTTTGTGGTATATTTTGTCTTTTTGTTTTTTTTTACTGTTTTATTACAAAATAGAATAAATTTGAAAAAAAAAAAAAATACCAAAAACAATGAAAAATAATAATAATGAAACAAAATATCTTTTAAAATTTCAAATATACCTGTTACAGGATGACTCTTAAAGATTCCATTATTAGGAAATCCTCTACAGGTTTTAAATTTTTTGACTTTTAAAGTTCTATTTTTTACAGTTTTTAAAGTTACATGTCGAAAATCAAGTAAAGGTATGCCTAGAAAAGGTGTATCTTTATCGACAAAGATGTTTTCGGAAAATGGAAAACAATACACAAAAGCGAACAAACAGTTTTCTTTTAATTAAAAATGCTATTTCGATTTTCGAAAGCCAGCCAGTTCATGTTTTTTTAATTTTCGGGAATCCAGAGCACCGAAAATCATCTAATTGAATAAAATATTTTCAAAGTAGTTTAAACTTATGATTAGTTAATTCTACTATCCGATTTTGGAATTAAATCATGAGGAAATAGTAAAAAATTATTAAATAGTCTTCAAAATAGTTTTGAAAGCGAATAAAAATTTGACATTTAAAATGTAAATATTTTAGGCTTTTTATACCCTCATTTTATTATGTATTTTCGAGGGAGGAAAATTCCATTACAATTTTTTTAAAGATGTCCTTGAAAAATTTAAAGCCATAGTATTCTTCTTTTATTTCACTTTTTATATCTTTGAATTCTTTTTGATCTATGATAAAGTTTTGTTTTATTTTCTCGGTATTAAACAGAAACACTCTGTGTATCTACTGTATGTATGTACATAATATGTTCTTGTATATGTATACAAGAAAATATCACAAAATTTTCGTAGTTTAATTTTTTTTGTCCAGCGTTTTTTTTTCTTTTAATTTTTTTAAACTTATTTCAGATTTTGTGTATTCTGTTTTTTTTTATCCATTCTAAATATATTTTTAAATGCATTTTCACTCGTTGCTTTTAATAGGTAAATTTTCCAATTTGGAACTCAAAATGGAAAAACAAAAAAAAAATAGTTTTAAGTTTTCATTATTATATGAGTGTGGCGATGGATGGATGCATATCTTTTGCCCTTGTCTACATTAGAAACGTCATATGTTTTTGCAAAATTTGCAAGGCAATCAGTTCACAAATATAAATAAATAAACAAACAAATAACAAAATAATATTCTAATATATAAAAAGTTTTTGTATTTTATATTTTATTTTTTATATTTTTTCCTTATAATATACATAAATGTGTATTATGAGAATATACTGGTATTTTTCATGTGAAAGTTTATTTTGAAATAAACATATGTTATTAGGATAGTGACACCAGTTTCGAGAAGTTCCTATGAATATACACGTTTTTAATGATCTTTTACTTTTAACTTACCTTCCAGCTTGTTTTTCATTAGATTAAAATGTGAATTTCATGTTTATTTTATGTATCTAATTCAAAACAAGTGTTTTTTTTTTTGTTTGTTTTTTTTACTTTTAAATGAAAAAAAAAACACAGGTTTTATATTGTTAATTTTTCTTTCATTCATTGTAGAATTTTTTTTTTTTTTTCTTTTTCAAATTTTAATAGTGTTTTTTAAAATCACATTTTTTTATATTTTTGTGGTAAAAGTTTTATAAAAAAAAATATATAGCTTTGATGTCAACACTTTGTGTTTTAGTCGTTACTGACAAGAAGAGACAAAAAGAAAATGGATTTTTTTTTTTTTGAAATTCAATTTACTTTATTTTTTATGAAATTTTATAAAATTTTTTCATAAGAAAATATAAAAATAAAAAAATTTTCATTTGAATTATTTTTAAATTAGATAATTTTATTTTTATTTTTTTTGTTTTCAATTTTGTTAGGTTAGTTGGAGTGGAGGCTAATCCGTCTTACTATAGACCGCAACTACTTCTTAGGAAACCACACCACACAGTAGAATGTTAATGAGTGCTTGAGTTACTCATATTTTCGATTGAATACTTTCGAGTGAATCAGGAAATTCAGTATAGCTTTGAACCTTCTGTTAGAAATTTCTTCCAATCTTCTAATGCAGTATTCACATAGTCACTGCGATATCTTATCTTTGCTTGAGCAGAGAAATATGTATCACAGAACAGAAGGTACTCTACCAAACAGTGTTCCATTTAATATCCTTACCATGAGTTTACACTGTCGTCTATACAGGAAGAGAAGAGTTTCATTTTTCTTGAAATCAGAGGATACTTATTTTTTAGGTCTTACATGTTGTGGTTTTGCTTCATTTATTCCTCGCGAAAGGTAGCGGAATACATACAGCAAAAGTGGTTTCCGATATAGATTTTTCCTTGGCTATAGTGCATCCGTCATCTCGTTCTTCTCTATGCCTTTTATATAGTCCACTGCTTCTCGTACACATACACTGATACACGATAACAAACAAGTGGAGAAAAGGTGATTGAAAAGCGATTAGATTTCAATTTTCTTATGATAAAACAAAATTTAAAAAAAAAAAAAAAAACTAAAAATAAATTGGCAGGCTATTGTACTTTGAATCCGATTTTAATTTAAATTAATCAATTAAAAAGTTGGATTTTCCATTTTTTTTTTTTAAATATTCACTTATCAAACTAACAAAATTAAAAATTTTTTTATTTTTTGATGTTTTATTTATTTAATTATTTCGATATTAATCATTAAATCTCATAAACAATTATTTATCATTCATATACGTGATAATTGACATATTGTAATTTAATTAAATAAATCAAAACAAAAGATAACAATAAATAAACCCAAGATAAAAGTTAAAAAAAAAAAACCTCAATAGTACAAGCAATTTTCTAAAATAATAAATGATATACATTATGTACATATATTCAGTTGACATGTTAATGTTCACCTGTCATTGTTTGACGATTTGACTGATAAAAAAAAAATAATTTGGTATTGTTTGATTTTTACTTTTGTGTTTCAATATTTGAAATAATGTCCAACAAAAATTTTTTTAAGAATAAAAAAGAAATAAAAAACAAAACAAAAGAAAAAAAAATGTATATATGCATGTATTTCTTTTTTTTTTTTTGAATTGACATACAATTGATTATTGTGTGTTGTTTTTTCTATTTTTTGTTTAATATATGAATAAAAAATTAATGTAGATTTTTTTTTTTATCTAAAATTGCGACTATTGTGTACACATATGTATGTAGATGCATAGATACAATTCATATTAAAATATTCTGTTGAAGAAAAAAAAAAAAAAAACAATATGAGTAATAATCGTTTTTAAATTTGCGTGAAAATTATTTTCCAGTTCAGCAAATCGTTTTATTATCTCTAAAAATGTTCAATTCAAAATAAATAAAAAAAACAATTAGATATATACTTATGTATGTACATATGTATTTCTATAGTTATAAAACTAGAAAAGTATATTCTATTTCTATATAACACATTAAATTATAGTTGTTAAATTTTAAAATATACATTTTATATTTTAACCCACTTTATTTTGTATTATTTTTTTTTTTTCAAATGCAAATAATAAATAACAAAAAAAAAAAAATGATGAATGCATATTATTTAAAAAAAAAGAAAATTGTTCAATAAATTGCACTATATTGTTATCTTAAATACACCAATTCAAATTATGTGTTATAGTTTAATTGAGATCAATGTATGTTTAAACTTAAAAAAAAAAAATATGTACTATATAAAAATAGTGAACAAAAAAAAAAGGAGGACTTTTACCTTGATGATAAATTATATCATATGTAGTTCATTTTATATCACGTTTTATGTACTTTTTTTTTTTTTAAAGGGAAAGCATTTTGTTTACCATATATTGATTTGAAAGCGTTGAAAAAAAAAAGAGCCTATATAAACACCTATGGAAAATATGGACAAAAACACAGCTGGATGAATCAATGTTGGGCTCTAGTTTATAGTATTTATTATGAATTATGTCACAACATGAAATTTCCGCTTTGATGCCCTTTGGTTTTTGCTCGTTTTTGCTATGAATAAAGAAAAGCTTATATTTATGAATAGATTTATCTGGTATCTGATATTTTTTTTTATAAATACAGTGAATGCAAAAAATAGAAGGCATTTTAAATCCTGCTTTATTTTCAATTAATTTTTTTCAAAAAATTGGTATAAGTAGTCCGATTTCATATTTTGCTACATGTTAATTAGAAGTTAAACTGAAGTAAAAAAGAAAACTAAAAAACTTGGGTATTTGTCTTTATACAAGTATCGTTTTTAGTTACTTCATATCCTAAATGAATTTGAAACGCGTATTCATTAAAATTAATGTCAAATTATTGTACATAACCTGAGAGACTGCACAACATATTTATATATTGGCGAAATAGGCATTTGTCGATAAATTAAAAATAAATAAAAAACGTTCTAAAAAAATTTCGTTTTTTTTTTTTGTTTATATACAGATTATTGAGGTAATTTATTTTTTACAAACACTGTATATAAAATATTTGTGCACAAATAATAGAGAATGGGTAGAGAAACCTGCTGCTTTACGTTTACACAAATTATTTTGTGCAACTACATACATACATAAAGAATTCATAGTGTGTTGCAAAAATGTTTAATAATAACACACCATAATTAAAATAGAAAAATTTACTACTATGACCTTTGAGTTTAAATTAACATAGACGATTAAAAAAAAAAAAGAACATTAATTGATTGATTTACATATATGCTATAGAACCTATTTTATTTTATTATAAAAGCTGTAAGTGAAGTGGAATTAAATTGCTTTCTTTGTATAGAAAATTTAAAATTTAATAATATAGATACATATTTACATAAATACATATGTATATATGTACATACGTGGGTTTATAGGATTATTTAATTAAATTTTCCTGAATATCAATTTAAATATATGAACATGAAAAATTGAGGGAAAAAGTGAAAATTTTAATGAAAAAAAAAAAATGTGTTAAATCTTAAATAATGAGTTTTTTTTTTTTATTGGTAAAAAATTAATAAAAACTGTGAATTAAAAAATTCAAAAAAATAAAAAAATTATGGAATTATGTACAGAGTATGCAGCTGTTTTTAATTTGAATGTATAGGATGGTTTGAATTACGTTATATAGAAGTGCAAACAAAATGTATAGGCCTTAACTTAGAGATAGAAAATCTTATTGACTGTTTAAGTTCATACTGTGGACCCTGCAATTTAAATTTCAATCCTATTTGATTAAAAGTTCCTTTAGCATTCATATGAGCTTTTTTGAGTCAAAATTTTTCAGCAAAGTTTAAAAAAAAAAGCGAAATATAGTACACATTGAGTTATACTTTTTGTATTTTTTTTTTTTTGCGAAATTATCTTTTTTTTCATTCGTAATCAAATATTTTTTCAATTGGCTAATTGAGTATAAAATTTATTTCTTTCTCCCTTTAGACTTAGTAAAGTGTGAATTATTTCTAAGCGAAAAAAAAAAATCAACATAATAGAATTCATTTGAAGAACAAATAGAATAGAAATTTTGAATATTTTATTTATTGAAAACGCAAAAATATTGTTTACCTAAATTTACATGAGTCATATTTGAATTGTTTAAAAAATACACACATTAGTGACAAATTTTTACCAAAATATATATATTTCTTTTCTCTCTGTAACTTTGTGTTAGACTTGTTTGATATTCTGTTTAAACGTAAAACAGAAAAAAACAATATTGAATATTATTTACTTTTTTATACTCATGCTTTTTTTTTTTTTTTTTCGTTTTCAATAAAAGTAATTGAAGAAAACCTTCATCTTTCAAAAATGACGTCAAATTTACTATATACTTACGTAATAATTATAATTAAATAGATAAAAAATTGTGCTATAAAAGTCCGTTTAAAATTCACAGATAATCACTTAAAGTTTTGTTTCTTTTCAAGGAAGGTCTAAAAAAAAAAATTGAACTTACATAAAAATGGCAAAAATTTTATCAATTTATTTCTTTATCGTTGTTATAGCAACAATTCTTGGATCTCTTCAGGTATTTAAATTAAATTTGATTAAAATTAAAAATTAACAGAATGAGAGTAATTTTTATATGAAATTTGTTAAAAATTTTAAATATTTTTTAGGTTTCCGCTAGAACTATTGAAGAAGCCAGACGTGATCAAATTGGAGCTAAGGTAAGGATGGAATAAAAATTACATAAATTTTGTATTGTTTTATTCTAATCAAATTATGAACATTTAAATTAAATTTGAAAAAAAAAAATTGTTTCTTATAGCAACCAAGTGCAGGCTGTCAGGTTAAATCACGTGTAAGTTTTTCATTATCTTAATTTTTTTTTTTTTAACAAAATTATAAAAATTTTAATTAATGTGAAATTTTAATTTAATTTTTTTTTTTTTCGAAATTCCTTAAAGTGCCATTCATCAGATGATTGTTGCGGAGGATATTGTCTTACCTATGCAGCCAGATGCACAAATTAAAATCCATTAAAAAAAAAAAAAGTGTATTTACTAGAACATTTATTTTATTGGGAATTTGTTGTTTATTTAACTGTTTTAACTGTTTAAATTGTTCTGCACAAGTGTTTTGTATGTAATAAAAATATTGATGTTCTTATATCAAATATAAAATCGAACATTATTTGTATTATTTATTTAGATATGACGATATCCTTATGTACATAATAATTTTTGTGACGCTTTTTTTCAGTTTTTATGACGATGTTTTTTTTTTTTTTTTTAACAATAATAAAAATTATACGGTTAATTTGTCAGGATATTTTGTCTGAAAAATCTTCTTAAGAATATACTCCTACTTTTTACTACTACAAAAAAATATTTGAAACAAACAAAAATCGAAATGAGTAAAATTTGAAATATTCAACATCACCTTCAATTTTATTAATTTTTTTTTATCAAATAATTCTGGTCAATAATTTTTTTTTTTCAAATGAGCTGAATTTTCATATCTCGATGGTCGATTAACTTTTTGGAATTGAAAAAAAAACAAAAAAAAAAAAAATAAAGCTAATTACCACAATCTGCTTGGGTTTTTCCACAGCTGTTTTTAAGATTAAAAAAAAATGTTTATTTTGTATGCATAATTTTTCTTAATTAAAAATTTTTTTTTATTGAATCTTATACAACATGACATTGCATTATTTTTGTTTTTCTTAAAATGCGAGATCTGTTCTCAAATTCCGATTTTTAGCTATACTATTTGCTCTGTTCAAACATAAAGCAGAAAAACAAATACATACATATGTATGTATAATATTATTGAATTTTAAGTATACTGTCATGTGTTTTTTTCTTTATCAATGGGAAAAAATGTTTTTTTTTTTTTAAATTACGTTTTATTTGTCATACATGAGTACTTATTTATTTACAAATTATTTAAAAAAAAAAAACATTTAAAAAAAAACTCGATATCTTTTTGAATTTTGGGAAACCAGAATATATAGATTTGGATAGTTTAATAGAATTTCTTGAAAAAAATCTTATGCGGTAATACTTTCCAATTTTCCAATTGATATACATACATATACTACTGATCAGTTTTAAAATAAAATCAAGCGAAAGATATTCTTGTAAATATAGTTGTAAAAGTATCTACAATTTTGAATTTTTTTTAATGTCATGGTAATTTTTTTCATATTGTCGAATTAGAACCTGTTTGACAAGGAATCCTTTCCAGTTTTCATTTAAATCTATTAGAGAAGAAAATTTTTTAGACAAAAAAGAAAAAAACTAAGTAACTTTCACTATTTATTAATTTCAAGCATTGTGCTCTTCTATCTCAATCTCAAGATATTTCGTTTTATTACGGATGTAGTAAAAATTTTTTTATAGTCAGTTTAGACTATTCATTAAAATTTTAATTACTTATCTTTTGATTTTCACGAAATAAAGTATGAAAAATAAATAATTTGAAAAACAAGATTAATTTTATAAAATAAATTGAAAAAATTATCAAAAACGTTAAGAAATGATAAAGAAAAAATTTATCAAAAATTCTAGAAAAAAAAAATACAAAAATTCAAATGGGTCAAAATTTATCTGTTCTTATTAGCATTTCAAACAATTTTTATAGAATGTTTGATAATCTGTTTAAATATGAAACAGAAATAAATCCTAATTGCTAATTCAAATTAACGAATTTTGAAGAAACTGCTTTTACATTATGGTTTATAACTTTTGAACGAATAATGATAATACAATAAAACAAAAACTATATCAAAGTAGACAAAATAAGCTTTTATTTAAGCCAAAAAAATAAAAAAAATAATAAGGTAAATTTTCGAGAAATTCGACCTTAAACAAAAAAATGACGAATTTTTTCCAAAATTTTTTGACTTTGAGTTACAATAACTTCTGAACCATTTGACATACAACTTCATAAAAGACATTTTTTGAAAGGTCCGAAGGTTCTCTTTACAAATATCTTTTATTTAGCTCTCTACACTGCGCGAGCGCTGAAATATGTTGCGAAAAGTGAACCCAGTCACTTTTTGAAAAAAAAATTTCTTTGACCTTGAATATCTCGGTAACCATTGAGAATAGAACCCATCCCCCCCCCCCTCCCATACGATTTTTTTCATTTTTCATCGAGATCTACCACTATGTTCACTTTGCCACACGATCTCAGAAACACCCTGTATACTTACGTAATAATTATAATTAAATAGATAAAAAATTGTGCTATAAAAGTCCGTTTAAAATTCACAGATAATCACTTAAAGTTTTGTTTCTCTTCAAGGAAGGTCTAAAAAAAATCGAACTTACATAAAAATGGCAAAAATTTTATCAATTTATTTCTTTATCGTTGTCATAGCAACAATTCTTGGATCTCTTCAGGTATTTAAATTTACCTTATTTTAATAAAATTTATCAGTATGAATAATTTTTATATGAAATTTTTAAACGTTTTTTTTTTTTTTCAGGTTTCTGCTGATGTAACTACACATAAATATGGACATAAGATGAGAGATAAAATAAAATTGGATAATTTTTTTTTTTTTTTAAATTAATTAAAACATATTAATTTAATTTTAAAATAATATTTTTGTTATAGAAACCAATTCCAGGATGTAAACTTCCAAAATATGTAAGTTAATTTTATGTTTGATTAATCAAAATTTATTAAATTAAAAATAAATGTTTTGTTTTTTTTTTTTTTTTTTTTTTTTTTTTTAATTTTTAAAGTGCAGTAGATCAGATGAATGTTGCGGAGGATATTGTTCTACCTATGTAGGCAAATGTATATTTTTCAATAATTAAAAATATGAAATATTTTTTCAAAATGAATTTACTAGAATTTTTTTTTTCAATTTGAAAAAAAATTGTTATGCACAAATATTTTGTAATGTAATAAAAATCGATGTTTTTATATCAACATATAAAAATCGAATATTATGTTTATTATTTATTTAGATATTACGATATTCTTATGTACATAATAATTTTTGTGAAGCTATAGTGATGATAAAATTGTTGCATTTATTGCATTTTATCTAGGAAGTCTTCATGTGTATAGTTGTATATAAATGATAAATTTATACTTTGTACACTATGGGAATAAAAGCGTAAAACTGTTAAATCTAGATTCAAATAAAGTGGTTAAAGAGAAAAAGTATATACTCTTAAACATCAATGATAAAAAAAAATACAATATAAGGATTTCACAACTATTAGGGTTATTTTGCTCAAATTTGTTAAAGTTGTTTGTATAAAAAAACCATAAAATTGAAAAAAAATCTATTTACATGCAAATCTTCGTGTATTTCGAATTAATATTCCAGATTGTGTCTGAATATTTTTTACGTCGTGATTGAAGTACAATTTAACAGAGATTCCTAGAGTATATTTATTTTAAGGAAAACAAAAAAAAAAAACATAAAAAAAGTAGAAAATAAATTACTCTCAATTAATTTTGCTTTAGAAAAAAAAAAAAAAATACAAAAAATATTTTATAATTTTTTTCGTACTTTCTTACAAACATCTATCTACAGTTTTACGTGAAATACGAACCGCACAGCTAGTCAGAACGAACCTTATTGTATAACTGAATTCGAATCATGTTCGAAATTTCATGTAATTTTTAAAAGTATAAAATGATTTGGTTATTACATTTAAAATTGAATGTGCATGGCTCCATTAGTTAACTTTGAGAAATTCAAAATTAGAAATTTTAGATTAAATAGTTTAACATTTAAACAGTTACCCTATATGTTTTCAGATTATCATAATACATATAAGAATTTACTTTTTCAAAATATATACATAAAAAAATATTGCAACACAATATGTGCACATATGTGAATAGGTACATACCTATATAAAAAAAAAAAACTCTGCTTGTCAGTAAATTATTGTTTTTTTGCAAATGTTTCTACTTTTTCTTCATCTTATCATAATAAAGTGCTCTAAATTTACTTGATATGTACATTAAATTTTCTATATTATGTATTATTTTTTATAACACAAATAATATTCACATTAACTGCACTTACCATTTCAACATAACCTCGTCAATGGACACGTTCATCCATACAAGTCCTAAAGGAGTAATATTATCTGTACTACATTATATGCATGTGTTTATGTATGATACATGTAATATATACTTATGACTATATGAAATTGAAATCTATGTATATCCTATATGTTACATAAACATGAAAAGAGTAAAAAATTCGAGTGGGTGGTGAAATGGTAATGGTTATTGTGGAGATATGATGGAATAGATATTAGGTTTCTGGAAATATAAAAAGCGTGTGTTTTTTTTTTCTTCCAATGTGCATATCTACAAGTTTTTTTTTTCTGTTTTTCTTTTTATGTACAATATCACATACATATATGTATTTCTCGTAAAGTATCTAACATTTATTCTCTATCGGAGTGCTTCAAAGGAATTGTCATCACACATATATATATCTATATTATGTACATATGTATGTATATTTCCCACATAAATAAGAATACAGTTGTGTACAGAGATGACAGTTCAAGAGGTAATAAAAATTGTGAATTACATCAACGAGTTTGAATGAAATTGATACATCCAGTAGCAACAATAAGATAATACATATTACGATATTGAAAAATGCAAAAAAAAAAAAAAAGTAGAAGAAAATATTGAATTTAAGAATCTGAAAAAAAAAAGAAACAAGAAAAAAAAAAAGAAACAAGAAAAAAAAAAAATTTGAACAAGTTGTTATGTTGTCCTGTTTGTTATATATGAATGTGGTATGAATTTTGAAAAAAAAAAAAAAAATATTCTAAAAAGAAAAAAAAACTACAGTAATATGAAAAGGACTTAAACTAGAATGAAATCAAACTGTGAAATTTAATAAAATAAGTAAAAAGTGTCTGAGCCTTTTGAATATATTTGTGTGTGTGTGTTTTTTTTTTTTTTTTGTTATCTTATTGGCTCAACAGGATAATCTCAAAAAAAAAAAAAAAAACATACACACACACACACACACATACTCACAAGTATGTATTCCACATCATAAATACATACATCACTTGAAATTTTTTCACAATAAGTAAAAAAAAAAAATATATATAGCTTTTCTTGCTTTTATCTATTCAATAAAAGAAAATCTCTAAAAAGTGCTATTGGAAAGAAGAAGAAAAAAAAGCAAAAAAAAAACACAAGTGATGAAAAATTTATTTTGTACAAAATAAAAGGATTTCAAAGGGATTTTACAGATTGACTAATTGGTATTAGGTGGACTCATAGATATATTTTCATTTTTTTTTTCTTTTTTTTTTTTTCGTCTGCGCCTTTGTGTTTAATAACATTTAATGGTAAATAATATCACATCAATTCAATTTTTTTTTTTCCTTTAGCTTGTACACGCTTGAGAAATAAATGATAATAACGATAAAAGAATGAAAAAAATACAAAGGAAAAGAAAAAAAAAACAACAACAATAACGGCACTTATAAATAAGATTTCGTAAATTTAATCTAAAATTTTCCAAGTATATCCTAATGTGATTGAAATTGAATATAAGCAAAATAATAAAATGACAAAAAACAATTTTTTTTATTGAACAAAAAAATCAAAAAAACAAAAAATAATAATAAAAGGATTTTTCACTTAGAAAAGAAAGGATAAATACATATTTAATTGTTTTTTTTTTTTTTTTTTTGCTTCTTTCAAACATTTTTTTTTATTGTTCATTCAATTTTTTTTTTTGATTTTCATCACACACGAGTGTACATTTATTATTTTTTTTTGTTTGAAAAAAACAAAGACAAAAAAAAAAAAAACAAATGCCTAAAAGTTTAATTGTTTTAACATGTATGCCATTTTAAATATTCTCCGTAAAATACAAATTTTCAACTTATAACTTTTTAAAGGAATGTTTTAGAAAACAAGAGAGAGAAAAAAAAAAACAACAAAGAAAAATCTAAAGATTTTCTAAAGAAACTGTTTTGTTTTTCTGCTTTTCTAAATGTTTTTTTTTTTCATTTTTTTGTTTGTTGTTGTTGTAAAATATCATTTAAATATTTAATAATATGAATTCTTAGAGGTAAGAACAAATGTCACATTTTACATATTCCAATTTTAAAATATGTACATATAAAGTTACCTCATTTATACAATTGTACAGTTATGTTTATGTATGTATAGGTACTACCTATATTCTAAGTATATGTATGTATGCTAGTAGATTTGAAAAAAAAAAAATGTATTTTGGTATTTTCTAGTGTATTTCATTATGAAATTTACACTTTTGCATACATCTAGTAAATATAAAATGTTTCCCGTTATATACATCACATATTAAAATGCATATAGGATAATATTAATACCTTTTATATAATTTATATTTTAAATTCCTTTAGAAAATTTCATTGCAATCAGTAGAATTGTTTTTAAAGAGTATGAGAGCAATATTATTATGTATCTTTATCTATTTTTGTGTAGGTATAGATACATAATATGTATATTGTACTGTAACTATTAGTAATTTTTAAGTAGAGTAAAACATATAATTTTCTGAATTTTGTGTTGTGATTCAAAAGCATTTAAGCATAAGTACATATACATACTTTGGTGTATACGAAGGGTTATCAAAAAGTTCCTGGAAAAATTAAATACAAGATTCTTTAAGTACATAATTGGCAGTTTTTCGTGAGGCATCATCATTCTTTTGGTTCTTTTTTGTGAAAGTTGTGATCTTTCAAAAAATTATCTACCACATTGATTCCCATTGATTAATTTAAATTCATTCTTCAATAATGCTGAGAATAAAAAAATAATCCTTTACAATTAGGGTTTGGACTGTAAAAAGCATAAATAAGAATTTTCTATTAAGATTTTCTAAATTTTGCATGTGCAAATCAATTTGTATTGTCATGGTGGAAAAGAAACGATCGTGTAACTTTCATAGTGGTTTTTTGCTATATAGGTTTCTTAAAGTTGAACTTTTCAAAAAAAGACTGTTTCTGCAGTTCTTTGTTTTTTTTTTTTTTTTAAAGAAATATACAACAAGAATGTTTCTCCCACTCCATGACCTTTTGTGAAGTTTGTAAATATCCGCTAAAGTTCAAGTCGCAACGATTCAAGTCACTCAATGTGATTTTTCTTTAAAAATCATATAGTTTGAAGCATAGGACTTTATCCTCACCACAAACTCTTTAAGCCACCTTTGAACTTGGTTTGATCACTTGAGGTCATCCTTAATGCTTTTTAATGCTTGAAAACATGGTAGAAAAAGAGCTTTGATTAGTTCAATTCAAACTTATAAAATTCATATGAAGTGATCATTCCTTGAACTTTTTAATCCCCCTTTTGTAAATGTGTTTGTTATTCAAGAAAGTACGTACGTATACATATAGTAGGTGTCTATGAGAAATGTGTTTGTTTTTTTTTTTTTTTAATTCTATTTATTTTTATTTTTTACAAATGTACAATTCATATGAATGTATATGAGAATGTATATATGTATGTATGATATAGAGAACAGTTTTCTTTTATATAAAATACAAGAAAAGAACGTGCACGACGTGAATATGTAATGAGAATTAAATCTACTATTTTTATACCTTTTAGATTTAAGATGAACTTTCGTAATTAAAAGTTTTTAACAGTCTATAAAAAAACATAACTTCTATAATTACATCCGTTTTTTGCTCTATGGTATTTCTATTTTCATTTTTTTGATGTTGTTGTTGTTTTGTTTTTATATTTTGTTACGTTTATAATTTTTAATATAATTTTATTTTTTTTTTATATACATACGTACATATACACTCAAACATAATTTTATTAGATATTTGATTTTTTCTTGTTACTCTCATTTTCTATTCACGTTTATAATCGCCATACCTTATAACTATGTACCTTGAAAAGCAACAACAACAAAAATTATTCAAAATGATAAAAATTTTGCCCATTTAGATTCAATGAATTTTTTTTGTTTTGTTTTTTTTTTTTTTTGGTATTTTTATTACATTTATGTTAATTAGAAAATATAAAGATTTTGTTGGATTTTTATTTTATTTGTTTTTTTTTGTTTTTCATTGAACATAGTTTGTTTCATTATTATTTGAAATGTGGTGTAAGGAATATCTATATATGTATGTATGTATCTGACTACACTAACTAACTGTGTTAATATAGATAAAATATTTTTGTAAAACTTTTTCATTCTAGTGAGAAAAAATAAAAATAGAAAAACAAAAAAGCAACAAAAAAAAAAGAAAAGTTTAGCAATAATTGAAAATTTAAAGTGAAAATTGCTATAAAAACCACAAACAGAGGAAATTAATTTTTAATTTTATTACTTTTTTTTTTTTTAATTTGACTTAAATTAGATAATAACATTTTAATATTGAAAATAAGTTTATCCTTTAGGATATCTTTTTGTATATGTGTGTTTTTTTCTAAATTTTGTATTATGTTTTAATAATATATTTTTTTTTTTCTGAATTGAGTGAAAATTACTCTGTGTTGGAATATAAAATTATTTTAAAATCAAATGGATTCAATTAATTAAAAAAGGATTATTTTCTTTGTTTTTTTTTTTTTTTTTTTTTGTAAATTCTATTTTACAAATTTTTTTATGATGCCCCATGAAAATATTTTTCGAACATATTAATGCGTAATTTTCATAAAAAATTTGACCGACAAAAAACGGTGTTACTTACAGATTTTGAAGTCCATATTTATAAATTTGACCCTTAACAATAAAGTATTAAAAAGCACAACTGGATATCCTGTATTTTTTGTATTAGAAACAAATTTGACCGATTTATTTTTTTCATTTTTCATCCTTGTAAAGTTTTAGAATAAAAAATATTGAATTACCTACCAAAGCAAACATTCTTTTATTCAGGTTTTTTTTTTTTAAGATGAAGGATCATTCTCGACAAAATTGCATTTTTGAAAATACCCATGAGTTATTTCTTTATTCAAAGGTTTGCTTGTGCAGATTGATAAATATATTTTACAATAATGCAAATATACATTTTCAATTAAATTTTTACAATTTATAGTGAAGTGTACTTTAAATACATAAAAATACTTACAATTTTGTTTTTTCTAAGAAAAAATAACTATTTTTTATTTCACATTAAAAAGACATATAAGTAACTTAAAATAAAATTCAAATAAAAAAAAAAGACGAAATCATTTCATTCCATTTAAATTTAAAAAACTAAAATAAAATAAAAAAAATTCTTGAAATATTTTTAATTTAAAATAAAATGTAAATTTAATTCCATGTAGATTTTTTTTTTTATATTATTCAAAACAAAAAAAAAAAAATCATAGCTGTAAATAATTGTACTTATTAATGTATGTAAGAAATGGATATACTTTCGCCTAAACATGATAGAATATCGGTTAAATCAGGTCTGCAAATCGCTGCTTGGGAATAACTATGAAATATTAATACAATTTTCATTTGACGCATCGCATTTCTAATTACAAAAGATTTTTTAATTGGAAACATTTGGATGAGATATTTTGAAATACATTCATAATTATATTTTGGATCAATTCCACTAACCAATAATTTTTTTTTATTAAAATTTGAACGAAGAGAAATACGATAACCCTTGATTTCTTTTCCTTTCAAACTGTAATACGAAATAGAAAAAAAAAAAAAAAAGACCGGTGAAGAAATTATTGAATTAAAAATGAACATACACATGATTAAAATTTTACTTACATTTTCAATGCATTTTCGTAATGCTCATGAAAATAATATTGAATATATCCAAAACCACGTGCTTCTCCTGAAAAATTCATTAATAAACGAAATTTCCAAATTGGACCGATTGCAGCAAAAATCGGTAATAAATCATTTTCCGTGATATGTTTTGGTACATGATAAAAGTAGATCTATATTAAAAGATGAGGAAAAAAGATTTAAATATAAAAAAAAAATTAGGTATTATGAAAATATCATTATTTTACCTCCTTTTTTTCCATCTTTATAGAAGTTTGATTATCAATGTAATATTTTTCCAAAAGTTCAACAATTTTTTGCAAATTTACCTGTTTAATATTGTATTCGAGTCCGTACAAATTGACTGAAGAGATTTCCTTTTAAAATAAATTCTTTTAGAAAAAGTAATCGAAATTCCTTGTTTTACAATGAAATAAGGAGAAAATTGAATTTGTAACTAAACTGTAGTTTATTGAAGCTTCACATAAAATGGTGATCAAACTGTTAATGGCTGGCTTACGTGCAAATATTCTCGTGGGATTCGTAGAAATAAATTTTCTCAAGCCAGAAAAAATTACACACACAGAAGCGAGTGCATTATGTGAAGATGTACATATGTATGTATAATATTTTTCGGTCTTCCAGAGGTATAAAACATTTTATTTAGAAAAATTATTCAATGATTTTCATAATTTCGAGATTACAAAATTTTTGAATGAGAAATTTATAAAAGTTTTATGCTTAAAATTGAACACTACATGAAAATTTTTTCAGTAGTAAATACATACGTTTTGAACTTTAGATTTCCAGAAACATGAATTATGTAATTTGCAGGTTTGCAAACTCTGAATCTGGATTCACGAAAACAAAATTTCAGACCAAAAAAAAAAAGGAAAAAAAATTTAAAAAAAACAAAAAATAGATACTGATTCGGACCTGGGTGTGTGACCAATGACCATATATCGAAAATATCTATGTGTATAAGTAAGTATATAAGTAGTATACGAAAATAAGTGTTACCTAGGAAAAATATATTTGAAAAGATGTCAAGAATGGCTAAAAAGGAGCTTTAAAAAGATAAATTTTTTACCATTACTATTGGATTTTTATTTAAAAGTTTGCTGTGTACCTTTTATGTGCAAAAATTTTAATTTAATTCATAAATTATCAATAAAATTTATAAACTAGAATGCAAAGAAAAAAAACACTGCATTCAAGGCAATACTTTAAACGTTTCAAGTTAAAAAAAAAAAAATAATAAAAAAACTCGCTTTTGAAGCAACGTTGTCAAATTACGTTTAAAATTATATTTTGCATTAATCTGGAGCAAATTCTATGAAAATGAATTTTAGCTTGGCTTAGACTTTAAAGTGCCATACAAAAACGTAAATATGTATGTACATATGTATGTATGTACATATAAAAAAAAATAGTTCCAGTTCATCATATTATTCACATTACTGGGTAATGTGTTCATTTTTTAAATACATATCAATTCTTATTTTTATAAACTGATTAATTATTATCCTCGTTAAATTTTAGTACCTACATCAATTTACATATCTACAAATTTAAAATGAAAAAGTAATAAACATTACAGTCCATAAAGGTAAATAGAATACACAATCTATTTAATGATATGATGAAAAGCTTATAAATTTTGCCTGTAAATTCTAATTGCTAAATTGAAATTACATATATGTATGCATACATATTTATGTAGTTATGTATACCTGTGTGCGTGTATATACATATATATGTATGTACGCATATATGTATATAAATAGCCTATGCTTTCTTACACATAAAAAAAAAAATGTCATTGTCATGTCATGTTGTCTAAATAATTTTACAAAATTTCAATTCAAATAAAAAACATCACTGTAAATAGATAGCTTTTTGTAATTTGTACTGAAGATATGAAACATTTAATACTACTATTTGTCAATGATAGATAATAAAAACTAGTATGTACCTATATATAATTTTTCTTGTATTATTCTAATAGGAATATCATAAAGGATTAATTCATTTGAATTTTTGAATCTAATATTCAAAAGAATGAGTATATAATGAGAAAGATCTTATTGAATTTCTAATCAGATTTTTCATTTTGATGAAAGTTTTGACGTGACACATGAATCCATTGGGGGTTTTTAGTTTCCAATCAGTAATCTGAAACTTTTGTTGTTTGACTAAAACAAACAAGAAGATATAGCTAATTATTTTTTAAAGACACATGAAAAATTATGCTGCATCACAGACGCTAAATTAAATGATTTTTTTTTTTATTTTTTGGGAAAAAAAAAATTCATATGCATATGATTAAAATATCGCAAGAAATCTATTAAACATTAAATTTTTGTTACAAACCTACAAAATGCCTCAAAAATAACAAAAAAAAAATCCAACAAAAAAAAAATAAAATGTTAATGTTCCTGAAAAAGTTGGAAAAAAATGCACCTTATTATCCTTTCGGCTTGAAACATATTCTCTTCTCAGTATTATCAGAAATTGTAAGTTTTCCACAATGTATACAGCCTACATCCCTGAATTATAGCGTTATCAATATCTACATATAAAGTATTGAACTCTTAGATAATCTCATAATCCGTTCAGTTCAAAGATATAATTGTTCAAATTTTTAAGTTTACTTTACAAATTATCAATAGAAAGTGGCGTTAAAAGGACTTTTTTTTTCCTCTTTGTAATATATATGTAAAGTAAGAGTTTAATTTGTAACATTGTAAATAGAAAAATTCCTTCAGAAAAACAAAAAAAAAAACAAAAAAAAAATTAGTATGAGTTCTATGTACAAAAAATTTAGTTATTTACAAGCATATGTGCATCCATATGAGTACATTCTTCCTGAAGAATGAAAGGGAAAACTTAAAGGACAAAAAAGAAAAAAAAAAAGAAAAAAAAACCTAAAACAAAGGAACAAGATTTCACATACATTAAGTTTTTTCTTTTAACATGTTAAAGTCTTACAAACTTCTTTTTTTTCATTTTTTCATATGAAATTTTCCACAGTTCAAAACAATATAAGGTACATGTACATGCTAAAAGAAAAGGATGTATGTAAGAGAATATTCATAATTTAATGAAAATTGTACACAATAAAATAAAGTGTCAATTGTACGTATACATAGAAAAAAATATGCAAGATATTTTATGTTTCATTTATTTATTCTTTTTTAATTATTTACATACTTTTTTTTATTGTTTTCCTTCTTTTTTTTTTTTTCTTGAATGGAAATTCATAAGAGCAGTATTAAAAACACTGCAATTATGTTGAATTGTTCTTCTTTGTGTTTAATTTTTAAAATATTTTTTTTTTTTTTTAACAACATAATTGGTCATTTTATAATTATGAAAAGGTAATTATATTTTTATTTTCAATTGTATTTAAAAAAGAAAAAAAAAAAAAGGAAGAAGAAAATTGCTATAAAATTTTCAATAGAGCTAACATATTATCGTAGTACATGTCATAACATTAAAACTGTACATTTAATGTCTATATTCTACATAAAAACAAATGATATGATATCAAATATATGTATTAAAGGTGGTCACGTTTTATATATGTGTTTGTACATAATATATACTTACATATGTATATATGATTTCTTGGAATTGATGGTGAACTTTTATTTTTCTGAAAAAAGATACATATTTTTCAACATATGTATTTTTTTTTTCATATATGTATGTTAACATATAGGATAGTAGTACCAGTTTCGAGCAAAAGTTTCAGTCGTAAAACATACTCAATCCTAAACTAGAATTTTCGGTTATTTTTGTTATTTTTTTTTTCCCTGTTTCCATTTTCTTTGCAAAGAACGTGGTAAAGTGGGTTCTTATATTTCCCAAATTTCATTTAGGTTTTTGGTCTAGAATCCAACGTTTGGAATTCAGTTTTATCTTTTTAATAGGACAATATGCACATTTTTTTAAAAATTATTATTGAAGAGTCACAACGTACGAAGGAAGGTGGTAGGTTGTGGGGGGTAAGAAAGTAAATGTGAATGAATTACCTATTTGAACTTCTGTAAATTATTTAAAGCTTTATTGAAAAACCTATGTTCTAAATTTCATTCAGAATTCTGAATAAATAAATTCATTATACGCGGTATTAATGGTTATGTTAATGATACGCTGACATGACGCGTTGACGCGTCAATGTACATATGTATGTACATATCTATATTATGTATATTTTAGAATTTTCCCAATTTTTTTTTTTTTTTTAAATTCACAACAAAATATGTTCACGGTATATTTGTTATTATTAATTTAGAAACTTTTGAACTTTCAAATCTTTTCAACAGTTTCCTTCAATACGAATCGTATCGCTTTGGTGAAGAAAAAAATTTTAAAACAATGCCTTATAAGTTGCCCGGGATTGATATCATCACCTTATTGTACATACATATGTATATTTACATCAGTTAAGTGGCAATAATATGGATGTATAAAATGTTTAATTCACTTTGATGTAAAAGCATAAAATGAATTTGATTATATTTTTAAAGGTTTATAGTTGGTATATTGTTGAGTAGATTGTTTAAATTATAAAACATTTTATTGTTGTTGTTGTTGTTGTTGTATTTTTTCTCTTGGAAAATGATTTTATTAAAATTTTTAATTGGACTTTTTTCTTCAAATTGAAAACAAAGAGAAAATATTTTATATTTATTAAACAATTATTTTTTATTCTTAATATAGAATGAACTTTTATGACTGTACTAAGTAAAATTCTAGGAAAATAACTGTGTTGTATGTGGAATTCTTTGACATAATTCAAGGAACTGATGTTTGCTTATTACTTAAAAATAATGTTTTCTTTTGTTTTTAAAAAAATATAATCAAATTTTCACGTGAAACTGAAAGTAAAAAAAGTTTCAATTCTGTGAATTGAAAGTTTCTGTGTTAAAATACATGTCCTTCTATTTTATTATACAGATTGATTTCTTTTTTTTTTTGACAAAGATATCATTAAAGTAGAACGTTAATTATTAGAGGATTAAAGATTCTATAGGAATATTGAACTACAAAATGACTTTTTTTTTTGTTTTTCGAAAAGTACATATTTTACTAGAAATAAATGTTAAAGTTTTGATAGGATATTTTTTTTTTGAGTCAATTCTGTTATATATGTTTATCTTGTAACTCCAGCTTTGATGAGTAAAGTTTTTTAAAAATTTTGTTCTCTTAGAATTTTAAACTTATAACATGTGGACAAGTATTTTGTAAAAACTTGAGAAAAGTTGTGAGTTTTTTTTTTTCATTTTAGAATTTTATAGCCATGCGGTAAAGAATATGTGAAAAGCAAGAACAATAGAGTAAGAACTTATTTGGTAAAAAAAAAAAATATTGATTTACTGAGTTCTACTATTGACTATAGCTTCAATAAAACTTATGTGGTAGAGGTCAAGTACATTGGAGAACCCAAAAAAGAATGTTTATTGAATTGCAATCAATTAGGGCATGAAATTAAAATTAGTGTTAACTACTGATGTGTGACATAAGATCCTATAATGGAAGCCACAATCTATTATCTCTAACCTATCAGAAAAAAAAAAAATAAAAAAATGGGGGAGAAGTAAAGGTTCGTATATTATTCAAGAATTACAATTAAAAAGCGTACTTGTTTAAAATCCAAATGATTTATCCTTGGAACAAGAATTATTT
Source organism: Bombylius discolor (assembly GCA_939192795.1). Lineage (NCBI taxonomy): Eukaryota > Metazoa > Arthropoda > Insecta > Diptera > Bombyliidae > Bombylius > Bombylius discolor. The sequence continues at coordinate 35,060,562 of OW584241.1, read as the reverse complement.
AGTAATTTTCTTCAAATGTTTATTTAGATATTTTTATTTATTTATTTTTTTAAATCTATAAAATTAATCTTAATACATCTTTTCTTCATTAAATTTTCTCCTTTCTTTTTTTTTTTTTTTCTTTTTCAATTTAAAAAAGACAAAACTAATCAATCTTTAAGTTTTATAGTGTATATTCATGGATATAGTATATATAACTGCATTTTATGTTTACATAGTTTTTATGTAATACAATTCTATTGAATAAATGCATTAAGAACATAAAAAAGATTGTTACCGCTTTTTTGTTTTATTTTCTTTCTGGATGAAGACTAAAAAATCTTATAAAAACGTTTATCATGATGATAACGATGTGACCGAAAAGGTTCATATTGTAATAGTTTTAGTTAAATGTTTTATATATGTACACAATTTTTTATTCAGTATTCTCTATTACAGATGAAGAATATATAATAAATTTTCAAATGAATATGTGAATTCTTGATAAAATACTGACTGCGCTTCAAGAATAAAATTATTTTTTTTTTATTCATTTCCTGTACAAAAAAAAAAAATGTATGTATACACGATACATACTTATAATTATAAATGATATCTCGTATATATGAAAAAAAAAGGATTCTTTTATCGGTATACTGTAAAAATTGTTTGAATAAGCAAACTCACCACAAAAATTTGGGGAAATTCGGTTTTCAGCTAAACAACATTTCTCCTTTTTTTTTTTGTTTTTTTTTGAATGTGAAATTTTTCATAATGCTTTTTGAATATTTTGTATATCCCGATAGCATCCTTCAGTTGAAAATAACAGGATACAAGACAGTCACTAATTTAGTTTGAATGTTATATGTTGTATTGCTTTTTTTTTTGTTGATTTAATGGTCAATTTCTTCATGATAAGAAAGAGATATTTCTTTTCTCACTTGTTAATTTTACACTTGAAATTTAAAAAAAAAAAAACCTGAAAAAAAAAAATTTAAGTAGAAAAAGATAATTTTCTTTAGATGTTAAAATGTATAACAAGAGAAAATTGTTATATAACGCGGATAATTACGATCTAAGGATAATGAGAAAAGTTTCATATTTTTTTTTCTTTAATTTTTTTATTTTCATTTATTTTGGTTGTTGTTATTGGTTTTTTTTTTTTTTCATTTTTATCCTTCATTCTTTATCTATTCCTAAATATTTTTTAGTTATAAGTAAAAATCAATATATACGATTGGGATTATATTTAATGTGAATTAATTTTTGTAATAGACAATTTTATTTAGCAGAACTATTTTCTTAGTTTCTTATTGGTTATATTATCGTTTTGGGGGGTTTTTATGGATTATTCAAGTTTTTTTTTTTTTTTTCATTTGTTTATTTGTTTGTTTTTTATTATTATTTTTTTTATTTCAAGGTTCATTGCTTATATTTGCGGATATGTTAACTAATGATACAGAGCATATAATTAAGATTTTTTTTTTCTTGTTATTTTCTTTTTGATTTTTTATTTTGTTTTGAAAAATTTTTATTCACAAAGGAATTTATGTAATTGTTAATTTTTTTTTTGTTTTTTATAATTTGTTTTTAATTTTTTGTTTTGAAATTTCATTTTTTCAAAGGATTTTTTTAATCATTTTGTTTGCAATTATTTACATAATTCTTGATTAATTGGTGAATATGATCTTTAAGAATTTTTTTTTTAAAACTTTTTAAAATTCATCAAATTTTCATTTTCAAATTTTGAAATTACAGTCAAAGGACTTTTTAAGGTCTGTAAAACCATATAGAAGAAAAAGATAATAAATTTTACATTGTACCCACATATGTAGCTACAGTATAAGTATTTTTAGACCTTGTGTCTGTTAAAAATTAATTTAAAACAATAAAATCAGCAGCATGAGATGGTATATTCTTCCTCTGATACATTTTCTTATCTATTGGGATGGGATTTTAGTTTCAAAATTGTCTTTTTGTTACTTATATGTTTGACGTTCGGATAGAATATTTATAGCTATCTTGTTTCGTTCAGAAATCGCATCATATCCTCAATCCTTACATTTTGTATGTCATTTAGGTCCCTACTTAATAAACTACATAATTACCTTGTTATGGTCAGTGCTGGACGACTGATACAGAGATAGTGATTGAGAGTTTATCTTTCATTGACCTCCTGCAGCTGTAACAGTTGGATTTAAAGAGGATGTTCAGTTTTTCTACACAAAAAATCCTTAAAACGGTCATTAGTTTTTGAAAATCTGATTTCCAAGCTTACGTAGTTTCGTTAAGATTTTATTTTAAATAGAATTCTAGGAATTTATAATCCACTGCTACGCAATTTATTCATGTACTATATAAGCCTAAATTCAATTTAGTTAGAGTATTTATTTTTTAATTAGTAATTAATTCAATAAAACAAAAAGATGACATAATGTATCATTGAATTAACAAACTGTCAATATAAAAATTGATAAATGTGATCTATTTTATTACGTTCTGTTGTACATTTTTTTTTTTCATAGATAATAATTTATTAACAATGATAATGAATTATTGGTTAATATAGCAATTAAGTACAAAAAAAAAAAATTTCTTTTTCATTTTATGTTTTTCTTTTTTCTTCCACTTGTTTGTTTGTTTCATTTTTTTCTTTTAATCATGTTTTTCTTCTTGTTATTCAATATTAGATACAGATAGTATATGTTTTTCAATCTTTATTCTTTTTTTTTCTTCTCGCAGCCTTGATGTTTATTTTTCAAAAGAAATTTTCTTTCATATTTTGTGAATGTGTTATTTCCCTTATCGTCTTGTGTTTTGTTTTTCCTAATGATTTTCCTTTTCTTTATACAAATTTATATTATGTATTTCATTTGAAATCATTGAAATAAATAAATAAGAAAAAAAAAACACAAGAAATAAAAATAAAAATGAAATATGTTTGTGTGTGATGTGTATATATAATTTTATCATAATTAGTTGTACATTTTGCGTATATATGATTTCATATAGGAAAAATCTATAAATGTGTGAGTATCTATGTACATTATTTTATTGTATAAATAATAAGTATGTACATATATTGTGAATTGAACTTAATCTTAATCAATATATAATTTCAATGATATGATATTATGATAGTGGTAAATATCTATATTATAGAAATTATACTATGTATGTATGTATGTAATTTATGAATATACATATGAATGTTTAATTTATACAAAATTTCTAAAATAAAACTTTAGGGTATAAAAAGTTACTTTTCATGTCTAATTCATTAAAAAAAAATAAATAAATAAATAACAGTAAAATTTCAAAAGAATGAATTCATTCATCTTTTACATGTATTTATTTGTAATGATATCCTTTTTTTACTTTCTTGAATAGCATTATTAGACTAATGTATATTGAATTGTTTTTTTTTTTTTTTCAGTTATGAAAAGTTAGATTTTTATATAAATAAATAAGTATTTTGAGTTTTAAAAGCTTTAGATTAGCTTGTATTTAGAGGCTTTGAATATACAAATCTATCTTTTTTGTGTATATATTGGAATACCAGTGAACACAATTTTTATTTAAATTATTGTATTTTTAATAAAAAAAAAATAGAAAAAACGATAAGCGTTTTACACTTGGATACATGAAAAACCAAAAACAACGTCAGTAACCTCTTTCACAATGAGGTAGAGCATTTTTTGTACTAATAAAACTTCAAAAAGGGTTAAATTTAATTTAAAGTTTGAAGTACTTATATATACGCCTTTGGAATAAGCTTTAAATTGACAAGATTGACATTTTGAAAAGAACAAAAAATTTCTTCACAACAAATATGTAGTATAACACCACAGAGTAATTTAAACAAAAAAGCATTTTTTTATCGTCACGAGTCCTGCTTGGAAGCCGTAACTACATATGTATATAAGGAAGTGGAAAAAAATGACTAATAACTTGTTAATAAAATTTTTGTTCTTGCAAAAATGCATATTTCCGTGAAAGTTTTGAAAACATATTTGATTTCGTGAAAGTCGAAATTTGTTTTTTCTGTTTCATTTTTGTGAACTTTTAGTAGACTTTGACCTACTCAAAAGAACTTTATTTTCGTCCTCCTCTATGGCGCTCAGTGGATCGATTCTTTGCTACCTAATTATTCGATTCTATGTATAATAAAATAATATACAATGGAAAACAAACTATATATGAAATTCGTCAAAGAATATCCTGTCTAACAAAAAAAAAAAAAAAAAAAAAAGTATCTTTTATTTTATACTTGTTAGAGCTAGTTAGATTATATACAAGGAATAAGCTTTTAAGTAGAGTTCTTCCTGAAATTTAAAAATTTTAGCATTAAAGGATCATAATGAAATTTCAATTTAAAATTGAATTACATTAAAGTAGTTATTCATGAACCATGAATCCAACATTTTGTACTATTAAAACTCTTAAAAGGTATATCCTGTGTAGAGGAACAGGTGCTGCGCAATATATTATACCTATTATCGAGGTCACAGAAAATTTATGTATATAAAAATATGTGAATTATTGTTATTATTTGTTGTTGTTTATATTATTTTTATCTTTTTATTGTTTCTAGTATTATGTACTTACATTAAAATACACAATCTGTTAATGATTAAAATATTTTTCGAAATATGGATACATCTATGTACATACATATTCGTATGTGTTTTATATTACATATTAATAAAAATGAACAAAAAACATAAAATCATATATTGTGTGTTTTTTTTCTTCATATTTGATGACGATTTATTAGAAATTACACACATACAAATAATAGGAATATAATTTATTTTTGCTTTGTGATATTAAGTATTGGTTTTTCAATTACATATATACTATTTTCCCAAACTATAAATTTTTAGGGATACGGATCGAATTAAAAATTATTTATTTAATTGGAGGTTTTGTTTTATGGAACATAGCAAAAAAAAAAAAAAAGGTTTGATGGGTCATATGGTAAAAAAGAAAAAATAAATAAATTTCAGTCACAGGACGAAAATTATATTTTTTATGTTTTTTTTTTCTGTCATCAAGCTATAAAAGTTCTCTAACCAACTTTACGTTTTGTGTACAAAAAGAAACCAATGTATCTATAGATACATACGTACATATTATAGGTATATATAAGAACATGTATACATATTGTACATGTATGTCGAGAAAATGTGAATAACAATATTTATTGCATGTATAAGTTGATTGAATATTAAAATATAAGTATCGATAATTTTTCCTTTTAGATTCTTGAAAATTACAGTTGAGCAGTTCAAGTATGTTTTCCAATCTATAGACACATTCTTGAATATATTATATTTTTTAGGTTTCTAGGACAAGCAGGGATATTCAATTCTTATGGTATTGGGATTTTTTTCAATTGAAATATTTATCTTGATGATTTAATTTTTTTTATGAAAGGAATTTTGTAAGTCTGATTAGTCACTTGAAATCTGTTAAATTATAATAAATTCATTTGTTCATTCTTTTGTTTATTTCTGAATCTTCTTTGAGTTTTTCAATTGAAAAGCGTTATACAGGTAAAACTATTGTTTAAGAATTGATATATTTGTACTGGAAATTTGTATTTATAAGACATCCTATCGAAGGGATCAATAAATTTCTTGTATTCGAATTTGATTTTTATTGCTCGGTGTGTTTTTTTGTTATACACTTAGAAGGTTGCACTCTTTTTTATTTGTTGAATGTTTTTATTTTTTGTTTTCAAGCCACAACGTCGAGATATCCTTTTATTTTTAATTTTTTTTTCCTTTGAAGCTTTCGAAAATTGATAACAATACATGAACGACAAATCTATAAATTTATTCTGACATTGAAAGGGTAAGGATTTGAGGCGGAGCTTGAAGATCAGAAACCGTAGAGTTTAAGATTCAGGATCAAATTAGAAAAAAGTACTTTTTGATACTTTGTTCTAAGATAGGTTATTAAAAAGATAAATATTCTCCTCATGCTGACATATTTTATGGTCTAGAAATTACCAACAATTGATTCAACTTCAACGGGACGGACCATGACAAGTTTTCTCTCTCCACACTACCCCTTCAAATATCATATGCGTAAGATGGGGCAGCAAGAGAATGAAGCTCTAACAATTTACCTTCTTATCTCTCTAGCTATTATTCAGCTTTTTTTTTTTTTTCATTTCACTTAACTCAACCTAATAGTGTTAGAATTGTATATATAATTTCTTTTCCTTTTCTTTATCAGATTCCTTATCATATCTTCAATTTGACTTTTAATTTACAATTTTCATTTATCATCGTCATTTTTCTAAGAAACTTAAAAACAATTTTTATAAGCCACAATTTCAATTACACTTTATTTTTCGATTGAAAAAAATTACATTTTTTAAATTATTTTAAATAAAAAGTATCTTGAAAAAAAAAATCACTTTGGAAATGGTAAATATTTAAATTTTTATTTAATATTTAAAAATTTATTATAAATATCACGCATTATAACATGATCTTCAATCATCAATCATATAAAATATACAAAAAAAAAAAAAAAACACTAACATAAAAAAAAATTACCTATTTGTCGTATATGTTGTTATTTAGAAGAAGAAGAAGAAAAAAAAAAAAACAATTTATACAAATGTGTATTGTAATCATTAATTTTAGTTGACTTCCCAAGTAATATTAACTAATTTAAAAATCGTTGAGGTTAAAAAACTGATAAAAGATTATTAATTTTTTCTTTTTTTTTTTTTTGCTCATTTAATTTTAATAATAATTTTTTTTTTTGTATGTGGTTTTTTTTTTTCAACTAAAAATCATGTTTTCAATTATTAAAATTTTTTTTTTTTTCAACGTTTTTTATTTTGTATTTTACATTTATTTTTTAGGTGTTTTTTTGTTCTGTTGTTGTTGTTGTTTGTTGTTTTTGTTTTTGATGTCCAGCTGTATAATAATGTCGCAGTCGCGTGTCATTCCTGCAAAGGATTAACTTACTTCATGTAGACACGATAAGAAATTGTGTTATACTATTATTTTTACTACCTGGTTAGAGATAAATGATCGCACATGTAGAAATTCAACCCTCGTCAATTCAAACAACAAATAATAATTATTTTTCCTAAAGGTAAAAAAAAAAAAAAAAATGTGGTGTTGTTTTTTTTTCTACGTTTGTAAGAATATTGTGTATATAAATATATAAAATTGCATATATTCGGAATATGTAGGGTAGCTGTACATATTTTATTTTTTATTTCTTTTTATTTAAATCTTGATATAACGTAAACAATTTTTTCCCCCTTTCTAAAATATAGCAAATTTAAGTATGTACATATGTACTTGTAGTTGTAGTAGGTAAATAATTTTATATACAATTTACGTAGCAATAATATTCAACATTTTTTTTTTTGAATAAACATTAAAATTATTGCATATTTTGAGTATATGTATATTAATAATTTCGTTTTTTTTTTCAACCCCTAATAAATGTTTCCAAAAATAAATGGAACACTAACCTTCGAAAGGAATAAGAAAAATGTTAACACAAATTCATTGTGACATTTAACATCAAATTTACTATTTGATGAAATTTATTAAGACTGCAAGGATACAACTGAAAAAATAAAAACAACAAAAAATTGTTACGTTTTTTGTGTTTATTGTTATGGCTTGTTTTTGAAGTATCTATTTGTGTATACACCCGTAGTAAGATTTGGTATTTGCATTTTTACACAGATCTATGGTATGATAAGCATTTAGATGTTTTTCCGAAAATGTTTCCTTGACGTAATACGGTCCCTTAATTATCTTTTTTCGCCATTTTTTTACGCTTGTATATTTTTTTTTTCCTGGTTCTATAGTTCATGATTCAGTCCAGCTAGATTAGATTGGATTAGATTAAAACCAGCCGTTAGAAACAAAGGATATATTAATTCTCTCAGTATTGCAACTTTTTTTAATATCCTAACGTTAAGTTGGCTTAAAAGTCAAGGGCTTCAGCAAATTCTAAAATTTTTCTAGGAGGTTGCTGCTAAGCTTCTTCCGATTTTAAGTACGTCTGACATATGAATTTCAATCTTGGAGAAATGAGTCCTCTATGCAGATGTGATTTCCTTCAATCTCAGCTCAAGTACTCTGAATTTTTAATTTACATACATACGTCGTTTTTCCATCATATTCTCGGTATCTGTTTGTAGATGTGACTTTGTCATTCCATTATTTTTTTTCCTACGACAGATAAGAACAAGATAAAAAAAAGGTCCTTTATCTAGTATGATTTTCTCTTTCACCATTTTTGTATGACATAACAGTTCTTTTGTTCTAGCTCACAAAAAGTCAAACGAAAAGAACATTTGGTAAGTTTTCTTTATCGAATTTCATAAAGGTCCTTTTCTCTATAGAAATAGACAAAATTTGTCGTGTGACAATGTACATAATCCGTTTTCCAACATTACACATAACATTTTCAGAAGAACACTCAAATATTTAAACAAATTTATTACACCTAATTATACAAAAAAAAAAAAAAAACTTGTATAATTATAAGGTGAGGCATTTAATCACATTTTATCAAAAAAAAACATGGGTTTTCTAACTACATAGTTTCATATTTTTGCTGTTTAAATGTTATCATATACGTATGTAATATGTATGTATATCATGTACCTACAATTAATTTTATATATAAATCCCTTAATGAAATTTTTATTAATAAATTAAGAGAATATCAAAACTTGAAAAGCATTCATATGGTTGCATGTTAAAAATTCATACAATTTGAATAATGAATAAAGAGACCCCCACTGTTGTTGTTGTTGTTGTTTCTGTAAATAGAATTTTTGAATTTTTGTTGAAAAAAAAAAAAAAAAAAAACTAAAAACATTCATATATTAAATGATGATATGATTATAATATGGTCATCGTCCTTTTCATATACGAGAAATCATTAAATTTTGCATTCTAAATTTTGTTCTAGTTGTAAAATTTTTTTTTTTTTTTAACAAAAATAATTTTGAATCTTAATTAAGGGTGAAATGGTCAGTTTAAAAAGAGAAATATATGTATGGACATATACGAGTATGTATGTATATTCACTTCTTTAATAAGACCTATTCGGCTTGTAATAAAATTTCTATATGGTTATTTATTTAACAGGGTATTTATTTTGAAGAAGAAAAAATTTTTAATAATTTTTTTTAATTTATAAAGCTTTTTTCTTATGGAGTTGATTGTTTTAAAATTCTTTTCAGGATGTTCATAAGTGATTTCTGTATTGTTACACATACACCTGTAAAGACTAGTTTCTAGTATAAAATGAACTTTTAAAGACTTAAAGATTTATCTAAAGAAATTGAAACTAAAGTTGAATAAACTTTATCGAATAATCATCTCAGACAGCAATTCGATTTGGAAGACTTGGAATTTTCAGTTTTTTTTTTTGGTTAGAAAATAATTTATTGAAAAATTTTGTTTGTCATTCCGTATAATTTTCCCAAACAAATGATATTAGGCAGATAAGGTATGTAAAAGTTTATTGTACCTTTTTTTTTTTAAATGACATAACACCCTGCATGGTGGTATGTTGTATTTTCAGTAGTGTATGTACTATATAAAAGACAGCATATGGATGTGTAAATTTACGTTTGTATGTTAAATTATTTAAAAAAGTTTTAGGTGAAAGTTTGGTATAATGGGGATAATAGAAAAGGATTTTTCTTTTCAAAAATATACCATGAAGATATATTTTTAATCTGATTATTTACTATCATTAACTAGTGGGTAATTAGGGGTAAATAAAAATGTGATTATTTGAGTATGTTTTTATAATTAGAAAATTTGAAAATTAAGTTAGAAATTTTTTTTTTTTTTCAAAATTTTAACACGCTTAATTACCTGATTTAAAAAGGTTACAATATTAATTATATAACGGTATATATACATATTAAGTATGTTAAAAATACGTTGTACAATCGTAAAAATTTAATATAATAAAAAATTCAAACGATTAATTCAATTTGAAATTGTGATGTATTTAAATTAGTTTAAATCTTTAAATTGAAAGTTCAATGTTTTGTAAGATAGTTTTTTTTTTTTTGTATTTTCTATCCCGTGTTAGTTTTGACGATTATATTAAAAAAGGACTTAAGTAATTTGATTATGCATTTGAAAAAAAAATTTTTTTTCTACTGATTTATTGTTTTTGGTTTTATTTTAATTTTTAAATAAAAATCCTTGGAAAATTTTGAAACATTTTTAATCTAAATAAATTTGTTATATTAGATACATTTAACATGGATTTTAGATTTTTAATTTTTAATTTTTTTGTCCTTCACAAAGAGTACCACTATTCGATAGTTTTCAGTTAATCCTTTTAATAAAGTATCATCTATCACGATGTAAAAATTTCCAATTAAATTATGGGAAAAAGATTAATAATCAAGATCTCAGATTGAAACCATTAAATCCTTCATTTCATACAAGAAATGACAGATATGTGAAGAATATTGTTTAGTTAGAGAATATCTATTCAGTTTCGAGTCCCATATATGTATATCAAGATAGTTCCGAAAACAAAAAGTTGTATCTCATATTAAAAATTAAAAGAATTTATTAGAGCTATAAAAACTACAAACTACACCATTAACGAAAAATTTACTATTTAAAATTTAAAAATAATTCCTTTGAATAGTTCTTAATAATTTCCTCTATATTTAATCTTTTGTATACCTCAATTACTGTTAACAAAAATAAATTCACTTAATTTTAAATTTAACATTGTTATAGGGTATTGTGTAAAAACATATGTGCTTAAACTAGTAAAACACAATAAAACATATGTATATTTGAAAAAAATAAAAAAATAATTAATAAGAGGAAAACTTATGTATGGGAGAATAAAGAAAAGTCGAAATATAATCTTTGTTGGTTTACTAGAATTAAAATGAAATATACTCTCAATTATTTCCAACCAAAATAGGTAAACATTATTGTAATGATGTTGGTATACAATAAACTGTTTTTCTCCTGTATAGCCATACATTAAACTTAAGAGGGTCATTGCACATAAATTTTTTTAATAAAAAAATTTGTATATATGCAGATTTTTCTTAGTAATCATTTTATTTGTTTTATTCTTGATTTTTTACATTAAGAATCTATACTCGGTTTACAAATAGAAGTCAGTATTATGCTTATATGGAGGCAGTATACCCGATTAGTTTCTGATAAATTTACATATATGTATAATAAATGTTTTTGTTAAATTATAAATTCGAAATTGTAGGAGGTTTGAGTATTCTTCATCAATGATTTAGGTGGTAACTGAGAACAGCAAACGACATGGCATTCGGTAGCTCAGTGGTTAGAGCATTTCTCCGGCAAAGAAAAGGTTCCGTGGTTCGATTCCCGGCCGAGTCGAATGTCGTTTTTTCATGTTTTTCAGTTACTACAAAATTGAGATCTGATAACCCCACACAAGAGACAGATTGCAATGTAAAAGAATATAAAAAAGTATGCCTATGTTGCCTGTACTGACTTCGATTTATAAACCGAGTATAGTGAACGTAGTGGAAATTTAAAAAAATTTATTTTAAAAATTTAATAAAATATTGAATTCTTCATTTTGGCTAGGAAGTCGTTGAAAAACCTCATTGTAAATCTCTTTAGAAATTGATGAAAAAAAATATTTACTAAAACTCTGTCAGAACATCGAATTGCTAGGACTCCTTTTTTGTTTACTAAAATAAGGATATTTCAGAGATTTAGAATCGCTGCTAAAAAAAAAATTCAAAAAGTCAAAGTTTCTGCTTTTTTTGTTTGTCATGTCTATATACTGACCCCCTTAAATCATTTTATTTCATTTTTCTATTTTGTTGTTCATGTTAAAGAAGCATTTTGTTTTGTTTTGCTTTTTTATTACCAGGTTTTTTTTTTTTTTTCTCTACTTTATTTTATGTTTTTGTTTTTTCGTGATATGAACGTTTTCATGCGAAACAAAGAAATTAAAATACGCTTGAAAAATCTTTTTCATATATAAAACAGAGAGCTTTATATTTCCTATTTTTAACTTTTTTTTTTTCCCAGTTGCTTTTTTTTTTATATTGTTGTGTTTATAAGAGAATGTTTTTATAATATACCTGAATAATTATTTTTTTTTTCAGTTTTGGTTTTTTCATATAAAACTCTCTTAAACAATAATAAGTGCGGGAGCTTTTAATGTTAACATTCCGTATATTAAATGAATATATGTACGAACATATTGAATGTATGCATACGTACATACATAGGTGCACTTATGTATACGTAACATAAGAACTCATAATTCCTTTTTGAAAAAGTTTTTTTCTTTTTAGAAAGAAACCATACGGTATAACATTTTCAATTATAATATATGAGTTATGTAGGTGAATACATCCTTATTTTTGTTTTTCTATTATAAATTCACCTATGTTTCATAGATCATGTACACAAAAAAAAAAAAGGATGCATCTGAAAAACATAATAATATATATATTTTTTTTTTGTATTTTTGTTTTTGAAAAAGAAATAGCTTATTCGTCTATATTTTGTTTACATATCTTTTTATACTTTGTCTACGAATATTATGGTTAACGGTTTTAATTATGATTTTTTGTTGTTTTTTTTTTTTTTTTAATTTATTCTAATCTATGAAGTTAGTAGATACAAGGTACATACTATGAAGAAAAAACAATGTTAAAAAGGTTGTGGAGAATATAAAAACAAAATTAAAATTTTCAATGGAAACTTAATTTTAACGATTTGTTGAGTTGTTGAACTTTATAGAAGCACACACAAAAAAAAGGTTATAATATTAGCAAATGCAAATTTTTGTCTACATTGGACGGTGTAATTTAGTAAAGTTAAAATTCAATGCATAATATCGTAATCGTAAAAGTTACTTTTATAGGTGAGAGCAATATTAAAAAAAAAAAAATCGAGTATTTTAATCAAAACAAGCCATTATTAATTAAAGTTTTTTCATGACCTATTCACCTTTGACCTCTCTATACACCATTAATTGCGAAAATTATGATTAACGTATTTAATATTTTGTATATTTTTTTTTTGTTTTCAGACACCCTGTATTCTTTGAATTTTCCTTCAATGCACTTTCATATTATTTTTTATTTTGATTAGAATTATTTTTTTGTTCTTTAGAATCCGTTTTTAAACGATTTTATTTTCATAACTCATATGAACAAAAAATTGAAAACGATGCTGTAGATGCTTGAAATGTGGAATAATTAATTCATTGAGCGCGCTTTTAAAGAAATTATGTAAATTATATTTATTTTAATTGTAATTGTTATATGAATAAAATGAAATATACTTATTTGTTGGACTACTTTTTCCCGTTTCAATATAATACTTGTATAATTTTTTTTTTTTTTTTTTTTTCAAATTGAACTTTTCATGAAGCAATATTGTGACTAGAAAGTGCTTAATTTGAATTAAACTGAATTTATGGAGAGAAAAAAAAACAAGATTTATTATGGTTCTTGTAGTGGTTTTGATTAAATTGTTTTTTTTTTGTTTTTCATCTAATTTCTCTAAATTTAATCAAGAAATATGACTTAAAGATATTCGCTTTGGTGCTTTTGAAAATTGAAGTATGATATTTTTGGTGTTTTTTTTTTGTTTTGCATTGAGAAAGTAAATTTTCAATTAAAATTTTTTTTTGCTGTCTTTAAATTTTCTTTTAGCCATTGTATTGTGTTATTTAATGTTAATGATGTTATGTATTTTCACAATGTTTAAATAAATTTTAAAAAGTAATTCTTGTCGTTGCCAATACAATTTTCACATAATTTATGAGTAAAACAATGCACATATATATAAATATGAAAATGTTCTTTGTTTTTTCTTTGTATCTTTTTTTTTTGTTTTGTTTGTTATTTAAGTTTTATTTCAAGAAAGTAAAGTCAAAAATTACGATTTCGAAATCGATGAAGTCATTAATATATGTATATGCTATATGTACATTTTATATTTAAAAAAAAAAAAAACTTGAAGAGGACGACCACTTTATCTAGATACGACCTTTTATTAAATTTGTTTTTGTTATTATTATTTTTTTTTTGGCTTCTGTTGTTTATTTTAAATGTTAGTACATGTGCATTTTACGTTTGGTTTGTTTTTGTATGTATGTATGTATGTGGATGGTTGATATATGTATAACATTGTAAAATTTTATGTTTTACACAGCTTCTGATACTTATATCAGTGACAGTCCAAAGACGATGAAGAAAATGAATAAGGATAAAAAGGGGAATAAAAAGAAATATAAAAAAAAGAGAGAACGAAAGAAATAGAAAATGTTACAAGAAAATCAAATAAAAACGATGAATTTACTGCACAAGCATGAGAAAAACCTTAAAAGGATAAAACATAGATTTTTGTTTTTCTTTTTCTTTCATTGTTTTACTTTCCGTTGTTGTTTTTTTTTTGTTTTTTTTTGTTTTTGTTTGTTTTGTCTATATAAAAACATATATGCACATAAATTAGATGCACACAATAAACTTGAAAGCACATACTATACAGAAAAATGTTTTTAAAATAACAAACGAAATATATCTGTTAAGAATTAAAAGGATGAAGTTTCTTCCTTTTCTTGGTTATCGAAGAAATCATATAAAATCTACGTGTATTTTATAGATGAAAAATATGTACGATGCAATGTAATTGTTACGAAATGACGAGAAAAAAAAACAAACACTTTTTGAAATACACAACACACATAATAATAATGCAAAAGTGTGTCGGTATACTTGAAACAATGTGAAAATATAACAAATGCAAAAAAAAAAAAAAGCTAAAGAAAAACAAAAAAAAATAAAATAATAATGAATAAAAAAATAAAAAAACAATAAAGGATTTTGAAGAAAATATAATATAAGAAAAGAAATTGTACAGAAGTGTTTACAAAAATTAAGACTTGTGCACTTTGTTTCCAAACCACTGAACAATAAATGTACTTGGCAGCAATCTCTTTTTTATTTTCTAAAAAAAAAAAAAAAATACTTAATTCTTTTTTTTTTCATCCTTTTTGATTTTTTTTTTCTTTATAAATTTTCTTTTTGTATACAAGTGGTGGGTAAGAAAGTATAAGGAATTAGAAAAAATAGAAATAGAGAGAGAGAGAAAAAAAAAAACATGACAATAATTTTTCTCATGTTGGTTTTTTTTTTTTGCTTGTAGCTTGTTGTTAAATTAAAAATTTCGCACTCTTTGTTTTTTTTTTTTTCAAGGCAATGCAATCATAAGACTTTCAAGTAGTTTAACTTAAAGGGCAATTAGTGTTGTAGGGTGTTATATGGTAAAAAAGATATGATATGTAGGTTGTGTGTTGTTTTTTTTTTTTTTTTTTTTTTTTTTTTTTTTTTTTTTTTTAAATATTACTATTGTTGTTGTTGATGTAATATGAATTAAGCAGGTAATTAGAACAAGAGGAACTTTAAGTAGCAAAAAAAAAACACATTCGAAAGCTTAAAATGTACAACGTGAAGTGGAATAAAGACGACAAGAAAAAAAAAACTCTTGACCTTTAAATGTGTTTTTGTTGTTGCATTTTTCTTTTTAAAATCTTGATATACTCTATAATGGGTGGTAAGAACTTTTAACATTTATTTAATTACTGTTTAACACAATGAATGAATTTACAGAAGTTTTGCATCATTTATATGTATATAAACGAACATAAAACGAACAAATGTACTATTAAGTGCAAGAATTATTATTATTTACTACGAACTGGAGTAGTGGTTATACAGTCCTTGTAAATTCATTATGTTGGACATATTGTAAACATAATTGTCACAATTTGTTTTTTTTTTTTTTTTTGTTATAATTTTTAATCTGTGAATTTATAATATGTAGTAAGTACTTGTAGGTATATAAATATTCAGATTAAGAAGTATAATTATAAAAAAAACGAACGTTTATTTATTTATTAATTTTTTAATTGAAGAGATTTATGTCAAGGATACTTTTATTTTGATGCTTTGTTGATTGTTCTCTGAACGCTTGTTTTTAGTGGTATTTCGTTAATTAAGTTGGATATTGGAAATTGATCTACATATTTACTTTTACTTTTATGAAATTGAGAAGTAAAAGAGAAAAATCAGCTTAAATTTGTATTTTAAATGAGATTTCTAATTTGAAAAATACTTGACAAGACCAAAAAGTTGGTTGGTTTAAGTGACGATCTTCGGATGCTGCCATATGTTCCACACCATATCACAAACCCTTACATTTGATATGTCTTTTAGATCCTTAAATATGAAATTTTCCATTATCCGGTACGTGTTCTGGTCAGTGCTGGATGCTATAAAAATAATGAGTGAGAGAAAGCTTTCGGCTTAGAGAATAATATCTACACAGTTTTTTTTTATAACTTGAAATTTTTGAATTGATCGAATCTCACTTTATTTCAATAAAAATAAAATTCTTTTGGAATTTCCAAATAAATCATAACCAATTTGTCTAACAGGGTTATTAGAAAAAACAAAAATCTGAAAAAAATCCTACTTTTTTTTTCATATTTTTTTCTTGTTTACGCTCAGAACTGAAAAAAAATTTTTTTCTCGTTAAAAAAAAAATGAAAATAAATGTAGATTTTATTTTTTTTTATAAATTCCACCAAATTCCACAATACCACTGATGACATTATTCTTATTCAACAAAAAACCTCAAAATGTTACTGTGTACTTTTTGTTGTTGTTGTTGTTGTTTTTATTTTGTTTTTGAATTTTCTTTTTCCATTATCTCATTCAATGTGCTCAACAACTTGTATTATTTCATGTAAAATAAAATTCCTATGATTTTACGAACATACACAATGAATTTGGCTAATGCAATGCCACATAAACAAAGTCGTTGATGTTTTTTATTCTTTTTTATTTATTTTTTTTTTTTTTGAATGCAAAATTGCTTTTAAATTAAATTGGAATGGTTGTTGTTTCTGAAGTTTTCGTTTTTTTTTTTTTTTATTTTTGTATTTTGTTTTAAATGTAAAAATAATTAGTAATTTACCAATTTACATATTTTCATTTATTTTAAATAGCTTTTGAACCTCTTAATTTTATTTTTAGAATTAAATTATAAAATACATAATAATAATTCTGGTTTATTTTCTTAAAATAATTTAAAAAAAAAACAAAAAAAAAAGTAATAAAATTCTCGTTAACTTAAAACGGAAAAAATAAAAACAGTTTTTTTTTTTTCATATCATAAACATTCAAACATATTTTTTTTTTATTTATCTTTTTTACTCCCTAAATTTAACTGTACAATTTCTGTAGATGTAATTTTTCATCTAAGACATCCCTTTTGAAAATTTATGGTTTGTAAAACCCCCTTTTTTTTTCTTTTATGTTTAACGATCAATTTAAATGAAGTCTCATAATTGTCATTTTAATGCATTTTTTTTTAAAATCAAATATTTGAAAGTAAAAAAAAAAAATAAAAAAAATAAACTGACAACAAACAAATAAATAATAAAATTTATTTTACATGTGTACATGTATGTAATATATGATGTATCTAAGGAATCAATATTTACAACTATATAACATCACTATAACACTGATATTAGAAACATTAAATCAAACAATTCATTTGATGCATTGTAATCGTACGAAAAAAACTAATCGACTGTTAACATACACCAGAGTAAACTTGTACAATAAATTGCTTAAAAATAAAAATAGAAAAAAAAAGAAGTAGATTGAAAGAAAAGAAATAAGTGAAATTACGAAAAAAAAAAAAAAAATAATTCTGTAAAAAGGAAAATTCTGTGATAATATTTTACGAACATTATCTGCTCTGTTAAACAAAACAGAAGGAAGAGAAAAAAAAAAGAAAAGAAATGAAATAAAATTAAATAAAAGGAAGCAATAACTATGTTTTTTTTTTCAGCAATCAAACTAATTAAATAGATTTTTGTAGCAGTGCAAAAAAAAAAAAAATTGGAAAAGGATTTTAAAAAGCAAAAATAAATAAATTAGTACAACTTTTCTAGTTAGGACGTTAGAAAAATATTTTTATTAGTGAAAAAAAAAATATTATTTTTATTAATTAAAAAAATTGCAGTAATTTAATTATTTTTGAGATGTTTCATATTAATACGTAATGTAATTTAAAGGGAGTCCTTTTACGTGGAACGGCCAGAACATTTAAGACAAAAATAATAATTTGTTCCTAGTTTAAGTAAAATTTATTTGAACTTAATTTAAAATTGAAGTCCTTCAATGTTCATATATGTCTGTGATATATGTCCTATTTTCAAGCAAGGATTACGACATCAGATAATTTTGTGATTGTTTTTACCTTTGTTAGAATCGGAAATATATGAAGATGAAATTCAGAATATTTTTGGTCATTTTCAAATTAACGCTATGAACTTCTCAAACTTCATTGCTTTCAAAAGTACTCACGTTTTTCCTATTTTGGTCTTTGTAATATTCCAGGAGTTTTAGGATCACACGAATCTACAACTAAAAATTATCTAGGATAAAAAGATTTTTTTTTTAATGCAAATGTGTCCTTGACATTTAGGTCAATATGGGTCGCAATTAAGCATCGTATGTCTAAGAAGTGGATGAAATCTGATGTAAATATTAATTTATGGAGATATATCATTGATAGAACATAATATAAGATTACGTACGATTACTTCTGAGGTATAAGTGCCTAAGCAATTTAAAATAATTAGAAAATTTTGTCAAAAAGATGCAAACTAAAAGCCAACTTTAATAATTTTTCAAAAATTCAAAAATCCTACATTAAAGTAATGAACATTAAAATTTATAAATTTCAAAGATACAAATACATAGAATACAAATATCTTCAATAACAAATCAATTAATTACAACAGAAGAAGAAAAATCTTAAATTTCTTCCATCAATATCATATATAAAATTGATTGATGAATGTTGTATCCATTAAAACCAGTCATCAAAATAATCATAAAATGTTTTATTTATTAAATTTTACTATTTTAATAATCTGAAAATTTTCAATTTAAATAATAAGATTTTCCAAGTTTAATATATGTTTTGAACTCATAAAGTGAAAATTATAAATTAAAATGGAACTATACATTTATTTTATCTCCTATAAGAGGAATTAAATATTATTTATTGAATCTTATGAAAAGCTTCTTTTATAAATAATTAAAATATCAATGAAATATTCAAGTTTATATTTCCTTTATATCAGTCAAAATATTTATATGATAATTTTGAAACAAGAAACGTAACTTTCTAATCTGATGATAGAAATTTATTGAAATTATACCACGAACTGAATTGAGAGAAAGTCATTAAAATCTACTTAAAATTCTTATTGAAAACAAAAATTAGGTCATAAAAGGAAATCATTAATAAATATTTTCAATTATTCCGTATAATCAATTACAATTTTATAATAATTTTATATCAATTTTTGATTTTTATTTATTCTTTTTGTTTCTTGACTTTTTCAGTTTTTCCTAAAAAAGAACTTTGTTAAAAGTTTTTATAATAATAACCATCCAGTATTGTCCACAAATAAAAAAGATAGGAACATAATCTAGCACTAGATGAATATTGTAAATATAAGAAGAAGTGTTTCAAGAAATTTTGAATTACTCTAGCTTTCTCCAAGAAGATTTTGCTTTAAATTTCAGTTATATCGCTTCATCAATAACGAAAATATAATCACTTATCAAAATTATTTTCTATATCATCAGTAGTTGAGGCGTTGACGCAGCGATATGATGCACTAACGCTGAGATATGATACATTGAAGCATCGATAATGAAGCAATAATGCACCGAGAGACGCGTTGACGCACCGATACGAAGCGTTTCTGCTTCAACGTGACGCATTGATGCGTCAAAATTTTTCTTTTGAATTTATCTAATTTTTCCGATTTTGTTGTTGTTAATTATATTTTTTTGGCTTTGTATTTCACAATAGGGTATTTCTAATTCGTATTCATTAGATACTTTTAATCTTTCATGTTTTTTAATATTGTTGTTTTCTTTTACATTAATTGTATCTATTTTAGCGAACCAATAAAGTCAAAATAAATAATCTTAAAAGGGGCTCAGGATTGATATATTTACCCTATATTATGTTTAATATAAGTAGAATATAAACTAAATAAAATTCAATGATTTCACATAAATATCAATGTTTTTTTTTTTGTTGTTTTTGTTTCATTTTTTTTGCAAATAAGTTTCTGCCAATGATGCATGAAACAAGCTTATTCAAAATATTTTATTCATAATATTTGATACACGTGTATTAACTATATTCATAGGTAAGAAAAGTATATTCATATCATATCAGATATTTTTTATCATCATAATCATCACATTTTATTTTATTATCAATTTTTTTTTTTTAAATATTACATATATTTTCTTCATCATATATTACACACACAGGTAAATAAAATTAAAATTTTATATACATTTATGTATGTATATTCAGGATATCCGTTTTTTTTTTTTTGCATAAAACTTATATGTGTGTGTAAGTTTTTGTATGATATTCTCATTTATTGTATGTATTTATATTTTATTAGGTATATTTCTTTGTTAATAATTCAACATTTTTGCAAAAAATAATTATGAATTTATATTTTTATGTAAATAAAATAAACATTTATAAATTTAAATAAAAAATAATAAAATCATACATACATATGTACATACATACATATGTATATACAATTGGCTTATCCTTTCAATTAATATGAAGTACTTTCTCAATACAAAAATAATAATGCTACATGAATATTAAATTCATTTCAATTGTGAATGGTAATTAGTCAAAATTACATACAAGAAAATAAATTCATAAGTAAAAAATAAACAAAAAAAAAACAAGAACAATAAACACAAGAACAATATTGGTAAATAAAAAAAAAAGAACAAACAAAATGTATACAATTTTTATTAAATTGTATCTAATAAAGCTGTAAAAAATTCTTCATGTTTTATGTATTTATTTTTGTTGTTTTTGTGTGTATGCAAAAAAAAACAAAAAGAAAAAAAACCTGAGAATTATTAAATTATGTTTTTTTATTATTATTATTCGTTTATTACTTTTAAATAAAGGACATTATACACCAGTATTTGAATGTGAATTATTGTATTTTATCATCATCAATAAATCAGTTCTTTTTTTCTGTTTTTTTTTTATTTTTACATATTTTCCGTATGTTCTGTATTTTTTTTTTTTTTATTGTCCACACGTCGGAACATATTAAATTAACTCAACCCATGATACTCAATAATTTTTGTTTTTTTCTATGCATACATACATATGTATATTATTTGTGTATGTTTATTTATTTTCTTCGAGTTAAAGTCACGAAACCCTTAATGTTACGTGTTATTTACAAGAAATATTTTATAAGAAAAACATAATGTTAATTTTTAATTATTTTTAGAATTTGTAATAAATACAATTCAGAAGTAAAACAATATTGTTTTTTACTTTCTATGGTATTTGTTTGCTAAGTATATAAAGGGTTTTTTTAAAAATTAATTAGCTATATTTAATTTAAGAGAATAATTTGCTAATTACTTTATTTTTTAATTGAGAAAAAAAGGAGAATAAAATTGTTTTTATTTTCAAATAAAATTGAAGAAAATGAAAACTGTTAATAAATAAATAAGAACTGAGAAATTTAAAGTCCTTTATATTGTTTATTCTTTTGCTGTGCTGGATGTTTATATTTTTTCTTTAAAATTAGGCTCAAGCCTGGTCTGAAAGCTATGAATAAACTCACAGCTTATGTTGTCCTTAATGTGTTATTCTATAATCCTTATTTTATTTGATTTGTCATTTTTTATTTCTTATTAAAACTCATTTCATTTATAAAGTGACAAATTTAAGGGCTGATCATGTACACCGCTTACACAATAATAGGACCCCAAAAAAAAAATCTACATAATATCCCAGACCTGTGGAATATAAATGAAAATATTTGGCAAGTGAAAGAAATTTCTGAAAAGAAAATCCTGTCTTGGCTTGACCTATACAGTTAGCAGGCTATCAAGGAAGAAAAGGAAATTTAAGATTCTAAAAAAATTAGAAATACAACGTAAATTTAGGACATTTTGTTTTGTTTGAGCGGAAAACTTATAGCTTGCTTATCTTTAGAACTAGATGCAGAAGAAAATTGCTATAGAAAACTTAAGTTACTTTAAAGTGCTTTTATCTAATAAAAATCACTTTAATCAATTCATCAACGGCAAAAAATTTAATGTGAATTTGTTCTACTAAATTTCGATAAAACAAGAAATTTTTATGATTTGTGTAAAGGTTATAAAATTTCTGATTAAACTGAAATTTTCCTTATTTTTTTCTTTCTTCTTCTTTCTTATTTTTTTTACAACTTTAATTTCGAATATTAAATTTGGTAATGTGGAAAATCGGAAGAAAATTTTTATTCAAAGAACTAAGAACAAAAGCAAAGTGAATTTTAATTAAAATCTAGGAAATTTATTTTGTTTTTTTTTTTGCAAAGCACGACTATTTAAAAAAAAAAGTATAAAAACAAAGAAAAAAATTAATTTTACATAAAAATATTTACATTTACTTTAGTAAAATTTTATGGCTTTAAAAAAAAAATAATTAGTATAGGTTTTTTTGTTTAGCAAAAAAAAAACTCAAAAATGACTTTAAACAAAACAAAAAAAAAAAAAAGTTCGATTTTTTTTTGTGTATTTAAATTAATAAAATTTCAAGCTTGAAATCATTTTTCTGCCTATTTGATAAATAAAGATAAAAAAAAATAAATAAATAAATATAAAAATTGAATTGAAAAATATAAAAAAGAATAACTTGATAAAAAGAAAATTTAATATTTTTTTTTTATTTTATTTTATTTTTATTCACTTATTTTTTTTTTTTTTTTTTGTTCATTTTACTTTCTCGTTCATCTGTTAGACATTTTATAAGTGAATTTTCTTAACGACACTCTTATGAAAAAAAATACAAGAAGAAGAAGAAAAAAAAACTAAGTGTAAAATTTTTGTGTAAAAAAAAAAAAAAAATAAAAAAACAAATAATACAAAATAAAAATAGCACAAACAAAATGAAAAAAAAAAAATAAAAAAAAGTTGATAATAATATATTTTTTTTTAAAATATAAGAGAGATGAAAATGTGAAATAAACTTTACCTGATGACTACATCAAACTTTTTCTTGTATTGAAGATACTTTTTTTTTGTTTGTTTGTTTTTTTTTTTTTTTAACATGGGAACGAAGAATAACAGGACGTCAATGTTATAAAGGTGAACCCATAGAAAATATGAATAAAAAAAAAAAAAAGTTAAAAATAAAAAGTATATATATTAAATTTGTAAAGTTCATACATAAGTTTTATGTGAAGGTTATACATATAAATATTTTCGTTTTTATCTTTTTTTTCATTTCATTTTTCTTAATACATTCGATTATGCTATATAAGATTCATAATGCGCATTCTCTCATGATCTGTCTCCTTAGAAAAAAAAAAAAAAAGAAAATAATAATAATAATAAAAAAATATATAATGAAGTAAAAAAAAAAAAAAAAAAATCCATAGACATTTTTCACCAACGAAACGAAGATTAAATTCAACTTTATTATATTAATAAATTCAACTTTTATTACTTATAATATGGAACATCATCAGGAAGTTAAGGAAAATAGAAAAGAATGAGAAAAAGTTTAAAAAAAAAAAAAAGAAGAGAAAAGAAATTATTCATGAAATGTAATAAAATATATTTAAATGGAAAATTAAAAAGTTATCAGATTAGAAAGTTTCGTTTTTTTTTTTTTTTGCGTTTATAGAGAAAAAAACCGTTCTCATAAACTTGATTTTGATTAGATTTTTTTTTTTTCTTTTAAAATTTTATCTACAAATTGGTACATAAAGTTTCTAAATGAAAATTTTAAAAAAGAAAACAAAAAAGTAATTTAAACGTTTTTGTTGTTTTTTTTTTGTTTTTTTGGATTTTAAATTTTAAATAATTACAATTTGAAGAGTTTTATCTTTTATTTTAATTATTATTTCTGAATTTCTTAAACTTAAAAAAATAAAAAAGGATGAATTTAATTACTAGTTTATCACAAATCACAGAATAAATATTCTCCTTTATTTTTGTTTCAATTGTAAAATCCTTAAAAATTTTTATTGTATAATTGTATAGTCAATTTACACAAAAAAATCTTTTATTCATGGTTTGTTATAAAAAGGGAGATTAATAATTAAAATTTATATATACATATATGTATATTTTTTTGTTGGTTAATTTTAATCCTGATAAATGCCCAAGAATTGAATTCTATTTCAAATTAGAAATTGTAAATAATAATGATAATTTGGTCCTGTTATTTAAATTTGTATAATTTTCCTAAAATTTTAATGAAAACTAACAGAAAATTTTTAAAAATAAAACAATATGAAGAAGATTTCGACGTATGACTTTTAGATAAATGTTATCATGACTGGAATCATTTGTACATACTTAGGTTCATCTCTGAAGAAAATTTTTCTTTTTTGCAAAACAAACAAAAAAAAATCCCATTAGAAATCTCCATTTCTTTAAAGTATATTGAATTTATTTTTCACGAATAACTAAAACTTTAAAAAAAAAAAAACATCTAATAAATAAAGATATTTCTATCACTTGATTTTTTCTCTTCCACCCTTTTAAGAATTCATCTTGAACATTTTTTTTTCTTGCATCATTCCAACGACACTTCTTTTTTAAAAATCAAACAACAATCTTATCGGAAATACCATTTTCTTTATTCATTTTTTTGTTGTTGTTGTTGTTCATTTTTGATATCGTAATCATTAAACAGAACACCTTCATTTCCATTTCAAAGGCAAATAAAGTGTAAAAAAAAAACCAACTTCAAAAGACATATATTTTCGTTGTTGTTGTTGTTAACATTCAATTTGTATATTAATATTCATAAAAAAAATTTTTTTTTTTATGTTTATATTAACACTACGGGTAGGGGTTGAAAATTTGTATAACATTGTAATTTTAAACTTTACATGTTTTTTTATTTATTTTTATTTTTTTTTTTTTTAAATATGATATTCAAGGGAAAATGAAAGAAAAAATAAATCAAATTTTACAATGAATAAATTTTCCCTTCAATTCATGTTATCATCAGATCGTTATCACGTTACCACCATAAGGTGTCTTCAGAAATCAAAATTCTCTTTTATCTTTGAAATGAAATAAAAATGACATTTTTCGTAATGATTACGTATGATGCTCCTTTATTTTTAAAAAAAAAAAAAAATAAAATAAAAAATAAATTCTATTATGAAAATGATTCAAGTTTTTCTAGCAATCAATTCAAATGTACCTCGTAATTTGATCAGTAAATTGAATGTTGAAGTGTGTGTTTTATTTTTTCTTAGATACAATTTGTGTTGTTTGTGTTGTTTTGGTGCCATAGCTTTATTTTTAAATACTCTTTGATATATGATGGCTTTTCAATTATATTTTCTTGATTTTCATTTGTGAAAATTTTTATTAGATTTAATGAAGTTGGTTCACTTTACGCCAAAATAAACTATGAAATTGCTTTATTTAGTGATTCAAATTCCATGACATGGAAAATAGTTTCTAGAACTCATGTTAGACAACAGAGTTCATATCGAGCTGATACAATTCATATAGAAGATGAAGTTCTACACTTTTGTTTAAATTTCGTCGAAAATTTGAACTTTTTGTAAATGAAAAATAAAATATATGAATTCAGACAATTAGAATATTGCATCCAGATGGAAAATTATATCTTTAAAATTCAATTTCGAAATTCGATATATATATGTATCTAAAATACACAATCAACTTAACTGTTTAAAAACTGAATGAATGTCTGAAAAACATTTACTTGATGGAAAAATCTATAAAAATTATTGAAATCATTAAAAAAATAATTTTTTTTTGAAGCACAATAATGAAGAATGTTCATTTCTTGAATGCGATCATTCAATTATCATTTTATGCATAAAATCCCATAAAACTCATCATAAAAAAAAAAAAAACAAAAAGGAAAATAAAATGCTATTTTATAAATTGTCATTAAAATAAATACAAAATGAAATTCAGTTTTTCGTTATTTTTTGTTAATTTATTGCGTGCAAAAAAAAAAAAAAAACAAAGGATATGGGAAAAAGTTTTGTGTATTTTATGTTCATTATAATCATATTATAGTGATATAAATAATTGTTTATTTGTAAACGATGTATAGTATAATGTAACAACATTAAAACGGAAGGTGTATGTATACAATAATGACAATCAACTGGTTATATTGTAATTTGAAGAATTGTATTTTGCTAATTGATAAGGAAATTGATAATGCGAAAGCTATATTTACAACTGTAAACTTTTATGTGAATTGAAGTTATTTAATATTATTGATATCCTTTAACTGATAAACGTATCGTTTTTATATGGAAAGAAAGATATAAATAAACTATAAAATATAGAGCTTTTGTTTGTCTTTGGATATTCTTTGTATAGCGAAAATCATTAATTTTTATGTTTGAAATTATCTTTTGACCGTGATCAATCTTTTATAAATCTAACTCTTAAACTTTATTTATCCTCTCCTTTTACAAAATCTACATCACCTTACGTTGTGAATTATTAATTGAAAAACAAACAACAAAAAAAATCTATTTCACAGTTCATTTTGTTTGATTTAAGAAAGATTTCAAAATAAAATTTATAATTCAAATGAAACTTTTAGATATGTACATTGTGTCTAAAAAGTATCGGGACTGATTTATTTAAAACTATTTGCGCCAAGAAAAATTGTACTAAATTTTGTTTTTTAAGTTGGCAGTACTGTTATCTGACATTTGTTGAAAACCGTATGTCATTTGATTGTGTCATTACTAAATAAACGCTTGCTTTGTTATTGTGTTAAATTCCTTTTGGCGATTTTTATAATGTCTAATTCGGTTGAACAAAGAATTAGCATTAAATTTTGTTTAAAAAATAAAAATTTTTACTACGAAAACGTTTGAAATGATGCAGAAGTGTTATGGTGATAATTGTTTATCAAGAACAAGAGTTTTCGAGTGGTATAAAATGTTCAAAGATGGCAGAGAAAGTGTTGAAGACGAAGAGCGTTCTGGTAGGCCATCCACGTCAACAACTGATGAAAACATCGATAAAATCAAGGAGTTAGTGCTTGCAAATCGTCGATTATCAATTAGAGACATTGCAGAGATTATTGGTATTTCAAAAGATTCAGTTAACAGAATTTTAAAAGATCATTTGGGTTTGAAACGTGTTGCAGCTCGTCTTGTTCCAAAAACACTGGATTTTTTGCAAAAACATCGTCGTGTTCAAGTTGCTGAAGAGATGATTTCTTTGAGTATGACGTCCTGAAACGCATAATTAATGGTGATGAAACGTGGATTTATGCATACGACGTTGAAACAGCTCAATAATCTAGTGAATATCATTTCAAAGGTGAAGGAAAACCAAAAAAAAACAAAATTCGCTACGTGAACTGAAAGCTATACCAGAAATCGGCTATAAAAAATGTTTCGATGATTGGAAAAAAAGCTGGCATAAGTGTATTGCAATGGGAGGGAAGTACTTTTAAGGTGATGAAATAAATTTTGATGAATAAATAAAAAAATTGTGTTTTATTCAAGCAGTCCCGATACTTTTTAGACACAAGGTATTACAAAAAAATAAAAAAAATAAAAAACATTTCTCATTTTTCTATTTTATTTCCCTAAATTCACTCTACGAGTATAGTATTTTTCACCCTCTTTTGACCCCAATTTAAATTTTCGTTTTTATTTATTGGTAAAGACTTTTTATACTAATTTACATGAAAATTTCATAGAATTTATTTCTTTTTTCTCAATAATTCTTTTATTATTCTTCTTCGAAAAGGTGTAAAAGATTCTAATCAAAATAAATAAATAAATAAAAAAAAAAATAAAAAAAAAAATTTTCTTCAATTTTTTTTTTTTTATTAGCTTACAATACTCACCTTTATTTTCTTTTGAAATGAAAAAAAAAAAAAATTGTTGAAAATTTTCCAATATATTAAATCAATTGATTTGTTGAAAATTTCACAAATTAAATCACATTTTATCGTAACAAAAGAGGAAAGTATAAATTTTAGTGTTACATCCTAAAGAAATAATTTTCTGTTATCGACGACTATCCATAAATTGTATTATACCTCCCTATTCTTTCGTCGTGCGCCAAACAATAAACGAAAAAAAAAAAATGAGATTTTTTTTTCTTTTTTTTAAAAAAAATTACAAATACTAAAAAATAAAAAAAAAAAAATGTCTAAAGGAAAATAAAAATAAAAAATAAAAAAATAAATAAAATGAAAGGATTTATGGGATTCTTTTTGTCAACAATTGTAGTGAAAGTTTCTATTTTTTTTTTTTCTTATTCCTATATCGTCTTTCACTATGACGGGCAACAAAACATTAAAATTCGTTGTGAGTTTTTCTCTATTTTTTTTTAATTTTTTTTTTTTTTTATGGTGCACTATATATTTTTTTTTTTTGCCTTTCGTATTTTATTATTTTGCTGTTTTGGACTTTTTTATGATTGTGTTCCATGATATCAATACAATAATAATCATGATCATTCTCGAGAAAAAAAAAACTACTTTTTATGTTCTTTGGGAAAATAGAAAGAAAAATATTTCAGTATTTTATCAATACAGGGTATTTTTAGAAGATGAAAAATTGATTTGCAAGAAAGGACAAAGTATGAACAGATCTTATAGTAATTCTGTCAGGTCAGGATAAATAAATTTTGTTTTGTTAAGAGTCAAGGCATGCTCAAGTTAACTTGTGTTTATAAGACTTTTTTTGTATTAA
Organism: Bombylius discolor; assembly: GCA_939192795.1. Classification (NCBI taxonomy): domain Eukaryota; kingdom Metazoa; phylum Arthropoda; class Insecta; order Diptera; family Bombyliidae; genus Bombylius; species Bombylius discolor. The sequence goes on along the minus strand of OW584241.1, from coordinate 35,031,681 downwards.
ATTAAACTGAAAAAATTTGAAATAAGAAATTAAAAATTATTTAGCCAACATTTTATTCACGTTTTCTAGTACTTCATACTGCTCCTTTCGAAATGTATGTATGTACATATTATGTTCCTTTTAGAGGTACATGGTTCAAAATTGTTGTACCTTCCACATTTTTATCTGTCAAAATTATAAAACAGATTATTTTCACAATGAAATTTCGACCAGTGGAAAAATAAATATAGAAAAATGAAGGGTATTGTTAAACTCCTTCTTTATTTTTCCCTTATTTCTTTTCCCATCCATTCTTCCATCTTCATGGGCCAGCGTTATCCTAATTAATCAGAAGTGCAATAATTAGGAAAAAAAAAACCAACCGTTCATCTACAGCTGCTGCCCATGTATCGAAATTATTCTAATTTCATAGTAAATTATCTTTTTTGTAAAATATTTTTCAATTAATCTTAAAAAAAAACATGGTACTTTTCCTAACCGATTTTCATCCTTTTTCTCTTTATCGTACTTTTTTTTTTATTTTTTTTAAAAAAAAAATATTTTTTATCAGAACTTGGTTACCCTTTTTACAGTCAAATCATATTACAATTTTTTTTTTCTCTCTGTAAACGATTTTATCTTTTCAACTAAAAGTATATAGTATTACACACTTTATCGTTATAATTTTAACAAATTTATATTGATTTGTCAATTCACATATCAAACTAAAAATTAAATAATAAAAAAGAGAAAAAGAATAAATTTAACAAATTTATGAAATGTGATTTATGTCTATTAAGTAAGTTGATTTTAGTATGTAATCAATTTGAAAAAAAAAAAATTATATATGGTATATTAAATTTTCTTGTTGGTTATGAAAAAATAAAAAAAATAAAAACATAAATTTTTAGCTTAAAAACAATAACAAAAAAATGAAAATACAACTAAAGCTCATATAACCAATCTAAGATTTTATCTGAAAAATTTTCCATTTAATTTTTTATGTTTCGCTGTTCTTATTGTTTTTGTATGTTTTTTTTTTATTAATTTTCTTCTTTTTTTCTTGAAGAAAAATAAATTACACTTTAAATGTGATTTGAATTTTAAATTTTATTGAAAATACAAAATCAAAAAAAAAAAAAAAATATACTAAGACAGTTTTATAAATGTTCAAAAAGTTATTAATAATTTTAAACAATTTTAGTATTCATGACTCAAATACATAGTGTATTACATGATAAATGATAAACATACACTTTTTTTTATATCGTCAATATCAAACTTTATCTTTAATACCTTGACTTTTATTTTAATCGTTTATCCTAATACGTACATATCAGTGGCGTCTCGTGACTTATTCACCTGGGTGTGCTACAGGGTAATTGAGAAAATTTAAGAAAATAAATATACATATATGTAGTTATATAGTAGCTCAACAAAGTATTCGGGCAGTACAAATATTTTTAATTTATCCTAATTAAAAAAAAATTTTTACAATAAAAGTATGAAACAAAATACTAAAAATAATTCTTTATTCTTATAACAACATATTTACGAAACAAACAGTCAACATTAATATCAAAAAAATTACAAAACAAACAAATAAAAATTTCAGCTTCAATTTTTATTCCAATAAAATATTCGGGCAGTATGAACATTTTAAAAAATAAGGTGCTTTTTGTCAAAGTCAGTACTTTGTTGAACCTCCTTTATGTTTTTTAACTTCTTTGAGTCTATTCAACAAGCTTTAACTCTTCGTTATAATTTAAATTATACACCCACTCATCCATTTTTAATATCAAAATGTTACATTTTTTAATTCCTTAGACATGTATGTTTTCGTAGGACTAGAAAGCTGAAATTTGGCTAGGATATTTCTTGAAGGGTCTAATATTATAAAAACTTTAAATGATGAAAATCCGTTTACTAGGGTAAAAGCTATAGGGTAAAACACAATAAAAGTCATGTTTTAGACAAATACCTTTTTTCTTCTCTCTATTTTTTTCTCCTAATTAATATCCTGATCCTTAAAAAAAGTGTACATTTCAATTCTTGAATTATTTTCTGACCTATTGCATTTTATTTGACTCAAATCGGTGCAATACAGTACGAGTAGTTAAAGTTTAAAGTTGGCAAAAAAAAATATAAAATAATTCAATATGTGAAAAATATGTGACGTTTCATACAAACAATTTTTTAATTCAATATTTCACTTGGCTTGGCTTTGTCTATAGGTGTGACTTTGATTTTGAAGTTTGTTCGAACTTCTTACAGAACCAACTTTATAATATAAAAGCGTACATTTTTTAAAGTTGCAAGGTTGTTAAAAATAACATTGAGTCTAATTGTAACTTGGGTTCTGCTTCAGAATTGAACACCTTCATTATATAACAACTGTATTGTTACAGTACGAGAACAAAGCCTCAAATTTCAACGCATAGGATTGAAAAGTATTAAAGTTCTTCTTGAGTAGAACTTCAATACATTTTGATAGAAATAATACTGAATGAGGTTGGGTTCTACATCAGAGCTTCACACCCTGGTTGTATATTATTTATATTGTTTATATTATTTACGAAACGAGGACGGCTTCAAATGCACATCACTGAATGTGAGGCTGGGTTCTACATTATAATAGAACACTCTAGCTTTATATGGACATTACTATTGAAGTTATGAAAATTATTTTGAAGTTCTCAATTTTTTTTTTTAATTTGCTTTAGATTATATGGGTGTTCTGTGAACACCTTGAACACCTGGACGAGACGCCACTGGTACATATATATACTAGAATAAATTATATCTATCATTCATTTTTATTTGTTGTTTTTGTTATTGTGTTTTTTTTTTTGTTTTTGCTCATTTCGTTTAGCTTTTTGATTCATTTTTAAACTTTTGCCCACTCGTTTCTATGTGAACATTGTGATAAACTTTTAAAACATCACGATTTTTTTTTTTTGAATTATTAAAACAAATATAAAAAAATGTACATAAAATAGGGTGTTTCAAATGAAATGTAAGAATGATAGATTTTAATTAAATGAGCAGAATTTGGTCTCGCCTGTCATGTAAACAGCGTATATGGTAGAGAAGAAAGATGGAATTCTTGGTCGAAACAATAGTTCCAAATTATTTTTTTTTTCTTGAGTTTTAAGGATATTCAAATTCAAATGAGTGCCAATTGATCAAAGTGTATATCAAAGATTTGTTGATAGAGAAGTTGAAAAAATTTAATTTGTCTTGACTCAAGCAATTTTCACTTTTCTTCCTTCTCATCTGCATAGTAAAATTTAAAAAAAAATTGTATATTTTATAAAAAAAAAAAAAATATATTTTAAAACATTCGTCCTGTTAAATTTTCAAGGTTCTATTATTTATTTTTATAGAAAATAAAAAAAATTATTATATAAAAATTTTTCATTGTGTAAATATATTTTTTTTCCTCTTGTGATACCTATAGACGAAGGGTGTCATCATCACACGAAACAGTTTTTTGTTTTTTCTATTTCTTATTTTATTTTATTTTTTAATTTTTTAATTCAAAGAACCTACATTTGTCGTAAAAGTGAATAGTTATTCCCTAGGTAAATTTCAACTGACAAAAAAATCTGTTTAATAGGATACACATAATTCAAAAAGATCACAATGAGTATATAAGGTCCTCAATTTTATCCAAATTGGTTAATTATTACTAAAAATTTGAAGCTTTTAGCTCATATGAAAAATTTTATATATGAGTTCAAGTTAAATTTTTCAAAAAAATAAACAAGAGCACCCTTTGAAATTTTCATGAAAATTTTAAAGATAAAAATCAATATTTAAATGAAAACATCAGATTATATATTAATGCGTGCTAAAAAATGAAAAAAAAAAAAGTTAAATAAAATAAAATTTTTCATACTTATTTTTCCAAACTCATATTATTTATTTTTATTTTTTTTTTAAAGATTTTGCGTATACAAAATAATATATTTTTCACAATAAAATACAAATAATCATAATTTTGTGAAGATATATAGAAACAAGTAAATTGAAATCATAAAATTTGTCTTTATTTTCTATTTTGTAAAGAAGAAGAAGAAAAAGAAAAAAAAAAAGATAAACTAGAAAAATAAAATTTTAGAATTTAATTTTTGAATTTATAGAAAATATTTTTCAAAAGTACTTTTTTTTTTTCCTACCTTATGCGTATTAATTTTAATGTTTCGTAGTTACAGGAAAATATTTTTGAAGCTCCTTTTTTCACTATAGGGGGGTGGTTTACAAATACATACTTTTTATGAAGAATTTTTAGGCATTTTCCTTAATAATAAATTTTATTAAAGTTTTAAAGAATTTTATTTAAAAAAAAAAAATAATAAATGAATTTCTTGAAGTAAAAATTAAGAGTAAAATTTTATTTTATTTTTGTTTATTTATTTAATTTTTCTATAGAATTAAACTTGACCAATTCATTTTTTATTTTTTTATTTTTAGATAATTGACACTTCGTATTAATTGAAGCATTATTATTATTATTCCACCCTTATTTAATTCATATATACATTGTCATATAAATTAAGACTGATTATGTCCCATAGGGATATTTTGATTCTTTGTTCATATTTCTTTAATTATGTGATAATTAGATTATTCAATACATATTAATGTATGACACATAAATAAATATATACTATACATATGTATATATATGTATGTAGTGTAGGCAATTACTACAAATATATTAAGTGAATCTGTATGTTTATTTTATCTACAAGTTCTTTAAGAATCTTCATTTCAGATTGGTAAACAAACAGATATATAGGATAAACAACAAATATATAGTAGTGGTTTAAAGTATATTATGGATGGTGAAAAAATAAAATAAAATAAGGAAATAAAAGGAAGAAGAAGAAAAAAAATACTGATAATAAAAATGACTCCGCAATATACCACGAAGAGAAAAAAAAATTGAAAAAAAAAAAAAAAATTACAAAAGGAGGAAGAAAAAAAGTATCTGAAGAAAAATTAAAGTCATAACTTACTTACAAAAATTTTATATATGTACGTACATTACGTACACACATACTTACTTTCTATATATTTATATACATATGTATATATGTATATGAATAAGTTAAAGTTTTTTAACTTTTTCAATGCTATTTTCATAAAGCTTTTCCTGCCACAGAAAAATATATTTTCCTTTCATATTTTTCATGTATTTCATAAGATGTATGTACTTTCAGTATCCTATTTTTACAGGTATCAGAATATATTCGTATATACTTATACATACATATGTACTTGTGTGAATACTTCAATAGATATATAAAGATACTTTATTTTATATTCTATATGGAAAATATATACATATAAATATACATATTTACACATATTAATGGTATATGGTAGATACACTTTTCATATTATATGTTGATTCTTGCTAACTATTGCATTATATCATTCTAACGACTTTTCTTTTACAGAAATAAAATATATTCTTTTTCTCTGTGCTTTCTTATAAAATGTAATAGGAAAAACATAAAGTTTTATTTTATCAAAAAAAAAAAAAAAAAAAAAAACAAAAAAAAAATAAAAATCACTTGGAAAAATAAGGAAAAGAAGAAGAAGAAAGGAAGAATACAAGGGTTGTTATTTAATATAAGGAAGATTGGATGGAAAATAGAGAGAAGAAGGTTTTATTTTTTTTATTTTTTAGATAAAATATTTTTCAATAAAGATTCTTTTGATGTTCGATTCTTGTAAAACTTAAAAATGTATAAATTAAAATTTTACGCCTCAAAATATCATTTAACAAAAATAAATTATACATAGTATGGTGATATTATGCCAAATAGGCATTTTATTTGCAAATTCAAAAAGGTGTTCTTTTGTTTTCTAAAAGAAAATATGAATATGGAGAACATCGAAACTGATCCTAATAACGAATCAAAATGCCATTACTTAAATTCTACTTTGAATTTCATAATTTTCTTCAGTAAAAATATTGATTAATGTGAATTTTCCATAATGAAGAACAATTTGTTTATAAAAGAAAGGATATATTGATGCAGGAGCTTACAACACTTTATTAAAATTATTATCATAAAAGCTCTTTGTAAGTAAGTTTTAAGTAGAATAAAAATAATGATGAATAAAATGAAGAATTAGGTTTTACTTGCTTTTGGTTGCAAAAATTTTTTAAATTTGAGAAGTACTTTTTCGCATTCGAAAAAAGTAATTTTGAATTTAACTAATAAGGGAAATTAAGTACAAAATATGGCTGTACATTGACCAATAAACTACATATTTTCAATTTATCATCAATAAACTGTCTGCAAAAGGTTCAATTATTTTTTGTTCTTCTCGGTTACGAGAAAAATAAGAACTTCGGAAATTAAATTATTTTCAAATTTGAAAAGAATTAAAAACTGACGTAAAAAAATTAATGCATTCTGAGTACAATAAAAATCAGAATCTCGATTTCCTCGAAAATGTATTCCAAATGATTATAATGCCCGGTTTTTCAGTGTAAGTTTAAGCTTAAGTTTAGATAAACCGACAAGCAAGCTTAAACGAACAGCTTTTAAACAGCAGCTGTTTGTTTACTCAAATGAAACATCTTTCCATACGTCGAATGATTTGGTCTTGAATGAATGATTTTGTTTTTTTTTTTTTTGTTTAGAGTGCACAAATAATAATAGATAAGTTCTTGTTGTTCCGGAACGGAATTATGGAACCAAAAATGACAATACTTTGACCTCAATTATCTTCTTTTTTTTTTTAAAGAAAATCTTAAACATCAAGGCTTCCCCGTAATTTTTCAGTTATACGTTCCTTTGAATAAATTAATTTTTCAAGCCCCGGGATATATTTTTCTTAAATAACATTTTCAGATTTCAGATATATTAACTTAAAGTATTTATCTACATGTTTTTTGTTGTTGCTTTACTAAGAGTATTACTAGATATTCAACAACAAAAAAAGTATATTAATCTTCGTGGTATGAGAAACAAATTTATTTTTAGAATATTTATAATGCATCATCCTACTATGTATAATACTAATAGTGAAGTTTTAACGGTTAAATGCAATCTAAAAAAAAAACAACCTTATACTATCTTATAACTCTTATGAATATAATAGATAAATAAAATTGTGCATCAATATTTTTCATCAAACTATTAAAATTTCATAAATTGTTTCTCTATCCTCATTCCATTAAGATGAAAAAAAAAAAAGTATATACACCTGTGTGTACACATATACGAGTATGTAGTAGTTTATCTATTGAATTTTAGTCTTTATAAATTGAACTAAATTTTATATTTTATAATATGCATTACTCGTTATTATAAAAAGATGAGATAAATCATTTGAAAAGTTTTCATAACATCGAAAATATGTACTCTATTCTAAAAGCATACACATGTACAAACATATGTATGTGTATGTGATGTACATACATCTTTTTTGGTATTGATAATATTATATTTCATAACAAAAATCTTTTTTATGTTCATTTTCTCTATATAATCATCAAGAACACAGTAATAGCAACACAAAATTCATGTCCAATTCGCAGATATTCGTTATATTTATTAAATATAGTATAGAAATCCACTAATAGTTTTGTATATATGTAATCTAAAAGTATCCTATTATCCTTTTATAATGTTGTATATGTATACGTATGTATGTATGTTATTTTTTTCTACTGGAACTGATGTACAAAAGTGTATATAATAATAAATACACATGTTGAATAGAAGTAAAAATGAAGAGTTTTAAAGCATTTTTAGACGAAAAATATTATGTTAGTCGGTTGAAATTTTCATTTAGGCAAGGACTATAAAGGCGCAAATAGTAGAGTTTATGATATTATTAAGAGGATGGCATGTACACTCATTTTCTATATTATAAAGTTATGTTTATGCTATTATAATTTCTGTATATATATATTTTTTTCTTTTTTATTATTATTATTGTGTAGACTTTGTCCATTGAGTTCTGATAACATCAATCGTTAAATTTGAGTGCTTTTCATTTCATTTTAAAAAGTTATAAATTTTTATCAACATTCGGTATAGCATAAAACTGAACAAAATAATATAATAATGGAAATATTCTTTTTTTTTCTTTCAGAAAAATATAGTGTTAAAAGAGGTATGTGATGATAAATTTTCCTCATACGAAACTTAATTGAAGCTTAAAAAAAAAAAAAAACTTTGAAAAGATTTTAAATTATTCTAAAAATAATATAATAGCATTTTATCATTATCATGCACTTTTATGTCTAATGTGGCAGAAAATTAGTTGAAAAATATTTTCAAAATTTATTAATAATAAATTAAAATTTTATGATGAAAATTTTTCGTTATTTAATTCGAAATTGAAAAATATTTATTTAATAAAATTTTAATTATGTTTAAAGTTTGAATGACCACTTTCATAAATTAATCACATAATAAAATAAAATAAAATAAAAACTTCGAAATTTTTGAAAATCAGTTTTTTCGAAACTAATAGAAATTTTTTTTAAAATTAAAAAAACATTGTTACTAAATTTTGTTATTTGAAAATTTTTAGAAATTTTTGGAATTTTTTTTCCGAAACATTTGACAAATTTTTTTTTCGAAATTCAAAATTTTTTTTTTCGAAATTCACAAATATTTTTTTTTCGAAATTTTGAAAAATTAGTGTTCTAAAGAGAATATTTTTGAAATTGACAAAATCTTCATTCGAGGTCCTCGTAAAGCTTTCATACTAGAAGACCACAGCTAACGAAAGACATCTAACAAATCTAAAATATAAAATTTTAGCAAAAATCCTACCCCACTGCCACGAGAAAAGTCAATATTTGAAAAATAAGAACTTAAACCTTAACTTTACAGAAATAATATAGAATTTTTGATCTTTATCCTTCAGATCAATTTGGCTTTTTCGAACTTTCTTTGAATCATTTTTTTTAAATCATTGTCTACGAGTACAAAGTCCTTTGTCAACTTTTAAAGATTCTTTGAATAACTTTTAATTTGTTTTTTTTAAAAATCTACAAATTTTTTCTTTTTCAATTCGAACAAAATTTTTGAAACTCTTTAAAACCCCACATATTTTAAAAAAAAACTTTTCACGTTAAAAGTGTGTCTTAAAAAATATTCAATTATTGTCTGTTCATAATTTTCTTCCTTTTTAATAAAAATTATTGTTCTTTCTAACATGAAAAATGTTTTGCGGTTTTATTTTTCAAACAATATTTAATCATAATAATATGGTTAATTCTTCTTGTGGTTTTTTTATTTTCAATTTTTTTTGTTTTTCTTTTTTTTTTTTTGCAAACTTCTTGAAGTTTATTCAAAAGACTAAAAAGCTGTTTTTTTAAAAATAATAAAAAAACAAAAAAAAAAAACAAGTCAACAAGAAAACTTTCTTCAAAATTTTCCTGAAAGTTAATTACATCTACCAAACACACAACAATCTGCGGAAAAACTTTTACCATATGTTTAACATTAGTGACATCTTAAATCTTTTGTTACATCTACTTATTTTTATTTTTTTTATATTTTTCAAACAATAAACAACGAAGAAGTGAGGAACAAAAAAAAAACAAACAATAAAGTGACACAATTTATTAAGAGAGAGAAAAAAAAGAAGAAGAGAGAAAATTTAGAAAAAAAAAACAAGGTTTTTAATTTTTCAATTTTTTGTATTATTTTTGTTGTTGTTGCCTTTTTTTAAATTTTGTTTGGTTTCATTTTTTTTGTTGTTGTTTTTTTATTAGCCAAAGAACATAACATTTTCATAGTTTCGTTATCCAGATGGCTTCAAAAACAAAAGTTTTTCTATTTTATTTCTTTGTTTAATTTCGCCCTCACATTCTGTGTATGTATGTGTGTGTGTGTTTTTTTTTTTTCGTTTTATAGGTACAGACAGAAATACAGATTCTTTCTAAAATTAAATTTCACCTTATACCTACGTATAATAAAAAAAAAAGAAAATATAATTTTATGCAAGAGAAATGAAAAAAAAAAAAAAAAATTAACAAACAAAAAAAAAACTGAAAACTTTTAATTTTTAATTTTAATAAAATTTTCTGAACTTTTTCAAGCTGGTGTATAAAACATTTTTTCATTGTTTTAAAGATTTTTTTACATCATCGCAACGATATTAATTTCTTTTTAAATAAATACTTACAATTTATTTAACAATAATGAGTTTTTAAATTCGAGAGAAAGAGAAAAAAAATAAAATAAAAGTAAATACAGAAAAAAATATAAATTAAAATATTAATTTTTACAAAAAAACTACAAATACATCACAACTGAAAAAAAAAATGAAAATTTTAACAGGATTTCATTTACGTTTCAATTTTTTTAAATATTCCTTTAATATTTTCTATACTTGTTCTATTTTCCTTTTTATTTTTTTGCGTCAAATGATTTGTATCACAGATGAATTTTCACTTTAAAAAGGGGAAAAAAAAATATTTTTACACAAAATTTCAAACTCTAAAAAAACTCCAAATATAAAGTACAAAATATATTCATTCATTTAGAGTGCTACGTTTCTGTAACTTTCATAGAAAATTATATTCTCGTAATGTCATGAATTTTACAAAAAAGTATAATTCAATATCAAAGTACCTACCTAGTAAAAGTATTTCAATTAGAGTTGAAAAATTTAGAAAAGCTTTTCAGCTGGAATAATTTAAAATAAACGGCATTTTGACATAAAATTTAAAAATATCAGTTGAAAATTTTCATTTTTCAAGTTACAGAAACGCTTTACACTTATAAAAGATAGAACATGAATTTTATTATTTTAGAAGAAAAAAGAAAATGAATATGGACGTTATGAGAATATTTCTGAAGTAATTTTCACATTTAAAATAAAACTTTATTTTATTTTTAAAATTCTTATTTTTCTTTTCTACTTTGCATTTTTTTGTTGTTGTTTTAATTCATGATATGGTTTTAATGGTTGTTTGTTCGTATTTCAAAACTAATCCTTATAAAATCTAGGAAGCTTAACACTATTAAAGGTAATTTACCATTTGATTAGAAGGAAAAAGAAGCAAAAAATAAAAAAAAAAATAAAAAATGTGTGCATACATATGCTAGTATACACAAAACATGTATAATTCTACATATGTACATACCAACCAATTCATATATACCTACCATTGAGCATGAACACATTAGGTTGTTGTTACAACGACGCAAACCGGTTATAAAACCTGTTTTTACAACTGCTCAAACTACATCTAAAGGTGGCACGACCAGTTGTAACGAGAGTATGTGTATTACAACCGTGAAGCTGAAATTATTTTGGATGATTTCTTACTATACCAAGTTGGAAAAAATTATACCATTATGTTACTCCCAGCGCAACAATAACCGGTTTAACCACCAAGTGTGCAAAGGGTGATTCTACGTACTTATATATACTATAGCAATTCTATTAAGTACCTGTACTAATATGTACATAAAAACTGCAGTATCAAAAAAAACATACATACATATGTACATCTACTACTTGATATGGTTTTTGGATACCACCAATTAATGATTTTGCTCGAGAATGCTAATAACGCGAAAATTCTCAATTGACTGAACAGCTCAATTTTAAATGGGTTGGAAAATTTTCAACAACCACAATCATTTATAATTTTTGTTTTATTATTTTACTTTTTATTTTATTTTATTTTTTTTTTTTTTATCAATTGAAAAACTTTATTCTTCACATATATGCATTGTTTTTTTATATTTTTTTTTAATAATATATGGTACATCAACCTGGAAATCTATTTACACAAGAATAATTTTGTGTTTGAAAATGTATAAAATGCATAGTAAGAATATTTCGAAAACAAAAAAAATAATTATTTCTAAATAAATAATCGAAACAACAAAAAAAAAAATAAGAAATAATAATGTCAATTGAATTTTTTTTCAATTTTTAAATGCTGTCACAAATGTGAAATATGTATGTATATGTATTTTGGAGTATCATAAATGATAACGGTTGACTACAATTATATTAGATATAGGAAAAAATTTCAGTAGTTGTTAGAAAAAACTATTAAAAGTGAAAAGTAGTAGGGAAGAAGTACAGGAAAAAAAAAGAAACCAAACACAAACACATTGAATTTTGTTGGCCCCACCAAATATTAATTTCGAAAAAATACCAAAGACTATTAGGTTTTTTATTGGAAGAATTTAATGAGATTACAGGTGTATCTATTGTTTTTTTTTTTTATTTTTCAAATATTTATTAAATTTAGTGAACCGTTATAATTTGATTTATATGAAACTTCATTTTACTTTGCATTTAGATTTTATAAGATTATATACACAAAAAATAATGGAAGGAGAGTGCAGATGGTAAAGATAAAAAATATTGGTGATAATTTTGTTTGAAGTTAGGTTACTAAAGTTTTAAAGAAAGTAGATACAATCAACCCATGGGATGGAGATTCTTTGACATTTTATCAGAACGGATTGATAAAGGATCGACTATACTATACTATACTCTTCATTAAAAATTCGGAAGGAAGTTTACTATACTATACTTTTCATTAAAAATTCGGATGGAGGTTTAAAGTAAAAGTCATTGACTTCAAAGAATTTCAGATATTTTTGGATTTTTTATCTTTTTATTAATTTGACATTTTTTTTTTTGTTTTTCTTTTAAATTTATGCATTTTTAATGTTAAAAATTTATATAATAAATAAAAAATCAATAAAAATTTCATTATAATAGAAATCATTTTTTTTTTTTCAAATCATCTTTAAAAGAACACCGACATCTTATAATATGTCAAAACCACTTTATATCAATACTCGTTTATTGTACAATACATCCTTTTTTTTTTCGGAAAAATAACTCAGTTAAAATTGAAAAAAAAAAAGAAAGGAAGAAAAATAAAATTCAACTTTATAACTTTGTATAATTTCTTTCATATTCAATTAAATCAAATTGATTTCAATTTTTTTTATTAGAAAAAACAATTTTTTTTTTCTTCTTCCAGGAAATCAAATACTAAACTAAAATTTCTTTCATAAAAAATGTCTTTTCAAATTAAAAATCAAAAAATCATGACAATTATTGACAATCAGTATTGAACTGAAAATCATCATTTTCTATTTTCATTGTGTGTATTTGGTTGAATGCGGTCTAAGGAAACATTTTAAATTATATTGAAGAAGATCTTGTAGAAAAAAATAAAGATATTTTTAGTTTATTTGTTTTTGTAATTGTAGGTTTTGATTTTTAGAGGTAAATGGGGTGGTAATATTTCTGTATGTTAATTTTAGATAAACAACAATATTTTTTGAATGTTAATTTGGAAATAATGTTGAATACTGGGATTTTAGATTACAGACAGAATTAAAATTTTTAATATAACAGCTTAATAGATTGTTGGTGGAGAACGAATGTAATTGTATAACAGTTTCTGGATTGTATTTTGATTGATGTGTGGTTAACTTGGGTGGAACTTGCTTGTGGTAAACGTTTTTATCCTTTTTTTTAAATAAAAAATCTTCTAATGTCATAAACCAGAAATCTACCCAACCAACCACTCGCTGGCTTCTAAAAATTTTACTACTTTTTTTTTATCCAACAATTCTGACAATATCGTAACAGTATCTTTAAAAAAATCTACTACACAATGAAGTTTTCTAGTTGTTTTCTACTTGCATGTAAAAAATACGAGCTTTAATGTATTATTTATTTAAAAAAAAAAAACGACTACAATCAATCTATTTTAAAATCATTCTCTAAACAATAAAAATTTCAACGAAAAAAAAAAAAAAAACAATAACAGAATCAATAAAAAATTTTAAGACGTTCATATAAAAATCGATCCAGTGGAAAAAATTACAGTAGCATGAAAAGAACATGAATTGTTAAAAGAAATAAAATTTTGTACAGTAGATGAATTAAATACAAGAGAAAAAAAATGGATAAATTAAGAATAGGTGCAAAAAAAAAAAAAAAAGAGGACCATGTTCAGAAAGATAGCGAACCTTGTTACCAAACAGCATGAAAAATGTCCGATTAAAATCCTTTATGTTCTTATTTATTCTTTTCCAGCATTATAGAATAAATAAGAATGGTTCTCATTCCACTCACGCTTTTAGTTCACACATACCTTTTTCTTCATTTTATTTTTATTTTTATTTTTTTTTAAATACAATTTCTTGAATATAATATATATATATATGTTTTTTTTAGCTATGGTACCTGTTAGGAAGTCTTTCGTCTTTCCATATAGCATACAATTGCTGAATTTCAAAATAGGTAAAATCTAATAGCAGAGAAAAATGGTAAGACGCAGATCCCTTGATTTATAACCATAGAAGATGAGCTATAGATTAAATGGTAAGGTGACATTATATTATGGTGTTTATACTTATATACAAAAATATACATATGTATGTATCAGAACCAAAAATAAATATACTAGTATACGAGTGTTTATATAGTAGAACCTTTACCACATCTGTTGTATCTCGCTTATAATATACTTGAAACATGGCTATATTATTATATATTCCTCAAAACATAGTCAGAATGAAATTTAAATCTAAAATAGAAACCAAAGTGATATGAAAGTTTTATGGTTAAACTAAACAGGATTTTGGTTTTTCTTTTTCTTCTTTCTTTTTTTTTTTTTTTCCTATTTAAAATTTTTCCTTTTTATGTTTTTTTTTTTCACAATTTTTTCAATGCTTCGCTTGCATTCAAACTTAATTTTATAAACCGCAGTAAGACAGGGTTTATACGCTAACTTTTTTACCCTATGTAGAACGTAAAAACCGGTTTTATATGGAAAAGAAGTAGGAAGTATGCGGTGGGAAGTCACTCACAGGTTAATCAATCTTTTTCTTCGATCACGGCTGTTCCTTTTTGTGCTATATTCGTTACTTTGATATTTTTTTTCATATTATCGCAATTTCTTCAGTTAACCATATGAGTATATGATCTTATTACCATACAAATTACCAAGCAAGAAATATGTATAAAAGAGAATGAAGAGAATTTTAGATAGGGTAAAAAAGTGACCATGTAAACGTACGTACGTCATTTTCGTAATTTATCAAAGCGTAATGAATGATAAGGTCGTGCAAAAAACCGTACGTATAAACCCGGTCTAAAAATTAGATTGAAACTTTTTCTAAATGTTGTTATGTTTTGTTTTTTTTTTGTTTTTTTTTTTTCATAGAATTTCAATTACATATAGTAAATTTTTGAAAATGCAATTTTCTATTTTATTTCATTTTAAATTAAATCTCAATTTAATGTAATTCATATGTTTAAAAAGAGAAATATATTTGATAATAAAACAAATGTAAAAATTGCATTGATGTTTTTATATTTTATTTTATTTTTTTTTGTTGTTCTCAAGAGCAATTTTGTTTAACGTACATAACTGTATAAACTAGAAAAGGATGATTTTACAGACTTGATGATGGAACTCAAGTTTGCAGGAAAAAATAAAAAAAAAACATTGAAAAATAACGAAATAGGTTACCAAAAGAAAAGTGTAAAAGGGTTAGAGAAAAATATACGAGGGAAAAATATTATTGGTAAACAATTTGTTTTAAATTTGGTATGTCGTGGAAGGGGATGAATGTACTCTATAAGTTAATAAGATTCATATACTGTTGGCACTAAAAATAATATTCAGTATGGGTTTCACGCTTAGGAAATGAAAGATTTTATTTAAATAGAAACTGGAAAGAATTAGGATTTTAAGAAATAAAAAAAAAAAATGTACAAAAAAGGGGAAAAAATTTGAACTCAAATTAAGCATTCGCTAATCAAAAATTTTAGTTGAAAGAGTATAAGGTGGTAGTTTTCGTAACAAACAGGAAGTAAAACAAATCAATATTTTTCATTTTATATGCGGAAGCTAAATTGATTTTGATCGTATGTACGTCATAGTAATAAAATCTGTATATCAAATTAAAAATACAAACTGATAAAAAATTTAGTTATTTAGCTTAACAACATAAAAATTCGTGCTACTTTTATAAAAATCGATTTTTTTTCTTCTCACTAATCTAATACTATTACATTTTTTGTTTATTTTTATTTTTTATTTTTTTTTTTTTCAAATTTTTTAAATCCTTTATACATATAAATTTAATACTTTAAAGCATTTTATAGTGCCCTTTAATAGCATACATATGCTACTTTGTACGTGTACTTAAATTTTATAACTGGTAAACTAGTTCGCTTTTGTAAAAATGAACACCCACAAACAGATACAGATACTCCTACAAGTCTATACATATAAATAAAACTTGTATATTTATGACATTAATATAAATGTCGACACAATATATGAAGCCCGTAGAATTCATAAAATATAATAAAAATCATGCAAGGATATAAAATGGAGAATATCAAATTTTTATATTTTTTGATTGAACCAAATTATTGGGTATATGTACCTACTTTTTTTTTCTTCTCTATCTTATTGTAGTTTTAGATACTATAAACCACATTAAAATAAAATATAATAAAACACAATATTGTGCAGAATTTATATAAAATCCTAAAACTATCTGTATATATAGTCAGGATATTTTTGCAACACATATGTACATACATAGATACTATAATAATAACTTTAATATTATTATATTTGTTGTATTTATTTTCTAATAGAATATACTTTCATCATTTATATAAACTTAATGCATATTGCGTCTGTCTACAACGGATGTTATGGGATTTTCACGGATTATTTTTTAAGACGCATATATGTACGTGCCATAGAATTTTATATAAGGGTTTGAGTTAATAATAATAATAATGAAAATAATATATTTTGAATTATGAAACAATCTTTTACTTTAGTTAATTTTGTTCTTTTTTTTTATTTCTTTTTATAACCACATCATCAAAAACTTCTGTTTAACAACAACGGCATGTGTATTATAACATTTTTAGTATATATAGAGAAAACTTTTAAATGCATTTTCATGATATTTATTTGCTTAGGGGAATATTTCTGAAATAAGATACATATGTATGTATTTTATTTGAGAAATTGCTGAGATTACTTATATACAAATGATATGTTACATTTTATGGATGTATAATGTACACGGTATGTACATACCTAAAATGCATTTTTACCAAATAAACATTGTTTTTTTTTTGTACAATCCAAAAAATAAAAGTAAAAATACAATATATGATCCGTATCTAATGAAAATATATTTACGATAGGTATACAATACCATATTAAATTTTTATCCATGATGATGGAAATTAATTCATAAAAAAAGAATCAAATAAAAGAAAATTAATCTGGCGATAATACATAAAAAGGAAAAATAAATGAAGAGTAAAAAATATCATTAACACACATGGAACATGATTAGGTGGGTTTTAAGTGAAATTTTTTTCTTCCTTTATGACTCCCTCATGCTTCTTCGTTTACATTTACAGAGGTGGTGAAAGGACAAAGTTGATGCATTTAAAAACAATAGATTTTTCAATTCGTTTAATGTTAAAAATTTCAATTTTAGTTTATCAAAAATTAGAAAATTTTCACAAATTTTATTGTACAAAAATGGACATTCACAAAGTAAGATTCGTCCAAGTATGTATTAAAAATTGTCAGGTCATTTTGTCGAAACAAAAAATGCTTGTCTGTGAATACCACTCATTATCAACACGTAAAAGGAATCTAAAATTTCACTATTCAAAAGCTTTAAAATTCAATTAATTTCAGTTAAATGAAATAAAGATCCATATTAAAATATTTATTTCAAAAATGATTTCAATGAAAAAATTTGCAAGGATCTTGAATTTACTACAAAACCTAATTAAAAACAAAATAGTGATACTTAATTTTTTGTATTGATTTAAAAAAAAAGGATTTTTAAAAATACCACAGCTATACGGAATATTGATTTTTCATTTTGATAAATTTAATGTTAAAAAAAAAGTCCTTTATTTTCTAATACTTTAATTTACTTACTTTTTTGCCTGGGTGTTCCTAGACCCATTTCAAAAAAGATTAAAAAATTCTTTCTAAAAATTTATTTTTTCGTTTTTTTTTTCTTTCATTTTAATCATTTTATATTCGACAAAACTTGCTCTGATTACAGACTGAAACAGAAAATAAAGAAAGAAATTTTTTTAAAGTTTTCGACTATCACATTGGAAGCAAAAAAAAAAAAAAAACAGTTTTCTTTAACAGAACATAATTAAGATAATTTCCTGATTCTGAGACTTTTTTCTTTCTCATGTATCCCAACGTGTTTTATTACAATCTACCTATATATATATATTTTTAATTAAACACACATTTTTTATATATAGGTCGTCGTATCAAAATTATAACTTATAGATATAATATGGACTTTTGAAAAAGGGTTTAAATCTCAATAATTTATGAGAAACGATTATCTCATTAAGAATTTTTTTTTTTATTTCTTGTATTTTTGTACTATGGGTTATTTTAATCTTAATGAGACCTTTTATGTATAATGTACATTATGTATAGTATGTATTTTATCTGATGGAAGTTTTCAAAAAAAAAACAAGAATTTTTTTTTAAAAAAAATATGAAAATAAAGTTTTCTAGTTGTTTTTTTTTTCGAAAAAAATTTCGAAAAAGGTAAAAAAAAAAGAGATAAAGATGGATTTTCTAATATTATTATTGTTGTATTTTATTAGTTTTGTTTTTTTTTTTTTCATTTAATTAATTTATTAAAAAGTTACAATTACGTATGAATTTTTTGAAAAGGAAGTTTCAGTTTTATCATTCGTCTATTTTTTAATCATGAAATTAAATTAAATCTTTTGATTTTTTTTTTAACCGTTTTCTGAAGCAGAAAATTGATAATTTAATTTTATTGATTTTTTTTTTTTTGAAAAAGTTTAAATATTTAAAATAAAACCGATAAAATATCAGAGATCACATGAACTGAAAATTTGTATCTTTTAAGAACTTTTCTTATTTTTGGGAGTCACAATATTGCATATGTTGTTGTAAGAAATAATTGAATGGAATGATTGATACTTCTTTTGCATTTTATATAGTATCTTAATAATGTAAACAGAAATTAATCATATTAGATTTTCTTACAAATTTTTTCAGAAAAAGGTAAAATAAATGACTTTTAATTTTCATATTTATTTTGAATACAATTGTATCAGAGAACTCATTCTATGAAGTAAATTTAACTTCAAAAGAAAGTAGGTAAACTAAATCTGTTAGAAAAATACATATTTATTTTTAAAAGCGAAGGAAGAAAAAAAAAATGATAAATTTAAAATTCACCATATTCATTTTTAAGTACATATTTTCTCTAAGAATACGTTTTATTGTATGAAAATCTTCTTTTTATTTTTGATTAGGTGTATATAGTGCCATTAAGGAATCGCATACATAAAAACATCTGCCGTTTGTCATCATCTAAAGCCTCTTCTGTCTGTGAAAGTTTTTTTTTTTTTTTTTTTTTTTTTTTTAAATAGCACATGAACCTTACATTTTATTCATAATAATAAAAATAATAATATGGTGAGTCCAATTCAAGTATAAGATATAAGATATATGTATATTATTTTAAAAAGATTTTCCAGACTTTTATGTACGAAAAATTCAAGAATATGAAACAAAAAATAATAAAAAATAAGGAAGGTATATACGACAATGGCAAGAAGAAAATTTTCATTTCTTACCTTGGTATTGTTATACTTTTTCCTTAGTTCTTTTGGAAGAAAAGAAATAATAATCATTTCTTTCTTTCTTATTTTACACGACTTTTCCCATTTTTTTTCTTCATCGTAGAATACGTTACTTGCATAATATCTGACTGTAGAAAATGGTCATACAGATTCTTTTTCATTTTAAGACTTTAAGCTTAAAGTAAAGTATAAAGTATTTCTGGCATTTTTTATTGTTTTTTTTTTCTTTCTCTTTTTCAGAATCATCATTTTTACCTCACCTAAAAACGCCTTCTTCTTCAAAATTTTTCAATGAAAAAAGTTTACGTTATGTTATAAACGTTCGTATGATGAAAATTAAAAAAAAAAATGAGAAATAAAAATACACACTCCCACACATTTACCAGTACAACATAAGGATTTATGCCATAAAGTGGTTTTCATTTAATATACATATTTAAATTATTTTCTTTATTTTTTCTTCTTTAAAATATTTAAATATGTGACAACATACAAAAGTATATACTTACATACATAACGAAGTACACACGGTACAGTAGAATATTATTATTATTATTATTTTTTTTTTATTATTGTAAAGTATAAAATTTTCTTAACAATATAACAAAAAGCATTAAGCTATTTAGTAAAAGAGAGAGAGAAAGAAAAAAAAAAATATGACATCAGGTGAAGAATGAAAAAAGTTCCCAGACAATATAAGTTAAAATTGTTTTTTATTTTTACAAAAAAAAAAAACAGACTTTTATAATATAACACACACACATCTTTACCAGGTATTTATATCTAACTTTTTTTCATTATTTAACTTTATCTTTGTACTTGAAAAATATTAAATATATACCTATGTATGTATATAAATATATATATTGTGTTTCCTTTTTAATTCAATATCATTATATACAGAATAAATAAAATCAAAAATAAACAGGATATGATCTTACTGTAAATAATGCAATTATATTATATTTAATTTAGTTATCACGAACATTCATGTGGATGGTAATTTTATATTATTTACGTGTGTAAATGAAAAAAAAAAAATCTTTTCAGTTTCCAAAAAGCTATTAATTAAATTTTAAACCAAAAGAAAAAAAAATAACAAAATAAGAGTTTTTGTCAATTACTGAATTGGACGTGATTCTTAGGAAACAAGATTCTAAGACGAAGTTTACAAATCGCAAGTCTTTTTTTGTGACAAATTTTTTTTAGTACTGATTTGTTTTCATCCAATGGGGAGATATAGCTAAATTCGAACTCTATGGCTTATTTTATTTTTTCGGAATCATATTGTAAGCTTGGAAAGCTCAAAATCCAATTAGGAGTTTTTTTTTCGTTTTCCTGTTTTCTTTAAAGAGTTGACTGCCTTGTTTTTAGCAAGGGTTAACAGTATCACTATGACAAGACAAAAAGAAATAGAGCAGAATATGTGATAGACCTAATTTTCTAGTGAATCTAGAATTTACTTTTTTTTTAAACGTAAATTCAAATAAAATTTCAAGGTGATACGTAAAATAAAAATATGGCATGAAATACTTATTGAAAAAAAATTTCGCATTTCAATAACCCAAGAAATACAAGGGACTTCCGAAAAATTGATGATATTTATCTTAAGCCAACCTCTAAACGTACACTGAAATATCGTCAATTTTTTAATAATAGAATTTTTAAATTGTGTAACGCCCTTTTTATCTTATGCATTACCCCCTTATAATCTATAGAAGTTTGAATATATGACATACATCAACACTTTCTTTATTTTCCCCCACAATTTCCTCCACCATTTTTTTCATCTTCATATGCCAGCGCTATGAATATCAAAAAAGCCAGAATCACCCTTATTCTTGGTTTTATAGAGTTTTATAGATGTGAACTACAAACAAGGCAAATTGCATTTAAGTGGCGTGAAGGATTCTTGAGTTTCAATTTTCCAAAATAAATTAAAAAAACAAAACAAAACTAACAACATCGCAAAATAATTCTTTAATTGAATTGACTAATTTTATTTGAATGAAAAAATATAAGAAGATATATTTAGAAAATATACCTAATACTCATTCAAGGTAATTCAAAGTATTAAAAATTTTCATTTAACTCATTCTTACTGACTAAATAATGGCTTAGCTAAATGACACACTTAAAATTACATTGTGAAGCCATATTAAATTAGAAATAAACGAAAAAACGTAATTGAAATACCACAACAACAGTTTCAAAAAATTCCATTTAAGAATTTAATTTCATAATTAAAATATTTAATTCCACAAATCTAAAATTATTTCTCAATGAAATTATTTAAGTATACGAAAAATTAAAGGATAATGTACAATTTGAACAATAATTTGAATATACTTGTAAATGTGTATTTTCTTATCTGATTGTCTTTAACAAAATACAAATATTATTATTTAATTATAAAATTATGAAAATTTTCTTCTAATTTTAACATTTTCATTCTAGTATATCCTTTTTCTTCGACATTTTATTTTCTTATTTTCCGTATAATCACTTTTTTAATTGCTATGCATTTACTTTAAGAAAATTCACAATGTTTATCAAAAATTCAATTAAAGATGTTAGGAAATCACGCAAATTATTTTAACAAACTTTGATATTTCAAAGCCAAACAACTTGTGTAAACTTTTTTTTTTTCCCCTTCAACATTCATGTATATTATACAGGTATGTACAGGTACATGTTCTACATTTATATTTATAATGAACAAATGTGTGGTATAAGATAAATATAAATTTTTTTTTTTTTTTTAAAAACAAAACAAACAAAAACGTTAACTAATTTTCTAGAAAACTTTATGTCTGGTTTGTAGGTATAGATAGAACACATATACACAAAACAAAAAGGATAAGAGGCCAGAATATTATCAAAATGTACAACATTTTACCAGTTCCTTTTTAAATTGTCCGATGTTTTTATATTTTTAAGAAAAAAAAAAAGGAAAATAACAAAAAAATATCCCAACCATAGATACAACATCAGAAAAATATCTTTTCTTATTTTCACATGATATGCCTCAGGTAATTACAAATAAAACTAACTAATTCTTCGATATTCGTTTTTTATTCTTCTCATCATCATCATACCTACAAACAAACATATCCTTTATGATATATTTTATTTGTACACCTGATATAGAACAGAAAAAAAAAAAAAAAAGGAAAAGTAAAGAGGAAAATCTTAAAAGATAAGTACCATTACAGTATATAGTGTATACATACCATATGAAATGTGAATCCTGTGAATCCTTTTTTTTTTTTCAATTTGCTTCATACACTTACTACTTGGTAGAATACAGTTAGAATGTTGTTGGTAAATTCTTGAAGTACTACAAACGAATTATTGAATTGCCTTTTATATATGTCTTATAATAATATATAAAGGATTTTTCATAGTAATGTTAGTTTGTTGAATAACAAACATATTCATCATCCAGCCAACCCACAATTTTATCATTCTCCCATACAACAAACTACATCTCATACATATTATTTTCTCTTACATTTACTATTATTACCATTTGAAAATCTTTTCTTCGAACTTTTGTCATTGATTACAAAAAGAATTCAACTGGAATTTCAAATACTTGAGAAAAATTGAGTTTTCAAGACAAACACAAGAATATACGAATGAAAATCACTTTAATAATAATAACTAAGATAAAAACGACCAAATGAAAGACAAAACAAAAAAAAAAAAAAAAAACACGAAATCAGAAGGAAATGAACAAAAAAAAAAAAAACAATAGATATCTAAATTCTAAGGAAGATATTGGAAAATAATATCTTAGAAAGTTTTGAAAAACAAAGGCAACAAAACGAAAAGCTAACAAGAATATGAGAATTGATATAAAATGAATTTAAAAAAAAAAAAAAAAACCTGAGAAAAATATAAAAATAATTTAAAGGAAATTTTTACTATACCGTATTATACTTGTAACATGAATTTTTACATTATTTTATTTTCATCTACAAGAAAAACAATTGGAAAATGAATTTAACTTACATATTATGTAAGTATTATAATATATACGATACATATGTGTAACACATGTGTAAGCGATATGATGAGTTCATCAGTATCGTATATATATTTTTTCTTTATATATTTTGCCGAAAGGCATTTGGTGTAATATTAGAGAGAAAAAAAATCTTTAACTCTTTCCGTTATGTCACTTTAATGGATAAATTTTGTTCATATTCTTTTTAAAGTTAAACACAATTTCAAAAAAAAAAAAAAAAAAAAAAAAAAAAAACAAAAAAAACAACAAAAGAACAAATGTGAAAGGAAGAAAACAGTAAAAACACGATACGTTTTTTGTTATTTGTTGTCAACAAATAATTTGACAATTAAATTAAAAATTTATTTTACACGTGTAGTTTACAGTTTACTTTTTTTTTTTGTTTAATTACATAGGCAGATACTTTTTTTGTTTTACTTTGATTTCGTTTTTCGTTTCCTTTAGATTCGCTTTCTTTTTTGATTTAAAAGCCTTGAAGGTGAACGAATAATTAAATATTTTCTATTTAATTTAATTTAGGATAATTATTTTCATTTTTAAATAACCCTTTACAGTCTAAATTATTTCAATGAGATTAAAAAAAAATCTTCTAAAAATAATTTTTCTAAAATAAATATCTATAGAATTAGTGGAATAATGAAGAAGCTTTGATTGTATTTATAAAAAAATTTTTAAATTAATAGTCCTATAGCAGTATTGAGTTGGAAAGGATCTAAACATTTTTATTTTACATTTAGCTCATTATGTCAACAAGAATGGTTTAACTTTAAAATCCAATTAAAAGAAATGTTTCTGTATGGCAATACTGAATTGGAATTTTTTTTTTCTTTCAATTTTCCATTAATTAATTTCCTGTACAAATCAAAATTTGATATTCGATATACTATATATCTTGTGTGTTTAGATTTCACAATAAGCTTCAGCCTTGGAATAATATAATTCAATTTTTATTTTCTAATTAATTTAAAAAGTTTATCATGATAACATACTCTAATTTTAAATTACAATAACAAACGAAACGTTTGTGTACATAAAAAATATGAAAACTTTTGACAATAAGTCAGGTTGGCCGAGCGGTCTAAGGCGCCAGATTTAAGCTCTGGTTCCCGAGAGGGAGCGTGGGTTCGAACCCCACACCTGACAAATTTTTATTTTTTTTTTCATTTTTCTAAATTATTAAAAAATATTTTTTAAATCAGATTTAGATGATATTTTTTATTTTTAAACTTATTTTCAAGTATTATTGAGATAAAAAAATAAAAACGTGTTGGGAATTTACAATCAATATGGTTTTTTTCTTCTTAAAAAAAACATAAAAGGATAATTGAATATGATTTGAAAAAAAAAACAAAAAAAAAAACAAATAAATAAAAAAGCGTATAAAAATAAAAGGGTCTAGTTCAATCAACTGTCAGTAAGCATTTTGATTTATAAGATTTATGTATTTTATTTTTATTTCCTTGTAATCGATGTTGCGTTGTGCAATTTGAGAATTTCGAGAAGAAAAAAAAAATTAGATAAATGTATACTTAACGTACACAAAAATAAAGTATAAAAGGAAAAATAAAAGGAAGAATACATTGCATAATAAGGGTTTCCTTTCGAAATTTTGATACGTTTTTATGCTTATGTTTTATTTGAACTGATATTATTTATCTTTTTTGCCTGTGTTGTGTTTGTTTTTATATTAAAAACGATAAGCCGATTGAAAAATTTCTCTATTTTTGCTTTTATTTTTTTTTGTTTTCTTTTTCCCTTTTGTAATATTTGTTTTTTTGTTGTTTTACTTTTTAAAAAATGTTTATCTTTGAACTTGTTATTTTTTTTCTATCTTACTTTGTTATTTTCATTGGATTTTTTAATTTATTTCTTTTTGCATTATTTTTTTTTTTTTGCAACCCTATGCAACCATTATTTCTATGATGCTTAAAATGCTTTGCTTTTTTTCAATTTTAATTTAATTTGTATTTTTTGCTTTTATTTTTGTTTTATTTTATTAGATTTTTTTTTTTTCTTAATAATTTTTTTGTGTTATATTGTTTGTTGATACATAAATGCGTTTGAATTTCAACTTTAATCTTTTTTTATTTTTCTAAAAATAAAATTGTTTTTTTTAGTACGTAAACAAACTGAACTTGAATCCCTTTTATGAGTAAAATTGTTACATTTTAAACTTTTGTATTTTTCATTCAGAAAAGGACCAACTTGAAAAAACAATGAAATGGAAGAAAAATCAGTAAAGTGTTGTTAGTTGGATTTGTATTTTTTTGTTTCTCGATTATGTTTTTTATTTCTAATATTTGTTTTTTATAGGAAAATTTTTATTTTAGATAACTTTTTAATTGTTCTAAGCTAAAAATGAACATTCTTTGAAAATATTGTTTTTTTTTTTTTTTTTAATTTCAATAGAAATTTGAAAAAAATGCTTTTGAAGTGTTACATTTTACACAATAACAGTCAAGTTTTTTTCTTTCTAGATACATACATTCATACATATATGGGCTTTTCACTATAAAGGAGTTTAAAATTGAAAAACAATGTACAAAAATGTTTTGTTTTTTTTTTTTTTAATTTGAAGGATTTTTTTTGTTTGTTATGACCCTCCTTTTTAATTTTATAGTATTTTTGTACGATAATTAAAAAGAATCATGTCCAATTATAGATATTATTTTTGAAACTATTTAGAATTTTTGTAGTGCATAAAAATTTTGGGCATTTCAGAGTGCTAAGAATGATGGTTTGAATTGTGAAATAAGTTTTTAAACTTTGATCTTATTTAAAGTATATTGAATTTTATTTCTCAACTACGACATGTATTGTGGAAAATTTTAAAATAACGTTTTTGTTTTCCATAATTTAGATTCAAACAGTCTTAATCGTTAAGTAAGTTGTTCATGTTCTGTCCTTCCTATACTTCAGTCCTAAAATAGACGCTGTTTGCAAACAAATTTTGATTGATTGATTTTGATGAAGCTTTAATAATTATTGCCATTTGTTTTTTTTAAATGTTTTTTAATTGAAAGTGAAATATTTTACAAGTGAAAAATTGGAATATCCATATTATGTAAGAAGAAGAAAATCATATTCTGATGGTTCTGTAAAAAGAAAATTTTCTGAATATTAATGTCTATGTAACACGTCCAAAAATATCATAGAAACCACTAAGAAAATTGTTTAAAAATTGCAGGTAATACCATAATTAAGTTTAGTAATTTAAGAAAACTATGATAAAACTGAAATCTTTCACAATCTGAACATTTGGATTTGTAAAATTATATAATCATCTGAAATGTTGTTCTAAATAAGAATAAACAAAAATTTCTAAACAATATAAAATAGAATAATGTATAAGATTTCCATATTTATTTGTAAGATTTCAAAATAAATTAAGATATTTTCGAAATTTTCGAATAATTACATATTTTTTTTTTTTTTTTAAATAAACAATGAAAATTTTAATGGTTTTTTTTTTTTAAATTCAATTGAAAATTTTCCCCCAATTTGAAAATTGGTTTTTCACAATCAATATAATTTTCACTTTTTTTCACATTTAAAGAAAAAAAAAAAATCTATTCAATAATAAAATGAATATTTGATTAAAATGAAACCTAAAATATACATAATAAATAAAAGAGAAGTATATGTAATCAAAAATCATATTAAATAATGCCTTCATCGTATAATAAATTTTTCTTCATTTCATATTTATAACACAACATATTCACTTTTTTTTTTTTTTAACATACATATATGTGATGGTTATACATATAATAATTTTTATTTGATGTAAGTACATAAAATCCACATATATATAATTTTTTTTATGTAAACAGTTTATTAAAAATTATTATATGATGAATTTTTATCCTTATTGTTACCTCATCATGTATACATATAATATGTATGTATGTATATGTGTAACACGCGTTTATATAATAAACGTATTTACAATTTTTTTTTTTCTTATCACTTTCTTTTATTTCGGTACCTTTGCACCTTTCGGCATTACCTCATATAACGAAGAACATATTTTCCAAAAAAAAAAAAAAAAAAAAAAAAAACCATTTTATTATTAATTTTTATTTTTGTATACATCATATACTTTTTTTTTCTTCCTTATTTTTTATTTATTTTTTTTTATGTTGTGTTAGTTAAAGAGTCATAGATCGTCACCCTCTTCAAAAATATAAATCTAAGTTAGAAAATGTTCATGGTAATTGAATTACCTAAGAAACAGTCAATAATAAAATTTATATGGGACAAAGTAAAATGGGTAATCAACAAAATCCTATTACAAAGTCATATATCCATCAAATTCAGAACATCAGAAAATATCCATCTCAAAAGGAAAAGTACATGAAAAAAAAAAAAAAAAAAATGTGGAACCTTTATTACATTCACCACCCATTTTATTTATTAAAAACAATCTCCTTCTTCTAAAATATCCTTCGAATATAACGTACATAAGTCATGTTTATCCTGTTGTTTAGATCCATATTGAATATATTTATTATATCGTTTTATGATGGTATGGATATTTTATACGTAAAATTCTATTAAACATCAACGTTACTTTCTCTTCTCGACTTCTATACATATGTACCTACATATATATATTCACGATAATATGTTGTTACGTTTGTTTGTATATGATATGTTTTATATTGATGATGTTATACACACATAAAGTTAAAAGGAAATTTGTATCTTTTTTTTTTTTGATGTTATACGTATGAAAGTTTTTCCAAAGGAATTTGACGTTGACATTACCATCTTCAAAACATTTTGGTTCCGCTATTATTATTTGTAGAAGTCGTCGTTTCAATTTCAAAATATTATGTTCTTTGGGGTCTCAATATGATGATGAAAATTTAAAATTTTCTGGTTAGTGTCTCATAAAGTCATAATATTTGAAATGGGTGCGCTATTATAAATATACAGAATAACCTACATGTAAACTAATATCAAAAGTTATATTACAAAACCAAATTTTATATATTTTTTTTTTCTCATTTTTTGTTTTTGAAACAAGGATAAAAGAATGAGAATACTGAAAAACATGGCATGTTGTGTAGACTAGAAATTCTAAATTGTTGTTACTGTTGCCTGTCAGTGAATTGTAATTGGTGTCGTCTTGTACTTGTCATCACATTTTAACTTGACTTCTTGTCTGAAAGTCAAATTGTGTTAATATGATGATGATGATGAAGTTATTGGGATTTGGGATGTAGCTAATATACCACAAAAAAAAAAAAAAAATGGAAGAATAAAATATGAAAAGATGTAAAACAAAATATTTCGCGCTTGATCCATTTTTGAAAAGAAGTAGAAAGTTTCATTTTACATTGGATTTTTTTTTCTTGAAGTCGACAATTTTCGACAGTTTGAAAAAAAAAGAAGAAGAAATTTCAAGTGTTTTCGTGGAAAAATACTAAATATCATTTATTCTCATGAGATTTTTATTAAATTTATTCCAATTTACATATGTATATGAGTCCTTACCAAGAGAAGAGTTATCATACTTATTTCTATATGTGTTATGTATAACCAGTGCTGCCATCTGAATAAGCTTATGGCTTATATGTATGTTAACTTGGGTAGGCTTACTTCAGCTGTTATGCAATTGAAGAACAAGGAGAAGAAGAAGAAAAGGATTTTTATGCTTTAAACTGAGATTTAAATCACTAAAATTTAAGCTAATTCTGTAATGTTTTTTTTTTTGTTTCTTCGAAAATTCGAAATATCTTTAAAAATAACTAGTTGAAGAGTTTGATGTCATAAAATGGCATTTTAGACAAAATATCGTTGAATGAATATTATTTTTCGTATAACGTTTTAAGTTTTCATTTAGTTTTCGCATTTTCGAATTATCTATCTAAATAATCTGAAATTTTCGATACTATGACTTATTAAAGCACTGGCTTGGTAACACATCTGAAATTTTGAATTAAAATTTATTTTGGTCTAAAAAATAAAGGTTTTGTTAATTGTCTTTCATGTTTTCTTTTTAAAACCACAATGTTTTTTTTTTTTGTCTCTGAAAGTGTTGAACATATATGATCAAAAGTTCTTACATAACTCTTTGTTTTCTTTAAAGACAAACCACATTCATAATTTAGAATTTTTATAAATACTATGAAATGAATGAAAAATGTAAAAGTAGGTACGATGTTCTGGAAACAGAAGTTAAAATTACATATGTGTACATATGTCATAAACAGATTTAATACATAATCATTATACATAGCTTTGGTGCACATCATCTTTAAGATTTTTCATGAGAGAGAATTCCATTTAATTTACCTTCAATACGAATTTTTAAAAGTTTATTTTTTTGTTTTCAAAATATCATTGTGACTATGAAATGTAAATTATATGTTTTGACATAGAAAAATTGTATAAATACTGAAGTTATTCAAAATTAAAAAAAAAAAAAAAAGGATAATATAAATCTAAGATAAAGGATAATACATTTTTTTTTTTTTTTGATCGATTACATTCGGGATAAACCATCAGAAAAAAGGTTTTTTTATTATTTTTTTCTATTTTTTTGTTTTTGTTTTGAAAAATACTTAGAATACTTCTAATCTAAATTGATTGAATATTAAATTATATTTGAATATGTGATGTACAAACACAAAATATACACATACACACTTTTTAGTTTTAATTTGACATACATATATGTATATAGTAATAAAAATTTAAATATTTCCTGATGTTTGTGAAAATTAAAATAATTTCATAGACTGAAGAAATTGTAAATAATGTGATTGTATGTTGATGTGTAATATGAGAATACTCATCTATACAAACATATGTACATATACATTCTCAATCTCATATAAAATAATCGGAAGTATAAAAGTTTTCGACACGTTTGTCGCTTCAATTTCCGGGTTAAATTTTATGTAACAAAATATCCTTTCTATATATACGAATACGATGATAATATTCGTATTATATTAATGAAAAACTTTCTTGAAAATATGGGTTATCTTATTGTGTGTACAAATAAAAAAAAAAAAAAAAAGCTTATATGATAATTTTATTCTAAGTTATTATGTAAAGGAATTCATTTAGAATTTTATTATACAAATTAGTGGACAAAGGGTGATTTAATTTTAATTAATGATTTCATCAAAGTTATTTGAAATTCATTGCTTTTTTATTTTATATAAGTATTTTAGAAAAGTTGATACATTCACAGATTCATTCAGTAGAGATTAAGTTGAACGGTGATGCCGTGATGCCTTGGATGACTTGTCAATGATCTTTGAGACCTCATAACATTTTCTTTTTCATTATCTCATCTTCAGATTGTTCTAATTTTTGTTTGTTTTTCATGGTCAAAGTGAAGTTAGAAGAAGTGAGTTTAATTTTAATCTAAATTAAAAAATAAATTTAAATTTATTGAGGACTACATTTTATTCCTCCTAGGAGTTTCTACTTCTTAAGATTTCGTTTTTATCAAAGAAGAGATCCAAATCAAATGTTGCCCACGATGGAAATTCACTTTTAATTTAGTTTTACCGTCGAGCTACTTATAATTAAAAAAAAAAATTAAATTTAAAAAGATCTATACGGCTACAAATCAGGATATTTTTCAAATTTATCTTTTGGATGCTCCCTAATAATTCTTGTTTTTCTATAATCAATCACAATTTATCCAAAATTTTCTACATGAAAAGCCTTCCTCTTCGTTGAAATTTAATATCCTAACACTATCATTTTCAGTTGAATCACCGTATATAACATGATTATTTTTAATTGTTGATATGTTTAGATACTAAAAAAGTTTATAACAAAACTAAATTACTTATCTCAAAATTTATCGTTCAAGTTTTAATACTACTTACTGTACACCATCTAAACTTATAATATAATAAAATATATTTTTGTGATGAATGTCGTTGTCCATTTACACTGGACTTGAACTATCTAGCTAAATTATTTTTTATTTATAAATATAATCATAGAATATATACTTGTATTATACATTTTTTTTTTTTTCAATGAAAACATGGTGATGGTCTGCAGAGATGAAATAAATCTAATCTATGAACTATGTAGAACCTCTATTATATCTGTTATGCATTAATATATGTAAGAGTTATTCCATGGGGTTGGTCATTGATATTGGAAAAACTTCTAGAAACTTTCTTTTCTATCTTTTTATTTCTTGGTGTCAGAGTCACTTAGATTTACTGAAATCTACTGCTTCCGTTTAATTCTTGCATTTCCATTGGATTACCTTGGAGGTGGAATTTAATAAAATAAATATATCTTGTTCCAATTAATTTTCGCCAGAATTATTTTTTGAAATGTTTTACTTGACAAAGACTAGACGGATTCAATTGATGTAGCTATAAATACATATCCTTTCAATGAACTTAATCATGACATTTTAAGAAAAGCTTTTGTAAGATCTTTGAGATATATATACATATGTATGTACTTGTACTCTCATTATCATCTAAGTAAAAGGAAGATTTATCATTAACAATCACTTTTTGAATTTGAGATAAAAAAATTTCAAAAGTCATAATAGGCTTTGTACCACAAAAAAAAAAAATATAATATATTAAGAAAATTTTTGCGTGGGTGGTATAGTCATGGAATCGTTCATATTCCTTAACTGTATATGTAGTACATAAGTAAAATGATTTATGACATGTTGCTTGTTTTGTTAATTTGAAAAGGACTTAATGTCAGAATATTTTGTTGATTCTAAACATGATTCTATAAAGAGTTTTTTAGAACATAATATTTGGGTTTGTGTATATCTTGTACTCTGATAAAAATAACTTCTATATATGATATTCATAAGTATCTACAATACACCTACACATTATTTTTACTTTACAGCAATATAGCTGCAAGATAGAAATAAAAAAAAAATTCGTAAAAGGGTAACTTAATAAGGACATTGAAATTTCTAGATTTTATTATGTAAGGAAAAAAAAATGGATCAAATTTAATATAAAGACAGCCACAACAATTTTTATAAGCCGATTTGTATGTATTCATAAATGGACAATGTTCATTATTCAAATCTTCATTTATGTACAAATGATATTTAAAAGGATTAAATAATTTTGTTTTTCTTTGGTTTTTCAAGAGAAAACCAAAAAAAAAAAATTTTTTTTTGAAAAGGATAAATTATAATTTATACGAACACTGTTATTATTTTGTATCATAACTGTAAAGATTTTAAGAATATTTATTTTTTTTCATTCAAAATAAGAATATTGATTAGTATTATAACGGTATTTTATTACATAGTCTAGGCTTTTTTTAAAAAAATTATTATGTTATCCTTTCAATTTTTTAAATTATGTCAGAAAGTGTTTTGTAATTTTCAGTAGAAAATAAAAGTGGTTTATTTCTAAGAAAATATAAAAGAAAGGATGATTAACTAAGGAATCATCTCTTAAAGGATCAAAATTTCAAATCAAGACACTCTTTAATGACAAAACATTCTAATTTTGAAGATCACACACAAAATCTGATTTATTATTTTTTTTTTAACCAATTTAATCTCACTTTTTTAATAATTTTTTTCCAGCACATAGATGCCTAAGGGTAAAATATATTCATTTAATCTTATTTTGTTCTAATTTTTTGATGTTCAAGCCATAAGCAAATTCATTTACATTGTAAATATTTAATATCATAAAATGTATAGACACAGATTTCAATAGGGATTCATTGTTCTTTTGTTATTATCAAAATTTAGATTAGATTTTTGTGTTATTTTTTTTTTTTTATTTTAAAAAAAAAATATGCAACAAATTTTGTATTCAAAGTGAAGAAAATTTAAACGTTTACAATTTTATATTTTTTTTTTTATTTTTTAAATTTTAGCATCAAAATGTAATGGAAAAAAAAAAGAAAGAGTGTATTTTTATTTCCATTTTTTTTTCTACAGAAAAAAATTTTGTCTAGTAAGCTTTTTTTTTTAAAAAAAAAAAAAATAAATAAAAATACCCAAATTCACAAATATTCTTTCAAGAACATTCTGAACTTATGTTACTTCTCTACCATTCATAAAAACAAAAAAATTTCCAATTTCCAATTTCTAGTCAAATAGAAAAAAAAAATTAAATTAAATAAAGTTCTGTTTTTTCGTTTTTCGTTTGTTTTTTTTTTTTTTTTTTTAAGGAATATAATAAATGAAATGGAAATACGGAATGTAATTAAGCTGAAATGAATAACAAATCGCTTAAAAGTAAAATGGTATCCAATAAAATCATAATAACAAAAAAAAAAAGGAAGTAAAAAAAAATATAAAAAGAAAGAAAAAATAAAGGAAACTTAATTGACATTTTGATATTTTGGTTAAAAAATATAATACAAAATTTTTTGTGTACGCAGTAAAAAGTTTTTCATAATTTTTTTTTTTTTTTAACCTAAACTGAGAAAAATTTAAATTTGAATATAAAAATTGAAAGAAAATAAAAAGTTTCAGGAATTTCTGGTATTTTTTTTTTTTAATATTTTTTTTTCATCCGAATAATTTGCATAGAAAATTAGTGTCATAACGTTGAAGAATAAAAGTCGAATTCGGTTATCGAGGGTTTTTTTTTTTTTTTTTTTTTTTTGAAGAAGTTAATTTTAACACGTATAAGGCTGAAATAGAAATGAAATTTCCGATTCTATCAGTGGAAGTTTTTTTAAAAATTAAAACTGATGAAAAAAGAGAAATAAAAATCAAGAAAAACATAACTGTTAATCTGTACATACTGTCGGGATCGATATATTTTATTCCCGTAAGCTTTTTTAAAATGTATGCTTCACAAGAAGCTTACTTAGTGTTAATAAAACAAAATATTCATGTAGTAAAATTAAAAGACATAATTTTGAAGAAGCTATTCAAGCTAAAAAAAAATTGATTCCTTCAGCTATAATTTTTTACAGGACTAAAAAACAAGAAGAACAAAATATTGATATTTGAAAAAAAAAAATCCGTAATTATGATAAAACGAAAAATATTTAAAAAAAAAAAAAACGTTAGACTCGACAAATTCCAGAATAAAAATGATTTACACAATTCATCCTTAATATTTATTTCTTCTAAAGTCCTTCAAAAAATATTTATGTGAACCTTTTTATTGATTAAAAATATTCCTAAAAGAATGTGAAGGTTCTCTAAAAAACAAAAGAATTTTAAGTGTTTTTTAAAAAACCTCAAAAAGACATTTTCACATAATAAAAAGGATCTATATAAGTATTTTGTAGTCTTGGCTTTTTCCTAAAATACCATTATTCAAAAAACAAAAAACCTATTTTATTCTCTCAATGTTCAAAACACAGAAAGAATAGTCGAATGTTTTTTGTTTTTAGAAAATATTTCAAAAATTCGTTTTTTTCTTTTTGTTTTATTTTAACAAACCAAATTTATTACAAATAATTTTTCAATATTCGTTGAAAATTATAAATTTTTGTCATATAACATTAAACAAAAAAAAAAAAAAACAAAATTATTGAATTTCGATATTTCCTTGAATTTTTCTCTAAATTGCTGATGGCTGATTAATATTATTTTTTTATTTTTATTTCTGGTATTTTTTATTTTATTGAAAATTGAACATAAAGTTCATATTTTGGCTAAAATAATGTGTTTTATAATAGTAAATTAACTATAACAAGATATATCCTGTCCAAATTAATAATTTTTTGTTTTTTCTATATGTAGATACTTTTTTGTTTTGTACATAAAACATATTTTTTGAAAACATAAAAATAAAGCTATGAAAAAAAAAATCCAGAAAAAAAAAGTGCTTTTGTTTCCGTCAAACAATCAATCTTTGAAACAATTCGTTTCGGACCATTTGATTCGGCATAATATTTTTGTCGATAGTTTCCTGGCATCTGTATATGATTTAGTATGCAATATATAGTACATATCATACATAAATATTATATTCTATATGTGTTATAATATAAAACACACCTATATGTATAATAAATGTATTGAAACCTCTACAGAAATACAGTTATATACACGTATGTATGTATGTGTTTTTCAATTCCCGGTGATGATTCTATATAATATGCGGTTCCAATGGAACATACATGTACATATAGATACTCCATGACAAAGCTCATATATTGGCTTTTATTTTGGTTTCCTGTGATGGTCAATGATATTGATATAACATATTTGATATATAAAAGAGTTTATACATACGAGTATGTACATGAGTAAAATATTATTCGATTGTATAATCAAAAACAATATAAACGTATTTATAACTACATGATTTTCTTTATACCTTTTTATACATATAAAATAATAATAACGAAAAATATATAATAGCTTTAATTTTGTGCTTTTTCATAAATGAAAATTGTGCAAACATTGATGTAAAAAAGGTAACTTAAAAATACGTACTCGTATAATAATAGAGGATAAAATGTATTTATTTTTCCTTTTCTAAAAATTTTTGATTACTGCGGACTTTGTTTCTTCTTTTGTCATATACCGCAGAAAAGGTATAAATAAAAAAAAAAAACAAAAAAAAGAAAAACTACAAAATTGAAAATAACTAACAAACGAAAAAAAAAAGCCGAGCTACAATGTAAAGTATTTTCAAATATTGTATAAGTAGTATAAACTTTGGTACAGGACATGAAGGAAGGAAATGAAGAAACTTTTTTTTCTGATTTTTTTTTTTTTTTTTGGTATTTGTTACTTTTTTTGTGAATCCTTTAAAAAAAGAATATTTTTCTTTCTTTGTATGGTTTTTTTTTTTTTTGGACACATATGTTTTCCGGTATAATAAATCCTTTCTAAGAGGATTTGTAACTCATAAATGTACGAAAAAAGCACATAATAAAAAAAAAATACAAATTACCAAAAAAAAAAAAAAACAATCTGTTATTTTCTGTCTCTGAATTTTTATTTTTTGTTATTTACAGAAATGTTTTGAGGGAATATTAAAAATATTTATAAATTTTTATTGTTAAAAATGAACAACTTTGATCCTTTTTTTTCTAAAAAAAAGGTGTAAGGGCTCTATAAAAAAAAAAAAAGAAGACCATTATGTAATTAAAAATTGGATGAAGCGCAAAAAAAAAAAAAAATGAGTGCTTTTAAATAAGTTCTTTCATTTTACATGTAAACGCCTTTAAGAGGGTGGTGACTGGGACCACTTTACGTAAAATATTCAAGTACACTTTTTTTTAAAAATCATAAATAATATGTACATAGTATGTATATGTATTGAATCTGTTAAATGAAGCGTTTTTTTTTTAAATGAAAGAAAACAAATATGAAAAGTGATATTTGAAGCTCAGACTTGAAAGTCTTTCTAAATATAAAAAAAAAATAAAATTTAGTAGAAGCGAAAAACCAGATAAAAAAAACATTGACGTCCAAACACGTATGTTCTTACTTCGCACATATGTATGTATGTATGTTTCGAGAACTTTCATATGTCCTAGAACATGGCTGTTTACGGTATTTTATGCAAAATTGAGTCTGCATTAGGAAAAA
The DNA here is from genome assembly GCA_939192795.1 of Bombylius discolor. Classification (NCBI taxonomy): domain Eukaryota; kingdom Metazoa; phylum Arthropoda; class Insecta; order Diptera; family Bombyliidae; genus Bombylius; species Bombylius discolor. Next base: position 34,994,467 of record OW584241.1, on the reverse strand, counting down.
ATTTTAGAAAAAAAACATTAATTTTTTTCCGGGTCACTACCTTCTTAAAATAATTTCCAAAAAAAAAAAACCAAAAAACGAAAAAATTTACAAAAAAATCGCACAGAAGTAACGTTTTACAAAATTAAAATTCAATTTAATTGCCAGTACATATTGATTTTGAAAAATTTCACCAATTTTTTATTTATTTATTCGTTAAATTAATTAAACAATAATTCAATAATTAAATAAATCAATTAAATTGTCATTAAAAAACAAAATTTTTTTTTTTTTAAATTACATATTTTAAAAATTTCATTTTATTGCAAAAAAAAAAAAAATTTTTTTTTGCTCATGTAAATTTCATTTGTGGTATGGAATAATAAAGAAATAATATATATGATAATTAATTATATGTATGTATGCTTAAAAAAGTACAATATTTCATACTCCTACATAATAAAAAAAACATATATAGGTATGTCTTATATTCATTCTACATATACGAAAATCTAATATATTTTTGCTAACTAATCAAGAAATATGTATAAAAACCACAAAATTTCCGTTTCTAGGGTGAACCGAAAATTAAACCGCATACTATAGATTTTAAGTACTTTTAAGGAAATATATGTACATAATTGTACGTATACATATATGCATAAATACGTATGTGAATATGAAATTTTGTATATTCTAAAGTTTTTGATTATATTATAAAATATAATTGTCTTTGATTGTGGTTTTTTAGGTTTCTTATGTGTTTGATATATTTAGTGTGTGTTGATTGTTATTTTCTTCTTCTTTTTTTTTTTGCATATCTTTTGTTCTTTTGTTATTACAATGCACATTATCAGATATGTACACGTGTATAAATATAATTTTCTACATTAGTACATATCTTTTAAAATAATATATAATTTGTACAATTGTAAATTGTATATTTATAAACATTAAATTACCACAATATTTTAGATTAAGTATTAGTATGTTACTTATGAGACATACTACTTATATTAAAGATATTATTATATTAAGATGTTACATTTGTGCCTAAACAATACAAAATAATATTGAAGGACATTCATTTTACATAATATACGAGTATATTGATTTTATGGTGTTAATTTTATGATTTCTTAATTTTTTGTTCATTATAAATTGTTAATTTTGTAAATTTTCTAGAGAATTTACAATCATTTTATAATGAAAATAACATCAATTTAAGTACTAAGTACTTGAAAATTACTTCTTATAAATATTTGGATTTTATCTGTAGTATATTAAAGTGAATTTAAATGTATATATATATTTGTATCATGTGTAATCAATTTTATTTACAACATTTAAGATATTTATTAGATACATATACATATTTTATTTGTATCTACTGTTAATAATTCACATAATATATACTTGATTGCAATTTAATTGTCAAAGATTGTAGATACAAATGATAAACTGTATAGAATTTTGCTTGTTTTTCTTAATGTGTTATATGAAACGTATAATTTCAAAAGTATTTAGGTTTAATTAAAAAAAAAAATTGATAAAAACTTAATTTTTATTGACTATCTTTACACCTGAGTCCACTTTCTTAGATTTTGAAGACGAAATTTATTCAAAATTCTAATATCTTCGGATTCTTTGACCCGATTTATTTGAAATTTGAATCCAATATTTTTTGTTGTTGTTATGTTCTGATTTTAAAACTAAATAGGAAAATCTTTATTTTTAATCAATTTTTGAACTGAAAAAAAGAGCATACGAGTATTTTAGTCACTAGAAAAAAAATTCATCAGAAAAATATTTTTTTGTTTGCATTTTGCTTTCACAAATCTCCTAAAAGCTTTTCTTTAAACTAAATTTTCTTGTCATTATTTTATTCTCCCACAAAAAATTAAAGACGAATATTTTGTTACAAAAATCAAAGTTAAATTTAAATTCATCAATTCGTTCATAAAATTTGTAATTTTTATATTTTTTTCTGGAAAATGTTAAATTTTCGACTTGTAATGCAGATGAAAGAATGTTCAAAGAGATGAATCACAGATACTGCATATAAACCTTATTTAATCAACTCGAAGTCTCTGTGTACATGTAATTTCATTTTATTAGGAAAAAACATGGACAATTTTTTCATACTTTGAGTATATTTTTCACCAATTTAGCCAAAAAATTTTACAAAGGAGCTCTTATGATCTGTAAAAAAAAGAAGGAAGAAAAAATTTATTGATTATGTTGTGCGTCATAAAGGATTGAATCGAATTTATTTTTTTCTGGTTTTTGACTTTTTGTTATGCTTAAATTTGAGGTCATGGTTCAGAGGTCAAAGAATAAAAATATTTATTATATTTTAAGCATTGAAATCGTTTTATAAATTTTTTTTGTCGCATTACAAAAATTAAAATTTTTACAGAAAATTACTGAAACCCTATAAAATTTTCTGTTTTTTTTTTTTAATTAAAAATTTCTTTAAAAATATTCTGAAATTTGATAATGTTTAAAATTTTTCAGATAATTTAAAAAATTATTTTGTAAACGGCCGAATTAAAGAATATCAATTTCAATCATGTATATTGTATCTTTTATTTTTATTTTTTTTTTTGTAATTTATTAATAAGTTATTTTTTCACACTTTTGATTCGGTTTGGCATAAATTTATAAAAAAAATTTAAAAAAAACCAAAAAAATGTACAATAACAGTTAAAAAATAATTCTGAATTTGAGTAATTAAATTTTCATTTATTTTCAATTTACAAAATTTTCATTTCTTGTTTCTTTAGATTTTTTTTTTTTTTTTATTCAATTAATTTCTATTGAAAAATGAAAAAAAATCAAAAATCATTTAAAAAATAATCAACTAATACAAGTTTTAATTAGATTTCTTCATAAAAAGAAAATAAATAAATTATCGAGCATTTTTTTTTTCTTCTTCTTCTCTTTTTTAATATTCTCGTCATGATTCATTTTAAAACAATTACTTTCATATATGATCAATTTAAAAAAAAAAAAAAGTAGCATTTCCAATCTCTTTCTTTCACATTTTTCTTGTTTTTTTTTTTGTCTCTATGTATCTTTTTTTTCTTTTATTGTTTTTTTTTTTGTCTTTTCTTGTTACAGTTTTTGTATTAAGTGAAAATAATTATATATTATCTAAAAAAAAAACAAAAAACACATGAAACTAGAATTCCAATTCACGTTGATAATTATTATTAGATGTAGGTATATACATACTCGTATATCTTTTTTTTTTATATTTTTGAATTAAAGATAATCTAGTTAACATGATCTATAAGTACATATCTTTACAGTTAGATAATATTGAACTAAGTAGTATTTTTAAAAAAAAAAAAAATGTACATTATTACTTTTACCTTTTTTCCTTTATTATACGGGTAAAAACAAACAAGAACAACAAAAAAGGAAATGAAATCATTATGTAATTGATTATTTTTACAATATCTTGTAATTAAAAAAAAAAAAAAAACGAGATCACGTTTATTTTACAAAATTTTTGAAGTTCATATAATAGTAATTATTATTAAATGAAAAAAAAAAGTCCAAAATTCTATCAAAATAGTTGATGTACTTGTAGATATTTTTTATATTCAGATATCTATCATTTAATTTCTATCTATTTTTTGTTGTTGTTGTTTTGTTAAAAATAAAACTATTATCACAGTATAACAATATTAATTACATTATTACGTGTATTTATGTAATAATATTTTTCGATGTATTTATGTAATAATATTTTTCGATTTATACATATATGTACACATATGTATATATACATTCTTTAATGGTAATAGATACAAATCAAAATTTGTTGTTGTCCATCATTTCTGATAAACAGGTATCTCTTTGAAAGCATATATGTACATACACATAGCTAATTTGTTATTTTATTAAGTGCTTTTTTTTATATGCCACTTTTTTTTGTTGTTGACATAATTTTTATACCATACATGTACATAATACATCTCTATAGATACAATGTTTTTGACTGTTGCAGTTTATTTGTTGTCATGTTTAAGGAAGTTTATGTGAAACATTTCTTGTTTTTTTTTTTTTCAATTAAAAACGATTTAAAAAAAAAAATAAAAAGAAAAGTGAAAGATGAATGGAAATTAATGAATTAAAAAATGTAGAAAAACAAAAAAAAAAAAATTAAGAAAAATTTATTAACATTATTTAGACGCCCAATAAATGAATTACAATAATTGAAAGAAAGAAGAAAAAAAAACAAATAAATATTTCTTACATTCACTTTTTTTCAAAGATATACCTATTACATACTTAAAAATGATCTAAAATTAAATTAAAAAAAAAAAAAAACAGATAAAAAATTTATTAAGAAAAAAAAAAAAAAGATAAAGAAATGAAGAGAAAGAAAAGATTAAGATAAAAAAAATAAATAAAAAAAACATTAAACAAAAAGAAAGATTGGCATACTAACTCATGTGTTACATGAATGTCAATACTATTATGAATTAATAAGAGTTATAGAATTTTTTTTCTCTTTTTCAACCGTTTTGATGTAACAAAATATTTTTATTTTTTTTTTTTCAAAAAATTTGTATCTTTTAGCGTATCTAATTGCATAAAAGCAAAAAAAAAAAAAAAAATGTTTTAATAAATGGTTTATTAAGCGACCTTTAACGGTTTCTATCATCAATGAATTTATGATAAGAATAAAGTAATTCAAGTGAGTTAACAAGCAATAAAGAAATTCAAAAAAAAAAAAAAAATAATAATAATAATAATAATAATAAAACAAAGTAAAAATTACAAATTGTTGCATTTCAACTACGTCATGTAATCACAAATTTTTTTTTTTTTTTTTTTTTTGGGAAGTTGGTAGATAGATTAAATACAACAATGTCTTTCGATCTTTATTATCATCATCATAATGATCAGTATAATGATCATGATGGTTGTCAGTGAAAGTCTTTCCACTTCCATGCATTTTATGAAAAGTTATTAAATGAATGCAGGTCAATAATTATATTTGTGTTAAAAAAACTAAAACTTGAAAAAAAAAAAACAACAACAACAAGAACAACAACAAAAATCTACTATTTTTTTATTACTTAATCTTTTTGCACACAAAAAAAAAAATAATAACGACAAAAGAAAAGATACAATTTTTGCAAAAATCTAGACAAAAAAAAAAAAATAAAAAGAAAAATTAAAAGAATGGAAAACGGGAAATGGGAAATAATAAAAATAAATACTGATCAGATAATATAGAGTAGTACTTAAAAAATAAGGTGCACAATTACTTTTTATCGAAAATTATTATCGAAAGGTGTTACAGGTACTTCCATGGAATGTCTTTTTTTTTTTATATTAATTTTACATTTTTTTCCATTTCATCGAACAACTGTAATTTCAATGTTTCTTTGTGCAACTAAAATTTAATATTACTGAAATACTGTTAATATTGTTGTTGTTGTTGTTGTTGTTGTTGTTGTTGTTATTGGTGCTCTTGATTTGATTATAAAGTAAAAGGTGAAATGAATGCTTTTTTTTTTTTTTTTTTTTGGTTATGATCGACTACTTTTTAACGACTTTTTATGCTTACATATAAAAATTTTTTTTTGTTAGTTAACTTCTATTTCACATACTCACATACATATAAAAATTTTGGTGCATACGCGCAAAAAACAAAAGCAACTAAATAAGAAAAATAAGAAGAAAAAAAAAACCACAATCTATGAAGTTCGTACGTCAACCATATTTTTCAATTATTTGTCTTGATTTTCGTTTAAGTATAAATTAAAAATTTTGTAGGAAGAAAGCATCAAACAGTTCATTGTCTTGTAACAGTTAACATCTTCATTTTTTAAATAATTCAGTAAACTTAAGTGGAAACAAAATGATTGCATTTGTAAGGATTTTAACAATTTAGTTTTGTTTTTGTGTTTTTTTATTTAGTGATGTTGAAACGGATCTCAAGGATTAAAGCAACATTTTTTTTTTTCATTTACATTACAGAAAGTTCTTATGCTGGCTGGATTGGCAGTAACATCGAGAGCAGGAATTATTGGAAGTTCTGGTGGTGATGGTGGCGGTTATGGTGGTGGTGGTCATGACATAGGAGGTGGTTCAGTCGAATCATATGGTAGCAGTGGTGGTGATATTAGTGGAGGATACGGTGGTGGAGGATATGGAGGTGGCGGTTATGGTGGTGGCGGTTATGGCGGAGGTGTTGAAGAGATTCATGGTGGTGGAGAAGGTGGTTTAGAGGGTGGTGATTACGGTGGCGGTTATGGAGGCGGTTATGGTGGAAGTTACGGTGGTGGTAGTGCCATTGAAGCATTCAGTGGACATCTTGGTGGTTCAGGATTTGGAGGATCTGGATTTGGACATAGCTCATCTGGTGGTGAAATTCATACACAAGCTCATGCTGTACCACTAAGCCAACACGTTGAAGTTACAAAACATATTCCAATTCCAGTTGTTAAGAAAATTCATATTCCAATTAAGAAGCCAGTAACCATTCAAATTCCTCATCCTGTTATAATTCCAGTACCAAGACCAGTACCAATTCAAATTCCAATTACTCAACAAGTTCAAATTCCTGTTGAAAAAGAATTAAAAATTCCAATTGAAAAAGTAATTCCATATCCAGTTGAAAAGAGAGTACCTTATCCAGTTGAAAAACATGTACCAATTCCAGTTGTTAAATATATAACAGTTAAGGTACCAAAACCATATCCAATTAAAGTACCAGTTTTTAAAACTATTGTACATAAAGTTAAAAGCGGCGGAGGCGGTGGTGGTCATGGATGGCATTAAATTTATGTGATACGATATGGCAACTAAAAGTTTATTACTTTTTTTTCTGAACTATTAAGTGCCAATCATTTTGTTAAATAATGTAAAAAAAAAAAAACTGAATTTGTCATTTTTGTTGATTATTTTTATTGTTAACTGTTATTACGTACTTTTAATTGTTTTTTTTTAAAAAAAAAAAAACAGAAAAATAAAATTGTTTTAAAAAAAAAACATTATTTTAATTCTAAAAATTGAAGTAGATGAATTTTTTATCCACAGAAAAAAATTAATTTCAATTTTCACTTTTTTCAAATTTAAATTTTTTTTTCTTCTTTCAAATACGTGGGAAGAAAAAAAAAAAAAAAACTTACACCAATTTAAAAATTGATTATTTGAATTAATATCACATTGAATTCATTTGAATTGATTTTGTTTTTTTGTTTTTTTTTTGTTATTTCAAAATTGAATTCAAATTATGTTAAACAATTTATTTCGAATTCAATAAATTGTTTTGAATTTTATCGATGATGAATAATAGATTGAATTGAAAGATAAAATCGATGTATAGTAGTTAAAATGTTTTAAATGTTACAACAAAAGAAACAGATACGTTTTTTTTATCTGCGTGAAATTTTTTCAAGTAAATTTTAAAATGCTTTTAATGAAGGATGTAGTCATAGAGATTTTTGTTTTTATGTTCACTTTCATTTGACGTTACAGTTTTATTTTTGATTTCATTATTATCTTTTATTTTTTGACATTTTTTTTTCTTTCTATAATTTCCTTTTATTGCTTTGTAAGATAGTAGATTTGAAAAAGGTTATGAGGAAAGTGGGTAGGAAATAATAAAGTAAGGTGTAAATTTATTTTTTTAACATTTTAGAAATTATTTAACGATACTTTATAAACACGTACAAGTTCTAAATTTCAATTATGTACATTTTGTTTTGGAATTTAACTTGAAAATGTTAAGCTTTTTCATATAATTCATTTTCATTTAAAATTTATACTAGTTTGAAGGTTCTTTTTTTTTTTTAATTATTTATAGAACAATTTATCTTTTTCTATCTGTTGAAAATTTCATGAAAAGATAAATTTTGTTAAAAATCAAGACGAATCGATTTACAAGGGAAAGATTAATTTATATAAACATAAAGATTTTTGTAAAAGATCTTTTTTTGTTAAATATCAAGAAATCCTTTTTATTTTAGAGTTTTTTGTAGATTAGAACAAATTTAATTACTGTATTTTAATGTACTGTTACGGCGTTCTGAGAAAAAAGATTTTCCTTGAAAACTCTATAAAAACACAGGTTCTAGGTTCTAAATTGATAAGTTTTCAGGAATAATACTAATTTTAAGGAGATTTTAAAATCCTAACTCTTTGAAGAGCATTTGTAATTTTTTTTATAATAAGAAAAAGTGTTTAACATTTTTCAATAAAACATTTTGAATTTAATTTTACTGTTTTAGGAATTATTTTGAAGATTTTTTTTATAGATGTAATTTTTTTTTTTAAACAAGTTAAAGTATATTTTCATACGATTTTTTCTTTTAAATTTTCCTTATTTCTTCTTTTTCTTTTTTTTTAAATTTTTGTTGAGCTATAAAAAAGAAAAAATCCATCATTGAAGATCATAGGTACGAAACTTAAAAAAAAAAAAACAATAACAAAGTTGATTTAACAATTTTTTCTTGTATTTTTCCTGTAAAATTTATTAAACTTGGATTTTTTTAAAAAAATGTTCGAGACTTATGAGCCTTTGGATGAAGTAAAATTTAAGGATGCTCCGTATTGGCCAATAAAAATAACATAATAAAAAATCATTTAATTTTTTTTTTCTATTTAATTTATTTGAATATTATGACTTAATTTCTCCAAAAAAAATTTAGTTAGAAATTTTAAAAATTTTTTTCATTAGATAATTTGAATTAGAATTGAAATTTTCTTGATTATAAAAATTAGAAATTTCTGAATCGACAAGATTATAAATCACTATTTGTTTCAAAACACTACCTATAGGAATAAAAATTCAATAAAAAAAACATAATCTACACTTCACGGAAATAAAATTGAATTAATTTTTTTTTTTTTTAAATTGTGGTAAATCAAAACCATTTAATTAAAATTTTTTTTAAAAAAAATTAATATTTTAAAATTTTTAGTTAATTGGCATATGATATCAATTACAGCTTTCTTTAAGAAGAAACACAACAAACAAAAAAAAAACAAAAGCAGCATATAAAACAATTTTAATGAATTGAATGTAATGGTTAGCAATCATCTTTGGTTATAAAGATTTAAAAACAGTTTTTTAAACTATTTGAAACTTTCTTTATATACATATATCGGAAGTCACGAACAGGTAGATATATGCATATATGCAGAAAAAGTATATTTTTTTTGCTTAGTTAAAAAATGTATTTTATAATGGATGATTGAATGTTGCAATTTGAAAACTTTCTAAATACTAAAAATTTGTTCAAAAAAATTGTTTTTTTTTTCTTAGTCTACATTATATCTATACATAACAACTAATCACATATGTATGTAGATCTAAATATGTGTTAATGACATTGTATTGATACAAAATAGGAAATATTATGATTCACTGTTAATGACATTGTATTATTTGAAATTTTTGAAAAAAAAAAAAAATGTTTTTGCATGTTTTATTTTATTTTTATGATTTTTAATAAATAACAGATAAATTTATTATTAATAATTCGTTGGTTTTTTTTTTTTTGTTTGTCTTATTTCATTTTTTGAATAATTATCATATCATGATATTCTACCTGTGCACCAATGTATATATCTATTTTTATTTATTTGTTACTTATGTAATTTTTATAGATACATACATATATTGGAGACTATTGTTGGGGTACAAAAAAAAAAAGAAAAGATTGATGTAGTCATTAAAAATATGAGCAAAAAAAAAAAATATATATATGTATCTTTTTTGTTTTTGTTTTTTTTAAAATTTGTGATGGAGTATTTGATAAGGTATTATACATACATATGTGCTGTAATATGAGTGAATGAACTTTTTTTTGATCGTTATTATAAAATTTTAATAAAATGAAACAAAAAAAAACAAGAAAAATGATTATCTTACAGAGTAACTCATAATTAAATGGAAAAAAAACACAATTTTTGGGGAAAAGTTACAGAAAAAAAAAACAAGAAAGATATTTTGTGTATATGCAAAAAGTAATTATGGTAAAAATTTGCTTAAAGGTGAAAATTATTTAAAAAAATTTTTTTGAAACGAAAAATTTAATTTTTTGTTTTTATTTTTGCTCGATATAACCTTTAAAACGAAAATAAAAAAAAAAAGGGAAAAAAAGAAAGAAAGACACATTATAAGAAAAAAAGAAGAAAAAAAAATGTTTGATTGCAGCAATTAAGCATAAAAGAAAATATTAAAATAAAAAAATAAATTGTTGAAATACGGGAAAAAAAAAAAAGAAATTAGGAAAAATTTTTTAAATTGCCATTTTATATTCAAAAAATAAAATAAATAAAATAAATAAATAAATACAAATAGCTTAATTCATATTTGCTTGTATTAAATGTAAATTATACATTTTTTTCGCTTTTCTGTGAAATTTTATCTCAAAAAAAAAAAAAAAAAAATTTTACAACATTATTATTATTTTTTTTTTAAATATTTTGTTGTCTTTTTTTTACTTATATTCATTTCTGAGATAAATGTGAAGTTAAATGCAATTAAGGTGCTTAATGACCTTTGAGACAGTATAGTAGATTTTTAACAATCGTTCTCATTATTCATTATTCTCATCTCCTCTTCCTCTATTCTTCGCCTTCTGATTCTATGTACTTTCAGATATTATGTACTTTAGAAAGAAAAAAAAAAGTGGAAAAAAAAAAAACGTAAAGACCGTAAATAAAAACATAAGATGTTTTTTTTTTTTTTTTAATATAATATATTTCATATCTTAGTCCTCTTTAATGTTCTTTCGTAAATTTATTATATTGCCATCGTCATCAAGATCATCATCATTTAACTTTAATCGTACTTCATAAACAATTTAAAAATAAAATAAAAAAAAAAAATAATAATAAGGTAGGTATACACAAAAAAAAAAAAATAAAATAAAAAAATAAGAAGAAGAAGAAGAGAACAAATTATTCTTATGGATAATTTTTAAGATGTGATATTTTTAAAACTGGCATTTCATTGTTGTTATTTAACGAAGTGAAAAACAAAAACGAGAAAGATTCTATTTATTTATTTATTTTTTTTTTTTCTTCAAGGAATATCATAAAGGAGAAGATATTCAAAAAATTTTCCATGTTAAAATGAAAAATAAGAAAAAGACAAAGAATAATGAAAAAAAAAAAAAATAATAAAAATAAAACGGGGAAAATTAATAAAAAAAATTACACATAGCATCAATAAATTAAAAGAAAATTTTAAATCTTATTTTTTTTTTGTTTTGTTATTTATTTTTTTTTTTTCAAACATATATTGTTAAAAATGTATAGTAAACCAAAAGGATGTCTATAAATTTTTTTTTTTTTTTTAAATGAAAGAAAAATGTATAAATATCAATTATGTGAAGATGAAGAATAAAATTTAATGTTACACATTATTGAAATTTTAATTTTTAATTTACAATTTTATTTATTTTTTTTTTTGAGTGAATAAGAAAATTAATAAAAAAACGGATAATTTGTGACATGTATCTTAATACATAATTATTGATTAAAAAAAAATTTAATTAAAATGGCAAAATTGATTAATGAAATAATAAAGATTCTTTATCAAAAGGAGAAAAAAAAGCTTGAAATGTCCAAGAATTTTAAGGATAAAGGAGTTGTGTGGAGTTCAAATCATTGAAATGTCGTTTAAAGAAGGGAGTGACAGTGTTTATGCTGTGAGTAGATCAATTTGGTAAAGAATATGCGACTTGAGTTGAAATTTTAAATTGTGTTGGTAGGTGTTAAAGGTACCTATTTTCGAAAGCTTTAATTGTCCGTATACTTCAAAAAATATCTTCAAAAAGGAAAGTTATAACATTATGTCATTTTGTTTGTTTTGCAATTTTTTTTCTTATGTGAATTCCTGTGTTAGGCTACACACATTCTGTCTGACACATAGTGGAAACAATCCTTATCTGTTTTAAAATTATGCAGCATATATGTGCACATATGTATGTAAGTTAGTTAATTTTACTATTTTAAAGTATTCTTAATGACGTTTATCTTTCAAAATTGTTCGACTATAAAACATTAGAATAAAGTTTTATGTGAAATTTCATCTGTAATGAAATTTTATGGTAAAAAAATATAAGTTTTTGTTTCATTTTCTCCTCAAAATCTACCTGAAACTCAACTTTTATCTATTAAAGTCAATTATTTTTTAAAATTCAATGAAACTTGTTTAAATTTCTGAATTGTAACTTTGTAAGACCGGGTTTATACGTACGGTTTTTTGCACGACCTTATCATCCATTACGCTTTGATAAATTACGAAAATGACGTACGTACGTTTACATGGTCACTTTTTTACCCTATCTAAAATTCTCTTCATTTTCTTTTATACTTATTTCTTGCTTGGTAATTTGTATGGTAATAAGATCATATACTCATATGGTTAACTGAAGAAATTGCGATAATATGAGAAAAAATATCAAAGTAACGAATATAGCAGAAAAAGGAACAGCCGTGATCGAAGAAAAAGATTGATTAACCTGTGAGTGACTTCCCACCGCATACTTCCTACTTCTTTTCCATATAAAACCGGTTTTTACGTTCTACATAGGGTAAAAAAGTTAGCGTATAAACCCTGTCTAAAGTTGTGGTAAAGTAAGCTTGGTATCCTTTCATAAGTTAAAAGTATTTTGTTTTTCAAATGTTCGTTAGACAATAATATCTCATTAGGTAAAATAATTATTTTTAAATTTTTTTTATAGATTTAGGTCTAGATAGTAGGAACCATTCAACACTATCAAGTTGAATATCAAGATGCAAAGTTTACATTTTTCTGTTATGTGCCATAATGTAAGGATATCCATTTACTGCAATCATGGCGCTGGCAAATAAAGATGAAAGAATGGGTGGGTGAAGTTGTGGGGTAAAGGAAAGAAAATGTTGATGGATGCCACATTTGTGCTTCTGAAGATTATAAGAAGGTGGTAGCACATTTTCTGTTAAAATTAGGTTCAGAAAGCTTTAGACACTTTTAGGATCTTGTCTCCTTTGTTGTTTTCTATGAATTTTTTAATTTCGACCTACCTTTGCAAAAGAAAATATTTTGAAATTATAAAAAAAATTTACGATATAAAAATTGAAGTATGTATTTAAATTTCAAATTCATTTTTTTTGTTTGTTTGTTCTATTTTGAAAGTTCGTAAACAAAATCTTCAGAGCATTAATTTAATAATACAATTTTTTTTTGTAAAAAAAAAAAAAAAAAACTCATAAGTATTGAAAATTTAAAACAAAAAAACAAAAAACAAAATAAATAAATGAGAATTTTTTCAATTATAAAAAATCATAAATCAAAATACATAAATTGTAGTACATACCTACTTTTTTTTTTTTTTTGTAAAAAGAAATTTTCACACATTTACAATGAAATTCAAATCTTATAAATTTTTTAACATTCAATAACCAAAAAAAAAAAAAAAAAAAACTTAAGAAAAACATCTAAAAAAATAGAAAACAAAAACCAAAAAAAAAAAAATTATATGTATGTATGTATATGTATGTCTAGTGTCAAGGATATAGTGTCTATATATATACATATTTACTTATTTATACAGTACAAAGTTAAATGAAATATGAAAGATGTACACATAAAATTTTTATAATTTACCAAAAGTACTATAAAAACTTCAGGAAAATAACACAAACTATATGGAAGTGGAAGTGTAAAAAAAAAAATATATATGAATTTTTTTTTTGTTTTGTTTTTATTCAAAAAAGAAAAAAAATATATATAAAGGACGAATCCTTACTTTGTTAATATATATGTATGTGTATGTGTATAAATGTTTAAAAATATTATTTCCCTTTTGGGTTTTTGTATTTCTCCAGTTATGTATGTACATACAATATATTCGTATAAACATATGTATATTTTCTCGACTCTTGTATGTATTAAATGATTTATTAGTAGAACACCTGCTGAAATCACCTCTTTGTGCCTTGGCACATTTGTAATCTCAGCACTTACAGAAAAATTCACTCATAGAACTATGAACGTTGAATTATTATTATTATATGAGGGTTAGAAAAGTATGGTGATGCTGGTGGGTAGTAAATGATGCTAGAAAATCTGAATTTATAAAAGTAAGTGGTCACTCGAAAAGTATTAAATTACTTAAGTACCTTGTGAAGAAATAACTTAAATATACACACCACATGATATCACACCTACATATGTGTATCATATGTATACTGAGAATTTTGCATATAGCATATATTTTTTATGGATGTTGATGCGAATATATTTTTCATATTGCATAAAGGGTTAATATCTATATCTTTCATTAGATTAAGATGAAATCCTTATACATGTACGTACCACTTGTTTTTTTTACATACCTATGTGATGCATGTGAGTAAAAGTCATTCAACAAATTTTTTTTTTTTTTTTAAACTTATAATCAGTCAAAATTATTATAAACGTTAACAAAGAGGAAAAATACATAAATTATATACACAGGTAAATTACAGGTATATAAGTATGATATTATTTTAGTTGCTATAATGTGTACAATTCTTTATGCTATACTTAATTACTTTTAATAATTCGCTGTAATATTTAATTAAAAGCAATTATATAAGAAATATGTACCAGATTTATATTATATTCTCATAATTTGTAACTATGTTGTATATATTTAAACTTTTTAAATTAAATTAAACTTTTACATTTTGTAATATTAAATACCATATCCACTCAGATATTCAATTATGTATGTATTTTTTCTGCAACCTTTTTATTAATTTTTTAAAGTTTAATTTTACTTCTTGTTGTTGTTTTTTTTTTTTGTACAATGAAGTTCTCATATTACGGTTAAATTAATTTTTCTCATAAAATAATTATTTTATTTTATAAAATCTTCAAATAGTACATTCATATTTTTATTTTCGATGCAGAAACTATAAATTGAATTGTTTTACTGAATTAAGTTGAAAAAATAATGAGAAAACAAAGAAAAAATATATATGTATCTGAAAAATAAATAAATTGAATTCTGTGGTACATTTATTGTTTTAAATTATGTATAATTACAGGAATATTCAAAAAAATTGTCCATTAGAAGTGAAGAACTTGAAGGAAGAAAACAAAAAAAAAAAGTCAAAAAAAGATAATTAAAAATTCATTAACTTCGGTTTTTTTTTATTTTTAAAGTTTAATCAACACAGAGTAAGTGAAAAAGAAATGAAATTAGATGGAAAATCCTTTGGATAGTAAAGCTTTTGAAATAAAAGTAGAATATCATTTTCATCAAAATATATCTCCGATCTTTGATTCTCAGAGGATCTATTCTGTTTCGTCGAAAAAATGAGAATGAGAAATTTCCAAATTATTTTCCAATGTTCCGATTCTAATAATTCAATAAGAAAATGACAAAAACTGTCAAATTATTTTCATATGAGAAAAAAAAAAAGTATCATCATAATTTAAGCGTATGAAAATTTTGAGAAGTGTGTTGAATGAGAAATGAAATTAGAAGTTTTTCTCATTCTCATTTTTTCGACGAAACAGAATATAGACCCTGTACCGGAATCTCTGACACCTTTTCTGACAACCATTTAGAAGATATTAGAAAATAGTTGAACAAAACCATTCTTTCACAAAATTTTTTTTATTTTTTTGTAATTGTTCACGTTAAAATGAATATATTTAAATTTAATTAATATAATTAGTATGACTTTAATATAGCACATAATTTTTCGATTTATTATTTTTTTTTCCTATTTTTCCTTGCTATTAATTTTATTTTCTACTTATATTATATACATACATATGTATATGTATATTGTTTTCTTTAAACTCGTTTTGTAATGAAAATATCTTTAAAAATTTTACAGCCTTTCTCCTTCAAAAAGAACAAAAAAATTATGTGTGTGTTTTTTTTTTGTCACATAATTAATTAAAGTTTTGTTTGAAATTTTCCATTAAATCGTGCCATTCTTCTTATATTTTACAACTTTTCTTAATATAATCATACATATGTATATATATTTTAGTATATATGAGTATATTTATATACCTAAATAAGTTTATATGTATATACATATTATAAGTATTAAATGTATATTTATTTAGATTATTTTATTTTTTTTTTTGTCATTTTTCCGTATATAAACATAAAAATAAAAATTTTAAATCACAATTGATAAACAAAATACATAATGTTCATTTTTGAAATGTTCAAGATATAAAACACAAACACAAAAATATACATATATCTATTACATAAATATGTTATCTATAATATCTATATACATAAATGTATAAGTATCTTTTCTTCTTAATATTTTTGGGGATAATTTTTGTACAATAAAATGTATTAAATTCAGCATCAGAATCATAATTATATAATAATTGTATATATGTATATAATTTTTTATGTATGTATAGTTGTTTGTTAGTAGAAAATATGATTTTTCATTTTTAGAAATTTTATTTTATATACTTTATTTTTCTTTTCAAAAATAATGTATATATATGTACATATGTACAAGGATATTTTATACTTATAC
Organism: Bombylius discolor; assembly: GCA_939192795.1. Lineage (NCBI taxonomy): Eukaryota > Metazoa > Arthropoda > Insecta > Diptera > Bombyliidae > Bombylius > Bombylius discolor. The sequence continues at coordinate 34,977,952 of OW584241.1, read as the reverse complement.
GTTTTAAGGATATATAACCCTTTAAATTGATGGTAAAGTAAAATTAAATCAAAAGCATAAACAAACCATGAATATATACAAAAACAAAAAAGTACTTTTCTTAGTTCTATTCTAAAGAGGGGTGCGTTATAATAAAAATAATATATAAGTCGTTTTGTATAGATAAGTATTTGAAGTCTTTGAAAATCTGTAATATTTTAAGATATGTATTTTCTCTATTTTGTATTTTCATTTTTTCATATATTTATTATTATATTTACGTTTAAAATTGTTTTATTATTATTATCTAGAAAAACAGTGTTTTTTTTTTTTTTTGGATAAATAAAAAAGGGGTTCATAAAAAGTTTGTTATGTACTTGATGAACTTAACAAAATATTGAATGATTTAAAATGTGTTTAAAGAAATCTTATATCTAGGAAATAAGATGAAGTTAAAAAATAGAAAAAGTAAGTAGGAAAGTATAAAAGAGATTTTTTTTTATTTATTTTTTATTATATTAAAATTATATTTCATATGAAAAATAAATATGTATTTATGCAGTTAAATATATCTGTGAATACAAATGTAGAAATAGGTGTAGGATAAATGTACTATTTTCGGAATCAGAATTATTGTTACTAAGTCATTTAGTCTACACACTATATAAGTGGACGTCAATTGGAAATCATCTTTGATTCTGAGTTTATTGTACTTCGAACTTTCTTTGGAACATTAAAAGAAATTTCTCGTTAATATTGACATTCATTAATTATATTGGACTATTGTTTGGACTATTGTAAGATTAATGACTATAGAGCACTGCATGTCAAAAAATTGAAGAAATAGAAAAGTAAAGTGTCTTTGAAGAGTTTTACTATCAAAAAAAAAAAAAAAAAAAATGCAGTGTGCGGAAGTGTCTAAATTTTGAAAAAAAATTTTTATTTCCAAATTTTTTTTTATATAATTTTTTTCTTTTCAAATCTCATGCAAACAATACAGATAGTTGTACCTTTAGTTTCAAGTTGAATTCATAGATACTTGCCTATTTTAACTTTCTTATTTTTAAAAAAACCGTATGGCGTATACAGTCCAACAAAATCCACATTAAATATCAGAAGTCTAAAAACTGGTGCATCTACCCTATACAATAAAATAATAATATTTTCTCCCAAAAACAACATATAAATATTTGTTTCCCGAGGGAAATTCATCATGATGATGATGATAATATTTGAAAAAATAAATTACATACTCGTATAAGTATGATGTGTTTGAGTTTTTGCTATATCAACAAAAATTTTGTACTTAAATTTATTAGCAACAAAAAATAAAAACAAAAAATTAACTAAATCAAGCGTTCCAAAAAGTACAATTTTTTTTTTTAAAATTTTTAAATTGAAAATGCAATAATGAATTCTCGTTCCAAGGAAAAAAATTATACATACATACATACTATGAAACCCAGCAGCATGACTATACATAATTATTAACTTGTTCAAATATAATAAAACTATAAGAGCAACATATGAGCACACATACGAGTATGTACACATATGTACATATATGAAATTAAGTTATTCATAATTTTATAAATACATTTACATTACATACAAAAAAAATAAAAAAAATAAAAACATACATATAAATAGAAAATGTAAACAAATTTTCATGAAAATTATCAAATTACATAATTTTGAATAAATCAATTATGCGTTTTCTGTAAATTAAAATATGTGTAAATATTAAAAACATCCATATATGTATATATGTATGTATGTACATTTATAAGAGTTTTATATTACATGTTTACAATATCATGTTAGTTATGAAAAAAAAAGGACAAAAAAAAAAAACTAAAATAAGAAGTAAGAATTTTAAAATATTTTTAAAAGGGATTAAAATTTAATTAAAATAAATTAAATAAGTTTTTTTCTTGTTTGTTTGTGTTTGTGTTGTTGTTTTTGTGTTTTTTTTTTTTTTTTAATGTAAATTATTTGTAATGCATGTTTTGTATACGTATAAACTTTTGAAATGATGTTTTAAAAACATTTAAAAAGCTTTTATAGAGCTGTTTGAGATATTAAATGTGATTTTATGTACGACATAGATTTAATCATTAACCACTAAACTCAAACAATTTTTTTATATTTTGTATTTTATTGTAATATCGATGCTATAATATTCACATCATCATCAGGGTGAGCTTTGGCCTTGTCAACCATACTTCTCCAGTCATCTCTGTTTTCCACCTCGCTTAAGTCCAGATTTTCCAGAAGTCCTTCATGATATCATTAATTCACATTGTTTTGTTAACATGGATTTCATAACTGTAAATTATAATACTTAGAAACTTGATTTACATAATGTGTAAGATCATACACAAAATTCACGAGTTCATTCAATTTTCTAGACTTTTTTCTGTGTTTTGGATGTCCTTTTTCCTTCTTATACCTGCTAATATATTAATATTTTATAGTTCTATCATTTTCTTGATCCTTCTAGGTATCACCTTATAGAATTTAAAACATAGAACGAATCTCATGATTTTTTCAATTAATTTTTTTTTTCTACAAAATAGAATTTTTGTTTTTTCAAAAATTTCCCAAAGAAAATAATACTCAAATGTAAAGGAATTTTCTATTTGGAAATTACAATTTTTTTTTTTTTTTTTTCAAACAATTATTAAATATTGAGAATATTCCTTTGTATTAAAGAATTTTCAAAATGAATTGGACTTTCAAATTTTAAACTCAATTTTATTTTTCTACACAACAACAAAAAATCCAATTTTCAATTTAAAAAAAAAATATATTTCAAAATGTTCTATAGATTTTTTTAAACAAAAAATCACATTTTTTGTTGTTGTTGTTAAATGTGATATTGATTATTATTTATTGGAAAAAAGCATAAAATATGAAAAAAACAAAAATTTAATTTGAAATTAGATGAAAAGAAAAAAAAAAATACGGGAAAAAAACTGCGATTGAATTAAAATTTCTATGTTCAACAGGAAATTGAAACAAATGCAAATAATTATGGATTTTAGTGCTTACTTCCTGTATACGAGAAAAATGAAGCTCTCTTTTAAATTGAAACATATTCATTGTTGTAAAAAAAAAACCTATAATAAAACCATAGATACACAAGAGTATATAAGTATGTAATATTATTTAGAGGTTGTATATGGTATTCAAATTATAATAATTTCGTTATAGAGGATTTTATGTTTTCTAACAAAATTACTTTTATTTATTCTTGTGGTTTTTTTTTTCTTTATATTTATCTTCCTGTAATTAAACAAATGTAGATTTTACAAAATTTATTCAAATTTTATATTCGAAATTTTTTTTTTTTAAAAACAGATAAAATGGAAAAAAGGAATAAGAAAATTAATCAATTTAATTAAATTCAAATCATGTAAATTATTTTCAAATTTAACATTCTTAATTTTTACTTGTTTCAAATTATGTATCTTTTTTTTTTCCAAATTTAAGGAAATATTTTTCTTTAATATTTTAAATTGTACATAAAAAAAAAGATCCAATTTCACTTCCACTTAATGATTTTTCAACCGAAATTTTACTAAATGATATTATGCGTGCAATAATTTTTCTATTATTGACACAAAACAAGAATTTTTTATATTGATAATTTCATTTCATTTATCATGAAAATTCAAGGAAATAAAGAAAAGAAAAGAGAAAAAAAAAACGATAAGGAAAAAAATATCTATATCAATTTGTATCTAAAAAAAAAAAAATTTCCTCAATGAATGACTATATACTTCCTTATAAAGTCATTCATTACCTTTTCTAGGTGTCCAATCACATTTCCCATTTTACCTGTTCTTTTTTTTTCTATATTTTTTTTTTCTTCAAATATTTTGGTTTTTCGATTGCTAAAACTCACATAACTGTTTGATTTTTTTTTTTGTTCTTTCTATGCCAAAATGAAATTTTTATTTAGTGAAACCATAAAAAATGCCATTTAAAAATGATGTCGATTATTTTTGTTTTATTTTTTCCTATAAATTTTTTTTTTTTTTTTTTTTTTGAATTCTTTGATGGAATTTTCGTGACCAAAATGTGTAGAAAGTCATTAGTAGAGATAAAAATATATACTGAAGAATTGAACAAAAGGAAAATAACACTAAGAAAAAAGAAGAAGAAAAGAAATATCATCACGTACATAATGTGTATACGAAAGGACACAAACTTTTTTTTTTGTTTTTTTGTTTTTTTTTTGGATGAAATGGACCTGTGAGTGATCCATTGCACACAAGAAGAGAATATTTTCAGGTGTTCGGTAGACTATAATACACTCGTATGTTCTTATTTTTTTTTTTTTTTTGTTCTTTCTTGTGTTATATATATTTTTTTTAAAGGTTTTATTTTTCTATCGTTTGCAAAATGACATCCTGACGTGATGATATTTATATTGCATTTAAATTGTCTTCAAAGATATAATTTGATGTGTTTCTACTCAATTCAAGTTTGTCTGGGAGTAACTTAAAGTGTTAGGTCACACATTAATTTGTCTGATGTTTAAAATGCTTTAAATAGAACAACAACAAAAAAAGAATATTTTCTTGACGATATTTTATTGTATTTATCTTAAAATTTGTTAAAGATAGGATAAAAGTATTCGATAACTGTTAAATTTTACATGAAATTTTTTAATATGGAAAAAATACTAAAAAGTATAATTTCTTAAAAATTATAAGTCGAGCCGAAAAACAACAGGTATTTTGTTCATGTTAATGTTCAAAAAAAAAATTCACATTATCACATTGAAAGATTCTATCTTCAACAATCTTACTGTCATATATTCGAAAACCTCCTTCAAGTTTACGTACAAAATTGCAATTTTTCATAGTTAGGAAAAAAAAAAAAAAGTGTCTGTAAAATATTTCTCTGAATAATGAAAATTAATTTCAACTTTCTAATATTTAACATCTAAAATTTTGTATAAAAGATACACACATACGTATGTATATATGTAACTCAAAAATCATATCTACTAATTAACCACAATATTTGTTTCTAGTTTTCACTGTTATAACAAAATTTTCTAAATTTCAATTTAAAACATATTCTCATTTATTTTTTGGTGTTGTTTTTTTTTTTTTTTTAAACTTTAAATTTTCATAATATGTGAGGTAAATAGAAATTAATGAATTTTAAAATTTTCATATTAAATTTCATTCACTCATCCATCTACTTTGGTTTTATTTTGTTATACATTATATTCCTTTGTTTCTTTTCAAAAAGACAAAAAAAAAAAGTATCTTTGTGCTGTCGTTTTTTTTTTTTGAAACTTTGTCACGAATTTCCACAAAATTTTCATAAAATTAAACATGTTATATGTTTAGAAGTAAATATGTATGTGTGTGTGTGTATAATTATAATTGAAAAATTGTAATTGTTTCTCATTATTTACGATAATGAATTTTCGATAGCACTTAAAATTACATTCTAAAAGTGACATTTTAGATTCTTTATATACATTTTTATATCTGTTAATATCATAGTGTATAGAGTATACATACTATATATGTATATTGTTAAAATTGTATATTTTCACGTTGATGTGTAAATTCTATCATTTTATATTAAAATCACATAATATATATGTATATATATAGTATATATTTTGTATATTCAAACTTTATAACTATGTAAATTGTGTATTTATTAATTGTTACAATATTTAAAGTGTATTTTAATACAATAAATAAATTGTTTTTATCGTAAACAAAAACAAAAATGTTATACAATACGTATAAAGCTAGTGAAAATTGAAAAAAAAAAAAAAAGATACATACATATATCTATGTGGGGTTGGTATTTATATATTTTAGTTTAAATAATAATAATGAAAATATACAAGTTAAGTGAAAAATTTAATCAGGATCAGAAGGAGATGAATTCAAAGAATTATTGTGATTGGAGAAAAATTCAAAAAAAGAAAAAAACATCAAACACACACCCACACAGACAAACAAAATATTTGAAGAGTTTACATAGCTATTTACATTTAAAAAAAAAAAAAAAAAAAAAGAATGTTCTGTTAATGACATGATTCTAGTGTAAATTTATTTTATATACATTTCTCGTACCTATATATTGTACATATGTATGTATGTATATAGGAAATTTAAAACCCTTTTAATATAATTTTTAAACAGTTTTTATTGTTAAATTTAATGAAGTAGAAGTTTATGTATATACTTGTCGATGTATATGTACGAATACGTATATATATATTTATATTGAAAATGCATATTATTTAGATTTATGTATACAGTTTAAAAAAAAAAAAAAAAAAGAAACAAAATATAGGAAAAATATAAATTTAATCTTAAACAATGTAATTAATGAAGTGAATTATGTTGAAATGTAATTATATGGTGGGGGAGGAGAATTGTCAATTGATTGAATGAATTGAGAAAAATGCAAGCGTTTTTCCGTTTTAAATTAAAAATGAGTTGACAGGAAAAAAAAAATACTTATAATGGGAAAAATTGAAATTGAATTTTAAAATTGAGAAAGTGAAAAAACAAAAATAAGGGTTTTTGAACAGTTTCTTGTGTGCTGATGGAGATATATTATTAAATCCCTCTCTTTTACATTAAATACTTGAAAATTATTAAATTTCTTGTATTGAAGGGAAATTTAATTGTAATTTTTTTTTTCCATAATAATTAAAGACTTGCAAATATAACAAAATTTATTTAATATCAGACTTTTTTGTTGTTGTTCAGAAGTTCATGCTGTTAGAGAAAATGTACAAGAATTGAGAAAAAAAAAAAAAATAACATTGAAGTTCAGAGGGTTTTTGTTATCTTTCAAAAATTTGAAAACATTTGAAAATAATATGTAAATTGATTTAATGTGACCCAATCGATGCTAGTGAGTCTTTTGGTATGATATAGACAGTCAGGCCCGTAGACTAACATATGCTTTCATACATTTATTCAATTAAATACATAAATATATTATTTTTTACTGATTTTCTTCTTTTTTTTTTTTTTGGAATTAAAATTTACCCCTTTTGAACAACACATTCATTCACCATCATCATTTTTTTTTTGTTGTGTGTACGTGTTATGCTAAATTTGTACCTCTTTTATTTAAATTTAAATTGAATTCAGTGAATAAAAGAAAAAAAAAGCATATGTATAAAAATATCCTTCGTATAAAAAAATCAATTATACATCGACAGACTATTTAGTTTTTATTATATTTTATTTTTCAATTTGCTGCAGTCAATTTATGTATTTCAAAAAAAAAAAAAAAAAAGGACACCAATTAGCAATTAAAAGTCATCTAATTAATTTCTCTTCTGTTTTTTTTTTCTTTTGTTACAAATTTGTTCAGTTCTAATTAAAATAAAAGTGATTTCTTTCCTTTTTTTTGTTGTATTTTTTAAATTTAATTATTTTTTTTTTTAGGTAAAAATTATTTTCAAATTTTTGTTTTACGAAGAATTTTTTGTTTTTCAATAATATTTATGGATAAAAATTAATTTGTATGATCCCAAATACTGGCTCTCAGATGAGCTCAAAAGGTTCCAGACATTGACTGTCAGTGAATAGATTAGTGTTGCAACTATTTGGGTTCATGTAAAACCTCAAGTTGTGAGATCTCATTCTGAGGAGCTTTAAGCTTAAAACCCGTTTGGGTGTGGACTGTGGTACTAACAAAGAGGTAGATGATCCCAAATCAGAAACAAAGTGTTAGATCTCTAACTAAGAGTATTGCTGATAGTAGTTGAGTGGGATGGAAAGTGAAAAATTATAAATTTACAAAATTATTTTGCAGAATAAAGATAAATGACATATGTATGTATATACATAGAAAAATATTAAATTCCATACAAAAGAATAAACTAGTGAAAATGCAATAAAATTATGAGGAAGTATCTCTAATGAACCAAACAAAAAGGATTTATTGAGAAGCATTTTTTTCTTTTAATGTGATGTTATTTATTTTTGGACTTTTAGTTGTTGATTATGGTCAACTACATCAATTTTTTTTTTCCTAAATTTGTTCAAAAATAAAAATAATATAAGGCTTTAGATATGACTCAAGTGACAAAGCAAATTGAAAATTGTTAAAACTTTTACAATACAAAAAAAAAAAAAAAACAAAAAAACATAAATGTGAAAAACAGAAGGATAAAGCCTGAAACATCTAACAAGCTTTCAATAGGTAGGAGTATAAAACAAAAATTTATTTTTGAAAACAATTTTTTATTTGTCTTTTCCTTTCCTATGCTATACAGAAGAACATATACCCAATTTATTTGCAATCATATAAATTGTATGTATGTATCATATATGTACATATGTGTGTATATATTTTATATATATGTACATAAATATTTTTTTAATGTCGTAAACAGAAAAATCTTTATATTGTATTTTTTTGTTGTTTTGTATTGCTCTTCTAATATATAGATACATACATGCATGTGTTGTATGTTTTATAGAAAATAGAATAATTGTAAAGCTTTTAAAGTCTAGCCTACAATATTGGCCTATACTGCAAACCAATTTACTTTCTATATTCATTTCCTTATTTTTTTTAAAATTTTTTATTTTTTTTTTTTTCAATTTTATTTTTTTAAATTTTCAATTTTTTTTTTATTCCAAATCAATAAAGTTACCTTTTGTATCTATATGTAGTTATATAAAAAGTATCTAAGTATTAGATCTATAATTGAACAATTTTGTATGTATGATGGAAAAGTGGACCATTTTATCAGTAGTTTTAGAGTTATACAGTATATAAGTGGTATATAACAGGAAATAACTACGTATATAGAAAAAAAAGGAAAAGGAACAATTCAAATATGCGAGAGAAAAAAAAAAGAATTTGCAATCATCTAATTCTGCATATATGTTTGTATGTATGAGTACATTAAAAATTTGATGAAATAATGTTATATGTATATATAGGAAGGAATATACTTACATACATACATATGCAGGTTTCAGAAGCACAGAGAAACAGCAATAAAAAATTAAACCAATATAAAAGTTCAATGCGAAATAGGTTTTTTTTTTCTAACTTTTTTTTTTTTTTTGTGTTTTTCTACGTTAATTTTAAGATACGTTATACAATTACAAAAACAAAACCGGATGAAATCAAAATAGGCAATGCATTGAACAAAATATACAGGAAAAAATTACATATACATATGCAAGAAAATTTAATCAAGCTGTCCTCTCAGCAGAGGTACACTTTAACACTCATATGAAAAATTCTTGAATCTTATTTTCCTGTTTATTTTTTACTATTTTTCATTTTTTATAAACCTAAAAGCATATGAAAATTTTAGAGAGGAAATTTGAAAAAAAAATTACAGAAAAATAAAATATATAAAAAAAAAATAATTTACAAATAAAATATATTAAAAATCAAAAATAAAAATGAAAAATAAGGAAAAAGGAAAAAAAAAATAAAATTATGAAAATACACCATTTGATTTTTAAAATACATTTAATACGAAAATTATGTTTTTCGAAATATTTTTTTTTTTTTTACCTTCTGAAAAATAAATTTCTATGATGTTTTTATTCTTTGGTATTTTTTATTTTCTATTTTTTTTTTTCATAAAATGGTTTCATTAAAAACAGGAAAAAAAAAATGTTCATATATAAATTCAAAAATCCCAATTTTATTGGATTACATCTTTTATACCTAAATATTGTATATACATACATAAATATGTACATGCATATATAAACTGTTTATCGTTTCAAAATGTTAAAATCTTTAGAAAACCTACAAAAATATATACGGAAATATATATTTCTGACGGATATCCTTCTTACGTGAGAGACACAAAATATGCATACTAGAGAGTATTTAAGAATCTATAACAAGGAAAAAGGTTGTGGTGGGGAGGGATAAAATAGAGATTTGTATTATGGATATATGGATATGAATATATATGAATGTGTATATATATGTGTGTATGTATTTTATAATAATAAGCTACCAAACGATAAGAGTAAAGGAATAGTTTTAATATAATAGGATAAAGTATTAAACAAACACAAAATACACACGTTTTCTTGTAATAAACTTTATACATTCAACTTATAGTTAAAAGTTTTTAGAAACTCTATACGTACATGTAAAAATATTTAGTAGAATTTTAGTGAAAAAAAAAAAAATATACATATATATGTAGGATCAAGGATAATAAATGAAATATAAACATACATAGGATAGGATACGTACATATATGTAAAATTTTAGGTAATATATGAAAAAAAAAAAATTATATCCTGTTTGTTTTTTTGTTTTTTTCTTTTATACAGGATATATAAAGTAATAGTAGTCAAAACGTAATATTGCACAAAAAGTGTTATAGATATTAGTTATAAATATAACCACCCACATATACATATAAATAAGGGTGAATGATATAGGAAATATTTCGATTCGGTTGCATAGTCAGCAAAATCACCTTTATTTCATTGTAATATGGAACCAAAAACTGCTCACGTGTATTCAAAGTTTATACCAAAACGTGCTTATGGTAAGTTAGTTATCCAAAAGACTCAATATAATCGTATATTTGTTACCTCATATATACATATGTATGTACATATATAAGTGTATATATGAAAATAAGTGACGGTGTGTGGTGATACTGAATGGATTCAAAATAACATATGCATACTAAAAAAAAAAAAAATAAAAATAAAAATAAAAATTCGGTTGGTTGGATTTAAGAATTTTACTTTATTTTTTATTTTTTCATTTGCCTTTTATTTTGTCGAGTGAAAGAGTAAATATTCACCTATATAGAGAAAAAGCAAAGAAAAAATAAAAGAAATTTAAAATCGAAGGTCTTTTTTATTTTCAAAACATTTTTAGCATGTAAATAAAAATATAATTTGAAAAAAAAAAAAGTGAAAAAAAAAAAATATACAAAAGAGAGAAAAAAAAAAGGATCAAAAACGAGAAAAACCCCATTATTTGTATCTTCAGTTAAATGAAATATTTGAAAATGTTCTTTTATTAAAATATTATTTCGTTTTTGTATGTTATAAATTTCTAGAAAGGTGTTTGTTATGATAGGAAATTTTGCATTTGGCAAAATTTAAAAAAAAAAAAAAAGATTTTCTTTTTCTATAAAAAGGTACATTGAATTGTGCTTTAAAGTAACTATGAAGGTAAAATATCATACATATGTGTAGATATATGTATGTATATATAAGTACTATAATAAGGTCAATTTTTTTGTCATGGAATATTTTTTCTATTAAAAAATTTTTTACACAACCGATTAATTGGAATAATTTTTTTTTTTTCTAAATTAAGTTTTCAATAAAAAGATGCATTGTTGGATCTGAAAAGATCTGAAAAGATATGAAAAGAACTGGAGCTGTAAAAGGCAGCACAAGTACTATTATACACATGTTCCCCAGATTTTTTTTTTCAACAATTTTTTATTCAAGTACTTTATCCTGAAGTAGGTACATTTATTTTAAGTAAAAATTTTCAAATTCAAATTTTTTTTTCAGGCAGGGGTGGGAATGATGCGATTGATTCAAAAGTTGTTTTTTTTTTTATATTACTGTATGTGTTAATGAGTACGGCTCTAAAATCCAACGTGATTAAATTCAGTTATTTTTTTTTTTGTTGTTGCTAAAAGTTATTTTATTCTTTTGGGCTTAAAGATTTAATTAAGTATCTTAATTTTCTTAATTTTAAATGGACTACATCAAATTAATTTCTGAGCGATTCAGTTGTCATGTTTAACAAATATCCAATTTATTTTAAAAATCAATTTAATCATGATAATAATGAAAGTTAATCGATACTCAAAAATTATTTTTGATTACATAATAAGAATTCAATTTATTTTTCATTCAAAATATAATTATTAATTTTTTTGTTTTTGTTTTAAGTAAAAGTTATAAGTATTTTTTTTTATTTTAGAAAGGTCTTAAAACTCTTTATGGTCAGTGACCAGTGGTCAATGCTTCCATTTAGGAAAAATAAAAAATCCAAAAAAAAAAAATTACTTTCTTACGGTTATTTCAATTGTTTGTATGTATCTCCATTTATTTTCTTATTAATGCCTTGTTTATGCTTTTTGTTTTTGTTTTTTCTTTTTTAAGTCAATAAACTTGTTCTCTTGATCTTGTATTACATTATCAAACATAACAACAATTTTTTTAATACTAATGACCTTCAAAAAGATATAATGATACACCTTTTTTTTTTTTTGTTTTTTGTTTTTGTTTTGTGGTTTTTAATAAAAATACGTACAGTACAATTTTTTTTTTTATTTTATGAATATTATATTTACGCAAGAAGTCCAATAAAATTAATGTATGTATGTATCTACTTAATGTGGTGGTACTGTCCGTTGCACACATTAATTTTGACAGATGAAATTGAAAGTATAATTTCACTAAAATTGAAGTAATTGTAAAAACAAGAAAAAAAAAAAAAAAAAAAAAGATGGAAAATGTTGATAGTAAAAGTAATTTGATGATATAACAATAATATTTATTGTTGTACATATACAATTGGAAATTTTCAGAGGCGAAACTGTAGTACATCAACAAAAAAAAAAACAAAAAACAAAAAAAAGAATATCTCATGAATACACGATTTTGTGACATGATCTTAAATGAGCTTTTACTTTTTTTTCTAACTTTATTTTTTTTTTTGTAATTTGATACTAAATTTGTTATTGTACATTTGATATACTTCTAATGTCATTTAGGTATGTGGTTTAGAGAAATGTAATATAAGAAAAAAAAATTTTAATAATAAAATTAAGAAAAGAAAAATTGAATACATTTTTTTTTTTCTTCAAAGAAAAAAAAAAGTCTGATTATTGAAGTTTTGAAAAATTATTTGTAATTATTTGCCAGCATATTGTAGGAAAAATATTGTACTATTTTTTCGTTGAAAATCTTGTGCTTTAATTAAAATACATCTAATAAATTAAATATATTTCCCTTAGGTGAATTATAATTGAGTGTGAACGAAAAAAAACCATTTTTTTTTTTTTTTGTTCAATTTTCTTTATTATAAATCTCTTATGAATTTATATTAAAATCTATAAAGTTTTCGGCAATCAATACTTTTATTTACCATTTTTTTTTTTTTTTTTCAAATTTTCTTTCTATTGTTTTCATGCTTAGGTTGACTAACTTTTCACAGTATCAACACCAGGAGCAATAATAAAATATAAAAAAAAAATAAAAAAAATACCAACTATAATTTGTAATTCATCTCTTTATACAGACTTCAAGCATATAAAAAGTTAAGATTTTATTACACCTTTGAGCAAAAATTTTTTTGTTTTCTTGTATCTCCTTATGTTTTCTCTATTATTATTTTATATTATGTTAGATGTTAGATGATATTGAAAAGAAGAAGAAAAAAAAATACCAAAAATTATACTACATATCATAGATATAAGATAACAAATAAAAGCAATAGACCATAACAACCATTCAAAAAGATTATGATTGTGTTTTTTATTTTTATTTATTATTATTATTATTTTTTTTTTTTTTGCTCTCTCTACATTAGAAAAGATATAACTTTCTGATGTTGTTGTATTTTATCGTGACTAAAAACATCATTGTTATAGGGAAAAGAAAAACGAAAGGAAAATAAAAAGAAGAAAAAGAAAAAAACCATTAACGGCATATAAAGGTAAAATAATCTTTATAATTATTTTCATTCTACAAAAATCAACGGAATTGAAAATACGACATCCAAGATAAACGATAACAACCGCGAAAAAGTTAAACGTAATTTTTGGAGATAAAAAAATTAAAAAAAAAAAAAAGAAACAAAACAAACAAACAGGAAAAACACAAAAATTCTATAAAATATTGGTGAATTATAAAATATTAAATTCAAATTAATTGAGTGTGTATACGTGAAAAATTCCAGAATGATTTTGAATATAAATGAAGTGTGAAAACAAAACAGAAAAAAATAATATAATTTGAAAATTTTCGTGTTTCGTTTTGCCGTTGATTAGTAATTTAAATTTTCTTTGTGCTGAAATACAAAGAGAGAGAGAGAAGAAACAAAAAAAAATGCTGTATTTAGAAATGATATTTATTTTGGTAATTTTTATGATGGGGAGCATTATGACAGAAGAATATGATTATATGAGTGTTCTAGCAAACAATAATAATAATAATAATTATCAAGGATATTTTTATCCTTCAATAGCACAAATGTTTTATGGTGCAAATTCAGCATCAGTGACACCAACAGAAGGAATTAACAGTGGTAATAGTGGTGTTGATATTGGAGATATAGGATCTAATGGAATGACAACATATACAATAATGAACGGCAACAACAATAATAATAATAATAACAACAATAATAAAGTATCTACAGATTTAAAAGCTTATACAACACAAAAAGATTATATGAATGCTAATTATATTCAAAATGAACAATTCGGTTCAGAAAGTCAAACTAGTAATTCTGCTGCAGCATTTAATTCATTCAACAATGGTAACAGTATAACAACATCTTCGGAAAATATAAATCCTTTCAAAATACAAACATTATCTTCTATGTATGACAATAATCAACTTATTAGCACTTCAAATGATTTCAAAAATAATAAAGGTGAAGGATATTCTATGCCGTTATCGTCAAATAATGAATATAGTGTTGATAATAATTTTAAACCTATCGTATTTGAATCAAGTACAAGCAATAATAATCATAATCATAATCAGAATTATCATCATCAATTAAATCAAAATTCTATTAATAATGTTGATTTAACGAATATAGTTCGTGATACCGGTACTCAAATTCAGAAGCAACATCAGCAATCACAGCAACAACAATCACAGCAGCAACAACAACAACAAACTTTAGTTTCCAATAATAATAATTATGATTTTCAATACGGTAACAATTTTAATTTAGATTCATATCAACAAAAAAAACCTGAAATAATATCTGATAAACAAATTCAAATGGCAATAGCAACTACAGCAAAACATGTACCTGTACCAATTTTTAAATATCTTCCAACAATTTCATATCAGCAAAAACCAACAATTAAAGTACAAATGCCACAACAAATTATATTACCAATATCACAAACATATCCTTATCATGTACATAGTAATATTCAAAAACCTATCACTTTACCATTGTATCAAGAAATTACAATACCCTTTGGTAGAATTATTCCGTATACGGCTATTGATAAAAAAATTCCACCTTATAATTTTGAAAGGCATCCTTTTCCTTATGGAGTTGAAAAACATATTACAACTGTTCCTGTTATTCAACATTATCCAGTTAAAGTGCCAATAATTAAAACAATTTTAAATAAAGTTAAATCACATATGTATGGATTGAAAATGTAACTTAATTTAGATAAG
This sequence comes from Bombylius discolor, assembly GCA_939192795.1. Classification (NCBI taxonomy): domain Eukaryota; kingdom Metazoa; phylum Arthropoda; class Insecta; order Diptera; family Bombyliidae; genus Bombylius; species Bombylius discolor. The sequence goes on along the minus strand of OW584241.1, from coordinate 34,962,554 downwards.
GATTTATTTTTGGTAAGGACTAATAAAAACATACATACATATAGTTTTATACGTATATGTTATCAATGCAATTTATATTGTATTTTTATGTTGTTTTTTTTTTTAAATAATTGTTACACTATTGTTATTGTTCTTTTTTTGTTATTTATTAAATTATCTAATTTTAGAAATTAAAAATTTGATTAAAATTTATAAATTAACAGTTACTTTTAATTTTTTGATTAAAATAATGAAAAGATTTTAATCATTTTATCACAAAAGATATTTAATAAAATATTTTAAAATAAACATATTTTAAATGTTTTCTTTACTTATTTGTTAATTGAGTTACATAGGTTGAAGAATTCGTTGTGTCAAAGTAGCTGAGCTTCATTTTTCAGCATGTTCCAGTAGATGAAGGAATAGATTCCTCGGAAGTTAATTTAAAAGTTTTAACCCTACCGCAGTCGATCACTAAAAATAATTGAAATTCTTACGATCCACATTTCATAATACGGCTATTATATTCCTCAAAAAATAATACGATGAATTTTGCTTTTGAAAAATTTTTTAAAATATATAACGGTCATAAAATGTTAAAGGTCAATGAATTTTCGAAAATTCACTTCTTTTTTTTTTTGTTAATTAATTTCTAGGTTCGAGAATTTTTAGAGTGAGAGTGATGAATAAGTTATAAGGTGAACGTTTTCATTTGATTTGAAAATTCTTGAGTAATAAATGCCGTAGGGATTTTTTATTGAACATGAAACTGACATCAGTGACCTTTAACCTTTTATCTTCTATCTTTAATCTTTTTTTTTTAAGACTTTCTTTTCAAAAATTATACATTTCATATTTTCAATTATAAAATGTCGTTTAACTGATTGTTAATTTGAATTTTAAAAATTGAAATTTTTATTATATCCTTTTTTTTTTCTATTTTTTTTTTGATAAAAATATAATCTTAAATAATTGTTATGTTCTTGCTTGTATAAAATTATGTATACATATATAGATATTCCAAAATTAAAAGAAAGTAAAATAAGAAAGAAAGAGAAAAGAAAAATATAAAAATGAAATTTTGTTTGTTAATCTCATAACTTAAACATTAATTTAACTTTTAATCTTTAAATTTTGTTTCGAAACACTTTCAACAGAAAAATTTATTTCTTTTTATTTTTTTTTTTTTATTTTAAATTTAAATTTTATTTTTGTACATATTTAAATTTCATAGATTAAGATGGATTTAAATTTTAAAATAAATGACTTTTCATTATTAAAATAAAAATTTAAGAAATACAAAAAAAAAAACGAAGAAAAAGATAAATATGCAAGAATAATAATTTTGAATATTACTTGTCTATTGTTTTAAAGATAAGAATAAATAAGAAGAAGAACAGAAAAAAAAAAAAAAGGAAAAACAAGTTTGGAATTTCAATTTTAAAATTTTATTTGTTGCTGTGTAATAAGTGGAATTTGATTATTATTCTTGATTGTATTGAGAAAAGTACTTGTGAATAATTTTATTAAATTTATTGTTTTGAAAAAAAAAAAAAACTTTTAAAAATGAAATGATTATTTTCTATGTCAATTTTTTGTTGAAATAGTGACGTAAAATTTATTCCAGTAGCTGGATCTGTTCTTTAAGAGAGAAAGAATCTATGCTACAAAAATGAAATTCATAAGAAACGAAATCTGACTAAAACTAGGTAATTTAGCCTTAAAAAACTTGGTCTAGGTGACTGTGAAGATTTGTTTTTTGGTAAATAAATAAATTCAAAAAAAGATTTCGTGAATTGAAATGTACATGAATTTGTAGGAAGTTTCGTAAGACTTCCTACAGACGCACAGAAATATTACGTAAGTTTTGAAGTTACTGGATTGAATATTTTTCATTAACATTTTTTTTTTCTTTTACAAATCAGCTTTTCCAACATCCAACATCTTCGGGTTTATAAAAGCGTTACTCAAAATTTTACAATAAATTCGATTTTATGTTAAAATTCTAAAAAAAAAATTTATATTCAATGATCTGTAATTTTATATGTGTCCTAGATATACGAGTACATATGTAATTTAAAAATGGATAACAATCAAAATAAAAATTTTAATAATCGAATTCCTTTTAGTTTTTTTTTTTTTTAAATATTTCAGTTCAACGTTTAAAATTACGTATGCACATTAAAACACTAGCTGTCCTTTGTAATTTTTTTTATTTAAAAAAAAAAAAAAAATTCTGTAAAAATGAAAAATTCATATTGCCATTGAGGAAATTGCATGAATATGGTTTTTAGATAGATAATTAAACAATTTTAAATTTAAGATTTTTTCCATACGGCTTTTTTTTGTTGTTATTGTTGTGAATTTTAATTTCTTTTCTGAAATAGAAACAAAATTTTTCACATATTTGAATAAGTTCCCTTTACAATTCAACAAATTAAATATACAAAAAACAAAAAACAAAAAAAACACATGTATGTACTATGTAAAAGGCACACAAAAAAAAAAACATTTATGTTTTGTTTACGTTTGTGTATTTTGGAACACAAAGGTCCTCTTGATTTTATTTTGAATGAAAATGTATGTAAAAATGTTTAATTTTATTGCATGCATGCATTTATACTATTTTTATCATGTTTTTTTTTTTCTTTTCTTTATTTTTAGATTTTATATGTTTTATATCAGAAACGAAGTATTAAAATTAAATCGAACATTTTATTTTATAAAGAATTCAGAACAAAAAAAAAAAAAAATATATGTATATCTGAAAATAAAACGAAATTTATATATAAAAAGTGAGTTTAACAAAGAGTACATATAGTACCTCTACCATGCAATAAAAGATTCACGGGTATTGAAAAAGCATCAAGTGAACAACAATTGTATTGTATGCATGATGATGGTTGTAAAACATTTAAAAACATTTTTTTTTTAAATAAATGAAAAAAAAAAAAATTAAAAAAATTAAAACAACGACAACAAAATAGTGGAACATATAAAAATCACATCAGCGTGAATAGCTCATCTGGCTTATCACAATGAACTTTTAATACACATACATGTACATAAATATAGATTAAAAAAAAAAAAGGATCACTAAAAAATACTACAAAAAAAATACAAAAAAAAAACAAATTTGTAATCAGTGTTCCGGAATGAATGAGGGATGATTCGAAGAAAAAAAAAAAATATTGCTAGGAATTTAATGATTTTTTAAAAAAAAAAAATAAATAAAAGTAATCAGACTCAAATTATATGTATGTATGAAAAAGAGGCGTGTACATAACAAAAAAAAAAAATGTATATTCAATGAAATTTCTTAATAATTCAAAAAAGTATTTATTCTCGCGATAAATTGAATATGCACATCACGAATCACACATTAATATTTTTCTTATGGGAATAATATGAATTGATATAATATCAGAGATTTATTGAAAGTTTATCGTTTAAAGGGTAGAAAATTTTTAAATTAAAAATAAAAATATTTTCATTTGAAAAATTAAAATGTTAATTTTTATTAATTTATTGATTTATTAACTGAGAAAAAATACAAATTCTATGAAAGAAGATTAAATTACATATTTATTAACTACGTCCTTGAAATTTTATTATATATTCTTTTTTAAACGATCTACACAATGTCCTTTTAATTATTATTATTTTTTTTTTACTGAGATTCCATGTAGATTACAGTCACTAGAATTAAATATTCTTTGCTTTTTTGGAAAAATTTCTACAAAGGAAAACACTTCACACATTTTTTTTTTTTTTTTAAAAAATAAATTAAAAATACCAAATTTTGACGAGCTTTTGCAGTCAAAAATTTAAAATTTTTCATACAAAAAATACTATATCGAACTGTATAAGTTGAGTAACAAAAGAATCTTTTATTTGAAGTAAATAATTGAAATTTTTTGTAATTCAATAAATTATCGAGTATTTTAAAATCATTTAAAATTTTCCACAAAACAATTAAAAGCAAGTTAACATATAATTGTTAAACTCGACAAAATTAAATTTACTGTATTTTTTTTTTTTTTTAAATAATTTTAAAAGAATTAATTAAAGTATGCTAATTAAAAGTACAATAAAAATTTTAATTTAAATTACAAAGATAAAGTTGAAATAAATGTTTTTCAATGGAACAAAAAAAAAAAAAAAAAATGGCAATGCCGCGAGTAAATTAATGCCAAACTTTAAAATAACTTTAAAATTCTATTGAACATGGTTTTTTATTTATTTTTTTTTTTTTCTTGAAAATTCAAATACTAATTTCACTCTCGAAAAAATGTATTTTATTTAACAAAACTAAAAAAATAAAAGAGTTAAAAAAAAAAATTATAAGATAACAAAAAAAAAAAAGAGAAACAATAAGCTATTATGTATTCGCTAAGAAAATTACTAAAATTATTCATGTGAAATATGAAATATTGAATGCACAGATGAGAGATTTTATGAATAATAATATTAAAAATGAAATTGATACTTTTTATGTATAAAAAGGTGTTTTAATAAAATCTGATTACAAAATCTCTTTTATTTTTTATTTTGTAAAATTTTCCAGAAAATTAATACATGATTTTTTTATCTTTATTTTTAAAAATTCAAAAAAAAAAAAAAAATATATATCTGAAACATTATGCTGATGTTATTGTTGTTGGTATAATGCAGATAAAATATGGATATGTAGGTATGTAATGTTTTTTTTTTTTTTTTGTTGAATGAAAATATATTTAAAATAAACTCCCTAAAATTAATATTAAAATAATTATTTGGTTTATTATTTTATAATGAATTAGATACAAGAAGAATATTATTAAATTATTCATTTTATTTGGACATAAATATATGAGCAATTTATATGTGTACATATTATATGATTATTTAATGTATGTAAATATTAATTATATGTATGTATGTATATATTATGAATATTCATTATAAATGTGATATTTCAGACGATATTACCTGGTATACCAATATTGGTTATGTATTGACAATTATTACATATTTTAATTATCATGTATTTTGGTTTTGCAATGTTATTAATCATATGAAATTGATGATTACTACATAAAGATTTGTATATTATTTGTACGTACATAATGAAGTTCTATAGTCTATACGTACATATATCTATACATATAAGTATAATATATATGTATATAATTTTTGTAATAAAGTCATGTAAAGAATGAAATAAATGCAAATTAAAATTCTGTTAGTAAGTTAATTAACAAAATTTTGTATTATTAGTTTTAAACTTATGTACAATTATCAATGTACAACAGTTATTCTATAAAAGATTATTATTATTATTATTATTATTTAAGTAGTTATAATATGAAAATGTATTACCAATAGAACATATTCATATATGTATGTATGTATATTGTAAATATACAAAAGTATATATGTAAATGCAAATGAAATGAATATAATTATTTTAAATATAATTTACACATATAATATTACATAAATTTAATATAACTTATATGTATATCATATACATAGAAAGTTTATTTAATTGAAATGTAATATATTTCAACATGTTTTCATCATCATTATTTATACAGTATACATGACATAATGTTCCCACCTGACAATTTTCTGAAGAATTTAATTAATTTGATAATTTTCAAACATTAATGGTTAGTTTACATTGTATTGTAGAACTGAATATGATGTCAAAAACAAAAGGATTCGTTTCAATGTTCAACATATCACTTCCACCAAAATCTCATTTTGATGTTTCAATAATCACTATTTCATCATGAAAACTTCACTAAAAGTGTCATATGGTAGCAGTAGTGAGCTGAAAATTACAATCGTGAATTATACTTGACATCGTTCATTTTTATTTTCCGAGAACGCCAAAACACCAGAACGTTCACAACACCACACCAATAAACACCACTATGGTGGATTCACCGTATGGTTTGGTCTTAAAAATGTTCAATATTGTAATAAGACCGAACCAAATTTTAAATTCTTCTGTTTGTCATTTTACATGAAAACTTATTAAACGTTTCCAGGGTATAATAAATACTTGAACGAAAGTTGCGAAAATGGGACACATTTTCGTAATGTTTGATGAGCTGTGTATATTGATAATTAATTAATTATTTACAACTACATTTTCATGCATGATAAACATCTAAATGTAAATTGATTTATATAAATATAATTTTGAAGAATAGATAGATTTCACGTTATAATTTATGCAAAATTTATCTATAAATCTAAATCTGTTTTTTTATAACTGTTATACAGATGTTAACATTATTGATATATGTTGAGGTATTTTTCTACAGGTATATGTATCAGAATCTCGTAAATTTCAATTTTGATCCACTATTTTAAGTAATTAATATTTAACTTTTTCTCCTCTAATTGTAAAGATGAAGTTTCAAAAAAGAAAAGCAAATTTTTTTTTTCAAATTTAAAAAAATTCACCTAAGATAATTTCCTTCCATGGAAATTTAATGTAGAGATTATATATTAAAGGTTGAATAGTCGATGGAATATTCTTGATTGTTTTCTCCGACTATATGTGCTTTTCTACACAAATAAGAATACTAATACCGAAAAATATCTTACCATATCTTGAACAATTTCTTGGTAAAATAGAACAAAATCGCAGGCAGTTACTTAGGGATTCGTTTTAATGAATTTCTGTTAAATTTTTCTTTTGATATAAATACACAAGGTATTTGCAAAAAAAAAAAAATATGGATATTTTTCATGGTACAATTATCCTACAGAAGAACTCTCAAATATAAAAACCCAGAGAACAAAGCGTGAACAGTGAATATCAAATTTTTAAAAAAAATTTGTTTTAAACTAATTTTGGAAACTAAAAACAGCAATTGATTAGAAAATAGAAATTGTACATGTGTAATACTAGAAGGAAGGATATATTGTTACATTTGAAGGACTTACTGTTGAAAAGTATTCTAAGTTTCAAACATTGTAAAAATTTAAAATCTCGTTTGTTATTCTTGTATTTCAGTTGATATTTTATTGAAACAATGAAAATATTTACACGTCGCACGTTTTTTTTGCATATAATTAATTTACGTTGCAACCAAAATTTTTGGCATTTTTTTTTCTCGTTCTAATTACACACTGTTATCAAAATCATTCAAAGTGAATTTTAATTAAATAATACGATGTAAATGAAACCTTAATACTATCTAAAATAAATTACTTTTATCACATGTATTAAAATTCCATAGTGTATTTAACATATGTATAATCATCATATATGTACATATGTACTTTCTCTTGAACAATTTATATATCACTTTTAATCGTTCAATCTTAAACGTTTTACATAACAGATGTACTATGTGTGTGTGTGTATGTATTTTTGATAAATTTTGAACCCATAATCTGTCATATTATGTTATTATTCTACATGGTTGTTTGTGTAATGCATATTATGGATTTGAACCAAAAAAAAAAAAAAAATACTAAAATTGATAAAGTGTATTTATGATGTTATCATCATCGATACAAACATAAAAAGGATTCAAAAAAAAATAAAATAAAAACCAAGTAAATTGAAATGTTTCATCTTTTAACAGTGTGTTATGTTTTCATCTCATATGTTCTTTGAGGCTGAAAACCTTTAAAATTTTATAAAGTTAAAGTAAATCAGTCATATATAATTCAACTATAAAACATTAAAAGTATATTACATAGCACCAAAGACCTACATACCTAATGTACATATGTACATTCTAAAAACAAGGAGAAAAAATGATATTATAAGGTGTCCTTAAATAAAAGTTTTTTTTTTATGAGCCACAACGTACTGCATTTTTGATTAGAACAACTCTGGAACTTGTAGATTGAAAAAAAGTTTGGAGACAGTTATGGAGGAAGAGAAGGAAATTCTTGATGTGCCATTTGAACTGAATCTAGCAAGTGTTAGCATAGTCATTAGCTTAGTTTTATAATTAAAGCTAAGGTAAAAGTTTTACTTGAAAATTTTTAAATAACATTCAATACTTTTTAATTCTTGCTTCGCATTTTCATAATGAGATGCTTCATCTTTATGTGTGGTTAATTTTATGAATAAATTTACATTTAACATTCTTTATTTCATTTGATACACCCTTTTATTAAATATTAGCTCATATGCATGAATATTTTGTACTTAATGTACATATACTAAAATTTCTTTTCACTTCAACGTCACTACTGTTTATGTTAGGTCTTAGTTTTCATATGAAGAAAAAAATCTTTACTAATAGACGCGTATGATGCAGAATTTCTAACTAAAAAGCTACTCTTGTCTTTATGTATATTTAAAATAAATGACAAAATTGAACGAGATTCATTTTTGTTTTATGTACTTCCAACATAATTTTCTTATTTTCTAGTAATTTTGTTTTTATATTTTAGTTTGTTTTTTTTTTTTTTGTATTTATTTATTTATTTATTTATTTTTTTTTATGTTAAAAATTTAAGTTATAAAATACTACAATGATGCTAAGATAAATTATGTTGAAGTTGATGTATGTACCATAATATATATACATGAAAATAAGTAGTACATATGTATATGCATATATATATGTATGTATGTACATAGTTTTAAGTATAAGAAAAGGTAAAAAGTGAACAACAACAGCAACAATGAGAATGAATTAAATATGGTATGTCTTGTATATAACATTTGTAGAATATACAAGTTTATATAAAAGTATAAAATGGCGAAAAATATAAGTAAAATATACATATATAAAATAACAAAATAGTAGGTGAAAATATTATATAAACTTGTACACACATGATATATTTCTCCCGATATGAAAAGAAAAACACATCTAGGAATTTTACAGTGCAGGTGGAAAATATGTACATACATTGTATATACATTTATATATAACGAGAAAAAAATTCAGGATGTGGAATTAGTAGGTAAAACGTATATATACATATGCCTATGTGAAAATAAATACAATACAACTACATAGTTCCTGTCGGCACAGCTTCTATATCTTAAACTTGTCAGACCAAACTAAAGTGTTTAATGAGTGCAATTAGTTGCGAATATTAAATGCAATTTGCTAAGAAAATTTCCATATGGTGTGTGTATGAAAACATTGTATATATGTATATATATTATAAATATATTTATGTACTTTATTATACATAATATGCTCATGTTTGCTCATTTTTTTAATATTTATCATTGTCATTGATAATATTTTAAAGCAAACAACCTTAAAATATGTTTATATTCCTTTTTTATTTTTTTTTTCTATATTAAAAATATTAAACATACATAAAACGCAGAGAAAAAAAAAAAAGCAATAATTAATTTAGAAATTATTTTTTTCGTCCTGAAAATATACATACAATAACTCACGTGTGTTTATGTATGTGTATAGAGAAATATACCTACTTTAAAATCTTGGAAGTATTAAAAGTTTTTATAAATTAGGTATATGAAAATTTTGATCGAATATGTGAATTTTTAAATGTTCTTTTCTTCTTCTAGAGATAAAATCGAAAGTGAATTAAGGAATTTAAAAAAATATACATACATATGTCCCATAGGAAAGGTAAAAGAGATTATTTGAAGTGTGTTTGTTGAATTTGGCTCTTATATGAAGATTTAAAAAGTTTATATTTTGAAAATTTTGTTATTGTTTTGAAAGATTCAAGATGTTTCCTTTTTTTTGAAATTACAATATTTTTTTCAAAATTATGTTTTTTTTTTAAACATTAAATTTAACTTTTCTCTATAATCGCGGACCTTAAGTTTTTGCAATACTGTTTTTTTTTTTTTTTAATAAAAAATTACTAATCTACCCACCAAATCAAGTTATCAAGTTTAAAAATCTGAACAAAAAGGACTTTTTTGGTATTTTTAGATATTTTATAATTTGTTTTTAGTTTTAGGTTTTCACAGAAAGAAACTTATAATCAAGTTAAAGTTTCTTTCAGATTTTTAATATTTTTCCTTTACCTCAAATACCGTTATAAATAATAAAAGTAAATATTTCATTTAGATTTTTAGTAAAGAAAAATAAAATATAAATTTTCATTTCTACTCTTCATTCTTAAAAGAATCATTTTTTTCGTTAAAAATAATCTCGAAAAATATTGAAATTTTTTTTTATGTTTGCCTGGAAATCAGCTTTTCTGAAGTTTTGCCATGACAAACTTGTGTAAAATTCAAACTATTGAAATAAAAAGAAGAAAAAAAAATTAGTATAATCGTTTTTTTATTAGAAAATTGATTTTTTCCAACGAAAAAAAAAAAATCAAAAAAAAATCTAAAATAAAAATAGAAAATTTGAAAACAAAAAAATAAAAATAAAAATAAAATGAATAAATGACTGGTTAACTACCCACTGTAATTTCTTTTTGAAGCTTTCTACTAGGTATGTAGGTGAATTACTCTTACAGTGATATGTTCATACATATACTATATATATGTATATATGTATGTATTTATGTAAATGTAACGTATGACGATATGAAATTCATTTCAAGTGTTTTGAATTTTCCAACAAAATAAACAATAAATGAAGTGTTTACATTTTATGTATATACATATATATGTACTGTATATTTAAATTCAAACACATTCCTTTATTTATACGCCATTTTAAAGCCTTTAATTGCAATCAACATACTTTAATTGCTTAGAGAACTCATTCCATACCACGAAAAGGATATTTGTTGGTTAATACGTGTAAATAACTTGGATGTACATTATTTAAAATTCTATTCAATATATTGCTCATATAATATCTACTTGATACATGACTTTTCTATCATATATTTTTATATATGTAAATACCTATGTACGTACATATATTCACATATGTGTATGCATTACAGTTATATATTTACATATACTTCGTATTCTTCACAACCATTATTGTGTTTTATTTGTTAAGTAATTCAAAAAACAACAAGTGTACGCCATTATCATGTATTTAGTGTGTATTTAAAATGTATTTATGTATGTATGTATAAACAGGGAATATTATATACTGGAAGGTTTTCTATTTAACAAATTTTCTAAATTTTCTTTTTTTAAATTTTTTTTAAGTCATGTAGGAGTTACTTTTTATTGGCCAATACAAAAAAAACACATCACCGCAATTTAATGGATTTTTTATTAACTTCCTACACTTTTTTCCATTTATTGTTTTTTTTTGTTTGTTTTTTTTTAGTTTTGGTTTTTTTAATTATCCTTATTTGTTTTTATTTTTTTCATTTAGAGATGACTGCATAAAAAGAAATCATTAAAAATGAATCTCTGATGCACAATTTCTTTCCTATTTTTTCAGTTTAGCTTTTAGTTTTTTTTTTTTTTTTTTGTTTTTTTTTTTTTTTTTTTTTTTTTTTTTTTTTTTTTTTTTTGTGAACAATAAATATGTGAGATTTGCTATTATCGATCTCAATGAATTATTTTCTTTCTTTCTTCTTTTGTTTTTTTTTTTCATTGTACGAATATCCCTTTTTTTTTATTATTACATTTTGCAGTATAAAAATAAAATTGAAATGTGTCGATTTTATATGCACAATTTCCATACACAAAAAAACAATAAATTATACATTTTTACATTACACAATTAATTTACATAATGTGCATTTTGTGTATATTTTATCATATGAGAATGTGTATACATACATACATATGTATGTATGTACTTTTTTATATTAACAATTGGTGTTGTGTTTAATATTAATTTGAAATGTTTTATAAAAGTTTGTTTTATTTCTTAAAAATAAGAAGAAGAGAAAAAACAAAATAAAAAGCACGCAAACAAATAAAATAGAAACGATTGGTAAGCAATTTTTCTACTATATTTTTTTTTTAATGCAAAAAACTTATATGTTTTTTTTTTTACTAAAATATTGTATATGTGTGGTTATTGTTCTGATGAAAATCAATTTTATTTAAGTTAAAAGTTTATATTATTTGGAATTTTTTTTTTTTTTTTGTATAAGAAAAGATTGTCAGTACAAAGGAAAGAAAAAAAAGTTAAGTATGTATGTATGTATTTTCTCTGCAAAAAATAGACAATTTTCATTGAGATAAATTGATACCATTAAAGTAAAATTATTGATAAACTTTTGCAGTAATATGCACATTTAAGAATATTTTATGGAATATAAGTCCTTTTTTTTTTTTTTTTGATTTTCTTCATTGAACTTTTCTTAAAGAAAATATTATATAAACATAATATATGGTGAATTTTTTATTATTTGAAAAAAAAAAAATATATAAGTATATTTAAGTTGTATATGTAGTAGTGATATTTTAATTTTATTATTTTATGTAATTAATATTAAGTAGCATGTATCTATTTCGTAAGCTGTTTGAAAAATTAATTTTTCAAAAGGAATAACTTTATGTTGTAACTTTCAAACATAAATATTTATCGATATTTTTCTGGTTTTTTCTTTTTTTTTTGAAACAATTATTAGAAGAAGATTTAAAAAAATCACGTACGGAGTATAAAAAATTTACAATAAAACGCTTAAGAATGAAATAAAAAAATTTATTTTTAAAAAGCGAAAAAATTTCTAAGTCAAAAAAAAAAAAAGAAAAATTATGAAAAACAACAGAAATGAAATATCTAATAAGTATGACAGTGATATATGGGTATGAAGTGTGGACAGCTTATAATGAAACTTTTATGTATTCAAAAAAAAAAAAAATAAATAAATAAATAAATAAAAGTAATGAACATTTTTTTTTTTTTTTTTAAATTGTGGGTGGTGAAATTATTGTAAAATTTATAAAAATAGCGGGCAAAAAACATAGTAAAGGATGAAATTTTTATAAGTCTTATAGAATGCTTAAATGATTTTTATCACGTCAGTAAGGATCGTTAAGTAGAGCATAAAAAGCATTCTTTTACTTATTGTCCTTATTTCAATAGGCTTTTATTACATGTTGTCCTTTATTCAATTTTTTTTCAACAAAAATTATCTCGTAGAAATTTTTTATAATTTTTTTAAAAACTTGAATTGCATTAAAGTTTAAAGGATTTTTTTTTAAAATATTTGTTTTATTGTTCATTTTTGGAAGTGTCATCACTTTTAGTGGTATGTGTAATTTATCTCATAATTTATTTTTTAATTATTATATTTTTATTGTTCAATCGAATATACTAGCACTGATTTTTAATTATAATTATCTTTACCGCAGTATAAATATGCGTATTTTTTTTAATAATTTTTTTTAACGTTTTTGTTTTTTTTTTTTTCTGATGACAATAAATTAATACATATTAGCTTCTGATTGTAATTTACATGGACACATATACTCACCTGCTGTTTATATCTGTAGGTACACATAATTATTATTATTATTTTCAACCTCTAATTAATAATTTATAATTATTATGAGGTTTATTACATTAAAACGTTATTAACCTATAATTATAATGACTATTTTTATTAGGTGTTATCTGATATATTATTTTTATAATTTCAATTATCTTTTACAGTTTTCATTTTTTTTTTACATTTTTTTTTTCAATTTTCATTTTAAATTAATATTATATAAGATAGACAATGTTTTTTTTTTTCCATTTATTATATTTTATATTTTATCATGTATACAATAATTTTCATTAAAATTAAATTTTATTAAATAATAACCAATCAACATTTTCAATTTGACAGGTTGTGATATATTTGAAAAAAAAAAAAAAAAACATTGCGTACGTGTAATTTTAATTTACTCTCTGACTTTTGTTTTTTAATTTTACATAAAAAAATTTTTTAAATATATTTAAAAATTAATGAAATTTTCAAAATATTTCATAAACCTCATTAAAAATAAATTAATATCTCGTAAAATTGAAAATAAAATTACCAAACAAATGAAAAAAAAAAACAAAAACAGATACTATATAAAAAAACAAACATACATTGAATACATTTAAATATATAAAATTAAACCAAAAAAAAAAAAAAAAACAAAACAGAATGAACAATTTTATAATGATTTTAAAATTGTTTTTTTTTTTTCATATTTTTTGTTTGTTTGTTTTTTTTTTTTTTTGTATTATTTTGTTTCATGGTTTTTATTATTTAATTTTGTGTGTTGTATTTTATAATCTTTTTATCAAACTATCAGAAAATTGTTTGTTTCCTATTAATTTTATTTTATGAAATTAAATCAAAAAATTTATTTTATATTTGTTCACTGTATTTGTTTGTTTTTTTTTCTGTTTTTTGTTTTTTGTTTGTTAAATGCATTTATAGAGAATATCTATAACAAAATACATAGTATAAAAAAATATACAGAAAATAATTTAATATTTTTGATATCTGCTAGAAATATCTTTTTTATTTGTGTAAAATGAATTATTCACAATTTGATATCAAAAATTTTATTTAAATGAAAGCGCTAAATTAAAAATAAAATAAAAAAAAAAATAAAATAAAAAAAGAATAACGCGTACTCACACATATACCATAAATGGACCGAAAATATTTTAATTTTAACAAAAATTTTACAAAATTGGATTATGGTTGTTCTAAATTGTTTTTTTTTTTTTTTGTTTTTTTTTTTTGTTTTGAATACATTTGCTTATTGTTTATATGTGGGCAAAAATATGGCATGTAGATACTGTATAATAATAAAATTTTTGGACATATTACATAAGATAAATGACAGGATATTCCATACATATACATATATGTACGTATGGAATATATAAAAATGTACCTAAATCAAAAAATAATTAAATATTTTTCAATCAATTAAACACAATGTGTTGTAGATTTTATTGTATATATGTATCTACATATATTGACTTATGTTCTCCAAAACTATAAAATATCAAAAAAAAAAAAATTTTGTTTTATTCTGGGTTACAAAAAAAAAAGTGTGTTCCATAAAAATTGTTGAAGGATTTGACAAATAAGAATATAGAAATATAAAAACTTTGATCATGAATCTGATGTGCTTGAGAGGCGATGTAAAGTTAAAAAAATTTTCGAAATCAAGTGAAAATTTTTTTTTTTACAAAATTTTATAAAATTGAATTTTCATGATTTAGAGTGGTGGTTAGTAGTTTAAAAAGTTCTTAGAAGTTAAAATATGAATTTTGGAAGAAATAATACAGATGGTAAGAGCTTTTATTTGATGCAAAACCATATGAAATTCGAAAGTGCAAAAATAAAATTTATTTTGTTTTTTTTTTTTTGTTACAAATTTTTACCATACAAATCTCCTTATACTTGTTAAGTTTATTGATCCTGATTGCATATTTTCATGTCAGCTGTTTGATTTTTCTGTGTGATTTTTGTCCTTATTTGAACTTATATTAAATACGAAGCTTTATCTATCTGATATCGTAATTTCATTTGAATTTGCTGTCTTCTTAAACTCTTCAAGGATATTTAAACAGAATTAAATAATTTTTCAAAATAACAGTGACTGGTGAATAAGGAGTGTATTTATGAAGCTCGTGCTAGCTGTTTTTTTTTTTTTTTTTAAATTGTAAACGAAAAAAACTTAAACGAAAACGAAACTTAATCTATCGTCTACATCAACAATTTTATGTCTCAACATTAACATAATTTTATTCATATGAAATTTACTTCAATGACATGAAATGTTAGCTGACATTATATTATATTATAACCCTATACGTTTAATGAAACAATAGAATATTCTTAAGAGCAAATAAAAAAAAAAAAGTTTTCGAATTAAAATTGACATAGATGGAAGTGAAGAAGGTGAAAAAAAAAGGATTTTAGTGCTAGCGAATGAAAATGCCACTTTTTTTTTTTTCTAAAAAAAAAAATTACTTTAAAATAAAATAAAAAATAAAAAAAAAAACATAAAAATAAAAAACATGAAAATTACATCAATAATATAAAAGATCTAACATATGAGTGTTATTGTTGAAAAATATATACATACATACATATGATAATGTACAAAAGATAGATTAGAATGAAACAACAAATTTTTAAAGTATACAATATATACCCATCATCCTTACTAGAAAAATTAATTTTTAATTTGTAAATTCAATTACAAGTATTTCAATTGAAACATTTCACTTCCTTGAAAAATAATTAAATATGTACATACATAATTAATTTTTGTGACTTTTCTCAATTACCATTAAATTTCTAAAAACAAAAAAAAAAAGCAATGAAAATCTAAACAGACAATTTTCATGGAACATTGTAATATATGTTAAAAATTTCGAATTTCCTTATAATTATGTATGTGTATAGCTCAAAATGTCATACATATGAGTAGCTATATGTAAATATGTATGATAGAATGTATAGATAAGTGAATTTATTTCACATATGCTAAGATATATGTATGTAGGAGGAAAATAGATATAAAATGAGTGGTAAATATTCATGTTAAAATTTAAAATAAAATAAATAAACAATAATTTTTTATTTCATTTTTGACATTTGACTTTTATTTCGTTTTTTTTTTGTTTTGTTTTTGTTTTTTTTTTTTGTATTTTGTTCAATTTACATGAATATATGACGTATTCTATTTTGTTAATTTAATATTGTTTATATTTTTGTGTTGTTGTTGTTATTATACTGTTTCAAATATATGACCAATGGAAAATATGAGAAAAAAAAAAAAAAAACTAAACATAAAAATGAAAATAATAATAAATGAAAAATTCAAAATTGATTTAACGTCAGTCATTAAAAGTTTACTTCTTCTATTTTTTTTTTTTTTTCGTTCTCATCATGGAAATACCAACTTTGTTTTTTTTTTAGTACGCTTTCTGTTTTTGATTTTATTTTCATATTCTGTCAATTTTATTACGAAATTCGTTTATTTTATTAAAAAAAAAAATTTTTTTTTTCTTTAGTCGTCTGAAAATCATCATTATGTGTGTGAGAATATGATGTGTATTTTCTTCTTTTTTTTTTTAGGCAATTTTTTTTTATGAATCCTTTTCATTCGATATCGTATTGAATTTGTTTGTTTTTTTTATTTTTTTTTATTGGACATTGGTTACTTTTTTTATTTTTATGTATAGTAACAATATATAATGAATATAATATATAATCAGTAACTAGCGATCAGTAGGCATACATAATATGTAGATATACATAGATATATTTGTTTTATATGTATGTAAATACAAATGTAATGGTTATAATGAATTTCAATGTAATGAAATGAAATGTCAATCAGTACAACATATTAACAGGACATGTCAGTCAATATATCCAATGTACATATATATCTATAAGAAAATACGTATATGTAGGTATATTTGGTAATATATGACCATAAATTTATATGAATATGTGTAGATATAGATATACATATATTTGTATGTATATTATCTACGTGAAAATAATCACAGAAAAATATAGTCCTACTTTTGTTTTTTGTGGAAAATGATTGAATATTGTTATCCTTTCAGAATTTTCTGTGAAAAGAATTTTTGTTTTTGTTTTTGCATATGTATGCTCTATTTTATTCCTTCTAGCTAATATGCGGCTGCAGGATGAACGACATTATTTGTCTTATCATTCATGTCCAATATATGATACAACAGAGTAAAATTCTATTATGAATTTTAGAATTTTTCGTATTTTCAAAATAAAACTATTGTTTTCTTTCATAACAAGATCAAAATTGATATCACGTGAATACTGGAAATTTATAAAATGAACATATGAGTATTTTATATATAAATGTATGTAGATATGTATACAATGTAAAAGAAAAATAAAATACTGAAATAATAAGTAATTTGATATTTATATATAATCATGTGCATGTTTGAAATCAATTTTTTCTCCTATTTTCACAGAATAATTGGATGTGAAAATTTATGTTTTGGTTGTTGTTGTTTTTTTTTTCCTGTTTCTTGATTTTCTTTGAATATAAACATGTAAAGTGTAAGCAATTAATTTTTATTATGAATTGAATACATTAAGAAAAATACTAGTTGTAATTTGTAAATGAATTTTATTACGTGTCTTAAAAATTTGTAATATGAATTAATTATAAGAATTTCTTGTTTTTTCTAGTTTTTTTTTTTTTTCTGTTCAAGGATAATTAATAAAATTAGTAACAATGTAAAGGATGAAATAATTTAAAAAACAGTTAATTTAAAATATATATAATTAATCAGGTAATTTAGGAAGTTTAATGAAAATTATCTTGTTTTTTTTATACGTAGGAAAAATTGCATAAAATACATACGAACGTTATGTATTTAATTTTTCATTTTCTTAAGGATATTCAAGAATTAATTGTTCTCCGTGAATTATCTTCATGAAGGAATATTCTTGTGAATTTTAGTATGTAGTAAACTAAGAAAAGAAAAACGACATTCGATTCGACTGGGATTCGAACACAAGACCTTTTCCTTGCCGGGGCACTGTTTTACAAATTAAACTATCGGACGCCAAGTCACTCGCTGTTCTTAGTTACTACTAATTCGTTGATGAAGAATGCCCAAATCTCCTACAAGTAGTAGAATGGTAATAAATATTTCAGTGTGAAAGACAAAGTTCTTTGGAAGAGACTCATAAAGGAGACCAAAGTTCCCAATGATCCGTAGCGTCATGAATTAAGTAAATAAGATAATTCAGTATTCTGTTGATTTATTAATTTTTAAAATATCATTTCACAAGAAAACTTCACTAAATTCACTAAAAATTATTGAAAGAAAGATTTACAAATTTCAACTTGAAAATCCACTGTACGTATATTTCTAATGAGACGATTTCAATGGAATTTGAAACATAAACTGTAAAAAATTTTCAAGAAATGCTTGAATTAGAAGGCAAAACAAAAAATTTAAAGTTTTTTTTGGAAAAAAAAAAGGTGTACGCTATTTAATGTATTTTTTATTTTTTTTAATTCTAATCCTATGGAGACAGTTGCTGGACAAATAATTCATTAAAAATTATAACTGTCCAATGGACATTCAGAGTTGTTACATTAAAATAGCATAGGTATATACCATTAGTTGGAAATGGTCTTCGGTTTGGTTTCGGGCATGTAATAAATTTAAAAAAAAAAAAATGAAGATTTACATTTTTATTTTGTATACGTATAAATTCAACAACTGAAATTTTTGGGGGAAGTATCATAATAATAAATCACTTTTGTTAAAATTGTAAACTTCTTATACATTATATTTTTATTTATTCAGAATAAAATTTCTTTCTAGGAAATATGACGCACTATTTTAAAAACTACATATGTATCTACATACATATACACATATAACTATTTATGCTATATATATATTTAATTTTACATTTATAATGTTTTGTTAGATATATAAATATCCTTTAATGACTAAAAATAAAATTTATGTAAAATATACCAAAAATATTTGTAAATTATTATCCAAACACACACACACACACACACACAAAAGTAATATACATTATACGAATATTTCTTGGTTCTTCGTATTTTTTTATTTTTTTTATTTTTTTTTTTTTTGTTCTTCATATACACATTTTCTTTTACTAATGTCATTTGCATCATATTATAGCTTGTAAATTTAAGAATATTACAAAATTCCATGATAGAGGGTGGTTGAAATTTAACTATACAATATTTAAATGAAATTTATTTAAAAAAAAAAAAGGGTTATATGTATGGATACTTAACGACACGAAACATTTAGGAAAACAATTTTTGTTTTAATTTTGCATGCAAGTATATGAGTCCAAAAGAATTAAAAAAAAAAAAACCAAAAACCAAAAAAATACAAGAATTGGTGAGTACATGTAAATAGTACTTATAATATTATATTTCGTTGTGTAATGTATCCTTAAAAAAAAAAAATATACTATAGCTATATTGTTAAAAAGAAGGTGTGGAGAATTGAAGTTGTTTTTTAATAAAGCTTCTTTTAGTGGCTTTATTATAGACTATAAAACTAACAATCATGCCACAATATTTATGATTCGTGATTTACATTTTAATGTTAAAACTAATTATTTTTTTTTCTTACTTTTTTTCGTTTTTTTAAAAAAAAAAGGAAAAAAGAGAGAGAAAAAAAAACATCAATTTTTTTTTTTTATAATATTTCATTTATAAGTGCGCATAATGTTTATGTTTTTATTTTCCTGGATAATATATAATATTAAAATATCCAAAAAAATAAAAAATAAAAAAAAAATAAAAAATATTCAGTAGGATATCGTATAAACATGGATACCATTAACTTATATAAAATAGCTGCTATTGAATAAAACTCTCAAGAAAAATTTATCCATTATAATTAGAATGTTGAAAATAATTTTAATATGCTATATATACATAAAATATTGTTAGGTAAGTGAAAATTATTATTTTTATAATAATGACATTTTTTTTTGGGTTATTTATTATTATTTTTATTTTTCTTGTATGATATAAAACTCATTTGTAAGACGTTATTTTACGTTACAGGTAAAATTTTAATGATTATATTTTTTACGTATCATAACAGTATATACTGAAAATATAATATTTACACGTGAATCCAATTAAAAGGATCAATATAATGACAAGGAGTAATGAATATTATAAAAGTAAATATCACACATTAAAGTGTTAGAGCTGTTATATCAAAAAAAAAAAAAACAAAAAAAAAAACAAAAAAAAACAAAAATTTGTAATGGTAAAAATTAATCTTTAAGATACATTTTTCATGTATAATAATTTAAATTTTACTTTACATGGAAACTACAACAACAACAACAACAAAATGTCAAGTTTTTCATGATGTTTAAAAATCTTTTTATTTTTTTTTTGACTTTTATTTGCACAAGTATAAAATCATCAATATATCCAATATGAAAAAAAAAAAACAAAAAAAAATTAAAACCCTTTCTCGATAAACTTATTATTATAACACCTGAGTTCACTTAACTGGAACACTACCATACAAAATGTAATGTATATGAGTATGTATGTATAAATATTATCAATGAGATACCTAAATATGTTTACGATAAAAATTCAAACTTTCAACAGAATAGCAAAATTTCTCATCATCATCATCATCACCTTTTCATCCTTTTTAAATATATAAATATGTATGTATGTTATGTATTATACATTGTTATGTTGTAAATTTCATACGGGAAATTTAAAAATTTTATATGTGCTTTTTTACAATAGAAAATCAAACTACAAAAATACAGCATAATCTTAGAAATGAAAACAAATTTAAGAGATAAAAGAGAAAAAAAAAACAAAAGAAACAAAAAACAAAAAAAATTGAATGAAAAAAGGACTAAAATAATAAAATAATAATAAATAAGGAGAATCCTCAGAAAATTTATGCATCACTAGAACCACACTTTGTTTTCTTCAGCATCATTATCATCTTATTATTCTTTCATTTTTTTTTTCGTTAACTCTTCGAGTAGGTTTTTATTTTTATTTTATTTCTCATTTTTGGGTATCAACAGTGGAAATAAAAGATTTTGCTTTATCCTTCATTATTTCTTTTACCGTTTTTTTCTTTTTTAAAGTAAAATGATGTAGTTACTCAGAAGAAAATTTACTAAAAATATTAAACAAAAAAACTTCATTTAAAGTGCCCCAAAAATACGTAATTTAAATTATTTTTGTTGTTGAAAAAAGTTGGTTTTTATAAATTGGGTAGTTTCGTCAAATTTATTGTGATTTTTCCTTATGAAAAATTATTTATTTAATATTTAATTAATTATTTATCTTTTTTCTTGTTCTTCTTTTGAAAATGAAGGCCTTATCATTATGATTTTCTGAAAGCTACTCTTTGTGCTGAAACATTTACAGGTCTCTCTCAAGTTGCAAGGTTATTTGGTTTCGTGCAAGCTGAAACCGTGCAAGTCAAAATTGATTTAATACAAAATAAAAGATTGTGTACCGTGCAACTTAAGGGAGACCTGGATTTGCTTATCCTTTTATTGTCGTAATTTTGTCACTATGGTTATTGGTTGGCTATTATTAAGAACTAACCCGGGTTTTCAGTTTCGATATCTTATACGAAACATCAAAGCTTCTAAGAATTGAACGACTCAGATTAAATAAGAAGGAACTTTACTTCACTGTGACATACCGTAGAGAATACAGATTTTTGGAATATTCTATGTTTTTCATAATTTTGTTTTTAGCTCATTTCCAAAAGTTTGGGTAAATATCGGTTTGAAAGAGCTTAAATTTAGAAAACTTTAATGAGTTTTCAAAAATTGAACTGTGAAAAACTCATTGGATTTAATTCCAAGTACAATTTTTTTAAGGATTTTTTAAGGTGAAAAACTTACTTACTTCTGTAAAATATCTTAATATTTTCATATCACATTTATAATATCTTTATAGTTATGCAACACATCAAATTTTCTTACGTATATTATTTAACTTAACTCATTCCCAATTTCTGTATTCCATTAGTTGTAATTTAAAGGATTCAACTAAAATTTAAAAGTAATAAATTTAAGTTTCTTATTTGTATATTGAGTTCATATATTTTGTCAATGTCAATTAATTATTAATTTTTATCTACAAAAACTTTATATATACAAGATAACAATTTAATATAAAATGAAACTAAGCTTTTATGTATATACTCGTATGATACATACTTCTAGTTTATAAAAAGTAGTGTGTATATTTATAGATATATACGAGAGTATTATAATAATTATTGTCTTGAAAATTTCATATTAATAGCATGGTCCCTTCTGTGCTATTGTTTACACGCTTAGGAAAGAGTAAAAACGACATACATACATACATACATATTATTATTATTATTATTACCCAACATTTTAGATACTTTACAATCAAGTGTATTTTATATATAAAATTATTATAGAATACTGAATGTGTGAGTAATATTTAAAACCATGTACAAATTTGCTATACAAAACTAAGCAGTTTTAATGGTTTTTTGTAATTTTAATGGATATCATAATTTTCTGCTTTATCCTTTTATTTTTTTTTTTCATTTTTATATCTTTTTTATATGGATTTTTGTTTTGTTTTATAAAATTTTATATATAAACACATATTCTAGAATTAGTTTTTAAAACTTTAACACATTTTAAATATGTAAAAATTAGAAAATTATCTACTACTACTTTATTTTTTGAATAAATAAATTTTTATTGAACTTGAAAATGAGAAAAACAAGTCAACTATATAAAACGAAGAAATAAAACAAAAAAAAATAAAAACAAACAAGCGAGAAAGTGTTAATGTAAAAGTTAAAATTTATTTACAAACAATATTCAAATAAGCTTCTTATAAATTCAAATTCTTGTTTAAAAAAAAAAAAAGGACATAAACATTTGACTCGTGTACGTACATATATGTATGTTCTGTATAAAAAAATACATATTCGTATAACGGAAGTTTATTAACACTATATCGCTAATATAAGTATATATAGTGACATTTACAGACATATGTATGTACATATATACATACATATTGAAGACAGATACACATAACATGTTTTACCTTTTGGAATTTAAATTTTATTTATGTTTACATGAATTTCATGCGAAAGTGAATTTTATTCTACTAACCAAGTGTAAACTTTGAGTATGTCTGACGTATGAATATATACTTTAAAAATATAATATGCAAATATAAATTGAAAGTACCTATAACTTTATCACTTTCTTTCCATTTTTTTGCATAAACTACAAAATATGTAAAATTATATCTAACATAATGATATACATACATATATACATACATATGTATCTGATTATGTATATAAAAAATATAAAAAGATAGAAAATAAGCCAAAAATAAAATCTCTTGAGGCCACAAAATACTAAAGTAAACAGCATCTATAATATAGAAGAGATAGGGATCATCGATAAATCCATGGAATTTAACTGAGATGTGAATTGTGTTCATGTTCTTCTTGTGTATGTTTGTGTCTTGTATTGTGTACTATATTATAATGTGAAAGGATTGGCCAAAGTCAAAATTATTTCTCTGTGACTTTTATGCATTTTTTGAATTGTTGTTCTGTTTTATTGTACACTATATGAGAATAAATTATATGAAAATGTACTATATTTACTACTATATGTTGTATATAGACTTGATTTAAGTATTCTAGAACAAGAAAATAAAGATACTAAAATAAAAACAAAAACAAAAAATAATAGGTCAAAAAGAAGAAGAATAATAATAATAAAAAAAAGCTAAATAATATGAGTACAAAAATCTTCCATCATGTTGGTATTTTGTAAAAATTATTTCAAAACCATTCAGATTATGTTAAATTGTGGTTTAAAATTCCCGGAAAAGTCTGAATGACATTTATTTATTGGACACCAAAAATGTGTAATTTTATTTATTTTTTGGATTTATATGAATTAATTTGTTTTGTTTTTCTATTTAAGAAAAATATAAAAAAATTAAATAGATTAAATAAAGAATGCAAGATTTTTGGATATTTTACTTATAAATTCTAAATTTTAAATAAAAAAAAATAAAAATAAACGAAACAAAAAAAAAAAGGAGAAGACATGTAACAAAATAAACAATAGTATAATGGATGCTGTGGTTTTTCACATATTACAGTGTTTTTGAGGATCATCTTAATGGTGTAACAGCAAAAAAAAAAAAAAAACAAAAAACAAAAAAAGGATTTTATTTGTTCTTTGGTTAAACCTTTTAGAATGTGATTGATATTATACAATTTACTTTGAGATACATACATATAATGTTAAATTATTAGAATGGAGCCATTATATGTCTCCAATTGTTAAAAAGACAATCTAAATTGTTTTCGTTCTTGAAAATTGTATGTTTACGTTTCTTATATACTTTATATATGAGACATAGCTTTCATTTGCTTTTATATTTTAATCATTCTAAATATTCTATAGTATCTCGACATATTTTAGCTTTAAAATTTATGATAGTTTTTTTTTCTTATACCCTTATCATTAATTAATTTGATGATGTATCTTGGACAAGAAAAAAAAAACGAAGATATTTTACATTTAATTTAACAATCTCATTTTATTCTCAAAAAAGTTATATTGTTTGACCCTTTTGTCCTGACACTGACAACAATATATTGATTTTCAAGATAATTGAAATTTTTAAGGCAAAAAAAAAATAATAGTTTATCTTTTCCTTTATTCAGTCTTGTAGTTCAGAATGATTTTCAACTTTCAAAATAATTTGTATATGTATGTACATTCAGACATCTCGTTTTCGATTTCTTTCCGGTCTTTTGTTTTCGTTTTCAAATGTTTAAAAACCCCCTATTTCTGATTTTCATATTTTTACAGTTCTTTTAATCGTGTGGGTTCTTTCTAGCTAAATGAATAGCCATTCTTTTTGGATGGTCTAGAAGTAGGTATAGTAATCTTGGTTCTTTCATTTTCTTCTAGAACCATTCTCATAAGATTTGCGATTTCTTTGAAGGTCCTTCGCGTGGTTATTTTCAACGCATTCTATAATTTACAAGCATGGGTGTCATTGCCTGTCCCCTATAATTATTTTTGGCAATTTTTTATATACATATGTAGATTGTGTAACTATTTTATTGAATTTCTATTTTTATTTATATCCTTTTTTTTTCAAATTTGTTTCCAAAATGTTTAATAAAAGGCATTAAAGTGTTACATTTATTCGGCATTATTTTTTTTCTTTCAATTTAATTGTATATTTCATTTTATGTTTTCATAACACGTAAAGTCCTTTTTTTTCCATATTATTATATATTTGACTTTTTTTTTTTTTTTTTTCATATTCTGAATGTTTTATACAAAATCTGTGTTAAGTTCCGCTGGCCCTAATGTTCAAATCAATTCCATAGAAAATTAATAATGTGTCGAATATATTGTATATATCCTTAAGGATATTGAGATGCCCATAAATTTTGGTTTTATATTATAGTTTCTGCATGTTTGTTATATAATTACATAAAAAAATAAAGCTTTCATAGGGCTCTATACCATACTATTCTTCACATTAAACACCTCATACAGGATATATATATATTTTTTTTTTTTATTTCAAATTTGTTACGCATGTAAAACACATGTCTCCTTCTACTTTTTCTCATATATAGAAACAGTTACGGATATTTAGGTTGATGAAATACCTGTGAATGATTTCTGACCCAAAAATTGAAATGGTCTTGTTGAATGCCAATAAGATTTATTACAAAGCTAATGTGTAAGTATTTATTTTCACCATTTTTGTACTTTATTTGGTCAATGTTTTTTTATTTTCTCTCTCTCAATTCTTTATAGGTGATGGTTAGCTCTAATTAAATTAAATATAACACCTTTTCAGATTTTTTTTTTTTTTTGTTATTCAGCATACTATACACAGGTCGTAGTATAGGTGAAATAATAAAAATATCTAACAAATTGTGGTGGTTATTGACACCTGACATAAGCTAACGTGATTTTCTTTCTTTTTTTTTTTTTTTTTTTGACTTTTTTTTTCTCTAAGAACTTCTAGGGATGAAAAATATTATATACATATAGATACAAATGTGAAAATTGTATTTTAATGGTATGTAGTTCTCTCATAAATGAAAACATTATGTTGTGAGTAATTAATTTTTAGAACATATTTTATTTAAGTAATTTAATTTGTCTATGTGTTAAAAGCATTCTAGGGGAATAAAATTGCTAATAAATTTTTTTTAGGGTTTTTCACTTTTTTATTTTGAATATTATGAAATTTTGATAGGGATAAGTAAGCCACAAAATAAGCGAAAATAATAAAAATAAATTAATTTCGGTTTTGGGAAAAACTATGTAGGTTTATTGAGGAAAACCAGTAAAAAAATATAAGAGAGTCTGATTTTAAGAAGAAGAAAATACTCTAATAACTCTGGTCTACAAGGATATAACGATTAAAGGATGGTTTAAATCATTCTTGAAATAAGCTCTGTTCCTCTACATTCTAGTTCGTAAGTTTATTTTAATATTAATTACTTTTTTTTTTTTAACATAAAAAGAAGAACTGGGTTTTAATTTGTTGAAAAATATCAGAAAAAATAAATCGATAGAGTTAAAAACACTTTTTTGAAGCTGTGATAAAATAATTTCGACAGGCTTTGTTGTAATTTTTTGTTTTTTTTTTTTTTTTAAAATAACACTTAATTTCTTTCGAGCATGTCATTAATTTTTTTTTTTTTTTTAAATTTTCATTTCAAATTAAATTTCATGAAATTTATTAAACATTTTTTTGTTTGAATTTTAATTACATTTTTGTTTTTCTTAAAACCAATCTTCATAATAATTTTACATTTTTTTTTTTTCAATTTTTGTACCTTTCGTTATTCACAAAAAACGAAATAAAAAAAACAAAAATTTTATATTTTATTTCTGAAATTAATAATAAAACACAACATTTAAGAAAAAAAAAAATTTATTTCAATATCCACAATTACTCTTCGAATTAAAATGCAAACCAACAAAACAAACATAAAATACATAATCCCAAAAATTAGGAAGAAACAAAAAAAAAAAAAAAAATAACACAAAAAAAAAAATGGTAAATAATTTTAGTTACTTTAAGAAGTCAAACAAGAATACCACTTAATTGCTACAGGTGGTTAAAATTGGTAAATATTCTCTCCCTTTTTACATGTAATACATATAATAGTAGCTATTTTCCAAAAATAAAATTTTACTCATTTACTAAATGTGCCCTATAAAAAAAAAACAAAAAGGAAAAAGATGAAAAAAAAAAAAAATAAATAAAAAATAAAAGACAAATTAAAAAAAATTGTTATAATCATAAAAAAATTTTATCTTGTGTTCCGTTTTATTTTTTTTTTTCCCTTTTTATTTTTTGGCACTTGAAAAAATTAAATTTTTATGAGGCACTTGAAGCATCCGCAAAATATTTTTTTAAAAATTACTTATATATTAAATATTTTCTTTTATACAAAAAAAAAAAAAAAAAAAAAAAAATTCTTGAAGTGTACGTATGTATTAATTTTTTTTTTTTTCACTCCCTCTCTCCTTTTTTTTTTTTGTTTTTTAATGTTGTACGTATACAATTAAGGTGTATACTTCAAAATTCAAATACATAATTGTAAAACTCTGTGCGCCTAAATAAAAATGGTAAAGAAGAAAATTTTATTATTCAATAGAGGACAATTGTAATGTCCCTGTAAAATGAAAATAAAAATTCGTATATATGTATGTATAGAGATAGAGATAGCTTGTATAAAAACAACTAACTTAATTTGAAAAAGAATTTTTTTTTTTTTTTTTCGTTTATGTTCATTTCAGTATCATCCTTCACTGGTACTGCTTTTTTTTTTCTCTCTCTTCTATTCTTCTTTTAGAATTAATTAGACACTGTAAATGTTAGCTTACAAATATCCTGATTAAGAAAGTTTCATTTTTTTTCTTTATTTTTTTCGTTTTTTTTTTGTCTAATGTATTAGAGTAAGTTTTTGCATATACTTAAGAAGCAAAATTAAAATGAAAGATGTAAAGAAATTGAAATAATATACAAAAAAAAAAAAAAAATAAAAAAATAAATAAAAAAGGAACAAGAAATAAAAAACTAAATGAAATTATTAAAACCAAAATCTCAAGCACGAAATTTTTCACCTTTCAAGTCTCAGTCGTCATTCATTTTAATAATTTTCCAAGTCTCTTGATATTAATATAAATTTTTTTTGGGACTACAAAAGAAAAATAAAAAATAGAAGTATAAGAAAAGATCAATTGTTAGAAAGAATCTTGGTGAAATGGTGTGTGTGTGTGGGTGTGAAAAGTTATATCGTATCGCATCAGCATGTTATATACATACTATATTTTTGGTAGGTACACTGAAAATTTTACACACGGTTAATGATGGTATTCAAAATGCTTATCACGTACAAACAGTAAGGTGTTAGATGAGAAACAACATTTTACAACAAGGATACATCATTGAGGATACAACGTATGTATGTATTTATAGCAAATGTTTTTTCGAAAAAGACAAAAATACACCATACATATATTTTACGTACAAGAATCTCGCGTTAAATTTAGTTGATTTTTAGTGTTTTAAACTTTTTTTCTTCTTCTGTTTTTTTTTAAATATTTTTCTTACAAATATCTTTTTTGTTTGTGTTGTGTGTTTTTCAAGTTTATTTTTTGTTTGTTCAAATGAAATATTATTTGTATTATATATATATATTTTTTTTTTGTTTCTATATAGTAAACTTCAATCTATTGAATTTTTAAAACTTTAAACATTTCAAAATTTAGAAAATTTTTCAAGCAAAAGTACCATTTTTTTAGTAGGAGTACCTTATAAGTTTTTTTTATTTTTTCTTTATTGATGTTTTGGAAACGTTCATTTCATTTATTTTATATGTACTTTGTGTTATACGCTAATAGTCTTTTTGTTTTAGGTATGTAGTGAACTTGAAAGACGATGATGCTTTTGGCAAATATAATGGTGAAAATTTTACTTTGTTGTTTACCGCATCGACCATGTCGCGGTTTAAAAGGATAAAAAAAATACAACAATACAACAACAAGTATAATATTTTTGTTGGCAAATTCTCTGGGAACGTGTTATATTTCAGCTACACGGTTCCCATTAAAGGTAATGATTGTTTATGTTTAAGACAAGAATGAATGAAAAAGCAAAAACAAAAAAAAAAAAAACTAAAAAACAAAAATAAATAAATAAATAACAAATAATTTTCATCTTTACGTTTCTGTACTACGTACGTTGTTGATGGTGATAGTATGTGTATAAAGTGAATGTGATTCAACATTAATACAAAAACTTTGCAACAAAACGAATTATTGTATGTACTCTTTATGTTGTATTGAATATACATACATACATACATATATTGTGTGGGTGGATAACTTGGAGGATTCCCAATTCAAAAACAAATGGTCCATAAGAATATATCGAGAAAATGGATTGCAACTGACGGCAATAAAGTCTTAGTCGACTACTTTTGTGTTTATTTCAAATTATCAAGATCCTTTTAACCATCATGCTCTTCTATCTTTTTCCCAATATGGTTTAGTAATCGAAAGACGAAAAAAATAAAAAAAATAAAAATAATAAGAAAACCTCTTGTGTGTATAATAATTTTATAAACAAAATGTGTAGTAATAATGTCTTTTGCTTTGCGTATGTTTTAAATTTCTTTTCTCATCTTCTTTTTTTTTTTTTTTTTTTCAATTTTCTTCAACAAATAGATATTAGGGGTATGTCATTAAAAGTATAGAAAATAAACAACAGAAATAGTAGAATAAGAAAAGAAAAAAAAAATTAGTTTTCTGGTACATGAATTTTTCAAAGCATTATAGAAGTGCTTAAACCTGATGAGTAGAAATAAATTTTGGTTAAGTTTTGAAAGGTTTAAAAAGTGTTGTTGTTTTTTTTTTTTGTTTTTCTTTTAGCAGATGAGGAGTATGTTATAAACAGGAATAAAGGAGGAGGATGAGATAACGATTGGAGGTAAAAAGTCAGATGAAATTTCGAAAAATAAGAAGAAAGTATAAGTTGATTTATGTAATTTGTTAACTTTTCGATTTATTAAATTGCTGTTATTTCATGTGAAATTTTCAGAATTTTGTATGGAAATGTATCTGCAAATGAATAATTGATTTTTGTCAATGTGAATCGAGTAGAATCTATGATACATAAAAGGTACAGCTACTGTCAAATAAGTGAGATATTTCACAATACAAGGACATTGATCTGTTCGAGATTCAAATTTGAAGCAGTCTTAGAGCTCTTCATTGAACAGAACTAATAATATTGTAACTGTGTAAAAGAAATGGTGCAGAAGTTCTTGTGAGTATGAAATAATTTTATTATTATTTTTTTATTACGCTACATTCACCTATGGTTATTGAAAAAGTCAATTTTGGCAATACTTCACCAAAACTAACTTTTTATTTATTTTGCTTTACCCAATACTACATTGCAGATATGATGGATGAATGAAGGATAAAACTTGATACAGTACCTTATTCTTTCAAAAGAGTAAAAGTTCTTGATTCTGGTTTGTTTTACTTTTTTTTTTTCCATTCTTAATACTCACTTTCATTAAATATTTGAACCGGCTTTTGATGCAAGTTTATCATCTAAATTGTGTTTTTAATCAATTTTTTATTTTATTTCTACTAATTTATCTTTACACCTTCAAGCACAAGGAAGTCACAAAATAAAAAATAAAAAAATAGGGAAAATTACCATAAATTTTCCAAACAAATTATAATAACGAATTTATTTATTTTAAATTACATGTAAAACAATATTGTCATATTTGTTATACTGATTACCAGACATTGTTAACATTTTCATTTTTTTTTCTCCTTGTAAGTTGAAAAAAAAAAAGAAAAAATAAGATGAAGTACTTAAAATTAAGAAAATTTTCCCCTGAGAATATTTACTAAAAGAAAATATGGAAAATTTTTTAATATGTTATTTGGTTGTCCTTTATTTTTTATTTTTCCATATTTTTATCCCTCCCTCGTCAATGATGTTTTTCCATGTTACTTTTTTCATAAATATGAAAAATTATACAATTGTTCTTTATTTCATTTACTTGTTGTAATTTATTTTTTTTTCTTTACTTCTTGTGTATATTTTTTTTTATTAAGAAAATTATCATTTATTCTAGACCAGAAAATTTTCCACAAATAAGTGTATAAATAAACAACAACAACAACAACAAACAAAAAATAAATAAATACACAAAAATTTTTCTCATAAATTTCTTGTAGAAATGGGATTTCATTTTTATGTTTTATACAAAATGATGATGGTCATACAAAACAGAGAAAGGGCTGGATTTTTACTCATGACAGAAAATGTCAGTAAGCAAAATTATAACGTTTACTAAATGTTCTTTTTTTGTTGTTGTTATTATTATTATTATCCTTATTTTCTTTTCACAACAATGTAATGTTATACAAAAAAAAAAAAGGATATTCCATATGCGTACAAACGATATACATAATCCATTCGTTTAGGATGACAAAAAAAAAAAAAAGTTCTTAAAATAAATGAATAGAAAGAAAGAAGAAAAAAAATGTTGTAACTGTAACCTTCGTTTTGTTACAACACTGATCTGTGTATATAAATATTTTATCCTGAAAAATGAATGACCAGCAAAATGACTATACAAACGGTATTTGGATATAGGTATATAAGCTTTCTTTAGATATTTTTTATTTTTTATTTTGTGTTTATAATATAAGGACATAGATGTATCATATGAACGGTAATAAATAAAATGGACTTCTTGTCGGGGCAATAAAATGGTATTCAAAAGTAATCCAGAATGCTATATATGATGACCCTTTGTTTTTTTTTTTCTAAACTTGTTATTTTAATATTATTCTTACGACAGAATCAAATAAAAATCTTTTCACATTGAATGTTAATAAAAAATTTCCAAATGGAGATTTTTAAACAAGAGAAGACCGTAAAAAAAAAAAAAAATAAAGTAATTAAAAAATAAAATTTTGATGACAGAAATTCGAATTAACGATAATATCATTTTTAATCCAACATGATTTTTATTTATCTCTTATTTCAACAAATTAATTTTATATAAATTATAGTCTTTTTTGGACGAATTTTGTGACTCACATTTCATTTAAAACTATGTAAGTTCAAAAAGTAATCTAAAAAACTCAAGTTACTTACCTGGGGTACATTCCATGAAGAAGTAGCAGAGAGTATTTTTTAAGTTCTTGGCTGCATCAAATTGTAGAATTTCAAGAAATTCAAAAAAGGAAAGGGATTTCAATTAAATAGAGACATATGTTTTTTGAATCTGACTTATACATACATACATATGTCTTAACTGTTGCATGGTAAAGAAGAATTGCAAACACTTACAAAATGAATACAAATTTCCCCGAAAATTACAGATTATTATTATTATTTACTGCTAAAGTGAATCCTTGTGCATACAAAAACAGACACATAAGTTTCAAATTATATATTATTTTCATTTCAAAAATTCTTGTATACATTCCATATTTTGTTTTTTTTATTTTTTCTTCTTCTTCAATAAAATAAATAAACAATACAATAAAACATACAAAATATATAATATGTAGAAAATCTGATGTATGATTTTTAATATTGAAAAAAAAAAAAACAAAGAACATTATAGCATGAGATTGAATCAAATTTTTGTGTCATCTAAGATACAATTTGCTTCATATGTAAAGCTGATTGTAAAGAAGAATTTTCGAAAAAAAAAAAAAAAAAAAAAACAAAATGATATTTTGTTATCAATTCAAGTAAAGTTCAATTTTTCATAAAAGAAAAGAACAAATCGTTATACTTTATCTTCTTTTGCAATTTAGAAAAACCATATGTGTGTATATGTAAAAATGTACATACATACTCGTATGTACATATATTTTTCAATAAATTGTGAAATTTTGCATATATGAAATTACATTTTTTATTTTATTATTATTTATTTATTTATTTTTATTTTTATTTTTTTTTTAAAGTTACAGTTGCTATTATCATTTCGTTTATGTCGTAGTTATTTTGAATTATATAATGCATATGGTAAAAATTGAAATAAAATCCAAATGAGAATAAAAAATCAAAGTTTCGTGATTGCATTTTATTCATCTTGTTTGTTTGTTTGTTTGTTTTTTTTTTCTTCTCTTCTTATTTTGATACGAAGAAAATTCTTGAAAATATGTTAATGTATGTTTGTAAAATTATTTATTTGATTTGAATTATTAAAAATAAAATAAGATACATGAATAAAAAATAAATTACAAACATGAAATAAATCACATGAAGTGTTATTAAATTTCTTGTTTGAAAAAAAAAAAAATTAAATTAAATAAACAAGTTAAAATAAATGCACATATGTAATTATTTTAAAAGAATACATAATGAATGAAAAATGACATATGTTTTTTGTTGTTTTATTTTTGTAATTATATCATGTATGTTTAGTGCTGATTTTTTGAGTGAATTACACTACTTAATAAAAAATCGTATGTTCATTCATATAATTATTTGTGATACACTAAAATGCTTAACGTTAAAGAGTAAAGTAGGTATGTATAACAATTCTTTTAGCAAAAATATCTCTTAATTCTTTTGTATGAGAAAATTCAAATTTTGACTAGCAATTTTGACAAAATTTCGAAGAAGGATCAGTACAATACATTATGATTAGAATACTTTCATATTAATAAATTAGTGTAACAGACCTTACATTTACCACATAATTTCAAGAAAAAATACCTCAAAATTCAGATTTTTGTCATACATATGATTTTGTCACATTTTCTTTGTAAAAAAAATTACCAACACTAAAATAATGTTAACCTTCAAAACATAGTTTTTTTTTTCTCCATAATGATTTAGAATTTAATAAATTATTCGAAAACCTCTGAAATTTATTATTTAATTAATTATTTATGTCATTTTACATGTAGCTATGTATGTGTGTATTTATACGTAATTATAATTATGTTATCTAACAAAACCAAAAATCCTTTTTTATTCAGTTAGTGTAAATAATACTTACTATTAAAAAAAAAAACAACATAAGATGTCTTCTCTTTAACTTTTCAAAAAAAAAAAAAAAAAAAATACAAAAACATTTTCATTTTCACCTTTTCTTCGTTTTTCATTTCATATGTTCTAATACGTTTTCTGTATCATCTTTACAAAATATAATAATAATAATATCTACACAATCCATAAAAGTAAAAAAAAAATAATAATAATAGAAATCTGTAAACGAATTCGAGTGTTCTGTATGTTTTCGATAAAAACATTTTCTAACAAGAATTCACTACATCACTACATACACACACTCATACATTCAATGTATATCTTTTACCACTAGAATTTTCATCGTATTTTCAATGATTACATGATTATATCTTATATAAAACCAAAACATTCTTTTGATTTCACTTTAAGTTTTTTTTTCTTTATGAATGAGTACTCCTACTACTATTACTCATACATACATATATACAGGTTTTTACTTACTTCTTACTTATTGTAACAATCGCAAAACGTTTCTCTAATGCTTTATTTCTGCTTTTCTGTTATTATTATTATTTGTTTTTTTTTTTTAGTTCTTATAAATGTGGTGTGATGCTTTAAGTTCATAAATTTTGTATTTATCCAAAACACATTCACAATTTGATTTCAGATTGTGGTCATTATCTACAGCTTACAGTAAAAGTTATTTCTTATGGAATTTCGTTTTTCTTATTTCATTTTTCGATGACTGTAAAAAATAGGGTACTAACAAGTATATGTATGTATGTATATGAGTTGGGTATATACATAAAATTCGTTAGATACAAATTTTTGATACCTATTTCCATAATAATAACAATAATTATAATACAAAATTTACGCTAAAGGAACAATATAATTATATGAAAAGTGTAATTTAAATATTACAAAAAGGAAGTATATCCTTATTGTTTTTCAGTCATTGTTATCATCATCGTCGTTGTCATCATTATATGAAATATATCTAAATGTTATGCTAAAAGATTTTTATTGTCTTCGCTCAATCAATTTTGATTTTTCGCATCTGTATATAAATTGAGAAAATGATAATAATAATGATAATAAAAAAAAGGGGTGGTGGTGAAACCCCAAAGAATATTGAAGGATTTTGTTGAAATATTCATACAAACGAAAGATTCTTTTTTTTTTTTTTTCTCAATAAAAATATGTATTGATAACATTTCCATTGAATAATCTTTTTTAAGGATGTTCTTTATAGTATATATTATACGTGTAAAAAAAAATGTAATAGAGAGATATTTTCGTGATGATATTTCACGGTAGCAATGTCGATGTATCATGTGATGATGAAGTTTTAAAGAGGATGATTGAGACAACATTATTGATCGTTTCAATGAGTATACTATTTATCTTTAAATAAAATATTAGATGGAAAAAAAAAAGAAAAAATTGAAGTGAAAAGATACAGAAAATTATCACGAATAAAAATAATGATAATAATATCCAGAATGATAATGAGTGTACAGAGTAAGCACACATAATGTTTTTTTACGGATGTTTGTTGGTTTTTTTTTTTTATTTATTTTCTTTTAGAGAAATAACAATTGACAATTATTTACAGTATTTTTTATTATTAAAAAATATACATGACTTATGAAAAAACAAGAGAAATTGCAAGTCTTAATAAAATTTTTCATTCTATATAATACTGAGAAAACTAGAAAGATTTTATATCAAAAAAGTAGAAGATATTAAGATAGAAAAATTGACTTGTAAATGTCATTTAACAAAAAGTAAATAAATAAAAATAAAAAATTATTGAAGATATATGGTGATGATGATGATAAAATCTGAATTTTAAATTTTAATATGTATAGATATTGTATTTTGAGAGACAGTATCTCATCAGAAATTTTCCTTCTGAATTCTTCTTTGTTCAATGATAAGTAAAAAAAAAAAAAATCTATCTCATGAAAAATTAAAGAAAAAAAAAAGTAAATACCTACAATAAGATACAAGATTCAGATACAAAGAAATAGCATACGTTATTTTTTTAAAAAAAAAAGTTGAATAAAAGAAAAAAATTGCTATATTCTAGAGAAAAAAAGTGTTATCTAATCTTACTTATTTTCGATCCATTTATAATGATAAATACTTACGAGTTGTATTTTCTATTCTTTAATAATTCTTTTTTTTTTTTTTTCGTCTGTTTACTTAACAATGACGGCTTTATATATATTCAAGTTCATTTTATATCATAAAAATGCGTATCATCAATTATATATTTCATTTCGTTTCGTTTCATTTTGATATACCTGTGAGAAAAGTCGCTATTATTTAGTTACGTTATTTAAAGGCTGCATAATCTCAAAGGTAAATTAACGATACGATAAGATATTTT
The DNA here is from genome assembly GCA_939192795.1 of Bombylius discolor. Classification (NCBI taxonomy): domain Eukaryota; kingdom Metazoa; phylum Arthropoda; class Insecta; order Diptera; family Bombyliidae; genus Bombylius; species Bombylius discolor. The sequence goes on along the minus strand of OW584241.1, from coordinate 34,925,697 downwards.
TTTTTTGTCGAAATATTATACACCTTAAATAATGAAAAATACACACGAATCACGGATGATATATATGATGATGTCTTTTTGCATTAGCATATTATTTTGATAGTACTCAAATGGCCCATTGCTGTAACTACTATATATATAATGTGTTATTCTTATATACTTGTTTTATTTTATATTTACAAAAACAAAACAGCAATATCTACTTAAGATACAAAAATCATCTTTTTTTTGGTACGTGTAACAGTCTTCATCATCATACTTTTTTTTTTAAAGTTGTATAAGTTTATTTAAAACATACTATACGTGTGCTTGACTAAAAAAAAAAAAGGAAATATAAAAAAAAAAAAAAAGAATAATAATGTATTTTTTTAAGCATTCAATATGTTATGTAGATTCTTTTTTTTAATATAAAATTTGCAAAAAAAAAAAAAAAAACTAAAGCTGTATCTCTCAATAAGAGTATCTCACCAATCACTTTATGTCTTATATGTTTATATACATACATATATGCATATATATTTAGGTATATAGTAAATAAAGCATACTTTTGTCGCGAAAAAATAAAAAAAATATTTTTTTTCTTTATTTTTACATACCTTTGTGTAATAAATAAAATAAAAGGAAATAAAAAAAAAATGAAAAAATGTTAAAGATATCTTCATCACTTCGAATAACATCATTCATTTTTTTTTTTTCATCTCTTTTACATTTCAAAAATTTCTTTAAAAAATGAACTCATTGTCAATAAATCCTTAAATATTTCTTTTTAAATATTATATGGATGTATGTGTTATATATATATATTATGTAGGTATGACATAAGTAAATATTTCTTATAAATTTTGGTAGGTGGATAGTATACACATATGAATATTTTTTTTAAAAAAAATTTCAAATAGGATGTACCTATATAAAATTTTAAATATGTAATATGTAAAGTTTTGTCGTCTAAAGTTGTCCAAAATTAGGAAAGACCAAATTTAATTTTGAATTATTTGTTTGAACAGATTTAATTAACATTCTTCAAGGGATATGCATCTTTTGAAAATAATGTTAAAAAAATACATAGATAAGATAATGGAGTGGTTGAAGAATAATAAAAAATTTGATTAATAGAAGCCAATATGATTAAGACCATAAAAAATTGAGAAAATAATGTGATTTAGGCCATAAAATATGTAACAAAAAATCGATATTGGCTTTTGAACCACTCAATTATTTCAAATTTAAACTCCAAATGATCACATTGACTTAGAAAAAATCAAGTTTAAGACATTAATGACTTGATCATCTAATGATTTCCAAAAAAGAATCAATACTGAAGATTTTTTAAATTTTTGTTTCAATCCTTCAATTTAATACAAATTTACATCAATGTTCGTTTGTCTTTTCTCATTAAACTGATTATAAATAAAATTTTGTTTTATTTTTCATCCTTGAATTTATAAAAAAACAGATTGTTACATTAAATCACTATTTACATTAAAGACGTTCACCTCACCAACAGGTGACCTTTATTAACTCATTTATATAAAGTTGAAACTCTTTCCTATAAAATTTTCTGTTCTATTAATTTAAATAAATATAGCAGGCTATCCACGAAAAAGAACAAAAAAAAAAAAAAAAAAAAAGCTTCAAATGAAAAATATTTTTCTGTATTTATTTTTGTTAATTTTCAAACACCCTATATATAGTATAAGTACATATCTTTTAATATATGTATGATGAATTTTCACAAAATCACAAATTCTTTATATAATAATACATTTATGCAAATTCATTTTAAACGGATGAAAATCTTATGAAATATCTGAAAAGCTATTTGAGTGTAGAGAGTTTTATTTCATCACATAAAATGATAAATTTTTGCTTTGCTTGCGAATATCTTCTATCATTCTCTATGTTATATAGTTATATAATTGTGTATATATGTATATGTATGTTATATATTATATAAAATGTAAATATGTATATATACAAATGTAAATTAATAGTGAGAGAAATTTCTTCTCATTATGTTTTCTTTTTCTTTTTTTTTCTTTTTTTTTTATTCTCATTTTTTATTATACAAATTCATATAAAAGTTTGTGTATTGGATTTGTAAATATAAAATATACATACATATATATGTATGTATATAATCTTGTATGTATGTGTATAATCTTGTATGTATGTAGATGTCCTTTATTCTTGAGGAAAGAAATTTGATCCGATTAAAGTCTTTTACGCAAAATAAATAAAATTTTTTGTTAACGAAATTTTAAAGTAAACTTTGACATTTCCAAATGAATACCTCTTTTATGAATTTTTATAAAATTTATAAGATGATATAAAATTTGTTTTTTATTTTTTGTTGTTGTCTTATTTTCTTGTTTATTTTTATTTTATTTTTTTAAATAAATGTTATTTCATGTATAAAATAATAGAAAAAAAAAACAAACATAAATGTATGTATACAAATAAATTTAATTCAGTTAAAATAAACATAGTAGCTATGTAAAAAGAAATAAAAAAATGTTTTTAAAAAATTATTCAGAAAATTAGATCTTCACAATTTGGATTAAAATATATAGATCAAGAATTTTAATAAAAATTCAAATAAACATAATCACAATTAAGTAAAATGCATTACACGTTACGTTTAAAATAATTTCAGAAGTAAATAAAAAAAAAAACAAATATTTTTTTTTTTTCATTGAAAAAATTATCGCATTGCACAAAAAGTCAATCTAAAAAATTAATTTTACACTTGACTTGTAAATTGTAGATATGAACCTTTTTAAATCTAATACAAATATATGTATAGTATATATTTTCAGTTCGTTCTAAAAGAAATAAAAAAATAAAATACCTCAAAAAAAAAAAAATTGTCAAATTCAACTATAAAACAGCACATTGCTTTTTCAATTATTTTCAAGAATAAAAAACTAAAAAAAAAAAATGAATACAAAGCCAAAAAAAAAAAATCAGATTTTTAAATGAAAAAAAAAAAAAAAATTAATATTTATTTTTTAATATTTTTTTTTTTAATTTTTAATATTTCTGAGATGTTTAAAGAAAACTATTTTATTTTTTAATTTTTTTTTCGACTTTTTTTTGTTTTGATAATGATAGCCCAAAGGAATTGTATAGAAATTCCATCTTTCAACATAATATTACAAATTAAAAAACTTTACAAAATATATTTAACAAAAAAAAAAAAAGTATTTCAAAAAATAAAAAAAAAAAGATAGAAGAGAACAGGAGAGTTTTCACGATTTTCTTTTTATGAAAATTATTTCAAGTTTACCTGTAGAAAATTGATGATAAAAAATCTATATATGTATAGATACTTATACAAAATAACTATGACGTGGATTGAATATAATTTTTTACTTTTAACACTTTTTATTTTTTTTTTTATTTTTATTTTTTTTTTTTTTTGTCAGGTGTATTATTATAAGTATATACAAGAAATTCATATTAAGTATTCACCAGACTTGTCGAATTATAAAGAAGAATTCTTTTTTTTTTTTTTACATTTAAAAAAATAGAAATAAAATATACAGGAGTGTAAAACTTTTTTTTTCTTTCAAGGAGAAGAATCTCATATTTTCAAAAAAAAAAAAATAAAAATAAAAATATATTGAAGTAGAAAAAAAAGTTTCAAACTAAATTTTAATTTTCGTTAAAATTAAAAAAATAATATATAATATGAGTCGAAGTATTGTAGTCATAAATCTTTTCATTTTAAAAACTTTTCAAGAAAAAAAAAAATATCCTTAATTTTGCATTCTTCTAAAACAATTGAAAAAAAAAAAAAAAGAAAATTGAATTCACGTTTTTTTTAGGTCTTGCATTTTTTTCCCGATACTGTAAGTTCTTTTTATTAAAATCAACAAAGGAAACCAAAGAAAAAAAAGAAAAGAAAGAGAACTTTAAGAAAAAAAATATTCTTATTCCGAAAAATTTAGTTTCTACTTTGTCATAATTAACGAAAATGAATAAAGTTCAAGAGAAAAAAACCTCACAAAAAGAAAACTTAGGGTATATGAAAAAAAGTAAAGTGAAAAAAATAAAACAAAAGAATAACTTAAGACTTAAAAAAAAATTTAGAAATATTCTACCTGATTTGTTAGCTTAATATTAGCAGAAATAAAAAAAAAAAATGATTTTAATAAAAATTTAATTTGATTTTTAAAAATGATCTAGTGAAATCTGTGTTTTCATGATTAAGTATCTTAAGTCTGATTTTCTTGTTTTGAGAAAAACGTATTTAAATATGTATGTATTTGCATCTCTAAAAAAGAAGAACAACAACATAAACGAATGTGTAAAACCAAAAAGCTTCACATATTAAACTCAAGTCAACTTAAGATACTTAATCATAAAAACACAAACTTTATCTCATTTAGTTTTTAACTTTTTAATTTTCCACTATAATCCTTCACATATTTTCTCATAATTCTATAGCATGATCTTAAAACGATTTCATATTGAATCTTTAATATTTTCACAAAATCAATACATTCAAATAAAAGACAAAAAATGATTTATTACAAACGGATATACGCCTCCGTAAAACCAAAATATTGAAAAGGAAGACAAAACGATAAAGAAAAATAAAAAAAACAAAATACAAACACACCAAGAAATGAAATACAGAAAACAATTTTATTTTATTGATATTCGAATTTGTGAAAGTGTGATATTCAATATAAATTGATATTCAAAGGTCAATATGTCGAACTATAAAAAGAAACCACAAAAAAATCAGAAGAAGAGAAAAAAAAAATCAGGAAAAAATAAATAAATAAACAAAAAACCAAAAAAAAAAAAAAAAAAAAAAAAAGGAAGAAATAAGAGAAAGTAATGTAACGCCTATAAGAAATAACGATTGTAGGAGAAAAAAAAAAAGAAAACTTTTTACGAATTTTTTATTTTTTCGAAATATATATTTTCTGTCATAAATTGTTGATTCCATAAATCATATCTTGTCTTATCTGCTGTATGAACCTTCGTCTATTTGTATTCATGTGTATATGTACACCTATACAAATATTCAATTTTCAAATACAAACGGCAAACATAATTTGAAAGATTTTTGTTTGATAAATATTACTTTTCTTTCTAATTTTTTATGGAATAAATTTTTACCATGTAATGTGATATATTTTTTTTTTCTTTCAAAAAAAAAAAAATTGAATTTAGATTGAAAAATTATAAATGTTCGTATTCTGGAGAAAAATTTCAAGGTTAGGTAGGATAAAATAGAGAATTAATAGAAATTATTTCAAATTTCGAAAAGTAGATACCTTAACGCTTGATTTGAAATTCAAAAAAAAAAAAAAATAAATAAATACATACATATGTACATATTTATATCGATCATATGTACATATGTATACGAGTATGTTGTCATGAATTTTGACATTGACAGCCATTGATACATCAATTCGACAGTCAGAAATCAGTTGAATTCGAAGAAATATCATTTAAAATATAATTTTGTATAATGTGTATGTATGTATGGAGTTGTGAAAGTTGTCTTTTATTTTTTTTTTTTTTTTCAACTTTTCACCTTTCACCCAATCTCATATTTTTAATATCAAAATCCAATTAACAACCTGATATTTTCTACAAAGTTTCAAAGAAATCAACTGCTTCGACTGTCTTTTATCTGACTAATGCAGGAACTAAAGTGCCTTAATTTTGTAAAAATTTATTGTTTTTGTTTTTGCTGAAAAACAAAGCCATACAAACATTTAAATAAAACAAAAAAAAAAAAAAAAACTTATTTAAATTAAAATAAATTAACAAACTTCAAACAAATTATAACTATTTTAATAACATTCTAATTAAATTCTAAGAAACATTTGTAAGTTATTTATTATTAAATTATTTCTTTTTTCATCTCATTTGTTATCATGAACTTTTAAAATTAATGACAACATTTTTTTTTTTCGTATTTTCGCTTTTTGGTTTGTTTTTCTTTATTTTCTTATTATATTTTCCGTTATATTTTCATTTTTATTTTAAAAATAAATATAAAAAAAAAATATATGCAAATAAATCGCATCTTATTTTCGTATAAAATATATTTTTTTTCTTAATTTGGAATGATATGAAAAAAAAAAATAGATTTCAAAGTATATTGCACAACTGCGGCATTGCATTGCATATAAGCATATCAACAAATATCACCACGTAATATGAATGAATGGATTGTCACACTATACGTACAGATGTACGTGCTTAGTTTATATATATACATATATATTTTTTTTCATATTTCCTTTTTTTTTTTTTTCTGTTTCTTGTTTTTTGCTTGTTTATGATTTGCGGAAGTGAGATTTGCGGAAATTTCATACGAATACCATGTGATTTATTTATATAAGTATGTATGTATGTTAGAGATTGGATATACTTTCTGATCATATCAACACACATAAACTTAAATGTTTCGTGATTTAAGTATAAGGATGTACGGTTATAAAATGTTATATATTTATATGTATCGTGTACATTTTTTTTTTTTACATAAAATTTTACATACGAGTTATCGAGTAGTTCATACATTTACCACTACTACAAAACATAGAGAAAATAGCAAAAATCATTCCAAAAAAAAAATATATTATTAAAATGATGATGACGTATGAAATATATGATGTATAAAAAAAACTAAGTATAAAAAATTGATTTCTTAAGAAAAAATGGATAAAACATAAGAAGAAGATGAAAAACGACAACGAATGTTTGAAGGAAAATAAGTAAAGACAAATGGAATTATAAGGAAAAGTGTTAGAATCCACAGATTTTGTTTTCTGGTTTGGTTTTTGTTTTTTTTTTTTTTCATTTTTGTTTTTTTTTTTTATTTAAACTAAAAACTAAAATCAAAAACATTTCAGGAAGATTTAAACGAATGTTGTATACAAACATGGCATAACAAAAATATAGAAATTATTTAGTAAAGTCGAAAAAGAGAAAATTGAAAAAAGAAAAATTTAAAATTGAATAAAATGCAACATCCTTTCCAACTTATATTTTATGAATATGCTTATGTTTTTTGAAATTTTTTTTTTTTTTGTTGTTACTACAACTACATACGAGTACATATGTAGATACAAGCTTTCATATTGTTTTTGAGAAAATGTTTATGTTTGTTTTTTTTTTTTTTTTTATTATATTTTTAACACATGTATATGCCAATATTTTTGTTTTTTTTTTTTTGTGATATTTGTAAATATGTATATATATTTTGTCGCCATATTATTTTAAAACTTTAAAAGTATGTATTGTAGTATATGAATGTTTTTTATCAATTTTTCAATTTTTATAATTCAATTTCTATATAAACAAAAAGTAAAATAAATAATTCAATATTACAAATTCTCACGTAACATGAATATATGTATGTATGTTTTTTATGTCAAATATGCTACAAATAATATTTAGATACGACGGTAAGAGATATTATCAAAAGAAAATTGAATTTTAGTCACTATGATTTATGATTTATTTTTCTCTAAATGTTTAGTTTTTCAATTATTATTATTTTGTTATAGGATTATTTGGTGTGATTTTTTCAATCATTAAAGGAGTTAAAAAAGAGAATTCAATCAAAAACAAAGTGCAATTAGAAAAAAATTCAGATTTGAGATACAATTTTACGATGATACAAAAGCATTCGTCCTTCCATTTCATTGAATTTGTAAAAGGATAATCTTATCGATTCCGTTTTAATGCAATTGGATTTCACATAGAAAAATAATCACATGTGTAATTGAACTTCTAACAAATACCTTACAAATACAAAATTTTACATTATTAAAATTGAAATAATAGATGAATTGTTCTAAAAAACTGGAAAAAAAACCTTCTAACCTGTTAAAAATTCCAGAAGTTCTTTTTTTCTTTTCGTAGTCAATATTCAATACATATCATTTTTTAGTCTAAATGTTGCAAAAAAAGCTAAATTCATAGAAAGGAGAAATATTTAAGTTTTCTTCTTTGAAAAATGTTTAATTTAAAAAAAAAAAAAAAAACTATTTCTTTTGAATTTCTTTTTTTTTTTTCATTTTCTCCTTTTTATTTGCATTGATTTATTTCAAATTATATACACACATATCCTGCAAATATCCTGAATGTCTAACTTATTTGATTTCTAAAATTCAAACATTCAAAAAAAAAAAAAAAAAAAAATTTTGTTTCATTATCGCAACAAACAAAAAAGAGTTGAACCTTATGATCCTATTTAATACATATAAAAGTCACAAAAAGGATGAAAAAAATAAGTCATTTCCTTCCCACATGCAAAACTTATCTAGGTACATATGTATATTTTGATATTTTGACTTATACTACATATATGGCGATAAAAGAACATATCATCAATTACAATGAGAATATTCACGTTCTTTCGTTAAACTCAATTTCTATATATAAGTATATGATGTTGGTATATATCTATGAAGTGCATCAATCTGAGTTCTCACTGTATATATACATATGCAGTCACTTATTTTATCTACATATGTGTATTGTGTATGTGTGAAAAGACCATAAAAACGTTAAAATGAAACAGATAAATTTTATGCTCAATTTATCTTTTTGAATGATGTGAGAAGTTTGTTTTTACTTTTTTTTTCTTCTTCTTCTTCTTCTAATTTTTTTTTTCTCATGAATAAATGAAAAGCAGAAAAAATATGTTTGAAAAGATATAGTATATCTGTTATATATGATATTTAGGAAAAATATATACTTACCTATCAAAATAGAAAATTCATTTCTTGTGCATGTAAAATGTGTAAAAGAATATGTAACATATGAAGTTTAGATATAATTTATATTATGAAGTAAAAAATTTAAGATATTTTGAAAGAAAGACAAAAAAAAAAAAAAAAGAATAAAGGTAAAAAATCCTTCAACAGAAGCAACTACATACATAAGTCCGAAAAAAAACAAAAAACTAAAATAAAAAGTAACACAGAAGATGACAACAATGTTTAAGACCTTGTTTCACAGAACAATAATAAAATTGGTAAGATGCTTTTATAATTCACTCACTTGTTTTTCATACAAAAAAAAACAAAAAAAAAAAAAAATGAAATTGTGTAAGAAAATGATTTCTGTAAGTAACTTGAAAAGTGTGAAAATATAATGGAAAAATCGCTTGTTGTATTATGATTGCTATCATGGGAATCATTTGATGTATAACAATACAATATTTATTATGGTGGGTTATGGCACTTTTGTAACAATGTATATATCATTCCAATATTATTATGTATGTAATGTATTATCCTTTTTTTTTTTTTTTCTTTTATAATAATATAGACCATGACAAATGATTTTTTGACTTTGGACAATTTTTCTTGCATGCACGTGTATTATAACGTATATGTATAACTTTTTATTTGATTAGTCATATTTTTGTTAAAGATATTCAGAAATCTGTGTAAAAGATTTTTATGAAGTGTTAAAGTTGAATTGTAATTTTGGAAAAATACGAATTTAACGAATTTCACACATTATAATTGTTTTTTTTTTAACAAAAGGCTTCCCAAATTCATATTTGAATGAATTCATATATAAAAATATCTCGTTTTAAATGGGCTTTTTAGAGAATTTAATTTACAGTATGCAAAGGTCAGAGGTCATAGGACTAATAGAGTTAAAAAATTAACTCATAATGTATTGATTTTTTGATTTGATCCAATCAGATTTTCAAAACAAACAAAAAAAAAAAAATATAACCACTTTACTTCTATTATTTTTAAAAATGAAAACAAATAGTTGTTATTTTTAAATGATTTCAATTAAATAAGTTTTTTTTTTTTTAAAAAATCCATTAATTTAGTTTATTTTTAATTAGGAAATATTCATGAGTACATGTTAAATAAATTGAAATGTAATTTTTAATAGTTAAAGAGATAGAAACAAAAAATCTTTCAAATTTAATATATACATATGTGTATACATACATATATGCCCTACATGAATTTTATACAACAATAATAATACATATGTACTTTCATGTTTAGTACAGGTATTTCAAATTTTAAATAAACGTATATTTTAAAAGTAATGCTATTAGCTATCAAAATATTACAAAATTTTTAATGTACAGTAAAACTGACATACGATTATATTCTTTTTTTTTTTAAATTTTTTAAATTGTTTTATTCATGAAGATATTAACTATAGATAACGTACATACATATGTAAATCAGTGTTTCCTGTTTTTTCTTATAATTACATTTCTAAAAAAGTAACTTTTTTTAGGAAACATACAGTTTTTATTTAAATTGTATTAATTTCTTCTTAATTTCAGATCATACTATTCAAATTTTCTACATACAAAGTGTTATCCAAGACTCAAACCACAAAATCACACTTACTCAGTGCACCGTTATATTTTCACATTTATTTACGTTTAGGAAAATATGAAAAAGAAATCAATAACACTTTTTGACCAAGTTTTTGTTCCTTAGTCTTAAAAATTCCTTTTTGAGATATATTGGCAACAGTTATCTAAATATACATACATACATACATGAATATTGAATACCTGAATTGTAAATATGGAATTTATATAAATTTTTACTATGATGTCCATTACTTATTCTTTGTACATTTAAATTTACATATAACATACAAAATTGCTATTTTTAACAATTAGATGAACATTTTGACTTTTATATATAAAATTAGGACATTATATCTATATACACATACAATAAATTACATTTATGTATTTTATGTATATTATCTATGTATTATATTGAATGTGTTGAAATGAAAAATTTGTTGAATTACAAATAAAATTGAAATCTAAGAGAAATATTATTCATGTTAAGTATAATGGATAGATTCATTCATATGTATATAAATATAATACTTGAATGAAAATAATTTACATTAGACATATTTATTTGTATTTTGTGAAAAATATTAAGTAATTATATAATGTTTTTGTGAAATTAAAAAATAATTAACAATTATTTTACAAACATAAAATTCTTTTTTGTTTTTTAATAGAAATATTTTTCATCTATTCTGTGGCTGCTTTCAAAATTCATAACAATTGAGAAATCGTGAAAATATTACAGAAAAAATTGGAAATTATTTTAATACTTCGATTCTAATCACTTAGTGATTTCAATTTATTACAAAAAAATTACAAATAAATTAAAATTCTTGGATAATGTTGAAAGCCTATATAAATAAACAATCTACAAAAAAAGGCCAAAATCTATCAAAACAAATCGAATGACATGATTTACTAACATATGCACGAAATAAATTGACAATTTCGAAAGTAGCATTTTGTACCTGAAAAAAAAAAATTAATAAAATTTTTGTATAACGATTGTAATGCTCAAATTAATGTAAAATGCATTAAAATGTTTTTCAATTATTTTATTATTCAGAATATTGAATAAAAATTATGATTTGTGACAAGTAAAAATAATAATAGACAAATGCATTTATTTATTTGATGCATTCAACCATATGCATAATGAAATATAATTTAGAATACATACGTATGTACATATTTCCATGCTTACGTACTGTGAAATTACATTAAGAGTATATTTTTGTTTCATTGAAAAAAAAAAAAATATTAGTATATATGTGCAGTATTGGAAAACTATTATTTTTGAATAAATTTATTTTGTTATTTTTGTAGTTTATATAGAATCCAATAATGGCAATTTTGATGACTAATATTATCCTTCAATTAAAATTATAACTCACTGTCAGATATTAAATGAAAATTTAATGAATATTTTTTAATCAATAAAATTATATTTACATTTACATCTTTTATGCATCGCACATGAAAAGAATCGACTTAAGTGAATGAACAAACAAAATGGTTTTGCTGTCATAATTTACGAAAGGTCTTAAACTTTATGGTAATTTTGACGTTTTTTTATCAAGGATTTGATCACCTCGTGTCTGCATCCAGTAAATAGTGAGATTTAAGTATATACAGGTAAATTAGATTGTGCTAACGTACATTCTAAAATTAAAATATTTTTGCTGTCCTGAAAAGAATCCTTGAGGACACCATGGTCGGAGCCATTTTCTATTCAAATTTATATACCTAATTTTTAACAACAACTTTTGATAAAATCTCTCACACTTTTAACATTTAAGATCCTAAATTGACTGAATAAAGCGTTTTTCGAAAAATTTGAAGAAAAAAGGTTTTATGAAGAATTATATTTGAACTCTAACTTCAAAGGCTAAACATTTATTCACAGGAATTTTTATTTTAAATTCACTCTATTCGATTGATAGCCAAAAAGTACTGAGACATCTTTTGTGGTTTGCAAGAAAAGTATACGTCTAATAAAAAATGTCAACTTTTCAGGAGAAGTGAAAAACTGAAACCGAGCCATACCTTCTCACTTCAAAACTAGATTTTCAGTATTTTCGGATCTTTTAGATTCTAGAACATCGCAGTTTGCACGATGTCCTCAATAAAATCATCAATCATGGATTACAAAATTCATAATTCTAGACTTTTTAAATCTTTCCCAATGAGAAAACAAAAATCTGATACTCTAAGATTTAACGTAATTCATTGTATTAGTAAGAAAATGATATTATTTATTAAACAATCACAAAATTTTGAGACAAAAAAAAAAAGGGTCGTCAATTGAAAATAAATATATTTTCCAAAAAAAAATTCTATAGCATTTTTAATAATTTAATAAAATTAATTTAAACATCACATAAATTTCTTCTTTAAATTAGAACAAAATGATAAACGGCATGAAAAAAAAAAATAAATAAATTTTATTATGAATTCACAGAAGAAGAAAAACAAAAAAAAAATCAAAATTTTTCATTAAAAATTTTATAAAAATGTTTTAACATTACAAAAAAGGAAATTTTTATCGTTTATCAACTAAAACCCAAAAACATTAAAATGATGACAGTTTTATATTTAAAAATTCCGGAAGTTAGTAAAATATATATTTCCGGGATTTCAGTTTATTTATTTATTATTATTATTTTTTTTTTTTTTGCTTTCATTATTATTTTTTTTCTTTCTTTTATTCAGTAAAAGTCATCATAAAATATTTTCTATTAAAATAAATTAATATGATTTCTCATTGAAAAAATCACAAACTATTTATTTAACTTTCATTTCTTTTATTGTTTGTTTTTTTTTTTTTTGTTTCCTTTTTTTTTTTTTTTCTTTTACTCTCTACATGAAAACATGAAAAATCTTTTAAGTAATATCAGTAAAATCATTAATTTTAAGACAGCCCATATTTTGACTTTTTATTTGTATTTATGAGGTCAACATTAAAAGCAATAAAAATTGTATTTTGTTAAATTAAAGTGATATTCAATATACATAGCATGTAACGTATGCATACGTTTTTTTTTTTTGTATTTTTTTCTTCGACATATATGTACATATATAAATTATTTTACTTTAACCATAAATGCACGTGTCATACGTGTGTCATTTATAAATTCTTAAAAAGTTTATTCATGAGATTAACAAATTATTACCAGGATAAGATCCGTATGTATATTTATGTAGATAATATTGTATGTACATATACATATATCAAATCATATCAGTATTGGTCAGGCCTTAAAAATTTGTCTATGATTTATGAATCCCATATTGAACATTAACTTCTATATTATAACAAGAAAAATTGTTGTTATACACTCTATACGCTATTTATATAACAAATTTACTTATAATTTCAAGTGTTGTACAAAAAAAATAAAATAAAGGGGTGAAATTTAATATTGAACCCTTTTATGATAACAACTCTCTCTAAAAAAAAAAAAAAAAAAAAAACTAAAAGGGGTGAATAAGTTATGTATGATTATTTAGTATGATTTGTCTATGAATACTAGAATTAAATAAACCAAAGGATATAAATATTCGTATACACATAAATAATTTTTGATACTATACATAGCATACAGAAAATACATAAATTTTCAACTTGTGATTTTAAATTAAAATGAGAATATTTAGAGAGAAACATTATGATTGAAACAAAAACACGTTTATAAAATGATATCGGTACATACATACATATAGGTATACATACGATACTATATTTCGAAATATCCGGTGATAAATATATGATACACCTTAAATATCAATTGAATGTAAAGCAAAGGTTAATACATGATTACATGAACTACACATATACATATGTACATATGACTAAAAGTATATATGAGTTTTGTATAATAAGTACAAAAACAATATTCGATCGTGAATATAAATCTCAAATGACGTCCGGTTTAAAATGTTATGTAGTATGTATGTTATCATGTACCTATATCGTGTTTTATGGTATATCTTTTTATTTGTTTTATAGGACTTCAGGGATTTGAGAAAGTGAATCAAAAGTTGACTAGACAGGGTGTTAATTGTTAGTTTCATTAGAAACATTATAAAAGCGGATGCTTAGTATATGTACATATATCTGCACATGTACATACATACATATGTATTTTATTTATATACACACTCTTTATATAGTTTTTCATATATTATTTTACAATAGATATTTTAAAATGGAAAAAAAATAAAGGGTAAATTAAAGTTCAATTAGACACGGTTAACAATATATGATTACAGAGAAATGGGAATAAAAAAAAGTAAAAAAAAAAAAACGAAAAGTATTTAAAGTATTTGGATTGCTTGTAAAAAAAAACAAAAAAAATAGGAAAAAAAAAATCAGTTACAAATTTAATAGCTTTCCAGTTATTTAACCATTATTATTTAGTTACAGTTTAATGTTTGAATTACAAAACAATTGTTTAATGTCAAATTACGAAATGATTATTTTTTGATTAATGACTTCATTTTTACCAATTAATGAACTGTTTTTTTTTTTTTTTTTTTTTGGTAAAATAGAAGAGTGAAAATGATGAATTGATGTTTTTCATAGAAATCAGGGTTTAATCAGTTAATTGAATTGAATTGTTCGAAAAATGATTAAAAAAAAAAAATAATATGTATGCATATTTTAAATTGGAAATGAAAATTATGTACTTTTTTTTCTTCCAGGATATCTACCAGGAAACAAAAGGATAATTTGAAGTAAGTACTTTTTTTCGTAACTGTTTTTATGTTATTATTTTGTTAAACTTCATTGTTATTGGAAAAGGTTTGCTAAATAAATTTGCGTGAATAAAGTTATTTAGCTATTTAAGGATTCTAACTACAATTCTAAGGATGTTAACATTCTGTTCTTGAATAAATTAAGAAAGAGCATTTTTATTTTTTTTTCAAAAAAAAAAAAAAAATAGAATAACTTCTGTTAAAGTAATATAACCAAAATCAGTTTTCAATTATCGTCCTTTGATCATGACCAATTTACATCTTGAAATAATATTTGAAAATATTCATTAAAAAATAATAAATTACTTTCTATAATGTTAAATTATTGAATTCTAATTAATAAATTTTACACTAAAGTCAAAATATGGATGTATCCTTTTAATTTTTTATTTCCTTTTTTGTTTTTTTTTTAAATATGTTTGAAAATTCAACAAGATATTTTCATGCATGTAATTTCAATTTTACCTTTTTTTAAAAAATCTTTTTTCAAAATCTGTAAAATTCCTTTCAACTTTTCATTGATTCATGAATTACTAAAAATAAAAAAAAATTTATTTTCAAATCAAACCATGTACATTAAAAAAAAAAAAAAACTGTGATTTTTTCTGTTTCAAAAATAATTTTATCATCATCATCATGATTTTTATTTTGTAAAATAATAAAATTGAAATTACAAATGTTTTTCATTTTATTTTTTCTGGTCAGACAAATACAATTTTGCTTTCGCTCATCTTTTTTATTTTTTGCATCTTTTTTTTTTTTTTTTTAAATAAAAATAAATTCGAAGTAAAAATTAAACAACCTTTTTCTTTTAATTTTGTTTTTTTTTTTTATAAAGAAAAAGCAGATAAAAATAAAATCTGAAATAAAAAATCAGCTTTTGGTGCTACATATTAAATTTTAATTTTTACAGTTAACATTATTTCTATGCATGTGATATTATATTTTCTTTTGTTTCTACATCTCAAAAAAAAAAAAAGGTGCAATTTAAGCTCATGCATTTTTTTAAATATTCATGCATTTGGTCGTTTTACAGAATCTTTATTATATCCATTTTCAAATTATACACTATATGTACATTTATAAAGATATGGGTGTCGTATGTGTATTATTAATTTTTTTTTTTTTTTGTGCTGAACTTGCATGAATTTATATAATAATAAACTTACATTTTACATTTTGAAATTCTTCCATCGTATACAGACTATACATATATAATGCAACAGCAAGAACAACAACAACAACAATCATATATGAGTATATGACTCTATGCAACAATGAATACAGAGAGAGAGAGATTATTATTTATGGTTATTACAATTATGCATTTTTGCCTTTATGAATTGTAATAATGTACACAGAGTCAGTTAGTGATGCCAAATCTGATATTTTTGAAAATAGCATTGAACTGAAATATAAAACACGCGCTACAAAACGCTTCTAATGTTAAGTAAAAGTTCATTCAGTACAAGTAAACACTTAAAAACGAAGTAAACTAATTAACGTTCACAGACGACAGCCACTAACAAGAATAGTGGTGGGAGAAAAATAAACAAAAGTGTCAGAAGATCGTGTTAAATTTTCGTGAGAAAAGTTAAAGGAAACTAACTACCTGTACAACTTTTCCTAATAAAATAAAAATCTAAATATAGCCTCAAAAAAAAAAAAAACATTAAATTATGGTAACACTAGAAAATGAACAGAGCACTTCATTTTCACATTTAAAAAAGAATAATAATGAAAAATAACAACAAAACATTTTCATATACAAGAAGAAAATATGAGTAAGTCTTTCGTGGTAATATATAAAGAATTAATTTTTTTTTTTTTACTTTCTTCTGTAATTTTTTTTAATGTTGTAGCATTTTTTTTGTTTTGTTTTAAAAGAACAATCCGTTACTAGAAAAATTTTTGCATTACATATGTATATTTGTAGAAAATTAAACTAAATAGGACACTTACTTCTTTCATATTCAAGCCACATTAGCTTTTCAGTACTGTAATTGTAATATAAATTCTTTCCAGAGATTTTATTTTCAAAAAAAAAAAAGCAAAAAAAAAAAAATGATAAAATGTTCAAGTTTTTAATTTAGATATAATAAAATTTCATTATTCTGGTTAAAAACTATGTTGAAACAAAAAGTTTCAAATTACAAAATACTCGTATGTAACTATAAATGTTACTAAGCAAATGATAAAAAAGGATTACAGAATTAAATTTATTAAATCAAACGTTCTTATATTCATACAACAAAGTTTTATTTTTACTTTGAAAAAAAATTATTTTATTGCCCTCTAGAATTCTAAAAGTATACAAAGTTGAAGTTTTTAATATGAATTCGGTAAAAAGGTGTAAAGTGAGACACAATTTTTGGTGTTAAATAAAGAACAAAACGGTCAGACTTTCAGACAAAAAAGCTCAGTGACGAATGTGTTGAAAAACCCGATGGGGTAAAAAAAAAAAAACTTTCAATATTAAGAAAAAAAGAAAATGTACGAGAAAAATTTTGAACTTTAGTTCTAAACAAACGGCAAATAGGAGCCAAGCATCTTGGTAAAATCTAATATGATACGGATTTACTGGTTCATTTTCTAGATTTTTTTAAAGCTTGATGACAATAATAAGAAGTTAGAAAAAAAATTTTCATTTAAATAATTTTGGTAATTAAATTTTAAAGAAAAATTGCCTTTAATTCGAGTCTATAGAATATTTTCCAATTTAGTCAAATAAATGATCCCAAACATATTTCATAAATTTCTTAAAGGCCAAAAGTCACAAAAAAACCTCATAAAAGTCCTTGGTACTTTTGAGATTTTCTTGATATTTATAAGAATTTAAAATTAAATTAATAAAATATAAAAATTCTACAAGACACACTTGAACACAAATAGAATGAAATTTATCATTGGTTTTAATTTGTAAAGAAAATTTGTATTTCCAAAGTTTTTAAGAGAAAAAGATATATATACTTAATTTAAAATATGAATTCAGTTCATATACATAGATTTATTCTGCATGCTACTGAAGTATTCCTTGTCGAAATATTGTCAATATAAATAGGTTACACATGTAGTATGTTATTTGACAACAAATCATACTTTTATTTAGAAAATAACCCTCTTAGGAATTATTTTTTTTTTGTTCTCAATTATTTTTAACAAAAAATTCGATTTTCAAAATATTGTAGGTACATTAAAAAAAGCAAAAAGCAAAAAAACAAAGTACTTTTACCAATTTATTCTAATGTTTTTCAATTATTGTTTATTTTAATTTCCGATTACTTCCTCTTATTTTTTGTCCATATTATATTCAAAAATCAAAAATTTTCATATGAATTTTAAATTTTCTTTGTTGTTGTTATCCTTCTCTTTTATTTATTTATTTATTTTTATTTTATTTTATTTTTTTTTTTTTCAAATTCAAATCTCTGCACATAAAATTTTCACAAATTTACCCTTTAGTTATTTATCCATAAAATTGATATTTATTCATACAATTTGCATGCAAATAAAATTTTATAATATGTATATATGAACAAATGTTTCATAATATAAAATAACACCCACTTTTATGTTAAAATAATAATATGAAGAGAACAAGAAAAAAAAAAAAAGGAAACGAGAAAAAAAAATAAAAATAAAAATAAAGCAAAAGTAAAATGTTAAATTTAAAATTGAATGTTCATACAAATAAAATTTCATGTATGTATTTTGTAAACTTTTCAGATATATGTAAATGTGTATATCAGATTCATATAATATTTTTGTAATACTTAGTACTTACTTTTTGAATTTTAGTCAAAAATATATTTTCATAAAAATGATTCTCTTTTTTTTTTCATGATTGTAATCATTATTTTTGTACCATATCATCATCATATACACAAAAATTTTATAAATACCCTTCAAAAAGCTTTTTTTTTGGTTTTTTTTTTTTTTGGTTTTTGAAAACTGCATGAATATATTATTAAAACATATACTCGTATCTTGTATTTTGTTGTTGAATTCATATTTATAATATTTTATATATAATATACAAGTAGAGGTGTAGATATAAGTATGTAAGTACATTATAAAAGTAATAAAAAACAAAATGTACAATCGAGAACAGATTATCAAAGAAATATTCGAATGAATGTTATAAATGGAATTTTATTTATTTTATATTATTTTTTGTTTTTGTGTGTAAAATACATTCAAAAATTTATCACTTATAGTTTTTTTTTTTTTTTGAACATTTACCCTCTAACTTTTCTTTTCATTGTTTCACTTGTTCTTTTTTTTTTTTTAACTTGTTAATTTTGTTTTTGAAAAAAGAGAGAGAGAGAAAAAAAAAAAACAGGGAATTACATTTATTATGATTGAAATTGTCAGTAATTTGATTCTTTTATTCAACATTACATTATTATCATTTACTAATAAACAGCCTAAAGCATTCATCTGTCATAAAATTTTTCCATTACTCCTTCTGATTATACTTACTAATGTATGTATGAAGTTCAGTTTATGATGATATTGATGGTGATAAATTTATCATCATTACTATTATATCTCATGACGTATATAGGAAGGTTATATTCGAATATGATGATTTTCAAATTTATTGTGTATACGGAGAATATGAGTTATGTATAATTTCTTTTTTTTTTTTTTTTGACAATTATTGTTAAAGCTTTTTTACACATTTTCACTTTGATATTTCAATTTTTAATTTTTGTTGTTTTTTTTTTGTTCGTTTGTTTTTCCTTCTGTTTCCTTTTCCTGTTCCTTTATTTGTTTGTTTCTTTTTTTTTTTTGTTTCTAATAGTTTACAATTCATTTCTTATGATTTTGTATTTTCCATAAAAATGCCTTAAG
Source organism: Bombylius discolor (assembly GCA_939192795.1). Classification (NCBI taxonomy): domain Eukaryota; kingdom Metazoa; phylum Arthropoda; class Insecta; order Diptera; family Bombyliidae; genus Bombylius; species Bombylius discolor. The sequence goes on along the minus strand of OW584241.1, from coordinate 34,905,734 downwards.
GATATTTATTTCACATACATACTCTATACATATAAACAAATCATATGCAATGCTATTAAATAACATACATAGAAAGATAATATACTCGTACATACTATGTGTGCAATGTGGGGTGATAAAATGTCTTTTTAACACCCCTTAAAAAGTAACAAACAAAAAAATGTAAATATATGTCGCACTCTAGAAAATTCAATTCATTGAAAATGAATATGATTTTCAAGTCTTTTGTTTGTTTGTTTTGTTTTTTTTTCACACTGTGATTCTTGTTTTAAAGACACAATCAATTTTTGTATGTTATCGGTATGTATGTTTTGTAGTTGCATATGATGATGATAAGATGATTTTCAAAAAAAAAATCCCCTATTGAATTATTTTTTATAAATGGATTTTCAAACAAATATCATGACGAATCCTTAAATACAATTTTCTATTTAAAATTTACGTACCATAGTCAATTTTTGGAATTCAAATCTCAAATAACAATTTGACTTTCAAAAATAATAGGTATGAAATAAACACAGTCAGAAAATGATTATTTTACACAATAAAAACTGATATCATGATGGTTGTATATGTACATATGTGTGTACATATGTATTGAAATAAATATATTCATACAAAAGTTACTTCGCTATATATACATTACATATGTATGTATTTTAGCATATTGGAACAATTATATGTCTCTACAGTACAATCGTCATATAAAAGGAATCATGATGATGATGATGATGATGATGTTTGTATTGTTGAATAAATAATACTCACTTGAAATAACTAAGTCCTCTCTAAAGGCTAATATTCAAATTAGACTGTTCTAAATACGATAAACGAATCCCTAAGCTTTTATGTTTTTCCTATTATACACAATATAATTTTTTCATTGCTTTTATAATTTCGATTCTTCTTATTTTTTTTTTTCTTGTTTTGCTGTATCGACACCTTTTCAAGTATGTATGCATATGATTTTGATGAATGATTTTTTAAAATGAAAATTTGAAAAGAAAATAAATAGATGGATAAGCGCATATGAAAGTAACAACAAAAACACAACATATACAAACTTATATCTTTTTAGATCCTTCTGAAGAGCTATTGAAATAAAAGTACATCCACCTGTGTTAACTGTTTTCTTTGTAATGTCTTTTTTAGGTGTACGAAAATAATATACAAAAGAAAAATAAAACAAACAAAAAAAAAAGTAGAAGAAGAAAAAGAAAACATAGTTTTTATTTTTACAGATGACAAACATTAATGGAAATTTGATTGATTCAAATACATTCAATTTTTAAAATCATTTTTGATTGAATATACTTTTTTTTTTCCCTCTTTCATTTCAATTTTCCTTGAAGGCTTTTTTCTTTGTTATAACTTTTTTTTCATGTTCTTTAACATGTAGTGTTCATTTCTGATTATAAAAAAATTTTAATGTATAGAAAAAGGCAATTTTGTTACAGAGATCGATAACTTTCATGAAAATCAAACTAAAGCGCCAGTAGGCTTAATTAAGCTTATCACTCACTTTTTGATTTCATAATTCTAAGATAGTATTTTCAAATTGTGACAGATTTAACTAATTGACTCAATACTTCTTCCATTCTAAAAATATTTTCTTAATAATTGACAAAACTTAAAGGTGACTATCGGAATACCTTCGCATTTGGAATTCATTTTTAATTGTGGTTGTTTTGTATGCGACAGGTCTAAGTACTCGTACGTAGAAGCAACACCAAAAAAAAAAATTATGAAATGTGAAAGACATAAAAAAAATCACGATGATGTTGAAGAAAAAAAATTCACCAAGCAATACAAAAAAAAACTGGTTATGTATTTTCAAAGTTTGAAATTCCATAAGTCTGTACAAGAAACAAATTGATTTTTTTTCAAGGACTTATGATTTTGAAATTTTTTTTTCATTATTAGCTTTTTTAATATATACGATATAACTTCATCAAATAAAAAAAAAATAGAACTTTCTGGTGTGATGATTTGAAAATCATTATTTTCGTATAACTAGGAGGTATAGGAATAAAATTTGATGGAAAAATAAAAGAAATATAGGAAAAAAAGAAAGAGAATTATATTCATTACAGCATTGCATTGAAATGATTGATTAGATTTCAATTTTCAAATAAAAAACAAGTAAGAAAAAAAGTCAAAAGAAAAAAGGAAGAAAAAATTTTGTTGAAGGTAAAAAAAATGTATGAGATAGTCAAAAAAATGGGGTACAAACATTTTAAAAAACTGCTAAATTCTTCAACATTTAATTGGTAGCTTTGGTAGAATTGGCTTAAAAATTTTGTTTAAAAGAAGAATGTCCTTTAAAGTGGAATTTCTAAAAGTCCGAATTGATTTTTTGTGATTTTCTTAAACAAAAATAGTACACAGAATATCAGTACTGTTTCGATTCAATATGATTTTCGTATTTATCACCTCTATACATAGTTTACAGTGAATTAGTTTTCGGAATCAAATTGAAAATTTTTAGATATTATTTAATTTTTTTTTCCGTATGCTCGTGCACTCAGTAAGACAGACGTTTTAAAAAGTAAAATATGTTTAAAATTCATTTGTTTTTTTATTAAAGCCAAAATCATTTCTGTCATTCTAACTAGAGGTTAGAGAACAAATTCTTACATCGCTCACATATCAGAATTTAACCACATACATATATCTGGCGACCAATGTACTTAAAATTAAATTTTGTAAAATTAATCACGACTTTTTGGCATGGCAAGAACGTGTATTTGTCCAACTCATGAATTTTCTGCTTTTTTTTTTGTATCCTTTTTTTCATTAATTTTTTTAAATATAAAAAAAAAAACCTAAAAAAATGAAAAGTACTAGATATTGTTTTTTAATACTACTACATTTCTTTTCGTCCATAACACATACATATATGTATATTCAAATATATCCTGTTCTAATAAAACAAGAAAAAACAAAAATATACTAAGAGTATACGGTATAAAGCAAAAGGCACCAGTGGAGTAATATCAGATAAAATTTAACGAGTTCCTTCACAGCTGGATATACCGGTCATTCGTGCATGATAAGGGGTGGTACAAATGGTCCTTATTTTCATATGTATATATTTTAATATATGTACCGTATATATGTACAACACCCCATTTTTAGATTTGTATAAAAATTTACATGTAGGTATAATAAAATACAAAAATATTTCAAGGATTTGTAACAAAAAATATATTTTGGATAAAAAACTTGTCTATATTATATTAGAAAAAAAAAAAAGGATATAAAGACGAAGGAATAAAATAAAGGAAATAAAGGATAAAAATATATAATACAGAGAAAAGAAAAAAACATATTCTCTAAAGTCACAATCAGTTATTTAGATACCGTTTTGCATGTAACTCTTTTTTCTGTCTGTGAAAGGAAATAAAAGAAGAAAAAAAAAAGAGAAGTACAAATTACAAAATAGAAGAAGTATAAGAAAATCGTATATAAAACGTGTATTGTATTCGCTTAAATGCACACACATAAAAAAAAACTTTGGACTTTTTTATTTTTTTTTTTTTCAAATTTTTTGTTTGTTTTATTTTTGCAAATAAAAAAGGATAATATGAATGAAAAAAATTTCATTGTATATATATAAATTCCCTTCATTTTTCTTTATATAGTGAAGATCCTTTTAATAGGAAATAAGTGTGTGGCATATGTTTAAACTAAGGTCTGCCACGCGACATCCTTTTATATCAAAATGATTATGTGTGTACGTATATATTTTTATTATTTTATGATGGAAATATGAAACGAATGAAAAATATAAAAACATTTATACGAATCAAAATCTGGATAAGTGTAAAGAATGAAAATTTTATAAGAATGAAGACAATTTTATTTAAAAAGGGATCGAAATGAAAATGAGAAGAAAAAAAAAAAAAAGGATATGAAAATGTTTTTCTTTCCGAGTATTTTTTAAGTATATACACACATACGAGTATATGTATAATTATATAACTGTGTGTGTGTGTGTGTGTGTGTGTGTGTGCAATTATTGTTTATTTAGATATGTATAGTAAATTTGTGCAGTCTATATGTTTGCGCTTTTTTTGTTGTTGTTGTTGTTGTTGTCCGTATGCAGAATTTGTGAATTTGAGGAAGAATTCTTTGAAAGATGATGATGAGAATCTATTATAGAATATGATAGGGTGAAAAAGTTTGTTGAAAATATTATATTAAATGTAAATATATATTTTTGTGTGTTTTATCAGATTCTCATATTGTTATTTGATTTGTTTTTTTATTTTTTTGTTGTTTTTTTTGTTTTATGTATGTAGTTTGTTTTTTTATTAATGGAATAAAATAATGAAGTTTATACATACATATATATGATCATCTTTTTTTTTTCACGTATTATTTCAAGTTCAAGGAATTAATTTGCATTTACAAACATTCGTTCTCTACAAAAAGTTATTATTGTTTTAGGGAAAACGACATCAGTTCAAGGCTTTTTGTTATTGTTGTTTTTGAATAATCATACATCAATGAACAGAAAATTTAATATTGGAAAAATTATTTGTATTTTAATCCTGTTTTTTTTTCTTCACAAATAAATTCTTCAAATAAAGTCCTTGGGGAGTAAGAAATTAAATATTTTAAATAATTAAATTTTTGTATTTAATCTTGATTTTTTTATGTGCACGCAAATTTAAATTTAACAAAAAAAAAAAAAATAATAATTTTTCAAAAAGAAAACGACCATTACGTATGTCATTAGAGCATTTCATTATATTTTATTTTTTCATTCCTTCTTTTTAATTATCATCATTATCATTATATTAACTGTGTGTATATGTATGTGTGTCCTTTTAATTTCTGACAGTAGAAATAAAATTATTTTGCATACCTACCTATAGTAAGGGAGAAAAAAAAGAAAGCGCAATTATCATACCATGGTTATGGCAAAAGTGCAAGTTCTTAATCAGGCAAAGGAAAATTATTCAAAAAAATATATTAAAAAAAAGAAACGTTTGCATTATGTCCTTCCTGGAATTCCTCTCATTCTTTTTTTTTTTTTTCTTTTTCTTCTTTTTCGTTCTTGTCTTCGTCTTATCTAAAATGGCATTTTTTTGTCGCACATTCTTTTCATATACTCATTACAGACTGCATTCTTTATACATAATTATTGTAATAAAAAAAAAAAAATAAAAAAAAACAGTATGAGGCAATATTCACCCACTCATTTCTACCATATTTATCGTTTGAATCAACTACGACCATCATCTACTTTCTTTTAATATCATAATATCTTTTTAAAATAAATTTTAAAAAAAAAAATAGAATAAAAGGAAAAAAAAAATAGTAGAAAAATAAAACTGGCTACTAAACTATATACACACCATTCTTATCAGTGAGTCATGAATAAAACAAGCCAATTTAATTTTATCAAGAACATAAATTTGTCCAGTTAAAGTGATAAACTCTCGACCGTGACTTGATACTTATCTAATTTTTTGACCCCTCTTTTTGCTTCATAGATGAAAATATAAAATGTTCTGTTGTTGTTTTTGTTTTTTATTTTTTTGTTGTTGTTAGTGGTGCCGGTATACAGCTATTTTTTTTTTCTGATTTTTTCTTAAATGGTTTTGTTGATGACGGTATTGGTATTAGTAGATATGTATACTCGTATATATGTATATCTATATGTATGTATGTATGTACTCGTACATGCAAACGTATATCGTTTTGAGCTAATTTAGATTTTCTTTTCAAGTGTCCTTATATTACTTACTTACATATTATATTCTCTCCCTACTTTTGAAATAAAAAAAAATTGTTTGCATATCTATGTAGTGCCACGTGCTAAGCTTGAAAGGATCAACATACTTGTGAATATACCTAGAGAAATTTTATACAAAAAGGAAGAAAATTGTTTGTATATATGATTTTAAAATGGATTAATAAAATATGAATGAATGTAAGTAATGTATGTTTGTAGGTATAAATATATATGAGTATGGGGGGTTTTTTGTTTTTCTTCTTTTCTTAAGTAAAGCAGGATATACTGATGTGTAAACTTAAATCTAACTTTTTTAATCAAGTAATTCAAAAAAAAAAAAAAAAATGAAAGGAAAAAAAAACAAATTTTTTTTGTGTAAATAAAAAAATTTTTTTTTCCTGGTTTGTATTAGCGTAATACAAATTGAATTAACCACTATTATAATAACTTCTGGAATTCTAATATGGTTATTAAATAAGAAAATTGTGGAGAAATGAAAAAAAATTATGGCTTTTAATGGTGAGTGTTATGTGAAGAAAAAAAAAAAAAAAGAAAAGGAAAAATTAAGAAGTGTGTAATTTAAATATAAAGTTTTTTTTTTTTTTTTCTCGTTTTTGTAAATAAATGATGAAAAGGATGTACGAACACATTAAAAAAAAAAAAGAAGAAATTTCAAAAAATGAAAGAAAAAAAAATTTATGAAGGAAAAGAGTTAAATTATAACGTTGAAGTTCTTTTTCTATTTTTTTGTATCTTTACACTTAATTTAAATATGAAAGGAAAAACTAGAAATTAGGTTACAGTAATAATTTTCTAGTTTTTTTTTTTTATTTTTAGTAATTAAAGGATTTGAAAATTTTTATTATTTTTTTTTTTTTTTTTGAAACAAATATACATAAATTAAAAAAGGTAGTTGAAGGAGACACAAAGAAATAAAATAGAAAGTAGAAATAATTTTTAATGGTACTAAATTGTATTTTTTAATTATTTTAAAATAAAATGTGAATAGAAAATACATCATTTTGAATTTTATAAAGAAACAAATAAAAGGAAGGAAATATAAAAATTTAGTTAACTTTTTAACATCATAAAATGGAATTTTTTGCTTTGTTTTTTTTTTTTTTTTTTTTTTTTTTTCGTAAGGATTCATAGAATTTGTTTTAATGAGGTTTATTTTCGAAATGTTTTTTAAAGAGTACTAGTGGTGTGTGAACTTGTTGAGAAATAACTAACTTCGGTTAAAGGAATGCTCCTTTTTTTTTTTTTTTCTGAATAAATAAAGTGGGTATTTATTCAATTTTTTATTTTATTTATGTAAATATAGAAAATTGGCATCTTTTGAAATTAGACTGTTGCAATTCGGTTACTAATAATAAATAATTTCTATTTGAGAAAAAAAAATTTTTTGTTTTAAACAGTTTATAGGATAATGTAAACAAAATATTAATCTTTTTATGCTTATCTACTTTATTAAGTTGTTTACAGTGAAATTTAAAAGATAATCTAGAAATTCCTTAATAAATACATAATTAACATCAATTTTAATTTTAATTTTATTTTTATTTTAATGAATAAGTTTTTCTCTTTAATTAGTTTCATAGTTTTTTTTTTATTTGAAAATGAAAGCTTATTAGGAATATTTCATCAAAAAGATTTTCAAAATATGAAGTAGCTATAGTTCATTTAATTAATCTATGTCAAGATTTTTTTTTCTTCAATATATTGAACAAAAATTGATTGTGGTTGTGAATGAAAATGTGAGATAAATGTATGCGGTTCAATTTATGTGGTTTTTGAAATCAAAGAAACGAAAACACTTCAATAATTACAGTTGATCAATGTGCAGGTTAAAGATACTTACTTATGTATGGTAACTGATAAGTGTGAATGTAGATTTATCTACTATTAAATAAGCTTGAAATTTTCAATAATAATTATTTAAATTTTTTGGGAAGAATTCTGTTTTAAAAGCACTGTTTTAAATTCACATGTGTATGTATGTATATATACATATGTATATGTATAAATAATAAAAGTTTTCTTTCAATAAAGCTTTATATTAATATTTCAAGTCTTTCTCTACATAAAAACGATGCAAAAGTGTGATATAACCATGTGAAAAAAAAAATGTAAGCGAATTAGCTATTATTTTATTTAAAATTTTAAGTATGTATTTTTAATTTTGTTAAATAATTTTGCAATATTTTTCCAAACATAAAATAAATGAAAGACACGGAATGATAATTAAAAATGAAGTAGAATTTTATACAATGTAGAACGTTTAGTTCAGGAACTCTAGATTGAGTGTTTTTGCAATATATTCTTTCTAAGTTTTACAAAATATTTCATAAAATGTTTCTAAAATTTGTATAACTCAAAAAAAAAAAAAAGTGATATAATCTTTTGCTGGCTTTTTGTCAAGATCTTAACGTAATGAAATATATTTTTCGCCCTTTCCAGAAATATCTAATTTAATGTATTTCCTGTGATAGATACTAAAAAAAAAAAAGTTTAAATAATTATAAATGCGTGTGTATGTTCGAACAATTGGTTTTACGGTAAAAGTATACATAATTACAAAAAATAACTTTTCTCTGCATGACTTCTTAGTTAGATTTAACTGCATTCAATACGTGTATACAATATAAAATTTAATGAATGTACACATATTCGAACAAATGCACAATTATTCAACGAAACTTATTATTAATTATTTCTACAACAGAGCATTTTCTAATAGATAGATAGAACAAACAAGAACAGCGTAAAACAAAAACAATATAACAACTGTCATATCAAATAAAACTAATTCATACAAAAGATAGCTACTAGAATATTTTCTAAATTTTGTATTATAATGATAAAATATATAATTAATATACAAATATATATTTTATAATACATAATACATATATATATATATATGTATATGTATTCAATATAAATTACAGTCCATTTAAATAAGAATTGTGATGATAATGATGAAATATATATTTTAGTAACCGAAAAACTATATATATGCAAAGAATATATTATTAAAAAAGTTTTTCAAACTAAACAAATTTTATTATGTTTCCTACATATTTTATAAAAGTTGTTATTTAATGCGGTCATTGTTTAAATTTAGAAGAAAAAAAAAAAAGCTAAATGAAAATGAAAATTTCATAAAATAATGGAAGGTAATTTAATTATAAACAAAAAAAAAAATGTTGGTGAATCACGAAGCACTATGAAATTTCATACAGTTTATTAGAGATTTTTTTTTATTGTATTTCAAATCGAAAATTAAGTAGTATTTTGATTGTCAGATAAAATTAAAAAATTTTAATATAAAAAACCGCTTTTTTTTTTTTAAACCATTTAAACATACTCTTAAGTGCTATATGTCACTTATCACATGGTGGTCATTGAATGAGCAAAAACCAAATGAATGAAATTTTAAATGATAGCTGTATGTCTTGAAAACATAGCGAATATTTGACATCAATGAAATGTGTAATTTAAAATTTATTTTTTCGTAAAAAATTTCAAGTGCAAAAAAGTGGATATAAATTGTGTGATTTTTGACAGTATTCTTTCAACACAAATTGTTTTGTTCTTTATAGTAAGTAGTGATATACACACCACTGTAATTATTGATGTTTTCCAATGTCATACTACGTGTACAAAGCGTCAATCATCTTCAATCCAACCATATCCATAGATCATAAGAAGAAAAGAACAAACGCTCAAACGTACAGAAGATGGCTTCAAGATGTATTATATGTATGTGAGAATATCTAATTGAAAATAATGAGCTAACAAGCTAACATTTTTTGTTTTATATTAAAAAAAAAAAAAAAAAGACAAGTGATACAAATCAATCTATCTATAGTATGAAAGGATAATAATTACTCAAATCGATTATTAATTAACTTTAAATCAATTTACAGACTGATGATAGAGATACTATATGAACATTAGTTGAGAATACATCTGGAATTTGACTTTAATTAATATATTCTTGACCACAAAATCAAGTGCATATGAAGATGTTGTAGATATGTGTGTGTATATATATGGTTGTGTGTCAAATAATTTCATGCATAAATCTGTAATAGCTTCCTTATACTTAATTATGTTATCATATATTCATTATACAATTTTACATATATTAAAACAATAATTATTATTTATTATCTATATTCAATAATACATGTTTTGATTTTATACTATATTTAAGTACATGAGCATTAAATACATAACAGGATTTACAATTTTGTCAAATTATAAATTTAAATTTATTGATTGAAACCAATATTATTTAATCTATTATATACATATAGTACATACATATATTTACAATATACATATATAGTACTGTTTTATTAAAATTTATCCTTTTACTAATAAGGAAAAATTATTTAATCCTTAAATTTTAAATTTTGGTTATTTCTTTCTTTTCTTTTTTTTTTTTTTGTTTTTGTTCTAAAATTTTTAATTTAAATATGCTAATTTTCATTATCCTTTTTTGTCTTAGAATTATTTTTTGTTTTTTTTTTTCATTTTTTTATAAAACAATGCAAGTTATTTTCATTATACGCAGACATTTTTTTTTCTCAGCACTTTTTTTTATCAAAAAGAAAAAAAAAAGTAGAAAAAGTTTTTTGACATTTATCCCTATCACTTTTGTAATCTGATTCAATGTTTTTGGTATGTGTTTTTATTTTTATTTTTTTTTTAATGAAAATAAGAATAATAACCGACCATATTATAATCCTGTGGACTTAAAAAAAAAAAATAGGAGAAAAAAAAAAAAAGAAGTAATTTTTGACATAACCTTTGTCTTCATAGTTGTATTTTTATTATTATTTTTTTTTTTTTTATCGGATGAGATACACATTTTATTATTTACTCTTTACCCTTCATGAGCGCTACCATAATAATAAAATTGTGCAAAATCATATAACTTTAAGGACAACTAACATAAAACAACAAAAAAAATGTTACAAAAGGAATTTAACATACATACATATGTACATACATATATACAGCAGGATAGGAAAAACTCAAAAATGCTCTTCTTTTATTATATTTATAAGTAGTAGCTTCTGATTGAAATGGATAATCTCTTAATGCTATTTACACGAACAAAAATAAATTGATCGTATTACAGCTGCTAAAGTTTGGATGACATTGTTGTAAAACAAAAATACATTCAACCAACCATACAAACATTTAAAAAAAAATGAAAACAGAAGAAAAAAATTCAAGTTACAAAAAAAATAAATCAACAAAAATATTATTAGCAAAAAAAAACATTTGCAAAAATAAAAAAAAGTTTCTTTATGAAATTAATTAATTGTTTAGTTAAAGAATTGTTTGGAGGATGTTACAAAAAAAGAAAAAAAACAAAAACAAAAACAAAAAGGATTTTTTCAAGAGAATTATTATGATGAGAAAAAAAATAAAATAAGGTAACTAAAGTAGCAATGTAATAAGTAAAGTAAGTGCACTTGATAACACGTTGTGAAACAGGCAGTTGTGTATAATCATAAAAAGGATTGAAAAAAATTTGTTTTTCACTTTTGTTAAGTTTTTAAATTCAAATAGAAATTGTATATATAAACTAAGAAATAAACTCACAGATAATAATGTTAAAACTGTCTCTATATGATTTTTTTTAAGTGTAAGACCATAATTCAAATCCTATTTTCGTTATGAAAAAAAAAATATATATATATATTTTTTCAGCAGTGAATAAACTGCTCTTAAAAAGTACAAGAGTGGTTTTTTAATCGTTTTGTAGGATAAAAAATATAAGGTAAACAGTAAAAGTAGATCTTAAAAATTTTTTTATGAAAAATATGTACGTACATACATACATACATATACGGGTGGAAATTATGAGCTTGCGTAATATGTTTGTGCATTTAACAGATGTCAAAGATTATTTTTGTGGGTAAGAAATATACTAATTTTGTATATAGTCAAGTTTGTTATACACAAATAAATCCGTTATCTACCAACAACTTTAGTGGTTCGCATTATACTTAAAAATATAGATGTACGTATGTATGACAAAAAAATAATCACGGAAAATGTTTTTTCAAGTAGGTCAAGGCTCTATATGGGCTGTGGAGGAACAACATCTTTTAAACTATTTTTTTTTTATTTGATTTTTCGCAAAACAGTTAAAATCAATTGAAGATGTCCTTGTGAAATTCCTGAAGCATCTGTAAGCTGATGAACTTTTAAATTATTTGTTCATCATTATTAATTAACTATACTTTCTCCTTCAAAATGGCTTGGACGCAATATATAATGTGCTTTAAAAGCTGCTTGATTAAAAGTGTATTAATTTTAAATTTTATGCTTATTGGTCCTGTGAACAGGACTACAAGTTGACAAAAAAAACTTGCACGTGCATAATACTATCACAGAACTTGTATGTTCTGAATTTTAAAAATTTATTGCAGAACATTAACATTAAGAAAAAATTTAATTGAAACATTATCAACACGTTTTTAGTGCAAATATAAGTATTTTTTTTTTTTTTTTGTTTTTTACAGCTTTACATGTGTGATAAACACATATCTGTTCTTCTTCGTATTGCAATTATTGAAATAGATTGTATTTACTTCTCATTACTTATTTTTTATATTCCCATATTCTTATTAACCCTTTCTTATATGTACATATATTTTTTTTCTTTTTAGTTTATAATGGAAATTATCATTAGTGGTATGTTGTCCATAGAAGACATAATATTAATGTATTTCTAAAATAATGTCTTTTTTTTTTTCCATTGAAAATTATTATTTTAATTTAATTTTCTTTCCTGTGCATTTTATATTTTTTCACATTTAATTTTATTCATTTTTTCACTCATTTAGTGGCAAACATTGAACAAACTTAAAGTAGTATATATAGGTTTGTTAGTTTTGAATGTATTTGTAAATTTTGTATTCATTTGAGTTGCATTTTCATTTTTCTTTTTCTTTGTTACTTTTCAGATTTTTAATTTAATTTTCTTTTATTCGCTGTTATAAATTATATTCTTTGTGCATAATATTATTTTTACTATTTTTTTTTTTTCGTCCTTCTTTTTATAATACATTGTGAAAAAAAAATACAAAAACCGTACTATGTATAAAAAACTTTAATAATTGGCACCTATTTGAAAAATAAAGAAGATTATGATGAAATTGCAGTTTTAATTATAAGGTAAGATTTTTCTTTGTTTTTGTTCATTTTTTCCTTTTATTTTAAAGATAGTGAAAAAATAAAAAATTAAAACGTGAAAAAAATTAGTATGACAGAGAGCGGTGGGTGTTTATAAAGACAAAAATAAATGGAATATAAAGTTTGTTTTTGTTTACTCATTATCATTGTAAAGAAAAAGAATTTTTTTTTTTTTTTCAAAATATTTTATAAAGAATGCAGATTTTTTTTCTACTCATTTTTTTGTATTTCGCCTTTTAATGGACTTGCATATTTAACTTTAAAATTTTTTTTTTTTTTTAAATACAAAAACAATATCTTTTGACTTTTATCAAAACACAAAAGTAAGAACTCATCATCATAAAGATTCTAATTTTCTTTTACGTTCTTTTCATTTCGTTTTTATTTTGCATAATTATAATTCAATTTCAACTTTTTTTTTTGTTGTTTTGTTTTGTTTTGTAATTAAATTCTTTTTGTACAATACATTATTTTTTTTTTTTTTTTTTTCAAATGGCACCCTTTTTTTTTAGTTCTTATCAAAATGTCACAGAGCACAAAATAAATTTCTTTTTGAAAATTTATTGTTAGTTTTTTTGTTTTTTGTTTTATTTATTTTTGTCTTTTTTTTTTTTTTTTTTAGCATATAACTTTAAATCCTTAGGATTATAAATATAAATTTAACAGAAACTGAATGACAGTGTTGATTGTGATTTGGAATTATATCAAATTTTAAATCCCAGTCAAACGACTTTAACGACGCGATTACTAAACAAATAGTATAGAAACGATGAACGCACCCTAAATTATTACAATTTCGCACTCTATCTATATAATGTATTGTGCTATGTATAGTACAATTGAATCTTTGTATAGTAATAGTAAATAGTATTACATATATGTATAGTAGCATTGTACAAAATATAATTGATTTATATTTATCCCAACAATTGTACTATAATTTTTCGCCCTATGGCATTCTATCACTGAATAAATAAATAAAACTCATTGAAAAATAAAAATAGCTATCGGTTAGCTAGTATTATGTACTGTGATAATAACTGGTCCTTTAACTAACAATAAAAAGGCGATTTTTAAATTACTATAATATAGGTATACATTTGATCTATAAATATGTATATAATCAAGGCAGATACAGACGTACATAGTTCTTCAGAGTTCAGAATAAATTATTGTAGAGATGAATTGCTTGGAGTTCAACTCGTATATTACAAAGTCTTAGGGCCGTAAAATAACGCTGACCATAGTCATTTTTCAACTTTAAACTATATGGAATAAAGTCAAATTTTAGTTTTCAGTTTTATTTCGAAATTTAATTTGAAATCATGACGAGTCGAAATAGAAAATTTTGAGCGATTAGTTTCACAGTGAAACCTTTTAATTGGAGTTTTTTTTTAGATAATCGAAAGAAAGTAAAGTAGGATAGTAGGAATATCTAAGTGGAGCATAAAAATTTAAAATTTATAAGTCTTGAACAAAAACAGCGTATTCCTTAAAGATTTTGCTAGTTTCCAAATATATTCAATTTTTTTTTTTTTTTTGTTTTTTTCATAAACGAAACCAATACAAACCTTTCGAAACTGGTTTATAGCACCCCACCGGACCTATCAAATATTGCTTTATTGTTATCTGGTTTCTGTAGCCGCTTTTATTTTTCGATAATACAGTTTTATTTTGAAACCATCAAAAGGCAAACATATAAAAATAATAACAATGAATTGAAAATATATATATAAAAAAAAAATCATAATCGCACGTCATTTAATATCCCTTGTTTAATGTGAACTCCCGCAACGAGCGTTTTTTTTTTTTTCTATTTTCCTTTTTTTAAATGCCCTGGAATAAAACCTAACAAAATGTTATCCTGCTACATTCTGTATACCCTATGTGATTTTTTTTTTTTTTGGTCCTTTTTTCCTGATACGTATACATATATTAGAAGAGGCGTTTCCCATGATCATAAATCTTTTTTGGATTAAAAGTATCGCCTCTTATTATTTGCTGTTGTTGTTGTTGTTGTTGCTCATGTGTTTATGTTGATTAAAAAGGACATAAGAATAATAAAATTTGAAAATTATATCGATGAAAAATATTATAGCATTTTTTTTTTTTTGATTATTGATATGAGATCAAAAATTGAAGAGGGTGAAAGTTTTTTTTTTTTTTTTTTTTTGACATTTCAACACACACATAATATTAGAAATTCAAAACAACAACAACAACAACAACAAAAAATCTAATCAAAAAGTTACTATTTAGATCACTAATCGTATTATAGCATTAATCAAAATGTTTTTCTAAATATATACGAGTATATATACAATTTTTGCTTTAATGTATATTTTAAGAGAAAATTGAAATAAATTATCCATCAAATAATACTGTTCAACTAATGTTTACAAATTACATTGGTTCCTTGCACATATTCAACCAACCAGGACATATCTCTAATATTTTATGCAATGAACATCATTAACAACACACAAGTAGAATATGTTGAAAAAAAAAAAAAAATAATAATAAATGCAATTTGTAAAATTTATGTCATGCATACGGTAATTTTGTGTTTGCATTACAAAATGTGAGAATTCCTAACACATACCGTCTGCTGTATATAAGGATATACAGACAAAATTGTTAAATTGATGTTACATACATATATCGTAAATTATATAGATATATGCTATATGTACATACATAGTATATATAAAGTGGCTTTGGTTCTATTAATGATATGTTAAGCTGTTGATTTTCACACTTTATATAAACAGAATATTTTTGATGAAATTTTTTAAGTTATTTAAACACTTTTAAAATTATTTTATTTTATTTTATTTTTTTTTAAATTTTTTTTTGTATGAAAATTGAAAAGCATTTTGTTCATGAAAAATGAAATTTTCATTTATTTTTTTCAATCTACAACGACCTTCAATGTCACTTACACTAACCACATTTTCAGTCATTCACTTACTTGTCATTGTATTTTTACATCTTCAACTTAAATGTCATCGGTTTCTCACTCTCAATTAATTCTGTTTTCTTTTTTTTTTTCTTTCTATAAAAAACTTGAAAAATAAATAAATAAAGAAAAATTCATAAATGAAAATATGAAAAATAACAGCATTATGGTATTCGTTTTTGTACTTGATAAGCTTGACATTGTCGTGATTAAATTTCATTTTTATTTTTTCGTTTATTTTTTTATTTTTTTTTTCATTTTTTTTTTTTTTACCACAAAGATTATTTTATTTATCACATTTATTTTACACAATTTCTGATTTTTAAAGGAAAATTTTTTTTTAGAAAATATTTTTTTTCAATTTAATTTGTTTTTGTAAAGTTTAATCTTTAAAGAAAAATATTTGTTTTTTTATACGAGTAGAACATATTTTACGTGAGACTTGAAAAGAAAATCTATGAACATCTTTGTTTTAAATATGATTTTAGAGATGTTCAAAAAAAGCTATTTCTTAATTTTTTTTTCTAATTAAATTGACCCAAGAAGGTTCGAATTCAAATAGTAGGAATAGTAAATAAATTCTTTATCAATTAAAATAGAACTGAACAATAACAAGAATTTTTAATTGAGCACTGGATTTAAAAAAAAAAATCAGTGCTTGAACTAGAAATTCCTATTAAATAATGATTTTTTTTTTCCATTTTGTTTTTAATTTTCTTATTTTGGTCCCTGTAAGCGATATTAAATAGAAGAAAAACTTAAAATAAAATAATTAAAAAAAAAATTATAAGCAAAAACGGTAACTTATCTAATTTTTTTAGAATCTTTCCTAAAAGGACGATTTGGTTTCAAAATTCTTAATGAAACAGATTTTACAATTATTCTACTAATTTTTAATCGAAATTATTTTTTCATTATTTTTTCAATTATCAATTACTTTTTTTTGTTTAAATTTTCGAGAACTAATTAAGTATTAAATTGATATAATATTTATTTCTTTTCATTTCCAACTAAATTATGATTTTTGGCTTAATATCACGAAAAAGGACGACTGTCAATTAAACAGACATTTATTTATATTCCTTAAAAATGATATTCAACACATAATAATTTTCTTTTCGTGTTGTATTTAAATCAAAATTTCAAATATTTTTTTGGCAACGAATAAACTTCAATTCATTAGTTGTCTTGCAAACGATGAAGAGAAAAAAAAAAAACAACTGTCTGTTAAGCAAGAACAAAAAAAAAAACAAAATATTTTTTAACATTTCATTCATAAAAAGAAAATCTTGCAAGTAGAGAAAATTTATAGGAAATAAAAAGAAAATAATGAGGAAAACGAAAAAAAAAAAAGAAAAAGATTTCTTTTATTATTTAGTTTCTTTACTTATTTGATTTTTGTTTTTTTTTTTTTTCATTTAAATTTTGTATGTACTCTCGAATGATTTTTTTCCATATAAACTTTTTTGTTTTATTTTTTTAAGAAGCTATAAGAGTAACAAAAACAAGAGAAAATACAATTTCACATACTTATACTAGCTATACATGATATTTTTCCTTTTTTTTTTTTTATTTTATTTTTCTTTAGTTTTTTTTTTTTTCTTTATTATTTTTTTTATTTCTTAACACACTCATGGAATAACATATAAACACAACAGAATTTTCACATTGAACAGACAATTTTTCTTGAAGGCATAAACTCGTTAAGATCCATTTGAATGGATTTTTTAACATATATTCCTCCCACTCAATGAATTCAAATATTGTAGAATAAAATAAAAATAGAAAGAAGAAGAAAAACAAAAATGGAAAAAGTGTATCTATCATGAGAAAACCTGTATATATGTATGTATATTTTTTTCGTTGTTATTTTTAGTTCCTTTCTTAAAAATTTCTTAAGGTCATATTCAAAATAAAATTGAAGAGAAAGTTAAAAATAAAACAAAAGAAAAAATAAATTTTAAAATAGAAAGTTAGAATTTTTTTTTTTTGTTTATTGTGAAATATAAATATCGGAAAATTTTACTGAGTGAGATATTTCGTTTTTCATGTATGTACATCCTATTCAATATGAGTAAAAAACAAAATAAAGGAAAATACATAATAGTTTTACACACTATGATGAGAATCAGTTACTACTTTAGTTTAAGAAAAACAATATGCACGAACAAACACCACATATGTATGTATGTTGTTTTTTCAAAAAATATCTTCATATTTCTATTACATTACATATTAGGTATATTATTATTTTATTTTTTGTTTTTAAATTTTTTCCTATTTTATTTTTGAAAAAAAGATAAATTTTTTTTATCTATTTATTTCTTTTGTTTTGCCCGCATTAAAAGTGAATTTCTTATTTATTTATATATTATAAAAACAGGATGTTAAAAATTATTCATGTGTAATATAAAATATATCTTAAAAAATTGACGTATGAGTATTCTTGTTTTTTTTTTTTTTCTCAAGTATAGTAGGTTGTTATCAACATTATAGGAAACCCTTGTTAATGTGACAGAAAAATAAATTTCTGTCTTAAACATTTTTTTTTTTGTTGCTTTTTGTTATTTTCATTATTATTTTTTTTTCATCTCCAATTTTTTTTTTCACATTCAAATAACATGTTCTAGCTTTTGAAAGTTTTCATGAGTTTTTTCAATGAATATACATATGTATGTAGGTATTCTAAAAAAATTTTAAAACAAGCTCTTTTTTTTTATAAAAATTTAATTAAGAATAAAGCAATAAAAATAGAAAAGTATATATTTTTTTTCTTCGTTTTCAATATTTTGAGATCTGATCTATCTGATAAAAAGCTTTTAATTTCAATGTTTCTACAGGATCATATTTACATGCTGTTCGTTTTACATTTAATTTTGTCTGTGGGCCAAAAACTCATAGTTTTCCAGCATCTTTCTACCTAAAAAATCAGGATTATTCAAAAACTAGAAATAATGTGAAGGATAACTTGTCATAAGCAACTTTTATACAGAATCAAATTAAAATTGATGATTTTTTTTTATCGAAAATTTAAATCTAAAACTAAAGGCTAAAATTTTTCTGTAATTAATTTGAGATATGTCTAATTTGTCAAAAATATTTCTTCATAAGTTCAAAATATACTATTTCCCATGAAGATGTACTAAAATATATACATACATTTAAAAGATACATACCTGTTTCCTTAAATTTTACTATTTTGTTTTTTTCTTTCTTTCTTTAAATTTATTTAATTTAATAAATTGAAAAAAGCAACATCAAGCTAAAAGATATTGCAATTTTGAACTAAATTCATTAAATTAAATTTAAACAAAAAAAAAAAGGTAAAAAAAAACTTTTATTTTCTCTTATGTGATAACACTTTTCATATACATACACATATTTTCCTTTTTTTTTCCTTCCTTCTCCTAATTTTCATTATCAAATACAAATTAAAATGTCTTGACCTACATAAATTTTTCAAAACACTTTTTTTCTTCTTGTTGTGTTGTCATAAAAATTTTTTTTTTTGTTTAGTTTGTTTATTTGTCAGTTTTCGGAAATGTTGCAAAACATATTCTCTCAATAATTTCCCCAAAATGAAAGTTTTTTTGTTTTCATTATGTGAAAAGCACAACTCACCAAAATACAATATGATTCTCCTGACTTGAAAAAGAATTTCACGCATGTCATTTTCATGGGAAAAATTGAATCGTGTTGGTGATGGTGACCTATTCTTTAACAGTTTTTTTTTTTTTTTTGTTTTTAATTTTAATTTTTGTACGGTTTTGTATTTTTTTGTTTCTCAACATTATTTTACAATATGTTATGCAGAGTAAAGCAAATATTAGAGAATATAGTATGATACATAGAAAAACAGTAAAGGGTCGTATTTGTACTCAGCAGTTTACACTGTGTCTTATGATGATTATTTGAAAAATGTATCTACTATAAAAATTGTTTATGTTGTTTTGTTTTTTTTTCTCGAGATACACACATTTTATATCTTTTTATGTTGTCAAATGATAAATGCTCCTTTTGCTGCTGCTGTTTTGCTGAAGGCTTTCTATGCTTATATAAAAATTCTTCATACAGCTGAATTGTTAATTTTAAATATAACAAAACATATTAAATACAAACATTTATATTTCTTTTTGAATATTAACCCTCGCAATATCATATTAGTATAAATATACTGTTGTTATAGATATACAACACCCCATCATAGAAAGAAATTCTGGTGCTTTCTTATAGTAGAAAAAAAAAAATTAGTATGATACTGTTGTATGCCACATGTGCTCTGTGTGTATGCTGACACTTTTTTTTTTTTACATAAATATGTATATAAAATGAGAAATGTATAAGTTATTCAATCGGGGGCTGTTTTTCAATGTTTCAGTCGAATTCGGACAATGCGACTAAATTGACGTATTTTCATATTGGAAATATATTACAATTATTTTGAAAACAAAAAAAAAAACAAAAAAAAAAAGGATAACAAAAATGATAACAAAAAAACACTGTGCTAATAAATAATATTTGATTTTTAAGTTATTGAGTGATATTTACATTAAAATTCGTATTATTTGAATAAAATTAAAAATACGAAATTCTAAGGATATTTTTTTTTTGTTTTTTTTGCCTGTGCGAAAATATAGTATTTCCGGTTGAGATCTTTATTAAATACTTTCTAAAGAATATCATTTGTTTTTTTGCTTTCAATTCCGGTATTTTTTTTTTTTAATAACGAGATAAAAGAATTTTTTTTTAATGAAAATTTTGTTATTTGGAATAAATTTTTCTTGAAAAATATTTAAAAGGATTTTATTTCCTGTGATAAAAAAAAAATTAAAAATTTTACAAAGCAATAAACAAATAAATTCAAGGACCTTTTTTTTAAATAAAAAATAAAAATAAAATTATACTTCACATAGAATGTATAATATATTAACCTTGTTCTAATTCTAAAATGAAGTGAATTTCTAAATAAAATAAAAGAAATAAAATTTAAAAAAAAAAAACATCTTTTAAAAAATTCGATTGATAAATTAAATCAATCAAGTGGAAAGTTAGAAAAGTAAAAAAAAAGTAAAAGTAAAAGTAGGAGTTGTAAAAATTTAAATTTTTTTTTTGCTCTCTAGAAAGTTTTTAAAGTGAAATTAAAGATACTTTTTATTTTGAAAAATCATGATTTTATAATATTTTTATCTTTTATTTTCATATACACAAAAAAAAAATACATATATAAGTATATACTTAATGTGCGTTAGTGTCATATTTACGAAAAATTGTCATAGATCTTATAAATCTTATCACATACGAAAATAAAATAAAAAAAATTGTATAATTTATTTTTTGTGTTCAGTACAATCGGTTTATTTGATATAAAAATATTCAATGTATGTATATAAACATGTTCTTCATAATATATGATAAATATAGTATATATGAATAAAAAATATTTGTACTATTAAATATATATGTATCTATAACCTAATGTCTATCTATAAGTATACATATTTTGTGAATTTATCCTATGTCAACATTTTTCAATTTCAATGTATTTTTTAAGGATTAGTGATAAAGTATATGATAGATACTATATTCAGTTACATATATAAATATATATGTACATATATATAAAAGTGTGTATATGATGTATATGTATAACATTAAATATGCGTCCAACTAATGGATTCTTGTTTATCTAATGTGGATTAAAAATGAATCTCTGATGGTATTAAAGTTTATTTTATTTATTTTTTCTAATTTACTTTGTTTTATCTGATTATATATTGTAATAGTACATAGTAAAAGTAGTATTAGTTTTTGTTATCCTTTTTTCTTCTTCTATTATTAGATTTTATACAATTTATTCATTTTTTATTTCAATATACATACATACATAATATATGAGACTATGAGAGAGTATTATTCTAACATATTAATTAAGATTCAATGATTTTTTCCTAATTTTTTAGATGTAAATCATATAAGGTGTGTGTGTGTATATAATCGTAAATATATTAGAACAATTTCCTAATAAATAATTTTCTATTTGTTTTTGTAAATCAAAAGATGTCCTTAATTTACTTTATTTTTGTATAAATACTTAGTATTTAATCCTTAACTATATTAATTTTATTTTGTGATAATGTATGTATCTTAATGTCATGTTCCTTTTTTTTTTTTAGAGAGAGTAAATTTTTTTTTTTCTGTCTACTTTTAGCACATGTATATTTTCTCGAATGATTTATTTGATAATGTATTCTTAATATAGATTAATTAAATATAATATTTATGTTTCTTTATTTTTATAATACATATGTACATACATTGTTATCAATATTATATGTATAAAATACTTAAAAGAATAAATGAACCAATAATTTATATGTGATTCCCCTTTCTTAATATGGATATCATCAATATAACTGCCTACTTAAGAAACTTTTTCGTTTCCAATATTAATTACTTTAGGTAAATTAATTTCAAGTATTTAAATCTTCAGAATATATATTGTATTTATGTATATTATATAGAAAATATTATGTTTATCGTAAAATATGTCTCACTTAATTAGATTTAATGAGAAAATCAATGAATTTTATACTAAGATCATTTATTACTATCACCTTTATTGGAGAGATTTTTAATGATAAAAATTTGCAATTTATGTGTGAGCTTCATTCATATATTTAATAAGAATGGATAATACACGTGTTAAATAAAAGAAAAATACTATGTATGTATCTACAAGTAAAGAATTTCTATTCCTATAAATTTTGTATCAGAGAAATATTAAAAAGACGAAAAAAAAAAATTATCGATCGTTGTAGAATTTAGATAGATTTAACTTATTATTTTTTTTTTTTTATAAATTAAACGTTCAAAGGCAAGCTAATATTTACATAAATTTCTGAAATCGAATTTAATTAAAGCCAAAAATATTTATTTTTTTTTTTTCTTCGTCGGTTGACTGGCAAAACTGATTGAGTGAAAAATTTATGATTTTTAGCGGTTTAGCTTTTCTAAAGAGATTGTATTACAAAAAAAAAAAAAAATAAAATAAAATAAAAATATTTTCATTATGTGCTTTGATGTGGGAAATGTGATTAAAATGCTTTATTAATTTTTAGTCTGAGAAATGAACATTGACCAGATTTGCCGGTAATCCAGTAATTTCCTTTATTATTATAAAATTCTTCCAAATCAATGTGGTTTTTTTTTCTTCTTCTTTTAAACGTCTTTATAAGCATTTTTATGTCAGAAAAAGCATTACTGTTCTAGAAGTTCGATTTTTTATTTTAAACGTGTTGTTGCTATTTAGCTTGTATGATGCTAGAAAATTTTTATAAAGTTTTACTTTCTTTTTTTCACTTTTCTTCTTTTTGTTTTTTTATTTTTTTATTTTTTGCATTTAAAAAAATCAATATACAGTCCTTGATGTAAAATATGTAGTTTCAACACATGAGGAAAATTATGTCATATTTACTATTCATTTGAACATATAAATGTGAAAAATTATACACAGTTTATTCTGAAAAATTAACATTAATATTGAACTTAGAAAATTATGGTGCATAATTTAATTTGTATCTTGAAAATTTGAATATGTAGAGGGCTGAGTATATAAGATTTGTTCACTTATTCAAAAGCTATTATATATTCAAAACGTTCAACAAAAAAAAACAGTGTTTAAGGATTTTTTTCACTTAACCAGGATTATACTGGTTGACTTTTAATATTTAGTGAACTATTAGGAATTCATATGAGACTGTTTTTTTTTTTCTTTTTATTTTTTATTTTTTTAATTTTGTGCAAAGAAATTTTTAAACAAAATGATTTCATTCAAAAGAAATGGTCTGTGTTTTAAGCAACATAATATTTTTAAATATTTTAAGAATTTCTTATTTCTATTTTTCGATCTTTTATTCTTGAGCTTTCATCTTTTACATTTCCAAAAATCAACCTTTGTTGTTGCTGTTTTTTTTTTTTCCAAACTAAGTGAAAATAATTTACGATAATACTGAAATACTTAATCTTCATTTATTCAAGCATTTTTGTTGCAAAATTGTTCAAGAAAACAAATAAAAAAAAATTTTATGAAAAATCATTAAACTATTTTAAAATTAAAAATTTATACTGTAATACATTTTAAATTATTAAAATTCCAAACATACCTACTTAAAGAAAATTCAAATTAAAATTCATTTGTATATTTTTATAGTTTTGTACAAACTACGAATATATTATTATTATATTTTTATGTATAATCATATAATCTTTATTTGTATTCATTTGTAAAGTTAATCGAATATACAAAAAAAAAAAAATTTTTTTTTTTGAGCATATTTAAATAATTATTAAACTTTACATAATTATTTACCAAATTATTGATAATTATTATTAAAATTATCCCTGTAATTAGGTTATATGAGTTGTTTATAATTTTTACGAATATAATTGTAAATTCCTAAAATACTTAAAATTCCAAAAATAATATTTAATTAAAATTACTGAAATTTCATTCATATAATATGATGTAGGTTATTAAATTATGAAAATGTGAAAAGTAGTTGAAAATAATTTAAAAAAAAAAAAAAAAAAAAAATGTTCTACCTCATTAAAATCATGTAACTACTAATTTTTATTATATAGTTACAGACTAATTTTTTTTTTTGCTTTCGATTTGTTTTTTCAAAAAAAAAAAAAAACTTAAAAGAAAAAACCATAAAATTTAACGGTCGATTTATTCAAACAATTAAAATCATACATTTTTATATACGTATGCTGTATTATGTTGAAATTTTTGTGGTTAAATTAATTTGTAAATCATTCAGTTTTTTTTTTTTATTGATTAACAAAAACAATATGTACTTTATTTTGAATACCATTTTAATTGATTGTTATTTTCTTTTGTTTTTGATTTTTATGTACAAACCACAGGTTTTTTTTTATTTTTTATATGTATTTTTAAAATGATCAAATTCAAGATTTTTATTTACGAGTACTTTCATTTTTATTACTATATAATTACTTTTGTTCTTAATGAGTTAATTATTTAATTTTAAAGCTTAATTTTTGTAATGTACATAGAAATAAAAAAAGATAAATTCATCATCTGACGAGTATCTACGAATGTGTACAATAAAATGAAATGTGTTTTTGAATGAACTTTTGATTGATTTTAAATCGTTTTTGTAATTATTAGTTTAAAAAATGTTCAATTCTTTTTATTTTTCAGTAAAATACTTGATAAGATATATCATAAAAATTCAAAAATAAATTGCCAACAATTTTTCTTTATTGTATTTTCAAAAATTTCAAGTTTCTAAAAAAAAAAAATAAAAAAAAACAAAAATACAAAATATAAAAAAAAGCAATAATTCCCATTAAATCAATCATCAATTAATTTAATTAATTTTTTTTTTCTTAACAAAATTATTAATTTTTTTTTTTTGGCAGATCATTATCAAATTTTTATCTAAAATATTTTCAATTATATCTTTTCCTTAATATTTTTTTTTTTATAATCGCAGTCGATGTCTTTTACAGCTTGTACACATATTTTTTTTTTTTTCATTAATTATCCAATCAAAATTAATTACTACTGATAAAAGCCCAGTCAGAAGAAAGCAAAGAAAAAAAAAAGCAAATGTTGTACAACGCAAAGGGAAATTAAGAAAAATAAAGCAAACAAAATGTAGTATACCATATATCATTTTTTTTTATATAAATGTATCTTTGTATCTTATATCTTATATATTTAATATGTCGTATTAACATTTTGTGTTATTGTAGCGTGACAAATTTCAATAAAATACTGTTTTTCAGTAAGTATTTTGTCTGGAATTTTTGGTATTTTGTTTTATATTATCGTTATTACATATTAACAGTACTTAAATATTATTTAATTGCATTTTGGTTATTATTTTTGTTTTTTTTTCTTGTTTTTAATTTTTTTGTTTTTTTCTTTTGTTTTTTTTGTTTTATAACATTTAATTACAATCTGCATTGTTCTTTCTTTTTTTTTAAAACAAAATTTAAATATTGCATTCTGTACATTTTTTTTTTTTTTTTGTTTAATTTTTTCGATAAAATTTTCATAAGAATTTTTAGGTCGTTTTAAAAAATAAATTTTGTCATGCATTGTAAATTTAACAGAAAAAAAAATTTACTATATATTTATTTGGAAAAATTCTTGAGAAAGTAATTTTTCGATCTTAAAAATAAATTATGAATTTGTTTTATTCTTTAAAAAAAAAAAAGTCCACATTATATTTATTAAATTTTTATCATGAAATTAAAATGTTATTCAAGTAAACAAAAAAAAAAAAAAAAAGATTTAAAAAACAAAAAATTACTGATTAAACTTTTTCTTTTGTGATCCGACTGGTACATATTATTAAAATTCCAGTTAGTTACTGTAATAATTCAAAAATTCATGAAAAGTTTTTGTATATTCAAAATTTATATATGTATACTAACATGTAAATAATAGCATATACTTTAAACAGAATTTTTAAGTTAATTTAATAATAAAATTCAAAGAAATAAAGAATGATAAATAAACACATCGGTCCATGTGTAACTTATATTTGATTTTTCTGTTTTTCTTTTTAAATTCAAACACGTGTCTTTAAGTGTTTTATTCACAAAAAAAATTGAATTTATAATTAATGAAACACACGTACCTTGATTGTATACATATACATATTGTGAATGAGAACATTTTCATAATTACACAGGTGATTATTTCTAAAGATTTTCAAAATTTTTCTATGATGAAAATTTCGAGTGTGAGAAACTCATAATGAATAAGCTATCTGGGAATGGAAGTATGAGTTTTTTTTTGGAACAAATTTTTATTATGTTGTTCAAGTAAATTAAATTTGAGAGGATAAAGGATTTTAAAGGATTTTAAAAGAATGAAAAAAGGGATTTTAAATAATTTCAAAGGAACTATAGCAATTATAGCTATAAAATTGATATGTATTGTTTAATTTTTGAAAAGAAAATACTTCTTCAAGATATTAAATCAATTAGTGTAACTTATAACCTGCTATAAAGATTTCTTGTAAATTTCATTTTCGTTCATTTCAACCTTCCTTAAAATCATTCCTTAATACTATAAGACTTTAAGTAGCACATAATTCGATTTTATTATATACATATATATTTTTTTTTATTTTGTAATTACATTTGCACATCAAACAGATACAAAATTAAAAGTCCAAGGGTGATCTTTGAAAAAGGATATAATTTATTGTTCTGAATAAAATTTAGATGTCTTTTTCCGGTCATAGTAAAACTTGACATTCTGACATAGTACATATCTTGAAGGAATATTTCGTCTTTAGGAGAGAATGTACATACGTAAGGGGTAACAATGCATGTTCTTCTTTATATGCGTGAATAGAAAACAACTTTTATCGTTTTTAGTATCTCCTATGTCAGGATTTGTTTTTTTTTGTTTTTGTCAAACACTTAAAAAAATTTTATTTTCTTTAAAAAGTAAAAATAAATAAAAATAAATAAATTTTTATTTAATTCCTTCGTAAGCTTAAAGTTTAAGTTTCTAATTTACTTTACAAGATTTTAGATTGACATTCAAAAGGGTTATTTTTTTTGTTTGTTTTAAATTTATTTTTTGTTTTTTATCTCTTCAACATAATTCCAATTTAAATTAAAAATTAAAAATAATATAAAACACAGCAAGAAATATAGAAATATACACATATATACATATTTATATATAGTGTATATAATTTATTATACATAGTATGTATAGTAATTTTCCATGTAAATGTTCTTTTTATATGAAATTATTTCATGAACCATGAAATTAAATATCCTGAGGGTCAATATTTTTGGTTTTTCCTTTTTTTTGTTGTATTTTCGTGAAAAATTTTCCAAGAAATAAATTTCGATTAAATCTTTTCTTAATCTTTTATTTTAATTAATTTATTTAATAACATTAATTTTTTTTTTTTCTTTTAGATGTACATAGTTGTTTTTGTTTTTTTTTTTTATTTTTATACAAACAAACAGAAAAATAAAATATTTTTAGTTATGAAACACTTTAAAAAAATTATTTATTGATGTAATTGTTCTTGAAAAACTTTTATGTTTATTTTAATTTTTGTTTTTTCTCTAAATTCTGAATTTATTTTGTTTTTCTAGAATGTTTTAAAATTGTTATCATAACCGCAATTTTTGTTTTTTCTAATACATTTGAATAAATTTTATGTATCATAAAATGTATAAAGTGTTGCATATATTGACACAAATTTTCCATATTTTAGAATTTTATTAAATGAACATTGCTGTTTGTGCAAAAATTATTTACATATTTATCATTTTGTGACACATACATGAGTATATATAACTAAAAATATCCCAGTTAACATGAATAATATGAATTTGAAATGATTCATTTCGAATTTATTTTTTATTTTCGAATCATACTCGAACTTTTAATACTTTTAGATTGAAGCATTTCTTCGAAAAAGTAGATAATATGAACCAAAGTGCTGTATTTGCTTTTTTCACAAAGAACAGAAATCGATATCTATCAGAAAGATTAGAGGTACCGGAAAGCGATTTTCTTTTCTTACTTTAGTCCAATTTTTTTTTTTTCGAAGTATTAGTATAGATAAGGATAATGTTTTAGAAATTTTATACAAGTGAACTTAAGAGTGTCTACAATTCGTCAATAATAAATTTTTTTAAAATTTTTTCAAGCAAACATGGCTATCTATCTGGAATACCAACGGTCAATGAAATCGACAAGCTATATTATTGTTTGATTGATTCAAATATCTAATATGGATTCCGCTTATTTTTAAATTAAATTAATTAATATCAATAAATTGATTTAAAAAAAAAAAGTTAAAAGAGTTCTCATATATTTATTTTTTTTTGAAAATTTTTCTTTTCTACTGCTTCTTTTGGTAAAATTGTTAGTTGGGATAATTTATGTGCATACATCAAATTGTAAGTATACACATCCTGAACAACTTTCCATTTATACATACATACCTAACATAAAAAAAAAAAAAGAAATGTTGAAAACATAATGAAATAAGAATTTAATTAATTTGAATATCGAAATAGTATTTAAATGAAATTTTCTGAGTTAACATAATATGATGAAAAGTTTTACCATGATGTATTTAAAAACTTAAATACATAATATACATGATTTTAATTATATATATATAGGTATGTAAATACAATTTTATCTATAATACAAAATAACAATTTTAAAAATGTAAGTGTATGCATTTTATGTACAAATGTATGTACTGTATATAAATGTAAAATTTTATATAATAAAAAAAAAAAACCAAGAATATGTTGCTATATTTCTATCCAGTTGGTTATATATATTTATTTTTTATTTTTATTATTATTATTTTTTTTAAATAAATAATTCTGAAGTAAAATGAACAAAAGTAAATCTCTACTTAGCCTCATTTCATTAAAAAAAGATATATATAGTATATACATGTATATATAAGCTCAGTAAATACATAGTAGAAACTATATTACAGTACAATGTGGTAGATGATCTAATGCACTGCGAAAGCATGATAATACCCTTCTTTTTGTTTTCTTCTTTTTTTTTTTTTTTTATTTTTTTTTTTTTTTTTGATTTAATTTCCACTCACAGCTTTTCGACTTAACGTTAATTATGAAAAACAATTTGCAAATACAATAGAAAAGGTACAGAAAAGTAACTTTCGTAATAAGAAAGGTAAAAAAAAAAAAAAATTCGCATGGTTTTAAAACATTGTACAATATATTATATAAATGTACGAGTAATTTAAAAAAAATTTACATCTTGTAATTTTACAACTCTTTTCATCATACTTCATACTTTTCATGATGAAAAATATAAAACTACATTATTCTTATATAAATAATAAAAATTATATACATAAAGCTGTCTGGTACTGTTAATGAGATATTCATCAGCATTCAAATTATCGTGTTTTCATTGTAAAAAGCTTTTAACATAAAATTTTACACAAAATGAAATCATAAAATCCAAATTATAAACTATTTAATGATTACAATAGAACAAAAAACAGTTAAATATAATAAATTAAAAAAAAAAAAAAACCAGAAAAAATAAGATTACATCTTAACCGTTTCTGGTCGTTGTCCGGGGATCTCTCACCCTTATCATCTTTACATTCAAAACTCTACGTGTATAAATTTGCCATGAGCGTGACGATTGAGCTGTGCAAGCTATAGATGAATAGTCGCTGGTTTTTCGGAATACGACCACAAATGGTAATTAGCCGTACCCGATAATTCTCAGTCTACAACCGGAATGGGTTAAACAAAGGGTTCTCGAAAAATTGTGTATTATTTTTTTTTTTTATTTAAAAAATTCTATTTAATTAAAAAAAGAACTTAAAATTGTGAATTCAATAAAATCTTTCATAAAATTCACAATTAAATTGAAATTTAGATTTTAATTATAAACGACATGAAAATACCTACTTATATCATATGTAGTTGTGTAGAAACCTCATCAACTGCATGAATTTTTTTTACCTATGTATATTTTTTTTTAAATTCAAATATTATATTCCATAAATTTTCAAATCACGCAAATACGAAAACAAAAAGGGATTTATGTTTTATTAAACGTATACGCAAACAAATATTTAATAAACGAAATCCATAAATTACGAAAAATCTGTTTAAATTTTTTATTTCGAATTTTTTTTAAATTTATTTACTTTTTTCAATTAGTTTTTTAGTTATAGTTTTGAATTAAGTAAGCTTTGAATTTATTGAAAAAAAAAAAAAAAAGAACAGATTTTTATAAATATTTTGTTAAAAATTTATATAATATTCAATTTAAAAAGCATTCATCAAAAATAGATGTTTTTTAAAAAGAACAAATATAAATAAAAAATATTTGAAAAATATAAATAAAATATTTTTTTTTTTCACACACAAATAGTCTGCGTTTTTATATGATTTTTTTTTTTATTTTCAATATTTTTAAACCGTAGTACCTAATATCTGTAAAATAAAAAAAAAAAATTGAATATTTAAAAAAAGATTTTTATGTAATTTATATATTTTCAATTAAAAAACCAAAAACGATATTTTTATTTCGTTCATTTTTTTTAGATTTTATTAAAAAATGACTATTTTCAAATTTGACATATAATGTGGTTTTTTCTTTTCTATTTATTTGAAAGATTTATTTTTCCTAAAAATAGAAGAAAAAAAAGCCACATTTTTTTTATGTTAACTTTGAATTAACTATTTTTTTTTTATAAAATATCTTTTTTTCTTTCCAAAAAAAAAAATCAAAACTTGAAAAATTTTTAAAGACTCGTAAATTATGAAAAACAAAAAACATTTTTTTTTTTTAATTCAAATTTTAATTACTTAAATTAAACATGAAAGTTTATGAAATTCTAACGTAATTTTACATTCAATTAATATTTTTTTTTTTTTTTCAATTGAAATCGAAAATTGTAGAAGTAAGTTTTAATTCGAATCCAATATTTTCATTATTTAAAAAAAAATAATTAGAATAACGAAGATACTTCTTTAGTAGTATAGTACTCTTAATAAATAATTCATTCATGAATGAACTATTAAAAGCCCTTAACACTGTTACTTCCGAGATATGTTAAGTTTTATTTTATTTTTTTCTTTTCTGTTATACAATTTTCAATAAAACAGATATTCATAATATAGAAATAAAAGTTTAACATACAACTCACGCAATTCATTAGTGCCCAGGAGGTAAATCATGATGATAGAAAAGTTTTATTGAACTTTGATACTAAAACTCATAACCAAAGCATTTCATAAGTTTCTATTCCACTATATGTTTCCATGTTCTTAACTTTTTTTTTTTTGTTGTTCTACTGTTATTTTATTTTTCTTTTTTTCTTTTTTTTTTCCAATGATTTTCATGATTCTGTACATTTTGTTAATCATAACTTATTCTGTATATTATGAAACATAAATGAAACATTTTATTTTTTACTTTTATATATTATATGTTACAAATTTATGTACATATGTATTATTCATATATACTACATGTATCTAAATACTAGAAACAAGATATTATCCTACTTCTAGGATATTCATTTTATTCATGAAATTTTGAAGCAAGGAAGAAAACACTTATAATAAAAATAATACTACACGTCATATCTTCATCGGCTATACATAGGTATAAGAAAAAAAATAAAACAGAAAAAAAAAAAAGGTTGAAGCAAATTTTTAATAATTTTTTTTATTGAGAATTTAATAAAAAAATTGTAATTGTATATTATGAAAGAAGTTAGAATATAAAACATTGTGAATATCTCTCAAACATTTTCAACCATATTATTCTTTTTATCAAAAAGATTTTATTTTTTATTTTTTGTTTTTTTTTTTTTTTTTTAATATAAGGTGCAGACATACATAGATTGTACATTCCATATAAAATCTTGTGATCCCTGATTCTATACATTTATGCCATCATTAAAGAGTCTATAAGGAGCTTTATAAAAGGCTATCATCATCATCATCATCATCATCATCATCATCATCATCATACAAAAAAACAATATGAATTCAGTAATCCATCCAGATCCATTCATCCACTTTCATCTCTGTTATAGCGAATATATGTATTATAAATTATATCTCTATATATCCTTGTATACAATGTGTAATTAAAAGTACATCACTTTTCTTCTAAAAAAAAAAAAAAAAAAAAAAAAAAAAAATTATGAAAAAAAAAAGAGGGAATAAAGGGAAAAATGAGAATTCCTTATCTTTCTTTTTATTCATTGTTTATTGCTTGTATTCAACGAAGCGACGCTATAGGACAAAAAAAAAAAAAAAGATAACAAAATAATAATAAAAAAAATTTTATATTGCTTTTATATATAATTTATATGAAGAATGGAATTTTATTATTACCTTCGTTATTATTTTTATTTTATTTATTTTTTTTTTTTTTTTAATTTAACAGAAAAAAAAAGGGTCTTCTTCTTTTAATCTGAACAAAAAATAAATAAATAAATAAATTCAACATTATGATCATTAAATAAACAATTATATTATTGTATCATTATAGAGAAACGTCTAAGATCCTATATATAAAAATTTCATTATTATTACTATCTATAGTAGATACTTGTTTTTTTTTTTTAATACTACGATTTTATTAAAATCATATACATATATGTATTCATAATTGAACTAAATATCTACTTTGATTGCAATTCTTCTTACTCTCCAAGGAAGTAACGTATTTTTATTGAATTTTTTTTAACTTAATTTACTTAACAAATTTACTGACATAAATCTGATGTTTAAATTAAATTTCTTTTTTTTTTTTAAATAAAAAAAAATTAAGGATTAGGGATTAGATTCTCTAACACAATTTTTCTATTTACTGAAATCTATCTATGTCCTTTTCACATCATACAAAAAAAAAAAAAAATAAAATAAAATAAAGAAACAATGAATTTATTATTTATTTATATGGATAGACTAAGGTTCTAAATGGGCTGTAGCACTACCGATAATGATGATAACTGTGAGTATCTATTATCTTTTAGTAAGAAATGGGCCATTTATTTTTAAATAAAAGAACAGATTATCAAAACCATTGAAAATTATATGATTAACATGATACTATGTTGTAAATCAAAGTAATTCATCAATAAATATAAATACTTTATTTTACTGTTAATTTATTTTTATATTGGTAGGTATGATGCGTGTACGATGCATTACATATACATTAATCACATCAATTAAAGTTAAATAACTCACTTGTATAAATATATTTGCTTTATTAAATAATGCAAATACTCGTGAACAGCACCATTTAATTTCACTGAATGAATATGTAATGATTTATTTTGTTTTATACCTTAAAAATTATTAATTTATTTCAACATTACGAATAAATTGAAAATTTAAAAAAAAATTTAAATTGATCTATTGAATTTGAATTTTCCACATAAAAGTTTAATTATGTATGAAATTTTATAATGTTCCATCAATTTACTACAAACAAAATTATAAAATTTTAAAATATTTGTTATCCTTTATTTATTTTAAAATAGATTTTAATTAATTATTTTCGACATATTATTTCACACAAAATATGATATTTAACCATATGCGTTATTTTTCAGTTATGAATAATTTTATTTCAATTACAAAACTTGTATCCTTAAAAATTTACAAATTCTATTTTAAATAAATTCAATAAATTCTTACTAAATAATTTCTTTTTTTTTTCATTCTTTTTTTTTTTACAGCTTAAATTATTTCATTATGATTTTGTGATCCATACTAAAACAACAGATATATGCTGAATAAAAAAAAGTAAAAAGTAAAAATAGTTTTACAAAAAAAAAAAACAACAAAAAAAACAAAACAAACAATAAATGATAAAAAAATAAAATTAAAATGAAATTTAATATTTTGATGCATCAGAGTCAATTTCATGGTTAATTTAAATAATTCATAATAAATGCACATGCAATCCCACCAAAATAAAACGTAAAACGTAAAAAAATAAATTAATAAAAAAAAATTAAAAAATAAAATAAAAAAGAATCATGTTACACAGAAGAGTAGTTTCGTTGATTATCTGAGTTTTAAATAATTAATAATATATTTAACATACATACATCACATTAAAAAAAAATAAACAAATTTAAATTTATAAATAAAATATTTTATCAAAATGAATAAATATTAATTAATTCACTGTAAAATATTTTAAATAATAACAACACGAAAAACAACAATCAAAAAGTCGGTATAAATGAATTAAAAACTTGAAAAAAAAAAAAAAATTTATGTGTTTTCATAATAATTTTACGAGATTACATTACATACTTACATTTATGCACGTCATATTTATTTTTTTTCAAAAAATTTTAACAAAATATGATTAAAAAATTAATTTGAAATTAAAATTTAAAAAAAAAAAAAAGTAAATATTTAAAAGAAAATTAAAAAAAAAAAGTCATAAAAGACAATTTTGACAAAATATCTTTGAAAAATTAATAAATAAAAAAAAAAATTTCCTTTTAACTTTCAAATAAAGAAAACACATAAAGAAAAAGGAAGAAAAAATAAAAACAAGTATTGCAAATAACATTATAATTAAAAAAAAAAAAAAACCTCAAAAAACATAAAAGAAAAGTGTAAACATAATAAAACAAAATAAATACGATATAAAAAAAATCAAAATACCGATATATTTAAAAAGAAAAAAATGTATGTACAAGACATTTCTAGTTTATTTTAATTTTAAAAAAAAATAAAGAAAATAATGAAAAAATAAATAAAAAAAAAATTGTGAAATAAACGACAGTATGTTAAGGAGATGAATAAAATTCAAGAAAAACAACAAAATTCAATAAAATTAAGTTATATGTTCAAAATAAAAAAATAAATAAATAAAAAAAAAAATACCAACAACGGAAAAATAAGGAAACAAGAAAAATACAAGGACGAGAAAATTATTAAAAAAAGAAATTTTAAAATGAGAAAAATAAAAAGTATTATGAATTTTGTGTACGAAGTGTAAAAGTGTGCATTTGACTTTAAAGCTTTCTTTTTTACATGTATAAAAACTTTTTTTCTTGTTGTTTCTTAGAAAGAAAAAACAAACATTGAAAACAAGGAAAATAATAAAAAAGAAATAATAATAGAAAAACAAAAAAAAAAAAAAAAAACAGTAACAACAATAGAATAAAAACGAAAACACTGAAAAACAACAAACTGAAAGAAGATAAAAAAATTTAAAAAATAAAATATTTTGACCCTCTTTTGAAAGAGAAAAATAAAGCACAAAGAAAAAATAAATTTCAAATAAAATTTAAAGTAAAATAAAAATTAAATAAATAAACGAATAAAAAGTAAAATAGAAATAAAAATAAACAAAACAACAACAACAACAACAACAACAACAAAAACTAAATAAATTAAGATAGAAAAACGACTAATAAATAATAAGAGAAAGTAAAATTTAAAAAAAAATAAAATATAAAAAAATAAAAATAAAAATGCTAACCCTAAACGGAAATAAAAGCAAGGCTTGTCCTATTTTATTTTTAATTACCTTTAGCCTTATCCATTTTGGATTTTCGCCGACATCAGCTGAAGCAGCTATTGCCAGCAGAGGTAAGTGTACTCCTATATTTATTATAGATACTTTTTTTTTTTTTAAATATATACAATTTCTATCTAAATATCTTCTTTTTTTTTGTGTTTGTTTTTATATTGAAAATTTCAAATAAAATAGAAAATAAAAATTAAAAGTAAAAAAAAAAAAATTAGAACGAGCAAAAAAAAAATATCTCTGATAGAAAAAAAAAAAATTTTTTAAAACAAAACGAGAAACTTTTTAATAGAATTAGCGAATTGTATAATTTTATTTTGCCATTGTTTTCATTTTGTTATATGGTTTTTTGTTTTTTTGGTTTTGGTTTTTCATTTTGTATTTCAGTTTTGTTTTTTTACTTTTCATTTTTAATTTATTTTGAGGTTTAATTGATTATTCATTTGAGAAAATGAAATTAGAGTGAAATATATATATTTTTTTATTTTTATTATAAAATTAAATCTACAATGGAATTTTTTATTTGTCTCTTATACGCTTCAAACTTTTATGAAAAAAAAAGAAAAAAAAAATAATAATTAAAAATTAAGAGATTAAATATTTTAACAAAATTTTGTAATATTTAATTAAAATTTTAAAGACATACATGAGTACATATTGATGTATGTGTATGTGTATGTGTGATTGTTACAATTTAAATAATAATTGTATTTGAAATTTTATATAAAACAATGCGAAATATTTTTATTAAAAAAATTTAATTATTTAATAAATTTATGATCTAAATTTTTAGATACTTTTTAGATACATATATTACATTTGTGAATTGAAGTTTATAAATTTGTAAAAATGATGAAAAATAGGAATGAGAAAATTGTCCTCCAGAGAGTTTCTTTTTTTGTTAACGAATATTGATTATATACAAATAATTTATTTATTTACATACATACATAGTACTTCGTTTATATACATATAATCTTTGTTGTATTTAAACAATATATATTTTTAAAAAAATACAGAATACCTCTACAGCTCCGGCTGAACTTTTTAGTTTTTTTTTTAGTTTCTAATCAGAATCGCTGACATATAATAATTGTTACTTTTATGTTATAAAATAATTTAAAAGAATTTTACATCGAAATTTAATAGAGATTCAAAAATTGTTCTCAAATTATCTTAAAATATTATATGTAAAATATTCTTCGAGTTTTCGAAGAGATGTTAAAAAAATGAAACCCATCAAAAACATGTCAGTTTATATTTATTAGAATTATTTCTAAGCTTTAAGTGTTTTTCAAGGACCTGACAAAAAAAAAAACCATATTCTGAGCATACTTTTCTCGTGAAACCTTCAACTACCCCACACTATTAAAAAAAAAAAATCTGAAAAAAAAAAAATATGTAAATCAGCAATGGTCTACGAAATTAATTTCAAAAAGATCAATTAATCAAAATATCATATAAATTCTAATTAAATAACATTTTCAATAATATTAATCAACAACACTATCTTTATGTACTTTATTACAGTTATTATTA
This sequence comes from Bombylius discolor, assembly GCA_939192795.1. NCBI lineage: Eukaryota > Metazoa > Arthropoda > Insecta > Diptera > Bombyliidae > Bombylius > Bombylius discolor. The sequence continues at coordinate 34,868,150 of OW584241.1, read as the reverse complement.
TTATTATTTTGTTTTTTTTTTTTCAATGAAACATTGTGTATAGCATATAATTTATCTATGCTATGAATAAAAATATCTGATTTTTCTTGATAATAATCAAGAGCAAAAAAAAAAAAAAAACAACTTCTGAAAATAAAACATGAATTCTTAATCCTTCATTCATTTACTATCCTCTCTTTTTGTTCATTTCTTAATCTTAAACATTTGAATTTTTTTTTTTTTTTCCATAGACAAAAAGAAAACAATGGAAAAAATAGAACATATTTTGTTCTTGTTGTCCTTTTTTGTTTTTTAAATACAAGACGAATCACTTGACTAAAAAATCGATATAAATTCTTTTTTTTTTTGCTTTGTTTTTTTTTTGTTTTTTGTTTTTGTTTTTTAGTGATTAATTACAATGACTTAAATGAAAAATGAACTGTCAAAACTTTATCGGATTACAATGTGTAAAGAAATAACAAAATGAATAATATTTAAAAAAAAACAAAAAAAAAAAAAATACAAAATAACAGCAACAACAAAATGATGAAACAATAAAATAAAAAAAAATATGTTAATATTTTTTGAACTATTTTATTAAATAAACTCTGTAAGTGTAAACTTGATTGTTTCGGTGAAATTAAAACTAAAAATATTAAAAAAAAAAAAAAAAAAAAAATACCAACAATCTTTTAATAATCTTTTTTAATATTCATGTACTTCATAAATTTTATTATATTGTATGTTATACAATAGAGTGTAATAATATTAACTAAAAATAATAATAAATAAACAAAACAAATAAACAAAACAAAATTTATTAGTTTGTAAATAATTGCAATGACATTTAATAAAATTAAAATGTATATATTGCTATGTATGTAAATATACTTACATATAATATTTTATGGATAAGGTGAACTTATATCGGTAAAAAAAAAAATAAAATAAAAAATGATCTCTCGTCATTTATGTATACATAAATATATGTACATATGTATATACATTTAAAATTTATTCAAATATTGATTCATATATTAAAATTTCATGTAATAAATCATAGAAATTACAGTAATTGATGAAATGAAATAATAATTACGTCAAAAAGATTACATCAAAATGACATTTTATTATAACAATAAGTGGTGTATAACACTTACATATAATTTTCAAGGGAATTGCTAATGCTCCTTTGTGACCTGTATACGTATATATATGAACTAAATTTACACACATATGTATATTTCACATAAAGTATATATTCATATATACCTACATATGTATGTGCATATACCGATAGTACTACATATTTTATTATAAATTGTTATTATTTTTTCATATCTGAATTATTTATTATGAAGAAAAAGCAAGAAATATAAAAAAAAGAAAAAGATTAAGATTGATGTAAATTCATACAACAATACCAAAAACAATGACCGTTTAATAATTTCATAAAGGAAGTAATAATCAAAAGAAATAATATTTAAAAGTAATTGCTTTTGTTGAATTTTATAAGATTTTTATATTTATTATTTATTTCCCCTTTATTTTTCTTTTTTTTTTTTTTTTGCTTTCAATAAGGAAAATCATAATCATAATAATAATAATAATGATCGTCATCATTTTATGTACTTACATTTATTTTAGAGTGATTAACTTCATTAACAAATTACAAAATATGGTATTTTATTTGTTTTGCTTTTTTTTTTATTTTTTATTTTTTTTTTTGCAATTCCGATTGAAATTAATATAAAATTAGGTAATTAGTATTAAAATGAAATTCTGAAATGATACGGAAGTCATAGCATGTAATTTTTTTGTTATTGTTGTTGTTTATTAAAAACCATGAAATATTACAGACGATAAATAATAATTACAAATTTTTCTTATGTAGAATGCGGAATAATTTATTTATTAAAATCAAGTTTATGAATACAGAAACATAATATGATCCTCTTATAGTGAATTTTATTACTTTTTTTTTTTTTTTTGATAAATCCTGTTTAATATTTATTTTTTTTTTTTATAAAAATTAAATTTTTTATTTTTTTTTTTAAATTTCAATTGAAAATTTTTTAATGATCTCGATATAACTGAAAAAATTTTAAGTGATGCTAATTTAAATTTTGGCTTTAATACTATTTGGAGTAATTTAGCTGCTAGCTAAATCATGAAATTTTTTCACATTCTCTTTCAATGGTAGCTTAAAGCTTAATATGTTCAATTAATTCGATCTGCATTATTCAAAAATTGTTTTTCATATAAAAACTGAACAGCCTGAAAATAATATTGATTTTCTGAACATTAAAATTAATCAACAATTTCAATTATCAGTTTCAGGATTCACTAAGATGGAAATTACATTCATCATTATTGAGAAGAAGAACCAAAAAAAAAAAATCCAATCACTAAATAGAGGGGAATTTTACATTTAAATTCAATACGATATGTCAATGCTGTTACCTCAATTTTTCTTAATTTAGTGAGCAATTTAATTTATCATCAATCTCCAACTGTCAAACCTTTTAAATAAGATTTTTTTTTTCTCCCTCTTTTTACCAAAAAAAAAACAAATATTTTCTTCTCTTTATTCTTTAAACCAAAATCTCACACAGGATATTCCTCTCGTCTTAATTCTTTACAATATTTCCTTTGACATGAAAAACATTTTTACGAAAACATGAATTACAGGATGAAATAGAAAAAGTAATACATTTTGTTTTCTTATTTAAAAAAAAAAAAAGGATGTTCAAGTGAAACGTATAGGATATAGAAATTTTGATAGAATATTCTTTGGAGGGTCCTTTACAAAATAAGCCTAATAATAAAATTTTATCTAATAACCAAAGTTACTGGGTGAATAAAATAAAAAGAAAGATTTAACAAAAAAAATGTTCTACTCCTAGAAATTTGTGTGTAGAAAATTTTACAACAGAATTCAAAATAAGATTTTTTGAAGTCAGAAAATTTTAAATTTACATGAAAATTCAGGATCACTATGAAATCATATTTTGTTATAAATTTCATACAAAAATCATATAAAAGCATTTTTTCTACTCCGTAAATTTTTTAATCAATAAACAAAATTCAAAATTCCTGAAATTGTCTTACAAAAGGATCTGTTATTTTTCACTTAGTACAATAATTTAATAAGTTTAAAATTTTCTTAAATCATTAAAAAATAACTTTTTTAAAATTTTCCTTTTTCATAGATCCTTTTTTCCCAAAATATTAAATATTTAAAATTTTAAAATTTAAAATTTAACTCACAGCACCTTTATTTGAGAAGAAAAAGGAAAGAAAAAAAGTAGACGAAAATTTTAAATTACATGAAAAATTTATTTTAATTTCTTCAATTATTATTTAAATTTTTTGAACATATTTTCCAATAATGAAACAACAAAACAACAAAATGGGAAAAATATGATGGAATATTTTTTTTTTTTTTGTTCATGTACTAGAGAGAAAATTTAATTTTTCTCCAATCTTTTACTTTTTTTTTTATTTTAATATTTTTCACGTTAAAATATCTTACCACACCTTTTTTTTGTTGGTTGTTTTTTTTTCTCTCATGTTTTACATTTTTGCTATTTATTTTTTTTTATTTCTCCGAAAATATTTTACATAAATTTGAGTTTAAAATGACATGTTGCTTTTCGTGTTTTTTTTTTTCGTCCTTCGATGTTATGCATATTTAAATAGATATATCAAAATTTTATTCCCAAAGGATAAAACACAGTGTGTATGAATTTATTTGTTTTTTGTTGCTTTTATAATTGTGTGTCAGTGTGTTATTTTCTGTGAATAAAAAAAAAAAAGGAAAAACAAATTTTAGGAACAATATATAAAGCTATCATTTCAATATGTGATGAAAAAAAAAAAGAAGAAAATAAGAACAAAACAAAAACGAAAAAAAAAATCGCTACAGAGAAAATTATATAATTGAGAATTGTGTTTATCTGTGGATGGTGCATTTAATCCCCTAACATAATAATTTTTATTAATATGTGAAACACATAGGGTGTTCTAAAATAAAATATCAAGATATTAGAATCCTCTGTAATTATTACATTTGAAGTGGTGATACAAGTCTATTTTCAAGGTCATCTATCAAAGGTATCATAATTAAATTTTAAAGATCCTATTTCACATTATAGATATACATATCTCTTATCTTCAGAAATATTAACTAAAAATGTAACATTTTTACCAAAAACAATTTAGCACTGATTTCAAATCCCACCGCCTACACAAACAGATAACAAATAAGTTTTTCTTTTAGATTCAGATTTCAGACTGACGTATTATATTTTGAAATTCTTGATATTTTCAAAAATAATTTAAGTTAAATTACAGTCTTTTACTATACAAATGATCTTTTTAAAACTATTTTTTATGATTTATTCGTACTTTATTTCCACTAAAACACCCTTTTAATCACTTCATGACAAAATGGCTACAATATATATAATACTTACTGTAAAAAAAAAAAAAAAGACAAAATAAAATGAAACAACAACAAAATTCGACAAATTATTCTTAAGTAAGCAAATTTTATATACTTATACATATTAGATTTTTCATTATATATACATTTTAATTTTCATGTTATACATATTCACAGTATGTTATCTTAACGAAAATTAACAAAAATTTTACCTGTTCACATGAGATAACATAAACATGATTAAAAATGTACACATTTAATATAATGTATGTATATGTACATATACATATACTAGAATGTATAATAATTATATTCCAAAGTATACAACATAGAAAATATCTCTCTATAACTCTGTCTTTATAAAAATATAGATATTCAGATAAATATTAGATACTTATAGTATATGTATATCATTAAATATTTATTTAATATGCCCATAATATAATAGTTTTGAAAAAGATATAAACGAAAGATTGTTAATAAACTATTGTTTCTTTATGGTTTTAAAATAATATATTATGTAACAACTATAAAATACCTATGTATGTAGATATCTGCCTAATGAAAAGTATTGAAAATAATAAAGTAAGTATCTTTATCTAAATTTTCTATATATAAATAAGTAAAAGTAGTTTTAATAAAAATTAAAGCCTAAAGCAACAATAATAAAATTTTATAAAATTTGTATATACTTATGTATCATACATATATAAAATTATGGTCTAGTCTGTATTTTTAGTATATAAGTGTAATTTAACCACATAATATTTAGACAAAAAAAAGGTTTAAAATTAACTTAGATATTCCCGCAATAGTTTTGTATGTTGTCATGTAATTATAATAATATTGTTACATACTAAAAATAAAAAAAAGATGACCCCAAAAATAATGTAAACGTTTCAATTATAAACATTAGATTATATTATGTTGTAATAATTTAAAAAGACAAGGATTCTTTAATGGGATTCTAAAAATACCTACATACAAAAAAAAAAAATATCTCGTATCTAATTTTACATACAATAATTATTTTAATGTATGTATGTAAATGATTTTTTTTTTTTTTTTTTTGCAATTTCTTTTTTGCCTCAAAAGGATAATAAAGGATACATATAAAGTTTAATTGAATTTAAAGTTATAATTTAATTTCTTGTTTTTACTTAAAATTTTAATTTTTGAACCTTTAGATATACAAAAAATCTTGAAAATTTGTAGTAAATGTTAGACAGGGCAAAATAAAAAAAAAAAAGTATTATAAAAATATGAAAATATTTGATGAAAAAAATCCTTGAATAATTTTTGTTCTACAATCTATGACTCTGATTAGAAGATTCATATTGTTAGCATGTTAGTGAAAAATTTAATATTTTAATTGATAATATAATTTCATATTTACTTTTTTTTTTTTTCTGTCTGCCATTATATGAAAATACATATACAGGATTCTTATTTTATCTTTTCGATGGTACTAAAAATTATATCAAGCCGAATTGTACTCAAGTTAACTTCAATTTTAGTTAATTTAAATTTTTTTACATATTTTTGATTGAATATATTTTTTCGATTTTTTTTTTTTTTCAACATTATTTATTTCATTCACTTTCATATGCATTAATGTATGTATGTTTGTAAATACAATTTTTAAATTTGTTTTATATATTTTTTTTCCCTTTTAAATAAGTTATATTTCATATGTGTATCTATTTTCATGATATTCATATCCAATTTTTAAATTATATGAAAAGGAAAAAAAAAAAACTTAAGCCACAAGAACATTTATATGTATCTATATACATATATCTAAATTTAAAATATATACTAAAATGTGCTCATGTTCATATTCATTTATAATATTTATTAAGTACACATCCTATCTATATACTTGTATTTATTTATAACTTATATATGCTTCACAAAAAAAAACAAAAAAAAAACAAAAAATATAAAATAAATTTAAAGAAAAAATAAAATTTCATATAAATTATATCTACCTGTACACACAATTTGTATCTTCTTTTGTTTATTTATTTATCTTTTTCAATTTGAATGAAATTAGAAAAAAATTTCAAAAAAGAAGAAAAAAAACTTTCTCATAAATTACAAAATGAATGATATATAAAAAATTGGCAAAAAAAAAAAAAAAAAAAAAATTGTATTTTTGCAATTTCTAAGCTTTCATATTATGTGAAATGGAAAAAAATAGACTGTATACACACACATTATATATCATTATGGGCTTCGTCTGTATTTTTTTTTCTTCTTTTTTTTATATTTTTTAAATAAACAAACATACATTTTTAATAATATATGTGATATATTTACATACATGTTGTATATGTATGTCTAATAGAAAATTATGCGTTATATTTTATCTATGGCAAAGAAAAAGAGTATCTACTTTTGTTACCTAAATTCAAACACTGTTGTTTTTTCATCATTTGTTTTTTTTTTTTTGGTTTTTTTTTTTGCCATATTTTCCTTAAAAACATCATCGAAATTGTATCACGTACATACATATTCTCTTTATATAAGTGGTAAAAACATATTATGAAGGTGTTATAGACATAATATATGTATGTACGTACATATATGAAAATTTATCCAAAGAAAAATTTCTTTCACGTTTAAATACAATTTTTAAATCTACATTCTACAGTCCTTATAATATAAAATTTTCCATAGAAAGAAAAAAAAAACAACAGAAAAGCCTTACTTAAAAGTTCTTAGCATAACGAGCATAGAATACTTTTATTTGTTTTTTTTTTTTTTTTGTATTCTAAAATTGTTCAAATGTGTGTCAAAATTTATGCGTCTACATATTCTACACACACATACTTACATCCACATAGATTTTTTTTTTTTTTTTGTAGAAAACCAAAATTACAAATTCAATAATTCATTTTAAATTCCATTTTCGTAAAGCAATACGTCAATGTCGCCGCATTTTCATTTTTTTTTTTCTTTTGCTTTTTTGTTTTTATTTTTCCACTCTTTCGCCTTTTTGTTTTTTTTTTTTTTTATTTATTTTCTATACGTTCTCTTACCTTTCCTTAATAATAATTCTTAGAATCTTTTCCTTTAATATATTATATATTTTCCAGAGGAAGAACACATATTTAATGCTACAAAAACATAACATTTTATAAGAAAAAACAAATTTTTTTTCTTCTCTTTTCTGTGCTGTCTTTTGAAAAAGCTTTTCAGGAGCTACTGCTAGTTTAATCGATGGTATAATAATATTGAAAATCGAGAAGGAACAAAATGAATAATTTATTGAAGTTCAGTCTGTTTTTTTTTTGTTGTTTTTTGCTCCTTTTATAAATTTTTTCTCATTTAATATGTTAGGAAAATAAATTTATGTGTGATATTTGTTTATAGTGCCACAGTGTACACCTATGTACATGTATGTGTGTATATGAGCTGATATGTACATATATGTACATATGTACAATCTACATATAAAATTTTTGATAGATATCAAATACTGTCTATTAAATACCAAACAAATTTAAAAAAAAAAAAAAAAAAAAATAAGCAAAATCAAGCTCTAAACACATACAAAACACATGACTTGAACCTTAATCAAATTTTTTGACAAGGATATTTATCCTTCAAAGATAAAACGTTGATTGGAAATTATTTTTATCATTTAACTTTTATCGTGTGAAAAAGAATAAAAAATGAACAAATAAAAAAAAAAATACCACCACAAAACAAAAATATGAAAATCCAGAAAACTTTTTAAGTTTGTTTTTTTTTATTTTTTATTTTTTTACTTGGCTTTATTTATTTATTCTTATATATTTTTTTTTCATTTTGGATTTTTGGTTTTTTTAAAAAAAAAAAAAAAAAAAAAATCTGTCAGATTAAATTCATTGATTGTTTATCGCATAAAGAGATTTTATTAAAGTTGATTGAAAGGAATTACAAAATTTATTTATATCTTCTAAGTTTAATTTACGTTTTTTCTAAATAGAATAAAAAATAAGGAATAAACGAAAAAAAAAACAGAATAAGGTAAACACGATCCAAAAAAAAAAAGAAAAAATATGTATTTAAAAGAAAAAATAAAAAAGTTACAAAACGTTTTCTTAGATAATCTTTTGCGTTTGTTAAGAAATTAAACAAGATTATTGACAAAAAAAAAAAAACAAAAAAAACAAAAAAAAATTCACATAAATTTTTCTTATCTTTGAATAATGTTTTCTTTTTCTTCTTATATATTTCTTTTTAAAGAAATATTTTGAAAGTTTGATATATTTTCAAAATACCTAATCTGCAAAGCCTCAATTCCCAAAACTTTTGAAAACTTTTTTTTATTTTTTTTAATATGAATTTATTACGAAGTGTTAAAATGTTATTAAATTAGAAAGTCAGACACTTTTTGGATTGAAAAATTTTCACTTTAGTCTATGACCGTTTGGTTACGCTATACGGTAATTTTATTATTTTAGAAAAAAACAAAAATAGTTAATTATGATAAATATTTTGAATTTAAGAAAAAAATGGTGATTTCCAGATAATTCGAAAAAAGAGTATAAAGACAAGTTTTTTGTAATTTAAAAAAAAAAAAAAAAACGTAATTTTGTACGTTGTGAGAAGTAAATTTTGTTTAGATTTCACAGCCTGAACAATTTTTGAAGGTGTACAGCGTACTATTAGGCCAAACGATTGTATATACATATAATAAGATGATATTTTGGATGGATACCTAAAAAAAAATATATATACATACATAAGTTGATGGATTCAAATGACATTAATCAACTTATGTATGTAATTTTGTTCTCTCTTTCAGTGCAAATAAATCACGCCATTTCGTTAGTCTGATAAAATCATCATTACCATTTAAATTTTTGTATTTAAATTTTTGTATTCCTGAATTACATTTTATTCTTTTTAAAAGGTTTTTCAATCATTAAAATGTGGGTTTTTTTTTTTAAATTTTTTTGAAAGAAAAAAATAAGCCTTACGTGTTACTATGGTTTTTCGTTTGAAAACACGTTTGTTCATAATTTAATCGCCTTATTAATAATTTTTTTTTTTTTTCAAAGTCTTAATTTTTATTTTTGTAGTTCTTTGTGAAAAGATTAAATTTATTTGTGTTCCTTTTTTTTCATTTTTTTCAATTAGTACTATGATGTAAAACATCAAAAAATGTATTATAAAAATATCTATGTTATTTTCATATAGTTAAATTTTTTTTTCTCTTTTTGTCTTTTATTCTTAATAAGGGTCTGTAAATGACAAACTTTTTTTTTTTTTTTTTTAATTAAATTTTAAAAGCCTGAAAAATAAAATTTAAGAAGTAAACGAGAGAAAAAAAAAAAGACTTATAAAGTAAAGTATTTATCTGACAATTTATTTTTTCTTGAATATTTTTTTTTTTTTTGTTTTTTTATTTTACCCAGTTCATATTTCTTTTTATTTAATATTAGCCTTTGATCATATTTCAATGCCTAGCCTACATCTATATGAAAATAGGCTTGGTAAGGTCAAAGGTTCAATGTTTTTTTTTTTCCTTCTTTTCGTGTACTTCAATTTAGTTCAGATTTATTTTTCCAATTTTTTTTTTCCATCAAAAAGAAAAAAACTTTAAACTTTTCAGTCTGTTATTATTTACTTTAGAAGCGCTTGTAATTAGCACAAAAAAAAATCATTTGGCAAAAAAAAGAATTAATAACATAAAAAAAAGGGTTTGTCTTAATTGAAAAAGGATCATGAAGTAAAAGAAAAGAATAGGAGAAAAGAAAAATATAAACAAAGCTAAATAACTAACCTTCAAAAAGCTAAAGTGAAAAAAAAAAAAATTTGAAAAAAGGTTTTAGCTAAATATTACTCAAAAAAAAAACTAGAAACTCTTCAAATAATAAATAGAAAAATGCAAAAAAAAAAGTAAAATAAGTATTTCACAATGTCCTTTAAAAACCACTCACTGATATACATAAATACATTTTTTTGTTGTTTCCTTGTTGTTATGATCATAGCTTGTTTTTTTTTGTTGATCAAATAAGCTTTCAGATTCATTTGTCTTCTTATTTTATTATATTCATTATTTGAAGTCATAAAAATCTGACAGTGTTTAATGGTTTTGAAAAATTTCGAACAAGCAAAAAAAAAAAAAATAATAAAAAATGATTTTCCAATAATCTGAACATTTCAAATCTAAATATTTACTAGTTTTATTTCTATCTAAAATAAAGAAAAAATTACTTAACAGTTAATTGTATCTTCTTCATTTTTTTATTATTCAGTTACATTTACAAACATGTTTATTTTTAATTTAAAAAATTTAACAAAAATAAATTAATGTGCTTTACTAGATTATTTAGAGATTCTATCAAAAATTTTGATTCAACAATAAAATTCATTCAATCTAAAAATCTCATGTCTTTGACACTGAAAATTCCAAAATAAAATTCATATAATATAATGTAAATATTTTCAATTAATATTCAATTATAAATATATTCTCTACAGAGGTCAACAAGAATTCTAAAAGAAAAAACTTTTCAAAAAAAAAAAAAAATAATCATTGAAAGAAAAATATGAAAATTCGAAGAGAAAAATTTGTATTTTCAAATAAAATTATCTGATAACACATTATGAGGGAATATTATTTCTTATCTTGAATTTCAGTACAAACACAACATTAAAAACCAAAAAAAAAAAACAAAAAAAGAAAATCACATGAAGTAAAAGAAAAATAAGTAAAAAAACTGAAGAAAAAAAAACTTACATTATGAAAAAAAAAAAAAAAAATGTTATTTTTCCAATGTTTCCCAAGTCAAATCAGATATTCAATACCCATCATGTTGTTATAACAAGAAAAATTTTTCAAAAATGCATTTTGACTTGATTTTAACTTTCAAAATATGGGATGAGTTGAAGAAAGCAAAGTTTGAAAAAAAAAAAAAAAATAACATGAAGAAAATTATTTATTTTTATTTTACTTTATTTTATCTTTTAGTACAAGAAAAAGTCATTTTTGAAAAAAAAAATAAATAAAAACCGTGAATCTTTTAGGTGGGTGAGAAAAACTTTTTTTCTTCTGTATACAGCATCCCTTTTTTTTTTTCTTCTTCTTATTATTATTATTACTATTATTATTATTATCTTTTCTTCTGATTTTTTATAACAAATTTAAAAGCAACAACAAAAACAACATCTACTACTGTTAGTTTAATAGATACTATATCATATAAAAGGTATGTGGAGAAAAAAAAAATAAATCATAGAATGAAATACAATATATATAAATTGAGAGTAAATGTACGAGTGTACATGGTGTGATTTTGTTCAGTTATATTATATATAAGAAGAAAAACATTCGTATAAATATAAATATTCATATATTACATGTATGTATGTATATCTTACTTTTGTGTACATACATATATTCTAAATTTATAACAGAGAGAAAAAAAATAAACCATAAACAAGTTGAAGAATTTCAGTTTCAATTGAATAAATCTTCGAAAAATTCTTTGGAAAAGTATTTTCTCTTTTAATGTTTTTTTTTTTTTTTTCATTCCATTTTACATTTTTTTTTTTTTTGCTTTTCCTTAAATTTTATATTATTTGCAAAGATACCATAATATTCAGGATGTTATATATTTTTATGTACTATAACTATATATGTAGATATATGCTATGAAGATACATTTTGAAAATTATGTAGATAGACATTGAACAGGGTTTACGCTATATGTACTATATGACAGTATATGTATATTATTTTATACTTTTGACTGACTAATATTTTCATGAAAATTCAAAAACTGTAATATGACTTCTACTATATTTTATATACGATATCACATAAAAACCATTTTACATACACACATACTATATAATATACATATCTACACATACATATAATTCTTAGTACTATATATATATTCATATTTTGCTTGAGAGCCATAAATATATACCAAATGTAATTTAGAGATGCCATAACTTTTCGCCCATTCATATCGCTTATAGGATACGAAATGTTGAAGTTTTTCCTTAGCTACCTACAATCTTTTCTATACATTTTTTTTTCTATTCGTTTATATTTTACTTGTTTTTCCTTACATATTTTGTTCCTAAATTTTTTACTACAATATATGTATTTTTTTTTTTTTTTTAGACTTCCGCATTTCATCTTAATTTTTTCTTCTTTCTTTCGGAACAAAATATCATACTATGTATTTTACAAAGGACACATAATTTTTAAACATTTTTTTTTGCTTCTTCTATTTAGTTTTACAATATATTCAGAGAAAATGTATATTAGAAGGAGTATACAAAAAATAAAAAAAGTAATATGTATAAAAATATTAAAATGAAATTGTAATGTCCTTTTATGAGATAACGAAGCGTAAAATATATTTTCAAGGCTTATAATTTTTGTTCTTTTTTGTTCTTTTTTCATACTACATGGTCTTCGTGTGAAATTTATCTATGCGGTTTCTTCTTCTTCTTAGTGATTGCAATGCATGATTTCGCTTATAAATATTACACTTTTTTTTATTAAAAAAAAAAAAAAAAAAAAAAAAAAGTAAAACACAAACTCAAAAAAACTAAACGAAAGGATTGGTTGTTCACCTGCAATTGCTAAAAGAAAAATATAAGAAACTTTTGTCAGTTAAATTTAGTATATATAATTTTTTTTTATTTTTCTTTTTTTTTTTTTTTTCAAGAAAAATTTATGTTTTCTTTTTTATTTTTTCTTGAAACTTTTTAATCAAATTTAAATTTACATAGTTGCAAAAAAGGGTGAAAAATAAGATATTTAATAAGGTAAAAAAAAAAAAAAGAAAAAGAAAAAAAAAATTCTTTGTAAGTTCATAAATTTAAATCATATATATTCTAAGGATCCTAAATTAAAATTGATAAGTTATAATGTACAATTTTCAAAAGATAACAAAAAAAAAAAAAAAAAGAACAGTGCATTTGGAAAAGTTTTATTTGAAAAATATATATTTACAGTATAAATAGATAAATATGTATATTTTGAATGTATAAAAATATATTTCATATAGAAGATGTATTGAAAAAAAATAATAATAAAAAAATGTATTGAAAAATTAAAAAAAAAAAAAAAAAAAAAACAAATAATGAAAGAAAAATAAAATACATGAACAATCTTCGATCTTAATTCTCAATGAAAATGAAAATTTCCAAAGAAACAAAACATATTATTATTTAAATAACATGAAATAGATACTCTACATGCATACATTACGTATAGTACATATGCATGAATTGTGCACTTGAGATAAACAATAACATATTATTTTAAATATTTTCATATGCAAAAATTATTTTCTTCTAAGAATGCACATTAGGGTTACCAAATTTGAAATAAAATATACATTTGCGAGGACTTTACAAGGAAAATTCAAAGAACATAATACAATTTAAAAACATTCGTTAATTAGGTAGATATAAAATTGTGTGGATGACAGTAGCTATAAATTATTTCAATTTGGCTTAGATGTGATTAAGACTAAAAAAAAAAAAAAGAAATTCTAATTTCAGGTGTATTTGAAAGCTTTAAGTTAAACCTAATATAAACTCAAGAACAATGAATATTCAAACTTAATTACACTTCATATAATCTCTTATTTTACATATTACCATTACGATCTCTGTTAGTCTTGGAGAATACTTTCATTGCTTGTAGCTTATTCTTTATTATAATGAAAAAAATTTCATAATAGCTTCCTTTAGCTGATTGAAATTTTTTGTTGGAATTCAGCCTGAAGTAATTATTAAATTATTGTTGTTGAGAAGTTGAAAGAAATACAAATATCTAGAGTAATTCACTATGTATAAAATCTGCACTGAATGACACTCGATATCCATTTGTAGATTTAAAAAAAAAAAAATTTTTTTTTGCTATGACAAGTTCATTTCAACGAGTATCAATCTTAATGAAAATATGATGGCAACCCCAATACATACATAGATACATACATATATACTTATTTTGTCATTGATGTTTAACTTCCGTAAGTTCTGCATACCCATGGGCTATCAGTAGCTTTTTCATTTCATAGAGCAAATACAATTATTGCTTCATTTCATCAGAATCAACTTATGTTCTTCTATTTTTTTTTTTTTGTGTTTTTTGTGTTTTTTTTTTTTGCATTCTTTTTTATTTGTTTTTCTTTATTATTATCATCATGATATATGTATGTATGTATATGCATTTTAGCTTGATAACTTTCAATTATCAAATGCATTTTGAATAGTCCTTATATTATACAATTTGGATATATCTATTTATGTATATGGTATACATATGTATGTATCTAGATCTATAGGGATAGTTATAAATGATGATTTTTCAAACACTTTTGCTTCAATTACCCTTATCCTAGATAAAACAAAAGTATGATGTACATTATAAATACGTACGAATGAGTACTTTTTAAATACAGTCGATTTATTCCAATGGTATTAAATCTATAGATACAAACATACATACCTATGCATACATATATAGACAATGTGACTTTTATAATATTTGTCGAAACTCATAAAACCAATATGAAAAACACAACATATACACGTCAAAATGCACACATACACATATAAATTTTGTAAATTATCTACACGATGAAAATGAAGTTCTTATTTTGTCGCAATGCAATTTTGAAAATTCCAAAAGATAAAACGTCAAAGAAAAATTTTTTTTGTTTTAGATTTTTTCATAGAAAAAAAAATATACAAACATTTTCGCCACTCTTACACACTTTTATTTATTTTTATAGCTACTTATATATACCAGGATAAGATAGTCATTTAATAGCTGATAAATTTAAAGATACGACTGAATAGAGTACCTTATACTTTCTGTATCACTTATCTTATAAATAGAAAAATCATCAAGATATACCATACTATAATGCTGTTTGTATTTGGTATTCTAGCACCGGTGTCTGCACGAATTCATATTGTATGTCTTTTATTCGGATATTTGATAACAAAAAAAAAAAAAAAAAAAAAAAAAGAATTAATTCTATAATCTTTTTTTTTTTTTTCATTCTTTAGCTATTTTATTTCTAAGAATATGCATATTAAGTATATTATCCTTGTTGCTACTGCATTTATTTTTTATTTTTGTTGCATTTGGCCCTTTAGCAACGTCCGAACGAAAAGAACACTACTTCAGGGTAAAAATACACAAAAGAAAAATCTTATATGATGACGATGATGATGATGATGATGATGATATATCCTTATTTCTCGTACATAGTTGGTACTCACCGTATATACATTTTGAAAAGAACAATCTGAAGAAAAATATTTAAAAAAAAAAAAACAAAAGAGTCCCATTAAAGTCTTTTTCTCTGTTTTTATAATTTTTTTTTTTTTTTTTTGCTTTTTCATTTTTCTTAAATTTTTATTTTTTATGTGATGGATGCTTGTCTCACAGTAGATTAGGGTAAGGAGTTTTTCACATTCAGTTCAGTTGTTGGATACCATATTGCATATAATATATTCCATATACATATCGTATATTTATTTAAATTCTATATTGTTCTTTCTAGATTGTTTTTTTTTTTTCAACATTTTTTTTTTTTTACATAAAGAATTAGAATTTAAGTGAATCTTACAACTCACAAGAGCCGATGAGATTTAAAACTCTTGAAAGTATTTCTCGCTTTTATATAGTTTTAAAAAGAGAGAAAATTTGTAGATTATATTGCAGAGGTTTATGCATAGATATAGTTTTATATTGTACATGTACATGTATGTATGTATATGAATAAATTTTTGTACATATGTAAGTACTATAATAATAGTATTTCTACAAAGAAAATCGCTGACTATCTTTACATTTTAAGATTAACATGAATAAAAGCACGAATATGCATCGTTTTATGCATATTTAGTGTGATGTTCTACAAAAAAAAAAAAAAAAAGAATCATGTTAGTTACCATTTTTGAAACAATTGTAGATATATGTATATGGATATGTATATAAATATAAGTATAATATAATTTGAATAATTTTTGTTATATGCTAAAATTTTCATGTATAATTTTTATGTATACAACACCATTATATCACAAAATATACATATGTATATATATGTATGTATGTACAGACTATTTAATATTATATACAGTGAAATGCATTCAACGAAAGAAAATTGATTTCATTTATATGTGCTTCCAGAAATTTTGTGAATATAAAAAAGCACACAAAATGAAAAAGTAAAACAAAACAAAAAAAAACAAAAAAAACAAAAAATTAATAAAACAAAAGAAGAAAAAAACGATGAAAAAGGATTAAGTTTAAAATGCAAATTAGGATAAAGAAGGTAAGAAAAATATTTAAATTAAGATAAGTGTAACAGTACCCAGAAGTAAAAAATAGAACAATCTGAAAATATACATAGGTATATGTATGTATGTATTAATTATATAAAAAAAAAAAATTTTAATACAAAATAATTGGTATCTAAAGCAATTTTATATATAATATATTGCTTAATTTTAACTTATTTTTTTTCTACATTTTAAATATAAATTAGAATATATGAATAAGTAATATTTATTATACAAGGAGAAAAAAAAAAATTCGGTCTGCTTAATTTTATTTATTAAAAAAGTTACTTTATTGAAATAATTTAATTAATTTTCAAAAAAAAAAAAATAAAATAACAATGAATTTTTAAAAGCTTTTTCTTAACAGATTCAATTTGAATTAAACTGATTGAAAATCTTAATTCAAGATATTCACAATTAAGTATCAGAATAGATTTCTACAAACATTTCCCATGAGTTTTCGTTTTACTACAACAAGTTTATTGAATTAAACAAGTAACGAAAAGGATTGAAAACAGTATTTGTCTTTAGGTACCATTTTTCGAGTATTTTTTTTTTTTTTGAAGATTTTTCAAATCTTTTATAAAATATGAAAAAAATTAAGAAAATGTTATGTATTGCCGAAAACTAAATAGAAAAAAATATGTCATTTGATTTTTTTTATTCTGTAATTTGGTCCTTAGTTTATAAAATAATTTTCGAAAAATTATATTTTTGAGAAAAATTTCAAATAAAAAATCATAATATAAAAAAAATTAATTCCAGAATCAAAAATGAATTAATACTTGAGAATATTTTTGAATCCTTGCAAAATAGATTTGATTTTTAAGTTAATTTTCATTGTTAAGATTTTATGAGTTTTTCTTGAAACCTAAAGGATATTATTTATTGCAAAACAACTATTTTTTTTTCTTCTGTTTTTATTGAATCATTTAAGGACACTCTTGAATACTAGCTTTTACACTAGTGTATACACTATTTTATGGTATTAATTCAAAAATATTACTTGTACATTTATTTTCTACTTCGTGACTGAAGAAAAAAAAATAAAAAAATATATATATATACATATATATATATTTTACACCTAAACTCTTCATCTACAAAAGTACAAATAATATTAAGGTACTTTTCACTGATTATTATTTGTTTTTATTTTGGCTATTGAAATTCAACACTTGTACTAAAAATTTATAAAATAAAAATAATAATAAACATATATATAGAACGTTTCCTTTCTGTATACATGTATTTGAAAAAATAACAACAATAATTATTTTTGTTATTATTATTATTATTTTTTTTTATATAATATCGTACTTTATTTCATGTAAAATTTTCGTTAAACTTTTCATGTTCCGTATATATGTAATTTAGAAAAATGTATGTACACGTATATATTTTTAATAATAATTTACTTGATATACATTATGATTGTTTCTATGTATGAGGGAGAAAAAAGAAAATAAAACATGAAAGAAAATGAAGAAAAAAAAAAAATAGGTACCTAATATAACTGACATCCAAACCTACTTGTTTTTAAATAAAATGGTAAAATAAGGAATAAAAAATCAATATCGTTTAAGCAAAAAACATTTTTAAATTATCGAGTTTTTTTTTTTTTTTTTTTTTTTGTAAGTAAATATTTTCAATTCAAATATTGTGTTTTCTTCAGGATAAGGATATTAGCATTTTAACGGCTTATAAATTTATTGTGTTAAGACAAGGCAAGGTGATTTCAATGAATGTATGTATTTTACTTGTATGATGTACTAACCCGATTTGTACATATGAATATTGTAGTTGGGAAATGATACCAATAAGGAGACTTTTACCTTGAATTTAAATGAAAACATTTCGCCTTTATTATTCTTTTTTTTTTTTTAAATTTTTTTCGTTTTATTGTTTATTTCTCACATACATACGTAAGTGTTGATAGCTCTTAATACTGCCTGACATTTAAATTGAAATCTAAAATAAAAATTCTCTAATACTGTAAAAGATGGCAATTAAAATCTATTTAAAATTTTATTAAATGAAAATTCCTTCAAGTATGAGGTTCCTTACTGATATCGTTTCCCTATAAAAAGTGATGGTGTTCAAATATATAGTATGTATGTTTTGTTTTTGTTAGTATTATTTTGTTTTTATTAAACATTTCTATACTTATTTCTGTTTTAAACATCAGTAAAAAAGATTCTATACATACACAAGTATAAACAAAAGTAGGAAAAAAAAAATGACTATTTTCTTTGTGAATTCTTATATCGTTTAACTTCCGGAAAAACTCATTTTACAATTTTATTGAAAACTGAGTAAATACAACATTATACTTATGAGGTAGCTCATTTTATAAAATTTAAAGTAGGTTTAATATGTGTTGCCTTTTCTAATAATATAGGTACTGCATGTCATTTACATATGTTTAAGACTTTATATATGTATGTATGTATATGTAATGTACATATCGAATAAGGTGCTTTAGAAAATATAAAAAGAAACATTCTGGCATAAAAAATAATATTAAATTCTTATCGTTTGTACACAAGCTTTTCTAAGTCTTAAATATATTTTGATAAAAAAAGAAATAAGAACATAAAAAAACTCATATAGGAAACGTATGTTTTCACATTTAGAGACGACCAAATCAAGCAACGTATCGTTTACCATTATGCTTTATTGCTTAATGTGATTAATACATACGTACATATGTATATGAACATATATATGTATGTATATATACATATGAATATGATTATTACCTCTACTTTCAGAATATGTTTTTAGTTAGTTATCATTTCTTTTGCCACTTATTTCATTTTAATTTACTTTTTCTCTGCTAAGATACAAATACTTCAGAATAAATCTACATTGCATACTCAAATTTTTACATACATATATACTATATGTACACGTATTATATAAAGGGTCAAATAGTCAATTTCAACACAAAACAAAATCGTAAATTCATTCACAAAATACGTGCGTCCACAAATATTTATGAAGCCTTCAACAATTTTCACACAAAAAAAAAAAACTTTTTTCGAAACAAGATTCAGGTGATAAAAGAATGATTATATAGCTAGAAAAACTTTCCTTTCAACAAATTCCGCATGGCATGAAATTAATAACATAAAAATTAACGTTATTTTTATTTGCCACGAGTATGAAAATTTCATTTGAACTTTAAAGCAACTGTATTTCAGTAAAGGTATCTTCTTTCTAAAATTAATTATAAAATGTTCTAAAGATACAGGTAAACACAAATTTTTTTTTATTTTACGCTACATTTCAAAACAACATTACAGATATCAAGTCATTATTTTTCTCCAAAATCTTTCTAAAAAAAAATTTCCTACAAGATACTTATTTTTGATGAATACCTACATTGTAAATAACAGACTCTTTTGAATGACCACAGGATTCTATGAGAACTGTGCCAGAACTTAAAGTCCCTCTAACGAGAAATTGTAAGTAATTTATGGAATTTTCTTTTAGATTACGATTCCATTAATGCATAAAATGTATCTTTGTTTTAACTTTTCAAATATTTCACGAGTTATGACAAATTTTCCATTTGGTTGTTAGCTCGAATGTAATGTCGAAATTTACTGGAGCACTGAGAAGAATTTTTTTAAGATTTTCAATAATAAACTGAATATTATTTACAATTGAAAATTTTTACTGTTAACATAACGGTAATCTAACAATCTATTGAATTTTTTTGTATAATATTCTTTTTTTTTTAAATTTAAATTATTGAGATGTTTTCCTAGAGAACTTTCGATATAAATGAAAATGGTTCACATTCAAATTTTTTTTTGTCTGTGTACTTTCTGTGTTTATGGGTTTACTTTTATTTGAAAAAAAAAATATATATATATTTATATTTTCAAAGCTTACAAAAATATCAGATTATAGTTATACTTTAATGCCAAATTCGTGTTCAATTTACAAATATTTTTATCTTTTTTTTTTTTTAAACTTTTGTTTACATGAAATCCAAATTGTATACTGTATGTATGATATTTTTTTTTTTTTGTGCTTTCAATGGCCGTTGATTAGTACACAAATAATAAATCCAGAGAAATTTTCATTTTTACGTTTCTATTTTATTAAATAAATATTTTAAAAATCGTATCACTTAGAATAAAATTTATTTGTTTTTATGCTTTTGTTGTATTAGTTTTTCGTGATTTATAAATTTTTGTTTTTCTTTACGAAAAATTTTCTTTTTTTTTTTTTCTTGCACTTTTAATATAGATTGAACGTATTTTAAATTTTACACAGAACTTTATTCACTGTACAACTTTCATTAAAAAAATATTCAGTTTTTTTTTTTTTAAACATTTTATTTCACTTTTGACTTTTTTTCCCTTTTTTTTTTCTAAATTTTTCATTAAAAAATGCTTTAAAATACAAAAATGATGAAAATCTCAGTTACTTGAATTACCCCATTAGTCGTGATGAAGTTTCAATTGAATAGAGTTATTCATTGGAGCGTTATAAAAAAAATGTTGTTTTTTTTTACAAATTTTTTTTTTCAAATATCGATTGCTATTGCTATTTTTAAAATTAGAAACATACAAAGTATTGAGTGAGAAAAAAAATAAATGAAAATAAGAATTTTCCTTTTTCTTTTATTTTTTTTCTTTCAAATAAATTTTCGGTATGAGTTTACAATCTTTTTTACTCCTCATATATTTTTTTTTTGTTGTGCTAGATTATTGTGTAAAAAAGTTTAAATTTGAACTTTTTCTTTCCTTTCTTTCTTCCTTTTTTTTTTCACATTTACACCCTTCTGGCATATGTTGTAATTTTTTACTCTAATTTTTTTTTTTTCTAGTTCTTTGTATTGTATTTGATTTTATTTTTATAATAGTCGAATATTGGAAAAAAAAATACAGAAACATTTTTTATTTTTTTTATTTTATTATTTATGTTTTTTTTTTTTTTTGTATATTCAAAGTGAAAAATTAGATACCTTCAGTTAGCTGAGGCATGAAAAATTTTCTGTTAAATTTTTACTTTCATTAAAAAAAAAAAAAACAAGAAAATTGCTAAGGGCCAAATTATTTCTTCTTATTTTTTCACTTTTTTTTTTTTTTTTTAATAAATAAACGATAGATTTCGATCTTCTTCTTCTACACACACCTATTTTTGTGTAAAATAGGGTAACTGAATATTGTACGCTCTTCTATAATATAATACGTATACAATTGAATATATGTTAACATACATCCTAATACATCCTGTTTTTATACATCTTATTTAAAAAAAAAAAAAAAAAATATAGACATATAAAAAATCTCGCTTGTCTACGCAGTCTATACAATTTCTATTCTAAAAAAATAAAAAAATAAAAACAGTTTATGATAACTTTGGGAGTTGAGGCTATTTTTATGTTAATAAGAGCAAATTCAAAATGAAAATAACAAAATAAAAGTGAAAAAAAAAAAATATATGTATCTAGATACAAAATTGATTTTTTTTTTAAAATATATATTTACTATAACAACAAAACATGGTATATAAGATTGAACACTACAAATAAGCAATTTGCTTAAATTCAAACGAAATTTGGATATTTCACCATAGTAATAAAAAAAAAAAAACTTGAGAAAAAAAAAACACATACAAAACAAACAAAAAAAATAACAGTTCATTTCATTGTTAAGATACAGTAAAAATTTATATATTTGATGTGGAAAATCTGAAAAAAAAAAAAAATAAGTAAAATTTAAAGCAGTATGGTAGAAAGAAAAAAAAAATATTTTAGGATTTATTATTTCATATTTTCTTGAAATGCTATATATACAAAAATTTAATATTATGACATCAGATATTTAAATTTTATGCAAAAATATATTATTTTCATCTTTTGTTATTGTTTTTTTTTTCTCTTTTCACAATAAATATTCAAATTTTTTATTTATAATTTGATACAAAAAAAAAAAATAATAATAATACTGGACGATAACCACTTTCTAAATTGAATATTGTTTTTTTTTTCTTTCTGATGTTATTTTGTTTTTCAAAAACGAAATTATTTCAATATTGTTTAGGCACATAATATGTAAAGATTTTATTTTTCAAATGAGGTCAATTAAATAAGGGTGATGGGTGGATCAATTTTTTTTATTATCATTGTTTTTTTCTCATCTCATGATTAAGATTTACAAAAAAAAAAAATTTTTTTTTTTTTTACAATGTGAAATGTCTGATAGATTAATTTATCGTATTTTTTAGGATGTACTTGACGTTTAAACTGAATGGAAAAACTTGAAAAATTCCTTTTTTTGTTCTACTTCAAAAAAAAAAAAATGTTTTGTTTTTTTAAATTTTGAAAAAAAAAACAATTAATTGAAATTTAAAACGATAAGTATCAGCACATTCTTAATTCAATTTTAAATGAAAAATTTTCAAATTGAATTTTATATACCAAGTGGCCACTTGCTTCAAGAATCTTTATTATGTTTTAAAATTATTTAAATTTTTCTTTTTTTATTCCAAAAAAATATACGAGTATCTTACCTTCTGGAAAATATTATTAAATTCATTATAAATTAATATATTTTTTTTTTGATGTGTAATATTTACAAAATTCATCTTTGGATTGACAGAAGTTTCAGATATATTTATTTAAGATCTATATAAAAATTTACAAATCAATTATTAATTTCTAAATAAGCTTAAAGATAATATATATTTCATTTAATTGTTTCATGTTTTTGTATTGATCAAATCAGATTTATCCAAAGGGTTAAATCTATTATATTTATGAACCTCAAGGATATGTAATTTAATTATATATATGTATGTTTCAATTTCAATCAAATTTTCTTGTTTGATTAAAAATAAATCAAAAGTTTCAATGACTTAAACTTGATAAGCCTTCAAACCAAGAATCTATATATGTATCTACTAAATCACAAATTCTGAATAATGTAAAAGAAAAACAAAAACAATTTTCTTGGAAAAATATACAAAAAAAAACAGCAATAAAATAAAATTTAATATCAATTTTCCTTTTGTTTTTTTTTTCCTTTTGTTTTTTTTCTTTCTGTTTTTTTGTTTTACAATAAATTAAAGGTTCTCATTTAATGCAATTGATATTTTATTTACATTATTAACGATATGGTAGAAAATTTATGGTTTGATATAAAAATAAAAAAATAATAATAATCAAAGAGAAAAGGAAAAAAAAAAGTACATATATATAAATAAACATTTTTTATTTTAATAAATCAAATTCTAGTTTATTAAATTTAACACGCAAAAAATAATTTGTTGGTTCAAGTTATGTTTGATATTTTATTATTTTTTCACATTTTTGTGTTTTTTCTTTGTTTTTGTTTTTCATTACTGCTCATATCTTTCGATTTGAAAAAAAAAAAACAACAACAAACAGAACAAATTTGAAATAATATTAAAATAGGCAAGTAATTAGTATCCGGTGTTGTGTTGTTACAACAACAACAAAAACCGAAAAAAAAAATTGTGTGTTACATTTTATTTTCAACATTTTTTTTCTTCTTTTTCTTTTTATTAATAAAACATTTTCTATCCTTAATGTTAAAGTTGTATGTAATAGAATTATTTGTTGTTGTTGGTTTTTTTTTTTCTTCTGCAAAACTTAATATTATTATCATTATTATAAAACATTAATAACTAGATGACTAATGATATACTATTAAAAACGCTCCTGTTATTATATTATTTTGTACAATTCACATTAATTTCATTAAAATAAATTTTTCATCAGAAAAAAAATTAATACATAAACCGACCGAATGTATCTATGTATGTATTTTGTTTTTTTGTTTTTTTTTTTTGATTTACCGTAAATTTTCCACACAAGAGAAGAACATAAACTTTAAAAAAAAAAAAAAAAGCTCACAACATAAAATATACATATATTATAATGAGAAAAATTCGAGTATAAAATTATGTTTGTTTTGATGTATTTGTATAATAGTTCTTCTTCTTCTCCTGCAAAAAATTTCATTTTGAATTTGTTAGTCTCTCCTTTTTCCCAAGAAGAACGAAAAAAAAAGGCCTTTCTAGAATGTTTAAATTATACAAAATTTCACAATCTGTAAACCAAAATTTCTTAGTTCAATGTCCCAATTTTGGAGAAAAGAACATACAAAAAAAAATACATAATAATAATAAGAACTAAACGATATAACAATAAAGTGGTATTTTTCTTTTCACATTTGTGGATGATATACATACATACATAAAAAAAAAATAATAATAAAATTTTGTTTTGCTGAATGACTAAATGAAAAAGGACACTCTCATTCGTTAAAAAAAAAAAATAAAAATAAAAAAATTAGAGTCTTCTGTGCGTCATTATCAAAAAATATCCTAATTGCTGGACTTAAATACAACATGCCGGAATTATTTAAGCTATCAAATTAAATTACTTAAGATTTTTTTTTTTTTATTTTCTTTTCGCTCCACAAATGACATTTTCTTTTTTGTTTAATTTTTATGTTTCTTTATTTTTTTTTTTTTAGGGGAATGTTAACTATTCCTTTTTTTTTTCCTTTTTATTATTTACATTTTTATTTAGATTTATAAAGCAAAAGGTTCTTTTTTTTTCCTGTTACAAACACTTTATGGTAAATAATTTGTTTAAAAAAAAAATAAATGTGAAATATATTTAGAAAGTGTAAGACTAATGGGATTTTTCTTGAAAAACAAATTGTTAAAAGATTCTCATCAAATGTAAATGCCAATTTTTGTTTTCGGTTTTTTTTTTGTTTTTCTTTTGGGATTTGAAACTCTAGACGCCATTTTTTTTTCATGTCTTTTTGTTTTGATATTTTTATTAGATTTTACACAATTAAAACGACTAAATTATTTGATAAGATCCTTTATACACGAATAAAAATATAACTATAACAACAAAAATTATCGAATCACATTGGGCCAAAATAGCAATTAACATGAATATCAAATTCAATTTGACCAATTTATGTTGGATATTTTGATTAGATTATATATTTTTTTCTAATTTTCTATTTTAATTTTTCAAATCCTTCAAAAATTATGTGTAAAAAAAAAAATACAATAACAGTGTAGAATATAAAAGGACAACAACAAAATTAATTTGTGTATAATATTAAAGGTAGAAAATTATATTAAAGTCGAATTGAATCTATATAATGACATTCTAGAAAGTTGAAAATTAACATGAATCTATGATCATTAATCACTAATTTACAAGGAATAAATTATATTGTACATAAACTATAGTTATTCGAATAAACTATACATATCAGATCAGACAATTTATTTTTTAATCTTAATAAAAGGTGCACAACTAGCTATAAATACAAAAAGTAATAAAAAAAAAAAAAACTTATGTTGAATATAAAATACATAATTATAATACTGATATACACAATCTTGTATCTATAACATGACATACTCTAAATATTTTCTTCGTGACACATATATAACATGATATTCATTGGCAATTAACTTTTCCATAAAAAAAAACTTTTGGTGGAAGATAATGAATCATGAAAATGCAATTGTATAAGCTATTTATATACCTTAGATTCTTTTTTTTTTTTCGAAAATAGATAGAAAAATTTCAAATAGGTATCTTTGTCATGAAAATTTTTAAAATTCTCGTATCTTTGTGAAAAAAATTTCTAAAGACTAAAATTATAATTTAATGTAATTTAAATATTTGACTTGATTTCTAGCATATTTTCTATTCACTTAACTTATAAAAAGTAATTAGTTATAATTAATCTTCAAATAAGTATATGTACATATATATGTATGTATATAAACTTATTATTGATATTAAAATTTTGAATTTAAAGAAGAATCTGTAATATTTCTTCTTTGTTATTTTTTTTTTTATTTTTTTTAATTACATTAAAAGTTTCTAATTTCCAATTAATGTAATATTTTCTCTACATAAATAATCAATTATTAACTCTCAATTCTGAAAATATCTTTTATATTATCTCATTAATAAATTTTAAAAAAAAAATTTAAAAAAAGAAGATAAAATTTGAAATTACATTTTCTGATAATACTCGAAATTATTTCATACTAAAAATTTTAAAATTTATTAAAAATTTCATTAAATTGATTTTTAATTGTTATATAGTAATTATTTTTACATTTAATGATTAATAAAAAATTTTTCATCATTGAAACATGAAACATTGAAAAGTCCTCAAATTAATGCAAATATCGCAAGTAAAGCTTCCTATACGAAGGCACTTTAATGGAAAAAAAAAACACGTAATAAATTTTCAATTTTCTAGAAAATTGTATAAAAGTTGTAATGAATTCTTAAAAACTGCAAAAACTATAAACAAATAAGTAAAAAGAATAAATTACCATTACATTCAACTTTTATAAAATAAATAAAATTTATTAATTTCAATTTATTTTTCCTTTTTTTTTTTCAATATTTTTTCTCTTCAAAATAAATCATCATGTTATTTTTAAGATACACCCACCCTATGCGTACGTAGAATAAAACTTTATTGTAAAACAGTAAATAACGTGAAAATAAATAAAAAGTTATTACAGCAATTTAAAAAAAAAAAACATTTAGTTAACAACGTCTATCAATAAAATATTCTTCTTTCCTTGAAGAAAATTTAAAAAGTTCTCTTTTTAAATTGTTTCTTATTTAGTTAAAATATACTCGTTTACGAATATTTTATTCGAAATATAAAAAAAAAAAAAGAAAAAAGAAAAACTTTTATAATTTTGAACGAATCACTAAGTATATATTTTATTGAAGATTTTCTTATGCAAATGAAAAATGGAAGATTTAGAAGAAAGAAAAAAAAAAAAAGATTGCAAAAAGCTTAAAACTTAAAACTTTATTTGATTTAAAAAAAAAAAAAAGGGGGAAGAACATCGCAACACATAAGCGTAAGAATATCAGACCGACCTGTATCTAAAAACATAACTATGACTTTTCTACTCCCTCCCTTTTTTTTTCTAATAATAATAATTATTAGCAACAGTAGAATATCAATGATACTTAAATTTTGATAACAAGAAACTTTTAAAGAACAAGTAGATAGTCAATATATCTGAACTAAAACTATAGTACTTTCTATTATATATACATATAATGTATCTATACTTCCTATCAAATACATTCTAATTCTATATGTTCTTATAAACTTCTTGACAACAACTGACCCGCTCGAATGATAACAAGCTTAAGGATAACTTTATTTTTATATGAAATGCAATGCATACAAAATTTATTGAACTTCTTTAAAAACAAAAAAAAAAATAAAAAAATAAAAAAACTTTTTCCTAGAACAAGTTTTCTCTTGTAGATTTTGTTTTTCTTTTTAATTCAATGAAAAATTTTATACGTTTTTGTTTTTGTTTTTTTTTTTTTCAATTTATTCTCTTTAAATTTCATTAACGTATTCCAATGCAATAAATGAAGCTTTAAACCTTATAAGTATTTATACAGTACAGAATATAAAATACAAAATTAATGCAAATGAACTGTTCTTTTTTTTTTTTTTTTTGCAACCTACAACCTACAAAGTGGAATACTATACAAAGTGAAAATATACATTTAATTTGAAAATTAATTCAAAAACATTAAAAATAATAACTTAAATTTTTATTGCTTAAATTTAAAAGTTTCTCTTTATCACGAAGTATGTACTTGACCAACATTTTAATAGGGAGTCACAATTATTGACCATTTTTAACCGATCATTGCAACTTGGAATATTATTTTCGTAGAATCCTTTTTTTTTTCTAACTTTGTGAATAAATTAGGAAATTTAATATTTTTTTTTAGACTTTTTCTTTTTAGATTTTCTTGTAGAACAGCCTTTTAAATATCTTAGCATAAAAATATCTCGAAATAGACTTTTTTGTTTTAAATATTTAAAAAAACATCGCTACAACATCGCAAAACGTTCTACTTTTTTATTTTAAGCCAAAATATCGGAATTAAGTATTATTTACATCCAAGGATATCAATTAGAATTTTTTTCGATAAATTTTGATTCCTTCTGTTCACTTTGCCTACAGGATATTTTTTTTTTCAATAAAATTAAAGAATTTTATTCAAAAAATTTTCTAATTTTTATTGTACTGTTGCTATGGTTTTTGAATTTTCTCGACATGCTTTTCTTTATACACATTTTTCAATAAATTATTTAAAAACCATACATTTTTGAGTTTTATTTATTTTCATCCCTTTTTCAACACTTTTTTTTTTACTCCAATCCATATATTCCTTGGGGAGTAAATTACACACTGAGAGACAGAAAAAAAATTTCGTTACAACACTCTTGACACTATGATTTTTGCTTTAGAAAAAAAAAACACACACTCACACAAATTATCTGTCATGTCATTCGTTAACAATTTTCATCAAAGAATGACATTTTTAACCTCATATATCTTTCAACAGTAATTTTTAAATACTGAATTAATTTGAATACCTCTAAAATGTGTTTTAATTTATAATAAATGTTAAATTATTAATATCTTTTTTTTTTTTTACTTTTAAATTATTCATATTAAATATAGTTTACGAGTATAGCTAGTTGATGAACTAATCATTAATAAAATTTACACTTTATAGGGGTATAAATTTATCTTTATAACTTGTTTTTAGTTAAAATTATACTATCTATCGTAATATGCATATCTATAGATTGTCTATTCATTTATGTATCTATATCTATAATTTACATAATCAAACTATTTAATATTATCAAAGGCGAAATTGTATTTGTATTATGTATATATAATGTGTAAGTTTATATAAACTCATATGTTATATATGCATGCTCAATTTTCAAAATTAATGTTAAAAAGGACCCAACAAACATACCAAATAACATTCGACATCAATTACTTAAATTCCGTTGAGATCATTTAACAGATGCGACATAGTTAAACAAATTGAGATTTATGGTATAAAATACTTAATTCATACCAAATAGTTTGGTTTCAACTTATTTTTTTATTTCTTTTATTTTTTTTTAAACTTTTTTTTTATTATTTTGAAGATATTCGACATATCTACATATATAAAATACAATTTACAAAATATACTCGTACCATTATACAACTGTAAAACTAAATAAATATTTTATGATTTTAAATATTCTAAATCTTTATTCACTATTATGTATAAGTTTTATATTTATTCTTTATGTATGAATATAAAACATATATCTATAAAAATAGATTAAATATATATGTTGTACATCACACATATTACAATCTAAACATACTATATGATTGCCCTTTCTGACATGGTCGGATAGTTCATTCAAACTTTCTAATTTTACAACATACATAAACTGTCAGCCATCAAACTATATGTTTAGTATTTTATATAAATAACTTTATATCTTTCATATATATGTATATATTTTTCAGAGATACATATGTACATTATATACAAGTATCATGTATGCCATTAAAATGGTGATTCTATTAAATATGTATGTACTCGTATATAGAGAAAGCCTCTTAAAACTATCCAAATTATGCAAGACAAATTAGATTGAACAATTCAATAAAGATGAGAAATAATATAATTTGGAATTTAAGTATTAAAGAACAAAAATTTTCTTACTAGAACATTTGAGAAGAGGATATTTAGGATGAAATCTAATTGAAATATAATCAAATACATTTTTGATTTATTAAAAATCAATAAATTATTCATGTATTCATTTTTTTATATACATATATATTACTGTTATACTGGGCCATTCATTTTCTTCATAACTAAAAATTAAAATTACAAAGTATTTAAGAAACATACTTTTTCCTTAATGAAGTCCTTTCAATTTAGTCAAAATACCCCATACAAAAAATTTCATCTTCATTGACACTCAGTCAGAAAATATCCAAGATACATTTACAAAATTATGTAAATTAAAAAAAAAAACAAAGACACACCCTGTATAAAAATCAAAAAATAGCCCATAAATTTAAAAAAATTTAATTGAAAATAAAAATAAAATTTTATAAATCGTGAAAAAAAATACTGATAAATGAAAATGAAAGTAACCTATTTTTTGATATATCAAAAAAAAAAAAAATAAAAAAAGTTAACTAAGGATGTCAGCATCTAAAAAGATATATAATTAAAGTTAAACCTTAATTACGAGACTTTGACATAGTATATAGTCCCATATCCAAATCTTAAATAGAAGGAAAATATAAAATAAAAAACGTTTCCTTTTTTTTTTAATCTTTTTTTTTTAAACATTAAGTTGTCATTGTCCTGAAATAAATAATTAATTCTTTGGTTACTTCAAAAATCAACCTCATATTTCATGCTTTATCCTATATTATCAATTTTTAATGAATCCAAATTTGAGGACGAAAATTTTTTTTTCCTCATTTTTTTTTTTTTTTTCATTATTATAAAATTTTAATTTCGAATAAAAAAAAAAGTGGGTTTTAAAATGTTTTTTCTTTTTTTTTTTGTTATTAATTTTCTTTTAACGGAAAAATTTTATCAAAGCTTTTGTTTAACTTTTATTTCTAAGTCATTGCCTTTATTGAACACTTTTTTTTTTCTAATTTATTTTTTTTTTTTTGTAAATACGTACCCATATCTTTATATGAAAATGTGTCTTTTAATTTTACTAAAGAATCTTTTTTGTTTTTTTAATTAAAGCTGTAAATTTGAAAACAAAAACAGTATGAGTAGATTTTAATCAAATTATAGAGCTAAATATATAATCGATTGAAGAATGATGATATCATCATAGCAACAAGCATCTTAGCTCAAATTTCATTTTCCAATTAAAAAATTCATTAGAACTTGTTAATATCTTCTGTTATTTTTAGATACAGATATCAATATTTTTTCACCACTCCAATAACATTAACTTTTAAATTAACAGTAAAGAGATTTTTATTGAAGAAAAAAAAAAAGAAAAAAAAATTGTTTCTCTGAAATCATGAAAATCTATTGATAATATAATCATTAAAAAATTTTTCCAATCTTTTTAAGGTGGAACTTGTTACAGATACCGCTTTCCTTTGTACCTACGCACACAATAAGAAATTATAAATCACCATTGGAAACGTCCTAAATTCGATTTTGTTTTTTGTTTTTGTTTTTTTTTTACTTTTAATTCATTAATTTTTATAAACCAAACCAAAAATGAAAAAGAAAAACATTAAAGCAAAATTCATTAAAAAAAAATCTAACTTTATAATAAATTGTATCTCATCAACGTCATTATCATTCTATCATATGCTATACTATATTGTCTATATAGATACATAATTAAATGAAGTTCTTAATAACAAAAAGCTTCTCACATTTCCAATTAAATTTCATCTTATTAATCTATGAAATTATAAAAATAGGTATCTTAAAGTAAAACACAAACAAAAAATATCTTCTACTTTATATATTCAGAAAAAAGCCAAAAAATATATGAAAAAAATATTTTTTTGAAAAGCTTTATCCTTTCCATTCATAAAAACAAACAAAAAAAAGATTTTATAAGAAAATTACAAAAACAAAGCAAGAAAAAATTAACAATCATGAAAAAGAATATAAGATTGACAAGTTTTTTTTTTATCTGTAATGCTATTGTTTTTTGTCTATTTTGTGTATGTGTGTGTATTTTTTTTTTTCTACACTATGTAATTTGTTACCCTAAAGATAATCATTGTAATATAAAAATAGATTTACCAAAATGATATACCACACAGACAAAGGATATGTTAAAATCAGGAATATGATACAAAAAAAAATAACTATACAATCTTGAATATGAGGATATCATACCACAATTTTCTTAAAAAGTTATTGACATCATTCAAGAAATTATTATTATAAGCGAAAAATATACAAAATTATTATTATATGCATGCAATTTATCGCGAATATAAATATACATATACATATATATACAGACATATACTAAACACAATGTGAATAACAGAAAAGAAGATAACAATAATAATAATTTATCACAAAAAAAAAAAAAAAAAAAAAAAATACATAACATAGACGATGGTATCATCAGCCAATTCATTAAACATAATATCCTTGTGTGTACCTACCTATATTCAACTTATTTTTAGTCATCATTTTTCATGTACAATACCCCCTCCAAATAAAACACACAATATTTTCTCTTCTTCCTTTTTTTGTTTTTTTTTTTTTTTTTGTTGTTGAAAATATTATTATTCATTTTTAATGCCTCTAATTTTCTTGTATCATCCTAAAATGTTAATTCGTTGACAATAACTATGATATGGTATCACAATACTATGTATATCCTTCTAATATTATTAAAAAGCATATATCCTTGAAGAAAAAGCCTTTCAAACACCATAACACAATTGACTGAGACAGTATATATATATGTACATACATACTTACTTGATAACACCTATTCACTAACACTTTTATATTTTTGTACATTTTAGATAACATTTTAATGCCGTTTATGAAAATATAAAAAAATATATGTATGTATATAAAAACGTACTTTCTTGTTCAAGTACTAGAAATTCCTCCTACTCATTTCCCATACTTTGTTGTTTTTTTTTTTTTTTTACTTTTTACTTTTTTTTTTTCATTTTACTTATTCTTAACAATATAATGGTTCACAAGCGTTTCATGATTACAATTATTACTTTCTTATGGTGATGTTGTACATATTAAGTGGATTGCAATAATATCATTTCTATCTAATATCTTATATTCTTATAAATATTGCACATACATACATATACATAATAGATACATATAAAAATTGTATCTCTTGGGTATACTTTGCAACACCAATTTGTGGTACTTTTATGGTCATGATAAGCCTGATTTGTCATCAGATATTTTCCATATACAAAAATACCGTATATTCACTGCATAAACACAATGCCATGTTATTTTTTGAAAATATAAATTCTTTCTTCTTCTTTTTCATTTTTTTTTTTTTATAAACTTTTCACCCTTCACATAGTATAATCATCCACTGCCAATATAAATCGCTTTCGGGGTTATTTTACTTATATATTAAGTCCATTATTATCTACTTTGTTGTTTTTCTTGCTTGTTTTTCTTTTACTTTATTTTTTATTTTTATTTTTTTTGGTTCCGTTCATTGTACATTAAAATAGAATGTAAAATACTTCATTATGTATTTGCAATCATTTTTTTTTCGATTAAAAAAAAAAAAAACAAAAAAAAAAAAAAGAAGGCAAAATAATAACACCTTCAAGCATTAAAAGCAATCTCTTTTGATTGGGCTATTTAACGGCATTTACTTGATGGATATTTGATGACATCAAAATATTTAAATATAGCTAATGTATCCCTCATTTTATCCAAAAACAAACATGAAAATTTTATGATTTTTTGGAAAATTTTAAAATTCAGATTATAAAACGATGAAGAAAAAAAAAAAACAGATAACAACAAAAATCAAGAAGAGAAAATTAGAAAATTAAGTAAAACAAAAAAAAAAAAAATTTCTAAATAGAAACTTTTTTCTAAAAAAAAAAATTAAAATGTAATTGAGAAGAAACAAAAAAACAAAAAAACAACAAACTTATTCACTTTGATCATAAAATTTAACGTGCGGTCTCTTTTAAAAAGAAAATTATTGCCTTAAGTGAAATTCATTTAAATTTAATTTTATGACAATTCAACGTTAAAATATTCAACTTGAATTGTTTTTTTTTTAGATATTTTTTTTTTTTTTTAATATTTTGAAGATGAGAAGTCATTGACACTTTCTTTTGGTCTCCTTTTTTTTGATTTCATTTTGAAGATTTTATATAATTTCAATGTTAAACTTTAGCACAAAATTCAAAAGATTCAACACCTTTCTTTTTTTTAGATTTGCTTCAGGTGATAAACCTTTCATTGATTCTATTATAAATGAACAAACTTAAAGAACTTTATTATTTGTTGGTATTTTGTTTTTTTTTTTCGTTTTTTTTTTTTTTTTTGTATTTTCTCTAAATATCACACAAAATTGAAAAAGATAAAATTTAAATCAATAATTTCATTATTTATTAATAATTTGTACATCAATGAACAAATCTTATAAAATCTTATAAAATATTTGAGCTTTATACATTCATATAATTTTGATGCGGTTAACGTATAAACCAAAATATTTTTTACACACGAAAAAATAAAATCAATTATGTATTTATGTGTTTGTGTGTGTGTTTGTGTATGTTTTTTTTTTTTTCTTTCTTTAAGTTAAAAATTAGATTATATCAATTTTTTGACAATGAGACATTATTATAGCGTGTATATAGAAATCAAGCTATCATTTAGTATAATCAGGACAATATAATAACAAAGAAGAAGAAGAAGAAGAAGAAGAAGAAGAAAAAAAAATGGATTCTCATCAACACAATACAAACTGATGAAAAAGCTAACAGGGGTAAAAGAAAAATAATAACCCGATTGAAAAGAAAAATAAGAAAAAGAAAGAAGAAAAAAAAAATGACGGAAAAGTAAAATATTATATATTGGTTGGTTGGTTGTAAATATACATATATGTATGTACAAAAACGAAAAATATAATATATGCGATAAGAAATGAATCTAATTTTCATTATATTTAATATTATACATATATTGTGATGTGTTACCCTATTATAGGGATCGATGATTTGATGATATTCGTCCATGCGAGTAATCCTATTATTTTATTAAAAGGGAATTAAACAAAGTGAATACAACGTTAGACATAATATATAACTATAAGTACACAGAGAAAGGGTAATGGACGATGGTGGTTTGAAATTGTATAAAATAAAAGCATGTTAATACAACCTCATTTATTTATTTATTTATTTATTTAGTTTTTTTTTGTCTAGTGTATTTAAGATATTTTAGAGAAAAATATGTTGACAATATAGAAATAGACATATCAAATAAAATGTGGGTCTGGATATAATTTTTGTACATAGTACGTTTTTAATTTTATTTGGCTTCAATTGTAAATAAACGGAAGTGAATGAATTAGATATTTTAAATATGTATATGTAAATTTATAGTGTTATATTTACTTTTTGAATAAAAAGTAATGTGTGAGAAAAATAAAACTAAATAAAAGGTCATAAGAGCAATATTCGAATTAAAATAAAAATTATGTTAATCCTTTTAGAAGCCTTACAAAACTTATATGTATATATTAGGTTTAATTGATAATATTTGAAGCTAAAACAGACCTTGATTTTATAAAAGAAAATAAATTCTTAGTTTAATGATACTAACAGGCTAAATGATAATTTTAATAATACATAAGTAATAATATAGGAGTATTATTTTAGTGACAAAATTAAATAAACATTCACCTGCCATTCTGGTATTCGGAATATGAAACTTGTTGTTCTAACAAAAAAAAAAAAAATGTCTAGACTATGAAATTTAATAGTAGCAAAATTTAATCAATCAACGAATGTTTACAGATGCGTTTTACTTACTTTAGCCACAAATTTTTCATTGAAAAATAGAAATCCATTTGAAAACCACCAAAGGATTTTTATCCATATGGTTTTAATCTTCGTTGAAATTTAAATCTTATTTTTATTTTTTATTTTTTTTTTTTCAACTTTAGCCCAACAACTCAAAACAAAAACATTAACTTAAAGAATCTTTTCAAAAATTGTGAGAAACACTTAATTATCATCTGTTGCCTGGGTTGCATCAAAAGTTATAGATAATTTTGTAGAGATCTATCAAAATGTCCAGCTGAAATTCAGAAATTATAAAACCTGCAATAAGGATCATTTATATACCAGTAAAAAAATATTCTATTAAAATTTTAAATAATTCTAGATAGAATTTTTTTTTTTCACATTTTAAAATTAAATTAAAAAATACAAAATATGTTTTTTTTTTTTGTTTTTTTTGTTTTATGACGTAAAAGTTCTTTAACTTAAACAGAAAAAAAAACTTTTTCTTCAAACATTAATCTTTTTTGTACAACACCAAATTTTGACTTTTTAACTAAGTTCACAAAAAAAAAAAAAAAAAAAAAAACATTTTTTAATAGAAAAAAAATTAACAATTTGATTTGCTTTCTTACTACGAGAGAAACAAATTTAAACACTTTTTAAAAAAATTAAAAAAAAAAAATGTATTTATTTTTTTTTCTGAAGTCGTTATTCATGTGATGAAAATTAAAATAGAAAGCGCTTAACAACAACAAAAACAAACATAGAAGAAAATTTACTTCCTTGGATTTAAAAGATCCCATCATTAAAAAACTTTTTTTTCTTTTCTTTTTTTTTCATTTTTCTTACAAATTTCTTTATGCTAAAAAAAAAATAAAAATAAAAATAAAATTTATTTATTTCTTCCTTTTCTTTTTTTTCTCATATTCATTTTTTTTTTCTTTATATATATGTTTGTATATGTTTGAAATTTTTTTATAAATAGAATTATGTCCTTCAACAAATTTGAATAAGTTTATTTTTATGTTATTAAAAGTTTTCTTGCTTTCTTCATTTTGCTCTTTCAATTTTATTACAAGAGGAAATGTGAAATAATAAAATATATAAAAATTCTTTTTTTTTTGTTTTTTTTTTTTTTTTTTAAATTTTATTTGATTTCTTTAATGTTTTCATTTTTTCTTTCGTTATTAGATGTATTAAAATGAAATTAAAAAATAATTATACATTGAAAAGAAAAATAGTACGATTCGAAGATATATAATAAAAATATCATTTTAAAAATAATAAATGAATAATAAAATAAAATTTAAAAAAAAAATAATAATAATAAGTGTGGTGACATAAATTTTCATTTTTCAATGGTACTTTAGTACTGTAATAAAATTAGATAATTCCATTTGAAATGAGAATATTTTATTTTTAATTTTTTAATTAAGACCAATAATTTATTAAAATGAAACTAATTAAAGAAGAAAATTATTTGAATATATACTTATTTTTTTCCATTAAAAAGTTTCTAAAAAAAAATTTTTTTTTTGTATAAAATAACAAATTAGTTGTTCACCATGTAAAACTTATCATACAATTCCTTGTCATTATTTATTCTAATTCCTTTTTTTTTCTTCTTTTTTTTTTTTTTTTGCAGGACCAGCTACAAAACCATTAACATCGACAGCAACAACACCACGATTTCTATCACGAGGTCACACATATCGAGCTGTTGTTGGTGACACTCTTGTATTACCATGTGAAGTAGAAAATTTGGGTAAGTTCTGACACACACATACATACACACAAAAAAAAAAACTTACGATTAATTACAATGTTTCATAAGTACACCCTTAGCATACTCAATTAACTTCACTTTGTGCTTTTCAAATTAGAAGAACATAACGTAACATATGTAACTTTTCGAAAATACACTCATTGTATATAGTTTGTTTTTCTTTTCTCCTATTTCCTTTTTTTTTTTTCATCTTTCATTTTGTCATTATATTTCTGTTTTACTCCCATATGTATAACACAACGTGACGAATTACATAAAATAGTTGTAAACATCACACACATATGTTTTCTTACTTTCTCCTACTCCTTCTTTTCCTTCTTTTCTTTAGTTTTCGCATCAACATTTCATTCATAATGTATCCTTCATCTTCCTTGGTATTTGTCACGTAAATATATATGTACATAGTCATGGTATTCTATCATTTATTCAGCCCAATAGAAAATATAAGAAAAGCAAGAAAATTCATCTCTTAATAGAAATTACCCTCCTCCAATGTTATGGAATATAATTAATAAAATATTTCTTTATGTCCTTCTTATTACATCTAATTTTTTGTTGTCTCTCTTTTAATTTTTGTATGCATACAAAATATAAAATAAATATTAAAAAAAACACTAACAAAAAGGAATTTTTTTTTAAATCAATTTAATTTTTCTCATCTTCAAGTTAATTTTTTTTTTTTTTCTTATTTTTTCATTTTGGTTTTTCTTTTTCAAGGAATACAAAATTTATTATATCATATTTAATAAAGTTTTGTGATATATACCACAAAATTTAAAATAAAAAATTATCTTGAGGCAGATTGCAAGAAAATATAAAAAAAAAAAAAACTCACAGCAAAAAAAAAAAAAAAAAGAAGAAGGAGGAGGAAAAAAAAAACAATATTCTCTAATGTGTTTCCTTATACATTTTATACATTCTGTTGTGTATTTTATATTATTGCGCTTTAGAACCCTCAGGGGATATATATACAAAAATTTGTATACTTTACTTGTATTCTGATGATGATATTACCCAGGATATTTACAAAAGGAACAAATATGATTTCATGAAAGAAGAAGAAGATATCAAATTCAAATAAGATAAAAAAAAAACAAGAAAAATAAATAAATAAATAGATATACGTACATAATATGTATATAAAAAAAAATGTAAAATATATGGTAAAAGGTAAAAAACTTTATAATAATCAGAATAAACATAAAAAGGAAGATTGAGAATATCAAATTATTTGTAAAAAGTAAAAAAAAAAATAAAATAATAAATAAATTGTATATTCAGTGAAATATTTAAATTTTTAAGTGAAATAAATAAGGATAAATTGAATAAATATTTCAAAAGTATCATCGTTATATTCATAAAATAATATTTCAAGGCTTTGAAGTTTTTAAGGCTCGTATGTTCACACGAAAAAAAAAATTCACATCGTATAATTGACACAATTAGTTTTATCAATTAATTCCAATTTTTACAAAATTAGATGCACTATTAGTTCCCTTTTAATAATCTTCTCTTTCGAATTGCGCTACAGCCCAAATCGAGCTTTGGCCTCCTCACTTGAGGTTTCCTTGAAAATTTTCACCTACAGTAGTAGGTCATACATACACCTACAGTTTAAAGTGGAATTAACCGGAAAATTTATCTTGTGGGTAGTTCGAATCCGACAAAGACTTTTACGTCACTATAGTGCAAGTGGTGTAGTAGTAAGTTCAACAACAACAACAAAAAATACTGGAAGTTTTTCAACAAATACAATTTCAAAAATAATTTATTCATTCTTTGAATTATTCGCTCAAATTATTTCCGAAATAACTTTAAAAGTACAAATTTTTTTAATTATTTATTCGATTTGTTAAATTTTTTTTTTTTTGAAATTTTCATTTTAAAAAAATTTTTGTTCTTAACACCCACTTTGTTTTTCAATTTGTTTTTTTTTAATGTCCATGTCAAAAACAACACAAAAAATATTTAATTAGATTTTTTTTCATCCTCTTTATTCATTATTTCTGTTTTAATTTAAAACATAATTTTTTTTTTTAAATTGTTTAATATAATTATCCTTTTTTTCATGGTTTTTATTTACGATTTGCAATTTCAAAATTATATTTATGATATTCATTCGTAATATAATTAAAGTTAAAATTAAAAACCAAAAAAAAAAAATAAATAAATAAAAGCAAATATTTAAAAATTCGTTACAGTCACATGCATAAATTATCCTGACAAAAAAAAAAAAAAAAAAAAAGACTCATCTTACATGAAATTTTACATTTTCTTTTTTCCCAAATTGATTGCAACATCAAATAAAAACCACACATACAAATTTCAAATTCAATTTAAACATAGTCTGTAGAAAGTCGTTAAAGGGTCATTTTACTTTTTAATGTTTTAATTTTTTATTCCTTAGCAAAAAAAAAAAAAAAAGTACTTTTCCAAGTGTCAAAAACATACATATGTATATTTCCATAACCTGGTACAGTGATACATATTCAAATATTTCAACATACAAAAATTTTCATTTCTATTACTTTCTCTTCATCATGATACGAAACATACATACCTACATACGTTTAATACATATTCGTATATGTAATATAATATTTAAATTCACATATGAACACAATTATATGGAATATTCAAAGTTTAGTGGCATATTAGGTACGGTAGATGTACTTTTATCGTTTGCACCTTATGTTATTATCATATAGTACATATTGGGATATGGGTGACCCGATTTAATGACGGCCAAAACGTGTATGGATATTAAAGTCAAATTTAAAATCATCATTTTTTT
This sequence comes from Bombylius discolor, assembly GCA_939192795.1. NCBI lineage: Eukaryota > Metazoa > Arthropoda > Insecta > Diptera > Bombyliidae > Bombylius > Bombylius discolor. The sequence goes on along the minus strand of OW584241.1, from coordinate 34,827,365 downwards.
TTTTTATTCACGCTTTTTTGAATCTGAATATTTGCAAAAATTTTTAGCATTTTTTTTTTCCATTTTTTTTTTATCTTTTTCCTTGTCGTCGTCATTTGAACGTTATATTCTCTTTTTTAGCTACTTTTTTTTTTTTTTGTTCTTACTGTCCCAAAGGAAAATTATAGAAGTGAAATAAAAAATAATTAAAAGAAAAAAAAATGAAAAAGAAGTCAGTTAATTAAAAATCTCTCAAGCTTAACAGCCTGGAAAACGTGATACATATTTTCATTGCTGCAATGCAAAATGCTTACGTTGAATATTATTATACAACATAATAAGTACATACATATGTATGTATATAAGAATTTTTTCAATGGTAAAAAAGGTGTAATGATATGAAAAAGCATTCCTGTTTTTTTTACTGAATTTTATTTCGTGGGATAATTTAATATGAAAAAAAAAAAAAATGAAACATCTAAAATTAAGCAAATTCAAAAAGCTCTAAAGCGTACCCAAGTATTAATATACTTGTACAATTGAAAAAAAAAAAAAATGAAAATATCTTAGTATGTTGTTAGCTTGCTAACATTTTTTTTTTTAATTAAAACAATTTCACAAAATTAAAATTGTCATACATTTTCACAGTAAAAACAAAATAGAAAAAAAAAAAAATATGTACTTGGAAAAAAAAAAATTACATAAGTAACATGTAATCTTAATAAAGTGTAAATACTGAAAATATTTCACGAATTAAAAATTGTACAATGAAACAAACAAAAAAAAAAGTGCTTATTCTGTTTAATTTCAATGCAAAAGTAGCTATCTAAATAAGGACTCTAGAGTATATATTACTTTAGCCTATATTTTAACATAAGTACGTGGAAATATTAAAACAAAAAAGAAAAAGAAAAAAAAAAAAAAAGGAAAATAATTACTTTAGTGCTTCATAACTTTTGTTAAGAGTTAATAGTCGCTTGCATATCTACATGAACTTCAATTTTTTGTGTTGAAAAAAAGGATAACAACTATTTTTATCTTCTATACAAAGTGAGGAAAAACTGATATATTGCATCGCATAAAAGCCCAGTAAAACAACAACAAATTAAAAAAAAAAAAAATGTTTTTACAGATTTAATTTAAGTAACAACAAGTTCTAAACGAATTGTAGATCGTAGAATATGATATTTTAAGGATGAATGGGGTTAGAAACAAAGGTTTACTTTCTTGTGCATTGTAAATTCAATAATGTTGGTGTGTTGGCTTTTAAAACTGTAATAATTGTTTTTGAAATTTTTCTTATTAACTTTCGTTCTATTATGAATTCACTATAATCTTTAATTATTTCTTTCTCTTTTAATTTTGATTCATTTAAAAAATAAAAGTAGTTAATTAATAATAAAAATTCTATAGTCATTTTATTTATCTAAGTAGAACAAATTAAATGTAGTTAAACTTTAAAGTCATGCTTCTCTATTTTCAAAAAAAGATTCACGTTAAAAAAATATAAAATAACTGTTCTATACATGTTAGTTACATTTCACCTAATTTTCACATTTTCAATTTACATATTTTTTTTTTTACCTTGTTCTTTATTTTAATTTTTCATCAACATTATAAATTATTCTCTGTATAATGTTTGAAAGATACATATGTATGGACATGTATATACATTTATACTCGTATGTGTAAAATAATAACAACAGTTTTGTTAATTATTTCAATTTGTCTGACATAGTCATAAAATTAATTTTTACCTGAATTTTTTTACTTAATAACATGTTTGCATGTTAAAAATGTATATTTCATATTATTTTGTATCTTTTTTTTTTTTTTTTTTTTGTTACTGCGTTTTGTTTTTCATAGTCATAAGAGACTTCCTTATATTTAATCTTAACTTTATAAACTTTTTTTTTTTCATATCTAATCTACGAAAAAAAAAAAACGAATATGCGTTAAATTTTAATTTAAATGATAAATTCATATTAATAGACACGCATACATATTTTTTGTTATTAATTAATTAAATGAATCTAAAATACAAAATACATACATACAATATTAAATGATATATAATGACCTTTTTTCTAAAACAAAAACAAAAACAAAAAAAAATTAATATACATATAGTGAATAAATTTTTAAAAATAATGCTGATGGAATACAATCAATATTCATTATATTTCAGTCACCATACATGACACATACATAATATGTTTTTGTTGTTTTATTTCCATTTCAATTTAAAATAAAACATAAAATAAACAATTTTATAAATTTATTTGTATTTTATTATTACTTTTTTTTTTTTTTTTGCATCGCATACATTTTATAAATAAACATAACATGCAATTCATTAAAAATTTTTTTATCCATTATCACAAATATGTCAAACCCATATTTTTGTTTATTTTAAATTTTTTGTAAAAAATTCAACATTGTGTTTGATTTATCTCTTTATCTATTTTTTTTTTTTTTTTTTGTCACATATAGGATCTTACGTTTTACTATGGAGACGTGGAACGAATGTATTAACAGCATCAAATATTATGGTGACAAGGGATGAACGAATAAGACTGATAGATGGATACAATTTAGAAATATCAGATTTAGAACCACAAGATGCTGGTGATTATGTCTGTCAAATAAGTGATAAGGTGAATAGGGATCAAGTCCATACAGTTGAAATTTTAGGTATATATACATAATATGTAATTTTATAAAATATTAAATTAAAAAAAAAAATTAATTAAATACATATACATATGTACATATATGCTTAATTTGTGTTTTTAAATTAAATTTTTCTTTATACAGTTCCACCTAGTGTACGTGCAATTCCAACATCTGGGCAATTAACTGCTCGTAAAGGTGGATCAATAACATTGGAATGTAAAGCATCTGGAAATCCAGTACCAACAATATTTTGGACTAAAAAGGTAATATTGAAAATGTAAATATACCTACAAAGAAAAGATTAAAAAAAAAAACAAACAAACAAAATAATAAAATAACTACACAAAATAAAATAAATTGAAAGAAAAAATAAATAAAATGTTGGCATGTGTAAAAATGTAAATCTCTTGAAATTTACTTAATGGGGTAATACATAAAATTGTTTTGTAGAAAATATAATAATAACAAGATAATGTTAATGAGGAACGTGTAAAATTAACATAAATTTCATTTTCGCACTAATAATATGATTATACTCGTGTAGTATATAATTCACATGTGGTTAACCCATTAGAAACATTACAATTCGAATAATTCAATATATTTTTCTTATTCTTATATATGTATTTATTCTCTCTATATACATATGTATTCTGTATATACAATACATTACTTCATGTTCATAAACAAAAATGTTACGTTTACTCCAAGGAAATATGATAAGAAGAAAAAAATGAAAGAAAAAAAAAAAACTGAGAAAATTAAATGTACTTTTCATGTGGTAAGAATACATTCGAAATATAGATACAGATACAATATATACATATATATATACGTTAGCTATCATCACTTTCAACAATCCTTTTAATTTTTTTTTTGTTTTCTTAAAATTTATATGATAAGAAAACAACACATATTATTATTAAAAAAAAAAAAATAAATAACATGCATATATAAAGCAACAATTCTGTGAGAAACGTGTCTATAATGTGTATTTTCACTCAGAAAACGTGTCTAACATAAATAACACTTAAGAGTACTATAAATGTAAATATATGTACATACATATGTATATACGTATTTATGGTGTTACTTATATGTAACACATTATAAAGCCGAGGTTGAAATGCTTCTAAATTTACAAGAACAAAAACAAAAGAAAACAAGATTCTGTCAAGAATCATAAAACGATAAAGAATGAAACGGACGCCAACAAAATATCATACCAAATGAAAAATTTAATATTCTCTTTCCACCCACTTCCGGAAGATGTATCCTTTTTTATTTTTTTTTTTTTTTTATTTTTTTTTTTTTTTTGAATACTCGTATATCAGACACACATGCATTTCTCTGTGAAAAATAAAAAAATGCTTATCCTTCAACTTTCTAACTTGTTGTTTTTTTTCTTCTTCTTATTTTCTTTGCATTTGATGTTCTTGGATGTTTTGTTAAATATCATATTTTTGATTATTTAAAATATCATCATCCCTCTACATCACACATTACACATTACACATTACACAGAGTGTAAAAAAAAAAAAACAAAAAAACAAAAAAGGATATTTTGCATAAGACAGTTATAACTTAAATATTTTTTGTCTTATTTCATTTCATGATGTCTTATAAAATTCTTTTACAAGCTCAAGTCATTTTCGCTTTTCTCATAATATTTTTTTTTTTGTTGTTTTCTTCTTTTGAGTGTTTTTCCTTTTACAATTGAAGAGAGAGTGTTACACATTTGTAATTTTTTTTTTTTTTGTTTTTAGTATTTTTGTGTAGTAAAATTTCTCAATTTTACATTTTTTTTTTTCCAAAAATTTATTACTATTCAATTTTTTTATTCATTTTTCGGAATTTTAAGCTATTTTATTTTTTTACTAATATAAATTTTTATATTTTTCGATATTTTCTCTTTAATAAAAAAAAAAAACAAAAAACAAAAAAAAAAAGAGTGGTACTGGGAAATCACCAGCTCGTATTGGCGACGGTCCAATTTTAGCATTGGAAAAGGTCGAAAGGCAGCAAGCTGGAGTATATCAATGCACTGCAGACAACGGAGTCGGTGATCCGGTTACAGTTGATATGAGACTTGATGTACTATGTAAGTATATAATATAAAAGGTTATAATATGAATACTAAATTCCTTTCTATTTGTCGTCCTTTTTTTTTTTTTTTCGTTTTCTCATTGTAAAATGAAATTTTTTATACTTTTATCCATAAATGAGTTTTTTTTTTATCTTATAAAATTTTTCTTTTTGTGTTCTATTCTTAACTCGTTTTCTTTCGTTTTTAATATATATTTTCCATTCTTTTTATATTTTCTATTTTACAATATATATTTTAACATTTATGATTTTTGAACATAAGAAAAAAAAACCAAAAGAAAAAGAATGAAAATTGACGTTGAATTCACAAAAATTTTCAAATGTACTGGAATTGTATAAGAATGATGAGATCATACAAATATTAATATTATGATCAATGAAATATTTTGTTACACACATTGAAAATTTTCTTCTTATTTTCTTTTATATCGGATCAATAAAAAGAATTTTTTTTTTTTTTTTGTTTTTTTTTTTTCTCAAATATTTTTATAGTTGAAGTTATGTATAATAAATATATTGAGTTTATATCGATATAATAAGATATGTCATATTCACAATTTTTTTATCTCTATAAATTTTTCTTTATATTTTTTATCTTATTTTTTTATTTTTTTATCTTATTGTTCTTATCTTATCTTATAATATTAGATACATACAAATTGTGTTCATCTGGTATATAATAATTTTTAAATTAATGAAAATTAATGTGTCTGAGAAATAAAGGATATAAATAAAATTGTTATTTCATTTTTATTTACTGTATTAAATTTTAAATGATTTTTATTTTATTGATAAAAATAATCAAGAAATTAATATAAAATACTATAAATAATATGTGTAATAAAAATAAAGTCCCTGTAAAGCTTTTTTGTTATTTATAACTTTTAGAATATTTAACAAAAAGTTAAGAGACATTTAGTTGCCTAAATTTTACTCATTTTTTAAAATGTTTTTGTAATTTTTTTTTGTTTTTGGAGACGGTTAATATTCCTACAAAAAATACTTTAAGACATTTTTAGAACACTGTATTCTTAAAATCTAAAATTCTAGACAACTGATATTTTATCTAATTAAAGATAAAAATTTAAATGAATCTCACTCACACTGGCAAAAAATTATCAGATAGTTAAAATCACGTCTAGAAAAAAATATAATACAAAAAAAAAGAAGTTTTTTCTTGTGAAATAACAACTACTCTCTTAAAATTCACAATACATGTCATATGAAACTGCATCTTAATTTGTTTTTTTTTAATTATTTTCCCACATTCAACAAATATAATGAAGATTATTTTTTCTGATAAATTTTAATTCAGCTATTGTAGTAACTGGAAAACATGAAAAACGACATTCGACTCGGCCGGCAATCGAACCACGGAACCTTTACCTTGCCGGGGTAATGATCTTAAACCATTGAGCTACCGAATGCCATGTCGCTTGCTGTTTTCAGTTACCATCTAATCATTGATGAAGAATACTCAAATCTCCTACAGCTTGAATTTAAAATCCAATAATTTATCGTATTAATAACTTTCATACCCAATAATCAACCGAAATATGTTTTTTTTTTTTTTTGAAACTTAACATCCTTATAATTATCTTATATACATTTCAAATAGCTATGAAATCTCTTCTTAGATACAAAAATAGAATCAACAATTCAAATCACAAAATAAATGATTATTCAAAAATAATAATCATTTTCATTTATCTTTTTTTTTTTTTTTTCATTAAATACAGTTCCACCTGAAATATCTGTTGAGAAATCATGGATTCATTCTGGTGAAGGATATGAAGCACAACTTGTATGTATTGTTCATGCTGATCCTATAGCAACGGTAAGTTAACTAAATAATATAATTATTATATTATAATATTTATTTTATATACATATATACCCATAGGTAATTTCTCAATTTACCTTTTGTTGTTTATTCCTTTTAATTTAATGACACTGTACAATGTACATATATGTATATATATATAAATGACCATATAACCAACAATCATAATCAACGTCATCATTTTCATTATTCTGTATAAATCCCAAATTCTCTTGTCGCATGAAATAATTTCAGTTAATACATAAATAATTACTAATATTTAACTTTTAGCCTTAAAATCATTATATTCCATATAATATAACAGATCTATATATATAAATATAAGATAATCCACACAAGCATATACATACATCACTAAACCAAAATCTTTATAATAATCATGGTCAATTTCTTCAAATTCGAATTATACAAAAATATATTGCTGAATTATATCGAATCATCAAATTTTGAACAACAACAAAAAATACATATGTATATATCATACATGTATATACAGATTACACATATGTTCATATATTCATATGTTATAGATGATAATAAAGAAACACTTAAATTGTATAATCATGACTTGAATTCTCTGAATAAAAAAAAAAGTATTTTTATGAAATGTGGCAATAAAAAAAAAAAAAAATTAAAAGAAACAGCAACAACAACAACAAAAAAAAACCAATATCATATATGTACAGAAAATATTTTTTCACATCCTTCTATACGTTTTTATTAATATTATTTTACAAACAGAAAAAAAAAACACATTTCTCAAAGATCGTTCAACATAATTTCAGTATAAAATAAAATAATTGGATGATAATGATAAAAATGTATCGATTAGTATTTTATACTTATGTCATTTTCTGTATCTGCACAAATATATAAAATTCATCTAACATTACACTACTCAAATAATATTAACAATCAACTAAAAACAAAAAAAACAAAAACAAAAAAAACACATACTATTACAATATATACTTTTCTTCATATAAATTGTATAAAAATAAAAACAACAAATAAGAATTGAAAACAAAAAAAAAGAATATTGTTACATTTAAGAGAAAATAAGGACAATTTTTTCTTTTTTCTATAATTTTTTTTTTCGTTTCGTTTCTAATTCTTCTTCTTATTTTTTTTTCACATTAAATTATTTGTATCTTATTTTTAGGTGTCCTGGTTCCAAAACTCATTTCCGCTTCAACCAACTGATAGACGAATTATGTCTTCAAGAGGAAATCGACATACACTCACAATACGTAATGTCCATCAAGATGATTTCGGTAACTACAGGTAAGATACAATATATGTATATATATATTTTTTTTTTTTTATAAAAACAAAGAGAAAGAAAAAAAAACATAAAATATATAATAAGAAGATTGATCAACTGTAAAGATGATTTGATTTGATTTTCTTTATATTTTTTTCGTATATGTTTTTATCGTTTTATTATTTGAGATAGATATTGTGTTATACAAAAATTTTGAAATTATTTGAAAATTTATTTTTATAATACAATATACAATCAAGGGTAAGTGATCCAAGTCACGTTTAATTGGTTTATTTTCTTCAAATTAAATTTATTTTCAAATGAAATAAATTTGTAAGTGAAAGAGATACCAAAAGAGAAAAAGTAAAACTCCATTTTTCGTCTATAGTGTTCCAACTCTCAGGTACCACTAATTTACATTTTAGAAAATTTAACTGTATTTAAGAAAGAAACAATACTTTCATTACATATTTTTAAAAAAAAGCTTCGCGTTCAATAATCCTATATTTGAACAAAGCTACTGTAAAAAAAAAAAATATTTTGTTTATTTAATTGTTCTAGGCAAAATATAATATATAAAAAAAAAAAAAAAACTGTACACAAAATGGTGCAATTACCCTAAATATTTTTATACAACACACATAATTAAATTTTCGTATATTTATTATAAGGTTATTGATATAGACAACCAAAAATATCTTGAACAGCATCATTTTTATTTATTTGTTTATTTATTTTTTTCATCATAATCCCAATTGATCTAGACACCAAATTTTCTCATTTTTCTTGTATCTCTATCTGATTTTCCCTCCTTGAAAGCATATAAAAACTCTTTTAAAGGAATAAATAAACAAAAAATATATTCATTAAACAAACTTGAATTAAATACACTACTGTTCTTGTTCATATATCTTATCTTAAGCTCTTTTTTTTTGTTTTTGTTTAATATTAATTTACACCTTTTGTTCATCTTTCTTCCTGGTTAAATGATGATCTATCTCTCAATTTATTTATTTGTTGTAGATTTTTTTATAGATTATTTATTAAGTTATATCTTTGTTTTTTTTTTGTTTCTTCCTTTAACTTTTTTTTTTTCATTTATAAGTACAAAATATACTTTATGAAACTAATATAAATCACATATGAAAATAATATACTTATATACATATAAAAAAAAACACTCTAAATGTGTTTTTATCTACACATACATACATACATACATTTGTATAGATACTTCTGTGTATATTTTTTTATATATATATAAATAAAGTTGAAAATTAAACGATAACAAAATAATATCGAATTTGTGTTGCAGTTGTGTTGCTGATAATTCACTTGGGCGTGCAAGAAAATATATGGAATTATCTGGTCGTCCTGGAGCAGCTGAATTTTATTCACAAAAATGGAGTCGTTCCCCAGATAGTTACAATCTAACATGGAAAGTTGATAGCTATCCACCATTAGAAGAAGTTCGTTTATTATATAGAAGGCTTTTGGTAAGATTTATATCTTATGGGAAGATGTTTTTTTTTTTCTTTCTTCTTTTTGTTTAGTTTGTATTTTCTAGTTTAACAGTTTTTACTATTTACTATATATAAAATTTACCTTTATATTATTATTATTATTTTTTTTTTTTTATTGAATGTACCATATATACGGTACACAAGAAGTGTTATTTTTAAATTGTACACGATGAAAAAAAAAAATAAAAAAAAATAAAAAAGAAAAAATCAAAACTTACTTTTTTTTTTTTTTCTGTGTAACTCTTTTTCATCCTTCTTTATTTCTTTCATCATTTGTTCTTTTATTTTTATTTTTATTTTTTCAAAATGTAATAATGTTGTACTCAAAACTTGAATACATAAATGTACATGTACATTTATATTTGTATATACATATTATATGATATTGAAAGGAAATAGGATATTTTCAACTTAACCTTTTGGGAATAATGTGAAGAAAAACAAAAAAAATTGAAGAATATAAAAATTGTAAAAATAAAATGAAGTAAAGAAATAAAAAATAAAAAAAAAATAAAAAAAAAAAAAAACAAAGAAAAAGAAATGAAGTCAAAGAAAATTATATATATAGAAGTTTAATAAAGTTCTAAATGGGTTATCTTTTTCAAAAAAAAAAACAAAAAATCTTAAAGGTTTGAGTTGATTTGAGGATTGTTTTTCTTTTTTATTTTTGTTATTTTTTGTTTTTGTTTTTTTTTTTTTTGTTTTTAAGCTTTAAATGTACGAGTATACCAATGTTAGTATGGAATGAAAACCTTTATTATTATTACATTTTTTTTCTTTCTTCAGATCTTGTTGTTTTTTTTTTTTTGTTTTTTTTTTTTTTAAATGAAGCGAAATAATATTTCACAGTTATTTTTATGTGGTAAAATGTAATTTCATTTATTTGATTGGATAACATATCAATCCAATCATATTAAAGAACAATATAAAAAGGATTATTATCTCAAATCATGTATAAAATCAACAAAAGCAATATAAATATTTATTTCTTCAATTTTCTTCTTTTTTTTTTTTAATATATATACAAACATACACATGTATATTCATATTAAGTGATAAAAAATGGGCTTTTATTTTTTTTAAGTTTCTCAAAAAAAAAAAAAAAATAAATAAAAAATCAATTTTAAATTCAAATTTATTGAAAATACAAAAATCTTGTTAATGTTTTTTTTTTTTTTGTTGAGATGTATGATTTTTTGTTTTTTCAATTAATAACATTTTCTTTTAAAACTTAAAAGTTTTTTATCCATTATATGCAACGAAATTTTTTTTTTTCTAAATATCTTAAATTTTAATTTTTCAGAAATTATATTTTCTAAAAACATTAATAACTTTGATTTTTTGAAAATCTAAATTAAAATCAATGTTGAAAGAAATCAAAATAATTTTGAAATTCTTGAAAAATCTAATGAAAGTGAACTTTTTAAAATATTATTATTATTTATTTTTTTTTTTTAACAATAAAATAAAATTAGATCCACTCACTTTATTTATTTTATTTTTTTCTTTTATAAAATAAAAATTTAAATTTTCTATTTGAATGAACAAGTTAAGTATATGTACAACCAATGAAGCATACTTTATATGCGATATCTATGTGAACCAGGCCAATATATACATATGTATAGGTATATGTTATATTGAAAGAAATTTTATGCAAAAATATTTCAGTATATCTTAAACTTTTTCATGTTTTCATTATCTTTTTTATGATATATTTTTTTTTTTGTTTTTTTTTTCTTCTTTTTTTGTTTTTACTTTACCCTAAAATTTACAAAAACCAATTTCATTTTAACGAAGAATTTTCATAATTCATTTGAAATTTTAAAATATAAATCTTATTATATCTATAATAGAAGAAGAAGAAAAAAAAATGAATTTATCCTTCTTTTCATTATAATGTACATGAATTTTATTAAAAGTAACGATGATGATGAGAACATAAACAATCCTCAACTATCATATATGTGCTCATATTAAAATATTACTTTATACACATACACATAGAATTATGTAGATACATTATATATTTTTATAAAACATAAAATTTCTAAAGTTAGAAACGAACAATTTTCAAATTTTTCAGATGAATGAATCATTTCAACAGCCCGGTCGATGGCATGATGTTATTTTACGGCCCGAACATCGTTCTTTATCAGAACCTCTAACACATATTATGTCCTACACAATAAAGAATCTTCAACCACGTTCAGTTTACGAAGCAATTGTGCAAGCCAAAAACCAATATGGTTGGAATGAGGTTAGTAGTATAATATTTTTTTACATCCATATATGATATAAAACACATAACAATTATATATAGTAGACCATCATATCCTTAATCCAAATTTTATCTATCATACTACTCGACTATCACTACCACCACCAACACTATTTTACCAATTTTCTATTAGTATATACTACTGATTTAAGGTTTCTAGTTTTTATTAAGTGTTTGAAAAAGTTGTACAGTATACATATGTACATATATGTATGCAATTCAGTCAAGTCCAGTTAGAAAACTGATAATATATCCGAAAAGACTTTTGATGGTGTTTTTTAGACTGTTGTGTACCGTATTTTTCTTCTGGTTTTTTTTTTTTTTTTTTTTTTTTGTTTCCTGTATAGTTGTACACCAACTATGACACTGACTAATAAATAAGATGGGTTTTCTAAATAAAACAGCAGTTGTATAACTATCACCCAAGCCCAACAGTATATTTACGAATAAATTCAAAAACTAGCTCTTGTGTATATCCTTTGTTTTATATGTTTACGTAGGTATATGTATGTGTGTATACATACATATATAACTGACAACAAGCAATTGTTGTCATGTCCGCACATAACAATCACCATCCACCACCACCTCCACCACAAGTCAAACCACATCTATTTTGTCCATCTAAGTATTTCAGCAGTTACCGGATATGAATAATATCTCATTCCATTTTTGTTTTTCTATATTTATCTAAATATGTATATTCCACCGAAAAATACAATTTTTCAGTATAAATAAGTTTTCTGTATCTGTATCTGGATTCTGGATATATGTAGAATAAAATAGATACTGCACATTTTAGTATATAGTCAGAAAAAAAAAAGCAAAGCAAAAAAAAAAAATATAATAAACATTCACCAACTGTTGTTTTCATATACTGTTTGGGATTAATTTTAAGAGTGTTTGCAAGCACAATTCCTATACTATGATTAAAATTATTTCAGGTCAGCGATATTTTTCAATTTTATACGCAAAGAAGTGCATCAGATACACAACCTGAAGATTTAGAAATGGTTGCTAGTTCAACATCAAGAAGTGGTGCATCATCTGTATTATTGAATAATAACTATAATACAAATAATTTAAAACGTACAACAATAACAATTATGACAAGGATACATCTACTTGAACCATCACTTTATATATTTATTGCAATATCATTATGTATGCAATTTAGAAAATTAGGTGAATTTTTTGTCGGATAATTTATTTTTATGCATACATATTTATTTTTTTCACAAAAAAAAAAAAAAAATATTTCACTTATAGGTCAAACTAAAAAAACATTAAAATTTAAAAATTAATGAAAGAAAAAAATAATAATAAAAAAAAACCATTTTAATTTTTCTTTTTATTTTTTAATTATTGAAAAAGACATTGAATGCAAATTGAAAAAAAAAAAAACAACAAAATCTTGTAGGACAGAAAAAAAAATAAAAATTCAAAAAAAATACCAATTTTTTTGAAAAAATATATATAAATAGAAAGAAAAAAAAACATGCACTGAGATATAAGTATTTATAAAAAAAAAAAACAAAATTTTAGAAATTCCACTAAATGTATACAGAAATTAAATTAAATTAAATTAAAAAAAAAAAATTGAATTAAAAAAAAAAAATCACTTTTGCACTGAATTTTTGTATAGAAAATGAGAGAAAAAAAAATAATATTCTACCTTTCAAAATAATTTCTTGTATATTTTTTCCTTTTTTTTTTTTTTCGTCCTTAATCATTTACAAAAAAAAATAAATAAATATAAAATCCAAAACAACACACACAGTAATTGAATTTAAGAGTAATTTTCTTATAAAATACTGATGCAGTAGAATAAATTGAAAAACGATGATAAAATAGAATTTTTTAACAACAACAACAACAAAAAGTTAATTATGAAAATGATTTTTTCTCTTTTCAAAGAATTTTTTCCATTTTCCTTTATGTATTTTTTTTTTTTTGTATTCAATTTAACAAAAATCCCTTTCAAATGTGAAAAAAAAAATAAAATATTTAATGAATAACTTTGTTAATGTAACTCAATTTAATTTACAAAAATTAAAAAAAGAATTTTTTTTTTTTTTTTTTTCAATTTTTCATTTGAATTTCGATTAAGAATTTTGAAAAAAAAGAAAAAATATTACTAAATCTTTTTGAATGACTTTTCAAAGAAAAAAAAAAAAAACCAAGAAAGAAAAAATTTAATTATCTAATTTTTCTTACTCATTTTTAAAATTATGAATAAAATATGAATGAACATCACACAATATATACAATTTCAATTATACTTCTGAATATACTTTTATCCTTTTTGATTTTTTTTTAATGAAAAACAATTTTGCTAAATATTTATTCTAAAGTAAATTTAAAAAAAAAAAAACCAAAAAAAGGAAAAAAAAATGCATCATTGAATACAAATAAACAATCATTTTACAAAAAATTTAATTAAAAATAGAAAGAAAAAAAAAAGTATTTTAAATAAAAGGAATAAAAAAATTATTTAAAAAAAAATAAAAGAAAAAAAAAACTCTTGCATACCATAGAAAATAAAATGAGAAATCGCTTAAAATGTTTACCATGAAAAAAAAGAAATATGATGAAAGTAAAACAACAACAAAAACATTAAAAATAAGTAAAAATACATTACTTAGAATTTAAAAAAAAATAAAAATAAAAATGAAAATGAATAAAATTTATACATACATAAAATAAAATAATAAAAATTATAAATAATTTATTATCTTTAATATTTACTGGAGTCCTGTGACCGCGATAAAGCTACACACATACATACATAATGTAAATATGAAGAAAGAAAAAAATGATATTGTATTAATAAAATTTAAGTATGAAAATAAATATTAGAAAAAATAATAATAATAATAATTATAATTAATTAATAATAAATGGAATGAGTAATTAAAACAAAAAAAAAAAACAGATAAAAAGATTTTTTTTTTTTTTTGTGAGAATTTACTTGAAAAGTAAAATTGAAAAATCTACTAATTTAGGTTTTGTCTTTTTTTTAGTGGTTTTTTTTATGCTCAAAACAATCAATTTTATTTTTTCTAGTTGAATAAGATTTAATTTTTGTTTTTGTAGAGAAACAGCTCATGGTGATTTTTTTTAAGATAGTAAAAAAAGATTGTTTCGAAATTAAAAGATTGGTTTTGAAAATTGCAAATAAGTATTTAAGAAAATTCAGTTGTTGTTTTTTTTTTTTCTTTGGATCAAAAAAATGTGAAAAATTCAAAATTATGTTTTTTGAGAGAGAAAGTTTTGATTCAATCCGAGATTCTTTGAAGATGCTTGATAATTTTTTACATGTCGATTTTCCACGTACTTTAAAAAAAAAAAAATAACAAAAAGAGAAAATTTAAACATTTTGAGATTTTCTGTGAAAGAAATTCAATAAAGGAAATTACATTGTTTTCAAAGTCGAAAAAATTTTTATCTTTTTTTCTCCCCATAAATAAAATTCCTGTTGGGTTAAAAAAAATTATACTTTTCAGTAATTCAAAAAAAAAAAAAACATCCTAAAAACAAAAGATATTTGCTTATATCTTTTTTGTGTCAGACAAGATTTCACAAATCCCTGCATTTCGTCAGTAGCGTTTATACATATCCATGTATCTGAAAATCTAAAGATTTTGAATGTCATCTAAATTTCAATTTTTCACATTTTAACAATTTAACTTGACATTTTATTGAAAATTGAATTTTATTTTGGAATTTTTCGAAAAAATTATCAGATCCACGTTAAGGAAAAAAAAAGGATATAAAGTGAACTTTTTATTAGTATTCAATTCACTAGCTAAACTACATATGTATACGTATATGTATAATTTAATTTTGAAACAGATTCCATCAAAATTTCATTGAAAACACATAATTTAAAATTAATATAACAGTATTCAAGCATAAATACGTGATATTTAATGCTAAATTTAGATTTCTTTAACAGTCATTGGACAAAATAGGAGAAATATTATCCAAAAACTCTATCTTTTGACTTTGGCTTAATGTAAGCAGGCTATTACCATCAAGTAAAACTCACAGAAAATTCTCAGTATCTCAGATATTATAGGCACGCTTAGGTATTTTAAACCAGTTTTGATCAATTACAGTTTTAATTTTTAACTAAATTTAAAATTCAATTTTTGTACAAAAATAAAAAACACATTTACAATACTGCCAATTTTTCACAATAGTCACAATTAAAACGTATAAGAAAATTTCAAAATAAAGTAAAAAAATTAAACAAAAACAAGAAAAAAAAACACATATAAAAAAATTAAACAAAAGATATACTCTTCAGTTGGTTAATAAAATTTACGTTGGCAAAAAATTAGTAATTTTCTGACCCAAAATTTCATTTAAGGATTATTCAAAAATTGTCATAGGAAATATCTTACAATGTAAAAAAAACAAAAAAATTAATTTATTGTAATCCTAGTGATATCAAAACGGCACTTTCCGTGCTAATTGGGTTTTCAGAAGCTTCTGAGAACCGCCACTTCAACCAATCCTAGTGACAATTAAAAACTTATTATGGTCTTTAAATTTGATGATTTTTCAATTAGTCAGTTTTGCTAGCCAACTGGTAATATTTCAAATACAATATAAAAAAAATATATTATAATTGATTTCTATTTTTCACATTAATTTAAAATTTATCTTTAAGAGTCTCTTCTTGTTTCTAACATAAAAATTTTCTATTCAAAATAATTGACATATTTTCTTATTTTCTATTTTCAATTATCCTCGATTTTTTGTTTTTTTTTTTTTTTTATTTTTCAATGTGTATTGAATTTAAATTCAATCATTATTTTAATAATTTCTTATTGAATTGAAATATAATGTATCTCAATAAAATAACAATTTTTATGAATATTTTTAAATTTTAAGATGAAAAAAATAAAACAAACACAAATTTGATATTTATAATAAATTATAAGAAGCAAGAGAAGAAGAAGAAGAAAACAATTATTATAATAAAAAAAAATAAAATAAAAAAACAAATATGATAAATTTTCAATTTTGAAAGAATATTTCTCAATGAAGAAACCAAAAAAAAAAAATATATCTGAAAAACGAAATAAAAAAAATTTTTTTGTAAATATATAAAATATTATTTATCTGATATATATTTACTTGAAATCTATACTTATATATTTAAAAAAAAACAAAAAAACACATGAAAATATAAATACTATAAAAATATTAAATTAGAAAATGAAAGAAAAAATAAATAAATAAAATAGGCATACACCTATACTAAATAAGAAATAAACATTCACATATAATATATAGTTATAAAATATACTATACATATACAACATTATGAATAAATAAATTTACAGAAGCAAAAAAAAAAAAAAAATGGAAGAAAAAAAAAACCCGTAAAGTAATATGCAAATAAGAATTTGATGTAAAAGATAACATTGGAAAAAAGAAAAAGAAGAAAGAATGTGAGATAAAAAAAAAAATAACACACATAAATTTTTTGAAAAAGAAGAAAATTATTAATATTAGAAAAAAAAAAATAAGCAGAAAAAAAAGTAAAACTTGAAAAAAAAATATAAAATTATATATATTATACACACACAGACACACACACATACACACATACATTACAAAACATGTAAGTATATCTATAAAATAAAAAATATAAATAAATAATTTTTATATGGATGTACCTTATTAGTTTATAATAATTAAGTAGATAAGTTATTTTTTAGCACATAAGTGTAATAAAATAATGATAATGATAATTATTAATTAGATAAACCGAAATTGAGTATAAAACAAAAAAAAAAAAAAAACAAAACAAAAAAAATTATAAAAATAAAACAACAACAAGAAAATAAAAAAGAGAATTAATTTAAGTGTAAGAATTGTGTTTTTTTTTTTTCTATTTAATTTTTTATTTCAATGCCTATAACCAGGATATTATGTTCACTTTAACCATTTCTATTGATTTTTTATTGACATACAATCCTTCTCATATTACAAGGACTTTCTTCAGAAATCAACAGTAAACTTCAAAATTTATTTTGTTTTTCAGTGTATGTTAACTTTTATACTGTAGTCAACTAAAAACATGAAAACGACAATCGATCAATGCTGGGATTCGAACCCAAAGACTTTTGCCTTACCGGGGCAATGTTCTATCATTAAACTATCGGATGCCATGTCGCTTGCCGTTCTTAGTTATTACTTAATCATTGATGAAGAATACTCAAATCAATTCGATGAAATACAATACTTTGGAGAATAAACACGTTGGATGTGTAAAAAACATACATAGTACCTATATTTGAGCTTTTCACAATAATTCAAAATCTTAAAAAATAATATTACAAACAAATTGGTGCCATTAAAACCATTCAAAGAAGATGAGAATTCTCGAAAAATTTATCAAACTTTAATTATAAAAAATTTCCCTTACTGTTTTTATCTTTTTTAATTCTTTTAAATCTTTTCTTAAGATATGACAGATTTTTGAAATTAAAAGTAAGAATTATATCTTGTCCTTAATCACTTTTTTTCTTAATTTATCATCTTCTGATTTCAGATTGACCATCATTTTTTTTTTCATCCGAAACTCACTTAAACTACAATAATGAACTTCATAGTTTTAATTTAGTGGCTTAACTCAACTTAAGTGGAATGATTTAGGCCGTGATTAAATATACTTAAAACAATAAAAATATAATTAACTCCTTCGTCTTATATAGAAATCCTTTTCTCCATTTAATTTACTATTATAATTGTAAAAAAAAAGTGGTCCTTACTCTAATAAGAACCAGGATTATGAAAAAAAAAATGCCCCTTGTCAACTTTATTTCATTCTACTTTCACATTTTCTTTTTCAATTTGAAACATTTTTTTTCCCAGTACCACATTCAAATAAATTAGATATGAATGGGATATGATGTGTAACACAAAGTCTTGCATGTAATTTCTGTTTTTTTTTATTTTTTTTATCAAATTAATTTCAAAATTCAATTAACTTCAAAGATCACAAAAACTCACAAAATTTAACTAATTCAAAGAAGATTGAAAATCATCTCTACTATACCCGTCCGCCCTCATAAAATGACACAAACAATAAGAAATACAAAGGATAGAAGAAAAAAAAATTGTAAATGTTATTTAACAATATTAAAATTGCAATACACAAATCTCATCAGACGATAGTCCCCCATTTTTAAAGGATTCTTGTAATCTTATTTGTGAAACAAAAATAAAGGGTGAGTATTTTTTTTTTTTTTTTTTTTTTTTCAAATTTTCTCTTAAGCTTAAAAGTGACATTTTCAAAGTTTTCTAATTATATTCAAAAATTACTTTCAAATAAACACACATTTTTTTTTAATCTTCAATTTAGATTAAAGTTCATATTAAATTTTGCACCCCAAAAAAAAAAAAAATTCAATTTATGACGTTACATCGAAAAAAAAAAAAAAATTAATTCAATAGCATAAAGCGAAGTGAATTTAATGTTAAAATAATTTTCTGGTATTAATAAATTTTCAATAAAATGAAATTAATAAATCGATAAAAAAAAATTATGAGATTAGAATGTTTGATATTATTTTATTATTATTGTTGTTGTTTTTTTTTTTATGAAACGTTATAAAAATAAACTTCATTAGTTTTTCGTTTTAGTTTTTTGTTTTTAATTTCTGTTCTAGTTATTTTATATTTGAAAGATGGCGACAAGAATGATTTTATATTATTTTTTTTATATACATATTTCAGTTATTAAATTTCAAAATTTATGTGATGATGATTATTCTAGAAAAGTGTGTTGTAAAAAAAAATTTAATGATTTCTAAGAACCTACTATATATTTTCTGATTTGAAAACATTCAATTTCCAATAAAATTTATGTAACCAATTTTTTTTTTAATTGCTAGCAACGAAAATTTGTCTTTTTTTTTAATTTTTTATTTTCTATCTTATTTATAAAGATTCTTACGGATACGATGGAAACGATACCGTTTTTTTGAATCCTCATTCAACCCTCTTCGATCCTACACTTATCTTGGTGAAATGTCATAGATGAAATTCTTACCTTGATATCTCTATTATTTTTCAAACACCTGTTTTAAAAATTACCTGTTCCACACCTCTCATAAAATAAATGAAAGAGTCAATTTCTAGTTCTTGATCACAAAAAAGCAAAAAATTATAATAAAAATCTGTTTACTTTTGTTTAAAAAAAAAAACCCAAAAAAACTCGACTGTATTTTTAAAAGGCATACTTTTGCATCTCAAGACCACCGAACTTTCTCTTCAATAATTGGAAAGAAAAAAAAACAAACGGTTTTTGTTAATTTTTTAAAAATGGAAATCATTCGATACCGCGGTTACTAATAATTTATAAAAAAAAAAAATGAATAAAAAAATTTTCCGAATAATTTTCTTAGAAAATTTCTAATCATAATTATAACCTTGAGAAAAATCAGGCAATGTTTTTCTTCTTTTTTTTTTTTTTTAAGAAAACTTGTGTACTTAAATATTTTTTTAACAAACGAACTGTGATTTAAAAAAAAAAAAAACAATATTTTCTTTATATTAACTGTTCTCTTATTTTTATGATATATATTTTTTTTTCTTTGATTTTTGTGTCCTTGTATCCTTTTTTTTTTTTATTTTTTCATATATGTATTATGTCTATGTCGTGTAATTTTATTTACAGATGACGATAAAATAAAAATACGAGTTTCGACGCTACCAGCATAAACATTTCATTTTATTTCATTTCATTTCACACAAATTTATAAATATACCATACGGCATATATTTATGTAAACATGTTTTTCTTCTTCTTTTTTATTTTTTTATTTATTCTTTCATGTATTTATTCATTTATTTTTTTTTTTTTTTCATTTTTAACTTAAAATATATTCGATTGATTGTCACTTTCAAGAGAGAAATCCTTTATCAAGCCCTCTTTTTTTTTCATTGATTTTTATTCCACTTTTTTTTTTATATATTGACAATACCTATTGTTATTCAGGACTAAAAATCGAAGAAAAAAATAAAAAAAAGGAATAACAGTATTCATTCATATAGCAACGTGTACCAAAAAAAAAAAAAAAACGAATTATATTATATACTTACCTATCTTTTAAATAAAATTTTCCAATTTTATCGTAGATTTTATTATTATTTTTTTTTTTTTTTAAACTTTACGCCACTTCTTTTGTCCTGTTGTATACGTAGATACTGTCGTTTTGAATATATATTTTTTCGTTCATGTTTTGTCAGTCCGGATACAACACACGATATATGAATGTGTAACTAAAAAAAAAAAAAAATTATACTATATATACAAGAAATTTAAACACAATTTGATTTGTACTTTTGATGTACATATTTGGATATACGATGAATTTTTATTATATGTAGTCAAGTGAACAATTCAGATTTTTACATACTTTACCCAATTTTCTGATTATTATTTTTTTCTTCTACATACATATATAATTTTTTTTTTCAATGTAAAATATTTTCTTGTACTTATTTTTACTTCAGTAAACACTTGACTATAGTATAAAATAATGTAATTTTTTTTTTAATATGTGTTATGTATAATTTTCTCACGTTTTCAATAATAATAATTTACATAAATAACAAACTTCATCAGGTAGAATGACAATAACTTGACTATGGAAAACAAAAAAACAAAAAATACAAAAAACACACAATTAAATCAATATACTGTAATTTGTGTAATGCACACAAACACTGATTACAATGAATTAAATTAATTCAAAATAAATTAAGCGTTTTCACCTATAAAATTTACAAAATACAAACATAATTCGTGTATAATCCAGATTCCAGGCTCCATATTCTGTTTTATTTTCTCTTGACAGTGTTACCAATGACAATATAAATTCTTATAACAGACTAATTATTCCCATATATTGAAATAGTAACAACCAGTTGACCTCCAATTTCAAAGTTTGGCCTTCAATCTAAAAGCTGTTTAAGCTCTTTCTTATTCTCAGGACGTTTTCTTAATTTCTCACTTTTTTAAAATATATTCTCTTTTCTATCTATTTTCCATACAATACATAGAAAATTTTAACAGAAATTTGAGAAATTTTAATATTTTTAAATCGTTATACAAGTAGAATAACACAGTCATTCTCCATCGTTCTCATTACTATACAAAATCATATGGAAACAGATATCTGCTCTGTGGTGTTACGATGTAGAAAAAAGTGTATATTGCACTTTTAATTTGATATTTTTCACTTAAGTATGTTTTCTCTTTTTTTCTTTTATAGAAAATTCACACAGTAAAAAACATCAATTTTCTTCTTAAAATTAGTTTTTAAACCAAATTTATTAATTTTTTCTATTTCTACACCTCTTTTTGTCGTCCCAGACTTCGCAATATCTGGGTTCCATTTACACTAAACATAGTACTAGATCGGCTGAAGTCTTGTTTAAACTTATTTTGTTTCCATTTTTTAACTTGAAAATTTAGTAAAACATAAACATTTGGTGGAAAAATTTTGAAATTTTTATACAGTATTCATTTTTATAATCCAATGATCCAGGATATTCCATTTTAATAAGTTTGAATTCTGCTTAAAGCAGGATCCAATATTTGTCCCTTTTTATAATTTGATAGCAAGGAAAAAAAAAACTTATAATTGGAATTTCTGTTCATTTTTTTTTTCTTCTTCTAAATCTCCTTGATTAAATTACAAATTAAAATAGAAATTTAAATCACGTGTCTAATTTTCGCAATTTTTGTAAATAAATACCTTTCTTCTAGGATGTTTGAAAAACGTGAAAAGTTTAAAAAAAAAACACTTATAACGTATTCTTTTCATGGTTTCACATTAATTTTAAATGAATTGTTAATAAAACGTGAAAATTTCACTTTTTAAACATTGTTTATTAAATTTTTTATGCAAAAAAGATTCTTTTTTTTTCTAAAAAAAAAAAAACAAATTTTTTTATAATAACATTCCATTAACTAAGTATACATACTGTTTTTGATACATAAAAAGCAAATTTAAAAAAAAAAATAAAATTGAAAAAAAAAAGTCAAAACTTCTTATGACGAGAAAAAAAAAATTTAAAAGAAGGAAAAAAAAAGTTTTTAGTTAAGAAAAAATAAAATAAAGCAAAACAAAAATCAGTTTTAAAAATTTTTTAAAGTAATATCGAAAGAAAAAGCAAAAAAAAAAAAAGGAAAGTTTTGTATGAGTTAAAAAAACTTTTTTCATATAAATAAGATCATTATTTAGTTAAAAGCAAAATGAAATTATATACATACATACGTATAGGTATTATAAGTATGTATATGAATAGGTTGTTTGAGAATACGATCTTTGCATAATATTTGATTTTTCTTCTAACTTAACCGTTTTTTTTTTTTTCGTTACTTATGCTGCCACAGTATATTTTATTTTTATTTTATATTTTTCTTAGCACAAAAGAAAGCATACACAATTCAAGAAAATATTGAAAAATTCGATAAAACTTTCATATAAAAAAAACACTTGATACAGAAAAAAATGGAAATTCTGTATTTTTTTGAAAAAGATATTTAAATAGTTGATCAAATGTTATGGTACACACGTACACTAAAAGACTAAAATACTTACCAGAAAATTTACTGTCAAAACTAGCGAAATAATAAATTACATAATTTTATCTAGTTTATTGATTTTATATGGGTTTAGTTAATACATTCTGAAGATCGGAAGACTTATTTTCACTAAAAAATTTCTACTGTAAATGTTTTAGCAATTAAACCAATTCATTTTCAAGGCAAATACAGACAGCAGACAATAAAGTATATAATCTTTTTTTTTTTTTCATGTTTTTTTTATTTTTATTTTTCAATTTAAAAATTAGGTCATGAAAAGTGTAGGCACTTTTTATGGACTTCACTGTATTTTGTTTTCGATATTAACGTCATATAAGAGTTAAGTATATTAGAAAAATGTATATGGCTGGGTTTTATGTTGATTTTTTTTATTATTATTGTACGAAGAGAGTAAATACCTGTACAAATACGTACATACTTATATACATACTCGTATACATCATATACGAACGTGTGTATTCATATGTTCAATATACTTGAAAGAAAACCTCTTAACAAAGAAAAACTCAAAGTGAAACTTATATACCTATGTATATATTTTTTTTTTTTTTAAATTAGCTCATAAAAAGTGAATAAGGAAACTTTAATAAGCCTTTTTTTTTTCATAATACATCAAAAACTGAAGGATGCATAAGACAGCATCAAATACATAACACTGATTTGCTATTAAAGTATATAAATTTATTAATCTAATTTTTAAATTACATATTTTATTTAATTCACAAATCTGTGTTTATATTGAAAATTTTAATTTTCAACTGTATTTCAAAAATTTTATAAATTTAATTATATTTTTCGACAAAAAAACAAAAAAATTTTTTTAAAACTGATTTAATTTTTTAATTTCACAGAAGAAAGTTTTTTTTTATTAATTGTATTATTTACCATTTAAAAAAAAAAAAAAAAAAAAAAAACTCATCCACCCACATACAACATAAAAATGTAAAAATAAAATATAAATAAAAACCTTTTATCATTTATAAAACATCAACTGCCTTTGAAATGATAATAAAATCATTAAAATCCAATTAAATTCTTGCACATAACAAAAATAAAACAACAAAAAAAAAACAAAAAAAGGACCAAATATTGAAGTAATCCCTTTTTTCTGAATAATTAGGTTAAATTTTTTAACTGTTATGTTAAATTCCCTTCGTTATTTTTTTTTTCTTTTTTCATTTCATTTAAAAATAAATAAATAAATCAAATTGAAAAATAAAAACGAAAATAATATAAAATAACAAATTTCTTAGAATTTTAAACCAGAACATCCCTTTTTTTTTTTTTTTCTTTTTTTTTTTGGTGCTTCAGAAACAATTTAAATTAGAATAGTTCTACGAAAAAAATTGTAAAAACAAAAACCCCTAAAAATTCAGTCAAATTCAGGAAAATAAAACCATTTGAAAATCACACAACAAGAAAAAAAAAATATATTTTAAAGAAAATTGATTTTCTTCATCTTTGTGATTTGTTTTTCTCTCGTTTTTCTTTTCTTTACTTTTTTTTTTTTTTTGTTCAATATTTTATGCTTTCTTTTGTTTTGTGATTGCGTGAAAATAGAAGAAATAAAGGATTCAACAAAGAAATTTTTGATTCTTCATCAATTTTCTTGATAATTAATTTTAATTTATTGATTTCAAATGAACATTCTTTTTAATGTCCCTAAATCATGAATTTAAAAAAAAAAACAACATTTTTATTGACAAAAGTTTATATTTTTGAAATTTCATAAATTATTTAATAAAAAGACAAATTTTTTCATTAAACTTTACTCAATGTTTGTTTAAATCAAAATAGATAATAAAAAACAAAAAAAGTAAGAATTAAAATTTAGAAATAATTA
Organism: Bombylius discolor; assembly: GCA_939192795.1. Classification (NCBI taxonomy): domain Eukaryota; kingdom Metazoa; phylum Arthropoda; class Insecta; order Diptera; family Bombyliidae; genus Bombylius; species Bombylius discolor. The sequence continues at coordinate 34,802,209 of OW584241.1, read as the reverse complement.
AGGACTTTTAAAAAGAAATTCAAAATAATTGATTTTTTAACAGTCGCTTTCAGAATAAAATCTTGTCAAACTTAACATACAAACATACTTTGATAACATTCCCATTATCATTTTAGAATCTCAATCTCTTAAGGAACTAATATACATACATGAATAGTGCATACATACATACATATAATATTTCCATGTTCTCATGTAATAATTTTATACATACACGTACTATAATTTATGCAAATGCAATAGAAAAAAATATATATCCTTAATAAGAGACCATTAAAATTTTAAAAATGCTTTAAACACGATTTTTTTATTCTTAATTTCTTTTTTTACTCTGCTTTTTTCTTCTTTTTTTTTTTTTTTCATAATCTAAAATATTGCAATTTGAATAATGGTGACAAAAATATAAAATATTTTATTTTTTTTAATGGTTGTTTAATCACCCATTAAAGCTTACTTCAAGTTGCTATTATTCTTTGAGCAAAAAAAAAATAAGAAAAAAATTAAATTCATACTAATGCATAAGAGCACCATTATAATTTTTTGTTCAGGCACAAAAAATTAAAAAGCAAAAAAAAAAAAAAACAGAATGAAATACATAGAATCTTTAACATCCGAATTTAACATCATAATAATAATTTCCACCATTATGATTACTAAAAGCAAGGGAAAAAAAAATTAATGATTCCAAAGAGAATATAAAAAAATTTATTACATGGATTTTTTTTTTTTTTTTTTTTTGTTCTTGAAAAAATATATTCAATTTTCTTGCATCGATTCATGGTATCTGAAAAAATATATTTCAAGCAACTTTTTCACAGTAATTAATTTTTTTTTTTTTTTTTTTTTGAGTTTTTTGCTCAAGATTTACCATTCTTTTTCATTGATTTCATTTTAAATTTGAAAAAAAAAAAAAAATGAATAAAAGTAAAAATTTCACATCAAAATCATCAATTGAATTTTTCTTTAATTTGAAACTTTACCATTTACTTTCCATCATTTGTTTACTTTTGAATGAATATCGCGCATTTCATGTAAAAATCAAAACTTTTTTTTTAAAAATTTTCCGAAATTTTACTACATAAAAAGTCCATCATAATTTTTCAGAAACGTCATATGATCGTCGCATTAATTACAACATTTCAAGATATCCAAAGTTCAGATATCAACGCATTATGAAATTTATTCCTTAAGTGAAAAATATAAGAAATAAAAAAAAAAAACATTAATCAGCTCTTACGCACAATCACCCTTAGGATATTCCAAGACTTTTATAACTTTCTTTCATCACAACTGATATCTTAGCTCGTGTATACCATTCTACTAAAATTTGTCTCTCATATCTATTGCTTTCATACCCTTCGATTCAACTTTCTTTAGAATTTCTTGAAATGAAATCTATCGCTTTTCTCTACTTTCTGGTAAACTTATTACTTTAATATTGACTGCCTCAAGGTAAAAAAATTTTTCCTTATGTATAACGATTATTTCTTCAGTTCATCTAAAAAGAAAAAAGTAAAATTAATGTAAATAAAATATTTTTGGAAAAATCCAATTTAAGGAAAACATGATGAATATTATTAAAAAACGAAAAAGATAAATAGGGGGAAGTTACCAATCTTGAACTCCTTTAGGACAAAAAAATAGTAAAATCTAAGAAAAAAATTGCCCAAATTAGCATTGATTTTTTTTTACGTATAAGACAAACTTCAATGAGGTCTCTGGTTCTCTAGTAGATTTCTGTACATAACTGTGCCCAATATAAGGAGCCTACTTGAATTATTAATTAATTTACATATCGGAAGCGTTAAAAAATTAATTTTTTCAGTTCTACAATACGAAAAAATAAAATTTTACTGTTTCACATCAAACACTTAAATAGAAATATCACGTTGACCAAATAATTTCTTTTCCGACAAAAATATAATCGTTTTAATCTTTCTCATAAAGACGACAATGCTATTAACTTTTGGTGTAGGTTTTTGCGGAAATACATTTATGATGTAACCTTAAGGTAAAAATGAAATAAGCCTATATACATTAATAAAACCATCTTATAAATTTGTGTCTAGATGCGCTAAAATGAATTCAGCTCATAAAGGTCCGTAATACTAAACAGTGGTGGTGAAATGAATTTAAGGATGTTGAATAAAAACAACAGAGAATTTTTTAACAAAAAATTTTTTTTCTGCCTTTTTTTCATTTTTCCTTTTTTTTTTTCTTCTTATTTTTCCACAATTTTTATCAACAGGCGAAAGAAAGTTTTGTGTAAACAAAACAAAAAAAAAAAAAAGAGATAAAAAAATTATACCATGGTGAAAGAAAGTAACTTGTACATCGGAAAGTCTGTAAAGAATCACAGGAAGGAAGGACTATTTCTTTAGCAGGAAAATAAAATTACACAAAAATAAAAATGGAAAAAAAAAAAAATAAAGTCAAATAAAGCCAAAAGGAAACAAAATGAAAGTTAAGTTGTGTTTTTGTATATATGTACATACATATAGTATGTATGTATGTATGTTAGTTAATCGCACATATTGGCGGAATTCATATAAAAAGGACGAAAAAGATGTGTCAAGTTAAAGTCAATGTGTTCATACAATACATATCAATGTATATATACTTATTTTATTTTTTGGTCCTTATTTTTATTCTAACGTACAAACGTATAAATAAAGAGATCATTTATGAAGTTTACTTTTTCTTGATTACTGACGGTTTGATTTTTTTATTTGAAGCATTTTTTAAGGGACTTCAACCGTTTGTAAAGAGCACACATATCGCATGAATATAAAACAAATACAAGTTTTTCGTTATTTTTATTATTTTATTTTTTTTTCTTTGTTTTTCTTCTCTCCTTATATTTTTTTTTTCATTATATCAATCAAATGAAATTGATGTTTACTAAGTCAAATACAAGAAAGATGACTTTACAAAAAATAATTTAAAAATAAAAAAAAAAATAATGAATAAATAAATGTCTTTTTTAAACAAATACAAAAAAAAAAAGAAATTAATTTAATATTTGAAGGAAATTCTAATTTTTATTGAAATATACAAAAATATCTACAGACTGATTCATAAGAGATGTTTAATCAATATCTCAACAAGATAAAGTAAATTAATTAATTATCCAAAATTTCGACACCCTAGTCTACAGATTGAATAATCTAATTTTACTACCATTTCCTATACCATTTTATACTAAACTCCTTCAATTCAACTTTCTCTTTTTTCTTTAAAAAAATGAAATTTTTAATTTTAAAATAATTGTAATTCTAATTTTTTAAATTCCATTATTATACTGCATTCATTAAAAATTTATTTTACATTTTATTAAATTCCAAAGATCAAAAACACAAATTATAACAGTAGAAAATTATTATTAATTTTTTTCCTCCCACACACAAACACACACAAAAATACTGAATTTTTTATTTTATTTCATTTAAAAAAATGTCCAACATAATTTTATATTTTTTTATTTTATTATTATTTTTTTATATATATATTTAAAATAAAGTTAATTAAAATCTTTTATCTTTGACAATAAATTACACAACCTCAGAAAATAAAACAACAAAATGAAAACGAAAAAAAAAAAAAAAAATTAGTAAAACAATTACGTCAAAGGGAAATCTCATGAACAAAATTTAAACCGCACATAACGTGTACTTAATTAAATAAATCAATTCTATAAATGCAAATTGAATTTACGTGATAAGGATGGGTTGAACCACAATATAATTGTTCAACAATATATACATATACATTTACACACACACACACATAACACAGAAAACACAATAAAATATAACATTCGAAATGGAAAATAAAAAATAAAAAAATAAAAAAACAAATAAAAGTAAAAAAAAACACATTACAAAATTTCATTTAAATTACAAATTTTTTTTTTTTTTTATATTTTTATTTTATGAATGTTTGTATTCGGATATATAAATTTAAGTAGATATTTTATAAAATAGATATAAAATGCGTATATTTGACTTTAGAAATTAGATTTTTTTTTTCTTTTCGTTTTTTTTTTTTTGTTCTGTGGTAACGGCTGGTTTTAAAAGCAGAACACATAATATTTCTGGTAAATTGATGTTGATGAAAAAAAAAAAGAAAACACTGAAGAAAGAGAACACAAAAGAAAAAATTTTCTATATATGTAGATTAACATAAGAGAAAAAAAAAGCACTACTATAAGAAAACAAAATTCAAAAGAACAAAAAATACTAAGAGCAAAAAAAAAAAATAAAATGAAATAGATTGCATAAAAACCGTCTTTTCAGTAATTCCATTTTTTTTTTTCTGTAATTTTTATTTCTTTTCGGAAAATATTATATATACGTCGTTCTCGTATAGTTTCAGGAAATTAAAACGAAAAAAAAAAAAACGCAAGCGACACAACATCAGAATTCTTAACAGAAAAAAAAAACAACAACAACAATAACAACTTTAGCCATTAATAAAAATCCGATAAAATTGTGAAAGAAAGCAACAAAACAAAAAAAAAAATACAAGAAAAATCTCACACAGAAAAAATTGAAAGATTTGTTAAAAAAAAAAAAAAAAAGTCAATAAGCTCTTTGCATGAGAAATATCCAAAGTTTTTAAAGAAAAGTTTATTTGATTTTTTTTCTATTTTTTTTTATTTTTTATTTTTTTTTTTGGTTTTTTATTTCAAAAAGTCACAGGCTTTGAACGTATGACATTCTGAAGTTCTTAAAATAGTATGGCCGATATGCTATACACAAAAAAAATAAATAAATAAATAAAGAAATAAAGAAATCAAAAAAAAATTTATAAAAAAAAAAAAAAGAAAAGAAAATTTCTTAAAATAAAATAAGTTAAAAGAAAATGAGGAAGAAAAAGAAGCACAGCACTTAACCATCATTCTAATGACTTCTTCTAGCATTTGTTCTTATTTTTTTTTTTTTTATTTAGTTTTCAAGTTGTAAGTTGATTGCTAAACAATAAAAACATCGAATTTGAAAAAAATAAAATAAATAAAAAATATAAAAGAACATGAAAGAAAAAAAAAACAAACAGAAAATATAATAAATTTCTGGTAACAAAATAGTACAAAATTTGAACTTTTTATCGTTTTTTTTCATTTTTTTTTTTCAAGTCAATAAAATTTCATTTCAATGTATCTTATGCATAAAGTTGTATACAAGGATATTTGTTATGTTTTTTTTTTCTTTTCAAATTAAATATTCTTTTTTTTGTTTTTTTTTTTAGTGTATTATACTTGTACAAAAAGTTGATGGAACATTTCATACAAAAAAAAAAAAATTTATAAAATAAGTTAAAAACTTCTTAGAATTAACGACTAAAATTTATCTTAAAGTTAAGGACTTCAAAACCAAATGTATTAAATATTATTTTGTTAACATAATTCTTTTCTAACTTAAAACTTATTACAAGAAAAAAAAAGTTTTTACATTACCTTTAAAAAAAAAGTCCTAAAAGTAATTTTTGTGATTTTTGAAGAGCGGGAAATGAGTTAAATGAACAACATCAAAAAAATGTTTCAAAATCTTCGACATACGATAAAAGTTAACAAATTTTACTAGTTGGTTAAGGTCGAATGCGAAAAAAGAAAATGTTTCGATAGTTTTTAAAGATTAAAAATCACTCGTCTAAAATCGAATATATTTACTTATACAAAACTAAAATGTATCTATAACGTATATCAAGCTTGTACGCTTAAAAAAATCATTTTTAGACTATGACAAATATAAAAAGAAATTAAATTTTGGACTCGATCGTCCTAATTTTTCAAATTCAATAATATCTGGACCCTAACTAACTATACACACCTTCAACACGTTATATGATTGATGATCAAATCAAAACAAAATATCGGAAAATCGAAATTTTGATTTTCAAAAAAAAAAAAAAACAAGCTACACTTACCCAAGTACTTTTTAAAGTTATTTAAATCTCAAAAGAGATGTAAAAACCGTAAAAATGTGATTGTACATACAAATAACAGTAATTTTCTACTTTTATTTTTTTTTATTTTTTGAATTAATCGAAGTCAATGAAAACATACTCAAAACACTTATTCTAACATTATATACATTTTGTCCTTCCTCTTCAAATTCCCTTTTGACTTTCTTCTTCAAAAAAAAAAAAAAAAAAATTATACATATGTATATAAAAAGTTAAATAAAACATATATGTTTTCAAATAGATAAAATTCGTAGATACAAGTAATATAAGACCTGATATTACATTGAAAAGCATGTGAAATGACGCCATTACGTGATAAGAATATTACTATAAAAAAAAAAAAACACGTAAAATTGTTATCCAATAAAGCTACTTCTCATATTATTTTATACATATATGTACAGATAATAGTATGTACTACATATCTACGTACGTATGTTTATGTATGTGTGTGTATATATGATTTTACTGCTTGTAATATTGAACATTTATTCGATATACTACATTGAATATGGCTAATATCGATGAAACTGCAAAAGATAGGTTATGTCATGTGAAAGAATGTTTTTTTCCACCTTTTTTAACGTTGGTTTTTTTTTTTTTTTAAAGGATATTCAGAATATGTTAGATACCAGATATGAATTTAATATTATCATTATCACCACCATCATATGATGTCCCAGATTATAAGTAGATATACAAGTCATCAAATTATGTTTTAACATGATGATAATGTTTATCAAAATGCTTTAATTTAAAAGACAATTTTTATGTATGTATGTACATATGTATTTGTCATGTGAATGTAAGAAAACATTTAACTACCATTTAATTTAATTTTTTGTCTATTTAAAGTAAACTCTCAGTATCCTCCTTCTGCAAAAACAAAAAAAATAATAATAATAATTAATTAATTAAAAAATCATTGAGAAAAGGAAAAACTCAAAACAGGATATTGATGTATGAATTTTAACATTTAGATAATGATATTATATGCATTCGGTGTAATTTCCTTATAAAAAATTAATTTTTATTTCCCTTGATACGAATAACTGTAAACAAAAGTTAAAATTTATTTACAAAAAATTGGCAAACAAAAAAAATAAAATTACAAAAACAGCACTGAAAAAATTATTTTTATTTTACTTCTTGATAATTATGATATGCATGAGGATATTTATATTACATATAAGTATGTGTTATAATGTATAAATGCACGTATCCTTGTTAGTTATTTTTTTTATTTTCTGAAAATTTACGTTCCTGAGAAGCATCCTGTGCTATCATATATAATTTCTTTTTTCTTAACCAACGTTCTGAAAACCGAAATAAAACTTTTTTGCAACAATAAATAAAAACAATTTCTGCATACATCATAACTATTCTATACAAGTACAAGGTGTTCTTTTATTCTAAATAAATTTTCAAAAATAGGTATTTCGTAAAAGTTTAAAAAAAAAAATTTTACGTACTGACAATAACACTATAGCTTGTTAAAAGAAACCTTTAAACTTTCCAACTAAATTTCACTTGTGTTGTAAGCCTGTTTTATTTGATAAATTAGCATACTTTCACAGGACCCAACATCCTAACACCCTTTTAATTCATGTCTGCCTTGATGTTTCTTCCTGTTTTTAAAGTGATATGTCTTTTTAGACCTCAAAAAAAAAAATAATAATAAGAATTTTAAAATAAAAATCCTTAGAAATTCTAAGAATTTATAAAATTCACAAATACTTTTTTTCACTTATTTTTAAATCCTTTATAATTAATTCTTAAACGCCTTTAACTTACACTTCCTCTTTTATTTTTACAATTTCACCTCATAAATGACAATAACTATATTATTTCGACTTTAGTGTCAGCTCATTTTTTTTTCTACCTTTTTGATCACCTTTTTAAGGACGATATTTATACAAATATACTCTGACTGCTTTTAAACACCATTTATTTTTTAAAACAATTCATATACTTATATACGCGATATATTTAAATATTTATGTGTATATGTCCAAGAATTTACATATTACACCATAAAGCCACACATAAAATTGTCCTATAGAATAAATTTTTCATTTTACATATAGGATATATGTATGTGAAGTTTTCTGTGTGCATATTATTATTATTATTGTTATTGTTGTTGTTGGATAAAATGCTGCAAACAATGCAAAAATGAATAAAAGTCTTAAACTTTTACTTCTTTCATAAAAATGGGCAAGTAGAAGATGTTATTTAGTTTAGACCTCTGATGTAAGATAACCTATATAAATAGGAATATATGACCTACTCGTATGTACATACATCTCCATATTTGTTTGTATATAAAATGCCAACAGTATATTTTATACTTCTTAATAGCTTTGGGGGTGATACTGTACAACTATACGACACGAATTTTAATTATAAATCTTTTTATTAAGTTTCCGTTTAGAAGTCATGTTTTTTAACGCTGATGCCTAAGCTTAGAGGGCACATGCAAGTCATGATGTTTTATTGTTTCTTTGAGTGCGAGCATGAAAATTATCACCACGGTATATACTATACATACTCGTGTGTATAAGGTGTGTATACATATATTGTGTATTTTTTAATGCTGTACATTCACTTTAGATTTAAATACAAAAATAAGTCATATAAAATACAGAAAGGACATATAGTTACGCTTATGTTTTTTTTTTTTTTTTTATAACAACCGCAGCTACAACAATAACAAAATTATAGTGAATTTACTTTATAATTATTAATACTACTCCTCTAGGACATAAAACAGGATGAGGACAATGATTTATGGTAATCGTCGGATTAGTTTTCTGACATTATATGATATTATTCATGATATTTATTGTTGTTATTGTGTTGATTGGAACACGTAACAATTTCTAATAATATGGACATGAATGTCCTTTATTTTTCGTTATGTTATATTTTCAATTATTTTTTTTTTTTTTGTTTTTTAAATTTCACACATGAAGCATGTTGACAAGAAGACAAGTTTTAAAACAATAATTAAATAGTATTTACATTTATTTTGTGCGTTTAATTGAAAATTTAAAAAATAAAAGAAATCTTTGAACAATCAGATTTTATAAATCTATAATAATTATTTTGTCATTGATATACATACATGTTTTAAAATGGTTTCAAGGACATATGCCAAAACCATTTTTAAATTTTTCTTTGTAAAACAAAATTTCGAAAAAAAAAATTTTTATACTAACCGATTATGTAGAAAAAAACATTCACAATATTCGAATTCGAAATAGAATAATTACCTTGCTTCTCCTTCAGCAAAAAGTATCTTGTATCTTGTATCTGTATCTTGTATCTTGTATCTTTATCTTGTACCTTGTACCTTGTACCTTGTATCTGTATCTTGTATCTTGTATCTTGTATCTTGTATCTGTATCTAGTATCTTGTTTCTGTATCTTGTATTTTGCATCTTGTATCTTTATCTTGTATCTTGTATCTGTATCTTGTATCTTGTATCTTGTATCTGTATCTTGTATCTTGTATCTTGTATCTTGTATCTTGTATCTTGTATCTGTATCTAGTATCTTGTTTCTGTATCTTGTATTTTGCATCTTGTATCTTTATCTTGTATCTTGTATCTTGTATCTTGTATCTTGTATCTTGTATCTTGTACCTTGTATCTGTATCTTGTATCTGTATCTTGTATCTTGTATTTGTATCTTGTATCTGTATCTTGTATCTGTATCTTGTATCTTGTATTTGTATCTTGTATCTGTATCTGTATCTTTATTTTGTATCTGTATCTTGTATCTTGTATCTTGTATCTTGTATCTATATCTAGTATCTTGTTTCTGTATCTGTATCTTGTATCTTGTACCTTGCACCTTGTACCTTGTATCTGTATCTTGTATCTTGTATTTGTATCTGTATCTTGTATCTTGTATCTTGTATCTGTATCTTGTATTTTGAATCACATTTATTTACCCCATTTAGTTTTTTTAATTCAAAAGTAATTAAATATGTACATTTAGAAAATGTACAACAAAAAGATCTACCATACAAAAAAAGGTAGCATACAGTCATGAATAAAAAAATTCAAATAATTTATCAGCACACACACAGGCTATACAAAATAGAAAAGAATTAAATTCAACTATGGTACATATGCACAAAATCCTTTAAATCCAAAAACAAATGAAGAAAAAAATAATAAAACTTAAATTATTAAAAAAATATGTAAAAAACACACATACCATTTTATGTGGTATAAAGTAAAACAAAAAAAAAAATGTATTGGCTAGTATGTGCAATTCATTTGAAATTTATTGGATTCAAAAAATTTAACTAAAAAAAAAAATAAATTGAAAAAAGCACAGGTATACAACTATGAATTTAAAAAAAAAATACAAAAGGGAAGAAAATTATTATAAAATAAAATTTATGTTTTAAATGTATTATTCAGTGCCATACTGAAGATTTATTGAACAATTAAAAAAAAAGGATTTTTGTGTTTTTGATTTTTGTAAACCTTTTTCTTTTTATTTTTTAAATTTAAAAAATTTTTTTTTTTTGTATATCATGTATAATTTCGAGATAGTTTTACATAATATTTGCATAGTAGGTAGAAAAAAAGGTAGTTTTTATCATTTTTTAACACTCACAAAAATAAAGTTGGAAAAGAGTGATATAAAATATGTACTTTGTTAAACTTTTGAAATTTTATTTGTGGGTGGTCTAATTAAATACAGGTAAATTTATCTTTTTTAAATTTAGTTTTTTTTAAATTTCAATATGATTCACCATTAGTATTTGTTTTTTTTTTAAACTAATTTTTGGTTAATAAAAAAGAAAATTCCGTGATAAATTATGCTTTCGTAAATACTCCTGGAAATATACAAGCAAAGGAATTCATTTCGCCTTCAGCTAATATTTCCAGGAAACTACTCAACCTCAATAGAAAGGAGCTAAGGACCATCACAGGTCTCCTTACCGGACACTGTCCACTAAATTATCATCTAAACAGGATACGTCTACAAGAGGATGACAAATGCAGATTCTGCAAGGAGGACAAGGAAACCTCAAAACACATTCTGTGTGAATGCGAAACATTGGCCTCCAAAAGAATGTGCTACATGCATCAGCCTTTTCTCAAACCTGAGGAAATCTGGTTCGCACCTTCTAATAGAATCCTAGGATTTATCAAAAGCCTAGATCTATAAGAAGCACGGGCGGTACAAAAGATCTCTATTGGTCAAAGTGCAATAATAGCCCCTTATAATCTAATCTAATCTAAATAAACTCGTCGTACCATCGAACAATTTCTGGAAAAAATGTAGAGATGAAAAAGACATAGAATTCATTTACTCTGTGAAGAATGTGAAGATTTAAAACAACGACTGTTCGCTTGTTTGCAAGAAAGGTTCTTAGACAGTCTGAATGATTTAGCTGAGATCGCATATGAAGATTTATTCAAAAATCCGATTTATTTTCAGGGTAAGTCATATTCCTTCCAGTAGTTATCGAGTTCTTTAGACCTCCGAGTTCTTCGGTCTCATTAATTCTGTTTCACGTTTTTGACGATTTTTTTTTTAAATTTTTTCAAAGAAAGATTTCAAAAATTTCAATAAACACGTAGAAGAAAATTCAAAATTTTGTGACAGTTTTTAAGAATTTATTTCTATCATATTTCACATTTTGTAACAAATCTGCTGTAGGAGGTTTGGGTATTCTTCATCAATGATTTAGGTGGTAACTGAGAAAAGCAAACGACATGGCATTCGGTAGCTCAATGGTTAGAGCATTACTCCGGCAAAGTAAAGGTTCCGTGGTTCGATTCCCGGCCGAATCGAATGTCGTTTTTTCATGTTTTTCAGTTACTACACTACTTAATTCATTGAATCGTAATTAAATAAAAATGATCTATAAATTAATGACATATTCGATAAACTAATTATTCCAATAAACTTTGAACAAATCAAAGAAGAATCTTTTAAATTATAAGATACAAAATGATACATATTTTAAAATACTAATTACACATGTGAAATATACTATGCATCGTTTAACATATAATTATCTAAACAAATTTTATTCAGATTTCCTTTAATTGTTATGTATCTTTTATTTGATTAAAAATTAATAACAAAATTATAATTGAATATAATATTTCAATTGAAATTTCAGATGAATTTTAATAACACAAACAAAATGAAAATTTGAAAATGATACACAAAAAATAAATACTCGTATGTATATTATATCAATTAACTCATATGTATGCTTGTATTATTTTATCTAATATAGACACCTAAATAAATATGTAAATAAATCTGATGTACCAAATGAATTTTTATTTAAAAAAAAAAAATGCGGAAGAATCAAATTACAATTTATAAACATATTCTCATATTTCATGAATTTGAAAAAAAAAAATAAATTAAATAGGAAAAAAAAAAATGATATCATACAAAAATAATATAACCAAATTACTTCACTAATATATGTACATATATAAATTAGTATGTGCATTAGGGTGCCTCAAATTTAAATGTACAAATTAAAAAAATAAATCGTATGTAACTAATGAGCATCAGTTACCTTTCCATGTTAACGTGAAAATAGTGTTATCCTGACTTTGAAAAGAAAATAAGCTATAACAATATTATTTACCGAGATAAAATCTACACCAAAAAGTGGCCTTTTTAGATGAACAAGGAAAAAAAGAGATCGTGGAAGCTATTTAATCAAAAGTGATCCCTTAAATAAATGAAATAAAATCTAAAAATCACCGTCTTCTGCGATTGCAAAAGGTGTGTTATCTTTCATCTATCTTAGACAAAAAATCCACGTGCATCAAGTTAAGTAGGTTTTTCAACTGTCCAAAGTCAAAAAAATCTTAGAAAACAATTTTTTCATATTAAATTTGAAGCACCCCTTCATGAACAAATTTAAAAAATTTTGCGCTTTTTCCGCAAAATAACTATTCATTTTTTTTTTTTTTTTTTTAATTACAAAACACCCAACTATGTAAAATACAATTTTTTTTTTTAAATTCTGATTTTTATCTAATCCAAACAACCAGAAATAATAATTGGTATACATAGCAACAGGATTGGCAGCATCCTGAATATAAAACAACAAAATACATAATATATAGAGTAACTAATGCAACTAATAGCACTAATAATAGTGTAAATACGATACTAAATTCTATATACCAAGTAAAAATTAGTATGTACATTAAAAATTACAAATTTACATACATAAAAAAAATTTTCACATTCATTTACTGTAAAACTAATTAAACTTCACATTATTATTTATCCGTTTTGAATATTTATTCGATTTTGGTATCGTTTTTTTTTTTGTTTTTTTTTTAATTTTCTTGTTTTTGTTTTTATTTCTAAGGAAATTAATTTTATCAAAAATTTTAATCAAAATATAGAAAATATGTTTTACTGTAATTTTATTCATATTTCATATTTTAATACAAAAAATTATCAAATTTATCAAGAAAAAAAAAAAACAACTAAATAAATAAAATAGAAGTATAAAAGTAAATAGTTTATTTTCATACGATAGGTGTATTAAATTTATTTTCAAATTTTAAATTGAATTTTGAAAATAATTTATTAATGAACTACGTTGTACCACGAGATAAATTATGTAAATACTAGTATGTAAATATTTATTTACATACCGAAAAATAATTTTTAGGGCAAATTAAGTAACCGAAACATAGCTAGTTTTGCAATTTTTGCAATCTTTTTTTTTTTTTCTGGAATTTTCAGTACATTATATTATACCTTGTCGGTTGAACTCAGTGTGAGGAATTTCGAATCTCAACAAGTGTATGTTTCGTATACAAAATATATTTTTTTTGTATGTAATTGAAGCATCACACATATCCTTTTTTTTTTTTGATTTTTTTCTGAAAATTTATGACTCCTCAATTATAAAAAATATCATCCAACAGATAACAAACTTAAATAGTGAATTTTAAAAGACAGGTTTTTGAAAACTTCAAGGTCAAGGATATACAAAAAAAAAATATAAAAGTGTTCGTGAAGTTCCCAATAACCAATATCCTAAATGATCATGCCTGATACAATCTATTCCGCAATATATTTTTAATCAACTTTTACACAATTATAAAAATTCGAGCTTGCACTTCCACCATCCCTCAACCTTAAACCTAAATCTAATGAAAATTCATATTTAAATCTCGATGACTATATTTTGTCGATTTTAAAGGATTGTGTAAGTTTTTCTCATATTTAAACACAACTACTTAATTTATGAAAAATAAAAAAAAATTACATATATACATAGCTATTGCAGTATGTATGTTTAAAAAACAGAACTAATTCAAAACTGTAAGAAATTTCTGTGTGTGCCAAAGCAGGCTCTCAAATTTTTTTTTTAATTTCATTTTCTGTCGCACCACCGACAACATAAACTACACACATAACTTATGAAATCCTCTAACAAGGAAATCAATTAAGCTTCTACTAAATTTTTATTTTTAATTTAGCTAAATATTTTGTTTTTTATTTTACGAGTACGGTATTTTTTTTTCTCAAAAAAGAAGTTCCTGTAGCCTTATTAAGGATAGATTTTTAATTAGTCTTTTTTTCGCTCTAATTTAATTTTGACAAAAAGTTTCTATCTGGTCCTGCAACAAAACATTCCTATTAAAGTTCATAAAAAAAAAAATAATAATAATAAATATTAAAAATAATCATATTACAAGTATCTATTGCTATTAAAATTTCAAAAATAAATCTTTATTGATTAATTTTACATGAATTGAATCATATAATAACTATAATCAACTAAGTTCAACTTATATTTAAATATTAAACAATTCATTTATTATTAATTCAGACATTTAAAGAGCTTATTTATTCCGGTGTTGTTTTTTTTCTTTTCAGATAAATTATAAACTATCCAAATAAATAAATTTTTAAAAGTTTTCTAGAAAATTGTAAACTTTATTCATGTTAAACTTTAAAGTACAATAAAACAAAACATACAACTTTCAATTGTTCTAGTAACTGATAATTATCGGATTTTTTATTATTCTTTTTTTTTTTCACTAAAAAAACAAAAAAAAAATCTGAGATTATACTTCATACTCAAAAACAAAAAAACAAAAAAAACGCTTAAATGTTTGAAAAGCAATCATCGTAAAGTTTAAATTGTATTGTTGAGTATAAAATTGTTATACACCAACACAACTCTTTTATTTATTTATAATACTGAACAAATTAAAAATTTTTTTTTTTCGTGTTTTTTTTTTTTTTAAATTTTATTACTTGTTTTTCTAGAAAGAAAAACAAACACAGATAACATGAAAAAATTGTATTTTTTTTTTTTTTTGCATATTATATACAAGTTGTTTGTCTATGAACGCGAATCGTGTAACATAAGAGCACATTATCCATACTACGGAGAGAATACAACAAAAAAAATATGCTTTGGAAAGTAATTTTGTTGAAATTATAATACTCAGATTCGAAAAGAAAAGGTTTTTTTTTTATAAGTAAGAGCTTTGTAAAAATAATTCAAATTTATTTTTATGAGATTTTTCCATTACACTTCATCAGAGATTTATGTAGCTATGTATATACTATATGCATGTCGAGCATTCCACTACAGATTTTCAACAGATTGTGTGCTTTCTTCAATTTATACATCTTTGAACAAAATAAGAAATTATTATAAATTTAAATATGAAAAAGAAGATTTGTACAAATATAAGAATTGTAAAAAAAAAAAATAGAATTTGTTGGAATGACACATGGAAAATAAAAAAAAAATAGAAAAAAAACGTACCAAAAGAAAAAAAAACTTGAAACATATTTCAAAACTTAACCAAATACTGGTTAAAAGAAAATTTTCTAAAATCCAAATCTAATATCGTATTTAGAGAACTAAGATTAAGAATCATATACAGCAGAATCCTTTATAGATTTGAAATTATAAGGTCACAAATTTTAATTTGAGTTTCATTGGTTTTTGGTGAAAATATTATAATCTTGTTGATTTTTTTGGTCAAATTAGTCGTAAACTGCCTGTACACATTAGGTGGTTAAACCGGTTATTTTGTGCTTTGAGTAACAATAATAGTATAATTTTTTTCAACTTGTTATAATAAGAAATCATCTAAAATAATTTTAGCTTCACGGATGTAATACACTCGTACTCTCGTTACAACTGGTGCCACCTTCAGATGTAATTTGAGCAGTTATAAAAACAGGTTTTAAAACCGGTTATAACCACCTAATGTGTTCATGCCCAAAGACACTGCAACGACTCCAGAAAAAAAAAAGTTTTGAGTATTCGTCTAAAAAAAGAGTATGACAAATTTTGTTTTTCATTTAATTTTAATTCACGTTTACAAATACTGTCCTTTTTTCTTTTCTTTTTTTCTTCTTGGATATATATACATATTGAATGACTCATGTGTTATCTTATTAGTTTCAAGTTTATTGATTAGTAAGATAGATTTTATCTTACACAATTCGTCACCAATAATAAGTGGTTTAACCCTATTTTAAATTATATTCATCACGACAAATAAATCTTAAATCAAAATAATACCACTTAAAGCATTAACGACATTTTTCAAAATTCACTTTTCTGTGTTTGTTTATTCAATTAACGATAAAGTTTGTTTAATTAATCATTCATATTATATTATCTAACACGATAAAATTCTTCAATTCTTATACATTTATAAAATTAGTAAATAAATTCTAAACCAAATGCAATAATAAGATAATTTTTAAATAATCAGAATTATTATTATTTTTTTTTTTTTTTTTTTGTTCAATTGAAAACAAATTGATGAACAAACACTTGAATAAATTAATTAACATACTTATATTTTATTTGATATCTTACACCTAATAAAATAATATATCATATGGTACTCAATAATTTTTCATAGTAATATTAATTAATATTTTTTTTTTTTTCCGTATAATAAAAATTTGTTATCATTAAACACAAATAATACAAAAAAAATAAAAAAAATACAAAACTGATAAAAAAAGGTTATCAATAAAATTGTCAGTTATATATATGTATGTACATTACATCACATGTACTATAATCAAGTTGTGTCATTCGAAGTGAATTTTTTGTATCATAAATAAATAAAATTTTTAATTTAAAAAAAAAATATTAAGAAATATATAAAATTTGAAAAATTAAAATGAATTTAATTTTGAATATTGTAATTTTAATAATATTTTCAATAAAATTTCTAAATTGTATTGCTGTTAATAATGAAATTATAGAAGAACGAAAAATAATTGATGAAAAATGGTATAAAAATTATAATTATAGTGAAAAACCATCAAGTGATTGTGAAACATCTTATAAATGTAAATTACAAATTAGACAAAATTTACGTTTACTTTGTAAAAAATATTGTTCAACTGTAATTCATTGTAATGAAAATATTGAAATACATGATACAGATTGTTTTGAAATTAATTATGATATACCAGATGATACATCATTAAATATTAATATTACTGGAGCTCATATAATTGATGTTAAATGTAAAGAAGGATATTTACCTGATCGTAAAGGAAAATGTCGAAGTATTTGGTGATTCATTTTTTTTTTTCGTTAATATGACAAAATTTGAAGAAAAAAAAAAAAAAACAAGTTTTTGAAAAGTTTTAATTCCGAAAAAGTGATTTAACACAAAAAAACCTTTTAATCCTTTTAAAATGTATAAATAGAAATATAAATGTAAAAACAAATTATAAACAAAAAATTATATTGTCAAATTATTCTACTTTATTTTACTTGAAATTTTTTTTGTACACTAAAAAAATTTTAAATTAAATTTCGAAAAAAAAAAAAATTTAAAAAATTATAAATAGCCTAATTACTTTTTAGAATAAAATAATTTTGAAGAAAAAACAAAAAAGTATAAAACTTCATAAAATTTTTATTGGAGCATATGAAATTCAAAAAATAGTGTTTTTTTTTTCTGAAAATTTTTAATAAAGGTTTTATGAAATGACTTAATTCAAACAAACAAACAAAAAAAAAACAGGAAAAAAATACAAAAAAGATACATCTTCACCATTTATACAAAATTCTATTTAAAACTTAAACTTTCAATAATAAAAAAAAAAATAAAAACAAAAAAAAAACTCTTTTTCTTTTTTATAAAAGTTGGAAAAAAAAATAATAATATAAAGAAAAAAATTAAATAACTTAAAAATTTTATCGTGAAATATTTTGAAAAGTTTAAGCTAATCGTCCTTATTGACGATACTAAAAAAAAAAAAATTACTAAGTATTTTTTTTTCTTTCTTAATTTCCACCGTTTTCCCCATTTCTTTATGTGTTCTTTTGTTCCACGAAAATAAGAAAACCAAAAAAAAAAAAAGAAATTTAAGGAAATAAAATCAAATACGGTTTTTTTTTCCAATTCATTTTTATCATTGTTCTTACTTTTCTGCTCCTTGTTATGATAGTGAAAAAAAAAAAAAAAACTTTTCATGTTTGACTTAATTCCAGTTCCATGAAACCGAATAACCATTATTATACAAAAATTTCTGGATAAAAAATTATTTTTTTTTTTTTACTTTCTTTCTTTATTTTTGTCTTCATTTTCACCACAATATCTATAAGACCCCAAAAAAAAAAAAAAAAAATTTTCTAGTATAAATGTATTTCTTACTTTTCAATAAAGTTATCCGCACAAATTTGTGTCAACTTGGACTTTAGATGTATATAAATCAATTGAAAAGTTCATAAAAGTTATTTTTCAACATAAAAAGTACATGTATAAAATGTGAATATTCTTTTATACTTTTTTTTTTACTTTTTTTTATTATTTTTTATATTCCGTGGCTAGTATTCTGATGTTTCTGATAATAATTACATGCTGAATAAGTGAACCTTTTTATCATAATTTTTTTTTTTTTTTTGTGCTTGCTGTTATCGTTTATTTTACTTCAGTGACTGTTTTTTTTTTTTCAGAGATAAAAAAAAATCAAGGATATTCAATACCTATATGTATGAAATGATTATATTGAACAAAAAAATAATTTTTTTTTTTTTTTTAAAAAAGGAACAATAAAATGAAAATGGTTTCAAATGAAAAGAAAAAAATCAAACGACGGAACAAAAAACTTTAAAATAAAAAGTTAAAGTATTGAAAACGTGTTTTTTTCTTTTTCTTTTTTCATTTGAATTTTACAGCTGAAAAGACAAACGATGATGATAAGATAGAATTTTGTATGCCGATTGAAAAATACACTGGCATACTTGGTATCAAAAAAAAAAAAAAAAAAAGTTTCACATTATTTCATGAAGTTTTTCAACGTACATTTTAATAAGTACCTTTTGCTGATGGTGACGAAATTCAAAAGTTGCAAAAAAAAAAAAAAAAGACACTATCTTAAGGCATTTATTTTTATTCATGATAAGTTTATTCTTCTTCGTTTCCTTTATATTTTTCTATACACTTTCTAGTATACGAAATACGATTTTTCTGCACAAACTTTAACCGATTTGTTGTTGTTGTTTTCCATGATCTTGAAGTGAAAAAATTTTCTTTCATCTAAAATGAATGTTATCACATTGTGTCCTTAAAAGTGTTATACAATCAGGCACAAAAATATATAAAATAACAGTTGAAAGGTGGTATGTACACCGATGCTATGAAGACCTCCTTATATGTATGTAGGTAGGTATATCTTTTTTTTTTCATTTTTCATTTTTCTTATTTTGAAATTTTTTTTCGTTTTGGTACGTATTTTCTTCTTCTGATGTTATTAAGGAAACAAAATTTTCAAGATAATGATTTCTATATATAGGCTCACTATATGGTTGTTGATGTTCTATTAGTGATTAAATATAAAGAAAAACGATAAAGGATCCTACAGAAAAAAAAACCAGGAGAAAAGGAAAAAACAGGCGAAAAGAAGGCATCATCTTTGCAATGATTGAATCCCATTTTGAAATGACACAGAAAATGGTAAGACTTAAACGAATGATAAATCGCGTTTAGTGACACCATTAATCTTCGTTCATTCTATATAAATACATATTCATATATATATACATACATACATACATACATATGTATATTATTTTAAATGATTGTTAGAATAAATGATTATAAAGAAAAAGGAAGAAAAAAATAAAACAAGAAAAAGAAGCTTTATGCCAACTTGATAATCAATTTACAAGAAAGTTCTTCATTTTCTTATCCTTAAATTTTTCTTCTTCGTTTTATATACGTTTTTCATGTTCATCTTATTCCAAAAAACTTTTCATAAAACAGCCAACTTTGTTTTTTTTTTTTTCATTTCGTTTTTTTATTTTGAAAACTTTCCTGGCATACTGAAAATGAAAATGTAAAAGACAAAAACAAATATAAAATGAAAATGGTAAAGTTTTATTTTATATTTGCTTTTCTTCGAAACATTTATTACACACACATTTTCCTATATAAATAAAAAACACATAAATATACATATAAATATTGTACATATAAATAATTAAATAAATAATATACAAAATACAAAAACAACAACAACAAAAAAAAAAACATTCAAAACTCAATATACCAAGTGACAAAATGGTACGACTAATTGCTATAGAATTTCATTTATGCTATGAATAATGATTTTCAGTTTATGTAATTTACGTAATTAGTTTTGTTTTGTATATTATATACACACTTCTTTATAAAATTAAATATATAACTCTACTTAATTATATGTATTCTAGGAATTTTTAAGTTTTTTCTCTCTTTTTATCATTTTTAATCATCTCTTTTTCTGTATCTAATAATTTAATCTTTTTTTTTTTTTTTAATTTAATTTTAAACCTTATTGTATCTTTTTTTGTTTTGTCGGTTTTTTTATTTTTTTATTTATAAACTTCCTTATAATTCTGCAATTTATCATTTATTCAATTAAATCAATAAAGTAGATAAATCAAATAAAATTTATCATTTCTAAATAAGGTTTTTTTTTTTAAGCAAAATTTGATTTAGAAAAGAAAAATCATTTTAAGTAAATATAGGTAATTTCTAAATGTACATTTTGATAACGTTACATAAAATAAAGTTAAATTTAATACTTGCTAACCTTCTATTTATAAATATTCATTATTTATTTTGATGTATCTATATCTATTTTCTCATCTTCTGAAAATAATATTATTCTTAAAAGTAAAATTCATTGAAACTGTTTTCGCAAAAACCATATTGATATCCCCAAGAAAAAAATTATTTTGATTTCTTTGAATTTTTCGATTTTGCTCTTAATTTAATTAGTATAAGATTTAATCTTTTATGATTAATTTTTATTGAAAAAACAGGATTCATGCTTGGTAAGTAAGGGATAAAATTTATACTATACGTATCTAATGTTAACAGATCAAGCACATTATAGTTTTAAATAAGCTTTAACTCAAAAAAATATTCTAGAAATAATTTACATTAACCGAAAAACATTATTCAATTCAAAAAGAAAAAATGTTCTTACTGAGATTAACTACTTTTTGGGTAGCAACACTATTTATTAAATCATCTTAAGACTTTTTTTATCATTGCTGAATTACAACAATAAATGCAGAAGAAAATTATTAAAGGATTCGAAAGCTCAATAGTGTATTAATTATTATAAAAAAAAAACATATATACACATATGTACATATATTAGAAATGTCATCGAAAAACACAAAAACGGTGAAAAAAAAATTATGGAAAAAAAATGAAAAACTCGTCTCGGTTTCATGTATAACCTTAAAATTCATTTTCGTAATTATCCACTATACTCAATCTAATCTAATTGATTCCGTTATCTTAACATTTTTCAACTTGAAACACCCTATATAAAGCTTATTTTAATTATTTAAAAAAATCATCTTTTTAAAATATTTTAATTAAGATAAAATATAGGTACCTACATAAATAAACAAACACACGTACATACTCAAATTACATACTTTTTACAATTTTGAATTTAAAAGACAAAGTTATTTTGTGGTTTTGGTTACATTAATTTATTTTAAGAATTTAAATTTATCTTTTATACTATTCATTGAATATCTTCGATTACTTCTGTATTTTTCTCCCTCTTCTTTGATTTTATACTTTATATAAACCAAAACTGTATTATTCTATCGTATTGATAACTTAAAAAAAAAAACAAAAATATATATGTATTTAAATGCAAACAACACAAATTTATGTGTATTTATTTTATAAACAGATTGTAATCTAAACTTCTTCTACTATGTGTATCTTTTTTTTTTTTTCTTTAAACAAATAAGCAAGTTCATAAAATTAAATTTTTGAAACCATCTGCTTAATCAATATCTCAAATTAAATGTACTAGTAATTCATTAAATTTATTTATTCTTATTTATTTTTATTTTTTTTTTCAATTTAAATTTTATTTTAAAAGTTTTTCAAAGCTAAAAAAAAAAATTAAAACGAAAATAAAAACAAATAAAAATAAAAAACAAAAAAATAATAATAAGTAAAAATAAAATTTTTAAATCGAATTTTTTATTATACACTACAGAAACTACTTGAATTATTTATTAAAAACACTTAATTTGAAGTGAATTAAAAATAGGGAATAAAAAAAATTTAACACTAAAACGCTATACAAAAAAAAATACAAAAAAAAAAAAAAAAAAAAATATTAAAATAAAATGTGAAAAGCCTTCTAAAAAAAAAAAAATAATAAGTAATAATTCATCATTTCTTATCATCGCACCATTAAATAATATATGTATATAATACTTTCATGTTCTTTAATTTTTGTGATTATTTTATATCCTTCATAAAAATTCACAAAAAAAAAAAAAAAAAAACGTATATTAATACAGAATACCGATAACGCTTTATTATATGGATAAGAACGAAAGAATGAACAAACAAAAAAAAAAAATGTAAATATAAAAATGAAAACCTGTAAAATTTAGATCTCTAATGATTACTTATATAATTTAATACATTTTATTAAAATTATATACCTGTGTATATAACGAATAAGTATATGTATGTATGTGGGTGTACAATAAAAATAAAAATAAAATAAAGAACAACAACAATAAATATATCAAAAATATATAATCTTTTACTCATCTCTCTCTCTCTCTCTCCCTAATGAATATTCAATTTACTAACCACGATTAAATTTAATGAACACATAAAAAACATGACGGAATTATGTTTCCTTTTTGTTTTTTTCCTTTTTGTTTTTTTTTTGTACTTTCTTTTCATCTTTTAAAATAAAAATGTTTTTTTTTTTTTCTTTTGTCGGTGTGTTATAATAAACTCTCTTATATATGTACATATGTATGTATGTAGGTAGTACTTGATGTATAATCTAATTCGATAAAAGCATTTTGTCGACAATTTAATTTGGATAAAAATTTAACGACTTTAAGTAACTATAAAAACGACACCCTTAAAATTGAAATATAAAAATTATCGTATGTCATAATAAATTATGGGAGAACAAAAAAAAAACAAAAAACAAATAATGGAGAAAGTTAAATGAAAATTAGCATGAGAAAATAAAAGAATTTAATAAAAATAAAAAAATAAAAAATTGTGGAAAATAATTGAATTATCTAAATGCATAAAAATAATTGAAATTAAAAATAAATTAAATTTTAATTTTTTTTTTTTTTGTTGTAAATAATTAAAAAATAATTTTCATAAAACCCCTTTGTTAAATTTGTATCCTAGAATAATTTTTTCTAACTGTTGTAGAACTATATCTGTACTAAAGTAATTTCAAATTAAATATATTAAAAAATTGCATGAAATAAGTATTATACACAGGGTGTTTGGAACTAAACGAAAAATAATGAAACCACAACAAATAGGTCTCGTCGAAATAACCAAAAAATCATATAGTAAGGGGTGTGTCAAATCTTTGTTTTCTTCATATTACCTCATCCTTTTGTACAAGCTACATATGTATATATTCTCAATAAATTGACGTATATTAATTGAACATATTCAGTGGGTAGGAAAATTTAACTTAACATAATCAAATCAAAATCATTCTTGTTCATAATTACCTGAACTTCTACGTACAATTTTAAAGTGAATTTATTCCTTAAAGCACAAACATTAAAATACAAAATTCGTTAATTCGATAATTTCAAAAAAAAAAAAAAAAAAAGCACAGACACACACACTTAAACATCAATTTTACACACAAACTATAACCATAGACAATACCTAGATGAATCAGGCTCCTATGAAAATTTCAGTAGAATTGTAAATAATAACACCCGACAATAACACCCGAGCTTTACACACACTACTATAAATCAGTAAGCTTTTAGAACTTTTAAACTTTTAAAGCTTTTTCTTAAAGCAGTCATGAGTGAAGAGTGAAGACTGAAAATTGAAGATCGAAGATCGATGACACTGACAGCACAAACAAATAATAAAAAAAGCGACGCAAGCGCATGTATGCCCATAGTATACACACAACATATGACTGCTTTAAGAAAAAGCTTTAAAAGTTCAAAAGTTCTGAAAGCTTACTGATTTATAGTAGTGTGTGTAAAGCTCGGGTGTTATGATTCAAACTTGAGTGTTATGATTTTAAATTCGTTTATACATGAAAAATTTTGTTAGAAGTGACAAATCTAGGTATTGTCTATGCTATAACATTTAAAAATTTTCAAATAAACAAGAAAATCAAAAATTTTTATAACTTTTTAAATTTAATTTTTCACTTTAATTTTTCACAACAAGTCAACAAAGAATTTAAATTTGTTATTTTCCAGCACTTAAAGAGTTACAAAACTTTTTTGGTTTTTTTTTTTTTTTTTTAGTTGTTTTCTGAAATTTTTTAAAGTAGAAAATTATACATAATTCATAAACAAAACTCATTATATTTATTGTGTGTTGGTTCTTGCTAAAAACAAAAAAAAAAACAAAAAAATATTTTGTTTAATTAAATGAGTTCACTTAATTTTTGAAAATTATTTTCACTTTTTTTTTTTAACATTTTTTTGTTGTTGTTTTGTTTTGTTTCTGTAGATATTTAAATTTATATTAATTCTTAAAATATCATCTTTTTGAAGTTTAATTGAATTAAAGTAAAAAACCATAATTTATGTACTTAAAAAAAAAAAATAAGGTATCTGTATAGTTATCATTATTATCAACATCTCTTTGGCAGATCATCATTAAATTTTCATCATAACATCATCGAAAAACTCGAATTATCCCTAGTAACCATATACTTTTAATTCATTGCAAATCACAACAAAATCTCTGAGAAATTTGTTGGACATTTTTCAGAATTTTTGAGAAATCTTCTGTAGGAGGTTTGAGTATTCTTCATTAATGATTTAGGTTGTAACTGAGAACAGCAAACGACATGGCATTCGGTAGCTCAGTGGTTAAAGCATTTCTCCGGCAAAAAAAAGGTTCCGTGGTTCGATTCCCGTCCGAATCGAATGTCGTTTTTTCATGTTTTTCAGTTACTACACTTCTGTTAAGATACACAATAAATATATATGAATCAAATAGTCACATCTCGATTAATTGGACAAACGATGACTTAAATTCAGAAATCTAAAATAATAAAACATGAAGAAACTTTTGGTTACTTGGGTCTCCAGTCTCCACTATAGTATCATATAGTAGCATTAGCTTAATTTTATAGATATACAGACACAAATAAGAGTATATCATAACATAAGAACCATCATTATGGAGAGTTCTTGTCATTTTAAAATTGTTTTTTTAAATTCTCATTAAGTAATTATTATACAAGAAAAAGAAAAAACTGAGAAACCAGAAAATTGAATACAACAAAAAAATAAAAAATAAAAAGAAAGAAGAAAAAACAAAAAGATATTATAGACAAAAAGCAAAATTCTAAAGACGATGAATATTATATTTCTTTTTCTTTTATTAAACAATTAAATTTTCTATAAATATGCATTTTATATAATATAAGAGAGGTTTTTGTTTAATGTACGTGTACTCTTAAGTAAAAATAAAATAGTTAAACAACAATAATAACAAAAAAAAAAAAAAAAAAAGAATCTGTATCTATTTACTTATATAAACTTCATTGTTCTTATATTATCATTATGAAATAATAATTACTGTTAAAAGACAATCATTTTCAAATTAATGGTATTAAATTGCTCATTTTTTAATAGACAAAAGAAATCACTGTAATGAAGTGGCATTTCTTTTTTTTTTTTTTTTTCTTATTGTAATTACTTTTCCATTATGTGATATAAATTGAAAATTTATTAAGATTCTTGTCATTCAAAGTAAGTATTTATGTGTATGTCTAGTCTTTTAGTTTTAATATCATAAAACAATCTTGAAAAAAAAAAACAAAAAAACAAAAAGTCCACACAAATTGTTTTCAATTTTATTATATTGAAGGATATTTTGAATACACAAAACATTAAATATAAAATAAAAATAAATTTTCTGTATAACAAAATTTATTTGAAACATTTTACGTTGAATAATTTTCTGGCTAGGGAATATATGTATATTCTTTCAAGTATAGAAAATTGTGTCTATGTCATCGTGAAGTTAAAATATTTTATGGACTTTTTTCTCCAAATATTTTGTAATTATTTTGACCAAAAACTATAAAACCAATAAAACAATTAAATTGAATAATTCTTCAAAATTACTAATTCTGTAATTATTTTATCTGTGACATAATTATTTTGATTCTTACATGATATGTGCATGACATAAATATGTTTTTTTCAAATATTAATTGAATGATAAATTATAATAATACAAATTACGATTTAAATTACTGAAATTTTGGTTAAGAATTTATTTTTCTTACATTTCAAGATGTAAGATTGAAAAAGCTTAAAATGTAATTCATCTTTTAAATGGCTTTCAAATAACTTTATGAAACTGAATAAGTTAAAACATTTCTTGGATCAAAGAAATTGGTTCAAAAATATCAGTTAATGACTAACCTTTGCATGTTTTGAATAATATGTGACAACGCGACGATATAAATTTATTTCAACATCATAAGTTTGTACATAGGGTAATGATATCAATTGTGAACCACAATTAGAATTTTTTTTTTCATTTTTGTTTTTTTTTGATTTACCAAGGAGAAACTATTACACATATTAAAGAACCAAGCATCTTTATGAAATTTGAAACACAAGTTTTCCAAACAGAGCTAGAACAGTTCAAGCTCAATAAAATCTCTTATCTAAGCCTTAACAGAAAACTTCCACTAAAGCTTTCAGTTTATTTATAAATGAAATTCAAGTTAAGGGGATTTGCTACTTGGAATACTACCCTATATAAAATTGCAACCCAACTTCATGCAATTAGGAAATTTTATTTATCATTTTGGATTTTTTTTTTCAAGATTTTAAAAGAGAAGTTGTCACATTTAACCTATAAAAACACTTATAATAAATAAAATTTGTTATAATGGAAAATAAAAATACTTTACAACATTGAAAGCTAACAAGATACACACCATTACCAATTACATATTAAATCCTTCCATATTAATTTTATTTTCTCCTGTTGTACTGAATAAAAAAAAAATATTCGAAGAAAATGTCATTATTTTTCTTTTACTTTGCTTTATTTCTGATATTTTTATTTTTAGTTTTGTGTTTATTTTAATTATAAAAATAGCTCATAGTCATGCAATATACTTGTGTGCCACTTGCTTCTTGTCAATGAAATCTATTGAGACAAGAAAAATTATCGAAAATGACACTGATTGAAATTACATAATATATATATGTACTATACATATTCTTTCGTACATACATACATATATATATAAAATATCTTATTGTAAAATAGGACCATTAAAGTAACAAATATTTAATAGTTTGGTTATTTTAATTCACATGATCTTACACATATGCAATAAAATAATAATAAAACAAATGAAAAAACAACAATAGATGAAAAAACATAAGAAATGGCATGAAAACAAAAAAATGTATATTAAAACTTACTTTTTACAGAAAAATAAAAATACAAAATATAAAAACAAAAATAACAAAAAATACAATTTTTATGTTCACATTGGAAGCTTTCTTCTTCTTTTTTTTTATATATATATATGTATTTTACTTTGCCTTTTACACAATACTAGATAATATTTTGTGTAACGTACGTGTAGGATTAAGTTTCGAATTTTATGACTTTATCGCGAAAAGCTCCATTAGATTATGTTCTGTACGTGAAGGCTCTATTTTGTATCCTTTTTCTTTATTATTAATTGAGGTTTTTTTTTCAGGCGATCAATATTTATTTCTTAAAAAAAAAACAAAAACAAAACAGCAAATAAAAAATAAAAAAATAAAATGGAAAAAGCTATCTAAAAACATGACAAAACTAAATATTTAGGATAAGGAATACAAAAATTTTAGGTATAACATTTACGCACCACCAAATAATCATAATAATAACAATAATAGTTTGTAATAGATATTTAATAATATATTAGGGTTTTTATGATAAGGATAATAATATAAAAATCGTATTTGATCACACATGTTCAATATTATTTGTCTTTTGTATTGATCTCATGCCAATACGTTAAAAAAGGTTAAAATTTTATGTAATTTATCATTTATCTCGAACCATTAGTACTTCATTTTTTAATAATTTTGAAAATATTCAATAATTTTTTTTTTTTTTTTAAATATAACTTTTTGAAAATATTTGTTTTTAACAAAAGGGTATTAGAAATTTAGATAACTTGAAAAGAATAATAAATTTCAGGTTCAAGAACCTTATGTATGAAAATTAACTCCAAAATAATTTGATTTTAATGGAATTCATGTGAGCTTATTTATGTCTTTCAAATCAATAAAGATCGCATGGTAAGGCAACTTACCTTATATAGGTAAATTGTTAAAGACTGATACAGAACTGTTATATTACTAGAAGAGCTTATTCATGTAGTGCACTCTTTTATAGACCAATGTCTCACATTCAAGACGCCTTACCTTATTTTTGTTGAAATTTAAAGTTTTAAAATATATTTTACGAAAAATGTGGAACAGGTTAATATTAGGAAAATGTTCAAAATCACTGAAAAAACATTATCGTAAGGACAAGTTCAGGAAGAAGAAAAAAAAAACTAAAAAGTGGAGGTATGTTTCAGGATTCCCTTGAAAATCTTTATATATATATGTATGAACATATACGAGTATACGCTTTAAAAACTGAAAACAATTATGACAATTGACCAGGAAATTATCTGTCAAAATTTTTTGATAAAAGTTAGTTTTTGGAAAATAGTGGAACAACTAAATGTACCTTGCATAATTTACAGGACAATAAATCTAATTGATTAAAAATGAAATTTATTTGCTTTGTTCAGTTTTAAAAGAGTTTCAATAACTTTTTAATTTTATTTTGAAAGAATTTAATAAGTTCCAAAATTTTTTAAAATATTTATACTTCACATGAATCAATCAAATTTAAGAAAGAAAAAAATCAAAATCCTTAAATATCAAATTTTGATTGATAAAATAAAGTACAAAATAATAGTTCAAATATATCAAAACGTATAAAAAAAAAAAACAAAAAAAAAAAAAAAACATTTTCTATTCTTTATTCACTTGTACAAATCTTGACATCTGTTCATCATTTATGATGAATTTAATGTACAACAACACATCCTTTTGTATGTAACCTAGTTTTTATTTTTATTTTTTATTTTTCTTCATGTATCATGTATATTACACTTATTTGTATACCTTTACCTAAATATGTAATAATAAAAGCCAAAATCTTGTTATTTTATTTTCACTTTATTTTATTTTTTGTTTTTTGTTTTTTTTTTTTTTTATTTTCTGGTTATTTCTTATAATTTTTATTTGCTTTTATTCCTGACTCAACAAAATTTATATTTGACGACATTATGCCACTCATAAAAATTGTTGACGAAAAGTTTTTCATCATCAACACTTTTATTTTTTATTTTTTTTTTCAATAAATATGTGTATAACTTGAACATATATTACGTACATATATGAAAAAATGAACTTTTTTTGATACAAATAGTTACCAACATAATAAAATATAATATATTGTATTTTGTGAATTTTTACCCTTCGGTAAAATGATTTAAGGATATATGTTTTGTATACAATAAGTATATGAAAAAAAACCCAAAAAATAAAAAATAAATAATAAATAAAAACAAAATAAAAATTCACATGTATTGTTAAGATACACACATTTTTGAGTATATTTTGTATAATATATTGTACATATATATTTTTTTTTTCTTATTTCTTTTTACATTACATGTAATATTATCTTTAAAAAATATATACATATTATATTATATATGTTCATGACATTTTAGTTTCATGTCAGACAAGTTATAAAAGTTGTCGCATGTATCACAAGCTAGATACATGTCATTTTATCATCATTCCATACTACATGTCTTTCAAAAACTATGTGTGTGTGTTTTTTTTTTTTTTTAAATTAATGTTTCATAAAAATATAATGTGTGAATTATTTTAAAAATTTTCTATATTATATTTTTTTTCCTTGTTTTTTTTTTTTTGTTGTTTTATTTTCTCAAATTATTTTAATGCTTAAAGTTGAATAGTTAAATAAACACATTAAAAAAAAAAAAAAAAAAAAGATTTTCAGTATGCAACGAAAGCGAAATTTTTATTCTATGTTAATATATTTAAAAGAAAAGTTAAAAAAAAAAAACAAATGAATTTTTGATAAGTTCTTTAAGCTTAGTATTTTTTGATTCTGATTGTGAAGTATTTGTTTTTTTTGAATTTTTTTTTTTTTCTAATTTTTAAAACAATCTTTTTTTGTTTTTCTAATAAGTCATCTTAAACATGTCAAAGTTAAAGGGCGCAAAAAAAAAAAAAATTTATCTAGAAATATAATTTCCAGCTATACTAAAACAAAATACTTATAAAAAAAAATTTTTTTTTTGCTTAGACAATTCTACATTCTTATTTTCCAAAACAAGAAAATAAAAGACAATAAAAAAAAAATTTTTTTGAGTTTATACTTGAACAAATTTTGATGTACTCAATGATTTTAAGATATATTAAATTTGTCTTGTGTACATAATATTTCAAAATTTCCATATGTTATGCACCATCACTTACAAATTTCTCTAAAAAACACATAAATTTTCATATTCATTGGAAAAAGGGGAACCTTCTTATTTTCTATTAAAAAGTTACTGCTATTAATGAAAAAATCAGTTATTTCATTTTCAATTTTTTTTTCATAACAACAACAACAAAAAAAAGAATTGTATAAAAGTTAAAATTTAATAATAAAAAAATTTTATAAAAAAAAAAAAAAGTTAAAAAGGATATTATGTATTCCTATACCAAATAGGTATAAAAAAATCAATGGAAAAAAATTAGAGTAGAAAGAAATCAAAAATAAATAAATAAAATTCTATATGTGTGAAATCGATCTGATATCAATTGATGCGTATACGAAAAAAAAATTGGCTCCGGAAATTCTTGTTCCTTTTTAGATAGGTGCTTATATATACTTATAAACGTATATATATTTATATTTTTTACTTTTCAATCAATTTTTTGCTTTATTTTGCAATTGAATTGTTCTTCTATATGTATGTAGGTACTTTTTCACCATATAAGACTACAAGTACAACAAAACTTGTCTCGCTTCATTCATCTCGAGGGTTATTGTTATTCTCATTTATTCGTCCACATCTCTTTTTACTTTTACACTTTCTTTTTTTCTACATACATACATATATATATATGTACATATACATATATTTGATCTCCGGTGCACAGCGAATTTCAGAATATATTTTTTTTTTTTTCGTCTTTTCTTTTAATAACACACCTACATATGTACATACGATACCTTTTCTACACACTATACATACATACATACGATTACATAAATACATATATGCGATTGTGTGTAAAGCACAGTAAAAATAAAAATAAGCTTTTATGTAACCGATTCGTTTTTATTCTTATTGTTTTTTTTGTTTTTTTGTTTTTTTTTTCTACCAGTTTATACATCACCTTTTCATTAAACGATATCCTGACAAATGGACAAATATTGACAACTAACCAGTTTGTTTTATGATTATTGCTGTGATTTCAAAAATTGGCTGATTTTATTTTTCTAAAAAGAACAAAAAAAAAAAAAAAAACAAAAAAGAAAAAAAGAAAAAAAGAGAAAATCCGTAAAAAATAAAAAGAAACAATTTTATTATTCGTTCAGTTGGATAAACTAATTTAATTTCTTTTAATACTTTTCTTTATTTTTACTTTGTTTTCATAGATATTATCTGTAATAAAAGTAACTTTGAAATACACAAGAATTTTTTTTTTTTTGAATACTCGTATGTAAGCACCATATGGGTTCACATACTTAAACCATTTTTTGTACTTAAACTTATCCTTTTTATTACTGATTGTTTACATTTCTTTAATATGGGTATTTAGTCCTTATAAATGAAATATTCTGGAAAAAAAAAAAGGTAAATACTTGAAAATTAAAAGCTCACATGTTTTTACCTTAAGGTAAATTATTCTTATGTTTTGTTACTAAGTACAAATAAATGCGTTTGTTTAGATATGTTGTATGTGTGTGAGTGTGCGTATAAATATACTTGAATTTCTTTTTTTTTTTCAGTTTCATATTTACCCAAAAATTTTATGAATCTTTTTTATTTTTAAGTAAATTTTAAAAAATAAGGTATTAAGGTTTTAAAAAAAAATGACTTTAAAACCTTTTTTTAGAATTTTTTTATGACAAATATTGAACAACAAATAGGTTTTGTGTGTATTTAAGGTGAATTAACCAAATAAAATTATATAACATAGAGATTATTAACCATAAAATAACACGCGAATTTTCAAATAAAAAAATTGGCAATTTTAATCTTGATTACGATGTTTATGATTTGAAAATTCTTTGAAAAATAGTATACTCTTCTTAAGACTTTCTTTTTGACTTTGTTGGCTCACCAAACGACCAAGTGAAGTATAATGAAAAAAAGAAAAAAACTATTACAAGCTAAAACAAATCTGAATTAATTAAAAAAATGAAATTACAAAATTTCAATTAAAACAAAAATTTAACGAGTTAATGTTATCCACACGTCAACGAGTAATTTCGACAAGTGAATCGATTCATCAATAAGTAATTTTTGTACGCCAACGCATCATACCAGTACACCAAAGCGTCAAAATTGTGAGTCAATCACATAATCACCAACTCAAGTAACTAGTGATTAGTGATCCTCAAATTACCCTATTAAAGAAAGCTTACTTAGGAAGATGATAAAATTTCGCAAAAAATGATTAAAAAAGTTATTTTTTTTTTCTGAATTTCATTGTTAACTTTTTAATCATTTTCTTTTTCTAAAAATAATAAAGAGCATCAGTATAGTATGAAAAAATAAATTAAATATATATAAATTAAAAAGAAAGCAATTAAAAGTTTTCGATTACTATTTCATTTTATAAACAAGAAAATCTGTTAAAATTTGTTTATTACCCACGCAAACACACACACACACACACACACACATACATAGACATAAACAATTATCAAATATTCTGTTTCAGTTGTATCCGTTTCCCCTAACTTTTCCTTCTAATACGGAAAGCATACATGTATACTCCCACAATTTGTATAGCTATACATATACATACATTACACACTCTTATGTATTATACATATATATACATACATATATTTCTTCTAATTTCCACATATTCTTTATTGAGCACACATATACCTACTCATATATTATATGTACATATATTTATTTTGAGAAATCAAGCATATTTTGAATTGGAAAAGTTTTCTGGTTTAACCACAATCGCATTCAATCAATTAAAACTTTAAATGCAATGAATGTTAAGTACATCAATAAAGTAAATTTTATATACTTCATGTACTTTAAATTCTAATAAAAAAAATAAATTAATTAAATTAATACGAATATTAAAAGGAATTATTTTAATCATCTCAAATACATTTTTTTTTTTTTGTAATTAAATTATTTTCTTTTTTTAAATTCTTAGAATTTACAAATTTATGTTTAAACTCAAACTCAAGAGTAAAGAAAAAAAAAGAAATAAAATTAAGAAAACTTAATTTAAACAAAAAAATAAACCTTCATTTTTTATTTCTTTTTTTTTTTTCCCATATTTTTTCAAAAAATTCCTAACAATTAATTAAATTTAAAATAAACAAAAAAAATTTATTTCTAATAGAAGGAAATTTTTTTATAATTTTTTCCAAATAAATTCCTTTATAATAAAATTTAAAAAAATAAAAATATTTCTCTGTGGAAACAATTTTAAAAATTTTATTTGATTTTTTTTTTTTCATCTTTTTCTCTGTTTTATTTTTAAAAAAAAAGATATTTTCATCTTATGATGTTTGTATGTACATACATATGTATATAAAAAAATATAAAAAAAATATATATATACGGATATAATCAATTTAACCGCAACATAAAATACAGAAATAAAAACAAGAAAATTTAATTAAAAACATTCCTTTTGCTAAATTTAAATATATTAGGTATTTATTGAAGTGGTAATTCATACACACAGGCATATACAAAAAAAAAAAAAACAAAAAAAAACTAAATGTATTATATTTAAATTTTAAAATTAAATTAAAACAAACAAAAACAAAAAAATTAAATCCTTTAATTTGATAGATTTCACTCTTTTATATAATATTTATTTTATTTTCACGCTTCAATGAATATTCTCCATAACAAATTACAAAAATCCTTTTTTTGTTTTTTTTTTTTGTTTTTCAACATACTGTTAATCATTACACAGAAATATTACATCAGAAGGTCATACATTCACAATAAAATAGAAAAAAAAAAAATGAAAACGAAATTATGTTTCATTAAAACTGAAATACAATAAACTTTAATTTTTTTTTTTGAAAATTGCAAAAGTTATTAAATTACATATTAAATATAATTTACTATTTCTTTTTTTTTTTAATCTTTATTAACATTTTTAAATCAAATAACACCTGCATCACTGTCCAGGTAAGTTCATAAAAAAAAAAATACAAAATTATTAAATTTAATGATCAATAAATAATGAAGTATTTTTTGATTGATTTTATAACCTTTTCTTCAAATTACACAAATGTAATGGAAATGTAATAACAATGAAATAAAAATAAAATAATAAAAACATATCATCGATTTGATATGATATTTTTGTATTATAAAAAATTTTCAATTTTCAAAAGAAAAGAAAAAGAAAATCAAACTTTCTGCATTATAAATTATATTCTTCACCGTTTTTTTTTTTCATAATTTTGATGTTTTATTTTTGTTTTCCGTCTTTTTTTCAACAATATTATTTCTTTTCCTTTTTATAATTAAAATTTCACATTGATGTCAAATAATTACATATTATTTTAATTATGAAAAAATTATGTTACATATTATAAATTTTTCAACATTCAAGCAAGCAAGTGGTCACAAATGTTGTATATTTTTTAACAGAACAAACTACGCAACAGTAAAAAATTCTAATATTTAAAAAAATATATATAAATTAATTCAGTTAATATGTTTTTTTTTCTGAAATTTGTCTTTTCAAAAAAACATCAAAAGATACAAAAAACAATTCATACTATTGATCATCATAAAACTATAAGCATTCAGGACCAATTTTTTGTTCTTATTTTCCTATTGTAATACTCTGTATAATCAAATAAAGTCCAACATGTTAAACTTTTATCCTTTTCAATTTAAATGTCCTTTCAAAATGTTATACCCTTCGACGATATTTCACATTGTTGAATTTATTAAATTTGCAGTTAAAAATCTTTTTTCATATCAAAAACTTGAAGTTTTTTTTGTTTTACATAAAATCCATTTAACGTAATTGTCCTGAAGCGGTAAATCAAGGTTTGTTAAAATAGAAAAACATTTATAAAATTAAGAAAAAATCAATTTATGAACGTTACAAACAACAAGAATATCTAAAACTAAAAATCTTACCTTTGTTATTTAAAATATTTTATTCCAAATTCTTGTTAATATTTTTCATTCACGTCCTATGAAAAAAAAAAGAAAGTACGTAGTAACTACAATATAAAGGATGATAAAAATTTTTTTCCTATTTTTGACTTATGTAGTTTTGTTTTCTAGCCTGCATAACAGTTATTTCACATATTGTCCTTTTTTTTTTCTTTTTTCTTTTTCTCTTTATTATAAGTTGTTACATTCTCGCCTTGTAAATGATAACGTGTTACACGATAACTAACATATTTTCTAGTTTTGCATATAATATACAATTTGTTTAACAATAAATTATAATATATGCGTTATATTTTTATAATTTTTTTTATTTTTTTTTCTTGTTTTTATTTTTTATTTTTTTTTTTTTTATTTCATTAATTATGCACAATGGATAATATTTTCTTTTATTTTATTTTATTTTTTTCACAGCATGTCTTTAGGTTATTAATTATATACTAGATTCCGATTACATAAATTGACTTTGTTTGCGTGCTATGTTTTGAATAAAGTCACGCGAATGGTCCAAAATATAATATATACATAAGTAAGTAGCCAAAAAAATAAAAGTTAAATAAAAGTTTGAGGTATCTGTACATACATACACAAGTACATACAAGTACATAGAAGTACATACATATGTGGTATATTTTTTATTTTCAAAATCCCTTTTTTTTTTTCTTACTTTAATATAATGCATGCTGTTAATATACTTCACATTTTCTTTGTATAATATATTTTTTTTTTTCATGTTAAAAATCAAAATTCAATGTGTTATCCTCTATAGTAACTTTAAGTACATTAAAATTACAGTATAAAATGTCAATTACACCCACTTTCAACTGAACAACAAAAACAGAAAATTTTAATCGAAATATAAAAATAATAATTATTTCACCCTTTTAGTTGGATAACGAAAAATTGAAATAAAATGTCGTAATTTAATTATTATTGTTTTTATTCTAATATATACAGAACTATTGAACCCCTAAGGACTTTTTAAGTACCAACCAACGTAACTACAAATCATACTTTAAATATTTTAATTGTTTTTTTTTTCCATTAACTTTAGCCTCTTTTATGAATCTTATTACATGCTAAATATATTTTGGTTAATTAATTTGAAAATGAAATTCAACTGATATTTAAAAATACAAAAAATAAAAAAAAATTCTTCTTTAAAACACAAATTTGATTTAAAAAAAAAAAAGATCTTCCTAAGAATTGTCAAACAATTCGTATGTTTTTTGATTGTGTAAAATGTATTTCTGTGGAAATTTAATACACCTATGTCGACTTATTTAAAATACTATTACAAATTAATGAAAATTCCAGGCATATAGAAAATGAACAATCATTAACAGAAACTAGCCAAAAGCATCATCAACAATACAAAAACCTACAAAATTAACATTAATAATTCTTCCTTTTTAAAGGATATTTGTACGGATTATTTGTGTATAAATGTACGTACGTACAAATGCATGTAGACATATAGTTTATACTCTAAATAGAAATTTGAATATTGTGAGAACTACAAAATTTATGTATTTTTGTTGTAATTTAACATTTGCTTAATATGTTACCCAGCAAACATATTTGTGATAATTTAAAAAAATTTATAATGTTAATTTTAACTTACTTTTCTAATGAAAAAAATTAATTTCTTCAACTACTTTACCAAGATTTATATAAAACTGAAAATTCCAATCATATCAATGTCCTTCCGTATCTAATCAATTTTTTTAAAGGGATAAACAAAACACAGGACATTTTTAAACTTCTAAATTGTTTGTCGGGTTATAAAGATTATTAAATGCTAAACTGAATTGTGGTCAATGAAAATAAGTTTATATATATTTATTCTCTATAAACGAAGATAATCCAAAAACTAAAAATATTTTTAACAAATCAGTGTTGTTCAACATTTGTCACTTATGATCCTTTCAAGATTTGAAAAATACAAAAAAAAAAAAACAATAAAGAAAAACTAAAAAATATGAAATTTGTTCTTGTTAATATTTCATAGTTCATTCAAAACTACTGCAACATTTATCAGATTTCTAAAGAGATAAATTTTCTATCAAAACCACAAAACATGCTTTCATGTTACCTCAAAGAGCAAAAAAAAAAACAATTTCAAATTGAATACTTAGATAAAGGATATGAAAACTATTTTGAAAGTTTAGAAATACAATACAAATGTACGTAGTGTATAGATATATTTTTGTTTGAAACCTCTTTGGAAGGAAGTTTTGAATTTGCTGTTAAAAATATTAATGAAAACTATGAATATTTCTTTGTTTCTTTTAAATTCAAAGTGTGTTTGTATATTGTTCATAATTTGAATCTGTATGTAGGAATAAACTTCTGTTAGCGCAAAGCTGGTACATGAAAAAATAAAAAAAGCGATTTAAAAAGGTAACTTTGATAAATCAGAAAATAAAATTATTTTATTTACAAAAAAAATAAAGACTATGATAGTTTTAAAATTTGCACTTGCTTTCCAAAAGAAAATAGTAGATTTTGGCTTCCACAATCATTTAAAAATCAAATTTTATCTTTATCCTAATCTCAGTTTTGATAATTTTAACCTGTATCTATACAAGTAAATAAATTCTGTAATTTAGAAAAAAAAAATTTTAAAGCACAATAGAAATAAAATCTACCTATTGTGATTTTAAATTGGAATTATATTCAAAAAGCATTTTCAATTAGTTTAATTTCTAAATTTCATACAGTAAAGGTACAAAAAATCTAGAATTTTACAAATCTTTTTTCTTTAAAAACTTTTCAATTGTAAAAATAAAAAGCAAGAAAACTAAATTATAATTGTAGGAAGTGATTAAAAAACTTTTACAAAAAAAAAAAAAAGCAAAAAATTAATAATACAACAAAAAAATAAACAGTACTGTAATTCAACCATAAAATTTTAATTGGATAAAACCAGAGTTCTTTTTTAAATTATCAGCATTCTTATACCGTACGCTGAATAAAAATTACAATTATTCACACATAGAAAAATGAATGGATTATATAAATACATCCATTCATTTCCTTTTTCTTAGATAACTTTTAGTATTATCCTTGCATAACATATTTCACCTTTAAAATGAAAGAAGAAAAAAAAGAGGAAAATTTTTCATCCCATATTTTTTTCTCTTATTTTTTTTAATTTCTGAATACCTTAAGGAATTTTTCACGAGCATTCATTTTTAAGGTATATCTATATAATATAAATATGTATGTTTAATCACACACATATATACAAATATTCTACTTATATACGATTTTTTATTCTCATTCTTATTTTTATGCAAATCTGTTATCCGTTTTTTATCACATTGAAGGACTTTTAAAATGATTTCGATCATATACTTTACATTACACTACATAAATATTTTATACATATACATATATATAGTATATATATGTAATGTACAAAATATACATACCCTTTCACCCATGTCCTTTTAAAGAAAAAAATGAAAAAGAAAAACCCTTTTCTTATTTTATGGTTATACTAGAAAATGTGTGTAGAGAAAAATGAAAAGTAGAAAATAAGGATAAAAAAAAATCTGAAAATTTTTTCTTGCTTTAAAAAAATAGGTAAAAAGAAAAAAAAAAATCGATGTAAAGAAAATTTGCGAAAAATATTGAACATCAAACGATGAGTATGCATAATTCATAATATAGTTATGAGATACACCAGAATTGTAGATACATATATAGTATGTATCATATACATACTTATGTATCTATAAGGCTCATAGTTTGTGGTTAGGTTAGCTCTCATTTATTTGTCTTTTCTTTTTTTTTTTTTCGTTTCGCTTTTATATCATGAGCCTAGAGTATACTCATGTCATACTTCTATGTAGTACCTATAATAATAATAATAATAATATTAATAATAATATAAAAAATCATATACTATGTGTATAAGATCACAAAATATACTTTAAAATCTTATACCACTTGAACCCATTGCAAATTTATGATGATGGATTCAACACATACTTCACTCTCTATGGGTATTACATAACATTGTGGTTTGGGGTTTTTTTTTTTTTGATTTTTTTTTTTTTGCACATACATATATTTTTTAAGGATTCATATAAAAAAAAAGGGTTTATTTCGCTTTTTTATATATAAAGAAAATATACAAACATATTTAAGTATAATATATTTTCATAACAATAATATGTATATTTCTTTCGTCCTGATGATGATAATGATGACGATGATGCTGGCATAAAACATTATTATACCAACCACACCGTCATATAAACACACACTATATACAATAATAATCATCATCATCATAAATTTATGATATATCATTTATTGAAAAAAGCAACAACAACAACAACAACAACAAAAAACAGATTGGTAAAGCTGTTGCTCAATTTTTCTTTACACACACTTTACATAATACTCCCTATATAATATTTGTCGATTTATGTGTGTTAGGGGGCGAATGTTAAAGGCTTGTTTTTGCTTTCAATTTCATTTTGAAAAGGTGTATTTACTGTGTTTTTTTTTTTTTCGTAATTTTAGTAGGACATTTTTTGATACGTAGGCTGAAAAATTCATTGTATGATATATTATGTATTATAAATGATCAATAAATATGCAATTTTATAGGGATATCTATATCTAAAATGAAAAATATTCATACATGTGTAACACCTTTTTCTCTAATATACGAAAATAGAATTGAAAAGGATTCGGGCAAACAAAAATACAAGAAAACAAAATAGAGGTAAAAATAAAAATGAAAAAAAAAAAAAATATAAAAGAATTGAAAATAAATAAAGTAAAATATTTGAAAATATTATATTGACAGACATATATTTTTTGCTATTGCAAGCAGATTTTCATCATGGTTTTATTATGATGTGATATTTATTATGCGATGTACATCTACATATGTACGAATATATTGAATGAATACCACAAAAAAAAAAAAAAAAAGGAAAAAAATATTTTTAAAAAATTTTAAGTATTTATAATAGACTATACACACACTCTCTACTATATTTTGTATGATATATTTTTTATGAATTATATTCAAATACTAACTAAAAATTCACTTCGAAAAAAAAAAACGAATACATATAATATGTACATATACTCTTATATAGCTGAACATATTTCATAAAACGATTCAATATTCAATTTTATATTTATATGAATGTTTCCAATTCCATAGATATTTTTTCATTCATTTTTGTTTGATATTTGCCGTTTTTTTTTTTTTTTTTGTCCTCATTCCTTGTTTTTGTTGTTGTTGTTGTTTTTTTCATTATTCACCATTTCTGATGCGTTTCAATATTCTTATTTTCCAAAAATAAATGTTTTATATATATAAATATCATCTAATGGATTTTTAATGCCTTTCTCATTATTTTTATTCTATTTTATTATTTCATCTCACATTTTATTGAAAATGCTTTTTTTTTTTTTTTGCTTTTCTCTGTATATATTCATGATCAGATATGTATCGATACGTTACATTGAAAAAAAAAAAAAAAAAAACAAGGACCTTTCATATACAGTATTTAATTTTTTGACTTTTCCTATTAAATGATTTAAAATATTTTATTCTATTTATTTATTTATTTTTTATTTTTTTTTTTGTTCAAATGCGGGCAAATCATTTATTTCACTTATCATTTCATTTTAGTATTTTGAAATGAGGAAGAAAAAATATAATAAGAAAACATTTTTTTTTTTTTTTTTTTTTTTTTGTGAATAAATAAGTTTAATGAAAAGAAGAAAAATTAAATTAAATTCAATTAAGAAATTAGCAATATTGATGATGAATTTTAGAAAATAAATGCATTATCACATTGACAAAGGTTTTAAGCATGCATGTGACCAATTTAAATTATGAAGGATAGTCTAAAAGTCTGAATTTTTTTTTTAATGTAACTTTTAGATTCAAATCATAGTAAATGATGATTTTTTTAAACATGATTTTTGAAACTATACCATATATTTCCTTTACTACAACTAATTTTCTTTATCAGAATCTTTTTTGTAACGAAAAAATAATAATAGTCCTAAATTATCAAAATTTTGAAGAGTGTTACCTAAGCATTCTCTTTACCAAAATTCTTGTCATATCAAACCATATTTTTTTTAATTTTCTGGATAAAACTCAAAATTTGATAAAAAAAAAAAACGCAAACTGTTGTTTCAAAAGAGCTCTTGAGAAATTTTAAAAATTAATATTTTAAAACTATTTCGAATACATTCAATTGAGGTAATACTGAACAACATTTTCGAAATTTTATAGAATGCCAATTAAGAAGAAAAATTTGAAAAAGGATTCAATTCGATTGTGAAAAAACCAATCATCCTACAAAACCCCACTTTTCTAAAGAATCCTTTAGTTACTGAGAATATTTTTCTACAATTTCAGTTTTTTAAAACATCCGAATTTTTTATGAAGTACATAAGGATTAAAAATACTGAAATTTAATTCTAATTTTGTGTATAAATTATTACTTCAGTATACTTTAACAAATTACAGTCACATACATAAGCACATTCAAGTGTTAAATATATCCTTAAAGCTAAAACTTTCATTTTAAAATTCACATCCTTGAAAAATAAAAAATTAAAAAAACATCAATCTTTTCTAAAAATATCTTCAAATATGTCAAAATATTTTGTTTTTTATTTTATCATTTTTTTTTCAATGTTTACCAAAAATGTGTCTATACAATAAATATCTCTTGAAAAATATTTTCAAGATCCTTTTTTTTTTTTTCTTTATTGACTTAAAAACTATTTCCAAGTAACTTTTTTTTTTTTTACTATCTTATGATTCTACATCCTATATATTTTTTTTGTTTTTTCGGTTTATTATTTATTGAAATTCTTAAAATAAGACAATAATGACTCAATTTAAATTCTTCATCATAAGAAAAAAAAA
The DNA here is from genome assembly GCA_939192795.1 of Bombylius discolor. Taxonomy (NCBI): domain Eukaryota; kingdom Metazoa; phylum Arthropoda; class Insecta; order Diptera; family Bombyliidae; genus Bombylius; species Bombylius discolor. The sequence goes on along the minus strand of OW584241.1, from coordinate 34,759,245 downwards.
ACAATATTGTGTTATTCTTTTCTTATATTAAAATATAGATATATGTTTTTATCTTATTTTCTATACATGTACATATACATACATACGTATACGGGTATGTGTAGAACTTTTAAAAAAAAAAAAAAAAACTAATATATCCGTCGTGAAAAGGAAGAAAAATGTTGAAATGATTTATTATCTTGAAATTTTTTTTTCTAACAAATAACAAATTTTAGAATAAAAATAAAATGTAAAAAAAAAAGAACAAAAAAGGAAAAACTATGAAAAGGAAGTCATCAAAATAAAGTCATTTGATTCATGTTTAGCCTATTAAAAGTGAAAATAAATAAATAAAAAAATATTTTTAAAAAAATATTATTCAAAAAAAAAAAAAAGAAAACGGAGTATAGAATAAATTTTGTTTTTACGAAAACATGATTCAACTTTTACAGGATTTAAATATGAATTTGAAGTCAAATAATAAAATAAAAATAACAATTGCAAATCATAAAACTGAATAAAAGTAATATGGAATCTAATAGGAGTTTGAACTGATTTCAAGCTTCTCAAAAATTCAACTTCAACCAAATCTATTCCTGACTTTTACACCTGAGTTGAATCCACAAGGCATCAGACATGTGCTACATGTAAAACCATACGGGTTTTCAATATGAAAATAGGCGAAATATTTTGAAAAAGCACCTGATTTCGCATGCATGTTTCGCATTCTTTTCATTTACTAGAGTTTTCAGATGGTTCTTCACTTATCACAATATTGTTTTTTAAGCTCTGTATCTACTTCAACATCTATTATATTTCTCCTACCAACCAACGATTTTACGTACAACGTACAACTTAATAAATATCCTGTTTATGTAAACATTCTTGTAATATTTCAAAAATGTGAAATTTAAAAAAAAAAAAAATATTAAAAAAAACAGATATGTATGTCATCATTTAATATACAAATTTATAAATAAATCGCGTGCTATGAAATACGTTGTAATAATAACTTGTGTTTTTTTTTTCTATCTTTTTTTGTTTCTCTCTTTTTCTTTTTATTTATTTTAAATTTGTTTTACTTCAATAATAAAAATTTTCAACTTACATGCACAAAGCCTAAAATAAGTGAAAGAACTGAAACAAAACAAAAACAACAATTCTTACAAATATTTCAAGATATTTGTATTACTTCTTTAACTTACATATTTTATTTATTTATTTATTTTTTTCTATTCTAATATTACACAATATATTATATAAGTTAAAAATCTAACAATAAATCTTCTTTGACATGAAATTTTGCTATAAAATAACGATTGCATTTTATATTTATTTCTGTTTCATTTTTTTTTTTTTTATCTTTTGCCTTTTTTCCATATTTTTGTTATTTCTCTTTTCCAATTTACTAAAAACAAACAACAATTTTCAAGATTACAAGAATTTTTGATACATATAAATTTTACACGTTATCCTTTTTTCAAACTTTACCCTTTTTTCGATAAAAATTTAAATATTTCTTATTCAAATCATACGTCAAGAATTTCAGGCAGTTTTTTTTTGTAATGTATGCAATATTTTTATTTCTAGAAGACTTTTGGCAATTTTTTTTTATTTAATGCTACCTCTATCCTACTCTTCAACTAACCTAAATAATTTTTTGACGATCTAAATAAAATTATTGTTTTAGATCCAATTAGCATGGTTTTTGTGCCCTCTATCTTTAAAACTTATCCTTGCTACTTTTTATGTATTTTATTTTATAAAAGACACTTTCTTCATGCCTAAAGCTCCCTAATTAAATAGTGTTTTTTTAATCTTGCTCCTTGACGGCTAAAATAGTTTTGTTTTTGACCAGAATGGTTTTTAAATTTGCAATTTTGTATTGAAAGACGAAGCTCGTTTTTCTAATTTGAGCTCTCTCTCTCTTTCTCTCTCTCTCTCCATGACTATTTTGACTTTGAACGACGTTAAACAAGAGTTAAATAAAAATTGCATAATCACCTCATCTCATTCCAACAACAACTAATATTTAATCTGGCATTAACTGTATTTTTTATTATTCGACAATAATGAAAATTGAAATTCATTTTTTTCTTAATTTTAACAGAATTTAATATTAAATTACGATTTTATTACCTAATATTTTTTTTCTCCCAGATTCTTATGGCTGAATTATAATCAAAAATATTAAAGATTCTTTTATAATTTCATTTTATATATTTTTTGCTCACATTATTATTTTTACTTTTTTTTTTATTTTCTCATTAATTTTATTTTAACGTTATAAAAAAAAAAAACAATTTTTATTATGTTATTTATTTCAATGTTTTTTTTTTTTAATATACCACCATCCAAAGATTCTATCTTTAATATCGCCTTAATTTAATATTAATCAAGTAATCATATCTTTTACTCTTTTCTATCTTTTCGTTTTTTTTATATCTTCATCATCTGGCCTGTTAAAATGCCATAAAAAACGTTTTCAATGAAATCCTTTTTATTTTTTTTATTTTTTATTTACATTAAAACACATTTTACTCGATTATATTGTATAGTATATAAAGATACAAAAATTTAATTTTCATTGGTGAGATGGTTTTTTTTTTTTGTGTCCTAAATACAATACATACATACCTATATACTATATAAAAATTATCCAGACAAATCTATGGATATTTTATAAGAATTATATTCGCGGGTTTCATTATACGAACATATGCCCATCAGTATCCTAATTTCCCTTTTATATACTTATTTCTTTTTTTATTTATGTGTTTAGTATATGGTATGATATTTAATACACATAGTAAAAAATTTATATAGTAGATCCAAAAGCTCCATTAAAAAATACATACCAGGTCCAAAAACAGTTATTATTATATGTATACGTACATATGTGTATGTATGTGTGTTATTGTTTTATTTTCTGTAATTGTGGTTTGTCGTAAACACCGAAATTAAACGTTAAATGAAGAAAACGAAAAAAAAAAAAAAACAAGGGAATCTCAATTCATTCATTTATCGTCCTTTTTTTATTATTATTTTTTTTTTCCTTTTAACTCTTATTCTATTTATTTTCTTTATCTCTAGAGACATATATATTCCCGTCAATTTGTGTTTGAAAAAAGACTATTTTATTTTTATATGTAACAAAAATCAAAAAAAAAAGGATACTAAAAATGTCCCTTTTAGGTCTTTCGGGAAGAATTAAAAATTTCCTTTTCTTTTTTTTCATTTTTTCTTTAATTCTTCGTTTTATGTACAAGTATATATTTTCTACATAAAAATGAAAGGATTAAACTCTTTTAAATGCAATCAAAGCCAAATTTAATGCGTTTCTTAGAAAGGGTCTAATATTGTTTTTCCTTTCTTTGTTTCATTTTTTTTTTTTTTTAATATTTGATGTTGTTTATTATAAAAATACAATTTAAATTATTCTTTTAAATTAAAACTCCACCATTATTTTCGCTATTATTTTTTTCACACTCTTTTAGTATTGGTGTACTAAGAATCACTATAGGGTATTCTGAATCTTATACCACTTTCAAAAAGAAAAAAAATATATATTGAAATGTAATACTTTTGTAGATAAAAGAAAAAAAAATATTTAAACGAGAAAATTCTATGATTTTTCTTTTTCGAACAATTTTAAAATGTTTTATGAGTTTACTTGCATAAAAATAATGAAAGCAAAAAATATTTTCTTTTAATTTCAGTTTCTCTCTTTTTACAATATTTTCCTTTGTTTTTATATAATTTTTGTTGTAAGCATTATATAGACAAGTATAATATAATGAAAAAATATAAAATCATAAAATTTGTTTTTTTTTTTCCTCTGTGACCTCATCCTTTACAAACATAAATTGAGTTTGAAATAAGTAAAATAAGATTTATGTTTTCTTTCTGTTACATTTAAAAAAAAAATTTCTACAGTTTTCTTTTTTTTTTTTTTTTTTGTTTTTGAATTTTATTAATTTAAATTACTTAGAAAGGAAAATAGTAAAAAAAAAATAAATTTATATTTAAAAAAAAAATAATAATGGTAATAATAAAATAGATCCCATTTTCTAAATTGGAATATAAAAACATTGTTTGTGTTATTATGATAATAACATTTTCCTTACCCTTTGATTCATGAATAAATAAATCAATCTAGTCAATTTTATGTCTAATTTAAATTTCAAACAAAAATTTTTTAGTGCTAAATTTTCGAATTTTGATTTTTACTCGAAAATAAGGCAATAAATGAAACCCTCTAGATGGTTTGAATTTCTTTGTATAATATCCTTTGGGAAAGTCTTTAAAATAAATGTAATATTCATATATTCATGGTGTTAAAGTCCAGAATGAACTTTAGCCTCTTCAATGATGCGCCCCCTATACTGCTTCATCACTTCTTAGATTTCTGCAATTATTTATGTTCAGAACTTTCAGATATTTTTCTGTTTTCTCTGTTTATCTCATTTTCAGGTATCCTCTATATTTCTTGCGTTGTACAGATTCTTTACCATTACAATTCTGGGCATTTTGCTTTATGGTATTCTGGTCAAATGTATTTCATACTTTAGTATTACCAAAAAATATATAGACAGAAAGAATTCTTATGCAGTATCGACTAAAAATTGTAATTATTAAATTAGACTATAGAACAGTACGGTAAGAGAAGGAAGGAAGTGAAAGCTTTTTTAACTATGCTTTAAAGCGCTTTGAAATTTAAGTTTTGTTTTTAACATGATCAAGATGAATGAAAAGTAAATAAAAAAAAAATTTTACTCTTGTGTGTTAAATAGAATATAAAAAAAATTTCAAATGGTGAAACATATGTGAATAAAATGAGTCACATCGACACCATCAATTACCTTGTTTATGCGAAGCTTTAATTCGCATTAACTCATGCCGTTTTGACTAAATACGGATGCATAAACCAAATTTTAAAACGCATTGAAACTTTATTTCGTTTTGGTAACATACTAAACATCAATATGAACTTTTAGAGTAGTATTAGTTTATTACTCAAAACGTTTTAAGTGAGAATGAAATGTTGTACTACGCATAAACACCAATTAAAATGTATTATCTCAAAACGATGTTCAAAACGTTTTATCGTTAATACGTTTTAATTTTTGTGCATAAACAAGGTAATTGTCGTATTCGCATGTACATATGTATTTCTATGCAGAAGTAAAAGCTTTTTTAACAAAACTGAAATATGCTGGTGTACATTCAAAGCTATTTCACTAATGGGGTTCCAATGTTGGAACCCCAGAACAAAAACTTTTGTATGAGACATTTTTATACTACATAAGAATTCTTTCTGTCTATATATTTTTTGGTATTACCTTTTAAATGTATAAAATCATAATATCTGAGATAAAAATTCATCATTATAGTGTTGAAAGATTTTGTTTTGAAAGCAAACAAAAATTAAAGTAAACTGAATTTACAAATATTTTGAAGCTTTTTCTTCAGATCCTTCGAATTAGAAAAAAAAAAATTAAAGAGCATGAATAATTTAATTTTTTAAAATACTTATAAGATGGAAAAAGGCACTCTTGAAGTCTTTTGCTTGATTTTGCTAAAATAACAATTAATAGTAATAATCTTCGTTCATATACAACAGAAAAAAAAAACCAAGAATTTTGACAAAAAAATTTTTATCTACTGAAAAACGACATATCCTTATTGTAATTACATTTCATTAGAGTTCCTAAATGTATCTTGAAGTACACATGTGTATGTAGTGTATTTATACTTTTTAACATCTTAAATTGCTATTACGCTCATTATACCTTCTGCCTAATTATTAATATTATCACTTTTACTTTTATTTCGCACCTCATTTGCACTACTTTTTCTTTTTTATCTTGTTCTTTTTTAAGAAAAAATAAATGTTCTAATCTTATAAAAACTGTTTTTAGTACAAATAATTATATATGTATGTGTATTTTACTTAAAAACATTGAGAGGGTTTTTAGCTTTTTAAGATTCTCTACATATTATAATAAAAGTCGAAATAAAAAAAAATAAAAAAAAAGGAAATTCGTACAGAATATCTTTACATTTGTATTCAGGGTTAAAGTATTTCAACTCAAACTAAATGTATTCTGCTTGTTTAACGAACATTTATTTGAATATATATATATGTACTACATATATGTATGTATGTATATAAAAATAAAAGTGTGAAAGGGCAAACTTAATGAGCAATTAACACTTACAAAGGTATTATTAAGTATACACAAGGTGTTTCAGGATACATTTAAAAAAGATTTTCAATTTTTAAAAATTTTTTTTTGTTTGTTCTTTTTAACTTTATAAAAATTCTTTAGTTGTCTTTAAGTTGATAAATTCAAGATAAAGTGTGAAAAGTTTGTACAATTTTGAAAAATTTCATAACTTTAAAAAATCAAGTGCTGTAATTTTGCTTGTCTTTATTTCTGTTATATCCAATCCGACATTACATCATTACGACTTTCTACTTACCTTTTAATTTTTCTCATTTATTTTTTTCTTTTTATCCATTACTTCTTAGTTCTAATTATTATCAATGTATTGTTGTTCTTATCATTAAACATGTTCTACAATTTTCCATAGTGCTTACTTACCTTTATTTAATACTAAGCAAAGTAACAACATTCTCTAGAAATTCTATGTACCTAAATTATTGTACAATATATATACTATTCGTTGTATGGTTTTATGGTAATGCGTGGGCAATTGCTCACATAGCATAACAGATAAGTAATGCGAAAAGATATAAATTTAGATGAAAGTGTAAAAATCCATTACAGACACAATATGAAATTCCTTTTTTTTTTCTCTCTTTTTCTTATTTTTTATTCCCTTAAATGTTCATAAACATACGTACTGAAATTATAATACTTATTTTTAGAAATTCATTAGTTTCGTAACGACTCATTTAGCATAAAAAGCATTTAAAATAAAATAGGTAAATTGTATATCTACTTGTACGAGTATAGTATATGTACATACATATGTAATATACATGTAAATTTTGTTGATGTATACATATAAAAACTATCCATAGAAAGTTCATAATATTAAAATGTCAAGTCAATATATTTTCTATGTTTTCCTTTTATCCTTGTAGGTATATACTTACATTTTCTATTAAATATAAACAGTTTATAATCAAACCTTTTAAGCTTAAAGAATATAAAGTGCAATTTTAAAATTTCACAAAACATATACAGTTATATGGTAGTATGTATTGTGGATATATTGTAATATCGATATTAGAATATTCTATTAATTATGATTTGTATTCTTGAAAGTAATATTTTATAAAATTCGATACTAACAACCATTAAACAAAGTTTCAATTTTTTTTTTTTTAAATCAAAATTCAATGTTGATATTATGAAAATTTCAAAAATTACACAAATTTCTGTTTTTTTCCACAATAAAAAAGAGATGATCAAAAAGGTTACCCTGAGGTACATCTGAAATAACATATGTAGGTTATAATCGAGATTGATGTATGAAATGTTGTATTCCAAAGAATTAAATTCAAACAATCAGCTTCAACTTTAATAGCAAAATTTCGACTACATCAAATTTTTTACTAAAATCCTTAAATCTACTTAGAATTCTTAAACTCTCTTAGACAATTCGATTTCACAAACACACACACACACACACACACACACACACACACACACACACACACACACACACACACACACACACACACACAGGAATTGTATTTGTCGATGTGGAACTTTTGAAAAGAATTATATGTTAGTGAATATTACAAAATAAATTTTTCAATGATTTTGTAAAGCACTGGTATTTCTAAAGTTTAAATAAATTTATTGAAAATGTACACAAAAACAAAAAAAAAAAAATAAGTATATTAAATAAAAAATTTCATAAAATCAATATTTATACATTTAAACTACACCACATATTGATTGCATACTGTGATTTTTGATTTTGAGAAATTTCTATAAATTATTATTGAACATTATGGTCAAAATGAACAAATGAACATCAATTTCTTTTTTTCTTTATACTTTATCTTTGCTTTCTCTAAAATCATATTTTAACACTTTTAATATCATAAATAAATCCTTCAACATACACATAATCCTATATATATGTTAATATGTACATAAAAAGATTATTATCGAATTTTCTGAAATATAAGATTTTTTTTTTTTTTCTTTCAAATTAATCTACAATATTTATTTAATAGATAAAATCTTTAAATATTGATTCAAATCTTAAGTACATAAAATTTTTCCTTCTTTCTAATAGAATAATAGTATAAAAGTAAATATTAAAAGATTCATTTTTACAATAACAAAAAAAAGACTACATTAAGAATATATTACTATTTTTCTAAATGTACGTATAGCTATGTATATATTTGTATTCACTTATACATAAGTGAATAAAATATTTAATACTGTAATATTTAACAATTTAATAATAATGAATATCAAAAATAAATTTTTGGGTTTAAACATAGATTCAATTTTCAATTACAATTCGTACAAATTTAATATTTTGTAACAATAAATAATCTACTCATTTTGGTTTAATTTTGCAATACAATGGTCTATGAATGGTTTTTAATAAAACTAAAGATGTATCTAGTTTATGTATATACTAACACCATATAGTTAAATATTTTCAATTTACATAACAAATTATTTTCAACTAAATCAATATACTTACTTCATGTGTGTATAAACAAACTATATAATAAAATAGTATTCAATATCTTGTAATATTGCCGAAAATTCAAAATCAATGCCTATCAAATACAAACAAATTTTACAGGACATTTAATTAACTTTATCTAGGTACATATCCTTTAGGTATATACATTTATCGTATATGATAACAATTTTATACATATACTCATATGTATATATACATACATATACTATGCATATGTGGTAGATACATAATAAGAATTGTAGGATATATTAAATTTACTAAATTGGTATGTTATTCATGTAAATAATTTTCAAAGTACCTTTTATTATAGATCTTAATAATCTAAACAATACCAATAGATTGTTTTAAGCATTTACTGTACGAATAAAGTAGATATACTATGCATTCTTCATACATGAAATTGTATACTGCATTTTATTTACGTATGTAAGTCCACTTACAGGAAATCATGGACATTATATTGACGTGCATTGTATACCTATTATTTGTTAAACTTCTTAAATTTAAATTCTTCGTATTACATGTACGGCATATTTAAAAAAACAATCACCTTTTTAATTTAAACGATAACGATTAGATAATATTTCAAAATAGAAAGCGACTAAAAACTTGAAAAGTTTAATTTTTCATCCTCCTTTCTGATTACGTTCTTTACAGTAGCCAAATTCGTTTAATCAGTCAATAAGCTTGAGTCATTTTTGGCAATTACAATCATTTTGAAAACTTATCCTGATTAAAACTATACCGTTACCAGTAAAAAATAATAATTAGAAAATGAATAGCTAATCAAAATCTACAAGAAAGCACCAAACCTAATTTTGAGTAATAATGGGTCCAGCTTTAAGTAAGTACCGAGTATGGATTCAAATAAGTCCAGTTCTGACTTGAGATATTGCTGATGTTTCGTCGGAAAATATGCTTTAACTTACTTCAAAATCTCATTCATCATTTTTATAATTTTTGTTTTTCAACACAAATTCAATATCGTTACTCATATCTGTTCTATTTTTTTACTGTACATATACTCACAATTGATAAACCGCATGAAAATCATAAACTTAAAACATAATGCATTTTTGTAATAAATTTATTTTATATTTACTCTGATGGATGTTGAGAAAAGCTTTCAAGATTTTTTTTTTTTCATTTTTTTATCCTTAAATTTTATGTAACTTGTAAATGCATGTACTCAGTGAGATTTAATGTTTTTGTTATCATGCTTGTTCCAAATAAATCCCTAACAAAAATAATTTTATATCTGATGATAACATTTTTGAAATTTCATGTATGTTTTTTTTTTGTCTAAACACAAACTAATACATTCAAACAGTATCCTTAAACGATATTTATTTTGACGAATTTCAATATTTACACATCACCATATTAAGAATTTAATTTCAAGTAATTTCTATGTAATTTGACATTTAAAACCAAATAGTAATTTTGTAGGGAAAAATTTGATGGAAAAAAAAAAAAAGCTCTATCATTGTAAACATGATACAATTTTTCCAATTTCTTATCTTTCAATCCAAAAAAAAAAAAACAAATCACTAGAAACTTGAGTAATATATTCCTGTTTTGATATTGTACTGATTCTAATGTCAATTGTATTTTGTTGTATAAATAAAATAAAAAATATTTCTTACAAATCTACGTATACATGTACATATGGTACATATACAGATACACATACATATGTATATGTTTCAATTCAATACTTATTTTCGTTTATATTACATTATTTGTGGAGTATGTACACATAAATATTTTCATGTCACTGTAGGATTATTCCTTTTTCATTTTCTATTTTTTTTTTTTTTTTTGCTTCTTACAAATTTAAAAGGCTGATCCCAATAGAATTTTATGGTACATGATTTCTTTGTTATTCTGTCGTTTTAAAGTTATTTGTAAGAAAACAAGCAACAACAAAGAAAAAAAGAAGAAAAAAAAAACTATAATCTGAAAGTATATTTTCCGATAATATATTTTTTGAAAAAGGTCGTTGATAAGTTGCAATTCTTGTTTATTTTATTCTCATGAGTCTCATGTATATACATTTTACAATGTATCCTTTTTTTTTATATATTTTTACAATTAATAAAGGATAAATTTATTTAACTTACTCTTTTTCCGATATATTCACTCCTTTTTTTTTCGGGTTTAATTTTATTTTTATGTGTTAACCATGACTGTGTATTAGTTGGAAATTTTATATGAAATATAAAATTACATATATTTTTTATCCTAATTCTGTTTTTGTGTGTTTTTTGTTGTTTTTTTTTTTTTTTTAAATTTTTTTGTTTATTAGAAATTTATTACTTAAATAAATAGACCGCAACAAAAACACAATATATTATATTTTCATATCAAAAACATTTAATTTTTTAATTTTTTTAAAAATAATTCTTCCTTTTTTAAATCCTGGAGGATAATGACATTAATTTAGAGCTTATCTTTCTAATTTTCATGAACATTGTTGGCATGCAAAAATTTATACAATTCGTGTAAAAGGAAACTATCATCATCATGCCTTTGCGTCAGCGAGTATTTCAGTGCGTCAACGCGTCATGTCAGTGCGCCAAAATAATCTGATAATAATTGCAATTGAGGCAATTTCATAAGCAAATGTAATTTTCTTAATGCTGGCCAACGATTTTTGATCAATCACTTGTATTCCATCGCTAGTATTTTCAATTCTGTACTTCGGCTCTAAACTGAATTTACTACCCTATAAATATAAGTATTACAAAATTGTTATAAATTTCTATAATTTTATTTGAAACGCAAAATATTTATCAAAACTTTAAAATTTAAACAATCTGTCAGTAAAAATATGTTAACCGTAGGATGTTTACATATTGTTGATGCTATCTAACATTATTTTTTGCATTTTCAGTTAATATTCCTTTACAATTTTAATAACATTTCTGTCAGCAGAAGATTTCAGTTGTCTATAACTATTTGCAAGCTAAATTTTCCCACTAATATGACTAAACAATATCCATCCAATTCTAGTAAATTCATTCAAAGTTAATTAGACTTGCAAAAGCGAATTTAAAAGTTAAAAAACCTTCAATGTCAGAATTCATTTTTTTGTTTATTCTCTATAAAATTTAGGTCATTGTAAAATTCTAAGAACTTATATGTAAATTTTAAATAATTTCAACCTAGGACAAACCTTCAAGTAAAAAAAAATATTATGATAAAATTTTACTTGCTAATAAAATTATTAAAATACCTTGTATGTATAATTAATTGTCTTTCTTGTTAAACAACCTCGAAATTTTGATAAAATGTCAAGTTTACTATAAATTCATGTTTACACATTACATACCTTTGACATGACATACTGCTACTTTCACTCACATTTCATAATCAATCTTTTTGTTTTCTTGTAATTTTATAAAAAAAAAAATAAAAATAAAAAAAAAGTATCATCACCCTTGTAAAATTTCCTAATTCTACATCATTAACCTTTATAATAATATAACTCCCAGTAAATAATATCTTTTCATTTACATAATCGTGTACATATATTATAAATTCCACTATGAAGAAAAAATATAAATAAATAAATATATTATATAGAAATCTTTTATTTAAAATATTCTTTCTTTTATTTTACATAAGGATATGTAAGCGTATAATAGGCGAACAAATGTGTAATGTGTATAATGATAATCTTTGAAGAAAACAAAAAAAAAAAGTGTAAAAGCAAAGAAAAACCTAGAATTGAGATGATGATGATAATGATGAAAATTTCTTCATTCATAAGAAATACAACAATAACAACAAAAATTTTCTTTCGTTTTGTTCCGTTATTTCTTAAATTATTACATATGTTAAGCTTTTGACATTGAGACAGATAGTCGTCTTTAGTGATTACACAATGTGCGAGAATATGATATTATGTATATGTACATCCTGAAAATATCATGTATCGTGTATGTATTACACTTTAAATGTTTGTTTTCTTCTTTTTCTTCTTTTTTTTTTGTTTTTTTTTTTTTGTTCAACATTATTCTTTTCTTTTGTAAAAATTACAATTAACCATGTCATGTGAAATAATGAACTTAATTCTTATTTCATTCATTACATATGAATACATGTTATTGTTGAATATGTTAAATATGTATAATTTTTTTTTTTTTTTCATGTTATTCTTGAATAATTATTTCTCTTGAATAAATATTTAACTTAAAAAAAAAAATACGAGAAATAAAGAAAAGGATTTTTTTTTTAAATATGTACTACACATAGAATACAAGAACACACGTCATCATTCAACACTGGTGTCCTAAAATAGCTTTAAAATCATGACATATTACCTGCCTACTTACTTGTTTTTTTTTTCTTTTTCAATTTACATGTTTAATTTAACAAAACTTGATAATGATAATAATGATGTGCATGACATCATGCAAAATTATTATATATCCTTTTTACTTGTATCTTCTTTTTTTTTTATAGTGATGATGTTAAAAGATGTCACTATTTCAATAATATATTTTATTAAAATGTTGTTTTTTTTTTCTTCTTTTTTTTTTTACTAATAACTGTAGAAAGAGCTTTAAACATAAATCGACATACCCATCATATGTATATAGCAAATTATGTACATACATATTTTATGAATAATTTGTGCTAATACATATGTTGTACTAAAAATATGTTATCGCGCATCATATCAATTTTTATCATCATCATAATCATAGTATTTTGTACATCATGAAAATATTGTACATTGTATATCGCGAATAAAATGAAAATGAAATAACTGCAATGCGTTTTATGCAATCAAGGATACAAATACAAGTATAAATAAATTTTTTTATGTACATATATATTTGTAATTTATACAGGATATTGTATGTGATTTGAATAAATTTATTTATTACCAATTCCTTTTGGTTTTATACAATATTATTCATTTACTATGATTTACATTGTTTTGTGTATTTACAAATAAATTTATCAATTTATGAATTGATTTTGTTCTTTTTTTTTTTACAAAAAAAAAAAACAAAAAAAAAACCACAGAAAATGTAAATTGATTATTTTCGAAAAATTATTCAATTTAAATTAATCAATAACTGTCTGAATAAATTTTAGTAAGGCTGGTTTATCAATATGCAAAACAAAACAACAACAAAAACACAATATTTATTAATTTTAAGATATCGTTCAAATTGTTAAATAAACGATTTTCTGATTTAAAATGAATAAAGGACGTTACTTATTTGGAATTTTAAAAACTAAAACAAAAAAATCGGTTATGAAATTACAAATTTATAATTAATTCTGTAAGATTTTGGCTATTTAATTGTTGGTTGGGGTTCAAAAGGATTTCGTTTACTTAAACCTAAAATTTCAATAAAATTCAATACAATTGCTGATCATTTTGATTAACTTGAAAAGGTATCTGAATGGGTTCTAAAATTAAACTGAAATGTCATGATTTCTATTGTCAAATTTCGCATTCAAGAAATCAAAACTTTAAAAAACTAACGCACAAGGTTTTTATCTAATCTTTTAACTTGTATCCTGTTGATTTTTTTCGTGTCAAAGAAAGTGTGCATTTTATGGTATTGTCAAAATGAGCTCTGTAAAAAAATCAATTCAATTTCTCAAGATATCTTTTTCTAAAATATTTTCTTCATTCTTGGTTTTTTTCCAAAATATTAGGTATCTGAATAATTTTCTTCTTTCTTATTTTCTTTCACACGAAAGTAGAAATTTCTTCTGCAAAAAAAAAAAAAAAACTCATGGAAAACAGATTCTTTAATTATCTTTTAATCTTATTTTTCGCAAATTCCTTCGTCTAAATTTTTAATTCACAATAATTAAACTTAACTTGAATAATTTATAGAAAACTCCAAAACTAGAATAAGTCATTTTTTTTTTTTTTTTGTACAAAATTAATAATTTTTAAATAAAATTAAAAATATTTAACATTTGTACAATAATTGTGTACTATAACAAGTTTAATTTAATTTCTTTCAAAGAATTTTTCAAAAAATAAAAAAAAAAAATAAAATAAACCGTATTAAAACAAAAGAAACAAATAAATAATACGCAAAACTATGACATCTTCATTTTTTTTTTTTTTATTTAAATAATGAAGTTGCATAATAATTTATGTATAAGAAAATTGCTAAAATTACATTTTCAAAGTTTTTTTTTTTTTTTTTCTTAAAATGAAACATAAGTATATGATAAGAAGAAAAATATATATAAGAAAACTCTAACAAGAAATTGTAAAACAAAGAATAAAAAAAAATAAGAAAAAAGACAATGAAAAGAAAATATATAACTAAGTAAGAAGAGAAATTTAACTTTTAAAAAACTTTTCTTTTATTCTTTGCTTTTTTTTTTGTCTTGTTCGTTTCATAAAAAAAAAAAAAAAAAAAAAAATTAAAATGACAATACGTTAAAGAATGAAGACCAAAAGTTTAAAGTTTTCACTTAAATAAATACATTATCCTAGCAATTGTTCTTTATAAAAGAACATCTTTTTCTTTATTGTAAATTTTTTTTTTTTTTTTGTTCACGATTCAAAATAATACAAACAAAATTTTCTTAAAGTCCTCTTCTCTTACTTATTTCTTTGTTGTTGTTTTTTTGTTGTTGTTTGAAAATATTTTTTGTTTTTTTGTTTTTTTTTTTGCGAAAATTACTAAAATGAAAATGCTGTCAATTTAACCTAAAGGTGAGTTTACAAAAAAACAAAAAAATACAAGATTAACTTATTGCATATTTTAAAAATGTATAAAATTCTAACAATTTATAAAACATTTATAGCTGTCATCCTTGTCATATAATTTACATTGTGTATATGTGTGTGTGTAAATATGTATAAAAAGTTAGAGTATATATATTCAAGGGATACTCATACAGAGAATTTAAAAGATATTAAAATATACTATATATAAAAAAAAATAAAACACGACATTTTAAGGAAATGATAGAAATATTTATGATAATTTATGGATTTATAACACAGAAACAACAACTGTAATTTAAATTAGAATAATAACAGAAAGGTGTCGCACATTAAGGTTATTTTCTTAAAAAAAAAAAAAAAACTGTCAAACCCAAAAAAAATCTATTAAGAAAAAATTCGATATCCATTTCAAAATCTAAACACAGTCAACCAAATTGTGAGTGCTTGTTATAAAATACCATCTAAAAAAGAAACATACTCACAACACAAAAATCTTCTTATTGCATTGTTAAGGACATACGCGTCCCTCTCGATAGATAGTGATTCTTAGTGGGTTTTGACCTACTAGACCTTCAAGAGAACTGTAAAAAATGATAATTTTCAAGTTTTTTTTTTGTTTTACAGTATTTCGCCATGCTGCACTCATTATTCGATTATTTTTGATCATTTTTTTTTTTCTTAAATTAGAAATTTGTACATCATAAAATTCATACTTGAAAACAAAACGTTAAGCTAAAAATATTAACAAACAATAATAACAATTAAAATAATTTTTATTTTTTTTATTTTACTTCTTTAAGAACACATGTGCAGATAATTAAGTACAAATTTTATTTTTAATTTTTATTACCAAGGAAAATTCTTCATTTTCATTTTAAATTTTTATGTTGAAAATTTTCATAAAATTTCTACCATGCAAATTCTCTTTTTGTTTTGCAAATTGCACTTAATTGCAGTTAAAACTTCTTCAATATTAAATACTTTTTTTTATTGTTATTGAATTTCAATACAATATTTAAAGATTTGTATTTTCAATTGATTGTCCTGCTGTTGTTGTTTGTGATTGAAATTGGTCTTCAGTGGATCGTCTTAAACATTTTGATGCTAATCGTATCATTAGTATAGCACCCAATGGAGCTGTTAAAACAATTGCTAAAACTGATATTACTAAAATATTTTTAGCATATGTTTCATATTTTATATTAAGAATTTGTTCGATATGATTTTGCTCAAATTTTTTTAATTCTTGTACAGCATCTAAAGCAAGTGGACCAAGTGCTGCCTAAATATATACAAACGAATAATATATGTTTATACTTTTTAATGTACATAGGTACATACAAATAATAATTAATTATATATGTATATATATGGTTCTATAAAATTTAGTATTAATTTTTTATGATGTTTTCATGGTTGCCAGTTTGAAACAGGTACATTTACTACAATACATTTTTTTCAATTAGAGAAAATCTATAATACACAATTGCTTGCAGATCTAATCTACGGGTTCTAAATAGACACGACTTATCACCGCGATACATCCCGGAACGTAAAGAAATCTAAGAAGATTATAAATTTTTTCCAAAACCACTTTCTGAGCGTATACTCTTGAACAGTGAAACGCGTTACTATCAAACATTTACCTGTCATTTTGTAATCTATGCAAATTCAAACAGAATATTCATTAATAATGAGTTAAATGGGGTGCCAAATCACAAATATGTATGTATTTAAAATTGAAATTTATTTAGAATTGAAAATTTATAGAAGAAACAAAATGTAGTAAATTTTATAAAATTCAAAAACCATCTGGCAACACCGGACATTTCATTTACAAATTATACGACAAACTTAAAACATTTAGATCGAATTTATAATTTTAAAAAAAGGATAAAATAATATTCTAAAGCTTTAAGAAGGAAAGTAAATTTACTTAAGTAAAATAACGACAAATCCTTATAAATTTAAATTAATAATAAAATGACGGTTTTGTATTATTGTTATCATTAAAAAGACATTTAATACATAAAACATCATTAAGAAGAAAGAAACATAAGAGGGAAAAAAAAAACATTAAGGAAAGAAAGTATTAAAATATGAAAAGTTTTCTGCAGTTGTGGCATAATATAACTTTAAATACTTACTTGAATAGTTGCTTTCGGAAGACCACATACAGTTATATAGGCACGTTCTTTCCATGTCAAATATTTACCATACATTGATATATACGAGAATAATAAACGAATCTAATATGAATATATGTGTGTATATAGCATCCATACATATACATATTCAATATTTAATTCCATACGTTTATGTACATCCGTTCCATTTTCATATTGATATTGGATATTATTAAGGAAATTATAACAGAATTTATTTTTATTATACAAAAAACAAAAAAACAAAAAAAAAATTCTATTTAATTTCTAAAGAAATCTCATATAATATCTATCACATACCAAAACTCCAATAAATGTAATTATGATCCCATATCCAAATACTTTTATATCAGCTCCAGCAAATTTTACTCCAATACCAATAAGAGAAAATGATATTGGCTTTAAAAATGACCACATTAACTGAAGATATTGACCGGTATAATTTGATTTCTATAATGAAAAACAAAACCAACCCACCTCCCTCCCCCAATAAGAAAAAGAAAAGTTTGTTTTCCAAATTAGAAATAGTAAAGAGAATAATGATTATTATTTGTTTTCTTTTGATTTTATTGAAATTACATTTTATTGAATTTCATTTTAGTTTTTTTTTTATTTTCTTTCTTTTTTATAGTTCGCACTTTTCTTTTATTTGAAAAGATTTTAAATTGAATTATAGTTATTTTCAATATAAGGAAAAAGGAATTTTTATAAAAAGCATTTGAACAATCTTTTTTTTTTATGAGAAAATTTGAACTTTTATATTTGTCTTGTTTTTTTTCTTTTCTTTTTTTTTGATTTGTACTGTAAAAAAGAAAAGTCCTTAAAAAAATGAATTTTATGTGCACATTTTCTTGAAAATGACTTTTTTAACTTTTAAAAGGATATTTCACAAGAAAAAAAAAATATTAGTACATAGGGTCTGAAACAGTGCTCTCTCAGAATCTAGAATTTTCAAATTGTGTGTAAATTTAACAATTTATCAACAGGAAATAAATACTGTTTATTATGTTTATTTGTAAGCAATTCACTAAATAACTTTTCAAACATCAGAAAAATAAATAAAAATAAAAAGATTTTCAGTTTAGATTTGTAAATTTTCCAAAGATAAAATACCATGGAGCATATTTTGTTTTTTCTTTTCGAAGAAATTTTAAGTATTTTTAAAAAATATTTCTGAGAAATTTTTTAAAAATTTTTCATTTTTCGTCCTACAATTTAAATATATTTTGTTGTTTTGTACAATATTTCTAATATTTAAATATTAATTATTTTTCTTATTATACATACATCATCACTTCCATTTTTTGTAAAATTTTTCCATCCTTCACCAGCTACAAATGCTAAAATTGTACAACCAAGTACACCACCAGATGGACATTTAATTGCTTCTGTTCCAACAACAGCAACAATACCTCCAAATGTTATTGAAAGTAATCTTAATGCATTTGCATATTTCTGTCAACACATTAAAATAAAAACAAGAAGAAAAAAATATATTAAATGTATTTTTTTAAAAAAAAAATAATAAGGTAAGGTTTTTATGTACTACTTTGCAATAAAATATAAATTCGGATAGAACTACAGGATACAAAATTAAAATTTGAAAGAAAAAAGGTAAAATTAAGTACTACACTAAAGGATTACATTAGGAAAATAAGAAAACAACAAAAATGAATTTTATTTTAACAAAAATAAAATATTAGCAAGCACTTTAGAATGTCATAAAAAATGTAGGTTTTTTTGTTTTTTCTTATTTTAATAATTTTTATCACTTGGCAGTAGAGTAATATTTGATGCATTTTTTTTTTGCTGAATTATCTTCAAAAAAGATTAAAAAAAAAAACAAATATTACTTAATTTGAAATTTGAAATTTTTTTTTTAGAAAAAAATTAAAAACTTCGGAAAGAAAAACTATATTTTTTTTTTCAAATCTATGGCTCGGCAAGGGTGAAAAATATATGAAGAATCGTAAAAACTAATGAACTACCCGTATATCATCTGCATAAAGATGACTAGAACATTTAAGTAAAATAAATGACGCGACAGGATTCCCAAATAAATACCTAGAGAAATGAACTTAAAGTAACGTCTGTTCCAATTAACGTTTCATTCAAAAAACAAATTCAAATATTTCAAAAAACGTCAATGAGAATACCGTATACTTACTGCTTTATAATGAGGTAAAATAATCAATACAAGTCCACAGATTCCGCCATAAGCAATTCCTATACTTATTCCAATTACATTATTTAAAATTAAACTTTTTGTAGTTTCTGAGAAAAATAACAAGAAAAATATAGTGAAAAGTGAAAATAATTTTTTTTTAGAAACAATCTACAAAACTGTCTTACCTGAAGAAAGAATAACTTTAAGAAGAATTTGAAATCCTAAAATAGCAAATATATCACAAATTGCTGTCATTCCATAAACGATTGTTTGAATTCCTTGTTCAGTTCCTAAATTTTGTTTTTCAAGGTCTAACATAACACTAACAACAACATTAGGCGATATTGCTGTTATAACTAACCTATAAAATATACCAAACAAAAAATAATACTTTTGAAAAATTACTAACTTACCTTTATTAAGATAAAAAAATATATGTAATAAAAAACAAAAAATTAAAGAAAATAATAACCAGAAACATTTTCATTAATTTCTTTTTTTTTTTATTCTTAATTTTAAAGTACACTTTTATTTATTATTAATTTTCTAAGTTTTTTTTTTTCATTCTTTTCTTGTGCATTCTTGAAATATATTTCTTTTTTATGCCATCATATTTTTTACAGCCACTTAAAATGCATTGTTAAATTACCTTGTTGCAAAAAAAAAAAAAACCAAAAATTCTTTCTTTTTATTTTCAAACATTTTCTCATAAAAAATAATATATTCTAAAATAAAATACAGTATATAAAAATAATTAAAAGGGGATCATAGTTGCTCATTTATATAAGTCCCAAAAGTTACATAAATCAGTATAAAATTTTAAGTTTTTTTCTTTTTTTTTTTTCTAAAAAAAATCATAAATTCAAACAAGCTTTTTATATTGTTTTTTTTTTTAATGTTTTTTTACCTTTGTGCAGTATAGTATACGAGCACTTATTTACCACTAAAAATGTGAAAAAGAAGAATGAAAAAAGAAGAAAATTTAAAAAAAAAATGGTCCAACACCTTTTTTAGTTATTCTTCAGGATCAGGAACCATGCAATATGCACATTGCAAATGTACAATATATTGTGTATTTGGTGATAAAAGCTTTATGTTTTTTTGTTTTGTTTTGTTTTTTTGTTTTTTTTTTTGTAGACTTTGTACACACACATACTGTATGGTGTACATACTATATATCTTCAACGTCTGAAATTTTATTTATTCTTATTTTATTTTTATTTTTAATTTCACATTATTTATATAATATATGCATATGGAAAATAGGTTTCTTTATTTTTTACACTTTCATTATTTTGCATGTAGTTGAAAATGAAAATTTTTTTACTTGTTTTTTCAAGAATTTATTTTTTAATTTCTCAAAAAAAAAAAAAAATAGAAAAACTAAAATTTAACGTAATAAATTTAAAGAGTTATTCAATTAATTCAGTAATTTTTTTTTGTATTTTCAAGAACTTTTGAATTTTATGTGATTTTTAAAAAAACTTACAAGACAAAGTAAAGTTATCTATATTTGAAATAAAATATTTCCCAATTCCATAAATCTATAGGTAAACTTTAGGTAGAATTAATGTTTATCTAAGAATTTTTTTCATAATTTAAAAATTTGCATGAAAAACAATTTAAATATTCAAAAACAAAAAAAAAAAAAAAGATTTCATAATTGAAAATTTTTAGATTAATTTGTGTGTATTTTTTTTTTTAATCTATCTATTTTATATTTTTTTCAATCTTTTACATATTCCGAAACTGCAAAATTTAATTAACTGAAATTTTTTTAATTAAAAATTGTCAAAAGGATTATTCAAAAAGAAATTATTTCTTTAAAAGTTCTTTTTTTTTTTCGTTGCTATTCAAATATAAACTAAAAAAAAAAAACTCAGAGTTCTAAAAAAAAAAAGCAATAAAAGAAACAATATTCTCATACTACAGATGAAAAAAATTAAAAAGTAAAGTTCGTTGTTTTATTTAAATAGAGAAAAAAAAAATTTTCATAGTTATAACTTATAAGTATAAAGATTAAGATCATAGAAAAAGTAAAATGGACAAAAAATATAAGTTATACTTCCGAAAATCTGATTACAAAATTGTATTTTTTTAAAAAAATACGTTTTTTTAGTATTACTAACACTATAATTGATTTCTTAATTATATCACAATGAAAGAATAAGTTTGAAAAATTTATCTACTTACTTAGAACATCTAATATATATTTCACAAAATAAAATTTTCGAAAGTCTTCAACAGATTTTCAGAAGTTTACTCAAAATTTATTTCAATTTTTTTTTTTGTTTTTCACTTTTTTTTTTTAATTTTAATTTTTCATTTGATTTTAATTCTACTATACAATATTGTATACTCACCCCAATAATGCACCCCATAAATATGGCATTAATAATAAAATCTTTGCTAAAATTATTATTAATATAACTTCTGCAACTATTGGTAAAATTGTTAAACGTATAACCATTCCAAAAAATTTTTTAAAAACTTCATAATTTAAACCAAGTCCAACCAATAACATAATATTAACTAAAGCTAGTTGTCTACAAATAAACAAAAGAAAAAAAAATAAAATAAAATAAATGTAAATCAAAAAATATCTTTCAAATTATTATTATTATTTTGTTCAATGTATAAATATCAATATACAAACCTACAAAATACTTGTAAATGATGGCTTAATTCATCATTAAATAAATTCTCATTCCCTTTTAAATTTGTAAATAATATTCCAAAAAATAACATTCCAAGCATATCAGGCAAATTAAATATAAATTCAAATAAAATTCCAGTTATTTTTGCACCAATAAAAAGATATACAAGTTTCATAATACTTGAATTTAATTGAAAATATTCTGGTATTAATGAATATCCTGATAACCATAATAATATAAATATTATAAATAAAGAAAATAATTCTGAAATTATTGGCCATTTTTTAATAAATTTTCTCCATCTGTTGATAATTGCAATATAAAAAGAAAATAGAGAAGAGAAAGAAAATTAAAAGGATCATGAGATGTGATTATAAATCCGATGTATATATATATATATATGTATGTATTTATATCAAATATTTGACTTTTAAGTACAATTTTGGTAGTCCTTTAGAACAGCTAAATGATTCATTATTTGCGGTTGTATGAACTTGTGCAATTGAAGTTTGCTGAAGAATTAATTTGTCGTCATTCTCTGGTAATATACCAATAATGTCCGTCGTCGTTGTGTTGGTATTGAATGAATTTTCTTGATTCTGTTGGTGGTGGTGTTGTTGTTGCTCATGATGAAACATTCGCAAATCAACGGTTGAAATTGGAGTGGTATTTTTCATTTGTGACGATGAAGTATTTTTATTTTCTGAAAAAGATGGAATATAAAATGAATATCCTTCGTTTAGTATACATACATACACACACATCCATACAAAATAAATTACTTGTACAACAAATTTGTCATTAAATGACTTTTTTTTTTTTTTTTTTGAAATTTTAAAATAAGAAGAAAAAAAAACAATAATTAAAGTTTTAATTAGCCAGAAAAATAGAAATTAAATATGTATACTAGATAATTTTCAGAGTATTATGTATTGTTTGGTGAACATTTTTGGAATTCTTTAAAGATAATTAAAAATCTCGAAAAACATTCAGAAATAATGTTTGGTTTTAACCTAAAAAAATTAGTATGTATTTTTGATGTTCCATTGTCGAAAGAAGAAAAAAATTTTAATGTGAAATTTAATTTAAAATTACAATACTTTTGAAAACGAAGAAGTAAAAGGTAAAAAGAAAGTATATTTAAATATTTCTAAATTTAGAAACAAAACAAATTCAAAGGAAAATATCCTTTAAACAAAAAACAGAATACTGACGTTAAGTCGCAAAACATATCGACAAAAAAAAAATCAATTGCTACATACGTAATGAAAAATTTATTTCCACGTGTACATACAAAAGGATTGTAGAACTAATTCGTGTTAAATTACTGTTCAATTTTAAACAAAGCCTTTTTTTTTTTAAATAAATTAATTTATTTGTGCACAAATATATTTCTAACAATTTTTCAAATTATATTTCGGTTTTAAGAAAATCTTCGAATTAATTCTGTCCTTTTACCTATCATTATTGTCTTTCTTCTAAAAAAAAATAAATCTTTGGTAATGTATTATTCCAAAATTCGTAATTAAATATTTCTCACTTTCTCACATCGACATACCCATCCCCCTCCCCATACAACACAACATAATAAACCAGAATCACACAACCACTTTTTTTCGAAAATTACACATCAGATGTTCCAAACAAAGTAAAAATTAAAAACAACAAACTTTTGCAAAAATTTATTAAAATTTTATCTAAATTCAAAATAAATAAACAATAAAGTAACTATACATAGATATATAATAAGTAGATAACAAATTATTACAATTTCAGTTATTTTATCATGAAAGATAAAAAAAAAAATCTGTTAAAAAAATTATTCACAATGTGTTTTTAATCTATTTTTAATTAGATTCATTAATTTAATTAACTTTTCATCAAACCTTAATTAGGTAGCACTTCTAATTATTATTATTATTATTTATTTATCTTTTTTTTTTAATTTTGCTAGCTTTTCATTTGAAAAAAACAAAAAATGTATCACACATTCGAATAAAATTTATAAACAAAATGAGCACTTTATTTTAAAATTTTTAGTTAAATTTTAGATAAAAATTATAAAATAAAAATTCTACCTTGATTTAAAACTATTCTGTCAATATATATTTAATGTACAACATCCGATATTAAAATATGATCAGACAATAAATGATTTTATATGATTGCTAAACAATCAAACACAAATATGTGAATAAATTGGATGATAAAAATAAAATAAATATAAAAAAATAAAAACATGTTTTTTTTTATTTTAAGAAGATCACTTGCTCTACTACTGTTTTTTTTTTTTCACTCAATGTCTAACAAATTTCACACAAAACAAAAAAACACATGATTCTTCTTTTTCAATTGAATTTCTCAAGTATTCACAATTAATTTAATCTATGTTTAATTATTTATTAGTTTGTAGACGTTATAACAACAAAAAATAAATGATAAGAATTTTTAGTATGAAATCTGAATAAATGTCTGTATGCATTGAATGAGTATACATGTGAAATGTAGGGTAAAGGAAACTAATATTGTAATTTTCATCTACTAATAATTTATTCAATTGTAAAATTTTGAGAACTTGAATTTTAACGGCTATTTCTATAAGAAATTTCTTTTGTTGAAGTAATTCAAACTTCTTCTTAACTTAAAATATAATTTCAAAAAAAAAAAAAATGCAGAAAACAATAATTTTAGTCACATATTGTTAAAGTTTTCATATTGTCAACCTATCGAAAAAGCTAAATAAACTTAACTTGTGATCAGATAATTTCAATTATGTAATTATGTTTGATCTTAACTAGCTTTTTATCGAAATTTTTACACTAAAACTAATGTTCCCAGAGGAAAATAACGAGTTTATCATTCATGGCTTTACAGCCTATATTTAAATTAACTTTCGATTTCATGATCATGTTTCTCTCATTCGTACATCTATAGCTTAAAGTGAAATTTAAACCACTAAATTCGTTGACGGATAACGAATTTATTTGTATGACAGGGCTGGATTCAGACTGATATTTTTTTAGTTAGTTTTGTGTACTTGCATGGTTAGTAAGCAGAGCCACCAACTACCATACCACTCAATTCAATTGAATTAGTACACATTCGAAACTGAGTGAACTTTTCTAAATCTTCGGCCATTCGCCGCCAAAATAATAGGTGTGGAACAAAAATCAAGACTAAAAACAACAACGATAAAACAAAATAAAAAAAATAATTAATTAAAATGAATTAAAAATTTTCAAATCACATTACACCATCCACGAATAATTAGAAGGACATTATCCCTTCACTGATCGAGATGCTATAACACAAAATACTTTTTCGTATCGACTTTATAGTCTTATTTATGTGTTCTTTAAATTTTAAACTCATAAAATTACTTCTAAATTGAAATATTATTTTTTTCCAAAACTAGAACTAGAACTCTTATTCTTCGTAGAATTAAAAATTAAATCAAAAATACCCCCAAACATTGAAAAGATTTTTTTTTTTCACGTTTAAAAAACACAGAATAATAAAATCATTTTATACAAAATATAATTTATTTGTATAAATTCTCAATCACACACGTCTGAGTCTCATTATTTCAATTCTATCATCTTTGAAAAAAAAAAATTTTTTTAAAAAAAATAAATAAAAATAAAAACATTATAAAATACCATATTTTCATATACTAGATAAACAAAAACTAAAATTATTAACGCGTTTTTAAATCTTTTCATAATGATTCAATTAAAAACAGTTTTTTACATTTTATATACTTTTCATACTTCCTTATATCTTTCTCTTTTATCATATATCTAGAATGAAGTGTATCTATTCATGTTTTTATTTAGTTTTTACATTAAAAAAAAAAAAAAAAAAAAAACTTTTCAACAACAAACAAAAAAAAAATGAAATTAAAATGCACCTTGCAATTATTTATTATTAAAAGATTCTACCTCGTAAATTCTCTTTATTTTTGAATTACCATTTCGAGAAAGTTTCATATACATAGTTTTTTTTTTTTCTTTGCTTTTTCATCCAAATGTTTATAGTGCATTTTTTTTTTTTTTGCCATACTTTTATGTTCACAACATACAAGAGTTTATAATATGTATGATATCTTTTACCAGACTAAATAAATGTTATACATGAACAAAGTATGTATGTATAACGTGTACATATGTATATGTATACATAACATTTTCCATTTTTCTTTGTGAATATGAATACGCTATGCTATAACCACAAAGAATTTATAATGATTTTTCATGTTTTTCTTTTTCTATTTTATTATTTCTTTTTCAAGAACTTCTTTAAAAATGATTTTAATTTTTAAGATAATTACAAATAAAAGTACATTTGTATCAGATATGTACGGAATATCAGTTTTGTACAACAAGCTTAAATAAGGATACAGTGAAGTCTGAAAGTTTCCGGCTAAAAATAAGTATTTTATTAAAAACTGAGTTCAATCTTCTGTGAGAACGAAGAAGGAAAAAACGAACTTCTAAAATGACATGAATCTACGGAAGGTATTAATTAAAAATTGAAGATTACATACAATTAGCAGGTCACAGAAAAGGAAAAAAAATGTTTTCCTTAATTTTATTCCTACCGTGTCTGATAAATTTTTATTTTTAATTATTAACATCGCTAAAAATTAAATCTTCAACAAAAAATATGTTATTGTACATTTTATTAGCTGTAATACAATTTTTGGTTTTAATTTTCAATAGTCCGCATTTCATTTTTTTTTTTTAGCAAAACTCAATTAAAACATTAAAATGAAATTAAATCAAGAAAAACATATATTAGAACGTTTCTACGTAATTAAATGTATATCAGTCCAAAACTTTTGGATCACGTATGCATGTAACAACAAAAATTTCCTTCTTCGTACATATATGAATATTATATGTATTTTCCTTTTTCATATTACAATTTCTCTGTATATTTTTTCTTTTACTTACCTATTTTATTCCTTTTTTTATACTAATATGTACATTGTACATACATTCGTCCTTATTAAATCCTTTTTTGCATTCACCTGTTCACAAATTTAAAAAAAGAAAAAAAAAATCATACAGTCTTGCGATACATAAAAATTCATAAAACATAAACATACACATATGTATGTGTAGTATACCACAAAAATATAATACATTTTAAATAGTACGTTTGAATTTTATTTTTCTTAATATGAAATTAAAAAGAAATAAATTACAGTTCATATGGTATGGTACACTTTTCAGAAGTGCATTTAGACAAATATGTAGTATAATCTATACATATGTATAAAACATTCATATAATTCAAAAATTATATCCTTATATTAAAGAAAAACAAAAAAAAAAGCACATATGAGATATTTCCTGTAGCAGTTATGAAACTAGTAATTGAAAATTACTTAATTGAAAACATATCTAATGGCCATTATATATTTATTCTTTCAATAGAAAGACCAAGTAAGTAAGTGTAAATGAATATAAAAGATGAAATTTGTTAGAACGTGTATCATATTCATAATGTATCATGCATACATATTCTTTTTAGTAGTTTTATCGATAGTAGTTTTTCACTTTTTTTTCATGTAAATAATAAAAGTTTCATACAATTAAAATATTATGTTTTAAAAAACAATTTTAATGTTCTTTATATATGTTTTAAGTGATAAATAATGATTTTAAAAAGGAACAATAAGGAAACTTTTAAATAATAATTCAAAATACAACAACAAAAAAATGAAAATCTAATTAAGAAATAAAACCTGAAAAAATTAAGAATTACAGGAAATTTAAGGACCATTTATGATAGAAAAATGTTTATCATGACAACAACAAAAAATATTTTATAACAGACCGTATTAACTTTCAGATGACATCACTTACCATATTGCTTTTTTTTTTTTGGCAAAATTTCAGATATCCTTGTAGAATAACTTTTATACATCCTAAAAAAAGTTAAGTTACATTCTCATACAAGAATTCAAGTTTAAACTTTGTTGACTCATTAAAATTGAAACAATGTGTCTAAAAAAACAATTGAAGGATTTTGAAACATGAAAGGATTTAAATTATTAATAAAAATAAAAGTTAAAAATATCCTACTTTAGAATACGAAAAACACTCTTAAAAAGATGCTCGTTAACGCATTAAGATAGATCGTTTATTAAAGCGTTAGGTCAATGCGACAACGCGTCATATTGGCACATTAATGAATCCTACTGTTGGGGATGCCATAGTAAACTCACATGAAGAATTTAAGAATTTTCATCTTTTATTCTTAATCCTTAATTTCAACTTCAACTTTATGCATATTATAGCAATATCATTTATAGTAATATCTTCGTCATTTATGAAGCAATCTGAATGAAATTTAGGAATCCTGGACGATACAGGAATAGTTAAACATGGAAACTTTCAAACAAAAAAAAAAACAAAAAAAAACTGTTATTCAAGAATTTTAAAAGTTTTAATCTTTTTTAAATTTTATCTTTAAAAATCTTTAAATAAAATTTTACAAATGATTTTTTCCATTTAAGAAAAAAAAAAAAGCGGAAATAATATAATAGTCAATTTTTTTTTGGAATATTGTATTAGTCCTTCAGAGAACCTTTTAAACATGTTATTCCAAATTTTTTTTCTTCTTTTAAAATTACACGTTTCATTCAAATCCATTCATATTTTACTGTGTGCATATTCAACCTATAATACACCTGAAATAAATATAGTTAACTTTCTTCTTTTGTAAAAAAAAAAAGTTTTTAAAATAAATGAAATCATAATCTGACGCTTTATGAAAAAATATAAAAATAAATTCTGATGTGAATGAATTTGAATAGAGAAAAAAAATAAACATTCACGATTGCATATCCATGCATACTGCGGTTTTTTTTTTCTTTTTTCTTCTCATATGAAACTCATACATTTATTTATTTTTTTCCATTTATGTACATTTGAGCATAAATATTTTCTTTCTTTCAGGGCATATATGAATGCCTTTAATAAATACAAGAATTCTATACATTTTTTTTTTAACCTTACAATTTATTCTTTATGTTTTTACATTTGTCCTTTAGTTTTTAAATTATCATCTTTTTTTTTTCCTGCTTAGCTTGAAAAAACATCACTTTTTTTTTTAAAAAGAAAATAAATCTTTTGTTGCAAAAACACAAATTCATGGTAGATTCACAATTAAACATGAAATGTTCGGATAGCAAATAGAAAATTGCACATAAAGCCAACGTTTTTTTAATCACACATCGAAAATGCTTTGATCCTTGTTCAAAATATATTCTATGAAAATGTGTTACAATTAGCATTCTGAAACCAGAATTGTGAATTTTCATTTTGAACATTCAAAAAATCATAAATTCAAATTTTAATCATTTTAATAATTATTTTACTCTTATCTTACTTTCAAGAATTCAAATTACCCCACTTAATTTGTATTAATAAGCCTTAGGAAAAAAAAAATTGTACTAAAATTTCAAATAACTACCAATTTTTGTTATTTTGTTGCATCTTGATAAATTTGATATAATAAAATTTACAAAACAAAAGAACATACTCACTTCCTTTCAACATATTACACTTTCCTTTCAAAACAACAACAAAAAAACAACAAAAAAAAAAAAAAACCTTCTACACCCTTCATTTAAAGTCTATTACGAACAAAATACTTTTCCATTAAACATCATCATTCTTGTTCTTTATAACTGTATAAAAACCAATTCCACATTCAAAAACCTAATATTATATAAAAGTAATCTTCTACAATCAATCGATCGGTCAACAATTGAAAATTCATTCAACGTTCTCATTTTTTAATCTACTTGTAATGGTAATATCAACAGCAACAACAACCAAAAAAAACGTAAGTAGTATAAAATTAAGAAGAAAAAAAAAATAAAAATAAAGTAAAAATAAAAATAAAAAATAAGATGAAACATGTCCCCAAAGGTGAAATTTTTCCATTTTCATGTTTTTCACCCTACAGCATTCATGATTAAATGTATCCGAAAAGGAAATGACATCTTAATTCTACTTCGATTATCAAATGGGGTGAACTGATGGCAGAAAGATTTATTTTGATAGCCCCTCTGGCGCCCAGATTTCATTCAAATCCACAACATCCTGTATTATAACTTACTACTTTCTTCTTACAATCCTCTTTTGGTGAAAAAAAAAAAAAAAATTATATACACATACTTTTTCTCATTTCTATTTTTTTCTTTTTGCTTGTACTTCTTTTTTTCTTAGACTTTTCACAGAATAAAGAAGGAAACGATAAGAAAAAATGAAAAGAAAAAAAAGCAATAATAATAAAAAAAAAAAAAAAAAGGAAATAGCAAAAAACATACCAAATTTTCTGTAAATAATGAGGTAATATGGATAAAATGAAGAGAGAAAAAAAAAAGAAAATGTAAAAAATGTACGAAAAAAAAAATACGAAAATGAAATTCTTAAGAAAACATTAAAATATATAACAATCTTAAAAATGAAAAATCTTTCTTTTGCAGTTTCTAGCAACAATCTTTATACTGATATATTGTATACACACAGGAAAATAATCTGAGAAAATACAAAACTACATTTATCTGATAAATTGCAAAATTATTTTTTTTTTTTTTTTTTTTTTTTTTCATTTTGTACTGAATTATAGAATATCTTTTTTTGCATTCGATATATTTAAAATGAATGAAATCTAAAACAATCTTATATTAAATCATGTAATTTTTAAATATTTATCATGAATATTGTGTAATATGATCGTTCTTGTAATTGTTAAAGTATGTATATCTTATAAAATTATTATAACGATGCAAATAATAGAATTGATTTATATATAATGTTCTGTCCAAATATATCCTGAATTCAGGATATCAGAAGTTCTCGAAAAATTCATAAATTTACTGATAAATGAAATAAATACCAGTAATGAATCCTTTATTTGAATTTCTCCAATGAAAATTGTATACATAATTGCTTTTTATTATTTTGAAATACAGACACTGCTATCCTTTATTACAGATACATTTAAAGACATTTTTGACAAAACTTTAATTCAAACAATTTTCATGTTTCTATATGACAATTTAATCTGAAAATCTTAAAATTTTTCTTAATGTTATATTTGGAAAATCAGTGAAAGTCGGCTTTCATCAACACTTTTTTTCACTACCCGCTTCAATTTTTGCATCTTCATATGGTAGAACTGTCCTGTTCGGAAAAAGACCCTATACGTCATGTTTATGTTCTAAAAGGAAGAGAAATTATTCAGAATAGGATTTGTATGCCATTTAACTATAGGAACATCCGCAGATATTAAAATTTCATTTTGATTTTTTAACATTTATAGGGCTCCAAATTTTACTGAAATTTGATATGAAAGATGATTATTTCACTTTCTTCAAATCAAATTAGAATTTGTTGATGGAAATAATTAAGAAAAGCAAATTTTTTTAAATTGATTTAAAAGCTAAAAGCTTTGTGAGATCTTTCATTTATTTTATTATCATGTGTGGCGGACAACTCGTGGATAGACTTCGCCTTATGGAAAATATTTTGTTCCTCTTTCACTTTATTCTACTACCAAAATTTTCTTGTTTATCTCATTGATCCTTTTTATACCTTCTTGTTAAATTCCTCATTTTTTTTTTCCTTTTTTAATTTTTAAAATTTAATTAAATTAGAACTATTTTAAGTATTTTTCAAAAATTATTTAAATAAAATCAATTATAAAATAAAACAATGAATTTCTACTCATCACAGATTTTCTAAAAACATATTTTTTACATCTTTTCGAAAATATAAACAATTTCATTCAAATATTTTACACCAAAAAAAAAAAAAAAAAAACACTATAATATAATTTTTGAAAATAGAATTATTTAAAATAGCTAATTAATCAATCATTGTAAATAAATACAAATAAATTTTTGTATAAACAATTCGGTTAATTTTATAAATATTTTTTGTTTTTTTTTCATTTTAAAAATAGAATTATTAGCTTATTAGCATTCATCATTAAATACAAATAAACAAAAATTAAATTCTAAAAATATTTAAAAAAAAAAAATAAATAATATTTCATAATAGATTTTCAATAATACTCAGCTATTGTTTTTATTTTATATTTCAAAATAAGCTTTACAAATTAATTATTTAATTATGAAATCTAAATTAATATGAAAATTTACATATAACTCTTCAGAATTATAAAATATTTATTTTATTATATTATTTATTTCAATTATATCTTTATAAAAAAAACAATCAATTTTAAACAATATTTGCAATTAAAATATTCGTTTAATAATCACTCACGTAATAACTTAAAATCGTTTAAATAATAAAACTATAAAATATACAAAACAATAAACAAATAATTTCATAGTATCAAATACATAATATGTATATGTAAATGTGTGAGTGTATATATATAACTACATTTGAATAATAACATAATTATTTTGTTTATTAGCTACTTATTACAAATTCATTCGTGCTTATTTAAAAATTATTTTCTACTTTAAAAAAATATATACATATACATATGGATGTATATAAATATTATAATTGAAAACACTTCACTTTATTGAGTAATTATTTTCAAATGATAATTATTTCAAATAAAACTCAATGAATTTCAAATTAAATGTTAAAAATAATTTTTTGTTTATTTCTGAAAGATAAAAAAGAAAGTATGTATTTTGCCGAAAAAAAATTTTTTTTAACAAAAACATTGAATTTTCTAAGAATTTAAGATAATTCAAAAGAACCTATGAATTTTATCTGAAGCCACAGTCTGAGCGTATATGGTCTCTAGAGATTACTTTTTAGAGCTCTAGGTATTAGATTTTATTTCTTGTTTGACATTAAATTTCAACTTTAACTTTAAAAGCGGAACAAAAAGTGGAAAACTAAATGGTTTGAGCGTTTGGCAATAATTTAAAACAAGTAAAGGACTTAATGCAAAATTATGAAAATGTTTATAAAATAAAGTTTTTTTCATATAAATTAACTAGATTTAGGATAAACTCATTATTACTGTAACTCATCAAAAAAATAGTGAAATGCTTGCTTCAAATATATTTTGAAATTTCATACAAAATATGTAAATGCCACACTTATATTTCAGGATAACTTTCAAGATAAATTTCTCAATACATCGCTTTATAATTCAATTCAAATTACATACATCCTACATATTATGTACATAGTTTACCTATATGTAAATACGTTATATAGATTATACTGAAATAGATACTCAATTTCCAATAAAAAAGTAATTCTTTTAAACAAAAACAACTTAAAAAATGAAGTGCTAGAGTGTTTGTTGGTTGGTTGAAGTGGCGGTTCTCAGAAGCTTCTGAAAACCCAATTAGCACGGAGAGTGCTGTTTTGATACCACACATCTCGCAGTTAGTTGTCGAGTCAGAGGGTTATAGAGCTCCTTTCTGTGCTAGAGTGTATTAGAATAAAAAATATCTTTTATTAACTTCTAAGCCAAAAAATGTACATAGATTGAATATATGATATACAAAAATTAAACTACTTAATAATAATAACAGTTGAATACAAATAAACTTTAACATAGCATTTTAAATGTACAATTTCTTCTCAATCCTTATTTTTTTGTCTACGTTTTTGTTTCTATTTTATTTGTAGAACAACAATGAAAAAAAAAGAATACATAAGTAAATGAGTTTAATAAAGTTAAGAGACATAAACACAAAAAGCTTTAAATGAAATATTTAAACAATTTGCATGATTTTACCATTTTAATGGAAATACTGAAAAAAAAAATCCAATTTTCCGAATAAAATCATTTAAAATATAAGACACTCAAAATTCAGAAAATGAAACAACAGAAAAACAAAAAAACAATTTTTTTTTCAAGCGTTTTAACTTTTTCATGTTTTTTTTTCTTTCTGAAAATTCTTATAGTTTCAAAATCTTTTCCGAACAATTTTATTCACACTTATGAATTTTCGTGATGAGAGAAAAATAAAAATTGCTTTGCTTTTCCTACTGTTTTTCGGTTTCTTTTTTTAGTTAACTTTTCTATTTTATATTAACTAAAATGAAAAAAAATTAAATTGCTCCTTTAAAGTTTTCAGAATGAAAAAAAATACAAAAAAAAGGAACAAAATTGTGGAAAAAATGTCCAAGAAAACGAGAAAATCTTAAAACAAGAAAACAAAAAGATTTAAAAAATAAAAAACAAGTTAGCTAGTTCTAATTTAAATATTTGAAATTACTTTTTTAAACAGTAGATGAGAGGAGATTTTTTATTTTTATCTAATTACGTTTTAAATTTACATTTTTACAACAACAAAAAAATGTCATTTTAATGTTAAGTAATTATTTTTTTAATTGTACCAAAGTACAACAATTGTCCAAAAAAAAACAAAAGGCATTGAAAAACATTCAATTCTATCGTTCAATTCCTTTTAAATGAAAATCGAATAAATTCACATCATAAAATTTTAAATCCCTCACATTTTGGAAAAACACAAAACAAAAAAGGATCATAAAATTTAAATTGAAAATTACACTTTCTTTTTTTTTTTGCCACACAAACAAATAAACAAGAAAAAAAAAACCAATTTTATTCAATAATGTAAAATATCATCAACATGTAATAAATTCACAATAAAAAAAAGGGAATTATTCCTAATACAACTTACTTCTGTAATAAATATAAAATAAAAAAAAAAAAAAAAAAACCTCTCATCAAACGCAATATTGTATAAAAATATTTACTTACATACCTACACTTTTTTTTTTTTTTTTGATACGAAAAAATCTTTATAATAATACCCTACATATAATATTTATTACCAAAAAAAAAAACAAAAAAAAAAACACCAAAATCAAAGTGTCAACAAAATTTCTCGCTTTACCACATAACAATTTTCACAAAATAATTATTTGAAATGACATTTTTATTACTTGAAGAATCAATCGAACAAAAATAACGGTAGAATGAGAACAAAAAAAAAATCATGATCTGAAATCGTTAAATTATGTGCAATATTATATTTTCGTATACATTCATACCACATACATTTCTTTATCTACTCCGTAAGTATTACAGATTTTACATTTTTACAACAACAACAAAAAAATTATAATAATAAAAAAAAAAAAACGAGAATAAAATAAACGTAATCAAAATCAAACATGATTGCTTTTATATAACATGGCAGCATAACTGTACATACATGTATAGTAAATATACATAACTGAAAGAAATAAAAGAGAAAATTAAAAATAAAAATATAATAAAAAAGAAAAACAACATTTTCATAGAAAAAAAAAAAAAAAGGAAGCAATAAAGAGAGAAAAAAAATTAAATTTTCTTCTAAATAAAGCTTAAAAGCCATTGCTTTTGCCATCATCATCATTACCATCAAAACCGCAAAAGTGTCGAAAATAAAAGCAAAATTAAGAATTCAACCTCGAATACAATCCACCATGGATTTGATTTTTTTTTTTTTTTTTGTTTTTTGAATTTTTCCCATAATTTTCTCTAGGTATACACAAGTATGTGATGAATATCTCTCTACCTATATATAGATTATATTTAACATAATATACATACTCCCTTGTGTACTAATAATGTGTATATACTACGTTTACTCACATATGTATGTATGTACATACGCGTATCCAATCTATATATGTATACAGCAATCAACCTACCAAAAAAAAAAAAAACCCCACCCACCCAATTGTATATCCTTCTATCATATTGATCTCACTTCAAACAATTTTCTTCACAAATATTTTCAGACTTCTTCCCTTTATATTTTTTTCTCTTTTTCATCATTTTTTTTTTTTTTTTGTTCTGCATTTTATAAAGATTCGATTTCGATTGAATTTATCTTTAACATTCAAAAATATCTGAATATCCCTTAAATTGAAACGAACTTCTCTCACATTCATATATAGATAGGAATTAATTAAAGGATATCAATTCCGTTTCCATGGTCTTTGTGTGTCGCTGTATATATATTACAATCTCGTACTATTTATTTCTTTTTACACCAAAACCACCCACATACTCCATTAAATACATATATATATATGTATATACATATGTATGTGTATATATTCAAATTACATCATATCCCATCCGTCTCATTTCATTTCAATTCTCGTGTATTCTTCATCAACAAAAATTCTGCTATTCATGGTAAACCAACTTATTCGAATATTATTAGGATTGAAGTGAAGAACTAGAAAAGAAGTAAAAAAAAAATAAGGAAAATATAAGAAAAAACAACAACAAAAAGCAACCAAAAAGTAGAAGTGTTTTTTTTTTTTCTCATTTATATATACGATTATTCAACATCAACAACAACAACAAAAAAAACAACTTTCTTCAAGTACCTACAACGTATATACATACTTATGTATATATGTACATATGTACATATTCATCTGATGTATGTATGTTAAAAGTGATAGAAGATACAGAGAATAGATTGAAAAAGGCTCTGAAGGAGAACCAAATTATACAAGAAAAAAAAAAAAAAAAAGAATTCAAGCAATACATCTTTGTGGTTTTGATGATGGTTTTTTATAGATTTATGATCGAATGTGAAAAGAAAAGAAAATTGAACTGAACATTCATTAAACAGACTAATATCCTAGAACTTCAAGTTTTCTTTATTTTATTATTTTTTTTTTTTTTCATTTTCTTTCATTTATTTATTTTTTTTTTTTCTTTTAATCTTTTCATTCATTTCAGTTTTTCTTTGTAGTTTTTTATTTTTTCTCATTATTTTGAAAGAAAAAAATGTTTTCTTATTAAATGAATTTTATTTTTTTGCATAATGTCTGCATAGAGAAAAAAAGGAAAAAATTAAATTTCCTTTTTTATAATTTGCATAATTTTATTCTTAGATATTCGAATGTACTTGGATTTTTTTTTTTTTTCTTTCTGCTTTGTTTTTTTTGTGTCTGTGTGATTCTCAATGAATTGTCCACATGTTTTACTGAAACGAAATCACTGCAAAAAGGAAATTGAATTAGAAGGTATTATTTCAAAATCAGATTACCATGATAGTAATGAAGTTTGGTTTTAATTCTAAAGTATTTATTGAAATTGATTTTTAAAATCTATTGTATAAAACAACAGGAGATATTTAAGATACAATTAAATATGCTTAGAACCGTTGAATGAGTTAAATTGTGTAATTAACTTTTTTTTTTTTTGATTTATTTCTTGAAACTTTTTACAAAATCTTCAAAATTATGCATAGATTGAAATTTAACATATATTAACTTTGAAAATTTTGGCTTTTTCCCAAAATATCTTCGTTTTGTTTCTAAAAAAATTGAATATGAAATTCTTTTTTTTTTATTCGCATTTAAAAACTTACATTAAAATTTTAAAATTGTAATATTGGTTAAACTGTAACTTTAATTTTTTTCAAATTTAAATTTAATCACAAATCTTTCAATATTAAAAAAGTTATATTGTTTAAAAATCGAACGAAACCAGAGTCTTATTACAAGACTAATGTTCCCAGGCATTCATTTTGATTTTTTTATTCTTCATTAAGGATTATTTACTTTTTTTTTTTCCCCCTGAACACTTTCTAGGAATAATATCTTTCAAACACACACACGTTTTGCCATTGGCTTCGAATGTGTTAAACAAACTGTTACAAACTTTTTTTTTCCAAGAAGAGTAATTCTCATTAAATTTAAACAAAATTCATTGAACCATAAATTACTTTTCTTTATCTCCCTTTTTTTTATTTTTTTTTTTATTTTTGTTTCTTCATATGTCACATTACACACATAAGTGGTAACAATATTAAATATATTATGCAATTTCACTTCAACTGTTATATTCATGTCGACTATATCATTACCTTTCTTTTTTGTCCTTTATATATTTTTTTTTTTTTTTTTCATTTTCTATTACTATGGTGATTTCGAATTTTCACAATATTTTCAAATTCAA
Source organism: Bombylius discolor (assembly GCA_939192795.1). Lineage (NCBI taxonomy): Eukaryota > Metazoa > Arthropoda > Insecta > Diptera > Bombyliidae > Bombylius > Bombylius discolor. Next base: position 34,720,869 of record OW584241.1, on the reverse strand, counting down.
CGATAATTGTACACTTATTTAAGACCTTATATAGCTAGTATGTTTTTTTTTTTCATAATGTTAAAAGAAAAAATATTTCAGGGCGGGGTTGTTAATATACGACAATATGATTATGTTTTATGTCATATTAAATTTCTTGTTATAGTGATTATGATATTTTAAGAATTGTTATGAAAATAAACGGAAAAAAAAAAGAGATGATAGGGTAAAGTCTTGTTAGCACTACTGTTCACTTTTACCGGAAACTTTTTCAGATAAAATTTACAATAAAAACTTTATAGTTTTTTTTTTTAAATACTGAAAAATTTCAATAATCATAATACAAAATAATTTTCAGATAATTTTCAATTGGTAAATCTTAAGGATTAGGAAAAAATAAAACTCGACCAAGTGAAAATTGTTAAATTTTTATTAGTTAATTTTTTTTAAAGATATTCTTTACTGTTATTAATAAGCATGTGGGGTCTTAGTTTAAGAATAAAAATTTATATTTTTAAATACGTAGGAACTGCAATTAGATAAAACATTGGAAAAATTTATTTCTAAATAAAGCCTCTGGTTCTTGGCGTATCTACACTAAATTATATTATCATGAATTTTGCCTGAAATTTTAGATAATAAAAATTTTTTTAATATAAATAAGTCAGCATTTAGCTGACACGTGTAATGACCACTATTTAATCAAATTATCATAAAAACGTTATTTCCCACTAAATGTCTTTTTTTTTTTTTAAACAACATGATTTCACATTTCGTAATCCAACATTTACGTGTTTTTTTTTTAATCTTTTGCAATCATTGTCCTATTGCAAAAATATTATCATGGTACAACGTGATGTGCAAATTTAAATTATTTCGGTCTACAGAATTACAGAATCCAAGAGTATCTGCAACATTAAATAAGAGAGAAAGCTGCAACTACAAACAACAGGAAGTGCATACATATTTAGATTTCACGAAAAATGACATTTTAATCAAATTTGTGAATCCAACTGAAATTATTACATTTCAAAAGTAATTATCCGCAATTTTCAAAAAATACATTAAACCATTTTTTGAGCACAATCTTTTTTTCTTTTCTTTAATACTTTATTTAGGAGGCTGAAGTTACAAGATTTTACCCTACAATTTCTTAGGTTAAATAAAAAAACAAAAGCAATTTACTACACTACTTATTTTGGTAATCTATTTTTTTTTTCCTTCACAGAGAAAGTAATCCAATGTTCGAATAACTTCTCATCACAATGAATAATGAAAATAACAAATAAAAATAAAAATATGTTTTAATCAAATTTACGATAAATATTTTTTTCAAAAGCTTAACATTATTTTTGCCCCCCTTTTTTCCAATCTATTTTCTAGTAAGTGTATATAAATGAAATTATTTTTTCACTTTATTATGTATAACTTCTCTCTTGTAACATTTAGCACTTTTTATTCTGTCATTAATTTTTATTTTCAGAAAGAAAAAAAAAAAACATACAAACGAGCGTATAACATCATTTTTTTCAAAATTGAATGGTTTTTATGAGAAAAAAAAAATTGAAAGGCCTAAAGCCTTTTGGATACATTTAATCAGTGTTGCTGCTGTTTTCTACATTATTTTCAAAACGAATACATATATATTTTTCTATTTTAAATTTCATTGAAAAATATGCATACTTTGAGGCAATTTTAAAACACTTTCTTTTGGTTTTTTTTTTTTTAATTTTCATCTTTCAAGATAAAATGAGTGAAAAATTCAATTTATAATTTCAATTTTAAAATTTTATCTAACCGTTATCAGATTAATTTTGCTTCAATTTCTGCTTAAACTTTAAACTCTTCAACAACAACAAAATCCAAGTAAAATACTAAGGTTTTAATAATCCTTGACAAAAAGTGCTTTCAGGAAGAATTCTTCAAAAAATATCCTGTTCAAACTTGATTTTCTAAAAAAAATTGGAAAAATTGAACTTAAATCGAAATTTAACATTCAAAATCAAAGATACAGATAGTACATATCCAATACAAAAAGTACTCTGATATTGTATTTTGTGACACAACCAATGAAATTGAATTTGTGTCAGTAATAAATCGAAATGAGAAATTCAATCAATCAATCAATTAAAAAGCAAAAATTAATTGAACTAATAAACTGAAAAAAAAAATCTAAGTATGATAAAATTGAAATTTTTTTCAAAACTTAATTTGCTATAATTGTAATGTATTCTGTGAAAATTGCTTAAAATACAAATTTATATTGATTGTTGTATTTTTTTTTTTTTTTATTTCTTGTTACTGAACAATATCATTTAATTAAGGACCTTTTTCTATTATTATACTTTTTTTTCAATTAGATCTTTTGTCCTATATCACATTTTTTGTTTTTTTACAAATTTTTATTTAAAAACGATTTACCTGTTACAAATTATCGAATTTATATCTATATACGGAAAATTCACATCAATATTTTATTAGAAATCCTTCCAAAAAAAAAAAAGAAAATGGCAAACGTGATGATCGTAAAAAATAATCAATAGATTTCCTAAAACATTAATATTGTAACGTTACATGTACAATGAATCCTTAAAAAATTAATAAACTTTTCATGTGTACTTTCTGGTCATTCAAAAATATGTATCTGTCTTTTTCTGAAAAAAAAAAAAAAACATATTTCTAAATTGGACAAAAATTTTTTTTATTGAAAATTTAAAAACTAAGAAAAATCTATTTTTTAGTTGAATGTATATATATTTTTTTTTTATATTTCAATTTCACATTATTTTTTTCTAATCACAATATTTAAAAAATTTGCTACATCAAAATTCAATTGTAAAAATTCCTTCTGGCGTTGAACTAAATTCCAACTTTTTGTTATTGAATGAATAAAACCATTCCATTTGTTACCTGTACGTTTACATTCGATAACAGCATCAAATTTTTTCACATTAATTTCATTTCCACAATACCAAATGAATATTGCACATTTTTCATTATTTTTGTCATAAGATATACTACTACTACAATTTGTATTAAATTTCAAATTAGAAATATTTTCATTTTCATTTTTTTTCATATTATCTTCAATATCATCATCAACAGTATTTAAATTTAAATTGGTATTTGTTAAATTTTTAATAACAATGTCATTAAAATCGAATATCTTATCATCATCATCATTTTGTGAAATAGGTATTCGAACAATGAAAAATAATTCAATATCATTTTGAAATTTTTTATTAACAAATGATGAAAATAAAGATGATGATGATGATGATGATGATGAAGATGAAGAAGAACAAGAATCAGGAACCAAAATATTCTTAACATCATCACAATAATTTCTATTATTTTTAAATTCATAAATTGTATTTTCATCAGGAACTTGATGTATTTTATTATCATTTGAAATTTGGTTTTGTGTTATAAAATGATGTATTGGTGTTGATGTCATAGAATATTTATGATATTTTATTTGAGTTGAAGAGCATTTTGTGACCATTCTAGGTGGTAAAGGTGTTTGCAATGGTGATGATGATGTAGATGATGATGATGATGATGATGATGTACATTGTGAGAAGGATAATTTTGAATCTGATGCAATAATGGAAATGCAAGGAATTGATTTATTCATGAACTCAATTCGAATTTGTTCATCGTACGTGCCACAATATTGAGTGACATTTATTTTATGTATTCGTCGTAAATGGGTTAAAATATCCCAATGATTGTACATTTTATAATTTTCATTATTGTCATCATTTATATTCTCTCTTACTACTAACATACAAAATGATTTCCCAGTTGGACAATGATATTTTTTATAACATGATTCTACTCCTACTTCTACTCCTACTTTCATCTTTGGTTGTGTTGTTGCTGTTGTTATTGTTGTTGGAACCGTTCTTACTTCTGAAGAAGACATTTTATATGATTCGTTTTGTGGTAATTGTGGTGGCAATGATGATTTTAAATTGCTGCTTATGTTTATTATATGTTTGTTGTCCTTTTCAAATCTTTTGGGATATGTAATCGTTTTACTAATACTACAACTTGTACTACTTGTATTTATTTTGCGGTCACAACAATAGTTATTATTTCTCTTATTATTTTGGTTTTTCACTAAAAAAAAAAAAAAAAAAAAAAAAAACAGCAAAAAAACAGATGTAATTAAAAATTAATTTATTGCTGAGGAAATTGGAAAAAACAAAACATACATGGATTTCTTTCTTGAAAATATAGGACACACATATCTTTGTTCATTTAATTAAAAAATAAATAAAACATAGAAATTTTAACCTTTTTACATTTAAAATTTTTTCAAGGATTGTTTCAGGACATATAAAACCATAAAATGAAATTTTCTTCTGTATGTGGAGAAATTTTTTTTTTTCTATAGGAGAAATTTTCATTTATATGTTCAGATAATTTATTTATGTATTTTATTTTATGTTTTTTTTTTTTTTTGTCATGTCCAAAAAGATTTTATCAAACTAAAAACTGACAAACTGTGGACAAAAAAAAAATAAAAATATAAAAAGAGGATATTTTTTAAAGAACACATTGTCTATACGTTTCACTTAGAAAGTTAAAATTATTTATTATTATTATTATTATTGTCCTTGTTTATAGTTTTATTATTATTGTTGTTTTTTTTTCTTGAACATTTATGTGACAAGAATTCTTGAATACTTTATAACGACATACATAATATCTAATAAACACATATGTATCTGCTGAATTTTATATATTTATATACAATTGAAAATGACACGTTCATAAAATGTTCGTAAAATTTGTCACACATATATGTAGAATGTCCTTTTATATAAAATAAGGAACCATATATGAAATACTTCATACATATATGTATATATGTATAATATCCTTCTGGCAAACAATGATATGTATAATAAGAATAAAACTTTTTTTCAACAATTAACTTACCATCACATGGAAAAGTTTCAGCTAACAATGTAAACAATTTATCTGATAGAAGGCATCTTCCTTTTGGACCTAGTGTAACCCGACATATTGGACATTTGACAGTACGACCTCGACAACTATTGCATAGTACGTGACCATTACAGCACTGCCATCCTGGTGGTTTAACTACCTATTATCAAGAGAATTGTATATCATTTTCAAAAGAGTTTTTTTTTTTGTTTTTTTGTGAAATTTTCTATGTGTGTGTGTGTGGTATAACAAAATGGTTTTGTGTTATATTTTTGTCATCTTTATTGTACGATATTTGAAATAAAATTTGTACACACAAAATATTTATCTCATGTACATATGTATTTGTATAGATTTTAGATACAAAAATTCATTATTATTCATTTTTGTATATGTGTAACTTATCAATTTTTGTTGAAGCAAAAAATTATTGTACATCATCACAAAAGATATAACAGCTGAAAAAGCTTAAAGTCATTTTATCTCATATAAATTCAACATAAATAGTTAACTTATTATATTTATAAATAATACACATGTTTTATATAAATAAACATACATATATTCATATTTTTAATTTACAGTGATGTTAATAATTATTTGTCCATGTTGAAGAAATTAAGCTCTCAAGTTGTTAAAGGGCTTTCCAGAGTTAATTAAAACCTACATAAAGAATATAATAAATCAGAATGTATAAAATGGAGTAACTAAGAAAGAAAGTAGAGGAAGTTGAATCCTTTAGAATAGCGAAATTATTGTCTATAAAGACAATACTATTCTAGTACTAGGAAATTCTAAAAAGATATTGAAAAGTTGACAAGATATTTCCTAATGAAGCTTCTATTGAATGAGGATAATTTAATCAAAACCAGTCAACTAACACCAAAAATACAAAAAGATTAATCTATGAACCAATTTATTTATTCTAATCTCTCGCCCCTCCCTTGTTCTTCTATAGAGAACATCAAACATAATAATTTTTTTTAAAATCATGAAATTTAAATTGCAATTTGTTTAAAATTAAAATTTTATAATCTTATTTTCAATATGGTTAATATTCTTACGAATACATACATATACATATGTACACATATCTTTCATTTATAAAATTTATCGTACACAAATAATTATTGACATCACTGTATACAGTTCAAAAACTAAAAACATATACACTTTCAAAGAATATTTATGGATATATAAAGGATAATAATCTGCATATATTTTGTGTAGAATGTGAAAAGAATAAAACAGTGATAATGAATTTGATGTCCAGTAAGTTATTTGAATATAAATTTTCTTTGAATATCTTTTCGTTTAAAGATTTAAATACTAATGGTATTTCCGTTTTGCTTCAAATATTTCAAAATTAGTAACACTCAAAAAGATTATATAATACATACATGTGTATATGTATATGTTAAAAGTACGTATAGGGTATTTCAATCAGTTTAAATTAAAATTCTAACCCTTAAATAATCATTGAAAAATCTGTGTTGGGTTTAAAAAAGATATTTTCTGAAATCAATTAAGTATGTATTATCTGAAACAGAGCCTAAATTGACTTTAAACTTTAAACTGATATTCAAAAAAAATTTCTGATTCACCATGTAAGTTTTTTCTTAACCGATTGAATTTTCTAGTTCAAGTAGTTAATTTTTAGTTTGAATTTTTACTATAAATTCAGGCAACAAACATTCAAATAGATCTACTTAATTTAAACTACCGATTTTTTTTAAAGAATTCTCACTTTTTGATTGAAATACCCTGTAATTTCTCATATATAAAATTACATATACATATGTAATATTTTTCTTCTTTGAATTCTACACAAAATTTCTCTGATATAAAACAAAATTCATAGAGCATAAACTAAAACCGTGATGTCATTATCAAATTATATGCTTAGAAAAACACATTACCTCCAAGCAAATAGGACACTCTAATAATTGAGCAATATTCTGTAGACATGTTGCAAATTTCTGTACTGAATGTTGATTTATGGTCTAAAAAAAAAAAATAAAATAAAAAATATTGTATGTAAGTAAATTTATTTTCATTATAAAATGTGAAAATTTTTGTGTATTGAGGTTATTTTTTTTTTTTTTTTTTTTTTTTTTTTTGAAAGCATTTTATAGTAAAATTTTATTTGAAAAAAAAAAGGAAAATTTAAGAAAAAATGAATTAATTTTATTATTACAAACAGGACTTCGAACCACCACCCTAACCTTTTTTTTTTATTATGTGCTACGACGTAAGGATATCCCTTCACTTTGGCAATGCACAACACTGGAGCACAAAAATGTAAAAGTGTATGAAGAAAGTTGTAGGGAAAAAGAAAGAAAGTATTGATGGATGCTACACTCTGAAGATTATAAAAGAGGAAACACATTTGATAGAAAAGTGTTTCGAAATTTTCAGAGTTCTATTTAGGTTTATGTCTCCGATGAATAGTTATTGTGTATTCAAAAAATTCAGACCTTTAATTAATCGAAGCAGAATTAAAATTATTTCTTTTTTACAGTAAAAGAATAATCCTACGTCTAGTCACATTAAATAAAAAGAAGAAAAAAAATAGAATAAATGAAATTTTCTTTATGCTTTTCGAACGCTGCTCTAGAGAAGGTTTCAAATTCACAAAAAAATGCATGTTTGGTTCGAAGTCTTACTGACATTAATATTAATTATTATTTTTTTTTTCACTTACATTTTGTTCATTATCATTTCTCCATATTAAAAATGTAACATCATTACCACCATCATCCCAATATTTATGAATTTGTGCAGCTAATTGTGATATTTTTTGTCCAATAACATCAACATCATTTATTTCTAATAATGTATCACCTGTTTTCAAACCAGATAAATATGCACTGGAACCATTTTGTACATCACTAATCCATGGATATGGATCCCATGGTGCACGACTTAAATGTATACCAAGCGTTCTATTTGAACAAGCACTAATTTTACATAATTTCAGCATAATTATCTTTTCTTTTTTTCTTTTTCTTTTTTTTTGTTGTAAACAATTTTCTTTTAAATCACAGTTAAAATATTTTTAAAAAAAACTCATGTAAGTTTCATCATCAATATAACTGCAATTTATTTTCTCTTATTGTTTTTGTTGTTGTTGTTATTGCTTGTCTGTAATCAAAATAATTGATTATATAATCTCATGTGTATCAAGTAATCATACATATATATTTTTTTTTCTTTTGGCACATCAATAAAATACAATTTCTTATGTGTACTGATTTTAAAAAATTATATTTCATGGTTATTATCATGAAATGTTACATCACTTGAAAGTAATTCAAAATGCATGCAAACTAAATTTTTTTATTGAACAATACAAAAAAAAAAAACAAAAAAACAAAAAAAATTCCATACACCACGCATAAAATATATTATATAATTTTACATATTATGTACATATAACTAAATGTATACTGTACAGTTATGTACATTATGTACATGTACGTGTATTAAATACATAATTTACATTTTAAACATTTTAAGAAAATTGAAAACAAAATATAAAACAATTGAAATTTTGCCAAAAGTTCGAATTAATAGAAATATCAGTAAAATATTTGTTCTACTTTTTATTTTGACAAAACTATAAAAAAATAAAAATAAAAATAAAATGAAAGAAATAAAAGTTTGTTTTTTATATTATTTATTTTGTAGTATCATATTTTTCTAATATTTTTATAGAAAATTAAATTTTGAATTCAAAAACTATTTTCAATAAATAAGGAAAAGAAAAAAATTTTTTTTTTTTTTTTTGAATAAAAAATAAAACGATATTTTAGAAAATGAGATTGCTATGAAGAATTTTATTGTAAATTTTGAAAATTGTAATCATTTTCATACTGTTTCTCATGTCACAAAAAAACAATACTTTTTTTATTAAATTTGTTTTTTTTATTTGAAAATGAATACAAGGATTCCTTAAAAAACATCCTGACATTTTTTTTTATTCTAATTTTGCACTTTAAATTGCTTCAAAACTGAAGGGAAAAGAATATGCAAAATTTATAATATTTTGCAATGTAAAATCACCATAAATATATTTTTTATCCTTTTACGTTAAAAATAAAATTAAAAGCTGGGTTTTAAAGTCACGTTTTTCAGATCCTTTCTATTTTAAAAAAAAAAGTTTTGATAATATGTATGTTTGTCTGCAACAAAAATTGTTGGCTGACTTTAGGTGTAAACTGGTTTTACAGAAACGAAAAAGGAATGTGAATTTGTAGTCCTGAACTTACAGCACACCTTTTTTAATATGTCTTCAATCTAACCAGAGAATTTCCAGTGAAGGTAATTAAAAAAATGCAATGTTATGGAAGTCATTCTAAAATCTTAATCTTATTGCACTGATTTGTGCTTCATAAATGCATTACTGTATTTTTGAAAACACCCTGAATTTAAAAAAAAATATATATTTAATAAGTTTATTTATCATTTACACGATTTTCCTCCTAAAGACATCTTAAAGCAGATAAATTACTTAAGTGATTTTATATGACAACGTTAAAGGAATTAAAGCGTTCATTTTTTTAAAAATTCAAAATTCAAAATTCAATACGAAATTCAAAAGATTACAACAAAAAAATTTTATATTCGTCTTAAAAAATCAATTTTTGATTTGAAACTATAAATTTAAAATTTTTACAAAATTTCATAGTTAAAATGATCCTGAAAAATTGAAACATAAAAAAAAAACTCACATTATAAATTTTTGTTTGTTTGTTCAAGTATAAAAAAATACACACACAACTTTCTACACACATACATAAATTACATATTTAAATAAATATTGTATGAAACATTCATTATTCCGACAAAGAAAAATAAATAAACAAAAGTTTCAGCTTTTTTTGATAAAATAAACAATTTCACATTTTTTCTTTTTTTTTTCCACCTTTACAATTTATTTAATTTTTTATGTCTACAATAGTTTTTCTTTTAGCGAAATAAATATGAAGTTATGCCAAAGAAAGAGAAAAAAAAACCCAAAAAAACCAAAAATGAAAATTTTCTTATACTTAAAGAAAACACACAAAAAGCGAAATAAAGTCAAAAAAATATAAAAAAAAAATTATGATTTCCCATGAGCATTTTACACATACTCTAAGTCTATTATTCATTTTTCACCTTTTCTTGTTTTTATTGTTGTTGTTTTTTTTTATTATTCAAATAAATTCATGTTTATTCTTTTACCACACGTTGAATTTCATTTTCAATGTAAACAAACATATAACTTATTGTTTCTGTGTTGTATTTTTTTTTTTTTTTTTTTGGTACAAGAAAATCTTTATTCTTATTTAAATTTTTTTCTTCCTAGCTTATTTTTCTAGACATGAAAAAATCATACTTTTTGACCAATTCAATCTACCAAAAAAAAAATTATTTAAGGTAAAAAGATAATAAAATAAATATAATTATTATTAAAAGAGTCAAATACTTGTCAATTATGTACACGAAAATTACAAAAAAAAAAAAGTAAATTTACATTATAATGAAAATTTTAGATATTTTTGTCTTTGTTGTTACCAACAAAGTAACGTAAACAAAAAATGATGGATTTTTCTTGTTTTTTTTTTCTCTAAAATTTATGTAATAAAAAACAAAACACAACTTGTTGGTTATAAACCAGAAAAAAAAGTTAAAATATTCCAAGAAATATAACAAACAATTTGTACAAAATTATACTCATAAATAAAAAAAAAAAGAAAAGAAAAAAAAACTGTAACAAGTACAAAAAAAAAAAAAAAAAAAAAAGAATACATTTTTCACACACATTCTCATAAATGTGTAATAATCATTTCCAACAAAAACTTCATGAATTAATAATTGATTTTATGGTAATTTATTTATTTATTTTCTTCTTTTTCTCAATTGCGTTTTTTTTTTTTCTTTCTTCAATTAAAATTTTAATTAAATCAATCACTAAGTCAAAAGTACCTTGATATATGATTAATGTCAAAAAGGTGAAAATATATAAAATTTTTCATACATTTAATATATGTACTATATAAGGATATTTTTATATATTCATATGTAATGTTTTATTCGATGAATAATCACACACGTGTATAGATAGTACTTACATATACATATACACAGTGCTTTCAGAAATTACTTATGCATACAAAAGTTCGTATGTAATCTTAATAGAACTAGAGAAATAGAGTACCTTGACTTTGATATAATTAAAAATACGTGAGATGAATACCATAAGGATTTTATTTCAGGATTCTATTTTATTTTGCACACTAATTAGATATCAATGTCAAGGTATCCTGCATTGAATACTATTGTCCTAACTAGGATTAAATTGAAGTAATAAATAAAATAATTCTTAAGATGCTCTCGTGCATAACATTTTTTGGACATCACAATATTGATTTACAAACCTAATTTTTTTGTAATGTTAGCTTTGATTGCTAGTTAGAAAACTCTTAATCAAGGTTATTCTTTTTGAAAGATACATACATAGAAATACTTATGATTATGAAACATACTACTTTTTCGCTAAACAGAAAAGTATTGTAAATTTCTAACAAAGCGTTCTGGATTTTCATTGTCATAAGTATCCACTGTATACTTTAGTCAAATTTTTTTCTATTATTTTTTTATAGAAATATTTTATTTTTCCAGTGCACACACACACACAGATAACATTTAATCAAAAATCTCGACATATAAACATTTATTTTTTTCGTTATTTTTTTATTATTGCACAAAACTAATGCAACATTTTTAACAAGAAGTTACATTCAAAAATTCTTTTATGCACTAATAATTTTCGAAAGCACTGTACATTTCAAAATTTTTAAACAATGGTAAAAAGAAAAAATGAATATTCATAATTTTTTAGAAATAACATATTTATTAATATCTGCACAATTGAAAAAACAAAAAAAAACAAAAAAAAATTACAACGAACTACCATATGTAACTTCAAAACTGTACTGTATCTTCATTAAAAATTAATCCTTTAAAGTCAATTTTAAAAAAAATCACCAAAAAATAATGAATAATAAATATCTAATCAATAATATTTTAATTTATTTATCTTTTATTTATTAGTTCTTGTTTTTTAAATTAATTTTTAAACACGAATAACATGATTATTACATACCTGTTACGATCGTAAAATAATTATGTTTTTACTTAAAAAAAAAACAATATTTTTAGATTAATTTTTAAAGCTTTTTGAAAAAAAAAATATTTTAAATATTATTACTTGAAAAATTCCACACATGACATGAAGACATCAAAAATATAAATGCTTAATTTCACAATTATTACAAAGTATCTTACCTAATCATATGAAAAAATAAAAAAGTTTCACTTTACATTCTTAAAACACATTACTTTTCATTAGTTACAAGCCACAAATATGTACATATATACCTATACGCCAACTACACAATAAGTTACGATTTTAAATGAACATATTATGTGTAAGCTAACTAATATGTAATTGATGAAAATCTTTAAAAAAAAAAAAAAATCTTACTTCCGTCAACGAACCGGTTGTTGTTTAATTTAAACTTGTAAGAGTTTATGATTATTATTGTTATTAAACTCGAATGGTAAATACAAGGTAAGATAATAATTGCAATTATAAACACCCATAATATAGATATTTTTTTTTTTTCTAATAAAAATGGTAATTATACATAAATTTGTTTTTGTGTGGTATGTTGTCATACATAAATTTATAATTTTTTATTTTTAATTTTTACAATAAAATCCGTCATCACTTCTATTAAGATACTTTTTTTTTTCTATATTAGATACGTTCAGATATTAGATTTTTTTTTTTTTCACCGTTTGCAATAATAATACAGAATATATCTAAATTATAAAGTAATTTATTCATTTTATTTATAAGTAGAGTAAAAATTACCGTTTAAAATGTATCTGAATCTGTTATATTTTTTAATGTTTACAATTAATTCACGTACCAATAAAGTTTACAATAATGATGTTTCTCTCAAAAACAATTGATGTGGTTTATATATAACCAAACCATTTCTTAATTAGGTATTACCCGCAAGGTAACCGACAAAAGAATGAGACATGATGATTTTAAAAAATATACCGGTTAATATTAAAAATAACAGACATGAAGAAATTCCAAGATACATACTTGAAAAGCATGAGGTAGGTACTTAAGTAGAAAAAAAAAAGCAAAACAAAACTACTTGGGAGTTATTATATACACTCGTATGTGTTAATTCAAAAAGAAAAGAAAAAAATACGCAACATATTAATCATGTAATCAGGTATTCACAACAAAGGGTGTATCAAAAAAATTGATTTGTAATATTAAACCGTACAGAAAAGTTTTTTGAAGCATCCGATACCTGAAAATTACGAAAAAATGTAATAAGCTATATTACGATTAAGGAACTTATTGAGAAAAATTATAGTAAAAAGTTTAAGAATCATGATATGATATTTTTTATAGTTCCGTTCAATCACAGATAATCTTCTGACAATCACACTGATTCAGCAAATATCTATGTATGATTATTAAAATTTCAATCAAATTGTATTTGTTTTCGGATTTTAGACAAGCTAAGAAAAATTAGAAATTTTATTTTGTTGAAAAATCTCCAAAATAAATTATTTTTTAAACACAATTCGTTTGTATGGGAAGGCAATTTTAATTATCAGATTTCAAATTAATGATGAAATGTTTTTTTTAAAAAACAAATAAGGTTCCACCTTATGAGCGTACTTTGAAATATGATCAATCTTTTTCTTTTATGAACAAAACTCTCAAATTGTGGAACGTGTTCCCTCCTCTCACCTTCTTTCTTGACAACTATAACTTTTCCCAATTTTCTTTCCATCTTCATGTGCCAGCACTGTACCAACAAAAGTTCAATAGAAGGCTATCCTTAGGTTGTGACACATTGAATAAATTTTTTTTTTTTAAAAAAAAATAATAAAGAGATATGTATCAATCTGTCAACAACAAAAAGTCACAGAAAATGATAAAAAAATTTTGAAAAAATTGAATAAAAAAATAATCAACACCCTGTTAATCGATCGCATTATCCAAATTTGTTACACATCACATATGAATTATTTAATTTTAAAAATGAATTAAAATTACAAATCATGATGAAAGTATTTACAAATTATTCCGCCCTAATAATAGAATCATTTTTTTTTCCATTCACAGTATTTTATTTCCGTAACTCAAAACCACTTGAATTAAATTTTACTGATTTACAAAAAAAAAAAAAAATGTATTTTTTAAAAATTTACATTTGATTTTTTCAAGCATTACTTTTACAAACCACTTATTACAAATAAACCAATTTATTGAATTTTTAATTATGATAAATAATTTAAAATAATTTCCCTAAGTCGATAAAATTGGTTTTCCTTATGACTAAAGAATTTTAACAAAATTATATTTTCTTTTCATCAACAATGTCTTAAAAATATTTTATTTACAAAGAAGAAAAATTAAAATTATTAAAAAAAAAAAAATTAAAACAAATAAAATTCAAAATAATATTAAGAAAAGTAAAAACAAAAAAAAAAACAAAAAAAATGCCAAAAACAAAGTCGTAAAAAAAAAACGTAAATATGTATTGCAAAATTTCACCACATTACATAAACCGAACAAAAAAAAAAAAAAAACAATTCTTTCAGTTTAAAAATTTGAAAAAATAAAAATAAAAAAAATATTGTTAAATCAATTATGTAATTTATTAAGGCCAAGCAACATAACAAATCACCTAGTGATGATAATGATGATGATGATGATGATGATAAAAAGTTATTCAGCCGAGAAAACATCAAGTAATTTAATACAAAAATTATTACTACATATTTTTTTTTTTTTTTTTTTTTTTTACTTTTCTTTTTATCATTTCTTGTGAAATATTATATCGCTAAAATACATGTTATGCTGTTGCTATTAAAAATTAATATTACGATAAAAAAAAAAAAACCAAAAACAACGAAAAATCGAATAAAAAAAAATAAAAAAAAACAACTTGTATTTCATTTTTTTTTTTTTTAATAATAATGATGGGCTTGAACATATTATGTATATATGGTGAAAAATTAATGAATGAATTAAAAAAAAAAATAAAAATAAAATGTAATAATAACAATAAAATTCAATTATTTATTAAAGATAACCCATCGTATAAAAATAACACATATAATATGGATAATATAAAAAAAAAAAAACAAAAAAGTAGGTCATATACATTCACTTTCTTTTTGTCGCGCTTTCTTTTCATCATCGCCTACAACAAGTTTACTCAGACATACACACACACACACACACACACACATCATAACAAATATGTATTCAATCTGAAAAAATAAAGTAATTAATACTTACATATATGGTCATTTTTATGTAATAATCATAAATTTTAAAATATGTATCTCCAAATTCATACGACGAGGTTATTGATTCTTAATTACGTTTTTTTTTTTTTTTCAATAATTTTTCTATATACTACCTATGTATGTATATATATTTTTTTAATCAATTGGAGAACGTTGAACTTGTGCTTAAAATATTGTCAAATAAAAACATTATTAAAATATTTTATTATTGTTTATTTTTTTTTTTCCTTATTGTTTGATTTAATTAAATAACTTGTCTAATTCCAAAAAAAAAAAAAACATATAAATCTTTTTAAACTTTACCAAATGGTAGTATAGTATCTATTACTGGTAAACTTGTTTCTTAAGAAAGAAAAAAAGAAAGATTAGTCAAGCATAACTAAGTATAGCTAATTTTATAAACCTGTATTACTTCAGTACGGCGATCTTTAAAAAGTAAAACTTCTGCTTCAAGAAATTTACGCTTTTTTTTTCCATTAGTTTGCTAGGCTAATTTACTATAAACAAGTAAAATATCTTAATTTTTTTTTAAACCGTATCACAAAAGCAACAACAATCACGTTTACAAAAAAAAAAAAAAATATTTAAATATTTTTCTAAATGTAAATTTACCAAATAAAAAATTATTTTCTTGCAAAATTCAATCCGAATTCGAATTTAATATATAGGAAAATATGTAATGTAAGAAAAAAATTACTGATGGAAGTATCTATAACTATTACATATAATATGTGAACTATATATGTATATTTATATACTTTAATTGATGCGTATAAATTTGCTCTTATTTACGAAAAATCAAGTTTTTAAAATTTTCATAATTTTCCTCAACTAAATAACATTCCTTTAATAATGATAATATGGAGAGTTAACATAACGTTATTTATACATGTTAAATTTTTCGAAACTATGTATGAGTAGATACATTCAGTTTGTAAGTATCGCATTTTTAAATAATATTAAAAAAAAAATGTTCACTACTATAACTTTTCATGTTTAAGTAACTTTTTCAAAAATATTTCAATAAATATGCACGAGTACAAGTATGTACCCACTTACAGATAGTTTGCGTAATTGAAATTTTTTTTATAAAAAAAAATACTATGTCGAACTGATTTTAATGTGTATTCAAGCTTATTATGATTTTAAGTTTTTTATGGCAATTAAAGTGAAATAAAAACTAATTGGTATTGTAACTGTAATTTAATAAAAATGTATCAGATAAAATTTTACAGGAAAGAAGTATTCTTACGCAATACAATTTATTTTGTAAAATAACATTCATGAGATATATGTAATTTCGGTTTTGGGGTGTTAATTATTGATTTCTGTTTTTTGGAAAAACTTCCTTCGATAGATGTGAAGCATTTGGCCGTTCTAAACTTTGTTCTACTTTAACTTCTTCAACTCTCCAAAATTTTCAAGTTATATTGGCACCAAACACTTCTACCAACGTTCTCTATGGGAAATGGAATTTTGATCTTGCTCTCTATAGTATTCAGCAGAACTTACTTTAAAACGGAAGGCCAATGAACATGATATGTTATAGAGTTCGAACAGGATTATTTATGTTCGTTACATCGAATCGAATTTTTTTAGATAAATTTTATAAGCACCTTTATCTCCTTTACTTTTATCCTGTCACTTACCTTTTTTTTATTATCATTTATTGACACCTATATTAATGACCTATCGAACTCCTCAAACTACTAAAAAAAAGTATCCTGAACAGCTTGACATACAATTTCTTATGCTGAATGCTTATTCAAGTATCCAGTATCCTTATTTTTTAGCTTTATTTCAAAATGATTAAAAAATAATTTATAAGAAAAATAAAAAAATAAAACATTTAATTTAATATTTCCTTTTTTAATTTAACGTAAATTTTTATTTTTTTCCAAAATTATAAAATTTTTCTCAAACAATAAAAAACATCAATTAATTTGATGAAGAAAAAAATGTAGATATTTTCATTTTTAAATGAACTCTTTTTCTTTTTTTTTGAAAAAAAAAAAAAAAAAGTCCTTAAAATAAAAAAACTGTTAGAAGAATTTTAAATCTTCAGAATAAGAAAAAGATATAAAAAAAAAGAACTGTTCAAAATAATTATATCACTGATCATTTTTATGTTTTATGTCAATCCTTAAAATCAAATTGCTCTCATTTAAAAATGTCGTATTTAAAGTTTCATAACTATAAAAAACTCCAAGCCTTTTATCAAGTATCTCATTCCATGTATATTTAATCAACGAATAGACAATTGACCTCGTTATCAGTTCTCTTTCAAGTAGTCTATTCTCAGCGCAATTCTTTAATCGTACTTCTATCATATACTCAATATTTTCATCATCATCATCTTCTTCTTCAGATCCTTGAACAAGTACTGAAGTGAAAATACTACCATCGCTGTGTTCACGTTTTAAAAAAAAAATAATCAAAAAAGAAAAAAAACAAACGAAAAAGAAAAAATGAATTACAAAATTTATATAAAAAAAAAAACGTAATATAAAATGATGAAAAAAAAAAGGCATAAGAAATTTAAAAGCAAAAAACAAATATCTTAAACACTGTTCTAGAAAGCTAACAACAAATAAATATAAAGAAGAAAATGAAAGAAGAAAAAAAAAGGAGATTTTAAAGTGAGATATAGTGTACTTTACTCATTCATCCTTAATTTTAACCAGAACTCTTTATAGTCGAATACAAGGATCAAAAATGCATCATCAATTGGTGCTTTTGGAGGCAGAACAATTTCAACATTCGATGAACCGAACAATACGATTGGAGTATTATGCTGCAATCTAATATGCTGTTGAAGTGATGTTCCTGGAAGAAGAAAAAAACGAGAATAAAATGAATTATTATTATTGAAAATTGGGAGATGAATATAATGAATTTTATAAGTAAGAAGAGATGAAGAAAAAAACATAAAAATTAAAAAAAAAATCTGATAATAGAAAATATCATAAATCAATAATTGAACTCACATATTAATGAGGACTTTACGTAATGAGAATGTAAAAAAAAATATACTAAGATTTAGAACGTTTATAAAATCTTATACTGTGTGTCAAACTAAACTTTCCACTTGAAGGTTTGTTTTTTTGTATCTGAGACAGCAATTCTTTTCAAATGACAGTTTATTTCATTTATAATAAGCTCACATATGTAAATTATACATGAAAAGCTTTTAACAACAACAACAAAAAAACAAAAATTTTCACTTAATTGTTTTCTGCTTCAAGGACATAACTCACAATAACTTTTTGAAAAGTTTCGTTTGGCACACATGCTTTTGTTAGAAGAAAAAAAATAACTGCACACTAATTGTTATTTTCAATTTTACATTTTGCTTACCACTTAATTTTTCTTCACAATCCAAAGGACATAAATAAACATTCCCATCAATCCTTTTTGGTACTGGTATTGTTAATGAAACTTCTGAACTTGATGTTCTACCAAAACATTCAGTTGATGTATGTATTGATGATGGTCTTTTATTATATGTTAATTCTCTTAATTCAGACATTGAATTATTATTACTTGTATCACGACTTATTAAACGATTTACAGATGGAAAACGTACAGGTGATATATTTGTATCATCATTATTATCCTTTTTTAATGATACTATATCATTTGTTGATAATGATTTATGTATTTCATTTTTATTTATTGTTAAATTATCTAATGATGTTGCTTTACCAAGAATTTTTGCCAAAAATTTATTTTTTGGTGTATGATAAATTTTATTTACATCTAATAAATTTTTTGTTGTATTTTTAAATAAAGATGATGTTGATGTTGTTTTTATTTTTTTACATTTGGCACCAAATAATTTATCTCGTAATTTACTATCACAATTTTCACGTAAATTGAATGCATCTATTACTGAATTATAAATTTGTTCAGCTATTAATGAACGACCAGTTATATAACGTTCTCTACAAACAGGACATTTTTCAGAACGTGATCTACATTTTGCACATAATAAATGCCCATTTTGGCATTGTATAACTGGTGGTGGTATTGTATTCATACAAACTGGACATTCTAAAGATGCTAAAATTGTTTGCATGCTTGCTGATAAACGTTCTAAATTTAATGGCATTGGACCACAACAAATACTCTATATGAAGAAAAAAAAACGGAAAAAAAAAATAACATTTTTAGTATTCCATACATGAATATATAGAGAAGAAAAAAAAAGGATACAAGACAAATTACACAACAAAAAGAAAATTATTGTTTTTTTTTTTTGTGAATAATAAATTTTAAATGAAATTTTTGATTACCTCTGAATCACAAGATGCATCCTTTCCAGTATTCCATAGCAATAAATTAACATTGTCTGGCTTCGTTTTGACTAGATTTGCTACTTCACTTATTCTCAAACCAATAATATCTTCACCATTTACCTTTAAAATTTAAATTTAAATTTAGTTTTTCAAAAAAAAAAAAAAAAAAAACACACACACACACCGAATTTTGTACAGAATTAAATTTTTAATTTTATTCACATGTCATTGTAGATATTTGAGATGGTTTTAAAAAAATACATATAATCCAGAAAATAGTTTCAAAAGGATTCATATGAATTTCTTTGAAAAAAATACGTTTTAATTTCAACAATTTTTTTTTTTTTTTTGTCCTTAAAGCAACTTCGGACTACATGATTTCTCACTAAAATTTGTCATATGATTTTCTAATTTTCATTGAAATCGAAATTTCAAAATTTCAAGGATATTTAAAGTTTTCAAACAGTTACACCCTGTATTTAAATTTTTTATCTTCAATACTATGACAACATTCATACCACAGCAAAATATTGGAAAAAAAAAATATTAAAAGTGTTCCTTGAACGAACACAATTTCAGTGAGTTCATTTTCATATTTGATATGTTTGTCCTCTGTTTTCATGAACAAAAATAAATTTTAAAATTTTGAAAAGAGAAAAAAAAACAAGAAAGGTACACTTAAAGATGACATTTACACTTTCATCTTTCAAATAAAATCCCTATATACATTTGATTAAATTAAATTATACTCGTAAAACAAACAAAAAAAAAACTTTTTAGAATACATATTTCAATGACCATCTACACACACATTATAAAATCCCATTACGATCAAATTTATATCGTTTTATTTCTACAACAAAGGTATAAAGAAAATGAATAAAAATTTAAAAACAAAAAAAAAAAATAAACACTTCAAAGACTTGTTTTTTTTTTTTTTTAAACAAATAAAATCAACCACAGGTAATATTTAAATTTTATGTAGGCAAATAATATGTACGTTATTCCATTCTAATGACCTTGAACTCAAGTTAAACTTCAAATAACATTTTGCGAAAAAAAAAAAAAAATAATTAATGACATAATTTTTATTTTTAAATTATGTCTACTACACAAAACATCAAAAACAACAAAGAAAAAAAAAAGATGAAATTCAAATCATTATACATATTATGATACCGACCTCCAAAACACAGTCACCGGCCTTCAAACCATTTTTCTCAGCTGGTGTATTAGAATCTACAGCACTGACCTATTAGATAAATAAAAATTTTTTTTTTTAAATCGATTATAAATAGAATTGAAAAATTAATTCAATAATAAATCAATAAATTTATTCTACAGGTATTTTTTTTTTTTTTTTTTTTTTTTTTCAAATCTATAAAAATTAATTAATTATTAATTAATAAATAAATTTAGATCAAAATTTATGAATCAGATATGTTTTTTTTTAAAATGATTTTAAATTATAACTTACCCAAGGATATGGATCCCATTTACTACGTGACAAATAAAAACCACATGATCCTGTCTTTGTTTTTGATATTTGAAGTAATCGTATTGTTGGATTATAATGATCATCTAATTGATTTGAATTTTGAATTTGTATTTCATCATTAACACTTTTTTCATAATTTTCATTTTTTGTTATGCTTGATGTTTCGATCATCTTTTTTCATTTATTTTTCCTTTTTTTTTTTTACTTAAAAATTATTAAATTTTGTATCTTTTGTTTTCCTTTTAAAATTTTTTTTTTTTTTTAAATAAAATTCATTGCTATTTCATTTTAAATAATTAAAACTTAATTTTTTTTTTTTTAATTTACGAAATTAATTGAAACACCTTTCCTTTACAGTATAAAACAAGTAACTGACTAAATAGAGCGTTTCGATCAATAAAGATTGAAGGTAGTAGATACATTTAAAAAATTCGAAAAAAAAAAAATAAAATGGAAAAAATTTAAAAAAAAAAATACTAAATGCTATACAACACAGAGATGATAAAATTGTTTGCAATATATTATTATTAACCATCACCACCAGCATTTTTTTGTATTATACACAATTAAATTGATACTTGCTTTAAAAAATAAAAAAAAGTTAATTCATATGAGATTCGATCAAGTATATATACAAGTATTATAGATACATTGATTTTCTCAATGAATGCAGATTGAAAAAAAAAAAAAAAATTAATACATACTCATATTGAAAATTTAAAAATGTTTATAAACTTGAACAGTTATTTATATACTCATTTACTTATACTTTGTCATAAATATGTTGCGTATCAATACTGTATGACAACTAATAAGAAAAAAAACAAAGATACTTTTTTTTTCCAATTAAATTCACTTGATTTATGAATTTAGCCTAGATCGAAAACCCTTGAAATTATATTCCGTGTTTTATTTTTTTATTTTTTTTTTTTTCATAATTTTATAGAAAGTATAATTGAAAATTAAATTTATTTAAGTAAAATGAAAAATTGTGGGAACTTGAAAAGTATATAATAAAATCATCAGCTTTTTTAAAATACAAGTCATTATTGGCCTAACAAGTGTTTTATAAATTGTTATACTTCATTAATTTTGCTACTTCCTTAAGATTCAATATTGAAAGTGTACTGAAATGTTTTACTTTTTTCAACAGTCTCATACGGTCTCATAGTTCCAATATATAAGTATTATCTTGGTTCAAGACTTTTGTTCTTTCTTCGGTAGTCATCAGATTCTTTATTTTCATAAATTTGTTTCAGTTGAGCTTAAAATTTGAAAGTTTAAATTTATTCGAACTCTGTTCTGAAATCATTGTCAAACAAAAGATGCCTGTATGGCTCTTATAAAAATTTTTGACAAAATTTAGCATACTCATTATACTCAGAATATAAGAGAGTTTGAGACTTGGCTATCGTTATTATTTTTTTTTTTTAATTTTCAGACATTTTTTTTCTAAATAATTAAGACACTATTCTAGTTAATAATAATTCGTTGATAATTTTTCATCAGTCATCATTCCCAGCACTAATTGCTCTTCTTCTTTCTTTTTTTTTTTAAACTTTTACGATTACCAGAAAATTATCTCAGTTCATATCGATTCAATTAAGTAAGTACTTAAAACCGTAATTGTTAGTAAATGTATGTAAATAAAATTAGAAGATCTTATAATGTTGCCTATACAATATGTATATATATCAGTTCATTCCAATTTATTGCCAAAATAATGTGTATGCCCAAAAGACAATAAATTCAATCTTTGTTTTTCTTTTTTCTTTTTTTTTTTTTCACATATTTTTCGTAAATTTATATTACTATTCAAAACCACATCAATTTTCTCATAATACAAATTATCAAATTAAAATATAGTAGGTACACCATATGTGTATATATGTATTTATAGATATACGAACAAATTACAAAATTCAGATTTACTAATAATATGTTTTTCGTAGTATATGTTATTTGAATTTGAATATAAAAAAAAATTGTAAAAAATAAAGGACATAAACTAGTAAAAACCACTTTTTAGTATGTACTATGTCCAAAATAATCGTAAAAACGTGATTGCTAGCTAACATATGCGAAACATACCAAAAAATAATTGCCACTATTTTCACCCTTTACACACAATTAGCACCAAATATACTACATATGTATATAGGTAAATCTATATGATTATATAATACAAATATGTATAGAAAAATTCGTTCATTTTATATTTATAATACAATATTACATCGGATGCATCCTCGGCATACATAAAATATTGTGAAATTGCAATTTTCTCATATACATACATATGTATGTATACTCATATGTAAATACACGTACATTATATGTAAATATACTTAATTTTATATTATTCACTCAGATTCCAGAACAGATTCATAGAGTGTACACCCTCATATTATGACCCATACTCCTTATTTTTACACTTACTAGGTACTATATTTTTTTTTTTTTTTGGAATGTAATTATTATAACTTTCTCACATTTTCACATATGTGTAGAGATATTATAAATATTAAAATGGTATAAAATGGTAAAGGTCTTGCATTTAGCTAAAAATTTTAAATACTACTCGTATGTTATTTTATTTTAGAAAACTAATAATAAAAATTCAAAATGTTATAAATAATTTTGGTATATACTTAGCAATAGTCCTGGTGAATTTCATGCTTATTGTGAAAAAGCAATGTACAAAATTATAATAAATGTATGACTGTAAGTTTAGAAAATGTATGAGTACACATGTAGGTATATATATACTAACAAATCTATATTTACATATAATGTAAGGATAAAAAAAAAATTATTAAATTGCATTTTTGGATATTATATTCAATATATTTAAATATTACTGTATATTTACAAACATATGTGTGACATTATCTGTTTATGAATACCTCATCCCAAAATAAAAATTTAAAAAAAAAAAAAAAAAAAAAAAAAGCTAAAAAAGTCGAAAATTGGTTATCCTGTTTACAATTTTCATTGGTATACAACCTACATATTATGTATGTACTATAAGTATGTATCATATGCTTTTTTGTGGTGAGATGCTGTTATTATTTAATTTTCTCGCAAGTAGATAAATTACTATGTACGTAAAATAACAATCCAATAAATATACATATGAAGAACCGATGTTAACCACAATGGTGTGTGGAAAGTTGTTTGGTTCGTTGTTGGGTTTAAAATTTTAAAATTGATTAAACAAAAAAAAAAAAATGTATGGATATAAAATATGTACATATTTACTTAACACAAACATATATACATATATTAGTAGATACTTGTGCAATATATGACCGTACACATTTCACATTGACCAGATAAAAAAAATATCACCCATTTTGTTATATATGTCAGTATAAGCGAAACTTTAAAAAATTAAATTTATAAAATAAAAAAAAGCAAAAAAACAGAAACAGGACAATATATTTATGAAATTAAAAAAAAAAAATAGATACAATTTTTTATGATATAATAAATATTGAATACTTTTCAAAAAATATTATTGTACATATTTCCTATATAAAGAAATAAATTTAAAAAAAAAAAAATTTACCAGGAAAATTGTTAAATAATTTTGATAATACAGGAAAATAAGTGAAATTCTGATAAAAATTAATGTTTTTGACACATTCATTTTGATTCCATCAAATTAAATTTCAAAAACATAATATTTTCACTTATAATAACTCTTAACAATATGAGTTCATATACTCATCATGTGTAAATAAATTTGCACACAATAGGTGCTTTTAGATATACTATAATGTATAATACCTTTATATACACACACACATACATATGTACATAGATAGATA
Organism: Bombylius discolor; assembly: GCA_939192795.1. NCBI lineage: Eukaryota > Metazoa > Arthropoda > Insecta > Diptera > Bombyliidae > Bombylius > Bombylius discolor. Next base: position 34,695,898 of record OW584241.1, on the reverse strand, counting down.
CATTTTTTGAATGAATAAATAATTAAATTTTAATATTTGACAAGTTACATTTTGACATTCAAAAGCAAAAAAAAAAAAAAATTTTTTTTAAATGTAATGTCACTATTTAAATAATTGAAAACAATTTTTTTTTAATTTTATCATTTTAATAAATTAATATTGAAAACAATAACCTACGATAACAATTGCTATGTGTATATAATATATTTCAAAATTTAATAACATTTTTCATACAAAACACCTATTTAGTTTTACGTGAATTGCAAAATACTGCTTTGTTGATGAGAAACGCACTAAATAATACAATTCTACGACTACAATCCTAAGCACTTTTCTTGGATTAGCTTAGCTAAGTAAAGTTACTTTTAACAAAATAGTTGTAAGCATCTGTTCACTGTAGTTCAGAAACTAATTTATTTTATAAAAAATACACTGACATAGCAAAAATTGGTTTAATCAATATAAGCATAATCAAACGCAAAGCTGATGATATATGTAAATTTAAATTTAGATTTGTGTAGGAAAACGTTTCTAGAATATCAAGTCAATTTTTAATTGAATGTCAATTATCTATGCAATTTTTTATTTCATATACGTATTTCCTTTTTTTTTTCAGATCCATTAGCGTTAACAAAAACCTAAAACAGAGTTAAGAAGGATAATATGAACAAAATATCAAGAGTCGGCAACTCTAATCTATGTTCAACTTTACTTCTAATTGAAACATAAGTAAAATATTTTCTATAGATAAAAATTGTTCTCACTTAAATTCATATTAATAAAGGTCTTTAAATTCATATCAAAATTTTTGTTTAATCTTTTTTTATCACATAAAATCTGTTTCTATATTTTCTAAAAATAATTTCACATTTTTTCTTAAGAAATCTTGTATTCATTTTTTTTATACAATTTATTGTCTATTATGAAAAACAAAAAACAAAAAACAAAATTGATGACAAGTTGATCCTTGTATGGGGTGAGAATTATATTTTTGTTTTGTTGTTTAATATTCTTGTGTTATTTTATTCCAATATATATTCTAAATTTAATTTTTTTTAAAATGAATCTAAAAAAATAAAAACAAATTTTTTAAAGTATTTTTCAAGTAATTGGTTTTTTTCTTATTCAAAATTTTTTAAATTAAACTAAATCATTGCATAAGACAATATATGATTTTTAATTTTCACAGAATTTTCAAAATGTATCTAAATAATAATTTTTTACAAAACCAAACCGTAGAAGAAATAAATCTGTCTTTAAAATTCAAAATATTTTTAATAACGTTTAATTTTTCAACCAATTTTTTCTAATTTTTTTTTAAATCAAAAACTACAAAGAGAAAAAAAAAAACCTTTTAAAAAAAAAAAATTAATCAGATAAAATGCATTTCAATCTCATTTCAAACTAAAACAGAAAGAAAAAAATAAAATGAACATAAAACCCCAGAGTATTTTTGTGATGCATATAATTTATACCGAATGTTACAACTTATCATAATTTTTTTTTTTATAGTGCTGTTTATTAAAAATTTATAACTTGAAAAGAACAAAAAAAAAAGAATGAAAAAAATATTCTAAATAAGATTCAAATGCATTCGTCAAATAAAATTGTCATCAACTTTACAGAAAAAAAAAATAGAAAAAAAAATTATTATTATTTCCTTTTACTTTTTAAACTCCCTAATTCTCAATTCGAATTAATCATAATCAAAATTATCATATACAATTTGTATATTTGTATGTATTTATGTATCTATATCTTTATAGCTTTGTAAATATAAATATAATAATTTTTCTTTACGCTTGTTAAAAACCAATCTAATCACTCAAGTTAAAGCGTGACATAAAGTAATTGTTAAGTGTTTTGTTAGTGATATTAGTCGTCTTGATGTCTAGTGTTGTCTACAAAATTTTGTTTACTAATTCATCCGCATATATATGATATATATTTGTCGAGTGTACAAAAATATTATACATATACATATTATATCAAAGGACATAACTTTTCTATAAAATACTTCCTTTTTAACTTAAAACTTAACTTTATTTCACTTTTGTGGGTTAGTGTTGTATCTCTACATATTCACAAATATATATTTTCAAAATTCTTTATGTATATGTACTTACATATACATATGTATATAAAGATATATGTAGATACTAATATGTTTTTACTAAAGAAAATATATATATCGTAATGTATTATATTTTTTCTAAGTAAAAATAAGTAAGTAACAAAACGAAGTTCATATTATGGTCTTGATTTATCACTCCCATTCAAAATTTATGGGCGGTTGGGAACAATTTGTTCAGTATACTGTTAGAAAAAAACAAGAAAACAAAACCAAAGAGAAAAAAAAAACACTAACTTAAGAGAGAAAAAAAACATATACAAAAACCCAAGGAGAAAAAAAAAATTCCAATAACAACCAAAAAACATCACCAACAAATAAGAGCTGGAAAAAAAAATAATAACGAAAAAAAAAATGTAGAATAAGGGAAATAAAAGATACTGGAAAATAGGTGGTATAGTGTGTTTAATAGAAAAAGGCAAAAAAAAAAGGACTCACTTAGTAATTGAGTGAGTAAGTCTAAGGGTCGGGGTGGTATAAAACTTTTTTGTTTTTCTTTTTTTTTTTACCCCATTTGTAACTAAACTTGTGCGGGTAAGTAATATATGAAACATAAATTTTTTAGATACTTTCTATATATAATATATATTATTATATGCGATATCTAGATATACTCTTATAGATGATTTTGTGTACTGTTTTTTTTTTATTATTCTTATTCTATACATTATAAAAGTACGTGTTTTTGGTTTAAATGTATCTATTACTTCGTTCTTCTATTTTTCTTTTTAAAAACAAAAAAAAAAAAATGAAAAAAAAAGAGAAAGATGTGGTTTGTAGGTAGTTATGAAATTATATGTGTATAATCCACCCCAAAAACTATATTTTTATTGAGTAATAGTTTACGATCATGTAGTAAAAAAAAAAAATAGGAGTCTGAAATCAGAATGTTATTATAATGCTCCCACTATACATACATTTGGGTCGTATGTCATCTAATTTGTAAACATGAATTTGATTTATTTTAATTAGGGATCGTGTCTATAAGTTAGAGAATATATTGTACATTTATTAGGCAAACACTAACAATATGAGGTCTAATTGCTTCGTAATTAAGATTGAAATCTTATCTAAAGGAGTTTTTTTGTTTTGTTTGTATTTGTTCAAAATAAATTTGTTAATTCATAATGAATAAAATTTTTCATCTATTATTAAGTGAAAATCAAATTTAAATAGGGAAAATGAATTTTCATGGAGTGTAAAGGTGTATGAAAGAATTATTTGATTTTAAAATATTCAGGTAAACTGATTTTGTAAATAAAATAATACTTTTATTTTAAAATTGTAAAATACAAAATCTGTTAATACCTACCTATACCTGACTTAATTTTATATAAATTTCCTGTGTATTTTATGCAAAATTTTCTTGAATGTAAAAAGAAAAAAGAAAGCACACATTCAAATGTCAAGAAAAAAGAGTTTTTCATCTTAAAATTTTTCTTTTTTTTTTTTTGTATTTTATAGATATCAGATATCAGAATAAATAAACATATCATCAATCAAGTCAAATTTAATTCAATCACTTTAAAAAAAAAACATAAACAATGAAAATAGATATTTTTGGAGAAAATAATCAAATGTATACCATTGTCCAAAATTCATATATGTTCGTTCACAAGTTAGAAATCTAAAATAACCATACAATATTGAATTTTGAAAATTTTAACAAACGAAATATTTGATATTCTGTTTGGCAAAAATCAACCAGATCAGATATCTTGACATTTATATGAAAATTAAATAATGTTGTTTTCATCAAACATATGATTTTAAATTCGACATATGTAACTGATTTGAAACAAGAAAAAAAATATATGTATATAAATATTACGATGAGAAAACTGAACTTAGTATACAACAAAAAGAAAAACAAAAATTATTTAGATTGATGTGCACAGGGTATTAAGATACAAAGTACAATAAAACTTCTAGCTATAAATTTAATATTCATTAATTTGAAAAAAAAAAATGAAAAAAAAAAAAACCTAATAGCTTTTAATTTTTTATTACAAAATCCGAAAAATTTCCTTTCACGAAAAAGTGGTGCCTTATCAGTTGGTGCAGGATACACAACATAGTTAATTTTGTCATTGACCATCCTCTACCTCTCCCACAAAATTCCATTTCAATTTAGCAATTCTATTACAAATATTTTTTTTTAAAAGCAATACGATTTATAACAAAATTCATTTAACAAAATATCATCTGAAATGACAGTCCTAATTATGAATCTTTTGAAAAACGCCTGTATTCATGATTCAACAAAAGTCAAACCAAATCACTTTGATTAATGTGAAATACATATTTCATCAGAGCGTAAAATTTAAAATTTTACACCTAATATTCTCATTTGACATTAATTCTAAAAACAAAAACCTTATGAAAAAATTCACCTTTTGAAACTTTCAAAACTGTTTTCAATTACCAAAGTCAAATGGCATACACCCTTTATTAGACATGAAATCACTATCATTAAAAAAAAAAATTTTTAAAAATAAAACTAAAATATTTTCTAATGGGATGAATATGAAGAAAATTTCAAATATAAATAAATGTGTGTTATTCAAATATATATCAAAAGCATTTTCACAACAAATAAACATTAAAGGCAAATACTAATGATGTGTGCTACAAAACTACTTGTATGCCATTTGTTTGTATATAACCATTTTCCATATTTTGTACGACAAACATTTTCAAATCTATATGAATTACGAATATGCAAAAAGGAAAAAATGATTACTATTTCTGTTATTATTATTGTTGTTGTTGTTGTTGCTGCTGATGTTAGAAATGTATGTTGTTGGAAAATCCTAAGGCAAGTGGGCAGCCATTTATCATTCGCGGCTTATCATATACTAAAATCATATGTATATACAAATATTTAATATGAGACGATTTTCTGAAATAGAATGCACTATCTATATAATTTCATATCTAAAGATAATATTATATATTAAAAACCTCATATATGCGATAATAATTTTCATTTATATACACATAACATACATACACTTATATACATACATACAATATAAAATTTATTGTGAATAACTTGAAGGAAAAAAAAAAAAACAACATTAAAACCATGAATAAATAGAACCCACCAACGTGTGTTTTGTATCAGATTTGAAAAATGTCATGTTTAGTACATCTATATAGATGCATATCATATTCGTACAATTGAATACATACAATACTAAAGGACCTCCTTTTTTTTATATTTACATATATATGTAAGTGTACGTTCATCATTTATATATGCTATATTGAAAATTATCCTCATTTTAAGGAAACTTTTCTACGTATGTATATTTAAAATACATAAGTATAAATAAAATGTGAAAAGTTAAAGACTTAACAAAACTCAAGAGAATATCATTTATTTTATTCATTTCACATATTATATATACCTACTACATACATATGTATGTGAAAAATATTTGAAATGTTTTAAATGTTTTATATAAGTACTCGCAATTCACAGCCATCATATCATTTCGTATTGTATAACTTTAACTCTTATTCGTTTGTAATACAAAAGTCAAACAGGTAAACGAGAAAAAAAAAAAAAAGGAACAGGTCATGTACACAAGAGATTTTTGCATATTATATTTATTTTTACAAAAAAAAAAACAAAAAAAAAACAATTTAGACAAAAAACAAAAAAGAAAACATTTTTAAAAACTTTCCTTTATTTTATACTATATTTTTTAAAAAGAAAAATAATGTTAATGTTAAAAAAAAGGGAGGTTTTACAAATAAGAAAATTTTCAAATTTTCTCAATAATAGAATAAACAACCACATATATAAGTAATGTATATAAATACATATGTACACATGTATGTATAGCATGTATATTTTAACTTAAAAAGAGTCAATGAATATCCTTTTCAATTCATATGAAATTATATTGCTCTATGAAAAGTTTTAAATATTTAATATACAATTTCAATGAGTTCACATATACTATATAAATGTATGTATTTGTGTGTTTTTTTATTTTATTTATTTTTTATTTATTTTTTTTTTTTTTTTTAAGAAAGAAAATTTTCTATAATAATATCAATTGAATTTTATATAAAAGTATAATTTGTTTTGATTACTTCTATGAATATCAATTACATGCATCCGGTATAACATTATAAAAGTTAATTTATTATGTATGAGTTCTAAATGTTTTGAAATGTAAATTTTACTCATTCGAATATACGATATATGTATACATACATATCTACATTTTTTATTTTATTTTTAATAAATTATTATGATTGTTCTAATATTCTAATTAAGTAAAAAAAAAAAAAAAAACTTTTACGATCCCCCTTTAGAAAAAATATTAAAGAAATAAAAAAAAAGGTAAAAATTGAAATAATACGTGAACACATAATTTTTTTATGACTCCGTTAATTCTGAAAATATGCATGTATGTGTGTATTTATGTATATATACAAATGGTTGAAACTCAAAATATTAAAAATTTAACTTTTTTTTTTCTACTTGATTTTTTATCTTGAAAACTTGAAGTTTTAAAGAGATTTAAGTTTTTGAATAAGAAAATTATTTTTTGAAAATTAAATAATGAAGTGTGATTTCATTTAAAATAAATTTAAATAACACATTAATGCACTTTATTTTTAAAAATCTAGATACTTTGTTTTTTTTTCGATATTAATAAAATTAAATAAGGACTTTAAACTTTAGATATTTTACAATAACATAATTTTGTCGTTAAAAAAAGTTCTTCGGTAAAATTCGAAATTAAATTTCATAGAAAATCCTTTTTGCAAAAATATTAAAAATCCTGTGATTGTTTTTGTGATATAAGAATAGATAATGTTGCAAATAAGAGCGCTGGAGACAAGGTAGAATAATTTTTTAACACAAGTAATCAAGATACTGTTATTGCAAGATAAATATTTTCATAAGTGGCACATCCGAAAGCCAGTTAAAAATTTTCGAAAAAATTCCAAGACTTTGTAATCTTGTTTTTTTTCGTTTTTACAGAAAAGAAATCATAATTTCAAACGTAATCTTCTAGTTTAAAATCAATCTCTAATCATTTTGTTATCGTCTCATTAATTTTAATTCCATTTAAAAAAAAATTCTGACAGATAAATCTTATAATTAATTTAACTCATAAAATAGACACATCATTTTTTTTTTCATTTGAAAAAAAAACATCTTTTCATATTTAACTCTTACCTAATCCCTTAAAACTTCATTTCATTTTTGATTTTTCCTAAAAAAAACTCAATTTTATCATGTACAACATGTCTTCTGTCAATCAAATGAACAAAATTTAAGATTTCCATTAATTAAAATCAAAAAAAAAAAAAAAACATAATATAATAATTTCAGAGAACACACAAAATTTAAAATATTTAATAAATTTTTAATCTTTATTTTCAAATAAAAACAATATGTTAGGCTTAAACGCTTAAAAAAATTACATCATTTTTAAAAATTTCCAAATAAATAATTACATTATCTTTGACAAACAAAAAATACAAGTATCTACAAATCATTAAAAATGAAAATTAAAAGACAAAAACATCTCTAGGATTTATCAAAAAAAAAAAAAATTTATAACATTTTAACAGTTTTTTAAAATCCTACTGTAAACATCATAAAAAAGTGTCAAATTTCGGGAAAATCAATAAACCGCTACTTAATTATTTGTTTATTTAAAAAAAATACTTATATTTTTTTTTTCGGGAATGCGTATATACATAAAATTGTATCTATCTACTTGAACACAAAATTTAATAATGTGTTTTTGATTTTTTTTTTGTTTTTAAACATAGAGATATATGTACACACTTACAAATATATAGAAGGGTTATAGAACATCTGTACGTTATATACATACTACTATTAGGTAAAATTTTTATGACAAAACTACAAGATGCATGACATCTAATAAATAGACTTGAAAATGAAAAAAAAAAAAATGTCATCATAATTATTATTAAAGATGCTATGCTACAGGATAAAATAAACATCCTTTCTCACGGTTTATTATTTCACTTATACTCATCATCATCATCATCATCTGATGTTGATCTTTTATAATAAAAATTTACATTAATTATATGGTTTTTGTCCTGTTACACTATATTAATCCTTGTAATGAAAGCTATTTAAATTGATAATTGCTTACTTTATTTTGTTTTTATGTACATTGTATACATACATAAAATAAAAACAAAAAACAAAAAATATATTGTATATAATGTACATTTAAAATTTAAAATTTTATAAAATTGTGCATTGTTCAAAAGCCATTATAGAAAATTATGATGACACAGCCATATATAGAAACATAATATCTATTTAACCAACCATAATGAAAAATATTTTTAAGTAAAAATAATAATAATGATATTTTATCATTTTAATGATTTTCCAATATATATACATAAAAATAATGATTTTATAATATAATTTTATTATGTATTATTTTTTACTGAATACATTGGCATTAGTTAACAATATTATGCATTCACATTAAATTAAGTACAATATGAAATTAAATATGTACAAATATTTGTGGGCATAAGAAAAAATATCTTAACTAAAATTTGGTAATTTTCAATGAAAATGCATTTTAACATTTTCATTTTATATACAGAATTTAACCCTTTGCATATTAATTTTACTCACAGGTGCCATATTGGTCGAATATTATTTTCATTGTATGAATACTGATAAATTAAGTATACAAATGTCCTCCAGAATGCATCTGAATTTTTCTTCTATTTATCTTGAAAATCATTTTAAAAATTTTACTAATGAAACACCTTATTTTACACTCTTCTAAAAAGTTTTGAAGAAACTTTAGGAGTTTCAAAAGTGAAAATTTTGGAAAATTTTCTATTAAAATTAAGAAAAATATTTTACATTCCTTCAAAATTTACTCTTATAATTTTAGTCTTTTCACTCTTCTAGTTTTTTTTTTTTTTTTTGTTTTTTTTTTTTTAATAATAATGTCCTTTACTTGGTAAAAACTTATAACTGTATTAGTAATAATTTTTTTAACAGGAACAGTAAAAATGTTTTGTTGACTGGGAACAAAGCTATGATGGGTGAAAGTGGACATATAGAACCATGAAGGGTTAATTTTTCAGATATTTTTTTCTTCATAATTATTTGTTAAAAAATTTACAATTTTTTCTGTACAACAACAACAACAAAAAATTCCATTAAAAATTTCAAATTAATAATGATTAAAACTTTTTTATTTTTTCTAAAGTCGACTTACGATATTTTTACACTGTGGATATACAGATTTCGTTTTTATTTAATAATAATAAAAATATGAAAATAAAAATTAAAAACAAAAAAAAAAAAATTAAAATAAAATCCTTGAAAAAGATATATACATACCACATTTATGATCTCAACCATCATAAACATTATATAAATATTTATTACACAAAATTAAACTTATAATACGTACTTTACATGTCTGTTTATAAATACCGTATTTATGCTTAAATATGAAACTCATTTATGATGAAAAAAAAAATTTTTAAATAAAAAAATAAGAATTACTTATATATATATGTATGTATGTAGGTATATATTTTTTCATTATTTTGCAAAATAATAACATTTAATGAATAAAAACATATTTCTTTTCCTGTTTTTATTTGGTTCATTTTATTTAATTTCTCTTTATTTTTTTTTTTTAATTTAAATTTTTTTTTTTTTGTTTTTTTTTGTTTCACCATATAAAAAATTTTCCATCAAATTAAATTTCAAACTTTTAAGTCATAAAAAAATCATACACACATATACAGTGTTTATTAATGTGAAGGAAAAGAGAGAAAAAAAATTATTGTTGAATATTACTGATACTATATACTTTCTAGACTTGATACTATAAATTTCGAAAAATATGCAAATATAAATTAAAAACCATTAAATTCTTGTACACAGTTATTATTGTTATTTTATTTAATAAATGTTTCTGAAAAAAAATTTATTCATTTTAATTTTTTTCTTTTTGAGAAAAAAAAAAATTAAATTTATCTTACATTCCTTTCCGAAAAAGGACGTTTCTGTGTAAAAAAAAGTATTTCACATCACATTATTTTTTAAATAAATTGCAATTATAAAGATAAATGAAAAAGCAAGAATTGAATATTTTAAAATTTAAAATTAATAAATACGTACACTAACTTCAATAAACTTACATATATACCATTTTGACAATTCTCAGAAAAATTAACAAGAAATTATTTTTATTCGATGAAAATTCAAATTAGTTCTACATAAAATTAAGTTAATGTTTCAAATGATTTTAATCGAAAATTTCTTTGAAAAACTTAACGAAGTAAATATTATCAAATTTCCACGAAACTTCTTTCTGTTAATAAACATTTCTCCAGAAAAAGTAGTTTTGTTTATGTATGCCCAGAACTTTTTCTTAGATATTAAAATACAGCAGTCATATCATCTTGTGTCGATTTCCATGGATATTCTTTAATTTTGATGTTAAAAACAGATTGGTTTGAAAATATAGAAAATGATTTTTTAGCAGAATGATACGTGTCATGTAAAAGGATACTTTAATTATTGTTTGAATTTATTCAAAATTTCTAGATATTAAATTATAATTAATAGTTTTCTGACCCTATGTAAAGTTTACCAAACTGATACCTGCATTGGCCTAAAGCACTATAATCATAAATTCCTGTGAGGATATCTCTTCCTTGAGTTTTAATGACTTTTTTATTGAAATGTTAATGTAGCCCCTTTGGTAATTTTCTTTGAAAATTCTTTCACATAAAAATCTTTACATAAACAATAATAACTTTTGACGCTTAAAAGGATACTTTGGACTCACTCGATTGAAAAATTTTTCATTAAAAACTACATCCTTAGCAAATTAAAACTAAAAATAATTTTTTTCCTAGTAAAAAAAAAATTGACCTAATCGTCATCTTTCAGTTAGAATGACCTCATTATAATGTGCTTATTTTCATTCTTATTTACGGAAGAAAAAAAAAAAAAACTATGAAAGAAAATCTAGTTTCTTTGTTAATTTAAGCTAACAGTTCATCATTTTACTTTTTAATTACTTTTAAACACAAATTAAATTTTATTTTATACATTTTAGTTTTTGTTTTAACAGTTGGATTGAAGCCAAAATACGAAATTTCTTCTATACACACATTTACAATAAATTTTAAATTTCTTTTAATTTTTTTTTTTCTTTCCTTTTTTTTTTTGCGTGAACGCCTCATAAAATACATTCATAAAAATAAAAAATAATACATATATCTAATAAAATGATAATTTATTTGTATTTTCACCTCGAAATTTTTCAACAAATCAATCATTAAAATCATCTATTCAAATTTTCAAATACTCAAAAACCAAAACAACAAAAAAAAAAAATAGAAATAGAAATTGTTTATTACATTTTATGAATATGTTAACAGGTTTGTTACATATCAATTTTATTTGAATTGTATTTATTTTGATATAAATGTCAAAAATTCAAATGAAAATAGAAAAATCTTTCTCCCCTTTCTTTAAATTAAAATAATTCCATTAGAAAAATATATTGTACATATATATCTTTTTCGTCCCCTTTTCGGTTTTTAAAAATCAATAAAAACAAAAAAATCAACATAAAAATAACTAACCTAATCCCGTAATCAACCATGAAATCAATTAATCAAGAAACACCCGAAAACAAACAAACTTGACATTACGTACACACATCATAGCAATAAAAATAAAATAACAACAACAACAAAAATAAATAGTATATTGTATATACATATAGATATATGAAAAAGCATACTATATACATATTTTATGGAAATTATGATATGTTGTGTTTTTATTTTGCCTGCCTATCAAATAAAACAGTTTGTACTATAGTACAAGTATAAAACATACATATATTCTCTAGTATAATAACATTTAAAAGGACACATGTGTGCAATCTTTTCTAATCATCAACATAACACATTACATATCAGTCCCATATGCTACTCTCTCTATTTATAATAACTAACTCTAAATTGGGCCGGTGCATATGTTTACAAACTAAAAACCAAAAAAATGTTCAAAAAATATGTATAAGGCCAATATTAGAATCAAAATTCACTATACAACACATACTATACATATTCCCTTTATATTGTATAAAATTAATGTTATATTTGTATACAGATATATACAATATCTACACTCATATATAAAATATCTAAAAAAGAAAAAAAAATTATTTCAATGTTAATATGAAAGTGATCTCTTTTACCATTCTTCTATTTTACACTACTTGGCAAAACATTTTATTTTCACATATCCAAAATCGGTACATTGCATCTCATAAATACTCCCTTGTATATATTACATACATACATCTTTCATATACATACATACATAGTAGAAATATCTAATTTTTCTCGCCTTTCAAAACATCATATATATTTTACACGTACATACATATATTATAACACCGTATATACTTAGTTTTCTATATTTTATAATGCGGTTTTTAGTATATGCATCATAATTATTATTCTATAACTAATACAAACTCCTCTAATGTAATAATAATAATTTTCATTTATATCGCCTCATTATTAATTCCTTCTCTTCCTCGCTGTATCTTTCAGATCCCTTAATGTATCTATTTATAATATATTTAATCAGAACAAGTGATCCACCATAATAATATTATTCTTAAGAGATGACAATAATTTCTCGTTTTTTTTTCTTCTGTTCTTTTTTTTTTTTTACTTTATAACCTTTTCCTTGAGGTTATTTTCCAAAGAATATATTTTTATTTTATATTATGAAAAAAGAAAAAAAACATTAGTAATGAACCAAAAAAAAAAACAAAGAGAAAAAAAAAACAAGAACAAAACAAGTCAGATGAAAAACTCTGAAACGTGTGAGTACGATGTCACTAGAAAAATAAAATAAAACAACAACAACAAAAATTAAAGTAAAAAAAAACACTTTTTTTTTCAAAAAAAAAAATATACATACATATATATTCTCAATTCATTCATTCTATCCTGTTCTAACAGGAGATATATCACATATGTGATATTTTATTTTAAAAATAATTCCTTATGCTGGGATATATGTAAAATTGCACCCATAGGAACTTCACATCATTTTAAATACTTGTGTCTTATGTTTTTATACTTTATTAAGAGAAATTTTGTTCTCGTCATCGGTACAACGATCAGTTTAACTAGTAAATAATAAGATCTTTTTGTATAAAGATATAAGATTTTTTTTTTTTACATTTTATAGTGATTTTTATTAAAAATTTTACTTTTCTATATGCAAAAATGAAAATATTCAAAATGATTTTTCATCGTAACAAAATATAATCAAAAAACAAAAAACAGTGTAACAATTTTGTTGATATTTTGGACCATATAAAAATTTTTTAAATAAAAATTCACTTTATACACACTATTTAACACCGAGATACAAAATACGTATCTTTTTTAATCTAATAAAATAATTTTGTAAGAGAAAACTTAAAAAAAAAAAACAATAACAAAAATAAAAAAAATAAAGTTTTACGTATAAAATATACAAATTTTCTATTCTATTTTGATAAAGTGAAAATTTTCGTGTTTTAAATTTTATTTTTGATTCATTGGGTTTTCCCGCGTTTTTAATTACGTTACACACATACATATATACATAAAATTTATGCATGAGATAAAATCTAATTTTACAAATTTATATTTCATAAGTGTTGTATATAATTCATCTTTAATTTTAATTTATTTTGTAGATTTTGTTTTTTAATAATGTGAGAAAAATAAGGTTTTTTTTTTTTTTTTGCAAATAAAATAGAAGTGAAAATTTAATTTTTGAACAATTTGCACCGAGTCATCCATCGTTCATTTTTAATCACTGAAATAAATTACATTGAAGTTTTTTAATCGGAGGAAATAAAGTGTATATTTTCGTTTGTTCTTTCTTTTTTTTTTTTTTTCAAATTGTGATTTACATAAAATTTATTTTGTATTTTTTTTTAAATGACTGCAATACATTTTTTATTAATTTTTATTAAAACTTAAAAAAAAAAACACTGAAACAAAAGACATTAATTAAAAATTATATAAAATGCATTTAAATTATTCATTTGATATGTCATCACAACAATCAAATAACACATCATCATCACAAAATTATCCTGGAACATTAAACATTCCTTTACAAAATACAACAACATCACCAACATCAATATTAACACCAACATCACCTTATTTGTTTCATCATTCATCAACATCATCATCATTATCATCATCACCATCACCATATTGTTATTCACCAATTTTAACAAAACAAAAATTTTCAACAATAATTAATAATAATGAAAAATTAACATTACCATCAGAATTATTAAATAATGATGATTTAGAAGAACAAAATTTTATTGAATTATCATCATTATCATCAATAATAACAACAACAACAACAACAAATGGATTGGTTGATACACAAAATTCAATTTTTAATGAACAATATACACCAAATAATTATGATAATGATGATTGTCATTATAATAATTCAATAAATAAAATAGATATATTTAAATTTGAACCAGAAGATATTGAAAAATTGACAAAATCTTGTAATCATCATCAACAACAACAACAACAACAAGATGATCAACAACAAAATTTTAATTTAGATATTGAATATTTCAATTATGATGAAATTAATTGTCAATCAAAAAATCAATCACCATGTTCATCACCATCTTTAGATCCTTGGATGACATTTAATTTACCACCACCACAACCAATACCAACGATATCATCGCATTCAACAATATTGTCATCAAATAGCGAAAATTTATATGAACAACAACAACATCAACTTCAAGAATCACAATTTAATTATCATCATCATCATGAAAATAACAACAAATTACCATCAATAATGGTTACATTCGGTTTTAAACATAGCGCTGGAAATCAACAATATGATGATAGCTATAATTTTAATGATTGTTCACAAGATATTAAAGATGATTCTATATTAACACATAGCATTGATTCATACAATAATCAATCTGAAAATTATAATATTGATTTATTGAAACATGAAAAACCAAATAGAGAACATAAAAATATTTGGACAGTTGTTGAAAATGATGAACAACAACAAACTTATACAATTGAAAAGGATAATATGGATATTTGTGAAGTAACGGCAACAACAACATCAACAACAACAACAACAATAAATGAACAAACGACAACAGCTAAAAATGATACCATAATCTTAGAATGTTTATGGACAGATTGTAATGAAAAATTTCCAAATCAAGCATCACTTGTTGCACATATTGAAAAACGTCATGTTGAAGTTAAAAAAGGTGAAGAATTTGCATGTTTATGGTATGAATGTCCACGTCGTTATAAACCATTCAATGCACGTTATAAATTATTAATTCATATGAGAGTTCATAGTGGAGAAAAACCAAATAAATGTCCTGTAAGTATTTTCATTTATTGATATTTATTTTTTATAATTTTTAATTTTAACAAAAACCGTAAAACATTCCGTATTTGAATTTTTTTGCAAAATTTAGGTACAAAGCCATCCAACTCCTTAATCACTTGCTTTATTCTGGAAAGTTTATAAGTTAGTTTTTTATAAATCGGTCTTAAGTTTAACTTGAAACCATATTAAACTGATTAAACTCACCATGCTTTAAACTTATTTCATTTAGAAATTCGTATTTTTAATAAATTAAAGAACCCCATTGAAAACTCTGCTGTAATTTTTTTAAAGTATAGACCGTCTCAAATGTTTTTTTTTTTGATTTTATAATTTTTTTATTTTTTTTATTGAAAAACAAAGTCTTATACACACTTTCAACCTTATAAATTGTAAATTTTCAAAACTCAAGAATTTCTTATGACAAAAGATGAATATCAAATTTCAAAAACAAAAAAAAAAGCAAAAAATAAAAAAAAATAAGCAGGATTTAAAAAATTCGAAAAAGAAAAATCCGTACCTATTTTCCATATATTTTATTACGTATTCTTTGAACGTCACATCAGAAATAAAATTAAATAAAAAAAAAAGTAAGAAACGTTTTTCATACATTTAAAACTGAAAATCTAAAACAAAAAAAAAAAACAAAAAAACACAAAATAAACAAAATATTCTTCTTACATTTTCTTCTATCTGAGATCAAATTTTCACACCTCATTCAATGTCCTTTTTTTCTCTACATATTTCACAAAAATTTTATCTAATATTATAAAAAAAAAAAATTATGAATAGAAAATAAAACTCATACACACATAACTAAAAATATTCGCAAAAAAAATGAAAAATTGAAAAAAATGCTGAAACCATATCTGTGTACATCCCTTTTTTTTTTCTCATATGTATGAATTATAACCATGTTTATATAAAAACAAAATCAAACAAAAACCTTTGGACCACATCAAAATACATGTATAGCATCGATGTTGATATATTTTATATTTATGTCAATATAATGTTTATTTCTCGAACCACAATAGGACAATGGTCCCCAGTTAAAAATATTTTCTCATGTCGTCATCATTGATTATTATTCAATCCTTGTTACATCTTTAAGGATTTTATTTACTGAAAAATTTCTCTAAAAGACAAAAAACAAAATTTAAAAAAAAAAAAAATAAAACTTTGAAGGATAAAACTGTTGAACAGAAAAAAAATCAGTAAAGAAAAAAAAATAAAATAAAATAAAATATAAAACAAAATTTTTTTTTGTCTCGCATACATAAACATGTGTAGTATATACATGTACGTATACACACATGTACACAAGTCACAACACAATTTAATTTTTTTTGATAATATAAAGGCATATCTCTGAAAATACAGAAAAATATAGCCATTTTTTTTTTTTTTTGCTTTTAAATGTTTTGTCGTCGCTTCCTTAATCTAAGCTAGAGTATATAGACGGTTCATTTTCACAAAACAAAAAAAAACAAAAAAATAAAATATGTATCTGAAAAAAAAAAAATCTAGTAGTTCGTGTTTTCATCAAAATGCTAAGGATTACACCAGAATCTGTATGAAATGGGACACGTAGAATATGTTTTGCATATTTAAATAGTTAAAAAAATAAAAAAAAAAAAGTTTTTTTTTATTTTCTATGAGCTTTTTTTTTTGTCTTTATTCTTTTGAAAATGTACGAATTTAGTCATGTTATAACTATTTAGTAAATGACCTAAAGTTCCTTTATCTTTTTTTTTTTTTTTTTGAGAAAAAAATGTTAAAAGCAAACCTGAAAAACCACAATAAAAAAAAACAACAATCTAAAATAATATTTTCAAGGATAATAATCATACAAATAGATTTATTTAATTAAGTAACAACAAAAAATAACTCTAACCTTTTTTTCTTTTTCTTTTTTTTTAATTCTTTCAAGTAAATTAATTTTTCAAACTTATGAGAATTTTATGATGTTCATATTTTTTTTTCTTTTTTTCTCTCATTTTTTTATGTTCATAGTTCAATGGATGCCAAAAAGCATTTTCACGATTGGAAAATTTAAAAATACATCAAAGATCTCATACAGGAGAGAGACCTTATGGTTGCCAATATGATGGATGTTTAAAAGCTTTTAGCAATAGTTCAGATAGAGCTAAACATCAAAGGACACATTATGATACGGTAAATTTAATTTTACATCCTTCTGAAAATTTATATACATATATACTGTTTAATTAGTGTTTTATTTTCCCTTTTTTTTTTAATGATTTTTTATTTCTTTTGCATGAATTCAATTTTATATTAAATTACCTCACTGAAATTTTGTTTTACCAACAAAAAAAAAATGTGAAAAAAATATTTTAAAAAAAATAATAAAATCAATTTATTAATTAATTTTCATACACAGAAACCATATGCATGTCAGGTTCCTGGATGTACAAAACGTTATACAGATCCATCAAGTTTACGTAAACATGTTAAAAATCATTCAATAAGAGATCAGGTAAATGTACGTAGAAAATCATGTCGTGATGGTAACACCATAACTTCTGCTACTCAAAATTCAAATTCTACAACGAATACAAAAATTAGAAGGCATTCAGAACCATCATTACCGCAAAAAACAAATATTACCATCGCTACCACAAATTCACTTACCCAATTAACAACAACAAAAACAAAATCAACAGCAGCTGCAATTTCACCTTCATATTCTACTTCTTCACAAACACCATCAACACCCACTACTCCTTTATATACTACAACAACAAATGGTATGGGTGATAATAATTATTTCCTTTTTGATGATGTTTTTAGTGATATTAATGATTCAAATGATCTAATGAATTCCACTATCATCAATACCACAGATTCCTGTACAGAAATGACCTCTACCAATACAACAAATGCAACATTTAACAAATTACAAACATTATCATCGAATTGCATTAAATCGGGTCGCGGTGAACAGCATAACCATACTAATAATAATTCAATGAACTTTAATGAGCTCTCTAATTGTATTGTGACGATTGCGAGTAATCAAAATGAAAATTCAATTGATATTGGTAATCAACAACAACAACATGAACAGGAACATCAAAATCATCATCAAAAATATAAAAATCAACAGCATCATAATCAACAAAAACAACAACAACAACAACAAGAACAATTTAATTTAACAGATGGAATAAATAATCAGTCAAATAATCAATTATCGGTTAAACATGCAGAAGATGAATTTGTTTCATTTGAATATGTTAAGAAGCTTTTATCTGATAATATGGATTATTTAAACACAGATTTAGATAGTAATTTTGATATAAACTACTTAAATGGTTTAATGTAAGAATTATTAATTAATTTTTATCTTAATTTAATTCTATTTCGATTTAAAAAAAAATAATAATAAAAAAAAGTATTTTATGTCTTAAGCTGACCACAGACCCATTGTTCATGATTCAATGGTTAAAAGTGTCCTTGTAGCTTACAAATAATTTTGAGTATACGATATTTTACTTTTCATGTTTTATTATCAGTGACAAACACAGATTTTCTTTATTCAATTTTTCTTTGACCAATTTATTCACCCATACTTTCAAAGTCTATCACCAGCTTTACATTGTTATTAAGTTCACTTATTTAAAATGTGCAATATATGAAAATCTTTTTTTTTATTAACTTTTTTGCATATTTTGAAAATTTCAGTATATAAATCTAAGTGACAAAAAGGAATTAAATGAAATTTAAAAATTATAAAATTTAAGGATATAATCTTAAAGAAAAAAAATAATAATATGTAAGTATGTACAATACTTAAGAAAAATTCATGTGTTTATTAAGTTTAAATTTTTGGTAAAAATTCCAGTTAATATTTTTAAAATATTAAAATTTTTAAAATGAAGAAGAAGAAAAATTTATTTGTATACATTTTATTGATAAATTTTATATTATGTAAATTTTATTAAGAGAAAAAAAAAAACAAGTATATAAGATTTTATATAAAAAGACAATTAATTAGTGATAATATCGCAAATTAAATGAAAAACAAAAAATAAAACATTTTTTTTTATTTTAAGAATAATTTTATTTGTTAATGTTCTTTAATTATTTTTTTGATGAAAATAAAAATTTTTTTTTTATAGCCTAATTTATGCAGTTTTAATTTGATCTTATATATAAAAAAAACTTTCCAATAATCAAGTAATTATTTCTTTAGGGTAGTGGGGTGGTAATTTTTCTATATAAAAGAATGAACATTTTTACTGAAGGAGTAAATAGTCCTTAGTTGGGAAGTGGGAGCTTCATGTGGACTTCTTAGAAAGCTTTTGTACAAAACTTTAGATATTGCTTCTGCTAATAATTTCGAAAATATTTTTTTTTTTTTTTTAAATTCGAAATTTTTTCTTATAAGAAAAAAAACTATCAATTTGTTTGTGCTTTGTTCAAATTTTACATCACGTTTTGTACGAACTATTTTTCTTTGAAATGATTTTTAAAATATTCTCATTATTCTAATTTCATATCCATCCTTTATGTTTAACCATTGTTTTGTTGAAATTCGTAAGCACGCGAACTGCACGTGTAATGTACGCAATAACAAATATCGATAGATTTTTTCTCATTTTCTGTCTTTTTTGTTAAGATACAATTTTTTTTTAACGAGAAAAAAAATTTTTTTTCATTCATTATGAATTTTAACACCCATTTAGACAGATTTAGACATCAACTCTTTAGCACTTCTTATTTTTCAAACATTACACATTAAATTTCTAGTCAATCTTTCATCAATTTAACCCATCATTACACTTTATATCATTTTCTAATGACACACACTATTTCAAGAGATAACTCATCAGATCGTATCTCAGAAGAAAGAACATATAATTTTACTATCAAATACTCAAATTGCAAATGACATACAATTATTTAATGTGATAATTTTATTTTCAAAAATAAATCAAATTCTTTCATCACATATTCTTATGTAAAAGAATATATCAAATTTATAAAGTCCAATAAAACTTAAAGTTGAATAACTAAAGTGTTTTACGAACGACACTAAGTCAATATGGACTTTTAATATGTTAATTTCCTTATAAATGCATAACGAACATATACATACCTACATATGTATGTATGTAATTTACCAGTAACCGCACCTACACAATTTTTTACACTCTTTTACAATTTTATGCCTTAGTAAACCAATTTCATCATCATCATCATCATCATCATCAACCAACATTCGATGAGATAAATGTGTAACCACTCACATTCAATTTTCGCATATGTAAAGTAAATGCATGCATATATTTTTATGTATGTAAAATATGATAAAAGATTCAAACTCTTATAAGTGAAAAAGACTTGAAAAGTAAAAGGTATTTCTATCTATCATATATAAAATCAGATTTTTACACTACACACAATCTGATAAGAAACTTGAGCATGTACCTACATAACATATTTACACATACATTTACATAAATGTTTTATAGAAAGAAGGATTTTGATGACCAAAGACAACAATTCGATTATTCTTGCCCTTTTATAATAGTTTGTTAATGGATAAGTTTTTGAACAAGCAAAAACCATCATAAAAGAGATTTTATCCTACAAAATTGAAGTTTCATTTGATATACACACATAATAAGTATATACATACATATGTACACATGTACACACTTTACACACAATAATTGGTATATATTGATCAAAAGTATTTGGAAGGGAAATTGTATTAAAATCATCATTATCACCATTAAATCAATAATACAGAAACAATCCTTTTAGAAATACCTTTTGTAAATTTACTTTGTTTTCATGCTGTTTTTTTTTTTTTTTGTATTTTCTTTATTATTTGTTTTTTTTTTTTCATTTAACACTACAAAACAGAATAAAGGCAGTCTTCAGATATATGTATGTAAAATAAATCAATCGAGAAAAAAAGGGATTTTTTCTGTGCAAGAGAAATCAGCAAAAAAAAAAATAACATGTAGTAAAGAAAAAAAAAACATCAATCAGAGAAAAAAAATAGATTTTTTTTTCGTATATCTTTTAGGGTGGTATTAACATATTTTCTATGTTGTAAAGATTCACCGAAAGGATTTATGTATATCCCATGATAAAATCATTGTGTAAACAAAAACTTCAACTAAAACCTTAAGTGTTTAAAAATAAAGGGAAAAAAATGTGTAAAACTTTGAAAAACAAAAAAAAATAACTAAAATAATACCCTCACAATCTATACTTTGAGCATTTTACATTTTTAGATAAAAATAAAAGATTATGTTTTAATAATTTTTTTAATCGAAAAAAAAAATAAATTTTTTAAAAACCTAGGTAAATATCGATTGTTTCTTCTAAAAAAAAAAAAAAAAAAAAAAAATCACGACGGAAACTGATTCAAAACAACACAAAACTTTGATTTTAAAATCTCGTAACTTTTAAAAAGCTAACAGTACAAGAAGGTAATAAAGCGAAAAAATTATTGATAAAAACTTGAAGGATTCTTATAGTTCTTAAGGGAGAAAAAATTACTACATATACGCACGTATATAAAACTTTAGGCATCTTATCACACACACCACGAACATATTTTTAGTGAAAAAAAGGAAGGTGTCTTACTTTAAGTTCTGAAATAACAAAACATTGAAATTTTTTTTACAAAAAAAAGTGTGCAAAATATTTAAGAGAAAAAATAAATTAGTTCTACAGGAATTGGGTGATAGAAGAGAGAAAAAGTTAATCAAGCTTTGAAAAATTGGCAACAGAAAATTAAGAAACAAAAAATAAGGAATTGAAAATATATATCAAACCTGCAGAAATCGTCGTAAAAATCCTTGTAAACAAATTAAAAATTTTAAAAAATGAAAAAAAAGTTCTATAAGATCCCATCGAAAATTTATCCACAACAAGCAAAAATGATTTAAATTTCCATTTCAAAGGATTAACAATTGTTCAATTTCCAATAAAATATTATGTTTCCTTTTTTATATTTCACTTTTAAGTTGTAAGTCTCAAAGGATTCACAGCACAAAAAAAAAAACATTTGAAATTTCTTTAGTCACACTTATAAAAAAGTACATCAGATTCAAAGGTTAAAATGTCAACGAACTCATTTAAATTACCTAATGTAAAATTTTATGCAGTGCATCTTCAAACATAACTTTATAACATGTCAACATAATTGTTTATATATCTGTCATATCAGGACCAATAACAGCTTCTTCCTTACACAGAAAATTTTTAATTTTTGCTTTTTTTTTTTCTAATAAAAAAATTTACTACTATTTTTTTTTTCGAGTCCTTAAAATGTGTCTAGAACATACCTTTTACATTCGGTTTGTTGTTGGTTTTTCTCCTCTAACCTTTTTATTTATTTTTATTTTTATTTTTTTTTTTTTTTAGTTTAGTCCTTAAAATATGGTGTAAACGAAATATTCTATGTGTGGGAAAATAAATAATTTTGTCTGTTAGATATTTTCTAAATATGAAAAAAAGAAAGAAAAAAAATGTGTAACATGGTTCAGCTACTGTTTCATTGACTGTTCTCAAAAAAAAAAAATTTTATTTTTTTTTATTTTCCGAAAATCAAAAAAAAAAATAAATTAAATAAAAAATATAACATTAAAATTTTTTGAGGATTTTTTTTTTTTTTTGTATGTGATGATTAACGAAACGTGTAGAGTTGAAATAGATAGATTAATTTTTATAACGTATCCAAACATTGATCTCTAATTTCATATAATTTAAACAGATAGACAGCATAATATATGTATGTAAAAAGTATATATACTTTTTTAGGTATTTATACTTTTTAAATATACAAAAAATAATATTTTAGTTTTGATGACTAACAAACCTTTAAAATCTCAGATCATACTTTTGTATATACATAGATGGTACATTTTGTTCACTTTTTTCTAGTATCTATACAGTTATTTTATTTTTTTTTTCTCCTTTTTCTTCATAATAAATTTTCATTTTAATACACATAACGTACATAATACACAAAATTTTGAAAAAGTAAATATAACATCTGGTCCAAATCGACATACACAACAGTCATCACACAATCATCTTACATCAGTACTACAAAACGATATAGAGAAAGATCTCCTGAAGATACATGAAATTAATTTTTATGTTTAAAAAAAAAAAAAACAAAAAAAAAAAAAAAACTACATAATGTAATAATACATGTTTAATTTTCAACATCTCTACATGATTATTATCATCATTTTTTAGAAGAAAAAAAAAAATGAGAAAAAATAAAAATAAAAAAGATATTCTGCTCAATATGATGATGACAAGTTTAAGTATAACGAAAATATTTATAGATAAATATTATTATCTAGAACTTTTATATTGTGGGAAAGAAAATTTATCTGTTTTTTTTTTTTTCGTATTTTTTTTTTTTTTTTTTTTTTACTTTCTACAGAAGTCAATGCTTCTGACAAAGAAATTGATATTTGTACATAATATACGTGAACTCAGAATGATATCAATTTTTTATTGTATTCATCATACATATTACTTTTGAATTATGTCTATTGTAATCGATATAACATATGAATATTTTAAAAAAGTATAATAGAAGAGAAAATATATTTGCAAGTATGCAAATTTCATTGGAAAAAATTTCAAATCAGGTCATTTTGAATGTGAACTTTTTTTTTTTTTTAATAATAATATAGCAGGAGAATATTTTATGTTGAAAAATTAAATTGTGAATTCAATAGAATACAATAATTTAATGAAATTTAATAATTTAAATTTGAAAATATAAAATTTAAATTAATTTTAAATGTTAACAAAGATCTTTTGGAATTTTTAATCAAATTTATTTATTGAATTTAAAATAATTGGATGAAGTTTCATATAGGTATGTTGTTTTCTCATGTAATATTTTTCAAATCTAAGAGTAATTCGAAGAAACAATAGATATAATAGACGAATAGTAACTGTAAAATATTTCGAGAACAAAATCTTATTACAAAATATTTCATTTTTCGAAAATGAAAATCGAATGTAAAAGGAAAAATACAGAGCATTCATCGACACTACCTATCTCCACCCCCTAATGCCCTCCTACCTTTATTTTTCCTTCTTCATGTGCCAGCGCTGCATTATTGCAAGTGTAGTAAAAGGATATCCCTACATCTTGGCTCATTAAATTTAAAAAAAAAATTGAGTTTCTATGTTTTCTTGTAGAACGATAAGAATAGATGATGATAAAGAATCAGGATATTCTTTTATGTCAAGGAAGATATTGAATTTGAAAATGAAATTATCATCAATTTCCTTTGAAACAATGTACAAATCACTTCGAAGATAATGAGTAAATCCTTAATCCTTTGCAGTTTAAAAACAATAAGAAATTATTTGTTTACTCAAATCCCTAAAATTTAAACCAGTAATGTCCTAGTTTTACCCAGAAAACATTTAAAAAATTTTAAAATGTCAATCCTTGAAATTCCTTTAAAAATTGCATTCTTTCTTATATACATTGAATCTTTCGCTCCAATTAAAAAACTGTAAAATTCAAAATATATAAAAAAAAAAAAATACTTTCAAAGTGATTTTCAATTATTTGCTACATTTAAAAATTAAATTACCGAATTCATTACTACAACTCAAAAATTTTATGTATGTACTTTGGAAAAAGATAAAAAAAAAAAAGAAAAAAAAAAAACATTGAAATCCTTTAAATAAAATATTTTCCATAAGATTTAAATATTTCAATGACATCATTTTTTTTTTCACAATTTAAGTAACTGTTAAAATATTCCAAATAATAAAAAACAGATTATTATAATCATGTATCTTAAATTGAATATTATTTTTTCTTTTTTTCTTCCTTTTAAACATACATACATTAAAAACATTATTTTTTTTTCTTATACTCACATTTATGTATCTTCAACGCCTATAAAAACAAATAACAACAACAAAAAATCAATCAATAAAAAAAATTTTTTTTTTTTTACAATTCTCAAAATTTTTTGCTAATAAATAAAAATTCATGTCAAAAAAAAAAATAAAAAAAAAAGAAAAACAAAAATCCACAATAAATTTAAAAGAAAATAATAAAAATTTCTTCTTATTTTTTCACAAGAACATTCAGAAAAATAAAAACGAAAAAAAAATATACATATATGTATGTACATATATTCAAACAGATAAATAAAAAGTATAATAAAAAACAAAAACAAAAACAATCTAAACAAAAGAAGAAAAAAAAAAGTGTAACAAACACACAGAGTGTCAACTCTATTTCACTTTCACATAATTTATAAAATGATATGTCAATTTAAATTTTACATTATTTTTTTTTCCTACTTTTTTATTTATTTTATTTATTTTATTTTTATTTTGCTTCCAAAAATTACATTTTAAAAAAATGTAATAAAATACAAAAACAAAAAAAAAAAGTAAATAAATAAATTATAAACGTAAAATTAAATATTTTCCATTTCATTTCATGAACAGGTTGACTATTTGCCAATTATATGTATGTGTGTACAATTTTTTAATGTACATTTACTTTTCACATTTCGTATATTATATATCTATTATATGCTCTATACTTTTTTTCATATACCTACATTATTATGTATATTTTCAAAATGAAATAAAATAAAATAAAACAAAAAAAAAAAAACAAGAATTAAATAAAATGCAAATATTTTAAAAGCGTTTTTGGTTGTTTACTTCATGAGCTAATTATAAATCCTTTACATTTTCAATATTTTATTTTTTCATTAAATTAAAGTTAACATATCATCATCATCAACATTGAATATAATATTGTTAAACATGCATCCATAAATACATACATATATGTATGTTGTATATGTACGTATTTATGTATACATATATCGTATATTACTTAAAATTGATATAGGTGGAAAATTACTCCCTTTATGTAAATTAATCTGTTCTCACCATCGATACTTTTATATTTGAAATAAGCCAAAAGCAATTATATATTATATTGCACTATTTAAAGAAAAATATACATTTTATAAAAATAAAAACAAAAACAACAAAA
The DNA here is from genome assembly GCA_939192795.1 of Bombylius discolor. Lineage (NCBI taxonomy): Eukaryota > Metazoa > Arthropoda > Insecta > Diptera > Bombyliidae > Bombylius > Bombylius discolor. The sequence continues at coordinate 34,669,198 of OW584241.1, read as the reverse complement.
GTAATTGCAAAAAGAAAGAAAGATAAAAAAAATAAAAAAACAAATCATACCAGCTTCTTGTGCAAAATATTACATTTACGCATATACTGAAAACTTAATGCCTTTTGAGTATATAATTTTAATTTAAAATAAAATTTATAAAAACAAAGTGGAATTGAAAAAAAAAAAAAAACAGCAACAACAACAAAAAAGAGTTGATTTAATGTAAAACTAAATAAATATACAAAAATTATAAAAAAAAAAATTTTTATATTAAAAATGTACTTCATTTACAGGGAGTTGAACAATTATAATGCATAATTGCACTATTATAAGGCACTTCTTAAAACGTTTTGATTATTTTTAAATCGTTATTTAATTCGATTTGAAAAAAAAAATAAATAATAATTTTTCATATATCTACATACTAAAAATTTAATGAGCAATAAAAGGATAATTGGCTAAAGTGAAAAAAAAAAATATATTATTGAGATTTGAGGTTTTTTATTCAAAAAAAAAGAAGCTCAAAACTCATGAATTTTCTCTAATATTTTTGGCACAGCACAAAAACGCGAGATTAGAACTCAATAAAAATTAGAATACAGCCTAAACATAAGAGTGAAGAATGATAAATTAGAAAACGATTGTATTTTCGAAGAAGAAAAAAGTCAAGTTAAATTCTTATATGACAAAAAAAAATTCTTGACTATTTTCTAAGTTCTATCAAAATGAATATGAAGTACCAATTCCAGGACTTGTTAGAATATTTTAAAAATACTGTAATTTTTTTCCTAAACTTGAAAATGCTGTTGCAGCTAAATCAGTTGAATAATACGGATACCGAAATTTCGAATAAGCCTTCACAAAGTCATGATCTTAACACATTCTGAGAAATGAATTCTTTTAAACGAATGGACGCACTCATTATAATTCTCTTTCGCTTAAGAATTTTTACTTATTATTTTAACCTTCTTAACTCAATTTATCTTTTCCTTCAAAAGCTTTTTGAATTCCTTAAACGACTTAGTTTTTCTTACTTTTTTCAATCTACATATTTTTTTCTTTTCAAACGAAATTTAATATAAAAAAAAGTATTTGGAAAAATGTAACAAAAATTAATTTTTGAGAATCAAGTCGACAATAAAACTTTGTATTGAATTACAATGAAGTATGTTTTGGAAATTTTGAAAGTACGTGGTTAAATAAATTTTAATTCTAAGTTCACCTTTGCTTTAATGAAGTTAAATTTTTTTTTTAAATCTACAAAAATATCTTGTACTTATCTTGAAATTTTTATTTAAGATAATTTACTTACGTTTGAATGAATTTTACATGTAATATATGAAACAATCATTTTATTTTTTACACCCTGTAAATAGAAAAATAATATAACATCATATTATACTTAAATGCACTTTTAAAACATATGTGCAGAAATTTTCTATTTTATTCACTTTTTTCTCTATACATAAATAATTTTTTTCGTCTTTTTTTTTTTTCTTTTTCCTGTACTAACTTATTATATGCAAATTACTATACTACAGAAAAATAAATAACCCTAAAAATAGAATTTTTATATGAAAATTTATAAAATCACATATAAAGTCACAAGTACACATATGTATATGTAAATATGTGCAATAACATTGTAAAAAAAAATATAAAAAAAACTTCATATATGTTTTTGCAAAGTACTTCATCTGTTCATACTTTACGTGTGTCACCGTTTTATAATTGTAAACACACCGCAGGAATCATCATCACTTACACTAAAATGTGTAAATTGTATAGCATCATTTTATTTCATCTGTCATTCCAATTTTTTATTTTTTTTTTTTATTTATATTTTACATTTTATTTTTATTTTTCTAAATAGTAACACACTATCAAGAATTCTGTCATAGAAAATAAGAGCAAAAAAAAAACGGAAAAAAAAATAAAAATATTCTTTGGGGAAAACAAAAAAAAAAGGATTAAAAATGAAAATGTCGCGTAATAGAATTATTGTTACAATTTAATTGAAATCATATAAACAAGGAAAAAAAGGGAATTTAAAAAAAATATATATATTCCTTGTTTTTTAAAAGTTAAGTACGTTTATACCATATTTTCTATTTTTATTTGTTTTTTTTTTCTTCTTCTTTTTTTTCATAATGAATACAAATTTTTTTTTTTTCACAAGTGCAATTGCCATTATACTTTTCAAATTTGTATCTGTTATCCTCGTGACGCTTCAATTTTATCCAGGAAAAAAAAAATAAATGTTATGAATAAAATTAAATTGTATTTTTATTTTTCAAATTTAAAAAAAAAAAAAATTTAGAAAAAAAAAAAAACCATAAACATATCATAAATCAGAAAAAACATAGAGAGGACCTCATGATATTATTAAACAAGTGCACATTACTTTTACATAGTGTTATAGTTTAACTCTTACATATATATTTTTTCCTATATCTAGTGCACACTTTAAATATAATATACATACATAGTACTTTCTTAACAATCTGTATACAATTTATATTATTATTATTATTACTTGTATGGTATAGATACTTGTATATAATAATACTTATATAAAGCCTAGGACCCCCAGCTTTACAATTTTAAAACTAAAAATAATTTTCATTCGATGTTTTGACCTCAAATGAACATAAAAATAAAAAATAAAAAATAAAAAACAAGATTAAAAAGTTAGAGAATGATGAAAATTACATTTTCTACCATTCTTTTTTTTTTTTAGACTCCTGTTTAAAAATGTGGTATGATCTTAAAATTTTCTCAGATCAAACGTTTTAAACTTTTTTAGCGTAAAGATGTATCATTTCAGATATGTGAGTTAAACGTTGTGTATCTATGAATATTTTGTATTAAAAAAAAAAAAAAAATGAAAAAACAGAAAAAATGGGGAAAAAAAATTCTAAGTTCTATTTGTATAAAAATTTATGTGCAAAGGGGTTGATGCACTTTTATGTTTACATTTTTAACCTCTTATACAATTTATAGTTTAGGATAGGTTGTCTTTTTTATTTTTTTTTTAAATTTTAATTATTTATTATGATTTTTTTGTAATATGACAGTAATTATATTATTTTTATCATATATGTAGATACTCGTAATTGAAAATCACGTGAAAAACTAATAGATAAAAAAGCGTTCAAATGAAATTTAGATTTTTTTTTTTTTTTTTTAAAAAAGGAGACTTTTAGGAATCTTTCGAAAAACGTTTAATACACTTAGTACGACTTTTTATTATATTGTACTTACACCATTGAACAGAAAAATTTGAATTGGTGCTGAAAATTTCAAAAAAAATGTTATCCTGAGAATTTAATTTTAGTTTTTTGTCGCAATGCATCAGAACGCAGAACGTAAGGATATCTTTAATAGTATAGATATGTATGTTCTGAATCATGGCTCTTGCTTTCCTTTTCAATTTATTTTGGAGCTGTTTTTTGATCTTTTTAAGCTGTATCTTTTAACAGCACAAGACGTTCTGACTAGTCTTCTGTCCTAATGGCTTTTATTTGTTCACAAATAACTCAATTGAATCAGATCCTTTTTCAACTTTGTCTTCTGTACATTTTTGTGACTTTGTTTTTTATTGCTTTCTTTTTTTTTTTTTTTGAAATCCTTATGGTGAACAATATCTATTTGAAGATGAAGAAAAACTGTTAAAATGGATTTTATGGTAATCGAAATTAAAAATTAAAAATTTGTGTTTGCTCTAAATGTCCCGAAATGCAAAAACGAAAAATTTGTTTTAAATATAGAATAAATTTTTTGCTCATGATTCTTAAAAATGATTTCTTTAATCGCATAATTGATCTATGACTTTTTTTTTAAAACTTCAAAGACCATTTTTAAATTTGAACAAAAAATCATGATAAAATCTTTTACTCGTCAAAAAAAAAAAAAACTAAAATAATTTATTATTTATTACCCTTTTTTTTAACATATTTCAAATATTCTTAAGTATTTTTATTAACTGTCTAAAATACATATAAAAAATAAGCATGATTATTTTTACATTTGTGCATATGGCAAACATATCCTTTACATAACGGTAACCGTTTAAAAAAAATTATCAAAGTAAGTAACAGAAAAAAAGCTTTGTCCTTTAGTCAGTTTCTGAAAATATTTTAACTAAAAAAAATTCGCTTTCTGATAAAATTCAATTCCTTTTTTTTTTCTATCGAAATAATTATAAAATGTTAAACATATCACAAATTCAACAACAACAAAAAATAATCAAAAAAAAAAAATTTTTTTTTTTCAGGATAAAAAAAAACAATTTTTCTGTTATCTTTCTATGATGATTGCATTTTGATGAAAACACGTGCATGAAGTGTGGCCAAAAAAAGATTTTTATTTAAAAATGAAATTAAATTAAAAATACAAGAAGACGACAACAACAACAGAACACAATCATTATTAATATGATATATCATATCAAGAAAAATTTAAATAAAAATATAGAAGAAGAATTATAAAAAAAAAAAATTCTTGACGGGAGCTATGAATTCAAAACCATTCATCAAGATACAATTTTTTTATTATTATTATTTTTTTTTTTTTTTGATGATATCACACGATATAAGAACGTTTATCTTTTCTGATTTTTTTTTTTTTCTTATTGAGAAATTGTGTATGTTCTGTTATTTTTACTTCTACAGTTTTTCTTTATCCTTTTTTTTTTTTTTTTTTGTAAGTACAAACACTAACTTGATAATTCGAAGGAAAAAAAAAATGAGTATATTTATTAAAAACTAGCTTTTAAAAGGGTTTTGTTCTTTGTTTTTTTTTTTTGTTTTTTATTTCAAGAATTATATTTTCGTGTACATTATTTTCTTGATTAGAAAAAAACAAACAAATGAAACGTTTTTGTTTTATATTTTTTTTCTTTGAATTTTTCTTTGAATTTTTTTTTGTAAGTACATCTGCATTGCGATGATGATGATGACACTTCTATACAATTTTTATCATTTCGTGTTTTTTTATTCACTTTATACAATGATATAATAATAATTTATATTTACAAAAAAAAAAAAAAAAAAAAAAAAAAAAAAAAAAAAAAAAAAAAAAAAAAAAAATTGAAATCTGTAGGAGACCTATTAAAGATGAATCGTATGATTTTTACTTATTTATAGAGAATCTTGTATTTTTTTTTTCTTGTGTTTTTCTTCAGATGATGTTTTATTTTTAAAGATATGTCATTTTAGATAACAAGAAATAATAAAAAAAAAAGGAATCTCTACAGCTTTTTTTTAAAGATATTTTCAGAAAACATTTGTTAAAGGAAAACTATTTAAAAAAAATATATACATATATATGAAAATAATTCAAATTTAAAATTTTTATAAAAATAAATTGAATATGAACTTTAAAAAATTCAAAAGTCAAAATGAAAGGAATTTCGCAATACATTTGAAATTTCAGAAATTCTCAAAACTTAATTTACAAAAACAAAAAAATCTTAATGTTAAAAATTCATTGAACTTTTTTTGTAAGGATAATAAACTTCACAATATATAATTAAGCATTTTTTTTTTCAGATTTTTAAAAATGAATTTTGAAATTTGAAAAATATTTTTAAAAATTTAAACGTTATTTTTTGTGGATTTTTTTTAATTATTCAAAAGAAAATGTGGTCTCCAGAAGAACTTAGGAGGTATATGAACAAGTTTCAATAAACAAAACATTTTGTCATTTATCTGTTCATCTAAAAATTTTCCTTTTCCTAGAGAAAATTTTAAAAACTTCGTAACCGTGGTAAAGATTTCATCTTATTGGCTAGGATGTCAATTGTATGAAAAGGCTTTAAATTTATTTACAATTTACAGGATTTTTTTTAAATCCTCTATTCAGTGAATAGCCAATATTTTCATCTATAAAAATTAAAAATAAATACTGAATTATTTTTTGTGGTTTGTGAGGTAAAAGGGTAAATAAAAAAAAGTCAACAAAAAGAAGGGTAAATATATACGTATAATATATTGTCATGTATGATTTCCGCATAAATTTCAAATATATATTTACTTGAGAAAAAATTCAAAAATTTTTATAACTATTTAATGATATGTGATCGCATATATGTATATATTATACATTTTAATTTTATAAAAACTTTCTTCTATATAACAAAAAATCTTTTATATCTTTCATAAAATAATGAAAAATTTATTTAGTTAAAAAAAAATTAAGAAAAAAAAAAAAAACAACAAATAAATTCAAAATAGAATAAAATAAAAATTTAATTTTATTAAACTACGAATTTATTATTTTATGATGATTTTTTTTTTTTTAAATAAATAAATTTCATAATATTTGTATGTACATAATTTTTATGCCAACATTAAAAAGCTTTTTACAAAAAATCATCAATAAAAAATTTTCTTCAATTTATGAAATTTCGTGGGAAAAAAAACGAATTAAAATACACAAGAGAATTTATAAATTATTTAAAACCTTTTATTTAAAAAAAAAAAACAAAATTTCTGTAAAATTTTACTTAAATTTGAAAAAAAAATAAATTATAACCAAAAACAACAAAAAAACTTATTTAATTAAGATTGATTTAATCTTATTAATTTATTTCGTATATGAATTTTATTTAAATTGAAAATCAGTTTGTACTTGTAGAGATAGAGGATAGTATCTTTTGTCAATTCGCAATTGAATTTCTTCCAGTATATAGTTTAACTTATTTTTTTTTTTTTTTTTTTTTGTCATTTTATATGTATTGTATGGTAACTTGGTAAGTGTAATGAATTTTATTGGTTATGTCTTGAAAAAAAAAAACAAGTAAAATAAAAATTTAAAACAAACAAACAAGTTGTTATCATTTTATTATTTAAAAAAAAAAAAAAAAACATATTCTGCCGTCTGTGCATGACTTCAATAAATTTTATATCCAATTACAATTTTATTTCATTTTATTTTATTTTATTTTATTTTTTATTTTTTTTAATTTTATTTTATTTTTGGAAAACAGAAAATTTATTTTAAACAAAATAAACTTAATTGTAATCAAAATATATATGTATTTCTGTTTGTGAACATACATATAAGCAAATATACTTTAACTTTAAATGCATTAAATTTTAATAAACAAACAAACAAAAAAAAAACACACACACACAACAAAACAAAACAAAAAATTCAAATATATGAAACAGAAACACATGTTTTTTTTTTCTTGTGTTATGAAATAAATCGTAAATTTCTACCTTAATTTTTTTTTTCGTCAATAAAATAAGAGGAATTGAAATAACTCTCTCTTTTTAAAAATGTAAAAAAAAAAAAACAAAACGAAACAAAAAAAATAAATAAATAAAATAAAATAAAAAGTAATAAATTTAAATACAAATTTTTAATTAATTAATATTTTCATATGATTTTCAAAGTAAAATGTAACGAATTTTTGTATACCAAGAAAATAGAAAAGGATTTAACCCTAAAAAACATTAAATTTTAAATTATATAGTAAAGTTTTCAATATACACGAACTACAACACAAAGTTTATTTTTCTGTCTGCAGAAAAAAAAAGGGTTTTATAGGGTTTTATGTGAAAGACACGGAAGTTTCTGAAGATTTTTGTATTGGAAAACAGTCGATAATAGAAAATAATTGAATAAAGGATGGAAAGATATAAATTTATGGAAAAATCTCATTATACAAGGATTTAGTCAATCTTAATATGGATCTTATATAATCTGAGAAAGAAAATGTGTAATAAATCGTGATAGTAACAAGTTATGACCAATGGATCGTTTAATAGATTCGAAAAATTTTAAGATAAGAGTTGTTCTCATCGAAAATGACGCTCTGTCTCTAGTAAAATTAAAACAGTGCAGTGTACTTTTGCTAGCAAAAAACAAAACAGAGGAAGGGCAGAACAATCTCAGATTTCGTGTTTTTCTAATCACAACACTACTATCAGAACCAGAAGAATATTACTAAAATTTATCATATTTTCATTTCCTATTGTTTTCACGTAATTCTTCTAAAGCTTGTCATCCATAAAACTTCTTTTCCTTTCGATAATCAAATTAGAAAAAAAAAAGGATTTGTTTGTTCAATTAGAAAAATATTAAAATTTAAAGGTTGGGAGCCTTCTTTTTATAATTTTTTTTTTTCAAATGAGAAAGACGTTAAAAAAAATAAATAAAAATGCTGTAAATAATATTTATTTTTTTTAAATCTGCACGTGTTATATTATTTTTTATGCAAGTGCAATGAAAATACTGTTGAAGAAAATATGCAATTTACCATCATCATTATTATCAACATTCAGTTAAAAAATTTAAAAAAAAAAAAAATATGAAAAAAGAAAAAATTGTAACAAACAAAAATATTCAACAGTTTGTATGTTCATCATTATTAAATTGCATATTATGACGTTGATATTTTTTTTTTTTTGTTCTTCGAATCATCTAAAGTCTAAAGGAATGCTACTGCATAATGATAAAAAATTTTCTTCCTATATATGTATGTATATTTTTTTTTTTTTTTGTTCATCACTTTCTTATAGGAATAATATTTTCTTTATATTTTTATTTTTTCAACCATATTGAGTTAGGTCATGGAAATGATTTTATGTACAAAAACAGCAAAAAAAAAAAAAAACAAAAATAACTGACTGTAGTAAGGTTCAAATTCATTATAAGGAAGAAAAAAACAAGCGTGGTTTATTCAACTAATGATATAAAAAAATTGCAGCTGTTTGTCACAGACTCTGAATTTTTTGCTGCCGTTTTTCTTATTTCTAGAAGAAAAAAAATTAATAATGACATAGCTTGTTTTTTTTTTTTTGTATGCCAAAAATATTTTTAATATTAAAAAAGAAAATTTAATTTTATTTCTTAAGCCGTTTTTATGAAATGAAATTGAGATTAGGGATTGAAACTAGAAAGAAATTATCATGTAAAAAAGGCTGCATTCAAAAAACCAGAAAATAATTCAAAGTTCGTAAAGTAACGTTTGTTCATACAATCAGCGTCTCGATTTGTATTAATTCTATGGTAACGTTGAGCCAAAATAAAAATAATTAAATAAATGTAGTAAAGATGTAGATTATGGAGAAAAATAATTAAAATACACGTTTTAGTCGGTGAAGAACCATAAATTCGATAATTTAAGTGTTGAATCTGACAGCGAACATGTGAAACATTTATTTGGAAATGCATTGTAACAAAGATAATATTAAAAGTAATTAATATAACGATTAATGACGAACATGTAATGAAAAAAAGCATTTGCAATATTATCAAGCATATGATTTTCAAGCAAATAAAACTTGAAATTTTCGAACTTAACCGCATTTTGAAGAAACATGCAATTGCATGAATAATTTAACTACACTACTATAAAAACTATTACATTTTTTTTTTCTTCATAAAATATGTAAATGTTATGATTTCCGGTGTTATGAACTTTTGTATGAAATTTAATTAATAATTTTATGAAAATATTTCTTGAATAGAAAATGCAGTTTAAAGAACACAATCTTGTTTTTCTTTTTAAATAGCAAACAAAAAAAAAAAATTTTTTTTATTTTTAAATCCAAATAAATATTTGCATTTTATGTGTAAAATTTTCAATTTCTTACCACTTTTTGTTCATTCTTGCCCAGCAATCAACTACAAACAACGGTTTTATGAATTTAAGAAAAAAAAAAAAAATTATAAATTCATAATTTTTCATGGTTTTTCTCTAATATTTTCCTTTCTCATTTAATTTTGTCATTTTTGCCTTTCAGTTTATTTTGACAAGTTTTAATTTAAAATTAAAAAAAAAACAGGAAAAAAAAACAACATAGTCAATTATTTAGTTAAATATTAACTAATGAAGTCATATTACTGATTACTTTGCTATTAAAATTATTAATTTTGTTGTTGATGTTGTGTATTTGCTGTTTGTAACATTTCCTGATTGGCATTATGCAATCAAGTTTTGTTGACATTTTCATTAAAATATTTTCAAAAAAAAAAAAAAAAAAAAAAAAAAATAACAATAACAAAAGTTGAAAATAAGGAGAAAAATATATGTATAAAATATAAATTTACTGAACTTCTTTTGAAAATTGTTAATTTGAAAATTTTCTAAAGAAAATTATTGTTTATGTTTTTTCAATGAGGCAACAAGAAAATAAAAAACAAAAAAAGGGTTAAACGTTTTTTCATAATTGATTTTATGTTAACACATTCATCAACAAGAAATGAATAAGTAAATTGGAAAAAACAAGAAAGCAATTAACACCCACCCCCATGATGTGTACTATTATGAAATTTATTTGAAGTGGTGTAGTAAATTATTTTGTGAATTACATTTAAAATTAAAAATATAAGTAAAAGATAAGAAAAAGTAATAAGGTATGTTCCACAGGTGAAATTTACATAATTTGAAAGAAAGCAATTAAAAAGTTTTGTACAATAATGCTTGTTTAAAAAAAATGAACACTCCTATTCACTGTCACATTAGTTTGGGATGGGTGGTACATTCCAGTATAACAGAAGGAAATATTAGGACTGGATCACGCGTTAGACTATCTAAATAAAGGTCAATCTGATCGCGCTGGACAATCAGGCAGTGATCAATCGAAACGAGTTTTCCAGACAGATATAAACTTAACCTACGCCTGAAAATGTATCAAAAAACTTATATACAATTCGAAAGGGGGTAACATTTGTGTAGGTTAAAAGACATTCAAGAATATTGATAAAAAAAATGACAAACTCAGAATTTCAACGAAAAATGTGTTACTGAAGAACATCCGAAAAGATGAAACAATAAGACAGAATGTTAAACATTCTCTGCAGTTCGTTCAAAAATTATCCTCTGGAAGAATTTTCTTACAAGTAAAATTTTTATCAAATAAAAAAAAAGAAAGTAATAATAAAAAAAATACAAACAACAAAAATAAAATTTAGAAGAAAAAAATATATTTGTAATTTACGTAAAACAAAACATGATTTACAAAAAATCATATTTTTACATAACAAAAATTAAGTTTATATAAAATTTTTAAAAAACTTAAAAAAAAAAAAACTAATTTTAACCTAATGATAATACATATGTATATGTATGTAAGTCACATATGAAAAAAAAAAAATAATATAGCTATAATTTTTCGATAATTATCGAAATTATTAAGATATACATAATTAAATTTTAATTAAAATATCACTTAAAAATCATACATTTTGATTATCATTGTCAAAATGAAATTTAAAAACACAAAATAATAAAATTTATGGAAAGAAGACTTCAATTTTATGAGTCATCAAAATAATAATTTAATTTAAAAAAAAAAAAAGTTATAATTAAAATATACTGTATAATTTTGATTGTTAGAATATTTGTACATTATATTTATTTTATTTTTTTTTTTTTTAATTGCACTTCTAGTGCTAAATTAATTTAGAAATTCAATAAATCTCTCACACACTTATTTTCCATATATACTCTGGAATATTTTTTTTTTTTTTAATAAAATACAATTTTATATAAATTCGTTTTAAAATTTCCATTTGTAAAATATTGATTATTGCTTGTACTTGGACTGGTGTATTCAATTATAAATTTTAAAATTGTTGATTTCGTAAAATCAAGCAATTATAAATTTATGAAAGTAGAAAAAAAAATTTTGAAAAAAAAAACGATTTATTTGAATTTCTTGAAATTTAAAATAAAAATGCAAATAAAAGAAAATCGGGGCAGACTTTCATTTATAAAATAAAAATAAAATACACTAAATTCAATAGCTTCGACATTTAAAAAAAAAAAATCCTTCAAACAAAATACCAAATCGTACATCATATAATCTCATGGTTCATTATAAAAAAAAATATATATATATTTTCAAAATCGTCATTCCACAGATTATCTGACCCGTTACAAATTTCAGTGCCAAAGTAAGAGATCAGAAATGGAAACTGGAAACTTTTATTTCGATATTTTTTTATTTGACTTGCTTTAAGCTGAATTTCAATTCAGTCATAAGAAGTCCGAAATAAATTACATGCTTCCATTTCACAAACTAAAGTAGTTAAGCTTACTAAATTAAATTCTTAATATTAAACTAAATTTTCCGTATGTAAGCTAAATTACCCAAAATAATCGACATTATAAAGTCAACTAAATTAGATTGAATAACTGAAATCAGTGAGGTCCAGCTCGTATAGCTTGCTAGCTCAAATTTATTTCTTTACAAATGATAGCTAGAAATTTAACTAATCCAATTTAATTGACTTAACTGAAATCTGTAACAAGTCGAAATCTTCATACCATTGTAACAAGGATATCATAACTGAGATATTTACCGCAAAAGACACAACTATAAATACCACACTTTTATTTGCATTTTTTTGTTTTTTTGTTGCACTGTAAATAAATCTATTCTCTTTAAAAAAAAAAATATCCTTCAAACAATAGCACCAATCAAAACAAAACAACAACAAATAAAAACATTCATAACTACTTTCACAGTAGACAATATTTTCGATTTAAAAAAAAAAATTAAAATTACGATTTTCTCCTTAAAACTTAAAACTAATATCGTAAAAAAAAAATCTTACTGGTAAACGTTTGTCATTTTATGTTTTTTAAAAGAAAAAAAAAAGGAAAATACTTTTCTTTGAAGAAAAAAAAATAGTACTTCTTTGTTACTTTTACTTAAAAAAAAAAATTTAGCATCAACTGGATTGAGTGAAGAAAAAAAAAAGGCAGTGATAAGAAAATTCATTTTCTTAAACAACACGAACCCTCTTGGCACATTGATTTTTGAGAATGTAAAGCATAAGACTCATCTGCATATGAAAAAAAATAAATAAATTTAAAATATGAAAATTAAATCGAGAATGATACATTTTGTTTTTTGTTTTTGTGTTATAATTTTATTTACTTACCAAATTTTTGTTTTGCTTCTTTTAAAAATTTACGATATTTTTCTGAATTTTTTGCATCCGTTACCATTGCACCAGCTATTATATTAAGTACAGAACGTGAAGTTTCACATAATAAATGTTCTGGTAATGTTATTTCGAATTTTATTTCTGAAAAACTTTCATTTGCCATATTACTACTTGATGTTACTTGATGTTGTGGTGAAGTTATTGGTAATGAAGTACCAGCAACTGGTTCTTCTTTAACTTTAACTATTGCTGGAACTTTATTCGGTGGGCAGCCTTCTATAGAAAAATAAAATTTAAGAAAAAAAAAAATGGTTAATTTGATTTAATTTGCCAATTTTGTTTGTTTGTATACTTGTATCATTTGAAGATCTTTTCATTGCATATTTTGCTTCATCCTTTTGTTTATCACGTTTTGGGCAGCTGCATACTTTAACATTTACAACTCTTTTTCCAAGAGCACGGCAACTTTTAAATATAAATAAAAACAAATGCAATATTTAGACAATCTATTCAAATAAAAAAAAAAAAAAAATGACTCACAGGAATCTAAGAGATTCTAATGAATATTAAACACTTTTTCATTTATTTTTTTTTTTTTTGGTCAAGATATGGTAAAGCAATATAATTACATAATTATGAGCATTCTAAGAGCTCTTTACAAGAATAAATCTAATGATAAGTTTACACCACAGGACACTTTGATTTCCAGATACCAGAAAAATGATGTCTAGAAGTCTAAAAATATGTGAGAGACCGAAGGTGATCATGATTTTCCAAATATCATTTTTTTGGTATCTGGAAACCAGTCTCCTGTCATTTAAACTTACTATAATAGTAGAAGTGTAAAGATGATAGAAGAAGAAAAAAACCTACTCAAATCGGTTTAGAATTATGACAATTAAATTAGAAAAAAAAATTCTTTTTTTTTTTTATTTTTCATGTCACACTTACAGTTGATCCTCTAAAGTAAAAATCACAGCTGTTTGTTTTCTTCCAATACATGAATTCTGGCATACAAATTTCAATGCAATTGAATGTTTTACCAAATTATTTTCATTTGGTTCTCTCAATTGACTTAATGGTATTACAACAGATAAACGATCACTAACATTTTTTCCTTCATATTTACCTTCATATTTTACATTTGAATTTTCACTTCGTAAAATATAATGCCTTAAATTAATTTCTGAGGCTGAAAAAATGAATATATATAATATATATATATATTTTTGAATTTTTGAACGTAAAAAAAAAAAACAAGTTCACTTACAATTATCACTGTTCATATGATTATGACATCGTTGAACTGGTGAACTTATATCATCAACAAATACCATCATTGCTCTTAAGTACAATGGATCATGTATATTTTTTGGTGAATATATGGCATCAATATAAAATGTTTGATCAAGTTTTATAAAAACTTTTTGTAATTTTGATGAATATTGCCAATTACTTTTACCACTTATATTTGGATTTAAATTTAATTCAAATTCATATCCATAACGATTATGCTCTTCTAAATTTGGAAATACATTTGATATTTGTTCCTAAAAAATGAAATACTTCATATTTTTTTTTTTATTGTAAATTTTTTCAATCATATTGCATACCATTTGACTATTATTGTCTGTTACTTTTATAGTAGAAGTTTCAATTAAAGCGCTTAAGGCACTCTGAAAGAAAAAAAAAAAAACATAAACGATGAAAAAAAAAAAACCTACAAGTTTTTCTTTTCAACGTGAAAGAGTCTTACCTCATTTGTATTTATTGGTAATAAATCAGACGAATTGATTGCATTTAAATCTACAGCTTCATTATGACTTGGAAATGGACTTCAAATATAATTTATCATAAAAAATATATATATAAAAATAATTTTAAATTAATTTTGAAATTAAAAAATCTGATATTTTTATGTCGTTGAAAATAATTTTACATATTTGAATGTATTAAATGGAAACACACATTCACTTTTGATTTTGGGTAAAAATCAGTGTAATTTTTAGTATGATTAGAAAAAATTGCATTAATTTGATTAAATTTAGGAAATTTCATACAATTACATTCATTTTAAGCAAGATAAAAATTAATTTTTTTTTTTCCTCTGAAAATAATAACGAAACAGTTAAAAAAAAAAGTTATATCGTTATGTTTAAATGCATTCAAATTATGCAAAATTATGCATGCAATGGAAAAAAAAAAAGGTTACATTTTACCCAATATTTATGCCACCATAAAGACTATTATTGTCATCTGGTAATTGTAAATCTCTAAATGAATTGTTAAAATTTTAATTTATTTAAAAAATAATTTTAATAAAATATGAGTTAAAATCATAATATTACCTTTCATAAAATACATCATTTGGTCCTTGGTCATCATAATATGTACTCAAAGTATAGGTACTACAATTGATTACAGGTTAAAAAAAAAAAAAATTGAAAAAAAATTAGATAATTGTAAAAAAAAACTTACTCAGAATTTTGTTGAACAGTGTGTGGATCGTCATGAATCATTCTGAAAATCTAAATTTTTTTTAAAAATTAATGAATTATAAAACATTAATTTTTTTTTTATACTCATAATTTATGCTTTGACTACAGTTTGAGTTTAAAACAAACTCAATTTTTTTTTTTTATGTCCATTTTTACATTGTATAAAAATAATAATGTAGAAATTCTTGTTTTTTTCCATAATGTCCCTATGATTGCTTGTATAATAGCTGCATATTCTTCAAGGTTTCCAAGCTTAAAATTTGAAAATTTTACATGATTTTTTTCTTTTGCTTTTACTTTTTCTTACATTTTTCTGTTACTTTTACGTAGAAAACTTTTAAAAAAAAATTAAGAGGATTAACTTCACTCGTATTTATTATGAACATTGTACAGTTTATTATTTAATTCAAAAAATAAGTGACTTAAAAGTTATCCTTACAAGTTTAATAAATATTTATGAAGACCACTGAAATAAATTCCAAAATTACATCATAAAAAAAAGAAATCATGAGATCAATTAACGATTTCATGGTACATTTTTATATTAAAAGTGCCGGTATTTCAATTGGAATATGATTTCTTTCATTTCAAAAGAATTCAGCTCTTTGCAAATTAGGATTACCCTTTTCAAACATTTTTTTTTTTCTAGCAAAACAATCTTACACCCGAAGAATCAACAATTTATGTTAAGTTCTTCAAAAAACAAGTGGTGCAATGTTTTTAAGTACACTTGCTTATTTACAACAAAAACAAAAGAAGTGATTAAGTAATAAAACATAAATTGGCATAGAAATTTTGTTTTATAAAAAGTATGTTGCAAAATACTGAATTAACATTAAATTTTGAAAATATGTACAAATTATAAAATTGAAAAAAATAAAAATAGAATTTTTATTATCAATAATGCTAAAATTATGGCGTAATTTTTCAGGACATGTAACATTGATAAGTTCTTTGATGCTATCTTAACCTCCCATTACATCTGTTGTTATTAACAGGGAATATCTTGAATTCTTACCTCTTTTAGATTTCACAATGGAAAATATTCAAAAAAAAGAAATTTTACTAAAAACAATTCACTGAAATTAATTAAACCGGCGTCATACAAAATGCCAATCGCAATCGCGCGTTACTTATTTTCCGAATTTTTCTTAATCCTGCTATGCCTTCTTGTACAACTTTTTTTTATTTTTTTTTTTTTAAAAAAACAAAAATGTCAAAAACAAAACAATGAATTAAAATTGAAGTTATCAACAAATTAGTAGCTTTCATAGATTTATTATACTGTTAGATCAACCATCATATATGTATGCTCTTTAAACCACATTCGTTAAACCAGTATGACTCTTTAGCCTCTGTGAGCATTTTCCGTTACATCTTTCATAAAATTTTTCCTTCTGCTAATATAGAAAATAGAAATATAATAATACTGTGGTAACATGTTTTTGTTATTTCCCTATAAATATCTCCAGTAAATACTTTTGTAAATGTTTATAGAGCAAGTGTTGTCTTATGCTGTCTTCATGCTTGTTGTATGAAGAGCATATAATACTGGTGATCTTCGTATGTATTACAAATCTATGTGATACTGATAGGCATCACTTACGTCACTTCGTTTCCTGCCACGTTAAAACCGGAAATCTAAACGCTCCCTCAATGTTGACATTTCATTTTGGTATGAAGAAGAAGTTTGTTCTTTGACTGTTGAATTCTGATTGGTTATTTTTATTTTTCGTTGTGACATCTCATCAATAGGAAATTTTTCATTAATGCAATAAAATGATAGCGTGGAAAAATAGATTTTCTTTATTTATTGTTGCTATTATTCTTCAAATAGTTAATTGTGTAGAATTTACATTTGATTTACCAGATAATTCAGAAGAATGTTTCTATGAAGAAATCAAAAAAAACACAACAGCATTCCTGGAATTTCAGGTAAATTTTTAACATTCTATTGTAATCATTACAATTTTTTAAACTTATTTTTCTAATATATGAGATTTACAATTATTTTACTTAGGTGTCCGCTGGTGGACAATTAGATGTTGATGTAACACTTCGTGATCCAAGAGATAAAATTATTTATCAACAGGATAAAGCAACATTTGATAGTCATCAATTTGTGGCTGAGGTATGAAAATTTCAATTTTTCACGCATTTTATATGAAATTTTACGCTTTTATAATTTCTAAAATAAAATATAAAAAAATTAATAATAAAGCAAAGTAAATTTTACCATTTATTATTTTATTAATAGATAACTGGTGTATACGCAGCATGTTTTGGTAATAAATTTTCATCATTTTCACATAAATTAGTTTATGTTGATTTTCAAGTTGGTGAAGAGCCGTCATTACCTGGTATCGATGATCATGCTACAGTACTGACATTATTAGAAACATCATCTCAAAGTATTCATAAAAGTTTAAATCAAATATTAGATTATCAAACACATCATAGATTAAGAGAGGCCCAAGGTAATCTACAAAAACTGGTTGATGTTTTTAGTTTTTTGCTTTTCGTTAATTTATTCAACTTTTTTTATTTTTAAATTTTCATATGTACGTGTAACTTTAAATTTTTTGTTTTCTTTTCTAGGGCGTAAAAGGGCCGAAGAATTAAATGAACGTGTTTTTTGGTGGTCAATTAGTGAAACAATTGTAATGCTTACTATTGGTGTTGGTCAAGTTGTTATATTACGTCGATTTTTCTCAGATCGTAAACCACTTCAAACACAACAGTATAACAGATTATAAAAACAAAATAACAATTATTTAAAAAAAAAAAAAGTTTTAGTCATATTTTGTAAAAAAATAAAAATGAATAAAAATAAGTATGAATGGCGTGCGTTACACAATTATTTTGTGCATTCTTTTTTTTTCTGTAAAAATAAAAAAATACAAAAAAATAATAAACACTTAAAATACAAAATAAGAGAATAATAAAATCTATATTGTAAGGAAAAATGATAAAATTGTTTTCTTTAGTTTACCACGCCCAATAAAGTGAAAAAAAAAAAATTAAGGAGGCTCTTAAATTAAGGTGAAAAGAAAAACAGTTGTAAAATATTGAAAAGGAATTAAAAATAAAAGATCATAATCACATAATTTACTGTAATTTATTTTTACTTTTTTGATCAATTTAAGTTTTAGTAAAAATAAGAACAAAAATAAGATATGCATTTTTAGCACATTTTAATCAAATAATGTTTGAAAGAAAAATTAAAATACTTTCATTATTTTTTAAATATTTATAACTCTACTTAATTTTTGAATACGATTTAATAATAAATCTCCTTGTTTAATTGTTGCTTGATATTGCCAATTTTTATAATCTGGACGATTTGTTTCAACAATACCACCAACTCTGTCAACTTTACAATGTAAACGTCCAGCCGCAATAAAACGTGATAATTCCTGATCAATATATTCAATTGTAACACCAAATGCTCCAGCCATATATTGTAATGTTAATGATCTATATGATTCTAATAATTGTGTATATGCTAATACACGCATTTCACGTACATAATATAAATAATGTGGATTTGCAAGATAATCATTTTTTAATATATATTCGACTTGCATTAAATTTTTAAAAAAATCAGCATATTGACATGTATACAATGAAGATAAATAATTTTTAACATCTGGTAAAGAATGTAAAACTTCTTGAATTTCAGCACCTTTAACAACTTTATCACGTAATTCATTTCTTGGTAAACTTATCATTGATACATAAACTGTATAACGAACAAATGTTGGATAATCCATTAATTCATATGATGTAAATGTACTGACAGTATCTAAAAAGAAAGTAGCAGCATCTTTAAAAGATCTTATTGCAATGCAATAAACTCCTTGATAGACCTATTGGAATAAAAAAAAAATTCAATAAAACAAAACCAATTTTAATACACATAATCGAAATGAAATTTTACCTTTAGACGATTTCTACGATCCCAATCACCACCTTCTTCAATTAAATACTTTGCTTTATCAATATTTTTTGTTATTAAATCATGATCCAAATAGAATAAACCAATACGAATCATATGAAAAACAATATCTAAACGATGACCAAGTGATACAGTTTTTTCATATGTTTTACGAAATGCAACAATTGATGCATCTTTATCACCAATACGGCATAAATATTCTGATTTTTTTAAATTTGCTTCACGTACTTCCATTTCACCTAAATTCTTTTCAGCATCATCAATAGCAGCATCCAATTCTTCTAATTTCTTTTTATTTTCAGCTTGCATTTGTTTTAATAAATTTTTATCAAGTGACCATTTTAATTCATTACAAATATGTTCATACCATGGTGCCATATTATCTGCTTTAATTGCATTCATCAATTTTGTTTTTAATGCTTTATCATCATGATGTTCTGGCAATGTTAAAAGGAATTTTATTTGAGCCAATTCCAAATTTGGATTTTTCTCCAAACCTTGTTCTTCTAAATTTTCAGCTGGCATTTTTTTTATTTAATTAATTTCCTTCACTTTTTCACAAATCACAAAAAACTTATGAATTTTTATTTTTAAAAGAATGATTTTTGAAAAATTTATGACACACGCCGTCGAATTCGTCCACGTTTGACAGATTCTACACAAAACCGCAATCCGCTGTGTCATGAATCATATGAAGTTGCAGTCAGTTCACAAGTTTATGGAATGGTATATTGGTTTCGTTCTTCATTTGCCTATAAAAAGTACGCGTTACGCGTCAAAAACAATGTAAAGCGTAACAACGCGAATGGCACCACTGTTGTTTATTGTTGTTGACAATCAGCTGATTTCGTCTTTGTTAAAATCTTTTAAAAAAATATTATTTACCTTTATTTACCTTGATTTTTGTAATTATTAATTGTGGTGTCGAATTAAAAACATGTCATGTAACGCTTGTACGAAACGTTTTGGTTTTTTCTGCAAAGAGGTAATGTAAAATTGTTATCTACAAGTGATAACAATCACATTCTATACTTCTCAGAATTTCAAATCAAAAAGTAATAAAAATTTAGTCTTATTTATTTTTTTATGATTTTAGGCAGGATGTCCAAATTGTGGTTTTTCATTTTGTGGAAAATGCCTTAAAAAAGAAATTGAAGTACCTCGTTGTAAAAATGCTAAATTAAAAGTTTGCTTAAAATGTTATGAAAAATTAGAAAAAGAAAAACATTTTAAAAATCTTTCAAAAGAACAACAAAAAATTGAAAAAAGTGATGAAATTTTTACCATGTAAGTAAATTAAAATGAAACATTTTAATCAAATCATCTAATTACATAATAATTTTAATTATAGAAATGAACCAGTTGAAAGTTTAACACCACCATTAGAACCATTAAATATTTCAGCACGTGAAACAACACCAGATGATAATGAATTAGCTGATAATCTTGATAGTTTATTAATAGAAAAATTAAATAATTTAAAAAGTAAAAATGAAAATGAAGATGAAAATAAAGATTTTCCAAATGATAATGATATTGCATCACGTATAGCTGCATTAAAAGGTATACCATATAAAAACTACACAAAACCAGATGTATCATTATTATTAAGTGGTCCGAAAAAAACTGAATCTGAACAAATTACTGATTTACTTAAACAATTTGTTGAAGAAAAAATAATTGATAATAATGTACAAGATCCAAATTTTGATCCAATTTCTGATATTGAAAGAAGACTTGCTATTCTTAAAGGTGAAGACCCAAATGCTCCAAAAAAAACAAATATACCAATTCAAAAAGAAGAAGAAGATGATGAAAAAACTGATGCAAAAAAATTAATGGAAAAGGTAAATAAGTTTTAAATACAATTTCATCATATATAAAAAATACTGTTTTTTTTTTTAAATAGTATTTAGAAGAAGCAAAATTACCAGATTTCACTTTAACAGCAGAAGAAAAAGAATTAATTGAAGGTCTACCAAAACCAAATACAAATACTGAAGAATTACCATGGTGTACAATATGTAATGAGGATGCTGTATTACGATGTCTTGGCTGTGATGGTGATCTATTTTGTAAAGCATGTTATCGTGAATGTCATGATGATGAAGATTTTCGAGAACATAAATCGACACCATTTAATAAAAATCCAAATTTAAATCATTTTTAAAATTTAATGATTTTTTTAAACATTTTTTTTAATTACGTAATATTCTCTAAAAAATATTTTATTTTTGTTGATTCCCATTTTTACATTTAGTTTTTTATTTTTTTGTTATTTTGTTTAATCGGATTTTGTTTAAAAATAAATTTATGACTCAATTGTAAAATTTCCTTAATGTTCACGAATATTAAAATTAAAAAAAAAAATAATTGTAAAGTGCTTGTTTTATAAATAAACGTTAATATTTTTAAATGTACATATTATCTTTTAATTATAGAGTGAAAATAAGGTGGGACTGTTTTATAATGTAGAGAAATTTAAGTCAGATTTTTTCAATATAAAATTGTTTTCTTTCAGCTGATGCCATCACAGTTCGCAGACAGCCACATTCATTTGCTTCTCAGTATTCACCATTTTTTTTCTTAATTTTCTTTGTTTGAAGTCATAAGCTGCCTGATTTGATGGATAATTCAAAAATTGTTGAAATTGCTAAAAATCTTCATAAAACACCAACAGAAATACTTTAAAAAGGAAAATTCAACAATACCGAGAAGTACAAACCAATGCTGCCACTTTGATACATTTTGGTCTTAAAAGTATCTCTTCAGATTACTAATTACTAATGGGCTGAATCCGTCACCGGAACTAGTCCCATTTTGTTTGTGGTGCTGCTGATAGTGAAATTTTTGGACCTCAGACCACCAACGGTGATGTTCGTGCAACTGCCACACACCAACGGAAAGTATTCATTGGTGCTTCCTTATAAATTTCCTTGTTTTCACCAACATAGCCACTTCGAATTATTAAACGTTCTGTAACATCTGTTGGTTGACCAATATGGAAATCATAGATTCAATTGCGTAATACAGTTGATCTATTAAGGAAACACCTCAGACCACCAACGGTAATGTTCGTGCAACTGCTGAGAAGTAAAAGATGGTAAATCTTTGCCTCCTCGTGCAGAACACACCATCGGAAAGTATTCATTGGTGCTTCCTTATAAATTTCCTTGTCAATCGTTTTGTAACATCTGTAATAACAATTAACACAAAAAAACTTGATGGATCGAATTTCTATCTGCGAAGCCTTGGATAAACGGCAAACGCAATGAAATCTCTTCAGATTAAACTGCAATTTATTTTATTTCTACATAATCGTCTGAATTCTACAATGGATTTTAGAGACATCTGTTAGAAAGAATTTGTTCTAATTCTGGACTTGTTGCTGGCAGTGGCAAGTCAAACTTTGTTAATTATTACATAAATGAGCCTGTACATATTAGGTTGTTGTAACAACGACGCAAACCGGTTATAAAAGCTGTTTTTACAACTGCTCAAATTACATCTGAAGGTGGCACGACCAGTTGTAACGAGAGTATAAGTGTATTACAACCGTGAAGCTAAAATTATTTTGGATGATTATTATTATACCAAGTTGGAAAAAATTATACCATTATTGTTACAACCAGCGCAAAATAACCGGTTTAACCACCTAATGTGCAAACAGTAAATGGACCCTATTTGACATTTGTGGTTTTATAGTTTTTATTCTCCCTTTATCTTAGTAATCTCAGCTCAGTGCACAAGGCTTACATTACATTCTACCACCACACTCTGGGACCATAAAACAATGTTTATTGTTTTGTCTTGAATGGATAGAAAATCATAGTATATATTAAGTATTTTAACGGGAATAAATAATGAATTATACTC
Organism: Bombylius discolor; assembly: GCA_939192795.1. Taxonomy (NCBI): domain Eukaryota; kingdom Metazoa; phylum Arthropoda; class Insecta; order Diptera; family Bombyliidae; genus Bombylius; species Bombylius discolor. Next base: position 34,645,972 of record OW584241.1, on the reverse strand, counting down.
TACTGCCATCACTTGAACATATAGCTCTTGTAAGGATTGCTACTACATTTTGGAATCAGGATGATATATGTACTTTAACAGCAAAATTCTGTTGCAAAGAATGGCAAACAATAGAAGATAAAGTAATAGAAAAAATATCAAAGCTTCCATTACCAGAATCGCTGAAAAAGAAAGTATTAGATTTTATTAAACCAATAGGTTTGGAGATATTAAAATGGAGGCAATATCATGAAAATTTTTTATCTGAAATGACATTTATTAGGAGAAACTTGAATAGGCTTTCTTGGACACCACAAGGAACAGTAGATAAAAAGAAAACAGCGGAAGTGCTAATTAAAGATGAAAACTTAGATATTACCAAGCGCTATAAGTTAGCATGTAATTACTGCTTAGAGAATGATATACCTGCGCTATGGAGTAAAATCCCAGAAAGTCGAAGGAAATCTTTTTATAGTGAAAAAAATCCCATGGAAGTTTACCAGCAAGCATTAATCATTCTCTGGACTTACGATATAAAAGGGCAATTAGCTAGGCTGAGTAATATGGTTGAAAAATGGTGGCTCCAAAATTGCACTACTTATCAAGATGCATTTGAATATGCAGCAGTTGGTGGTAATAAAGCTGCAACTGAGCATTTTTTGCAAAAACTTACCCCTCAAGAAAGAGAAGAGTCTTTGGTAAAAACTACAGGATATGTAGCAAATAGGCGTTGTAGCTCTGCTAGAAATGATACAGATTTCCCTAAAGAACACTATACTGATGTCTTATGCTTTTTACTTTCAAAGATGGATGAAGAGCAACAAATAGAAGTGTTTAAAAGATATTCTTATCGAGTACTAAAGTGTTTTTTGGATTGGCCATGGCAAAGTTTCTTCATGGAAATGGCAAAACGTATGTGGCCTTTTCTTCCTGAAAAACATTATGATAGTTTATTGGGAGAATTCGTTAATAAGATAATAGATGGTTATAAGGATTATAATTACCAAAAGCTTTTTGGAATATTTTGGCGGCAAAGCCCCACAACCTGCAAAAGATATGTGATAGACGAGTGTGCTAGCGGGTTTCTACTATCGAATTTACTTAAGATTGAAGATAAAGAAAACACCAGATTAATCTTAAAAGATGCAAATCTTATAGAAAAAAATAAGCTTATTTTGTCCAATAGGGGGCAAGATATTTGCGAATATTTGATTTATAGTGGTCAGTGGAGTTTCCTTGAGTTCTTCATTCAAGAATGTATGTCATCAAAAAATGAAATGGTGAAATTTAGGAAGGAGTTTAAAAGACGTGTAGCATCAGCATTGTCATGGTCTTGTTCAAGAGGGGAATTTTTCAAGAGGAAAGGCGAATATGATAAGTTTTTTGAATTATTAGATGGTCTTATTCAAGAAAATATTAAAAAGAGAGGAACAGAAGAAGAGAACGGTAGTTCAGCCAAGAAACTTCATAGTACAGAACTTGAGGAAGTGGTACACAGTATGAAGAAATAGGTAAGAATGGTATGGTTTTCGTGCCCTAATAGTCGTTGTAAATTTGTGAAAAAAAAAGAAGGAATACAAATTTTTATTTTTCGGCAGTATTCAAAAGCCCAGAATTTCCATTGTAAATTTAATTCACAGTTTAACAATAAATAATTTATACATTTTTTTTTTCTTTTGTAATTGTAAAGAATTTTATAAAAATTTTCGTTATTTGCATTTCAATTTAAATTTTAAAATAATTTAAAATTAAAAGAAATATAATATTAATCAAATTGAATTAAAAAAATAAATTAGACTTTATAATCATAATTTTCATCATCGTCTTCATTATCGAAATTTTGTATTCGAATTTTAAAATTTTTTATTTCGTTCGCTTTATTCTGAATTAAATTCCATGGTATCGGATTATCTGGTAAAAATGTTGATATTGTTTTTCTTGTCAAATAAATGCAACATTGTTTTTGTTTCCTTAAATATCAATAATGAAAAGACATGTAGAAAGAAAAACTAAATACTTTTTTTTTTTAAATTATTCAAATGTGCATTTTTTTACTTCTCTTTTATAATTTACAGTTAACTTTTGTTTATAAAAAAATAAAAAATAAATAAAATAAAATTCTATAATTAATTTTTGTAAAAAATAAAAAAAAATTAAACTTATAACGTTCTTTTAAAAGTTACGATTAAAAAAAAAACAAAAAAAAAAATTTATTTTCAATGTTAAATAAAATGTACACAAAAACTAATTACATACTTTCATTTTAGTTACAGATAAATAAAAAATTTATTAATAAATCTTAAAGCTTTTTGCATTTAAATATCGTTGCATGGTATTCTTAAAAATTAATAGTAATATTTTACTTTTTTGTTTGTTTTTGCTCCTTAAATTTTATAGGCCGGAAGAGGTAGTGTTACACTAAATCTTATAAATTATTTTTGCTTGATTAAAAAAAAAAACAACAAAATTACATTTCCTGATCAAATGAGGAATGTCTTCGGTTTCTGTAAAATAAATGTAATTTTAAAGACAAAAACAACAATTAAAGCAAGCATAATTAGATATTACAAAAAACAAATTTAAAAACAAAAAGAAAACTCAGTATCATAAAAGCTTCACTCACGTTTTTGGATCTTCTTCGGAATAACTAACACTGCAACAAAATCGTACAATTAAAAATTGAACACATTTTATTTTTTTCAACTTCAAAATTACCTATTAGCATCATCAGATTTAAGAGCTACTGAAGCAACTTCAAATATACCAATAAAAAAGCATAGCATAAGAGGGCCAAATATAGCACCTTGCCATCCTAACCAGTACATTCCACCGGCTATTGCTAAGCCAGTTAAGTATGGATGACCACCACTGAAAAAAAAAAACCCCAAATTATAAATTATTCAAAAAAAACTAAGTTTTTATGCATACCCTTTCATTTCAGCATGTATTTCTTGTTCCACATATGGTGGAATAAAAAATAGTAGTAGAAATATAAGTAATCCAGAATAGAAACGATCTTGAACCAACCATAGCTCAAAAAATGCTGGTAATGCTGACCAATAACTACCAAGAAATGGTGCTGCTGAAAAGAATGCTGCTGCTGCTGATGGTAAAAATACAATTCTAGCTCCAAGAATTGTATGAACAAGCCATGTAAATAATCCTTGAAATACAGCTGATTTAAATAATGCTATTAAAACACCAGATATTGAATTTTCTAATGCTTCTGCAATTTTTGTACCAGATGACATTCCTAAATAATTACTAACTTGTAATGGTGCATATTTTTTACCACTACTACTTAATAAATAAAATAATGCTGTAAAGAAAACAATCTGAAAATTATATAAAATTAATCAATGACGATTAATATTCAATTTAAATTTAAAATTTACCATATCCAAAAGGAATTCAATAAATGCTTGACCTCCTGATAATACCAATGAAAATATTTCACCAGTAAATGACATTATTATTGAAATATTTGTTCGTATTATAATCCAAACAGATTCAGCAACTTCAAGTATTGTATTTGTATTACTTTTAGCCCATCCAATTATACCCTGTTTTGCCACTAAAACTAGTTCTTTAAAATAACCTTCATTAAAAATAAATGTATGGAGTTAGATTTTAAAACACATGCATAGATATTATGATGATAGTTCAAGATGCCATTTAAAAAAAATAAAGAATACAAAAGCGATTTCTGTATTTCCATTTTTCACAATACCTACTTACACAATTATTTTATTTTGGCTTTTGATTGGGAATCAAATCAATGTAATCCAATTTTAATTTTAAAACATAAATTTTGTACATCCATAAATCCAATGCTTGGAAAAAATTTTATACCCGATTGTGATCCCGGTAGTTTTCTCAATTTTATTTTTAATGCTCATAATTTTGAATTGGCTAATTTAAAGTGTGTTATTTTTATTTTTTATATAATTTTCAATAAAAATAGTTAAAAAATTGAAAAATAAATGAGTATAATGCAAAAAAAATTGAACAATGGCTGCGTTTCAATAATCAACATGTTGCACAATCACTGCAGTTATGTATGTAGTAAAATCAACGATAATGTTATCAGAACAAGTTGAACGACAGATCGTGAAGTGTGTATGCTACATTAAAACTATGAATTTTATTTGGTAGCTGGTGCTTTTTTTAGTGTTGATATTGTTCTTTTGTTTTGTTTTAAAAAAATGTCTTTTTATTTACCGAAAACACCATATAAACTGAAATCAAGTTGGATTCACCATAATAGTGTGCTGCTCAACAATATTGAATTCTGAAACGCAGCCAATTATATTTTCTGTGAAAATGAACTCAATAATGAAAAATCATGAAAAATACTTATGTGTAAATAAACAAAAAGAAGATGAAAAAAACAATTAAATGAAATAATAAAAAATAAAAAGCCTATCACCCTTTTAAAACATAGCTGTACAATATTAATTGAATTAAAATATTCCAAAATGTAAATGTTTTTTGTTAGTAGGCATGTTTATGAAAATTAAGAAAGCACATTAAATTATAGTACATAATAATTTTTTTATTATTATTTAAAAACTTACCAGGATTATCAACAATTTCACCGAATGTCGTTTTTATGGCATCTGTTGGTACACGTGGACCAATTGAATCTGATGATTTATTAAAATCAATCCAATATTGTATAATACGATCCCATACTTGTAATATTTGATATTTTAATTTACCACCATGTTCTGGATCAGAATCTTTTAATAAATCATCAATATATTGTTCAATGCGACGTCTACCATAATGATGTGCATTATCTAATGCATCATCAATTGATGATTGTATATTTTCTGGTAATATATCAATTAATTCTGGACGATCTGTTATTGTTTTATTAATAACATCTTTAACAACATATGCAACTTCAATTGTTTCTGAATAAATATTAACACAAAAAAATATACTAACAAACATTGCTATTAATATCATTAAAACAATCATTAAAATTGATGTTACTAAATCAACTGATGATTTTAGAGAGCTACGAATAAATATTTGTATTTTATAATTTAATTCAAGAAAACCAGGAAGACATAATGGTAAAATTGCAGTATGATGATCAAGTGTCCAAATCTGTTAATAAAGATTTATATAAAAAAAAAAAAAAACCGGTTAGTCAATCCTAAGATTATTATATATTTAAATTAAATTTTACCTTGACGATACTGTAAAAATTATATATTTTTTTGAATATAAAATCCCAAAATCCCATAACAGAACCAATTGTATAAAATAGATGAATTGATATTGGTATTGCAGCTAATATTAACATCCAAACATTACGATATAAAAATGTTGCAATGCATGCATAAAATAAAAGTTTAAAATAAAAATCACTTAAAAGTTCTTCATTATCAATTTTGCTTTCTTCGATATTTTCAAAACTGCTTGTAAATGTTTCATCTTTTTCGATATCATCTTTAACATCATAAACTTTATTTACTGCTTCAGAAAATTGTTTTGGATCTAAAAGTATTGCGAAACGTTGAAACATCTAAAAAAATAAAATTGATATGATTTTAAAATAAATTTTTCTTTTTTGTAAAATTTAAAAAAAAATAAAATATCTGTTATTCAACTTACATTAATATCATCATCATTTGTTTGTTTCTTAACATATAAAAATATTGCAAGACCTAAATACAATATTGAAACTAAAAATGCTGGTACTTGTAATGCTCCAAGAAAACTACATGCATAACCAAGTAATAACATCCAAAATGATTGACCAATTAATAGAAATATATGAGCATTTTTTTGATTCCAGAAAAAATAAACGCTCGTTAAATAAATTGCAAGAATAGCTACAAGCTAAAATATGAAAAGAAAAAAATTAAAAAATTAAAAAAAAACAAATTTTAATTTTAAAAATTACTTACGACATAAAAATTAAGAAGATTCATTAACATTGCAAAAATCGAATGACTAAATAATATCATTTTCCATGCCCAACAAAATATATTTCGTGGTGCATATAATAATAATAATTTACAACAAATTGCAGTTAATAAACCAGCTGTTAGAATCTTCCAATGTTTTTTAATCCAATTAACCCATAAACTACCACAATATTCTGTACATTGTAATGGTGCTATAGATATTGCAACAAATACATTTCTATCATTAACTTCTAAATTTTCAAACCAATCATTTAATAAAGATGCCAATTTTCTTTTAAATGGAAATAATACAGCACCCATTAAAAATGACCATAATAATGGACGTACAAATGGTCTTAAAATTATACAAACAATAACGAATGCTCCAATTGCAGCAGCTATTAAAAAATTATATAAAGCATTTTTAAATCCTTCATGATTTTCAGAACGTATTCTCCATATTCTGTTGAGGACACTATCAAAGGATCGATCACGTTTAACTGAACTTTGACGATGCATTGTTTTTATTATTATTTTTTTTATTTTGAAATTTGTAGTCGTATCTTCTTGTCTTTTCGCTTATTTTTTTTTTAAATAATTTTATTTAATACAAGTATTTTTTATACACACATTATTTGCCCTTTGATATATCAATAACATCTTTTTTCTTTTATTCAAACAAATTTTAATAAATGAATGCGTATTATTATTTTTAGCTATGAGTCAATATTTTGGGAGTATCTAAAATGTTTAAAAAATAATTTCAAGGTTATTATAAACTAATAATATTTAAAACTTTAAATTACCACTTTTTTTTATTTTTGATTATATTTTGGAATTTTATCAATAAATTTTTCTTTTAATTATTTCACTAAATTACCAACAACAAAAAAAAATATCTCTGTTTTGTTTATTTTTGTAATTTCTTTTGACAATTAATTCTAAATTCTTAGGGGAAGGGGAAGATGAATAAAAAGAAAATAAAAAATATAGCTCTTTACATGCGTCTATATTCGCACTAGAAATAATTACTGACCAATTGAACAACACGTTAACTGGTACTTTTTTTTTTTCAACTGGTACAACAAAAATCAGTCAAAGTTATTTAATTCATTGTTATTCCGACGAATTGTAAAATAAAAACTTTGAATAAAATTGTCTTTTAATTAGTTTGATGAAAGAAAATAAACAACCAATCTAAAAGGGGCCAAAAAAATTTACCAGTTTGTGCCAACTATCAATTAATGGCAACACTGGAAGTTAAAATTCAAATTTTATAACCAGTGTTTTTGTGCCAGTTTTTTTAACCTAAGATTTATTTTTTCATTCAAATTACGAGTTGTATGAGCATATAAAATTATTAAGGCTGTAATAGACAGGACATGTCCAAATAATAAATAATGTGCGTATTTTCAAAAAGGATTGAATATCGATTATCGACTTAAATAGAACAGAAGGCATTTAGAAAAACCGAAACACAGCCGAAGCAAAAAATAATACAATGCAATATTTGGAAACAATCCATGAAAGATCGAGTTTTCTAAAAAAGACGAATTCAGGAGACAGGAGCTCAACATAGGAGAAGTTTATTTTGAAAGTGGTATAAGTTAACTTTGTTTTATTTAGAGGTTCTTTATCCCAGGGCAGTTTCCATGCACTTGACTTACCATGTAATAGTTTAATTATCGATGAAAAGTTCTGGGGCATAATAATGTATAATAATTTTAAAATTATGAACAATTAAAAGAATATATCAATTCTCATCTGAAATTTTTAAAAATTCTTATAACGAATTTTAGCGCCAATAAGATGGAAAATATGTGTTATATTGGAAAATTTCTGATTCAGACAAATTCAGAAGACCATCGAAATTTTGGAAAAAAATTCTAAAGGAGTGGAAAAAAATAGGAATTAAATAAATAAATGCAATTTAAAATTCTAATATGTATATATACACTATCATTTATTGCAACTTTTTTTAATTATATATAATTAATCGTCATACTACAGAGTAAAAACATTTTTTCTTTTCTTTTTTTTTTTTTTAATTAAACATTAAAATGCAATATACTAAATAAAGTATACATAATTTAAAAAAAAGGAAATTTTACTTACATTTTTTATTTCTAATATTTTTCTATAATATAGTCAATCAGCGTTAAAATACGATTAATCGAGGTAACACTTTTTTTTTTTAGTATGTATATATCTACAGTATTTTTTTTTTTTTTTAATTTTATTTTATTTTACTAAATATATATATATTTTTTTTATATATATAAAAGAGTTTCCACTTGAATTGATCTTTTCTTTTTATTTTTTAATTTTAAAACTTGCTTAAAAAAAAACAGAAAACATATATCTTTGTGCTTTTTAATTGTATTGGTCTTTTATTTTTTTCCAAATTTTTATCTAAATTCTTTAATTTTATTTTATTATTATTATTTTTTTATTTTTGTTAAAAAAGATGTAGAAATTAAAACAACATTTAATTAAAAAAAATAGTAAAACCAGTAAATGCTACAAAAATGCTAAAAATTTCTATGTAATTAATTTTTATTTTTTATTTAATTAAAAAATTAAGCTACGCCTTTTTTTTATTATTATTTTTTTTAAATTTCAGTTTAAAGTACATATTAAAGTACAAACTACATATTAAAAAATATTTTATAGAATTTATTTTTGTTTTTATTTCATCACAATATTAAAAAAAAAAAAACAATTACACATTTTAAAAAAAAATTAAATATATTTTTAAAAAAATCAAATGTATCTATTCATCATCAATAAAAAAACTGTATTTTTATTCTATAGAATGTCGTCAAATGTTCAATTTTTTTTCTCGTCAGTTTATTAATTTCATTTTTAAAAAATTGGCTAATTAAAATTTTCTTCAACTTTGAAGATTTTTAAAAGTGTTCGAAAAATATCTTAAACCTTAAAAAAATTCAAAAATTTAGTTTCCATGAGAATATAGTGACTTAAATAGAAACAGATTGTTTGAAAATTTTACAAAAAAAAATTATGAAATAACCAAAAAAAAAAATATCTATCACATGAGTTGAATATTATAAATTTTTAAATCCGTCTCACTCAATTGTCTGAATTTTTTAAATCTTTTAAACCATCCCCTCCCCCCTTTTTTTTTTTTGTCACATCAAAAAACCAATTTCAATCAAAGTTTTATTCGACTAAAAATAAATTTTCAATACAAAAAAAAAAATTAAAAATTAAATTTCTTTGGCATTTAAAAAAAACAAAAAAAAAACTAAAACATTGTGATACATGATTTTGGAAAATTTTCATAAAAATATTCTTTTGACTTTTTGTCTTTTGGAATGTTCACATATTTAAACATACATGTTTAAAAATTTTATTTTCCAGTCAATGCTTCATTCGAAACTATCGAGATTGTGAATTGACAAAATCCTGGTTAAAGCTTTAGTATATTGAGTTTCGTCAAATGGCGATCATTTGACTTTATCGAAAACGAACATACTCAAGAATCTCCAAGGACTTCAGTCTCTTTTCAACTATATGTACTGAGTAATTCAGTAGACTTGTACTGATATTTTAAAAATTTACGAGTCCTGGATACCAATACTGTTATACAGCAATGGTAAAAATATTAAACGTGATATAATCTTCAGTAGTACACAAATATTAGGCTTTAAAAAAAATGTCTACAACAAATTCAATTGGCCAAAAAAATTTACTAAATTGCACAAAGTATAAAAACTAATTTACAAAAAAAAAAAAAAAAAAGAATATTTTGGCTTATTAGCTGCTCATTTTCATTCTATCTTAAAAATTACAAAATATGTCATAAAAAAAACCGTTTAAAAAAATTAAATGTAAACTAACAATTTAAAAAAATAAAAAATAAAAATTATAGAAACTGAGATTTCCTACTTAAAAAAAAAAACAAAAAAACAAAATTTTATTATTTTGTTATTAATTTTTTTTTCTTTCCTTACTCCTTTCCTTTTTTATTTTTTCCCCAATTATTATTATTTTCATTAAAATTATCCGAATTTTTGTTGTTTCGATTACTAACATTACATTTAGAATTATCATCTGTATTACCACTTTCATTAATATTATTGTTGTTTTTGCTGTTACTATTTGTATTATGATTTTGTTCTTGGTGGTGATGTTGTTGTTGTTGATGATGTTGATGTTGTTGATTTTGTTGTAATTTATTACGATGATAATCTTTACGTAAATGTTGTCGTATTTCAGTATGACAATGTTCATTATTTGTAACAATTATTTCACCAGTTTCTGTTGTTGTAACACGTGCTTTACAATTAAATTTACGTGATAAATTACATTGCCAATATTTTTTATCTTTACGTATATATTGTATACCAAATGTATGACCATCATGTACTAATAATGGTTTACCTCTTTGACTCAGCATAAATTCTAATTTACCATGAAACCATCTTTCACCTGGTGCAACTGATAAAATATTATTTAAAAAAAAAAAAAAAAAAAAAAAAAACAAAAAAAAAAGGAAAAACCACAAAAAAAAAAGAAGGTACAAAAATAAAAATAAAAATATATAAATAATGTGTGTACGTACGATATATTATGTAAGATGCATGCAAAATAATTAAAAAATGATGAAAAAAAAAACAGAACTTTACTTTTTATCGTCCTTGTTTTTTTTTTTGTTTTCTTCTTAAATATATAAGATGCACCCCCATGTGATGAATATTTTTTTTTTTTATGTATAATAATAAAAAAAAATTTTTCCAGTTTTTTTTTTTATCCTTTTAAAAATGAATTTTCGAACAACAAAAAAAAAATACAAAATGATGAGTATGAGATTTATCAGAAAACTACTTTTTCCAATCTTCTTTTCTTTTTCTCACTAAAAAAAACAAAAAAAAAATAAATAAAATTTTAATTACTAAAAAAAAAATAATAATTTACGTTCATGTGGTTAGACTGACTACGAATTTCAACAAAAAAAAAAAAAAAATTTCTTATTAAAAAATGATGATTTCGAAAATCCTTAATACGAGAAATATCATAAAATTGTCCTAACATTTTTTTGTTTTTTTTTTCAATCACTTTCACATCTTATTGACGAAAATAGATACATTAAGAATTTTTTTTTTAACACTTTTTTAATTAAAAATGTCAATTTTGTTCTTTATTACTTTTTTTTGTTTTTTTTTTTTTTTTTTACCTCAAATATAAACGGTAAATTTTTCACACTTACTTTATATGTTTGTTGTTTTGTTTTTATGTTTTTTTTTTTTTTTTCAATTTAAATAGAATATATTAACTTAAATACATAATAAGTACGACAAAATTAGTTATTTCAACAATTATTTTTTTTTCTCACAAATAATTTCATTTTTCAATAACGAAAATTTTTCTAATAAGATTTTATTAAAAAAAAAAAAAAAAGGAACCTTACATGAACATGTAATAAAAAAAATTCTCAACACGTAAAAAATTTTTTTTTAAAATGAGAATTTTACAAACAAACAAAATACATATACATTGCACATATTATAAAAGATATATATAGAAATTTATCTTGTTTTACTTTTGTTGTTGTTGTTGATGTAATTTAATTAAAATTTTATACTATTTTAAAATACAAAATTAATTTTTTTTTTTTTTTTTTTTTAAATTTATTTTTTCATTATGATTACTTTTTGTTCTTTTTTTGTTTTTTTAAATTTTTTAAATCATATAATAAGCAGGAACAAAGTTAAAGAAATTTCTTAATATTACATTTTACAAATTTTTTGATTACAAATTAATTAATTAAATTTTTTCACCTAAATTTTATCATTGAATTTTCCATTGTCAATATTCTAAATTCTTACATGCTAAATAAAAATTATTATTCAAATTTTTTTCTTTTCTCTTATATAATTATTCTAAAAGAATTACAAATTATTATTTTTTATATATATATTTTTTTTTACACATACATATATTGAGATTAATTTTATACATATTCAGTAGTAATGTTAAATAATTTAAAATAAAATAAAAAATATAAGTGAGAGAATAAATTTTTACTTTAGGTCAAAAATTGTTCATTCATTAAAAAAAAAAAAAAAATAAACGATGATTTGAAAAATTTCATTTAGTCGAGAACTCTTTAACACAATGTGTTGAAAAAAATCAAAAAAGAAATTATAAAAATGGTTACGTGAAATAAGATCATTGAAAATACTTTTGTTTTTTTTTTTTTACATGTGCTTTTTTCTTTAAATATGTTCCATTTTGAATGTAGTAGGTTGTGGTGGTGAAATTGTTATCGATGAAATAATATTTGTTTGTGGTGAATTATTTGAATCTTGTGTTACATCTTGTCGTACACCACCATTTGTATTATCATCTTGATGATGATGATGATGGTGATGATGATGATGATGCGGATGAGGATGCGGTTGATGATGATGAGGTGATGCTTCAGAAACAGGTACAATCGATGATGAAGAAACATGAGATGGTATATTATTTGAATTATTTGCTCCTGATGCTCCATTATTACTACCATCATTTGCATGATTACTACTTTGTGGTGATTCAACCATTGAATTTGGTTGTAAATTAGGAGAATCCATTTGACCTTGAGATTGACTACTACTACGATTTGATGGACTATTCATTGTTGGACTATTTGTTAAAATTGGTGTTATTTGTAAATTAGATGGTGGTGTTTGATGATGAATACTACCACTATTAACACTTAATTGTGATGGATGTTGTGGTGGAAATGTATTTAACATTGGTGCCATATTTGTTAAATGCATTAAATTATTTTGTGATAGAACATTTTGCATCATATTCTGTAGTACAGCTGCATTATTTGCAGCTGCTGCATGAGGATGATGATGATGGTGATGTCCAACAACGCCACTTCCTTGCATACCGCTTGTGACATGATGCAATTGTGAATGTGGTGATTGTAGTTGCTGTGGTGTTGGAGATTGTGATGGTGATATATCATGATGATGATGCGACGTTAAATGTTGTTGATGTTGTTGTTGCTGCTGTTGTTGTTGCTGTTGTTGACTGCTGCCACTACTACCACCACCACCACCACCACCGAAATGATGTTGTGATAAACTTTGTGGTTGAGATAAACGCATATTAGGTGGTTGTGGACCACCACTACTACCCCCATTAGCACCACCACCAGCACCACCTGCACTTGAACCTGCACCACTATTAAGACAATTTGGTGTACCTTGCGGTGATAATACATTATTTTGTGCATTATTTGGATTTATTATTGATGATGATGATGAATTTAAATCATTACTTGATGATGATTTCATATGAGGTGGATGATTATGAACACCAGTTGCTGATATAACACGTCCTTGATGTGTTATGCAACGTGCTCTACACATTGTTATCCTATATGATTTACATAACCAATATGTTTTCATTCCTTGTTGTGTTGCTACAGTATTATTTCTATTAAATATGCAATTTCCATGTAGTAATGATGTCGATGATAACATTGTTATGGTGGTTCCTAAATTATTTTTAGAAAATTTTTTTTTTGTCATCAAAATTTTTTATTTTATGCAAAATTTTTTTTTTTTTTGCGTAATTTTTTTGTCTATTTCATTTAATTTACAAATTTGTGATGAAAAATTATAATAATAGTAGTAGTAAACAATCAAAGTATATATTACAAACAAATTAATTTTACAAAAGTAATTAAAAAGAAATTAAATAAGCATAAAACTCAAGAAGACAAATTTTAATTAAGAATTTATTTTTTTTTTTTAAAGTACAAAAAATAAAATTAGGTGCTTTTATTTGTCATTTAAAGAATTAAAAAAATTTTTGTTTATTTATGTTTAACAATCCACGTAAAACTTTAAATATATACGTAAAGAAAGCAAGATTACAAAAGCAGTAATGTATTTTTTTTTTTTTTTTTTTTGATTCTTTAAATCACAAATATTTTTTTTATAAGAATTTTTTGCTTTTACATAACAAATTTTATTTAATAAAAATTAAAAAAATAGATCATATTTTTTTTTAAAAGAAAATAGATTTCAACAAAAAACAAATTGATTAAAAAAGTGTGCAGTGAAATTTTTATTGAAATATTTTAAAAAATTTAACAACGGGATACGCCAAATAGTCCATTTATAGAATATCAATTTTTAATTAATTACAAAATCTTACATACTTTTTGGAACATCACAATTTTAATACATACATACATATTTACAAATTTCAATGTGATTATTACATATTTTACATAGGCTTTCAATTTGGCATTTCTCGTTGTTAATGTGAAAAACGTGAAAAAATAAATATATTCAAAAGTTTTTTTTTTTTTAAAAAAAAAAAGCATATTTATAAAAATTAGTGTGCAATTGTATAAAATAATTTTTGTGTTTTTTTTTGTTTTTTAAATTAGAGAAAAAATAAAACAATCAATACATTATACAACGAAATAGTAAGCAGCATCATTCTCCTTAGAAAGATAAACTTTAACCGATTAGAAAAAGATATTTCTAGAAACAATAAATAATTTGTGTGTGTGTGTGTGTTTTTTTTTTTTTTAAATTTCTACTCCTCTCCTCCTCCTTCCTTTTTTTTTGTAAATTTTTTTAAAGAAAAGATTTTTTTTTTCTTATTATTTGAAATAATATATAAAATACTTTTTTTTTTGTTTGTATTTATGTATTTTGAATACTACATGCCCTTCTCATGTATAAAAATTTTATTAACAAAGCAATTTCTTAAAAAAAAAATAAAAAATATATGCGATAAAATTTAATATTGAAAATGTTGATATTAATTTATTAAAAATTGTTATTAACAAATCATAATATATAAAAAAATATATATATGTACATAAATATATAAATATTACATTTATATATCGATAACAAGAGTCTAACTATTGAAAAAGATTAGCAAAATACTTAGTGTTACTCTATAAGCTAACCTTTGTGACATTTAAAAAACAAAAAAAATAATGAGAAAAAAAATAAAATAAAAATTTTTAAAATATAAAACGTGAAGGAAATATCTAGTAGCATGATAATATATTTAAAAAATATATGTATATATTAGAATATTGTCTACTATCTATTCTAAGAACAACAACAAATATCATACTTAATAAAAATATCGATAATTTCAAACAAAAACAACGACAAAATAAAAAATAAAATGTATTATTATAGCAACAAACTATCATCGAAAAAATCATTATTATAATACAAGGAAGATTAATTAATTTGAAAAATAAAAAATAAATAAAAAGAAAGATAGAATTTGAAAAAAAAAAATTCTTTTTTAAATGCTTAGAAATCGGAGAAAAACACTGATATATAAAAAAACAAAAAAACAAATATGATCTATAATACATGAGATTTTTTTTTGTAATTAAATTTATTTAATAAAAGATAATAGGTTTTATTTAGGAAAAAAAAAAGTATGTTAAAGTTAAAAAGACATGTTAATATAAAAAAAGAAATAGAAAACGGATTTTTTTTTAATTACGCGTGTAAGATTAAAGCTTGAAAAAAGTAGGTGTTATTTTTTTATTCAATTGTATGAACAAAAATTTGTTATTAGAAAGTATTAAATTTTAAGTACAAAATCTTCTAAAAATAAAAAAAAAGTATGCTAAATTTACAAGATGAAAGTGAAATGAAATTTTAAAAAAAAAAAAAAAAAGAAGAAGTGATAAGTAAAACAAAAAAGCAAAATATTAGAAAATAATAATGTGCATTAATGTTGTTGTTTTTTGTTAAGAGATTAGACACAAGAGAAAACTAAAGAAAAAAATAGATTTAATTACGCAATTTGTTTACAGGATCTTTCATATAAAGTGATAAATCTTTTAACGTAAATATATTCAATGTCATTATGCAAGAAAAACAAACGTCATTTAAATATTTCCTATCTATTTAGCTTCGTTACGTTGCTTGTACCCGATAGTTTCAATTTTTAATAACTTTCATGAAATTGAAACACAAAAAATCTTATTTTAAGGTACTGAAATTATAGCAAGAAAATAGAACAAAAAAATCCCACAAGATCATCTTGATAGGAGCACATTCAATTTATTTTGGCTTAAACAATCGTTGGAACTGAAGGATCCTGTATACAAATAATATTTACTTTGATAGAGAAGATCAAAAAAAAAAAATTTTTTAAAAATATTTAGATCGAATAGCTAATGACATTCAAAATTCGTTCGTTCGAATTAAAATTTCTATTGTAGATTTCGTTTGAATCGTAGTAACTTTTTCGATTTTATGTGTTAACTTTTTTTCGAAATTATCCGATCGAGGAAACTTTTCCGAATGGAAATTCTTTCGATCGGAATCTACAATAAAAATGATTATCTAAAAGTTACAACCCGATTTTCTGAAAATCAAACTGTTGGGTTATAAAAGCAAAAAAAAAATTCTTCGATCGCGAATAAAAAAGCAGTCGTAACTATTTTAGAATAATCGTTAATCGCATAAGACGAATAAAAATGCATTCTCGAGGAAATATCTTAACCGTTCAAGCATTATCAAAAACAAAAACCTTAAGAATCTCTTTAATTTGTTTGAATTAACATTCGGATACCCCATTACTATTAATGAATCTTCTCTACTTAAATGAATTTTTTTTAATTATCTACGTCGATAGATGAAGAATCAATAAAATTAATTTGAAAAGAAGAAATCATCTAATCTCTTTAAAAAAAAAAAAATAATTAGTAAACATTCAATATAATACAAGATGAATTTTTATGATAATATTAAAATACTTTTATAAACTGTTTTCTATTTTAAAAATAAAAAGAATGCAACAGTAATTTACATAAAAAATTTTTAAAAAAAATATAAAAGTAAAAAGAAAAAAACCTACCTGATGGTATATCCATATGATTTGCAATTCCTTTTGGATAATCACCTGACATATGTAATTCATTTGGATATTCGATTGATTTATTAGCTGCTGCAGCTGCATACATTCCATATTCGAAATTAAATGGTGGTGGTAATGAATTTCTCATACTACTGCTACTACCACTTCCAATATTAACTGATGAACCACCAATAAATTCATTATTACTATTAAATAAACCTTCTCTTTTAACATTATTTATATCAAATCTTGATTCAATCATTGATATTTGTGGTATTGGTGGTAAAAAAACATCATCTGATGATGAATTCATATTATCCATTGAATCATTATTAATATCATGATCACTATTATTATTTGAATGTTGTTCAATTGAGAAACGTTTAAATTGTTTTCTTGGATATATTGACAGACCTTCAATTGAATTATTAAATATTTCACTAGCAGTACGTTTTAATGATGCAGTAGATCCTGTTACATTATTACCATTACCAATTGTTCCATTATTATTAGCACCACCACTACCATTACCTCCACTATTATTACCATTGTTATTACCACCATTGTTACCAGCATTTGCAGATAATGATGTTGATGATGTTGTAGTTAAATTTTCTGTTGATAATAATTTTTGTTCATATGATAAAGAAGAATTAAATTTTTTTTCAATAATATTATTATCAGAAATAATTTCTGTACAATTATTATTAATGTTATTGTTATTATTATTACCATTGCTTCCATTTTTATTGTTATTATTATTATTTGTATTTGGATTTGTTGTACTCTGTTGTTGTTGTTGTTGTTGTTGTTGTGCTGCTACTGCTGATGCTGTTGTTGTTGATGATGCTACTGGTGATGTTGCATGTTGATGTTGTGCATGATGATGATGATGATGTAAATGATGACTAGGAGATTTTTGTGATGTTGATGATGATGATGATGATACAGATGATGTTAATCCTTTTACTTGTAATGTTTGAGCAATTTTCATAAATAATGGTAATTCAGTATGTTTAACATTAACAACTCCTTGATACATGAATTGTAATAGTTCACACATAACGCTGTATGGTACATCTCTTAATATTACTAAAAAATAAAAATATAAAAATATATCGTTATTATAATGAAAAAGGATAATAATAATAATAATAATAATAATAACTATAACAATAACCATAATAATAATTTTTTATTATATCTTTATGTACAATACATACAGAATAAATAAATATAAACATAAAAATATAAGTTTAAAAAAAGTATGTATGTATATCGTTATTATAATGAAAAAGACAATAATAATAATAATAATTTTTTATTATACCTTTATATGTATAGTACATAAAAATATACATGTATATAAAATAAATAACTATAAACATAAAAATAAAACAAAATTTGTATTTTTTTTTTAAATGGGTTTTTCATCTTTTAAATTATATAAAATTAAATTAAAGGCAATGTTGGGCAATATACAATGTATTTTATGCTATCTTGAATTAACTTCATTAATGATAAATACGAATAAGTAAAATTTTTCTGAACAATTTTTCATTTTACAAACAACAAAACAGAGTTTAATACTTCAATGATAAAATAAAAAAATAAAAAATAAAAAGAAAATTTCAAGATTGTTACAGAGTTTCAAAATGTCAGTTAAATTCAAAATTATTAGGCTAAAACTATTTTTTTTTTTTTTTTTTGAATTTTGTTTCATAAATAAGGACCATTATTTCAGAAGATTGATGTTTTTAAAAACAATCTTATTCCGTCATTTACAATACTTTAATTTTGTGAAAGAGGCAGGTGTTCATTTCACACCTTTTGTGATTATAAATTCCTTTTCTGTATTGTAATTTTATGAATGAATATGCTCTTAATTTTTGTAAATTTATTCCTCTGCAAAATTACATATTCGTGGTGTATACCCTTTTGAAATAATGGTCCTCAAAAAATACATGCATGACTGTTGTTCTTTGCGCAGTTATTCAGACAGATTTATATTATGTATGATACATTCATTCAATAAATAAACAACAATGCATTTAGAAAATAGGGGAAATTATTTTTTGCTTTCTGGAAAATGATATTTTTTAAAAATATTACTTTGAATTACACATTTCAAAAATGTTGTTACATTACAATTTATGTCCTTTTTTTTTCCTATTTACTTTGTGATATTATTTTGAATGATATGTCCAATATTTTTTCGAGAATATTTAAGCCGTTCATAAACCAAATCGATTAATTCCACAATAAGAAAAAGTACAGAAAAGTAATAAAGTAGATTATTTAATAAATTAATTATGATTCGATGACCGAAAAATGTTTTTAGTTTAATATTTCAACACCTTATCATCACATCAACTTTATTTTGAATATGGAAAAACTAAAAATTAATCGAGTTCTGGAACTTGAAAAGTGAAATTAATAAATTTGACTTCTGAACGGCTCATTTCATAATTCTCAAATCTAGGATAGAAAAAATGTTTGTAAATTTAAACAAAAAAAAAAAACTAAAATGTGAAAATGATATGACTCAAAATATCTACATAAGTAACAAAATTGAGGAGAAAATTAATGATAAGTTTTTTTTTTTTTATCAAATTTATCAAATTTTTATATTCTTCTGTAGTTGTATGTACATATTTGTATTTAAAAAAAAAATTAAAAGATGAGAAGTTGTCAATGTTGTTATAGTATTTAGATATAATTTTATTAATCTTATATTTATCGAAATACATAATAGCTTTAATAAGAATAAAAACAATGAAAATAATCGAAAACAAAGAATGATATTAGTAATATTTAAATATTTGATATCCAGATAACTTAAGTACATTGAACAACAACAAAAAAAAAAAACTAAAGAAAAATTAACTAAATAAGTATTTTAAACAAATATCTGATTACAATAAATACGTTTATTGTTGAAATTTTTATCTTTTAGAGAAAAAAAAAAAATAAAATAAAATTTATGATATTTTTTTATTATTTCTTTCTTTATAAGTTAAAGGTTTTGTTAATCAGATAATTAAATGTGGATAATATAGTAACAGAGAAAAGATATCAAATTTTTTTTTTATTTTCGTTTATTTGTTGTTTTTGTAAAATAAAATAATACACATTGATAACAATTTAACAACTAGGAAAAATAACATATTTTTTTTTTTTTTAAATGAATAAATTAATCTGTTGATAATAATTTTTTAGAAATGACATTGGTTACTTTTAATTTGAATCTTTTTTTGTTTCATCATTTTCATGTAAAAATTTATTAATATGTTTTTTTTTTTATTTATTTACAAATTAAAAAGAATTTTATTTGCAAAATATACAATAAAATTTTTTTTTATCACGTGTTTAATTTTAACAGTTTTTTTTTTTTATTTTTCAATTTTATTTAAAATTATCTCGTAAACGTGGTTTTTGTCATGCAGAAATATTTAAAAATAAAATTTCGAGTATTTTAATAGATTAAATATAAATTTCGTTTTTTTTTTTTTTTGAATATTGGAAAATTGTTATTACATGTTTCTGCATAGGACATTTATCAGTTTTTGTCATTTATTTAGAAATTAAAAGTATGAACGTAGAAATCTTGTGAATTTCAGACGATTGAACAAAAATCTTCAGAACAATCATGACTTAGATGGTACTAGAAGGCAAGAAGGAAAAGGGTGAAAGCAAACTCCTAGATCCATTAAAAAAAACATATTCGAAAAAATTTTTTTTTTTTAGTTTTGTACTCTAAAAAATAGTTTACTGTATGAAACCTATGACCACATAGAAAAAATTACAAACTACAAAGTATCCTATTTGTAATGATATTTCAAAATTCGTATTTAATTATTTTTTTTCTTTCAATTGTAATAATCAATAAGTAAATATCGAAATCAAAATATCATATTTAAAAGAAGAAAAAATAAAATTTTCCAAACGGATGTATAAAGCATCATCATTATTATTATTTTGTTGTTTTTCAACTGATAAAACTGAGAAATACATATGAGAATACATATATGTACATTCTTATTATATATTTTATTTAATGTTAATTTAATGGTGTTTTTTTTTTCTTGATAAAAAGTAAATTTACTTTAAAAATCTTTTCTGTTTATTTTTTTTTTTTTCCAATGATATATTAATATATGTATATCATTTATTTTGTTATTGACTATTTTATATATTTTCATCTTATTAAAATAAGAATAGTCATCAGTTATTTATCATATTATTACCCAGAATTTAACAAAAAAGAAAGAAAAAAATTAAAAATAAAAATAATATAATCATCAATATTACTGATGACATGAAATGTGCATGTAAATTTTAATAAATAAGTAAAATTCTGTTGAAGTTAAATTTACTTAAGTAGATAGAAAAGTTCAAATATCATACAATGTTGGAAAAAAATAATAATAATAAAAATAAATAAGTAAATGATAATATGTATATTTTTCTATATCATTTATAATTTTTTTTAAATATTATTTTTTCTTCTCCTTTTTTTTTTTTTTTTAAAAAAAAAAAAAAAAATATTTTCCTATATACCTAAAGTAGAAAGATTTTATTACTTATTCGAGACCAAAAGTTTATCAATAATTTAACCTAAAATTTTAAACAAAAATATCTTAAGTGTGTGCACACAACATATATGTATGTATGTATATGTATTTTAAGAAACAGAAATTATTTTCTCAAATCAAAAGAAAAAAAGATCTTTATGTATAGTTGATATTTATTTATTTTTTTTTTAAAGAATCAGATAGAAATAAATCTATATTCTACAGTTTAAATGATCAAGGAAAAAAATATATATAATAAAAACAAATACAACAATAACATTTAAATGATAAAAATATCATAATTAAGCATTTGAAAAATATGAAAAAAAAATATATATATAACGAATGATCGAGTTATTGGGAAGAATCTTATTATAAAATGATAATAAAAAATATTAAAAAAAAAACATAATATAAGATTGTAAGCATAACACTGAATAGAGAAAATCTTAAAACATATTAAAAGATTTATTAAGGTGATAAGGTTAAGCATGTGTAATGAAAAAAAATAAATTAAAGATTAAAGAAACAACAGAAAAAAAAATATGTACTTATGTCTGATAAATTCTAAAAAAAAAAAAAAAAAAAAAAAAAAATCATTTTTAAAATATTCTAGTTAATTATCTTCAAGCTAATTTTTATAGAATTTTTCAATGATTTTCTATATTAATGTTACAACACATCTTTTTTTATCAAGGATAATAAAATACAATCAAGCGATATTTTGGGTCATTCTATAACATTGATTAGGTACATTATATGTATTGTTTTTTTTTCTTATTTATTTAATGTATTATTTAAAATAAAATGAGAACTGTATGCAAACCAAGATTATCCTTTAACATTCTTAAAATTTTTCCTTTGAAATTTATTTCATTTACTGAAGTAAAAATAATTATATGTATGTACATATTTTCATTATTTAAATAAAGATAAATAAAAATTTTTTTTTACTGGATAATCCTGATCTAAACATGCAGAACTTTGATGACTAAAAATTTAAAAAAAAAAAAAAATCATTTTAAAATAAAAATTAAAGTAAACAACAAAAAGAAAAAACATATGTATATAACAAAAATTCGATACTTACTAATTGGATGTTTACATGGATTTGTAATAAACATCTCTTGAAAATATGGACTACATATTGCCAATACAATTTTATGTGCATGAAGTAATTTACCATCGCATGCAATTGTTACATCAACTAGATCTCCACGATCAAATAAATTTTGAAAACCAGTTGCAATATTATCTTGAAAATTATTCCAACATAATGCAAACTCGTCATCCATGGTGATGATGTTCTAGCTTATGTTTTGTCTTTTTGCTAATTATTGAGAATTTTTTTTTTCCTTATTTTTTTCCAAATTTTAACTATATTTTAATTTTAAACATTTAAAATTTAATTTTACACTTAGTTGTTATCATTTTTAAGAAAATTTATTTTCCAAATTGATTTTGGAACACTTGATTAGAAAATATTTCTTGTATAATGTAGTAATGGACAAAAATCTTACCTCCTATACAAAATTTTTACCAAAATAATGGGTTTTTGCAAGTAAAAATCTAACACATTTATGACACTCAATTGATGACCTATACAACACTTTAATTTAAAATGTTTTTAAAATTAAGAATTAGTACGAGATTTAAATAAATTTTTTATCATTTAAAATTAATAATTATTCAGTTTAATTATGTTTTATTTTAGTTTTTAAACTAACACGCTTTAATTACTGCCTGGTCTCAAACGAGAACGACATTAGATTTTGGAATGAATGCTTTTAATATGAAGGATGAAGTGAGATGCGTTCGACGTTCAATAATCATCATTTGACACAATTGTCAATTGAATTTGCGTTGCCGTTTCAACATATTTGTACCAAATAAAGTACCATTTTTTTTTAAAATTCCAATTTTTAATAATTTTGGTTTTTTATGATATTTTCTATTAAATATGGATAAATTTTTCATGAAAAACTAACTTCAAACTATTTTGAATATTTTTCAATTCAATTCATCTATTTTCCGCATCAAATCACCATGAAAATCGAGTTTCCTCCTTGTGAATCAATATCACCTAGAAGACGCAGCAATGCAATATAAAGGGAACCCCGTTTTGAAACTGAAAATTCACGACACGTAATTTTCTTTTTAAATTTCTTAAAAATTTTTTAAAATTCATTTTAAGTATGTAATTTGGCTTTTTAACCATCACCAACACGAAGCAGACCAAGAGGTCATTCGAAAACAATTTGGATTGATGGTCATGGAGCATCTTCGAAAAATCAGGATGGTGAAAGGCCAAGGATAGTTTATTGGAGGAATGTTTTTGACCAGGCCAAAGCTCACCCCGAGTTGTAAAGATAAATGATGATGATGATGATGATGAATTTTTGATCAGGCGAATAAATCATTTAAACTACATTTACTATTGCTTTTTTTATTTATGTGCAATTTTAATTTTAAAAAGAATGTATAATATTGTATCCTTAAAAAAATTGGACTAGACTTTAAAATACAAATTACTTATAATCTACTTTTTTTAGTTTGTTATTCAAAAAATGTCAACAAAACAATGATATTTTCATTATTGATTTGAATGGAAGACGTTAATAGTTTTATAGTTTTTTTCCTTTATATTTTGTTAATGAAAAAATTTTTCCTTAATCCTATGGCACACATAGTTTTGTATTCTTTTTTTAAAACTTTATTTCATCAGTTTTCTTTTTTTTTTATTTCTCCAAAATTCAAATTAATTTGAATTGGATTCCAATATCTTATTCACTTTTCCAATACAAATAATTATTAAACCATTTTGGTTTGGTTACATATGGCAATAAAAATAGCCATAAAATAAAACCAGAAATATAAGCAAAAATGAAAATAATCTTTTTAAAACCTTTTTCTTCAATAACTTGTCTAATATCAGGAAATCCCATATGATTACAAAACACATGTGCAAAAAATGATGATGCAAAATGACCAGTTCTAGCAAATAGATATGCTGAATAAAAACCGAATAATGTTGTATAAATAAATTGAAAACCTAAAAAAAATAAGTGAAATAAGTCAAAAAAAATTAATTGGAACAAAATTTCAAAAAAAAGAACTTTTCGTTTTTTGACTTACTTGATACAATAAGTGCTGTTTTAATATCAATACCATTAAATTTCATTTCAATTAAATGATGATAATGTGCTATACTAAAAAAGAATGGTGTAATAAATACAACTGTTTGTGGTGTAAAAGATTGTATCAATAATGCCATTATACATGAACGAAATGTTAATTCTTCTGTTAATGGTGCCATTAAACGATTTCGTAACCAAAGACTATCTTGAAATCCATTTATCCAATATGAAATATCTAAAATAAAGCATTTTCAATTAATTTTGTTGTTGTTGTTTTTATTTTTAAATGATTTTACCTAAATACTTTTTTGCATATCCATTTAAAACTTCTACACATAATGGTCCAGAAAATAAGATTGCTGTTAAAAGTAAACCAACTAATGTTGCATAAATTAAACCCGATAAACGTAAACCTAATGCACCAAAATATGTTGCATTCTTTAAGAATTCATTATTTGAAAAACAATAAACAAATACTAATGATATTATTGTGACAATAACTACACTACAGAAGCGTCTTTTAACTGTTGCTGGATGATCCCTATGGAAAAAAAAAAACAAAAACAAGAATTTATTAAAATTGTTGTATGTAGTAAGGTTTTGTTTACTTAAAATTTTTTGTCCGTTTTTTATGTGGGTGGTAAGGAAAAAACAACATTTTCGATCATTTTTATATTAATTTCTTACCTGCTATATTCTCGTTTCCATACGTACAAACTAACAACATATAAAATTGATAAAATAAAACACAAACCAACCGAAATAAAAGGCGATAGTTGTTGATCCATTTCTTCCTTTATATGATGACATTCGATTTCTGTATTGACTGTACAAAAATGTGTACCTTTAAAAAAAGCCAATGGCAATATTTTTTTTTTGCCGATTTGAATTTGTTAATGTCCAAATCAGAATTATAGCCACGAAATCGCCACGAAGTCCTTTATTTCAGAATCTTTCAAGTTTCAAGATAGAGCTCATCAATATTAAACTTAATTTGGTAACGTTTGTGAAAGTTTAAGTGGTATCGAAAAACAATAAAACAGAACAAAAATTTCATAGTGTAAATAGAGGCTGAAAATTTTTGTTCGCTTCCTGTTTTATTGTTGTTGTTTTCCTAAAAACAATACTTTGTATTCTCATTTCGCTGTTGCAATTTGAATTTAGTTGGCTTGGCAGCCCAGCCAGCGAAAGAAAAAATGTTTGCTTCGCTCTCGCTGTCGCTTCGTCGCTCCACCACTGGCAGAGACGACAGAGTCGTTGGAAAATTTATAGCAGAATAGGCAAGTAGTTTTTCTGGTTGGAAAATTTGTACAATTTAAAAATAAGTTTGTGTTAATTATAATTAATATTTTGTGGCAAAATAAGTGAAATAATGAATTTTGAACGAAGTGCTTTATAAAAATGAAAGTTTAATGGGAAAAATAATGTGAATTATATTGAATTGAAAAATTTTCTCAGCTGCTAATCTTTCCCTTTTTTTTGTAATTCATTCATTTTTTTTATTTTAGTGGTGTGTGTGCTTTTGCTATATTTTTTTTTTGTTACCATATTTTAAGTG
Source organism: Bombylius discolor (assembly GCA_939192795.1). Lineage (NCBI taxonomy): Eukaryota > Metazoa > Arthropoda > Insecta > Diptera > Bombyliidae > Bombylius > Bombylius discolor. Next base: position 34,619,916 of record OW584241.1, on the reverse strand, counting down.
GATGGTCGACGTCGACGTCGAATTGAAAAATCTGAAAATTTTGTTTTGTGAAAGTGTATGAGTTTGTATACAATGTAATTAAATGAGTGTTGGTTAGGAAACGCGTGTATATAGATATGTGAATATATATATGTATATCTATATGATAAAGTAAAGAAATATATATATTTTTTAAAAAAAAGTTGATTTGATAGAAAAACGAAGAAGAAGAAGACACTGGATAATGGCTGTTCGGGCAGAAACCAGTTTCTTAATTGTTACCTTCTTTGTTTAAAAAATTATTAATTTTAAATTAAAAATATTAAATAAAGGATATGAGAAAAGGGTTAAATTTTTAAACTTGTATATGTGAAAATTTTAAATAACATAATATATACGGTATTATATGTGATTAATTCTATAATAAATCTATTAATCATTTTATTATAATATAGTGCATGATTAATATAAAAAAAAAAGTTAAAAGAAAAAAAATTAATCGAAAATGCCCAGTGCCTCATTCACATCTTCAAGATCATACGTGAGGAGGTCACGAAGGAAAGGTGGAAATAGAATTGCTTTACCATCTAGAGCTTCAGGTAAACTAAAATATTTTTATAAATTGATATATTATATACTTTTCATTTATTATTTTCCAACATGAAAAAATTTTCAAAATCCACAATCTTTATTCATTCATAATTTATTTTAAATTTTTATGGTGAAAAAATTATTATTACCTTTTATGATCATTCAAGAATTCAAGTTAATTCCTTAAATTAGACAATTAAATCAAAATTTTCTTAAGATACTTTTATAAATTTAAAAATGATAGGTACTACAAATAATCTATTAATCATTCAAATATTTTTGATTTTCATAAAAATCCTAAATAAAAATGTGCATGTACCCACTTTAAAAAAAAAAAAATAAAATAAAATAACAAAAAAAAAAAAATAAAAGACGAAAAATGAATTGTATGTGCTATCAACCAAACCTAAAACATTCCTTCCATATACAGAAAAAAAATAAAAAAATAATACTTATGAATGTTTCTAAAAAAAAAGTTTTTTTTTATATTATATATGCGGGTGAAAGGGTGGTATGAGGAAATTTTATATTGCTTGTTTGCCTGGTCTTTGCCAATATACACAAATATGTAAAGATATACTAGCGCCAGCTAAAATATTTTAGCTGCTGTGGTGATGATGATGATGATGCTGATACTTATTATTATTTTTTTCTCTCTTGTTAGGTACTAAATGATTAAACTGTAAATTTGTTCATTATTGATATCGAGGATGATGATGATGATGAGTTTAAAAAGAAAAGTTACACATATACTACCTACTTGTACATTCTCATTTTATATTATTTTAAATTATTTATTTTATTTTTTTTTCTTCTTTCTACTTTTAGTTTCCTCATCATAATAATTTCTTTTTTAGATATTTATAATTTTTAAATAGTATCTATGTATATATTTTATGCGCACGAAAGACAAAAATGCTTATGATAATCCAGACTAATATATTCTTCTCACTGATATATTCAATTGAATTGTTTTTTTTTGCTTCTTTCTTCTATGTAGACACCAAGTGTAAACTCATAATTATTCAATGAAAAAAGTAAAAAAAAATAAAAATAAATATGTGTACCTACCTACATATCTAAGGAACAAATACAATACAATTTTACAATAAGGGAAGAAAAAATTAAAATCTAAAATGTACAAAACATTATTTATCTTATAACACATGAATATATTTTTTTATTCCCAGTGAAATTACTTATTTTAAATGAAATTTTTACAGAAAAAAAAGTAAATGATATTTAAAATTTAATCTGCGCTTTTTTTTTTTCACACAACAACAAAATTTCAAACGATTCACCAAAAAATGTCAGTTAAAAAGAAATTTAAAAAATGAAAAAAAAAAATGATAGATTAGGTAATGTCAATAAAAATATTTGCAAAATAATTAAAACCTTTTCTTTTTTGTTTTTTAATGTTCTAACTGGAACAATTATTAAATAAAAATCTTATAATTATTAACTAAATGTAGTTTCTAAAAAAATGAAAAAACAATTATCAAAATCGATCCTGAAAAATTATTTATTTTTAAAACAAGATAAATGTAAATTTAGAAGATAAATATTTATGATTTGTTAAGATATTCTCAAAAATGCTATGATACAACCATTATGTATTATCTAACTTATAAAGACAATAATAAATTTGTAATCGTGAATGTGTATCATTGCATTTTTGATTGATTTTGAATGTTGCCAAAAAATTATAACTATTAAAATTGAAATTATTTTTTTAGTAATATTAAATAAATAAATTATTATTTTACAGCAAATCTTCTGGAACCAATTTGTCAGAATATTCCTGCACCAAATTTAGGTGGTCCAAGTGTTAGTGCTGCAACTGGTGGTACTAGTTCATCGGCTGGTTCAGTTAGTCCTCCAAGTGCATCAAATTTAACAACAAATGAAAATGATGGTTCAATTAATTGCCCTACATCATCATCACCATCTTCTCAAAATTCCAATAATTCTGGAAATATTAGTAACTCAAATAGCAATAATTCAAATATACCAACAACAGTAAATAATACAAATAATAATCACAATACCGTACCATCAATAAGTTCGTTGTCTACATTATCATCACATACAGGTATTTTTTTTATTTTTTTTTTTTACAAAAATACCAATTTAAGAGTAAATAAACAATTTTATTTTTATTCTAGGTGCATCTAGTAGCAGTAGTACATCACCTTGTTCAAACACATCAATTGTAACCAACACTACCACAACAACAATGGTAGGAGGATGCAGCCATCAGTCACCATATGATCTACGAAGGAAAATTATTCCTAATAATCATGATTCATCGACTGCATCGACATCATCTTCATCATCATCATCATCCTCATCATGGTCATCATGTACCAATAACAATTGCAATACTAATAATAGTGGCAATAGTAGCAGTAGTACATCAGCAGCAACAACAACTATAACTCAAATAACAGCAGCATCGACAACAGTAACATCTAGTGGACCATCAACTAGTCAACAAAATCAGTATAATTCAATACAATGTGATGATAATTGTTTTATGCTTCCAGCAAGAAAAAGACCACGTAGAATATATTCAACAACATCAACAACTGCAACATCATCATCAACAGCAACTGTAACAGCGGCATCAGCAATAGATACTTATACAACATCATCAGCAGCTCATTATTTACAATATGAGATGCCAGATGAAGTACTTTTAACAATATTTTCATATTTATTAGAACAAGATTTATGTCGTGTATCATTAGTTTGTAAACGTTTTAATACAATTGCAAATGATACTGAATTATGGAAACGTTTATATCAATCTGTTTATGAATATGATATGCCATTATTTAATCCAGAACCATGTAAATTTCATTTTATTAAAATGGAAGATTCAGAATATGCAAATCCATGGAAAGAAAGTTTTCGACAATTATACCGAGGAATACATGTTAGACCTGGTTATCAAGATAAAAAATATAGAGGTCGTAATATAATGTATTTCAATACTGTACAAGCTGCATTAGATTATCCAGATGAAAGGAATGCAGCAAATAATAGTGCAACAGGTTCAGGTGGAGCTGGCTCCGTTAATTATTCAGCTGCTGGTGGTGGTGGTGGATTTAATGCATCTGGAGGAGGCGGTGGTGCAGGTGGTGGTGGTGGTGCATCTGGATCCGGTACTGGATCTGGTTCTGGTTCTGGTGGAACTGGATCATCTACATCTGGTTCAGCATATGAAGATAATCAAAATAATGAAAATACTGGAAGTTTAATATTTTTACATGCTGGTCATTATCGTGGTGAATTTTTATTTATTGATTCTGATGTTTCATTAATTGGTGCAGCATCAGGGAATATAGCTGAATCAATTGTATTAGAACGTGAATCTGGTTCAACAGTAATGTTTGTTGAAGGTGCAAAACAAGCATATGTTGGTTATATGACATTAAAATTTTCACCAGATGTAACATCAACGGTTTCACATCATAAACATTATTGTTTAGAAGTTGGTGAAAATTGTAGTCCAACAATTGATCATTGCATTATAAGAAGTACATCAGTTGGTAAGTAATAATTAAAATACATTTATAAGAATATTGAATAAATTATAATTTTTTTTTTTGTACACAGTGGGAGCAGCAGTATGTGTTAGTGGTGTAGGAGCAAATCCAGTTATTAGATATTGCGATATAAGTGATTGTGAAAACGTTGGATTATATGTAACAGATTATGCACAAGGTACATATGAACATAATGAAATAAGTCGTAATGCATTAGCCGGTATATGGGTAAAAAATTTTGCAAGTCCAATAATGAGAGAAAATCATATACACCATGGAAGAGATGTTGGAATTTTCACATTCGAAAATGGAATGGTAATTTAAAAAAAAAATAGTCAATTAAATGCTTGATTTTTGTTTTTTAAATTCAATTTTTTTTTTTTTATTTAATAAAAAACAGGGATATTTTGAAAAGAATGATATTCATAATAATCGAATAGCTGGTTTCGAAGTAAAAGCTGGAGCAAATCCAACTGTAGTAAAATGTGAAATACATCATGGACAAACTGGTGGTATTTATGTACATGAAAATGGTCTTGGACAATTCATTGAAAATCGTATTCATTCCAATAATTTTGCTGGTAAATTATTTATTTATATTTTTTTTAATTGAAAAAGAAAAATCATTTAACTCTTAATTTTTGTAAAATTATTTTTTAAAGGTGTTTGGATAACATCGAACAGTAATCCAACAATACGAAAGAATGAAATTTATAATGGCCATCAAGGTGGTGTTTATATATTTGGTGAAGGTCGTGGATTAATTGAACATAATAATATTTATGGTAATGCATTAGCTGGTATACAAATTCGTACAACAAGTGATCCAATTGTAAGACATAATAAAATTCACCATGGACAACATGGTGGAATTTATGTACATGAAAAGGGACAAGGTTTAATTGAAGAGAATGAAGTTTATTCAAATACACTAGCTGGTGTTTGGATAACAACAGGAAGTACACCAGTATTAAGAAGGAATCGAATTCATTCTGGGAAACAGGTAAAAAGAGAATTTTTTATTTTTGAATTTTTTTCCTTCATAAATATCCTAGACCGACCTTCTGGCAAAACATGGGTCGGAATTGCACGTAGCTATGGCAGAGGAAGTTTATCTTTCTTTCCTTTGTGTGAAAAGAGTTCTTTTGGCACTGGCCAATAGGGGATCACGCAGAAAAAATATGAAAATCAATGAGAAAGAAATCCTCACCAACTATCTCTAAAGCTGTCTAGCACTTACCACAGCAACGTTTCAGACATTGAGGAGCTTCCTCTTCAAGGACCTTACGGTTAGAGACATGATACGTTTCCTGAATGAAACAGTATGCTTATAAAGATCTCCTACCGGTATGTCAAACGTCATTTCCTAAGGTTACTCGAGGTGTGGTATCAAAAACGGCACTTTCAATGCTAATTCGGTCTTTGGAAGATTCAGAGAACCGCCACGTCAACCAATCATAACAAAATATCCCAGAAATTTTCCAGAATCTAGTTTTTATATATTTTCTTGAAGTTGAATTTTCTAACTTCAATTTATATTAAATTTTTTTTTTATTCTTCTCTTCTTTAAAATTTAGGTTGGAGTTTATTTTTATGATAATGGCCATGGTAAATTAGAAGACAACGATATATTTAATCATTTATATTCTGGTGTACAAATAAGAACTGGTAGTAATCCAGTTATACGTGGTAATAAAATATGGGGTGGACAAAATGGTGGTGTATTAGTATATAATGGTGGTTTAGGATTATTAGAACAAAATGAAATATTTGATAATGCAATGGCTGGTGTATGGATAAAAACTGATTCAAATCCAACATTAAAACGTAATAAAATATATGATGGACGTGATGGTGGTATATGTATATTTAATGGCGGTAAAGGTATATTAGAAGAGAATGATATATTTCGTAATACACAAGCTGGTGTATTAATATCAACACAAAGTCATCCAATATTACGACGTAATCGTATATTTGATGGTTTAGCTGCTGGTGTTGAAATAACAAATAATGCTACAGCTACCTTAGAATATAATCAAATATTCAGTAATAAATTTGGTGGTTTATGTTTAGCAAGTGGTGTACAACCAATAATTCGTGGTAATAAAATTTTTAATAATCAAGATGAAGTTGAAAAAGCTGTTTCCGGTGGACAATGTTTATATAAAATAAGTAGTTATACGTCATTTCCAATGCATGATTTTTATAGATGTCAAACATGTAATACAACTGATCGTAATGCAATATGTGTTAATTGTATTAAAAATTGTCATGCTGGACATGATGTTGAATTTATACGTCATGATAGGTGAGAAAAATTTTTTTTAAATTTTTCAAATTTTCAAGTAAAGAAATGAAGTACAAAAAAACATTATTTTTATTTTTTGTTTTTTTTTTTTACGTAGATTTTTCTGTGACTGTGGTGCAGGAACATTAACAAATCAATGTCAGTTACAAGGTGAACCAACACAAGATACAGATACATTATATGATTCAGCAGCCCCAATGGAGTCTCATACATTAATGGTAAACTAGGGTCTTGTTATTTTTATAATGTTATTTTAAATTATGGTAATTAAATTCATTTAATAACTACAAAAAAATATTATACAAAATTTTAAATTTAAACGGAAAAAAAAAAGAAAACAAAATGGAAATTTTTTAAAAATGGAGCAGTTTTTTTTTTGTGTATCTGTGAAGCCGAGTAATTAGAAATTTTGATTTAAAAAAAAAAAAGGACAAATAAAAACTGTTCTTGATGCAAAAACAAAACTCACTATTTATAAATAATAAACGAAAAAAAAAATGTCACACTATTGGAAGCAGCAATTTAATTTAAAAATAAAAGTTAGAGATAAAAACGAATAAAAAAAAAAAATGCAAAACTAACTACTATATAACATTTATATGAGAGTTTATAAGTAAAATATTATTAGTTATTCAAATATATTTATCAAACAAACAAACAAAAAAATAAATAAATTTAAAAAAAACTAATGAGAAAAAAAAAAATTAGTTTCTAAGTATTTTTTTGTTTTTTTGTGTTTCATTTCACTCACTATTTTTTTAACTCATTTATTTTTTTTTTTTATTTAAATTTTTTTTTTCTCGTTTGATAAAAAAAAAAAAACATCATTTCTTAGTGTCATCATAGCGTTTATAAATAATATGCAATTTTATTATTATTTTTAAGAATATAAATTTTGATTATATTCATTTTTATAGATCATATAATATTGAATACATACTAACTTAAGTTTAAAGGAGAAATTAAAAAAAAAAAAAAACATAAAAGAAAAACATTATTTTCTTTGATATACTTGTGCATTTTTTCGTGTATGAGTGTTGTTGTGATATATATTTCAAAAACAAAAAAAAAAAAAAACAATTGCGAGTGTATTTTTGACTATTTTTTTAGTACATATAACAATTTTTTGTTTTTTTTTTTTGTTTTAAAAATAATTATAATGAAAAATTTATAAACATGTATATGTATATTTCGTGTATTAATACGTACCACAATTTAGGCAAAACCAATTATAATCGAATCAATCAAGATAAAAAAACAAGTAAATTAATTTAAAATATATTTCCTTTTTTTTTAGTTTAGTTTAGTTTATTTAGATGCATTTAAGAGAATATGTTTTATATATACATATATCCTTATTATACATCACAAAACAAAATAGTAAAAAAAATTTTAATCAAATAAAAAGCAAAAAAAAAACTTAAAAACAATTAATTAAATAATTACAATATAAGACTAAAATAAGTAATTCACTTAATATTATTTCAAAATTCAAACAAGATTAACCCAGTTTATTGTTTTTTTTAAAAATTAAAATCCTTTTTTTTTTTTTGTTTAAAATTGATAAAATGCAATTCTTGTCGTAATGTTTTCATAAATAATTGATTTTTTCAATTATGATTTCTTTAAACATTAAAAAAAATTAATGAAAAGTAGATTATTTGATTTTTCTACTCAGGATCGAACCTATCACTGGTGTATAGGAGAAGGTAAGAAAAAGTTTAAAAAAAAACAAGTCTAACAAATCATTTTTTTACGGTGCAAAAATAATAACGGAAATTCTTTTACTGGAAAAGGTTTGTTTTTTCCAAAGAGAGCAATAGTAGATATACTGTGCGTCACTCAGATAATCACCTCGAAACTTACACTTCTCTGTCATAGATTCCGATCGAATAAAAAAATGTTCAAATGAATACGTTACCGTATTGGTATTTTCGTTCGAATAGCTATTGACATTCGAAATTCTTTCGTTCGAAATATAATTTATATTGTAGATTTGTAGGAATAGTTGCAATTTATTCGATTTAATGTATCAACTATTTTTCGAAATGATCCGAATCGAACACAATTTTTCGAAATTCGTTCGAACGGAATCAACTTTTGATCGTAATCTACAATAGAAGTGATAATACGGTATAATCTACCACACAGAAAAAGCTAATATATATTTTTCGTATTGATAATCAATTATTTATGATAATATTGAAAAAACAAAAAACAAAATAGATAATGTTTTATTGTACAAAAATCATTTTCATTCCAACATAGTTACTATTTTCGTCTTTTCTTCCTTGCAATATTTATTTTTTTCATTCGAAACGAATAACCAAACAAAAAACAATGAATTATTTTAATGTAAACAATATCAAAAACACCATTTGTTACATGTTTTTCTCCTATTATTATTATTTTTTTTTTTTTCTTACAATTATTAATTGTTCACATAGATAGTAACCAAAATGCCATTTATTTCCTTTTGTTGAAAAAAAAAGTTAACAGCTTAAAAACTAAGAAAAAAAAATGTTTATGTATCTATCAGAATTTATTTTTGCTTTCTTTAACTTTAACAAAAGTGAAGTTTAATTTCTAATTTTTCGTTTTAAGTTCTTTTTTCGATAGTATTCAAAAAAGAAACAAAAAATAAATTTGTTAATAATTAAAAATATAGAAAAAAATGACTCATTAGGAGAAGAAAAAGTACAGAATATTTTTTTTTTGTTTTGTTTTTTAAAAATCGATATTAAGAAAATTATAAAAGCAATTTAAAAAAAACAAAAACCAACAATACATATTATTTACAAACATATATAAAACACGTATTAACATTAATTTAAATTAAAAAAAAAAATAAATAAAAAATTAAAATTGTAAATATTTAAATTCGATTGTAAATTAATTTAATGAATAAATTTTTAAAAAAATAATCAATAATTAGATTAAAAAATTAAAAATAATTTAAAAAAAAAATAATAAATTATTTACATTTTTCAAACGACACTTTAGAAACAAACAAAAAAATATTAAAATGAAAGTTATATAGAAAAAAAAACATAATTTTTGCTAAATTAATTATAATTAATTATGTATTTCGTAGTGTTAAATAGATATTAATATAGAAAAAATGTCATTTACTAATGAAATTATTTAATTATAAAATATAAAATAAAAAAATGACTATGCAGTAAATTTTTAGAAATATCGTGTGCACTACATTATTTAGGTAAGAAAAATTTAAAAAAAAAATTAAAGAAAAACAAAAAATAAATCAAATGACAATTTAATTAAATAATAATTAAAATAAAAAAGAAAAAAATTACCTTATTCTTAATTATAGGAGAAAAAAAAAAGAAGTATGATGTATATTCCACTATTATTGCAATTTTAAGAAAAAAAAAAAACTACTTGAATGATGAAAAAAAAACAATCTTTTATCTTTAAAAAATTAAGTAAAAATCATTAAAATGCATTATTTTATTTTTCATTTAAATTTAAGATAAATTATATTTAAAAATTTCGATGACTTACATATTTTTCATTTTGTTATTATTATTTTTTTTTTAAATATAAAACTAAAAATCTTATATATTTTCTATTTATATATAAATTTTTTTTTTTCTGTGAATGTTCAACTTTTGTTTTTTCTTTTAAATGTCTTGTTTGTTCTAAGTTTGTTTTTTTTTTTTTAATGTCTAAGGAATCTCTCTTTTTCTTCTATAAAAATAAAAAAAAAACGAAAAAACAAATATTTGTTATGAAAATAAAAAAAAAAAAAATGATTGTATTGTAATTTAAATAATCTTACTAATTTTTTTATATATACATAAATTAAAGTAATTATAATAATTGATAATAATAATTAAAAAAAAAAAAAAAGATAAATAAATGTAATTGTAAAAAAAAAAATAAAAAATAATGCTATTTATATATATTCATAAAATAATTAATTATAATTAATTATGTTTTGTTATTCATCTATTTATATTCAGTATTAAAAACAACAACAAATATAAATTATACATAAATCTTTTTACTTTTCGTGACAAAAAAAAAAAATTAAATGATTTAGGAACGAAAAAAAAAAAAAAACAGCATATTTCTTTAATAAAACAAAAAGTAAATAGATAAACAAAAAAACAAATATCCACAACAACAAAAAAACGTGTTTTAAAATAAATTAATTATGCTTTAATTAAAATAAAATAAAATTATGTAATCATACAAAAAAATAAAAAATAAATTAATTAAATAAAAAAAAAAATTCAATTGAGAACAAAAATTTAATAAAATATCATTTAACATAAAAAAAAGCAATAAAATTTTTATCTGATATTCAAGATGAAAAAAACAACAACAATAAAATATAAATAAATTGTACAATTTAAAAAAAAAAAATATTTATTTTCAAGACGTCAGTTTACAAAACAACAAAAGCAAAAGAAAACAACAAAAGCTAAAAAAACTGAAACAAACACTGAAAAAAACAAACCACCCTTTTATTATTAGAATAATAAACTGCACACAAATTAAACTGCCACATATTTAAAAGAAATATTTCAAATAGAAAATATAAAAAAAGAAATAAAACGAAATAATATTAATAATCAAAATATTTTGTATTTTGTACATTTTAAAACAAAATTAATGTTTTCTGACAATTTTTTTTTTTACTGTTAACTTAACGGCATTCATTTGTATAATCGTATGAAAAATTTGAAATATTTCTTTCATGAAATATTTCTTGTAAAGATAATTTCAAATTCCTATAATTTTTTTTCTCCTGTAAAATACGTATTGTGCTTTAGAAAATGTGTGTTGTAGACGCGTGAACACTTTAAAGTCAAACATTAGGCCGTTACACTCTTAAACTAAACCGAAAAACTAGACCTTAACTGGAATGTGGAGTTTTTCATTTGAATGTCAGTGGCCGAAGTGGCAGAGTGCTAGCTTCTGATGCTGAAGGTTTCGAGCAAATACGTAAAGACCAACCACACAAATATCAGTCCAGCCCTGTCGTACGAATACACAAGGAATGACAAGGATAGATGATGATTAAAGAGGATTAATTCATCAATTTTAGCTTTTATTGTAAGTTATAGTCTACAACGGGTTTAAAAAGGAAATACCATATAATCGCAATTTACCAACACTTATGCGTTGTAGGACTCTTTTTAGCATGGGAAACACATCTTTCGTGAAAATTTTGATATAGATTTAGCCATCCTTCGTGCATACACAAAATATATCAGGCGTATTCTATCTACGTATTTTGTTATCCGTAGTATATTTCTCTAGCTTTCAAGCTGAGACCACCAATATTTTTCAAAGTTTAGAGAATTGAACATTTTCTCGTTAATGCTGGTAAGTAATGTTGATTGCTATAAAAAAAAACCAATGTGGAGAAACGCATATTATGTCTTGCTTTCGGTGAAAATCACATTTGAACAGTTGATTTAATCGATTTAAGTCAGGTTTTGTTTATAAAAAAAAACGGTGTTTTCGAAAATGCATTGATTCTGTCGTGATACACAAATCAGCTTAAAACACATTGTGTATCACGGCGCAGCATCACTGCATTTTCGAAAACACCGAAACTATTTTTTTTAAATTACTTTTCTTAACGAAGTTTTTTTTTCCTGACATCTAATTCACACAAATCCACCAAAATAAATTGTATTTTTAAAAATTTAGAAAAATAGAAATAGTTTTTTAAAATAAAATTAATAAAAATTGCTAAAAAAAAAAATAAAACAGCAACAATATAAAATTTACAACAAAATAATTAAAATATTGAAGAAAAAATAAATTTTTGAATTAAATATGAAAACACACTGTGTGCATAAATATAAACTTTTTGAATAACTTAAATATTTAAAAATGTATTTTATTCTCTTTTAACATTTGAAAAAAAAAAAAAACAAAAAAAAAGAAGCTAATTAACAAGAATTAAAAAAGAAAAACACAACTGAAGAAAAAAACAAATAATACTTGAATAAATCGCAAGAAAACAAAAATAGAAGAAAAAAAATTTAAATTATAAATATTAACGAACTCATAGAAGTTATTTAAAGAAAAAGAGGAATAACAGAATTTGTATTTATAAAAAAAAAAAATACAAGAAATATGATATAATGTAAAATTAAAAAAAAAATAACTGCTAGTAAAAAGAAAAGAAAATAATAAATTTATTATTGAATATAAATTTAGTTTGTTTTGTTTTTAAAAAAATTACTTAAAAGTTTTCAGATTGTGAAAAAAAATGGACCATTTTCATGCAAAATTCATTGACTAATAGTAGCCAAAGTAAAATAGAATGAGTTTCTTCAAATACTCCATCCGAACTTTCTATCACAGTTTCATGTGGATCTGCTATCAGTAGATTATTCATTCAAACACAAACAGACCGCAACAAAACAAAAAAAAAAACGAAACGCCTGGCTAAAGTGAGTGCGGATAAATATCAATAAATAAAAAGCGTCGCCACTGGGGAACAGTACAAGTGAACAAGTTTATTAAACTCAATATTCAACAAGGACAAGAATTCCTGAAACTCTCAAAAAGTGAACTAAGAACACTCGCAAATCTTTTCACTTGACACTGTTCTCTTAAGAACCACCTAGTAAAAATGGATCATAACTGCAAATTATGTGAAAAGGAGCCAGAAACTTCAGAACACATTTTTTGCGAGTGTAAAGGTATAAATAAGTCTTAGGCTCAAACACATGTACCTAACACCAGACGAAATGTTTCATCTGCCACCTAAAAAAGTTTTGGATTTTGTCAAAGCCCTTTTATGTCAAAACTAGCATTAGTGTATTACAAAAGATCCAACATGGGTCACAGTAATGAAGGAACTTAAACATCCTATCTCTAAGGCTGGTTATCTAATCCAAGTCCACCATAAGAAATTAATAAACAGGTGATATGAAACAGCGTTGTAGTTTGTTTTCCAGTAAACCTGGGGGGAATAATATATTTTTTTGTTTTGCTCGAAGAATAAGTTATAGGGAAATGAAAATGCCCTTTTATGTTCGAATATTCGATTAAAAAAAGATTTCTGATTAGATTTCTATATAATTCATTTTTATTCTACATTTATCATGGAGTGGAATAATGAAACAATTTAATTTTATAACTTTATATAATACATAATAATAATAATAATAATTAAATCACAATAATTAAGCTAACGTTAAAATTGAATAAAATAGATAAAAATATTTTAATAATTTTGAAAATTGCATTGAAAAATATAAAAATTATTAATCACTATGAGGTTGTGATTGATTTAATAATGCAAAATTACTTGCTTTTAATCTAGCCAATGTTGTACTATTTAATGCTGTTGGACATGGTGACATACATGGTGTTGAACAATGACTATTACTTATATCACATTGATCTAATAAACGTAATAGTTCATGTGCAGTTGGACCACCATTTGTTATTTGTTGTTGTTGTGTTATTTGTTGTAATTGATTTAATTGTGAATGTTGATGTTGATTTTGATGTTGTTGTTGTGTTGTTTGTTGTTGTTGTTGCTGTTGTGATGATTGCTGTTGTATATCATTTCTTGATGATAATTCTAATGCTGTTGTTAAATCCCACATTTGTATTGCACCATTTGAATGACCAGATAATATAAATCTTGAACCCATTCTTGATGAACCTTCACATTCGTGTACACAAAATGATGTTATCATTGTATTATCAACTGATTTTATTATACATATACGATCACCATTTGATGCTAAACGTACATATAATTGATCTGTTTCTGGTACAACTTTTTGTACAAATATTTGTTCATCATCTTGTTCACCGAATGGTCCAAAATCATTACCAGCTGAATAACTATAATTAGTATCTGTACCATCTAATGATACAATTTTAAATGATGCTTCTGGTGTTGAACCTGGTTGTGTTGATATCATACCACGAAAACGTGTAACTCTCCATGTACGTACATGATTATATTCACTACAAACTGATATTAAATATTTTTCTGATAATGTTACCTAAAATTTAAAATAATAGAGATAAATTTTTACAAAAAAATCAATATTTTTCTTCTTATGTATTTTAAATGTAAATCACCTTTGTAACTGGACTTTGATGAACTGTAAACGTTTGAAATAATTGTGGTCCATGTCCAACAGTTTCTGGATGTTGTACAATTACTCGTACAGTACCAGATTTTGTACCGTATGCAATTTCAATCCAGTTTCCACATAAACCTATGATTTTTTTAAAAATCAAATTGGAACGACAAAAAAGGAATTAAATTTAAAAAATAAATTAAAATTAAAAGTATAAAAATATATGATAAATTGTAAATTATTCTACAAATTTAATTTTCAAATGAAATCGATTTTCACTTTTTTAGTTGTGTTCGATGAAGAAATGTACATATTTTGATGTATTGAATAAAGGTCCGATTCAGCTCCCCTACATTTGAACCGTACCGGGTGTGTTTAAATGGGTACTTTTAAACCACATACAAACATATAAAAATGCCATAAAATAATCGGAGGGAGGGGAATCGGATCGACCTTTAAAACATCCTATGCTCCGAGCCATCATCAAATAACTGAGCTTTAATTTTTCGAATAATAGAAACTCGCGCAGTGAATATGAATGAGACTACTCAATCGATTTATCTTAACGATTTCATTTGAAAATTCAAATTAAATTACACATATCCAGAAAAATATAATAAAATTATTTTAAATTGTGAAAGGAATTAATTTTCTATACAAAAATGAAGGAAAAAAAAATGTGGACAATACAAAACAAACAAACAAAATATACAAAATAAGTAAAAAATTATAAAATGAAATGTATTTACAATGAGTTAAAATTTAAGAAAAGAAAAAATCAAATTTTTTAGATGAGAAAACATACAAAAACAAACAGAAAGAAAATTTACATGCCAGCACCAAAACTACGTACAAAAATAGTGCGCGTTTTGTTTTTTTTTTAAAATATTTTAAAATGTATAAAAATTAAATTAAAAAAAAAATTTGTTATGTAAAAAAAAAATGTTGTGAAAATTTGTTTCTTAAAAAAAAAGCAATAAAAATTTATTCCAATCCTTTTGGAAATAGTCTTTATGAAATCCTCTCAATTAATTTATTTTTAAAACTTTTAAAAAAGCAACAAAAAAAAGTATACGATTTGTGTTTTGTTTTCGGTATACATTATGTTTTTTTTTTTCTTCTTTAATGTGTGATGTGAGTGAGTGTTTTTTTTTTTTAAAATTGTTCTTGATGCTATCTTATGAATAGAAGGAGAAAAAAATTATATAAAAGTGAGGGAATAAAAAAAAAAATTATTAAAAATTCTTTCATATAATTGATTTAAATTAATTTTTAATTAAAGAAGAAGAAGGAAATGAAAAGAACAAAAAAAACAACTGACAAAATTAGAACAAGGGTAATGAAAAAAAAAATTTTTTTTTTTATTTGAATGACATAATAATGAAAAATATTCGACATTTAAAAAGAAAAAAATCAATTTTATTTTATCACATTTCCCAACAAAAACATTTTTTTTTTCTTCAGATCCTTTCACACATTTCACACCATAACCAGGATTCATGACATATTCATTTATTTGTTTCTTTTTTTAAAAAAACATCATTTTTCAGTATCTTATAGTCCTGACATACTAAAAAATAAAAAATAATCAAATTTCTAATTAAATTTTAATAAAAAAAAAAATTTTTTATTCAGGGCACCACAGAATTAAAAATGTTTTTCGGCCTCAGAAAATCCAAAATATAGAAATTTATAATAATTTAGTTTGTCAAGATTATTAGATTAAAATGAGGAAAAGGGTTTTTGATTTTAAATTCAAACTGTATAAAAAGGAATTATAAAAATGAAAGTGAAAAAAGCATCAGGTAATTTGATAAATTACTTTAAATAAAATTTAATAGGAATTAAAATTTGTTCAAAATTTAGTTTGATGCTGCAAAAAAAACAAAAAAAAATTTACTTCCACTATTTTTTCTCGTTTATGTTTAAGTCTTTCTGAAGCGATTTTAATATCTTCAAAATGGACGCTTAACACGTTTAACAAGAGCGATATCGTACCAATTCACGTTAATTACTACAATCAATATGAAAGTAGCACTAGCCTGTATTAAATGACCTCCAAATATTAGAATCGCTTTTGGAAATGTTAAGCATAAACGAGAGACCTAAAAGCTTATATGAGAAATATTCTAGGTTTTTTAAATTTTATTATGAGATTTTGACAAAAAAAAAAAAATATTTTTGTCGCAGACTGCATAAGAAATGAGTTTTTTTTTTTTTTTACAAAGAAAAAAAAATATTTACACGTAATATTAAAAAAATTTTTATCAGTATACAATTATTTTTTTTTTTTTTAAATAAATTTTCGTTTAAAAATTTCCTTTTTTTCTAAAGAATTTTTTTCTTTTACCTTCTCGTCCTCTATCCGGTGCTGGCATGGGAAGTTTAATTTATCAGAAAAAAAATATAAAAAAAAAATGAAAGAAAAAAGATTTATTTTTTTTTTTTAGTAACAATATTAGTTTAAAAAATATGATGAATGATTTTTTTTGTTTTTTAAATTATAAAATGAAGTAAATCATAAAAATAATGAAAATTAGTCAATAAAAAAAAAACAAAAAAAAAAAAAAAAAGAAATTAAAATAAAAATAAAAGTAAAAGAATATAAATTTAAGTGACAAACTACAAAGTACATTTTTTCAATTGACTAAATTTACTTCTAACGAGTTTTTTTTTCTAATTAATTCTAATTAAAAATTGATTGATTTTCTATGACACATTACGAAATTTATTAACTAAAATACATTTTAAAAGAACATTTCATTTGATAACATCACTCTGAGGATGGTATCTCTCCTACACATTCAACAATATTAGCAAATTTTTACTTTTTTAATTTTAAATCAAAAGTTCAGAAATGAAAAAAAACCCTTTAAAAACGTTTTTCATCGATCTAATAATTGTCACTTTTATGATAAAATATTTATCTTTCATCATTACAAATCAAATTAATTTTTATAATTTAAAAAAGAAAAAGAAAAAAGAAGAAAACATCATTTTCTTAAAGCCAAATTTCGTGTTATATCGTAAAAGAAATACCAAATAAAACCAACTTATTTTTATTTTTTTTATCAATTAAATAGAAAATATATATTTTTTTTTTTACTTACTTGATGTTTTTGGAGTTAAATAAACTGATATTGCTGTTATATGATCATTTGTTGGATCTTTATAAAGTTCTGTAACTAATAAATCATTATCTTTCATACGTAACGGAAATTTTTGCATATCTATAAAAGAGAGGAATTTGTAAAAATAAAAATAAAAAATATTGAAAAACATAAAAGGAATAAAATTTAAAATAAATTAAAATTATGTAATATTTCTGTAATAATTTTTTCGTTAAATAATTTTCATACCTATATAATAAATTGAACCGTTATTACATCCTAAAAGTAAAAATGATCCAGCACTATCAAATGATAATATTGGTACTAAATCTTGTATTTGCCAATGTTGTGTCATTGCATGCCATACACCAATTTTTCCAGATGATGATAATGCAACTAATTGACTACCAATAAAAAATAAATATTCAACACGTACATTTAAATTAAATATTCCAATTTCAGTTTTTTGTCCACCATCTTGTATACCCCATAAACGTATTTGACTTCCATATGATATTGCAACCATTTTACTTGGTGTCGGTTCTGATGTACTTGATAAATTTACTTTAGCATTAATTGCAATTCTTTCAATATTTGAATCAATATATGGTGATGTAAATACTAATTGCCAACCAGTTGAATCCTTTAAACGATAACATGTTATAAAATGTGCATATGCAATACATATCCAATTATGATGTGCTTTTATTATTTGAACACGTAATGGATCAATCCATTGTGAATTTAATTGTTGACTAAATAATAAACCAACATCATTTCGTAGATATTTATTTAAATCAGCTGATGAATTACGTGAATGACGAAGATCTAATGATGCTGTTCTAGAATGACCAGGATTTATAGTTGTTGTTGCTGTTGATGATGTTGATGATATCCATGATGAACGAATATCTTGAACATTTCGATTAGATGATGATGATGATGATGATGTTGCTGCTGCTGTAGTTGATAATCGTAAATCACATGATGAATTACGTGAATGACTATTTGAATGTCTTGAATTATTTGATGAGCTTGTACTAGCAATTGTACCAGATAATTCTGGTACACGAACCATTGAACCTGGACGAGCACAAATTCCACTAACTGTTGATGGTATACAATTTACAGAAACATGATTCAATGAATCTGTTACATGTTGTAACAATGAATTATTTTGAGATGATGTTCCAGTTGAAGAAGATGAAGAAGAAGATGATGATGATGATGATGATGTTGCAATTGCATTCGATGGAATAACATCTTGTAAAGGTGCTGTTGGTGGTGGTAGATATCCATAAAATAACACATCACCACATGATGAATGATTTAAATCTTCACATAATGCAAGTCTTTTTATTAATGGTGCTATACTATAATATTCAGCTTCATGTCTTAATGATCTTATGTTACATTTATTTATATCAATATCTTTAGTACGTAAATAATTCAATATTATTGAAAATAAATGAGGATCTCTATCAATAAATATTGCTCCATTTTCATCACGTAAACTTGATATTCGACCACTTAATAATGCCGTAAAAAATGTGTCAGGTATCCATGTTAATGTTTGACGAGATGTAGAAAATCTAAAGTTTTTTATAAAATTTATTGTAAAATAAAATTAATTAAAAATATTTTTTTTTTTCAAAGTAACGATTGAAACTGTTAAAAAAAATTTAAAAAGGGTGCTTGACTTTAATCGGATTCAATTGTTCAATACAGTTGATCCAATTACTAATGGGCTGAATCCGCCACCGGAACTAGTCCCACTTTGTTTTGGAAACAAGGAAACACCTCGGACCAACCACGGTGATGTTCGTGCAACTTCTGAGAAGTAAAAGATTTTTTGTATATCTTTGCCTCCTCGTGCAGAATACACCTCATCGGAAAGTATTCATTGGTGCTTCCTTGTAAATTTCATTGGTTTCAACAGCATAACAACTTTGAATTATTAAACGTGCTGTAACATCTGTATTTAATATCTTGATTTGACTTTAAGAAAAATTTGAAACTAGTTGAAATCTTCAGATTTATGAAGTGTAAAAAATGGGAAACAGTCATCTTGTGTAAGTAACAGTCCATCCATAAAACTTTTCCACGTCAATATAACTAAACAGAATTGAGTAATAAATGGGGTACACACTGTAATATGCCAATAAAGTAACAATTCAGACTTTCACTTTCGCAATATTTGCTACTTATTTCACTCTGTAACATAGTACCGTCAGCTAGGTTCATCATTTAATAATTATATAGGTATGTACATAGGAAAGTCCATTTTTTTTTTCACACACAATAAAACATAAAATTTTAATTCTAGTTTTTTACAATTTTTCTTACCTTTGACCACCAACATTTAAATTGATTATATCACCAAAACCAAAAATCGACATTTTATTTACTTTTCATCATATTAAACACAAAAAACAAACAAAACAACACTTTTTCTAAATTACAATATCCAAGTTCTTCTCAGTTTTTCACAAAAAAATAATAAATAAGTGAAAATTTTTGTGACGCATGTAAATTAGTTAATGCGTTTACAAGAAGGTAGATTTGATTTGACTCGAATATAATTGAAAGAGGTTAACAAGCGCAAGGGATCGAAAAATTATTAAAATTCAAATTATATTTACAATTGTTCGACAAAGAAAATATGGATTTTAAAGCGAAATAATTAAAGGATTCCTGTAAAATTTAGTTTTTATACATAAAAATTCATGCTTTATATTAATTCGAAATAATTTTCGATAGTTTGAATTTTTTCTTCATGTAACCAATTTTCGACTTCAAAATGGGGTGTATTTCATAATACAATATAGCGTCTTGAAGATGTTTTTGATTCGAAAATCAAAAAAGTCGATTTTCATTTGAATTTTCGAGAAAAGCATAAAAATTGTATCGGAAAATAATAAAAAATATATTTAATGTTTATTGAATATTGTTTCTATGCTTATTATAAAGAAAATATTGAAAAAAAAAACCAAACATTCTAAAATTGTAAAATATCTCTTATTGGGATAACGTAACGTAATTAATTCCAGGAAAGGAAAATGATAGTGCGCTAACAGCACTTAGATTTATTCAAAGTTGTTGGTTTGGCTTGTCACTTATGTTGTTGACTTTTTAATCGGATTCAATTGTCGTCTCGTCTTCTATTTTGCTTCAGCTTCAATTCGACAGCAAAGGCACAAGATTTTGAACTTTAAAAGACGGGCCAGGTTTAACAATAGTGCAAACTGCGAGTAACAGTAATTTTTTCATTTCATTTTTTTTCGTCATCGTATAGAAATTATTATTATTATTTTTTTTTTGTCAATTTTAATAAATGTAAAAAAGTGCGCACAATTATCTAGTCAAGAAAATGGGATTTTTATACAAAATTGCAATACGTTTAATAAATTTCATAGGATTCTTTTTGATTCTTGTATATTTACCGGGAATTCCACCAAAAACTCATTTTGACTTCAAGGAATTTTAGTGAGTATATTCTATTTTTTAAAATAAATTTTAATTAACAAAAATTAACAATGTTACTCATATAATTTTTTATTTTAAACGTTTTGCCATATCATGAGTTATATTATTCGTATAAAAGGTCAATAAAATTTTTAATTTTTTTTTTTTCGGTTAGTGAACTGCTACATATAAATGCATGTATGGATATGTATGTGTATATATTAAAAGTACTTTGAACTTTCTTTTTTAGTTATACATATATTAGCTACACAAAATACAAGTTATATTCCAATAAGCTAGCATTTGAATAAACAAAAAAAGAAAAAGAAAAAAGAAGATATATGTATGGATTGTTAATAATTGATTACGTGTAACTGTAAGTCCATGAAGAATGAAGATGAACTAAATTTATCAACTTTTTTTTTCTCTAAATTTTGTATATTTATTGATTTTGCTAGTTACGTTTCTTCACGCCCTTTTTTTCTCTTCTAATTCTATCTAAATTTATTTTTTTCTTTTTTACATGTCCCTAAAGATTTGATTAGCTTGTACCTAATTTACTATTTTAATAAGTATCTACACATGAATAGAAAAAACAGTTAATTAAGAATTGCTTATACTTTTCAAATAGTAGAAAAAACTTCCAATAATTAAAATGAAATGATAAAGTACAAAATGAAAAAGTAGAAATTTAGTAAATTAGATTTAAAATGGTAAATTCGGTTTATCTAGTAGCTTGAGAAAATTAAAAATTTACTTACCAAGCTGAAAAATAAGATTATCTCATTAAGATAAGAAAATTCAAAATCTTTATATACAAAGTCGCAGTTTGAAGACAATAATAATTTTTGTATTTTTGTTTTCTATGTTAATTTACAATTCAATGCTGATAAGATAGTTCAATGTTTAAAACAAGTCTTCGATGGCACTCGAAAAAAATATTAAAAAAAACGTTGAATATATATTTTTTTATAAATATGTAAATATAAAAAAATAAATATTTATTTTTACATACAATTTTATTTTTAGTGTGCCTCCACCAAGAGAATTGAAAGGAGAATTAGAATTAAACAATCATCTTGATAATGCTGAAAGATTATTAGATGGACGTGTTTATGGACCAGAAGCATTAATTGCACGTAAAAATGAAATTTATACAACAATACATGGTGGTGAAGTAATTAAAATTACTGCTGATCATATAACACATGTTGCTAAATTTGGTCAACCTTGTGGTAATTTGGAAAAGAAATATAACTTCACGAAATAAATCTTAAAGGTTTTTAATATCTTCTGTTTATTTTATTAATAGATGGAATTTATGAAGAAGCTAAATGTGGAAGACCATTAGGTTTATCATTCGATACAATTGGTAATAATTTAATTGTTGCTGATGCATATTATGGAATATGGCAAGTTGATATAACAAATGGTAAAAAGAAACAATTAATATCACAATATCAAACATTTGATGGTAAAATACGACGAAAAGCAAAAATATTTAATTCAGTTGCTGTTGCTAAAAATGGTGATATCTATTGGACAGATTCATCATCAGATTTTACAATTGAAGATGGTCTATTATCAATGTTTACAAATCCATCTGGAAGGTAAAATAATAATTTAATTTGATTTAAAATCAAGTTGAATATTTAAAAGTTATATTTATTTCTCTTTTTTCTTTTCAGATTATTCCATTATGATCGTGTTAAAAATGAAAGTAAAGTTTTAATTGATGAATTATATTTTGCAAATGGTATTGCATTAAGTCCAAATGAAGATTTTATAATTGTTGCGGAAACTGGTTCATTACGTTTAATAAAATATCATTTAAAAGGATCTAAATCAGGACAATATGAAGTTTTTGCTGATAGTTTACCAGGTGGTCCAGATAATTTAACACCAGATTCAGATGGTTTATGGGTACCATTAATTACTGCTGCTGATAGTGATAATCCATATATATTTCAATTATTATCATCATTTCCAAAAATTCGTTTATTTTTATTAAGATTTTTAACATTATTTGAATTACCATTTAAATTCATCAATAGTGCTATTCCAAATAAATATACACAAAAAGTTGTACATTTTATTGGACATTTTGAAAGTTTTGCTATTACACTTCCAAAACGTACAACAATATTACGTTTCGATTGGAATGGAAATATTTTAGGTTCATTACATGGTTTTGATAAATCAATAAGATTTGTATCACATGTACTACAATTAGATGATAATACTTTATTACTTGGATCACCGTTTAATAAATATTTAGGAAAAGTTAAATTACCAAAAATTCCAAAAATTCGTGTTCAAAATATACGATATGAAAGTGCTGATAGACAAGCAAAAACAAAACCATCAACAGCTACAACTACTAAACCTGTAAGTACCACTACAACGACTCCAAAACCTTCAACTACAACAACAACCCCTAAACCAACAACAACAACTCCTAAACCAACAACAACAACCCCTAAACCAACAACAACAACTCCAAAACCAACAACAACTCCAAGACCAACAACAACAACCACTTCTAAACCAGCAACAACTACAGCTAAACCCACAGTAAAACCAACTACTCCACCACCACGTTCAACGACTCGAACGCCAGCAAAAGATCCAGCACCTATTAAAGAAAACATTCCAAAAGATACTAAACCTCCATCAGCAGAAAAAATGAAAGTTATTAAAAGAGGAGGAGAACAAGGAGAACTCTAATATTTTGAAGTAGATTTTTTGAACTGAACAATAAGTTTCGAAATCCAAGATTAGAATACAACTTTTTTTATTTAATAAAAGGAAAAAAAGAACAAATTACATGAAATTTTGGCAGTAGAAAGCTTCGTTAAGATACGAAAAAAAAAAATAAATAAATAAACAAATCTAACATTTGCTCTATAATCATTTTCTAAATTATAAATTATTTTTAGGTACATTTTTTTATAATACATATTATCATTCCATATTTTAAAAAAAAATTTTTTTGGTGATAATTTATTTTCTTCTTATTTTTCCTTCATACATTTTGTTGAAAATAATAATTTTTTAAATTAAGTTTAAAATAAGAACTTTTTTGGATTAATTTTTTTTTTTTTTTGTACATGTTTAATAATGAATTAAATTTCTAATTTTAAGGAAAAGGTAATAAAATGTTTAAATTTAATATAAAAAGAAGAAAAGAAATCATTTATTCAATTTCTAATTTTGGAAGAATGCCCCATAATTTCAAAAAATAACACAAGTTTCATACATAAAATTGCTTGCTTTATACGAATCTGAAATGATTTTCGATAGTTTGAATTTTTTCTTCATGTAACCAATTTTCGACTTCAAAATGGGGTGTATTTCATAATACAATATAGCGTCTTGAAGATGTTTTTGATTCGAAAATCAAAAAAGTCGATTTTCATTTGAATTTTCGAGAAAAGCATAAAAATTGTATCGGAAAATAATAAAAAATATATTTAATGCTTATTGAATATTGTTTCTATGCTTATTATAAAGAAAATATTGAAAAAAAAAACCAAACATTCTAAAATTGTAAAATACACTTTATTGGGATTTGACTCAAACGTATTTAAATTTCCTGGAGAGGAAAATGATTTCGGCTAACGGCATTTACATTTTTTGAAAATGTTGGCACTGCCAGAATATTATTCTGATAAGTAGATGACGTAATCGTTAGCATATGTTTTTGACAGCTTTCAATTCCAATTTACTCGTAAAAAAAATAAAAAAGGCGGTGCAATACGTTATACTTTCCATTTTTCCAAACAAAAAGTAATAAAGTGAGAATTTACTCGTCATTTTACATGAGAAATATTAAACAATGCTCAATTCCAAAGGTAACAAAATCTAATTAACGAATTACACTATTAAACTTTGTTTTTTCATTTATTTCTTTATTTGCAAAAAACAGTCCTAATTTTCTTTGTGTGGACATGCAGTTGCCTTGTTATAAGTACACAAAGTAAATTTCTAGATGGTTGGATTGAACCAGATGCTTGGAGCAGATCATCACTTCCTTCTAGTCAAAGTAATGATGATGGGGAATCTTGTAAAGCATGTAATTGTGAAGAATTACAAGATAATAAAGAAAATATTGTTGATAAAATTTCATTGATATATTACAAAAAGCTTATTACTTTTTTATTAAATCGTAAGGATCTTGAGGTAATTTAATTTCTTTTAATTTTGTACTTTTTTTTGTTAGTTGATACATTTTTAATTTTTTTTTGTTCCTTCAACAGTTTGATGATGAAAAAGGTTTATATCATCGTACTTTGTTATTTACAATAACACCAACTCAAATTGATAAATTGGAAAAATCAATAGACCCTAGAGATTGGGATGCAACATTAGGTGAAATTTTACCAAAAGTTCAAAAAATTTCACATAATAAATACGAAATAACATATTGGTTTAAAACATTATTACAAGGAATTGGATCAGTTTTTAAATGGTTTTTATATAAATTGTCGTTATTATCTGAAGTATGTTATTGGGTGTTAGTTGAATTTTTTTTTTTAAATCTAACGATTGGTTTTTATACGTATAAAAAGCGCTGAATAAAAATGAATACGGTATTTTATTCAGATTACCAGATACTGGTAGTCTTTTTAATTTTCTTCATTTGAATCTAAAATTGTTAAATTCTACAAAAGTTAATCGTTAAATTTTGATATTATGGATATTGTAATTTGTCCTTTTTATATATTAAATTTCAAATTTAATTTATTTGTATTTCTAGTTACGTTTTGAACTCGTACTTGTTTTTGCGGTTCTCATAATTTTTTTTATAAACAGAATGTATGGTATAATTTTAGCGTTAATTATATTTGGAACATTTACATGCGGAATTGAGCTCGTAGTTGTGGTTCTCATAATTTTTTTTATAAACAGAATGTATGGTATAATTTTAGCGTTAATTATATTTGGAACATGTACATGCGGATATGTACTCGTACTTGTTTTTGCTGTTTTCATAATTATTTATATAAAGGGAATGCATGGTATAGGTTTAGCGGTAATTACAATATTTGGAACATTTACATTCGAATATATATACAGTAATTTCTATTATAGTATGGTAAGATTGACCTTATAAAATTCTAAATAATATTGAAATCATTTTGCAAATTTACAAATTTTCTTTTCTTTTATTAGAAAGTAATTGAACATTCAGTTGACATTATTTATTTCGAAGTAAAAAATCTATGTGATGATGGAAGTTATTATTCAGGTATTTAGAATTTATGGAGTATAGGGTCTCAGACAATAGGTTTTTTAAAAAGTTTGAAATAAGCAGAAACTTTATGCACAAAAAAAGTTTTTTAAAAAAACTAAATATTTTTTTTTTCTTTTTCAAAAGAATTAATACCTTTCCCGTACAACATTGTCGCATCCATAATATTCTGTGCAACTTTAGTTACACTTTTGAAGTTATTTTTCAAATGTGTTTTAAAACCGAAAGTAGAGAGTCATCATTGGCAATGTAAAACGAATGATAATCAATCTCTACCTAATGAACCATCAGCATCGTCATCATCATCATTGAATTATCATGATTATGATAGATTAAGTGGTAAAAATTTAAATGTTTTAGAATGTAGAAGACAAATTGAACCGACAATTCATAAATTGGAAAATATATATTCATCAGCATTTGGTGTACAAGTTTCTGAAAAAAATGTTATAGAAAATATTAGTAAAATTAATAAAAACGAAAAAGAAATTGCAAAATCATCATTAGTAGAAATTAATTCAAAAAATGATGAAAACGAAATAAAAATTAATAATTTAAGGTACAGACGACCAGGAGAGGTCTTTAGAGAGGTCTGTTTAATAAAAAAAAAAAAAAAAAAACAAATGAAAAACGAAACATGTACTAAAAGTAGATGATAATACTTTATTATTTGGATCACCGTTTAATAAATATTTAGGAAAAGTTAAATTACCAAAAATTCCAAAAATTCGTGTTCAAAATATACGATATGAAAGTGCTGATAGACAAGCAAAAACAAAACCATCAACAGCTACAACTACTAAACCTGTAAGTACCACTACAACAACTCCAAGACCAACAACAACAACCACTTCTAAACCAGCAACAACTACAGCTAAACCCACAGTAAAACCAACTACTCCACCACCACGTTCAACGACTCGAACGCCAGCAAAAGAACCAGCACCTATTAAAGAAAACATTCCAAAAGATACTAAACCTCCATCAGCAGAAAAAATGAAAGTTATTAAAAGAGGAGGAGAACAAGGAGAACTCTAATATTTTGAAGTAGATTTTTTGAACTGAACAATAAGTTTCGAAATCCAAGATTAGAATACAACTTTTTTATTTAATAAAAGGAAAAAAAGAACAAATTACATGAAATTTTGGCAGTAGAAAGCTTCGTTAAGATACGAAAAAAAAAAAAATAAATAAATAAACAAATCTAAATTTGCTCTATAATAATTTTCTAAATTATAAATTATTTTAAGGTACATTTTTTAAATAATATTAAGGAAATTTTATATATAATCATTTTAAGAGAAAGGTAATAAAATGTTTATATTTACTATAAAAAAAGAAAAGAAATCATTTGTTTAATTTTTAATCTAAGAAGATATGTATGTAACATTAGAAGACATTGCAAAAGGTGCTGATCTCATTTAAAAGATGATGACAAATTTGGTTAAATGAAGTCAATGAATGAAAAGTCAAGCTTGATTAATTAAGGTCTATGGGAAGTCAAGCTTAAAATAAACTTGAATAATTGAAAACGGCTATTTTTTACATCTTTTTCTATCTATATGCGACAGTTGTGTTAATCCAGTACAGTGAAGGGATATCACTATTCACATTAATTTAAAAAAAATTCACATCTTTGAGAACTTACATATATGTAAATTAAAATATTTTTTATTTTTCAAACAAACACAAAAATTTTAGCGGTAGCTAAATTTCAGTCAAATTTATAATCAAATTATCAAATTAAAGTTCTATTCACACATCCGATCCGGATGGTGGAGAATGAATATGTTTAGATCAACCTTTAAATCTAATAACCATTTCATAGATCAAAAATACTCAGCTGACGATAAATGAACCCAAACATAGGTATTCAAATGATGAGATAAAAATCCTTAAATATTAAATTAAATTTCCATCATTATCTGTAATTTCATTTTCTTCATAATTATATTCTGTATTATCCTTAGATTTTCGTTTTTTCTTAAATTGTTTTTCTGGTTGTTCACGTTCACCTAAGATATTTCCTGGACATTTGTAACTTAAATGTCCAAAGCTACCGCATTCATAACAACGAGTTTTGTCTAAATATTTTCTTCTGAAATAGAGAAAAAAATAAACGATGTAATTTTAAAACAAATAAAAAATATCTATTGTGTGTATAAAAATATGGTAAAAACTCATACTTTCTTAAAAATTCTGTACATCTTCCATTATCTTTAGCAATACTAGCCTTAAGTGTTCTACCAAACATCTAAAATACAAAATTGGAAAATCCAATACATGTAATTAATTATAAATAATATTTTTGTGTATTTAAATTTTGTACATACTTCTATGTTATTTACTTCAATTGTACAGGATTCTGCATCTTCAATTTTTAGGAAATTTATAAATGCTACACCTTTTGATTTTCTGGTTATTTTATCTTTCATGCATGTTACTCTATTACGGTAAATTAATGATACACAATAGATAATAAGTTATATATGTATTTGAATTTAATAGGTACTTACTTAACTATTTTTCCATATTTTTCGAATATTTGATGTAAATCATTATTTGTTAAAGAAAATGGTAAATTTGAAATGTAAACAGTTGATTTACTAGGTGCTAATGTCGCCGTAGTACTCATATTTATTTGCCTTTTTAATCGGATTAAATTGTTCAATACAGTTGATCCAATTACTAATGGGCTGAATTCGCCACCGGAACCTTTTTAAAATTTATTTCAACAACACTTTAAACTTACTAATAAACTAAAAACCACTAAAAACTTACTAATTTACATGACATGACTATTTCAGTTGATGATTTCAGTTTTTAAATATCATTTGTATTCAAGGTTTTTGACAGCTGAAAGATGGCATATGATTTGCTTTGCCCACTTATTGTAAGATAATTGTCATTATCATTCCTTTAAAATTTCGTCTTAAAATTTTTTAATCACAACTCTATACCTTTCAGGTCTTCACAAAAAATTTAAAGAACCTTTCAAAATTTCTTATGAATATAGCAAAAATTCTGTATCTTATACAGCTAAAAAATTATGAATATTCAAATTATGTTTACAATAATTCGCCAAAGGATGGATTTTAAAGCTAAATAAACAACGGATTTCTATAAAATTTGGTTTTCATACATAAAATTCCTTGCTTTATACGAATCTGAAATGATTTCCGTGTTGGCAGTGCCAGCATAATATTGT
Source organism: Bombylius discolor (assembly GCA_939192795.1). Lineage (NCBI taxonomy): Eukaryota > Metazoa > Arthropoda > Insecta > Diptera > Bombyliidae > Bombylius > Bombylius discolor. Next base: position 34,590,351 of record OW584241.1, on the reverse strand, counting down.
TATAAGTAGATGACGTAATCGTTATCATATGTTCTTGACAGCTTTCAATTCCAAATTCCAATTTACTCGTAAAAAAAAAAAAAAAAGGCGGTGCGTTACGTTATACTTTCCATTTTTCCAAACAAAAAGTTATTTTACATGAGAAATATTAAACAATGGTCAATTCCAAAGGTAACAAAATCTAATTAACGAATTACACTATTAAATTTTGTTTTTTCATTTATTTCTTTATTTGCAAAAAACAGTCCTAATTTTCCTTGTGTGGACATGCAGTTGCCTTGTTATAAGTACACAAAGTAAATTTCTAGATGGTTGGATTGAACCAGATGCATGGAGCAGATCATCACTTCCTTCTAGTCAAAGTAATGATGATGGGGAATCTTGTAAAGCATGTAATTGTGAAGAATTACAAGATAATAAAGAAAATATTGTTGATAACATTTCATTGATATATTACAAAAAGCTTATTACTTTTTTATTAAATCGTAAGGATCTTGAGGTAATTTAATTTCTTTTAATTTTGTACTTTTTTTTGTTAGTTGATACATTTTTAATTTTTTTTTGTTCCTTCAACAGTTTGATGATGAAAAAGGTTTATATCATCGTACTTTGTTATTTACAATAACACCAACTCAAATTGATAAATTGGAAAAATCAATAGACCCTAGAGATTGGGATGCAACATTAGGTGAAATTTTACCAAAAGTTCAAAAAATTTCACATGATAAATACAAAAGAGCACATTGGTTTAAAACATTATTACAAGGAATTGGATCAATTTTTAAATGGTTTTTTAGTAAATTCTCGTTATCTGAAGTATGTTGTTGGGTGTTAATTGAATATTTTTTAATATAACGATTTGCTTTTATAGTTATTAAAGCGCTGAATAGAATTCAATACGGTATTTTATTCAGATTACCAGATACTGGTATTTTTTTTAAATTTTCTTCATTTGAATTTAAAATTGTTAAATACATACTATAAAAGTTAGTCGTTAAATTTTGATATCATGGATATTGTAATTTGTCCTTTTTATATATTAAATTTCAAATTTAATTTTTTTTTTTGTATTTCTAAATAGTTACGTTTTGAGCTGGTACTTGTTTGTGCTATTCTCATAATTATTTATATAAAGAGAATGCATGGTATAAGTTTAGCGGTAATTATAATATTTGGAACATTTACATGCGGATATATATACAGTTATTACGAATGTAATAGGGTAAGATTGCCGTTATAAAATTCTAAATAATTTTATAATTTTTAAAATTTTCTTATTATTTTATTAGAAATTAGAAATTGATCAATTAGTTGAAGTTTTTGATTTTCAAGAAAATAATCCATGTGGTGAAGGAAGTTATTCAGGTATTTGGAATTTATGGGGTATTTTTCGTGCTCAGCCATCAAAAGCTGAATGCGTCGAATATTTAAGGTGAACTAGAAATAGAAATTAAAAAGTCTTTTTTCTTTTTATTTTGTATTACAATTTTTACTTACAAGTTTGTTTTTTTTTTTTCAGAAAGAAGAATAGATTGAAATTGCCGTTTTGTCGTCCAGATCATGTACTTCTTTCGTACATTAATGAAATTATCCTTGATCAGTTTAAAATGACTGTGGAAAAATCTACAAATATTTTCAAAGAAATTAACCGTAATTATTATATTATTTTTAATTTTCTTTTTAAACTTATAAATATTTTTTTTTTTTTAAATTTAAAATAAGCGAAAATTATCATTTTATGCACAAAAACAATTTTTTAAAAAAAAATTTAATTAATTTTCTTTCTACTTTTATGTTTTTTTCTTTGTCAAAAGAATTAATACCTTTCCCGTACAACATTGTCGCATCGATAATATTTTGTTTAACTTTAGTTACATTTTTGAAGTTATTTTTCAAATATATTTTATCACCGAAAGTATGGAGTCATCATTGGCAAGGTAGAACGAATGATAATCAATCTCTACCCAATGGACCATCAGCATCGTCATCATCATCATCATCGAATTATCATGATTATGATAGATTAAGTGGTGAAAATTTAAGAAATTTCTTAGAAATATGTAAAAGACAAATTGAACCGACAATTCATAAATTGGAAAATATATATTCATCAGCATCTGGTGTACAAGTTTTAAAAGGTCCGACATTTCCAGGTGAAGGTTCTGAAAAAAATGTTATAGAGAATAATGGTAAAATTAAAAAAAAAGAAAAAGAAATTGTTAAATCATCATTAGTTAAAATTAATTCAAAAAATGATGAAAATAAAAGTAAAAATGACAATTGTTCTGCCGAAGTTGATATTATCGATTTAAATGAAAGTGATGAGTGTGATACAGTTGGAATTCGTGAAGAAAATAAAAGTAATAAAGAAAAAATAAGTTAGCATTTAACAAAAAAGCTAAAGAAGTTGTCTTAAAAAAAAACTTTCCTTTTTTAACCAGCATGTTTTTTTCTCGATTTTTATTTTTTGCAAATTGTAAACTATATAGTATTTTTTTTTAACTTTAAGGTAAAAGTTGTTCGTAAATTTTTTTTATAATTTATTATGTAACACTAAGAAAAAAATAAATTGTGTAATTATGCTTTTTACAAATATAAATATTCAATAAACAATCTTTATTCATGAAAAAAAAAGTATGTTTTTAATAATTGACAAAAAAAAGTTTATGAAAGTAAACTGATCAAAAGAACGCACAAATTATGCCAGAAGTTGAAGAAAATTTTACATTAATGTGATATTTTAAAATTATAAAAAGTAAGAATATTGATTGCAACTAGAATAGCAAAAGCTAGGACGGAAACACGGCAACTGAATAGAGCATGGTATTCAGGAAATATATCAGAGCCGTACAAAGATCAACATATTCAACACCTGTGTGAACTGTGAAATCACTATACTACTATACGGATGTGAGACTTGGTGCTTGACAAAAAAGTCGTATACAAAAAATTCAAGTATTCGTCAACAACACACTAAGAAGAATCCAATCTTCTGGTAAGCAAAAATATCAAACGTTAAATTATACGAGAAGTGTAATCAGAAGCCAAACAAAATCAACATATTAAAATGAGATGGTAGGGTAGGTCATACATTACAAAAACCAATAAATAGCTATTACGCGTATGGCTCTAGAGGAGTGGAACCCGCAAAGACATAGAAGTAGAACACAAACAAAAATTAACAGAATACAATTTCTCGAATATTGATTGGATGGTTACATATGTATATACCTCAGCTCGAACTTAAGAAATTTATTCATATTTTTAAATTTAATAATTCTTTCCTTTTTTTTTTATTTATAGACATGAATTTATTTAAAATAATAAAAATATGTAATACAAACAATAATAATAATTAAGGTAATCGATAATTTGATTAATTGCAACATTTTCTTTTATCAATCAAACATTTTAAACATTTACACAGAACATTTTTCTTGGCGGTACTTTTTTTTAATGGAATTTATAAACTTTTGTTTTCTTCATAAAAAAAAATACAAATTTTTTAATAGAATTTTATCAAATTATCGTAATTCAAATATTTAGAAAAAGGAAGAAGAAAAACAAAAAAAACGAAAACTTTAGAAAATATGAACTATAAATTTTTATCCAATTGCTGAAGTAACTAATTCTGCTACATCAGATTCTGTTGACCGTACAGTTAATTGCATCGTAATACCTTCTGAAAGGGCAAGTTTTGATCTTACTAATATCTCAGCCCCGCCACGAAATATTCCTGAAAAAAATGGAAAAATTATGAAAACGATTAAAAATTAAATAAAAAATGTTTTATATTAAAATTAATTTACCAGAACATAACAATGTGTGTGTAAGTGCACCCTCTGGTACTTTTTCAGACATATTTGCTGAACCTAAACCCAAAAATTTTAAAATTGTATTGACTGCATCTTGAAGTGTATTTACTGCAGACAATGCATATGTATCTTCAGCTTCAATCCATTCTAGAAAAGTGAAATTGAAAAAAAAATATAATTTTTAGAAATAATTAAAAGTCGTATGGGGTGGGAGAATTCCGTTTCTTATTTTTTTACCTTCTGTATCAGCAGATTCCCATACGGCAGCGAAATTACTTTTTTTAGTTTTTTGTATTTGATCAGCAACCGATATTTCTAAATCTTCTAACATGTATTCATCATCATAACCTTCATCGGATTCTGGTTGTCCAGTAGTTGGATCACAATCTTTAACAATGAATTTTAATGTTGCTCCAAATGTAGCTTAAAAGAGTGAGAGAGAGAGAGTGGAAAAATGAACTAAAATAAAAACTAAATACAAATTTTAATAAATATTTACCAGCTGAACTTGGAATGTCTGGTGGGAATTCGACAACAACAAATGTTGAACCTAGTTCATTATATGGTAATTTTATACAAGGAACAATTGCTCTTATAACAAAACCATCAGGTATTGTTAATTCAACACGAACATTTTCTAATAATTGATCTGATAAAGTATTTAAGCAATCAAACTGAAATTTTAAATTTAAAAAAAAAAAATTATTTTAAATTCTAAACATGAATTTTGGTTAAGTCTAAAATTTACCTGGAATACAACATGATGTGGAAAAATATGTTTTATACATTGTACTGTATATTCTGTTTCACTTTCTGTTAATTGAACAGTTGGACAAGTTTTATGAATTGGTCCTAATCTTTGTATACCAGGAATTTGAGATAATCTTTCAGCACTTTCTTCTTCTCTAGTAATTTTAGGTGCACGAGGAGCTAAAATTTTAATAATAAAAAAAGTAATTTTTATTGTAAAATTATTAATTTACCATTCGTAATGAGCATAGCATCATTTGTGGTTTCTTCTTGAATTAATGCTGTTTTTGGTACAACAGCTAAATTAAAAGGTTCTGTTAGAGGACCATTTAAATGTTCTGTTAGAGCTTTTTCGAGTAATGGCAAAGAACAACTTGATCTTTCAATAATGAAATTCTTATATAATTCATGTTTTCCAGTTTCTAAAATATGAAGATAATAAGTAGCACGATCACGTACTTCATCATCTGGATCCATTTGGCATCGTTCTAATAGAACAAGAATATTTTTAAGGAGATTTGGACATGATGCTCCAAATTGTGATAATGCTGAGACAGCTGCAGCTCTAACAGTTGGATTTTCCAAAATGACACGATTGTAAATGAATCGAATATATCTGTAAAAAAAGGATGTTCAAAGTTAAAAAAAAATCATTTCCATCGTATACACAATTTAAATAAACTAATTACTTCGAAGGAGTATTTGAAAATGGTCCTTCTTTTCCAAGTAAATGTAATATACGAACAGCTAATGATGTATGTTCACAATCTTCAATGAATTCACATAAATGTGATAAACCCGATTCTTTTGCATCAGCATTTTCTTCAATAATTGTTATAATTGTATCAACTATTGATGTTTTATATTCAAGACCACCTTCTTCTCTCAACATACCACTTAAGAAATTCATTAGTACTGAATGTTTTCTAGGATATTTTGAACATAATGCTGATATTGCTTGTACTACAACAACTTTAAATTCATCTGAAATTTCAGCAACAAATGATGATATTTGTTTCATTAAACGTTCAACAGAACTTTCAGCACCAGTTTTTAATAATGTTGTTATTGCAAGTGTTGCAACTGAACGATTTGAATCTGTAATTAATCCTTCTAAATCTAAATTACATGTTGTAACAGCAGTTGGATGTGTCATAGCAACTTTATTTAATGTACGAACAGCAGCAAAACGATGTGTAGCTTTTGGTGAACTACAGAATAATTGTAGAATACTAAATGCTGGTGATAATATACGTGAATTTGTATGTTTCAAATTTACAATTGCATGTGCTGCTTCATAAACAACCATTTCACTTTTATGTCGTAAACATGTTTCAATAAATGTTAGCATTGGTGAATCATTGATATCTGTACTGGAGAAATCTTCTTCTTCAATTAATTTACAAGCGATACGAATCTAAAAAAATAAACATTTTTAAGTAATTTTATTATTTAAAAAGCATAAATTAGATTACATACCAACATACAAACACCATATGAACTTTTTAAAGTGTGTCGTGTTAATTTATTCACTAATTTTGAAACAGCAAGTCGATCAGTTTTACGAATATGGTATAAAAGACCTAATGCATGATATTGAACCATAATATTATCACTGTTTAATGCTTCTTGTGCTTCATTTGCCCAACGTTTAATTACATCATTTGCTGTTTCAGCTAAACGTAATGAACTTACTAATGCTGCACATGATACAGCTGCATTTTTATCAACAATACATTGTTTCATATAACGTTCACCAGCTTGTAACATTGTATTATCAGTAATACTACATAATGCACGTATTGCAGCAGCACGATATAAATCTTCTTTTCCTGTCATATCTTTTGTTAAAGAGCTTGTTACAATGATAACATCCTCAGCAATTGAACTTAATTCCTTGATTCCTAAATATACCATTCTTCTTAATACAACATCCTTGGATTGAAATAGTTTTGTCATAGCAAAAAAACAATCTGTAGCTTCACGAGCTCCAAGTTGTTCACCCTTTTTTTGTTTTGGAGAGAATAAAATAATTTCATTTTTTCAAGATTTTTATAAAAACAAAAATTACCTGGTTGATTAAATATAAAATTTTTGTTAAAATCTGTGTACATTTTCTAGCATTTACTGGTGTCTCATTAAATGTTCGTGTTTCTTGAAGAACAGCAGTTTTTTCCAAATTTTGATAAATGTTGCTTGATCCTTTAAAAGTGAATTTTAAATTTTTAATTTATATTCTAACAAATTTTGATTGAAAATTTCAAAAAAATAATTAAGCCGGAAATTAAATTATCTTGAAAATAATTGAGATTTTATTAATTTAATGTGCCTATACATATTATATTGCACACCCTCCTAGAATACTTGTACAAGATTGCAGAAAATGCTTCCATTTTTTGTGTTTTTAAATTTATTTATATTTAAAATAAAGTAAAAATAATTTACCTTCATCCTCATCATCTTTATCTCTGCGAAAAGAACCCATTTTCTTTTGAAAAATGCTTTAGCTTTAGATTTTTCAATATTAAAAATTAATTTTTCCAAAATACAGAAATACAACACGTCACAACTTTTGACTGAATGTTCTTCTTTGACGTTTCTTTTTTGAAAGATGAAGTGAAATGACGTTTCATAAATTTAGTCAATGACACAATGTTACCGTTTTCCTAAAACGCTTTTACATATTCTCGTTTCAAGCAGTTTATTTTTAAAAAAATGTACATACTTAATATATTTTATGATGAAATAATTTTAATCATTAATTAATTAAAAATTCATTAAATCGATAAATAAAAAGTATTTTTTATCAATGACAGCAGCAGCAGCAGTATTCTTATTAACTTATCGCTTAGAATATTCAAATCGTATTTTCACGACTGCGCTGTTTAAATTTGTCAAAAAAGAGGAATAACTAAATTTACATTCTATAAATTTTTATTTTGTGTTTTAATTAATATTTAAAGAAAAACTTTATTCTGAAATTTGCATTATTTTCAGTGTCTTTTTTTATAAAAAGGAAAAAAAAAACAAGAAGAAACTATTGTTAAATCGAATATTTGCGAAGTGAAAAAACACATCGAATATTAAAGTTAATTGCCAGCTTTTAGGTGTTTATTTTAAGAAGAAAAAAAACGAAAAAAAAAAGAAATAATTTTTATTTCTATAAGGATTTAAAAGAAAAACATAGAAAATGTCCTGTTTTATTATATTTTAAATTAGAATTTTACGAATTAATTTTTAGAGAAAGAAAAAATAGTTTTAAGCAGGAAAAAAAAGTTTTCCCGTATTTCTTTATACATATATATACATATACCTATACTACCTACGGTACATAAAACATACATACATACGTACATACATTTTGCAATTTAATTTATACAGAGGTAAGATATATTTAAATGCATGTCAATTATATACGATTAAATTGATAAGTACCATAATATACGCCTAAGTGCACATTTTTTTTCCCTTTCAATTTAATTTTATGCATCTATTCGCTTTACTTACAACACGACAAAGAAAAATTTTAATATGATGATAATTTATTATTTAAATTGCAGGATAAAGATGCCTGAGCAAAGCAATGATTATAGAGTGGTTGTTTTTGGTGCTGGGGGTGTTGGTAAAAGTTCATTAGTATTACGTTTTATTAAAGGAACATTTCGTGAAAGTTATATTCCAACAATTGAGGATACATATCGTCAAGTAAGAATATAATATAAAAATTTTCAATAATTTTTTTTTTTAAATTTGGAACTTCCAATTCGAAACTTTATGTAATTGTCGATTGATAAAACTATTCAAGTTGGTAATTTTGGTCCACAATTTTAGAAAAATCGAATATTTACTTGGACAGTTTTATCACAGCATAAGATCAATAATATGTACCGGGTTTCGCAATTAAATTTTTCAAAGATTATTTAATGAGTTAATTCATTTGGTAGTTCAATTCAAAACCTTTGATTTTTAATTTAATTTTTATTAATTGGAAATATAATTTTAAAATATTTATGCATATGTTTTTTTTTTAAATCAGGTGATAAGCTGTAATAAAAATATTTGCACATTACAAATAACTGATACAACTGGATCACATCAATTTCCTGCTATGCAAAGACTTTCAATAACCAAAGGACATGCCTTTATTTTAGTTTATTCAGTTTGCTCAAAACAAAGCTTAGAGGAATTGAGACCAATATGGAGTCAAATAAAAGAAATTAAGGTAAAAAAATTTGCTAACTTATTTTATTATTATGCAAAAATGTAAAATATTAAAATTTTTCCTCATGTACCTACTTTTTTTTTTTTCTAATAGGGACAAGATATCACACAAATTCCAGTTATGTTGGTAGGAAATAAATGTGATGAAAGTGCTGAATTACGTGAAGTAACACAAAGTGAAGGACAAGCTGAAGCAGCTACATGGAGTGTATCATTTATGGAAACATCAGCTAAAACAAACCATAATGTTACTGAATTATTTCAGGTATTTTTTTTCTTTTTTTTTCAAATTTCCCATTATGATTTTCTTAAGGCATGCTTGTTATGATTTTGTATTTTTTTTTCAAGATGAAAATGAACTTTTGAGAAACCTTATATTTATTTTAAAAGAGGAATAACTACTCTTTTAAAACATAATTTTCTGAAATTTTTTCGAACAGTTTGATTAATTTAAGTACATTTTGAATTACTTCACCTTTTATTTCTTACACCTTTTTTTTTAGAACGAATTTTACACGTTTTTTTTTTTAATTTTCAAATTAGGAACTTTTGAATATGGAAAAAAATCGAAGTGTATCATTACAATTGGATGGTAAAAAGCAAAAGAAAACAAAAACAAAGAAGAATAAGGATCAACATAATGGAACAGTTAGTGGTGGGACTGAAGGTGGTGAAGGTAGTAGTAGTGGTAATGCAAAAGAAAAATGTCATGTAATGTAAACAATTTTCTATATTTAAATTCAAAAAAAAAAAAAAAATAATGATACATATATACATACATACTTATATATTTATATATTTTTTAAAATGCTTAATTTTTACGTATTATCTGAAAAAAAAAATATATCACTAAAAAAACTTTCATACTTATATTCCATATAATTTTACATTTAAAAAAATATTTAAAAAAAAAAATCAATTCTAAATTTTATGTTCATAAGAGACGAATGAAGAAAAAGTAAGGAACAGTTTAATTATTTGTTTGTTTTCTAATATGATTTTTTTTTTTCGTTAATTAAATTAATACAAAAAACTTGTTATGTATATAAAAACAACAAAAAAATAAATTAACTGTAAATAATATAATTAATTGATTATTTGTACTTAAAATTCATGAAAAAAAAAAAAAAACGAAAAAACAAAAACTTTAACATTATTTTTATTTATTTTATTGTATGTTATTTTATTTATAAACATACGATATGACAAGACAAAACAAAAAAATAAAACACTAAAAATAAATTAAAAAGAAAATAATATAATATATATTTTATAGGATTTTAAATACTTTTAAATGAGCTTTTAAAACTGATTAATTGAAAAAAAAAAAAAAAACATTTTTTTTTCAAATGCAAAAAAGAAAAAAGGAAAGAAAAGTAAGAAACACATTTTTACAATGAGACTATGATAATGTATTGATAAAGAAAAGATAAGTTTGGATAAAAGATAGAAAATATTAAAATTTTGAACTTCTTTTGAGTTATTTTTTAAATGAAAATACAAATTTTTGTGTTATACTTTTGACATACGACAAAAACAGACCTCAAGATGATCCACCTTAATGAGTTCATTGGTAATCATGTGGTTTTGGATTTTTGAATTGAAGTGCAAGTGACAAAATAATCAAAGATTGAATTAATGTGCTCAGATTTAGTTGAAATTAGTATTTTTAATTTTTTTTTTTTTTACTTTTATATATGTCACCTGTATCACAGTTAGTATTTTAAAATCATTTACGACAAACAAGGTTTAAATTTGAAGTGTGTCGAAAGTATAACGTGAACGTGAATTCTATCGAAATTTATATTTTGAAAAATAAAATAAAAAATTCTGTTAATCGATTTTTTTAAATAAAAAAGTTCAAAAAGGATAAGTAGGACAAAGAAAAAAGTATTTTGAGGTATTTTATTTTTTTTTTTTAAATTTTTATTTTAATAATGCTAAAAAAATTTTTATTAAAATTAATTCAATGCAATGCAAATTTAATGCAAAAAAAAAAAAAAAAATGGGATACGAAAAAATATATAAAAGAAATAGAAAAGTATTGGAATAGTGATATTTGTGTATATAAATGAAATGGAAAAGAAAGTATATATAATAAAAATTGGATGTAGGTTTGAATGTAATGAAAATATATTTCTGTTCGTAATATTTAGGAAAAAAAAATCTAAATAAATGAAAATGATGTGGATTAAAAACAAAAAAAAAAAAAAGAGAGAGAGAAAGAAAAGAAAGCAAACTAAAAAAAAAAGCACCATAAACGTTTAATTCAAAACATATCATAATTTTAAAAAAAAATTTTAAGAGGAATTTTTCTTTGTTTTTTTTTTAAATATTGAATACATTTTTATTTTATCTGTTTTTTTTCCCTCTTAATTTAAATTAAAGAAATGTGAAAAAAAAATGTGAAATTTTGTTGCATTTAAAAAATTTATTTTATTAATTATTATTTCAAATAATTCAAATTAAATTAATAAAAAAATAGCATTAAAAAACAAAAAAAAAAAGTGTGGAAAAAGATTAATATCGGAATTGGTAGATTTTTTTAAAAATCGATATTAACTGAGGAATCATATTTGTTTTTTTTTAATACAATTTTCAAAATTACACTATAAGAAAATATAAATTTTTAGAGGTTTGATTTGTATGTAGGATACGACACAAATACACATGTGCATGACAAAGTAAAATCAATTCAACGATAAGGTACAGTACGACTTTGTTGTTAAACGACATAAAATTATATTTAGCCGGCAATTGAAAAACAACAACAAAAATAACAACAAAATAATTGTGATGTTATTTATTGAGTTTTAAATTATTAAATGAATATTATATATTTCACATAACAATGAGTCTGTTTCGTGTCGTATATACATATATGAATTAAATCTTGTGTTTTATTTTTTAACACTTTTAAAATTAAACAGATGTTTCATGAACAAATATAATTTCATACTTCAGAATAAATTTTTTTTTATTATTTAAATTAATATCTCAGTATTATTTGTTTTTGCATTTTTGCAACGTTAAATATCAATTTAGGAAGAAAAAAAAAAGTAAAAACTTAAATCCTATAATTAGAAAAAAAAAAAAAGAATGTATACACAAAAATACATATATTCAATAATATATATCTACCTAAACAATAGTAAAAATTAATTATATAAAAAAAAGATATAATAGAATCTAGTGAAATTTATAAAAAAAAAATTAATAATAAATAAATGAAAAAAAAAATACATAAAGATAGAAGGAACGTGTAAAATATGACGCTGTTGTTTTTTATGCTATATATTATATACCTACATATATCTGATTTAGAAAAAAAAACTAATACATATATCAAAAAAAAAAAAAAAAAAAATAATAATAATAGTGATTGAAAAAAATATATAAAGTTTTTTAACAGTTAATATCTCAAAATAAACAACAATAAAAAAATTCGTCAAATTGAAAAAAAAAAAAAAAATAAATAAATAAATAAAATAAAATAAATAAATAAGAAAAAAAAAATGAAAATACATTTTTATAAGACAATAGATATCTTTTATGATCGCTTTTTTGAAATTTTAGAATTTTAAACATGATAAATAAATGAATAATTAGAATTATATTAAAAAAATAATATACATACATAATATATATATTTAGTACAATGATCTTTATTCCATTAAACAAATACTATACTATAGAAACAATTAAAAAAAAACAAAACTCAATAGAAAATAGAAAAAAAATATTAAAATTAAATTTTTTTTTTCACTTAAATTTAAAAAAAAAAAAATATATTAAAAAAAGTTTTTGCTCCTTTCCATTAAAATTTTCTAATATTATTTGCTCTACAAAGGAATTTTATATACAATATATTTAAAAAAAACAGTAAAAACAGTTTAATGAAAAATATTAAAAAAAAAAAATAAGAAACATAAATTATTATAAAATATCAAAAAAATTGTCATTCGTACTATGTTTTTATCGTTATTTTATTTTAAATATTTTTTTTTTGTCCTTTAGATTTTTGAAATTTAAAATTTATTTAATTTTTTAATCGTTTTTTTAATATGTGTGTTTTAAAATTTTATATATAATTTAGAGTTTTGGTTAAATCATAATTAAATTCAGTATATAAAAAAATTCGTTAATTATCAAATTTAAAAAATATAATAAACTAAAAAAAAGATATGTATATATTTTAATGCAATTTAAAACTACAGGAAATGTTTATTTAAACGTGATTCTAAAATTTGGTAAAAACAACATTGTAAAGGTATAATATGAGAAATTTCATACACGATTAGAATGGAAATTAAAAAAAATTTGAATTGTCTATAATGAAATGATATATGGACATATTTGGTATTTGAAATGATAAAGGCTCTGTACATAATTTTTCCTTTTTCAATTTTTTTTGTACTACCTTTACAATGTCGTCCTTACCATGCCATTCAATTTATTGTGCCATAAAATATAAAAAAAAATAATTTTTTTCTAAATAATATTTTAATTGTTGTGTAATATAAAATTTTGTTTTAAAAATAAATTTTTAATTATAAGTATACTTATGTATAGAAACATCATCTAAAAAGATTTTAATTATCTAAATAACACAAATATCGTTTTCAAATTAAACTTATACAAATTCACAAAAAAAAAAAACATACATAAATGGAGAAATATTTTCTTAATTTCCTATCCACAAATCAAAAGATTTAAATACAAAAAAATTTTTCAAACAAAAAAAAAAAATAAAATTAATAAAAGTATTTTGCATTTAAAAGTTTTCGAAAAATAAAATTATTTTTTATTAATACGATAAATGAAATTTATAATTGAAAGTGGACCAAAACAAATATATTTAAAAAAAAAACAAAAAAAAAACATGAAATATATTTGAAAAAAAAAAAAAAAAACACTATTTAAAGATAGTTGGTAAAAAATAAAAAAATAACAAAATGTAGATACAGTCTTCTTTTTTGTATTTTTTAATTATTTAAAATTATTTTTTAAGATACATAATAAATATTTAACTAGGAAAAAATAAAAACAAAAGAGATATTGTTTATTGAAAAAAAAAAAAAAATGTAATATATGTAGAAATGAAAAAAAAAAAATGTTAATAATTTTTCTAGAAATGTTATAAATATTAATAATTTCCTTTTTGAAACAAAAAGGTTTAAATAATTTTAATTGAATGCAAAATACTTTTATTTATCTGTAGACAAAAAAGTTTTTTTTTTCAAATTCTAGCCAGAATATACACACATACACACGTAAAAAAAAAAACAATAATTTTTATCAATAATTGATTAAACTGATTTTTAAAGTTGTACAAAAATAAAATCTCGAAAAAGTAAAAAAAAAAATATATATATAAATAACAAATTTTAAAATCCAAAAATATTATAATTAATAAAAATAATAATTATATTATAATTATTGACTAGTTACTAGTAAATTCTTTAAAACAAAACACAATTTATCCTCTTTTTGAAACGTTTCACAACTGAGTTTCTAAGTTAAAACTCAGGAGTAAAAATCTTAGAAACGAAATATTTCTATTAAAATTTATAAAATTACAATACAAAAAATATTATTTTAATTTATTAACTGGATTCCTTTTTTTTTTTTTGTGTAGGTGATTTTTTACATAATTAATCGTAAAATTATACATATAAATTTTCTTTGATACAAATGTGATGGTTGTTCAGAAAATGAGAATTATTTTCTCAACACAACGAACACAATTTTTCGATAAAAACTGAAAAAAAAAAAAAAATTATAACAAGAAAATTTGTTTAAAAAATTGTTAAAATTTTATGTGCCAATTTAAAAAAAAAAAAAATACAATATTAATAGAATTTAGCCTTATTAATAAATATAAGTAAAACAACGAAAATTTATTCAAATATTTACATTTAAAAAAAAAATAAATAACGTTTTATTGTAAAAATAATAATTTAAAGTTAGCGTATAAATTGCATATAAATTATATTTCCAAATTTCCGTTATTTTTTTTTTTTTTAAAAAAAGGAAATGTAGAAAGGCATTTAGAAAAAGTAGAAAAACAAAAGAATAGAATATGTAAAAAAAATTTCCTGTTTTTATTCTTTGCAGCATTGTTTTAGTAAAAATTTAAAAAAAAAACAACTACATAGGCCCTTAGATTTTTAATCTACTCAATGGAATTTTTACTGTTACTACTTTGAAAAAAAAAAAAAAAAAAAATTAGAGAATTGAAAAAACAGTACGTCTGGTAAATAGTCAGTAATTATAAATATAAAAGTCCTTAATAACATTTTAAATATTATTTATAATATTTATAATTTTTTGTAAATTAATTTCATTCAAACTTAAATTAAAATCAAATAAAAATAAAAAAGAAGACAAAATAATAAAATGAAAAATAAGCAGACTCTGAATAGACGGAAATTTAAATGATTTTTTGTGAAAACAGAAAATAAAATCAAAATGGTAACAAATGTTAGGTATGTACTTTATTTATGGTCTGATTTCACAGTGAGACCATTAATTCAATCTGATGTGAATTGAAATGTTTAATTAAAGTGTCAAATTTTAGAATTTTTTTAAATATTTTTTTATATTGCTCAATATATTTTTCAGGTAAAAGAAAAAGTGTAATATGTCTCGGTAAATGTCATTCTACCTCTTTTTTGGTATCCCTTTCTATATTAATTTTTATGTGCAGTAATACGATAGCTGAAAAAGGCTAAAACCAATTGTCGGGAAATTTTGAACTTTTGCCCAAAATTTATGTTAATTTTAATAAGCACTGGAACTCAAGATTTATAGCTAATTCATACTAAGCCAAGCTTAAAATTTTTCCTTGTGAAATCAGCTTCATTTGTTTCAAAGTTTTTCTTATTAAGCTGACTGGTTTATTTATTTTTTTAATGTTTAATTAATTATAAAATAGTACAATTCTAAATTTTACTTAAAATACTTCTAGTTTAATTACAATAATGAGCAAATAAATTAAAGCACTTTTTTTTTGTTTGAATATTTTCGAGCCAAGTGTATAAAATTCTTTTATAACCGTCTGCTTCAGATTCACATTCTCACACTTGAAAAAAAAAAATAAATAAAGAAATTTATAAAATTATAAAATAGCTTTAATTAAATTTAAAATGCATTTTTTCTATTTATAAAATAAATAAATAAATAAAAAAAGAAATTACAATATAATCAATTTTATTAAATAGAATGAACTGATTCCAGAAATTTAAAAAAAAAAAAATAATAATGAAAAAATCAAAATAAAAAAAAGAAAATTAAATAAATGTTACACATTTGATAAAGCTGAAAAAACAAACAACATAATAATAAAAATAATTAATAATAAAATACAGATTTACATTTATATATATATGTATATCTTATAATAGGGATATTGCCTTAAATTTACAGATTATTATTATTATTATTAGAATACATATTAATTATAAAATAATAAAACAATAAAATAGACACAAAAAAAAAAAATTTAAAAAAATAAAATAAAATCCTTTTATTTGTATTTAAAATATATAACATACATAATATATATACATATATATTTAGTGATTGTGTGTATATTGCACGATAGTGGACAAAAACAAAAAAAAAAAACAAAAAACAAAAAATTTAAATAAAATATTTAAAAAAAAAAAAAAATTGATGATAATTTATGTATCCTAGAACTTTGTGATCAAATGATTGTAGAAAATTTATTATGTAAATAAATTGTATTGTTACTGCACAAATTTTTGATTTGCTAACGAATTTTTTTTTTTTTCATAAATTTAAGCTTTTAAAAAATGAAGAGAACTATTGAACAAGCAAATTTTTATTTTTTATTTTTTAAGCACTTTTAACATACACTACTTATGCACTGTTTGATCTGATATTTTTTAAATTTTTTTCATAGTATTTTGCGTTTTTTATTGTTAATCTTTTATTCGATACCGATGAGATTTTGCATTCCAAAGTAAGAAAACAAAAAGCTAAAGACCCAATAATAGAGTTTTCAACACTTTAATGTATCAATGCATCAGCTGCAGTCGATCAAAACATTGATTTTCTATTAAAGAAAGATCTTCCAAATGCTACATTTTTATTCAAAGCACATACCTCTCCCATTCTTCCAGAAAAAAAAAAAAACAGAAGTAAAAGTTCAATCTTAGGACGTGTATATCACCTACTAGAAGAAAATTCAAAGAAAATCTATCAAGTAAACTTTATACTGACACGACACAATATTCTTCAATACTTTTTTTTTAAATTTAAGGGAGACAAACTCTTCATTCTAATTCTAAGTAATTTCCAAAAAAATTTTTTTTTAGTATTAGAAATTAGCTCCTATAAATTTTTATAATGTGATAATAATCTTTTGAAATTACAGAAAATAGTCCTTTTTTATTTAAAACAAAAATCTACATTTTCAAAAACGTCATGCGATTATCAATTGCAATAATTCAGTTCATGAAAGTCTTAGGGTAAATTACTGATATTGGGTGATCTATCAAATCATCTTAAAAACACGATTAAATACCAATAGCTTATGAGTTCAGAAAATTGAATGACACATATGCTATGCTTTTTTTTTACACAAATATATTATCCTTGTATCCGCGTAATGCTTTTTAAATAACTATTAAAGCAGTAACTTTTGCTTAAGAAAAACTTGTATATGAGAAAAATATCGAAAAATGTGATCAGTTTATTTAATGAAATTTTTACCTATAGGAAATAAAATATTTAAAAAAAAAAAACATTGGTTACACTTTTCTTTGGTTTAAAATTGTATTTTTCATTTAAAAATTATTGTTTAGAGAAAATACAAAATTACAAATTGCTTAAAAAATTGTTATTTAAAAAAAAAAAAAAAATTACAAAAAATAAAAAAAAATTTATTAGAATCTTAATTAAGAAAATAAAAAGTCTAAATCGAAATTATATACATTATATATTATACAAAAATACATATATTTAAAAATCGCATTGATATATAACATACAACGAACATAAAGTATGTATTGAAAAATTTATTTATTATTATTATTATTATTATTATAATTGTTATTATATTAAATATACTTATTATTGTATTAAATCTTGAATATTAACAATTTAAATGTAATTATTAAAAAAAAATAAAAAAATAAAATAAAAAAAAAAAACAAACAAAACTTAATGAAAATAAAAATCAAATAAGATATTCGATTATTGAAAATTATATATAGAAAAATTTAAAAAAAAAAATAATATTTAAAAAAAATTTAAATAAATAGAAGAGAAAAAAATGAAGTAATAATAATTTATTTAGAGGATAAAAAAAAAAAAAAATAACAAAATTAACATATTATACATTATATACCTATATATAAAAATCTTAAAGAAAAATAAATAAATAATATTTATATAAATTATATATTATACATATTTATCTCACTAAAGTTAGCTTTAAAATAAAAATTATTTAAAAAAAATATTGTAATTAAAAAAATATGAAAATAAAAAAAAACAACAACAACAACAAAAATGTACTATTTAAAAAAAAATATAAAAAGAATTAAACTTATTTATTATTTTACAAAAATTACAAAATGTTATTAATTGCAAAAAGAAACAATTTTTTTTTTATATATTCTAATAAGAACAAAAAGAAAAAAAAAAAAAAGAATGAAAAAGAAGAAAAAAAACAACAAATACGAAGATGACGAAGACATTTACAAAATATTTAAAATAAATTATATGTTATAATAATATTTTTTATTATCATTATAAATTATCTATTATGTATAATTAAAAAAAAAAAAAAAAACAAATTTATTATTTTATTTATTAATTATGATTATTTCATTATAATAGCTATTATTGTTAAAAAGATAATTATATTGAACTGTATTGAAATAAAAATATAAAAAAAAAAAACTTAATAATCCACAAAACAAAACAAAAATATGTTTTAAATAATTTGAAAAAAAAAAAAAAAAATGTAACGTAATTTATGTTTTAGCGCCAAAATCAAAAATACATATGATCGCACCGATATGCCGATATCGTTTTGTGGACCATTATGCCAAAGACTGGATTCAGACATAGTTACAGTGTTACAGTTTTTGCAATTAATATCTAAAATCTAGGATTTCTATTTTCTTAGTTTTTTTTTTTTTTTTAATTTGAATTTTTCAAAGAACAAATAAAAATCAGAGTAATTTCGATAGAAACGAACCAATGAATTATTTTAAAATATTTCTAAAGAAAACGAACGTTTTTGTTCAATTTGAATTAACTCGGTAACACGTATAATAAGCTGAATTGTTTATTGTTATTTGAGTACAGCTAGAGAAATTTTGAAATTTTTATCAATCAATTGACCCTACACACCTAGATCATACTTCTGGTAATATCAAATTAGTTTAAAAATATCCACCTTGAATACACGAGGATTCTTTATAACAGGAACTGTTTCTTTTTCTGACTTCTCATCGTTTATGAATAGGTCTCATTCGAAAGAAAATATTCAGTTGAGTAAATCAGTATTAAGACTTAAGACTGTTAAGTATTATATACTCATTATTCACTCACCACTTTCGATTTTAGTTGAAAAATTTCCAGCCCACTAGTCTTCTGCAGCGAAACAACTTTTACGCAAGAAAGTATGATTGGTGTGCATGTGTATATCAAGACAATGGATCATCATGGATGAGAATATTGGAATTGGAAATTGGAGTGGATTGGAAGAATACGCTTCGCTCCGGCTGATCAGAATGAATGATTTGATTCATTAATGAGTTTGAACTGTAGAGTAAATCGGTGTATTTGTTTACTGACGTTGACAGTTGAGTTTTGTTGACGCGCTGGTTGGGACGTTAGATTTTGTGATAGTGTTGTAAATTTTTCTTTTTCAAATATTAAATATTTGTATTTTGTTTACAAGGAGGTAAATTTTGTGTTTGTTTTGGGAAATTTTTTTTCAAAAAAAAAAAAAAAAAATTCAAAACAATAATTTAATTACCATAATGTTTATTTTTGTAAAATGAGATTGTAGAAGGATCAAGTTACTTATTGTAATAAAAAAGTAATAATTTTTTTTCACATTGAATATTTTGAATCACACCGATCTTGCTAAATTATTTTTTATCTGCCCACAATAAGTGTTTTTTTTTTTCGAATCATGTGGTGCTGTAATTTTTGTGTGAATAAGATTAAAAAGTGCACAATCATGAAACATAAATAAATACATAATAATATTGTATTAAAAATCATAATTATTTATTTTTTTTTTGTGTATGTGTAACGTAAAAATAAATTACATTTCTAAAGTAAAAAAAAAAAATTATATACCTACCTTTAATTTTTTTTTTTAATTATAAAAATATCGCAAGCTATTTATAACATCTGTTTTTTTTTAGATAATATTATTACGTAGAGAAATGCGAAAAATAATATTGCTGAGATTTAAAAAAAAATATATAATAGCTACATTAACAGCATATTTATGTTACGATACTTCTCATAGCTAAATATTTTTTTTTCTCGATTTGTTTATTATTTAATTTTTTTTTAAATATTTTATTCAAAAAACACGTTATTGTATGCATAATTTAAATTGCATTTTTTTTTTTTCATTTCAAAAACTTTATTTATGTCGTTCCAGTCATTTATCAAGCGTAACTGGTGTGCACAGAATACTGAAAAAAAAAACATACATAATTACGTACATATGTATGCCAGTTTCAAGTATGATTTTTAATTTTATTTTTTTCTGTATTGAAATTTAAAAAAAAAAAAAATAAATTAAAATTCGGTGTTCAACATAAATGACGGTTACAAATTAATTTGCCAAAATGTTTGTTTACGTAATGTCATTATTCATTAATTAAAAAAAAAACAAAAAGACAAAAAAAAACGAACGAAAAAATTGATAAAATTAAAATAAAATAGAAATTTATTTAAAAAATTTTCATATTTTGTATGTAACATAAGTATTTGCTACCTTTACCTGTTGAAAATGATAGAGGTGGGAGATGATAATTACAATAAAACGTTTATTTTTTTTTTCTCACATCACAAGAATATATATATAATCACATTTTATTTTTATTATTATTTTTTTTTTTTATCAAATTTATGATAATATCATTTTACATTCGAGCAAGTTACATTACTTATTTTTTCATGTTTTCTTTTCATATTTACCTTTTTATCTTTTTTAAACGTGTAAAGTAAACATATGAAATGTTGGTCGGTGCGTCACATAAAATTCAGCTTTTCATTTTTTTTCTTAAATTCTATGTATTTTTTTTTTCTATTTCTATAAAATTTGTTTTTTTTTTCGATATACCTACATTAGGTACATACTTAATTTTTGAGTAAACGTGAGACTAGTCAGTCAAGTAATAAAAATTTTTTTTGCAAATTTAAATTTTTATGTATTTTTTAAAATAATAATACAGGAAAATACAATTAAAAGATATCGTTAATTTAAAAAAAAAATAAATAAATAAATAAAGAAAATTAAAAGTGAAATAAATTGAAAAAATGCAAAAACACAAGATAAAATATATTATAATTGTTTATTAATGAATGTACGTACTAAAGATTCAGAAAATTTTTTAATACTTATCAGCTAAAATATAAAAAAGACACGAAAAAAATTTTTTTGCATTTAAAAACGTATCTGTGTCTCAATTCTATTTTTAAAGTGTTCTGTGTATTTGAAAAAAAAAAAAAAACAACAATAATAATAAGAAAATATATAATATAATTTATATTATGATAAGATTTCACAAAAGTAAAAAAGATTTTTTTTTTTTTACTAAAATTCTAATAAAAAATTAATTAAAATTTAATTAAATGAAATCATATACAAAAAAAGAATCTTTAATTGTTCTCAAATAATTAAAAATGATTTTAAAACTAGAAATGAAAAACATCAAACGACAAAGTATTATGAGAATTTTAAAGAATAAATGTGTTAAAAGTGAAAAATAAAAGAAAAACAGAAATAAATAAATAAAACATAAAAAAAAAAAGGAAAAAAATTCTTAATTTCAATTTGGATACGCGATATATCCATGACCTCAATGTAAGTTTTATAACTATTTTTTTTATATATTTTTTTAAAGTTTTTTCTTTCTTTTTGTTTTTCATTTTACTTTTCAAATCGTTTATTTTTTTTTTATCGTTTTGTTTTTAACAAAAAATGAAAAAAAAAAAAAATTTAATATTATTCAAAACTTTGTTTTTTTATTTTTACGATTGTTACCTGGTGGAACATTATTATGTAGGCATGTATAAGATTTTGTAGTTACTTTGCTCTGCTAAAAGCTTACCTTACCTCACCTGGTAATTGGCATTAATTTCTGTCTCCCTCTTTTAATATTATTTTGTGTTTATTTGATCACCATATCATACATATATTTTTAACAATATATATTTATATCTTATATATATATAATATGTATCTTGATCATATTTTAATACTTGGTTTTTATTATATGTATATTTTAACTAGTAAATAAATACACAACCAGGTATTTTTGTTTGTATATTATTTTATCTTTATAGATAATGAAAAATTTAGCGTAACTGGTACAATAATTGGCACTTCTGATTTTTTGTTCAATTTACATTGCATCACAATTTTTTATTTTTTTTTAAATACATACATACAAATGTTAATATAACATTTATTATATTTACACCAGGGTGTCAATGACTAAGTACATTATTTGTTGAAAAATACCTAAAATTATTGATACGGTTATATATATCTATTCTTTCTTTCAAATTCAATTACCTGAATAAAAATGCTTACGAAAAGTTAAACGGAAATTTCTTCAGAATTTTTCTATCTGAAATTTAATAACAAAATAATTCGAATTTTTGCAGAAAAGCGAAAAAGTAATTGCTTTGATAAGTAATATTGAAAAAATGTTAATTTTAAAAGAATAAAATTTAAACATATTCGAATTACAAGGTAATTTCTGGGGTATTAATTAATGGCATTGAAAGATAGTCAATATTGACCAAGTATTCAGTAGGGGTAGTATTATAATCAACTATAGAATTTTTGATTGTTAAAAGCAATAAAATTTAATTCACTGCACAAAAGAAAATTTCGAAAATTATTAGAAACAATTGTTACTTTTTACAACCCCTCCAGAATAAAATTAGCCAATTTAAAATTTATCGGCTTGACCACTAACATAACAAAAAAGAAAAAAAGCATTTTGTTGCAATTGAAAATTGCAGTTTAATAAAAAAATTAGAAAGAAATAAAGGGAAAAAACTATTTTAGAGAAATATAAAAGGAATTTATTTTACAAACCATTGATTTTGCTTGAATAGTTTAAAAAACAATTGATTCTTTGTTTCTTGAAAAATCATTCTCAAAAGGATCTAAAATTGACCATACTTCTGTGTGGGTGGTATGATATGTTTTTAAAAATAGATGATTTTAAATGTGTTTATCAAGAATTTCGATTTGAAAATCATTAGAAAATCTTGAAAATATTACCCATAATTTCATTTACGGTTTTGTTAATATTCGAAACAGCTGTTGCTTTGATAAATCTGCACTATTTTCACTACATAGTGATTTTTCTGTACCCTCTTAGTCAGTATGAACTATTTTTAAAATTAAGTATTTTCACTTTTTTTTTTTTTAAATCGATTAGCAAATAACGAATAAAAATTACATTGGTTAAACCAATGATGTCATAAAGTGGGAAATTCATATTAAATGTGACAAATACTCGTATCTTGTTTATTTAGTGAAAAGAAGTGCTGTCAGAAAATACGATTAAAATCTAGAAAACAATTTAGAAGGTTATTATTCTGTTTTAGTTTAATTAGAATTGAATAAAATTCAACATTATACCGAAAATTAATGTAAAATTAAGTTAAATGTAATTAAGGTTGAATTTAAATTTTCAACATTGAAATTTTAATTTGAACTTTAACGCAGACCCTTTGGTTCGGATTAAGTTCATTGAAAACAACTTTTTCTTGAGAATGAACATAAACTATTTTTTAAAAAAAATATGTACATATTTAAATATGTATGTATGTTTGTGCAGAGATTTTGAAATTATATTAAAGTTTACTCTTACATAACGACAACTATGTTTTGGTAACCATTTTCAATTGACTTTAATCAAAAAATTTCTTCTATATCTGCAATTTAAAAAGAGTTTTAAGCAATGCCTTCTATATACGTAATAGTGTTTATATTATGTATGTACAAATTTCATTCATAAAAACTAGGACTATTAAATACTTGAGGCAAAAGATTTTACTTAAAAGTGCCAATAATTGTCATGATTACGCTATATTTTTATTACATTAAATAAACCGAGAGAGTGAATCATGCTTTTGGCAATAGGCATTAGGCAATTAGTAGACACAAATATACATTGTATTTTTTCAAGATTGAATTAAAAAAAAAATTTTTATTAGTGTTTTATAATTCGTTTTTTTGAGACATCTTTAAAAAAAAAAAAAAACTACACACACAATCAAGTGATTTCCAATTTGAACATCCGGGTGCCTGGTTCATTACGTACAATTTTGGTTATCAAAAACTGTATTTTCGTAGAAGTGAATGGATCGAATTTTGACACAGAAATTAGTTAACATAAAACAAAGATAATCTGAAAAGGGTCCTTTTTTGGACATATTTGAAATTCTTATGCTATTTAAAAGATGTAATTTCTAATTCCTCAAAATTCCTGACTTAAAAAAAATGATATATTGAATTTTATTTGTTGCACAGATCTTGTTGGTGAGATTCATTTCAAATAAGGACACATAAATCTTTGTTGATTTAAGGATTTTAAAACCCTTATTGACAGACTGCCTGTGGTGTTGGAATTTAACAATAAAATATTTTACAAGTAAAAAACTTCAACTCAGATTTTTTTTTTGTTCTACAAAATTTTAACGTCACTTTTTTTTTTAAAAGATACCTGTATAAGTTTTTCTTAATGTTAAAAATTCCTTAATACTTTCTAAAACAATCCTTAAGACAATAAGAATTGAATCTTACCGTTGTACTTTATAGAACTTTCTAGGATTAATTGTTTTGTAATTTTCACAAATTAGGCACTAAGTAGTAGAAATTTAGAAACATTGAAATGTCATTTGAAATTTGTTTGGTATGCGAATATTTTTTTTTATATACAAAATGCTTTTAAATAAAAAAGATACACCCATGTAAATACAAACTAAAAATTTTTTTTAACTAATTTTTTTTTTCTAATGAATTTATTGCACATAAATTACCTAGATGCATTATCTATTTGCATTAATGATGATGTTCTGATTGTCATCATTTTGCAAAGCAAGTTATTTAGTTGTCAACATGAAAATTTTAAGTATTTTTTTTTCTTTTTTAAAAATATACATATTACGTAGTCTATTCTATACATAAATAGTTAGGTACACTGTTAGAAAAAATTACGTAAATTTAACAAATAAAAAAAAAAAAAGCCAAATTATTTTTTTACATACTGAAAAAATCTTCAAGAGATTAAGACATTTTCTTTCATTATTTTTTTAGAAGATCTTTTTCAACGTTTGAAAATAAAATATTTAGAACATTGTTAAGGATATATTTAAGGCATCTTTAAAAGATCATTCAGTTCTTTTTGGATGATCTTATCAGATAATAAATGTAAACAAATCTTTGAATAATATTTATTTTGAAATTTGTAATTTTTCTTCATGAGACATTTTCTTATCAAACATTTTTATCTCATACAAGATTTTAAAAGAAAGATTCATATCGAAGTATGTATGTATAATTGTGGAAATATTTTACACATTATAAAAACAGGCTTCAAACAAAAAATAAAATAAAAACATTATTATGAAGAAATAAAAATTCGGGTATCGTAAATTTTATATACGTAATACATATTTTTTCTTACAAATTTATGAATGTAATGTAATTTTTAATTTATCAAAATATTATTAAATTTTTTGTGCAGTGTATCTACACGAAATTGCAAAATATATACATACATATAATTAATTAACATTTTACACACATTTTGAAATATTTCGTATTGTAATTATCTATTTAAAAAAAAACAAATTAAGTAGTTAGTAGATATATGCATGCATTTATGCATTCAGATTTATTCACATACATATGTATATGTATGTAAGTTCACATATGTATATAAGTACATATAAGTCATTAATGCATACCTGTATTTATATACACTAAAATATTATTTAGTTTTTCTATAAGGTTGAGAACACATATTTTATTGACATAAAACATGATGATATCAATGAGTTTTATATGACAAGCACTCATATTTCGTTGTTTGTACATACATATTATAAGATACAACACGTATGATACTTGTATATACATATGTATGTACTTATGTACGTCTATAGAATTACGAAGTCACGAGATTTGTCAAAATAGGTAAAAAAAAAGACCATCATTTTTTTGTTTTTTTGTTATGTTTTTTATTTATTATACTTAACAATTTGTTGAGCTTTGAATAAATGACCCTGAATTATAATGTAAAATATTAGAGAAGGCTAAAAGAAAAATTGAGAAGAAAAAAATATGAAAATATTTTTCTAATTGAATTGACCAAATGTGAATGTATTATTAATTACTTAAAAATTACCACATGGATTTTTTTAATTATTATTTTTTTTTGTTCGTTTCTTTTTGATATTAGTTTTTCTAATAAACATCAAAGAAAAAAAATATTTAAAGTAAATTGAGAAAGAAAAAGAAAAACACATTAAAGATTACATTACCTGTTAAGAAAATTTCATAATTTCCAATTTTTACTTATAAAACAGGTCCAAACAGAATTTCAAAACAATATTTAATATGTTTTTTCACAACCGGGTACCTAATGGGGATTTGTATTTCGATTTTTGCAAAAGTATTTTAATAGGTTCCTGTTGAGGTGGGAAATTGAAGTGTTTGTAAAGGACACTCATAGATATTTCTAAATTCACAGCATGGATTTACTTCTTTTTGGAAACTTTTAGGATTTTTACTGTAGAATTTTCTTTGACGAACTAATAATGTCGTTTCGAATAGGAATCTATGCAGACAAAATTTAAAAAAAAATATATTTTGGAGATTTCGTTTCCTTTATGGTTTCAATCGTTGTCTATATCCAAGATCTAACATAATTTTGAATCTGTAGTGAACTTCTCAGATACTGTTACTTCAAAAATTTATCGATTTAATCTCATAAAAAATCTTTTAAAATTTTGAGCGCTACATGAGTACTCAGTTGTGGTAGTCGTTGGTTTTGAAAATATTTAGAAGACAAAGAGGCATTTTCATTGATAAAAATTGTAATGTTGTTTTACTTATTTTACATGTAAGTAAATATTTCTTACATATTATTATAATCAAATTAAAAGGTAAATATTAGAATTACATACAACGAATAAAATTCAAATTCGACCACACATTTTTAATCAGTAAAATAATCTAAAAATCGAATAATTTAAATCAAGATGAAGATTTAAAATAATAAATATGTAAATTTAAATTCTTTTAAGACTGAATAAAATTCTACAGAAGAACAATAAATTCTTTATTTTAATATTGCATTTTTACAAAAAAAAAAAAAAAAATTCTGAAGAAACCTGCTAAAAAAACCCCAGAAAGGTCAGTGCAATCTTTTCAATAGATTAACGAGAGAAACTCAGAAAAAAAAAAAAGAATACCCACTCAGACAGAATATTGTTTTTTAACAAAAAAAAAAAATATCTCAAAAATATTAATCAAAGATAACAAATATTTTTGGAGGTCATTTAAATGTCGAATTTCTAAAAAAAAAAAAAAAATTAACCAAGAAAAAAAAAAGTGCCAAAAGAAATAAAATCAAATCATTTTTCTGGATCTCTTATATCGTTAATGTGTTTAGCTAAAAACAAATTATTATTTTCATGCATATTATAATTTTGTTGTTGTTGTTGTTTTGATAAATTCCGCTGCTGTATTAAATCCAAGCAAAAAAAAAAAAAAATTAATAATAAATTTTTTTAAATTTTTTTTTGAATGGGATTCTTCGTGATCAAACAAACAAAAGACAGGTTTCTTCTTATAACATTTATTAATAAAATAATAAGAAAAAAAAAAAAAAAAAAGAAGAGAAATGATAAACTTGAAATTATATGTATGTACATATCTTATGTACGAATATATATACAGATAGTTATAGGTATATTGAAATAAGATTTAATATTATTATTGATGATATTCGACATCGCAGAATAATGGTTTCGATGTCTATTTAAAAGAAAAATATCTTACGAATCAAGTTTTGTTATTATTTATTTTTTTTTTTTAAATACTTTTTCTTCTCCTTTTTGTTTTTTAATAACAAAAATAACGATTATGTCATTTATTCAATTTATTTTTTATGATTATTAAAAAAAAAAAAAAATTGTCGGTGCAATGAAATAAAAATTATTCCCATCTTAAAACGAATTGTATGTTGATTTGAAATACCTGTATCTACATGATGTCAGATGATGCTTGTATTCATTTCAACAGTATTTGGCATCGCTAATATTCATTTTTTTTTTTAAATTTTTTTTTTTTTTTTTTTTTTTTAATTAATGATTTGTAAACAATAGAAATGTTTAAAGTTTTTTATAAATTCATAAATATTTTAAATGATAATAAAATCGTAGAAAAAACTGGTCCAAAACTGACCAGGAAAAAAATTAATATGACGTTAATATTAAGATTTGCAACAATGTTGTTTTTGTTGTTGTTTGTTATTTAAATGTTACATAATTTTTTTGATTCCAGGAAATAAAATTTTTATCACCAAGCTTTTAATTAAATTTAAAGTTGAATATCATCTTAAAAAAAATTATTAAATGTTTCTTGTTTTAGCTTCTATTTTTAATGGCTTTTGTGGTTATACTTTGACTTTGATTAATTATTGAATTTGTTTTTTTCAAAATGTTTGATGTTCTGAATACACTTGTTTTTTTTTTCTTGGCTTTTAATTGTTTTCTATTATTGTCATGTTCATATTGTTCGGTATTGGCAGGGCACTGTAGAGTGGACGCCTGTGATTCTGAAAGCTTATTTGATACTTTCAAGAATTTATTTTTTTCCACATATGCAGATTACTTACTTACTACATAATGTTCAAATTTTTAGATATATTCTTAGCTTGAAGAAATTTTCGCCGGAATGTATAAATTTTCAAGCTTATACTAATGACACACTCTTATCTAATCAAGCGTCTAAAATTCGTTTGAATTCAGATCTCTTTAATATTTCAATTAAAATACAGGTAACTGATGGTTGGGTATCAATGTTCAAAATTGATTGGATGTGCGTCATCAGTCGATTAACTGGTTTATATCAGTTTAAATACGTCACCCCTAAAATAAAAATTAGATATTTAAAATTCATCTTTGCGGTTTGTCATTTGTTTCATGTGATCACAGGTTTTGTAAACAATTTTATTCTATGAATTCATTTGGCACATTTTTTGTTTATTTTTGTATTTGATAGTGGGTGGTAGGTAGCAATAGTAACAACGTTTAGTTATTAAATAAATATTAGTTGGCAAAAACAGATATCATTAATTTGCCAATTTTACGTAATAGTCCGTAGTATATTGCGCCGCAAAAGTACAAAAAAAAAATATCAAAAGAGAAAATTGTCAGAGGTTGAAATTAAAAAAAAAAACTCAACCCATTCTTTTTAAGCCGTGTAGGTAACAGTCTTAATTAAATACCTATTTTTATGATTGTTTCCATTCAAAATTATCTTCGTAAAACGCACAGTTCACTGATACAAGAGAATCATAGTGTATAGAAGCACACTAAGTAGATATTTAACTTAAAGTTTATATAATGTTTTTTAGATTGGTATACATTTAACATCGGTAACATTATGTCAAAAGAAAACTCAAATAAAAATACTTATGTATTTAGAAAATAAAAACCGATTGTATTACAGAATTTAATTATATTGAACTGATGATTTTTTAATAATACCGACAATCAACAAAATGAAAATTTATTTTTTAAAAAATAAAAATAAAATTTTTTTTATAATGTTAACGACGACGTAACGTAAACGAATTAAAAAAAAAAAAAACATTTGAGAAAAAAAAAAAAAATTAAATAGTAGTTATATTATTACAAATACATTACTCATTATTTATTTAATATTATACACGAGTAAGTATATACATAGTTTTTAATCAATTTAAACATTCGATAATTAACATTCATTTAAAAAGGTTAGGTAATAATAAATTGCACTTACTAAGTAGTATTAAATATATACAATGAATATGTATGTACATATGTTTAAGTATATACGTATATCTATAAAAAATTTTCATTATGATGTAAAATTATAGAAAAAAAAGGCTTAATAATACGGGTTAAACAAGTCAAGTGTCAACCATAATTATAGGTTTATTATTTTTATA
Organism: Bombylius discolor; assembly: GCA_939192795.1. Lineage (NCBI taxonomy): Eukaryota > Metazoa > Arthropoda > Insecta > Diptera > Bombyliidae > Bombylius > Bombylius discolor. The sequence goes on along the minus strand of OW584241.1, from coordinate 34,560,089 downwards.
TACATACATGTGTATATATTTTTTTCGAAATAAGTTTTGATGATCTAGCAATCATTGTAATTTTCTTCCTCAGATTGAATAGATTAAATAATACCACAATAAAATTTTTTTTGCATTTTAAAGCATTTAAAAAAAAAAAAAATTACAAGGTAGTGAGAAAACCAAAAGTAATTAGTATGGAGGACGGAACGAAACTATGATTTAAATTGAAGTCATATTGTCTGTACAATGTTTCTCTAAGACTATGTAATTTGTAATTTAATTTTAACGCTTACACATCAATTTTTTTTTTTTTAATTTAATTTAATTTTATTTTTAAATTCAATTGATGTACTCATATAAAATCAAACTATGTAGGTAACTCTAAATAATATAGAAAAAAAAAAATTCAAATTACATTTTGTTAAAATTAACATATGAGAATATGTTATAGAATATGTTATTTTTTTTGTATTAAAAAAAAAATTATCTTATTACTATAATGTTTGTGCAAACTAATCATATAGGGCGGAATTTATTGAATTTCATGTATTTTATCACGTTCTATAATGTGTTTCGACACCTATAAATAAATGTAATAAGAATTAAAATGTATTTGTTTATAAATAAGTGTGTAGATAATTTATACACATTTATTAATAAAATTTAAAATAAAAAAAAAAATAAAAAAAATTTGTGGTGATAAATGCAGTACGGAATCATAATTTTAATATTTGAAGTTAAAATACGCATAAATCAGCTGGACGAAGTGAAAAAGATCGTGATTTGTTGCGATAAAATTCTTCACGATTTATAACTTATATTTAAACACATTGGGAGTATATAGTGTGTTTTAATGTAAATATTAAAGATAGATTTTTAATATGTAATAAGTATTATAATAATCTGTAATGAAACACGTATTTTGTTTTTTTTTGAATATGCGTTTACATATTCAATTTTATTTTAACCCTTTTTTAATGTGATTTTTGAATCCAAAAAAAAAAAAAAAGTTTAAAATATTCAATTTTGTCACAGTGGTCTTTTAAGAAGATATGTACTTTTAAATATTATTTAGTTAAACAGTACTAAAGATTGTGTTGTGTGCTCTCAACAAAAAAGTTCAAGAAGAGTTTAAAAAAAGATTCATTTAGAAAAGGATTAAAATTTTAAATTTATTTTTCGTTTTTATGAAATTTCCTGGTAAATCATTGTATGTGAATAAGTATAGAAAATTTTTCACTGTATTTATTTTTATTTTAAGCTTTATTCAACTAGCTAGCTTGAGCTTTTATAATTTTTTTTCTATGTCATTAACAGTCCATTTACAGTTTCACATGGAATGCAAGCCACGATTCGTCGATAAAAAATGAACTTTATATGACAGAGTTTATACTGATACTTTTAATGCAGTTCAGTTGCAATTTGCTTGTGGTTTGTGAGCACAGCTTTCTTTTTCTTAAATTACAGTATTGGATTCGATTCAGTTTAAAGCAGAATGTATTAAGTGGATAAAATCATCATTGTCGAAAACTAGTGTTTCAAATTTTTCAAAACAGTTTCTAAGAAGCTAACCATCAAGATAATGAAATAAAATAAGATTCATTTCCTTAATTTTTCAAAGTTCATGCTCTTTTCTGAAGCGTATAGATTAAGTTAGAATATATTTAAATATTTATTACTTTTTCTGACAGATACATATTTGTTTATTTATTTTATAAAAATATGGATCTTTATGGGTTAAATGAAAAATATAATTTATATTTATGTAGAAAAGGATTAGATGATTAGAGCAATGACATTCGACATTGCAGCAACTTAACACGAATAAATAACATATATTTAACAATAATCAAGAATTCTGTATGTTTGACTGAAAGCATCTATACAAAACAAAAAAAAAAAATCTTTTATCAAAGAAAATATTTATATGACTTAGAATAACTTGTATTTTGTCGTATATTAGTTACATGAAATTACAAATGTGACGGTTGGGCGTAAAATACATTTCTATTAAGAATAAAAAAAAATGTTTACTTACATTAAATGAATATTTTAAGAAGATGTGTTATGATAAGAAGATATTATGATTCTATTATGCAAGATAATTCACGTACTTTTTTTTTCATATAATGTTATTTTTTTTTTTAAATGCATGACATCATTTGCGCTACATTATAGTCTATTTATTATTGATATATAAAATATGTAATAAAAAGAATGTACATATAGATATACCTCTCTACTATAGCTGTACATACTAAAAGAGACATGTTTTAAAAACTTGATTTTATTATTATGATTATATTATTTTTTTTTTTAATAAACAAAAAACATGCTGATGATAGTTATTTAAAACTATGATATTGTATAGTTGTTGTTTTAGTTTTTTTTTAAATTTTTTTTTTTTATTAAAGAAGTTAAATTAGTTGAGAGTGAAAAAAAAAATTAAATACTTCATATAAGCCATGTATGTTTATAATAAAACTAGATATTTTATTAATGTTTCTCTATTATGTTTGTGTATGTAAAAATAATGTAAGATATGTTGATAAACAAATTGTGTATTAGTGTTTTTTTGACTTGAATACATGTGTAATAGAGTTAAAACATATAGTAATTTGTTTATAAAGTTGTAACTTTTACAATCTATTTATATACTCGTATATTACATACATACATATGTATATGTACAATGATTTTATTTCGAATAGGTAGATATCTTTTCAGTTAGATCCTTTTGATCAGTATAATTTTTTTTTTTTTAAAGATTCATGTAACAACATCAGTTGTACGTTTTACAAAAATTCTTGCTTGAAAAGCTAAAAGATTTCCAAAACTTTTATGCCAAAAATATCATGCCGATTTTCAAAAATTCACAAATTCACATAAAATATCTACACGTTATTTTTTTTTATGATGATACAGTTTTTATTCCTAGAAGGCTCGCAGCTTTTCATTGAACATAGAACTAATAATAAAAGTGGGTGGAAAATAACTTAAAAAGCTTAACAATTACTATCGCTTTTTTCATATGTAATTAAAAATTTCCATATAAGTTGCATTGGATATATTTTATATGACGGTTGCATAACAGGTGCATTAAATTCAATATAAGTTGAAATGTTACTTTATGGTTTTTTTTTTTATTATAATTTGAGCGGGATACTTATGTATATGAGAAAAATAGACAAATGCGTGCATATTGAAACATACAAACAGTAACAACATTTATAATCATCATGTATCTTAATTTTTAATGTAGAAATGAAAAATTTATACGATTTGAAAACAAGAAAAAAGAAAATAATACTAAAAATCAACAACACTGAACAAACTTTAAATATTTATTATAGGTGCAATGAGATTATGTACATTGATAAATCTAAACTTTTTTGTATAAATACATATACTCGTAGGTATGGTACATATGTTCAGCATAAGCGTAAAAGTAACAGAAAATAATTTTATTAATCTGCTCTCTATTTTTGTGATGTTTAAGATATCTACATATAAAAAATTTTCATTTTAGATGAAGGAATTTTTCTAAGACTTTGAAATGTTTACTAAAAATAAAAAAAAATAAATAAAAATTTAGTATAGTATGTTATGCAATATACCCCATACAGGTATTAAAGAATGTAACATGTACTTAATACGTGTAGGTACTTACACGTCTTTTATTTTATTTTATGGAATTTATCTACATATTTCAAATATTTTGAAGTTTTTGAAGTTTTACAAGAAAAAAACAATTTTTTTTTTTAAAAATAAAAATAAGAAAAAAATATGATATTACGAGTGAAAAAAAAAATTATTATTGTTTATTTAAAAAAAAAAATCTTTATCTTTGTAGTAAAGAGTTGTAATTTTGTGTACCTACATTAGATTGAGAAGAGACCAAAAAAAAAAAAAAAACAACAACAATATGTATTTTTACAACGGTTTTTGTTTTTATTTCAAAATAAAATGTTTAGATTTATAAAACTTACATTTATTTTGTGTCCTAGTTATTTGTAAATATTTAATTTGATGAATATTGAAGTCAAAGATGAAAGTAATAAAAATTTATTTCGTTATTTTTTTTTTTTTTTTTTGTTATTTTTTTTTTCTCTTTTCAAATAAAATCTGTTAAGATATTTATTTTTATTAACGAATTAGAATGTAAATAGTAAATTAAAAAAAAAAAGAAAATAAGACAAGAAAAAACAAACCGATTTCATTTTATTATCATAAATACATACATGGATCGGCTTGTGTGGTAATATGTTTTTCCATAAAAAAATTTTCCAGGTATATCATTTTTTTTTTTAAAGATACATTTTTTACTATTGACAATTTAATATTTTTAAGCTTTTTTTTTTTTGTTTTTGTTTCATTTATTATTATTTTGTTTTTGTCTTTCATAATCTAACTACATTATTAATATATATATATATTTTTTTGATTACCTACTGAAAATTAACGATAGATGTTGTTGGTGTTGTTGCATCTCTTAGGGTTTTTTTGTTTCTTTATTATTATTTTTTTTTTGTTTCAAAAATGATTTCGTGAGAAAAATAATAATTTTAATTTAATAAATTTTTTATACTATTTAAATGTTAATTGTAGTTTTGTATAAAAAACAAACAATATTAATATAATCTTTCGAAATTATATGGTTTATTACTCCTCTGTATTTATGTGTATGACATATGTACTAGAAAATTTAATTCAAAGTTTGTTCATATTTTTATGATTTTTGTGTGATTTTTCGTCGATTTCCTTGGTGACAAAGAATGGGTTTATATAGTTATCAGAAATTTAATAACATGAATGAATTTTAATTTTTTTTTGATTGTATAAATAAATGAAACGAACTGGATAAGTTCAAAAAACTTTTTTGGTATCTTATCATTATTTATCTTTTTATTTTGCATAAGTGACACTTACATTTTTAAAACTCGAGTATTAAAGTTAAACTTGACTTAAAATTTAAGTTGAATAATAAAATTATGATGCCAGTTTAAAATCAGTGCAAAAAAATAAATTGATAAAATCAATTTTAAGGTACAATACATATGTTTCTAAATGGAACATAGTAGAACCTCCCTTAGACTTATCTCAATTCTTAAATTACAAACCAGGGTGTAAAGAAAAAAAATCAACATACTTAATTATTAATTTAATCCAGCTTTTATTTTTAGTTTTTTCTTTCATCAAAAATATATTTTCTTTGAAAGTATCTATATAATCTGAAATCTTTAGCAAATAAAATGAAATTAAAAGTGTCTCTAAAGCATATTATTTAGCTATTACTGTTGTCATAATGTGATGAAGTACGGTGGTATCAGACAAGATATCAAAAATTAAAATCATACAGCATGAGCTACACTTCAGTCACTTCAATATATACTTTATTACAATAAGTAATCAAGTATCTTTTACCTCAAAAATAATTATGACACATATTAAGAAGTATAGTTAGGTAAGATAGTTTTTTTTTTTTAAATTTCTTAATAGCAAAATTGTTTCAAAATTTAACTTAAGTACAACAAAAAAAAAAAGATAATGTTGACCACTTAAATATTTTATTACAAAAAACTTTTAAGTATTGAAATTATTAATTTTAAAACAATATATTTTATCAATTTTGAAAACAAAAAAAAACAAAAAATTAAATCTTATATTATTATGAAAAGAAAAAAAAAAAAATATAATAGTAACAAAATATGTATGTTATGTATATTTGTTTCAATTGGTATACTTATACTATTGTCTTGATGTTGCTTATCAATAAAACGGGTAGATAGATAAGCTTTTTCATATGTATATATGTAGTATTTTATTCATTTGTTTATGTTTCAAGTTCAATAAACGATGACGATGATGTGATGTGAAGATATATATATATGTATATATATATTTTTTTTTCATCATTTTTAAAAAGTTTGTGATATACTCATATATCTAAGTAGTACTTATATATACCTACATATATGTATCTATACCTTTGAATATTAAACACAACAACGGTTGATGAAAGTTGGTACATTATGATCGTATAATAAAGTAAATTGACTTTCGTTTAACATACAATTAGCATTTTTATCACATTTTCATTATATTTATATAGCTTAAACTTAAATTAAAAAAATAAGAAAAAAAAAAAAATAAGTATGATATGATAGTGATACAGGTAAACGAACCATCTACGTACTGGTATGGTATACGCATAATTTTTTTTTTCTTTCTCTTTTTTCCTTCGATAAATCTCATAATAAAAATGTATTTTCATTCATTTGCAATAATCAAAAAATAATATTCGTCTCTTTTGATGATCATTATCATAACACTTATCAAAGTAATCTTTTTTTATTTTTTATTAGTTAGGCTTTTTTTTTCTTTCTTGTTAAATTTCGAAATATTTATTTGTTCAGGCTTGTACATTATAGATGAAATGAAATGAATGATAAAAAAAAAAAATCTTGTTGTTAATAAATTTACTAATGAACTTGAAACCTTCAACTAAAAAAATATCATAAAAGTTTCTCAGCATAATATGTATTTTTTTCACTTTTTCACATATATAAATTATAACTGTATATTATAATAATAATAAAAAAAAAAAAAAAAAAAAAAAAAAAAAAAAAAAAAAAAAAAAAAAAAAAAAAAAAAAAAAAAAAAAGGTTGAAAAAAAAGTTGAATGAAAAATATATTTGACGATGTTGGGTGCGCTTCTGTAGGGAAAAAGGTTATAATTTAAAAAAAAGTAGTTGCTTTTTCAACACTTCAGTTATAATTATTAAGATTTAGTCAGTTTTTTCATAATGTGAATTTTTAGGTTAAAAAAACCACCCACTTTGTATGTTTTCTCCTAAATTTTTTGAAATTTAAAAAAAAAAAAAAAACCAACAACGTATATTTATGTTAAATTTGATACAGATTGTATGTAAATGTCCTTTATAGGTCTGACGAAGATTTGGAGGACTTTAAAGGAATAACTTATTTGAGTAGTTTCATTTTGGTTTCTTCATGGAAACTTTAATTAGTAAAATTTACTTGAACGCATTCGATATTAAATCTAAAGCAGTCACTGTTTTGAAAAGTGTGTACGTTTGTCTATATTTTCCTGTATGAAAAGTGCATTGAAAGCTCATTTTAATTTGACTGTTGTAATATAAAAAAAAGATATTCTAAAATTCCTAAATCCAAATGAATCAGATTTTTTTAGGCATTGTTAACTTAACAAAAGTTATTAAGATTCGTGTTTGTAAAAAGATAATAATAGATTTTAAAGCATAATTGTGTCTAAATTACTTTAAAAAATTTTGTTTTTTTTCTTTGAATCATAGATATGTAGGTTATCACTTATCATAAAATACAAAGATTAAAAATAATAATCAGTAAAAAATTGTGTGGCCTAGTAAAAGATTATACAATAAAATTAAAACAAAAGTAAAAATTGTAAAAATTCTTTAAAAATCTGCAACAGAATATTTTTTTCCTTCAAATTATGAATTAAAAAACTTGAAATTTTCATTCTAATTTACAATTAAGTTCAAAATTGTAATTTTCAGTACAAATTAATTAGAGTATTTTTGGGAAAAAATTGGAAAATATCAAAATTTTTAAGTTCATTTGAAATGTAAAATCGAAACAATGTTGTACATTCTTGCTTAAGTTTTCGCAAATACAACAGTGGTTCGGTTCTATAAATCTGGTAGAATATTTTCTGCTGTGAAATCTATTTTTTACTTTTACAGAACCGAACCACAGATAGACGAATCAAGCTAATGAACATTTGAAATGAAATTTCTGCTTGTAAATATTGTTATATCCTCTACTAAGCTCTACCCAGCACGGGTGCTGTTTACGATATGCAATGGGTGGATACATGCTTTTAAATAAAGTGCAACTGCTTTAAAAAAAAAAAACGTTCAAGGAAAACTTATTTTGGAAATGTCGAAATATTTATTGTATATCTTGAAATTGAATTAAAAATCATTTCTTTGTTTTGTTTTTTGTTTTCAATGACATCATTAAATTATTATGTCGTAACAACAAACCTGATATAATTGTGGTGATCTAGTGATAGATATTTTTGTTTTTCAAAATTTACCTAATGTATTTTTAATACAATTTTGAATATTTCCAATAAATTGTATACTAGAAAATCTATTTGTCGGTTAACACATTTTCATGGTATTTTTTTTTTTTTTTTTTTTTTTTTTATTTTTTTTATAAAGAATAATTATATGTGATCAATGATTTTATTTTTTATTATTGTTTCATTGTTAGATACATATGTGCCTTTTTTTCTTTTTTTAAATTAACAATAAAACAATTTATAATGTTATTAATATGATTGAATTGAAAAAATAAGAAAAAGAAGAAGGAAAAAAAAAATTTCATAATTTTCGAGACAAGTACGCCTACAAAAATTGCCTTTCATTGTTTTTAATCGACATTTTTTCGTCACGCTGATGATACATACTCAATAATAGTGAAATAAACGTTAGTCATTCGTTTCATCGTTGTATCATTATATTATTATTACAACAATAATCATCATTTTTATACTATATATACCGCCTAAATAACATTTGCTGACTTGGGTTGTTTTGCATTATAAATGTTAATTTTACTTTACTTTTATAATAATAAAATAATAATCATTCATATTGTTTTTTTTTTTTTGTTTTATTAATATTTTTCTTTTCGTTTTTTTCTTCTTTTGTATACAAAAGAAAACTTTGTTGTAAAAGAAAAAGTTGTGAACATAGTTTTTTTTATTTTTTTATTAATGAACATATACATATATCATATATACATACATACATGTAGATTTATGTATTTAATCCAACATAACTCAACAGTCAGTCATTCTTTCTTATAGTCAGCATAAAAGTTACTATAATGTAACACATATATTATCACATGTTAGTAGTACAAAAACAGTTTTAGGATTTATATAGATAAAAAAAGATTCATATCTGTAAAGATCAACATGAAAAAAAATGGGATCTCATCCACATCATAAACAATTGTTTATTGTCCATGAGAAATAAGGAGGAAAAAAATAATATACATGTATGTATATGTTACCATCAGATCAGCAGAAGGCAATTCACATGAAAAAAACAAAAAAATAAAAAAATAAAAAATATAATGTACAATGTACAAAGACTTTATAAATTACTATGTAAATGTAATGCAATGTATTCTTGTTTCTGGTTGGTTTTTTTTTTTTGTAAATTGTTATGTTGAAGTTCATTACACATTACAGATGGATCCCTACAACAAAATTCTATGATCGTAAGAAAAAAACCAAAAAGTTAAAATGTTAAAGTAGCGTATAAAAGAGGTCATACTCATTATTGAAATAGGCTAAAAATTAAATTTTAAATTTTAACTTACATAGATAGTACGTATATTCTATTCATATTTAATTATATGAATATAAAATATGTAAATTGCATTTATACAGGGTGTGCTTAAACTTTAGATATTCATATTCACCTTAATTAGATGTTGATGAAATAATTAAAGATTTGTATGCCAAAAAAAAGGTGTTGCTTTGAACACTGTTCAAATTTTTTAATGTAGGTAGTCAAAAGCAAGAATTCATCATGATTTTTCTTTATTCACAATGTGCATTAATTATGTACGCTAAATTTTTTTTTTTTTTAATTTTCTCATTGAATAGGAAATATTTTCAGATTTCTGTTATATTCGAATGATAAATTTTGACAAGAAAATTTACTGCTTATTAATTTTAAAAAAAATAAAATTCAAAATTATGATTAACTGTATGAAGTTTTATCCTTTGTGAATGTGAGTCATTACTTATTGGCCTCTATATGCTAAATGTATCAACTCTTCATCAAAACTGAGAAAATTTGGAATTTCCACATTCCACTAGTATTTTAGGATTTGTCAAAAGTCTAGGAAGCAAGGGCAGAACAAAAGATCTTTGTAGGTTAAAGTGAACCCTAATGGTGTTGTGAATGAGAAATAACCCTTACTTTAATTCGCTTGTAGATTATTAGTAGAAAGTATATATGATTTAGGGAAAAATCTAATGTAATCACCCTTTTTTCTTAATTTCGAATATTTTTAAGTTAACTTATTTAAGAAGTTCAACTTTAAAGATAACATTCAACTCTGTAGAATAATTGCAATACATAAATTTATCTGAGTTAGAAGACAAAAAACAATTAATCATAATTTAAAAAAATAAACATTTCATATGTACACGCACTTTAGATGTAAGAAATTACAAAAGTAGATATAAAACAAGGGATTATAAGAACTATCAACAAAATACTCTTATATTTATATTGATGTTTAAATCGGATGATTAATACTTTTAAAAAAAACAATAAGTAAAAAAATTCTTCAATTACAGATACTTGGCTATATAAAAAAAAAAAAAAAAAAAACTATATCGTAAGTACATACAAAAAAGTAATGTGTAATTAAAAAAAATAAAACGAGAAATAAAAAAAAAAAACATATTTGAAGGTCTTTCTCTTCTACTGATACTCTAGTGGGTTTAAATGATGTGTTCTTTTAATCATGAAATTCAGATAAAAATCTATACATTAAAATAAATTCAGATTTAAAACTTAAAGGCGGTATTGAACACATCATAATAATAGTTGTTGTTGTATGTACAACAAGTAATATATGTATCTATAGTATGTACTTATAACATACAATGTATGTGAATGAAATGTGCTTTTAGAAAAGAAACTGCTTTTTGTTTTCTTATAATTGTTAATTCTTACAAGGTCATTGTACACGAATAAATTCAGATTTCATTGTTCTCAAGAGCGGAATATATGGTAGGTATATAAAAACTACTGCATACCCGTGAAAAAACAGTTGTATCATTTTTATAAAAAAAAAAAAAAAAACGGAAAAGGTAACACTTTCGAGCTGTTATAACAATAATAATAGACTATTTTTTATTTTTTATTCCTTTTTTTTTTAAATTCATTTTTCATTTTCATTTTGTTCAAAGATTAGATTAAGATAAAATTGGTCAACATCCGGCGTATGTAGGGTGAATTCCATAATTTCCGGCCATTAATTTTTTTTATTGTTTGAAATCTTTTGATTAAAATTCAAATAAAAACAGAAAAGAAAAATTAATTACATATTTTTTTCGCCCTCATTTTTGCTTCTTTTTTTTTTTCTTCTTTTTAAATCTAATAAAATAGAAATAAGTGTTATTTGCACAAACTCTGTGTGAATACATTTAATGTGTTTGTTTTTTAAATTTTATTTTTCAATTAAAAAAAATTTTCAATTAATATTTTTTATTTTCGTAATGACAGCTTAATAGTTTTTTTTTTTAGTAAATAATAAAAAAAAATGTTTACAAATAATATTGCATCACTACAAAATTAATGTTTTTTATTTTATTTATATTCTTCGTTTTTTTTGTTTGTTCATTTATAGAGTCCCTCTCAATGGGTACATTGCAATGTCAAAAACTAACAAAGAAAATCCTAATGAAAAGAAAACTTTAACAAAAATTGAAGATAAAATTCAAAAATTAAAATCAATTCAACAAAGTGATAATAAAAAACCAAAAATTAAAAATATATTCATAGAGAATGAATTTGATTTTATAGATGAGGAAGATTTATCTACAAAAGCATCATTAAAATCGAATTATAAAAAGATAATATCATCTTCAAACATAAACAAGTTTAATTCAAAATTTAAATCAAATAGTAATGCTATCAATTTGTCAAGTACTAAGGCTTCTGACATAATACCAACAATAGCAACAGCAACAAAAACAACAGTAATTTCACAAGAAGTTTCTAATCATCTGCAAACACCACAAAAAGAATCCATTAAAGATTCTAATACAAGTCAGGAACAAAAAACAACACTAACAACAGCAACAACAAAAATTAAAGATGATGGCATGTCTAGTACCAGGATCAATGATATTGCCGATAATAAACAACAACAACAACTACAACAAAAGCAACAACAAAAACAGCAATATAATCAAAGGTGTACGAAAGGTGGATTTTCTGGTGCCGTTGACATTACGAAAGATTATTTGAATTGTGTCATAAGAAATCCCATTAAGAATCAGCTTTCGCAAATCCATTGTAACAACTCATGCGTGGACGATCATAACACAAGTTGCTGTCAGCTCAATAAAGCTGCTAAAATCAATGATAGTGTGGCATCATCATCATCATCATCATCATCAGTAAAGCAAACGGGTATTGATCATTTCGATGAGTGTGGGCTGACTTCTTCTGGGAGGATTAAAAGGTGCAGTCAACAGACTAATTGTTGTTATTGTACAAAGCAATATTCACCACATAATCATCATCATCATAATAATAATAAAAATCCAACAACATTGAGTGGAATTAACAAATGTTCAAAAGGTAATTCTCAGCTGTTTTTTGTTACCTTTAATAAAATGATTACAAATGCAAGTAAAAATTTTAGATCTTCTTTTTAAATTAAGGTCTCTCACTTATATTTGCATTTCCGATTAGCTGATTTCAATTCATATCGAAAGATATTCATTATTATTGAATTTAACTTTATTTTACACTTTTTTTTTTTTTTTAAATTTATGTATTTATATTTTTTTCTAAATGTGATTGAAAAAATAGGTGTGTTCTTGCAATTGGTTAATAATAATAGTGTAAAAAAAATGTTGCATGTATCTTGTGTATCATTCATATTCATTCGCTATACAAAAATAAAGTCCTAGAGTACGTCAAATAATTACATTTAGCAGCTGCATATAATTTTATTATTATTTTTTTTCTTTCTAAAAACGTAATAATTGAATTTCTTTTTTGTGGGGGAAATGCCAAACCTAGAATATACAGTTAAGGGTTACACATATACATACATAGAATTGTTAACAGGAAGTAACTACTTTTTCAGAACACGTACTTTTAGAGAATTTTTAATTGAAAAAAAGGGTCTATGATTTACTTCTTTTGTTTTAAAAAAAAAAATAAACTTTTTTTTTGATCCTTTGAAAAATTTTAAAGAGGAGAACAGATTCCATTTTGTCTTGGAAAAAAAATGTTTCGTTGTTAATTTTAATGATAATAATGATTGATTCCTGATGAATCATTTTTCAAAAACTTTTACATATGTACATAATATGTAAATAGTAACATGTTATTTAGGTTGAAAATTCATTATTATTCTTAGAAAATCGAAAAATTATTTTTAGCGCGAGATATAAATTAAAATATTCGAGTACGTGAGAGATTTTCTATGTTTTTTTTCTTCTTTTTTTGAAGTGTTAACTATAATTCAATGATTAAAATATACAATTTTTTTTTTGTAAATTTTATTATTTGAAATCAACACAGAATAAAAATGAATCAAAAACATTTGAATTTAATGAAATAGGTATAATATTTAAATCGTGGCGGGAAAAATAAAATTAAATACAGGTAACCCTTGTATAACACAGCCGGTAAAGTAGAAATACACTGAAATTATTATTTTTTCAATGGAAAGATCTGTCTTGTATTTTAGAAAACTTCAGTTGTTTGGTTATGTCTATATCTTTCTTTCTGCATGTTATATAGATGAACTTTGAGCTTTAGATTTTTTATGTGAAATATTATCCTTTTAATCAGTTTTGGTTTATCTGGGATTTTTTGCTATTGTATCTGTTCAATTTATTCTTTTATCAAATACTTTTTAAACATACTCAAGATTCACATCGTGTTAAACTGAAACCGTGTTATAAGAATACCATGTTATAATGGGGTTGATTATAGATTAAAAAGCTTAAACAAAAAATAAATGTTTAAATAAATAAAAATGGAAATCAAACAATAGAGAATTTCAATTACATTATTTGAATGTAATATTATCAACTTAATATTCTTTATATCTATACTTAATTTACGTCAAATCCTCGTACTTTCAATGCATTATGCATGTATCCTTTATGCATTTATACATAATTAATGTGATGATTGTTTGAAATTTAAAAGTCAATTGATCAGAGATCTCTGTGACGTCGTCTGTTTCATTTTTTTTTTTTTTTTTTTTTTTTTTTTGTAAGAACAATTTTCAATTTCATTATTATTGGTGATTTGATATTCTATTCTATCTGTTCAATGTATATAACATATTAAAGATAATATAAAGAATAAAAATAAGTTAAATGTGTAATAGACACTATAGGATAAGAATAAAATAATGATTGTTTTTTTTTGTGAATACATTATTTGTATAGATAATGTTTTATTGTTTCTTAGTTCTTATGTGTTTTTTTTTTGGTATTTTTTTTTTATTTGGTCGGGTTATTGGTTAGTTCAACTATAAGAATTTTAGAAAAAAAAAATTTTTTTTTAAAGAAACTTTGTCGTCAGATGTATTTGAATGGCCCCTTAAACATTTAAAATATCGATTGTTACTATTTATGGGATAAATATCTAGTAAATATACGTGATATACATATACTACGTGATACTTGATCGGTGTCAGTTAATAGTAAAGTAAAAATGTACTGACTGACTGGTTAGTCTGGGATTAGTTTTCTAGGGGGCCTCAATTGAGGATGAAGGGAGAGTTTAAGGCAATTAAGACTGTCTATAACTATATTAAACCAACAACTACAGAAAAAAATTAAGTAAAAAATTATATATACTTTGAAGCCGTGTTTAAACCGTTACTGAGCTCATTTGGATTTCTTCGCACGTCTTTCATCATAAGAAAAACGAAAAAAAAAAAATAAATAAATAAATAAATAAATAAATGAAGTAAAGACAATATAATATGAGTAATAAAAGAAAAGAAGCCTTGAACATTTAGTTAAGACTTTTAAAAGCGCGGTGTAGTCGATGAAAAACTTGAAAAAATCTTGTCGAGATGGAAAAGAAAAAAAATATTACATATATTACATATAGCTGCATATATACAAAAATTACATGCTACTACAATAATAAATAAATTCCTCAAGTTTTCGATTTTTTTTTTTCATATACAATCAATTGAACTAAAAAATTTAACTTTGATTTAAACTTCTTAACCAGCAAAATAAAACAAAAAAACTTACATATATAAAATAAATTGCGGGTTGAAACGTTAAGCGGGCCTTATCTTTATTGTTACACGCATTTATTTTTTCTTTAAAGTTAAAATCAATTGTAAATATATACTATATTATAATTATTAACATTTAAAACATATATGTACGTACATACATGTATGTAATATCAATCTTATATGTATGTATATGTATAAATTGCGTAGATTTTTTTTTTACTTTTATACTGTAATACTTACGCATATTTGATGTGGTGCATTCAATGAAGGCCATAAAAACAAATTTGGGTTTCAGGTACGTTTTTCAATAAGTATTTCAGAAAAAAAAAAAAAATTTAATTAGAAATATAAGAAGGTATGTGATGCGATACGAAAAGATACATGTATCTATGTACTATTTAAAATGAAACACGAAAATGAAAACAATGACTTGCTTCTAGGTATCAGAAGAAATTATAATTATTATCATTAGCATTTCTCATGTAGGAGAATGAGGGCCTTTTAAAAAATAAATTGTAATAAGTAAGAAAAAAAAAAAATCAAGTCAGTTGTAAATAGTTTTAGACACACTACATTTCGTGTTTATTTAATGTAATGTGTACCTACAATATAAAATAGTTAAACATATCACGTCACAAGATGGATACTTTTTAGATTTCTATGATCTAAATTTACACGTACATACCTGTGTGCACGTTATACATCATTTTCTAAATTGACATTAACTGAAATGTGTAAATTTCTATAATATTATATTATATATTTAAGTATGTAGGTACTGAAAAAAAAAATATTCAATCAAAATAAAAATAGAAAATCATTATTTATCAAACTTGTGAAAATATTATAAAGAAGGTCCATTTTTTTTTCAAAAGAAATTACCTGTTCGTAATTTGTAATTTAATGAGATGATTTTAAAAAATTTATTCATTTGTGTGGAATATAATTCAAATTTATCTAAAGTTCAAATCTTTACAAAAGTATCTTTTTCTTTGTATTTCATTCTCATGATTTGCCTTGTAGTATTAGGATTTGTTGCGATTGCAAAATATTATAATGTGAAATTATACAAAAATAAAAAAAGAAATAACAATTCTGACTTGAAGAGAATTTATTAAAACAATATTGATTAGGTTGTTTGTTTTTATATCTGTTTTTGGTTGTTGACCAAAAAGAAAATGAAAATAAAAAAGAAGAGTGTGAAAAATCTATAGAAATGTAACAAAATGATAAATGAACTTTTAATTCTAAATTATTATCATGAATTCTTTTTCATTCTTTTTCAATGCAAAGTACTTAACATAAAAGACGAATGAAAAATAACAAGTAAAATAAAAATGAAAATATAAAAGTCGTATTATGGCAATTTCTCTCATTTTAAAATTTATTCAAAAATAGTTAATATATACAGGGCGTTCAAAATTAAAAGGAGAAGAATTTTATGTTCAGACAAGCTAATCTTGACAAGAAATACAATTTAATAAGGAGAAAGGTCTTTAAATTGCAATCATCAATGCAGATATTGAAGTTATGCAGTGCTTTGTTTGAAAGAGTCATTTAACATCTTAAAGTTAAGAACAACTAATTTGACCCACTGAAAATATAGTCTCTGATAGTTATCCTTGTTCTTTGTGTTCTGTGTTGTTTTGAAAAGTTTAGTTTTCAAGCTACTAGCCTCCTATTTAGCCATTCAATTTGTCTTTTTTAAAAGCTTGAAATCTATATTGCTTTATTAAAAGAAACACCCTTTATATATTTAACAAGACGGAAAAAAAAACATATGTACATATATTTTAACATTAAAGATATATGTCTTTTATTTTAGAAAACGATCTTGAGAAGAATTTACAATCATCGAATCATAAAGATGATCAGCAACAACAACAACAACAACAAGAATGCTTATTAAAAGAAGGTACAAGAAGCAGAATTCCAACAATATCAGCATCACCATTAATGCAACCAACGCATTCAGCAACATCATATACAACTGAACTAGCATCACAACAACAACAGCAACAACAACAACAACAAGAACGACAAAAAGTATCTGAAATATTTGTTGCACCGCATAGACAAGAAAAGAATATTACTGATGAAAAACAAGAGTATAATAATATTGAAAAAAATATTAGTATTTGTCCAGTAGAGAAAAATCAACAACAGCTACTAGAAAATTCATCGGAGACGGCGACAACGAATACAACTGGAGGCGTTAAAAGTCAATTTGATAATAATAATTCGATATCCATGAAAATAATGTGCGGCTGCGATAGTGACAATGACAATAGTACAATGACAACAACAACAACAACAACAACAACAACAACAGCAACAACAACAAAAGCAACAAAAATAATAGATACAAATTCGAACTCGAAATTAAAAAATATAGTAAATTGTGATAAACCACCGTCACAAATTGATGATGGCGGTAATGGTAATAAAATAGTAATACTAAAAAATAAATATATAAAAAATTTTAGTGATAAGAATAATGGCAACAAAAATATTGTAAATAAGTTAAAAAATCAAAATAATCAAAATAATAATAATAAAAATAATGATGAAATAAATTTAATAACAAGTACAACAAGTATTACAAGTGCAATTTGTAAAACAAAACAAATACCTGAAAATGAAATCAGTTCCATCATCTCCAATGATACTGATAATGAACAACAATGTTGTAAAATTGAAACAGAAACATCATCATCATCAAAATTGAGGACAGTAGCACCTTGTAATGATAATTTAATTGGAAAATCAGATTTATCATTAGAGGATAATATTGATGACGAAGAAGATGATCCATATTATGAACTTCAAGAATATCTGGAAAGAGTTAAGGTAAATATTGAATTTATTTAACAAATAATAATAATCTATAAATAAAATATATTTACATATACATATATTATGAGTAAATATATGTACATATATAGATATAATGTTATAATCTTATTTATAAATTCATTTTTAGAAAATTGTAAATGTGTGCATTATCGATTTTATTCATTTTAATTATAGCTTTTGCCTCTACATTGCTTCCAGATACTTTACTAACATTTTACAAAATATCATGTGTGTGACTAATTAAATTTATTGAACTACGAATAAAATGGCTTTTTTTTGTTGTTGTTGTTGTTGTTGTTGCTGTTAGTTCTTTTATGTTTATTTTAAATGTTTTTCTATTTATCAGTATAGAAAAAGAATTTTACAGATTTTCTTCATATAATATGAAAAGTTGTTTTTATTTTAATATTGAATTTTATTATATATTGCAAAGAAAACTAATTAAAATTTATATGATAAGCTACTTTAAAAATAATTTACAGTTATTTCACCCTGGTTGTTTCTTTTTGTTGTTGTTTTTGTTTTTCATAATTGGATTTATTTTTACTTTCATTTAGGGTGATTCTTTAGAAAATGAAACTAGAAGCGATGGAAATTTAAAGAAATTAATTTAAAAAAAAAAAAAAAAATTTTAATATTCCTCAATATAGGGATTTCCTTTTATTGTACTTGATTAGCACAGCTTTGGCGCATATAAAAGGAAGAAAGATGGGGAAGGTTATGGGTGGAGGGAAAGTAATTAATGTCGATGAATGCCCAATTTGAATGTTTAAAGATTATAAGAGGGGAATGGAACACATAGATAATAGAATGTTTCAAAATTTAAAAGTTTTGTTCATAAACGATTTTTCAATGTTTTTCATAGAAGTCGGCTTCAGATAAAATCATGAGTTTTACTGGAATATCTCGTATTCTTGGGAAAAGTTAAATTTGAAATCTTGTTTTTTTTTCACAAAATTTTTATTTCATTAAAATTATTACAGTATTGTTTAGAGCTCTATAACAAGATTCGAATTACAGGACGAACAAACAAGAAAAAAACTGAATTAACGTATTAACGAGTGTATCTGTAGAATTATATACATAGATACTTTATTCGTTTCTATAGAAAACTCAATTTCCTGTTGTTGTTTTCTCAGATCCATGCAAATTTATGAATTTTTTTTAAATTTTATTGAAAAATTACAAAAGAAATACGTGTTTTGTAAACTAAGAAGATTTAAATTTAAAAAAAAAAATAAAAAAATTATAGAAAAATAGTTTTACTTTTTCGCCAAAGATCTAACTATTATAATATTATTTACAAATTTTTATTGACGTGATAAAATTTATCATCCACGTGTAATAAAATTGATATGAAAAATAAACAATATTTTTATCAATTTGATTTCACTATAATTTATTTATCTATTGGAAATATCCAACAATATTTATGCCATTGATTTGTTCATAGAATAATTTTAAAAAGTAATTGTGTGGAAAAAAAACAACATATTTTAAGATATAAATTAACAAATTTTTATTTTGTAAGTAAAATGAAAATAAATAGAGAAAAATAAAAAACGTTTGATTAAAAATTCGTTTAAAATTTAATCTTTATTTTATTACGCAGGTATAACTCGTACACCCATGCAATTCGTTGCTTATAGGAATATCTTGTAAAATAAGTGAAATTTATTTATTCATCGTGAATAAAAAATAAAATAAAACATTCATTTATTATATTTTCCTTCTGAATGAATTTTAGGATTAGCAAAATAAAAAAAAATAATTTTTTTTTTTAAATTATCTTTTCATGATCTTTTTTTTGAGATGAAAACATATTGATTAAGGTAGCAGCTAAATAATAATGATAATAATGAAAAGTATCTATATCTTATATTTTAAATTATTTACTTGAATTAACAATTTTTTTTCTTTGTTTTTTCTTTCTTTATTGTTGAGTTTAACGTTTAGAAATGATTCAAAAAATTTCTACCTACATCCCTACACACGTACTGGTACATATATACAAACATACATATGCTTTGGCGTTTCTGATTTAAGAAAATAAAAAGATAAGTAAATTGGTTTCAAATTTCAATTTTAATCGATTTTTTTTTTGTAATTTTCTGTACTTTTCATCCAAAAAACAAAATACATATTACATAAAATTCAGTTACTTAAACTTTTTATTTTTTGTGAAATCGTAATGTGTTGCATCAGTGGGGTCTATGAATAAAAAAATGCCTACTAATGTACTAATTTTTGTCCAAATAATGAAAATAGTTTCATAACCATGTGGTTACGGAAGCAATTTGTTTTTTATTTTTAATTTTAATTAATTACAAAAGCTTTCTAAGCAATTTGTACAACAAAAAAACAGACTTAGAAATGGCGCTAGTTTTTTAATTAAAACTACAACAAAAAAAGAAGTAAAAATTAAATAGGACGTTTTTATACAGCCTACAACCTACAGCTAAAACATGTTTATGTGAAATAGAAAAAAACAAAAAATGATGAGAAATTTCAATAGTTTCATATGACATATTTTTGGTTAAATTTTTAAAAGAATTTCATTTATTCATTTTTTTTTTTTAATTTAGTCAAAGCAAAAAAAAACTTCAGATGTTATTTCGAAACAATATGCAGTACTTTTTTTCAAGTATGTATTTAAAAAAAAAAACTGATACCAATTAAAAGTGTCAAGTTACAACAAAATCGTTCAATTATATCGTTGACAGATAATATTTGGTAAAAAAAAAAGTTAATAAAACGACTTTATTTTCAAGAGGAGAAAGATTAGGGTAAAAGAGAAAGGATGCATAACATACTTTTTTAAAGAAACGAGGTCTAAATTTCGTTATTTTAATGGCCCGCAGCTGATTAAATTGGAATAGATGATATCTATTCTAACCCTAATATGATAGTATAGTAAATTATATAGTTAAGTAGTAAATTCTAGTAGAAAGCAATAGAATGATTTTGAAATTAAATGAGAAAAAAACAAATCGACCTTTTGAACTATGCTTGCTGCTGTTAATATTTTTCGATCTATTGCGCCTATTTTATTTGTTAATGTTCATTTATTTTTCAACACAGTAGGAATGTTAAGTATGTGGTACTTGATGATGATGATGAATTAAGATACAAAAATATTAAAGAAATGCATTAATGTATTTGAACAGAAGCCCGAATGAAATAATGTATACAGTACTTTCAGTAATTATTTGTACTTGGTAAACAATTTGAAATTGAAGTATCGTATCGGAAACTTTTAGGTTGTGTTTGTGACAAAATTATAGGGTCAGAGGGGAACTAAGACTGAAAATGAGTTTTTCATGTTATATGAGAATTCCAAAAGTATTGTATTCTAGAGAAATTGGTAAAGAAAATTATCAGATTACCTTTTCTGGCAGATGAAGTGAAATAGGATCAACTAGAAACTATGGGCCCCAGCATATACATATTCTGAAACACAGTTTGTACTTAATAATTTTGTGATAAATTTACAATTGCCTAAATACAAATCTAAATTTTTAGATTACTAAAAATTTACTTCTTACAATCAATCACATCTTAATAGTTATTGAAGATACTGTAAATTCTTGTATATAATTTAATGGCAATATTCTAGTATCTTTAAAAGTAATAAAAAATATTTTTAAATAAATTTTTAAAACGGTGATGATACTATCACTATATCACCAAATGAAATCATATGTGTGATTGAAAGAAGAAAAAAAAAATCAAACTAAAAGGATGATGACTAAGATGGAAAAATAAAATAAAATTATACATAAAATAAGTTATATAAGAAATCATAAAATTAATAAAACAGCACGTTGATCTCCAGCTCTTTTCGATGATTAGTGTTCAATACATATTAGAGATTAGAATGATCACGCGATATGATACACACTGAGATATTGTATGTACCCGTTTGTATTTATAGATACTATATATACCCAATATATATGTATATTTATATATGTCACTTATGTGTTACCTGATCGTTGATTTTCTTCTTATTTTATATGTTTTTAACCTTTTTTTTTTTTTTCCACAGTCATAGTTTCATGGAATCATGTATGTAAAAAGAATAATCACCCATGCGGTAGAGTTTACCTATCAATTCGGATAAAATAGGCATTAATATGAGTTTTGCTAATTAAACACACACAATATCTATAAGTATATTGTATTTTACAATGATATCTATATTATATACAGATATTTGAATAATTTTTTTTTTCTACCTATCATTTTCTTTCAATCTTTTTTATATCTTATTTTGCATACATGTTATTTTGCTTGTCATAATCGATTTTTTTTATTATATTTTTTTTTGAACTTGTGAACTGTAAATGATCCCATCTATCCGATTGCAAAAGATGTTTTATGTTTCATATAAACAATTAATATTATCTGTTTTTATTTGTTTTTATTTATTTTTTTGTTTTGTTTGTTTTTATATAATTATAATTGTGAACATGTAAAACAACATATCTTGTTATGAGCAAAGTTCGATGATTAACAAATATTGTATTGTATAAATTAAAGATATCTTTTTTTTTTTTTTTCTTTTTTTAATAATAATTAAAAAGAGGAAAACTAAACTTATCTGAATGTGCAAGCAATGCGTGTACAGAAGTAAAAAAAAAAAAAACTGTAGAAAAAGCGTTTTTTATTTCTTCCTTCTATATCTTTTTATTTATTTATAAATTTTTTTATAAATTCATTCATATTATTAAATATTCTACATATGTATGATGTAAAAATAAATATAATATCTAGACTGCACATATGTTTACAATAAATTGTTGTAATTTTCTCATACCATATTTATCAGTATGCATCACCGACTGTTTCCGGAGCAAATATCCGGTAATAGTTTTTTTTTTCTTTCCTTCTTTTCTACTTTTTCTACAATCAACCATTAGTTTTTATTTTCTAGGTTTTTTTTTTTCTAGTTTTTATGGATGAATGAAAAATAATATATTTTGACAGTTCGTTTTGTATAGAATTTTTAATTTTTAAAAGTTAAAATCGGTATTTATATGTACATGAACATACGAGTAATATTTTTTATTGATAGTTTTTAAGGTAGCTCTCTAGCTATATCTATTTAATAATAGTGGTGATATGTAAATGACGGTGTGACAGGCAGGAAGATATATTACAAAAAAAAAACGTGTTCATTTTTATTTTTTCAAAGATAGAATTTAAAACTCATATGAATTTTTTTTATCGTAATGAGAATTTTTTCTACGTATCCTTAAAATATACAAAAAAAAAAACTATCTTTATGAAGGAAACAAAAAAGATATTTCAGTAGAATTTTTATCTGAAAATATTTATAGTAGACGGGAAGTATGATAGTATAAAAGTAGTCGTGAAATAAATACTTTTAGATGTGTGCAATGGAAATGTAAGAAAAAATAAACTTTTAAGTTTTTCTCTATAGTTATTTTTCAAATTATCATCATTTTTGCAATTTTTTTTCCATTTCCTTTAGTTTTTTTTTGAGTACAGACATACGTTTTTAAATTACGAAAGTATTTTGTTTTTTCGATAAACTGTCTATTTTAATTTTTCGAAGGTTTGACCTTTAAGAGTATTGCCAGTTTATTCTTTTGATCATGTTAGATTAAAAGGACACACTTTCATAACTGGGACATATGTTTTTTCTCCTGTACATAATCCTTTTTTTTTTTGTATTATATTTTGAAATAAATATACATATTATGCAGCTGAAACTGATGGTCCTACATCTTTTGCTAGCTTCAAATATTTTACACCTGGATCACCTTAAAATTGTGAGAAAAAAAAAAAAAAATATTAAAAAAATATGATGGATACTTTTTTCATGATTTGGATTTGACAATGATTGGAATATTCTTGAAATTCAATTTGAAATTTTTTTTATATTATTGACGAAAATTGAAAATGATAGTTTTTCCTGCAACATACCATATTTCCATTGTTAGACTCTTCAAAAAAAATTTTTTTTTTCTTTTTTAAAACATTTTCAAATATTTTCAAAAATGATGCTTGAGGAGATATTAACGGTATTACATATTTTAAAATAGAAGTTTTTTTTTTATCAAGTACATACTATAAAACTAAAAATATTTTTTTTTGTTGCATCGTTGGAGAAATCATCTTCAAAATTAATTCAAAAACATGTCAATTAGGAAAAAAAAAATCTTTCATTTTTTTCCTTTTGAAATTTCAATCAATATATCAAATAATTTTCAAGAAGAATATTTTTAACTAATGGGTTTTTATACTCAATTATCCATTAATGACAAATCTTTTGAAAAGACCTTCATCAAAAATATTAATCAAAAAAAAAAAAAAACAATATATTTTTTTTTTCCTTGTATGTATTTAATTTCCGTACTTAAAATATTTGCTGTATCATTTTACAAATTGTTGTAACATTGAATAATGGAATACCTTGCGTATCTCCTTCATAAAAAAAAAAAAACGCAAGTACAAAATTTTGTACACTTAGTATATTGTATAAAAATCATTTTTAGATCTCTTAAGAGAAGAAAAAAAAAAAATTTTAATTCTGTTGTCGCCCACGTCATATATTTTTTTTTCTATACTATACACACTTACATATGTACATATTCAATTGACGTTTGATTGATTCTCAATCAAAATTGTGCAAGAAAGTAATTTCGACATTTTATACACTTTTAAAACGTATATATATACAATATGAACGTCTAATATAAAGATCAATCATAATGTACATACATATATGTACATACATATATTCGTATTGATTTGGTTCATACATAGATGTACTGTTGAATTGTATTAAACAAAAATACATATTGTTTTGTATAATGCAACGATAAATAATATGCTATGGAACATCTTAAAGATTAATCAATAACAAATATGGTCCACCAGCCGCATAAATGTGTTGTGTGTATGTTTATCTTAAAAGAAATAATAATAATAATAATAATAAAAAAAGATACGAGACTATATAAATTTCATGTTATGGGTATTCTTATATTTAAAATATAAAAGAAAAAAAAAAAGGCATTTTTGTAATTCTTCAGTAATGTGGAGAAATTATTATTTGTTATGCTGTCCCTATTATGGGATTTTTTTAATATACTCTTTTTATTAGAGATAACTAGTTGAATTGTAAAAAAACAACTTTCTTAGGATGTTACTTTTCATTTTGGTCAATATCATTTTTATTTATAAACAGAAAAAAAAAATGATATCTAAAAAAAAAGAAAAAAAAAAGAAAGAAAGCAAAAATAAATAAACTTTTGCTTTTTTTTTTTTGCTCTTGTGCATCATTATTATTATTATTATCAATATGTTCATTTTTTCTTACACAGATACTTCCATTTGGTCAATTTTTCAATAATGATTTTTCTTTATTTTTGTTTGATACCACGCTTGATTTTATTTTAATTTTAAAATTCTTCTTCATCATCATTTTCTCAGCTGTTTACTCAAATGGTATGTAAAAGTATATACATATGTATGTATACATGTACATATATATGAATTTCATAAACAAAATTTTAATATAATAAATTAAAATAATAACGATGAATTCTCTACTAAATATTTCATATTTATATTTGAAAAAAACCAAGCCCAAATGTGTATTGTGTGTGCTTGTACACATACGACATACTCATATATTAATTGTAAGGGAAAAACTTATGTATTTAGGAAAAAGAAGTAAAAAATGGTTTAAACATTTATATAGAAGATTTCCTCTTCATTTTTTTTTTTTTTATTGCAGATGCAATACAGCTGTCTAACAAAATGAAATGATAATTTTCCACAATATGGTTTATCCTGTTTTATATAGTCATATTTTTCACAGTCGGAGGCCAAAAGTGCCCCAAGTGGTAAACTATTGCGCTTCTGTTTTTATGATTGCACTCAAGATTCAAATATGTACATATTATACATATGTACATATATATACATATATGTAAAATAAAAATGCGTTTGTTACTTTTTTTTTTTTTTAGTTATAATAAAATGCATTGCATATATGCATTTTATTTTAATATGATAGACTTTGAGCTTCCTTTGTGAAACAATCTGGGCAATGAATGTGCGGACGCATTTTCTTTACATTTTGCATTGTAATGTAAGAAATATTAGTTAGTTAGCTTTTTCTTTATTTTCTTCTTCTTAAAAAGATAGTTATGATGATTAGTTATTATTAAAGGCAATGCATATGGTGAACTTATAATATTGTTCGTTAATGTGACATGCGTTTACATTTTATAAACAAAACATTCAACTTAAGATTTAAGTGAGTAGTATGTGCAATTTTTGAAGTATGTATATATGTACATATATGTACATATGTACGGTTTTTTTTTTTTTTGATACATGAATGCATACATTAACTTCATAATAGCAATTGAAAAAGAAATTTCTTTGATAAATACAATTATGTTGTTGGTGACTCACATCATTTACAATTATGTACTTATAATTTAATAGGTATGTGTAAAGAGAAACAACAACAACAACAACAAAACAACATTTAAATCAATTTGTGGATACATTTTATTATTTTTACAATTTAATTTTGAAAAAAAATAAATTTTTTTTTTCACTAATTCAGCACGTAATTTCAGGTGAAGTATGATCATATTTTCTCCACCCATTTTTCTTTTACGTGACACAGCATATTAGATATTACTTTGTAAACGAATTGCAAATATACATATGAGAGGATATCCGTATCATCTGACTAAGTATGAATTAAAAAATTCTAGAGTTCAATTTCTTTTTATTTCTTGTGAATCACCTGTGAAAATCCTAAAAATCCCAAACAGGTGCTTCTGGGTAATTTTCTGATATAATAAATATAAGATTTTTATTGCTTACGTAATTAGTTGTGAAGAATTTCAAGAAAAAAAGTCCATTGATAATGGACACCTTCAGATTTTTATTATTCAGTTGTTTGTTAGTTTTTTTTTTTTTAAATTTTGTTTCATTGTTTGTATGTTAACGGGGTCAGCATCATAATAATTTTTTATTAAGTCGTTGATCACACTCTCTTTTGAATGAAAATTAGAAAAAAAAAATATATAAAAAAAACATGAATGAATGAATCTGTTAGATTTTTATTACTAAAAACCTCTTTACTCACTTAATTTAAAATTTAAAAGACCTTAAATTACGTTCGTTAGAAAAAAAAATATATACTTGAATTGTTCACTTCAGTTTCATTGGAAAAAAAAATCTTTTTTTTTTCTTTTTAAATGCATTCACAATTTTTTTTTTTAATTTTCTAAAATTCTCCACTAATTCTTTCTGTATAGATAGTGTACATAAAAAAAAAAAGAAAGATAAAACTATAGATAGTTACTTTAGCGGACAGATAGAATAAAGCATTGGTGATCGAAGTTTTTTTTTTTTTAATGAATTATTGTTATTATGATGAAATCATTTTTAAGATCAATATCTTTTTTGTAGTAATTAGTAAGAGATTTTCTTCTGAAAAAGGCTATACACGCATTTAATTTATGAAAATTTATTCATATTATTGACTTTTAATGAAATAATTTTCTGGCTTTTAAAGCAGCTTATACACTGAAACGATTGATCGTATGCGACTAGTCACATTTGGTCATATTTTACAGTCCAGTCGACCAGTCGTTAAGAAGTCTTTTGCGTTTGAAAGATTAACCATAACTCGTAGACACAACTAAGGTGAATTGAAGCTTTGATAATGTTTTAAAAAAAAAGATGATATTCTACAGGAAATACTATATCATTACAAAATTGACATTGTTGGTCATATAACGACTAGTAATCGTCAATTACGGATTTCACATTAATTTTCATGTATCTGATTAATTTGAGAATCGCATGTAATAAATCAAATCGTCCACTTGTTTCAGTGTATGAGATGCCTAAGATTCTGTAATTTGAAGAAATATATATAAGACAAAGTTGACTTTTTCAAAATGTTTCAAAATAAACGAGTTTTTTTTTCGAGTAAGCTTTTTTTTTGAACAAGCTTTTTTGTTGAGCAATAAAAAAGTATTTAATGCAGTTTTTGTACAAAAACAAAAAAACAAAAAACAAAAGGTTTCTTGCGAGTACAAATTAGCATAAACAGTGTGTATAATAAAGTTGTTTTAATTGTACTTACTGTGGAGGGTGTTTTTTCACAAGTAGTAATTAAAACAAAGTGAAAATTGAGTGGCAAGCAAAATCATTTTATTTGATTCTCGAAGGAATATTCAAATTTTATTTTCTTCTAATTTGTATCCTGAAAAAATCCTAAAACTGTAGAACGCAATTTTTAAGTGTAAAAATTAGAAGAAAGTCAGAAAATTGGCACAAATAGTAACAATTCCTTGAGATAGATACTTTTGAATATTTTTCTCGATTATCATTTAATTGAGAGTATTTTGGGTGGAGTAAATAATTTGAAGAAAAAAGTAAATTTTTTTTTGTTATTGTGTTTATTCTCGTTCTAGGAATACATAATATTTTTTAATACTTTTAGATTACAATTTATAATATAATAGGAGTATATTTTTTTGCGAATAATTTTTTTGTAGTGCTTTTTTAAAATTTATTTTAGTATTTTAATTAAATTAATTTTCTTTTTTTTTTTTGTATTTTTCTTTTTGATCATTTTTTAATGATTTGCATTTATATAAGGATATACATGTGTATATAAGAATATAAGTATTTATACAGATAAATGATTAAATATAATTTTTTTTTTTCTTCTAAAAATTTTTTCTCAATAATAATAATATAGGAGCATATATATTTTTTTTTTGAATATAATTGTCAGTATGAATAATTATCATGATTTATAAATTTATGACTTCTTTTTTTTTTTTTTTCAAATTCATATTTTAATTCATAATTTCATCTTCAAATAATGAATTTTCCTTGTTTATAATTTTATTGGTATTATAATCTTTTTGTCGGTCTGATTGATGATCATTTAATGATAAATTTATTTTATTTTCATTTTTATTTTGTTTTTTATTAGTTTTATTCAAATCATTGTCATTGTTGTTGTTATTATTATTATTATTGTTACTTTTGTTTTTATTTAAATCATTTTTATCATTATTATGATAATTATTATTTAAATTGAGCATTTCATTAATTCCTCCAAAATGTTGATATTTTTTTTGATAATCATATGGAAAATAGTAATTATTAGATGATGATGATGGTAATTCTTGATTATCATCAATCATTAATTGTAATGGTTTTGTATGTGATTTGATTTGTTTTATTTGTCTTTTACCACGATTTGGAAAAAATAATTCATCATATTTAAAAATATCATTGATATCGTCCTTCTTTTTACCACGATTTGGTATAAATAATTCATATTGATCATCAAGAAGATCTCTTAAAGCAGGTGTTTTAGAATGTTTACGCCCACGCGGTGGTATGAATGGATCATCCATATAATCGGTACCTACATGGAATTAAAAAAAAAAACAAACAAACAAACGAAAAAAAAAAAAAAAATACAAAACACTATAAGAAAAATTATACAATTTAAATGTACATATGTACATAAATAATATTGTACATCCGTAACTAAATAAAATGAATTGGGATTTTAATTAAGATTAATCGATATAAATATTGTATATTACTCTTATTTGTTATTTATTATTTATTGTTTGTTATTTTTTTTTCTCCACGTTACCCATTTTTGGTTCATATTCTTCTTCTCTACGAACAATAACATAATTTGGTTCTTCAGCATAAAATGGACCTTCACGGCGGCCAGATAAATCTTCATTCTTTAATAAATTGATGCCAGAATATAATCCAGAATAATATTCTGGTGGTACTGTTTCAGATGATGATGATGATGATGTGAATGATGTTGAAAGGTTAAATTTCTTAAGATTCTCTAGATATTTTGCTGTCCAATAAATCAGTTTACTGATTGACAGATCATCATTGAGTTTAGATATTTTATTCCGGATTTTTGCCAATCTTATAATGATAAATGCGTATGTTTGTGTGTGATTAACATTTTTATGCAATTCATAAATATAAATAAAAATTATGTTTAAATAATTTATTTTATTATTATTATTTTTTTTTTATTTTCTCATATAATGCAAATAAAAATGATCGTTTTTCTTGTTTATTTTGAAATGTATACGAGTATCTTATCGTATCCTTTAAGGAATAAAGAATTTAATTTGTTTGTTTATTGTGTGTTTTTTTTTTACATATTTTTCTTTTATGAAACGAGAACTTTTCAATTGAATTACAAATCAAACTTTAATAAAATTTTAATAATAAACTGGTAGAACGAAAAGGTAAAAGAAAAGAAGATACTTTATGAATTTTACAATTGAAGATTTATGACTGTTATTTTTTTTTATCATTCTTTTCTTTTTGAACATATTTCATATAAAATTATATGAGAAAAAAAAAATAGAAAAACTTGAATATTTATAATGTAACATAAAAAAGAAAAAACATTTTTCCGTATGTCAAATTTAATGATTAATTGTTACCTGCATGTGGTACTTAAACTCATATCTTATGATAAAATTTTGTAATAATGAACATTTTTTTTATTGTTGTGTTAAGTTTGTTACAAGGCTAATAATGCCTACTTCATATTCAGTAAATTTTGTAATTTACCAGTATATATGAGTATATTTATTTAAAAATTGTAATAGAGATTGTAATGAACAACATATTGATTTGAATTGTCCTTGAAAGTATGTGTTTTTTTTTTTAGTGTTTTAACAAGAATTTTGTTTTTATTTTTAATTATCGAAAAAAAATATTACATTTTAGTTATAATTTTTAAAATAATTTATCTAAACTATTTTTTAATTTATTATCAGTGTAAAGTAAAAAAAAACACGATTTTGAACTGCGCAATATATACTTGATAATTTTATTATGTTTTTTTAAAAAAAATTTTTACCAGCAGTCATAACAATTATTCAATAATAATAATTATTTAGATACACACGGTCATTATCTAATCAATTAATCACGATTCATAAGAATCTGTTTTTTTTATTGATAAATAAAATAGAAAAACAAAATAACACACGTAATTTAGGTTTATTTAACATTTTTGTTTGCTTATTCATTGAGAAATTATTTTATACTTAATTTTTTATTTTTTTTAAATATTTTATTTAATACTTTTTTTCTTCTTCTTACCCGATTATATTGTTTAAATTACAATCTGGTGCACAATGATTATAATATTTCGATAAAATACCCAATTTTTCATGATCATTTGAAATTGAACGTAATACTGGTGATAATGATTCAAAATTAATATTTTTTTGTAATGGATATTTTCCTACTGTATATTGATTATTATTTTTTATATGTCTTTTATTATTTGTATCTGATTTAATTAAATGTAATTGCCGTTTTTGATTTACATATGATAATGATGATGATGGTGTTGGTAGTATATCGTGTTCATCAAATAATTCTAATATTCCACTTTTATCATAAATATTTTCGAATGGATAATCAATACCTTTTTGTTGTTGAATTTTATAATTTGAATCTGTTTCACCAAAATCTTTATAATTTTTATAAATTGATGCTGAATAAACAGTTAATGCAAAACTTAAAAAATATAATAAAATAACTGTTATTTTTTTCATTTTAATCAAAAAAAGATATAAAACACTTTTTATTTTGTCAATTACTCTGACATAACGTTGATAAGAATTCTTGAATATTACTAAAGTTAACCGAACAAATGAAGATCCTTTTATATGAAACTTGAACATAAGAGTCCTTTTATTTTTGACTTTCTAGTTCATTCTAATTGTTTATATTTTTTTTTTTTTTTATTCTTAATGCAATCAATCATACGAGTATATATGTTATTGTTATTAATTCAATTTTAGTATGAACTTTAGAAAATTTTTATTTACTAGCTCATAAAAGCGTAAAATTAAAAATATCAAAAAAATCCCAGAAGAAATTAATTTTTTGTTATATTGAAACAATACACAATTGTACACATTAGTTAAAAAATTTTGCAATAAATTGAATTTTCATATAAAATATTTATTAACTGTAAATAACTATGCTATACATACATGATATTCTACGTATATGTTTATTTTTTCTAAATTAATTTTTTTCTACATTTGATTTGAAGGTATTGCATTTATACGACATATTGTAGGTATGTAGGTTCATACATATTTTATTTATATACCCTTGAAATCGTATAAAAATTGAGTAGGTTTTAAAGGAATTTCAAAATCTTTAAAATATAATTCAAGTTGAATTCATGAAAAAAAATTCTGTTGTGGATCAGTGATTCTGAATTGTATTATTGCAAGTACTTAAGTATTTTAACTATGCAAGTTTTTATAGTATACTAAAAATATTTGTGTCATTATCGTTGCCTATCAAGTTTTTTCCTTTATTTAATTTTTTTTTTTAAGACAAGATTTTATACATTTTTTTTTTGTAAATAATTATTAAAAATTCCAATTATAGAATTTATGAAAAACAAAAGTCTTAAATTTGTTTTTTTCTGTGATATTTTTTGTTTGTTTTTGAAATTATAAAATTTTAAAATTAAAGTGGCGTTTTTCCATAAGTATTTATTACAGTAAATCATATTTAGTTTAATAGAGTTTGAAGTAGTACTTGTTTTATCATTTTGATATCAAATTTCCACGTAATGTACCTAACTTTCATAGTCATTGTACAATTTTATGAAGTAAAATTTTCATGAGATATTTGAAATTTTTCTCTTTAAATAATTTACATTCGCCAGTAATAAATTGACTAAAATCTTCAAAATATCCTTTGTAGATTTGTTTTAAATGATAACTCTTTATTTATTTATTTATTTTTTTTTTTTTTTGGCTTTCAAGGCAAATTATAAAAACAAAAAAATATCTAAAATCTTTATACATTGTGTACTGATAATCGCATAATTTTCTTCTCTGAAAGATATAAAGAAAGTTTCCCAGAAAATTAAATTATTTTTATTGTAAGCTTTCAAGTCTTCAAGTTGTAGAAATTTTCCATATTGTTTTTTGTTTTTTAATTTTGAAAATTCATATATCAGGGCTTAAACTATTTTCTTATCATGGTAACACATAATGATAGTTTTACTCCATCCAAAGCAAACATAAAAAATTCGAAGAAATTGATTCATTGATTAAAAAAAAAGATACTGGTTAATTACACATATACAGAAGACAAATCGTAGGTATTCACTTTTTTTTCTTAAATTTTAAAATCTAGTAGATTTGTTTATCTATTAATGTACAATATATTGAATGTACATAGGCATACATAAGTTTAAATATTTTGTTTTTGTGTAGGGTACAGCCGCAAATTAATAACTAAACCACATTTCCTCGAATATATGTACATATATCTTGTTGAACGCGTGTACTCTTATTACAAAATGAAAATTTCCTAACACCTAACATAGCTCCAATTCAAGTATCGTAGGAGCATATTGCTTGGTGTCAGTGTAATGATAACATACTCTGTATAGAGTTTGTTTTAATTTTACTTATTGTTTTTTTTTTATTTTCCGACAAATATATTTCAAATTCTTTATTATTTTTTTTTTTTTTTAATTTACAGCGTGAAATCAACGAAGTTTTTGAACAATATAAATTGAAGAATGACGAATCACCGACATGTACCAGTGTTGATAGTAACACTATCAATAATAAATTGTTTGTACAAAAGACGCCATGTTTTTTAAATGGTAAAAACAGTGAGAAGAAATTGTTTGAAATTAGTAGCAATAACAGTAATAGTAATAGCAATAAAGAATCTGAAAGATCAGTCAGTTCGACGACAATAATTGCTACAAGCCCGATAAATGTATCATCAAATTGTGATGCTGTTACTACAGATGATCCTCCTGTATCCAAAATTATACCGAATGCTATAGATGTAACATCGTCAACATCATCATCATCATCATCATCCTCATCTATAACGACCATTAGTTCATCACCGTCATCAATGTTGAATGCAACGACAATGACTAGGTCGTCCAAAATGACCGAATGCAACAGCTCATGTAAGGAACATGTACTAGAGCTGCAACCGGAAGATAATCAATTACAGCCACAACAACCGCGTATACAAAATGATATTGCAATTGAGAATGTAAAACGTAGCAATGGAATGGAAATTGTAACTGTTGTTGATACTGATGATATTGATGCTGCTTCTGCTTGTGCTGTTTCTATAGCAGATACATCATCAGTATCTTCTGATGGAATTAGAATGAGGCTAGATATACAAAATACAAAAGATACAAATGATGTTAAAATATGGGAAAATACAATTCTAAAAGAGTTGGACAACCTAATGGGATCAGATAAAAGAAGTGTTAGTATAAAATCAGAAAAGGATCGGAATATAGTTAATGTAAATAATGAAAACTACAACAACTGGACACATAGTAATATCTTAAAGCCAGAAAAACATGTAAGTATATACATATAAAAGTATGTATATAATAATGTTGTATCAAATATGTAAAGTTATTTTAAATGTTCGTACTAGCAACTAACATAGCTGCCCATTAAAAAAAAACTATATTACTACAAAGTTTTTTTCTCCTCTTAATTTCAAATTTGTTTTTGTTGTTGTTCGTGAACATGTCATTTTATCTTTTCTTTTTGAAATAAAATTGTTTGAAATAAAAAAACTGATAACACTGCAAAAAAAATGTAAAAAAAAAAAACTTAATGTTTTTTTTTCTGTTTCTGTTATTTGAACAATTTACTTATTTTTCTTTGTTTCAAATGAGATACATATACATACTCGTACATACCATATAGTTACATTAGAAGATTTTGTTTTTATTTAAAATATTTATATCTAATGTGCTTTAAAGATATTTATGAATTTGAATTGAAATTTTAAAAAAAAAAGCTTGAGAGAAAAAGAAAAGCATTGGAAAATACAAGATTAGAATTGGAAAATTTTGACATCAATTAAAATATTGAAATATGTAATATAATTTGCGTGTGTGTTTTTTTATCATTTATACAAACACAATTGGGCGTACTTGCAAATGTAATATGCACGTAAATTGCATTAGGAAAATGTCAAAAGTTTTGAAATGTCAATTGGTAAATTTTGACTGTTATCTTTTTCCGTATACTATACTTTGCATAAATGCTTTTGTTGGCTTATCGCTTGTACTTGTTGAATGATAGAAATTTATTTTAATTTCACCAGAAATTTAATTTGGAATTCAAGTTGAAAAATGGGGAATAGTTTAAAGAATTTTAGATGTTTTTCTTAATTTCGATAACAGCCTGTTTTTTTTTTATTTTAATAGTTTTTAATTCAGTAGAAGCTTTTTCATAATTTTGAATTTTGTTTTTACATAAAACGTTTAAAAATCTTTCACAAACATTACTTTGTTAATCACATGAAAAGTTAATAGATCGTCGAGCCATATCACTTTGACAGTTATCAACAACTAAGTATTGATGTATTCAAATGCAGCCCACATTCAACAAAAATAAAACCAAATGTCATTTTTGCAGAAATGATGAATCGATTGACCAGTTTACAAGATAAAATACATCACAAAATTATCTATTATCTTTAAAAATTTCATGAATATTTCTATATTACCTTTTTGTCCTTTCCTTCTTTATAAAAAATATATTTTTCATTGACATATTTTATATACCTTCAATTTTTTTTTTCAAACATGTATTACATATTTGAACATTACAAGAAAAAAAAAAAAAACAATTTGACATTTTTTTTTTAAATTTCATTTTTATTTTTCAGACAACCATTCCATTACAATCATTCAATCTTGATCATTCATTAAAGGAATCTTTAAATCCATATCATGATTGTAAAAAGGATATAATGGATAATACAAAAAAATCATTAATATATGCCAATAATTTTAACATGAATAATAATAATAATAATAGTACTAGTATAAATAATAACAATTGTAAAGATCAAATATGTGATAAAAATCAACATCAGAAATATTTTAAAGATAATAATAATGTGACAATACTTAAAATTGAAGAAGACACAACAGGAGGTAAAACAGCAACAATAACAACAACAACAACAATTCCATTAAAAGAAAATGGAAAAATACAATCACCACAATTACAATCATCTTCATCATCATCATCAATATTGGCGACAAATACAATTGTAGGACAAACTAAAAAGGAAATTCAACAGCAAGCAAGTTTTTTACAAAATCAGAATGACACCATCAAAAAGGGATCCACATCAACAATCTGGACATCAGAAGAATCGATATTGAGGAGTGTTGGCGCCGTAGATGAAGACAATAAGTATGTATAAAAGTAGAATAAATTTGTATTTTATATATATTTGAAGAAAAAAAAAATGATCATTATACAGGAGATGAAACATTTTTTTTTCTGTTGTTGTTTTTGTTTTAATATTAAATGCATTTGGATTTTGTTTTTTTTTTTTCATTTATCACATTACTTGTTCTGTTCATCGTATTACCTACTTTTTTTTTTACTTGATTGTGTACTTACATTTAAAGGCATCATGCTTACAGGTTTACAGAAAACTAACATATTTTATGATTGTTTTTTTACATTAATTGTATAAAATAAAATGCAACAAAAAATATACACGTATTGAAATAAACCAATGTCTCATGTGTACGTGCAATGTTTTTTGTTAAATAGTTTTCA
The DNA here is from genome assembly GCA_939192795.1 of Bombylius discolor. Lineage (NCBI taxonomy): Eukaryota > Metazoa > Arthropoda > Insecta > Diptera > Bombyliidae > Bombylius > Bombylius discolor. The sequence continues at coordinate 34,523,490 of OW584241.1, read as the reverse complement.
AGAAAATCTTAAAGAATATAAACTCGTTTTCAAAAAAAAATAAAAAATTAAATCAGAAACAACATTTTAATCATTTTACATTTAATTTTAATTTGTTTTTTCATGAAATTTTTCAATGAAACTTTGTATTTTTTATTTTAATCATTATTCTTAATTTTTTATTTATTTCAGATCGACATCTTCCTCGGCATGTGATGAAGCATCAGCTCTTCTTAGTTCTGTTAAATCAGATAATTCATCTGTTTCATCTGGTATTGATAATGAAAATAATGAAAGTGGTATTGGTACAGCAACACCACCAAAAGATATATCAGATTCATGTCGTGGTATATTATTAAAAAATACAATATTAAAAGATAATAATGTTATAATGAATGATTATTATCAAAATCAATATACAATATTTGATAAATTACCACCAAAATATCAAAAATGTAATTCAATTATATCATCATCAGATGATACTGATTTATTAGAAATTTTAAGTCAATTTGAAGGTATAAATGAAGATGATGAAATTCTATCAAATCAAAATTATGATTTTGATTGTGGTAGTGGTAGTTGTGGTGGTGATGATAGTGAAAATTCAATGACAACATCAGCAACATTAACAACAACAACAACAAGAACATCACCATTAAATTATGATAATGTAATATTAAGAAATAAAGATTCATTAAATAGTTTAGAACATAATCATAAAATTGGTGTATCATTACCAATAAATCGTATACGTAAAGGACGAAGTCATTCAATTGAAACAGTACCATTTACAAATAATATTAGCGGTTTTAATGAATTATTATTTAATGATACATATGATAAAACATCACAACGAAAGCATTTATTTTGTTTACCAATACAACAAGAACCATTTCAAAATAGTATATCATGTAATATACGTGAATTACCATCACCAAGTAGTGCATCATTACATAGTGGTAATGGTACATTAGTATTACAAGAATTAACAATTAAATCAAATTCAGCACCAATTTTATTGAAAAAAGATAAACATAAAGATGGTTTTGGAACACAACAAAGTGTAAGTATTTATTTTTTTATTTTTTTATTGAAATTTATTTTTTTAAAGAATTATAATTTAATTTTTCCTTTTTTTTTTTCATTACAGAGTTTACGTTATTCAAGATCACAAAGTGATAGATATTTGGCAGGTGAGTTATTAATAATTACGGTCAAAATACTGAAAAAAGATAAATTTTTTTTTTTTGATAAAATTTACCTTTTATAATTGCTGACTTTGAATAAATTTTTTTTTCACTAAAACCAAAAATGTGGATTCTGTGAATTTTCTTCAATTAATCCTAAAATTATTTCACAATGAAAATTTCATGTTTTAAAATTTTATTAAATCATTTAATTAATTCTCGTTAATATACAATTTTTTAAAAATTTTCTTCCTTATGGTTAAATTTACATGGAAATAAGGTTGAAATTTGTAATATTTTATCTGATTTGAGTGAGGGTAGATAATTTTATTTAGGATCGAATTCTTCAGTTTTAGTTAAATTCTGGTTAACATAGTTCAATTAAGTATTTACATAATTTAATTTATGTATAAAAATTGAAAAAAAAAAAAAAATGTTTCCGAAAAAATAATTGACATTTTTTCTATGAAGTAGATTTTAGAAAAATCACGTTTTTTGTTAACGTGAAATGACGTCTTTCTAATTAATTTAACTTGACGTTATTATCCTTTTTATCAAGGGTAATAATTAGACTATACGTAATTTAAGATAACATTAACTGTGAAATGAACAATAAAACCGAAAAAAAAAAAAAGGATAAACTCTGGTTAACTGTAATTTAAGTTTAGTTAATTCATGTTCCGAAGAAAACGGTTATTAATATCCTAGCACAGTCTATCTCATATAAAAAAAAAAGAAAGAAAAAAAGGTCAAATTTATTTACTGTTCATTCATATAAATCCATTCTCTGTCCAACAAAGAAAATTCTGTGAACGCCTCAAGGGACAATCCCTTTTATTCAAAAACATCTACAACATAATTTTTGTTTTTTTTTTTTTCATAATGAAATATATTTGTATTGATGATAATGCTAAAAGCATATTTCACATTTTAATATAATTCCAAAAACAAAAACCAAAAGAAAAGGTCAACATGACGTCGTATTTCATATAAAACTACAAAGAGAAAATTTTCCTTTTTATAGGAATAATCAAAAATAAAGAGAATTTTTTTTGTTGTTCAATAAAATTTGAAAATTTAAGTTCCAGAAAAATATAAAACGAAAAAAAAAAAAATAAATCAAAACAAATTCTTATCATAAGAATTTTTTTTATAAATAATTAAAAAAAAAAAAAAATTAAAAATAATTTTTCATTGAGAATTAAAATCTGTTTTGAACAAAGAAAATGAAAATTTTTTAACCATAGATGAAATTTTACGTAAACATAAATAAATCAAGGATTATCATTGAAAACTCATAAAGAAGACATTTATTTTAAATGAAATTTACAAAATTATTTTATTCATTTTATTTATCAAATAATTTTTGTGTCATTTAATTTGGTAAAAGAAAGTAAATTTATCTTAAAATAAAATTCATCGAAAAAAAAAACTGATAAAAGAGAAAAAAGAGAAAAAAGAAAAAGTGTAAATGAAAACTAGAATACGGAAATTATTCATAAATCAATTTTATTTTTTTCTTTTTTTTTTATATTTTATTTCATCAAGGCAACAAGTTGTTGTTTTCATCTTATATGAAAAATGTGATGTTTTTGTATTATTATTATTTTTTTTCGTATTCTTTCAAAGAAAAAGTAAAATGTGTGTTGTTTGTTCATTCACTTGAAAATGCTATGTTGTTATTTATTTTTTTTTTTTTTTGTATTTTATTTTTGTTAAATAATACGAAAGAACGCAAGCGCATTTATTTAACACAAAACACCATAAAATGTGTTACAAAAAAGATTCTACATATTTTTTTTTTTACTTTATTTCAATATAGATACTTAAATTTCTTTTTTTCTTTTTTTTTTTTGTTCGAAAAAAATTTAATATAAAAATTATTTTGATAATGAAAGCTTTGATGAAATTTCTTTTTTCGCATGAATCGTAAATTTAATTCTTTTTATTGAGTTGTAAATTTCCCTTTCCTTTTTTTTTTTTTTTTTTTTTTTTTTTTGAAGCTTTCTCTAATCTTTAATCTTTTTAGTTAGAATATACATAAATTACGGACCTACAAGGAAATGAATATGTAATTTTTTTTTACTTATTCACTTTATTCTTCTTTTAAATTTCTAAATAAATTTATCTTTTTGTTCTTTTCTTGGTACAATAGAAAGAAAATATCTTGAAAAATACCACTCAAGTGTTTGATGGAATATTTGGTTTGTTTAAAAAGTTTATTATTTTTTTTTTCGGTTTTTGTGTAGAAAACAATTTATTTCTGAAATTTATCTTCAATAAAATATTTTACACATTTTCAAAATTTGTGCGTAAATTTCTTAAAAGTTTTATTTTCTAAAAAGAAAACAAAAAGCTCTCAACCACCCATTTAAATCACTTTCGATTTTGATACAATTTTTCTTGCATATACGTTCATATACATACATATGTATATGTATATAGTATATAAGTACATACACAGATGAACGTCATGTATTTAAAAAAGTTTTTCATAGATCATACACGATGAGCATGGTCATTGGCATCCGTTTGCGCCGTTTTTCATATTATGTAGATAAAATAATTGTCCTTCCAAAGAATGTCTATCTAAATCATTAATAGCATCGTTATCATCTAATATAGCTTATAAAGATGAAATTCTCAAGGAAAATATTGTGATAGTGATGAGGACAATATCTGTTCAAAATAAAATTAATTAATTAAAAAAAAATTTTAAAAAAAGTGACTTCATTTAAGTATGAATATTTTTCTATTTTATATTTGGAAATAATAAAAAAAAACAAAATTACGATATATACACAAAATTTAACCAAAACAAAAAAAAAGAAATTTCTTTATCCTCAATTTCTGCCTATAAAAATTTTCATATTTCATATAACGATGTTGTGATTTAGTTGCGAATGAGACGTTAAACTTTGCGGATGTTTATATTGGTGCTGTGAATTTTCAAATTAATTTTCGTTTTTTCTTTTAAATCTATTTAATTAGAACGAAATTTTTTATTTAGTTTTTTTTTGTTGTTGTTATTTCATTTTTGAAGTTTTATTCTGCTCATTCAATAGAAAGTGAATTGTTTTTTTTTTCATATACAATGTACATTAAATATTTTGTTGTTTTTAAATTGAATCATTGATAATTTTGAATGAATATAGATATAACATAAAATGACACATTCAGGAAATATTCTAAATATCAAGTTGTTTCCGTTATAAGAATATTAATTTTCTTGTCTTTTGAAAATTTCTCCGAATACAATTGAAAGGAAAAATAGGGTCAAATAAGTAAAAATAAAAATTAAATGTGTTTTTTTTATAAGTTGTAACACATTTCAGTTTTTTATTTTTTTGTTTTTAAATTTTTGACTTTAAATTTGTACTGTGTAAGAAATTGCAAAGGAAAGAAGAAAAAAATTGTGTAAAATAAGGAAATAAGTGTACAAAAAATAATAAAAGCGAAAGGAAAGAAAATTGCTAGATTTCTACTTATAAAAAGGAAAATTAGAAAAGCATCAAAATGCAACGTCGTATGTCAATTACAATTAAAGAATATAAATTTTTTCGAAGTTTTTCACAAAAATTCGATAATTGGCCAAAACGTAAGGCTGAAGCAATTTGGCGTAAAATGCGTGAACGTAAAATTGCAGGTATGTATCTAATGAAAATTTTTTTCATCTAAATTTCGAGAGTTTTAAATTACAAAAGGTGTAAGAAACTCTTTTTTTTTTCATAAGAAAATTGGAAAAAAAAAATTCTTGGAATTTTGGAAAAATTCTTATTAAAAGAAAAATCCTTAGAACAAACATCTCATTGAAAGTTGATATAATAATACGTACTTTTGTAACTTGAACATGCTTCATTTGAAACCTGTTGATTTTCATCATTAATAAGAACTAATTTTTCAATATAGAATGAACTAAATGTACATTTTTTGATTGAATGACAAATAAAATATTGTATGATTGAAGTAGTTGATCTAGTTATCAAATTTTTAATGAAAATCTTATCACAAATTCGTATTCTGAGTAATGGCTAGCAAATTAACATGACAACGAATTTATAAATTGATTCTCTGAATAAGCTTGTTGAAATTTTTGAAATAAACTTTTAGTAATTTTTTTTTTTTTTTTAAGAAAAATAAAAATGATTTAATTGAAAATTTACATAACGTTTAAAAATCGCAATTATCTGAGATATTTTTCGACACCTTTCTCTGAAATTTCAGATACACAAATGTCAAGGGGATTTTGTTGAAAATAACTGTAATACATTTTAAAATTTTTCATAAAATTAAAAAATCAGTTTCATAAAACGTCTCTTGACTGTTAAATTTATTAACTAGAATAATGTATTTTGTAATTTTGGTGGTTTAAAAGCTCCTATCCTGTTGTTACAATCACTTTTATCATAATTTCAATTTTAATTATTAAATAATGTTCTTGCAAATTTTCAAAAAATAATCAAAAAGTAAAAGAAAAATTTTAAATTGTTTCTTGTATGATTGTTACATAATTTAAAATTTAGTAAAGTCCTGAAAGAAGTTAAATTCATTTATGCATATTAAATATTTAAATTATATTCACGTATTTATGGCAGAAAAGTTTTTTTTTTTGTAAAATTATGAAAATTGAATTTTCTGATGTCTTATAATTTTATGTTATCACAATAACAAAAAAAAAAATGAATTTCAATGACTTTATTTCTTCTTTTACATAAAAATGTTATTTGAAATTGAATAGAATAACTTTTGAACATTTTAATTGTCATACACATACGTATCTACATATATTTTTAGTTAGATTATTCAAATTAAATTTAAAATTAAGTATAAAATCTAACATGATTATAATACATAAAATATATATGTATTTAAAATCAAAAAAAGATAAAGGATTTTATATATGCTTTCAAAATGTAAAATTAATTCATTTCAGGAGACTTTGATATGACAAATACATATACATATTTGAAAATTTTATTTTAAAGATTTCATTTTTTTTTTTTTTTGTATGTACTTCTCAAACTTTTAGCTTGTTTGTTTGCATTTAGAATATAATTAAATTCAAATAAAATTTAAATGATAATAGAGAGTAATTTCAAATATTTTCCATTGAAATATATATTTTTTTTTATACCCTTTTTAGATTTATCAAAATCAGTAATTGATTGAATTAGTAATTTACCATATTTTTTAGAAATAATTTCAATAAATTCTATTATATTCACATATTGAACTTTTCAAAACGTTTATGCCTGGCTTCACAGTGTAAGTTTAACTCGTTTAAATATATTACACTTTCAAAAAAAAAAAAAAATAAACAAAAAAAAAAAACACTTGGTTTATAAGTAAAATTAAATTTTTAAATCAAAAGATTTAAATCAGTATTGTTGAAAAATTAAATTTGCTCTTTCCAACACAGCAATCTTTTTAAAAACTTAAATAAAATTTAATTGAATAAATGTTTTAAAAATCAAAATTTAAAAAGTAAGTTTCTTAGTTAAATTTTCAGAGTTATTTTCTATATTTTCTAAACAATTGTGAATAAAAAATGAAAATCATAATGTTGTTTTAGTCGCTTTGACGAAAAAGACTGTTATACCTGATGTACAATATTAGGTCGTGTAATAAATGACGGTCGTAGTCGTCCACATCACTCTTAGAAAAATTAGTAAAAAAAAGTAAAATAATCTGATTTTGTAAATATGAAATTTTAATAATTATTCCTAACAATTAACAAGTTTTGAAAGAAAGCTAATGTGCTTTTATCGTCTACCACTGAATTAAAAGTGAGCGTTAACGTGTTAAAAAAACGTGTAAACTCGACCTGTATCTGTATTAGCTTTAACTGTATTAAATTAAAGTGTAAAACTGAGTAGAAAAATTTAAATTCACATTGTAAACAAAACAAAAAGTTGTTTTTTTTTTTTCAAATTTTCAATTTAATCCTTCAAAAGAGTTTATGCTCGCACTGTGAAACCAGTCATTATGGACAAATTTTATATTAATTATATTTTAATAACAAATATAATTTCAATTTAGAATGATCACAAATTTGAAAAAAAAAGAAAAAATAATAATGAAGCCAGAAAATTTAGTTGGTATTTTTTGAATATCAATTTTAATAAATTTTTTTTTACATTTTTGTGTAGCCATGATATAATTCTGCGTAAATATGTACATGATATATGTACATATGTACATACATAATATGTACCGCCTACCTACTCTATGCCAGTTGTTTGGAAATGACAAGTGTAGAATAGAAAATTTACTATGTGATAATTGAATTACTTTGTGTTACATATATGTACATATTATGTACGTACGTACACATATTATCTGAAAATAAATTTAATTAAAATCCTTCAATTGAGATGATATAATAAGGATCAAAGTAAATAAATTTCATATATACTAACAAAAGCTTAAATAAATTTATTTAACTAAAAAAAAAAAAAAAAGTTTATTCAACATAATAAGAATATTAATGCAGAACTAAAAGTTCTTTTTCCTGTTTGTCTTTTTTTTCTTTCATACATAATATGTTAAAGTTCATCGTAAATAAACAATTTGAAGGTATTTCATTAATTGTGTTTGTTTGTTTGGTTTTCATTTTTTTTTTTTAAATCTTGACAATAATTCTATAGAAAACACATCATACAATCTATAGAAATGAATTTATTATAGAATGTGATTTAATTTGATATTTTCTGCAGATTTTATTTAATTTAAATATTTTTCTTTTGTTTAAATAAATTTTTTAGTAAAATAATTTATAAATTTAAATTAGTAGGTTTTTGTAATTCTCCTCATATGTTCTTCTCCTTTTTTTTTTTTTATAATCATTTTTTATTTCATAGAGGGATATGTATGTATGTATGTGTATAAGTAATGTATATTATAAAAAATTTATTTTTCCACCTTTAATATTCTTTTTTAAAGAAAAAAAAAAAAATGTCGTTCTGAATATGGATGAATATTATGTATTAATAAAGTATACATGTAGGAGGCGAGAAAAAAGCTATGTTATATTTTTCTTTTCTTTTCCTAAAAAAATTATTCACCTGAAAAAATGATTGAAAATATTGTCATCATCATGATATTAGTTAACGTCATTTAATATTATATATTTGCGTGTATATGCCTTTAAAGGTATATACATATATACATATATATATATAGATACATATATACATATATACATATGTATATTGTAGAGAGAAAATAAAAACGTCCTGTATTGTAATAGTATCTCTGTGATATGAAATTTTATTATGTATACTACATATGTATATTGTATGTAGTATGTATGTAGATATTTTCTGTTATAAAATATGTAGATATGATGCCTATTTAATCGAGTCAACTAGTTGAGTGTGAATAAAAGTAAAGTGAATGATATATGTACATTTATGTATATGCAGTGGTATTATTTTTCTATGTATATCTATCGATCGATTATTATTTATTTGTGACATATTTAGAACATTATATATATATTTTTTTTTTTTAAAAAAGTAATAATTTAATTTATTTTGATCATTTATTTCATAATAAAATTGTTATGATCATAAAGGGAGTTATAAAACACACATACACACACATTTTAGATTTTGTGAAATGAAGTATAAAACATGAATTTTTTTAAATTTCTTACATTTTATTTTTGTATCTTAATAAAGTCTATAATAGGTAGATATTTTTAAAATACACCGGATTTATGTAGTTTGTAATAAGGTAATGCCATACAGATTAATAAATTTTGAGATGAACAAAAAAAAAAAAATAGGTGTCAGATGTATTGGCTAAATTGTAAAGTTTAACCTTATAACCGTCGCAACAAATAAGATGCTTTTCAATTGAAGAACAAATATTTATTAGCATTCTTTATGAAACTTTACGTATATGTATAAGGGAAAATGTAAGAAAATTTCAAGCTCTTCATCGAATAGGATTGATTTAGATCCTATAATGCAAAGGAGGAAAAGAAATAGAGAATTTAAATTGAAAGTTTCTATTTTCCGACCTCTATAAATTTTTAAGGTCTTTTTTAAACAAAAATGAACTTTCAATTAATTTTAAATAGATTATATGTAATTAAAAGTTCATACAAAATAGGTGAAATATTTCCCCCTTTTTTCAAATTTGAAAATAATTGCTTCGGATTAGTACTTTATTTCCTGTAGAATATATCGAAGTATAACTTAAAACGTCATCTAACCACAAAACTAATATTTAATTAAATATTTTTTTTTTAAATTTTAATTTTAATAAAACTTTGTTTAATTAAAATTTAATTTTTTCATTTACATTGATATACTCTTTTTTTTTCACTACTGTATTTCAGAAATTGAAGCAATCGAAGCTTGTAAATGGTTACGAGCAGCAGGTTTTCCACAATATGCACAAATGTATGAAGGTAAGAAAATTACTTTGGTAGTGTTTAGATATTCAAACAATCTCTATAAACTTTCTATGCAAATTGTTTTTAAATAAAAAGTTTTATATTCGTTAAACTTTCAAGGATTCGTTTAAAAATTAAAATATGAAAAAAAAAAAAAAAAAACGTAAATGGATTTAAAGTTTAAATTGTTTTTTTTTTTTTCCTAGCGTGTACGTTGCACTATCAAAAAATGCTTCAATTATTATATTAAGAATAAAAAAAAGGACTTTAGAACACGATTATGTAGTAAAAGTGAAGCATTCATTGAATGTGAATTGAATAAATTTTCAATGAGTCAGAAATTTTTTTTTTGTTTAATTTTTATTCATTCGATATTTAAGAATTCCATAAAATTATTTAAAATAAAAAAAAAAAACAATATTTTCAAAGGCAAATAAAATAAACCGAACTTGTCAAAATCTGAGGGTGAACGGGAAAGTGATAGGGGAATAAAAATACCAACTTTTTGAAGTATATACATACATACATACATACATATTTTAAATGCTAACTTTTTTGTTATTTTTGCTCAATAACTTTGATCTTTTTTCACAATAAAATCTTCAAGGAATATCTTATTTTACCAAATTTTAACTTTCTATTCCCACAAGAACACACCTTTTAAAAGAAAAGAAATAAAATTGTCTACACATGTAGATGACAATTGATCGACGTGGGAGAAATTAAAAATAAACGCAAGTGCTAAGAGAAATTCAAATAATGTACAAAATGATAAATTTATTTATTTTTTAAATAATATAACATTCAATTGAAAGAAAAAAAACCGTCTATAGTCCTTATATTTTATTATTCAAAAAGCTAATTCAATAGAAATTCGAACTTATAATCAATCAAAATTGAAAGAGAATAAAATTCGGGGAAAAAAATAATGTAAAATAATAATGTTTATTTATTCACTCAAGTTTGTATATTTTATTGTAGCAAAAAAATAAAGAATAAGAAGAAGTAACATTGACCTTGTACCTTACTTTATGAAAAAAGTTAATTTAACTTTGACAAAAGTTTCCTTGTACTTATTATCAAACTGTTATTTGAATGATGTGATTTACAATTGTCCTTTGATGGTTGTTTTCATTTTGATAAAAACGCAAATAATATGAGAAAGATTTTATTCAGAATTTAAAAACAAAAATAAGTGAAATATGAATTTTCTTGAATGGTTAATCATTCAAACTTTAGAAAAAATTCCTTAAAGTTAAAATATTAATTCTACTTATGTAAATTCTTTCTCAAGAACAAAAAAATGCACCGAATTAAAGAAAAAGTAATTTTTCTTAATCTTCACAATGATTTTTAAATAAAATACAATCTTTTAAAAAAAAACTTAATAAGCTAGTATACAATAATATACATTAGATAACTACTTAAAAATTTTTCCATTAACTATGAACGATTATTATTATACATCGTTCTAAGAACCATATAAGATTGATAAGAAGCTCTGAGTAACGATACAAAAACTTCTAAGGTCATTGGATACATTTTACCCAATGTTAACTGAAATTATAAATAAGAATTTAAATTTACAAAAATTTAAGATTGAAAAACATCGGCATTTAAACTTACAAGTAATGGCTTCTGAGCTCTTTGAATGAAAGTTATCATTTTTTTCTGATTTTCAATATCAAACTTAAACCAAGAACAATCGTAAATGGCATCAGCTACTGCTAAACTCTATTACATGGAAAATATTATAAATATAATGAATAATTATTCTAATTTAAAAATTACTTCTAATTGAATTTCATTTGAATATCGATAAAGTAAAAAAAGTTGTAAAACACTCATAAAAGTATACCAGCATCCAATTAAGAGTTGTAAAGGAGAATTTACCTGCAAAACAATTGTTAAAAAATAATTTCAAAATACATGTATTTGGATTTTCCATATGTACATATTTCCTTTTAACGAAACTTACAATATTAAGTAACAACAGCATAACACACAATGCAATCCCGAATGTGGTAAATTCAAATAACGAAACATAAGCTGTTATATCATCGATGTTATTGATAAACCTTTTTACACAAAATAAAAAAAAAAGTAATTAAAATAAAAAAAAAGGCAAAAACCTAATAGACATACTCAATTATTTCCTTATGATACTCAAAACACCATTTGATTTCATAATTCAACATTGTTTTATTTTTTCTATTAAAATGAAAACTTCGCAAGGTTAATTGTAATCTTTGTAGACGAATTTTAGCAAAAAACATATATGTAAGAATTATATTTGTAAATGTAATGTACATAGTGCAACCAGCGGACATTACATAAATGTTCATTATATAGAGTATTTCATAATAGGGACTTTCGTGTAGATCAATTCCGAGTCCAGGAATGTAAATTTCTAGTGGAAAAGCTTTGTTTTTGTTTTACGCAAATATTAGGAAATAAAAAAAAAAATGAATTAAATTTCCAACAAATTTGAAAATAACTGAAGAAAAAAAAATGTATAAAATACAAAAATTACCTCTATGAGATGCTAAAAATGAACTCATTATCATTCCCATACATACAAGTAGACCAGAAATCCAATTAAATATTGAAACTCTTCTCATTATTGGAATTAATCTTTCATATTTAATTCTTATTTCAGGAGGACATTGTTTCTGTAATATGCACAACAAAATGAAAAATTTAAAACAAATTCTCAAAAATCTTCACACACAAGAATTACCAATTCCTTGTAATAATCATATTCTAAATCATTTAACATATCTTCAAATTTCTCACTGTTCAAAACTAATACAATTCCACGAGTTACTGCATTAAATACAATTAATGCACTACATGCATTTTGAACTTTTATTTCGATTGTATCCTTTGCAAGAAATAAAAAACTAAATTGTCCAAGATTCCATAAAGCTTGTATTGCAACTTCTAAATATCTTTTCCATGTTTTTATAATAATGAATGCATAAAACTTCATTATTTTCACATTAATTGAAGTTAATGGAAAGTCTTCAATCATTTTTAAATATTTTTTCGAATAGTTTCCTTCTTTATTTTTAATAGAAAAAAATCGTTGTAACTTTTTCTGTCACTTATTTTGTTGTTGTTCAAATTGTTCTAATTATTTCCACAGTCTGCACATAAGACTATCTAGGCTCTCAATAAATACCTGAAATAAAGAAAACTATTCTTATTATTAATTAATTTTATTAAATAAAAAAACGTGCTCGTGCTTCTTTATTTAGAAAAAACTAGATGACATTCCAGTAGTTATGTTTAATTTGTATATATAAGGCTATACACACGCTGTAACTTGAAAAAAAAAAAAACACGTTTCAAGGACTAATAAATGTACTAATTTAATTTTTCAACTCCTTAAATTTTTTATTAATTTTATTATAACTAGGAGCCTTTAAGAAATTTTTTAAGTTATGCTTCTAGTTCTATTAAATACCAGATGAGAGGGAAAACAAATCTTTAAAATAAATCTTAAAGGGTAGAAAGAGACAACGCATTAGATTTCTTCCGGTTTTAAATGTTTTTCGACTCCCACTTTCATAATTAAATCATATTAAGGATTCAACAATTATATTTACCATATGAATAATTTGTTGATTTTTCGAATTTAGAATATCTTATTGCGTATTAACAATTAAAATGAAATTCATAAATTAATTTTCTGTAATTAAATTTATAAAGTTTATTTATTTTTTAGCTAGTTACATTCATGTATACATATTAAATATTCATATATGTGTACTTAAACATAAATTTATGTACATGTGTTTGCAACTATTCCAGTAAAATTTCAAAAACCTAAAATATGTGAATTGATTTGAATGAAAGTATATGAATGAAATATTTTATTATTTTTATGAAATTATTTCAAATTTGCAAATAATTATATTATTTAAGGTATTTCTTTTACTTTGATAGATAAATTTCACATGGAAAAAAAACCGTCTATAATCCTTATATGTTATTACTTAAAAAGCTAATTCAATATAAGTTAAATAATTCGATCATGATTTTCAAAGATTAAATCTTAGATGGTTAAGAGGTTGAAAAGGTGATTGAGATAGCGATAGGTCATAATCGATAAATAACCTTAGAAGGTGAAAAAGCCTATAAAATCTTTACGCTGTGTATGTGTGTTTTTGTTTTTTGTTAAAAGCTGGTGTCAAGTGAAACAGGTCAATTGTTCTTTACGGCTAGGACTTTTATTTATGACCCTTAAAAGGAAATAGATTGAAGAAAGGAACACTACACATTTAAGTTTGTCTTTTATCTATATAGCTTTCAAATTTTTCATGGTTTGCATGGCAGAAAAATGATAAAATCTCTAAAAATTGCTACAAAGAAAAAAAAAAATGGATAGAATACGGAATAAAAAACAGATCAAAAATGTAAAAATTAAAATATTAAAATTTATTTTTTTATTTATTCAAGTATAATGTGATTGTTGAAATAACAAAATTAATTGTAAAACAAGAAATTTATTGTGAATCCTTAACGAGAATAAATTCTTCTTAATACCATGTAATATCCATATGAGACTCTAAGCAGAGAGATAAATACTTCCAAAGTCATTGGATACAATTTCCCAAGATATAACTAAAAAAAAAACAACAAGAAACAAAAACAAAAAAACTTATACGTATTCAAAATTTTTAATTTATAAATTTCCTTTAACTTACAACTAAAGGTTTTTGAGCTCTCTGCATCATGACCATTAATTTTTTCTGATTATGAATATCAAATTCATACCATGGTGAATTATATACAGCATCTGCTACTAAGAGACTCTTTTCAAAAAAGAGAACAAAAAAAATTAAACAATATTGAAATAAAAACATAATAGATTTTTTTTTTTCTTTAAATATTACTTGTATTTGAATTTCAGTTGAAAAACTATAAAATAAGAAAAGTTGTAAAACACTCATAAAAGTATACCAGCAACCAATTAATAATCGTACAGGACTATTTACCTGAAATTTGAATAATATTTATATTATTTATTTATTGGAAATTCATGTTAAGGACTTTTTAAGTACCATTTTAAATTTTTTATTTGTAAATTTTATACTTACAACATTTATAAGAAACAACATAACACATAATGCTATACCGAATGTAACAAATTCAAATAGTGTAACAACACCTGTAATTTCATCTATTTTCTCAATAAATCTGAAAATAATTTAATTAAATACTTGTAAAATGAGAAAAAAATAAATGTTTATTTACTCAATGATTTGTGTATGATATTTAAAACAATTTTTTATTTCTTCATTTAAAGTTTTTTTATCATTTGAACTATTCAAATTTTGTATGATACGTTGTAATCTTTGTAGACGAGTTTTTGCAAAAAACATTGATGTAACAATACAATTTGTAAATGTTATATACATTGTACATCCACCGGGTATAATAAAAAGATGTAATAGCCAAAGGATTTCATATAAAGGACTTTTATGCTGATCGATACCAGGAAAATAAAATTCAAGTGGTAGTGCTGTGAAAGAAAGAAGAAGAAGAAAAATAATTTTTTGAATAAATGATATAAAGAAAAATATGTTAGAGAATATGTACATATATTTTTATACTTCACCTCTGTGGGCCGTTAAAAATGCGCTTGCTACCATTCCAATGTCTGTAATAATTCCAGATGACCAATTAAATATTGAAATTCTACGTATTGTAGGAATTAAATTCTCGTACATACGTTGAATATCAGGATCGCTTGCTGCCTATTTTATTTAAAATGAAAATAATTAAATCAAGATAAATTTAATAAATTTTGTAGATTTTTTTTTTTCATTTGTTACAAATAATGTTATTTATGAGATTAGTAAAATATCATTACTTTTTCTTTATAATAATTTTCTTCGATATCATTCAATAAATTTTCAAATTTTTCACCATATACAATTAATAAAGTTCCACGTGTAATTGCATTAAATACAATAACTGCACAACATGCCTCCTGTATTTTAATTTCAACTGATCCAGTTCCAAGGAATACAAAACCAAATTGTCCCGAACAATATGTCATTACTAAAGTTACAATAATATATCTTCTCCAATGTTTTACAACAATAAATGCAAAAAATTTCAACACTTGTACATTAATTGAAGTTAGCGGAAAATCGTCAATCATTTTTAGATTTTTTCAATTACTTTGTTTTTTTTTTTTAACAAATAAGAAATGACCACGTTTTTAATTTACTTTAATACTTTCGATATCTTTGTAGGAATAAAATGAAGATACATTCAAAGTATGTCCTTTTTATATCTAAAAAAAAATTCCTAATTATTTATAAGTAGATTAGAGATTAAAAAAATGAAAGAAAGAAAAATAAAGTAAATAAACAATTAAAATAAAACTTGATGATTTTGAAGAAACATTAAATGGAAATTTGAAGATAATTTTACAAATTTTAATTTTTTATAAATTTCACATAATTAAATTAAAATAAATATATTTTTGAAACTTTTGTCAAACGTAATCATATTTTTGAAAAATTTATGAGACCTAAATGTGATATTACATAGTTTTGACATTGAATTGTATCCAAGAGCTTTTTCTTTTTTAAATTTTTAAAACATTTTAACCCTATAACATATTACATCAAAGCTACCGAACGTGGTATATGGTCAATCTATCATAAATAGAACTCTTAAATTGTGAAACATTCTTCCATCTCATGTGTTCACCCTTTTCCGGATTTTTGGATCTAGAACAACAACTAAACAAAAAAACCAGAATTAACTCAAATATTCCAAAGCATGTAATGAATTTAAAAATCAATTTAAAAACTGAAATGGACTTAAAATGTAAAATATTTATAAAAAATTTGAATTTTCATGAAAACTCAACTCAGAACAAGCAAACCAACATTATCGTAATTTTTTTGTTGTTGTTTTTGTTTAGATTTTTGAAGCAAATCCACAACAAACTACTAATTATGACTTCTTGATGGTTAAGGGTTATAAAGAATTGTTAAATTTTTAAAAAAGTTTATTTAGACAGGATATATATTAAACAAATCGAAAAATAATTTGTTGAAAATTTGTTTCTATAGGTATCTTAATATCATTCGTACTGAATAAATATTTACTTGAAAATTTGTGAAGGTTTTCTAAATGATATCAACCTTAAATAAAAGTTTTTAAATTAATTTTCTTTTATAAAAACGTAGTCACGAAATTGAACAAAATATTTATTTAATTGATTTATTTGTTTTCTTTTACAAATATGAAAATAGTTAATAGTGAAATTAAAAATTAAGTAAAATATTATTGTTTTTTAATTTGTAAGATAAATTTTAAAATTTAGCTACGACGACATATCCTTATGATTAAAAAAAAAAAAACGAAATAAAAAAAAAGGGAAAAACTTTCTTAGGCTGTGGTTATTTAATTTTTTTTCTAAATGTACCTGACAACTAACATATAATAACCCACATACAGCGGAAAAAATACAATAGATATCCGACATAAACAGTTTGTTCGAGTAAGCAAAGACTATTGTTCACTATATAGGGTGGTAAATTTGTTTTATTTTCTATTGTTTGTTCATTTCATTCTATTTTTTGACATTATGCAATTCTAATATATATCCTTTCAACATCTTTCTAAACATTGAACTGAAAAAAAAAAAACAAAACAAAATAAATTTATTCAAGAAATGAAGATTTTTATTTTTATTTTATTTTTTAACTACAAAAAAAAAAAAATCCTATATGTGATTGTAATCAAGCACTTTACATTTATGTTAAATTTTCAAATACCAAAATATACATTTCAAATTCATTTATATATTTTTCTTAGTAGCATGTAATATCCATAAGAAACTCTTAATAATGACACACAAACTTCCATAGTCATTGGATACATTCCACCCAATGTTAGCTAATTGATAGAAGAACAAAAAATTGATTAATTTTTTTAAATTAAGCAAAATCAAATAATTGAATTTTATTTAATTACAAAAAGTGGATGCTGAGATCTTCTCATAAAGATGATTAATTTCTTTTGATTTTCAATATTAAAAGTGATCCAAGCAGAATCATAAACAGCATTCGCAACTAAAATACTCTATTGATAATAATTTTAAAAAATTACGTCTAATATTTGAAATGAAAATATTTTATTATTAATCCTACATGTTCTTGAATTTGATGTGAAAATCCGTAAATTAGAAAAATTTGCAAGATACTGCACGTTATAAAAAAGGATCCGCATAATAAACGAACAGGAGAATCTGTCTATGAGAAAAAAAATAAAAGTTAAAAATTATCACATGATTAAAAATTACTTTTCAAAATTTTAGATAATAAAAATTCCAAGGTCCTATATCCTTCTACATAGTAAGTCTAAACAGTTTTGTATGTGATAATTTTTTTTTGCAGATCTGCAGATTTTTAAAAATGTTTAAAATTCAACACCCACTTGAAGCAATAAAATGCTGTTCTTGATCTTAAATTAAATTAATAAAAATTATTTGCACAAAAAACACTCAAACGCACTATATGTAGATATAGACAAGTCCTTAGGAAAATTTAATCACTTACAATATTGAAGAAAAATAATATAGAACATATTGTAACTCCAAATGTAAAAAATTCCACAAGAAATACAATTTTTGTGATTTTATCAACGTCTTCAATGAACCTTTTTTTTTTTTTTTTTTTTTTTTTTTTTTTCAAAGAAAATTAAAAAATAATACTCTAACTATTTTTCATAAATATGGTAAAAAAAATAAATTTATAATATACTTAATAATTGTTTTATGATATTCAAAACACAATTTAATTTCATTATCCAATTTAATATTTTCATTGTTTTCATATTTTAAATTTCTTAATTTTAATTGTAAATTTTCAAGTTGAATTTTTCCAAAAAGTATTAATGTAATAATTAGATTTGTAAATGCAATATACATTATACAACCTGCAGGAATAATTAATACTTGACTTATCCAAAAAATTTCATATGTAGGACTTTTATGTTGATCGATACCAGGAAAATAAAATTCAAGAGGTAATGCTTGAAACAAAAAAAAAACAAAAAAAAAATGTATTTCAGATGAAAAAAGTTATTCATTCAATTTTTTTTTTTTTTTTTTTTTTTTTTTTTCAAATTATGTACCTCTTTCCAGCGATGTAAAAAATGAACCAATATACACTCCAATGCATACTAAAATACCAATTGTCCAATTTAAAATATTTATTTTTTTTGTAAATACGTTCAAATTTTTAAGTTTATTTTTTATTTCTGGTTCAGATGTTTTCTGTTTTTAAAAATATAATTGAAAAAAAAAAAAAACAACAATTAAGTCACATACTAAAAAAAAAAAAGTGAAAACATTTTTTTTTACCAATTCATGATAATAAGTTTTTTCTAAATTATTTAATAATTCTTCAAATTCTTTATCATATACAGCTAGCATAATTCCACGTGTAACAGCATTAAGTGTTAACATTGCATTTATTGCATATTGTATTTTTACATCAATTAATTCATTACCATAATATAATATTAGAAATTGTCCAATTACTAGTAATGTCATATAACATAAAATTATATATCGTTTAATATCTTTTTTTATAATAAATGAAAAAAATTTCATACATTTTACATTAATTGATATTAGTGGAAAATTTTCAATCATTTTTATTTACTTTTTTTTTTTTTTTTTTTCTTAAGGAAATAACGATTAATACCTTGTTTTTCTATTCAATAAAATTCTTCGTATGATTTAAATAAAAAAAAAAAAATATGTATCTTTAGATACTGAATTTCAACAATCACTAAACTTGAAAAGTTTTGTAATGTGTCAGTTTACTATTATTTATATTTTATGTGTTATTTAAAAACAGAAAAATAAAAACTAAATAGAAAATTAATAAATTCAAATAATATACCTATAATAACATAATTTGAAAAGATTTTTTATGGGTTTTTGTTGTTAAAAAAAGACAAAAAAAAATTAATAAATTATACACTTTGTAATTGAAAAATACATGTTTTTATCATAAAGGACACAATATTAAGTTGTTGGAAAAAAAAAATTTAAAAATATAATAAAATTTTTGTTTTTTTTTTAATAAATTTTTCAATATTGTCGAAATACGTAAAAAAAAAAATAAAAACAAAGAAAGTAAATTTGAAGAAAACTTTTACATCCTTTTTTTTTTTTTTTTCAAAATGATACGTTTAAAGGATTGTAACTACCTTTTTATTTCAATGGCAAAAAATTTTATTATTTATTTCTCTGTATTAAAAAAGAATTTAAAGCCCATTTTCATAGGGTGAAAAATTATTAAATTATACGAGTATTATATAATTACGGTAAATGATTTGTCCTTCTTGCTACTTATTGTTTATTTTTCTTTCCCCATAATATTAAATGGTAATAAAATTTTGTTGTTTAAATAGAAAATCACATTTTTTTAAAATTCTCAATTCTTTATTACACATTACTGAATGATTTCCTTATGAAGATATTAAATAGAAAAGTTTCTTGATTTGAAACAAAAGTAAATGAAAAAGGATAAAATTCAAGGAAAAGACTATTAGGAAAGTTTTAAAATTTTTTTTCTGTTTTTTTTTTTTTTTTTTTTTTCTAGAAACTGGATATAAAAAGTTTTCTAATTTTGTTTTATTGATAGTATAAGGAAAAATTGAAAAAAATGTTGTGCTAACAAATACATCAAGAAAAACAATCTAATCTAAAATAACCGATAAAAATAATTGCTAAATTTATCAAATAAATAAAAAAATACATAATAAAAATTGGGAAATTAATTTTTAATTTTTTCTTCGGTTTTGCTTTCGTTTTGTAATAATTTCCTCGTAAAAATAAATTAGAAGTATAAAATATTCATTAATTTTTTTTTCTATTTACCTTTAACGAAAATGAAAATTGTCAGAAATAAACAAAAGCTTCTTTGACTTTATTTAATTTCGATTTTATTTTATGACCCACATATATGATATTTTTAGATAAAATACATATTAGACATCTCTGAACTTCTAGATTTTATTACTAATTAATAAAGACTTAATTTTTTTAAAAAAAATTATCTTTGTTTAATTGAAACGAATTATTTTTAGAAAATTCTATGACGAAGTTTCAATAATTTTAATTCAAAATAATTGGTTTTAAAACTTAAAACATAGTTTAACCGCATCCTAGAAAGAACATATTTCAAAAAAAAATAAAAAATAAAAAACCTATCACTATCAGTTGTTAGTCTTTGCTTAAAGGATGTTCATGTCTTAATAACTCTTGCCAATTTTTCAATGTAATTTGATTAAATTTTGGTTAAAAAGAAAATTAAAGGAAAAATTAAATTTTCTAATTATATTATGAGGGTGAAGAAATGTAACAAAGAGTTGGAAAGATATGGAGAACTATAAACGAATTATTATTTGAATATTTTCCAAATTACTTTTAACATACATACTTTAATTTAAAAAAAAAATGTATTCGACGAAAGCTTTCAAATTGAAGCCCTTAGAAGTTATCAGATATTTCTATCATAATTTTTCTTTAATGTTACGATTCTTGCTTCTTAAAGGATTCTTCTGTCATGTAGAATATTTATCTTTATAACACGTTGACGTTGACAAGTAAAGCATTATTTGTTTTTTTTTTTCTTTCAAAACTTACTAATTTTTTTGGGGATTTCGATCAAGATTTCATATTTACAAAATCAGATTATGTTTTTTTTTTTACTAATTTTCCTGAAAATGATAGACGTATATAACCGTAATTTTTTACGCCAACGTAATAATCTATAAATACCTATCTTGTTAAAGGGCAAAAATATTTCGTAAAAATAAGAAAGTAAAATTAAGTGGTGGAATTCTTTGATATTAGATACCAAATTATCGCAAAATTATTTGTATTACACATCATTTTTATCTAGAATGACCACCCACTCAATTTGATTTTTTTCTTTGTAACGGTTTTGTATTTTCTACTTTAAAAAAAATTCATATTCTTTAAAAAAAGATACAAATTTTCAAAAAAATGTTTCTACTTATTTTCAATTAGTAACATTTATTCAATTAGTACGGTATTACGTCAACATTTAGTGGTAAAATACTTAAAAAAAATGTAAAAAATTAATTATGATGATTTTACAAAGAAGTTGGTGAATTTAATATTGAATTTAATTAAATTAGAATTAAATTACCTAAAATACAAAAATTATATAAGAGAAAAAAAAAGCATAAAATTAACCACTGAAAAGATACAGGGTGATTAGTTGTTTTCGTGTTCTTTTTAGTTTTCTACAAAAATTTGACTAAAAAAAAATGTAAACACAATTTCAACTTTAAACTTTATTAACTTTTAACTCAAAAGTTCACTCAAAATCAAAAACATTCTCTACTTAGCCACACAGTACACAATATGGAAAACATTGTGTAGTTTATACGAAAGAATCTTAAAACTTTATACATTGTTGTTGTTTAGGGGTTATTTCACCCTTTTATACTTCTAAATGAAATTTTTTCTATTCGTATTTTCGCAAAAAAAAAAAAAAAAAACTTATTTCCATTTTAATTTAACGCAACATTAAACATACTACCCTATATAAAAGGTAAATAATTTATATAATATTTAAGTAAACTTTGACCTCAAAAAAACACAAAAACAAAAACAGAAAAAAAAAACGAATGTAATTAAATTTCGTAACAAAATTAATTGTATTTATAATTTATTTCAAAAATACAAAAGGCAAAAAAAAAAAAAAGTAAAAAGAAGAAAAATTTAATAATTTACTTTGTGGGCAGCAGTTTCATAATAATATTGATGAAAAATTTACTTTGAAAATATAATTTTTATATTTTTATATTTTTTTAAAACCTATCAACTGTGTTTGTTTGACATTTTTAATTTAGGTTTTTTTTTTTTTTATATTCTCTGTACTGTAGAATAGTTTTTTTGTTGAAAAAATAAGGTCTTCTATGTAATAAAATTACCTTTTTATTATACATAAACAAGTAAATTCTATTAAAACAGGATAATTATAAAATATGTGTACATATACAGGTATATAACAATTATGTTGTCAATTTTATATTTTATGAATAGTAGGTACATTGGTTGCATACACTATTCATAATAATAAAATGAAGTTTAAAACTTGATTAAAATATCTAGAAAATAAATTTAATAATGGATGATAGGTCAATGAATAAAATATATAAATACATTTATTTTTCTAGATACACATATGTACATACAAGTATATACTGTACTGTACTGTATACATATAAAAAAAAAATTTTCTTTTAATGATGATCTATTAATTGAAATTCAATTGTCTTGATATATTCTTTTGTATTGTATATTATTGTCTTACAATATGTGCAATTAAATTTGAAACAATGAAACAATTTAACCTGGGCAGCAACAGTCAATCGATTCAATTTTGATTTCATACATTGTATGTATACATATGTGTGTATGTGTATGTATATGTACATATACCATATGGATATTTCCGGACTAAAAATAGTTTTTTTAATTATTTCCTTTTTTTTGTTGGTTATTCATTTTTGTATCCAGGTTAGGAATCATAAAAACATCACGTACTCTACAATAATCCTTATGTTATTTTATTTACTTTAAATAAAATGACTAAATCAAAATAGTCCATTAACTTGTGTTTAGAATGAAAATTCACAATTAAATCCAAGTAAGAAAGTAAAGTTATTTCTTTAGTTTTTTTTTAGTCCTTAATTTCAGGTCGTACCTGTGTGTCATTAATGGATTTTTAACTTAAATCATGAAGTAGATTTTATTTCTATTTCATTTTTGCCGTTTTAAGGAAATTGGAAATTAGACAAGATTCCTTGATAGAATCCTCTGGTTGATTAGGAAAATGAGAAGATGTTCGTGGATGCTTGTATATCCTTAACCCTGAACCTAAAGTAAATTATATTATTTCGAATACATGTGACTTGTACAAGCTGATCGTTTTTTAAGAATTTTTGGTTTTTTCCTCGGCTTGAATAATCCTGGCAGTTGAAGAGCTTTAATAAATAAATTTTTTTTTTTCAGACTTATAATTTTATATTGAATTTCCAAGTAATAAAAGATTGAAATAAAAAAAAAACATGATAATCAACTTACGAAAATCTTATTATATTATAAAACGTTTTCGAATTCGATTATTTGGCCTTCAAAATACAGAATCTAAATTTTGTTTCAGTGTATACTCACCTAAAGCAGAAACAAAAAATTAAATCTTTTATTTCATAAATATTTTATGATTTTTTTATCTTTGAAAATTTCAATTTTTTTTTTTTAATGAAAAATGAAAAATTATTATTGGCTAATTTATGATAGATTGCGGCAATCACTTTCATTTTCTGGTTTTTTTTTGTTCTGTTTTTAGAAATACGTCAAAATATATAAGTAGATCATTTTAAGATTCTAAAATATATACCAGAACTTTTATGATTCACCTCTTTGATTGTGTATCAGTGTGCATTAAAAATTTTTAGAATTTAATTATTTTGATTCATTTTAGCTTAAATACTTCTATTTTGGATTTTAAGGAAGTATGAAGTGAATATTTTGGTTTCTTTAATTTTTTTTTTTTCAATATATTTTTAAGAAAATTCAATGTGATGTGCAAAATTTTTCTTCTAATTTACAAAAAAAAAAAAATATTGAAAAACAGTTTGAATATTTTTTTGTTTTGCATCTTCCTTTTGTTTTTTTTTCTGAATTGTATTATTTTCTGATAATTTTCAAATCAATAGAAGCCTCAATAGTCAACTTTGAAATAAATGTGAAAGAAAATATCATAAAAATAGGTGAGGTTTTGAAACCATACGAATAAAAGTTATTTGTTTAGTTAAATTTTTAGTCTTCATGTTTTTTTAAAAAAAAAAAAAATATTAAAATTTTTTTAAAAAAAGTGTTTCACATTGTTTTGTTAAATTCAATAAATAGAAACCTGAAAAAGGCTATTCATGAGATATTATGTTATTTTTGAAAACAAATAATGTTTCAATACGTTTTATTTATTTTTTTGTGTGTTATAAGAATGAATGCAAATTTTAGAATTTTTCATTAATATTGAAATTTCAATAGAATAACTGTCAATCAAAATAACTATCTGATGATATTATGCGTATAACGTTTTAATAGATATACACTACATATTTCAATTATAAACCACATACCTACGTAAAATACGAATAGATTCGATTATTGAACTTTTTTGAAATGCTTATAATATCATAAATCTATTTTTATTAAAAATTAATAGACACAATATGCAAATTATTTTTATTAATATTGAAATCGTATAGAGAATGAAAATTATTTAAATGTAATATTCAGCAATGAATTTTTTTAGATCGGATATAAAACTTCAAAAAATTTGATTTTTACCTTGAACTAAAATTAATTTAAAAAAAAAAAAAAGATCTTTTTATTAATTTGAAATTATTATTTCTATTTTCAGATTTACAATTTCCAATTGATCTGAGTAATGTGGCTAAAGATCATCCAATGCTTGAAAATGATCCACTTCAATCATTATACAGAAGATTGTGTATTTTAAATAGATGTGCAACAATGAGGCTAGATAATACACATAAGCAACATGGGCAACAGGTAAACAAAACAAAAAATTTTAATTTAAATTTTATCATTTTTATCAAATTCTCTTTGTTTTTTTTTCTTTTCTTTCTTTTTTTAGAAGGATGAATCCGATGATGAAGGTTTCACATTAAGTGAAAATTGGACATTTCAACCACAAAGTCGACGTTGGTCACGTGTTGGTGAAACTGGTCTTGAAATACAAACAAAACGTTTACAACAGCAACAACAGCAGCAGCAGCAACAACAAGCTGATAAAACAGATGGTTCCTCAAAAGATTCTAGTCCAGAAAGGTTTGATGATGATTCAATTCATGATGGATCAGAAGATCAAAACTTTTCAAGTTTTGTATTAAGGTCTGAAACACCTCAACCAGATAGCGGTGGTGGTGGTAATATTGATCAGGCAACTGTACGATTACGACGTACTGGTAGTGAAAGACTTAAAGATGGTGCAAAAGCTCTATTACGTCGTGTAGAATCAATAAAATCACGTCGAAGGAAACGACAAAATCGTGAAGGTTTAGTTATTAGTGGACCACAAATGTTAAATTTACCACATTTCAATCAAAGGATGTCTGAAATGAAATGTATCGATGTAACAGCATTTTCAAATCCTCCATCACCATCACCAACAAGTCCCGTTAATATATTTCCAAGAACACCAATAATGGGCAACGAATTAAAAGTACCAACAGAATATGATAAAGCATTTAATATAAATTTATTGAGTCCAAAACGTTCTGCCACAAGTCCAAGGCATGTTCATTCGACACGAACTAGTCCACTTCATTTTTTTACAGCAACAATGCCACATTTAAGAGAAGGTAAATCTGATGATTCATCATCATATTACAGTGATAGTCAAGAATCAACTGGTGGTGGAAGAGTGGTTTCATCAAAAAAATTACCAACACGATCAAGAAGATTTTTACAAAGATCAGGAAAAGTTGATGATATAGGTGCTCATTCAGATTCAGAATGTCATCATCAAGGAAGAAAAATGTTATTTAAAGATGGAAGTACTTCATCTGAGGTTCAATAGAAATTTACATTTTTTCAAGTGATAAATTTTAATCTTAAACTTCTTTTTTTTTTTAGGTTAAAGTAAAAAAGTTAACAAGAGGAGGTTCATTGAATTTTGGAAAAGAATCAAAACGATACAGAGAACAATTTCAGTCGAGAAGTTTTAGATCACGAACAGGTGTTCGTAAAGGACAAAAAGGATCGGAAAGTGATAGAGAAGATGGAAAAATTAGGTGAGTAATAATTAAAAGGTAGATGAAGATTTCAAAATATTAATTAATGTAACTTTTTAATTTGTAGAAGTCAAGTTTTCCGATGGCATAGCTTTAGAAGTGATGAAAGTCCACAACTTCTTTTTAAAAAATGTTCAACATCGAAAACATCATCTGAAACTCAAATTGAAGGCACAAAATTTTCATCAATGTCATGCGGCCAATTACAAATTATTCGAAAATTAGCTCTAGTCACATTAACGGGTTATATGGAACGATATTGTCCTACACATCGTACTGGATGGAATTGGGAATTACCAAAATTCATTAAAAAAATTAAAACACCAGATTATAAAGGTAAATTTGAATTATAGAGTTTCATAAAGGATAAAATTAATAACGAAAGAAAAATTTTTAAAAATTTTAGACAAAAAAGTATTTGGAGTTCCATTGTTGCTTATTTTACAAAGAACCGGTCATTCACTTCCGGCACCAATTCGAGGAGCTTTGAAATGGTTACATATAAATGCTCTTGATCAGATTGGCCTTTTTAGAAAATCTGGTGTTAAATCACGAATATCAAAATTAAAAGAACGAATTGAATCATCAGATACAGATTGTATGGAAATTTATGATAGTCAACAGGCATATGATGTAGCCGATATGTTAAAACAGTATTTTCGTGATCTTCCTGATTGTCTTTTAACAACAAAAATGTCTGAAACATTTGTGGCAATATTTCAACGTAAGTTAAAAATTTGAAAGAAAAAACAAAGAAAAAGGGATACAATTTTTTTTTTTCTTAAATTTCCAATTTTTTTTGTAGATTTACCATGTGAAGTTAGAGCAGATGCTATTCAATCAGCAGTTCTATTACTTCCAGATGAACATCGTGAAGTACTTTATAGTTTATTACAATTTCTTAATGAAGTTGCTGATAATTCACAATATAATCAAATGACAGCCAATAATTTATCAGTATGTTTAGCACCATCATTATTTCATAATAATATATCAAGTGGTAATCGTTCAACATCAT
Organism: Bombylius discolor; assembly: GCA_939192795.1. Classification (NCBI taxonomy): domain Eukaryota; kingdom Metazoa; phylum Arthropoda; class Insecta; order Diptera; family Bombyliidae; genus Bombylius; species Bombylius discolor. The sequence goes on along the minus strand of OW584241.1, from coordinate 34,495,988 downwards.
CATCTCCACGACGTCGTAAAGCAACCGGTGTACCAGATGTTAAGGAATTATCCGAAACAAAAGCATCACATGAATGTCTCACTTTTATGATAATGAATTTTAAGAAAATTTTTACTGCATCACGTGATAAAATTCTCAGATGTAATTTTGGTTATATGGAAGAATCACGACCAGTTCCATTAGAAGCTTTAGGTGAAGGTATGCCATTTCATAATTGGAGAGGATATCTTTATGAATGTACAAGTGCAACAATTAAAGAAGGACGAGAAAAGTATGAAAAATAATTTTTAGAAAAAAAAAAAAAAAAAATCCGAATTGAAAATTTTATTTTCTATGATTTTTCTTTTTTTGTTTTTGTTTTTTAGATCACGAGGATGGATTTCAATAACATCACTTGATCCAAATGTTGAAATAGCTTATAAAAAAGTTGGAGATGGTCATCCATTACGTTTATGGCGTTGTATAACAGAAATTGAAGCACCACCACATGAAGTATTAACTTATATTTTAAAAGAAAGAAATTCATGGGATGTTGATTTACTTAAATGTCGTACAGTACAAAAATTAGATGATCATAGTGAAGTATTTCAATATGCATGTGATGGTCATATTATAACTGATTATTGCGTTTTGAGGTGAGAATAACAGAAATGCTTTATTTATTTATTTATTTATTTTTGTTGTTGTTGAGAAAAATAATATTTTTAATTTAATAATTTCTGTATAGATCATGGCAACCAGATCTTCCTCGTAAAGCTTGTGTCATTGTTGAAACTTCAATTGATCATCCAGATGCTACACTTTTACTTGGTGGAGTTCGTGGAGTTGTTTTAGCATCACGATATTTAATTGAACCATGTGGAAGTGGAAAATCACGTTTAATGCATTTATCTAGAGTTGATACGAAGTATGTGTGATTTTTAAAATAAGTTTTTTTTTTTTGGTGTATTAAATCATTAAAATCCGATCCAATTTATCATGAAGATTGGAAAACTAAAATTGTAGAAAGATTCAAAACTTTTTTATGTTTTATAAACATGAAAAAATTTTGTTTCTGATGATAAACATCCTACTTGCTGTTAATTAGAAATTTCCAATTGAACACCAGAGCCATTTAAACAAGTGATCCAAATTGAAAACTTCTAATAAATTGCAATATTTTCCATCTGATTGTTGTTGGATAGCCTTCAATGGTTGTAAATAATATTTATATGTCCTGTTTCTATCCTTAAATCAATTTTTTTCAGTTGAACTTTCCTCAAAACTTGATTTTTATTAAAATTTATTTATTAATTTCCTTTTTTTTTATACTTAATTTTACAGAGGTAAAACACCAGAATGGTACAATAAATGTTATGGTCATATATGTTCACATTATTTATCAAATATTCGTTCAGCATTCCGACAAATAACTGACGGTGGACCAGAAAGTAAAGTCTGACATTAAATTTATTAATCACAAAAACAAAACAAACAAAAAATAATTATTTTGTGATTATGACAAATTTTTATAAAAATTTACAAAATATTTTCAAATTTGTAGAGAGAGAGAGAGAAAAAAAAACAAATATTTTTAAATAAGAAAATTTAAAACAAAAAATTAAAAAAAAAAATCCCTTTTGGTTTTTTAAAATGGTTTCAAAAAATATTTTTAATGTGAAAATGTTATTTAAAAAAAATAAAAAAAACAAATATTTAAACTATGTCACAAATTCATGAATAAGAAAAAAAAAAACCAAGCACTGTTTTAAAAACAAATTTTATTAAAAAAACAAAAAATTTTAAATAAAAGTAATTTTTCTATTGTGTAAATATATTTTTTTTTTTTATTTTTAAATTACTAAATGTTCAAAATTTAAGATATTTTAGAGAGAAAAAAAAATTAGATTTAACGGTTTCACAAAAACAAAAACACAATTTTAAGTAGAAAAAAAACAGACACAAAAAAAAAGAAGATTATATTTTATTAAAAATTAGAAAATACATAAAAAAAGAATTTGTATTAAAATTTTATTAATTTGTAATAATTAATGAAATATTTATTAGTAATATTCAATTTTTTTTAAATTCTAACTGTAGTTAAATTTTTCTCTCATTGTATTTTTTTTTTTCTTTCTAAAGTAAAGTTGATTTTAAAATAAACAAAAAAAAAATCTTGTTCTACTGTTTTCAAATAACAAAATAAAATAAGGTGTGTTTTTTTTTTTTTTTTTTTAAATATGTATATGTATATAAGTAATATAGTATATGATAAATTTTAATAGTATTTATGATAATAAATAATATCTGTTTTATAATGTTAAATGTTGTACATTTAGAAAACAAACAAAAAAAAAAAGGTGTAGCAAATGAAGTGAAGAAAAAAAAAAATATAATTATCAAAACAAAAACTTAATTAATTTTTTTTTTTTTTAAATTTAAGTTAAAGAAAAATTGTTATTCATTAAAATAATGTATTTTTTAATAAACAATAGTATATATTATATATGTTTAAATTTATTATTACAAAAATCAAAATTAAAATAAAAACAAAAAATCCAAATACTCAAAAAATAAGCAAAAAAAAAAAAAATAAATAAATAAAAAAAATAAAATAAAATCAAAACTTACATAAACTAAAGATTAACACAAACCTCAGTATATTACATGTCAAATTAATTAACATTTTAAATGGTATATATATATAATATGTATAATAATAAGAGTATATATATGTATGTTAATGGTATATACATATGTATTGTATATTAATTAAAGACGAAAATTATAATAATTAGTTAAATTACAATTAAAAATCCATCATAAAAAAAAACAAAAAAAAAAAAAAAAAGATTATATTAATGTGTAATAATTACAATTTAAAAAATAATAATAATAATAATAATAATAATTGATCTATAATAATGAATGTATGTATGGAATATATGTATGTATATTAATATTATAGATCGTTTTATGTTTAAATACTAGTCAAAAAAAAAAAAAAAAAAAAAAATTGTTAGATTTCAGATTTGTGTAACCAATAGAGTTTAAAGATGAAAAATATAAAAACAAAAAAAGGAGTGAAATAAAAAGAAAGAAAGAAAAAAAAAATGAGATAATAAAAATATATATACAGGGTAATTCATAATTCAAGAAAGAAAAAAAAAATTGTGTTTTTAATTTTTGTTTTAAGCTATGTAGAAACGATGAAGAAATTTATGATATCTTCTATTAACAATTACAGGAAAAATGCGCGAAAGTTCAAAAATTTTTAGTATTTTCTACAATTTAATTTTTAAAAAAAAAAATAAATAATAAAAACAGAGTTGTTTCGTTGGAATATTTATTTTAAGTACAAAAAAAAAAATATCTAGGATGAAATTTACTCAAAATTTTCGATTTGGAGAATTATTTGCAAAATATTCTTGATTCAGATTGCTAAGTGTAGGAGGTTTGGGTATTCTTCGTCAATGATTAAGTGATAACTGAGAACAGCAAGCGACATGGCATTCGGTAGCTCAATGGTTAGAGCATTACTCCGGCAAAGTAAATTTAATCTAATCTAATTCTTAAAAACGATGAAGTGAATTTTGAGCTGAACACAATTTAAAAAGCTAGATGGAGAAGGATGCAGATGAGACATACTTATAGTATCAGGACGTGTAAAATATAAAAAAAAATGCCTTTTTTTTTCATTTTTATTATTTGTGAAATTTTTCCAACTGTTTCGAATTTTCATGGAACAAAATACAATACACCTCGAACAATAGTATTTTATTGAGTGATTTTTTTAAAAGATATTTTTTAACTAAATTTATCAATAATTAAAGTAGAGAAAGAAATTGTTATGAAAATTTTCGACATGAAAAATATATGTAAAAAAATCAGTTCTGATTTTCTTCGTGCAATTTAAAGAAAGCGACATATTTAATTTTTCTTATAATTTCAGTATTTAGTCGTTATTTTTTTTTTTTTAAATTTTGCAACTATTTAATATCTAAAATACTTTCTTAATCGTATTAGATTTTTATAAAATTTCCTTTTAGTAAAACCTCAATTGAAAATTAAAAAAAAAAAATGAAATTCAATTGAAAGTTCAAAAATAATGCAATTTATAAATTTTATATTTAAATTTTAAATACAATAATTTTTTTTTAATTAATTTTGTACAAAGAAAATAATTGAAATTCTTAATATTTATATAATTACTGTGAAATGTGAATATTTACAAATTCTTAAATTTTACTGTACGTATAATTATTATTTTTATTTTATTTTCTTAATTCCATTTAAGGAATGTATCTGTTGAAAAACAAAGTATCTAAAAAAGAATAACCATACAATTCAAATGGAATGTCTCTCAGATATTACTACTACTACACGTCGTATGCATGTATGTATGAACATATTAGTAAATCGATTTTCAAATTTTATTTGTTTATTGTATCTTTCGTTTTATTAGTTATTTTTTTTTTATAAATAAATAGGTACACAATAGAGATCGAATTCCAAAAGTAGAAAATTAAAAAAAAAAAACAAAGAAAAAAAAACGATAATAAACAGTAGAAATTAAATAAATTTAAAAAAAAAAGCAAAAAAAAAAAAAAACGAACGAAAAAAATATTAATAAAACCCATGAACCTTCCTATTAACTATTATCCTTCCTATGCATGACTTTTTTTTTTGTATATTATTTACAATATGTATCACATATCACATAAAAACATATCTACACACATAGCTAGTTTTTATTATTATTTTTTTATTTTTTTTTTTCATATGTGTATATTGATCCAATCGACCTTCTCTCTAAACCACATTTTATAAACACTTTGTGAAGAACAGTTGTTGGCAATCGTTGTTTCAGTAATTAACAGGAGATCAAGGGCCATGTCGCGTTGTTATTCGCATTTTAATTATTTAATGAACCAAACTATATTTAAGAAATCTGCGCCAAAAGCCAACATTTTAAAATCAAATAACCAGTTAACCATTAGCCCAAAAAGATTTATAAAATATACGAGTATCTATATAAAATAAATATACATACATATATAAAAACGAAAATATATAAGTCATGATTATTGCTAGTACAATTACATATACATATATACGAAGGGGTCTAATCATACATATATATGATATATGATATATGTATCTATATGTATATAGGTATAAGAGTTGTGAAAATGCATATTTTAAAAGTTAGTGTAGTATTTAAATGTTTGTTAAATAAATGTTTTATAAGTAATAAATTCCAAACAAGGTAAAAAAAAAAACAAAAAACATTCAATTTAGAAAAAAAAAAAATATATAAAAGAATTGAGAAAAAAAAAACCACAATGTTTAAAGAAAAATTATGCACCTTAATGGATTTCCTGTGTTCTTTATGTTTTTGAATACCACGTGTTATTCTTTAAAAAAAATAAATAAACAAATAAATAAATAAGAAAGAAAGAAACTTCTACTGTTTATTTTTGATTTGGTAGTTGTTGATCTCTCTTATTAAGTTTGGTACAAATTTATAGTACCTCTATATGATCCCACATATGATATACATATATGTATGTACATATACATATGTATGTAAATGATAGTCAACAATAAACCTTTATAAGATCTAAAGACAAGAATTGTGTGTATCTTTAAACACAATAGAGTTTTGTTTTTTTTTTTTTCAATTATGAAACACACTGTATATTTTTCACACTTAAAAGTATCTACCTATCTATAAAAATTTTTTTAAAAAAATTTTATGAGATTTAATTTTTTTCAATTTCTATATATACTTTTAAAACTGATAAATAAATAAAATTGCAATCTGAAAAAAAAAATTCAACCACACGATTTTATTACTTTTCAATTATAAATTTTATTTTTCAAAAAAAATATTTTTTTTTTTTGTTATTTTCCTCAATAAATCTCCCTTTTATGGAAAATGTATGAGGAAAGACATAAAAAATATTCAGCAGCACAGTAATATAGCGCATATCAAGCAACACAATTGTTTATGTTTATTTAAAATTTACAAGCAATAATTTTTACACGTACTATTTTAAAATTTACTCGCATTTTATAGTGAAAAGTATAAAAAAAAATAAAAAAAATAAAAAAATAAAGATACATACACACACACACATTCACATACCAAAATAATCAAGTATTGATGAGAATTAAAAATGCAATTAAAAGAATATACTTATTTTTTATTTATTTATTTTTTTTTTTTTTTTTGATTTTTATTTTTCATACGTTACGTTCTTAAGTCTTTTGAAAAAAAATTTCAAGTATCAGATTACAGAAGAAATTATAATTTTCATGTGATAAAATTACTTAAGAATTTTAGTTGATGGTGAAAAAATTTTTATTTTCTTTTCTTTTTTTTTCGAATTTAATATTCACTATTTTTTAATCGTTTTAACTTTTACAGTATGTGGCATGTTAAATTTTCTTTATTTTAAGCGGTAAATTTTGTTGCTCATTTAATGATGGAATTTAAAAATGTTAATTAACCGCTAGGTTTTTTAAAATTTTTAATTTTTGCTTTTTATTTTTTGGTGGTCTTCAATAAATTTGCATAAATGAACCAAAAATTTAAAAAAAAAAATAAAAATAAAAAAGATAATCGGTTGTTTTCATTTTATTGTTGCCAACTCATCACAGAAAAAAAAAATTTGTCAGGACTAGAAAGTTGGTTCAAACTACTTTCAAAAATGTTTTAAAAATACTCGAATATTAATATATAAAAAAAAAAAAAATTGTACGACTCTTTTTAGATAGTGGATGTGGGGTGAGTACGAAAGTACAGAAGTATAGGATCGTGTACATGAAGGTTAGTAGAATCGTTTGTAAAGTTATCGTGTCAAAAAGGACATATGTATATAATATATAGGTAAAAAAATCGTTAGTTTGAGTATGGGAAAACAGGTACTGCTTTTTACAAAAGCTGTTGCTTTACTCAAAATCAAGAAATTAGATAGGAACAATACAGTAGATTTGAAAGATCCATGTTGCATTAAAATTGAGGCATATTTTTTTATTTTCTGAATAGAAATTTTGGATAGAAGACAATGAAAATTTGGAATTATTTCAAAAGCAAAATGTATGAAATTTACAAAAATTTGAACAGTTCCAATTTTACAATTTTAGAATATTTTTTTCTTGATTTTTCAAATTTTAGATCATGAAGTATCTTCAATGAATTAAAAATTTTAAAAATCGTAATAATATTCAGTTTGTTTACAAATTTTTTAGTGAAAATAATAAGGTGAGACTCTGAGCTTTTGAAAATTTCTTTAAAATGCAAAAAATTTCACAAAAACAAAAAGATAACAAAATTTCAAATATTCGGATAAAACAAAAATTTTTAACAGATATATACACACATATGTTACATATATATGTATGTACATATACGCAATGTGATCCTCTCATAATAAAAAAGTGTTTAAAGATCAATGAAAGGCGCATTTAAACATAATGTTGTCACATCAGTACCTCCAGCGAAGAATCTTCTTTAAACATATTATCCAGCATCAAAATGGAACCATGAAGATAATGTGGATTTTTAAAATAAAAAAAAATAAATAAAATAAAAGGATCCAAAATTGAATATCTATAAAATGAACTCACAAGACAACAGAACAGCTTAAAAACGTTTTAAGAACAAACAAAACAAAAAAAAAAAAAAACAAAAAAAATTCATTTTTTTAAAAAATCATGTTGATGCGTTGTGTGTGTTGTATAGGTGCGATTTAAATGAATACAAAATCAATTTAGGTGGCCAATGTAATTAAGATAACGAGATTTGCTACTATATTCCTCGATCCATTATGCTTTTTTTTTGTTTGTTATTATTTCTTCCTTTTTAAATTCATTTCTCTTTGAAACTTACGCTAATCAATTTTTTGATAAATGTTATCCTTTTTTTACTTTTTTTTTTGCGAACAATTTGCAAATTTTTTTTTTTTTGTTATTAAAAAGCTGTTAGAAAAATTAAATACAAAAATTGCCATTAAAAGTCATGTATTTTGTAAGAATAAAAAAATACTTAAAGAATGATTCAAAAAAAAAAAAAAAAAAAAAAAATCAGATTTCATTTATGTTTTTGTGATTTTAAAAAACAATTTTTTAAAATTTCATTTAAATTTCTGCAAAAACAAATTATGTTAAAGAATTATGTACACCAGGAATACTTTTCAAGTTAATGTGGTTTTATAAGACGGACGGAAATGATGTATGTATATGTGTGCACCATAAATATAAATATTTACATATGTAGATATATTTTGTATATTTCGTAATCCTTTTCATGTACTACATTATATAATTTTAAAAGGATGAAGGATAAATATAAATTAAAATCGATCGAAATTACATAGTTATAAAACAATTCAATAATATAAGTAAAATAATTCTTGTGTGAAACATTTAACTTGTTATATATACAGAGTGGTTCATAAATCATAAAATGAATTTTTTTTTTTTTCAAGGCTATACGATTGATAAATGATTTGAACATTCTTCTATGTGCTTTCAAAAGGTGGACCTAGATAGAAATTTATGATTAGGACCACTAACAATAATAATAACCTCTCAATAAATCGAAAGAGTCAAGGTTCTATTGGACATAAGCAGGGTGGTAAAACTTAATGACAAAATGTCAAAGATCAGATGACGAAATATTTTTTTAATAACTGTACTAACTGAATACATGGCCATTCTAACAAAATGTGCTGAAAATTGAAAGGTTTTCGAGATTACTGTATCACCTATGGTCAGTCGTTACTGAAGAGTCAAATTTGAAGTATCAGAAATTAACTATAAGCTCTAAATTTCATTGTTCGAACAAAAAGGACACGAAAAAAGCAAAGTATCTTCATAAAAAATATAGAAGATAAAACTAAACTATTTATGAACGTTTTTATTTAAAACTTCAATTTTCAAAGATTTATGAAGCTTCTGATATTTTAATAAATTTCAATACATTTCAAAAATCAATTCATCCTGTGTTCAATAATAATAATTTGTGGGTGGATAACATTATATATATAAGTATTTATAAAATTATGTAAATACATTGTCATCCATATGTTCATTAAATTATATTGCATTCATTTACAACCACAAAACGCAATAAATTAATCGATTGTATATAAGTCAAAACATATCTATTCTGCTTTTACGAGTATATTCATATGTACCTACATACAAGTATATTTATACACAATTATATATGTACATATACATATATAGATATATACATAATTTTTGTTGTTGTTATTGTCATATTATGTGCATATGTATGTAGTATTTATTTGTTTACCTTGTTTTCAGGATATGGTTTTAAATGTAAAGGATGAAATATATGTACGAATATATATGTACACATAAAATCACTTATCATATTATTATTACATTTAAACATTTATATTAAATAATACGAAATATATCCATAGTTGGTATAATATAATCGATAAATCAAAGATAATGAATTTTTTTTTAAATTACATACATATATAAAATTATAATATGAGGATTGCCTTCAGTTGATAATATTAAAATTTAAGGTAATTTTTCAAACATTAAATCTCTTAAAAAAGGCTTGTCAAAATATTTTTTTAATTTGAAAAAAAAAAAAAAATCTTTTTAGTGAAATACACTTCTACAATACATTCTTGGAAATTGCTATCTTGGAAGTTCTATCGTAAGTAAGTAAGTAAGCTTAAAGGTAAACACAATTTGTCGTCGAAAAAAAGTCATAACTGTCGATGAAAAATCTTCAAAATCGTTCAGTCATCGAAGTTAGCTTCGAATTATCGTCTTTTCAAATCTAAAATTGAACAGCTTGAGTTTTTTTTTTTTTGAAAATGAACTTAGGCCACTTTCAAAATAAACAGGTAAAATATTATCTCTCTATCAGAAAGTCTCTAACTTTTATCTCCTTGGCACAACAACCCCCTGGATCCTTGACCACCTTAAGTTAACTTAAGGCTGTTATATGAAAATTATTTCCATTTTCAAGGTGCCCGATTTAATATAAAAATTGACTGATTCGTTCACCCTTCTCTACTTAATTTTTTCATTGAAAAAAGAGGATTTTGTCATTAAACCATTGCGCATTGTTCTTCATTTGTAAATGCACGTAAAGTAAAGTAATTATCGGTCTTCTGTAAAATCCACTTTATAGTTGGTTCTAGATTTCATATGTTACATTTCAATCATCTGTTTTCAAGCTACAAGAAGTGCTCATTGGTTTTGATGACTGTTGAAAAATGTCCAGTTTATTTTCTAATTTCATTCTCTCACTTAAATAAATAATACTCATACATAATTATTCCAGATAGTAAAAAATTCCTTTATGGATTTTCAAATTATTTTTTCTTCTATCATAAAAAAAAAAAACAAATTACCTTATTTTCAAGTATTTGAACTAATTAATTTTCAAATTTAAAATTATTCTAAATTTACAACAATAAATTAATGGTATAAATACATCATCAAATATTTTATGAAATTATTCATATTAATTAAAGACCAATTAATTTTATGATGTTATTTTCAATATATATTATGATTATGAGATTCAATTATTTAAATATTTAAATATTCTAAAAAAAAAAAAAAAAAATAAATTTTCCTAATTTGTTTATTTTAATTTTCAAAAAATCAATTAATAAATAAAATATTAAAAATTATTATTATTATTTACATTAATTTTAATTAAATTAAAAAAGTATTAATTGTACTTATTGTGCAAATATAATTCACTTAATATTAAAAAAAAAAAAAAAATTTAAAAAAAAAACAATAACAACATTTATATGTACATAATTTACGTGAATATTGTAGATGTATGTGTGAGTATGTATATATTTAATTTTAACTTATTCAATTTTATTATTATAAGTGACATTTTACAGGTAAAAAAAAAAAAAATAATAAATATTTTTAAAAGTACATTATATTCAAAATACATACTCCTATATAGTATACGTATATACGTATATAAATATATGTATTCATAAAATATGTATAATTATTGGTATATATAGCTTATTTATTAATTAGCATACATTATTTCTCTCTATCATATCAGTAATACATGGGTTTAATTAATTAATTAATTTGAAGTGCAATTTCATGGACCATCGAACATAAAATGCCATACATATATGTATATATATATATATATATATATTTATACACATATGAGTATTTTTGTAAACATATAAATATATACATACATATATGTATAAACAATTAATTCATTTTTCAGTTTAAATATTTAAATGAAAATTTTGTGAAAAAAAAAAATTATCTTTTCAATATGTTTATTTTCTCATTTATACACACAATAATTACATTATTCTGGTGTTTCGGTATATACACCACATTAATGTTGTGAAATATTCTTGTAATAAAATTGAACTGTTCATAAACCAAATCGATTAATTTCAATTTTTATCTTTTTTTATTTCAGTATTAAAATTTAATTGATTCGTAGTTCTTCATATTTGCTATAATTCTCTGATGATACATAATTCGATTTTACACTTACTTATAACTGGAAAACATTTTGTCGGTCATAGAATAGTAATTTTTCATATAGGAGCTAATATTTTTCTATAATTTTTTTTTTTTTTTTCAATTGTTAATCGATTTGGCTTATGAACAGCTCAATCAATATATATTTTTTTAAATAATGAACAACAACGACAATTTTATTTTTAATACTTAGTTTTGTATTTGATTTTGTTTTTTTTTTCGAAAATGATAAAATTTAAAAATATATTCGACCTGTTTCAACCCTAACACTCTTCAAATTGAAAATGAGTATACACATTTAAAATTATTAGTAAATTTGCTAGTAATTAATTTTATTTTTTTTTTTTTTTTGGGAAATGAAAACAAAAATCCATAAGAGTTCTTTTTTGTCCAAACTACATATTTACATATGTGTGGAATTTTGTATGAAAGTCCTAAAAACAAATTACTAGGACATGTTTTAAAAAATTTCTAAACGGATATTTTTTTGTGAACATGCACAGGATATTCGTACATGAAAAACAAATGGAGCATTTCCACAACAAGAAGATTGTGTTCACTTTAAGTTGATTGAAATATAGAAAGCATATATGTATAGCGGACTTTTGATTATTTATCAAAAAAGCTATAGATATAAAATTACTTGTTCAATTTTTTTCTCCACCTTTCGATGTTATTATATACAGTATATTATTTCTAAATTAATTTTCTTAAGAAAAAAAAACCTATTCTACGTGTTCATATTACGATTCTTCAAAATGAAATTACTCTTAACGTGTACCTAAATGTGATATACCCTATTTATAATTAAATTTTTATTTTTACATATGTACAAATATATATGTATTGTATTTGCGTATATTAATGCAAGTACATATTATGTACCTATGTTATTAAACGTGACCGATAAAAATCTTTTTCCACATAAGTTTCTCACAATGTCTCCAATAACCATATTTTTTTATTATTATTTTTTTTTTTAATTTTTTATATTTTTTATTGAAAGTAAGTAGTGCTACTGAAAGCTGAAATTACAAAATCATAATAATAATAATAATAAAACGATTCATTTTATCATTAATTAATTCATTTATGTATATATATCATTCCTTCTATATAAAAATGGGTATACTGAAAAAAAAAAAAAAAGAAGAATTAAATTCAAAAATATACAAAGAAATAAGAGAATTATTTTTTTTTTTGTAATACAATGCCTTTATGCTTTTTTCAAAATAAATAAATATATTTTCAACAATAAAATTTTCATAAAGCTAAAATATACATAAAATATCATGTAATAATGCAATGTACAAGTAATTTATAAATTATGTAGACGACACAATATCGAAAACCTAAGATATATTATGCATGTAATTTTTTTTTTTTTTTTAAATTCGTAGAAATGAAATATTATTGTTCACATCAAGTGGATGAAAAATGATTTTTTTTTATTTTTTTCAACTTCACTTAAACGTTTGTTAATTAGCTAGTTGATTTTAAACGTTCTTGTCTATGAAATTTTGCAAGCATTGCAGTTTTTTGTTTTTTTTTTTTGTTTTGTTTTTTTTTTTTTTTGCTATTTGAGAAAGATTTTTAAAAAAAACAACCTTTTAGAGAATGACTAAAGATTAATATTACAAGCTATGAATAATTTTTTACCTCAACTGTGTAGGATTAAAAAATATTTAACATGATTTTCAAAAGTGGGAACTGAATAGATTTCCACTTTAAAAAGTACCTCGAAAACTTAAGAGTCCTACAGTTGAATCCTTTGCAGATTTGGAATCAAACCGTCTCGAATTTTTATATTTCATCGTCTAATCAAAAAAAAAATTTTTTTTTGATCGATTTTCGTGACAAATAAAAAAGAATTGTCGATTTTTTGGGTTAAAAATTTTGTTGTTGTTCAAAAATTAGTTAAATGGATATTTTTTCTCTTAGATTTGAATTTCAAAAATTCGATAAAAGTTTCCTTTTCTCAATATTTAAATTACTTCTCAAGCTATGAACAATTTTCTACCTCAACTTTCAATTTTTCGTAAGACTTCTATATTCTGATAAAATTTATTCAATAAGGAATTTTTCATTTTTCGTTTTGCATTGAAGTGTTCTCAAAGTAAAGGACAGGATCTCTATACTTTTCATGCGTGTATCTGTTTTAATATGTATCTGCTTTTTATGCTTTCTGTTAAAAAAATATTAGATTGATTCGAAGCATTAGTGTTTTTTTTTTTTTCAACTCATCGTAAGTAGAAAAAAATTCACAGACTGAATTCTAAGAAACTAGTACCCGAATTGAAGTTTATTTTAAGTTATAATTTAGTTTTGGTCCTGAAAAAAAAAATCTTAAATATTTTTGAAAATGCTTCGTCTCGAATTTAAAAAAAAATGAAAACAATTAAAAATTCAGACTTATTTTGGAAAGTGTCCTACTTATGTGTGTGTTAAATTCAATTTCTAATCTTTTCTTTAAACTAACACAACTTTAATTCTATCATAGTTTTTAATTAGTATAATTTATGCTTGATACGTACGTGATTCAATATTACTAATTTTTGAAATTAAAAAAAATAAAAATATTTATTAGAATAGAAGAAAACTTTTAAATGTCGATTAAAATGCGTTAATTTTCTTCTTACATTTTTGTAAAAATATATTTTCTCTCAACTCAAATGTAATAATTAAAAAAAAAAAAAAATTTACAAATACTTACTTACTAAAATTCGTAAAAAGTTTGTCATTCAAGATAATTATAATTACCCTTTTAATAAAGTTTTAAAACTTTTAAGGAAGCAATAAATATGTATATGTGTGTATAAAACAAGTTAAATTTGTTCATTATATATACCTATATACTCGTATGTTACTAAATTAGATATAAGTATTGAAATATTCTGTGAAAAAAATAAAAAATAAAAATAAAAAATAAAATGAAAAATTTCAAATTTAATGTTGAATTTAATTTGTTGCCATTTTTGTTAAGAAAACTTATTGTATAAATACCATCCATAAAATGGTTAAATGTTGGTATGTGTATTATTTTTTATATAAAGTCACTTTATTTAGTTTAAAGTTTACCACCTGATAATATGTTAATTGCATAGCAAAAGTATGCGCATCACAGGAATTTATATTTGCGATTTTATGTGTATACTAAATTATATATAAAATCCATAAAGGGAAATAGAAAGAGTTAAATATACGTTATATAGTATATGATAGTTGTTAATTAGTTTAAATATACATACATTTAATAAAATATAGGGGAATGTAAAGAAAAATGACTATTATTGTGATGTTGTTTCATATGTGTATATACTCGTATGTATATGAAATACAGCGTATACTTATAACAGTTGTGATTTTAAACGTGTTGTATAGCATTGGGTGTTCGTATATGATATAAAAAACTTGAATTCAATTTCTGATTAAATGATTTTCGTTTCAAGGAAACAAATGAAAAGATTCATAGTGAATTTGTTTTTGAATATGTGTTGTAAATTTGATGTGAGTGTATCAGAATTAGGCTGACACTAATTCTGTTTTTATATGATAAATTGGATATTAGGAAAACTTCTAATTCCAATCTTATTGTTTGCTGCTAGAATGAGGCTTACACAGATTCTAGTAACGCAAGGAATACGTAGTAGGTAAACACAAAGTAAAACAGCGATTAGTCCAGAGTAAAAATATGAACTGCTTTATTCATAAAAATTGCTTTCCTTTTATACCATTAAAATCAATATATATTGTCAATAAATAATATGAAATCCAAATTACATTGTTTAATGCATTATACCATAATTAACGTGTAATTAATTTCATAAAAAAAAGCCGACATTACATATAATTTCGGTTTTACCTTGAACTTCATATAGTACAATGCATTAAGCAACGTTTACAACAAAATGCAAGCTAAACATTAGGTCAATGTACTATTTGTACATAATGAATGCAATTTAACTCATAAAATAAAAATGCAAGCTAAACATTAATTGAATGTACTATTTGTACATAATGAAAGAAATTTTAAAATAATAAAATAAAATGCTTAATTATACAAAAAATTTAAATTTTATCTATTTCTTAACAATATGTCTCTCTCTGGTAAAATAGGAAAAAAAAAATATGAAAATAAATTTAGACAATAGCTGGTTCCAATTTATTCTAAAACGGTTTGGGATTTGAAAAGCTGCCTTTCAAGTGAATCGATGTATAAGTAGATTCGTATACAAAACAGTACTGAAAAAAAAAACAAAAACAAAACAACTTGAACTTTGACATCATAAAAAAGCGGGAGGTTTTTTTTTTTTTTTTTTTTGTAACTTTGTTAGAGGTTATTCCTTTACTGGTACAGCACCAGCTCATGAAGGAGGAAAATCTTTTTCGGTATTATCAAACAATATTCAATTTAAAAAAAATCTAAACATTATTGCCTATGATTAACTTTACCCTATAATCTAAAATCAATCTATAAATAATCTACAAAAATGTTTTTGAAATAAAATTGGTAATTTTTTCTAAAAAAACATAACAAGAACACAACATATTTAATCGCATGTTATTATTATACTCCGCTTTCCTCTATCTATAAAATTGTTTGGTATTTGAATGTCATCCTTATTTTATACGCCATCATCATCACTATATATTTATATGAAGTGTTTTTTAATGTGAAAATATTAAATAGCTTTGATTATTAAATGGAATGTTTTTATCTCTTCTATATATGTATGTATGTATGTGTATAAGGAATTTCAAAAATTTCATGCTTTAAAATATTTCTGTTTGGAAGATTATTGTTATCGTACGTTCCTTTTTTTTTCGAAAAATAAGAAAAATAATATTTTAATAACAATATTAATAAATATTTGAAATTTTTAATAGTGTGTGTGTGTAAATAAAACACAGGGTTTGGATTATTATTATAGGATACATGTACTTATAATGAATTTTTGGAAAGGATGATATAAATTATATGCAATATATAAAACATTCAAGGTCCAGGATATATGTAAGTTAAAGAAAAGAGGTGATAAATCGTAATCTGTTTTAAGTAATTAAATAGGATAACTATATGAGAAGGCTAACATTGTAAAATTATTGAATTTTTAGAGGAAAAACAAATCATAAAATGTGTGATCTGATACGCCTGAGAAATTTAATTAACTATTTTCTTGTTAGTCACCACAATGTTCATTGAAAATTCTCCCTTACTTTTTTTTTATTGCAGATATTTCATGTAGTAATTAGATGTAGTAGTTGTATTTTTCAAGGAATTTCATTTTTTTAAAAAAAAACACATCCTGTTGCTGTAATATCAAAACAGCACCTTTTGTGCTAATTGTTTCTGAATACCGTCATTTCAACCAATCAAAAAAAAATCCTATTGGTAACACTGAAATAAATTACTTTACTCTAATGAAATAATTATTTAAAAATAATATTCAAAAAAAAAAAAAAAAATACTTCAGATACTTGTAAATATATAATAAAATACTATTAAAATTCAAATAATTTGTTTACTTTAATTATTATTATTATTTTCTAAAATTTCATATAATTTCTGAAAATTTTAAATAATTTTTCCGTTTTTCATAAAATATGTTTAACTAAACAACAGTAATTGCTATTTAATATTTTTTTTTTTTTTTTTTTCAAACAAAAACCAATTTATTTAAGTACTTAAAATATTGCATTAAAAGGAAAAATAGAACAAAAAAAAAAAAAAAGGATACAGAAAAAATAAAAAAACATACCCTAACATTTTGAATACATACTCGTATATGTTTTAAAATTTTCCATAAACCCATGATTTTATTTAATTATCCATTTGAATGAATCATTTTCATGATTATAATGATAAAGTTTTTAACCCAAATATGTAAATATTGTATCAAATATGAATGTTATAACATAATTACAAAAATAATATATATATACATATGTACATAAGTACATACATGGAATGAGATAGTACATGTATGTATATTTATGTACCTCAATTTAATAAAATGTACATATTTCTCTTTGTATACATATTCGTACAATGTAATATCTTACGTATGATTCGTTGGTGCATATTAAATACTTTTCATATTAATCAGATATGTATATCTGTTGGTATTAAAACAGATTTTAAAACAAAAATTCAATATATCATCCGTATTATACGTACTAATGTACATATGTATATGTATGTAAATGCTGATGGTTAGTCATTAAATTAATATCTTCTTCATATGTATATTAATCAGTATCCTATACGTATCTATAACTAAATTTAACTATACCTACATATGTATATGTATTTATTACCAGAAGATACCATAAATATGTTATCATTATAGATATGTTATTTTAATATTTCACTAAACATAATATCATATAATAATGATAATGATGATGATGTAAATAATTTTAAATGTGTGATATATCTAAAATATTCTGTTGGGAAACAATTGAAAGTTTGTTTTATCATTGGGCATAATCAAATCAAATTTGCATTCATTAATTGATACTACGCGTATAATTTATTAATTGAATGGAATAATTTTAACAGAATGCTGATATACATATGTACATACCCAGCAATATAATACAATATATAAAATTTTTCATAGATACACATACATACATATGTGTATTATATGTATGTACGAGTATGTACAACGAATATATTGTATATTAAGTTTAACTAAAAACAGTAGCAACAATTTATTATAATAAAATGCAATTGCATTTTTGATATTATGTTATTGAAAATCATTTAATATATTAATCCCAAAATGATATGAGCATAAATAAAAGGAAATTGAATAAAACAACAAATAAACAAAAAAAAAAATTATAATAATTTAATAATATGAAAAGAGATAGAGATAAAAAGAATGAGATATAATTTAATTTTTATTGTTTTTTTTTTAAAAATTTAATAAATAAATATCTACCTACATTTACCTACGTTTTTTTTTTTTTTTTTTTTTTTTAGATGTAGCAATGATTATGCATTTCATTATTTTATCACTGTAAATTTTTTTTTTTTGCATAAAATTTAATTATAAAATTAAATTTCAATATTACTAATAATAAAAAAAATATATATATAAATAAATAAATATACAAATAAATTATTTGTATATTAACTCATAATAAATAAATAATAATATTATTTTTGCGTGACATATAATTTAATTTTGAATTAATTAATTAATCAGTAATTGTTGAAAACAAAACAACAAAAATCTAATGAACATTTGAAGGACCAAAAACAAAACAAATAAAAAAACAAAAATAAAATAAAATATAGTGTTTATTTAATGAGACTCTTGTTGTTTATGTCTCTGTAACACATAAAATAATTCATACAAATTTCATATTTGAATTATTATTTATTCATTGAATTAACAAAACGAATATAAAAATTAATTAAAATTCTGTTGTGTTTATAAAAAAAAATTAACTCATGCATCAAGAAAACAAAAACTTTATATGGAGATTTTAAAGATTTTGTATGTTTCATAGAAATTTTATTTGAGGTGTATGAACTAGAATTGTTTAATAAAGTAAATATAAGTTTTTCTTATGCTTTACTAAGTGACAATGAATTTTCCTCACCAATTTTCACATTTTTACCACCCCAAATAAATAGAAATCTTGATTTGGAAAATTTTTGTATTTATTTGATTGTGGTGAAAAGTGTAAAAAAGTTTCTAACATTTTGTTTTAAAATATATTTTCGAATAGACTAGCAAAATTTAAATTGAAAATTACGTAAAAGAATTTAAATTAATTTTTAAGAAAGAATTCTTAAAGGAAATATTTTTTTCCTCGATGAAAATTGAAGATTTCAACAATATCAATTCTTCTCACATTAGGACTATGGGTCCTGTGTTTTCCAACAGCGTTTAGTCTTGAGATTTTGATGTTCAACTTTCAATAACAACATATGAGATTTAAAAATTACATTTAACTAGCTATTTATCATGAAACTAATCCAGGACTTCAAATCATGAATCCAAAAATAATCTAAAGCAGTCTTTGACAAAATGCACTTTGTCACTACTCTACTAAGTATCTATTGACGGTTCTTGTTTATTAGAATTCAAGCTTTCGAAAATTCGTATTTTTGGATCATTAAATCCGAACCAAAATTTAAAATTAAATTTTTTTTTACTTTATCTATTTAAATTTTTATTTAAATTTTTTATTTAGCACAAATATTTTGTATATTTTCACAAGATTAATTAGAAAATTCTAAAAATGTAAAAGAAAATTAAATTTTATTTTATTACTCTCTATTATCTCATGTAAAAAATATAAAATCTAAAACAAAACATTAAACAAATTATTATAACTCTTCTTCATAAAAACTATTTTATGTCATTTACACAATTTTAAATATCTAACAGATACAGATACTTACATGTAGTATGTACAAAATGTATACATATACTTGAAAATAATAATAAAAAAAAAAAATATGTATAATGTTAAGCATTAAGTAAGATTACTCGATTTTATCTGTCAATTAATTGAAAAAGCCGACAAATAGTTCACTAATTTATAAACAATGTTATAGAATATTTAAAATTTAACACAGTTATATATCGTATATTGAAAATAGAGTATAACAAATGAATATCATCAAAAACTGTATGTAGGTATGTAAAGTATAGCAGGAGCAACAGCAGCAGCTGTTTTATTTAATTCCAATTGAAAATTTCCAAATAATATAGTAGGAAAAAAAAAATGGAACAAGAAAAAAAGACATATAAGATGACAGAGATATTTTGACAGATACATTTTACATATATTTTACTTTATACAAAAAAAAAAAAAATAACAAGTATATCTATTATGTCAGATCAGATAGTCAATGTTCTATAAAGTGCAATAAAAATTATTAAGGCATTTAGCCGCATGTATTTTGGTGACAATTTTAATGTTCGAACAAAATATAAAAAAAAAACTGAAAAAAACTAAAAACAATATATTCATCAGATTCAGATCTTAAAAATGATATACAAAAACGAACAGAACGTAGATTCTTACATATGTACATACATACATACATCTCCCCCCTCCCCCATCACAATCGCCTGTATCATCATCATCATTTTACAATTTATTTAAGAAGAAAAAAAAAAAAATAAGAAAAATAAAATAAAATCAAACTAATGTACTTTGAAATGTGATTTTTATAGTTTTTATTAGCTATTCGATGCTCTTTATGTTAAAGGAAGCTATTAAATACAATTTAAAAATTATTTTATTACCCTTAGAATGGATTATATACGATTCCATAGAATGTATGTGTATTTCAAAAAAAAAAAAAATGAAAGAACCAAACAAAAAAAAAAAAACAAAAAAATGATGAAGAAGTAAAAATGACAAAGATGAAAATTCAAAAGTTTTTATTTTCAATAAAAATACAAATTCTTCTTTTACTCAATTTTTTTTTTTTTTTTTTTTCATGGTATAGCATCAAATGATGAATATCATCATGTTCACAATTTTTTTTTTTTTTTTTGTTGTGTTTAATACCCCATTTTATTGGCTCTTAATTTCATTTTAACCAGGAGCAATATATGGGATGTTCAATGTTCATTTTATAAAATTAATGTGTGTTGTTTATCACTAAATTAACAACTTATTTTCTTTTAACAAAAAGACGATTTTTGTTGGTTGTTTTTTTTTTCCGTTTTCATTCTTTTTTTAAAAAAAAAAAAAAATAAATAAATAAATAACATATGATATGCATCTTAAATCTTGACGAGACTTCTTACGAAAATGTGATATTTTTTAATTAATTACTATACACTCGTCTTCTTCAGGTTTCATAATTCATTCATTATAATATTAATTTTTAGCTAAAATAAATTTTCGATATTATGAATTATGTATGCTTTTTTTTTTTTTTTCAGTTTACTGAATTTCAGTTATAGTTCATTAAATATAGTCTAAAAATCAAAAAGTCAAAAAAATATATGTATATAATTGTTTATTTTGTTTTTCATATGAAAAACTTTATAAGATCTTTAGTTATAGTTATTACAGTTTAATCCATATAATATCATACTAAACATTATATATTAGTTTGTGTTTGATTTAAAAGAGATCAAAAGAAAATGTTTTTTTTTTTTTTTTTTTTTATTGTTGTTGGCATTTCGCCTATATAGAATATAAAATATTTCATGTTCACAACTTTCAATATTAAAATTAATCCATTTTAAATGACAACAATAAATGTGAATATATGCAATTACAATAAAATATTGAAATATAAAATCATATAAAACATGTTGTAACATTATTGCACATGGCTTTGATCAAATTTTAAATCGACCCCTTATGTTAGATATACCTATATACATACATATATACATATATACATCGATGTGTATAACGATTAGATACTCTCATATTATGATATCAAATGGTTCATTGGAAACATTGTTCTAATGCATCATTTAATCTTCATCATCGTCCTTTTACCCTTAGCCTTATCATGTAATTTCAGATATGATTTATTCAACTAAAAAATTAAATATGTACATATGTGTATATATACATATGTACGTACAAATGTATATATGCATTGATTACAATACAACTATACATAAATATTTATTCTTGTAAAGTGTAACTTGCATATAAAATATCTGTATAGCATATAATGTATGTTTGTTTGTTTGTAAGCATGGTGTGAGCATATAAAATAATTTTGTTACTTTTATAATAGCTGTCGTCCAGTCCAGTTATAAACAAGAAGTATTTAGCTGGGCAAAAGGGTTACATTATTCTGTGGTGTTGGCATTTTATTTATTACAAAACAAACGTACATTTCTAATATTAAAATATAGTATATACATATATGTATAATAACAATAATCAATTTCTCTATATTAAAATTTTCAATAAGGGTGATACAAAATTACTTTAAATCCTTTTTGAGAATTTTAATAAAAAAAAAAAAATTAATTAAAAATAGAGAGATTTGCTTTTCTTGGAAGTAATCAATAGTATCTGCAAGATAGCATTAATATATTAGATATATAATTTTCAAATTTGAAATTTGATGTTGGCTTTCAATAATGTAAGGATACACATTTTTCATTTTTTGAAATCGAAAAAAAAAAATGAAAACCAAAGAATTTCAAAAATAACGTACTAAAATCTGAGTAGATTCAAACAGTGTCATTGATACTTTCACACTTTCTAAATTTTCTTCCCCATTATCCTTATCCGCTTTTGAAACCACATAAATGTCCCAGCGATTTGCCTTGTTAAAAGTGCAGTAATTATATATCCTTACACTAAAGCTCATCATATTGAGAAAAAAAACATATGATAAAAGGATCTATTAAGTGATCTAAAAAATACAAGAAGACTTTATTGTACTAAATTAGTATAGGACATAGTGATAAATAAGGGCTACATATTTGTAAAGCTAAAACATCGAGTTGAGACTTTTCGTTTATTAAGAAACTATATATCGACCTATGGATCAAAATGTACAAAACAATTCATAAAATACCAAAAAAATTCCAAGTATCTATCATTAATTAATGAACATCAATCACCCTGTATTAAATTTATATATACTGTATAATCTTTACTTTATTGGTAGCTATTACTCCTGTAAATGCAGTTTGTGTATAATTTGAAAATTTTGACGTAGAACTAATGGGCTCTTTAGCTACATGCTTGATGCCTATAACCTTATAGTATTTTGCTTTTAATGCTATTTATGGAAATAAAATATAAATGTGTAATATGTACAAATATACATTTAGTTTATATTAAATGCATGTAGATAGAAGAGTAGGATATATGTAATTACTAAATACATGAATGATATATATACATACATACATATATGTACATATACGTATCTACAATATAAAAAAATTTATCATTCTATCTCTTCTTTACAAAATATCAAGGGAATTTACACCAGTATGCTTGTTTGACGTTAATATCTTTAAATTGTATCTCATATGAACAACGATTTAGATTTAAACTCTTATAAAAGTCATCATGTATTAAATAATTGTTTAAACGTATTTAAGTGCATCATGTTAAAATGTGCACGCATGATGTTTTAATAAATGCCCCGTATTTTTATTTTTATTTTTTTTATTCTGAAGTAAGTGTAAGTAGATAAACGATTTATTGAATAAATTTGAATTGTATTCATGTAAGATTGTTAAATTAAAAAATAAATTATGTAATTATAAGCAAAAAAATCATTAAATGATTAAATAAAATGTATCTTAATTATCTATACTATGAATCCATTACTTCTGAACTTCTGATCAATTAATGTATTTTTTTAAATAATATAAACAAAACAAAATAAATATCTATAATTATTTTAATTGTCTTTTTCTAAGTTCAACTCCATTAAATCCAGTCATTCATCAATCCATTAGTCGCTATAGTCACCTGTTAATTGTTAATAATCACAAAATAATTGTTTATGATTTTATTTTTCAATTGTACACATACTTATAAAGTCATAAACTTATTTTAATTCCATGAAGTGATTTTTATCAATAAAATAAAATAATTGACAATGTTAAAATAAATTTTCTAACTCACAAAAAAATTAATTACAAAAAATAGTATGTATAATCCTTTTTAATTCAGTAATGTAGCATTTGTGAAATGTTATAAATCCAAAATCTATCAATAGAAAAATTATATAAATACATACAATATATACATACATAAATACTAAATACATCCCTGATGTATATTTTTGCTACATATACAAAAATAACAAGGGTTAGGATACACATCAACCAACCAAGGATACACATCGAATATGATGATAAATTGAAACTATGGCAACTCCACATTCATTGATATTTAATTATTTTGTTTTCATAGAAAAACACAAAGGACATATCAATGTATAATGAATGATATATGTATAGTACACTCGATTACGTACATACATATACATATATTAAATCAACAAATTATTGTTCTTGTTACAGCACTAAAAAGTATTTAGAAAAGTAAGTATAACTTTTGTGTAAATGATAATTTCTTGATTCATTCATCCATGATATGATATTGTATATTTCATTAATAAACCTATCTATGTATATAATATTATTAACAATATCCTTTTTTTTTCTTCACTATTATAGATTGTATGAGAACAAGACTCTATCATTCCTTAAGAATATGATTCTGAAAAATATCGTTTTACCAAGAAATTTTCTATTACATTGAAACCAAAGATACACTTATACCCAACTCAAATGTATTGGTACTCATTCAAAGCTGAGTGAACTTACGCGGATTCGAGTCCTTCAGCTTCAGCATCAGAAGTCACCACTATACCGATTCGGCATCGGCACACTGTCCGCCCTGGGAATCAACTGAAATAATGATGATTTCGGTTTAATAAACTGAAAGCCATTACTCAATTTCGAAACACCGAAAAAAAAATAAAAGGAGTAGAAAATAGAGTTCTAATCTGTCATGTTGAACATCAACTTCATTATTGTTTTTCTTCAAATTTTTCAACATGTAAACTACAACAATGTTCAAAAAGTCAGTTTTAAAAATTTCGAATTGATTTATGAGACATGCCTAATAAAATTTTTAAAATCGCATGTTTTTATCCATTGACATCAGCAAATGTAACTAAATGATTCTAAAATTGATTCTAAAGCTTCAGCTGCAGTATATTATAAGAAAAAAAATACTTAGTTCACTTAAAGCTATTAAATAGCTTAATGATTATTTACTAATACTACCCTGTATATCGTTACGTAAAACTAAATGGTATATTATTTGTTGTAATTTATATACCTACATAACGTACATAAAGGTTTGTGGTCTAATGAAATTATAAGGGTGGCATTATTTCAACATTGTTACCATTATAAATTAAATTTTCATCTTTCCTCTTCTTTCAGGATCTAATAAATAGTATTAATTTTTGTTTAATACTGCACACACACATATACATGTGGTTGATTGTTTATTAAAGCAGGGTGAAAGTACAAATTATAATATAATAATTAAGAGTTAATACGTTACCTATATGATGAAACAATGAGCTTTAAATGTTTACTGTAGCATGTTTTATTAATTAATTAATAAGAATTACAAAAAAAAACAAATTGAAATAAAATAAAACGAATGAATAATAAAATAAAAATAAACAAGATAAAAACAAAAAAAAATATATAACAAAACAATTATCTGGCAATTATGTACTTAAATACAAAAAGAAGTAGAGAAAATCTTAAATCCTCATAAGAGGAGTGAGGACCTAAGGGGAAATAGATAAGATAAAACTATCCCTCTCTTTATACTTGTCTATTATTTATACACACTTACATTAGTATCAATATCAATGAATAATCCTTTATTTAAAAGATCAAATTTGAAACAATAAAATGCTATTGATATAATTTATTAACTTAATTTCCAGGAAAATTAATTGAATTACATCATTTCAATTTCAATTAAAAATAATATACTGCAAAAGAGAAAAACAAAAAAAAATAACAGCATATTTAAGGAAATTTTTTATCTGAAAATTTCTTTAAAAAAACTTAAATGTAATTAATAATGTAAATGTCCTTTATTTTTCCTTTTGAGAACTTTTTTCTTTTTTTCTGCAGATTAAAAATAATTTGAAAATATAATAAATAAAAATATTACACCATTTTAATATTGGAAGCAAAATTCATGTAGTAAAAACATCAGGACTTGAATATTTTGTTCGTGGTCTAATAATATCCACTCCATAAACGTTTAAAATAAACGTTATAACACATATAAATTTTTTTTGTGTATCTTTATATAAAAAGGATAATTTTTTTCTCTATACTCCCTATTATTCAACTTGAACACAATAATCTTTCTCTTTAAATACCCTCCACGTTTTAAAAATGAAAAGATTGTAATTACTTGTATGAACACAAGGATAAAAAAATATATATATGTGTACATACATAAAAGTATAAATTATATTATAAGAATGTATTCGAGATAACGTTTATACTTCATTATTTCAAATGCACAAATATGATACGGTGATGCTTTGAATAAATGATTAAATGCATTTGGAAAATGAGAGAATATAAATCCTGGCATAGCATGACTGTCTATTTTATTTTTAAATATAATGTAAACTTTCATTCCATTTATATGAAAACGACCAATTACCTTGTGTATATTTTATATATAATTAATTAATTTAACACTTTGAGGTGTTTTTATGTTACCAGCTGATAAAATACAAATTTTAGTGAAATAGAGAAGATTAAATCTATTGGAGAAATTGAACATTCGATTTTATTGTATAACCAATTTCTAATTAAACTAATTCATGATTCTGATTTCTCAGTTATTAATAAAATTTTGTTTTTAAACTGAACTAATGCAGTAAGTAATTATCGTGTTCGATGAAATCTCTCAGACTTCTCTGAACTTTCCCTACAGAATGATGTATCGAGTACTAATTTTTATTGAATTTGAAAGAGTTTAGTATTTTCTTTGAAGCAACTACTCGTATTTATTCGTACTGAATTAGATTCATACAATCTTTGTCGTTTTATAAGGACAAAGTTTTTACAGTCACAATATTATTATTATTTTAAGGAACACAAAGGATAAAATATAGAGAAAATCATTGAAATTTTTCCAAAATCTACAACTACGTGTATTTACAACGTACAATTTCCAATTTTTTTTTTTTTAAATCTCCAAGAACATACATTTTAATTACAATTGTTGTTAATATTTCAAATTAATTAACCATTTTAAATATTTCTCATAAATATACCATTAATTTTTTCCATTATTGTACATTTTTTAATATTGCGCTATTCATACTCTTTTAATAAATTGCTATTTAATTGTATGTCAGTTGTAAACTCGTATTCCACACCAAATACTTCTTCTTAAAAAATTATCTTGTACTTGTTTTTTGTTTTTTTTTTCTTTCTTGTCGAATAATTTTTTTAAGGATTTGCGCAATTTCAACTAATAAAAATTTTGAACCTTCCACATACTTACATATATGTATATATTTTTTTTTTCCAATTTTCACAATAGTAAAACTTTTCTACTTCAATTATTTTTTTCTCCAACATTTTTTTTGTTGTTTTCATTGAAAAACATTTTAAAAATTATTCCAATATTATATGTATATCCTTATATTTATTTATATTCTTGTATCTGAAGTAACTGTATATTTATACACAGAGTTAGAGTGTATAACTATATATGTATGTTTTTTTTTTCTCTATAAATGTAACATTTTTATTATTTCTATTGTTGTAGAATGCTGTTTCTCAATTTTATATCATGAAATTTTTTTTTTAATTTAAAAACAACAACAATTACAATGAATCCTAGAACAAAATATGCTTGAAACATTAGCCATAGAATAATTAATTCTGTTAAACTCTGTATCAAGCAATAAATGACGATAAATAAATGCTATATTCTATGTGTGTTTTTTTTTTTCTCCTTATTTTATTTTCAATTTTCATTGAATTGGTCGGTTAGTGCTAGATGACAGGAGCGAAGTAATAACACAACAATGCTAAAACAACAACAATATTTTATGTATACATACGTGTACGTTACATATATGTTTTGTACTCATACATATATTATATATAAAATGAATGGCTATACAAAACTATAAATAAAATTCACAAATTATAACATATAGAATACAATACTCTCTTTAGCTTAAATAACACAAAACTAAAATATTAAAACTAAAGTGAAATTTTCTGAACATATTATATTATAATGGCAACACGTTGCTATTAAATTGGATCCTTTTTGGGGAAATGGAACAAGTAAAGGAATAATATTTTTAACAGAGAAATAACGTTACATACAATTTTATAAGTACACACAAGCAATATGAGAAACGTTTAAATGTTTTTATTGATAAAATGTTTCATAAAATTTAGGGTATTTTATACATTTATTGAGATTTTTATTAATTTATTTTTTTTTTTTATTTTAAATTTGGGTTACATAAAATATGAACAAATATACTAAATTGGAAGGACATAATCTATTTTAAAGATTTTTGGCAGTATTTGTTAGAATTTTATCAATTTTGCTGTTAGATTTGAAAAGCTTTGACTGATTCCTTTAGTCAGATTTCAAACAGGATTTTTAAATAGTGAACCAAAGAAAATTTATTTGGAATTTTCACATAACGGCACATTATGGTACTTTCGAAAATAAAAAGTCATTTTGAAGGTTTCCAAAAAAATATATGTATTCTTATTTGTTCAGATGCAAGGTGGAATTATTTAATTTATTTTAAATAGGTCATTTGTTTGTGCAATATTTGACGTATATATTATATACTTTATTTCGCTGGAATTCACAAATTATTTCCGATACATATAAAACGAAGATGATATTTCAGTTTTCTTAGTGCTGAGATATCTAGAGATCATTAAAAAGATGGATTTATGTTCTAACTTTCCTGAAAGTAGTCATTCGATCTTTATAGATGTTGCGGAAATTCATTTTGAAATTTTTCGGAACATTGTACGATTATCATTTCTCAGCATCTTTGTTGATTATTTTTAGCAAATCACGCTAATTCGAATTAAGGCATATTTTATTGTTAAATACATAAAATTTTTGTTGCAACATAAGGAATATGTTGTAACTTTCATGGTAATTATTTTGGAATAAATTTGTTTCTTTTCGAAATCAAAAATCAAGCATTTGAAAATTATTAAAATAGATTCAACTGATCTAAGATTTTAACCCGTGTTTTCATGATCAGTTTTAAAATTTTTCCAAATTTATTATTCTCATTCCAATATTTGTAACAAAATGGTTTTTGGATGTTATGGAACTAAATTTTTTTTTTCCAATTTCTTTTAATTTTCCTGTTCCAATAATTTATGAATAAACAATAATTTTTATATGATGGAGATATTTTAGGAAAAAGTTATATTTTCCAATATTATTCTCTTTTCCACAATTCACCTATAAATAATAAATTTATGATAGTAAATTATTTTGCAATTATTTTCAATTGAAATATTCCAACGTTAGTATTCATTACCACACGAAGTGTGCCATAATAATGATTGTTGTGAGTGACTCAATTCGGATTTTAGGCAGGGGGGAAAGATTAAAAAAAATATATAATATTTACATATATAAAAAAAAAACAAATAGTAGTTGACTGACTACTGCTTGTTTGGTTGTTGGCTGTTGCTGCTTATATTCTATCTAGTTAGTATAAAAAATTATATTCTGTATCTGTATCTGTTGTACAAAACACTGTAAATTGTTATTGTAATGGCTCTTTTATTAAGTCAGCAGGAGTGTTGCGGGAGTCGATTAACTTAGTATAAATTGCTCTAAATGTATTCGATAAATATGTATATATATGTATACTATATTGTATATACATATATATCAGATTTTTCGTATTCGTATATAAATCTAGTATAGATACAATTGAGCATTTATAAAAATATATATGAAGATATATGAGATGTGAAATGATTCTGTATGAGTAATGATATCTACTAAAAAGTTCAGAAAAAGTATATATATTCATATATACATATATGTATATATTTTATAGATACATTTATATTAGCAGCATTATATGTACTTTGTATTTTTTTATTTTTATTCGTATTATTATGGTTGATAAAATATATATGGTAACATATTTACAGTACAATTTAAGCAAATAAGTAAGCATCCATTGAGAATTTGCTGTGCCGAGGTAAAAAATATTATGTCTGTTTTTTGAATGAGGAGGCAAATTGTTTCAGTTGTAAATTGACGTTTGAGTTAGATACCAGTGTGTATAGTATTTAAAAAATACAATAATCATATAGTAAAAATTAAATCGAATGAAAATGACGACAACGATTACTACAATAATGAAAATTATTATTTAAACGATTTATTAATAATTTCTCATTATTTCACGTACGTATACTGTCTATGTAAACAAACACGTTATTTATGAATATTATTTCATTATTTTCAATAATAATACATAAATGCAGATACGGTAAACGGATAAATAAATATAACGCGATTTTGAATCATCATTTTAGAATTTAAATATTTCAATAATACTAATTGCATACAACAACATTATGTCATGAAATTTAATAATTTTTAAAGTTTAAAATATGATTGAAATACAAAAAGTGGCTATTAAATTGATCAAACTATAAATTAATTGAAAAACATTTTCAGTGTTTGAATTGATTGCATTGCGTGCAGATATGAGGTTAGAAATTGAGCCGGTATTAAAAAAGTGCAACAGTCCAGTATAAGTGGGCAGGCAATTTGGGAGGCAAGTCAGATATTTTTTTTTGTGTGTGTATGTGTATGTGTTTGTGTGTTTTTTTTAATTGAAGAAAAGGAGCATACAAAATAAACCGATTTATACATATTATTATTACATCATGTCGCCTTGCCGCCTCTATTAGTGTGAACTTATGTGTTATGTGTATATAATGTGTGAATGTGTAATCACAAAAACAGCGGGTGTCAATAGATAGTATATATAATATAGAGGATGCTAATTGCACATTCATTAAAGAAGAAGATAATATAAAACTATTATAAATGTAACTAATGGTGTGCGGGTTAAATATACATTAACTTTACATGTTATATGTTTTTAACTCCTTGTTATGCGCTGTAGCCATCGTTTATATTGTGTATACAATCTGTAATAAAGTGCTTACCGTTTAACTATTAACAACATTATCATTATTATTATAGAATCGAATATATTTCTTCTATTTATGTTCTATTATACGATGATTATATGTAGTATGTACAACAACAACAACAACAACAACAAAAAGTATCTATTTTACAATAGTGTGATATAAGATACAATTTAGTTACTGTGTTTTTCATATTATTGCTCATTATATGTTAACAATTTCACCTAATCGACGAAAGAATCATTCTGTTGTCGTCGTCTCTTGTGTAAAATTTACTGGTTGATTGGATAGTAATTATAAGTAATTATAAATATAGTTTGGTTTTTTTTTTTCTCTAGTATACTAGAATTTAATTTGATCAAATAAAGATATATATTTATTAACTTAAAAGGCAAGTATCATACATTGGAGTGACCGTTTAAATAAAAAAGAAAGAAAAAAAAAAAAAAACAATTACTATTATGAAATCATTTAAATGGACAGTGTTAATTTTATGTGCGGTTAAAATGAAAAAGTAATTAAATAATGTTTTCTATTAATTGAATATTATAAAACTATATATGATCCATAATTTTTGTGTTTTACTGTTATTTCTTTATTAATAATTATTTCTTTTTTTTTTTTTTAATTCATATATATTAGTCATCACGACTCTTTTTCATTTAATTTAGTTTTCTTAATAACAAAAAATAATAATATAATTAGTGTTCTTCATATTTATATTTAAATGAAGTTCATTAAAATTAATTTGAAGGAAAAACAAAAAACAAAAAATAAAATAAATAAAAGAACAATAATAATTCATAGATTATGTGTCATAAGTGATTTTTAAAAATTCTTTTTTGTTTTTTTTTTTTATGTATGTCATCAACGTATGTGTTAATTAATTGTTTTTTAAATACTGGTGAAATTAATTATAGACTGTTAATTTACATTAAAAAAAATTTTCAATTAAGAAAAATAACAATAATTTTGTGGTAATTTAAATAATTTTAATTGATTTGTTATTATTATTTTTTTCTCGTTCGTTTTTGAATTTTAAATAAAAAAAAAAAAATTTTTTCCTTGATGTGAACAATGATAATTAAATAAATAGAACGTGATAATTTATTAATTTGTCTTAATTTGATTTGCTCAAGGTAATTTAATTGATTTAATATTATAATAATGTATATGTACATAATGATTAATAAATTATGATATATTCATAAAATAAATTAAATAAAATTTCTGAGAAATTAATTTTAATAAATCCTCTTTTCATAAATTTTTTTTTTTAATCGTGTGTGTTACAAAAATACAAAAAAAAAGATATTGTATATATGTACGACGACTTATATGAGAATTTTTCTTTTGATTGCTTCGAAAAAAAAATAAATAAATTATAAACATGTTGCAAAAAAGGATAAATAATAAATGTTTCTTTTATGGAATAATAGTGATCGTTAAATCGCAATTTTACGAATCATTGGGTGCGGCGACGGCAGCATTTATGTATAAAATCAACAACACCAAAAAAAAGTATAGGGTCTTTTATTTCAATTTTTTTTTTTAATCTTTTTTTAATTTTATTCTTTTTTTTTTTACAAAAAAAAAAAACCCCTTCTATATATAATGCATTCACAATCACAATCATCATCATTTTTTGATATCAAAATCACTTAAATTGTCGTTTATTTTGCCTCAAGCTTCAAAGATATTATGTATGTATATTGGGGATTTCGAATTGAGATGTTGTTTTGGGTTTTCATAATAAAAGCAGTAACCAAACCTCATACATATTTTTAATGTTGCTTTGCTGCCTAAAGCTTTGAAAATTTAACAAAAAGTACGATAGATAGAAATTGGATGATAATAATGGGATGGTAACAAAAAAGTGACAATGATGACGATATGAATTTTCGTTGGTATTTAAATTGTCAGTATATACATATGTATATGTATCTATATTGTGGATATATTATATGTTTTGAAACTCCACACATAACATAAACGATATTATTGTACACACAGCATGACTTTTCTTCTTACATTTATTAGATGATTCATTTATATGTATACAAAGGATATGTTATGTATTATAAAATTCGACTTGATCGATTGCCTGCCTGTAATATGTTTAATGGATTCATATAGACAATTTAGTTAATGAAATTTGCATGTTGCCAAAATATCTAGATGATTTTATCAGGAAAAAAATGAGAAAAAAAAAGTAGATATCACGTACATACAGAAAAAAAATAAGTGTACATACTATATTTCTATTTAATAAAATTAAAATACAATTTGTTTTGAGGAAATAATATCTACTAAAATACCAATTTTATTTATAAGTGTGTCCATAAATCAAATAACATCAAATTACTGTCAGAAAGGATATACTTTTTATATATTTTATTTCAAATTTTATACCTGGCACGTGTCTTACTTTTTATGACAGCACATTTAATTGAAATTATTTTTTTAATCTTTTTTCTTATTTTTCTCTAAAACTAAAGTTTAGGAAAAAAAAAAAACTGTTTTTATTTTGAATTTTAATTAAAACACGAGTGAATCATTACGCCGACGGGAATACTAATTCATCTCATACAAAAAAATTCTTTTTAATATTTATTTTGAAAAAGCTTTAAAGTAATTGTTTTAATCTTAAGATCAACAACAAAATCAAAATAATTATGATAAAAATTAAAAAAATAATAAATAATTCCTTTTTTTTTATTTATTCTTTTTTTTTTTAAATAAGCTTTTGTCTATTTAACAATGAAATTTATGACAACACGCTCATATCCATTTTTACATTTTTTTACATGATTTTTCATATTTAGTGAATTGAATTCATATATAAAAAATGTGTACCATCAGTGCTGAAATTTTGTCGAAAGTTCTTTAAGTTAAAACATAAATAATAAACGCATTGGAAAAATAAACATCGAAATATTTCAGTAGTTGATTCATATGCGTTTCTAGCAATGTTGTCTTAGCATAACTTTATAATTAAAACGTGTAAATAATTTTTTAAACAACAAGAAATTTTCATATTATCGTATTTTAAAAGCTATTGCTTTCCTTTACAAAAATTCGAAAAAAAAATGTTTTAAAATGCCTTAAATATATCAAAATCAATTAATAAAATATTTGACATGTTCTCTGATAGTACCCAAAAAAAAAATTAACCAAAATTTTAGGATATCATAATTGCCTGCGACATTTTATTAGGTACTACTGCTTTTTAGAAAACTCCCAATTCAAAATAATTTTGATATATGAAATTAATTAATTATATAAAGTTATAAGAAATAAAATAAAATAATTTATTCGCCTTGAAACAATTTCCACAAAATAAAATCATATAATTATTAAGATTGTTTTTTGATTATGTAATATCATAAAATAATCATGAATAATTATAAATAAATATCTATAGAAAAACTATACCCTTTTCAAATTAAATTCTTAAATACATAATAAAGATTTAGATTTTACACCAATTAACTAAAAATAATAAAGTATTTAATGTGAAACTAAACACTAAAATACATATAGGTACACTAATAAAAAACAGAGAGAAAAAATGTTGAAATAAAAAAAAAAATAACAAACAATAAAATCTCCTTAAAAGCTTCATTTTTCCTTTTTTTTTTTTTTTATTAAGAACTATTATGCTTTATTTAAAAATATAATCTAAAACCCTAATTAAGTGATGTAATTATTTTTACTTTATAAATTCATCATTCACATTTAAAATATTCGATAAAATCATCATCATCATCATCATACCACTTTGAATACATAACTTCAAAATTATTCATGTGAAGTTACAATGTTAATGTCGATTAAATACTCTGAGCAAATTTCAGTAGTATACATATCAGGATAAGAATCTATAATATAAACATTGTATTTACATATATACACATTCCATGTACATATATGTATGTATATGTACATACATAATATGTATACCTACTGATATTAAATATAATAGATTAGATACATATTATTTTACACATTTTTATAAATATGGAATTGAAAACATATCCCAACAAACATTATGAATTGTTATGGAATCAAGGACATTTATTTTTTTTTAATTACCTTTTTTCAAAAATATTTCAGATTATTAATTTGAAAATATTTTGAATGTTGAATTTCAAGACAAGGTAGATTTAAAAAATCACATCGTTTTAAAAATTAGCTTCTCAGTATTTGTTTAAATTTTTTTTTAACGAAATTTTTCAAAAATATCCTTATGACATTAATATTTTTTATTTCAAATTCCAAATTAGATTTTACTTTTTCCTAAATTTTGTTTGTTTAAATTTATTTTCAATTTATGAATTAGTTGCTAGTTTTTGCAATATTTTCGGCGTCTGTTTTTTTTTTTTCTTCAATAAATTACCAAATTTCACAAGAAAACTTCACTCTCGTCAACTTTCCTTTAATCGTTTACATTTCAATATTCTTTCAAATTACTATTTTCCGAAATTTTGAGAAATTGTAAGGTGGGATATTATGTCCTTTTGTTAACACTGACGATAGTAAATGTTTTCATACTTGCACTTGATAAACAAATAAAATATAACTAATATTATAACTAAAATTATAAAAAGTTATGAAAATAAATAAAATACCGAAAACTTAACGAAAATTAAACAATAATTCAAAAGAATTTAAAGCATTTAATATAACAACGGTAATCATAATATTTATCATTTTAAAAATATTCAGTGTTTTTGTTTCTTTTTTTCTAAAATACAAATAATTTTAGACGATTCATATTCATTAAATTTTAAATGTTGATAATTGTCTATTCTAAAAAAACAAAACAACTATAAAAACAGTTATTCAACATTTTAAATTCCAATTTAAAAGCCACCCAATTTGCCTCATTTCATTTTTCTTTTTTCTACATTCATATAATGTATACACACATGACTGAATATATTTTATCTATATTTTATTTACTCCATCAGATTTTATTATATGTATATACAAATTGTATAATATTGTACATTAAAATATTTTCTCGTCCTTCGAATGATTTTAAGTTATAATATACCATGATTCAAAGTAGACGAATATTTTATATTTTCTACCTGGAAGGAAAATTATATATTTGTTTGTTATATTTATATATGTATATGAAATAATATATATATTGTACATCTAGATATATTTTATACATGCATATGTATGTTTGTATGAGATATTAGAGAGATGGTTGAATAAATATAATAGTGGACAAGACTATATCAAAAAACCATATTGGGGAGAAATTTCGTAAGAAAAACACATAAAATCTAAATACATAGGTACTCATAGAAAAAAAAAACAGAAAAAAAAAATCCTTACAACGTAACGAGCATTTTATACATCCTGAATATCCCCTTAAGAAATTTAATTTCCCATTTCATTCATTCACTTAACCCATGAAATTATTGAAATATTGTCTAGAGTAGGTCAGAACGATTTATTTTCAATTTTTCTTGATTTTTCTTTTTCTTTTTTTTTTTTTTTAAGTCTTCGTCCTCCCCTTTTTACCTTAGTATTATTATATCATTTAAGGATGACATATAGATCTCTTATATAAATAATGATTTATTTTTTTGATTGAAGGGTTACCAGGTACATATTAAATTTTGGAAAATGATTGAAAAATTTTTCAAATTAAAAAATTAAAGTTTAAAGTTCATTTATGAAATTAAAAAATTAAAATATAATTTATAAAATTAATATTTGTTCAAGGACTTTCAAGAAAAATAAATTATCTTAATAGGAAACTTTCCATTATTTTAAAAACTATCCATTATGTACAGATTGAATACAGTAAATTCTTAATACAAGCACAATTGCACGTACATATAACAAGGATAAAATGTTAAAATTATAAATTAATTATATGATTTAATAAATTGGCAACACCAATAAAATCATTATTATATTCTTGAGAACAACAATTTAACTTTAGTTTTCCAT
This sequence comes from Bombylius discolor, assembly GCA_939192795.1. Taxonomy (NCBI): domain Eukaryota; kingdom Metazoa; phylum Arthropoda; class Insecta; order Diptera; family Bombyliidae; genus Bombylius; species Bombylius discolor. The sequence goes on along the minus strand of OW584241.1, from coordinate 34,458,747 downwards.
CGTTAAAATTGCTACCATTCGCTCTTTATTTACTCTCCTAAAATTCTTATTTTATAATACAGGATACCATAGTATCCTTATTTACAATGACATGTCTCTATTAAATTATTGTATTGCGATTCAATATTTCATACAATACAAACAAACATATCCTTAAATACAATAACGCGCATTAAATGCATATACACATATATACAAACATAGGATACACATACATACATTCATAAAAGGAAAACTATACGTAATGAAAATAATATACATACATTTTGAAAATTCTTCGATGTACATATACATATATGTATTATATTGTATAAGAGATATTTTTACCACCCATTCACCCACTTTTATGACTATATAATGTAGATTTTCTTATGTTTCAACCATATTTACTCTTGTCTCAAATTTCTTCGTACATAACACAGTCTAATGCTTCTGATACATTTTCATGATGTTGAAAATTTTACCGCACAATATTTCATATCAACATGCCTGTATGCCATTCGAATTTTATATAGATTTTGATATACATACATATGTATACATACATACCTATATTATTGTTCATATGAACGTATAATTCATTCGTTTAAACGTTTTTCTTCAACGTAAGCATAATTAGAACAACATCCAAAGATTTAAACTAGGGGTTAATTATCCCTTAGAATAAATGATAGCCCTAGGACAAGAATCATATTAGGATGAGAATGTATGATAGGGTGTTGAGAAATGAAGTAAAATAAAGAAAATATATGTATATTTATGTACATAAAAATACGAATTATATAGATATACATATTTAGTATACGAAGAAGTATTTGTGTAATATTGAAGAGATGCTAAAAAGGCATTTTCTTCCAATTTTCCTTTAACTTGTTAAATTATATTTAAAGAAGTCTCACTCAAAACATGTTTCAGGAGTGGCACGACAGTTGAGTTTTTTATTATTAGTTTTTTTGTTGTTTCTTACTTTTTTTCTTTTTCTTTCTTAAAATAAAAAAAAAAAAAAGGAAATATGATGATTAAGGAATTCCATATAAATTTGTATAACAATGCGCTATGAAAGTAAAGTGGTTAGAATTATATGATGAGGAGATTTAAAAACATTTCGACATTTTCGCTTTTGCTATTTTATATTACTCGTATATTTGCTTTAGTGTATTACTATAATAATGTTTTTTTGGATTGATATATTAAAAGTAAGATATATAGGAATGAAAAACGGATGCGGATACTGAGACCGTTTAAGATATTGTATGTTGAATTTATTCGAGAAAATTTTGTAACATAGTTACAAAATAAACTGAACTATGTAGGTATGTATATAGTAGTTGATGTATATATACGTATATATACATATACAGATATGGATGCAATATAATACGAGTATACATCCATAGTTGCTCATTGCTATTACAATGTTGTTGAATAAAATGATTAAGTGTGGGAGGCGGAAGCTTCTGGTATATACTGTGTAATATTTTATAAAATTGAAGTGTGGTGTACAGTCTCCTTAAGGACTTTGTAAATGTATTTGAAATATACATACATTGTATAAATATAATTGTTATACATATATATACTTATATTATATATATTTATTGAATTATAAGTAGATTTTTATATATTAAATTGTATAAACGAATACAATATAACATTGATGTTGTTAAAGCAGCAATGATGTACACGACAATATTGAGAAAACTTAAAAAGAGGAATCATGTATCCTGTATTTTTTTTTATATACATATTTATAAGTATGTATATGTATATGTATATAATGAAATGTTATTTGTTTCATTTATGTATGACTGCAAAATTGGGGTGACGTTTTTATTTATTTTATTTTCATTTTTTTTCGTTTTCTTGTTAAATTCTATATTTGTTCTTTATTCCAAAATAAAATGATATTATGATTTATTTTTGGGAATTTCTATATTCATTGCCCTTCCATCATCTTCATTTTATATGTTCTTTGTCGTTTTTGCTTGAACAATGACATAAACATTTTATATAAAAATATAATTATAGAATCATATATATGTATACATAGCTACTACATATACATAATTATGTACATATTTTATAGATATTTTACCTAGTTAGTTTTTTCGTTTATCCCACTTAAAATGTGTTTATCAAACTTATTATGTATTTTCTATATTATTTTATTTTACATTTTTCTTTTGTTTTGTTTTTTTTTTTTTTTCTTTCAAGCCGACAAATAGATTTTCATTCTTGAATGAACAATAAATGATTAATTTACGAGCTTATATTTCACTTTTCACGATTTAATTTTTTTTTTATTTTTTATTAACTGTTTATTATTAAAAGTTTCTTTATTTTATGTCTGTAATATTTTATTATTATTATTATTATTAAGTTAAATAGTGAATATGTTTTATTTATATATGTGGTACATACATATATGTGTATAGTATAGAGAATTTTAAATGAATTGTAGTTAGAGAAAATCAATTTGAGGAAAAATATAAATTACTATAAATACAATTTATTTTTTATTTTGTTTTTGTTATTTAAATGAAAAGATGAGAACATAAAATACTTATTATCGACATGGGTATATGATTTTATTTAAATAATAATTAAAAAATAATAATTAAAATTGTTATGATTATTTATTGTTAATTATTTTAAATATTATACAGAGAAATTACAAGAAAATTAATATATGTAGCTATTAAGTGATTATTTAAAAAAAGAAAATCTTTATTGAGTTTTTTATAAGGTACTTTGATCTCAATTCTTTCGGTATTGATAGGACATGTCAATGAATCATATGTGAGGGGGTAGAATCAATACAGAGTAAAGTTCAAAATTATTAGACCGCCATCCTTCAAATTTCTTACTTTCAAATTAAATTAAAAAAATTTCAGTGTAATAATTAAAATATTAAATTATTTAAAGTACTTTTCAAATAAGTAAAAAAAAAAAACATACTAATATATCTTTTTTATTTTCTGTTTTTATATTCACAGAAAATATTAACAACGATGCCAGAATTAGAAAAAGATTGTGTTTCAGATATGATAAGTGGTACTGATGTACCAATGATTGAAAATGGTAAATTTTTTAAAGATAATGATATAACTATCGATAAAGAACGTTTCATTTATGATCATAATGAAAAAAATCTTAAAAATCAATTTTCAACAGTTGATTCATATATTTATCAAAATCCATTAACTGTACCATTTATGAATGGACAACGACGTAAAGATATATTTTTTCCATTATCAAAAGAAATTGATGTTAATCAAAATCGAAAATCTAATAATCTTGAACCAGGTAGACCATATACAGCACCACCATTTGCTCAATCAATTTATGAATTCAAAACAACACCATCATCATATTCAACATCACCAGAACAACGAAGAATTTCAATATCAAATGATATTATGCATGATAGTTTAAATTGCCATAATAATATTAAAAATGACAAGAAATTGTCATCACCACCGCCACCTCCACATTTACCACCACCAACACCTCTTCCATCATCATCAATAGTTTTACCGTCACAGAAACAACAACAACAACAACATAAGCAAGAACAAAATGAACATGAATCAAAAATGATTATAGATTCTAATGAAACAAATGATGTATCAAAAGATCAATTTGATCAAATTTGTCATATGGAAAAAAATGATGTGACATCTATTACTCACATACCTCAAACGAACTCATGGCATCCACACGTTTATGCTAAACCACCACAGAAGCCAACACCGCATTCAATTTGTGATATTCTCGGATGGAATAGTCCTACTAATCATAGTGTTAATAATAATAATAATAATAATAATAATAATAATGATAGTAACTATATAAGTAGTAATAATAATAGTAATAGTAGTAATAATAGAAATGTTCCAGAGATGACTAAGCATCATCAGAATGTGTACTCCACCGATGAATTACAAAGATCAGAATCACGTTTGAAATCACCAAATTCAAGTATAAATGATTATCAACAGCAATTTTCTAATCAAATTCGATGTTTTGATGGTAATTATCCACCACGGAGTACATCATTAAGTGAAGCTAGTGAAGATGATAATAGTATACAAGGGGAACAGCCCTTAAATTTAAGCGTTACCAAAGAAAGATCAAATTCACCATTACGTAATAGTAATAAAATTCATGGAAAATTAAAAAAAGGTATGAAATTTTGATTCTTTTAAAACTGCATATATTTCTTACAAATTCATCCACTTTTATTCATTCCCAAATTTTTTTTTTTTTTTTTTTTTTGAAAATTTCAAAAATTCGAAAAACTCATCGATTTTAATTTCACACTACATCTCATTGAGAACTTTGTTCACTTGCTTATGGTCAGCAATCAGAGCCAATTACAACTGCTTCAGTAGCGAGAACCTCTACCAAATTCAACTGAATTCAAAGCTGAATAAACTTGGGCAGATTTAAATCCAAGAGAACTCCAAATTTACACAAAAAATTCGTGTAAAAACCCATAATTACTATGCCTGATTTCTAAGAAAAATTTTTTAAATTTCAAAACATTCTGAGAAATAATGTTATTTCTGTATCACCCACCATCTAAACACTATTTTTGATTATTTTATAATTCAAATTTTACAAAATGTAATTTTTCATTTCTTTTTGTTTTGATTTCAATTTAAATTTAAATTGTGTTAAGTAGGAGTAACATATTAATTATATACATACATATATCTAATTAATTATGTAATCACATATGTTATAGTTTGCATAAATATAAAATAAAATTTATTATTTCTATTAAATACACTCTATAAAATATACCATCGAAATATTTGAAAATAAATCATTTATTAATTTTCATTTATTCTCATATTATTCGTTCAATTAATATACATTTTAGTACCTTTTATAAGTTTCCAAAAATATTTTTCGCAAAAATAATAATTAAGCACTTTTGTTATTATATGGTTCCCTCTGTTAATACGATTATTACTTTATATTATTTTCATTTTATATTTAGTTATAATTTTTTTTTTTTAAATTTTTTTTTAACATACATAACATCACAAGCTCTTTGGGCTAAATTAAAATACACAAAGAAATATAAAATGTGTACATATGAATACATGAATATGTATAATAAATCTAAATGGTTATATAGGTTTGTATTATAATAGTAAACAGCTCTTTCACACACTCTTTATTATAATTATTTACATAGGCACGCATTAGCAAATGAAGGCTGTTGAAATTGTTACAGAGCAAACACCAAGTTATGTTATTCTAATTATAAACTGTAATTACCCATTAAAATTGCAAGCGATCATGTATTAATATGCATATTTTCTTAATATCGTATAAATTCATATAATATACATATGTATATACATATAGAGATTTAATGTACAATATTTTATTATAGAAAAGTAGACTCTATTAAATATATGTATTTCTATGAAACGATTATACTATACAGGGTGGTGTAGATTAGAATTTGTTAAACTAGATTACAGATTTCTTAATGACTTTAGAAGAAAAGAGTAGGAAATTAAAGAATTCGCAAAAGTCTTCACGGGTTTTTAATATGAAAATAACAAAAGTAAGACTTCACAAGAAACTTTCTGAATTTTTTATGTGAAATGTTCAACTGCTGAAAATAATTTTCACGTGATTAATATTAAACTTTTCATTTATTTAAATTTTCAAGATACAAAATACATACCCGAACTAATTTGAATACATTAAAAATATTTTCGTACCATAACACGCACCACCCTGTTATACAAAAATATACATTTGTGTAACTTCACAGAAGTAATTGTTACAGATAGAATTTTTTTCAAGCAATGATAATTTACATGATATACAAATCATATTATATTTTTCTGTAATGTACTTCTAAATAATAATAATAAAAAAAAAAAAAGAAAATATAAAACATACCAAAGTATCTTTAATGAAAATAAACATACTGTGAAAATTCAAAAAATCACACACTAATCATATTTTTATTCATACATAAAGATAGCTTGCAAATTTCATCAAAAGAAAATTCTAATCATTTGATGAAATGTTTTTATTAATTTCAATAAAGTATGAAGAAAAATATACACTGATCGTCGTCTCCTTTTATTGAATGTATAGTACGTACACACGTACTGGAATTATACGCATATATGTATTTAGATATTTTAAGAAAAAGATATAATCATTTTGAAAAGTACACATGAAATATTGCAGCGGTTAGATGACAAAGTTAACCAAGTGTAAAATTTGCGATATTTGACTTTTTTGACTTAAAAACAAATTAATAACTTGCATGTTCTAACACAAAATTTTAGGATTTTCTCAAAAAGAGTTGAGTATGTGAATTTTTTTAATAAATTCTATCTCTAAAGTACTTTAGAGCTCCAATAACTCATAGATTACCTGTTACAAATATTGGATGTTGAAGAAAATTGAAGATTTAATGGTTTCCTTTGACTTGAAAGATCAAAGAAAGGAAATAAAGATATTTGAAATTTAAATTTGTAACGGTAAATCTATGTAATTTCATAAAATCTAGAACTTTTTTATCCAACATTCCAACAACTTATTTTTCTATTTTGTGGCTTTATAGTGACGAGACAACAAACAAAAATTTATGGTAATTGTATCAATTAGTGAACAAAGTTTTCTAAATTAACAAATTTATCCGTCAAAAGAGACATTTACCCTATTTATTTTGAATAAAATAGAAGAATTTTTAAATGATTACCGATTACGAAAAAGAAAAGAAAATTTAAATCATTTTCAATTAAAATTTTTAATTAGTTGTATAATTAATTTCTGATGCACAAAAATAAATCAACAACACATGAGGTGCATATGCACAAAAATGTAAATATGTGGGAGTTTATAACTATCTCAAAAATTATTAATTAATTAAAAGATATGTTTTTTTTTTTTTAAATTTAAAAAAAAAGACGGATAATATTTAAAATGTATACAATTTAAATGAACAAGGATAGTGTTTATGTATATTTTTAAATTATGTATGTCCGATACATGTTACAAAAATAGAAAATCAATTAAATTCAAGAATTCATTTAATATAAAATATTATTAAAATTTATTTATAATTTGTTATAGATATTTTAATTTTATTAAATGCAAACATATTTTAAAAAATTCTAAGTGTAAGTATCTGATTTTTGTTATCAATATATATTTTTTTTAATTTACAGGTTTACCTTTAACAAAAATACAACCCAAAAGAAAGAAGTCAATTAATTTGATCTCAGATATTTATTTAGATACAGAAAATTCAAAAGATAAACAAAATAATAAAAATTATCATGAAACTGCTGAAGAAGATTCTGAAGATTCATCATCAATTGATGCACGACGTAAAAAGAAAGCTAGAACAACATTTACTGGCCGACAAATATTTGAACTGGAAAAACAATTTGAAATAAAAAAATATTTAAGCTCAAGTGAAAGATCAGAAATGGCAAAATTATTAAATGTAACTGAAACACAGGTAAGTTATTTTTTTTTTTTAAATTATGTTAATACGAATTCCTTTTAAAAATTCTTCAAATATTTTAAACTGATAGCGGTGGTGTTAATGTTTTTTTTTTATCGGATTTATCGTTGAATCTAAACGTGATCTAATGGCACTTCCTTATTTTCAAGAATTAAAACGAAAATAAAAATATTCAAAGATCAAAATTGAACAAGCAGAAACTTTATATGAAAAAAAAAAAAATTAAATTACCTACATCAAAAACGATTTACTAGATTGAATATTAAAAAACAAAAAGTATCTTATAAGCTTCAGAAGCTAAAGAGACCAAATAGATTTAAATAAAAATCTTCTTGTGACAAAACATTTAACTTGTAAATATTATAAACATTAGTCATGAAAATTATTAAAATTAAATGTTTTCAAATGTGGAGTTTAAAATTAGACCTTCTGCTTTTTTCATTTGTGATATCTTTCATTTCTTTTTCATTTTTTCTTTTGAAACAAAAAACAATGCCATTAAACTTTTGCAAATTAATCATTAATTTGATTGTGGGTGGATGGTAAATTAATATGAGAGACTTATTTAAAATGCTAAAAGTAATAATATGTGCCGAAAGGCAAACGTCATCAACAGAAAAAAAACCAAAACAAAACAAAATTAGATAAGATATTGCAATAATACTTATAATGCAAGTATGTATAAACATTTATATATTCGTAATAATCATAATAACATATGAAATTTAAGTAGATAAAATGCAATAAATATTTAAACAATTTTTACTTATTACATTAATTTAAATGAATCTAACATACGGTTAACATGTGTGTTAAATATTAATTCATTACATGATACATACTAATATTTGTTGTCTCCATATATACATTTTATTATAAATAATTTGCATGCATGCATTTATAGACTGTTTGTACTAATTTACTGATCATATTTCAAAAAGAAATAAAAAATAAAAAACAAAACAAAACATACGATTGATTATCGTTACATGTACGGTATATGCACTAGATGAGTAGATACATTGTGTACATATGTGCATAATCATTTCTTTTTTTTTTCGCATATAAAATATCTTCATCATAATTTTAAAATGTATAACAAAGAAAGATAAAATTATTTAAGCAGAACCAATCATATATTGATAATATGAAATAATATATATACAATTTATTTTCCTTACAATTTACATGAATAATTTATAAATTGTGTGTGTTTTAGCTACTCCTTTTATTCTTCTTTTAAACAGGTGATATTTATATAAATATATAAATAATCTCGTTTTCATTATAAAATTTTTCACATGATTAACTATTAAAAAAAAAAAAAAAATTGTGTGTGATAATAAACACACTGTCTAGATAAAAATATCACATTCCATAGAATTTAAAAAAAAATAAATAAATAAAATAAAATAAAATGAAAAATAAAAAATTTACATTTAATTTTAATATTGTTGAGTATTTTTTCCCGCTAATAAATAGTGTACAATTTATTATCGAACAGAAAAAACAAATAGTATGTTCACAACAAATTGTTTTTTTTTTTTTTTTTTTATAATGAAAACTGATTTCCATTTAATTGAATAACAATAATAAATATTTCCGGAAACTAAAACAGTCAGACAAGGTGATTCATTAGAAATTAAAAATTAGTATAAAAAATAAAAAAATAAAAACATTTTGTTTTGATATTCCATCCAAACGTATCTACTTACAATAAAAAAAAATTTGTGCCAGGTTCAATTGAATTGAAATGGCAAATTCTAAAGATGTTAAAAATATTTTAGAAAAAAAATATATGTAAACAAGAAAAGTGAAAATCAGTGCAACAAACAACAACAAATTTAAAAAAAAAAAAATTTAAATTAAAACCCCAATACCCACTTTTATTTTTCTACAATAGTTTCAATACGATAATCTTTAGTACATCCTTTTAATTTATCTATAATATCTTCAAAACATACTCGTAATCCATTATTATTTTTAAAAACACATAAAGTAATTTGAAAATTTTTTCTTTTCAATGAAATTTCTAAACAATAATTTAATCATAAATTCTAATTAATTATTATTTTACAATAAAATTGATTTTATGATCCTTCTTAAATACTATTGATTTAATACAGTATATATTTTATATGCTTTGTGAACAATTAAAATTTTCATTGTTTATTTTTATTTTTTTTTGTTTCTCAAAATAAATATTTAATCTATATTCTCTCTGGAACTTGATAATAATAATTTAACATGTTGATGATATGTGTTTAATTTTGACAAAATATAAATTTTAAACTGCTTACATGCATGTAAATCATATGTGCATTATGATATATGTACGCACATATAACCATTGACACATAAATAATGAATTTTAATGCATTTATCTTATTGATAACATTTTCTTTATATTAACAATAACAAGCTTTTATGTTTGAATACACATAAATAAATGCTACTCATCATCATCATCATCATCATCATCATCATCAACATTATGTATATAGATAATAAATGTAAACTATCTCTGTTCAACAAAATTCATTCCATTTATTTAATAATTTACAAATATAATTACATGTATGACGTATGTACAATGTACATACATATTATTCATATTCATATTCATATATATACATATATGTATACACCTCATCATCTTAAAAAATGCCTTTTCATTTCATACATATGTATATATGTAAATACCCTAATTGCAAATGTTTCAATACAGTCAAGAAGTTACACAATACAATTAGTCAATAAATCTCAATTAGTATCATTTCTATTGTTTAAATATTTTCTAATATGTATAGAATATGTACCGTAAGTAATATGTATAAGATTTTATCTAATTCTATGTTTTTATGTACATAGATATCTAAATATATATCTGTATATATCTTGTATCTTTTTTATTATCAGCATACGCACTATGGTATAAACCATTACATATATCATGTTCATATGTATGTATGTGCTTTAATATTAAAGACATCATTGTATAAATTGAAAGTATTTTGCCATTAGAAAATATTATACAATATGAATATTTGCAAAATCCATTTTAATCTTTACATCTATAAATAATTAATATTTTATCGGACTTATGACTATTTATGAAAATTAAATATTTCACAAAATGATTCTATACAGCATTTACATATGTACATACATATCTGTAGTTATTAGCAGATGATGGGCAATATAAGATTTAATAATTATTTAGTATTGATATGATTTTACTTGTGCAAAAATAAAAAATTAATTTATTGTGATTTAACACGAAGAAAAATTTCGATGACAGACTGTTTTTTTAAGAATGTTTTTTTTTATAAATTAGTTCAAAAATCTAGATGATTTTCAAAATAGGATATGTTATTTTTATCAGCACATTTAATTCACAATGCGCGATTGGGCCAACGAATGGACTTACTTACGATTAGCAAAACAGCCCCACCTACCTACCTATACCTAAAATCAGTTTTTACTAGTTAAAAAATTCAAATTTCTGTAAAAAAGATAAAAAATATTCTACCACTTTTTTTAATTGAAAAACCATTATATTTTCAAAATTTTTTGTTCTTGTGGAAACTTTCAAAAAATGTTTTTCAAACTGTATAACCAAACTTCGGAAAATTTATTTTTCGGACACTTTATCACAGTTGATAAGTTTTACAAATCTTACAGACAAAAACGATAATTAAGTTTCGAAATCAGGTGAATTCTACAAAATTTCATTGATTTAAAGTTCATTAAGGAATTTATGACTTCAAAAATAAAAATAAAACATAAATGAAAACAAACAAACAAACAAAAAACCTAACACCAATTAATATATTTTGACTTCTACAAAAATTCTAAAACAATAATTAAATCGATAATTTTAAAAATTTTTTCCAAATTCATAAAATGTTTTGTATTTAAATTTAAATTTTATTAAATAATTTACACATTCCAAAGAAAAACAAAACGTAGTTCAAAAACCACAAATTATGAAAAAAATAAACAAAAACCCAAAAACAGCAGCAACAACAACAAAAAAATCGATTTTAAATATCTTAAAACATGTTTAAATTCATTAAAGTAAAATAATCATCAAAAGAAAATTTAATTTTATTAAAAATAATAATTTAATAAATAAAATTTTATTGTACCTATTTAATGAATAATGAAATTATTAAGAAAGAAAAACAACAACAACAAAAATCCATATTTATGATCACTTTTCAAGAAAAATAAATCACCTTAAATGTGAATTTAAAAATAAATTTACTTTTAATTGCAAAAATATTTTTATTGCATTTTATTTTATATCTTTAATTTTTATTTTTGGTTTTTTTTGTTTTTTTGTATTTTTTTTTTTTTTTTGTTTATTTAATTTTTAATTTTTACACAAACATTTTAAATCAATTTACTTGTACATGCTAATTTATATAATAAACAAAAAAAAAAAAACAAAAAAATTTTCAACATTCATCATGTTGCTGTTGTACATATACAATTACATACATATATAGTAGGTATATATATTTGAATAAAATTGAATTATACAAAAATATACACATATGTACATATATGACATACAAGGATGAACGGAAGTCCCACTTGAATGCTATCAAAAGTCTTTGCATGTCAACAGTAATTAACCACATTTCACTTTCTCACAGCATTAAATGCGATGCCTTCAAAACAATTTAAATCCATGCTACCATAAAAATCGTATAGTGCATCATCATCATCATCATCATCAACAACATTTTAAAAACGGTATTATATATATTACACATATATTAAATATATATTCAACATCAAATACAGTCATCATCATCCTTGTATACAGATATTGTTGCTTTTTTTTTTCTTTTTTTTTTTTTTGAGGCATATAAAGAGAGAAAAAAAAGAATCTTTCTCATATTAGACTTCGAGCTACATACATACAAAATTGTAACTTAGTAAATTGCAATTGCAGTCAGCAGCATCAGCATTTAGCATCATTATCATCAAGAAAAATACTTCAGATTGATGCCCATTATATCGTAGATACACATATGTATGTATGAATGTATTTATGCATCCAATATAGAAATTTTTGTTAGTTAGCTCGTCTTCTCTTCAATGTCGATTAGATAAACGTTGAAAAAGCCAAAGAAAATGCAACCATTAAATTATAGCATTTGTAATAGCTTTTAAACAGGGTGAATTTAATAAGCAATTAATTAAAGGACATTCAATTTAAATTAATTGTAAGAATTTATAATTTAATAACTATATTTTTTTCTTGAACGATTGTTTGAAACTTAATTTATTCGATTTTAGTGTTAGAAGTGAAAGGACATCCACTGAGATCCTAATCATAAAATCCATTCAAGAAAAACTAAGGATACTCGGTAGAAACTGCTGTAAGAGACTTTGTACAATAAGACTGATAAAAAAGTGGATAAAAATAAGCCCGTATTCAGTTGCTAGAAAAAAAAATGAAAAAAATTATTAAAAATACGAAATCATGATAAAAAAAAACCAAATTTAACTTTTATTTGGAAACCTCCTTAGAAATTTGGGAAAAACAAGCGTTTAGTTTTAAAAGTTAATGTAAAAAGTGTGATTTTAATTAAATTTATAAGAACCCAAAAAGTAAATTCTAACATAAAATACCCTGTATACATGAATGTACATCATACATAAAATATTATTCCTTGTCTTTTCTTTGTTTCAATTATTATTTAAATTAAACAGGATAAGTCGAAATTTATTTAAAAATGAATAAACTAAATTTCAAAAGACACTTTTTTCTCTAAATATATGCATATCTGCTTAAACACATGCATACCTACATATATGCACATATGTTATAATTTTATCTATATGTGACATTTTTGTAATCGCATATGTATGTATATGCAAATTATAATTTTTTTTATATATGTACATATATTTAATAAACTACTGAAGAATTAATTTCAATTAAGAACTCAACGACCGTAAAATGTATATTTTAATGTGACAATTTGAATATAAAAAAGAAAGATAAAAAAAAAAACGAAATTTTTCTACATATACGAGTGAATAATCTTTTCATAATTGTAACATAAAAAGATTTATAATACTATTTTGATGTCAAGTTTCTCACTTTTTATATGCCAATAATAAACGCATCAATATTATGCAAACAAAAAAAACAACAAAAAAAAAACACCAGCAGCATATGTATAATATTTTCTGTAGAATGTAGCAAAAATAATGATGAAAATTATAATTTAGTGGTAAAATGTTAAAAAGTAGGTGTAAATACGTGTGCAACGATAAAAATGACATTTTCTGTTTTTCAATATGATTAATAGTTTACGTTATAATTAATAAAGATATTGTTGTAAAAAGTACTAGAATATAGATATATCTTTTTAATAATTTTATAAATTAAAATAACTTACAGTTTATCATTTTAAAACGGTAATTTTAATTTATTCATAATAAACTTACATCAAATAATTTATATATGATTTTGAATTTTATTCATTTAAACAGAATACACATATACGCTCCATATACTAAAACTAAATATCTAGATAATCTTTTCGAATTTATTTGTTTTATTACTAATAATAATTTCTTTTTGTATCTTTAACCCTTTATTTTTAATGCTAACATTTTTTTTTTTTTCATTAATAAATCGTATTTTAACATTATGATATCAAATGAATAAATTTGTAATTAAAAAAAAATGATGTGTTACAAAAAATATGATTGTATTAAAAACTAAGAATTATTTAAAATTTCTGGAAAATAAAATTGTTAAGAAGCTTTTTTATAAAGTTGAAACTGCAAAGAAAAATGATTATTTTTCTAAGAAAGTACTCGTATCTTAATAAAATTCAATGAAAAAAAAAACACTTTGTTTTTTTTAAATTCACGAAACGCATTTAACAAATTTTATTGTGAAGCCTCAAAAAAGATATATTCACTTAGATACTTTGTGAAAATTTTCTTTTGAAAAAAAAAACAAAAAAGCAAACGATCTTTTGAAATAAATAAAAAGATATTTGTGTAACGCTTTTCTCAAAATGTTTGAAAAAAAAATACAGACATATATAAAAAAATATACTTTGGCTTACTTTCTACTATTCTAATTATAGCTACCAGAGGTTTTTTTAAATTACTATCCATTTTTGATCCGTTCCTTACCAACCCTTATCATCCCATTTGCATTCTGATTCTTATAACTTACAAAACTTCCAGTAAATTGATTACCAAAACTTTTTACCTTCTTCTACGAAAAAAAAAAAAAGGAAAAAAATTTAAAATAAAGAAAAACCTTTCATTTTTCTGGTACTAAATTGATGATTTTTTTTTTTCAAAAGTTCTTAACTCATGTGTGTGTGTAATTATGACCTATCTTTTTATCATCCGTATTTACCTGTAAGAAATGAAAAATTATACTAACAAAATTGTTCAGTATAGAATTTAACATTTTAAAGTCAAATTTAAATCTTACAGACAAGTATATCCTTTCTTTTTTCACAGTCAAAAGGACCACTTGCACTGATTTTAAATTATAAAAGATACATACGAGTATATGTAATATATGTTCAAGTTTTTGACACAAAAATATGTGGTTAATTTAGTAAACTCAAACTTTGAAAAAGTTCTAAATAAATCCTTTATATTTTGATTTTATCCTTTTTTTTTTTTTCATTGCATCGTAATAAATGGAATGTGAAATTGTACATAAAAAGGGTTTCTGGAACTTTTAATTTTTTAATGAAGCAATTAAAATTCAGATTTATTTTTATATGACAAATGTACTTAGGAAATATTAATAAATTTTAATTTAATTCAAAAAAAAAAATATTTTTAATGTTTCATATTTATTCTAAAAAGGTCTTAAATTCAAATAATTTTCCTAGTCTTTAATATTCAAGAAAAAAAAACAATTTTATTTTTTATTATTTTTTTTTTTTGAATTGTGAAAATGGGAATAAGTTTTATTTGACTTCAAAAAAAAAAATATAGGTATATACATATATATCAAATTACACATGTATTTCCAGAACAAATTTCTTGAGGATGAGGCGTTTATACTATTAAATAACATTTTTCTCGATGATAGTAAAGTTCTTTTCCGAATGCTTGAATTCAACAGAGAATAGCTTTTTAGCTTCTTTTTTTAGCTTCTTTACTTTACCTTTAATGTACATATACATAATATAACTGTAAATCTTATGCACATCACATTTTTCAAAACATGTTGAATATTCACATAAAGATTTTCTTAAATATTATATAATACACAAGATGTTCTAGAAAATATTCTGACTTTTATTTATAATTTTTTTTTTTATCAAAAGTTTATATTACTTGGCAACCTCTTAGATACTAGAAGCCAATGTTTCTTATGTAACTACTATTTTCTCATACTACTACTTTTCAGGGGTATTTTGTTTAACAAAACTGAAAAAAATTTGATTTCTATTGCCTTGTTTATGGACAAATATTGATTTCAAACTTTTTAAAAGGTTCTAAGTAAATTACTATAAAGGACAATTTAAAAAAAAAAGCCTTTGAGAAAAAACTTGAATCGAGCCGGCCAGCCTTGAAGCTTGAAAGCACTTGTATTTTTGGAGATTAATCTACATCTAAATTTTCTACGTGGAATAAATAGACATCGTTAGCTTCTATACTAGCTACTTCTGCACTGCAAACTATTAAGCATCTGTCAGCTTATCGTAATTCAATTAGATTATTATTGTCCTTTTAATCAAGCAATTGAGCTATGAATCATGATGTCAGACAGTTGATCCCTAATAGTAAAATAATGACGATAATTTCTTTAAGTCAGATAATATAGTTCGACCATATATTGACACACTCCTAAACTATAGGCCTTAATAAATCTCCAAATTAATTATTATAAGAAATAAGAAAAAAAAAGAAATAAAAAGATACATGAATTTTTAAAATGATTTGATCTTTTCTGGGACACCTTGTGCAATGAATAAATGTATTTGTACATTTTATTTATATTCCATGCTAAATGTGTATTAAATGTTTCCCCCTTATAAATGTTATATTTACTTTTAGAAACTTAGTCACCCACCCTCTATTACAGATATACATATAAATATATAAATAACTGTTCTTATGTAGGTATGTATATATTTTTCTATATTTTGTCATCCTTTTAATTTTCCTGACATATCCTTCTTTTATAAGATATTTTTTAAGATGTATCTATTCAAACAATACTATTGTATTTTATTACACAGCAATAAGTAAAGCATAAATAAGTACATATAGTACACATACATACATACATACATATGTATAAATAGTAAATTTAGTAACCATCATATACACTCGTGTAAACATATTTTAATTCAATTCACATATGAGAATATTCATGTATCTATGATTGTACTTTATATATATACATTTTACAGATTTGTCACGTGTAATAAATGAAGTATAGTACATTTATGTATGTATACATAGTATGTACATCAACATGAATATAAATACATTTGTATTGGTAATTGTCGTTGCTTCTCTCTACGATTACATATTTATTATAAGGATGATGATGATGATGATGATGTTTGTTACAGATAATATACCAAGTCCCTTATAAAAAAAAAATTTTTTTTTTAATATATAAAAGCAATATAATTGAATCGAAAATACGTTTTATTGATTTTATGATTTGTCTCGTTATTAAACGACCACTTAATACATATTATGTTGTTGGTATTTATACAATATTTTATTTTTGTTGCCATTTTAACTCAAAATTTTAGTCTTCTATACAATGTACATACATACATATATACATACGTTATGACATACAGATTTTGCGTACAGTAATACACAAATGTATGTACTCGTATCTATATAAAAGTATAATATTAATTTATTTGAGTTCGATTACGGTTCGTTTCTCAATTATTATATATTTAACAAGTGGATAATAGAGGTAATAATTTTTATTAGCTATATTATATAACTCTTGTGTATATGTTTTTAACTATAACAAAAACAAACTATGTAATAACATATAATATGTATTTTAAAAATCAATAAACAATAAATTATTTAACTAAATACAATATGTTAAATAGAAAATATATCGTATCAAAATATATAATAAACAAATTTTTGTAATAGATTAAGTAACTACATATATGATTAAAATAGCCTGATTAAAAGGACATTTCAAGTATTAATTTATTTTTTATCAGTATTGAAAAATGGTAATTTTTAAATGTTAACGGATTTTTAAAATATTCACAATTTTTAAAAAGAAAGAAAAAACTACATGTTTTATATAAAATGAAGCTTTTCTTCTTGTACCAACTCCTAAAATTAAGAAATACCGATTTTCATTCTGTTTTTGTTGGTTCTACAGCTTTGTCCTTTTCAATAGCTTTTGCTAACATTTTTCATACGATTTCTCAATTTTTTTTTTTTTTTTCAAACTTATCTTCAACTTGTATATGCCCGTTGAATAAATTTTCAGAATCCCATCTCTCTATCCCAACTAATAAAGAAATTGTATACACATTATATTTATTCTTGCAAGGATTAATCTCCTTACTTTGTTCAAAAAAAGTATATAAAGTGATACAAACGACAGCCAAAATAATTTTTTTTTTTTTTTGCTAATAAATCATCAAAAATTAAATTATTTTATTCTTTTTGTGAAGACTATACTATTTCCATAAAATATTGCACATTTTGCGAAAAAACCAAAAAAAAAAATAACATCAAATAAATTTCGTTGACATGAAAAAAAATCTAAGACACCTTTCCTAAAAATCTATCTAATAGATTCAGAATAAAAAAAATGATGATATCTTGATCTTAACAAAAATCAATTAAATATAAACCAATTTTCTAACCCTTTATAAACTCAATAAAATTACATCTGCAATACAATGCAATGAAACGATACAGATATTAGATTGAAAATTCAATAAAGATATCTATATTGATAAACTTTAAAAAGAATCAAAAATTATTTATTTTTTCGAAACATAAAAATCAAACTTAAACAGTTAAAATGTTGAACAAAAAAAAAAAGAAAAGAAAAAAAAAACACAAGTAAATAAATAAATGAAACAATAAAAAACGCATTATACATAAAATATTTAAGAATTAGATTGATATTTCTTTCTTTAGAAAAATAATATCTAAATATCTATTATAAGCATGCATTTTATAAGAAAAACATGCATTCCATCAAAAGTAAATTTACTCCCTGCAGTTCAATATTATCGTTTATTTAAACACTTGCTTGTATGATATCATTTATCCATTACGAATATACATATATGTATTTTTGTACATAATGTACGTATAAATATCTATCTGTACTACTACTGTATGCTGTGTACTTTTTGTACACAGAACCAATTAAGAAAGCCGATCAATAATAGCTACAAACAAAACACATCACGACGATAAACCAGGGGGGAAGATACACTGATGGTATGGTGATGATGATGATGATGATGGATTTTATTTGGAACCGCATAATTGGTGTAAAATGCATCTTATTAAGAGCCAGCATGCCGTAAATAATATCGTCTCAGTGAGCAGCATCTTTTTTTTCAATTTTTTGTTTTTATAGCCCATCATGCTTTCATTTTAAGTACCACAAACATTTTTTTATAAAATAAAAATACATGTGTATTTTATATTTATAGAGGTGAAATTTTTGTTTAAATAACTTATAATACTCGTATTTACAATATATGTAAATATATTTGGGTTATATTTTTAGTTTTTATTTTGAATTATGTACATATTATGTATGAACATATATAAAATCATGCATCACATACGTATTAAATCAACATAACATACCATCAACATATTATAGAGTAGCAGTATCATCGTCATCCATAGAATCATTTTAATTTGATGTAATGACTATAACAAGCCCCAACTGTTTGTAGGAGTCTCATATGTATATGTATATTTACATACATGTACAAAAAACATATTGTAGCATTTAGGATCAGGCATTTTTTAAATGAAAAATATAAAATAATGATGATGAATTTTTTGTTTCAACACCTTATAGAAGGAATTTTTAAATTTAGATACCAGACAAATTATAACTAAAAAAAGATGAAAAAAAAAAAAAAAAAAAAACAATCACAAAACGTACATACATATATTATATTTACTTACACATGAAATTATGTGAAGAGTTGTATACCAAAGATATTTTAAGTGTAATCATAAAATGTATAGTAGAATAGTCATTTTTACTCACAGTGTAAATAGCCTATTATTAGATACATAAGTATATAATTTAACAACACCATTTCATTTAATTTCCAAACGCTAAATTGGTTTCAACAAGCATTTATTATTATTGTTGGCATGCGTCTACATACGTACATACATACATTATGTGTACATTAGGTATATATTTTTTTTTTTATTGTTATATTACTGTCGTGTGATCATAATTTTTTAATATTATTATTTGTTTTTCTACTTTATTAATAATTTTCTAATCAAAAAGATAATGCTTCTGTGATTTAATAAACATAACTGTAGTATTATCAGAAACAAAAAAGATATTTAGTAATTGAAATGTTTTGAATTGAAGTGAAATGAAAAGGATGAAAATTCAGCATGATTTTCGATTATTTTTTTCATTATTGAATTATTTACAAATTAATATCTTCGAGTGATCCTTGAAAAAAGAGAAATAATTTTAGAAATAAATTTTTTACACAACAAAAAAAAAAAAAAATCTTTTGATGAACATTTAGAAAAAGTATGGGAATAATTTAAAATAATTTTTGTAAATGCCCTTCACATGTTCCTTACAGTAAACTATATAACTTTTTAAAAAATTTGTAATTAAAAAATTACAAATGAAGTTGAAAAATTTTTACTGGGAAAATAATGTTGCCACGTCCTATTGCCTACAAGATTCCTTCAATCATTCAATTTGTTTTCCTTGTTCTCAGCTTAATTAATTGATTAAAAATAAATGTGTATGTAATAAAAATCTATATGATCAACCTGCAAGATAAATAAAAAAATTTTAAACCACATATAAAGGCAATTTTCCATTCATTTTTTCACAGCTTGGTTTTTGTATTTTATTTTTCATTTTTGTTTGAAATTTCAGTTATCCTGATCATAAGCCTCTATCTAAAGCTTTTTCACACGAAAACTTTGAATTTTAAATTGCACTGAGACAAAACTTGTTGAATAAAATTGACCATTTCAAAAAACACACATTGTTTTACCAGAATTTTTTTAGCATCACTTTAAATTTGTTAATATGATCAACATCCAATAAGTTTATCCTTTTAATTCAAATAGCTTATATTTTCCTTACATATCCTTTTACATTAAATTTTCAATCAAAAATATAATGTGTAGATTTTTTTCAAAAGAACATTATACTCATATTTATCGTTTTTTTTGTTATATAGAAAAGTACATGAGTATGCGAATCTATTTAAAATCAAATTAAATTATCATGCTTAATTAAATTCAAAAATAAATTTTCTATGAAAGCAAAAAATATTAAAGATTTATGTTAAATTATATTTTAAATTAAATTAAAATCAAAAAGAAAAATTTTCCTATATATTTTTATGAAAAATATGAAAAATTCAAAATATCATGCCCTCAACGACATTCATTCATTCATATATATTTTGTATCTTTCATTTTTTCTTTTTTTTTTTCCCCGTGAACTTATTCAAACATTTGCTTCATTAATTAAAAAAATCCTTTTTTTCTTTTCTTTGAAATTTATTACATATTTCATTTCAATCATTTTTGTTTTTTAACCCACTAAAAAAAACTTTTTAATATTTATGTTACACATTTCACTATAAATTAAAAATTTTAAATTTAAAAAAAAAAAGAAAAAAATCAACAAAAACAACAAAAAGAAATTCTAAAAATCTTTGTGATTATTTTTACATTTTTGAAACTATTTTCAAGAAAATGAAAAATATTAAACGAAAAAAAAATAAAAAAAAAAAAAAAAAAAAAAAAAAACTTTTTTTATGATGCTGATGGGTTTGTTATAATAAGTAAGTTAATGCCAAATCATGCGTCGCAATAATTTATTAAATATTGTGACAGATAAACTTATTATTACAGCATCCTCATGTGTTTAAAAAAGACATCATTATTAAAATATTATATTATTTTAAAATATTTAAAATTATGTATTATTATTATGATTATCATGAAAAATACATATTATTATATTTTTACAAATGTGAATAGTTTATAACGTTAAAATAAATAGATTGTATAGATACATACATGTATCTATCTAAACATGAATTGTGTATTTTTACAATAAAAAAAAAATACATAATTTATAAAAATAATTTAAAAATGTTTTTTTTTTTTTTTTAATTTTTTTTTTTAAATGAAAAACACCATCGTGTATGCATTCATAAAAATCGTGTTGGGTTTTATAAAAATCAACTTATGATGTATATTAATATACATGAGTTAGTAATAGCAAAAAAAAAATATAATAATAAAAATAAATAAAAAAAAATATTAAAAAAAACGTGAAAAATCAGTCCCGCCCAAAAGCAATTAAATGCGATAAAATAAGTTAATATTTACCAATGAGAAAACAAGAAAAACTTTATATTCATAACATTTTTATTAGGTGGAGGCAATTAAAAATTTTCTTCGAAAAAGAAACAACTTTTACGTGAAAAAATTTATTTGAATATTCTTTAAAAAAAAAAAAAAAAAAAAAAAAAAAAAAACATAAAATAAAATGAAATAAAGAAAAATCTCAAATCTGTTTTGATTTTTTTTTTCTCGTTTGTTTCTTCTTATTTTTTTTTTTTATTTTTTTCAACAAAAATCAAAATTGTATATTTATTGAAGAATTGTGTTCTAATTATAGTAATTTTTTTTTTTATTTTCTTTTTATTTGTATTATTTGAAATTATGTTAAATCGTTAAATGAATGATTGTATAATCACTAAAATTATATGAATGTTTTGAAAAAATATTTTCAATCTTTATCTGGACTAAGAATGATGGATTTAATATTGAAAAAAAAAAAAAATTAAGGTATCTACATGAAATTATTGACTCTTAAAATTATGGTATCGAATTTTTATAATCGCTTTTTTCTTCATATTTAAGAATTATTTAAGAACTGTTATAATGTGAATAAATTAAGTTTATTAAGGGTGTTAAAATTGACATATTACACAAAAATTTTTTTTTACTTGATTTAAAAAATCATAGGATAACAATATTCTTCTTAATTACATTAATGTTTCTTGTGCTCGGATTAATGGATTGAATTTAAACACAAAATCTTAAACTAAGAAATGATTAAAAAGTCTTTTATACACTTTTAGACTGTTATGTCTTATAATTTGATTCTTCCTCATGATTTAATTGTTCCAGTTGTAAATGTCTTTTTCAAGTACGTATACTCAAAGACACTTATCTAATGGTGTGTGTGTGTATATCTTCATGTATGATATTATTCGCTATTATTCGCTTTCATTTGAGTTCCAAGAAGGACTGTAGAATAATTTTTTTTTCTACTAAATTTCAGATGTCCTTTTCATCTGATAAAGGAACAATTCAAACACACTTTTCAATTTAAAAAAAAAAAACGTTTTAAGCTTTTGAATTCTTGTCTTGAAACATTTTTTTTTTTTTTTTTTTTTTTTTTGAAAGTTAGAAGTTGGTATAAACAAATTCCGGTGTAGACATTCACGTATAACAAAAAATCAGCTAAAGACAGAACATTATGAATTTATACACCGCTCATTAATGTATAAGGAAAATACTTTTTGTAAAATATTATTATTTTACAATATGCGATTTATTTCATTAGCATTTGTTTTCTATACACAAGATTTTTCTTCTTATTTTTTTTTTTCTTTATTTTTTAATACTTAATTATCGTAAATGTATCTTCAAATAACTCAACTCATGTTTGTTTTAAATTACACTTTTCCGACTTCTTAATTTTTATATTAGTATAAGAAGAAAGCATTTAAAAATAATTAATTATAAACAAGTAATTTAAAGAAATATAAATATGTTTTTTTTTTCTGTTATTTGTATATATGTACATAAATATACATAAAAACACAGAAAGAGTTAAAACATAAAAACATAAGCAATTAAAAATATCAATTTTTCAATTAAATTGATGTTGTTATATTCATGGCGTGAATTATACACATGTATAATTGTATAGGTATTTATAATACATTAATAGATATACCATATACATACAATACTATAGATTGTCTGAATTTTTGGCTTGCACATATTTTTTGAATGTTTTTAGTAGACTTTAAGCGCCTTATAAAAATGAAAGACATGTATCTAAAGTATGTTTAAAGATCACGTATTTAAAATCATTACAAAATAAGATGAACCTCATTTACATAGCAGAGCGACATATTATTTGCACTCAACATAAATTTATTTCATTTGCCAATTGAATTATGAAAAGAATTTTCACAATTTTATTTTATTTTGCTTTTTTTTTTGGTTTTTTTTTTTTTAAATTTTCATTTTGTGTTTGATTTTTTTTTTCAACTGTAACATTACATTAAGAACAAAGGAAAGAATTAAATTTCTTTTAAAAACATTTTTTTTTTATTTTTGGTTTGGCATTATTTCAAAAATTGATATTAAATTGAATTGTTAAAATAGTTTTATTAATTAGAATTTTTATTTTTAAAATATAACTGAAAAAAAAAATAATTATATTTTCATATTTGAAAAATATTTAATTTGAAATTAATGCGGTAACAAAAAGTTTTTGTATGTAATTATTTATACTTTTTTTTTAATTTTATTTTATAGGTGAAAATATGGTTTCAAAATCGACGAACAAAATGGAAGAAACAAGATAATGTCTCAAATACAGAAGCAGCTGAACATAAAACTTCAAATTCTTCAAAAATAACTGACTTAAAAAATTCATCAACATTAGATGTTCCAACAAGAAAATCATTAACTTTAACTGCAAATCCTTATAAACAATCATCAAAAACAATAACATCTGAATTGAATGCAAAACTTTCAGTCAAACATCAAGCAAAAATAAAACAACAAAAAAATAACTATGAACAAGAACAAAATATTTTATCATCGAATTTATCACCATCATCTTCATCGCAATCACCAAAATTGTCATTACCATCGACTGTTTTGCCAGCAATACCACCACCTCCACCATCATCAGCAACAACAACAACAAATAAATCATCATCTAATAATATAATTTTCTCAAAAAAATCATTTAAATCAAATCAAAATTGTAATAATAATATTGATAATCATAGTAATAGTAATTCATCAATTAGACATCCGCATTCGACTGAATTTGATTATGAATCAAAATTGACAGCATCAAAAATTTCAATCAATAAAATATCATCATCATTATCTTCATCATCACCATCGTCATCATCATCACCAACACCATCTGACTGTATCACCAATAATACTACCACTATTGCTTGTGACGTAAATGATGTTGGCAATCATGATAAAGGACATGGTCCAAATTTAATTAATATAAAACCTACTATCGAACCAATGTAAAATATATTTTCCAAAAAAAAAAAAAAAAAAAAAAAAAACAAGAAAACAAAAAATGAGATCTATCAATTTGAGAGCTTCCACTAGAAATCGATGTATCAGTGCCAATTAGAAATTTTTTTAAATTAATTAATCGGATTTATCCTGCAAAATAAAACAAAAACAAATTGCAAAAAAAAAAAACAAATACAAAAATTATCCTTCAGGCAGTTTAACATTTTTAGTGGAAGAAACAAAAGATAATAAAAAAATTAAAAAAAAAAAAAGAAACTATAATAAAAATAAAATACAAAAAAAAATCTATTTTTTCAATGTAAAAAAAAAAAGTTAAATTAAAAAAAAAAAACAAAAGATGAAAAATTATATATGAAATTGAAATGTAAAATAATTCTCGATTTTACTGGTTTCCAAAATTTGAGCATAAAAAAATATGATTTTAATTAACAATTTGAAAAAAAAAATATATATATGAAATGTATCTTTTCTGTATCTCTTTCTGTCTAATTTTGTGATATATTATAATGCAATTGTATTGAATTTATTATAAGATATTTTTATTTATGTATGTAAGATGCATATTGTGTGTTATTACGAGGATAACAAAGTTAAAGAAAAGGACGAAGACTAGTAAGTAAGAGTAAGTGAAATTAATTTCACTGAAAAATTCGAATTTCTCCAAATAATTCTAAAAATAGTTTGTTATTTATTTCATCTATTACATTTTAGCAATCCTTTTAAATTCCTTTAAATTAGGGTATCTATAGATGGTTACATATAAAATATTTCAATCATTATAAACTCATCCTCGTAAATCACACTAAAAAAAATTCATCATAATTTTCCCATCATATAGAAGTAATTATATATGCATTCTACAAAACATGTGTTTATTTTTTATTTTTTTATTTTAAATTAATTATTATTAATATCATCCCATATACGCAAATAATATGTAATTAATTAATTATTATATTTGCTATACATACATATATTATCTTTCTAATTTTAAAATGTAATGTTTAAGAAAATTAAAACAAAAAATGCATATAAATATGGAATGTTTGCTTTAAATAAAAACAAAGAAAAATTACTACATTATTTTATGTGTTTTATTTAAATGAAATGAAAAATAAACGAATTGTATTTTAAGGATTTCAACTCATTGAACTCGAACCTAAATTAAAATTGCAACAAATCAACAATAGTCAACAATTTTTGTTGAAAATTTTAAAATTTTCATGGAGACTTACAGAAAAATTTACAAACTGCATTTTCATGATAGGTTAGGTTGGATTTGAGATAGATGCGAGTATCCTCAAGTATTCAGGCAGCAGAGTCAACAACGAGAGGCAATTTACATAAATTGTTGAAAATATCCTCCAAGTTCAAAACTCAATAAATTCAGACTGTCAAGTAAATCATCGTATTCCACTTTAGTAGGTATATATGTACATACATATGTAAATTTTGATTGAACTTCCCCAAATTTACTGTTGAAACTTATTTACTTACTTACTCCATGGCACTGCAGCCCATTAAGAACCTTGGTCTACATGCACCTACAGTTTTTAAAGTGGAATGCAAACCACTAAATTCGTTGGTAGTGAACGAATTTTATTCGTTTGACAGGTCTGGTACTGATATTTTTGTAGTTAGTTTTGTGGATTGTTTATGGTCAGTAAGCAGAGCCAACAAACTACTTCAGTACTACTTATACCCAACTCAAATTAATTGGTACTCATAACTTATTCAAAACTGAATGAACTTAGGCGGATTCGATATCGAGATCTTCAGCATTCGGCCACTGCCCACCTCACTGTTGAAACTACCTAAATGTATTGAAAACTTTGTGCTATCCTATTTTTAACTAAATGTCACACAAAAATTAACCTTTAAAAAAAAAACGTGATGAAATTATTTAAAAATACTTGACAATTTTTATTAGTTTTATCTACCATAATAATAATATCTTAACATTCTACTTTTAAAAATATCATTTTTCACTCATTGATTTCTTTTTCTTTATGTGTTGAAGAATATCTGAACACTTTCCAAAAAGAATCTTTTTCCGATTCATTACCACGAAATTGATTATTATTCATTCTATAATTATAAAGTTTGTTAAAAGATATTTTGTAATTGAAACAATAATAAAAATTTATGGTGAAGTCGTGTATATATCATATAAATAAAAAGATCTGAGAAATTAATTTTAAAAGACATGTGCCGTCTATGATAACTTTGCAAGATGAAAGTTAACTCAATTAAATGCGACATTTAATTTTTTATAAAAAATTAAAAATGTATTCAAGAGTAAATTTAATCATCTTTAAATTTTTTCTGGAATGGTTACCGGTGATACATTGACGTGCAACGTGTTAATAAAATTATAAACTTTTTATTGGTTATGAAAAAAATCGAATAAAAATTGAAAAACCTTGAAAAATTTTCAATACTTACTATATGATGATTTTTTGACAAAGTTTCACGTGAATTTATATGTCGCATTTGAATTGTTTTAGAATTTTTTAGTTTATAGATGAATCTTATATAAAGCGAAAAGTTTGATAAAGTTTGGAGTTTACGCTCAAAAAAAAAAGATTCTTTAAAACAAAACACATACTTCATCCATGAAAACCCGAAGTATCTATCATTTAAACCGCAATACAAAACAAATTAAAAAAATTCGCGATATTCATAAAATTATTACATTTTATTTTCCTTTTGGCACTTGTCATCCTTGTTTCTTGAAATCTTCTTGTTTTATATAATTTCCAACTTTTTTAGATTCTACTGTTCGTTTATGCAAAGTCTATAATTATGTATTATATTTTGAACAACTCCTTGTCTCACTATACAAGGATTTACTTTACAGTTTGTGAATAAGGATCATATCATCCCAAGAAACACCCTTTGGAATTACTTGAATTTATACTCTAACAGTTTGAATTCAATATATAAAAATATCTGAATCATATACGTACGTTATGAGATAGAAAAAAATAAGTTTCACATAATATATAGTTTACATAGGCTGTTTTTAAATTTAACTTTTCAACCATAAAAATAAAGTAAATTATCATACATTAATAATAATTTATTTCAATAATTTAATATTTCATTAAATATAAAATAATGTATCCATTAAAAAAAAAAAAGAAGGAAAAATTAAATACATTTAAAAGAAGAGAAAAAATCAAATAAAAAATTTTGATTATTTCTCATTTCTTACGCAGTAATAAAAATATTTTTAATGACATTGTAACGACATGTTAACTTATGATAAGATAATTTCTTCTCAATAAAATTGCATATATCACAATTTTATGTTTATATACCCAGTATTACAAAAAAAAAAAAAAAAAAAACGTAAATTCATTTCAATTATATTACCATACATACATACATACATATATATAGATTTTATATGAAACATAAAATTCGACATATGTTGATAATTTGAAATTATATCATCATATGACAGATACACCCTACCTATTATTATAATGACGAATTTAAATGTAAAATTTACTGAATCATATTCATTCAAAAATGTCACAAAAATATTTTTTTTTCAAATAAAATAAAAAATTTAAATCAATATAATTATATCTAACTATCTCTTTTACACATTCGTGTATGTAAAATTTGAGTGAAATTTATAAATTTATTACTATTTTTTTTTTTTTTCACAAATTTTTATTACTTCTTCTCATAAATGTATATAGGTAATCATAATAATATTATTCATCACATTTATCATATATGTAAGTATTTTATAATAATAATTTTTCGATCATATCAATTTCCAATTTTGTGTAATATTTATGTACATATGTAAAAAAAAAATGTCAATATTTTATGATGAATACACTCTAACTGTACCCACTTATTAGCCTATTTTAATTTTTTTCTTTTTTTTTTTTTAATATATATAAAATAATATAAACATATTTTTATTTATATCAAAATTGACATCAAAATTAATAATAATAATAAATATGTACGTATGCATGTATAATATACGAGTACATAGCATTACTTTCCTTCTTCCTTTTTTTTTTTTGTTAAACGAGAAAAAAAAACTTTTTTTTTTTTGTTCAGAATCCTGTAAATGATTTTAAACTTTTTTAAAAACCACATATTTTATACATATTCATACTTACATATATGAATAATTTATAGATACATAAATTTAAAATACAGGGTGTTTGTATTTAAATGTTAAAATTCATTAAAATAATTATGAGAATAAAAATAACACCCTCCCAACCCCTTATGATTTACGGAAATTCAAACAAAGTACTCATTAGCACTTTCTTTTTTCCACCACGATTTCCCAATTCCTTTTTTTTTTTACTTTTTCCAGTATACTAACGCTATATGTGCTCCTAAACAATAAGCTGCAGTAAAGTTGAACTCCTTGAATGAATTTAAAAGGTAACCAAATTCTTAAGGATCTGTTTAAAACTATTTTATCAGTTTAAAGGTATTTTTATACATTAACCTTGTTCATACACAATTTTTCTTAATTTTAATCGATCTGGATTTTTAGATCTCCTATCTGGAAAATACGACACTTTTAAAAGCCATATTGAAATTTTCATACTTTCATTGAATACTGACAATTTCAGTTCAGGTTGGCTGATAAAACTGATCAAAAGAAAAAAATTACAATTTTCGACTTGTTTTTGTCCTTTCTAATTTGAAAAAATCAGTTTCACATTTTAAAAAAAAAGCCATAATGATGTGCATTATATAACGGATCGACCAAATTATTGTCAAATTACTGATGGCAAAAATTTTCAAAGGACTTTTTTATCATCATTCATCACAACATCTTGAACTTTGGTTTCCTTTTTACTTAAAAAAATAATTGTGGTTAAATTAACTTATCAGTCAATTTCTCAGTGTTTTTCTTGAACCATACTATTCATTATTTAATATAAAAATATCCAGTGGTAAAATATGCATATACATACATATGTACATTCATATAAGACACATATGAATTTTACTTATAATTTATAATATACATGTAACTTTGCTTTTTTTTTTTTTTTGCAACAACCAAAAAACAGTTTAAATTAAGAAGATCACAATTTTATAGCGTAAACATTAAATATGTATATATGTATATCATTCTCGTATACATGCATACATATTATACATATTTGAATATTGAATTTATATTATCCGTGCTATATATCCTTTTTGTCCTCCAACAGTATGTTATTATATTATATGAATGGATTATGACAGTACAACAATTAACAAAAAAGGACAATGCAAGCAAATATATGATATGAAAAATACATTTTTTGTTCTGTTTTTTAAATAAAACAATTACTGACCATTGCGGATAACTAAATACTCATTTTTTCTGCTACTGCAATTCATATCTATAGTATGAGAGAGTACTGTAAAATTAATTTAAAAAAAAAAAAAAAAAAAGATAAAAAACCAAAAAAAAATATATATATATAATCATTTAAAATTAATTAAATAATATATATATTATGAATGTACATATGTGAGCATTTAAAATTTTATATGTGAAACCAAAAAGTGATTTTGTAACTGAATATATTTTTATTTTTATAGGTATGTGATATGTACATTTGGTATGTACACGAAATATACACATACATATGTATGTATATGTAAATAAAAAATTATATTATCAACAATAATATAAATGATTTTTACATAGTTTATTATAAATGCAAGGCATTTACCATATTAATTAAACAAAAAAATATTTAAAAAAAAAAATAAAAATAAAAACGTTTCGCTTACAGGCAAATCAATCGCAGCTAATTAATTTTACCATTTATAAACGTCTGTTTTTGACGGTTTTCTTTCATTTTATTTATTCAATTTTACTTTTTTTTTTTTTGTTTTCCAATTTTATTTGCTTTTATTATTTTAATTTATTGAATTTTTATTACAGCAACAACAAAAGTAACAACATAAAATTATACATATGTACATATGTATATGTAAAAATTTACTGATAAAAAAAAAAAAAGATTTTATGATTTTTAATTATTTTTAAAGTACCTACATTAATAAAGTAAAGTGAACATGCATATATGTATGTATGTGCAATTTTATAAAAATAGATAATATTCTGCAGGATAAATATGTAAAATTTATATAGACATACATATCCTTAATATTACACAATTATAACATTTATGTGATTTATATTGAAAATTATAATTTTACTTTACCATTATCATTCGAATATAAAAGATTTTAATTTATAAT
Organism: Bombylius discolor; assembly: GCA_939192795.1. Taxonomy (NCBI): domain Eukaryota; kingdom Metazoa; phylum Arthropoda; class Insecta; order Diptera; family Bombyliidae; genus Bombylius; species Bombylius discolor. The sequence goes on along the minus strand of OW584241.1, from coordinate 34,427,369 downwards.
TTAAATTAATTTTGTAAGATTTCAATAATATTGAATAATTGCATTTATTCTGTAGTTTTTAATTATTTTATAAAATTTCTATTTCAAAAAAAAAATTTTTTAATCACTAATTAATGTAATGAAATAATAATTAATAGGTCATGTACATATGTACGTGTATACAGTAAAACATTAAGCAGACAAACAGATACAGAAATATCATCCGAAAATATACTGACATATTGTGAAGACTACAAGGAAGAATTGAAATAATAAATCATAGAATTCAAGGAGTAGCCAAAAGACAAAAAAATAGTTGACAGGGTGAAAAGAGCAAAAAAACAATGTCAGCCTTCAGCCTTCAGCCTTTTTATTTTTAATTGAAAGTCATACTTAGCAAAAAAAAAAAAAAAGTACTCCATTGATTTTAGACCCCTTATCCAGATGATACCAGGCTGCAATTTCAGAATATACACCAAAATTTAAAAACTTTATTTAATCTTAAATTCTAGTATGACACCAAAAATTCTTGACCTTATCTAATGACAAAACAACTAAAAACACTTATCATTGCCTTTTTTTCGCCTCCTGACCCTGTTTCTTTTTTTTCTCGCTCGTTTAAAACTATTTTAAAAAAATACGAAATACAAAAGAAGTTATTTTATATCTCGCATACACCTTTTTCTCTTTAGAAAAAGAAAAAATAATAATAAAAACAATTAAAAAATAATTAAATTAAAATTTAATAAAAACAATTATTTGTTAATGACGTTTATTATAAGGATCAACTTTATAATATGGTGGATGTGTTCTAATATATTCTAATGCACGTCTAACACTATCTGGCATTGCAGGTATATGTGGTCCATATGGTTGAAAACCATTACGATCAGCAATATATGTCATTTCAATAATTTCACCTTCTGGTGATGTATAACTGTATGTTCCTTTAACTTGTTTTTCATCACCAATAGCTTTTTGTACAATACCATTCTCTGTTTCATAATCATAATAATATGTTCCATTAAATTTAACATCTTGATCATATTTTTTTATTGGTATTATCACATATGATGTGCAAAGTTTAAGGATAACAAGAACAATTAACTGAACGAAAAAAAAAAAAAATACAACAAAAAATTAATCAAAATAATTATCACTTTTTCGAATACGTACAATATTTTTCATTTTCCTTTTTCTTCTGTGTGATTTATTTGCAAAAAAAAAAAAAAAAAAAACTACACTTTAATTGAAAAACGTTAGATTTTTTTTTTTTTACTCAAACAAGAAAACAATCTTTTCTCTTGTGATATCACTAACTAAATATTTTAAATAAAATCTTCTATTTCCTTTTTATACTCGAAAATATTATTTTAATTTTTTCATAAACTTGAAAATTTAATTATATTTTATTAAATCATGTTTTTTATAATTTTTATTAATACTCTATGAATCTAAAGATCTAAACATGTTTTCAAGAAAAAAGATTTATGTGTATCATTTTACTTCGAAGAAAAAAAAAAAAAATAAACAGAATAAGAAAAAAATCAATAAATAGATTATCTGCCAAAATAAAATTTAAAAAATAAAAAAAAAATATTAAGTAAGACATAAATAATTTTTGTAAGCTTCTAAATAAATTTTTTTTAAAAAATACATAAATAATTCTTTAAAAGACAAAATTACAAATTTTATGATCAATAAGTAGACGACAACTGGAAAATTTATGAAAGTAAAAATATTAAGAAAAAGGTACAACACCTTTTATTTAATTTTTTTTTTTTTTTCAAATAACAAACTACCGATAGTGATGATCTGTCTTTTAATATAAAAAAATATTAATCAAAACAAAAACACATAAATTTCAAAGTCAAAAAAAAATTTATCTTAGACAAATTCAATTACCTTCACCTCCTAATCATGTTATCACAACTTTAAAAAAAAAAAAAAAAAAAAAAAAAAAAAAAAAAAAAAAAAAAAAAAAAAAAAAAAAAAAAAAGTCGTACCGCGTGTGGGTTGTTATGGTTTTATCACAATTTTTTTCTTCTTAAAAAGGCTTTCTCGTAGCATTTCTACAACATGTAAGGTGAATATGTTAGTTTGGAGCCGAGCCTCAAAATATATTATTTCAGTTTTAATTTGTTTAAGGCACACATATACATAAATCGTTTTTGCATTTTTACTAGGAACATTTTGAGGAGGCAAAGGCTGACTGTCGGATGTAGAGTAACCAAAAAAGAAGAAGATTAAAGACATGTTATGGTCAATGACAAAAAAAATTGCACTTAATCAATCATCGTTCCCTTTTTTTAAATTCAAATAGTTCAAACTTTCAACTAAAAGTCTAAAACTTGTACCATTTTTGACCTCTGAGCCTTCACTTCACAGACACACTCATAGACTTCACTTAAACAAAAAGCATCTTTAAAAAAAATTTTCATTCATACTTTTAACAATCAAAATTGCTCTTAATGTGACCTGAAATTGATGTATTTACCCTACTAATTCTCTTAGATTTCATAATATTCTAAATAAAATTTTAATTATTTTATAAAAGATCACTTGAAAAAAAAAAAATAAAACTAAAAATACAAATATAATTTGCATAAAATTCTTTTTGAAGAAAAATCAAAAAACAAAATCAAGGTCTATTTTAAAGTATCAAAAAATTAAAATAATAACAAAATAATCAGAATTTGAATCTAAATTTGTTACTGAGTATACTAGGTATCAACCTACTACCAAACAATTAAAATTCTTTAAAGAAAAAAAACAAAACATAAATTTAAAAATTACTTTCAAAAATTTTTCTGAATATTTCTCATAGAGCAAATCCAGATTTATCGTTTTTATTGATGATTTTGAATGATTGATAAAAAAGATAAATTTATTTTAAATTGAAATGAACGACAACGACATTTATTTTTAAAAATTTGTCAGTAGTTTTGTTAATTTTCAATTCATATACATTAACACTTTGGAGACGGGAGATTGTGGAAACTAATTATTATTCTGTAAAATGGATTCTTTTAAATATTGTTACAAAAATTAAAAAAACACTTTTAAAATGGAAAATCGTGCCCGTCTACAAAATGTTTAAAAAAAATTACATAGGGTACACATAACAGTTTCAAGTATTCTTATATGGAAATTTTGAATTTGTTGTTAAAAAAAAGGTGAATGAAAAATTTATATGATGACTGTTTATTTAAAATTTATTAAATTTAGATTGAAAAACTCGTTATTTAAAAATATACAAAAGTGAAAAAAACAAATGATGAGGCTTTTTAATTGATTTATCTACCTTAATAATCAAGATGAATGAGTAATTTTAATATAAAAGTGGAAAATTGAATTAAAATACCAAATACCTTAATTTGTACTTAAAATATGATAATAATATACAATAGACATTCAACTACATGAATTCTTTAATAATAATTTATCTTTTAATCAGTTAATTAATAAATAATTTATGATAAATAGTTAGTAAATTGGATTGATAAATATTTAATTTGATAATAATCACTTACATGAATTCTTTTTTTTTTCTCTCTTATAGATTTTTTTTTTTTTTTTTTTTTTTTTTGTTTAATTTTTTTATTAAAGATTTTTTTTTACTGGTTTTTTTAATTAATTAATTAAACAAAATATTGTATGTCAGTTATTTGATATGATTAAGTGATGATTTTATTATAATTTGAAAAAGAAAAAAATGTTAATTAATTTTTAATTAAATAATTTATAAGCCAAATGTTATAATGAAAATATATCAAAAGTGTAGGACACTTTATGGTTATTGATGTCTCTTTTATCAACGAACAAACAATTTAGGTGTTAATTAAATGTTTCGTTAAAAATGTCAAAAAATTTAAAATTGTTTGTAATACAAAATTAAAAAGCCAAAATCATTTATCAAATAAATCAAATTTTTGAAATTACAAAACAAAAAATTTTTTCACAAGACTTGTTATACTTCTAAAGGTCGATTCATACTCATCCGATCTGGCACCGATTCGGTCCCCCTCCATCCAATCAGGTTCAGGAGAATTTTTTCATGTTTGTATATGATTTGAATTTATCTACTCAAGACACATCCGGCTCGATTCCGGTCACAAATCACATACAAAGATGGACGGAGGGAAACCGGACCAGTACGTCATCAAGCACATATTTAAATAAAAAATAAATTTTATATTATTATAAAAGAAATTTATTTATTTTCTTTAAAAAAAAATTTTTCAAACAGTCTTAGTCTAATTACAATGGATAATTTAATAAAACATCCTGTCTGGCCAATTCCAATAACATAGGATCATCGAAGAATTTATTAATAGATACATCCTCTGATAATCCTTTTCTTCTTCGTGTTTTTATCATGAATTCTCTTGCCAAATGTGTAGCAGGTTGTGGTTCCAATGGTCTAATTATAATTGATTTATCTAATGGATCACCAGGTACAATTTGCCAATGATGAAAAACTGATAAACAGAATGCTTGTCCTTGTGTATGAGTACGTAAATCTGTTTCAAATCCAAATGAATCGATGGCTGGTATGAATGCTTTAATTGTATATAGCGGTGATCCAGAAACTGGAGCATCTTGAGTTACATGACCTCTGAAATAGAAAATTTCAAAAGATAAATTTATCATTTAGAATCCATTTGATTGGTCAACTATTTATTGATAATTAATGGTTCTTACCTTCTTCTAGCGAGCACTGTATAAACTGCAGATACACAATCAGCTGGTGCTTGTACTTCAACAAATAAATACGGTTCCATTAGACGTGGTGTTGCCATTAAAAATGCTGAATATGCGACACGTCTAGCTGTTGGAATAATTTGACCACCACCTCTATGAAGTACTTCATTCGCTATCACCGCATCCAAAATTTTAAATTTAACATTTCGTATTGGTTCTTCACATAATGGTCCTTCTCTAGTTCCCCATTGAAAACCTTGTACTATTGAATCTTTAACAGAATTCAATAATGCTTTATCAACTTCTGATGGTAATGTATCATCAACAAGAATATTTGGACCAGTATTATCTGGACCAAAAGCCCATATTGATCTAGCAGCTAATAAATCCCAATCATAATTTATTTGAAAGAATTCTCCTAAACGTTTTTTGTTCCAATTTATTGAAACAACTTCATTTTCAATATCTTCAGCTAAACCTTTTTCTAATGGTTCAGAAATCATTGTTATTTTATTCTTTTTATTTGGTGTTTCAGCAAAACATTTTAATGAACTTGTTTCAACAACAGTTTCACAAAATGCAACAACTGGATCAGCAACTTTTATATCAATTTCTGAATACATTTTACGTAAATCATGCATAACACAATCTAAATATAATTCTCCTGTACCTAATATAACATGTTCACCAGATTCTTCAACTCTTGTCGATAATAATGGATATGATTTATTAACTTTACGTAAACCATCTAACATTTTTGGTAATTCAGATGGATTAACTGGTTCAACAGCTATTTTTATAATACTTTGTGTATTAAATTTTAATGGTCGAAATATATATAAATCTTCTGATACATGAATATCAGTTATTGTTGATGTTTTTACAATACTTTGATCAATACCTTCAATTAATACCCAATTACCAGCTGGTACACGATTTAATTCAACTTTATAACGTGCTTCATAAATCCATAAACGACCAACTTGTAATATACGTGAATCTTCTTCATCTTGTAATGAATAATTTTCACCAAGTACTCGAACTTCTTGTCCAGCATGTAATGTTCCACTAATTACACGAGCTAATACCTTTAAGTGAAAAAGAAAAAAAAAAACCAAACAATTAATTATCAATTTTGCCATTAAAAAAAAAAAGAAAACTAAGATTCACACATACTTGGAAAAATGTACAATCATCTGTTGGATACATTTTTGAACTATGAACCATTAAAACTCCATTTTGATTACATTCAATCATATCATCATAAATTAAACCTTCTTTTGGTCCCGTATAAATATGATCAACTTTATTTTTAGCATTATCTAATGGTGATTTAACATGTTCAATACACATTTCAACAAAACCACTAAAATCACATAAAAATCTATTGCATACTAAACGTAGTAATGGACGAATATTCATTTTCATTTCTTCTTTTGTAACACGTATATTCAATTCAGTTAATGTATCTACTAAAGTTGTATCAACATCACCAACAACTTGTGCAAAAAGTTTATACATTGGTTCAAGAATGAATTCAACAAAACTTCGTTGTGCTGAATTATGTGGAGGTTTTCTAGTAAATTTTCGACTAAAAGAAAATAAAAATAAAGGAAAATTTTTTTTTTTTGAATGTTAAAATAATTTTTAAATGGCTGAATTGAAACTTTTTCTTTCGCTGAAATCATTGGTATTTGAAAAAACTTACGATTTATTATGGAAATACATGTCACCCCATAAACGTTTTGCAAATTCTACATAATTTACTCCCTCATAAGTATCAGCATACAATTGTGCAAAGGATTTTAATGTAAAACAAAATCCATATAATGAACTTGCAAAACAAACATTACCCAAAATTGGTGAAACAATTAATTGATTTTCTCCCTCAGAATAAACTCTAAAGAGAATTTTTAAAGTAAATTTTTATTGAATTTTGAAAAATGAAAAAAAAAAAATAAAATATATTCCAAACTACACTTACCCCAAAAGACTGTTTACCTCTTCAACAATATGTTTTAATTTGAAATATGCATCCTGAGGAGGTAATTTCAATTCTAACATCAATCTATCAATCTGAAAAATAAACATTTTTATGATTAAAAATTGTTAATAAATAATTTTTTTTAAAGTTTTATTTATCGTACTTTATTTATGCACACTGTGATAGACATTTTCTCTTGAACAGCATGTTTTAAAAGACGTTCTGTATTAAGCATAACACCTTCAGCAGCATCAATAAATAGAACAATACCATCAGCCATTCTCATTGAAGCTGTAACCTCATCGGAAAAATTCACATGTCCTAGAAAAATAGCATTTTTTTTTTAAATTCATGAAAAGAAAAAAATATATAACTTAACTCACCTGGTGTATCAAATATATTCATTAAATAACTTTTTTGTTTTATTGATGGAAGCACTAAAGTAATTGGTGTAGCTTTAATACTAACACCTCTTTCTTGTTCTGTGAACAAAGTATCTGTATAACGCAAAGGTCTTTCTTCTGTTGTATCAAATTGTGGATGAGTCTGACGGATAAGACAATCAACAAATGTTGTTTTCCCATGATGCAAATGACCAACTAAGGCAACATTTCGTATTAAAGGTGGTGTATCCATTAAATCTGCCATAAATCTAAGTAAGAAAAATATTTTCAGTCATCCTTTTTTTTATTTTGCTGAATAAAAAAATTCGCTTACTCCATTTCATAAGTTGTTTCTGGTAAATCCTGTTCTTTTATTTGAAATTTCAATTTTTTTACAGGTTCAATTAATGGTTTATCAAGTGGTTGAGCATCTTCTTCTTGAACAATTGTTTCAACATCTGGACCATAAACTTCAACTGCAGTTGGATAATATCTTTTATCTTCATGCAAAACTACAGCATGTGAATCTTTATCTTCATCACGTTCAGTTTCTTCTTCTTCCATAGCATCAACCTATAAAACAAACACAATATCACATATCTCCAAATATTTTCAAAGAAAAAAGATAAATCTTACATCTTGATCATCTTGTTGATCTTGTTGTCCATATAAACTTTGATCGTCTTCTTCATCACTGTCCAAATCTGGACCAATGTAATTTCCAAACTCATCATATAAATCAGAATCCATCTTCTTCTACGGTATCTATTAAAAGTAGAAATAAACAAACGATTAAAAACATAAGAACTTCATTCTAACCTCAAAGTTTTTAAAGTAAATTAAAAGGATAGTTACGATGTATTTATGAAAAAATTTAAAATTTTATGAATTTGAAGTTTTAATACCTGTTTTCCAAAATTTAAATATGTAATTTTTAAATTTAAACCTAACTTTCTTCAGCAGAAATTCTTAAATGAAAAATAAATCAGAATGAAGGTTAGAGTTGAATGTTCTTTGAAAATACAAACAACTAATACACTATATTTCTTAAATTTGCTTTATTATTGTAGAATTCATTCAATTTAATTATTTATTGTATCAATTACTAATTAAATATGAATATTTAAAACTAAATATTCGCAAAAACACCAAAATCAAAACTACACAAACCTTACCGCGCTCTCAATCACACACTGACATGACAGAAAAACAAAAAAGAAACAAACTACAGACTTGCCAAGTCCAAAAACTAAAGAAAACTTTTTTTAATAGAAAATTTACGTTACGCTCTGTACGCGATATGAAGTTTATGCGGTATGCGCAGTGTTGCGTCAATATTGAGCAACTAGAACACCACTTAACAAAATTTTAAAATTAATTTTGAAAAAGCTCATGAGTTTCTTGGAAAAATAACGTTACTAATATATATAGACTTTTCTTATTTAACAACAAAACACCTTTTTCATTTACCTGTTGAAGAAGTGTCGTCAGAATGTCGGTTATTGTGAACAGGGTCACCTTTTGACGTTCCAAGGCTGTCAAAAATAGGATGTAAACATTTATCAGAATTCAGAAAGTAGAAATTACCAATTTTTTTTTATAATAATTTAGTAAACATTTTATAATTCTAATAAAAAAATTTGCAATAATCCAATAACAAAAATGCGAAGAAGGGCTGGTTTAGGTGCTATTCAGCAACAACAGCTAGAAGCTGAAAAATACAAAGATAAAGGTGCAAATCTTCAGGATTCACAATTCGAACAAATGGCTAAACAAATGGAAGTATTTCGTGATAAATTAGAGGAATTTGCAGTTAAACATAAATCAGACATAAAAAAGAATGCACAATTTCGACGACAATTTCAAGAGATGTGTGCAGCAATTGGTGTTGATCCATTAGCATCTGGAAAAGGATTCTGGAGTGTTTTGGGAGTAGGTGATTTCTATTATGAACTTAGTGTACAAGCTGTTGAAGTTTGCTTAGCAGCGAATCATAGCACAGGTTCGATTAAAATTTTCATATTTTCAAAGTTCCTCTTTTTCAAAGTAATTTTTAATTATTTCAAAAAATTAGGTGGACTTATGGAGATTTCTGAATTACGAAAACGTCTTATAACATCACGAGGTCAAAAATCTATACATCAAGATATTACGGAAGAGGACATTTTGACTGCAGTAAAAAAATTAAAAGTATTAGGAGATGGGTAAGATAAAAGATATAAACTGTGTGTCTACAAAACAATCATAATGTTTATATTGTAGTTTTAAAATTCATTCAGTTGGGAAAGGTAAATATCTTATACAATCGATACCAGGAGAATTAAGCTTAGAAGAAACATCGGTTTTATCAATTGCAACAAATACCGCACAAGGTTGTATCACAAAGGACTCAATTATGTCAGATTTAGGGTAATTTTATGATTTATTAATTTTAATTTTTCAAATTTAAATTAAATCTGAAAAAACAAAATTTCAGTTGGACAGAATTTCGTGCACAATATGCATTGGATAAACTTGTTGGTGAAGGTTTATGCTGGATTGATAAACAATCTGATCCAATTACTTATTGGTTCCCCAGTTTATTTGGTGGTCGAAGAGATGAAGAAAACTAGGAAAAGAAAATTATTGTTGAAATTTTATTGAAGAAAGAAATAAATTTAAATAAAAAAAATAAATAAATAAACTTAAATTAAATTAAATTAAATTTATTACTTTAAAATTTTCAGTCGTAATTCTTGATTTTCCAATTTAAGGCTAGTATTTTCATTTTGTATTTGTAGAATTTCTTGTTGAAATTTTTTAGTTATTTCTTCAATTGCCAATTTCCATCTACAAAAAAATTTGCATTCTTAAAAAAAATTTCAAAAATTTACAATAAATAAAATTGATACCTTTCTTTAAATTTTTTACAATTCAATAAAATTTCCTGCAATTCAGATTCTTTATAGTTTTCATTTCTGAAATAGAAAAAGGTGTTGCACATAAAATTTTCAATAAATCGAATATCTTACCTATGACTTTTTCTATTGTGATTAAGCAATAATTCAAGTGCTTCTAGTTTAAGTTCCATCTCAACCTAGAAATTGAAAAAGTGTACGGATTAGAAAAGTTAAAAAAACTAGAAAAATTGTGTTCAAATATTCTTACTATGGCCTGTGAAGCCACTTGTAGATCAGCATCGAGTGTTAAATTTTCTTGAATTAAGTCTTGTAATTTACTCTCTATTGTTTGTGCTCGTATTTCTGCTAAATGTGTTAATTTTATTTGTTTATCTAATAAATCCGTTGTCTAAAAATATTTATCTTAATATTTTTTAAATAATAAATCTAAAAAATAGTACAATTTACCTCTTTATTGAAATTTTCTAAATTTTTTATACGTTCTTCATATTCAATTTTTAATGTTTCAACATTTTTTTCAACTTTTTTTGCTGCTTCTTCCATAACTTGTCCTATTGTTTCAGCTAATTGATCACATTCATCACGAATAACTTTTTCTCGAGTAATTGCTTTTTCTTTTTCAATAATTGCCGTTTCCGCAACAATTAAAGCTTCTTGTACTTTTTCTAAAGCTTCTTTTTCACGTATAATACGTTCTTCAAATAATTTTTTAGCAGTTCTTAATGAATTTTCAAGATCATAGTTTGTTCGCATTGCAAAATTTAATTCTTTATTTAAATTTGAATTTGAACTTTGTAATTTATTACAAATTTCAGAAATTTTTTCTTTTTCTTAAAAATAATTTAAAAAAAAAATTAATTATAAAATTTGTAACTGTAATTTTATCCTTTTTAAACGATGTAACATACCTGTCGATGTATTTTGGAATTGTATTTCTGTGTCTTTTAATTTTTCTTCAATTTGTTGTTTATTTTTACAAATTTCTTTATTTATATTACTTTGTTTTGTTAATTCACGACGCAAAGTTTTAACTGTATTTTCTAATAATTCTATTGCATCGTTGTACTTTTTCTGCAACTTAATTTAAAGAAGTTGAAAATACATACAAAAAATATACAGAAAAAAAAACTAACTTCAATTGGTTTCGCTTTTGTAAGTTGATTACGATAACTGTTAAGTTCCTTTTCAAGATTATTTATTGTATTCTGTGAGGTTTTCCAAAGCGTATAAACAGTATCTCGTTCCTATGGTATTATTTAGAAATTTGAAAAAAAAAAATTAAAAATCCATAATAGTGAAAACAAAAATTTTATATCTTTCATCTCACCTCAGTTAAGTGCCGAATTTGAACTTTTAAATTTTCAATAGCACTGCTCCTTATTGTTCTGTCACTCTCCTCTTCATTTCTAAGGTAAATTTGTTGAAGTTGTTGATTAAGTGTTCGGTTTTCTTGTATTACTTTATAAACTTCGTTTTTAAGTTTCAATTGTTCTTCCTTGAATTAAAAAAAAAAATGAATTATGTAAGTACATATTTGAATATCAAGAAAAGCGGAAAAAAATATTAAGTTAGTTTCATTTACCTTATAAAGTGTAAGTTCATATTGTGTACTTTGTAATAATTTTTCATAATTACTTATAATATCTAGATAATTTCTAATTAATTTACTTAGTTAAAACTGTTAAAATTTATGTATACCTTTTTTCTTTGTTTTCTTGTTCACCAGTAACGTTTGATAGCATCCTGATGTCAGAGTTCAATGCAAGACAGAAATAATTTTTAAATTAATTATTTAATAATTTTTATAAAGAATTTCTTTTATTATATTTCACCGTTGCATTCGATACACAAGCAACTACTATAGAAATCACGTGTAGTTTTGAAATTTACGTTGTCATAGCAATATTTTTTGAGTTACTAAGGATTTCATTTAGCCAAAACTCTGAAGTGGATACTTGATTTTTTGGTACGCAATATTTTTTTTTCCTCTAAACAGATAAAAAATAAATAATTTAAAATTATAAAAAAGAAAATTACAAGTAAGTTACATTTTCTGTTTTAATTAATCGGATTCAATTAAATTATTGTTTAAATTTTCAGGCTTCTGCCGGAAAAAAAATGCCTTTATTTACGAAAAAATTCAATCCAAAACCTGTACCACCGAGGGGTGCCCGATGTAATATTGGTCATTCAAGTATTAAAGAAGAACTAAAGGATTACAAAGAAATCACATTGAATTTAGATAATAAAGAATTAAAATTTGTTGATGGAGTTTGGATGCAAGCATCAAAGAAAACAAATTTTGATGATATTAGTCGATTATCGAAAAAAATTAAAATTTTAGAAGAAGAAAATAATTTGAATCAAATTAAAATTGATGTTCTATTAGATTTATTAACTGAAAATGTTTCAGAATTAAATTCAATTAAAACGAATAAATAAAATAAAAAAAAAACAATTTAAAAAAAAAATTCTTTTCTGTAGAAGGTCCTTAAGGTAACATTTTCATCTATCTCCCAAGAAGCCCACATTCACTTAATTTCGAGGTTGAATCAAACGATTATTTGTTTACTTAATTTTATCAACATTTTTGTTTTTTTTTTTTTTTGTCTACATACAACATGCATACCTACTTTATTATAAAAAGCAAAAAAAAAATAAAAATAAAAAATCCATAAAAATAAGATAATACAGTAAAAGCAATACAATAATAAATGATATCGATTTCTCTTATCTTTTTTAATAAAGTTTATCTGATCTGATATCATGGCCATTCAACCAATGTACATAAAGATAAATATGTATAATAATTGTAAAATTACATAAAAGCAATTTACCTAGTGAAAAAGAAAACAGTAGTTTAAATTATCGTCTTTTAATAAAATTATTATTTAGCGCATTTATCAATTTTATTATTTATTTATTTTTTTTTTTTAATTTAAAAAAATATATATAATTTGCATACCACAAACTAGATTTTTTTTTTCGAACCATTCAGCCAATTAAAAATTTCATTTTTAATACAGAAAAATTCAAAATATTTTCAAATAAATAAACACAATTCGTACAAACAATTTTTAAGTATTTAAAAAAAAAGTATTTATATTACAAAAAAAAATAAATAAATAAATATCTTATAAATAAAATTTACATATTATTAAAAAGTGTAAGCATTTTACAAATTGATAAACAATTAATGATATTTTACACCTTGCTCTCATGAAATAACACATTGGAAAACATACATACATTACATAAGTATACATATGTGTGCATATATATACATATGTACATTGCAGATTATACAATTAATTTTAGATTTAATTTACACTTTGTGCATATCTCAATTTGAAATGCATTATTAAAAAAAAAAAAAAAGTTTTATATTACAATTATTTCAATAGCAAATTGTAATTAATAGATATGTATGTATTTTTTCTTTTTAAATTGAAATTCCAATAAAATTTATTTAATTTGTGAATTTTGTTGTGTGTGTTTATCAAGAGATTTTAAAGAATGTGAAAAATATTTTTATTTATTTTTTATTCAAGTACAAGTGATAAAAAAAAAAGAATAAAAAATTACAATAAACATGATTTTTGTGATAAATGAAAAATGGAAATTATTTTAACATTTTTTATAAAATTAATTCAAATTATTGTGATAATTAGGACAACAATAGCTGTAAATAATGCTGATTTCGATTATACAGGTATATTAAATAAATTATACCAGGATAGTGTATGTTTTGAAAATTCGTTGAAAGTATTTGTTTTTTTACCGCTGAAAAGGTGACGGTATAACTAAATCAAAATTTTAAAATTTAAATTAATTCGTAAAAGTGAAACTCGTAACTTTTCAAGAAATATTTTTCGACCTCAAATATCCCGAACACCATTGAGAATGCATCCTCTCCTACCATATAATTTTTGTACCTTTTTAACGTGCTTTTACATTTTTTTTTTTTTTTCACAGAAAAAGATAGTAATTATAATCTTCCGTATGAAATGATTCAACAATGGACTGGTTTTGACTTAAAATTAAAATGTTCAAAAAATATTTTCAAGACATTCAATGTACAATGGTATTTTAAAGTGAGTATAAAAATTTATTTTTAAGAATATTTGAAAAGAAAATGCCAATTATTATTATTTTTATTTTTCAAGCCTTGTAAAATTGATTTATACCAAAGGACATGTAAAAGTTTTATTCATAACAACAAATGGTCAGAAAAATCATCCTGTGATTTAAATGAAGAATGTGATCAATCAATATTACATATAAAAAATACAACAGAAAATAATACTGGATTATATAAATGTTCAGTTTTACCTAACAATATAAATTATTCAAAAATAACGATTGAAATTCAAATTCAATCATTCTACGTAGATATTAAAAGTAAGTGAATATCCTTAATCGGATTCAATTGTTCAATACAGTATATTACTTAAGAAAAAAACTAATATTTTAATTTTTATTTAATTACTTGCTGATGCAAAGATTATTCAATGCTATCATCTGAATCTATACAAACTCCAACATTTATTGAAAATTTATCAACAAACATCACAGCGAATATTAATTCAAAGGTAATATTACAATGTCGTGTTTATAGTCGTTTACATACAACAATTAAATGGTTTCGAAATATTCAAAATAAAAATTTCAATATAAAATTATTTAATGATAATTTTAATGATGACAATAATAATAATAATAGCAGTAAATCAATTGATTTAAATATTTTAAAATATTTTAATAAAACATATAAACGTCTTGAAACACCAAAAGAAAGAATTATTGCACCTAATGTTTATTTAAGTAAATTAATTTTAAATAATGTTAATAATGATGATACTGGAAATTATGCATGTGTTGCAATTAATATTAAAGGATATAATATATTTGAAACATTTTTACAAGTAATAAATTATTATGATTTAATTAAAATTAAAAATAATTCATCAATTAATTTTTTGTTATTATTTTTAATGCCAATTGGATTAGCATTATTACCAGTTTTATTGTGGTTAATTATTTTTTTAAATAGAAAATGTTCAAGAAATATTGAAATACAAAAGAATAATGGAATGTGTGCACATAATTTAAAATTAGAAAATATTTGTAAAATTTAATAATAAAAATGTTGTCTTAATATTTAATAAATAACGGTTATTTTTAATGAAATTTTATTTAATTTAAGTGGATTTGTTCCACACACATACACACCTGGATACATTATGGATCTTACCGGCTGGGCATTATCTTATCTCTACACTAATTTTTCAACCGACGAAAATTTGCTATAGTCAGAATTTTAAAAGTTGAGGTTTCGTATTATACTAGAAAAACATGAGCAGAAAAAAAGATACTTACACACATGCGATTTTGTTGTTGTTCAAAAAAATAAAACGACCGTCTTTATTTACACTTATAACCAATTACAATTACGCTTTTACCAGCTGCTAAATCCCACAATCACTCATTTCCAGGTTCAACAGCGACACACCTTACCCAACCAAGATGACCTGTAAAAAATGCAAAATTATTTACGAACTACTTTTAGAGTTTGAATAATATTTAAATATATTACTGATTTTACTCTGAACAACTTCAATGGTTGATGCCACTTAGGCTTGGGTATAGTTGGTGCTTTTTAAGGTACGAGTGTACGAAAAATTGATGTACAAAGTAAGAATAAATTAAAGGGTTTTCATATTATTAAAATTGCAAATATTCTTCCATTTACTTGTGTCTTGCACTTCGTCATAACAAATATACGATCAATTAAGAATTTCAATAGAAAACATTTTAAATGACCAAAGGTAGTCCCAACCTCACTTCTTCAAAAGAGGTGAAACCCTGGGGACTCGCCATCGGGTTTAACCTCACTTCTCAACAAAAGGTGAAAACGTAATTTTTTTTTTAACATTTTTTTTATTTCAACTCCAACTGTCAAGTGGCGTTTTTTCCTTTGTATGGCGGTTGTGCCTTTGTTCGAGTAACGAGGAAAATTATTATATTATTTTTTATTTATAAATTCTAAAGTTCGAAAAATTAATACATCGTGATTTAAAATCACTAAATTAAAATAGAAATAGAAAATAAAAGAAGTGCTGCATGGATATAAATTAAATTTTATTAAAACATTAAGTTCATCAACATCGATCCATCAAATGTTACAATACAGATGTTACAGCACGTTTAACAATTCGAAGTGACTATGCTGGTTAAACCAAGGAAATTTATAAGGAAGCACCAATGAATACTTTCCGATGGTGTGTTCTGCAGGAGGAGGCAAAGATATACAAAAAATCTTTTACTTCTCAGAAGTTGCACGAACATTACCGTGGTTGGTCCGAGGTGTTTCCTTAATAGGTCAACTGTAATACACAATTGAATCTATGATTTCCAAATTGGTCAACCAACAGACGTTACAAGGAAACCTATAAGGAAGCACCAAGCACTTTCCGGTGAGGTGTCTTCTGTAGGAGGAGGCAAAGATTTACCATCTTTTACTTCTCTGCAGTTGCACGAACATCGGGGGTGAGGTGTCTCCTTGTTTCCAAAACAAAGTGGGACTAGTTCCGGTGGCGTATTCAGCCCATTAGTGACCTTGTGTCAGATTCGATTCTATTACTGTAGTGTACATGTACATGTACAACCATAACATTTCAACTCAAACTTAATGAATCTGTTATCTGTATAATAGGGTGGTTGAACTTTTAACTATTTTAATTAAAATAGATTGAACTGGTAAAATTCTCAGGTTTTCTAGCAGAAGAATGAAGAGCAAAGGTGTCAAAAAATGAAAAATAATTTTGAAATTTGACATCAACCCGTTTCTGATGTAGTCTGAATTTTAAAAGTTGAGGTTTTTTCGCGTATGTTTTACATTGCTTTGTGATCTTTTTTGTGTAGATATACGGAAGAAGAAACGTGTTACAACAACAAAATCGCATGTGTGTAAGTATCTTTTTTTCTGCTCATGTTTTTCTAGTATAATACGAAACCTCAACTTTTAAAATTCTGACTATAGCAAATTTTCGTCGGTTGAAAAATTAGTGTAGAGATAAGATAATGCCCAGCCGGTAAGATCCATAATGTATCCAGGTGTGTATGTGTGTGGAACAAATCCACTTAAATTAAATAAAATTTCATTAAAAATAACCGTTATTTATTAAATATTAAGACAACATTTTTATTATTAAATTTTACAAATATTTTCTAATTTTAAATTATGTGCACACATTCCATTATTCTTTTGTATTTCAATATTTCTTGAACATTTTCTATTTAAAAAAATAATTAACCACAATAAAACTGGTAATAATGCTAATCCAATTGGCATTAAAAATAATAACAAAAAATTAATTGATGAATTATTTTTAATTTTAATTAAATCATAATAATTTATTACTTGTAAAAATGTTTCAAATATATTATATCCTTTAATATTAATTGCAACACATGCATAATTTCCAGTATCATCGTTATTAACATTATTTAAAATTAATTTACTTAAATAAACATTAGGTGCAATAATTCTTTCTTCTGGTGTTTCAAGACGTTTATATGTTTTATAGAATCTGTAATTTTGTGTGATGTTGTATTGATGTACTAGATTTTTAATAAAAGTTGTACTTCGACATGACTGACGTTTGACATTTTTGTGTGTCAATGAAGTTCGTCGTCTTCATCGACGACATTTTGTGGTATATCAATATATCAAATTTGTTTGAATCTCAAAAAGACGAAATTTAAAGAAAAAAATTATGGAATTTAAACAACACAAAGATAAATTAAATTTATTTAATGATTTAAGAAGTTATTCTCGTCATTGGGTAAAAGAATTTATTGAATCTTATAAAAATGAAGTGTGTTTGTGGCAAACAAAACATCCAGACTACAATAACCATATACTACGAAATCAGGCGTATGACAAACTTGTTGAAAAACTAAAAGAGGTAGAATCAAATCCTGATCGATCAATGGTAGTAAGAAAAATAAATTCATTAAGATCTGCATTTCGTCGTGAATTTCGTAAAAAATGTGTTAGATCCGATTATGAACCACGTTTATGGTATTATAATGCATTATCATTTATTGCTGACCAACAATTTACAACAAAACGTGAAATTTCAAGATCACATGAAAAGGAAAAGAAACGTTTATTTAGTGAAAGTTTTGATGAAGATGAAAATGATATTGAACAAGGACAAGATCAAGAGGAAGAAATCTCAATGAATACATATGAAGAAATTGGTGAAGATGTTAATGTTAAAGAAGAACATACTACACGAATGATTGAAGTTAATCCAAATGAACAACAAATGATAACAATCGAACATCATCAAGATAATGATGGAAAAATGATTGAAATACATTCTCATCCTCAAAGGGATAAAGAAACAGCACATGTAGTTACATTTCAGCATGCTCAAAGAGAACAAGAAACACAACAGGTGAGTAAAATAATTATTTTAAAAAATTATCCTTCAATTAAATAGTTTATTTAAAGAATAAAACATTTATGCAGGCTGTAAATTCTATAACAGCACAACAACAACAACCTGTACCAGTGCATACAATTCAAATTCAAACAGCAAGAGATTCATTTGAAACAACAAATCATCATGAAAAGGATCATCCATTAAAAGTGATGAATATTTATAAACCAGATTGTATTCCACTATTGAATACATCAATGGTTAAGCATGATGATGAATATGATGCTGTTGGAATAAATGTTGCAAGTAAACTAAGATCAATGACCCATCATCAACGTATTATTGCTGAAAAATTAATTGGTGACATACTATTTAGTGGGCAGTTGGATAGTTTAACAGTTTCATCAAAACTCGTTTTATAAGATGTCTTAATGCGACATTTTAGATTTACAACGCAACATGTTTATAAGACAAAAGAAAAAAAAAATCTCTATGATGAGATTTTAATTGAAAAAAAAAACAAATAATCTATTCTTTGTTTTCCAGTTTCTTGATGTAATTGTTATAATTACATATTTTGCTTGAAAAAAATCTAATAACTTTGGTAAAACTACTAGAATTAGATTCATAAATTAATCAAAAAATTCATATAAATTGATTGAATTCATAATCGGGATGGTGATCAGAATATGCCAAGTTTACTTCCACTGACAAATTGAAGGATATTCACAATGAAACTAAACTAGGCCTTCGAGTGAACTTGTTTTTTATAAGCAAACAACCCGAGATACCATACCATACCATTATCCCGCCAATGCAAACACAAACAAAATACAAAACTAAACATCATATTTTAACAACTACTATACACAACATAAAACATGTGTGTATTAAATATGTAAATCGACACATTACAAATCTTACCTTTTAATAAAATAAAATAATTTTTAGATAATAATCATATGTGTAATATTATGAATTCGAAAAATTATTTTATCAAATTTAATTAATGTTATGATTTTTAATTATATAATAGTGAATATAACAGGTTAAATAAAGTTTTTAAATCTCCAACAAATTTGTGTTTTTTTTTATTTACAAAATTCTATTTTTTACAGTTGAGATAATCGGATTCAATTGTAAAACAGTTGAGATAAAGAAAATCCCACCTACACAAAAGATTGAGTATTTTCTCATAAAACTAAAATTACCTGCGTCCAAATATTTGAAAATAAATTGTTATTCATCAACATTCCCTTGTACTTTCTTCCACAGATATTTTGCCGCCTAATCGGATTCAATTGTAAAAATTTAAAAGAAATGTAATTTTATAAAAATTTTCATAAAAGTTTATTTCACCTTACAATAACTATGGGTAAATCAACTCGTTCTTCTTTTTTTACAAATATTTCATTTTGTTGTAATTCATGCCATCCCCAATGTAGTGCAACTAATGAAGGTATCATTACAATAGTTACTAGATTCCTTCGTATGAAGGAACTTTTTATTTTAACTGGCTTTCCCTGATTTTCTTTTGTCATTTTTTCAAATTAATTTTTCTAAATTAAATACAGGTTCTGAGTTTATTTTTAAAACTGTTTGTTTATTTTATAAAACTAAATAGCTATTAACCAGCTTTAAATAAAATCGAATAAAAAAATTACTAGCAAAACTCCAAAAATCCAAATTTCTACTGACACTTTTCTCTGGCTTTGAAGTTTCAACTGTTCTAAAACAAACAGTGTTAGGTTGAGACTTGGAATTATACAATAGTATAATTATTATACAACAGATGTTTTAGTAAACTTTTTAAAAAAAGTAGTAGCTTCCAAACGTTTGTAATACATTTTACAAAACATTTTATTTTGAATAATATAAACTCTTGAACTTTGTATGAAAGCACACAGTTTCATAACAAAAAATTTTAAAATTTCCATACAAAATTATCTTCTTGTTCTAAGATTAAATTATCAAATTTTACCGACCTACGTAAAATATTAGAATTAAATTTCAAGAAATATTCTTTCCTTTCCGTCACTTAACCAAAAAAGTAATTAAGCGAAAGATAGTGAAAAAAAAAGAATACTTTCTTTACAAAATGTTTTCAACTCAATCTCACTATGAAACCGTTTCGAATTGGTTGAATGGTTTTTTTGTTATTGAATCATGCTCGAACAATGAAACAAATATGATGTTAATTTATATATGTACATATATATAAACTACATTCACACTTCACACTCAACAAGTATGAAGAACAAAAATTAGCGAACCGATAAGACTATACAACAAAAATTTTTTTGTGCATTTCTCAATTTAATTGTGTGTGTCCAATAAGTAAATTCTTATTTATTTATTTATTAATTTTTCATAATTTTCTTAATATTTTATCTTCAATATTTTTCAGTAAAATTTTAAAAAATTCATGTGAATTAACATAATTTAATATTTTTAACATCGTTTTCTGTGTTATATAATTTTTTTTTCTTTTATTTTTAGTAAAGTATGTAAGTGAACACAATTTTTTTTTTTGTTCTAAAATTAAATTTATTAATAATTTTCATATGATTTAAATTACTGAGAAAAAAAAAAATTATAGTAAAAATATTAATAAAATAAAAAATAAGACAAAATATAGATTGTGTAAGCACTTTGATATAAAATATAAATAAATAGTGTAAAGAGCAAAAATACGTTTTTGCATCGTAATTGTTATGATAGACATTATTTTTCGCTTATCGAAGTTCAATATACATGCATGTACATATGTAATACACCTACATTATTAAAAATAAAATTAAGTTGATTAAAATTCTTTAAATGTACGGAATCATTATAAATAATGTTAATTTTTTCATGATTATTTACATTTTTGAAATATCATGCATTTATGTGAGACCTCAGTATTTTATGAAGACAATAATAAATAATTTTAATAGTAATTATTTTGTTCTATGAAAATTCTAATTACATATTTGATTGCTTACGCGATTTCTACATACATTAACCTATATATTTGCATGTGTATACATGGAGATATATATATGTATGTATGATTGTTTATTAAAAATAAAAGCACGTAGTATTTTTGTTTTTTTTTTTAAATTTTCTAAAAACAGATAAATTTTCATGTATGCATGTTTACTTTTCAATGAAAATAATTAAAATTAATGAAAAAAATGCTGTGGTAAATATTTACTATTATATATTAACGAGGGACACAATACATATCAATAACAAGATAGATAGTGGCTCCCCTTAAAAAAAAACTAAACTTATTAGCTTATCAAAAATTTGTATAGGTATTATAAAATTATGTATGTATAAAAAAAAATAAAGGAAAAATTTTGAATATGTCGTCATAATATTCAAAAATATTCATTGAAATGTCAGGTGGCCCATCAACAGGCCCCCCTTTTTCTATCAGTGACGAGCCCCCCTTTACAAATTTTCATTATTTCATTTTTAATCTTTTTGAATATTTTTGAATTTAGTGTGGTGCAATTATTTCGTAATGAGAGAGACTAGTATAAAGTAGTGAATATTGTGGTAGGTTCCAAAAACAAATCAAACAAAAAAACAACGTAATTAATTTTTAAGAAATTTTTCAATTAATAAAGCATTCAAATTCAAATATTTAATTTTAAAATTATTATTAACACAAAACATCAATTTTCCCTGTTATTCCTTGTATTTACGAATATTCTGAACAAAAAATTAACTTAAAGAAAGTTTCAAAATAGAGGGCTCATTACTTTCATTGTCACCCTAATTTACAAAACTTTCTAATTTTATAGTTTAACAGATGTTTTATTTCATTTTATTATTTATTTATTTATTTTTAAAATGATATTGACCTTGTTTTATTTTTAATATGGACTTTAAAATTAATCTTGAAACTTAACAAGAAAAAAATATTTGAAAAAAAAAAAAGAATCATTTGAATGAATAAGATAAAATTTCTTTTGTATAAAATTGCAAATCGGAGATTAATCTGGAATTATGACATAATTATTACTTTTTTCTTCTAGATAAAAATATTCTAATGAGTAGCTTTGAATCAAATGTTGGTATGAAAATTCAATCAACAACAATTCAACCAACGGACAAATCACAATTGTCTTCCATTGAAAATGTACAAAATAATACTGAAGTATTACATAAAAAAGGTATAATTTCAATATTTATACAAAATAATTATACGTTTATAATTAATTTCTCATATTATATTTTTATTTTTTTTTTTTCAGATGTAGAAACGATACAAAATATAAATAATGTAAATGCTGTTATAATAAGTCTTGTAGCTGGAGCAATTGCCGGAGCATTAGCAAAAACAACAATAGCACCATTAGATCGAACGAAAATTAATTTTCAAATTAAGTAAGTTTTAATAAAATTTGTAAATATAGAATCTGAAATTATATACAAAATATATACGTGTATGTTTTTTTTTTTAAAATTATTTCTTCAATTTTTTTGTTATTGCTAAAAGCAAGGATATTCCATATTCATTTCGAGCTGCAATTAGTTTTTTAAAAAATACTTATGAAAAAGAAGGTTTTTTTGCATTATGGAGAGGTAATTCAGCAACAATGGCACGTATTATACCTTATGCTGCAATTCAATTTACTTCTCATGAACAATGGAAAAAAATATTAAAAGTTGATAAAACAAAAGAGTAAGAATATTAAAACAAATACCAGAAGAATGGAAGTACGTAATTTGTTTCAATTTTTTCTTTATTTCGGATTTACGGAGTTCCTTATAACCATATAATAAACTAGTATCGAGATGTCTCAGGCTCTTAAAAAAATTTCAGTCAAATTTTAGACAATAACACCCAAGCTAAATCAATTTAAAAAAATTGAAACAAAGTTACATGCTTCTAGATTTGAAGAAATTTTAACGGTTTTTCTCTCTTTTAGAACAAAATTCAGACGTTATATCGCCGGATCATTGGCTGGTGTTACATCACAATCGTTAACGTATCCTCTTGATTTGGCTAGAGCTAGAATGGCAGTAACAGATAAATATACTGGTTATAAGTAAGTGTCGGTTTTTTATTAGTACCTAAAAAAAAACAGTCCAAATCGTAATTAAGGTGGAAAAAAAAAATCATGAATATCTTTCCGTTTTTGATCAAGAAAAAATGACAAAATTAATTCTTGAAAAAAAAAAAAAAAAAAAAAAAAAAACTAAAATTGTCTTTTTTTAGAACTTTACGACAAGTTTTTAAAAAAATTTGGGTTGAAGAAGGTCCACGTACATTTTACAGAGGTTATTGGGCAACAATTCTAGGTGTAATTCCATATGCAGGAACATCATTCTTCACCTATGAAACATTAAAACGGAAATACAATGGTAATTAATAAAAATTTAAGTGGCAGAGTTCCGTTCACTTAAATTTAAAACCCTAATTTAATTTATACTGTAGTACGGGCCACAAAAATTGTCCGTTCAAGGCCATGGCCCTCTCTGTTATGGACCTATCTGTTTTGAACTTGGATAAATTATTCGAAATGCTGTCCGTAAGGTCAGATACACACACACAAAAATTTCTCTTTGTGTCCTTGAGCAGATAGTTTTTATGACTCGCACTTTACAAACTTTTTCAATTGTTGAAAATCTCTTTTAAAATTTTCAGTATTTTATGTGAAATGTAGCTTTTTTTCTCTAAATAAATTCTTTTTTTTCAATTTTAAAGAAATATATGAAAATGAAAAGCCAGGAACAATTGTTTCTCTAGGATTTGGTGCTGCAGCTGGTTTAGCTGGTCAAACATCTAGTTATCCACTCGATATTGTACGAAGAAGAATGCAAACAATGGGAATAAAACAGAATACAGAACAATATTCAACAATACTTTCAACTTTAGTTCAAATTTATAAGTATGTACATTAACAAAATAATTAAATAATTTCAATGGTTTTTCAATGTTATTTCAATTTCATAGATCGGAAGGAATTAAGAATGGATTCTTTAAAGGATTAAGCATGAATTGGATAAAAGGACCAATTGCAGTTGGAATTAGTTTTTCAACATATGATAAAATTAAACAATTATTAAGAGAATTACAACAATACAAAAAAGGAAGAATTGGATTTTAATGTCATTAAGTTTGTTTTTTTTAATTAAAAAAAAAATAATAATAATAAAAAAAAATGTTAGGTGTTAAAATAAAATAAAAAAATAGGCTGCGTTTCAGAATTCAACATTGTTGAGCACCATACTATAATATGTATGATGAATTCATCTTGGTTACATGTTATGCATGCCGTGTTTTTTTCCAGTGATTATTGAAACATCGAAATGAGATTTTGTTAAATATTGAAACGCAGCCATAGTCAAGATTGTTTTTGGTTATAAAATTTTTTTTCTAATTAAAGAGATATGAAATGTTATTTTGCTAAGGATGAGGAGAAAAAGACTTTATTCTAAAAATCTCATAAGATTATGTTTTTTTTAAAAAATGGTTTCTTTTTTTTTTTTTAATAAACAAACACCAACACTGCTATGACAATAATATACACATTTTTTTTATTTTAAATTATCAGGAACAAATAAATGAAAAAAAAATTTTTTAAAAATTATTACTTAATCGCGAAAATACTTAATTTTATGGCACATAATTTTTGCAGTTTAACTCACAGTTGTGAAATTTCGATAAGTGAATTGTCAAAAAAAGTGTGTTTTTTATTAAATATATTTTGTGAAAAAAAAAACAAATTGATGATATTTCGATTGTAATTAAGTGCAATAGTTTATTTTTAATAAATGTTTACTTTAAAATTACTATAAAAAAGAATAATAATAACTGAATACTCTATTGCTTAAATTGATATTTTTGAAAAGTTAAACTTAAATTAAAAAATAAAAAACAGGTAAATAAGGATCACATTTAATCACAATGTAAATTTTTAAAAAAAAGTCAATTGTTTTGTTTAATTATTAACTGTAGATATTTTTTTAAAGAAAATAAAAATTTTGTAAAAATGTTTAATTTCTCTTTTAAATCTCTTCTTGTGTATATTCTTCTCCAAATTCCCCCACACAATCTTTTTTCAAAGTTAAAAATTTCTGCAAGCTTAGACTGAAAAATTAAATAAAAGTCAGATGGAAGAGACTAAAACTACGCATCTTCAAAAACATCAAATTTTAAGTTGCAATTTTTATTTAAGAATTTCATTCGAACAGAGAAAAGATATCGAAATAATTTTCATAAATTTCAGTTCTAAAAATGCACTAAAACTGAAAGAATTACAGCTGGTAATCATTCAATATTTTCAAGCATATTCAAATTCCAATTGTTTGAAGACTAACTTTTTTGAACTAACCCATAATCTTCAAAAAATATTGAACTGTGTACAAATGGACTAAAAATATAATTAAATGTAATTGAAAATAAAATATAAAAAAAATAAATAATACTATTTTTTAGCGTTAACGTATTTAGATATTACATATTTATTCAAATAATTTTCATAAATTTCAGTTATTTGTTCTATAAATATTTTTTTTTTTTCAATTTTTTATTAAATAAAATTCGAAAAAAATAAAAAATTAAATTAAATTAAAAAATTTTAAAAAAAATAAAAACTGTGAAAAGTTTTTTGATATATAATTTAAAATTTTGATTTGCGAGCATTTTATGCTTTTTCATTAATATTTCTCATTTAAATTTGTTTTATTTTTTTTTCTTTTCAATTTAATGCTTGCACGAGTATTATATAAGAATAAAATATAATTAATTAATAATTAAATCTAATAAAACACGTATCATTTTGTGTGTTTCTCTATAAATAATTATGTTTTTTTTTTTTTGTGTGTGTAATACAATGAGTTTAATTTTTTTTTTTTTTGTCTTTCATCTTCTACGTTATCATTGTGAAACTATTCATTAACAAATTTATTATAATTTAATAGATTCTCAATTTGTTTTTTTTTTTTTTTTTATAATTTATAAATAAAATCAAATTTTACGTGTGAATGAGTACATGCAAAATACTATTATTATTTTTTTATACTTTTCTTGTTTTTTTTTTTTCTACTAAAGATGAGTAACGAAAATTGAAAACAATTAAAAGTATTACAAAGGTGGTAATGCCCATAATGTAGCCGTTTTATCGGCAGATGTTGATAAAAATGAAAAATCTGTTGGATGCCAACGACCTGAGATTACCTTATCAGAATGTTGAGCTACCACAACTGATGGAAGTGGTAATGTTAAATCACCTTGTAAATCAGTCAATACAAGTTTATTATCATAGCCAGCAGTTAATAAATAATATGCTGATGGTGAGAAACGAATTGATCGAATATCAGATGAATGAGGTTTAAAACATTGTATTGGTCGATTTCCACGTATATCATATAATACACATGAACTATCTTCATGACCAGAAACAAGTAATCTTCCTGATGGATCAACACAAACACCTGCAACTGGTGATCCTTGACGTGAACCTGGAGTTGTAGCTGGTGTTATTGTATTAATACAGCCTCGTGTTCTTAGATCCCAAAATCTTATTGTTTTATCTTGTGAACCAGATACAAACATTGCACCACCCCAATTATACAAGGAAAGAATATGACCTCCATGTCCACTAAGTGCTTGAAATGGAGTTGCTGTACTACAATCAGTTACATAAATTTTACAATCTCCAGCACCTCCACTTATTAAGAGACTTGCTTTATTTGTTGCATCTTCCAAAAAGCATAAATCACGAATTGTTCCATCATGCATTGTTAACTCTATTTCCCTACCTTCAAGCTGTTTTTTAATATCATCATATCGCATTAATTTAATTGTTTTATCATTTGATCCAGTTGCAACAAGTTCACCATCTGGTGACCAACCCATACAATAAATTGAACCTTTATGATGTTTTGTTCTTTTAAAAAGAACTGTAGGCTGATAGGTGGTATGTTCTTCTCTAATATCTGATAACGGAGGATATTCACAGATTCGAAATGTTTTTGAATTTGATCCAACAGCATAAATTCTTCCATTTGGATGAAATTCAGCACATCGAACTGCTTGAACATCTTCAAGTGTAGTTACAGCTACAAAACGAGGACGTCCATTTTCAGGTTCATCTTCATTATTTATTTTTATGTCATCAATAGTCGGATTTTGATTTGAAGTAATCATTGTCGTTGCCAATGGTTTCGGTATTTGTTCCTTCGGCATTGTTTTTATTATATCGATTTCATTTTCTTTAGTCAATTTTTGTTTATGAAATTTTTCAAATAATTCACCTTTCATGCGTGATGAAAAATTTGCGTCAATTTTGGCCATCGATTGAACTATACTTTCTATATTTGTATTTTGTGATGTGGGTATTGCAGCAGTATTGATAAAATCATCTCTTTTTACCATCGACGGGGGAGGTTGTTGTGGCAAAGGGGGAGGTTGTTGGGACAAAGGTGGTGGTTGTTGTAGCAAAGGTGGAGGTTGTTGTAGCAAAGGTGGAGGAGACATTTGTTGTTGTTCTTGTGGTAGTGGGAGTTGAGGAAAATTATTTTTTTCACTTAATGAATCACGTCGTGAACTTTTTGCTGTTGATGTTGCTGTACCTGGACTATTCCTTCCAGATGATCTATCTTGATTTTCAGAATTATGTGCTGAAGATGGTCTCTGCTGTTGCTGCTGAAGTACATTAGGTGTACATTCTTGTATTGAAGGCAAACTTTCATGATTATTATTGATGATAGAACCACTTTCATTTGAAAATAATCTATCAACACTGGAAGCCATTATACTTCTTGTTGTTGGTTTTATACCAGTTAAATGAAAACTAGCAAAACTAGAACGTGACATCGATGCTTTTTCAGCATTTTCACATAATTTTGTAGAATTCAAGCCAAATGGTAAACCTTCGAGATTCGGTATTAATGAACGTGTCATTATATCAGCAGCACTTCGAGGTCTTGTAAAAGGCATTACAGAATGAGGAAATGTTTTCGGTTTAATCGGTGTTATTAACATATGTTCTGTCCATGATGTTTCCAATGATGGTCTCTCTAATCGTTCAACATCAACATTCAACGTTTTCTGTTCAAAAGGCACCGAAAATGTTTCAGCCGGGATACTTTGTAACCAACTTAATAAGGATAAATCAGAATCACTGAAACCGATTGATCCATCTAATAATTTTGAAAATTGCATATCTTGTGTAAAAACATCTGAAGATCCAGTTGCTTTAGCTTGACAATAACTAACACATGATTCATATAGAACACCCTTTATCACAAGCTGAATTAAACGATCATTTTTAGCTGATGTAACTGTATCAGTTTTTGTTTCAAATGGTAAAAATTTTTCAACAAGTGGATAAATTTCTCTGAAACATTGTACACGTGCTTTACTTGGATTCCAATCTCTGAATTGTAAATGATCAGCTAAACGTGGGAATGTTAATAACAAACAGAGATTTGCATATTCATCTTTTGATGGTGATAATTTTTCTAACTGTTCCAATATTTGTACAACTTCTTCGACTGCACCCTCCATTGAATTAATACCTTGACCTGGTGCTGTTATCGATCCACCAGCTTCTGATTTAATACATAATAATTCAATATATTTATGCCTTAATATTATATAGCAAAATTTTTTCATATCGAATGTTTGTAATGCTTCTAATGGCTGAATAAATTCAATTACATCATCCCATTGTCCATCCAGTATTAATTGTCTTAAGAATAATACATCATCGGAAAATTGCCCATTTATAACGCCAGTTTCTCTTTCTAATGAAAGCTGACTAATGTGTAATTCACGATTATCTAGAAATTCAAGAATTAATCTTACCACGTCTTCTTCACGCAACCCAAGACGTGCAGATGGCATTTTCGAGATGCTGCTGCAATGCAATTAATTACAGTTAAAAAAAAAATTGTACGTCTTATGCACTCAGTAGATGTTTACGTAGCACGCAAATACCAATCATTTAATGAATCACTTCTTATTCATTATTTTGTAAAATTTTCATTGAAAAAAAAATGAAAATATTACAATTAAATATTAATTATTTTGGAAAATAAATTTTATTTGAAAAAATACCTTTTGCAAATTAAAAAAATATACTTTTTCTCCAATGGAAAATAAACAATATAAACAAGACTTCACTCACACACTCCCCTGTCGTCTACACAATACTCGGCTGTGAAAAGATTTTGAATTTGCCAATTTCTTTTTCTTCCTTTTTTTTTGAATTACTAAAGAAGAGCTGAAGATGGGACAGTAAACGAATTTACTAATGGGCTGAATCTGTCACAGGAACTGGTCCCATTCTCGTTGTTGCTGGTGCTGTTCGACTGAGCGCCTATTCGGCGCCCAGAATGTGGAGGGATATTCCACTCTCCAGTCTCCAGTAATGATGATTAATATCTTTCTAGCACAAATATTTTTTAATTTTTCAGCAGCAGCTGGTCCCCAAGCGTATGAATGATCATGGTCTACATTGCGAATATATTGAGAAGTAAGTGATTTTTAAAAAATTTTTTTAAAAAAATGTGAGTTTAATCACATTTTTTGAAAAAATTTATAACTGCTTCTTTTATAGGTGTTGTGCAGATGAAAATGTTGAGTATTTAATAAGATTATTTATAAGAGTTAGGATTTATTATATAATAAAATTTTATAATAGAAATGTGAAAAAAACTAACAATAAAAATAAATTATTATCTGTAACGCACATGTAGCAATAGATCTTAGTATTAAAAATGTAATTATACAGTTAAATAATAAAAAATATGAAATATAAATTACTTTGTATAAAATATTCAAACTTTTTATTTAATAGGCTACTGCACCCTAAATAGTTATTATTTAAAAGTTGTCACCAATACAAACTTAGGCGATTTTTTTTCTTTTTTCTTCATCATCATTTATATTTCCGACTATTTTTAGAGTAACTACTAGTGTATTAGTGTAAAAAATCATGTATGTAGATGTAAAAATTTTAAGATCTTATCAGTTTTTGTTCTAAGACGAGACACTTATTGTTTAATACACTTTGACATGAGTATCTTTTTTTTTTTTACTAGATATATTTACATATTAATGATATACGATAATTTTATTACAAATAGTCAGCACTTTTTCATATGAAAAAAAAAAAAAAAAAAAAAACAATTTTTTTTTTTCTGTAGCTATAAATTTAATATACTCACCAAATGTATTATATCTTCATACATGCTTGATTTAAAAATTTCTCATTTAATAATATACATATATCACATATACGTTTTAAAAGTAATAAATAAATAAATCACACTCTTATTAAAATAAATTCATTATCATTGTTTTGTTTATGCTTAGCAACATCAAAGTGTAATCTCAGCGTACAAAAATGGATAAACTATCACGATGTGAGTACATGTTTTTTATAAATTTATTTTATATGTTCACTGTTCAGACAAATATTTTCCAACGTCAAATTTTGTGTCAGGTATTCGAATCGCTCTTTTCCAGTTAAAAGTTGGCAAGGATAAAACATCAAATGTAGAGAATGCAATTAATCGGATTCGTTCTGTTGTAAAAGAATCACAACCATTGATTGTAGCTTTACCAGAATGTTTCAATTGTCCTTATGGTACAAAATATTTTCCACAATATGCTGAAACAATACCTGATGGAAATACATGCCAGTCATTATCAGAAATTGCTAAAGAATTAGGAATTTATGTTATTGGTGGAACAATTCCAGAAAAAGATTCAAATAATGTTTTGTATAATACTTGCACGGTATGGTCACCAAAAGGAGAATTAATGGCAAAGCATAGAAAGGTTTAATTAGACGAAATTTATAATTTTTAAGTTTATAAAACAGATTTTAATTTTCAGGTTCATTTATTTGATATCGATGTAAAAGGAGGAATTCGTTTTAAGGAATCTGATGTTCTATCAGCTGGCAATGAATTGACAATAATTAATGTTGAAGGAACAAAAATTGGTATAGGAATTTGTTATGATATTCGATTTGAAGAAATGGCTAGAATTTACAGAAATGAAGGTGGAGAAACAAAAGCCAGAGCTCGTTTTAAATTCAATTTTTTCATGAATTTATCGAATTTTTTTTTCAGGTTGTGAAATGTTAATTTATCCGGCTGCCTTTAATATGACAACTGGCCCCTTGCATTGGGAACTGTTACAGAGAGGTAGAGCAAATGATAATCAATTGTATGTTGCAACAGTTTCAGTTGCGAGAGATGAAAGTGCCGATTATATTGCATGGGGTCATTCAATGCTTGTTGACCCATGGGGAAAGGTTATTGCAAGTGCAAGTGAAAAAGAAGAAACTATTGTCGCCGATATTAGTAAGTATTTTTGTATGTTTATCGTTTTATGAAGCATAATTCGGATCTTTCTTTATTTTTTTTAAAGATTTAACAATTGTTGAGCAAGTTAGACAACAAATTCCTGTATTCTTTCAAAGACGAACTGATTTATATGGCACAGAGAGAAAAGTGAAACATCATTTGTGAAAGAAATTTCTTTTTCTTTTTTTTTTTTGCAAAATTATGATGATTTTAATGAACATTAAACATGTTTTTTTTCTTTCTCTAAACTTCAGTTTCAAAATTCACAGTATACCAGTCATATCATCTCCATATTCTGCATGTATTATCTTTGGATGCCGTTACAATAACGTCTCCATTGTAACTAAATGCACAAGAGAAAACATCTGAATCATGACCTGATAAAACTTGAGAACAAATTCCAGTTTCAGTGTTCCAAAGACGAGCTGTTCTATCACCTGAAGCTGTGAGTAATAGTCCTCCTGGAGGACTAAAACAAACCTTTAAAATAATTAAATACCATATAAAGCGTTCTCTTTGAAATTTTTTCAATAATTATTACCTGAGAAACTTCATCAGTATGTCCAGCTGCTACACAATCTAAATTCAATGCACCATTCAAATTCCAAATTTTTGCTGTATAATCACTACTTGCTGTCGCCAATCTTTTACCGGGATAATCAAAAACAATATCTAAAATTTCATCATGATGGCTTGTTATTTCGAATAAACACTTTTCACTTGAACGCATATCCCATATTCTTGCTGTCGAATCCAAAGACCCAGTACCTATTAAAGATCCATTGAAATTCCAAATGCAATTACTTAGTTCTGCTGTGTGTCCTTTTAATCTTGCAATTGGCCTTTTAAAAAAATTTCTATTAATTTTAGCTTAAAAACACATCAAAGCAAACAAACTCTGATACTCGTCTATCCCAAATTAGTGCAAGTTTATCAAACGATCCTGTTAAAATTAGACTACCTTCTCTATTGAAGGTTGCAGCGATAACTTCACCTTGATGATGTTTCAATAATGTGATCTCTTGTCCAGTTTTAGTATCAAAAATTCGTGCTGTAAAATCCATTGATGCTGTTACAATCGAATCAAATGCAATTGGATCGAATTCAACTCCAATTACTTCTTCGGTATGGCCAAAGAATGTATTTAAACACATTCCAGTTGTAGAGCTCCATAATTTGGCAGTTTTATCAAAAGAGGCCGTTAAAATTTTATCACTAATTTATCAAACCAACTTTTATTCATTAAGGTTTCTGTTTCTTCATTTGATCTACTTACCAAACTGGTAAATTAAATTTAACAGAGAATACAACATTATCGTGTCCTTTTAGAATTGTCTCTTCTTCACCACGTTTTATATTTATTATCCTACAGGTTCGATCATAGCTTCCCGTTAAACATTTATCTCCACTTCTATCAAAGCAAATGTTTGTCAGTGGTAAAACATGAGATTTAATTGTTTTGAAATGATAAAATTTCTTTTTCATGGGTTCTTTTAATTTATCTCGTAATTTTAATAAGGCTTTACGTATATCCATATGTATTTCAGTATTAATTAAAGGCTCACAAGACATAAGTGTTTGAAGGAATTCTTCAATATCGGTACTATAAATATAAAGTTGGATATAACGATGCAAAAATTCTATTTCATGACTATGTTGCTTACTTTGGTCCCATGTCTAACAAATCGATATGTTTGACTTCATGCTGTCCAAGCGAATTATTGTAGCTTAAAGCAAACCCTAAAAAATAAAAAATATTTCGAAAAATTTAAGGATTAAATAAATTTTTATACCTGGTGGATAATAACGTAAACTTAACTTCTTTAATTTCATCATGTTTTTAGAGCTATTCAGATGAAGAAATTTTTTGAACTACATTTGATATTCCTTGATTGTATAGTAATTTAGCATATAAATTATTTCAAAGAGTAGAAGAATGTATATAATGGTAAATAGAATTAGAACATAAATTTTTGCTTGATCGATATATGTACATATGTGTATATGTGTGTAATACAAAACTGTTGTGAAGGTAGTACGTACAAGTACATATTTTTTTGGACAAATAAAAGAAAGCTTTATTTTTAGCACAAACATGAAATATTTCATACAACGTGAAAATTCCTGGGGAATATTATTTTAATATTGTGAACATTTCAAATGACATGCCAATCTTTATCTGAATTATATTTTAATTTATTTTACACCAGAAGTGGACTTATTTTTTTTCTGTTTCTGATAGCGCTATTGTTTAAACCGAGGCAGGCCTACTCAAGTTACCTTGCATTTTCTAGACTTACACCACATTTAAAAAGAAAAACAAGAAAACAGTGTCCACTTTCATTCATTGTTTCGGTTTATTTAAAAAAAAAAAATCAATTTAAAATTAAAATTGTCTTGCGTAATAGAATAGAATAGAATACTATTTTTAAAATAACTCCTATAAAGTATAATTTAAAAAAAAAAATTAATTCAATTATTATTTTAAATCTAAATACATAAAAATTTATTTTGGTTTTGTTTCTTGCTCATTTACATATCGAACATATATTGTTGGATCATGTGGTGTATCTGGTGGTGTTTCAAATTCATCTAAATAAGAGCATGCAATCGCTAATGTACTACCATCTCCACTGAAACATAATGCTGCAATTGATGTATCATAATGATGAAATTGGCATAAACGTTTCTTATTAAATCCATCCCATATATTAACATAACCATCAGAACCGCCAGTTGCAAATGTATTATAAATATTATGAAAACTAATTGCATTTACTGGATAAATAATTTCCATATTATTCTCTTTATTACGATGACATTTAAATGCAAATTTTTTCTTTTGAATTTCTGGATCAGGATCAAAATATTCTACAGCTACACGTCCTTCAATTGAACTCATTACATATCCTTCTTTATTTGGAAATATTCTTACACAACGTGTTTGATATTTTAATGATGATTCTCTTTTCATAATATATTGTGACATATCTCTTAAATCCCATATTAATACTTTACGATCAGATGTTGCAACAACAATTTTTTCATCATTAACACTCATTGAATATACTCTACCATTACATTGTTCATATGTTCCTACACATTGTTTTTCTCTTGTATCCCATAATTTAATTGTTTTATCCCAACTTCCTGATAATATACCATTCACTTTTGATGAATATTCAACACATTTAACAGCATCATCATGATTTCCAAGATGTGTTTCAGTATGAGTATTAAAATCAAAAAGTTTTAATTGATTATCTAAGCCACCACTTATTGCATGAACTGGATCCTATAGCAAATTATATACAAATAAAATTATATTGAACTAAAAAAAAAGTATTTAGAAATTATTTACCTGAAATGTAACATCTAAAACTGGTGCTTCATGCAGATACTTTTGTCTCATTGTATTATTAATAACATCATACAAACGTACTGTACAATCCCAAGCTGAAGCAATTAAAAATTGTGATGAATTCGGTGCAAATTTTACTGAAGATATTACATCTGCTGGTGGATTGGATAATTGAATTTCAGTTTTTCTATCCATATTCGGTCTTTAATTAAAAAAAAACAATTTTATTCTGAATTTTTCCTTTATTTATTTTGTCCGTTAAAAGAACGCTACACAAATTTTAAAAACCTTTGATTTAGGAGGTTAAGTCGAATTGTTAAACTGTCATTCTTGACGTTCGTTTGACTCTGTTCACATAGTGGGTGACTAATCGGATTCAATTGTTAAAACAGTTGATCCAATTACTAATGGGCTGAATCCGCCACCGGAACTAGTCCAATTTTGTTTTGGAAACAAGGAAATACCTCGGACCAACCACGGTGATGTTCGTGCAGAACACACCATCGGAAAGTATTCATTGATGCTTCCTTGATTTCCTTGTAACATCTCTTGATTGACCAATTCTGAAATCATAGATTCAATTGCGTAATACAGTTGATCCATTAAGGAAACACCTACCCCTGATGTTCGTGCAACTGGAGAGAAGTAAAAGATTTTTTTTATATCTTTGCCTCCTCGTGCAGAACACACCTCATCGGAAAGTATTCATTGGTGCTTCCTTTTAAATTTCTTTAGTTTCACCAGCATAACCACTTCGAATTATTAATCCTTCCTTTAAGGTAACATTTTCATCTATCTCCCAAGAATTTTCAATAAAATATCTTTTCAAAAGCGCTTAACGTTTATGATGATTAATCGAAGCGATAAGTTGTTTAGTGTACGCGTCGTGTAGCTTTACCTTAAACTGTCAAAAGTTGTTTTTTGTTTACAAAACGATTTATTTTGTAGTTTAATTTTAAGTTTTCACTTCTTACTTTCTAATTTATTTTTATAATTAAAATAATAATGGCAACAGATGAGCGAAATTTTCGTTCAGCATATTATGAAAAAGTCGGTTTCAGAAGTGTTGAAGAAAAGAAATCCTTAAACATTTTGCTAAAGGACAAACCACTGAATCGAACTAAACTCAAACAATTTTGTTTAAGTTTCACAGTACCCACAGCACAAAGAGGACTCTTATGGAATCTAATTTTAGGTACACTGGTGCGAAAAAGTTTTGGAACATAGTTCATTTTATTAGAATTATTATACATATCTATATATTTTTTCAAAAAATTCACATATTTATTTATCTAAAATATTCTTTTGATTATCTAATATAAAAATATAAAAAAACAACAACAAAAAAATTATGTAGAACACCCATAAAATAATGATAACGGGAACAACTTCTTAAAATGCTGTGAAAAAGTTTTGGAACATGATTTATAACTTTTAATGCGAATTATTAAATAAGCACCGTTATGTTGCAGATGCATTTGAAATTGTATGTGAATGATTATTTGTAATTAATTGGTCAGTTTTTAATTATTTGTGAAAGAATAATAAAGTTAATTTATTTTTTTCAATAATGGTAAAAAAAGGTAAAAACACAGATATAAATATAAGATCTTTGGCTATTTATCGTAGGAAAAGTGGAAAAACTAAAAGAAATTTCAAAAATTTTAAATTTAAGTTCAACCACAGTTCACAATATTTGCAAATAGTTTTTTTAAAATAATGCAATTGAAGATAAACCACGATCAGAAAGACCTGCGAAACTTAAAAAAAACGGATGTTAAATTCTTAATTCGTGAAGTGACTCAACAACCTGGTTTAAATTCAACAGAACTTGCACAAAAATTGAAAGAATTTAATAATGCTGAAGTACACACATCTACAATTAGGAAAAAAATTAAACAAAAACGGTTATTTCTCACGTGTAGCACGTGCTATATTTATATCTGTGTTTTTACCTTTTTTTACCATTATTGAAAAAAATAAATTATTAACTTTATTATTCTTTCACAAATAATTAAAAACTGACCAATTAATTACAAATAATCATTCACATACAATTTCAAATGCATCTGCAACATAACGGTGCTTATTTAATAATTCGCATTAAAAGTTATAAATCATGTTCCAAAACTTTTTCACAGCATTTTAAGAAGTTGTTCCCGTTATCATTATTTTATGGGTGTTCTACATAATTTTTTTGTTGTTGTTTTTTTATATTTTTATATTAGATAATCAAAAGAATATTTTAGATAAATAAATATGTGAATTTTTTGAAAAAATATATAGATATGTATAATAATTCTAATAAAATGAACTATGTTCCAAAACTTTTTCGCACCAGTGTATATGTATATAAATCAAATAGGAAATCTATAAACATCAAAATACTTATATTTTGATCATAATTCATAGTTCCCTAATGGGTAGATATAAGTTTAGAGCCAGATGAGATGAAAACAGAATCAAGATTAAGAAAATGTAACTAAGAGTATTTTCTTGATTTCAGAGGTCTTACCTACCTATCCAGATTCAAGAGAATACGTAATGACACAAAGGAATACAGTTTTTGAAGATACAATGCGTGCTGTAAAAATAATGCGATATGTTGATGAGAATACAG
Source organism: Bombylius discolor (assembly GCA_939192795.1). Classification (NCBI taxonomy): domain Eukaryota; kingdom Metazoa; phylum Arthropoda; class Insecta; order Diptera; family Bombyliidae; genus Bombylius; species Bombylius discolor. The sequence continues at coordinate 34,389,656 of OW584241.1, read as the reverse complement.
CAAAATCAAAAGTATTTTATGCCATGTGGTTGTTAGAAAATAAAAGATTAAATCAGGAGTTCTTTAATAATGTGAGAAAGAGCTATAGAACAACTATCAGTAGAATTATTTTTAAAATTTTTTTTATTATTTCTTCCGTCTAATTAGCAACAAGATACGAGTTTCATTGAAATAGCAGAAACATTGCTGCAAGTATTTGAAAATGATGTAGAAATCTATTGGATTGCTAAAGAATTTTATGTATTTGCCATGGAAATAAAAAGTGATTATCCAAAATTAAAAGAGTTATCTTATACATTACTTGAAAAAGAGGATACCATATTATACAAGTAAGTTGGATTTTTTTTTTATTTTATTAATTTAAATTGTTTTCATTATTTTTAGAACACGCTTATTTAAATAGAAAATGTTTGTGACTTGACATTCGTTCATGGCCATTTGTTAAATTTTCTTGAATATCTCTCAGTGATGGCAAATCTTTGATATTTCCACAAACTGCTAATGATAGAGGTGATGTAAGAAGACGAAAAGCTACTTTTTTGATATCAGACACCTGAATTTTTTCAATTTCATTTATGAAATATTCTGGCCTTTTTCTATGACCGGTAGCTAAAACTTGTCGACCAATATCTTCAAATACAACCATTCGTGTTTCTAAATTCATAACAAACATTGATTGCAATTGTGTTTTTGATCTTCTCAATTCTTGTTTAGATGGTTGTGATGCCATTGTTATTAGTTCATGTATTATCACTTCAACCATTTCACGAACATAATTTGGTGGTGCACTTGCATGTATACAAAATAATCCAGTATCAGCGTATGAATTAATATAAGCTGTTGCACTATACATCCAATGGTAACGATTTAAAACGTTCGTGTACAATCGTGTATACATTCCTTTTCCAGGACCACCTGCTGAAAATGATCCTCCACCGCCCATCATAGTATTTAGAACACATGTAGCTATAAAATCTTTATCCTGATGTGAACAACTTTCGACACCGATAACAATGTGAGCTAATTGTGGTAAACCAGAAGCTGTATAAATTGGTATATCACATTTTTCTTTCACCACACCACCAGTGTATAGTGCAGCTGATTCATTATTAAATTTTTTAATTTTTTTACCAGAACTATTTTGTTCCCATATTGGTTTTTCTTTCACGAAATATTTTTCAACATTTTTAACGAGCATATCATGATCAACTCCAACACCTGCAACAACCATTCTTTCAGGAGAATGATAATTTCGAAGATAATCAAAAATTATATTTTGATCAATAATGTCAATACTGTCTGCTGGACATATTTTTGGAAAACCTAAAGTGTTATCTTTATAGGCAGCTGCATGTATCATATCCATTAAAATCGGTTCTTGTTCTGGTTTCATACAATGTGAATTCAATTCAAAACGAATTGCTTGTTTAGCTAAATTAATTTCATCATTATTAAATTTTGGTCTAAGTATTACATCACCTAATAATCTTATAATTGATTCAATTCCTCTATTGTTACAGCTTGCAGCATAAATTAATGTATCTCTTGAACTTTGACAATCACAAATTCCACAATGTTTTTCTAATTCTCTTAATATTTTATCTTTACTTGAAAAATTTTCCGTTGAATTAAATGCTAATTTTTCCAAGAAATGTGATATACCACATGGATATGCAACTTCATAACGTGATCCAGAATTAATAACAACACCAATAGTACAAAATTGTCCTAATCGTTTCTCTGATGCAACTTTTAAGCCATTCGATAATGTTGTAATTTTTGTAACATTATCTTCTGCTGAACGTGGTTGTGTATATTGTACTTCTGGTAAATCTTTAATTGTCTGAGTTAATGATGGCAATGGTGTAACAATTTCCTTTGATGGGATATTTATTGATGAACTACCAGAATTACCACAATTAGTTTCATTTTCAACAGACGATGATTTTGAAATAAAATTTCTTCTGAAGTTATTTATCCCTTTGAATTTTATGTTAAAAAATGTATTTTTAATTTTTGAAATACGTAATGCCATTTCGAATAAAACGAAACGTGAAAAATGAATAAACAATAAATTTTTGTTGCTGATTCTTGCTAGTTTTAAGTTCCATGAAAGAAGTCTAAATAGACCGATAAGAAAAATTATTGATCAAGAGTTAATCAAAATTGCATAATAAAAACAGAAGAAGAAGAAGAATGAAAACAAAAGAAATTTCTTAAGACATACTTTTTACTTTCTATTTTTTTTTTTTTTCAGTCATCTGGAAAAGCATGATATTTTGAATAATTTGCCATTAGACAAGTGGTATAGTTCATGTTTTGCTGGAATTGTCAGTGAGCCAGCACTAGTGAGAATTTGGGACAAAATTTGTGGTGGATCACGTAAAATTGTTGTTTTCTTGTTTTTAGTATTATTTAAAACGTTAAGAATGAATTTATTACGATGTTCTAATGTAAAACAAATTATCGAAATTATTGAGAAGGTACGTCTACAAAATATTCCTAATATTTATAAAAAGTAATTTTTCTTGCGTTTTTTTTTTCAGAAAAAAGAAGATCAAGAAGATTTAATTGTAAATAAGGCAATAGAAACTTGGCAAAATTATAAAAGTCATGCTGAATTCACATTACATAGAAAAGATATATAAAATATAATTTAATATTTCTTAGTAAACAAATTGTTGAACGAAAAGAAAAAAATAAGTGAAAAGTATTTGAAAGAATAAAAATAATTATTATATAAAATTTTCTAAGATTCGTACTCTAATCTTCATCAATATGCATATGCCGTAGATTTTATCTTTTTATTTGTTCTACAGTGAAATATATGAATTAGCCATTAGTGCTGTTCAATGGAAAGGTATGAGAATGTCAAGAGCAAGATGTAGTTCATAGTTTTTAGTCAAAAGGACGAAATATACGAAAAATGATTAAGACGTTCAACATTTTCAATCTTGTTTATGTATGATATACACACAGTATACTACACTTCATGAACAGTTTATGCACAAAAATCATAGGATTAAGGAAAAATTTCTTAAATTTAAAAACATTAATTTTTGTCAAGTCAATAGAAGGTTTCATTATGTTTCAAATACATATTATAATTCCCTTTTAATCGGATTCAATTGTTAAAACAGTTGATCCAAATACTAATGGGCTGAATCCGCCACCGGAACTAGTCCCACTTTGTTTTGGAAACAAGAAAACACCTCACCCTCGATGTTCGTGCAACTGCTGAGAAGTAAAAGATTGTAAATCTTTGCCTCCTCCTGCAGAAGACACCTCACCGGAAAGTATTCATTGGTGCTTACTTATAAATAAATTTGTTGTGATTAAATACAACACACGTCAATGGGAGAATATTTGCAATTCTAATAATAAGAAAACCCTTTAATTTCTTCTTAATTATACCTTTGGTGATTTTGTATTAAAAGTCATTTTTTAGTTAAAACAATTATTTAAAACTTTAAAATACATACATATATATTATATTATACCTAATAAATGTAAATATATGTTGGGGTATATCTATATATGACACCATAAATTTTCTACATAGTATACTTTTAATAGATTTTTTTTTGTTTAAATAAAAAAAAAAAAAGTTTATTTAAAATTTGAATTAACTATATGATAATAATCAGTCTATATAAATTTCTTATTTTCAATATTACTACTACTACTACTACTATTTATCGTTTGGGATGTATTTTCAATTAATAAATGTTTTTCAGACTTTCTTGCTTTAACAATACTCAAAGTAATTGCAAACTGAGCAGCATAATAAGTAGTCATTATGTAAATCTGAAAAAAAAAAAAAAAAAAAAAAAAAATAAGAATAATAATACAATAAAAAATTTTAGATATTAAATTCAAAATTTAGAATAGAAAAATTTAATAATAAACTTACTCTTGAATTTGCAATTGTTGTATAGAATTTATCAATTGCAATACATGCATCAGAAAATACAAATAAAACACTTCCCATTGCACATAAAACATTAACAATATTTGGCTGTTTTTTTGCACGGGCAATAGCCCTCCAACACATTGTTGTAAGGAGAAATGCATAAATTGGAAGACCAATGATAATAATATCATCCAAGGAATTAAAAATTAATGAAATAACTGTAAATCATTTTTTAAAAAAAAAAATGTTAGCTAATATCCTGAAAAGATGGTAAATTAAATTTAATCTTACATAAAATTCCAAAGAAATAAAGTATTGCTCCTATCCATGGTTGAATCGGATATAATCCAAATGCTGATATGTAAAATATTTGCGCTATTGCAAATGCACCCATTCCATGTGGAAATAGATTAATATTGAGTAATGCATCTCCCACGCAAGAGAATACAAGACCTAATAGAATTCGTTGAGAATAAGTGTATCTAAACAAATTTGAAAAATTAAAAAAATATTTTATTAAAAAATCCGTTGAATAATTAAAACAATTAATGACAATTCTTACTCTTTAGTCAATTTGAAACCATAAAGAAGAATAAAAAATATTAAACAAACAATTGGAGCACATTTCAATATTGTTGTCCATGTTTCACCATTTGTATCGAATGTAACAAGCATAAAATAAATTGTAACTGCTTTTATAAATGGTACCATTTTTGGACCAGCAGTTTTTACCTTAAAAATAAATAAAAAATGAAATATTGTTTTGTAAAAAAAAATCAGGTTTATTTTAAATTTTAGTCTACGAAAAAGACTTATAAAAATTGTGCTGACATAGTCAATTAGAAATTATGAATAAAAAAAAAAAAACGGTTTAAAATCGAAATTCAAAAATCGTGGAGAGAATTAGAAAATTTCAAAATTTTGAAAATTGAATGAAAGGCTTATTTTATAAATTTAATAAAGTTGAACTCAATTATTACTAAAGCTGTGATTATCTTTAGAAAAGTTGTTTTTACAATTGTACTTTGTCTTCAAAATAAATAAACAGTTTTTAATTTACATTTAAATTAATTTAAAGTATTTTCTTGGCGAAAAAAAAAAAACTTGTTAAACCGCTTGTTACTGTGCAGATTTATTTTATCAAAACAACAACAGCATTACAATTAAAGTTTTTTTAAATTTTAAAGTCATAAATCTTTTCCTGTTGATTTTTAATTCATCTGATATTGTTACCTTTTTAATTTTTTTTTTTTTTTTTTTTGAATATAGGTATATGTATATGATTATTAGATTTGCAATTCGACCTGTTGTATAATTGTTATTATACTGTGCATTTTAATTAAAAAAAAAAAATTATCTAATCAAAACAAAGTATAATGAAAATCAAGACATACAGGAATATCATTTGTCTTTTATCAAAGCTATTTTACGTATCTATAACGTATATTATTATGTATGTATCTTATGCATCTATTATGTATCTTTTTTAAGTTCATGTGCACTAATTTTCTCCAATAAAGGTCACGGTCGCTTTTTCTATTTTGTTTTTAAGTATCATATTCTTTTTTTTATTTTTTTATTCTGCCATATCAAATTGGCAAATTATACTTTATTCATAATCGTACTATACATGAGTATCTTTTCTTTTTTTTTTACTAGATATATTTACATATTAATGATATACGATAATTTTATTACAAATAGTCAGCACTTTTTCATATGAAAAAAAAACAATTTTTTTTCTCTGTAGCTATAAATTAAATATACTCACCAAATGTATTATATCTTCATACATGCTTGATTTAAAAATTTCTCATTTAATAATATACATACATATATCACATATACGTTTTAAAAGTAATAAATAAATAAATCACACTCTTATTAAAATAAATTCATTATCATTGTTTTGTTTATGCTTAGCAACATCTTGTTTTTGTCTTATTATTATTTTTTTTTTTTTTAATTTTCACTTTAATTAGGTAGGTACATATATCATTTGATAATTTTTAAACAAAGAATTTTTATAAATTTGTTTTTTTTTTCTTTCTTCAAGATATTTAAAAAAAAAAAAAAACACTGTTATTGTTCCTCAATCAATTCAAAACTAAATTGAAAAATTTTGATACATAATTTATTAGTAAAAATGGTTTGTCGTTTATTAAAATTATAAAGAGAATTTTAAAGTATAGGTCGTATATCGTATATGTATATATAATTTAAAAAAAAAAAAAATTATTCTCTCTCTGTTTTTCTTCCTCTTTGAACACGTATATGCACATAATATATCTGTAGAATTTTATTATTTAGCCTGATTATAATGTAGCTTCATATTATATACTTTATATATGTATTATGTTTTTTTATTTACAATATTCTTGTTTTAATCTTTTGCAAAAATAAAATAATAAAGAACACGAGATACATTTTATATGAGAATTCTGTTACAAATATACGCGATTATGTGCATTATTTATTTATTTATTTTTTTTTTTCACATTTTAATGTTGATTTCTAATTTTATTCGGGTCATTCTATTTTTAAGTGTTTTATATTTTATTTTTTTTTGTAATTAAAAATGTAAATAAAATTCAATACCATGAATATTGTTTACACTTGAAAATTATTAATAAAAATAATTTATGGGGTACATATCGAAAAAAAAAAAAAAAAAATTCGATTTAATTTAATTAAAATTAACAATCAGGTGTATAACAGTTGTTCCGAGAAAGTTTCTCACAATAATGAAAAATTATTTCTTTGAAAAATTAGAATAGAAAATATTTGTAAAAATTGAAATTAGCTAAAAATTTCAGGAAAACAAAAAATATTTAACAGATTTTAATCCTTGACACCCATAGATACAAGAAACTACTGTATAATAAATTTTTATCCTTTCACAAAGTACATTTTTATACAAAAAATTGATTTATATAGTCTCAATGTTCAAGAATACAGAAAATTCAATTCTATTGTTTCAAATGATTTATGAAAGTACTGTAATGGCTTAAATTCTAAGTAAAAAAAAAAAAATGAATACTTTCTAGAGACATTATAGATATGTATATAGTATATTATTCTAGTATAGGTATATGTCCTTATTTTTAATAATAAATGATTAATTTGTTATTGGAAATTGCCGGTATAAATAAATATAAACATCGGTCAATAAAATTATAGCTTATTTTTTTATGTAATTTCTGAAAAGGATAACAATTACTTATATACCGATACACAATTTTGTTATTGTTTTTTCATATTGAAAAAAAAAAAAAAAAAAAAAAAAAATACATGCATACTAGATTAAACAAATTATTCCATGAAAATTATAGATATTCTTAAAATAATTAATTTTATTTTTCTTATAATAATCAAATTTTCAATAAACCAGATACATGCAATATGTATGTACTTTAATTATGCTGAATGAATATACATTAAATAAACTTGTACAGATACATATGTATGTATGTAGCTATGTATTTTTTAAAAAATAATTGCGCATTTTATTTTATGAAGAAAAATCATAAATACAAATTTATTTTCCTTCTGAAATAAACGATTCCTTGTTCTCAATTATTTCAAATAAAAACTTATAAAAATTATTAAATAAAATTACAAGTCAAATTTTTCCACAATTACCATCAACTAATTATTAATTAGGTATGTATAATTATAGAATTAATTTTCAAAACTATTAAAACATACGAAACACTATTGTGTTAGAGAATAATTGATTAATTGGATTATTAACAAAAACACAAGTTCCTCAATTTGTTTATACTTTCAAGCTGACTACATTTTTTCAAAATTAAATGCACTGATTAAAAATTCGTTTTTTGTTTTTTGTTATTTTTTTGTTTTTAACTTTTATGTTTTTCTTTGTTCAGATTTATTAAATAAAAGATGTTTATGGTTTCGTACTTCCTTATCAACTGTGATTGTTTTTAACTAACTTGTTATAGAGAATTTTCATTAAATAAAGTTTTGGTCAGAGATTACGCGTTTGCGCGTTTTTCATTGCTATCTTTAGCTTTAGATATCTTCACATATACGTATATGTACATATATATATTTTATTAATAACTTCACATCACTTCACATATTGACTAGACACATAAAATATTTGAGAAAGAGAAATGTTTATGTTTATGAACTGGAAATGCACATTGCACATGAATGATAACAGTAGGCTTTCATAATAGACATGCAGTGGGGATTTTCTTTTTCATTATTTTTGTTGGAGAGGAATAGAATAGATACAATTTGTATTCTGTCCTTACTCCCCCTATGAGTCTTTTCATAGTTGTATTGTATCTTGTATCTATCATTCGTAGACTTTAAAACAACATATGGTTTCAGATATTAACTAGAAGTCATGTATACAAATTTGTAGATATACTTTATAAAAATGATAAAGAACACCTAGTATACACATGAAAGCTTTTTTATTGGTTTTTCAATTTTTTTTTATTTACTGTATTTAGTTTTCAAATATATTTATTAATAAATTGTTGACGAATGTTCCTTTTCTACTGAACTATGCAAAGTTCAACAGTCAAAATATATCCAGATTTCTTTCTGAATTTTCACTTTAAATTTAAAATCTTTTTTTTTAAGTTTTGACCTATTCACCTAAATATTTTACAACGTTATTGAAATATGTAGGTTTATAAGCTTTATTATATTTCCTTTATCCTGATCTATCCCACTTTTTTGTGAATTTTTGTCTGTTTTTTTCTATCATGTATACTTCAATTTCCATTGACATAAATAAAAAAAAATTATTTAACAAAATTAAAGAAACAATATGCTCATTAATATTTTTTTTATTTTTCTTTAGTTTTTCTTATTTCTTTTTGAACTGCATTTTTATCATTTGAAATTATGTTCATCAAGAACATGCGCAATATTTTTTCTCACTTCTTCCAGATTATAAATTTTCATTAAATTCATTGTGAACCCTTCGACATTTGACACCAGGACTTATATATTATTCATTTACATAATTATTGTCCTAGTTTATTAATAATTTAAATTTTACTAATAAGAAAAAGAAATCACTTTTTATTTTTTCAAAACGAATAATAAATTCAGTGTGACTTTTAAAAAAGAATTCATAATAAAATATGTTATTTGAATTTTTAGTGTTGAAATTGTTAAAATGAAAGTTAAAAGGACTTCATGTAATTTTATATGAAATTGTTATTAAAAGGTTAAAAAAAAAGTAAAAAAGACGATCATTAGCTCCTTGAGTAAATATTAAAAATTTGTTATTTATATATTGAAGAAGACAAGGACATGTGTAATAACATTTTCAAATAAAAAAACTGCTTAGAAATTTTACTTGATTAAATTTTCTTAGTATTGATTTTTTAAAAACCTCAAAAGACCAAAAAGTATTCAAAGAAGAAAAAAAACCAAAAACAAAAGGAATAAAAGATTAAATGTATTTTTCAGTTTTAAAAGTAGAACAAGATTTCAAAGAAACAATTTCTCAAGTTTGTTTTGTAATTGGAAAAAAACTTTAAAGTAGAAAACAGAACAAATCCATAAATTTAAAATCAAAAATTGAAACATAAATAAATAAAATAAAATGTTTCTTACAATACACTTGTTTTTTCGACTATGAATCGTAAGGATTTGAAAAAAAAATCATTTATAGAAAATTAGTCATTGTCGACATTTCAGTGATTGATTGAACAACATTTTATTCTAAAGTTGTGTGTTTTATCTACATCTTTGTTTAAACAAACGAACTTTCAGTCTATTGTATATACATAATTATTCTTCATCCTAGTTAGTTTTATTGCATGAACTTTTTTCAAAAATGTATGTGTAGGTAAAGTTTAAAAATTTAAAAAAAAGCATTAGAAAATTTGAAATAAAAAAATTATAAAGGGAAATAAGTACCGTACCAGAACACTTCGGAAAGCAACATAAGGATCATAAGAAGCTTAAAGATGGCGTGTCCTTTTGCCAAACGAACTGATTCTCTAACACGACAGTTATCCGTTGGTGTGGAAAACTCATCAGCCTGGACCATTGAGGATGACCTAACAGAACTACCAGATGATGCAATTTCACTAAAACACTTACAAATGGCTATACAACTCTTAACAGCCCCTTCAGTGAGTACATATGTATATACTATTCTTTTTTTTTTACATCCTTTTTTCACATTTTGTGACTATTCTTATCACACGCACTTTACCTATTATTTCTAATTATGTTACAGTTACTTGATGCATATAACTTTCTCTCAGACGTTACATTGTGTTTTATAACTGTTTTCTCATATGTATATTTTCAGAATGACGACATAAATACAGCTGTTACGTCCCTCATTTCCAAGTACAATAACAAATGGCCCAAAATAAGTAACTTGTATGAGTCCTTTTAATTCTCCTTATTTTTTTTGCATTCCGAAAAATGTGTTCTAAGGATTTCTTCTGCATTTTGTTTTATTTTTTTTAGAAAAATGGATCCCGAGACTTTGAAATCATTTCCAAATTATGATTATTTAGCAGATATTCAAGATATTCTTTTGGAAATGGATGAGGATAGTGCCAGTGAGATATTAATATGTCTTGGTGAGGAATTGATAACGACTTGTTGTACAGGTATCATTGAGAGAGGATTCAGATGTCTTGGTAATGACCTTCAAGATTTTTTGGGATCATTGGATGGTGTCCATGACGTTTTGAAGTTACAAGAGGTAAGGAATTTCAAAAACTAAACTACTTTAACTTGACCTTAACCTTTTTTTTATTTCACAGGAAGGTGCTAGTGATATTGGATTCATTTGTGCTGGTGAAGGTGAACTGATCTTCACAACAGAACGACCTGTTGTTGCTTGGTTACTTTTAGGATCTCTTAAAGCTCTAACAAGGATACTATACAATGTAAATGTGAATATTAAAATTGAACCAGTCGAAGGAGATAATCGACGTTATCGGTATTTATTCAAATTGGCTGAAGAGGCAGTTCCTGATGAAGAAATTAAAGATAAACTACATCTTCAAAAAATTATCTCAACAAAGCCAGAAGATTTCAATATCAGTCCAAGTACATTTTGTAAAGCATTCCCATGGCATTTCATTATGAATGAAAATTTAGAACTTCTTCAACTCGGTGAGTTTGTATTTTTTTGATTTCACTTACAATCTCTATACGTACAGTACATTCGATCAGGTCGAGGATTCAGTAAACTCTACAAACCGTATCTGAGTATTTACGGACCTGTTGCTACAACGTATTTCAATTTTAAGCGACCAAAAGGATTGCCACTTAAGTTTCAAGAAATAATACGACGCACCAATACTCCGTTTTTAATTGCGTTAAAAGCTCCACCAGGCAGAAAGAAGGGATTCAATTCAGAAGTATGCATATTTACAATAATTGTATGTTTTTGTTTTTTTGTATAGAGAATTAAATGTTTTTGTTAAATTGTACAGGCGCTCGAAATTAAAGGACAAATGATACATTGTCCCGAATCGAATTCATTGCTATTTATTGGTTCACCATTTTTGGATGGTTTAGAAGGACTAACATGTAATGGACTTTTCATTTCTGATATTCCACTGCATGATGCAACCCGTGAAGTGATTCTAGTTGGGGAACAAGCAAGAGCACAAGACGGTTTACGTCGACGAATGGATAAATTGAAAAGATCCATCGAAGAAGCAAATGCGGCCGTTACAAAAGAACGAAAAAAGAATGTGAGCCTTTTGTATTTGATATTTCCTGCTGAAATTGCCGAACCTTTATGGTTGGGAGCAAATATCGATGCGAAAACACATCCTGATGTCACAATACTCTTCAGTGACATTGTGGGATTCACAGGTATCTGTTCAAGAGCAACACCATTCATGGTTATAAGTATGTTAGAAAGTTTATACAAGGATTTCGATGAATTTTGTGGAATATTTGATGTTTATAAAATTGAAACAATCGGTGATGCATATTGTGTGGCAAGCGGTTTACACAGAGTTAGTATTTATGATGCACATAAAGTTGCGTGGATGGCATTACGAATGATTGAAGCATGTTCAAAACATATCACACATGATGGTGAACGTATTAAAATGAGAATTGGTTTACATACTGGTACAGTACTAGCTGGTGTTGTGGGCAGAAAAATGCCAAGATATTGTCTGTTTGGTAATAACGTAACAATTGCAAATAAATTTGAATCCGGAAGTGAAGCACGAAAGATAAATGTTAGTCCAACAACAAGAGAGTACGTTTAAAAATGATTTTTCTTCTTTCATTTTCAATTTGAAAGTTATTATGTTCTTTATTTATTATTTTTATATGTGTGTAGGTGGTTGATAAAACATCCAGGATTTGATTTTCGTTTGAAGCCAAGAGATCCGAGTTGTCTACCAAAGGAATTCCCACAAAATAATGAAAATGATACATGTTACTTCTTAGAAGATTATCGCCATCCCCCATTAGATGAATCCTTACCGATACTAGATCATATAGAAGCTGCGATGAAAACTATTTCCAAAGAGTGATTTAATTAAAATAAAAAAGCGAAATAAAAATAAATATATGTAAAATTTAAATTTATTACAGATATATTGCAATAGTGTTATAAAAATAAATATTTCAAAAAAGAAAAGTTATTATTTAAAACAAGAAAATAAATAAAAAGGATAATTACAAATAAATAACAGATTTTTAGTTATCCCAAAATAAAATTTTTTTTTAATCAAATTATACCATATCTTGTAGTTGTTAAATCAATACATTAATCGGTGTATATTTTTCAAATATCAATTGTCTTATATAAAATTTAAATGGGTGTTTAATAGGGTTAAAAAAAAAAGAGAACTTGTACGTATACATAATATCTGCTATTGACTCACATACATATGTATATACATACATACACACATACATATGTATATTTAAAAAAAACACCATATGTATGTACACATGTCTGTTTTATTAAAACAACAACAAAAAAAAAATCTGTAATTTTGTTTCTGAAAGAAAATAACTCATATAATTTTAATATAAAAATGGCTAAAAATAAGCTTAGTATAAGTCGAACAAGAAGGAAAAATTTGACGAGGAATGGTTACACGTCGAACTAGAATGCGGTAAAGGATCAATGAACATACTTTTTTTTTTTTTAAAAATCATACTTAAAATGAGGAAAAAAAGTCATTGTTCGAATATAATAATCATATTAGTCTATACTACATATATATGACAATAAGTGTCTATACTCTATATGTACATATGTTATGTAAATAATAGAGCACAGAAATTTATAAAAGTTCTCAAATTTCTTTAAGCTTGTTATTGAACTCAACTACATGTTTTGAATGACTTAGGTGTATAATGTGGTTCTATTTCCGTATTTTAAAAAAAAAAATCGTTTAATGTTTTTAAGTCTTATTTAAGCTTATTTTTAATTATTTTCATTCAAAATATTCATTTAATAAAAATTATGGAATGATTTTTTTATCAACTGTACGCCCCTTAAAAATATAAACAAAATTGGTACACACATGAAAATATAAAATTTTTAAATATTGTTTGGTACTGAAAAATTTTTTAAGTTTTGCTGACGATTTAAATGATTTAGTATAATCGAGGTAGTACGTCAAAGTAAGCCGTGGTTGTTGCTAGTGAATTAATATTCTTCGAGAAAAAAAAAATTGAATTTGAGTAAACACCAAGTATGTACATAGGTTTTTTGTTATAGGGCACAGAATAAAATAAATTATATATTTCAGTCGTACACAATATGCAACAGAATGACAACGTTAACTGGCATTGCACAAGCCCAACAATATTATAATTATTTGTCGTTACTTACCATATTTTTACTAATAATTTTATTTATTAGTACATCAAAGAGTACAGAGGTAATCAAATCAATTAAGTAATTTATTAATTATGCCATTACTTTATTATTATTAAGAGTAATCATGACTTTTAAAAGCAGATTTTGATTACACCAGAAGATGTTCGTTTTGCATTCAATCGATGTAAAAATAATTCTGAGACCATTAATTCAAATTTAAATTGGAATCAATTGTGGATTTGGATGCCTTGGAGAATAACAAAAAATCAAAAAGAAATGCATTGTTTAATTAAATGTTTTCTTACAAAATTGGGTTTAATTAATTTAAAAGACCGAGGATTAGATGTAAGTTATAACTTTTTACAAACTTTTTTTTTTAATTTCAAATATTGTTTTATTGTTATTTTACAATTGTTTTTTTTTTTTCATGTCTACAAAGAAAAATAAAACTCTTAACCAGATCAAGGGTTTTTATAAAAATGACATTAATAATTTTATTATTGAAGATGACTTAGAAGAATCTTTGAATGGCCCTTTAAATGGAACTTGTTACTCATATTATACTAAATGGTTGGAGCTTATGGAAAATTATGGGCAAATAATACGAAAAGCATTTTATGGATACAAAAGAGATGTTATTAATTTTTATCAAGAAAATGTAAGTGCATTTTTTACATTTACATTGAAGTTTTTTTTTAAATTATCATTTTTTTTTTGTTTTTTTTTTTTAAATTTATACAGACTTTTACTGCAAAAGATATCGGAATTACAGCAATAGAATTTTGTAATAAAAAGAATATTTCTGAGGAAGATTTAGTATTAAACTTAATTTGGAAAATACCTTTGAGCAACTATAATTGCTATTTAAAATGTATTTTTCAGCATTTTCATTATTTCGATGCTTATGGACGTATTGATGTAAATATAATTGTTATTTAAACATTTTTTGTTTATTAATTTACTACTTACCCCTTTTTTTATAACAGGTGAGTGAATTATTACGAAATGCTCAGGAAGCTGGATTTTTAGATTCTTCCAATGAGAGGAAAATTGAATTTTGTGTTCATTCATCAAATCAGTTATATTTACATGGACTATGTGAAATGTCGTCCGAACTAAATAGATGCCTGTTATCAAATCTACACAATGCCAAAGAAATGATTTCACATCGAAATCAGATAAGTCGTTATTATTAAATTACATTTTTTTTTTTTTTTTTTAAAGTAATAAGTAAATGTTGAAATTAATTGATAAGAAAAAAATAAATAACCGAATAATTGAAATCGGTATCATTGGATAACATTTTTTTAGTGTAATAAATTTTTACAATAGAACAAAAACAAAAAATACTGTTTGTGTAACTAGTTACCTGCATGACACAAATATAATTGTTTTTTTTTTTTTTTAAAGTATGATTAAACAGACAATATACATATTTTTCTGTTGAAAAATGTTGGATAAATATCATCGTCAATGATATGCTGCTCGTTTATTTTTTATAATTTGTTGGATACATTAGAAGGTTTTCAGATGTTTAGAAAACTTCAAACAAATACATATTTGCATAAAAGTAGACCTTTTTTTTTAATTTAATTTCTATGTAACAAAGATAAATAAGCATTTATTTCTGTTTTAAAATTTATAACACATTTATGTATACTGAACTCAAAATTTTTTTCATTTACACAAAAACAAATTTAAAATTTTAGGAATTTATGGAAAAGGATTATTGTATTTTTCTGTGTTCCTTTGTCTTTCTTTACAATATTAACAATTTTCATTTCTTTGTACAATTTAAAGTTTAATCGAAGATTATTATAAATGAACTATACCAACGGGTTTGTTGATTTCTTTACTATTGTTCCTTTAGAGACAAATCAGGTTTAAAAAAAAAAGTAAATTTTTATCATCCTTTTACTCTCTGAAATTTTTTTGATCAACTTATTATTTACTCGTAAATTTTCTTTTTTTACAGTCTTTTCCTAGAATCTAAAACGAACAAACATGCAGAAAGAGTTATTCAATAAAAATTATTATTTTTTGTTTCGATTTTTGGATTATTTTTCAAAGAACAATTTATTTTTTCAAAATGAAAATATACATATTTTTCTATAAGCTTACTCATTGGAAATAGTTTTCATCGCAGCTTCTATATGATCTAGTATCGGTAAGGATTCATCTAATGGGGGATGGCGATAATCTTCTAAGAAGTAACATGTATCATTTTCATTATTTTGTGGGAATTCCTTTGGTAGACAACTCGGATCTCTTGGCTTCAAACGAAAATCAAATCCTGGATGTTTTATCAACCACCTACACACATATAAAAATAATAAATAAAGAACATAATAACTTTCAAATTGAAAATGAAAGAAAAAAATCATTTTTAAACGTACTCTCTTGTTGTTGGACTAACATTTATCTTTCGTGCTTCACTTCCGGATTCAAATTTATTTGCAATTGTTACGTTATTACCAAACAGACAATATCTTGGCATTTTTCTGCCCACAACACCAGCTAGTACTGTACCAGTATGTAAACCAATTCTCATTTTAATACGTTCACCATCATGTGTGATATGTTTTGAACATGCTTCAATCATTCGTAATGCCATCCACGCAACTTTATGTGCATCATAAATACTAACTCTGTGTAAACCGCT
Source organism: Bombylius discolor (assembly GCA_939192795.1). Taxonomy (NCBI): domain Eukaryota; kingdom Metazoa; phylum Arthropoda; class Insecta; order Diptera; family Bombyliidae; genus Bombylius; species Bombylius discolor. The sequence goes on along the minus strand of OW584241.1, from coordinate 34,373,255 downwards.
TGCCACACAATATGCATCACCGATTGTTTCAATTTTATAAACATCAAATATTCCACAAAATTCATCGAAATCCTTGTATAAACTTTCTAACATACTTATAACCATGAATGGTGTTGCTCTTGAACAGATACCTGTGAATCCCACAATGTCACTGAAGAGTATTGTGACATCAGGATGTGTTTTCGCATCGATATTTGCTCCCAACCATAAAGGTTCGGCAATTTCAGCAGGAAATATCAAATACAAAAGGCTCACATTCTTTTTTCGTTCTTTTGTAACGGCCGCATTTGCTTCTTCGATGGATCTTTTCAATTTATCCATTCGTCGACGTAAACCGTCTTGTGCTCTTGCTTGTTCCCCAACTAGAATCACTTCACGGGTTGCATCATGCAGTGGAATATCAGAAATGAAAAGTCCATTACATGTTAGTCCTTCTAAACCATCCAAAAATGGTGAACCAATAAATAGCAATGAATTCGATTCGGGACAATGTATCATTTGTCCTTTAATTTCGAGCGCCTGTACAATTTAACAAAAACATTTAATTCTCTATACAAAAAAAACAAAAACATACAATTATTGTAAATATGCATACTTCTGAATTGAATCCCTTCTTTCTGCCTGGTGGAGCTTTTAACGCAATTAAAAACGGAGTATTGGTGCGTCGTATTATTTCTTGAAACTTAAGTGGCAATCCTTTTGGTCGCTTAAAATTGAAATACGTTGTAGCAACAGGTCCGTAAATACTCAGATACGGTTTGTAGAGTTTACTGAATCCTCGACCTGATCGAATGTACTGTACGTATAGAGATTGTAAGTGAAATCAAAAAAATACAAACTCACCGAGTTGAAGAAGTTCTAAATTTTCATTCATAATGAAATGCCATGGGAATGCTTTACAAAATGTACTTGGACTGATATTGAAATCTTCTGGCTTTGTTGAGATAATTTTTTGAAGATGTAGTTTATCTTTAATTTCTTCATCAGGAACTGCCTCTTCAGCCAATTTGAATAAATACCGATAACGTCGATTATCTCCTTCGACTGGTTCAATTTTAATATTCACATTTACATTGTATAGTATCCTTGTTAGAGCTTTAAGAGATCCTAAAAGTAACCAAGCAACAACAGGTCGTTCTGTTGTGAAGATCAGTTCGCCTTCACCAGCACAAATGAATCCAATATCACTAGCACCTTCCTGTGAAATAAAAAAAAGGTTAAGGTCAAGTTAAAGTAGTTTAATTTTTGAAATTCCTTACCTCTTGTAACTTCAAAACGTCATGGACACCATCCAATGATCCCAAAAAATCTTGAAGGTCATTACCAAGTCATCTGAATCCTCTCTCAATGATACCTGTACAACAAGTCGTTATCAATTCCTCACCAAGACATATTAATATCTCACTGGCACTATCCTCATCCATTTCCAAAAGAATATCTTGAATATCTGCTAAATAATCATAATTTGGAAATGATTTCAAAGTCTCGGGATCCATTTTTCTAAAAAAAACAAAACAAAATGCAGAAGAAATCCTTAGAACACTTTTTTCGGAATGAAAAAAAATAAGAAGAATTAAAAGGACTCATACAAGTTACTTATTTTGGGCCATTTGTTATTGTACTTGGAAATGAGGGACGTAACAGCTGTATTTATGTCGTCATTCTGAAAATATACATATGAGAAAACAGTTATAAAACACAATGTAACGTCTGAGAGAAAGTTATATGCATCAAGTAACTGTAACATAATTAGAAATAATAGGTAAAGTGCGTGTGATAAGAATAGTCACAAAATGTAAAAAAAGGATGTAAAAAAAAAAGAATAGTATATACATATGTACTCACTGAAGGGGCTGTTAAGAGTTGTATAGCCATTTGTAAGTGTTTTAGTGAAATTGCATCATCTGGTAGTTCTGTTAGGTCATCCTCAATGGTCCAGGCTGATGAGTTTTCCACACCAACGGATAACTGTCGTGTTAGAGAATCAGTTCGTTTGGCAAAAGGACACGCCATCTTTAAGCTTCTTATGATCCTTATGTTGCTTTCCGAAGTGTTCTGGTACGGTACTTATTTCCCTTTATAATTTTTTTATTTCAAATTTTCTAATGCTTTTTTTTAAATTTTTAAACTTTACCTACACATACATTTTTGAAAAAAGTTCATGCAATAACTAACTAGGATAAAGAATAATTATGTATATACAATAGACTGAAAGTTCGTTTGTTTAAACAAAGATGTACATAAAACACACAACTTTAGAATAAAATGTTGTTCAATCAATCACTGAAATCTCGACAATGACTAATTTTCTATAAATGATTTTTTTTTCAAATCCTTACGATTCATAGTCGAAAAAACAAATGTATTGTAAGAAACATTTTATTTTATTTATTTATGTTTCAATTTTTGATTATAAATTTATGAATTTGTTCTGTTTTCTACTTTAAAGTTTTTTTCCAATTACAAAACAAACTTGAGAAATTGTTTCTTTGAAATCTTGTTCTACTTTTAAAACTGAAAAATACATTTAATCTTTTATTCCTTTTGTTTTTTTTTTTTCTTCTTTGAATACTTTTTGGTCTTTTGATGTTTTTAAAAAATCAATATTAAAAAAATTTAATTAGGTATGTAGATAAAATTATTTAATAGTTTTTGAGAATGTTAGTTCTTGTATTCTTATTTTTTAAATAATAACTTCAAATTTTTATGAAATCTTTAATATAAAACTCAGAAAGTTACATTTTAGATTTAAAAACATAATTTGATTCAAACTTTTAATTAAAAAAAGAATTTTTCTTTTAATTTTGTTTTTTTTTTTTTTCACTAAAGAACCAGAAAAATAACTGAACTGATGAATGAAATATAGTTAGAAAAACACAATGAACTTGATGAAAATTTTGTAATCTGAAAGAAGTGAGAAAAATTTATTTTTTATTAATAAGAATAAGCGCATGTCCTTGATGTATGTACATACTTATATACTTAGTATGTATAGTGTGTATATCGAATACTTTCTTAGAATGCATAGAAAAGAAATATGCAGTATAAAAGAAATGAAAAAAAAAATAAGATAGATCAGGATGAATAAAACATGCTTATGAATAAGTGAGGTTTACAAACGCCTATACATACATGTGTACTTTTACATGGTTTCACATCAAATAGGTAAATAGGTCAAAACTTAGTGGGGGGTTGTCTGCAGACATTCTTCAACAATGGTAATAATTATAATGTATGTACCTATATTCGAAAACCAAATATCGTACCATTTTAAAATTAAAAGAAAAAAGATTGAATAACGAATACGAGAGCTTTCATATGTTTATTAGGTGTTCTTTATCATTTTTATAAAGTACATACCTACTTACCTATATCTACTACTTTTTCTGAATTTGTATACATGACTTATATGTAGTTAATATCTGAAACCATATGTTGTTTTGAAGTCTACGAATGATAGATACAAGATACAATACAACTATTAGAAGACTCATAGGGGGAGTAGAGACAGAATACAAATTGTATCTATTCCTCCCCAACAAAAATAATGAAAAAGAAAATCTCCAACTGCATGTCTATTATGAAAGACTACTGTTATCATTCATGTGCAATGTGCATTTCCAGTTCATAAACATAAACATTTCTCTTTCTCAAATATTTTATGTATCTAGTCAATATGTGAAGTGATGTGAAGTTATTAATAAAATATATATATGTACGTACATACGTATATGTGAAGATATCTAAAGCTAAAGATAGCAATGAAAAACGCGCAAACGCGTAATCTCTGACCAAAACTTTATTTAATGAAAATTCTCTATAACAAGTTAGTTAAAAACAATCACAGTTGATAAGGAAGTACGAAACCATAAACATCTTTTATTTAATAAATCTGAACAAAGAAAAACATAAAAGTTAAAAACAAAAAAAATAACAAAAAACAAAAAACGAATTTTTAATCAGTGCATTTAATTTTGAAAAAAATGTAGTCAGCTTGAAAGTATAAACAAATTGAGGAACTTGTGTTTTTGTTAATAATCCAATTAATCAATTATTCTCTAACACAATAGAGTGTTTCGTATGTTTTAATAGTTTTGAAAATTAATTCTATAATTACATACCTAATTAATAATTAGTTGATGGTAATTGTGGAAAAATTTGACTTGTAATTTTATGTCATTATGGATGTTAAATATAAAGTTTTTTATCATATGAGAACATTGTTTTTTTTCAATAATCAGTCTATGAGGTTTTATCTGAAATGTATGCGTTTGAGTACTATACCCGAGACTCTAGAGTATGTCCTTCGATTATTCAATTGGATATGTTCAATTAAATATGTATAATTAATTTTTGTAGTTATATTGTATAAACTTTAAAAATTCGAACATCTAACCGTTATTATTTAAATATTTTGAATCCGACTTAAAAAGCACAAAATTGTCCTATCCTCAAACTTTAGAATCATCGCTTAGGTTGGTTGATTAGTAAAACAAATTTAAGTCCCTATTTCGTCTTAAATCAAGTTTTACGGAAAATTACAAAATACTCATAAGTTTATAATTTATACTAGAAATTAATTCTTTTCATCATTTTTAATTTTTTGTTCTAGATTTATTTTTCATGTCACACGTGGTGTACTAAACTTTCTAGTGTAAAAGTTGTTAAAATTTTGTCCCATTTTTAACTGTTCTGTTCTTGCTGGTCCAGGACCCAGGTTGTTGGAGTAAATTAACGATTGTTGCTTCTTAGATTCCACTACATACATTTATAATCCACATCTTTCAGGGTTGGAATTTTCTAAAATGATTAGAACCTAGGAGTGAACTTGTATTCAAATATTCAATTAGAAATTAAGTAAGATAATCGAATAAATTCTCAGAGGACTGAAAGTTTGAGTGTGTTTACTGTTTCACATGTTTTAAATAAGTTCTATTCTTCAATGTAGAGGTTTATACGTAATCCGCTGTTAACATGGATTTTGGTTTATTGCCAATTTATTAGGGTTCAGAGTTCAATCCAAATTTTTGTATATGTGTAAAATGCAATATAGCGGATTCTAATTTTTATGGTGTGAATTGTAGAGTGACGAAAAACATGTACACTATACGTGTATAAACGTTTGCATGTATTATTTTAATACCAATTCCAAATTTTACCCGTTTATATGATACTTTACTTCCAATTTAATTTAAATTCGAATTTAATTTGAATTATTTTTTACACTATAAACCAGTAAAATGTCACGATTCTGTACCAACCCTATTATAATCATGAAATTTTTTCAGTTTTAAATTGCCGGTCGTCCATCTTCTTTATTCATTACTTCTTTCTCTTCTGACTGTAGCGTTGGTTGCTCGTCTGGCGCTCTATCACAATTCGCAAATTGCAGTAGTAAGAAGCTGTTGAAGAATTTCAATATAGTTGGTACACACACGTGTTTTTCATAAAATTTGTTTCGAATTATTTGTTTGTTTAGTTAATTCAAGTGAAAAGTTATAAAGAAAAACAAATTAAAAATGTTTTGGGGTAAGCATATTTAAAAATTAATTTGTAAAATTGAATCTACTATGGCTGTGAAACTTGAAACAAAGGTCTAGTTTGCCATGCGTATTTTCAGTAACTTCATTTTGTTTTTTTTTTTTTTTTTCATTTTAATTTTTTCATTAATTTTATAATTTTTAATTATTTCTCCTTAGGACTTGTATTAAAAGCAAATACAAAATATTCACAAACTTTGAAAAAGGCAATTCATTTATCGAATGCGGCTCTTGATGTCCCCAGCTGTACAGATAATGATGTCGTTCAAGTGACCATCAGCCATGATGGTAATGATTATATTATATGCAATTTAAGAAAAAATAAAGTTGAACAAGTAACACTTGATCTCACGTTTAAAGAAGGAGAAGAAATTGCATTTACAAGCAAAGGTATAGCTCCATATAGAATATATTTTTTTTTTTTTTTTTTTTTTTACAAACACGTGTATTTAATTTTATTCATAGGTAATGGGAAAGTTCATCTTACTGGATACCTTTTACTTGATGAAGATGAAGATGATGATTATGCTGACGCTGATCCTGCAGAAATTTCTGGTTTAAGAGACATGTTATCAGCAAATGAATCAATTGAATCTTTTGCATCCAAGAAAGGATTACCCAGTTTGAAAAAAATAAAAAACCAGAAAAAAAAGAAGAATGATGAAGATGACGATGATGATGATGATGATGAAGATGATGATTTAGATGAAACTTTTGAATTGGGAAATGATCAGGATAATGATGACGATGATGATGATGAGGAAGATGATGATGATGATGAGGATGAAGAGGATGATGATTCTGAAGATGAAGCTCAAGAGCCAAAACCGAAACAGCAAAAATTACAAAATGGACAAGCTGCTCCAAAAGAAGGTGCTTCTAAAAAAGAAAAACAAAAGGAAAAGAAGCAACAACAAAATCAGCCGAAACAACAACAAAATCAAAAACAACAAAAGCAACAACAGAAACAATCTCCAAAAGAAGAGAAAGTTTTGCAAGGAGGAGTTAAAGTAGAAGATGTTATAGTAGGATCAGGTCCCGAAGCAAAACCAGGAAAAAAAGTTGCTGTGTATTATGAAGGTCGCTTAAAGCAAAACAACAAAGTTTTTGATAGTACGAAACAAGGAAGTGGATTCAAATTTGGTTTAGGTAAAGGTGAAGTTATTAAAGGATGGGATATCGGAATTATAGGAATGAAAGTTGGAGGTAAAAGACGTGTTGTTTGCCCACCACATATGGCATATGGAGCTAAAGGTCATCCTCCAGTTATTCCACCAAACAGTACATTGGTATTTGATGTCGAATTAAGATCTGTTGTCTAAGTGTAACCACTTACTACTTATTTTATGTTTCTAAAGTACGAATTAAAAATACATTACCTATTATAGAAATAAAATTATAATTTTTTTTAAATTTAAACTTTTTTTTTATTACTTTATATGAAATATGTAATTTTACTTTCTGAGAAAATAAATAAAGAATTAAGAATAATAAAAAAAATGAAATAATTTTACTTTTTCCTACTTTTTATTAGAATAAATTCTCAATATAATAAATTGCTTCACTGTCGCATCCACAAATTACTTTTGATCCAATTGCATCAAATGAATTTATTGATTTATTAATTCCAGTTATGAGTGCAGTTACATTTATTTTATTTTTTGCTCTTTCACCATTTAACCATGGATTTAAATTTTCAATTTCAATTGTTGATTGATTTATTGTTGTTGAAGAAATATCATTTATTTGCATAATATTTTGATTCCATTGCCATAATTCACCATTTTCTGATGCTGTAAATAATTTATTTGGCTGTGTCCTATGGAAATGTAATTCTGTTATAGAATCTGTATGAGCACTTAAATATGATGCTGGAAAAGCACTTTGACGTAAATCCCATACTGTAATTGAACCTTCTTCGCTACCAACGAGTATCTAATGAAACAAAATTAATTATTAGAAATTTTTTTCAAATTAAAGATAATTTCATCATCTGAATACAGAACTATTGTATGTCTATTTCTAATCAAATTTTAATTTTTCAGCGCATTCGATTCTCTGTCATGCCTTGTTCATCATGTTTTTAGGTTGTGCTCTAAGTGCAGAATTTTTCTCTACTTCAATTAATCCGAAGAATCATAATTAAAATCCAAGGCAATACAGTTTTTAAACGCAGAACTTTCTTAAATCCTGAAAAATTTTCTAAACTGGATGTACAATATTTCTGCATTCAGGTGTGACGATTTAGAATATTAGACTTTACAATATGCTTTTGAGTTGGATGATATGCAATGCATGAAACATAATTTGATTTTTTTTCATCTTCACATGTAATGGCAAAAGTTGATGTTGGATTATCATCGGAACGAATATCGAACATTTTTAAAATACCCATACGATTTCCTGTTAGAACCTAGAAAAGAAGACATTAAAAAGTTAGAAATTTTTTGATTGAAAAATTTTTTAACTAACTTCTTTATGATTGACAAATGATACTGCTGTTAAAGAGCAATTATCAGCATTTTCAAACGTTCGTATTGAATTTAAATTATTTGCCATTAAAATATTTAACCTGGAAAAGATACAAAAATTTCACATTTAATTAAAATTTATATAAAAAATATATGATTTTAATTTACCTTCCATCTTCTCCTACACTAGCAACACTTTGTTCAAAAACAGATATTCCAGTACATGGTACACTTTGAGCATTATTTAATTTATGAATATTTTCTGTACGTTTTTTCTCAGTTATATTACCAATTTCTGCATCATGTTTAACATCAAATATACTAAGATATCCTTTCAATAGAAAATATAAATTTTAAAGTGGTTTTTATAAAAACTGAATTTAAAAGATTTAAACTAACCTTCTGTTGTTGAAACAATAACATTTTTAGAATTAATAAATTCCATTCCTGTTATATCACCTTCAAGTGTTGTTTTACCAATGCATAATGGTACAAATTCATTTTTATCATCTGAATATTGATTTTGAATGAATCTCCATAATTTTATAGAATTTTTTAATGAATCCCAACTGCCGGTAAGAAATTTACATGTTAAATTATCTTGATTTTCTGGTATCCAACGGACTTTTGATATTTTTTCTGATATAAATGAACCATTAACTTTTATGTTATCCATTTTTGGTCTAAGAGAATAATTTATAATTAATTAAACAGCTTGAAATAATTAAAATAAAACTTTAAAGAATAGTTCAACATGAATAACAAACAAAACAACAGGCTGCAATAATAATAACCTCAAAGAAAGTGTTTACAAAATCTTGTTTATCAACTAATATTGGATTGGGTTTCAAAACTGAATTTGAATAGAAAAACAGCTTGAAGGAAAATTAATAATTGATTTTGGATCTTTTAGTAGAAAAATGTTCAAAATAAATTTTTGAGGATAGAAAATATGTTAAAACGGAAATTCTTTAAACCAGTTTTTCTGATATATTTCAAACTGAAATACTAATTCCAATTCGGATTGTGCTCAAATCAGAGGTGAAATGAATAAAGTTTTAACTCGGTTTTGATAATTCTTTCTTGTCAGCGCATAAACATTGACCATCCAACAATTAAAGTAAAAAAAATTGTGGTGAAACAATAACAAGTAGACAATTGTTTTTTCTATTAAATTAAATTTTTAATAATTTAAGATTTAAAAAAAAAACCATTAAGTGCTTAAGATAAAAGGTGAAACACATCACATTGGACCATTGGATTAACGAATTAGGGAATTTTTTGTAAGTACGAATACACGAATACAATAAACAAGCTTATTTTTGGCGGTTAATTCACTTAATCACTTAACAAATTTATTTTATATTTTACAATTAATATTTCTTAAGACTTAGGAGGTATTTTCTTTTGAAAATATTGAATTTTAATACACAAATTTCTATTCTTCGAAATAAAACACTTTTTCGTTCCTTTTTCTTCTTTTTCTAATTTTCTCATAACCTACATTCATTCTATGACCTATTTATTATACATTATTTCACAATACAAATGAAGTCATACTTATTTTATAATTTTACGTAGATAATGAATAGAAGACGATTACCAGAATGGCTAAACAACGATGAAAATAGCAAATCTCCAGAGGTTCAAATAAAGAGATTCTTGCATATTATGAATATGAACATTAAAAGCATTTTTACTTTAAACAATGACATAAATACACTTACTTATTAAATTCTTTCATTAGGTTTTGATGATGATGATGATATTGATCATTTGTAAGAGTGCTATCAATGTTCATGGTATGGGTAATTGTTAATTTCCATGAAATCAACAATTTTTTTCTTACAGAAATTTTCAGATATCAAACAATTAAATAAAAAATATAAAAATGAAGAAGAAAATGAAATTATAATATCATCAAAAATTGAACAAATCTCTATAGCTTCTTCCAAAGATATTACGAATCCAAAAAAATCTGGAACACGAACAAATAATAATAAAAATGAAAATACTGAAACGGAAATTCAATTGATTGAAACTACTATAACAAATAAATGGAATCAATCACAAAGAATTCTTCGAAGCCAATCAAAGACCACTACTGACGTTAAAAAGGAATCAGAACCTAAACCATCTCAATATCCTTTTATTGAATACAAGGGAAATATTAAATATTTGACTGATATGATAGATATTGCTTGTGCCTGTGATGAACTATTGTGAGTTTACATCTAGATATTAGATTGAACATCAAAAATGTTTTTTTGTACATATGTATGTTTATAATTAGAGAATGGGTGGAAAAACAACAAGAAGACATTGTTCCTATAGCTTTTGATATGGAATGGTATTTTACATTTCAAACTGGACCAGAAAAAACAGCATTAATTCAATTATGTGCTGAAGAAAATCTTTGTTTTTTATTTCATATTTTTCATTTACCAAAACTTCCTAATGTTTTAATTGCATTATTAGAACATAAAAAAGTACGATTACATGGTGTTAATATAAAAAAGTATGAGAAAATAATAATTGTTTTTTTTTCAAATTGTATTTAAAAAATTTTAATTCTACAGTGATCTCCGAAAATTACAAAGAGATTTTCCAGGAGTTAAAGTTGAACGTATGATAGAACAATGCCTTGATTTAGGGACTTGGTGTAACATTGTTTGTAATACCGGAGGGCGATGGAGTCTTGAAAGATTGGTTTTATACATTGTAATTGCATGAAAGCTTAATACAATTCTAAAAACTAAAAAAATATCAACTGTGTACATGCAATTGAACGTAGCTTTGATTTTTTTTTGGTTTTTGTGAATTATGTGCATTTGCATTCACACTATTTTTTTGGCGTTTATATTTTATAAATAACAATTAATGCTTTTTTTTTTTTAAATGTTTTTCAAGTGTAAACTTCGAATTAATAAAGATAAAAAAGTACGAATGAGTAAATGGCATGTAACTCCATTAAATGAATCACAGAAATTATATGCTGCGATTGATGTTTATGTAAGTTTTAGATTTTGGTCATTTGAAACTGAAAACAAGTGAAAATTATTTTAATTAGTTAAATATTTGATATGATTTCAGATTTCTCAAGTCATTTATAGAGATTTGGAAAAAAGGCAAATAGAAAAAGATAAACGTACTAAAGAATTTGCTGAAAATTTTGGAGAGGAAGCTCTGTCAGCAATTAAAGCATTAGGGGAAAATTTTATTTGAGGAGATAGAAATTTAGAATATGTTCCGTTTTTTGTATAATCTTCTTAATTTTGTCCTTTTTTCTTATTTAATCTTTCTTTCTTTCTTTCAATATTTTCTAACATTCGAATCTTTTTACAATTTTTAAAATTTTTAAGAATTGAAAAACTAACAATTTTAAAGTTTCATTTTTTTTATTTATTTCCTAAATGATTTTTATAACAAATATTTGCAATTTTTACATTATTTAATAGCTACTTTTAAAAGTTAAATTTTTATTTAAATTTCATTGAATTTTTCTTTAAGCAGAACATAAATAATTTTGTAAATCATCATTTCTACGGAAATAAATATTTCGTCGTTTTAATAAAATTTGTTCTCTTTCTTTTTCTAATTCTTTTTCTGCAACATAATTTATATAATACATAAACCATACCCCAAATATTAGGACACCTATTGCAAAATAAAATCTACCGTCTAATCTTTCTTTACGGTATTCATGTGTATCAGTTTTATCTTGTTCAGTATACGATTTATCACTGTGTTCACCACCTTGTGTATATGCACTTGAAATTTTCTCATTTTTATTTTCTGTTTTATCATTTTTTTTATGTGAAATACCATATATATGACCTGGTGTATTTTCTTCTAATTCAGCATAAGCTTGTATAATAGCTTTTTGTTCCTGTGATAATGTTTTTGGAATATCTATTTTAATATTAACATAATGATGACCATAACCATAAGAATTAACTCTTTTTAAACCTTTGTCCTTTAAACAAATTTTTGTATGCGACGATGTACCAGGTTGAATTTGAATCATTTGATCTTCATAGACTCCTTGAACACGAATTGTTCCACCTAAAAGTGCTTGTGATACTGAAATAGTAGCATCTGTATGTATATCAGCACCATCTCTTCGAAAATAATTGCTTTTTTCAACTCGGAATAAAATGAAAATTTCTTTATTTCCAACAGCCATTCGAACAGTTTGACCATCTTCAACACCTGCTGGAACAGGTACAGTGACTTTTTTTCTTTGGACTGTTTGACCTTTACCTTCACATTCCATACATGGATATTTAATATATAATCTGGATCCTTGACAATATCGACATGTTGATCTCATTACAAATGGACCAGTTGATATTGTTTCCATTCCAGTTCCATTACAATATTGACATCGTCCAGGTTTTGTTCCTGGTTCACATCTTGATCCATGACATTTTGGACATGTATCAACTATGTTAACATTAATATCTTTATTTACACCACGAGCAGCTTGTGCAAATGTTAAATTCATTACAACTTCTTGTGCGCCACCATAACCAAAAACTGAATCAGCAAAATCATTAAAAGAATTTTCTTCAAAACGAGCTTCACCAAATATTTTACGAAACAGTTCTTCAGGATTAATGGTTGAATGGAATTTCCAACTTTGTGAAAATCCTTGAGGTCCTCGACCTGCATTACCACTTTGACCCATTTGTTCTGATGTCTGACCAAATGTATCATATTCTTTGCGTTTTGTATCATCACTTAAAACTTCATAAGCTTCTGAAACTTCTTGAAATTTTTTACTAGCATCTGGATCATTTTTATTTGTGTCAGGATGATATTTTTTTGCTAATTGATAATAAGCTTTTTTAATTTCTTTGGGTGATGAATTTTTTGCAACACCTAAAATTTTATAATAATCCTTTTGTAGTCTCGATGACTGATGAAAAAGTCTAATTGCTGTTGTTCGGTGACTATTATTATAATTTGAAGTTTGTTTCAAAATTACACGTTTATTGAAATTATTATGGAATTGTAATGATTGAAATTCACGATACTGAAATAAATTTAAATTTCTTCTAATAAAATGTTTTACAACACCCCGCAACAGAGCCATGTTCTTTATTATTTATTGAATTTAATTAAGAATGTGGTAAGTCAGGTTGAAAGTGTTGAATTATTTAAATTAAAATTTTAAAAAATTTTCCATATTTTTCACGTAAAACTAACCAATTTTTGGGAAAAAATAAAAGAAATTCTTGCGGCACTATATTGCATGTGAAATTTCCCGATTAATTTTGTAATTATGCATTACATTGACAACAGCTGTTTATTATACCGTGAAAAAACGTGTGGTTCTTCTTGGACTGGTTTTTTTACGTTTAGGGCTGCCATACAAGGAGCAGACATGCAGCTGTCATTCATGAAAATTTAGTACTGCCAGTTTAATCTAAAAAACGTAGTTAGAACTGCATTATCATGAAATTGGAATTTATTTAAAAAGCTTATGAGCTTGAAACGTTTTTCTTTTCAAATAAAATTTTTAATCCTTGAACTTTATTCTATTATCTTTTTTGAAAAAACTGATAAAAGGCTTCATTTGTTTTTTCTGCTACAATCATTTTGAATTTTAAATTTAAAGAATCTGAGATGAAATTCTTTTTCGTTTTTTGTAGGAATGGATGTATTGGAATAAAATTAAAGATGAATCCTTGACGAGTTTATGTTAATACATAAGTATGTATCTATCATATTTATATTGTATATGGAGTGTCAGTGGGGTAAAATTAAATCCTTTAAATTGTATTGTTTATAAACTTTTGTTAACAAATATAAATTATTAATTATTACATAAAATAAATTATTTTTTTTTTTATTGTTAACAATAAAGCAAATTCATTCTTAAATGAAAAGAAGACGAAATTTGCGATTGTTTTAAACTAATTTACCTAAAAAAGGATAAATATCTAAAATATAAGGTAACAAACAGTACATACATACTTTATACACACTTTCTTAAATCTTTATTTTCCAAAGGATAATTTGATATGAATAAAAACAAAAATACTTTATGAAGGGTATTTTGCTGAAAATTATCCTAAATTACCTTCTTTTTTCACTCTTTTAAAATTTATTTTTTATTATTCTAAATTTTTTTCTTCTCCTAAAGAATAAAAAAGGCGATTTTCAGTTGAATAAATTTTTTTAGAAAATGAAAAAAAAAAAAAAGGTTTCAACTTTATTTATTAAAAGTAATTATCTTTTGAGAAAATTTTTTATTACTTCATTAAAAAAAATAACAAACCCTGAAATACGGTTAATAAATTATTTGATATTTTTTTTTGTTTTGTTATTTAAATAAAACTTGATTAAATTTTGATTATACATACATATTTTAATAAATTAGGTGAGTAAATTAAGTAAGGGGAAAAAAAATAAATAGAAACAGTTTAAGAAAATTAGTAAAGGTGTACAGATTATTTTTATTTAAATATTTTTTGGTCATGAAAGAAATTTGCTGAAATGTTATTTAAATTCAAGACAAAATACAGTGTCCAAATTAATATGTACATATGTACATATTTATATATTGATTTAGATATTGAAAGAGTTATAACTCTCACAATATGTTTTTAAATTATCAATAAATCCTTAAACAAAGAAGAAATTAATAACATACATAAAAGTTTATATTACCAATAAATTAATCACTTATCTAAATAAAATGCTTAACATTAAAAGATAAAAACTCCCGCTTTCAATTACAACAAACCATTCATAAATTAATCTGATGTCCTTTGAGTAAGAACAAAAAAAAAATATATATATTTTTCATAATGTTTGCATGCAGGAGATATTTTAATTAAAAAAATTGATTGTTTTTGTATACAGATGTATGTATGTATGTGTGTATAATCTTTTCATTTTATATTTTTATATTTTCAATCTTTAAAGGATTTTTGTATGTATAAACACTCTACGCATAGACATTTTAATGTTTTTTGTTTGTAATTATATTTTTAATTTTATGTGATATATATACTACAGACACATACATACATATGTGTACAATGCATGCATAACCTATACATATATGTATGTATGTATATGTATATAAATGCATTTTCAATTATTTTAATGTGAATTTGTGTCTGATTAAGATTTAAATGTGTGTGTGAATCTATGAAGGATTTTTTTTTTTTAAATTTGAACCATAAATTAGCGAATTTATAAAAAGTTCACATTTGCAAATTATCCTTTATTTTGTCGTTTAAAAATTTAATATTTTGTTCGTTGCAGAAGACAGTCAATTGAATAATTTTTTCATTTAAATTATATCTATATTTTCGGTAAAGTAAGATTGTAGTACGGATGTCGTATAGGTGTCGTATGAATGTCATATGGATATCGTACGTTTATTTTTTTGTTGTTTTGTTTTCTAGCTGTCTAGAGATTGTACGTTGGCATTTTGGGAATGTTAGTTAAGATAGGTTGAATTAAGTTTATAAAAAGTAAAAAAAAAAAAAAAACATTAATACGTAAAACATTAAGTAATTGGGATTCTGATCTAGTTTATAATATTTAAATACATAGTAATTTTGTATTTTAGAAAGAAAAAAAAAATGAACAGAATAAATTAAAGTTCTAAGAATATTTCGACCTTAAAAAAAATTTAAAAACGTGGATATTATAAATATTTTTCTTGAATTGCTTTTTATTTTTTTTTTAACTTATTTAAATTAAACTTTAAAAATGATAAAAAAAAAAATTATGAAAATATTTTTAGAAACACGTGTACATTTTTCTTTGAATATAATTTTGTATGTTAGTTATTTTGTATAAGGAAAATAACAAAAAAAAAAAGAATCTACCTACTTAGTTTGATGCTTTTAAATGTCTACATTAAAAATAAAATGTGAAATCACGTGAAATGAAAATGAAGGAAAATAATAAACCTTTTTTTCCACCACTTTTAATTAACAGAATAATTTTAATCTTAATGTGAATTTGGGTTTCTATTTAATTAATTTAATGTATGCATGTATGTACATACATATATACATATTCAAATACATATTATATTATACCGTTATGTTAGTGTGATAGAAATTTATATTTTTATGTACCCACGTATTAAATTGAATTTAACTTGGAGTTAAAAAAAATACACAAACTTTCTCTTTTAATTTCTGAAACGTGCTTCATATACATATACATACATACCTATATTTTAAATTGATTTAAGTGTATTCATTTTTATTTTATACTTATAAAATTTTCCTTCATTAAAAAAACAACATTTTCTTACTGTACGAGTACTTATTATAAATAAGAAAATCAAAAACTTTTGAACTTGAAATGAACAAAAATACATAATAAATGAACATGGTGAAAATTAGGAATATTATAGGTATATCTGTTACTTACATATGTATGTAATATGTATGTATTTGTGAATACATTTTTGAATATTATTTATTCTATTTATTTATTGTTTATTTTTTTCAGTAAAAATATTTTGTATTGTTATTTTACACAAGAAAAGTTTTTAAAAGGGATTAAATTTATTTTGAATGTTACATACTTACATATACATACATATGTTAAATTACAAAGAACAAAAAATTTATGTTATGCTTTTTCATAAAATGTACGTGATTTTTTTTTAAAACGCATAAATAATACGATAGGTAAATTAGACAATTAAAAAACAGCACTTTTTTTTTTTGAATTGCGATAAACGATAACATAATAAAGTTAATCAATTGGAATTTATTTTGAATTTAATTTTTGAAAATCGTGGAAAAAGTGGATTTTGAATATTGAAAATTTTGTGGGTAAAAATTTAGGTAAAATGAGATAAATAAAAATAATGATTATGTAAATCTAATTTGAAAAAAAGATAAATTTGTCAATTATTTAGTTTTATAAATCGCCTTCATAAAATTAAATTTTTTAAAATAAGATAATAATAAAAATTTTGTATTGTTTTTTTTTCAATTGTAGGTCGTAAGCAGATGGAAGATGGAAATTCTACAGAGATTTACAAATTAAGTCCATAATTTATACAAATTTTAATTTTCTATAGGATAGTAGGGCCATTTATTTAAAATTAAACCTTAAAGTTTATTTAACTTTAATTATTATTAAAAAATAATTGAAATTGAAATTAATGAAAAACAAAGTGGTTTATCGAATGCGTTTGAAAAATTAATTAAATAAATTATAAAAAAAATTCAAAAATGGTTTATTGAAACCATTCATGAATATATAGAGATGTATGCACTTATAGCTACGAACAATTCAATCTTAATTGATTAAATAAAAAATAAAAAATAAAATATGTGGTAAAAAATAAATAAACAATAATTATCACATGAATTAAAAAGGACAATTTTGAAATAAATTACAAAAATTCAATTTAATGAAATTTATTAAAACACTTCACGTTTGTTCACGTTTATTTGTATTTTGTTTAATTTTTTTATTTTTATTTTTATTTTTCAAAATAAATAATTACGTATAAATATAAATTATATTTGCTTTAATAAATTTAATTCGAAATTCGGTTATAACTTTTTGAATTTATTTTTTTTCCAATTATTTAAAAAAAAAAAAAAAAAAAAAAAAATGAATTGAATGTAAATAAAACTTGAGAATTGCATTACGAAAATTTCAATTAGAATTATTTTTGAAATTTGAAAGGTAAAATAAAATTTTGGATTTTTGTTTTTAGGAAACATTAAAATGAAAATAAAAAAATAAATAAAATTGAAAGAGAATTTTTTCTTGAATTTTTCATTGCATCATACTTGTATGTGGTATCGAATTTATAGCAATTATTTTCTAGTATAATGATTTTTTTCAACGTATTTTCAATTTATATATAGTATATAAATACATATATATTTTTTTGTGGAATATCTTCATGCTCAACCGAATATTTCTTGTGGAAAATTTAATCAGAATTTTTAGACAAATTTCAAGAGGATTTCAATTCATTATTCTGTCAGATAACTATTGTATTTTGAATTTAAAAAAAATATTTCCTAAATAAATATTTAAATTTGTATTGCGTATACATTTTCTAAAAATGTTTTAAGAAACCCAGTTTGTGTGTGTATTATTCAAATCATGTTCATCATCAAGTTTATGTATTTTTTTAAGAGCAGAAAATCCACTTTTTTATTTTTCTTTATTCTACCTTTCAGGTAATAAAACTACTTAAAAAATACGTGTTTTTCTTTCAAGAGTTCTCAAATGTTATTTTTGTCCTTATAAGAGGATATTATATGAAAAAAAAAATGAAAAAAACAGAAGTTTATAGAAGTATAGTGCTTGTATTTTCATAATTAGCATGTTTTAAATTATTTATATTTTTATCTGACTACTATAATGTATATTGCATTTTTATATAAATATCTTCAAGAACTCTATAGTCATTATTTTTAATAATATTTAAAACAAAATCTCAAATTCGAATATTCAAATGTATGTATGTGTGTATGTGTACCACTAAAATATAATAATACAAATATTATTAATAATAATAATAATAAAAGCTTTCTAAAGATTATGTTCATGAGAAAAATATCAACTGTTTTTCTTTTCTGCCATAATAGAGATGAATATTTATACTTATTATTGTATATACTTAGTATTAGTTTATTATCTTGTGTTTCTAATATAATTTTGTTTTATTAAGGTCATCCTAAAAAATAACACAGAAAAATTACAGAAAAAATCAAATTCAATTTATTATTATCCTTCTCTTCTATATGATGTGTTGATAAAATCATCCTTAAACTAACAAAATCCATTCAAAAACTCAATTGTCCATTAAAATTACATAAAATTCATTTATGAAATAAATCAGTTTTTTGTTCTTGTTTTTTAATTTTGTTTCTTTTATTATTATTTTTTTTTTCTTTTAAAAATATTATTTTTAAATAATTCACTTGCTTTTGTTTTCTTCTTCATCAATTTTATTTTTAAGAAACATTTTTATTAAAAAAAAAAACGAAATACATGCAAAGGTGGGTATCAAATACAACTTATCAAAAGGTTATTTTATAGTTAACTTTAGGTTTCATGAGGCTGATGGCACTGATATTTGTTTAGTTGGTTTTTTTTTTACTTGCTTATGGTCAGTAAGCAGAGCCACCAGAAAATATACTTACTTCAGTACCGATTACTTATACCCAATTAAAATAAATTGCTACTCATTCGAAACAGAGTGAATTTTGGCAGATGCAAACTCAAGATCTTCAGTTTCAAAAGTGAGCACTCTATCACATCAGCGACTGACCGCAATTTTTTTTTTTTTTTTCAAAATAAAAAAGTGAAATTTGATACTCACCCTAATGATTCTGAAATGGTTTAAATGAATCTGTAACCACCAATAATATAATTTATCAATTTTATAATAAGAACCACAATCCATTCACAATCTAATACGAATTGTTTTTATATGGTACATTAATTTAATATTTTTATTTAAGTATATTATTTCTTTTTTTTTCGTTTTCTGTTTTCTTCGTGTATATACTTACGTAAAAACAACAATCCACTTAAATTTTTCCATTTTAACCAATAAATCAAGCATTTTTGGTATATCATTTAACATTTTCAAAATCAGTTTTATTCTAAAACAAAAGAAAATAAAAATAAAAACAAAAAGGAGCCAATATAATTTTACGAAATCTATCACAGTCAATAAATAAGTAATCGATAAATCTCATTTTTCTTGAAATGTATCTCAATACATACATCAGTATACATACTTATATCTCTTTAAAGGGTAAAAAAAAATTTAATATTAAGACGACAGAGAATAAATTGCTGATTGATGATTTAAAAATCTTTTTAAATGTAAATGTGAATGAGTTTTATTTTTATGGAATATTTATCTTAAAGTTAAATTTTCAAAGGCAAAAATTTAAGATCTTTAGAAATGGAATAATTTGTTATATCAGTTGTACATATACATACATATACATATCTATGTATTTGTAATATGATTTGTTTATTTTTAGACATTAATTATTGTGCTAAAGAAATATGATATGTGATAGAAAATTCAATTTTGATTTTTAGTTTCGAGTATCTACTTATTTCTTTCATTGTTTGAAAGCTTCAAGAGATTTTTCATTCAATAATGACCAGGGAAAAGTTTTTAAGGAAGAAATATAATATGGTGTGTTAATGAATATTTGTGTTTGAATATGGTAGGATATAAGGATCAATGAACTTTCTAAATTTTCTTCAACTTATAATCGTGATTCTTGAAAGAGTCTTTTTTTATTTATAATCTCTTCAGAATTCTCATTAAGATGAAACTTTTTTTTTTGCTAAAGACTGGATTCTGTACTTCAAAATTTCTGGCTTTGTAAATACATATAAGTAGTATTTGCAACATAAATACAACAGTTTATCTGGAATTAAATGGAATTTATTAATGATAAATTGAAAAGATAATTTTTTCTTGTTGGATGAAATGAGAACCAGGATGAATGTATCACCTTTAATTTAATCATAATTTTTTAAAACCCATGAAAAATTTGTTAAAGCGTTTTTCAAACAAAAACAAAAATATAAAAATAGATTACAATATTATAGGATATCAAAATTTTCCTTTAATAAATTTTTTTTTATCCTTTTCGAATAATAACTGTATAAAATTACATCATATTACGAATTTTTATGTAAAAATTTTATGTGTTTGCTATTAATTTATTTGGAATTGAAACTGTACGATTTTATATAAGCTATTTTATTTTTATTTGATAAGAATTTAATTCCTTTTTTAACTATAATTTTAGATATTCCTTAATTCCTATATTTATTTAATACATACATATATTATGTATGTGTAGTATGTATACTATACGTACATATATGTATGTAGTATATTTGTACAAAAACACAAAATTTATATTTCGAATAAGATAAAATAAATTATATTTGTAATAGAAATCCTTTTGAAATGATTATATAGATCAAATGTATGTTAAAATATGATATAACCCTTTGACATTCAATATATGTTTTGTATGTATTTCTCTCTAATAATATGGAAAAGCTAATTTTAATACAAAGAAAAAACATATAAATATTTTATAAGTAGTTTAATATTTGTTACAATCTATTTTATGTTCCTAATAAATCAAAAATAAATGATCAATCACAATCAATCTAAAGTTTGTTACATTTATAATTTATTTAAGCTAATAACGCTGGTTAATAAAAATCTTGTTATATAGACAAAAAATGTATGTTTTTCATATATTTTTTATTTTAGAATTTAAATATTTTTTTGGTTGTCCTTTATATTACATTTTGAGAATGCAGATTGTTCCAAAAAGTTTATTTTATCACAATAAAATGTTTGGCTAAGCAAAGACATGTTGGTAACATGTTCTTTATGAGAAATACCATAAAATCCGTTTTCTTAAATTTTTTTCTTTTTCATTATTGTGACAGGCCTTGTATAGGAATCGAATTTCATTCATTCCTTTTAGCCGCTACCTTCTGGTAATTCTGAAATCTTTTTTGATCTTCTTGGTCTTTCTATTGATTTTTTTTTTCTTTGGAGTTCACTTTCCCATATTCGATTGAGTATCCTGTCATCACTCATCCTACTCGAAAGACCCTGCCTGTTTACTTTAAGAAAGGTTACAATATCTCGTTCCTTATACGTCTGATATATAATTCCTGATTTGTTAGGAATCTTCTCATATTTTCCACTCTTATTGGATTATTTTTTTTTTCTTTTGAACTTAAATTCATGTAATAAAATAAATTTGAAAATTTTGTTGTTGTTCAGTGTAATAATTTTATTACGTATATTTTTTGATATCATATCATAAAAAATTTCTAAAAAAAAGAATTATTTCTAATATGTGAATAGATTTTTCCTTAATCTTTTTGGTTACACAAATGTTGATTGTTATTTGAATTATTTTAAGTCTTTGAAAGTTCAAAAAAAATAATAAAAAGATAATTTGTATATAAATAAATAATTTAAAAAGGATATTTACATACATAATAAAATGAAATAAATACGAGTATTTTTATATAAAAATAATTAAAAGCTTAAATTTATTTGTATATATTTTTTCTAAATTTTTAACAAAAAAAGGAAAAAAAAATAATATTCAAAATAATCAAATTCTGTTTCAGGATCTTATAAAAGTACATAATTGAAAAAAAAAAAACATCATTTTTGATTTTTTTACTGAAACAATTATTATTTTGTTTTAAAATGAAAATAAATTATCATCTTTAGATGTCTTTTGATTTTATGACTTTCAATTAAAAAAGGATATAGAATATTTGAGTGTATGTACATATATTTCAAAATTAATAGTTGATTAGCATTTATTGTTTTGAATACATTTTCCCTTTAAATAAACAATAATTAGCCTAACAATCCTAACATTATATGATTAAAACAGTATAAAAGGTTATACTCTTTATTATTAAATTGTGGTGTATTAAATTAACATATCCTGAGGTTAAATTACCCTTATTAATTAGATTCTGCTTTATAATTTACATAATACGTATTAAATTGGTAGAAAATATATACTTACATAAATATACTCGAGTATATATGTATATTTAAAACAACTTCAGTTAATATTTTGTTGTATTATCATAATTTTATATTTTCTATTTTGTTAATTTTATTTCGAATATGATTATTATTATAGATAAGACAAATCGAGTACGTATTAATTTTCTAATTTTTTTATATTTAAAAAAAAAAAAATTTACTAATGGCTATATTGCACAAATGTTGAAAAATGTATGAAGAAGCTCGTACACTCTCCTTTTTTGATTTTTAATTTCGAGTAAAAAAATATCACTTTTCAAAAAATATACAAAAAAAAAAAATTGATATCTCATTATAGAAAATCATGGATTTTGCTTTCATTTTGTATCTCAGATTACTAAAACAAATTAAAATAAAAATTAACTTTTAAACCTTTTTGTATTGCATTTGGATCACATGTTATCCACTTGATTTAAATTTAAATTTTTTTTATTTCCAATTTCATTGGTAAATCTATCAGATTTATAGAACTTCTACAGGATGACATATAATATTGTATATTCTCATGAATAACAAAAATAAAAATTTCGTAACAGATGTGACCCGAATCCAATCATTATTAGATTCAAAATGAATAAAATACGAAGATTAATACTCATATGAAATGTTTTTAATTCTAAAATTTTTTAAGATATGGAAAAACAAATTGAATATAAAGGTTTCTTATTTAAATATAACTGAAAAAAAAAAATATACATTAAAAGCAACTTTCACGTTTAAAAAATAAATTATTTTCATTCTTACAAAGCCACAGACAATCAGAAATTTTTTTTTGTTGCTAAAACTATAAAAATAATTGAAATTTATTTTTAACGAATGCAAATAAAAAAAAACCCTTAACTTTATATTAACTTTGATTAATATCACCCAAAATAGAATCAGAATAGGTTGAAGAAACATATGATAATACAGAAAATATAAGCAAAATAACATAATATTCATAAAAAAAAATCCTATCATTAGTTTAAGGATTTCTGTAAATTCCAAAACATTTCATTTTCATCGAAGACCATTTTATTACAACAAAATAAATGAGTTAGGTTAAAATAGGAAGCAACAGTTATAAAAAATATGTACTATGTATATATGTATAAAAAAGAATGTAAAAATAATCTTAAAGGATAGAAGAAATTTCATTGAAAATTTATTACATCATTTCCTAATGTAATTTATAATATGGAAGGATTCTTTTACGTAAAATATTGTATAGTATAACATTTCATATGTTTTTTTATTTTTTTTTATTTTTATTTTGATTTGGTAAATTGTTATAATTTTTTTGTTTCTCTAAGCTTGATGGTATTATTACATTTGTTGCTAACTAACGTTTTGCATAACAAATGTGTTTTATGTTTTATGAATAGAAAATCCCTATAATAAATAATAGGATTTTAAAAATTTAAAATTTACATGTTATTTCTATTTTTCGCTTTGTTTATTGTAATTAATTTCTGTTATTTCAATAATTTATTGATGAGCTTTTGAGTAAGGTAAATGAATTATATTTTTGTTTTCTTTGTGAAAAAAACGCTTTTTATTGCTGTTCAAAAAATTAAATAAATAAAAAAAGCATTTAACAGTAAGCTTTTGTTCATTAATAAAAATAAAACTCAACCATGGATTTCAATGTTTTCTAAATGATAATTTTACAGAGTCCATTGTTTTGTAAATTTTAAAAAGCAATAAAATTTGAAAACAATAATTATTTATTAATATACTTTGACATTTAACATATTTTTTCGAAAGTGAGTTCGAATTCATTTGAATAAAAAAAAGTGATTTTTAAATCAATGTGAATTCAAGAACACCTATTTCGAATTCATTTCATTTTCACATGAATTGTAGAACTGAACATTGAACTTTTCTGTTGAATGAAAGCTCAAAGCTGTTTGGAAGATTTCATCGAACACGTTAAAGAACAATTCTTACTTACAATTTGAGCTAAGTTTGGAGCTCTTTAAAGTTCAAAAAAAAGTTCAAAATCGAAATAAAACTTAATTTGACAGTCCTAATGTGATGATATCACTTAAATTTTCCTTCGAAATTCCCTTATGGAATCATGTTACTATTTTTATCTCATTGTGATGTAATAAACAATTGATTATGTCCTTCGAAGTCTACTTGAATTACATAATTAAAATTTTTATGTTGAAAATTTAAATCGATTTGATGTATATACGGATATTAATGTTTCTATGTACTCTACTCTTCTAGATCTTCATCAAATATTTCCCAGATCTGACATTAATCTAATAATACATTTTATTTCCTAATGAAATTATTTTATAATTACTTTTTACCTTAATACTGTAGTAGTTGAATGCTTACACATAAATATTACAAGAATATCCCTTTTCTATCTTATTATTAAAAAAAAAAATAATAATAAAAAAAAAAAATAAAATAAATAAACAAATACAAATAAATAGAATATTATGATAAGAAATTTCTTTTCATAAAAAAATTTAGGTCAAGAATTACAATTTTTCAATATTAAATATGTCATTTTACATGAATATACAATTAACAAATTGAAAAAAAAAAAAAAAAAAAAAAAATTAAACATTTTTTCACTTTCAATTTATTTTTCACTCATTTAATTTATGTTTAATATCTTGAATAGGTATCTGTTTTTTATTTTTTATTTAATAAATTAATCAAAAAGTATATATACAAACATACTTTGAAATTTATTAAATTTAATAAAATGGAAAAAACTTAAATTAACTAGCATATCGTATCTTTTTTACATAAATGTAGTACATACCTTTATAATCTATTTTTCTTAATATTATTTGAATTGAAAAATCCTAGAATAAAAAAAAAGATAATATAGGTATTTACATACATATGTATATAATGTGGGAGTATACATGAAGATATGTACCTATGTATAAAAAAAGTTTCTTTTGTATATATTCATTTTAAAATATCTTTAAATATACAATAAAAGTTTTTAAATTAAATATCTTTTGATTTTTGTATATTTAATTAAATGAAAATATACCATATTTGTTTACATGTACATTATCTTGATTTATAAATATACATATTTTAAAAAGTTTTACCATTTTTTTTTTTTTTTTTCAAATGTTTGAATGAAAAATATATTCAGATTGATATACTTAATTAGCTAATGAATAATGATAAATGAGGTGTTTATTTAAAGTGAATGTTGAATTTTATAAATACATATTTATGATTATGAAGCAGAATAAAATTATTAATAGTAATTTACTTCTTTTTTTTTTTTTTTCTTAAATTGAGAATAAAAATATTGTATTTTTAATTATGCTAATGTATAGTTTGTAATGATTTTTAATATATTTTTTTTTTTTTTCATTAAGAAAATATTTATTTTCTTTCATCATTTATTTTTTTTTTATTAAAAAATTATCATATTGAAAGACTGTTTAAATATTGATTTTCGATTTACTTAGTTAGAAAAAAAAAAATAAATAAATACAAAATTAAATTTGCATATTAAAAGCAAAACACACACAATTCAACACAATTTCTCAAAGTCATCATACCTAATTAACAAGGATTAATTTATGGTAATTTTATATAGTCCTAAGTTAAATAATTCAATATTGTTCAGTTTAGATGTTTATAGTAGATTCAATCTATGAAAATAATTTTTCAACACTTTTTCTTCTCCTACTATGTATTGTATTATAATGAACTTTCAAAGCTCAAATCAATAATGTATTGGGATATATGTATATATAGTATTTTATTTTTTGGTGCTTATTTAGTGATAAAATTTAAAATTGAAGAAAATCATTATTGCTTTGCAACTATATTTCCTAACCCGCCATTACAATTTATTATACCTACATAGGTCATGAATTGGTGAATAACAATAAGGGTAATGTTTGCTTTTATAATTTTTTCATGTGTGTGAAGATGCTTCTAAACGTAGGAAAGAGATATTCCTTTACTGATTGCGAGCACAAGGAGTGTGGATGAGGACGACGGAGTTATAGCCGAAGATAATATGTTCATTTTGATATTTTTTTTTTGAATTTTATGATTAAGATAAATTGAAATTTATTTTTAACTATAAAAAAAAAAATTATTCTTTTCTATATTTTTATGGCAAAGAATCTTCAATTTTTTTTACCAATAAGTACGAATGTGTGCACTTTAAAAAGCATCATTTAAAAATTTGACATTTTAAACGATTTTGAAATTCATTAATTTTTTATTACTAAAATGTTTTTTTAATTAACTTTTGTTCTTACTAAAATTATAACGATGTTAAGATATAAATTCAAATATATATTTTTCTTCCAAATTTTCTTCAGAATTACCGACAAAACTATCACGTACTTAAAACTATTGCTCATTTAAATGAGTATCTATACAATTACTGTGGGTATTTAAAAGCTAAAATTAATTTCTAATTGACTTTTCAATGTTAGTATATCACCTTCAAAACAAATTGATTTGTAATGACATTTTTCTACTATTAAAATTGTATAATGCTGTGGTTTCAATTTCAAATTATTCTAGATTTTAATATACATGTTTATGTATGTGTAGCTTTTTTATGTTTTATCTGATAGTACTTCAAGTAGATAATTATGTATACTTGTGAAAATTCAAATATAATGACCACTTTGAGGTATGCTGGTATGTCAGATATCAAATAAAATAATTAACGAGTTAAGAGACACTAAATATGTAATTATTTTCTAAAAAATAATAAGGAAATACATTTCAGTTCTTGACAACAACTATACTAAAAATGAATTAATTTATGATCTTATAGGTATCAAATATACAATCTGCATAATAAAAACAGGCTTAATCTGATTTTAAAAATTATTAAATGAAGTTCAAAAATAATAAGACTAAAAACCGTCCTTATCGAAGGACAATTCTTTTTCATTGAAGTTTTTTTTCTTCAAATATACATACATATGTATGTATATCATACTAAAGAATTTATTTTGTTTTTTATCGTCTCTTTAATTTTATATGGTTGTTGTCTTTATTTGAGCTCATACTAGGTCAAGAGTTTAATCTGCTTACATCATTTTTCATTGTCACTCAAAACTCTTAAAGAATTCCGAGTTCATATTCTAAAACTTGAAAAATAAGAAAAAAATAGACTTTCAAGGCTATAAATGCATCTTCACATTTATAAAAATATCATTCATCTATGTTAAATGTCATGTCAAAATGACATTTATTATATATGTATTAAAACCTTATTGAAGGTAAAGGTGAAGATATGTG
This sequence comes from Bombylius discolor, assembly GCA_939192795.1. Taxonomy (NCBI): domain Eukaryota; kingdom Metazoa; phylum Arthropoda; class Insecta; order Diptera; family Bombyliidae; genus Bombylius; species Bombylius discolor. The sequence goes on along the minus strand of OW584241.1, from coordinate 34,345,398 downwards.
CAAGTAATTTAAAAGTTTACAAAAAAAAAAAAAAAAAATTCAAGAGTTCATAAAATAATTTTAATTTTATACATGAGCGTACTAAGTAACTAACATTATCTTATTTTTAAACAGGATTAAAGTAAATTGTAAGTATGTAATTACAAGATTATTTTTTTTCTTTTTGATTTTGAAAAGCTTGACCATTATGGTTTTCTTGTTTTTTTTTCTTCTTTCCTTTCAAATGAAAAACTTATAATTACATAAAAATTAATGTTCATGGAAAAAAAAACTTATTCAAAGTGAAAACTTAAATGATGAAAACTTGTATTAAATGAATGTCACTAAAGAAAATTTATTATTAGTTCAAAACCATTGCAATAATTAAAAATATAAATAAAACTGTCATATGTATAACTTTTTATGTCATTAACAAAAAATTTCGTTTGAGCAAATTCTAGAATTTTAGTCAAATTATTCATTTTCGAAAATCAGCAATGAAGAGAATTTATTGATTTTTAATGAAATTTATTAAATTGTCGGATTTTTTAAAACCAAAAAGACAAAACTAAGAATCTTGAAAAAGAAAAACAACAAAATTTTTTACATTACCTTGTAAACCTATATGAATAGTCCTTTTTGATCTGAAAACAATTTAATGCTGCTGCCATGAAACTGCGTGCAGTGAAAAATAAATGACGATTAAGTACTATATGTGCGATCACACTGTCGTCATTACAGGATAAGTTAACTTACTTCAACTACTACTCGCTTGTCGTTGAAAATCAATCGCTAGTCGCTGATCGTCAATTTCTATTTAAATTTTTCCTTATTTTAAAATATCTTTAACGGAAAAAAATGAAATACAATTTTATTAGTTAAAATTAATTTTTTTTTTATTATAAATTATATCGTACATACACATTACGAGTCCATCATTATATGCAATTTATTTTTACTATAATTTAATAAATTAATATACATACATACATATAAATTTCATTTTTTTTCTTGCACATTTTCCTTCCTTATCTTTCATCGAATAAACTTTTATTACCTATTGTAGATAAATTTTATTGAAAGTTTCATATTTATTAGAATTTTAGTGTATTTTTTTTTCTCATATTTCAACATTACAATTTTGAATATTAATAACAAACTTTATAGTATTTTTTTTTTCTAATTATAATTTATACATCAGATATAGATATTTATATTTTTTAATTTTTTTAAAATTTTATGATTTCTCTTCGTTTTTTTTTCCTAATGAATTTTTATAACTGCAATTGTTTTTGTTGATTTTACAAGTTTTTTTCTTTAAATTTAAATATAAACAAAATAAACTGTAAATTCAAATTATTTTTTTTAAAAAAAAAAAAATGTCCTCTTTTTAATTTAAAATATTTTTGAAGAATAAAAAGTATAAAGAATAGAAAAAGATATTTTTATTTCAAAATTCAGAATAATATATGTATGTATATTCTCTGTTGTTTTGAATTTTTGAAGAACTTTCGAAATATGTAGGGTAGTGATACCAATTTTGATCCGAGTTATCAGATTAGTATTGAAATTTGTTATGTGTTTTTTGGGAAATGTTGATGTTTCCATTTTTTAAGCGAAATTGACATGAAATACAAGAATATAGTTTAAACTCAAACTAACGTAAAATTTCAATTTAAATAAAACATTAGGAATAAGAGTCTAGAAATTGTTAAGGACTGGTATATGGTTACCCTACTTGCAATTCCTTATTTATTTATATTTTTTTTGTAAAAATTTTATGTAAATAATTTTGAAATTATTTATTTGGAAAATTATAATAAAGACCTTGTCCTAAAATTGAAACATGAAAAGCATGACTGTGAAAGACAAAAAAAAAAATTATTTATAATGATATAATAAATCATAGTACACAAAAATATCTAATATTCATGTATTATTTGCAAAAGATACTTTTGAATATTTACCTATGCTTTTTTTTTTTTAAAAAAAAAAAATGTAATATTGTTGAAGTTTTATACCTTTTTTTTTTTCTTGCTTCTTTTATTGCTGTTGTTTATGTTAGCAATTTTTTTTTAAACTTTGCCCCTTTTTTTAAAATAATGTATTTATGAATGTATTTATATTTTACAAAATTATATAGAAAAACCAAATTTATATTATCTACCTACATATAGCATTTTTTTTTCAACATTTTCCAATTTTAATTCAAAAACGATAAGAAAAAAAAAACAAACAAAATATAAAGTAGCGAGGATTTTTTTTTATGCTTTGTTTTATTTTTTTATTTTTATATTGGTGAAATAATAATAATCTGACATATGAAATCTATAAATATATAGACACATATGTATACATAAATATATACTAATAATGTTATAATATATTTATAACGGTAGAAAAAATATTCTATATTTTGTATTATGAAAATATCTTGTCTGCGGTGGGACTTGAAACCGATTGTTTTGCAAGTTTAATGATTTTTTTTTTTTCAAATATGTGTTTAAAAATAAAATATAGATATTTTGTTTATTTAAAAAAAAAGGTAAATAAATAAAATATGCAGGAAAGATAATAACTAACAAAGTTTATTTAATAAAAAAAAAAAAAACAATCAAAAAAACTTTCTATTTTATTTCTTATTTTTCTTTTGTTTGTACAATAATAATTGGTTGAATAATATATTATGTAGGTTTATTTCAGTTTAATTTATTCACTGTTTTTTTTTTTTTGTCTTTTTATTTTTGCATGAATGTACCTATTTCTTTAATTTTTTTTTTTTATTATTATTATTTTTAAATTTAAATTGTACATGATTGTTTTGCATAAAATTGTTTCATATTAAAAATGTTATTTGCTATCAAATAATTATTTATTTAATTTTTGTTTGTTTTTATGTTTTTGAAAGTACTATATGGGCTCATTTTAATGTGATTATTACAATTTTCATATTTTAATTTATTTTTAATCTTTAAAATTTATATATAATATAATGGTATTGATAAGATAAATATTGTTCTTTCTATGATTTATATGATTGTATGGATAGAGGGTGGTCAGGAACAGTAAACCAAAAAATATAAAGATACTACGGAAGAATTTCCATTTTTAAACTACAAAATCTGTTCAAAAAAAAAAAAAAAAGTCAAATGAAGTAATTTCTTCATGATTTCCTGAATCAATAAAAATTGATACCCTTCCAAATTTGTTGAAATTTTTACATAAAAAATAAGGAAACGTATAATCTATTATCTGTTATTTTTTGAAAAGAACACTTGTTGACCACCCTACATGCACAGATTAGGAAATTTTCAAAAAAAAAAACAAAACAAAAAACAAATTTTTATTAAATTTTCCAATTTTTGTTTTTCCATCCAGTTTAATTTCCATTTCATTTATTTTAAATGCAATTATAACTTAAATCCATTACAATTTGAATCTCTATGTAATTTTATATTATTATTTTTTTAATTAGGAACATAATAGAAATTTAATTAATTATTATCATTATTATTTTATATATTTTAATAAAATTATTTACACGTTAATAGACTAATTAGTTTTCTCTCTTAAATACTTACTTATATTAATAATGTGTTAAATCTTAATATACGATTAATTAATTTTTCATATTCTTAAATTTTATAGTATAATGTAATTTATTTATGTTTTTAATTTGTAATTTAATAATTCTAATTAATTTATTCAATTTTTTGTTGTTGGTTTTTTTTTCTTTCATATATTATCTAATTTTAAAATATTTGAGCATCTGAAGCATAAAACTGCATCAGAAAATTTATCTAATATAATATTTTCTTTTTAAATTTATTTATTTTCAATTTTTTTTTTGTTTTACTAATGCTTTTTTTTATTTTGTTCTAACAGTACTTGATATTAAGTAAATACAGTTAAAAATTTTATCACAGAGAGTCGTGATGTTTGTTAATGGAAAAAAAAACAAAACAAAATAAAAAAAAAAAATTGTGTAAATTGTGAAGTAGAGAAAAGTGAGTGTAGAAAAAAGATTCTGAGAATAAAAATAAAAATTTAGAAAATGGTGAAAACCGTTACATTTTTAAATCATAAATTAGGCTTTTTTTTTTTAAATTTCCATGTCTTATTAAAATTTGAAAGGTGATGAAATCTTTTCAAAATTCTCAATATGTGAATTGTGTTTAACGAGTATCCGAGAAAATAAAAGAAAATTCTATTTTTTGTAATTTTTATCTTTGACAAGGTATCGGATACTTCAAGAGAAAAAAATAAAATTAAAATATCGAAAAAAACAATAACAAAATTAAATTGTTAAATTACAACCAAAAGGATTAAAAAGATTTTAGCAAAATGTCCTAGTAAATTCATACTAATCTAATTGAAATAAGAAATGTATTCAAAGGATCATATTTTCGAACGATGTTCACCATTTCCTTTTTAGAATTTTTTTTTCGAAAGTGTAAAATTTCTTTATTCAGTGTAATAAATTTGTATTGTTTTAGTTTACTTTTGTTTTTAAATTTCTACGTCATGTGCAAAGATTGTTTAAATTTTTTTTTTTATAAACATACAAGAATTAGACACTACTTTAAATATTAATAGTATTTTCTCATATAATGTATATAATTATAATTACATTAAGACTAATTATAGCATACCGAAATAATTTCGGATTGCTTTCAGCAATTTTCTTACGGATGGGTATCGTTATAGTGTTTTAGAATTAAGTGAAAATTTTTAAGTTCAATTTTTTTTTCTTCAATATGTGAGTGATTTTGTGAAAAGACAAAAATTTCGTGAGTTCGAATTATAGAAAATGAGATTTCAGTTTAGATGGTATTTCTTAATACATGAACCGAATAAAACGTGGAATTTGTTAGATAGTTTGAAATTTCTCGTCGTAAGGTCATTCATTTCGTAAAATCACTCATATATGAAATTTTAGAGGAAACTTTCTCGAGCACCTTGTCCTTCACCACCAAGAACAACTCTTTGTGATGGTGGTTCACCATATTGACTATGATAGAAATCTTCACGCATCATTATATTTAAGCTAGAACAACGAAAATAAAGAATTTCTTGAAATGGTTTTCGAAAATCTCTATTCAATGTTGCATAAATAATTGGATTAAATAATGAATTGGCATATCCTAGCCATAGGAATAATGATACCAAACTTTCTGGTATAACATGACGATTTTCTTTTTCTATAAATGGTCGTATTAATGCTAATATAAAAAATGGTAGCCAACAAATTGTAAATGCTGACATTATAATTCCTAAAGTTGTTGACGCTTTGCGTTCTTTGGCTAATTGAAAACGAAGTTTCTTTTGATGTGGTGAACCTAAAAGTACACCCCCTCCACCACCACATCCGCCACTTTCTCCACTTATTGTAATTCCGCTACAACGTGTTTTTGTTGAATCGTTCGATTGTTTTTGCTCTTGAGATGCACCATTCAAGGCATTTTCGAGTCGTGTTTGTGCTCGTTTCTCGTCCTTTACTATTCGACGTGCTGCACGAAAAATTTGATAATAAACAAATAACATAACACTTAATGGTATATAAAATGAACCTAATGTTGCATAAATTTGATAACCAAAATTTTGACAAACCATACAAATTGGTTCTCCATTTTCTGCTGTATGCTCGTTTCCTAATATTAAAAGCGGAGGTAATGATATACATGCTGCAGCTAACCAAACTAAAGCTACACATATCATCATACGACGCGGAGTTCTTTTCACACCATATTCTAATGGTTTTGTTATTGCCCAATAACGATCAACTGATATTGCACATAAATTGAGAATTGATGCTGTACAACAAAGCACATCGAATGATACCCAAATATTGCAAAATAATTCTCCAAAACTCCATTTTCTTAATACTTCGTAAAGTAATGCTGTTGGCATTACAAGAATTGCAACACATAAATCTGATACAGCAAGTGATACTAGTAGATAATTGCAAGGACGACGTAATTTTCTCACAAGACATACAGCAACACATACTAGCACATTACCGACAATTGTTCCCAAAATAATAATAAGAAGGATAATACTAACAATAACGGCTTCAAATAAAGGTAATCCAGGTGTAAATATCAATGATGAATTTGTTGAAGATTGATTTATATTCACTGTATTGAATGCTGGTGAAAATGTTGCAGATCGATGAAATGTTGTTGAATTTGTGAGAAAGCTTGCTGCAGATGTATAAAATATGCTATTTCTTGATGAATAATCTGTTACCTCCGCGGAACGAGTTGTTAAATTAAGCGGAAATTGATCGCTGGAAATTTCATTTAGTACGGATGGATCCATGCAAACAAGCTCTTATGGAAGAGTTTAAAAATTCTAATTTAATTGATTTACCGTTATTTAGTCACCACTATATTTCACATTACAGGGAAATGATTGAATTTTTTTTTGGTTTTTGTTTTTGGAATTACCATTAAAAGGATTATTTAATCTAAAAGAAAAAAATGAAATAAAACAAAAAAAAAACAATAATTGTGTTATAGTTTTTGTGAAAAATTTTAAAAATTGATTTTCGGAAATAATAAGGCGAAATAAATGAAATAATTTTTCAGACGTTATTATGGGACTTACCTTATAAGCTATAAATCCGAGTGTTGAAGGCTCACATAATATTTTGTTTTTATACATTCAAGTCCATAAATTCATCATACATTTCTAAAATTGCGTTTATTGAAATATGCATCTAATAGGAAGTTTAAGTTTGTTCATAAACTTGATATTTTGTTCAATTTTTTTAAATTACTCATTTTCTTTCCATGGTATCAACAAAACAGTCTTCTATATGCAAGAGAATTTTTTATACTTTTCGTTTCGATTCTGCTTTATTCAATGATTGTCAAAAAATTTTACTTCTGAAATAAAAAAAATAAAAAAAAAGATATTATAAAAATTGTGAGAGCCTAAAAAACAATTTGAATTTTTATCTAAAAACAAAAATTCCAGTATTCAAAAATAAAGTTTTAAGAAATATTAAATTTATTTACTTTATTTTTTTTTTTTCAATTTTTTGTTTTTTAAATTAAATTTCAAACAAGTAAGATCTTAAGCACACACTTTTGTAAGATTTATGTAAGTTTACCAGACTAGTGCATTTACTAACTCATCAATTTCACTCAAGTTAAACCATAAAGACTACTTTTTTTTTCTCATGTAGAAAATCAAACTCGAAGATTGATTGAAAATCTGTTTTATGTTTTTGATTGCATTTTGATTTGATTTCGCTCAACACATTTTCTACTATTCAAATGCATTTTCTATATAATGCTTAATATATACTTTTCATGCATATTCGAAAATATAAATTTATTTTTCTTCTCACAAATAAACGAATAGTGTAGTCATTTTTTGATTCACAACAAGTGCGTATTTCTTGAGTTTAAAGTTTGTTTTTTTTTGTTTTGCAATGAAAATTTCATGAATTCTCGTAATTTCTGTTTATTTTATTTTGTATTTAATTAAACCGCTATTGCTTGTGATTATTCAGATTAAAGTAATAGAATTCTCTTAAATGAATTTTGTTTTAATTTAATGTATGTGGTATATGTAATATTTCCGTGATGGTTATTTTATTTACATTGCATTTGTGTTATGTAATATACAATTTTCTAATTCCGTTTGCATAAAATTTAAATTTAATTAAATTTTATAATATTATAATTTAAACTTTTTTAAAGCAATTTCCTTCAGACAAACTTATTAGTTAAAATTTTAAGCTAAACAAAACTAATGTATATACAGATAGAATAGAGTATTAGAGTAATTAGATCATAAGATAATTCTTTGAAATTTGTTATACATAAAATTATTTTGACTTTTAGCTTTTTAATGCTAATTGATATTTAAAAAGTTAAAGTGTGTTTGTTTAGCTTTTTGTTAATTTTTAGTAATAAATTTTTAAATTTTATCTTTAATTTGAACAAATTAAATTTTGACTATATTTTTGACTCAAAAAAAGGAATGTGTATACAAAAAAAAAACATTTTTAATTTCTTCATATATTTAATGCTTTAAAAACATTTTTTTAAATATTACTGAAAAAGTAGCATAATCCGTGAAATATTACGATAAAACCGTAATGGTTTGTTAATTTTGTTATCGTTTTTAGTTTTTTATTTTTTTATATCATGTCCTAGAAATATCTTTCCACTAGAATAATTTTAATAATAACAGGTTGAAAATAAATAGGAACAAAAAAAAAAAATGTGTGAACATTTTGCTTGAGCTTGAGATGGTTTCAAGAGAGAAGGAATAAGTATGAGATTTTAACTTGTTTAAAGAAAAAAATATACTAAATCTGCTTTATTGATTGAATTAGGATATATTAAATAATCTGTTGTCTGGGTCAAAGGTTACTACACGATAGTAACACTGCTTCTTGTCTACTCTTATGTATGTCTTGTAGATGACAATGGGTTATCCAAGGATCTAAGATCTAATGAGATTGCTCTTAGTTGGAAAGGTCCACCAAATCAGTATAATAATTTTTTTTTCAAATGAAATTTCAAAAAATAATATTTGAAAAATGTATTTTATTGAAAAATTACTTTCATCGAAGATTCTTTTTTTTTAAATTTGATAGTTTCAAATTTAATTGAAATCAATAAAATTAAATTAAAATTTTTATTGAATGGTTTTACTACTTTTTAACTAAAGTATATTTTCACTTTTTTTTTTTTATTTTGTATTTATTGATCCTTGGAAAACATTTCGAATATTTATATAAATATCTATATATTTACAGTAACAGAAGAGTAATATAATATTGTTAGTATATTAAAGTTCATTTTTATATTTTAAAAAAAAAATTTCTTTTAACTGAGAAAAAAAAATTAATCGATAGCCAAACAAGTTTGTATATGTACACAGTACACATTCTTATAATTTTTAGATTTTTTGAAGTAGATATAATTTAGAGAATGTTGTGAAATTCTTTAAATTACTTTGTGTTTTTTTTTTCTATTTTTGAAAATTGTTTCATTTTTAGTTCATTTTAGATGGAATTATATAGAAAGTTTTATATAGATTTTATCACAGATTAAAAAAGTGAAAAAAAAAAAAGAAAGAAGAAATTGTAGAGAGATGTTTTGAAAATTTCTTGGAAATTTAACAGCTAAAGTGTAAAATTTCTTTATGTCAGTTGATTAAAAGTTAAAAAAATTACTGTCAAGAAAATTATTTGAACGTAAAATCTTCTCTATTTATTTTTTTTTAGGAACGTAATTATTTGAAAATCGTTTTTGAAATAAAACAGACATTTAATGAGTATATAGATTTATAAGATTGTAAAAAAAAAAAAATTAATTTTAAAGTAGTTGACAACAATGTACATAGTTGTATAATAAATGAAACTTCCGAAAAAGTGTAACTTTAGCATGTCATCTATTTTCTTATTAATTTTTTGAAAATTTTTCAAGGCTTATATAGTCTTACATTGTATTGTAAGAAATATCTACTCTCAATTGTGGATTGATTTGTATTGCTGGCTGAGTATAGAGACAGATTCTTATCAACAAAATTTTTTTGTTTTTTGTAGTAAACCATTTACGGGATATCCTGGCCAACTTTCTAGTCTTAGAGTAACATATACTGTTTTGAAAAAAAGAAAATTTTTTCTACAGGTTTTTTCCTTGACATCAGTTTTTTGATTAATAGGTCACAACGTGAGGATATTCATCTAGCTCATTTTTATTCTGCACAACGCTGGCAAACGAAGATGGAAAATGGATGGAGCTAGTAGAAAAAGAGATAAAGTGTTGATGGATGCCATATTTGAATTTCTGAAGATTATAAAAAACAAATGAAATGGACTCGATTCCTGTTATCTATTTTGGGTAAACAATGACAAGGAAAACATAGGACACAGAACACAAATTTCAAATAAATCCGGATTACAGGTTTCAGATATATTTGAAATAAAATTTTTGTCCACAAAAAGTATGAAAATTTTGACATGAAAAAAAATATACATAGGTATATGTACATATGTTAGGTATATGAACTCACAAGTATCATCTGTTTAATACTTAGTTTATTTTCACTTAATAGAAGCAACTAATGGTGAGTTGTTAATAATTTAAATTTAACCATTAAATAATGTTCTTTTTTTTTTTCTAGATAATTTATCTTTCAAATGTATAAACACATATGTATACATACATGTACAAGTATGCATATATTGAAGTTGATTATATAATATAGGTATCTTTTATCATTATATCACATAATGTAGAAAATGAAGATGAAACATATGTATGTATATATGTAAAAGTCATAATAATAAGTGTTTCAAATTACTGTTTGATTTACATAATCATTAGTTACCACCATCGTTTATACATACATGGTTTAATATTAAGTACATATGTTATACTTTTCTTAGTGTTTAAATTCCATGCGTATACAAATATAAGTATTGAATTACACTACGATTTATATTCAATCTCTAAAGAATATAATAAAATTGTATATAATTTTGTATAATTTAATAAATCATCATTATTATAATTTGACTGAATTTGTTTGTATCTTATTGAATACACGTTAAACATTTTTTTTTGTTAGTAATGTGTTTCAGTTTATTTCGAAAAAAAAAATAAATAAATAAGCTGAAGCTTTTTAAAGAACTTTCAATGTATTTTCTTGAAAAACAAGTAATTTTCTTTAAAAGAAAGTCAAATTAAATTGAATTTTAATTTTCTCTGTATACGTACCATTAGCCTATATATAGTTTAACTTGCTTGATAGGTCCTTTTTAATAGCTCTAACAGGTACAATTTCTGAAAAATAAAATTAAATGATCAAAAAAAAAAAAAATTACTTTTCAGAATATAAAAATATATTTTGTTGTTGTATTAGAAATTTTCAAAAGAATATATTTCATACACGATTTGAATACACGTTTGAGATCAAATAAATCTTTAAAAAGATATTATATAGTCAACTAAATTTAGAAACAAAAACAACATATTAGACAAAAGACAATTTGATTAAATTAAAATGTAAAATTTAAATGGAATCGAATTTATTAAAAGATATTTTAAATTCCAAACATGTGCGGACAAAGTGAAAAAAAAAAAAACAAAAATAATTGAAAATATTTTGTGTGTCACAAAAACAAGAAAAGAGAATAAATGAAAGAACATTCAGTTAATCGATGCCATGATTGCATTTCGTATATGTTTTAATATGAAATATAAATCAATTTGAATCTTAAAATGTGTTTTAAGGTACACAAAATAAATCAAGAATACAGAAGAAAAACGATAAATTGATATTTAATGTCTAGATTAAAGATTCTAAGTCTTTTTACAAAACATTCACCATACCCACTTTTCAGTCACTGGCGAGGCAAAAAAAAAAAAGAAACGTATAGCAACAATTCCTGGTTACCCAAAACCTTTTGATATGTATTTATAAGAGATGTTAAATTTCGAAGTAGATGTTTTTGAATTTTTATCGATTTACCCATAAGGAAAATTTTCAAGAAGGACACATACTTTTCGAATTAATTTATTTGCTTTGTAAAAAGGAATTTTCTATTTAATTCAAATGTAAATATGTCTTTAGGCTGATTTTTATGCTGTACTTTTTTTTCTTCTAAATACTTTTCTTTAAAATTACATAGATACTTGTTTAGGTGTAAAGAATTTGGAGCACGACTAATTTTAATTTTAATTTTTAATTGAAAAATCGTGTTTTTTTTTTTTTTTTTTTTTTTTTTTTTTTTTTTTTTTTTTTTTTGTGCAAAGATATCTTTAAAGACAAACTCTTTCTTTCAACATTCAACTTTAAGATTCTATAATTCTAAATAACATTATTTTTTTTAAAGTAGAAATCCTTTTTCATGAATAAATCGAAGTTTTTTTTAGTTTAATTTTAATCGTAATATCTTTTCAAGACAAAAAACAAAAATAAAAAAAATAAATAAAATATCTTTTTAACGCCTAAATAGATTGCTATGCCTGTTTTTTTATGAACTCGTACAAAACATTTTATAAAAAAAAAAAAAATTATACAATATTATAATCATTAGAAGATTAAAACGGGTACTTCAGTTCAAGTATATTTCGAATAACAAATTTTTATCTACTTTTAAAAAAAAAAAATAAAAAATAAAAATATTCATGATGAATAAAAATTAATAGAATTTTTTATGTTTTTCGTCTACGTATTTATGTAAATAATTTTGTATAATTTTTTGTTTTATTTGTTTTTTTTTTTCCTCATAAACATGATTTATTTATGTTAACGTACGTAAAATATATAATTTATGTAGATGCAAAAAAAAAAGTTATATTTTTGGTATTAAAAAAAAAAAAAAAATCATTGTAATTTAAAATTTATAATCTAACATTTTTTTACTCTTTATGTATTAGATACTTGATTTGTTCATTTTTTCGTGATAATATATTTCGAATTTATCTTATTATCTCAAAAACATTTATAAAGGAAAAAAAAAATTTATAATTATCTGTAATTTTTCATGATTGCAAAACAAAAAAAAAAAAATAATAATAATAAAACGTGGTAAACCTTATTGAAAAAAAAAAAAAAAATTCAAATTTATAAATAAACTAACAAAAAAAAAAAAAAAAAAAAAATTTCATAACAATTTTAAATCATGTACAATTTAAATTGCAGTGGAATGGAAACATAAGAAAAATAAAATCGATATTTGAAATGATGAAAGTTTTTTTTTATGTACATATGTATCTACTTGTATACATAAATTCATATACATATATACATATAATAACAAAAAGATATATCAGAATTATGTATATATGTTCTGATATAAAAACATAAATTGAAAATATTTTGTGCACGAATATAATCAGTTTTATGAATCAGGATATGTACTTAAATGCTATTGTATATAAAACGAATTTACATTCATTCACTAAAATCATATATACATATGTATGTACCAATTTATGTATGTATGTCTCAATATAAATATATATTTATAATTTCAAATTTTAATCAATATTGAAACGAAAATACATATACTTTATACTTTTTATTATATTCTTGTTTTTTTTTGTTGTTATTTGAAAAAAAAAAAAAAAGTTACCGATTTGCATTATGACTGTGTGTGTGTGTATGTAAATGATAATTATAGTTTATTAAATTTTCATAAAATGTTAATTAACAGAGAAAAAAAAAAGGCAAGTGTATTCAATTCAAAACAAAACAGTTTTTAAATTTAAAATTCACTTTAAAGGATTTAAGTTAAAAGGACGAAAAAAAAAAAACAAAAGCAGAACAAGAAACTTAAAAGATTTAATAAAGATTTTTTCGTTTTGTTTTACTCTTGACAGTAACAAAACACATATGCAAACATGTTTGTTTTTTTTATCATTTTTATTTTTATTTTGTCCGTATGAAAAAAAAAAAAAATTATCATAAACTTCATTCAATATGACGAAGGATGAAAAGCATCACTTTATTGATATGAATAAAATATAAGAAAATACATAAGTGAAACATAAAAACGAAAAACGGGAAAAAAAAAAAAATTTGTTGAATAAAAATTCAATCGTAATGCCTGCACTGTTGTCGATATTGTTTTTTTTTTTTTTTTTTTTTTTTTGTGAATTTTCTTTTTATATTATTTCAAAAAAATAAAAATGAAAATGAATTCTTTATTAAGTATTTTACTCGACAGCTGGAATGAATATTAAATACAATATTCAGGACGCATTATTATAGAATCTGTGTGTGTGTGTGTGTATGAGAAAATATATAAAGAAAAAGGTTAAAATGAAATTATGTATTATTAAATGTAATCAATATATTGTGAATACATATATTGGAATTTTCAGGTTCTAATCATGAAAACACGTGTATCTTTTTTGGAATTCTACCGAAAAAAAATATTAATAATAAGTAAGAAAAATGTGAGATTATTTTTGGATTTTTATTATGATAATCTAAAGGGTCTAATTTGTAATTTAGAAAAAAAAGAAAAGATGTTTTTCTTATGAAAAAGAACTGCATGAATTATCTCATAAAATGTTGATCAGTTATATTACTTTATTTTTATTTTTTGTTTTTCACATTCAAACTTTCTAAGATTTTTTTTTTCTTATTTTTTTTTTTTGTTTGAATAAAACTCGTCAACAAAAACTTAAGCTAAATAATTTCTGAGGAAAATTGAAATTTTTTTTGCAATAATAAAGATAACTGAACGTATCCAATATGTAGATAAAAAATAAAACACAATATTGAAAAAAAAAAAAGACAAGAAAGGCGAAACGTTCCAGAAAACTTCTTAGAATTTGTATTATTCACTAACTCTCCTCTTCCTCTTTTTCAGAACGCAAAAAAAAAAAAAAAAAAAAAAATTCTAAGAAAAATGAAAGAAGATACAAAATAATTAAAATTGTTTAACTTTTTTGTTAAACCTGACTGCATTCATTCAACATTATTTTATAATTTTTTGTTTTTCTATTTAGCTTCCTAGAATAACAAAAGTTAAATTTAAATTAAATTTTATTGTTTATTTTTTATTATTATTTTTTTTTTCAATTTAATGCTGCTGAATTCATAATTTATTATCCCTAGCAAGGATAACTTTTTTTTTTGAGAAAGATATATTTTTTTATGATTTGATTTATATTTTTTATGTTTTAAAAGTTTAAAAAAAAAAGTTTAAAAAAGAACAAAGTTTCATATTTTCGATCTATTTTTTTTGTTTGTATTTAGATGAAAAACATCATGTTTTCAATTAATATTATCTTTGAAAAAAAAAGATACATGTGCCAATACAACCGTAAAACATAACATCCTGAGATAAAGATAGATTTAGAAACATTTTATAAAGCACAGACTGCCGTATTCATCAACTTTACTTGTGACAATCATAAGTCAAACCCCTTTTTTTTTCATTCGGTAATCGGTTTACGTCTGTCATAAAAACCAAATCTGACTCAAATAAAAATTCTTACATTTGAATCGAAATCATAATAGTTCAATGAACATTAACTGAGAGCCTGGGGCTGCAGAATAGCTAGTGAAATTTGATGGACATGGCACTAAAAGCTCATTTACTGTTTTATTTAGAAGAAGAAAATAACAATAATTATTTGTATCCGTATCAACTCTTCTGTGTAAAATTTCATACAATCAATGCGCAGTATCCCACATCAACCAAAAAAGTGTACAAGAAAGAATTATGTTTTGAGTTTTGTTTTTCATGATTTTATTCATCAACTAGAACTGCCTGACTTTCTTGTTTTTTCATTGCAAGGATTGATGTGTGATTTAATATACACATGTATGTTGATATATGGTATTTTGTGGTTATTTTTGCTTTTTGCTTTAAAAAAAAAATTGCAAAAGTGATACATGGAAGCTAAATATATCACAACATCGTGTTGATATTTTGATAAAATGAAGGTTAGTACGATAAATCCAAATTTTTTTTTTTCGTCAAACACAATTTAAAACTTGCGAAAAATGTTTTTAAGTATTTGAATGAACTAATTCAGCGGCGTATTAGCTCGATATGAGCCAGGGCTTATTCAACTTAAGATGATTTTCCGTAACAATATTTCTGTTATACATACATGCACCTACATTTTCAAGTGGAATGCGAACCACTTAACTTATTGGAGCCAAGAACTACTTTAGTACCGGGCATTTATACATGCTACTTATATACAACTCAAATGAATTCGTACTCATTCAATGTTGAGTGAATTCGATTTAAAAAAAGATGAAACCAGCTTTTAAAATTTTTTGTATGGAAAATCTGAAAAAAAAAAAATTCTATTTATTTTTCACTATAGAGAAAAGACATGAATAATTTATAGTTGAAATATACATATTTTTAGATATTATAAAATATAATATCTAATTAATAAATAAATACAATTTAAATTATTAAATATAAATTTCCATATGTGAAATGGAATATGTTTCAAATTTTAATTAATTAAAATGATACTTTTTAAAGCCTTTGACTCTCATTATAATGCATGAGAATATGTATACATTATACGTGTTTTCATAATGTATGTTTATATAATTAATATTAACATTAGTTAACTTTGATGTATGAGAAAGAAAAAATCCATGTTATGTACATACATATATTTTAATGACAACATATTAATTAACAGACTTTCTCGTAGAAAAAAAAAACAATTTTTTTTCATTTTGTTTGTTTTTTAAAATTTTTATGGCAAGTGATTTAATTTTTACGTGAAACGTAATATGTAACGTTTTTTTTTCTGTTTTGTTTTTTTTTTTTTTAACACAGTAGAAAAATTACAATTTTATGGTAAATCTAATTAATTCCGTGTAGTAATGTAAATTATTCTTGTGTATGTGTATGTTTGATTAACTTATGAAACTGGAAAAATTTAATATTGAAGTGTAATTGCAGTTCTATTTATAAATATAGCATAGCTTAGTTTTTTTTTTTAAATTTTATTCATGTTCATCAGCTCTGATTTTGTTCGTTCATCGAACAAAACAATCGAACTTTTGTTTGTTTTTCAGCGTGACAAGCAAATGAAATCAAAAACAAAAGACAATTTTCACTCTTGAAACTATGTTCGATAAAAATTTTTTTGTATTACTTGATAGGTTAATCAGCTCAGTTCAATTTCGCATTCTATGTGTGCAACACAGACAATTTTAGCTAGCTGATCAGCGTTAAGCTTTTACGCTTAGCTCTACTTAGATCAGATCCGTTTTCTGTTGCGTGTATCCTTTTAATTAAGTTTTTTTACGAGTTCGATAATTAAAAAATACAAGTTTTTTGAAGGTTTTTTTTTTCAAATTCAGGTGCACCAGCAAATTAAGCTACTTTATTAAAGTTGAAGCAAGTATAAAAACTAGAACAGTTTTTTATTTTTAAATTGCACTTTTTAGTTTTTGAGCTCGTTGCGTTTTTAACATACTTTTTTTTTTCTTCATAAGAAATATTTCAGTTGAAGAAACCTAACATCATTATTCTTCTTTATTTACACATTTTTTAACGAAAAAAAAAAACAAAAATTCAAATATCTTTCTCATGGCTAAGCTAAATTAAATTCAAGTTTCAGCTTAGGTCGGAATTTGTCTTCGTATAAACATCATCTGAATTTTAGGCTAAACTAAATTAATTTGTATTTAATACAAATTTTTTTGTGCTTGAAACTTATGAGAATAAATTAGAGATTTAATTCAAAATTCACGAGTTTAAACTCAGGTAATAGAATTCTTGACTGAATTATTTTGATATCTTTGATAAATTATTGAAAAAAATTTTATTTTATTTTTAAAATTATTTCTTTCTTCCATCATGCAACCTAAAAACTTTTTTCTTTTTTTTTTTTTTTTGATAAACATCTTATGACGAATTTATTAATAGCGGTAATTAAAATTACGTAAATCAAAATTTATTAGAAATTATATTTATCTATTTTTAAATTGAAAAAATTAAAATTTCAAATCAAAGGTTAGTAAATTTATTTTGATTTCGAAAAAAAATAAAAAAATAAATAAAAAATAAAAATAAAACTATTTTTATTTCAACGTTGTGTTGAAAGAAATGTACGTTACTTATGTTATGTTATTGTTTGTATGTATGTACATATGTATGTACAAAGCTCATATGAATATACGAGTAGCTAATTTAAAAAACGTTTATTTTTATTAAAACTTTTTTTTTTTTTTTTCGCCTGATAAATGTAAAAACGAATTTTTATACACAAAGATTTCAATAAAAAGATATTTAAATTAATTTTGTTTATTCAAGTGTTTCAAAAAAAAAAAAAAAGTAACAAAGAAAAAAGAAAAAAGAAAAAATAAAAATAAAGACATATTAAAGAATAATATGAGATAAATGCAAATTTCAATATGATAAATGTGCTTCACACGAATGAAGAATTTAATGTTATAGATTGTACGAGTATCTGATGATTCAAAATTAAATTATAAAATGACAATATATATATATACATATATTTTTTTGTCTGTTATTTTTTATTTTTTAGCAGTAACAATATTTACATTTCATATGAATTTTTCGATTTACTTAATTGCAAAAATATATACTACAAAATAATAACTTTTTTGTTTTTTTGTTTTTTAAATTTTATTTTACGTTTTGTGTTTATTATTATTTTTTTTTTTTCTGTTAACCACATAAAACATTTATAATATCAAATTTAACAACATGTTGCTTACACGCAAAAATAAATTTATTCTAGCCTATAACCTCAGTTGTAATTGTAATAAATTTACCAAAAATTTTATAATTTATTTCTTTATAATGTTCAAGAAATATATTGTTAAAATAAATTTAGTATAACATATTTTTTTTTGTTTTTTTTTGCTGAAATAAGCAGAAAAAAATTATTTTTTATACATATTACTAAAATTAGAATTTCTATACTTTCTACATATATAATTTTAACAATTGAGAGTGTGTGTGTGTGTATTGTTTAGGTTTTTCCATACATAGAGGTCATGTAAGCAACTTATCTTGTTATTTTTCTGTTTTATTTTTATTTTTTTTTGCGTTTTTTTGTAACCCTCAAGGATGCTATTGAAAAAAAGGATAACGGAAAAGGACAAGTTGTGTATTATTATTATATATATACATACATATTATATATTACTATTATAAGAGAAGACATCATTTGAGTTCTGAGTATAGCATCTTCAAAATGAATGTGTATACACACAACATTGTATGATATATACTTAAAAAAAAAAGTGAAAACATAAAAAAAAAAAATAAAAACACAAAAACACAAAAAAAAACAAAAAAAAATAGAAACAGAAAAAAAAAATAAATATAAAATAACTGGAAACTTGAATGAAATTTTGAAATTATAAAATAATGTTTTGATGTGAACTAATCAAAAATTTTATAAACTTTTACTTTAAATTACGGATAAGATACAGGATGTTTATGTCAACTAATTTAAAAAGTTTTTAAATTTTGATTTTTTTTTCTCTTTGACACACAAAATAAGTCTTTTTGAAGTTTTTTAAAGTATCTGTTTTATAAATTAGCTTAAAAATGTTGAAATTTACAACATTTAACATTTCTAAATTAGTTTTTCAAAATTTTTTTTTTTTGTAACATTTGAAATTCTTTAAAAAATTAGTTTGTGTAAAACTTATGAGATATTTAAATTATACTTGTACGTCAAATTTTGTACCAAAGTGTATTTGACTGAAGTCAGTTCAAATCTGTATTTTTTCTTATATTTAATCTTATTTTTAGGGTTTGTCATTTTATCAAGTTTTTTGTAATTTATTTTTTTCGCCAAATTTTTATTAAAATGAAAATTTTTGATTTAAGATAGCATTTTTTGAAAGATGTTGAAATTTATTTCACCTCATTTTTTTCTAATCTCGTCTAGACAATATTTGTCACATTTAACAAAACGTCCTCAAGAAAATGATTTTCTGTGTAAGTTTTTCACATTAACTGTTAAGATGTTTTTCTGTTTAATTTTATTTTATAGAATTTAAAATTATTTCTTATGTGAAATGACTCTTTAATGACTATTATTCCTTAAGCTTTATTTTCTTTTTAAATTTAAATTATATTTAATTTTGAATATGTACTTCTTATAATTTGCATGCAAATTGAAAAGAAAAAATGTATTTCAAAGACTTTCTTTTTCTAAGATTTTTATTTTAAATGTGCCAATATTGGTTTTCTTAAAAAAAACTTCAATTTTGGCACAATGAAAAATGGAATTTGTTATTGTTCAAACATTTCAGAAAAATAAATAGTAACTTCGAAAAAATACAGTAAATTTACTTTCAATGTTACATAGTCTTAAATTGCTTTTTAAAAAAATAACTTTTAATTGCATTGGCATTGTATTGTAATTGGAATGCCAAAACTATAAAAAAATTAAAAAAAACAAATTTAAAAAAACGGGGGAAAGGATAAAGTAAAAAGAAATCGTATTTTACTTGTTAAAGCTTAATTCACTGTTAGAATCTTATCAAAAAGCAAAATAAAATAAAAATTAATTGAATCTTCGTTGATCATTTCCATTTTAAAATTTTAATTCATGCACTTACGAGTACTCTTCATATAAAAAACAAATAAAAATAAAATTTCAAAAAAAGATAAAAACTATTTTAAGTATGCGAAAAATAAATTTCAGAATGAACGAAGGTTCTAAAGTACTTTTTCATTTAAAATATTATAATTGAGTATTTAAAAAATTCATTAGATAGTGACAATTAAAATTTTTCCAACATTTTCTATGAAATTTTAAAATACATAGAATAAAATCGATAAATTTAAGCTTTTCAAGCTAATAAATAAATTTAATTTAAAAATGAAAACTTTCCACAATAAAAATGTTAATTGTTTTTACTTTTAGTGTGATATTTGCTCAATAATTAAGAAATAATCTATTGACTTTTCTTGTGAAGTGAAAATATTTATTCAATACAAATTGTGAGATTCGGAAATAATTATGTAAAACCTTACTGATTATTTTTGTATTATATTTAATTGAAAATTTTTTAATGGAAATTATTGGAAATTTAATTTTAAATGTAGTTTGTTGCAAGTTAATAATTTTTCATTAATTTTTTTCTCTTTTGGCTTTTTCATATGAAAAAATTTTTCTAGTTATAAATTTTAAAATCTGAAAAGAAAAAATCAATTTTTATTAATTATTGTATTTGTAGCTATGTTGTTGGTGTATTATGTAAATCTGAATTTTCGTTATCATGAAGGTTTAAGCTTAGTGTAGCGAAATAAAAAAAAAGGCAAACAAAATCTGCAGTTGTAAACAAGAAAAAGGATATTTTTTGTTTAGTGACATTAAAATTTATTATTCAAAAATAAAATGAAAAAAAAACGAAAAAAAAAATGCTACTGGTACAAGCACAATAAATTTTGAGATACTGAAAGATTCACGATTTATGGTATGCTTTTTAAAATGTTAAATGGTTCTTGGAATTTTCTAAAGCTGCTAGCTTAAAATTTCAGTATTAAGGTTAGTATTGTGAAAGAACTAAATTAATCTTGTTTTTTTTTTTTAATTTATAATTTTTCCTTTTTTAGTTCTTGGTTGGATTTTTTTTTTGTTATCTCGAAATGAATGTAGAAAATTTTTAGTAAAAATAAATTTCTCACTAACATTTAAAAAAGTCATCAATTTTGAAAAGATTTATACAATACTTTTTTTTTTTTTTTTTTTAATTGAAGAACTATTTATCTTTTTGTTCTTTACAAAATTCAATTCTCAATTATATTGTTATTTCAGAACAAAAAACATTAAAATTGAACAATCAGTAGTTTTTTAGAATTAATGAGAAAAAAAAATTATATTATTATGAGCAATTAAAAAAAACACAATATGTACATAAAATATTTTCATGTATTTTGTAATTTAGTCCAAACACTTTCATATGAATTTCTAAATTGCAAATGACCTAAATTATTTACAAATATATTCTAATATAATTCAAAGGATTATGTACGTATACATGTATGTACTCATGTGTGTTCGTATTGTATATACTTCATTTATTTTTAATTTGTAAAAACAAGAAAATAGAGAATTGTTTTGTTCAATTTAATACACTTTTTTTATATTGTTTTTCATTTCAAAACGAATAAAAAAATCTCTTTTTTTTAAAGTAATTTTGTGTAATTTGAATACATGTATGCACATAACGGTTAATTATATATTGTGATCATTAGAATAGAACATAAAACTACTTGAATTCTGTTGAATTTTTTTTTATTTTTTAATCAGTGTAATTTGAAAAAAATTACAGTATGAATTATTTTGAAACAATAGTGTAGTCTAACTCATTCTTTAAATAAAGTTTTGTTCTATTTCATAATATCTTTATTGCAATTTCGAAAAGAAAATTGTTGTAATGGAATTGAATAAGATTTGAACTATTAATTGTTACCAATTAAATGTTATAGCATCAAACTGAACAATATGTTATTTTCGAAGATATTTTGAATTTTCGAAAGTATTTCGAAATTTCGAAATTAAAGTATTGAACTTGTAATCACTGAATAAGAAAAATTTTAAAATAATTTAACTGTTATATTTATTATGAAATTCAGAATTTAGTTGTGTTGTATAGTACGAAAGAAATGAAAATTAATTTCGAAAATGACTGAATACCGCTAGTTCGTGTAAGGATAAAAGAAAAGAAGAAAAAAACCAAGAGTAATGCAAAATTCATGAGAAAATAAACGATAATAATTTGTTCTTTATTGGATCGATTACAGGGTTATGTTCAACCCATATAACAATAAAAGCTTCTGTTGTTCACTTAAAATTATTTCTTTCAGTGTATCTCCAATTGCATGTGGCTGGCGTGTTTAGTAAGTTTTATAGAATATTTGCAAAACTAATAATTAAATTTTATATGTTGATGATAATATGTAATTACATGTTTTGAATACAAAAATATTTCTTTAAATTTTATTTTAAATTGTAACCTAAAAGGTTTCGATATGTTTGATTAAATTCATAAAGAAAGTGTTGATTGAAATTTTTCTAGTTTTACAAATTTGAAAAGTACATGTTTTTTTTCGAAAAATAATTCAAGAAAAATGATTTTTTGTTTTTCTTCGGTTTACATAGAAAATAAAGTTTGCTTTTCCTGAGTTCATTGTTTTCTAATTTATTCTTTTGAATAGGAATTGTATTTGTTTTTTTTTTCTAGGGTAGTAGTCCTATGTTTTTGTTTTATCTATTCAATTTAACATTTTGTGTTATTTATTAAGAAATCCTTGTTAAATTCCATGATGGATAGATTTTGTTTTATCAAATGAACAACTCTTTTGTGTATATGCTTTTGTTATTTCGAATTTTACAGTTTTATCTTACGTCTTGAACTTTGTTACAATACAAATGAATTTTTTTTTTTTTGATTGTCTTTGGTATTGTTTTAATTGAAAAGCAATACATACAGGCAATATTCTTTTACAAGATAGCACTGTAAAAGGATGCTCCTCCTGTATCAGGGTATAAAATAATTTTATTGTTGAATAGTTTCTTCATTTATGAGTTACAAGTATGAAAAATAAAGAGTATATGTTTAATGTGTTTTATAAACTTGTAATCATCGAGATTATACTAGCACATACTAGTATATAGATACGAAAAAATGTTAATTAATTTACAAACAGTTGGTTATTGTTAACTTTTTAATTTAGCTAAAGTAGTTTTTTACTCAACATCTTTCAATAAAATGAGAATCTTTCAATTTTATGTAACTATAATCTATAGATGTAGCTACATTGATTGTTTGAAACAGCTGTTTTACATTTTAAAAACTATTACAAAAAGATATTGTAAGTAATTTATTTTTATATAGCAAATTCTAAAGATAAAATAATATTTTTATGTGACACGAGGAAAACAAAACACAGATCTCTAGAGTAATAAAAACAATTAAAGATAAAAAGCATATTTGTATTAAATGGAATTTTATTTTTATGGGGACAAAAAAATTAAACAAAAATAAAAGCATCAGGTGAAAAATAAAAATATTAATTGAGGAAAATCATAATAAAAAAAAAAAAAATTGGGTTTCTTCTTCATGGTTGACAAATGGAAAAGAAGTTAGTAAGAAGTATAAAGTTTTGTTAGCTATCAAGTTGACTTTAGAAAATAATAAAGCTTTTAGATATTCAACTGAGGTGTCTGTTACCATTAAAACAAGAAGAAAAACAAAATCATATGATCGCTAATTTAACCGTTTTATTTTGAAAGTGGTTTAAGTCACTTTCATACGTTCTAAATTATTTATTGTTTTTTTTTTTTTGTCATCTTCTAAAAAATTTTCATGCATCTGTTAAATTTTTATTAACAAATTTATAGGAACAATATAAAAATAAGGCTTTGATATTACAAATAATTGAAAGAAACACATCGTTCTTCGTCCATTGCATATTCCACATATAATTTTTCCCCCCCCCAAAATGTGACTTATTCTATTCCACTTTCAAAATAAATTCCAGTCTATACAGACTCTGTTTTTTTTTTCTTAAAAGAATATGAAAATTTCCTTGAACCATAGAAAATATAATTAGAAATAATTAATTATTTATTTATTTAATAATTATTTATTTTCACTAATATCTTAATATGGTATAATTAGTTACGTGACCTATTAAAATTTAAAAAAAAAAACGGTTTTTTTTTGTTTTTTAAAAACTTTTATACATTAAATTTCTAATAAATTAATTTAAAAATTCTTCTATTTTATGTCAAAGTATTTAAAATTCAATTATTATGCATACATGTGTGGTATATTGATTACCATTATAACAAATAATTAATAACAAATTAATTAAATTGTTATAGCAAAATTTTATTGAAGCAAAATAAAGCAATAAATATAATAATAAAGTGAATAAACTTAAGAGGACTTTGATTATAATTAGAAGAAAAAAAAATCAATACATAAATGACCAAAATATTGAAAGTCATACGTGCTCGTAAAAAAATTTTAATTAGTTCTACTAAAAATATACTAGAAATACATACAGTTTGATATACATAGTCATATTGCTGTTTATATATGTACATAATATTCTGATATGTAAATCATAATTAATTCAAACATTTACCATTACTTTAATTACTATCATAGACAGGTACAACAAAAAAATAAATAAATAAATAAAATAACTAAAATAATTTTAAGACGATAGGTTGGCATGTAACTTCTATAATTCATAATTTCACATAAGGTGCTTATAGTATTAATTTTGATACATTTATTCTTCAGTAGAAAACTTGCGAAAATTCTTGACAATCGAATGTATAAAAGTTAACTCTTTTCACTCGAATATTTTCTGGACTAAAGGTAACGGTAGCTCGGATTATGAAATGTAAAATTTTTAAATAAAAAATATTGCTAAGTCTGAGCGACACATTTTGAATACTACACAAAGTTTTGGCATTGCCTGGGAGAGTAGAATTTTGAATCTAAAGTTAGTTGTTAACGAGAAATGTACAAAAAAAATTTCACAGAATCAATAATAAGAAATTTTTTTTCAATAATGACTTTGATCCTTAGACATTCTTAATCTTTTTTAAGCCAACAATTACATATAGAAAATATTTTGATTACCACCCTGTATCTACATATACATAAAATGACCTTATGTTGTTGAAGGTAGAATAATTTTACTAGTTGAATAATTCATTGCCTAAAAAAAAAATAAAATAAAAAGAAAAAATAACCTAATAAAGAACATTTCACCTAGAATTTCTCTATCATTACCTCCGTACAAACGAACAAAAAAAAAAAAAAAAATAACATACATACAAAAACACTTATACATTATTCACATACAAATTAATCGACATAAAAGTAATTAAGAGAAAACATATTTTTACTAGTGAAAGTAATTAAATAAAAAAATCATTTAGAAAAGTCAAATATAGAATTTTTTGTTTACTCGTGTAAACATTTCGTTTAATTTCGATGGAAAAAAGGATATTTTTTGCTTTTTAATTTTTAATTGTAATTGTAATTTTTTTTTCTTTACAATTTTTAATTTTTTTTTTTTTAGCATTAATTTTTTTTAATGAAAAAATAAATTCAAAAATGCAATAATTGTGTGAATTTTAAGTGTAACTTTTTTTTTTAAAGAGGTTTTTATCGCACTTTTACATATTTTAGATTATTTAAATAAAAAAAAAAATTATCATTTTGTGTGAAATTTCTATGTTATTACATTTGTGAATAAATTTTGCTATTTAAAAAAAAAAATAATAATAATTTTTACTATAAAATGAAATTAATTTGTTGGAAATATTTTTTTTTTTTTTTTTAAAAATCAGAAAATAAAATGTTTTTGTTTAATTTTGTGTTCTTACATATTTAAATTGAGAATGGTCTTTGAAAATTTTTTATTTTAATTGGGAAAAAAAGTGTATTTTATAAAATTTTAATTATAATTTTTCATAAATTCTATTTTTGTAAAATAATTATTGCATTAAGTATAAAATTTCATTATATATTTTATACCATTTTAATAAGGTAATTTATTTATTTTTTTTTTTTTTTGCTATAAAAATCAGTTCAAAATATTGCATTAATTGTGTAAATTTGTAATTGCATAGAATTAGTATATATAATTGAAAAAAGTATATTTTTATTTTCTAATTAATTTTTAATTTGCCTTAATTTACTGAAGTATTTTATTAAAATAAAAATTAGTTAGTTATGTGTTGTTGATTCTTTTGTTTGTGAATTTAACGATTAATTTTTTTTATTTAGTTTTGTGAATTCAGAAGTACGAAGATTTTTTAGGAATTTTTTAAAAAGTCAAAAATTTATGAACTTTTTAAAGTAATTTAATTTTGAATTTCTTTTATTTACTTAAGTTGGAAAATCTTTATGATTATTTTGTTGTTGTTTGATTTAATAATCATCTTTAGCATGGGGATATCGTTTCTCTGTACGCTTGACACAGCGCTGGCGCATATAGATTTGGAAAGTGAACAGAAGAAGTTTATGGGAGAGAAAAAGAAGATATAGAAAGTATTCAAACCTACTCAGATTATAAGTGATAAAAAAAAGGAGTCTGTCAAAGATAAAAAGAAGACATTTTCATTAAATTTGAAAATTTTCAGTAAATTTTAAATAAAAAAAAAACCAACTACAAGAGAATATTTTTGAAATATCTACCAATTATGTCAATTTTGAAAATTGCAAAACTAAGTAAAATACCAATTTGAAATGTAAAATGTAATTAAAAGTATGAAATTGAAATGACTGAAAATTACACTTTATGCAATAAAACAAAAACATTAAAAAAGTTCAGAAAATTTCAACACAATATGTAAAATGTATCTTTTGTGGTATTAAAATAAACAATTTAAAGAACATACATATGTACATAAAGTGTACAAGAGAAAATGAATATGACATATGTACATACCTATGTATGTCTAAAATTCACAAAATTCAATTTAAGATTAAATTAGAAATATCAAAATCATTTTGATTGAAATATCAAAAGATATAAATTATAAATTTCTAATATTGGGGAATTCCATTTTGTAACGGGTGTGACATGCTGACTCTTAAATATTGAAAACTCGTAGAGCAATTGCACTCTGATTAAACTTAAATGTTCCTAATATGCCCTCTAGTGAAAGCAAACGACGGCTACGATAAAACAGAAAAATTCAAATATTCTTAATCAGAATCGTCACTTTAGTAGCGTAACGGGTGTGACGCTGAAGATTTTGAATTTCACGGATTTTCGTCTATTTCACTGAATATCATAAAATTTTCATATAAACAATTCCAAAAATTATTTTTAATTATATTGTAGAAACTTGAAAAAATCTTTTGGAAAAATTTGACGAGGAACAATGCAATACTTTTTTCATAATTACAAAAAAGAAATGTAACGGGTGTGACATATTTTGTAACGGGTGTGACAGCGAAACGAATTTCTACTGATAAGTAGCAAACATTTTGTTTTTAATACTGTTCCTCATCGTGATATCGTAAATAATTTAATACTAGATACACCAAAAATTGATATATACTTATCTCTACCAGCTTTATTAATATTAATTTTAAGGAAAAAAGTGGTCGATTTGCGTGGAATTCTCCTATTGTACATTTGAAATTGTAAAATTCAGTATCCTTTTTCATTAGGGACTACAGGACTTCAAATATACAATCGTAAGTAGCAAGCAGGTATCAAATGTTTTCAAATAAATGTAACAAATTAAATTCTTTGTTGAATTTTTTGTTTTTTAATTAAAAGAATTTTTTTTAAAATTTAAACATCTCAATATCACAAAATAAATATAAATTGAAGAAAGAAAAAAAATCAATAATTATCTGATTGATATAAGGAAATATTTTTTGTGTACGTAACATATATAAACATATGTGTATAAGGATTATAAAATAGTTATAAGATTAATGTGTGGTAAAGAATTTTTTAACTTTTTAGTTCAAGGACATATGTACATATAACATGAATGAATCCCTTAGGCTAAGTTTTATTTAACAAAAGAAAAATAAAAGTTTTTTGAAACCTTTTGTAAATAGTTCGCTAATGGATTCTTTATAATATAAATATATGTATTATCTTTGTCTAGGAAAATACAAAAAAAAAAAAAAAAAACCAAAAAGAAGAAGAAAATTTGCTTCTTTTTTTTTATATTGTTGTTGTTTTTTATAGAAGAATTCTAAAGATTTACTTATTTAGTTAGTAGTTAGAGAATATAAAGAAATCCCAAAGCAAGCATTAAAAGTATGTAAGATTAAAAGCATAACATACATATACATATATGAGAAAAGAATATAATTTTCTTAGTGTATAAGATATTTTCTTATTTTTTGTTTTTTCATACAATAAATGTATAGTATATCTTTTACTTTGTTTTTTTATATAGTTAAAAGAAAATTACAAAACTAATTATCAGGATTATGTGAAGTATAATAGTTGAACTTTTAATAAGATAAAATAAATTACATATTAGCTTCATTCATTTTATATATCTTTAACTATATTATTTTTATTAAGATTTTAAGATACGTGAAAATAAAGAAAAATGATAAAACATAGAAAAAAAATATTTTTGTATCTTTTCACATATACATAATTTCTTATAAGATTTTATGTAATAATTTTAGATAATATGTTTTAGTTTATCATAATAGTTCATTCAGATTTATATTTTGTTATAAAGATTTTTTGTTTACCTTTTCTTTTGACAGAAAAATTTTATTTCTTTTGATATAAATTACTTTCTACTTTAATATAACAATAAAATCTTCTTTTTTTTTTTCTTATTAATTTTATTTAAAGACAAAAAAAAAATAATAATAATGTAAATCTTACCAGTTGCAATAAAATTGAAATTACATGAAAAAAATTTTTCATTCTAATATCATAATTTTCAATTTATATCTATGTACATATTATTATCCTTCCTATCTAATAAAATTTATTATTATGGTATTTTAATACTTCTACAATAACAACAACATCGAAAATAACACAAATTTTTATTATTTCATTTCAATTTTATTTATTTTTGCTTTTTTATTTTTATTATAATTTTTTATTTTTTTTTTTTGGTTATATTTTCATTCATAAATTTCATGATTTTTAATACTTCATTTAATTTTATGTTTTTTTAAATAAAAAAATTAAATTATAGAAGAATTTTTTAAAAGTAATTTTTTATGAGTGACCATTTTCATTTTATTCGTTTAATATAAGATATTTATTTATTTAGGTATCTTTTGTTTTTCTTTTTCTTTTATTTTTTTTTTTTTTTTGCTTTTTTATATCATTTTATTAAAAAGGTGAATTTATGAATTTTTATGTATCATATTTATGTTTAATTTTAAATGTAACATCTTTTTTTTTTTTGAATATTCGTTTTTTTTTTCTTTAAATTTGTCTTGTATTTTTGTTTAATTTATTCATCATAAAAAAAAAAGAACATGTATCTTCTTTAAAATTCATATTAAACAGAATTTAAAACATGATAATAATACTTAAAAAAAAAAAAAAAAGATTAATGACCACTTGAGAAACTAAAAACTATTTCTATTTTTTTTACGGTGAGATGAGAAAAAAGTTTGCTTTCTTTTAATATATAAAACTTTAATTTTAAAATATATCAACTAATTTAATTTATTGTCATGTTGATATATCCTGGATAATCTTTTTATTATATTGTTTAGTCATTTAATTAAATAATAAATAAAAAATATGAAACAACAAAACAGCAAAAAAACTTTGTCTCTTAAGAGAATTTTAATAAATAATAATTGAGGAAAATTATACTGAAATCAGAAAAAAAAACACGTATGTATAGTTTTTTTTTTTCTTTTCTTTTTAAAGTGTTCAACAACCAGAGAGAGAATTTACGGCATTCAATAATTTTTTTTCTTCTCTTTGATTTGAAAATTTTTCACTAAAATAAGGATTTACGTTTTAGTACACAAGATTTAAAAGAATAAGATTTTTTTAATCACTTTTATAAAAAAAAAAAATTGTTGAATAAAATAAATTACTCCACTACAAATAAGAAAAAAAAAAAATTTCACAAGAATGGAAAAAAAAAACTAGAATATTTAAAAATTAGAAAAACACCTTTTTATTTAAATTCCTATTTTAAAATACACATTTTTCTATTTTGAAGAAAAAAAAAAGAAACTTTTTCAACTTATTTATTTAATTATTATTATTTTTTTTTTTTTAAATTTAATTAACACACTTTGTTTTGAAAATTAATGCGAAAAAAGTACCGATAAGAAAAACAAGTTATCAAACATACATTTACATGATTCATGTATCAATAATTAATTTCTATACAATTTCCTATACAAAAAATTTATAAAAAAACAAAAAAAAAAAAATATACATAGTAGATAGATACTCTAAATTTTTCTATAGATATATGTATATATATTTATTTGAAATAAAAAAAAAAAAGTTTAAAAATAATGAAATTTTTTGTTGTTGTTGATTGTTTTACATATTTTTTAAATAAAGTATCTGTATCTCCTGTTCTTAACACAATTTATCTAATAACTAAGTAAAAATAAGGTGAATATTGAATAAATCGGATGAGCTTTTTCCATGATAAAGCTTTATCTTATACAAAAGCAAAATTTAAATGAAATAAACATTTTTTTTTTTTTTTGCTTGATAAAATGAACAAAAGTTTTGAGAACCCACAATAAAAATTATAAGAGAATCTTCATTTTGTTTAAATATATGATACGATTATAACTACTTAGAAAATATATTTTTTTTGTCTCGAAAAATTGGTTTAATTATTAATTTTTGAGAATTGTTAATAATTGAAGCGAAGGTCAAACATAAAGGTATTTAAAAAAAAAATTATCAATGACATTTAATCCTTGACCGTAGAAATATTTTAACCTTTTATTAAACAAAGGGAAAAATTCTTGTACATATTTTTTTTTTTCTGTTTTTTTTTTTTTGTTTTTTTGTTTTTTGAAATAAAACAATATTATGTTTTTGGAGATAAAATCTAAAGTATTAAACAATTTAGATTTTTTTAAGTTGAAAACAGTTTTTTTTTTAAATTGTATTGATTTTTGAAAAATCTTTTCATATTGTCAAGGCGTGTGCGACCTCATAAGATTCACAAAATTTAAAGAAAATGTATAAATTCATCGAAAGTCATCAAAAGTAGGTACTTGATTGGAAATGTTTGCAAAATTTTAAACGAAAATTATTCTAAACTCAGTTTCAAGACTCTTGAAATAAAAATTTTTTAAATTAAAATTCCATTATTAAAAAGATTACGAAAATTGCCATTTTTATTAATTTTTTTTCTTTCAAGAAATACATATAGTACATTTTAAATAAAAAAAAACAAAAAAATATACATGAATATTGAAAGAGAATGTTTTTTCACAGTATACTATCCCCTTGAGGATGCTTCGATTCAGGATATAAAAAAATAAGCATTAAAGAAAAAAAATGTAAAGCTTCCTTTTGAAATCAATAACATCCTGAGTTATCCTTTTCCTGATATCATAAATGTTTTCTTTCAAGGGAAGTAGCTTTTTTATTATCCTAATAAGAGGCCTTATTTAAAAAAAAAAAAAAATTAAGTAAGTAGAACTTCATAATACTCTACGTCTAACACCTTTGGCAAGGCAACTTTAGGGAAATGTCGTATTTCCGTTAACAAAAAAGGAAAAGTTTCATAATATAAGTTTTTTTTTTCTTCTTACTTTTCTTTTGATACGCACTTCTATTGTCTTTTACCTTTTATTTTGCAAACTTTTAGTTTTTTTTTTTCTCCAGTGTTCCTAATTTTTTGTAGATAAAAAAGAAAACAGTAAACCAATTTTTTTTTTTTGTCTCAACAATAATTATAATAATCATCCATTCGTACATCCTAGAATAATAAGACACATAATTTGATTTACTAAAAATTCGTTAAAGAAAATATGTACCACGAAAAACACTTTAATTAATAACAGTCTGTCTGACAAATTAGGTTTTTGTTTTTGAAGCTTTTAAAAAGTATTAATTATTTTTTAGATAAATTTATCGTGTAATTTATTGTATTCTTCAAACATAAAATTTATAAATTCAAGTTTTCTACAATTCAAAACAATAAATGGAAATTGTAATCTTTCTTCTACTAACATATTTTTTTTTTTTAGGTTGGGAGAGGCAATAATAAGATGTAAAAACATTCAAGTATCAACTGGAAAAAAAAAAAAAATTTAAAGAAAATAAAAAACAGGCTGTGGCTGTGTATGTTTCTTAAGAAATTAGAGTCGAAACGGAAGGTACAAATTTTCTACTTCAATGCTGATTGAAAACAATATTGACTCACCACAAAGATTGTTGTATTATTTTCTTTTTCTTTTTTTTTTTTGTTTTGTGGTTTATTTGAATTCATAATTTTTAATTTTTCACAAAACATCAAAGTCATGTTTTTCGTTTACTCACCGTAGCGTTTTGTTTTTCTTCATTTTGTTTTTTTTTTTTTTTTTTTGGTTTTTATTTTCTTCCAAATATAAGTAAACAGAGACATTTTAAAAATATAATTTTGATTTATTTATCTTTTTATGATGTGAAAAAATTAATAAATTAAAATTTATAAATCACATAAAAAAAAAACACACAAAAACAAAAATTGTATTTTCTTTTGTGTGATTGAAGGATTTTTAACTGGTAGATAAAAAAGATAAATATTTAAAAAATTAAATCACATTTAACCTGAAAAAAAAAGAAAAAAAATCAAAAACAATAGAAAAATTTAATACATTTACTACAATTTAATACAAAGTGTTTTGAAAAAAATCCTTGTTATATCATATTTCATTTTCTGAAAATTTCATATTATTGTTTTTTTTTTTTTTTTTCAAAGAAAAAAAAAAAACCCCGTATTTGATATTATGAATTTTTCAATTTAATTTCTGTTACCTTGACTCATTTTTTTTTATTTATTCTACAAACATTCGTCTATATAAAGTTCTATTTTCGACTTTACAAACCACCCACTGAATATTTTTTCTTTTAAACATTATATAAATTGAAAAGTATTTTTAAAAAGTTCTACATAGATTTTTTTTTTAAATTTTCAATTGAAAACGAAGAAAAATAAATAAACAAAATAATGCCTAATTTTCGGTGGTGAATTTCGAAATTAATACATTATGTAGTTTCAAAATTTCAATTTTGCATAAAATTTCTCTTCAAATTAACATAAAATTTGAAACAAAGATTCTTTTTATAAAACAATCTTCAGAGTCTTGAATTTTTGCTATTACATCTTTTTTTTTTTTAAAGTTTACATCCCACATTACCACCCACAGTAGCAGATTCACATCAATTTTGAAATTTTATTTTGTTCTTTGTAACAAAGTACTTCTTCACAAGAATAACTAATTATTTCTTTCATGACACATACACCGTGTGACACTGATTCCTTTCTAGAGATATTGATTGTCATTCATGAATTTACGATGGTTTTGAGTGTGTTAAATTATCCCATATATGTTTTTGTATTCTTCATCTGCAACACACAACAAATCTCTGTATAAATGTAAATATTTTCTGTAAACTTAATAATATTTTTTTTTCCTCAATGTTACTTTTCTTTTAATTTTTTTTTTTTTTAAACATACATACATTGGGTAAATTGAAAAACATGTATGCAATAATGCCAGTACGTGATAAACTTAATAAAACTAATTTTAAAGGAAGAAAAACAATTTGTCTCTAGTGAAAATTTTAATGTTTGTGATGATATAAATTTACATTATAGCTACTTGAACACGTTTACAAAATACAAAACACTTAAATTGTTGTATATGTATGTATATGCGTGCAATTTAAAACTAAAAATAAAATAACAATTTAAAATATCCTTGAAGTTATTTTTTTTTTTTTTTTGAAAAACGAAAAAAAAAAAAAAGTTATAAATAATTTTCTTTCGTTATAAAAAATTTAAAATTTTAAATTAAAGTAAATTACTTTTTTTAATTTTTAAAAAATTTTCTATCTTGTATTTATTTTCACTTTAAATTTTCGAAAAATAATTGAATAACAGTTATTTTCTAAATGTAAAAGGTGAAAATGCATATATATAATTTAATTTAAAAATTTCACATATAAAGTATAACACACATTTTAACTGACTAAAAATATGCAAAAAGCTACAAATTTTACACAAAATTGAGAAAATCTATTTTAAAAATTTAAATAGAATTTTCTCATTTTAAAAATGAAATTTAAATATTAAAAATTTATATTGCATAAATGCGCGTTATAATAATGTATTTTTCATTTTTACATGAAGCTTTTCACCACAAAAATTTAATAAAAATTATTTTTCTCATTTAGAAAAAAATTAGAGTTAATGCTCATCTTTTAGTTTTTTTTTTAAATTCATAGTTTTTTTTTTTTTTTTTTGGAAATTATTTTCCAGAATTCTTTCGTTCATTTTCATTTTTGAGTAAATTTATTTATCTTAAGAACAAATTTTCTTTTTTATGTATGAGTATGAGTGTTACAACAAAAAGCTATATATTGCAGTTTTAATAAAATATTTCTTTAAAAAAAAAAAAAAAACTATAATAAAACTTTTCAATTTTTAAAATTCTCAAGATTCTTGTGAAAACTAGTTCAAATTTTTTATTTTTTTTCCGCAATATTTTTTTTTCAATGTCAATTTAAGTACGAATTTAATACCACAGTTTTTTTTTTTTTTTTGGTATGAAATAAAATACATATTTAAAAAAAAAAAAAAACATGAAAAATATCTTTTTTATGTTAATAAAGGAAAATTTTTTCCTGAATGAGTACGAGTTTATAAGTAATTTTTCTTAAAAAATATTTTTTTTTTTAAATTTGAATTATGGTAAATTTCAAGAGAAAACTTTTTTTTTTGTGGTATATTTTTTCTTTCAGTTTTTTTTTTTTTTTAAATCGATTATTATAACCTAGATAGTTCGTTTAAGAAAATTACATTTTTACTAATTTATTAAATTTTTTTTTTCTTCATATTATGTTTTTATCCATCAAACAACATGACTGTGTGAAAAACTGTTATTGTACATTTTATGTTATTTTTTATTTTAAGAATCATTATCAACAACAATAACAACAACAATTTTATTATTATTTGTTTTATTGTTATAACCCACTCATGTTATACATACATACATATATGGGGTAGCATATATTTATATCATAAATGTACATATAAGCTTTCTTTTCTCATATACTCATTTACAATTATTATGGACATTAAAATGCGAGAAAATTAGAGTAATTTTTTTTATAATTTTCTTTTTATTAAATCATGTGAAACAACATGATGCAGCATGTATAGATCAATAATAATAATATTAATTTTTTTTTAGTGTCAGTGTTGTTGTTGTGTTGTTATAAAAATATACATATATGTATGTGTATAATTATTGTTATTTTAAGTTTTATACTCTTTAATAATTTTTTTTTTGCTTGTATTTTGTTCTTCCATTTTGAGACTACATTATGACTTCAGTATATCACATACATCATACATGAACAATAAAAAAAAAAAGTGAAATAATTTGATATACATACATACATATGTATATATGTACATTTGAAAATATCTAAGATATATGTAGATATATATTTTTTAAATATAAGAAACGACACCTACGTAATATCTATTTATAATATACATAAGTATTTAATGTACTTTTATTAAAGGGGAGGATATACATTTGTTAAATCATTAAAATTCTTTTCCTTAGAGTCAAATCGATAAATCTACTTTTTTTTTTTTTTCAAGTGCGTGAAATACCTAAGGGTATAAGGACATATGCTACCCAAATCTTTAATGAAATTGTTTTATCTTGAAACAAAATTTTATTAAATTATCCCTTAAGATACATTTTATTAATTTTCTATTTTATTTTGTTTTAACGGATTATTATAGAAGAATTATATCCTTTTTTCTTCTGAAATTCATAAGTATACATTAATTAATTTAATTCAGAGAAAATTTTATTTTTTTAGTTTTCATTATTTTTCTTCTTTTTGGCATTTTTTCATTGAAATCTTTTAAAATTTTTTTTTTTTTCAAATAAAGTTATCACTTTGAAAAAAATTTGAAACTTTGGGTCTAAAAGAATATTTAAAAAAATGTTCTTCAAAAAAAAAAAAAAAAAAAAATGAAATTTTGAATTCTATTAGGAAAAATAAAACTTTTTTAAGAGCGATATGCATCAACAGGAACTATTCTAAGTTGGTGGTTGACTTATTCACAAATCGAGAATTTTTATTAGTAAAAAGTTGGTGAATAAAAATCAAAAATTTTTAATTCAAAAATTTTCTTAAAAAAATATTAAAAGTTGAATTTTTTAATAAATTTTCAACTAAATTTTTAAAATTCTTGAGAACATACATAAAAAAAGAAAAAATAAAATTCTATAAAAATTTGTTGAAGTTTTACATTTAAAAAAATATTTAATCTGTTTAATGAAAAAATTTACAAAGTTATTAAATATACTGTTTTATATATGTGAAAAAAAAAAAAAATATACGTATACATATGTATACGAGTATGTACATATGTATGTGTGAAAAAACACTTGAAATTAAGTAGTTTAATTATTACAAGGAGATGAATATATGTACATAATTAAGTAATGTTGAAATTCTATTATCATTTTGTTCAACAATTTTAAGAATTTAATTTCATACTTTTTTTTTTTCATTCTTTATCCTTCTTTTCCTTATTAGAATTTATCGTCAGATAACATGCAAGCTAGCTATAAGTAATTATAATGGTGACCCATTTCACTAAACATTTTCAAGTCAACACTTCTATTTGAAATTATACTGGTTCGAATATAAATAATTAAAAAAGAAAAAAAAAACAAGAAGAGTCTATTATGTCGTTTATGTTCCTAATAGTTTTTAAACGTAGGTTTATTACAGTTTTAGTGTCAGCATACATGCATATTTGAAATTTTTAAAAAGGATATTGAATAAGTAATTAAAATTTTTATTTTTTATTTTTTTTATTTTGTAAAAAAAAAAAAAATTTATATCGCAATAAAATGAAGCAATTACCATTTATTTATTTCGAATTTTAAAATTTTAAAAAATATGTCAAAGGTGTATCTCTAAATGAGTGAAATTACAGTTAAACGATAGAATTTTCCTGTATTTTGTTATTGGAATTTTTTTTCAGTATGATTTTTTAATGATTCTGTTCGGTGTAATAATTGGGTTGCATGAGCTTGTTCTACGCCATCTTGTATGCACTTACAGTCTTAAGTGAGATGCGAACTACACTTCGTTAACAGATTGTTGATATGACAGGGCTGTCACAGATGTGCTAGTAAGCAGAATTTTTCTAATACTTCACAGCACAAAGCACTTATTTTTAATATAATTTATATTAATAAATTTAAACAAATCACCAATTTTAGAAGTGAGTAATCTAATAACTCTTCCAATATTCCGCTACTACATTCGGTATAAGTACTTTCACAATACACATATGGGGTAAGGGTACACGTAATTTTCTAAAAAAAACACTTATTATTTATTACATAAGTTTCTTGTTCAACAGCTTGAATGTCATATTCTACATTTTAAAAAAAAATGTTCTAAAAAATTTTTTCTTCTTTTCTCAATTTATTGGATACATATGCATTTTTTGCTGTCACATAATTCTTTTTCATAATTTTCTTCGTAATTTTTTTTCATTCACACTAGAAAAGTTTCAATGAAATTAAAAATAATAATTTCTGTTTTAAATTTTAACTGAAAATTTTAACTTTTATAACGTCAACAAAAATCAATTTTAATAAAAGATTACTCAGGCAAAATAGAACGTTTCAAAGTTTCTAAATTATCGTTTCAATTTTAGTATATGTTCTAAATTATACTTTCTATCTTTTTATCAGCAATTTTTAATTGATTTGGTAATAAAATCCTTGACATGACAACGGAATGGAAAGGATAAGTTTTTTATTATTTTTTTTTTTTCGTATTCAAAAAAAAAAAAAAATTCTACAATCAGTAACGAATACTTTCTCTTAAAATTTAGTTATACACATAAATTAAAAATTTAATGATCTGAAACAGGAAAAACTTTTTATTTTTTGAGAAAAATTTTTTTTTTTTAGAAAATTTTATAAAATTCATTAAATTTTCAAAAAAGGAATATAAAAAAACATATGTCTTGGAAAAAAAATGACTTAAAAAAATTTTCCTTTCATACATTAAATGATTTAAGCAGTTTAAGCAGTATTTTTGTTCTTTGAAAATATTTTTCAAAAAAAAAAAAAAAAATATGAAAATATTCAGCACAAAAATGTTCTTTCTTTAATAATAATTATTATATTTATCATAGAAGAATAAAAGTGAACCCTAACGTAGGCATATATATGTACACACAAATATTCATAAAAAAAAACAATGAAGAAGAGAAAGGTTAAAAACTTTTGTTAATTGAAGTATTGTGTATAAATCTAATTTATATCTACATCATGTGTGTGTATGTGTGTATAAGAATAATTATGTGTATATTTGTGAATTATTATTCTGTTCTATATAAGCAGGTACAAACAAACATACATAAATACAACGTTGTATATACTCTAGATTTGGTCCCTTTGCAAGTTAAGATTCATTAGGTTTCACTTTATTAATATATGTAGTATATTTTTAGAACTTATCTAATATCTATAAAGTAGGATCATAAATTTTGCTTTTACTCATACTACTAATTTATATAATATGATATTAGATAGGAAATATATGTTTTAATAGGGATTATATTTGAACTTAAGAAAAGGTGAAGAATAGACTATAATATAGTATTTATTCTTATGAAAATTATTAGATACATATGTCCAAAATGTAAAAGCTAAGCATGAATATGCCTATGTATAAAAGTATCTATATACATACTTATTTATGATATCTATTAGGTATTATCATTATACGACTATATATGTGTCTATGTAAAGATATAGTATAGAATGTACTTGAACATATCAATTGTTCAAAAAAATCTATAATCTACATTACATTGAAGGTAAGGAATAACTTTTAGTAAGTAAAGTGTTTTAATAAGTTGTATGTAGGTACAAAAAAAAAAAATTATACCAGATAATGAACTAACATGAAAACTTACTCGAAGAAATTTAAAAATAAAAAATTAAAAACAATTTGTTGTTGTTGCTGTTGAAACCAAAAATTTCGTTAGTAAATAAAATATTTTGGAAAAGTTTTTAAACAAAAACTATTACTACATAAAATATCTTATCAAAGGTTAAAGTGAAAATTTAACCTTGACTTTTTACTTTTAAAAGGTTATATTTAGAAGAAGAAAAAACATATAAGCATACATAGGTACATATTGAAAGTCTTTAATTTTAATTAACTCGTAGTAGTTTATTGTTAAAATTGTTTTTGTAACAGATTTTTGTTTTGATGGTTTTTGCAGAGTAGTCTTTTTTTAATTAAACGTTAAGGATACATAATATAGTCGCAACTTTCAATTTAAGTAATACAAAAATCGTTTTTAAAAAGCTTTCAATCAAATAAGTGTGATTATGTCCTTTTTTGATTTCATTCTTGTAGTAGTGAAAATGATTGAACATAAATTGTATCTACGAGATTCATATCCTTCAAAGTATCCTTTGCTTACAAATTTTTCAATATTTAGCTAACGCGTATTTAAAATTGAAAACTTGTCTTTGTTAATTTGAAATTGTCAAAATCTATTTTTAACCATAAAAAAATTTTAGTTCTGTAATTTTTGCAGGAGTCTAAATTAGAATTTAATTTTAATGTGGAATTATTAGACCAAAGAAAGGATAAAAATTGTGGCCAATATTTTTTTAGGCTGTGTACAAAATATACGTCTCTCTCGAATTGTAAACGGTACACGATTTTTGAGTTACACGCTAGCGCTAAGCAATCTTTTATTTTATACTAAATCAATGTCTCAAATTTAACGGTTTCCGAATTGCCCGGTTTTGACTTACATATCAATTACTCGTGCAACTCGAGGGAGACTTGTATTAGTTTCTAATTAGGTATACAATGAAGATTTTTGTCCAATTTAATATAGTGAATTTGTTACTTAAGCTTGAATAATTTATTCTACTTTTTTTTTTTCATTAATTCGCAAACAATTCGATATCCTTTTACATTAAAATATACTTTCTTTTTTTATGACCAATAAAGAATTTAAAAATTTCTGTATCTATTAAAGAGAAAATAAAAAAACTGAAATGGAAAAGATACTCCTTATGCGTCATATAATCATTTTTTATTGGAAAACTAAACACAATGCTTCCGTAAATTTTAAAAAGTTAGAATTTCATTTAGAACTTTCTTTTTACTTTTTTTTTTTTTCTGTGAAATGTGATTGTTTGAAAAAATACCAATTTTACCTTCTTAACAACATAATCATACTTTATTTATTTTTTTTTTCTTCTTTTGTTATTAAAGAATTTTATTCAAAGTAATCAGTTATAAAATAGAACTAAAAATATTTATTGTAAATGTAAACCAGACAATGTCATTTGTTTTATAACTTTTAAATTTTTATTCTCTAAACGCTTATATAAAATGATTTTTTTTTTTGTGATCGATATAAAAAAAAAATTTATGTAATAGTTTCTCTGATTAATTCAATTTACTTATAATGTTGGTGATAATTTTTTTTTTGTTGTTGATTGAATGGTTTATTTATATTTGATGAAAATATATTTATGTAGATACATATACATACATATATCTATTATTGATTTTTTTGTTGTTGCTTTTGTTCTTTAACTTTTTTTTTTATCTGATTTTGATTTACTTAAGTTTTATAAAGAAATCATAAGAGTATAATTTGATGTTTATGATTTTTATATCTACAAAATTTAACGGAAGTAAATTACGAAGGGTTTCCTTTTTATTTTTCTACTATTTTATTTTTTATTTTTTTTTGCCTGTTCAAATTTTCAACGATTTATAGATTTTATAAGTTATATCTGACAGAAATCTATAGATTATATACATGTATTTTTATTTTGTGTTTTCTCTATCATTTTTT
This sequence comes from Bombylius discolor, assembly GCA_939192795.1. Taxonomy (NCBI): domain Eukaryota; kingdom Metazoa; phylum Arthropoda; class Insecta; order Diptera; family Bombyliidae; genus Bombylius; species Bombylius discolor. The sequence continues at coordinate 34,304,305 of OW584241.1, read as the reverse complement.
CTTCTTAAATTTCATTTTTCAATAAAACAAAAGGTCATGTCACTAATAAAATAATTATTTTTTTTATAACAAAGAAACGGTAGCTATAAATCAAAAGATATATATATATTTTTTTTTTTTGAAAGAGTTAAACTTGAAAATAAATCATTAATTATAAAAATTTATGTTTCTTCTTCAAGATAAAAAAATCATTATGTGCACTATTTTGTATTGAAAAAAAAAAAAAAAAAAATCAATTGTAATACAGAATTTTATAATTGTTTTGTGTATTTAAATTTATTATTACATAATCTCATTTTCTTTAAAAATTTGTTACAATTTTCTATTAAATTTAAATTTTATCTCTAACTTAATATAGTATACAGTGGTATCTACAAATAGTGAATATTTTAATGAGGGAGCAAAGTAAAGATTATATAAAAATCCTGTTAAGTTGCTAATGTTTATTTAAAGACTGTAACAACTTATAATTGAAATATTCTTTATAAGTGGAAATTAAAAGACAAATGCAGAAATAATAATTATAATTTTTTTTACAGGGTGGTAAATAAAAATAATTTTTTATATAAAAAGTTCATATATTTGAAAATCAATCTATATATCTACGTAATGACTATTCTGTCGAGAAAATGGTCCTCTTACCTCATACCTTACATTAATTTCATCCTGTCATTCAGTTTTTATTCTTTGTGGCAAATAAGACTCCATAAAAAGTCAATGTGCTGAATAAAGTTTTATGATGGAAATTTTCAGAAAAAAAAAAATATTGAAAAATTATTTACTTAGCTGTTAATGGCTGTTAAGGATAACTCAAGAGTTCTTTATTTGTTTATAAGCCGTCTTCAAAGTGGTAAATTCTAAATATTTGACATATGCTTGTCATTATTTTTGATGACCTTGTACATTCTAATATTTTATACCTCTGTGGTATTCGCCATTGATATGCGGTATTCCCCATTATTTTTAGAACTCTTTTTTCGTTTGTTTTTAGGCTTTGTCTATACATAATTCCTACATCTAATTATTATTGCTTATATTTCATAATCCTAATATTTTCTTATCATCTATCATTCGATATATCTTTTTTTTTGTCTGTCTATTGTCTAACTTTTTATCTATTTCTCATTTGTCTTTTGGATACTGAATGCTAAATATTTATCATTTACCCAACTTTTAAAATCTTTGAAACTTTTTATTTAAAAAAAAAATTATTTTTCTGTTATTCCTACACATTTTTATATATATTAGCCTTCTGTTATCTACTCTTAGATAAATCGTTGAGTATAACAAATAATGGCCCTAGAACTGATTCCTGTGGTACTTTTAATTTTAATGGGATGTCGTATTGCAATTTAATCTAGCGTATATTTTCTTTTTTATAATATGGCTTTATGTAATACCAAACAATAAAGATTATGGCTTATTTTTAAAAATTTTCATTAGCTTTATTCATTTTTTTTCTTTCATTTTTTGTCATTTGATTTACTTTGTATACGCAAGTTCATAACACATACATAAAATTTATATTTTTCTCAATGTGACATTAGGAAACAACCTGTGTATTTATGTGACTTCAATATTCAATTATGAAAATTGTGTTTTCTTTAGTGCGACTAAGAACGTAATTGAAATTTTTAAATGATGAAAAAAAAAAAAAAAGTTTAAAATTATATGAATTTTTTTTTCCAGTAATATGCACTTTATTATTTTATTTTATATTTTATAAATTTTTTTCTCCCTGTAAGACTAACTATGGTTTAATCATGACAGAGGAAATTAGTTTTTAATGAAAATAACATCAGGAAGTTTATTTTTTTTTTCTTCATTTTTTTCTATTGCTTTTTTTTTTTTTTTGAATTTCTATAGAAGAAGTTTTCTTGTCACATTATAAATTAAGATTAGCTTTTTAATATACAATCATATATTTTTTAATTACAGAAAGATAACTTTTATTATTTGTTTTTTGAATTAATAATGGAAATTATAGAAAATTAAAATAAAATACAGTATTTACAATTAAGTAATATTTATTTTGTCTTTTTTATAAATTTTGTTGATTTATTGAAAATGAATTTTTTATTAGTTTTTGTGTTTGAAAATAAAAATATGTATGTATATGTATATTCATTTAAAATATTGAAAAAATTAACATAAATTGTTTTTTATTTAACTTTAAAAATTGTATTTACAGACTTAACAGTTTTCTTTTTGCCATCTTCAGTTTAAGATATTGAAAGGAATTTTAAAGATCTTTAAAAGTTCCGTTTTAGTAAACTTGATCTTCATCATAACAATTTTAAAAACTTTTATGATCTCGACAAAATTAAATGTTTTGAAATATTTCAATGTTTTGTCACTATATACTTATAAAGAATATAGAATAGAAATAGAACAGGATCAGAATGACTAACTTGTGGTACTCTTAAAACTTATTGTTAGAAGGCAAAAATTATTTAGGCTTCATTATAACATTCTCATGAAACCCATATGACCTATTTTCAAAAATTTTACCAAAATCTACAAGACTCAGGAATATCTCTTTCCCTATAAAAGAGGAAAAAAAAGAAGAATAATATAGGGAGTGGAAGATGAGATGATGATGGAAAAGAAGAATTTTATATTACTTAGTTAGTACTTTGATTCTTAACTGTAAATAAGAAATTCTTTTGAGAATTGTTTGAATTGTGTTAGAACACAGGTGGTTTTATTTTTACAAAATATGTAAAAATATGGTTCTTATTCTATTTTTTTTTTTAATCTAAGTTTCAGAAATTTTCAAAGAAAAATCTCAGATGGAAGAACCAGAAAAGCAAAAAGTACTTTGATTTTTCATTTTTTTTTTAAATTTTGTCAGAAGCAATTGATTTTCTTTTTGTTACTGTTGTAACAACAACAATACACAATGAGAATATAGAGTACATACATACATATCTATGTATTTGTAGTGACAAATTTCATAGAATTAATTTTTTTTTTTTTTTTGTACTTTTTATTCAATAGAAAATACAATACCATTGAAAAACATTATAAAAGAAAAGAACAAATAAACAAACACCAAAAATTTTGAATAATTGAATTTTTAGTTCTAGATATATATATTTTTTTTTTTCAACCCTTTTGATTTAAATTTTATTAAATTTCAAATAAATATATCTGTATATTGTATATGTACGAGGCAAGCACCTACTACAATACGTAACATCTGGGTCTGAGATGATAAATTTTCATAGAGAATAAAAAATATTATCATTTCGCTTTTCTTTGCAGATTTTTCTTTGATACAAAAGATATTCTAGTTGCACATATAAGAGATACTTGACTTTAATAAAATTTTAAATTAAATAAAAGTATATTTTCAATGAAATTACATATTTACGAAAAAAATAATAAGAAGTAAAAGAACAGGTAGAATATTGTAATTTATATGAAAATTTGATAGAAGTATTATTTTACTGCATCAAACTTTGATTATATTTATTATATAGTACATATATTTGTAATTCAAGACAAATTTTGAAGAAAGAAAAAGAATTTGTTGTGTAGTTGTGTAGATTTCTTAAAATGTATCTTCAAAATTTTTAACTCTATATGTATTTTCAAAATAAAATAAAATTTAATTTTCTACACATTTTGGTCAATATGTTTTGAGTATAAAATAGTCTTTTATTTTCAAATATCTTCACATATATAGTATGTAAAATATATTGTATCTTAAATCTTCTATTGTTTCATAGATAAAATGTTATAAATTCTATATGGTAAACAATATATGTGTGTAATTTGTAACTAAATACATTTTTAGTGTATCTAAAAATTCGAATAGATTGAATAGAAGAATTGATAATAATTTATTTTTGCCCATATACTGACCACATTATCATTGTTTCAATGTTAACATATACAATAAACGTTTGATTCACAAAAGGAGAAAAAAAAAAAAAAAAGGAAAATAAAATCAATTTTCTTTATTATCTTCATAAATTTTGTATTTATTTCAATTAAATACTTGAGGTATTCATTGAAACATTTGATCAAACCATTTTATGGTATTAAAAAAAAAATATATATTAGATACATTTTATCAATATTTAAAATACAAAATAAATCTAATTTAATTATATTTATGATACTAATACAAAAATTGGTATACAGTTATTTATTCGATAAATTTTATATGTATAAGTAAATAATAACCGAATTAAGTATATATTTTAATCAGATTAAATTTGTTTTTGAAAAACCTTAAGAAGATTTAATATTGTAACAGATTTTTATTGAAATGTTTATTTTTTTGTTGTTGTTTTATGGTTGGTTTTTTTTTGTATATGGGAAAAATAAAAAGATGATATTTAGATATAATGTTGAATTAAATTTTCGTTAAATTTAATTCTTTTACAATTATTATGATTATTATTTATTTTGAGTTTTGTGTATTTATTTACTTTGTCATAGTGTGTATTCAAAAGTAACAATTGTAAAAATTCTGAAAATAATTAAGCTTAATTTATAGTATTTATTAAAAATATGAAATAAAAGTATTTTTATTTTAAAATATTTTAAATTACTTAAATATTAATTTTAATTATCTTCAAAACTTTTAATAATACCATTGTGAAATTTTTTCAGTAGAAATTAAAGTTCTTTTGTATAGGAAATATTTTCTATAGTTAATTACTACTTAATTCCGTTTGAATCTTTTTATAATTACTAGTAATTACATTAAATATTTATAATAAATATTTAATTGTAAATATTCAATCATTGACTTAAAGTATTTTAAGGATAAAAAAAAAGTTCTTATTGAAATATTTATATAATTTAAAATACCTGTTAATATGTGTATGTGTTTTTGTACAAATTTATGTATATGTATGTTGATGTTATCATATTTTATTTGCATTTCGAAATTCACTACAGACTTTATAAATTCTGAATTTGTAATTTATTTACAATTTATGTTGAACATTTGCACAATTTCAGTTCGTTTCATTTGTTCAAACTATAACGAGCCTATTAACCTCTTTGCTATTATTTACTTTTCCTTATCTATTAAATTACAATATGTATGTATAGTACATTAACATATGTGTGTGTGTGTGTATCAAAGTATAATTAGGTCATATGTATATAGATTATGTATAAAGAAGAAAGAGTTAAATTTAAATAGTATTTAGTAACCGAACACTATGTGAAATGCAGAAGGTACACAACAGAAAGAAATTAGAACAGTGTATGGCTAATGAGAATAATAATTTTACAAAGAACATCATGTATACTTTGTAAAACATGAAATTTCGGTTTAGGAAAAAAAAAATTTTTGATACTAAAAAAAATACAAAAGTTGACTTTTACTACTTAGATTTTTCTATAGACATAATTGAAACTATTCAGAACCATAAGGTTTTTAAATTTTCAATCATTAACTAGTATGAGCATCAGACTTCTGTGAATGGGTCTTAAAAACCTAAATAGCCTTATTTTTCTTTTATAAATTGATTATTGTAAAAAATCAATTCACAAAAAAAAATAATAATAAAAAAAAACTAATTCAATGAATTACAGAAACTTATTTTCAATATAAAAACAAAATGTATCTTTTCTTAATTTAAATAGGATACACATGTATTTTATCTGACAGTTTCAGAAATCCAAATAATATTTGCATGAATTTTTTTTTTTTGTTTGTTTTTTTGCTTGTATGTTGTACATTTAAAATAGTGTGGGACATAAAAAAAACAAAACAGAAACATAATAAATTTATTTTAGATTTCGTTTTTACCATTTTATCTGTCTTCAACAATATCGAGTCCAAAAAAAAAATAAAATAAAAAACATACATACATAAAAAACAATTTCCATTACAACTACATACATACATTATATACTAGTAACATGAATTGGAAAAACAAAAAAACAAGTAAAAGAAAATGCGTGGAAATAATTTTGATTAATTACAAGTCTGAATGTAAAGAAAAGTAAATATCATTTGTCTTTCATGTCATTTAATGTATATTACACATAGTATACATATACATATATTCAGTATATCAGAGGATAATATAATGATATACAGAGAAGGAAAAAAAAAATGTAATATATATAAAAACAAAAATAATTTATCATACGTGTTATATTTATCATGATATGCTTTTTGACGTGTAAAGTGTAAGAAATTTTCAAGCAAAATGTTATTTATTTTCTTATTTAATTTTTTTTTTTTATTTATTATATTATTTATAATTTTATAAAATTTCTTAACATTTTGTCACATATTTATTTAATTTAATAATTTTCATATTTTACTTTAATCTTTCAACTTGTTTTTTTTTACTTCAAATTTTATGGAAATACATAGACGAGAGTACCTATAGGATATTTTTTTTTGGGAACATTAAATTTTTAAAAATTCTGAAGATTTTTTTATGTGAATTTTGTGTTCTACTTAATTTGGATTTTATCTATGAAAGCTTGTTCATCAAGAGTGTGTAGTACAAAGCGTAGCAGAAGGTTTAGAGGGTAAATTTTAAAAGTATGTACATACAAGAAACTGAGATTATTAAAAAATAAAAATTAGGCTTCTTTCAAGATTTTATTTGTTGAATACCACTTCCACCCAAATCTCAATTCGATCTTTCAATACTCACCACTTCATCGTAAATTCACCGAAAGTGTTACATTTTCCAATATTGGTTGCAGTGGTGAACTTAACGTTATAACCATAATTTTCAATTTGTGCTCGGTATTAACTTAATATTGTTCTTTTTGTTCACCGAAAACACCCAAACACCAAACCAATAAACTTCATCTGTCAGCTAAGATTGAATCATCGTATGGTATGGTGTGTTTTGCAACCTATTAAATATTGAAAAATATTGTAATGAGCCCCATTTTTCATGAAAAAAGGCATTTCTAAATTCTCAGAATAAAAAATAGGAACAACATGCTAATATTCTTCTTAATTTTTTCGTTACGTCCCATTCTTTAAGGAAAGTGAAAAAGCTTCATGAACTAATTTTTCAAAATAGAATCTACTATAGAAATTCTAATAGAAAATTGAACAAGTTTTTTTTTTCAATTTGTTCTTAATGTAAAATTTTTCTTTGTTAAGTCACTTAAAGGAAGTATGTTCTACAAAGTGGTTGCATTGAAATTGTTTAAATTTTGAAAAAAGTTCTGACTTTTAGTTTTTATTACTTAAGTCCTTTTAGTTGGTTTAAGTTGAATAAAAAAAAAGTTGATGAAAATGATAAAGGCAAACTTTTATTATTATACAAAAAATTTCAACAAGATATTTTTAAAAAAATATATATTTTTCAAAGTAGTCAAAAAATGTAATTTTACTTATTGATTTTTTTTTTCCATTTTTTTCAGATGTGTCAAAAGAATATTCTCTTTAAAGTACAAAGTAAAATTTTTTTATTTTACACATGAAGAAAGAAAAATAAAGAAAAGAATTAATCAAATAGTAAAAAATCAAGAGTTAATGTAAATGAATACTTTATATTGCAACGATGAAGGTATAAATATAAGTAAGTATTCATAAAGAGAAGGTTTAGTGTGAACTTTTTGAAAAGTGTAATTGTTTTAATGAAATTTGTTTGAGGATAAATCAGCCAATATAACATTGAAATTGATTAGTCTAGTTTAAGGCTTTAGAAATCAATCATCAGCTTTCAGTTAAATGCTGTCAAATATTTGCAAGAATGAAGAAAATCTTTTATAATTTTTGGAGGATGATGAAAAGTAAGTGTTTAAATTTCATTTTTTTTTTATAGTTTCTTGTAAAACAAAATTTTGGATGTTAATCTTTCAGTTTATAACTACGTATGACATTTAAAAATTACATCCTACCTTTTTCAAAAATTTTTTTTCTTTTTTAAATTTCTTGAAAGAAGAAAATTAAGAATGACCGAAAATCAATACAATTACCCTACATTTTAATTTGCTTGTTATAATTATCATTTCCCATTATGACAAATTATTGGATTACTCATAAAATACTTACTGATTATATTTCTCTTATTAAAAAAAAATTTAACTATTCGTACATCCTTCCTTCCCCAAAATATCCTTGCATGAAAATAGACAGACAAAAAATATTATCTGTTGGATAAATTTTCCACAAAAGTGGATAAGTTTGGAAAATGACAAGTACGTACAAATAATATAAAATTCTTATTGTACAATTTATTTGACTATCAATTAGTAATTCAACAAAAAAAAAAAACATGCTTATATTTTCATTTTACATAATAATGAAGGAAAAGGAAGATAACCATTATGATTAAATAGGATAATGTAAAAACAAAAAACAAAAAAAACAAAATGTAATGCAAATGTCAGTTTGTAAAAATGCCATGGATAAAATATAATCATTTTCATTTTCATTTATACTTTGTACAAAAATTTATTTTTTGTTTTAACGAAAAAAAAAAAAAAAAAGATTTCTCCAAAAAATAAAAATTTATATTTCGCGTGAGGAAATTTTATGAATAAAAATACTTTGTAACAAAACTTTTCTTTCTCATTTATGAAAAATAATGAAAATAAAAAATTCATTACCTAAAGCAACTTATTCTTATACAAGAATGGGAAATGAATATATATAATACTATGTTATACATATACATTTTTTTAATGTAATGCGTACTATATAACTATATAAGTGTGTTATAAAATTAAAGAGCAGATGAAAATTAAAAATTGCATATTACTTTTGTATTTTGAAAGATATCTTTATTATTTTTTGTTTTTTGTTTGTTTTTCTTTCAAAATTTTTAAGTACATATAAAATTACATTGTTATAAAATAGACATTTATTTATTTTTTTCTTTTTATTACTTTGTGTTTTTTTTTTTTTTTTTAAATTTTAAACTACACCTAATAAAAAAAAAAAAAAAAAGAAGTACAAGAATATTGCACAGATGTGTGCAATAAATAAATTCGAAAAAAAAAAACAAAACAAAAAAAGGTGAAAGAAAGAAAAGTTTTTAACAGACATAACGTAGAAAAGCTTTTAAAAAGATTTTTTAGAGTATTTCATATTTTACAGGTGTGAAAAGAGAAGAAAAACAAAAATTTTAAATAAATTGTACATATAGAAATGAAAATTAAATTATACATTGATACAGATGACTTCTCATTTTTGTTCATTTCAACTGAAAATTATATTACAGTAAATTTTTAAATTGGATATTAGATAAAAGTCACATTCATATACATATAACTGCATTTGATGTTGAAAAATTGTTCATTTATTTTATTTTTTTTTTTTTCATTTTGTAATAAAACATTAACTGTTAAAAAAAAAAAAAAAGGAAAAAAAAATTAGATAGTATTAAAGAAACTTTTTTTCTTTTCAAAATAGAAAAATGATTTGAAATTATTCAACTCTGTAGAAATTGCTTTTGGAACATTAAATTATATTCGTAACATTTGCCAATTTTCAAATTAAATTTTATAAGAATGTTCTTTAACCCTTTCAGTACGTATTCATTTTTTAAAAGTTAAAAAAAAAATGTTTTGCTTGTGTAAGCAAAGGATTTCAATTTTTATTTTGAAAATAATGGCTTTTCTTTGTCCAGCTGACGAGGTATACAGCTTCGTCATTTTTTTGTTCAAGGTCGAATTTCTCGAAAATTTACCTTATTATTTTTTTTATTTTTTTGGCTTAAATAAAAGCTTATGTTGTCGACTTTGATATGGTTTTTGTTTTATTGTATTATCTTTATTCGTTCAAAAGTTATAAACCATAATGTAAAAGCAGTTTCTTCAAAATTCCTTAATTTTGTACTTCTGGACATGCGCTTTGACGTGAATGAATAAAACATGAAAAACAAGTACAAAATTAAGGAATTTTGAAGAAACTGCTTTTACATTATGGTTTATAACTTTTGAACGAATAAAGATAATACAATAAAACAAAAACCATATCAAAGTCGACAACATAAGCTTTTATTTAAGCCAAAAAAATAAAAAAAATAATAAGGTAAATTTTCGAGAAATTCGACCTTGAACAAAAAAATGACGAATTTTTTCCAAAATCTTTTGACTTTGAGTTACAATAACTTCTGAAGCATTTGACATACAACTTCATAAAAGACATTTTTTGAAAGGTCTGAAGGTTCTCTTTACAAATAACTTTTATTTAGCTCTCTACACTGCGCAAGCGCTGAAATATGTTGCGAAAAGTGAACCCAATCACTTTTTGAAAAAAAATTTCTTTGACCTTGAATATCTCGGTAACCATTGAGAATAGACCCCCCCCTCCCATACGATTTTTTTCATTTCTCATCGAGATCTACCATTATGTTCACTTTGGCACACGATCTCAGAAACACCCTGTATAATGCGTGTTAGTATAATGTATGTATTCAAAAAGATTGTCAAAACTTCAGAAAATATAAGTTATGATCTTCATAAATTTATCTTACCAAAAATTTCCGAAATTTCGAACAAATATTTTTTTATAGTCCAGAGAAGGGATATACAAGAGAAGAGATAGCACGAAAACTTGCTCTTAGGGCGGATATTATTTAATGATCATGCCAAATTTTAGAAATATCCGAATGTTCTTAAGATTATGAAACCAAAATGAAAATCGAATGCTACTACGTGCCTGTATCTGTATTGTATATGCCATCATAGTATTAGAAGGGTTAAATATAATAACTTCAAAAATCCAGGAACAATAAACTTTATTAATATTATCCTTTTTTATAAATAAAAAATTAGGTACATTAGTATATATGTAAGTGTGTTGTCGACAAAAATTACGGACAGAAAAAGGAGGACTATTTTAAGAGATTAAATTGAAGAAGAACAAAAATCAACGTTTACAAATTTTTCCCAGAATGTGATTTGTTTTAGTGATATGTATTTCTTGGATTTAATTTTTTGTTTTCCAAAATAATTTAACTTTGAAAAAAAGTTTTGAGATTAAGCTATTAATTCTTCATTCACTTAATAATTTACGACTAATTTGAAAAACATAATTTTTATATGTCATTTTCCCATCTTTTTGTTTTGCTTGCTTGTTTTTTTTTTTCTTTTAAAAAGTAAAAAAATATGAAAAAAGTTTTGTTGTTCATGGCAATTTTATTTAAAACTTTTCAAATTTTTTTGTCTTCAACATTATTTTTTTCTTTCTCTGAAAATCTTATAAAAGAAGCATATTCTTCCTGTGTCTCATAAATTATTAAGATATTTCCTTTTATTATTATCTCTTTTTTCTTTTCTTTGTTGTTTTGTCTCGAAATGTTAGAGATTGTCATCAACTACCTAAATTATATATATAAGTATAAATTTAGACGGCTTTTTTTTTTTTTAAATAATACAACATATTTTTATACTTACATATTATTAAGATGAATAATATTCAAAAACATTAAGATAAATTCATATGTTTGTACAGTTAAAAAAAAAAAAAACATTATGTTTTATATTTTATAGGCTGAAAATAATTTTATCATTTTTAATGTTAAGTTATATACATATTTCAAAAACCAGCACTTTTTTACATACATACATACATATAATATTTATCTTCAACAAAGTGTGTAATTGTTTTAGAAAAAGAACAAAAAAAAAAGTTTAAAAAAATATATATATATAAAATATATAAAAGATAAAAAGTTTATTTTCTTTGTTAAGCTTGAATATTAATAGAAATTCACAGTTAGATAGCTCATTTAAAAACAAAAAAATATTTTCCGTCATTATTCTTTGCAAAAAAAATAAAAAATAAAAGTGAAAACTTAACCAAAGTAAAAGTGAATAAAATCATAAAAAAAAAAAAAATTATTTTTAAATTTAAATTTTAAATATTTTTACTGCTTTTTTTTTTAGATTTTTTATTTTTGAGTTTTTATCATGATTTTTCATTAAATTAAATTTTATTTTTAACAACACGATAATCTTTGTATGTATTTAGAGTACAAAACTTTTGAAAAAAAAAAAATATTTATTCTTATTATTTTAATATGGTTTTTTTTTTTCGTTTGTTTGTTTGTTTTTTTCTTCTTCTTTTTTCAATTATTTTATGTACTAAACGCACAATTTGTTATCATAAAAATTAATTATATTTTTAATTATATTTTCACAGAGATCGTTTTGTTTAAAAAAAAAAAAATTAAAAAAAAAACTGTCATAAAAACATTCATGTTTCCAGCAGCCTATAAAAGTTTGTAATTTTTTTTCTCGTTTGATTATTTTTATTTATTTTAAATTGTTTTATTGTCAATTACATAGACTTTTTTAGTCCTAGAGAGAAATTACAGATAGGAAAAATTTTTAAATTAAAATAAAAAATTTTTTTTATTGTTTTAAAAAATGTATTAACAATTTTATTTATTTAAATTGAAAATAATTTTCCAAAAAAAAAAAATACAATTAGAGTACTTTTTTTGTAGTAAAATCTCAAAGGAACAAAATGACAGAGTTTCGTTCAAAAAAAAAAAAAAATAGTCAAGAACGTTAATTAATCTCAGGACTGTTGTACCTGTCGTTTTCGAAATCACAAAAGAAATCGAGGATGTTCAGATAAAAACAATAACATGTATATTTTGTATTAAAGCTTTTTCTCTTAAATTTTTAACTTTTTTTTAAAATTTTGAATTTTTGTCTGTTTCCAAGGTATTATTACTTTTTTATTATTTCTTGTGTCAACTCGTTGATTTTTCCTTTTACTGCACATTGTTAAAACGCACAACGCTTCGACGGGATAGATTGTGAAAAGGTTGAAAAGGTCATAAGGAAAAAGTAAAATAATTTTGATGAATTTTTTTGTTATTGTTGTATCTTTTGATTTTGTAGATTATATACTCGTAGAAGGGGAAGCACACATGAGATAAGAGAGTGTTCTACAATTGAAAGCTTAATTTGGAAAATGAATTGATATTTATCTTTTTTAAAAAAGATTTTAAGAAAAGAAGAAAAAACAATTGCTTCAATCACTAAAGTATAGAAAAATACTAACGGATATTTTTTATTTTTAAAATAATTTAATAGTGTAAAATTTTAATTAAAATTTCATGTAATTGAATTTTCTACATCGAATAAAAATTTAATTGTTTAATTTACTCATACTTCCTTTCTAAAATAAAACAAATATTGAGAAAATAATTTTTTAAATAAATGATGAAGAATTCATTCTAATTAAAATTGTAATAATATCCTAATATGAATATATACACAATACATCCTCTTATACAAGTATAGTAAATAAAATCGATATAGATAGCAATTAGCAATTAGATACATATACGCATTTTAATGATTAATAAATTTCTAATAATAAAACTTAATTTAAATTTCAAAGGAAATAAATTTTTTAGCATGATTAAAATTGTAAATAATTACAAACTTAAAATTTTTGATTTAATAATCTCATGTTGTTTTTCATTTTCAATGTACAATATTTTAGATACATGCATTTTTTTTTTTCATTTTTGACAACATATTTGATGTAAAATGCAATTGATTTACAACGTTCGTTACTTATTTTAAAATTTCATGTGTAAATTATGTGTTTCATGTACACATGCAATTAAAAAAATATATGTACAACGTCACAAAAAGAATTTGAATTTTCAATCAAAAAATAATTGAATACAAAAAATAAAATTAAAAATATAACACATGCAATTTTTAGTTTAAAAATTTTTTTTTTTTTTTTAAAAAAGTGCTATTTAAAACACTTTGGAATTGGAAATCTGAGTTTAATAACATCTAGTTACGTACAAAATTTCAAAATTTTAGTTAATTTTCAATTCTGATAATATTTTTATGAAAAAATTTAAAAAAGAAAATGTAAATTTAATCTAGTTAAAAGGAATTTTCATGTTACTAAGGAAAGTGAATATAATATCATACTTTCATAATTTTATAAAAACAAGCTTGATAGATTTTTTTTTTTTTGTGTTTATGTTGATTTTTCTTTTTCTTTTCGTTCAGAAATATTTTTTTTTTTTTTTAGAATTTTTTGTTATTTATTTTTATTTAAGATTACAACACTTTTTTTTAAATCCCACTTTGTATATTTTAAACAGCCTTGGGAATCCTTCGAAAAAATATAATTTTGCTTAAGACAATTTTTTTTTTTTTTTGTTTTTCTCCCTTACTGTTTTAAGGATTATGTTTTTGTATAAATTTAAATATTTAACACATTAAATGCAGACTGAAAAATTAACCATTCTTTTTTTTTTTTGTCTGTTAAAATGTCTTACAAAGAAAGTTTTACTAATATTTTTGATGTGTTTTAAAAACCATAAAAAAAATATATGTACATATATCACGATAAAGGATTTTCTAAAATAATATATTGAAATTGATAATGAATGTTTTTAAATTATTTAATTGCTATTCTTAGAACACAAAAAAAAAACGTTAAATTTTAACATGAAAGTACATTTTTTTTTTTTTAAATGAAGAAAGAAAAAAAGTATTGTTTCCATTTCATAACTTTTTCATTTATCACTTCCTTTTTTTTTTTTTTTTGCTATTCAACAAAACCATTCGCTTCATTTCTATTTAATACGTTTTAATGTTTAAAATTAAACAATCGATATTTTAATATTACAAGCCAATAATATTACTTAACGATTTTATAAAATTTTCACCTGTATTATATATTTCCTATTAAATGAGTTTGCTGTTTCATCAACCGTCAAATGAATAAGAAACCTTTTATTTGCAGACATTAAATGTTCAATGATGTATATACCAATGAACTGAAAATAATGTTAATTATTCTTATATGATAAAAAGTTCATAAATTAAAAGTTAATAAAGAAAAAACAAATATATATACATTTTTTTTTTTTGACCTTTACTTGAACACGTATACTTTCATCATATTATTATTCTTCAATTTTCCACTTCAAATCGATTTTAAATTATATTCGTGTAAATATATACGTACATTTTTTTATAACATATACAAATATTTATCTTATACTATCGTCGAATTTTTTTACATACCAACAAAAAATGTATTGAAAACTGTATATATTTCATATTATAAATAAATTGAAAAGTAAAAATGAACAAATGTCCTATGAAAATTATATTACCTGTAAAGAAATGTAAATACAAAAAAAAAAAATAAATAAATAAATAAATAATGTTTTATTGATTAATTTTTCATGTAGAAAAACGAAATGTATAGCTTCTACCTACATACTGTTTTAAAGTTTTCACATTGAAAATTTATATTCTTTAATTATTTAAAAAAAAAAAAAGAAAAAGGAAAAGCAGAAAAGCTTTTGCTTATACTCGTACAATGTATGTAACAGATTAAACAATAATTTACAAATATTTTTGTAATAAATTATTTTATGAAAATTGAAAAATAATTTTCAACATACAATTCATATATACATTTTCTGCAATTATGTATTTTAAAATTTCATTCAATTTAATATTAAATACAAAAATGTGTAATATATATTTTTTTATGTATGAAATTACGAAAATATCATAAGCAGTTTTTTTAATATATTTTTTTTTTTTACAAAATATGTATTTATGTATTATTCAGAAAAAAAAAAGTATTATTATTATTATTTTTTTTTATGGGAAGAAGGAATTGGTTTTGAAAAAAAAAAAAAAAACAAAATTTTCATGAAATTTAATGATATAGCAAAATTGAATTTCAAAACAAACACACATACACATAATGATATGTGCCATTAGGCTTAAAGATATTTTTTTTAAACGACATTTAAGGTTATAAAAAATAAATATCTTTGATTCTTATTAAATACATTTTATCGCGTTATGGTATTGTATCACAACTGTGTGTACAGGATGTTCATGAAATTTGAATCTTGATTTTGTGGTTAGAAACATGCTTGGATTGGCGTATCCATTTTCGTTACGTACATGTTAGCTGATTCCAACAAATCGATATAGTTTTCGGAATATAGCTGAAACATTAATTGGCAAAATATTACAACGTTACTCTCTAGCTCCTTATTCATAATGGAAAATATTTACTACTTTTCTTCGGGATAGGAAAAATTCTTAAAATTTTGTATAATTTATATTTGAAGTCGTAGAATAATCATCCAACAAACACAATCTTTTTTTCAAATTTTTTTGTTTCCATATGTCAGTGCAATTTTTCAGAGAAAAATATTGTTAAAAGTGATCATCATTTAGGAAGTTTTAAAGTATCAAAGGACTTTTAAGGAGTTTTTCAAGAAATAAAAATGTTAATATGTTCAAAGTATAGAACAGAAATTTATTATGTGAAAAAGGAAACTATACTTACTTTAAACAAATACATATAAAAGAAACGCTATAGAAAACCGGCTTGGTTGCAATACGTGTAAAAACTTTAGGAATAATTAAAACAAATTTTTTTAAAGGATAACCATTTTTTATTTTAGAAGAACCTTTTAAAATTCATCTGATACATTTTGTAATAAAGTTCTTTATTTAAAGAGAAACTCAAAAAAAGCATTACTGAGGAAACATATGGAAAAATAGTATCGAATTTCGTTAAAATTTATTAGATCCTTTTTAAAATCCATTGTAAAGGATTTTTATTTATATCATTAGCTCGAGAGTCTGTTAATTTTGTATATGGACAACACAAACACCATGTCAGGATAAACTAATTTTTTGGTTCTTTAGTTTTTATGGAATTACCGCAGGATATCATAAGGCACATTTACGTTTTTCGTTTTTTTTTTTTTTTTTTTTTATTTTTTTTTTTTTTGGAAATTAAAGTTTATTTTTAAATTTCTATCAAACCATCTAATACGATAAAAATATTTATCTAAATAAACATGTGTAAAATAAGATGTTTCATTTCCTGTAAAGTTTGCTAGTCAAATACACGTGAATATTTGAAAAAAGGATATTTTTCCAAGTTACTGCAAAAAAAAAAAATAAAACTACCATAATAAGCAAATAAATAAATAAATAAAAATTATTACTTGTGTCTTATCCTCTTATTTTCCCACTCATATAAATATTTATAACACTATCAACATTGATAATCATCATCATATAAAAATAAATAAATATATGTACATATGTACGTATTTATTCTTTATTTTTTTATTTATTTTTTTTTTTTATAATTTATGATGCCTTCATGTTCATATTATAATGACTTTGTTGTTTACAATGAGCACGATTATATTTATCTAATAATAAATATATAATTATTTATAAGTCTCTCTATATACATACATACATGTACATGAATGTTTATATGCATATACACTTTTATAATTCGATTTACATATGTATGTTTTTTTTTTTTTTTGTTTTTTATTATTTTCAGTTCGTTTTTATTTTTATCCCTTTAGGAGAATTTCTTGTTAATGTCATTTTTATTCCAAGGTAGAGATATCACGAATAATATATGTATGTTAGGTAAAAAAAAAATTTTCTCTCTTGTTTTTTTTTTTAAATTTTTTTGTATCTGTGTAGATACTTCTGTTTTTATAAATATTTTTCTCAACTGTACTTGACATAAATCCATATATTTATTGTGTTTAGAATCTGGTTAAAAAATAAAAGGAAAGGAAAAATAAAGATTTAGTAGAAGAAGAAAAAAAAAAAGGAATGGCAAAAAGAAAAAAAAAAAAAAAAACACAGAATCATTTAACATGTGGTAAAAGAGATCTCTTAGAAATTTTAAGTACAGTCACAAAGATAAAATAAAATGATTTGATTAATGATTCGTATCTTTACCTAAACATATTAAATTGAATAACGATAAAAACATTTAGGTATGTGAAGATTGTAGAGAATTTTATTTCACATTATTTTTGTTTTTTTTTTTTGTTTTTTTGCTTTTATTTTTCAAATAAAATGTGTCTTTAAGAGAAATTGAATTTTGTAGAAAAATATTTATAGGAAATAATTGTATTCATTAATAATTCAGAATTTAAGAGAATATATTAGAAAATTATTTAAAATTTAAAACTTATTTGAATATTGGAATTTATTATGATTTCAAAATAAAATGACTCAAAAATATGCATTTCAATACACTTGGATATAATGCATTGTTTGTCATTTTTTTTATTTTGTATTTTTACATAAAATATGAAAGAAAAATGATTGAATTTGGAACGGTTAAGAAGATGAATTTTAAATAGGAAAAATGACAAGGTAAAATAAGTATTTCACTTGATTTCTCATCGATTGTGACATCGAATGAAAGTAGTGTGTTTTAAACTTTTCATAAAAGTAAAATAAGGTGTCTCAAATTAAATTTAAAGTTTAATGTGTTGTGTCCTTATTGGTAAAATATTTGTAATGTTTTTAAAGAAAATAAATCTTTTGCATATCCTGTCCTTCCGAGTCCAGAAATAGATAAAATCAATGACAATATAAATTCTTATAGTATCTGCTCTGTGATAAAATCAAGTTGAAAAAAAAAAATTACAGGTAGGAAATAATATTTTTCACATATTCATATTTAAGTACTTTAAAGTATACGAAAAAAAATCCATTTATTTTTTATCTTTAATAATTTAAAAGTTTTACATGATAATTCACTTTAATGAAATTAAATATTTAATAAAAGAAAGCCTTAAGTGAAATGTATCTTAATCATGATTTCCAATTGCTTAGATATAATCTTTTTCTACAGAATGAAATTTATTGTGTGAAAAATTTACAGATGCTATTTAGAATTTTCATCAAATATTCAAATTTTCAAGAAATTTTCCCTTTTTTATTAAAATAAAATAGAAATTAAATAAATAATTTGAATAAAAAAATATATATATTGAATATTTTTTCCTCATTTTCTTACCTGTATAAACACACACACAAGTTTTTGTTGTCTCAATTATTTTTAATAATTCTTCGTTTTATTCGTATCAAAAAATTTTGTATATTTAAAAAAAAAAAAATATCACACGAAAATTACATAAAAGATGAATTTTATTTTTTTTTACATTATTTATTTATTTTTTTTTTTTTTCAAATTTAATTTTACTTAACCTTTTTGTGTATGCTTTTTGTGTATGTATTGTCGAAAAATTTATATGTATGATGACACATTTTGTTTTTATTCTATTTTTTATTTATTTATTTTTTATATTATTTTTATTCTGTGAAAGTGGATATATAATGTGAAAAATAAGTAAACAGTTTATTTAACAAATATTTGTGTTTGCACAATGAATTTCAATTCAGTAGTATAATGTAGAAAATAAATTGTGTCAATAATTTTTATAAAAGAATATAAAAAAAAAAAACAACAACACATGCATTTTATATGTTAACATCACATATATATATAACACATACATACATATGTATAGATATTTATTTTACATCATTTTTCTTTTGTCAGTAATTTCAAAATAAAAAAAAATTAACTATTATATTTTTCACATACATATTTCACTCGAAATTGAATGTAAATTTTCAAAAATAAAAATATTGTATGAAGATTTATTTTTTTTTTAAATGTAATTTTTGATTTAAAAACATATTTTCTATAGAAAATTTTTTTTTTTATAGATGTATATGTTACACTTTGTAGATAAATTATTTGCAACATACATTAATTTAGGAAAAAAATGGATTTTTGCTTACATTTAGAGAAAAACAGGACTAATTTAGTGGATAAATAGAAAAAAATGATTCTAATTTTTTCTCTTATTCACGTTTTTTTTTTCCATTGAAAAGCCATTATGAAAATTTGTCTCGTGTCATTTTTATATGTTTTTTAATTTAATCTATGATCACCCTCTTATTTAAAAGGGAGTTTAATCTTATATTTGATTGATTTTTTTTTAGAATTTTCAAAGCAAAAATTTTCATATTTCAGTTTTCATCTTAAATATTTATGTGTAGTATGTGTGTTTTGAAGTTTTTTTTATTATAGAAAAACAAAAAATAACTTAATTTCGAATATACATATATACATATGTATATGTATGTACGTATATTTATATCTTAAATCATTTAGATAATATAGATCCGTTAAAAAATTTCAAAAATAAAGCCAAACTTATTAAAAAATGATAAAAAAAAATACCTTTAAGTTTAAGGAAATTTTATGATAACAAAATAGTCCTTTTGGGAATTGATCTTTATTGTGGATAATCGAAAAATCACATTCAAAATTAAAGTGCTTTTATTTTGATGTTTTTAAAAACGAAAATTATGTAAATAAAGTTTTTCTTTTTTTTTTTTTTTTTAACATGAAAAAAATGTTTTTGAAAAAAAAAAAAAAAGACTCGTTAATATATCCTCAAAAGAATTTTTATTTCTATTTCTGTGTTTTTATTTCTGCATGAAGTAAAAAGCTATGTATGAGTTTAACTTTTTTTTTTTTTTTTCTAATATAACACGCCATTCTGTAAACTTTTCATCATTTAATCTCATAGAGGATTACTCAAACGGAATCCTTATTTATATGTATATGTATATGGTTTTCTATTATTCGTCTAAATTAAAGGTATATAGAAAGAAATTAAATTTACGGTAAAAAGACGAGGTATTTACTTTGTATTAGTTAAAAAAAAAAAAAAAAAAGAGATTTTATGTAGATGAATAAAAACGACTTGGTATGTTTTTTTTTTTGGATTTTTTATTATTTTTTCATTCAAAAAGTGTATATTTCTATTGTACGCAAGTATCAGTCCGTTAAATTTGTTTTTAATCCGTAACGAAGTATATTTGTTTTCTTTTATCCAAAATAAAATATATGTAGCATCGTTTTACGTAATTACATAATATCAATGCTCAAATTTAGTTTAGTTATGTGTTTACATTTTAAATCCTTTATGTTTAATAATAATTCACTAGTAAGTGAGTACATACATGCAATTACTTTAATATTCATTAAATAATTCACTTTTATTTTTAAAGTCATTACGTTTTTTTGAATGAATATTAAAGCTGAATAAAAATCAATGAAAATAATGTAATAATGTATTCTTATAATTGATAATTTGAAAAGATTTTTGGAAGAAAATTAAAGAAAAAACACTCTAAAATTAAAGAATTTTATTAAAAAAAAAAATTTGTAATTTTTTATGAGCAAAAAAATCGTACAAAAAATATCTATGATGTGATTAAAATTTAATTGAACTTTCTTCCTAAAATATCTTTTTGACAAAAATTTTTTTTTTTTCTGAATAGAATAACGTAATAAAATCTAAACAATTTACATATAAATTACGATTGTACCACCCACCATCTTTTATATGTATGTAAATAATAAAATTCTTGATAATAAAATAAAAATAGAATTGTGTTTCAATTTTAATGGTACACATGTATTTGTATGTATGAACATAACTATAAAAACATTCTATACAAATAAAAAAGTGTAAAAAAGAAAAAAACGAAATGTCAAACGAAAATCAAATTGAAAGATATTAAAAAATTTGCTTGAATAAATGTATTGAAAAAAATAAATTTTCGAATTAAATTCAGTTATAAAAAAAAAAATTCAAAACATTTTTGATACTTGAAATTTTGAAATCGATCCAATTAATTTTCGTTTTATTCTTTTTTTTTTTGTTTTTTAATTGTAAAAAAATTTAATTATTTATGCAGTTGTAAATAAATGAAAAAATAGTTTATCTGCAATTGTGAAATAAAACAAGACAACAAAAAAAAGATACATATGTATTTTGTTTATAGGAGTTCCAACAATATAATTTGTTTTTATCGAAATTTATTTTGGCAAAAAAAAAAAAAGTACGTGATCTAAGGCAAAATTAAATTCAAATTGTACATACATATTTCCTAAATACTTACGATATGACCATGACCCTGTCAAATTTTAATATGAATTTTCACCTAAATTGACAGGCATTTATTAGAGATAAAAAAATATACATTTTTTCCGATGTCATTATTTCAAAAAATAATAATAGGTAACGTGAAGTTTGTTGCCATTTTTTTTTTTTTTTGTTATTATTTAAAATAAAATTTAGGGAAAATAAGAAAAATATATGTTTTTTCAGGCATTTTATTCTTTAAAATGCTTTCATATGGTTTTCTTAATTTATGTATATTTAGTTTTTGCATTTCAGTTGGTTTTTTAAATCTTAAATGAAAATACATATATATGGTACATATATTCAAAATTGTATGCTAAATTAATTAGAAGACACATGATAGAATTTATTTAACCTGTCTTCAAATATTTATTAGATTAAATTATGTGTTTGTTGGATTAGAATAATCTAATATGAACATTTTTTAGATCAAGAATAAATACGAAAATTTAAATTAAAGCAATTATAAAATTGAGAAACGAAAAATAAATATTTGCATATTTATTTATACGTTTTAATTCCCTATGAATTAATCTTTCCCAAAAAAAAAAAAAAAATTTATTTATCTGTTGAATTGTACACAGATTTTTGCTTTGTATGCAGAATTTTGTTATTGATTTTAATATAAAATTTCCTTTATATTCAATATCCTCATTTGAGAAATGTTTTAATTGCATGTGACTGTGAGATTCTTTTGAATACAAAAAATACATCCTAAAAATTAAATTCATTCATACGAACACTTGTTTTTGATGTTCTCTGTATGAATTTATCAATTTTATTTTTAAATTGATTAATGTAGTGCTAATGATTAACCATAACAATCTGAAATTTCTCATTAAATATCATTTTAAAATATTTATTTCAGAATATTTTACATATTTGATTTGTAAATTAACAGATAATGTAAATTTATGAAAATTCACTTATTAATTTAAAAAAATTTTAAATATAAAAATTCTTGATAATACATTTAAAAATATTTTATACTATAATTCATGCATTACAGTAATAAAAAAAAAAACAAATATTCTACATAAGAAAATTCAATGAAATTTAAATTTATTTGAATTCAATTTCATATGAGAAAATATTTTGTAATAAATCACAAATTCAAAATAATGTAAACAGATTTTTTTAAAAGTGCACTTTTATATTGTACCGTAAATTTACGAATATATGTACATATTATGGTATTTCATGAAAAATATGAAATAAATTTGCATTTATTGTACAAACAATTTTTTTTTGTTTTACAAATATTGTATAAAAGCTTTTGTTTATTTTAATGCATTTTTTATTTCAAATAGAAATTTATTTTTAGATTTTGAAAAAAAATATAAATTTTCCTATATTAATAGACTTATAGTGACTTATTTATTTTATTTAAATTTTTAACGGAAAATCTTGAAAAATATTACGGATAATATATGTCATCCATGAAAAAAATTTATTATTTTACAAGAAAGTTAAACTATATAAAAAAAAAAAATTATTATTTTTTTTAAAATAAAAATGAAATACAAAATTTTCCTGATAATTTTAATTATCATTTCAATAATGAATGGATTTCGACATGAATGAAAAATTTGTATTTTTAAAATAAAAATCATTTCGATTCAAAAATTAAACAGCACAATTATTTCAGATTGAAATATTTTCTAGAGGACTTGGATCTTAATTAAAAAATAAAATACATAATAGAACAAAAAATAATTTAGCACAATAATTAATATAATTAACATAATCAGAACCGAGTGTACCATTTGATAGTTGAATGTCCTTGTTACAGATTCAAGAAACAAAAAAAGAAAGAATATGTAATTGATTTCAAGAATACCCAAGGGACTTTCAGTGCATAAAAATAGATTATTATCATAGTCGCCCAATTTTATAAAGTTTGTTAATAAGAAAAAAAAAAAAAATCTTAAAGAATAAATGAAGAGATAAAACAAATTGAAATATAGCACATATCCTTGAAAAAAAAAAAAAAAAAAAATTATATGTACAAGATAGATAAGCAAATAAAATTAAGTAACTGAAGTTAACTTAAATTGAATTACCTTTATAATTTATTTCGTTTCTAAATGAATTTACCTTTACTCGTTTTTTCTTCTTCTTCTTCTTCTGAATTCTTACTTTTATTAAGAAATAAGAAAAAAATAAAAAATATTGTAATTACAATTTTATGCAGAGAAGAAGAGAAAAAAAAAAAAACCAGTACACAGAAGTACAGTCAACAACACTTCTTCTGCTTTCGTGAATTACAATTGAATTTTCTTTATTTTTTATATTTTGACAGTAACCATAAAACGAAAGGAGAACATCTTGAACATTTCGAGTGAAAAATGATGATTGCCCCTTATGTCTATAAACGTCACTTTCATTTTTATTATTATTATATATATTTTTTTTTCTTACTTATTTTCGTGTTACTTATTTGAAAATGATATTAAAAAGGATACAACATAAATACGATAATATAGTGGAATAAATTTAAGACAGAAAAAAAAAAAACTACAAATCTGGTCATTTAAATTGATAAAGGATGACAGCTAATTGGAAAATAGAGAATAAAAAAAATTAAATAACAAAAACAAATAAAATCCAATGGAACAAAATAGTAAATTAAAAAGAAAAAGGTAATTCTAATGTGATCCTTTCTTTAAATTCACTCTCGATTAAGAACATTCAAATTTTTTTTTTTTTTTTTTTTTTTTTGGAAAATTTTAACATGAAAAACGAAAAACAAATAAATTTAATGAAGGGAAAACTTTTTTTTTTAGAAATAATGTCATATTTTTGATATTTTTGAAGATTTTGACATTTTGATTGTAGAATTTTCAAATAATGACAAAGTTTTTGTTATGTTTATTGATTTTGTTTTTAAGAAGGTTATACATCCTTTGAAAATTGTTTTTAAAAAATCATTCGAAACTTTTTCAATTATTTTAATTTATTTAAATTTCCTCAGATTTTTTTTTTTTACTTTTTTTTCTTAAACCCTTTTTTAAATTTATTTTTTTTTTTCTATTTTATAAATATTTTTTAAATTGTTACTAATAATTTTTTTAAATTTTATTGTTAATTTTCTACTTAATTTTTTTAACTATAAAATTTTTTATTTGAAAATGTTCTTCTTCTTTAAATTCAAATAAAAAAAAACCCTTTTTCGTGCAAATGAATTAATGTTTTTTTTTTTTTAAAAAAAAACCAATCCCAAAAAAGGATATTGTTTACCCATGCGGCTAAATAATTCTAATAATTTTCTTTATCTATATAAAACAACAAAATACAACATAAATATTATGTGCTGTTTTTATTGCTAAAAATATGTTTATTAGGTATTACAAAACCAATTTATTGTTTTTCTATTGAACAAATTGGAATTCAATAGGGAATGTGTTTTTTTTTTCTCTTGTTTTCATCAAAAATTATATCAAAAGATTATTTGCTTCGTCACTTTTATAGTTTATCGAATTTTATAAGATCTTTTATTCAGAATATAAATAAAAAAAAAATTCTATAATGAGTAATTTATATATTTTCTTTTTTATAATTTAACATGTATATGAGTAATAAAATCTCCTTGGTAACAGAAAAATGACATGCATAAATAATATTACCAAATAAATTATGTTTTTGGTATATGAAAATATGAATACTTTGAAAATGTTATTTTGAAAATAAATCATATAGAGTTAAGCATATGACATTGCAAAACTATAATATAATATTCGTATAATTTAACATAATACTCTTTTACTACACTTTCTTTTGTTAATTTATGTTGTTGTTATTGTTGTGGTTTTTTTTTTCTCTCAAGAATAATTGACCAGGCGCCTAAAACCACTATAACTAACCACAAAAGTATATACGTATGATAAAGGCTTATAATAAATATACAGATGTTCTTGACACTTGACCTTCTTCAAAAGTTTATAAATTTAAAAAAAGGATGAAATTTATAGTCTACAGGATGTTTCTTAATGAATAACAATAATAAAAAAAATAATAAAACTAAAGAAAAAATATAAAAAGCATGAAAAAAATTTCAAAATTGCTTTAGGTTAATTAATAAAAAAGACGACATAAAAACAAAAATAATATGTATAAATGTCACTTATTCGCGACTACAAAAAAGGTTAAATTTTCTTCGAGTTTATTTAATTTTGACACTCTCTAGTTTCCGAAAACAAACATCTTGTACAGAAATGTAAATGATACATTATAGTGATTAGATGATATAAAGCTTTTCAATACATCTAAGTTATATTTTTTTTTACCACAAATTTAACATTTTGAGACACCTAATAATTCAAATTAAACATTTTGAAAATTTTCTTAGATCCTTCTTTTTTTTTTATAAAGGGCAAGAGAAAGTACAAACAAAGAAGTAAAAATTTTTTTGAAGAGTCATTAAAAAGTTTATCTTTTACAAAGTGTAAAAACAAAAATTTTTATTTCAAATTATTCGGTAATGATGAAAGTTTATCTATTCTATAAACTTTATTTCATTCTCAAACTGTTTTTCATCAGAACCCTGAGATTTACTGTTCGAAAAATTATTTTTATAAATGAAAATTGATTAAAATTGTGCACAATTTTATTTGAAATTTTTCAAAAACAATTAAAGTAAATGAAAATTAATTTGAAAATAAATCTTTTAAAATTAACTAACAACATTTTGTATTTTGTTAATTATATAGTTTCAATATAGGAGATTTAAATTGATTGAACTTGAAAGGAAATGATAAAATTTTTAAAAAGGTTATTGAATCATGGTACGTTAGGGTTAATTTAAAAAAGTTTGAAATTCGTTGGATTCATAAATAAATTTTCTAATGTTTAATTGAATTTTAATCAAAAATTTTGTTATTGTTGTTGTTAGAACAGTTTTATTTGAATTAATTGAATTTTTATTGTTGCTATTTTTCGATAAAATTTTGTTCAATTTTTTAATTTTACTTAATTTGAAGTTTTGATTTAACGCTTAAAAAGTCTACTCTCATTAACCAACTATGGATTCCATTATGTAAAGTAAAAATATAAAGTTAATATCATTTATTTTTCGTTAATTATTATTATTCTTGAGAATTTACTAAAAATAATGATATTGTTCATATGAAAGTATGTATAATAACAATGAACGTAATGAACGTACATATAGTGAATGCTCAATCATTTAAATTTGATATGAAGAAAAGAGCTTTTTTTCTACTCAAACACTTCTACAGAATGAATTTTCTCTTATAAATAATCTTTTCAAACGTGATGAATTTTGCCCCTACTTTCCAATGAATATTCATTTTGAACGAAACTTTTGTTTCCATTCATTCTATTTCATTTCATTTGCTCGACAAAATGTTCTTTGAAACTAATATTTTTCGTTTTTTAATTTTAACAAAAAGTGTTTTTTTTTTTGTCTTCTAAATAAATCTAAATTTCATTGTTTACTTAAATAATGAGGAAAAAAAAAGAATGTAATTTGCTCGTTTTTCTTTTAAATTTTAATTAAAAAACAACGTTTGAAGATTAAAAAAAATATATTTTTTTGTAGAATTTTAATGAATGAATTTCATTTAGTTAACACAAAGTAAAACATTCTAAAAAAAAAAAGCAAAGTAAAATACATAAATAATAATACTTTGAGATATTCAGAATTAAACTAATTATATTCGTATGTAGTGTTTATCTATCTAATTTAAACATTTCTAGTTTTTTTTTAATAAAAAAAAAAAAAAAAAAAGATTTTCATAGAAAAAAAACATAAAAAATGTAAAATACTACTTTTTTTTTTTCTTCAAATGATTAGCCCACAATTTCTGTAAATATTTTCCTTTTTTTTTTTTGTGAAAAATGTAACAAAAAAAATTTGTAGATAATGTTTTTCTTCTTGTTTGCTTTGTGTTTTTGTTTAATTTTATGTTGGAAAATTACAAAGAAAACTTTTAGAATTATAAAAATTAACAAAAAATATTTTAGGTATTCTTATATACATAATAGGGAAAACTCACCAATTTCGAGCTCACATTTAGACTTTCTTATGATCTTGTTGGCTCACCACAATTAATAAAAAGAAAAACTACTAACGAATTTTAAAGGTCAAATGTATTTGAATTTAAAAATTTTGAGATTATATGTAAAAAAATTTTCCTTTTTCAAATTTGCTTTCACATGACTTTTTACCTGCAACCTTTCCAATGAAAAATGATAAAAAAAAATCATCTTGTTGTCAAGATATGTAAATTTGCAATGATTTTCAAAGTATGAAGAGACCTAATTGTCTAAAAATAAGGTTTTTATGTAAAAGGGTAAAATACATGACATTGAAAATATATTATGATTTTTTCAGGTAAAATTTCAATCTTTAGAGAAAACAAAAAACAAAACTCTAGTAACCTTTTTTTTTTTTTTAGATACGTGTAGACGTTTTATTTGTTTGTAGATTTCATGTTATCCTTATGCGAAAAGTGTTAAAACGAATACAACTGAGAATATTCCTGAATAATTTAAGGTAAAGTGATTGATTTTTGTTTTAAGATTTTTTTCAATAAATATTGAAAGAAATTCGCCAAAAAATTCAAAGTATTTAAAAGAACTACAGTTTCCTTTTTCTAAGAATAACTTTTACACACAATCATCTATGTTGTTATTTCATAATGATTTTCAAACATTTTAAAACTCATTAAATACATTGTCTTGTAATTGCCATAGCAATTATTTTTTTTTTTTCGTATTTGATAAAGGATTGATGAAGTGGTATATGGCCGGAAAATATTACATTTTTACTGTCAAAAGTCAAGTGTTATAATAAGTACTTTACGCTAAACACTTGATTTGATGTGTTATTTATTTTACGGTATTGTATAGTTTTTTTTTTTTTTTGTTTTTCTTTTTGTTGTTTTCTAATATGAAGACTTTATAAGAAAACCCTTGGAAATGGATAACTTTTTATGTATGTTTTTATTTGTGTTAGTTTTTTTTTTTTGTATGTATGTTATACGTACATATAAAGTAAAAAAAAAGTTTAGTACATTCCGGACTACAATTAATTTTGACCCTAAAAACAGAGAACGTATAATAAAAATATTATATTTAATATAAGGAAATAATGTTTCCGGTTACGGAAAAGGTTGTAGTATGTAAGTATCCTACTGGGCTACTGACAAACTAAAATTTCAAAGAAAAACAAAATTATTGTAATACAAAAAAAAATGTCACAGAAAAATATTATAATAATAATAATTAAATTTTGTTTTTCTTTTCTAAATAAATTTTCATTTTTGAATATTCATGAAATGAAAATAATTAAAACATTTCATATATAATTGAGTTATTTGTACAAAAAAGGAAAAACAAAAAAAAAAAACAACATTTTCTGAGACACACACATAAAAATTTCTCATTTCTTATTGTTTAACAAACAAAATAACATTTACTTTTCTAAATTAGCTAAATCTTCTGAAATTACAACTAAAATATGAGCTTTCTTCTTTCTTCTTTTTTAGTCAACCACATTTACACATTGTTTAATTACTCTTTGCGTTGTACTAATTTGATTTATCAAAATTAGACATTTTTGTACATTCAAATTTTTTATTAAGAAAAATAATACGGTTTGAAAAACTAGTATTTTGTAACTTAATTTTTTGTGAAAAAGCAAAAAAAAAAAAAACAGTAGAAATATCTTTTTAGACTTTCATAACAAAAAAAAAAAAACAAAATTTAGACGTGTAATTTCAGTTCACCAAATTTCATCTTAAATCTGTCTGTATAACCTACCTACTTTTTTTTTTTCAATATTTATTTCTAATCAATAAAATGAAAATCACATACAATATGCAAAATAATACTTGAACCAAGTTTTTATGAAGAAAAAAAAAGAAATAAAATAAATTATAAATTAAAAAAAAAAAAAAGATTAAAAAACTTTAAAAAACTTATTCATTTGAAAAAAAAAGAAAAAATAAGAAGAACAAAACTTGATGACATTTAACTGAAATAAAATAAAAAATTACCTTTAATAGAAAAAAACGTAATGTTTACCAGATGAATCTGCTGTTTTTTTTTTTCCATATCACACATTTTACATGGAAAAATTGATTTTTGTTTTTGTTCGATAAAGTTTTTCTTTCAAGGTCAAAGGAATAAGCTATAAAAAAAAAAAAAAAACAGAAATATTGAGCACGACATCAACGAATTTTTACTTTTTTTTCTGCTTGATTTCGTACTTGTAATATGATTTATATAAATGAAATACAGAAAAATATAACAAGGTAAACGATACCATTAGTTGACTTTCTTATAGAAAATTTTTAAATTACTTTGAAGTTTGTTCGTAAAGTTTAAAGGATATTTTATTTAAATGATATTTCAAGATATCGATGTTCTAATTTAAAAATAACGAAATTGATTTAAGAACAAAAATTCTTTGTAAATGTCTCATTACTGTTAGTTTCTTCCTAAATAATATTCTCATTGAAAAACTTTTTATTTTTTTTTTTTCAAAAATTGGAAAAGAATAAAGTTTACTTTTACCACGAATTAGATTTTTCATCATCAAAGGGATAAGTACACCATAAATTTTCTTTTTGTCTGATGAGAAACAAGCTATGACTACATGGGCCTAAGCAAAACTAAATTACACAAACAATTTTGTTTTTTTTTTTTTTTTAAATAACATTCATTAATATTTTGACTTTGAGACATGCTGAAATGAAATTATTATAGCTTGTTTGGCATCTTTGTTATTGATTGATTTGCTGGCAAGTAAAAAAAATAAAAATAAAAACTTGATGATATAAACATTCAATGAATTTTTCCTTTTTTTATTTTTTCAATAATTCTTAACAAAAGAGAATTAATGATAACGATACGATAAGCAAAAATTCACTAATATAAATCGACACAAAACTTGGATGGAAGGCTTAATACCTAATTCTCTTACTTTTTTTATACTCTTTTTTTTTTTTTTTTGCTTATCAACATTATTTTTTGTATAAAAGTTATTATTTTCATTGTTATCCTGGTAAGCAACAGCGCTCTTGCACGTACCTTTATCTTTTATCCATTATGTGATTGACCGCAAAAAATAAAAGTAAAAAAAAAAAAAAATACGAAAAAAAAAGCGAGGAAAATTTCTCTTACTAAATTATGTATTCTTTCAGGATACGTAACATAAACCAACAACCAGCATTGTTATCGATTAAGCCAACTCATGTTTGATATATTATACAGGATGATTCGTAATACTTCATGGAAATTAAGTAAATATTTAATATGATTTTAATTTTGAAAATGTGAAATATGTACTTCTTAAAGGTCAGCAAATATCTAAATTATTTCAAAATGTTTGAATAAAACAAAAAAAATTACCACCCGAATAATTATAGATGTTGAAAACTTTATTTGGTGGGTGCAGCATAGGATGAAGTAAAATAAATCAAATTAAATCGATATGCTCGTACATATGTATGTGTCGTCATAGTTGGATAGCAAAAGTGATCAAAGAGAAAATCATGATGAACCGAATAAATCGTAGAATTTTTTAACAATGATTGGTAATTTTTTTCAGTTTGAATACACTTTTTTTTTTACTTGAAATTTCTTTCGAGAAAATTAATAAAAATTCATTGAAAAAAATACAAAATCTGTATTTCATAAAAATATCCTAATCAATTTTTCGATAGACTATAATAATTTATTTACAATTTGTTAAAATTTTTCTATCTAAACAAAAATGATAAAAATCCCGTAGATACAAATAAAGTTTTTTTTCTTAAAAAAAAATCTGATTACCTACTGAGAATTTATTTTTTTTATAAAGGGAAAATATCAACACAAAAATCACATACGTATACAATATATTTTATATTTCCTGTCAATTACAATTTCTCAATGAAATTACAAACTGTTGAAATGTGATAACGATAAGGTATATTATTTAAAAAAAAAAAAAATAATAATAATAATAATAAATAAGTAAGATAAAAATAAGAGAAAAAAAAAAGGATCTACCTTTAAAAGTATCATTTTTTTTTTTAAAAAGATAAACCGACAACACCCTATCTAAACTTTGATTATACGTTTTATACAAACTTATACAAACACACATACTTTCACAGCATATGTACGTATCTGTTTTTTTTTTTTTTTTACCTTTTTACTCTTTTATTATAAAAGACTTATGTTGAATTATATCAAAATTTATCTGAAGTACGTTTTCTTTTTTCGTTGATATTATTTTTGTTTGTATACGAGAGTATATATGGTTATTATTTCCCTAAGGGACTACCGTTGATTTTATTTTCAGCAGATATGTATACTACAAAGGTAGTTCAAAAGATTGACTTACTTAACTGTGGAGGATATTTTTGATAAACATTTTTCAAAAAAAAAAAAAAAAAAAAAAAAAAAAAAAGATTTATAATGATTACAATGTGTTTTCGCTTTGACAAAATTTTAACAAAAATGGAAGAATAAAATGTTTATTGTTTTATTGTTGTTATTATTTTTAAATAAATTATTATCAAATACATATATGACATGAATCTGAAAATTTTGATTTAAAGAAAAAATCAAATACATAATTGAAATGCATGCACGAAAAAAAATGGAATAAAAAACTGAAAATGTTGAAAAGTTTGAAATAAATTATTTAAAAAAAAAATTAAGAGAAAATAAAAATTACACCCACACAAATAGTAAAGTGGGCAGGAACCTTGTGTTTTTTTTCGAAAGCGCAGAATAATATTATGAATCACCAGTTTATGCAACTTTTTGCTTAGAAAAGTTTGATATTAAGTTCGAATGATGTGTCGCCCACATTTTTGATCTCATCTCAATCTCATTATTGACTCTTGAATCTCATATTTGACTAATTATACGAATCTTAAAGTATAGCAGGGGAGGGGGTGTACCTATATCAAAATTGTTTGTTTCCTTTTCTTGAAAGAATTCTTCAAAATATTGCTAACCATGAACACTTTCAGTTACAAACAGAAACTTATGAAAATGTAATAAAAAAAAAAGAAGTTATTTCGTGATTGAATTTAGGCACAAGTGGCGCCAAAAGATCCTTATACGAGTATATGTACATAATGCGAAAAGCTTAAGGGTTGTAATAAAAAATTTATGATTGACAAATAAAAATATTCAACAAAAACGCAAAAAGGAGTATGTATAAAAAAAATACAATAATTTCCGGTGACTTTTAAAAATGTTTTACAAATTTTTTCTTAAGATATTTTTTTTGAATGGAAATGATTTTCCCTTTAATTTTTTTTTCTTTTATCCGGTTTGTTTCAAAATCTGATTTTAAAAAAACTTTTAAATTTGGAAATTTTATTTATAAAAGTCGTTTTTTTTTTTATTTCTGAAAAATAATATAAAATCTTATTGGCTTCAAAATAATGGTCACTTAGAAACAATGTTAAATTGTGAATAATTAGGACTCAGTTTCATAAAAATAAACAAATTGTATAAAAAACAGTAGGAGACTAAAACAGAGAGAAAAAAAAACCTATTTGTTCAATTAAAAAAAAAATAAATACATTTAAATTTATTTTTTCGTTTCCTTTTCACATGTCAGAAAAAAAAAAATTTTTTTTTTTCTTGTTTACATTTTGTATAACTTATTTTTTATTTTTTTATACACTCGTACATAATTAACTGATTCGATATTTGATATATGTACATATTGTATGTATGTATTGTATGTATGTATATAAAAGAAACAACACGTATATCAACCTAAATGTTTATTTAATATAATTTAATGAGAAATGAGAATATGAATATAATGATATTGATATAAAAATCAATATTCTGATGTGTTGCTATAAATTCAAAAATTTTCATAAAATACGTTTTTTTCTCCTTTTCATTTTTTTTTGTTGTTGTTTTATTTTGTTTTTGTTGTTTATTTTTTTTTTTCTGCACATTGAACGGAAAACAGTAGGTTTTTCAATATAAACATGAGAATAATACTTGTCATTTTGTATTCATGCTGAGTGAAATGTGAATAAATTTGTTGTTAAATCCTTTGTATGTGCATTAGGCGTTAGTGATTTGAAATAAATTACCCAATACACATATATGTACATAATAATATTGGCATGAAAAACATGCTTCATTTTATATTATTATTATTATTATTATTGTTATTATTATATTTTTTTGAATATATACGTAAACATATATAATTTTATAAATTGTATCTAATATATATTTCATTGTTATTGTATACGTATAAAAAGATACAAATAAAAAATGTCATTTAAAATTTTACATTTGAATAAGTATTAATAAAAAAAAAAATATAATGAAAAAAAAAAGCAAATTATTTTATAATATTTATGTGTTGAAAAAAAAAAATATATAAGATTATTTAAATATTGTTTGAGCACTTGAAATTTTATTGATTTGTATTTTTAAAATCTCACTTTTTATTTATTTATTTATTTTTTTTATTTTGTTCTGTTGTGATATTCGTATTTTCCATCAACAATTTGTTTTCCAATATAAAAAATAAATATTGAATGCATTTTTATTGATAAACTTTATTCACAATTTCGTTTTTCATAATAAAAATTACAAAATAATATTCTCAAACTGAAATCGCCTGTGTATCGTAGATGCAATATTTTTGCATTTTTTTTTTTTATTAATAAATATTATGAAAACATCTTGAAAAATAATATCATCAAATAAAAAATGGTATAAATAATATTCCATATGTATATTTTTTTAATAATTTTAATTTAAAAATGATACTTTAGTGCATTCCAAGGATATTTTTTTTTGTCATTAATATATTTTAATTTTGAAAATAAATAATTTTTTATGATTAATTTTATTGATTCGAGAATTTTTGTTTTTTTAATTTTTTATATTTTCAGATTAAATGCTTACTGTTGACTGATATTTAAAGAGCTTTTCCGTACTGTTAAACAATTTTTTATTTTTCTTTAATTTCAGGTAAGTGAATTTATATTACAGTTAAAATATCTGATACTTTTTTTTTTTTGTATATTTTTGACAAGTAATAAAATCTTAAAAAATTATCTAAAATTTCTAAACGTTAGTTTTTTTTTCTCTCTATAAACTTTTAAAATTAGATACATATTATTATTAATTCACAAATTCAAGATATTTTTCTTTAAAAGTTTCACAGCCTTTTTGTAACCCTTTTAGCGGTTTGCTTTTTTTAATTACTTTCTGCTATCCAAATCTCTTTACTGTCAAAGAATTATAAAAATTCTCAAAAAAAAAAAAAAAAAAAACCCAATTAATATTGAAACATTTATTATTTTCACAGCTTTCAAAAAAAAAAAAAAAATTGAAGAAAATTACATGAACAATTTAATTTGAAAAATTTTCAGTTAGGCATGACAGATTTTCTTTATTTTATTTTTCTTTTTGAATTGTGACTTAAATCATTTGAAAATAAATTACATAATAATAAAAAATGTTAGTTTTGTTTTTCTTTCTTTTTCTCTTTTTTTTTTTTTTATGAAAAATTCAATTTAGCTTTTGTAAAACACAATTAACAAAATTTTTTTCTAGAACAAATTTGTACAAAAAGTTTTTTTTTAAAAAAAAAAAAAAAAGTTATTAAGAGAAAATAAGAAAGTCTTTAAATTAAATTTTAATTGTTCTATTTAACGCTAAAATAAGCTTTCAATTTTATTTTTATAATTTACAATACACTAGAAATCTAATGAATTTTTATAATTCCAGACAATTTCAAAATGGATGGTGTATAGACGTCATTCTTTTATAAAAATAAAAAATAAACAAAACAATGAAAAGTGTTCTTATACGAGTATCATTAAGTACTCTTTTGTATATAAAAAAAAAATGAATTTTCTTTTATATATTATTTTTACAGTTCTACTACTATTCTATATGGTTCTATATTATGATATTTATTTGTAAAAAAGCTTAAGAGTTCTTTTAAGTAGATATACATATATACATACATATGTATATGTACATACATACATTAAAAATGTCAATCACATTCATGGTTCAATAGGTTGTGATAATAATTTCAACAAAATTTATTTTTTTTGTTTTTTTTTTGTACGTATTGTATTATTTGTATTTATGTACGTGTACAGACATAATTGTATTTAAATTACCATAAAAATATTCTTTTAAAATCGAAATAAAATTTTATTGATTCTGAGAAGAAATTCGAAAAATAAAGAAACAAATTATTTTGTTCTATTTCACAATATTTTTATCTTTGTGGTTTTTTAAGTCTTGTCTATTTAGACTTTAGACACAAATAAAGATACATGATAAAACAAAAGAAATTTGTATAACCTCATACAATTTTTATTATTCAAGAAATGTATGATTCAAGGAATGTATTGCTCATTATTCCATCATATCTAGAGAATATATATTTGTATACATGAATGTGATGAAAAATAAAATATTCCTATACATTCATTGTGTCTGGGGTTTTTTTTTTTTTTCTTTTTCCACTTTTGTACGTCAAGGTTTTGCTTCCAGTGAAACATATTTTCTTCAACCTTGTTGTACAACCAGGTACTATAATTAATTATGTCAGGCAAAATAGAATACCTACAATTTTTTTCTTTTCCTTCAATTTTATTTTCAAACGAAAAAAAATTGACATTGTTATCTGTCACTCATAAATCCTTTCATTATTCTAAATGAGTTCTTTGATATTGTCAATACTAAAAAGATTAAAACTATTATGGCACACCTTATTTTATTATATTACATTAAAAAAAAAAAAAAAAAAAAAATTTTGAAATTATATCTTATAAACTTGTGAACTATTTAATTAAATTTAATTTTACATATATGCAACTTTAATTTATCAGGTGCTATAAATTTTTTATCATTTTAAAAGATAAAAAAAGTTAGAAAAAGACTTCATTTTTTTTTTATCTTGTCTTTAGCAAAAACCCAAAAAATAAAACCTTTTTGTATAGAAAAGAAAAGGTCAAATTATTTAGCACAATTTTATAGCTAAATTTTCATAACACAATTTGATAAGGATCCAAATTGTTTTTATTATAAGGTTTCTGTTGCCTTATCGAAATAATTTTTTTTTTTATATGTAACTTTTATGTTATTACTATAGTTACCTCATACGTGTCTTCTATTATATAAATATGTATATGTTTATAAGAGGATAATGAGTTTTCTCCTTATTACATACCACATTAACCAATGGGTTTGTTAATAAAAATTTACTCTTTTTTTTTTTTTTATTCTTGTCTGATTGAACTTAAAATGTTCAATGGTTCTTATTAGTGTAAAATTTTCAGTTAGTTAAATCAATATTTATACTGACTGTTTTTACACACGCTTAAAAACAATTTTATGGTGAAATTTTAAAATTTTTAGACTGTTAAAAAAAAAAAAAAGAAATAAGAAATTAAAACGTCTTGTACAGAAATCTAATTGAAGATTAAAGGCATGAAAAACCGATATTTTATTATTTAATTATCAAAAGGTCTAACTGCCTTACCTTGAACATTATTCATTATGTTTTCTTTTTTTTTTTTTGTTTTTTTGTTTTTTAAAGTGAAAATATATGAATTTACGACAACAGACGTTTTTTTTTTATCACAAGAAATTTTTGGTTGTTATTGCACAGTTAAATAAATTTATATTAATAAAATATTTTTCTAAGATACAGATTTTACAAAATATTAAATTTAAACTGAAATTTATTGTCAATAATCTATAAAAAATATTAAATTGAAAACAAAAAAAAATGTACAACAACAAAAAAAACATGTTCAATCTTACTGCAAATATGTATCTTAAATAATACATACATAGATATTATGATATTATTTTACAAAAGTATTTCATTTCAGGGAAATTGTTAGATCTATTTTTTTGGTTTTTTGTTTTTCTGTTGTTGTTGTTGTTGTTGTTATTTTTGAATTGTTTGTAATAGATTTTCATCAATTTAAAATATTAAATTTCAATTTTTCAAAAAGTTTATACGATTACTTAAGCTACAATGAAAAATATTCGATGCAAAGAAAGGATCATACAGGATATTTCGAAAAAAACAAAAAAAAATACTTCAAAGAACAAATAAACAAAAGAGAAAAAAAATTAATATTTAAAGTAAATCAACTAAAAACGAAAAAAAAAACAGAACATTTTCGAAAGTGATATCCTTTTCAATATAAAATATAAAAGATTAGGTTAAACGTACAATTTCTCCATTTTAATTCTTCAAACGAAAACTCCATGATTAAAAAAACCGCAAAGTAAAAATTAATTTGATTGTAAAAAAAGATCTTGAAAGGAACTATTTAAATTAATTTTTTTTTTCTTTTAAACTAATAATTCAAATCCATGCATGGTACATATGTATCTGTGATTTTTTTTTAATATAATAAATTACATATATCTGCAATATATGCTTTGCGATACCCTGTATCTTTTGTGTGTACGTGAGGTGTATGTATAGTATTATAAAAGTAAAAAGAAAAAAACATACAAAATAAAAGATAAAGTATCTTTTTTTTTCTTCTGTTCTTTCTTTTTTCATAATTCCATCAAAGATACTTTTTTTTTTATTCAAAAGTTTTATTTTTCCTCTTTTTTTTAATTTTTTTTTTTTATTCTGTTGTATATTAAATTCAAAAATTTTCAAAATTAAAGTGCTTGTACATTGTGCGTTGAAAGGAAATGAACTAAAGTAGATTATGTGTGTATTTACGGGGATTGTGGGTTTTTCACAAAAAAAAAAAAATAAAAAATAAAAAATAAATAAATAAAAAAAAACAGACATACAAATGTATTTATATACTGAAATACTGGAAATTATATGTGAAAATAAATACCTACTCGAATTGTATGTATTTCACCAGAATTATTATGTAGAGATTTTTTTGTTTTTTTCTATCTTGATTTTGAAAAAGCAATGAAATTCAGTTTAGTTGTTATAAAGCTTTAAAGACTTAAAATTTAAACGAACGAATGAACATATATTAGATAAGAAGTTTTACTTTTTTTCTATTCTCTTCAAATTAAAGTCATTTTTCAATGACGTAATTCAGTAGATTTCATTTTGAGAAAAAAAAATTTATATATAAATGAATGAAAGGTTTTATGAAAAAATCGATTTTTAATTTTTTTTTTTTTAATTTAGTCTTTTTAGATCGGAAGTGCATAGAAATATAGAATGAATTTTTGATATCATATTTTGTGCAAACCTTGAACTAATTAAAATTATATCTTGTTTGAGATCAAAGAAATAAAAAAATTAATCTAATTTTCAAGATTCATGAAAAACAATTTGTAAAAATTAAATTATATAAATTGAAATCTATTCATATGGTTTACAATTTGTTTAGAACTTAAATAAATCTTGAGATTCGACTACATATATAGATTCTAATAACAAATGGTGTATGAATTATTTTAAAATTCACCTTGAATTGAATATTGAATTTTGGTAAAGCTTATGTATAAAATTTTAAAAAGATTTCCAATGAGATTTCAATGAAATTTTGTTAATAAAAGGATTTTTGAAATTTTGACAATATGTATATGTATTGCATATATGTATGTATGTATATATGGTAAATTGATTTCAACAAAATCCAGTGCGATTTGTGAAATTTAATGTAACGTATAATTGAATATATGTAAATGCACAATATCAAGTTTACGTGTTTTTATTTATTTTAATTTTTCCCTCAGATACAGATTCAGATACAAAATCATGAATACCATAAAGCTATTAAATATTCAAAAATACATAATACAATTAGAATTGAACGAAATTTAACATTGTATTCCCTGATGCGATTTTCATATGTACATATATTCAGTGTTTTTATCTGATGAAAAATAATAATAACGTTTATAGATACAGATTCACGAATTTAAACTCTCTTTTTGGTTATTTTTTTGCTTTTAATGAAAATTTTTAATTTATTTATCATGCTTTGTTTCACAAAATTACTTTATTAAAAAAAAAAAACATGTGGATTGTATGTACAATATTACAAGTAAGGTTAATTTAAAATGAATCACATTAAACTTTGATCTGCATAATAAGTTTTCTATTAAATTTCAATTAAATTATATCTTTCAGAATATGATGCATATCCTTAATCCTTATACATATATAAATTTACATATGAATTATATTGTTGTTTCATCAGTTTTTCTATAGATCGCATCTCTTCAGATAAATTATAATGTTTACATTTAAGAAAAATAAATTTATCATATATAGCATTTCTATACATATATTTTGGATGACTAAAATTTATGAATTTTATATATAAAATGAAAATTTTATTAATTAATAATAATAAAATATTTTACATAATATAAATTTACCTTATTCCATAGATTATTGGATTATAAATTGCATTAAATTTAGCAAATACTGATCTCAAAATTTTTGTTAATGGTGTTATTTTGATTGTTTTCAAATATACCACAATAATTTATCAAAAGATATGAAGTCTATGCCATATAAACCATAATTAAATTGTAACTAATACAAGTTTAGCTAATTTTATTACTATTCTATGATTAATATCATTTGTATTTGTTAATGATTGAACATTCATCTTTTTTGCTTGTTCTTTCATTTTTCTCTCATGTTTTGTAACAGTCTAGAATAATAGAAATTTTTATCATTTCAAAAGGATATCAATATTATTAATCTTACCTTTATTATGGAATAATAAAAATATATTGTTGAAAATAATGGTATATAATACACAAATATTGAATAACATAAATGATCTACTATTCCAGTTTTTTTTGTTAAATATAATCAATTCCACAAGCTGTCATATTACCTTCATGTACATAACGATTCCATCCAAAAAATGGTAAAATTGTCTATATAACATAAATTATCCACATATAATTATAATATATTTTATTGCATTCAAATATGTTAATTTTTTTCCAGTTATTCCTTTAACAATAACATTATAACGATCATATGTAATTAACATCATACTCTATATTAAACCACAAAATCCATATACAAATTCACACATAAATGGTCCTAAAATCCATGTTTCATAATAACAATTTAAATATCAATTGGTGGAAACATATTTAACATCATTAGAAAATCAGATATTGCTAAATTAACCACAAACATATTTGATGGTGTTCTTAAGTTTTTCGTTATACTAAATATAAATATAACAATTACATTTCCACATAATGAAAGAAATCAAGTTACAATCATTACAAAACTCAATATTTTATGCCAAATATAGAATTTATCGATTTAAATTGATACCAATAAATATCCACAAGATATATAACATACATATCATTTGGTATACGATCAACAACAGTTATATTATTTGTATTTTCTTTAAATACCATATGAAAATCTGGTCTTAGAATTTCTTCTGATGACATTCTTTTTTTTTTTTTGTTAATTAAATTCTTTCAATATAATTTTGTTTTCCAAATGAAATAGTTTTCTGAGAAAATTTTGTTAAAAGCACTTTCAACTTAATTTCAAACACTAACAACTTTAAGGACTATACAAACTAACAAAATATTTTGTAATTAATTTATGCTTTTATATTACTCAGATACATATATACAACATATAAATATTTCATGAAAATTGTTAATCCAATTACAAAAGGATAATGTGTTGCTTATAATTTAATTATTCACTCATATTATATTTTTTGAAAGTAAATTGAATTTTACACTTTTATGTACAGAAAAAAAAAAATAGTAAAAATCAATATTTTTTTGTTATTTGTTTTCGTATACATATAAATATGTAAAAGTTCACAAATTTGTATATTATAGTACAAACAGGGTGACAAAAAAAAAAAAAATTACATCACTGGTAAATTGTCTACAAAAACAGGATTTCAGTTCAAAGTTTTTCTTTGAAAAAAAAAAAAAAAAATAGCGTAAGCGTCAACTTTAACTACATAGATATGTAATTCCTCTTAACCTTGTCATTTTTTGTATTTTTGACATACATACATATATCTTTTTGAGTTGCTATAAATTTAAAATATTTGGTACATCTTATTTATTTATTCCTTACGTATTTTTGTTTTTTTATTCATCTATTCAGTTGCTCTATACACCTTTCTAAATCTTTTAATGCTACACGTTATTTGAAAATCCTGTATCTGAAATATATACATATATATGTATGTATACTATTTTACTTTATGTGTCAACGTAAATCTTATTTTGTAATTTCTTTGTGTGTTTATAATTGTCATCGGTAAATGCATAAGTAAGCTTATCTAAACACACTTCTATTTCTTATTGTTTGCGAAGATACATAAATCTAACAAGGATAAAAAATCTTTTTATTTTGAACAAAATTAATCGTTTCGTACTAAAAAAAAAAAAATAATAAAATTCCTAAGCTACATAATTGCATTGAATGAAATTTTAATGTCCTTATTATATGTTTGAGTATGCACTATCTTATAAGGATTGCTAATCAGATTATGGTAAAAATGAGGATTATTTTGAAATGAAATAGAAATAAGAAGCCGTTAAAAAGTCATCGAAATAGAAAAGAGTTTAAGTTTGATTGATAAGGATTTATTTTCAACATGGAATTAATGAAATTGAAACTGCAATAATTCATTTAATTTGAAGATTCAGTTATCAAGAAGATAACAGAAATTATTGAAATTTTTCTAAAGTAACAGAAAGAAAAGCTATCTTCAATTTCAAAATAGTAGCATCGATAAGAAAATTTTTACAAAAGCCCTTCTGTTTTTTTGAGGTTTCTTTTTGTAATTCTTTGTTATGAATATTTCAATATCGCAAGCATTTTGCTTTTAAATTGAAAAAAAAAGGGAAGTTTGATAAGGTAAAAAAGAAAGGTTTCCTATTGAAATCGATGACAATATCATGATACAGAATAACCTACATATGTAATATATTTATCTACTCGTATGATGAAAAAAGTGATTTTGTAAATTTAAAAATAACAATTGAATCTTCTTTATGAATAAGTAAATATTCTTATTTTATTTCCGACATAATAAGATTGACACAAAAATCACAATAATGAAAAAAAAATGTGAAAAAAAAATATTCGAAAAAAATTTTTATGGATTCAAGTAAAAAAAGAAAGTATTATGCATTGTTGTGATATTTCAGAAAAGAACAAATATTGAATATGTATTGTCTCTTTTTAGTCCTGATTCAGGTGTAGGTGTATAAAAACATCAACAGTATACAAAAGTTCAAAAAAAAAAAACAAAAAATATAAATATTCCAAAAATGCATTTCTTATTTTAGAAATATGATCGACAGATGACAACAATATTTGAATCTATACCCAGAAGATATGTATGTACATAATTCTATAAGTGACATTAAACAACAAATAATATTCTTAAAGCTTAGAATTTATATATGATTCCTCTAAGTTTGGTGTATAAAATCTTTATCATTCTGTGTTACGTTGGATTTCTTCAACAATTAATTCAACCTCTACATTAACACGGGTAATTTTATGATATTTTTCATTCAATATTGAACCATTCACTTTATTTTCTCTGGAAAAAAATTCAAAAAAATATTATTTAGCACACGAGTAAAAATCAATTAGTAAAAGAAAAAACAATGAAAAAAAAAAAAAAATTCTCAAGGTTTTTTTCTTTCATTTACCTGTTATCTGTAAGTTCTGAAATGAATGTTTTTATTGAATTATTTAATTTATTAAAATCAATGTTATCAACATTGAATTTAAGGTCCATTTGAAATTCTTTATTATTTGTAATTTTATTTTCCATTATTTATTAATTTATGCTGTTTCTGTTTTTTTTTTTTTTTCAATTATTTTTTTGTTTGTTTGTTGAAAGAAAAAAAAAGACTGTTTTAATTAAATTTACTTTTCACTACTTTACAAAGTTCAGATATTTGATTGAAAATAAATGATGTAAAAATTGTTCTTTTGTTATGTTGCTATGGTAATTGAAATAATAATTCATTGTGTACTATGATTAAATTTTTATTTTTAATTTTTATTTTTTTTTAAAATTTGTTCAAGTTGTTTTGAATTCGTTGTTTAGATAAACTGAAACCGAACATCCCACATATAACGTGAATGTTAAGATAACATTTTAATATG
The DNA here is from genome assembly GCA_939192795.1 of Bombylius discolor. Classification (NCBI taxonomy): domain Eukaryota; kingdom Metazoa; phylum Arthropoda; class Insecta; order Diptera; family Bombyliidae; genus Bombylius; species Bombylius discolor. The sequence continues at coordinate 34,260,400 of OW584241.1, read as the reverse complement.
TACGATGTACATTTTATGCATAATGTGATAAAGATACTTGGTATTTGTCTTTCTTTTCGTTTTACTTTTGAGAAAAAGGAAACTAACATCTTGTTATAATTTTTTTTTTTTTTTTTTTTTTTGGGGTAATAGAAATTTAATATAAATTTTTTATTTGAAAATCTTTATATTTGAAATATTATACAAAGCCTATCAAAAGAAGTAAGGTATTTTTAAGGTCTTTAAAGGATTCATATTTTCATAGATATACCCTCATGTGTTTATAACACTATTTCATCCTGTTTCTTTTCGGTCGTCTTGGGTGTTTTTTTTTTATCGACGTTAAGTAAGATAAATTCAATTCTTAAACTACGAAAATATTACCAAAAAAAAAAAAAAAAAAAAATTGGAGTATGTATCTTACAGAAAAAAAAATGACTAACTTGTGGAGTGATGATATTTCTTTCCTGGTGAGACTAAAGAATATGTACATTCGATATTAGTATAGGCAATTCAAAGTGCCCTATAGATATTAGTCACAATTTTTTTCTTATCCTCATTATTTTGTTTAATGTAATTTGTTTTAATTTATTTTTTTAATTTTTTGTTGTAGATATTACTGTAATCTAGAATTAGGCGATAAAAATAATAATAATTCTTTTACGTAATGTTTTTATTTAAATTTCTTAGACCATAAAGCGAGTAAAATACGTTTTCGTTTTTTTTTTTTTTTTTTCAATTATGTGGAAAAAAGTAAGATAAAATGAATAAATAACAAAGTTTACTAAAATTTAAAGTGAGAATAAGTATTTTCATTTTTTTTTATTTGCTTATTAAAAATTTCTTCTTTTTTTTTTTTAAACAAAAATTATTACAAAAAACTTTTTAAAACACCAAGTCCAATAAAATAACCAAAATTTATTCTTGAATAAAGGTGTAATTAAAACTTAAAAAAAAAAAACACATAAATTAAAGATGTATTTTGATGAAAAAGTTTTATCTATTCAAAAGCTTACTGTATGCTTGAAAAGAAAAAATAACTTAAAACACCCTGTTCAAATATAATTTTGATTTGAAACTTTTTCCTGTGTACATTTTATATCATCATAAAAAAAGGTACACAATGAATAAACGAAAATAAAGTTTAAAGAATATGAAATGCTTTTAGTTTTATGACACTTTTTTTTTTTTTTTTGGTTGTAAAGAAAATCGAAAATTAAAGTTATTTTTAATGTAACGAAAAAAAAAAAAAAATAAGGAGAGAAAAACAAACTTTAATGTTTGGCGATAAAAATTTTTTTTTTTTTTTTCACAAACTTGAATTTATCGATCAAAAAAAAAAAAAAAAAAAACACCAAACATTTTCACAGTCATTACAAACAAACTTTAATATGTATGGTTATGTGTGTTTATATGTAAGTATGTACAAACACATATGATGCTTATATAATGACTTGATAATGACTGAATTTTCACTTTTTTTTATAACCTAGTGGCGCTAGAAAACTGTTTTATAAACAAAAAAAACTCTTAAAGTTTAGTTAACAACAGCGACTGAAAAAAAATAATAATAAGAACAAGAAGTATTCATCTGGAAAAATGACCCAAAGGTTACTAATTTTTTATGCGTTTACACATAATAAAAATAAACCATATTTACGAGCATACAAGAATAACAAAATGTTAAATATAGTTATACTTTCAGAAATTGCATTTTTTCTTTATGAATTTTTAAATAAAAATTAAGAAATAAAAAGGAATAAAATTTAAAATACGGTACCGATTAATTTATTTTTTATTTTTTTAATTCAATGATACGTAAAAAGATTATAAATTTCATGTTATAACTTTATTTTAAAAATTTCATTTTATGATTCTTTATGAAATTAATTTTTATGTATATGTACGTACGTATGTATAGTCTCTGTTTAAATATTCACATAAATTATAATTTTTGTAGATATGAGAGTTAATATAATTAATGTATTTTAATATCTAAAGAACGATAAAGTTTTTGAAGTCAAAATATAAATGAAAAAGTTATTAAAAATTAAACAAGAAGTATTTAGTGTTAATTATGTATAACAAACATATTTTAATGCAGTAACAGTAACAGATATGTATGTATTTGTTTTTATTTTTTCCACTACATTAAATCTCCTTAACAAAAAAATAAAATATTTGTTAAGTGTGTGTATGAGTTTAGCTGGAAAGCGTGAATGGGAAAGGGTGCAAAATGGTAAAAAAAAAAGTAAGCAATAAGTCAGATATAAAATTAGTATTACGGTAAAAAAAAAGTGAAGGGATACAGAGTATATAAATCATTGCTCAATGTGTATTATGTCTCTAAGGTGTAATCTTAACTTATTTAAGAAGTGGCAATTTAACATATATAATGTACACATTAAGTGTTCCACAGGAATCTTCTGCTTATATTTACCATAAATGATAAAATAATTTTATGTAGCTGAATCTAAATCAGTGTAAGTATCATAGAACCCATAGTATTCAAAAATAAGGTAAACAAAGTATTGATTTATTTTCCAAAATAGTTTTTCTACATTGAGAAGCGCTTTAAGTTTTGAAAGGATTTAACTTCATTTAGCATCATATTTAAAGGTAATAATGCTAAATTAATTTATTTCGATTACAATTTCTGGATATTCTATATTCAAACAAATGATTCGAAAATCCACGTATGTTAACATTAAAAAGATTCGAAAGTCCACACAAAACATAAAATTACACATCGTTTGGTTCAATAAGGTTAAATTACCTTGGTCCTTTCGATTGTAAATAGAATCTTTTTTTTTTTTTTTTTTTATGTAATTGAAATTATAAATAAATTTTAATAAAAATTATTTGAAGTGCTCGACAACAAAAATCTTGGTAAACATTTTTTTTTTAAAATATTTTAAAATTCCAAGAAAAAATATCACGTAGAATACTTTTTCAATAGTCAAAAATGCTTTACGTGAAAAATATATACATACGTACATACATATATCTTTTCTTTATAAAAGTACAGGTACATTTTAAAGGAATATTAAAATTACTCATCTTTTAAATAGATTTATTCGCTTTTATGTTTACGACTTGGATAAAAAAAAATAATTCTTTTTTTTTTTTTTTTTTTCTTGGATACGTATTCAAAAATTCTAATATACACATTTTTTATATTTTTGTTCTGAAAATAAGATTATATATTGAAATTTTTTGAAAATAAAAATAAAAAATTAAAATGAATGCAAATAAATTCAAAAAAAAAAAAAATAGTAGCTACTTCAACTTATAAAAATACCAACTTTTTCATTCTTTACTTCTCATATAGATTTTTTTTTTTCTACTGAAATTTAAATTTTTATTTTTCTGCACATAATTTATAATTCAAGGCATAAGATTTTTCAAGATGAATATATTAACGGTAAACAGAAGTGTTTTTGTGTGACTTTATTTTTTATATTTTTTTTTATACTATTAAAAGTAAAAAATAATTATTTTTATTCTTCTGGTTTTTGTTTTTGCACTCATAATAATTTAATATTCTTAAACATTCTTGAAAAGAATATTGTTTTTTTAAATTATCAAAAAAAAAAAAAAAAAACAACAACAAAAAATTAGAAGCTTTTATGAATATCTAAATAATTTTTTATACTTCTCTCTGTAGTAAGTATTAAAATTTTATTTGTATCCTTTTAATGATTGTAAAAAGAAAAAATAAATCTTTTTTATTTGACTTTTTCCTTAAAATTGTTTGTAATGTTTTTTTTTTTTTTAAGATTCAAAAACAAAAAAATAATTTAGGATTTTTATGTGATAAAATAATAAGACGTGATCTGAAACATTTATAGTATATTTATACAAACAGAAAACAACAACAACAAAAAATTAACGTGTAGGTGTTTTTTTTCTTCGTTTTTTTTTTTAATGCTTGTAATTTTACTCAATATAAAAATAATCTAACTTTCTTTTCTTACTGAAAAGAGGCAAAAAAAAAAAAAAACCAACAAATAGACCTACTTTAACTTATAAAGTAGATAATTAAACTTCCTACAGTTTTTTTGTTGTTGTTTTGCTTTACTTTTTTTTCAAAATAAGGAAACCCAAATTTTACGCAACAATTTCAAAAAATTTAAATTAATTTTGTCGAATTTGATTCAAAATTTAATTTGATTATTTTTGTTTTGATTTCATTTTGACTCATAAATATACATAATTATATTTAAAAAAGAAAGTATCTTGTTTTAAAACTAAGTATATCTTTTTTTAAATAAATTTATTTATGGTTTTTGAAATTCCTAAAAATGTATATTATTGGCAAGGGTATGTCGAATATAGATAAATTCTATTTATTTTTCTGTTGTAGTAATTATTATAAAATTTGTTGAACATTAATTTGTATTTGAATAAGTTTTGTTTTCATTATAAATACATATATGTATGTACGTATATATGTATATATATTTTAAATTCTTGAATATAAAAATAATAATCTTTGTACGATTACGATTTATTTAATGTATCTAAGTTTATAAATTTCATGTTAATTATGAACAAAGAAAATTTATGTTCTAACTCAAGTGTAAAACCATGTAAAATTTATAGATACTCGTACTATTTACCTGTGTAGATACATATTTACAAACTTATATGTGTATTGAATACATTTTGTGTGAAATTAAACTTGTACGTTAATTATATAAAAAAAAAATAAAAAAATATGAAAGAGTATAAAATTGAATTAAGCACGCAATACAAAAATTTCTAGAATTTAAAAAAAAAAAAAAAACACTTTTGCAGAAAAAAAACATACGAATATCTGAGTAATTTAAAAGTTTTTCAAAATATACATACTCGTATAATAATATTTTCATATAAACATTTGATAATGTTTAGAAAATTCTATCATATAGTTGGCACATTTTTCAACAACAAATTTTATATAGTATATTATACATCTGAAATCTGCACATTTAATAATTGGAATATATACGTATGTATGTACATGACAAATATGACGACAAAATGTGTGAAGTATTACATATTTTTGTGATGTACATATGTAATAAATAAATATCACAATAATAATCATCATAGAAAAAAGTTTTTCATGATTATACTTTTTCACACAGGAACTACATTAACAATTATACTTTTTTTTTTTTTTTCAACATACCATATAACATGATATTAAAAATATATTTTTGTAGATGTCTTACAGTTTTTCATATATAGCACTATACTCATATAACAATCTGGTAAAGTTGATGATGAGATACTTTTGGCACGAATATATTAAAGGCACAGTTAAAAAACAACAAAAATATGGTAATGATGGAATATGAATTGCTAATGAAGGCACAGATTTGAAGAGAAAAAAAAAAAGAAGAAAAAAAAAACAATTTCTAATTAAGAAATATCCATTACATCCAGGAAAATAATTTATTCTACGAAGAAAAAAAGATTGACATCATAACTTTGAATGACCTTAATTTTTAATTTTGATAAGGATTTAAATTCAAAGAATACAAATTTTAATGTAGAAATTAATTTATTTCATATCAACCAACTGAGAGAATTTCTTTTATTCATAGAATTTCGGTTTAAAGTTCAAAGAAAATTTTGTTCCGGAACCGCTTTTGTTTTGACATTTGATTCGATTCTATGACCTGCTTTACGGTTACGGTAATATAAAAAAAAATATCCAAAAATTTAAAATGTTTTTAAATGATTGTGTAAGATTGTTTGCTTTTTTATTTATGACATTGAATTTTTGTTTTTGTTATATATAAAAAAGGATTTAACAGCCACAAAAGAACTATTAACCACAAATGTAAAATTGTATTAAAGTGAAATATCCTTTACAATTATTTATCGTATTTTTTCAAGATAAAAACATCAACATTTTCTTGATTAACAGTTTAATTTTCCTACAAAAAAATAAATAAATAAATAAAATAAAATAAAAGAAAAAAAAGTGGTGAACGACGAACAAAAATTTCAACCATTATTTATAATATTTCCCTGCCAAGTTGTGAATTGTTTCAAATAAATTTTCTATATTACCTCATACAATTTATTTATTTTACTTTTTTATGTTTGTTTTTTTTTTTGTTTTTTTTTTTTTCATTTTCTACAAAGAAAAAACAAGTAAACATTAAAACTTTTCCCAGCAAATTATATGGATAAAGTTATGTAATAAAAGTCTTAAAATACATATATACAAGCATTAAACTTTTCTAGTGTGTTTAAAAAAAAAAAATAAAAAAAAATAAATAAAAAAGGAAAAAAAAAACAAGAGCTCTTAAATAAATATAAATCATTATCAAAATAGGTGCTTAGACAGGACATAGAAATTAAACATATTTTTTTTTTTTTTGTAATTTAAATTTTTTTAACATGTGTTTTTTAATCTAAAATAAAAATGTAACAAATTTCAGGATTAACAAATATTTTTTGATGCTTTTATTTAAAAAAAAAAAAAATAAAAATAAAAAAAAATTATTTTTATTGTATAAACATTTCTAGTATCAAGGATATGAAAAGATTTTTTTTTATTTCATTTATTTATTTTTTCCTAATTAAACCGTGCTTATAAGCAATTTTTAAATAATAAAAACGCAAAACAAAAAATTTCAATATCTTTTACAATTTTCACAATTTCGTAATTGGAATCAAATTTTTTTTCGAGAAAAAAAAAAAAACGAAATGAAATGTTTAAAAAAAAATCTTTTCAAGTAAATAATCCTTTTACAGAAGCTCCTATTAAAAGATAAATTGAATAAAATGAAAGTGACTGTTTAAAAACAAAAGTAGGATTTAAATTGTGGACCCTATTTACCTTCCAAAAAAAAAGGGGAAAAAAAATAGATTAAAGTCAAATTTTGTAAATCTTCTCTACAGATTCAAATGTTAAATTATTTTCTTTCTTTGTTTATTATTTTTTTTTTCTTTTTTTAAATTCATAAAATAAGGATAATTTGACTTTATAAATAATATTTTGTAAATTTAAAAACACTTTCTGTATGTTGTTTTTTTTTTCTTTTATATTTTACTGTTGCTTTAGCTTTTATTACTAATTAGTTAAAATGCTATCCCTTTACAAAATTTAGGTTAATACCAAAAGATATTTTCGTATAATCTGTAAAACAAATTTCTAATTTATATAAATTGGGTTGACTTAATAGGTTAGCTTAGTTTCTTAACATAGCATTATGAATACAAAATTCACAAAAGTGTAATAGTAAAGTATTTCATTTTATAGAATAATTTAATATTTGTTCTATTTAGAATTATATTTAAAATAAATTAAAAATGATAGATTTATATCCGTAATACGTATGTGTATGTGTGTGTGTTTGTACCTATATACAATAGAAACATCATTTATTAAAGGGTATATCATTTTTATTACTCAAAAATAATTATTAAAATGAATTATCCTTCAGATAGCTTTTATTTTGAGGTAGAAAAAAATTAACTGCTGGAATAAACCAATAAGAATATATAAATTAATATTGAGTAAGTTCTATTTTAATTCAGTTTATTTTGTAGAAAATCTAAAAAGTTGGCTAATGGCCAATTTTAACTTTTTCATTGAATTCTAATATCAAAATTCACTTATGTCATTGCTTCGAATTCAAACTTAAAAAGCAAATTGTAAGTAATTTGACACACAGGAATACAGTGAAATTTAAGTTATTTGAGTCCTTGTCTTCGGTTATATCAATAACAATCTACTTGAGCTATTTCAATAAGTTAAAAGTTAAAGTTTGGTATTGACAGATAAAAGTAAAATAAGTCAAAAGATAAATAATAGAGACAAAGATGGAAATAAGTAATGAGCTTGTTTAGGTTTTCTCAAGAAATAGAGAACACATTAGACAAAGAAAATTATTTAAAATATTAACCAAATAATAGGAAAACGATTGATCAAACTTCAAACATAAAATTTTGAGATTTGAATGAAGGAAAATTTTTACAGTAGACTGGATTTAATCTGTTTTGAAAATATATTACAACAGGACCTTTACAACAGATCCACTAAACCAACCAAAAGTAAATATTGTAAGTTTTCATTTTATTACTCAAAAATAATCTTGAAAGAGATTACCCTGTTCTACCTTATTTTTACTTTTAAAATAAAAAAAAAATCAAAGATTTGATTTACTGTAAATATGCTTAATATCTTTCTTTTCTTTTTTACATTAAATAAAGAATCTATACAATTTTCTCTAATACAATGTATTATTGTTTTTTTTTTATCTCTTTATTTATCACATTGTGACGTCGTTAAAAATTGTTTCACAATAAAATAAAAGCTTTATTTTTCATCAACACACATACATACATTTATCTAGAGTTAAACTACACAACTATGATTAATAACAAAAAGTATAAATTTATCTGAAAATATTTCAAAAAAAAAAAAAAAAAAATAAAAAATAAAATAAGATATTTTGTTAGAGAAATTACTTGATTTTATATATTTTTTTAACAGGATTAAATTGGCTTTAAAATTTTTCCTTTTTCTTTTATTTATTTATTTTTTTTTTTTTACCCTGAATGGCTATAAAAATCATTGATATAAAATAAATTTCTCTTAATACTAAATTGAATTTTATTTTGTCTAAAAAAATATTTTACATTTAGAAACTAAAGTCATAAATTTAAACATATGTAGGTAGTATAGTTTCTATAGAATTTCATATACATATGTTTACGTATTGTACGTAAATATCTATAGATTTTTTTTTTTTTTTTTTTTTTTTTTTCTAGATGTATCAATTTAGATCTCAGTTACTTTTAGAAAAGTGAATGAAAATCATAAGATTTTGAAAAGAAAAGAAAACAAAAAAAAAAAAAAAAAATAGTGGCATGGTTTGTTAAAGACACATTACGATTTTGTCACGGTCCATATTTCTTTACACATTCAACTGAGAAATATCCTAAATATGTTTTTTTTTTCTTTTTTTTTTTTTTTTCTCTTATTATTTTTTCTTTTGTTTGAGTTTCTATATTAATATAGCAAATTGTGAATGTGTCAAGAGTGTCACTATCATTTTTTCTTAACTTTGTAAAGTTTCAATAAAAATATTCTCTGAATGCTTTTATTTGATAAAAAAAAAATAAAAAAATAATAAAAAAAAAAAAAAGAAGTATTTTATTGGATTTTTCAATTCAACATTTTACACTTCTGTTCTTGACTTAAAAATGTAATTTGGTGTGTATAAATGTAATTTTGAATTCACACTACATGAATTCATTTTTATCATGGATACATTTATTGTGTATTTTGTATTCTCATACAATTGTATTATTTCTCATTTTGCATTTAACAATTTAGTAGTTTTTTTGCAGAACATAATAAATCAATAAGGACAAGAATTGGTTCTCTATAATGATGTTTAGTTAGTGTTTTTTTTTTTTTTCCCAAATATAACTCAGAATTACTTCCGTGGTCAAGATGAACTGATTATTATTTGAATCAATAAAATCGATGTAGTAGATGTTTTAAAATTACAAGGACACAAATAAAAAGACATCACTTTACACTTTCTTTTTGCATTTTTAAAATGGAAAAAAATAGTTGTTTGACATTATTCACAATTTCATTTCCAAATTTAAATTTATATTTGTTTTCAACTTTTGACATTTTCCATTGTAATTTTATACAAATAATTTTATTTTCTCGAAATTTTACAGTTTCTTTAATGATATTATAACAAAGTTTTACAATAATATATTTTAATATGATGGTTTTGTAGATTTTATATTTTAAATATTCAAAACATTATATGCATACATCAAATAAAAAGTAATGGTACGAGTGTATATCGACTAAGAAGTGTGAAAAAGGAAAAAATAAAAATAAAAAGGAATAAATACATTATCTAGATTTTATGAATTCTTAAATTAACATTGTTTTTTTTGTTAATTTTTGATTCTTTTGTTCTTTTTTTTTTTTTTTTTGGCTTTTAAAATCTTTAATTTTTATTCAAATTTTACACTTTAGAACAATTCAACAATTATTTTAAAAGGATTATTTTGAAAATGTTTGTACGCCTACTATATTTACACAATAATATTCTAATCAAATTTAGCAATTCAAATATGAAAATTTTTTACATTAAATTTAATTGAAACAAAAATATTTCAACAAAAATAACAAATGAATTCACAAATATACTTACATATGTACATATGTATATGTATGTGTGAAGTAACATTTAATTTTGTGAAAACATTTTTCAATATTATAATTATTTTCACACTGAAAATTGTATAAATTAAAATTATACAATGTTTTTTTTTTTGTTTTTTGTTTTTTTTTGTTTTTGTAATTTTTATCATATTTTTAAATGGAATGCTTTTATGTGTGTTTTTTGTGTCATAGAGTTTGTATAATTTAATCAGATGAGAAATTAAAAAAATATATATATATATACTTATAAGAATACTAAGTAATGGGATTCTTTGAAAACAAAAATTTAGTCTGTTTTAAAATTTTCAATCAAGATAATAATAACGACATTTTCATTGAAAAGAAAAGTAAAAAAAATTTGGAAAAAATTTATTCAGAGAATGATGGTGTTTTTTTTTTTAAAGAAAGGAAAATTTTGAAACCTTTTAAAAATCATGATAATACGAAAAAAGAAATTTCAATTAACATGAAAAGTTAAAAATAACTAACTGAAAAGAAAAAGAAAGAAAAAAAATTTTTATTTTATTTTTTTTTTTTGAGATGACACACATTATGTAAATAAAAATTACACATGAAAAAATATTAAATACAAAGAAAAAAAAAAGGTCCTTTATCTTTGAACATCTAAAAACAAATAATACCTTTGACATTTTTCTTTACTTTTTACACTTTTATGTTTGAAGGATAATTTAAAATAATTGAAGTATCAACAAGAAGCTTGTTGTTTAAATTATGCTCTATTTAAGCTTTGTGATTTTTTTTTTTTTTTTAAATTTATAATTTTATAAGGGTTTAATAAGATGTTATTCTGTATATACGAACTATACCACAGAAAAAAAGAAAAAAAAAACAAGTGGTGCTCTTGAACTAATTTAAATATTCTCGCGTGTTTTGAGAGTTTCAAAAATTATCCGAATTCATATCATATAGATATCGTTTTTAAGATGAAAATAAAGGTAATAAAAAAAAATTGTTTTCTATATCACAAAAATACGATTTCTTTCTATCAAACCATATAGATCCTTTATCACGTGCAATCGATTAAAATTAAATTAACCTTGACATTTACAATTCACACTCAAATTATCATTATTTTTAACAGTAAATATATATATACATACAATTTTAGTTTTCATTTTTATGTATAAGAATCCTTACATTCAGATAAATTTTATTCTCATCCTTCTTTTCAAAAATTATCATTCGTTGGTATTTATCGTTTAAAAAAAAAAAAATCCTTATTGGAAAAAAAAATATTTAATTTAAAATAAAATATTAAATTACGTTTTAAAGTAAAAAAAAAAAAAAGAAAATTATAATGTATCAATTTTTTTATTTCTTTTTTTTTTTTTTTTGTTTAACCATTAATTCAATTGTTACAAACAAACTGAAATAATTTTTTTTTTTTTTTGTGTAACCAAAACGGAAATATAGCTAAGGGGGCGTATATATGTAAATATAAAGTAACAAATGGAAGTTTCAAAATTATTATTAAAAAGTTTTTTACCACAAAAAAAAAAAGAAAAACAAACAACGAATAATGTGATAAAAGAGGAAAAATTCAGAAGAAATACCTAGTTATTTGTTTTTGTTCTGTTTTCTTAAGATTTCATCATTTCTACCTAAAATCAACAATGTTTCATTTAAAACCTATACACTTTTAAAGATTTTCATTAGACTTAATTCATAATATATAGTTTAAGGGCATTTTGTTAATGTATATTAACGTATGTATAAATGTATATATACAATATATTATATAATATATACTTCAATTTTCATCAGATAAAAATAATTTATGAACACCTAAGGATATTAAATATTATATGTAGATTTATGATAAGAGTATATATATACAATTAATTAAATCTATGTTTTAAATGTTATTTCTGTCGTTTGTATTTTAATTCAAAAGAAGAAAAAAAAACAAATGTAGCTATCATAAAATTACAGGATATTATGTATTATTTACTGGGTATATGTATTTTTCTTTAATTAAATTATTACATTTTACATTTTCATCATACCAAATGACATTAACTATTCGAAAAATCTTCAAAAGCTCCTTGACATTGATTAAATAAAGATTTTTAATTATAAATTATTTGAATGATATTTTAATGAAATTAACACATATCACATGAAAACAATAATTTTTGAATTTTTTAAAAATTTTTCTTCGATTTTTTTGACTTTGAATTTTGTATTTGTAGAAAATTCTTTTATTTTAAAATTTCTATGGAAATCTGTTCAATGTTTTCATTTTTTTTTTTTTTTTCATTTTAAGAACTTCATACTTTTCTATTATTTTTTTTCTTCGTTCTATGTGGAAAATAGTTGTATCTGTACACATAAGTAATTAACCACCAGAGTTGAAATTTACCTTCCACTTTGAAACAATGTACCTGTTATTTTACTGCTCAAAAATGGTTCAAATTTCTATTTTCTCCAAATTTACATAGTAGTAAAATTGTATAAAAGTATTACTAAAAGTAGCTTTTAAATATCTACACTACAACAATAATACTGTATTTTCAATAATAATTTTTAAAGGACAAATTTTCCTTGTGATGAAAGCTTGAATTCAAATTTAGTCAATTATTATTCTTTTTTTTTTTTTTGACTTGATCAAAACAAAAACAAAAAAAATTAATCAAACTAAAAGTTAATTACGTTTAATGTTTTTTTTTTTTTTTTTTTGCTTTTCTAATCAAAGATAAGATTTGGAAAATTTAATTACAAATTAAAAGTAAAAATGTTTGTCCTTGTTCAAATCAACAAATAAAAAAAAAAAGAGTGGGAAAAAAAAAATGCTTCTTTGTCAAGAACAAAACTATAACAAATGACTGTCATCAATCAATGTGTCAAAATTCATCCTACATACATATAACTTCGATTATGTGTACTCTTACATAATGTGTTTGTATGGGAATAAATCACACATTACGACATTACATTAACTATAATTTTTTTTTGGTTTAATTTTTTTTTTGATTTTGGACTTCAGTATAATCGTATATGATGGATGAAAATACAATTTTTTGATATCAACTAATATTTATCTAAATATATACAGTTATATTAATTTTGAACAGTGATATAAACTTTTTATATATTTTTATTTCACTGATTTTTATTTTTTTAATAAAAAGTTTTTATCATTATTCTTTTTTTGCATGAAAATTCAAAAATAAAATAAAAAAAATAGAACATTTTTTTTCTATAGTTACAACTTTTTCTTATTTTCAATATTTTACATTTTCTTTAATAAATACAATATTTTCATGTTTTCTTTGTATTTTTGATTTTAATAAACTAAAATGTCTCTAAACTTTTGAAAATAACGAAGTGAGTAACAATTTTGTGTCGGGATGTTTTTTTTATTTATTCATTTTTTGTGAATTGCTATTCAGATGTCTTTTCGTTTTTATTTTTTTTTATTTGCATAAATTAATATAATTTAACAATTGTCTGTAAATTTATTGAAAAAAAAAATCCGTATAAAAGTTATTTTCTTCGTTTTAATTTAGAAATGTTTATTTTGAATTTAAATTTTGTTTATTGTATAACAAAAAAAAAAATCGATCTAGAAAAACTTATTTAAAATTCCAATTTAAATTTTAATGAAAACAAAAAGTTTTATTTTTGGAATATTATTTTGTTCTAAATAGCATTGTCATCCATCCAACACGTAAGGGTTTTAAATCATTAAAAAAATTGTATCAATTACAGACTATACTTTCTATTGATGTAGAAAAAAAAATGCCTGTGGATGTTTCACTATTAAAAAAGTAACGGTATTTTTTATATTTTCATCTAAATTGGGAAAAAAAAAATTCATATGCATTCTTTTTTCCTTTTTAAAACCATTTAACGTATGATTTCTCCATCATGTAGTCTATTTTCAAATATTACAGTTCATATAAAGCTTTATTCTATTGCTTGATTTTTTAAAGACTCATACATACATATGTATGTGATTTAATTGAAAAACATGCTTTTAAAAATTAAATAAGAAGACAAGGTGTTCACACAAATGTTATACATTGCTGTACATAAAATTGATAAAGTTAATTTTTTAATGAACGATAGAACATAAACCTAAATGTACCATGTTTATGAAAATTCTAAGATACCATCACTATGTAAAAATGGATTGATAATAACATTATTATTATTTAATATCCTGGGTACAGAATATAAAATCCTTGTACAATATTTGTATTAGTATATAATAATATTTTCAAAAGTTATTTTCGTATACTCAACAATGAAATTTTCATTAATATTGATTCTTCTTTATTTTCCTGGAATTTTTCGTTTTGCCATCTTAATCCTTGTGCAACACATCTTTCTACTTTATAGTGTTTTTTACTTCGTTTAAAATTTTTTTTTTCTAGTTTTTTCTTAATTATTACACTAAATGTTCTGAATGATTTTTAATTCTCTTAAATTATAGAATTTATTCATATGACGTGACCATGTCCTTCTTCTTTTTTTTTCTAAAGTTTTTAATAAGTTAAAATAAAATATAATACACAATGAATTATAACTATTATAAAATAATCTATTATATTCATTCTTCATCACCAGCACCACCACCACCCTTATTCAATAGTAGAAAACTTTTTGAATTTAACAATGAATCATCCTTTTAGTTTTGTCTATTGTTATAGCAAAAAAAAAAAAACACAAAAAATAATTGTATTAGTTTCTGTATAGCGAAGATTGATTACAACCATTTCAACAGGAATTATTGTTGACGACAGACACAAAACATTTTCCACAGATAGAAAAAAAAAAAGTAAAAATATCATACATACATATAATGCAAGTGCCACGTACATACGTACATACATACATACATATATCGAATTCTATATTCAAAAACAAGACTTTCATTTCTATTGTATGTGATAAATTATTATTGCCCATATATACTAGCGATTTTATAGATGATTGATCTTCTATTATATTATCATAACAACAGAATTTTTAATGCATTCAAATGGAAAACGCAATATTTATACTTACAACATTTAATCTCATTTGGAAAACGAAAAAAAAAATAATAATTAACTTAGATATTTCAAATGAAATACAATGAACATTTTATTATGTAAATTATTATGCTTTTTTTATTATTATTTTTGTTTTTTTTTTTTTTTTTGTAATGGAAAAATCGTTAGTAAAAAAGATTACGAAATTTGTTGTTTAATTTTTAATTGTTATTCAATTTTTTTTTCAAACAATTTTTCCAATTAAGTTTTCAAAATGTTTTTTTACAAGTAGCTTTTAATTTTTTATTACTTTCTTAATTTTTTTTTTTTAAATTTATAATTACATAATTCCTTTTTCTGTTTAATTTTTTTTTTTTTTTGCTATATGTCGAATGAAAATTGGTAGAATAATGATAATAATTTCACAGTAATAAAGTAGTGAAATGGCCAAAATAGCAGATTCTTTAAGGAAATGACAATTATCAAAACTATTACTCTTTTTGCTGCTTTATCCTGGTGGTACCAGTATTTTATGAAAGATATAAAATAACCAGTACCTGTTGAATTAAAGGAAAGAAAAGGGAATAAAGACTTAAGGACTAGTATTGAATTTTTTTCTACTATAGTACTTCATAAAATTTTCTTTTGATTCTTTCAAATTATTTTCTTTAAAAATTTTCAAATTTCCTTTTAAGTCATAAAAGTCAAAATAGAAAATTTTTCATTTTAATCACAAAACAGATGATATTCTTCTTTCAAATTAAATGTGAGTTGAATAAAAATTCTCTTAAAATATGAAATAATATTAAAAATATAGAACAAACAAAAAATAAAAAAAAAAAATAAAATAAAATAAAACCTTAATACCTACTCAACGTTTAATGATATTGTAATGGAAAACATATTTTACTATATTAAGGGTATTAAAGCTAAAATGATGTGTGTGTTTCTTCATATGATTAAAATAAATTCAAAATTTTTATTTACTTACTTAGTATTATTATTTTACTTTGTTTTGTTTTGTTTTTTTTTTTTATGTTCTTTCATACACATACACACTCACATACATAAATTTTAATGAAAATGTGTAAGAACACAAAGTTCTTATGTTTTCTAATCGTTTTAACTTTTAAACTGAAAAAAAAATTTCAAAAATTTTAAAGATATTTACGTTTAAAAATATTTACCGTTATTTCAAACACATATGTATGTATACATGTAAAATCATATGTGTACATTAAGAAGGATTTATAAGAACATTATTCATTTTCAGCGTATTTATTAAAAAATATTTTTACAAAACATATCATTTTTTCTTCTTTTATTTATTTATTTAATTTTTTTTTTTTTTTTTGCTTTTTCATTTTTAAATTATTTATTCGAAAATATATTTTTCAAAAAAAAAAAACAAAAAACAAAAAAGAAATATGTGTAAAAATAAAAAAATTTCATTAGAAAAAAAAGAACACCTGAAAAATCTAAGTCATAAGTCATAAATTTCAATTTTTTTGTTATTTTACTTGCGTGAAAATTCTAAAAGTAAAGTGGGTGTGTATATAGACGACGTTTTAAAGTGATTTATTCTTTTTCTTCTTTTTAAAAAATAAACGTATTATTGTGATAAGTATTAAAAGTTTAACAGAAATATTCTTTGTTATTTTTTTCATTCATTTAATTCCCAATGAATATACACTTTGTCGTAAAGTTTTCTTTATTTTTTTTTTTTCATCAAAAAATTGTCATTTATTGAAGAAAAAATGTAAAGTAAAAAAAAAAAGATGAAAATTAAATAATTTCAAGTGATAAATTAATAATATGGAATCGATCATGAAAATTTGTAATCCTATTGAATTTTATTTTTTTTTTCAAAAATCAATAAAAAAACAAAGAATTGCGTTTTTTTTTAAAGGTTTTTTTTTATAAAACATGCACTGAAAAAATGTAAAGAATTTAATAACTTTTAGCTTGATAAAAGGACTTTTTTTTTAAACAGACTACAAAAAAACGTTATAACAAAAAACTTTTATTTGAACATAGATATGTAGTTATCGTACCGATACATAACGGTTTTTTTTTTTGTTGTTGAAGTATTTAGGTATTTCAAAATAATGTTCTACATTGTGAAAAAAATATTGAATTTTTTTTGTGAAAACTATTATTTTCAGGACAAAAACAAAAATTCTTTAAATCACTTTTTCACATTGAACATAAAAGACATAATTCAACTTAATTTGTTGTCATCCTATTTTTTTTTTTTTTTTTTAAATTTCTATTGAAATAAAAAAGCCGATTAAAAACAATAAAATAGGAAAAAAAATATTGCTAGGCTACCAAAAATAAAACTGAAAACATAAAAATTTTAAAAAAAAAATCAACAGAAAAAAATTATTTAATTTGGAAGACAAACAAACAGAGAAAGGTTATTTTACTTAAATTAGTCGCCAAAAAGCCTGGCAAGTCGTGATGCGGTCAAGAAGATTCCAGGTTTATCTGGTTTTCTCTTATAATAAAAATTTTAAAAAATTAAATTATACTTAAATTGAAGAAAAGAAATGTTAAAAAATCATAATGTGCCTAATGAACATTCATATGAAAAGTAACGTTAAAAAAATTTCATTTTCAAGAATTTTACAAAAAAAAAAGAAAAAAAAAAAAGACAAAGATGAAAAAACCATTTTTATGTAAATCTTGTATTTTATTGATTTAAAAATATTTTTGCATCTTTTGACTAACCCAATAAGTACTTTTTGTATTAAAGAAAAAGATAATATGTATATTTTTTATATAAAATAAAATAAAAATGTTATGTTTGATTCAAAAGAAAATCCTCAAATAAAATATGAATTTTATTTCTCAAAAGAATTCGAAGAAAAAAAAAATATATATAAAAATATTCTATTGATACCGATCCAATATAAACCGTGTTGTATTTATGTCGATTAGAAAAAGAAAAAAATAATAATAATAAATAAAATTTTTTTTTTCCCCGATTTGCTTCATTGAATTCAGAATTTCTTTACAGAAAATTCCAAATACCTATTTTCGAAAAAAAAAAAATAATAATAAAAATAACAAAAACGAAATAAAATAACACATACACATACGCAGAAGATAAGATGTAGTAAAATTTATGATCCTGAAACCATCTTAACATTGTACATACATACATACATACATATACTCATATGTTAATGCGAAATATATATAGAAAATCGATTTGAAATGATTAATTTTCTTTTGATTTGTAGAATATAAAAAAAAAAAATAAATAAATATCTACGTTCCGTTGAATAAATAATATTTTTGTTTTATCACAATAATATACTGAATTATTTAATTTTTTTTTTTCTCTCGAAAAAATTAAGAGAAAAAAAAAATAATATAACATTTCCCAAAATTTTATCCCCATGAAAAAGTAATCATTGAAGCATAATGTAAAGTGGCAACTTAAGTATTTATTATTTTTTTTCCTGTTTTTGTGTTTTTTTTTTTCAACATAACAAGGGTCAACTTATTTATTATTTTGCAATTAAAATTAAATTGTAAATTGTTTGTTTTTTTTTTTTATAGTTCGTATTAAAAATCAATAAATCGTTTTTATCCCAGTGAAATTTTGTTACATCATTATTATTATTATTATTAATTTTTTTTTTTTGGTTCCTGTTTTCACAGTTTTTTTTTTTTTTTTTAAATATTTTATTAAAAAGTCAATGTAAATTAGGAAATATTTTTATTATGAAGAGTCCTTAAGTTAATTGAATTTAAAGAGCTTATTGTTTTATTTTTTTTTTATTTTTTTTTTTTGTTTTTTTTTAAATTATTTGTGAAGAAATGATAAGAGAGATTAAAAAAAACTATAAAAACAAACGAAAAAAATAAATAAACAAAATGAATAAATTTATGTTGAATTTTTTATGTAAAAGAAACTATTAAATTTCAGTTACAAAAAAAAAAAAAAAAATAGGGAAGCTGAACAGCTACAATAACGAGTTTTGAAAAATTCTATAGCTTTTAGAAAAGACAAACACTACAATGCCAAATAGTGAAAGGATTCAAGGTATTTTAAAAGGTAAAGTGTTCCAAATATTTCGACAATTTTTATAGAGGCAGTACGACTAAAAATGTTTATGTATTGCACATGTTTTATTTTTTATTTTGACCTTTCTATCCTTTCGTGTTTGAAATAATAAGTATGAATTATTATTAAGTTTTTTACCTTATTCTAACTGAAACAAAAGTATAGAATAAAAATTTTCTAAGAACATAATAATAAAAATTTATTTGACAGCGTGCTTATGATCCAACACCTTGTATAACTTAAACACATCTCATATGAAAATATTTTTTAATATTTAAAGCTCTATAAATTGTATAGGTGATAAAGACTGAAAATATTTAATATTTTAAGTAAAAGGATTCAAGAAACTCATTAAGAACAAAAATATGCTGATAAAGAATTCATCATTGTGAATGATGTGAATTTTAGAAAAATATTTTTATGAAATTAAGGAAAAGAAGGAAAAAAAAAAGTAAAAATTTATATATGAAAATTATTTAAAGCTTATAAGAGGGAAAATATTGTCTTATTACCAGAAACAAAGAATTTTTTTTTTTTTAATAAGACAAATAAAAGGTTTTAATATTAAGAGAAAAAACAACAGTCTTCTAAGAAATACCAACACATACATATGAATGTGTTATATATTTAATTTTATACATATATTGAATAGCCTAACTATAAATTACATTAATCCTTAGAACCCTAATTTGTGCTTATTATTATTGTAAACACTATGTTCTTGAGTGGTGTGTAAAAATGAAGAAATATTACACACAAAATAGAAATAGAATCAAGCGAATGGGAGTACTCCTATGGATGTATGATTTTTGTTGTTGTTGTTGTTTTAAATCGTCCCTAAAGAGGTTAAGTAAGTAATAATTTTATTCAAACAGTAAAGTACATTTTTTTTTTCCTAAAGAGGGAAAATTAATTAATAATTTCTTGAATCTAAGCGTCTTAAAGATTCACTAACACCCACAGAAAATATTTCACCTTTGGAAATTACTTTCTGAATCTTATAATCTGGAAAAATTCAAGTAAAACACGTATACATTACTTTTTAGTTTCATTATTATTATTACTTTTTTTTTTTTAATTTAGTAACATTTTTAGTTTTAGCTTGTTAAGAAAAAAATATCTTTTCTCGTTTCTCTTTAAAAAATAAGTTAATAAATTTTAGTTGAAGAAGTTTTAATTATCTACTTAAAAAAAAAAAGGGAGGAAAAGAAAAACAGAAAAATTTCTTTGGCTAAAAATATTCTCACATTAAAAATTTTTTATTTAAAATCTAAAATAAAATAAACGATTTAGTATGCAAATCATATTGTAAACATTTAATGTTATCAACATAAAAAAAAAATTAAATATTAAAAAAATATGTAAACATTAACTGTATAATTACCTTTGCGATCGCCTTTATTACTCAATAAATAAAATTAACAAATAAAAGCTATTTATAATTTTAAAACAATTTTTCATTAAATAATTAATTCTAATAAAATTAATGAACATTTTTACAGAAAAAACATTTTTTCTATAAAAAGAAAAAAAAAAACACACACACACACATTTTTTTTTTTCAATAGCATCATCATCAATCCTTAATATTGTTATATCGTTATTATTTTTTAATAATGAAAATAAATGTAAATAAAATAAAAGTAAAAAATAAATTAATTTACAAAAGAGTGTTAAATGAAATTTTCAAAAAGAGATACATAGATACAGCAGATACAGATACATACTCCTAGTATTGTAGATATTTATTTAATTCAATTCAATTTTAACTTAATTTATTAAAACATTAATTAAATACTTGAAAGATTTTATAATGGAATGTTGTACGCATACAAAGGAAAAATAAAGATAAAAAAAAAAATTCGTAATTCACACACACACACACACACATTAAACAAACAATATTGCGATAGGTATAAAAAGTAAAAAAAAAACACAAATAAAAAAACAAAAGTGAAAATTGAATATTATTTATTTATGGTTTATGTGTTAATTGAAAATCCTAATAAATAAAAAAGGAAACAAGTATTTTAAAGGGGTACTGACAAATTTATTTACGTCGTCGTTGCAAATATTTGTAAAGCTTTTTCATTATTTTTATATTTTTCTATTTTGTTTGAAAAATTTCAAAAATTACGTATTTTACATTCAAAAACCTTTTTTATTATATATTTTTATTTATTTATTTTTTTTTTTCAAATTAAAATATCAATTAATTAATATAAAATAGATTTGAAGTATTGAACCAAACAAAAATAAAGAAAATTTATTAAATAGAAAAAGAATCAAGTTCAAATAATGTGAAAATTTTAGGAAAATTTTTTTTTTTTATAAAATTTCCTTAAAATTTGATTGATGAATTTTAATTTCATCACCATTCATATTTTTTTTTTTTTTTTTTGATTAATCATTTCAAAAATATAATTAGATACAAAATAAAAAAAAAAAATTTATGATGAATTATTTGAGAAAAAAAAATTGTCATCATAATTCAGGGATATGTTCAATTTAAAAAATAAAAATTTTAAAAAAGTGACGAAAAAAAAAAACACCTACAACAATACAACAACAGAAAGGAAAAAATTGACATCAATGTTGCGTAGCACAAATCATTTTGATTAATTACGAAACCAAAACAAACAAAAAAATATATACAATGTATGTATATATGTATGTATGTATATAAATTCGATGATAATGTCATTGATTTTAGAAAAGGGTTTCAAAATCTTTGTAATCTGTCAAATTACTTTTTTTTTTTTTCCTTGTTTTTGCTTTCTTACATTATCGTATAATTCAATATAAAAAAATATTATGAGAAAACTTCTTCTTTCTACAAGAAGATACATAAAAAAGATACAATAATGATTTTTGTACTAAATCAGGTATTTATTCATGGAAAAGTTTTTTTTTTTTCATTGCTGGAAAATTTGTAGTATGTAAAAATATTTCTTTAAAGAAGTTTTCTCAATATTTTTTTTTTGTTGAAGTTATTTTTTCAATTCTTCATTTTTTTTTTTTTTTTGCTGTTATTTATTTTGCACTTTTAATGCAAAACTTGTTAGTTTCCATTTTATACTTTTGTGAATAGAGATACCTATTTCAATAAATAAATCGAAAAGTTTGAATGTTTGATGTTTTATAATGTTTCATATGCAAAACATTCGAAATTCTATAAATTATTTTATTCTAAAGAAGAAAAATTGAAGTTGAAAGAGAGAAGTTTATATTTATTTTATTTTTCTTGTTTTTGTGCAAATTTCACAAAAACTTTGATCGTTTATTTCTTCTTCTTTTTCTATTTTAATATTTTATTCTACATTTGTGTTGTTATATGTAGAATGATATGATATGTAAATTGTTTTTTTATTTCTAGGTATTTTCTCTATAATAACATAAAAACTGCATGACACAAATTGAAATATTCTTATTCAAAGTAAAAACTTCTAACGGATCATTTGAGCTCATATGAATACATTTTGTGGAAAAATAAAAAAAGGAAATTTATGATTTTTATCTGAGATAACTCGCACTTACATAAGTGAACATGTTTTAGAGATAATTTCAATTTTAAGTTTGTTTTTTTTTTTTTTTTTCAAGCAAATAGTCTAGGCTACAATATACTGCAAATTATTAGTATATTTTTTTTTGCACAATTACTTGGTAGACTTTTAAAAACACAGTCATAAGAAAAAATATTGCAAAAAATTAAAAACAATATTTTTATCCTGTGAATGTGCATCCTTTTAGAAAGGTCTACCAGCCATTGTGTCAGTCAGGATATTAAAAGCTGCCACGTTTCAAGCATGTCGTAAATAATAGAGTAAATAAAAAAGTAAATTAATATGAAGGAAAAAATGAAAAAAAAAATAATAATAAATATTTTAATAATAATCATTATCATATAAGGACATTCCTTTATTGAATTTTTAATTAGAAAGAGCGCTGGCGCGTATAGATGGAAAAGTTGATAAGAGACTATTGTGGGAGAGGAGACAGAAAGTGACGATGAATACAGTTTGAACTTATTTAGATTACAAAACGGTTGAGTGAGAGGACATACAAAGTGAAAGGGTTTAAGAGTTCTGTGAAAAAAGACTTACTATATATCAATGTATAATTTTATTCAAACTACATATATATGTATCTAAAAATTTATTTTCTAGAAACTTTTCTAATCTAAATAATTGTTTCACATAAATTAAATCAATTTTTAACACAATTTATCAGTATAATGAATAATTATTGTTATTTCTCTTCAAAATTAATCATTTCATGAAATATATTTAGAAAAAAAGTGAATGCTTTTAAAACTAAAATTAATATTCATTTTCAGCTTGTTTCCATTTAAATGTGAAAGAAAAAAAAAGAAAAAAAAACACGAAAGATGAAGTCTATTAATAGTTTTACAAACTAAAAACTATGTAAATATTTAGATAACACTTTTTAAATCATACTACACAAAATACATATAAATGTATATATATATGTGTGCGAAAAATTAAATGAAAATTTTAATTTGAAGAAAATTCAAAATGCAAATTTAATTTGCAAAATATTTTAACCATTAGAAAAAATGAAAAAAAAAAAAAAAAAAAATTTTTAATAGTAATAAAACTTAAAATGTAAAAGTTTTTATTTTTCATTTAAAATATTTCAAAAGTGAAAATAGTTTCAGATAGTTCAGTTGAAAATTTTATTTAGGAAAAAAGAACATACATTTAATCATATTTCAGTAATACCTATTTTTTTTAAATTTCTAATGAATATCTGTGGAAAAAAAAAATACCACAAAAAAAAAAATTTCACAAACAAAAAAATAAAATAATGGAAGAAAGAAAAGAAAAAAAACTCACTCACTTCATTTAGTCAGATTAAAACTTTTTTAATTACAAAATCTTATCTTAATGAAAAAAAAAAAAAAGAAAGAGTTTACAAAATAAAAATAAACTGAATTTTTTTTTTTTTAAGTAATTCTTAAGTTAGAAAAAAAGTAGAGAAAAATAAAACCAAGTTGGCAATAAACTTTTTTTTTTTTTTGTGAAACAATAAACAAGAAAAAAACATTGAGTTTTTCGAACACAATTATATACGATTTATACATTCATTTGCTCGTTTTATTTTGGACAATAAGTATACAGATAATAAAATGAATCCTTTATGAAAGTTTTCAAGAGTTTAAAAATATTTTAAATTTTTTATTTTATTTTTTTTTTTTTATTTTCTATTGTTTTTTAATGCATACACATTGCTTTGTATATTTTTTTTTTTGCTCAAAATCTACAATAATTCAAAAACTTTGCATTTTCAAAAGAAATTTCTTATGAATAATTCGACTTAGATTTGTTTAAAAAATGAAAATTGCTATTCTTTTAGAATTTATCAAGAAATAAAAACAATAGAGCGTCACGAAATTGCAACAACAGAATACAAAATTTTGTGTATTAGCTCCTAGAAATTCAAGGAATTCATTGTATCAATTATAAGCTTTACCATAATTTAACCCTTTTTGATAATCAGTTTCAAGTGTAATTAATTAATTTACAGATCTTAATTAGCTGCCACTATAATATTAAACAAAAAAGAAAAATAAAATCCTATATACTTACAAAAAGCGTTTAATTAATTCTTCTTTGATAAAATTTTCTTCTAAGAAAATGTATTAAAATGTCAAAGTGAATAAACACGCATATTTACATGTTAGTGTCAAACACACAGTAATTTTAATCTTTTATACTATCTTTTAATGCATTACTTAAAACTGCTATACATGATGTAATTTTCCCACAAAATTAATTTTCATTAAAAATTTATAATTAAATACTTGAGATCGCATTAGTTTTAAGTTTTATATATACAAAATACAACAAAAACTTAAAAAGAAAAAAAAATTAGAATCTTTCAATCTGTGATTTTCGTTACAAAATAATTATACATTTATTATTATCCTGTTTTAAATATACATATTCACATATATAAAAATACCAATGTTTATTTTATGTTGTAGAAAAAAATTTTATGATAAATAATAATGTGAATTTTGTTGAGGATTAAAAGAATACCTTCTAAATTAATATTTTGATTAAGTTTCTCCCACAAAAAAAAGAAAAAAAAAAAAAATTAATTACACACAAATCCTGATTTAAAGGTTTATTAATTTACTATTGTCATTCCGCTGAATAAATCTTTTTAGAACGTAAAAAAAAAATAAATAATTTAAGGAAAAACAAAAAAAGGAATTTAAATGTTTGAAAAACATTATTCTTAAAAATCTGTTGAACAAAAAAACAAAAAAAAAAAAAATATATAAAAGAAAATTTAAAAAAATATATTTTTATAACTGGTGGGTGGTGATGGTGAGTTCAGAATAAAAGTTTATGTATTAAAATTAATAAAAGCTTCTGTATAATGATAATTTAAAAAAAAAAAATACAAAAAAGCTTATTTTAGATTTATACATATAAGTATATATCGGTTACAAATTTTTACATACATATCTTTAATATTCTCTTTTTTCTTCATTTTAATTCTCAGAAAGCTTTAATTGAGTAAAATTTCCATTAAAACTGTAAAAATTTTGAAAGATAACAAAAAACTAAACTAAAGAAGGAAATTTAAGTTAAAACTATAATATCTTCTCATTATTATAAAATATTCCACAAATTTCATTAAAAAAATTAAAAATTTTATATAGCTGCTAGTTTTTCGTTTTTTTTTTTTTTAATTTTTAACGAACTTTAGTCAGTTATTTTAGTCAGTTATCAAAATGTCGGCTAAAATACGAGTATAATAAATTTTGCATGTAATAAATTTTCTGTTAGGTTTTTTTTTTTAACGAAAAGCTTTATAATACAAATATAGATTTTTTGTTTTTGTTTTTTCTTATTGATGTATTCTTATAACTGGAGAAAATATTCATTTTTATCTACACATCATTCATTTTCTAATTTCACTTTTTCAGTATGTTTTAGTATTTTATTGAATTCTGTCGGGAATAAATCATAATATTGTGATTTTCTTATTTTTTTGAAAAAAATAAAAAAAAAAAATAAAAAAAAGAAAATTTAAATTTTTTTTTTTTGTTGTTGTTAAAATATTTTTTTTTATCTTGTTTTTTTTTTTGTAACGCGTGTAAAATATTCTATTTAAAAACCAATATACAAAAAAAAAAAAACAAATACAGGAAAGAAAAAAAAGTTCAATAAATTTTTTGAACATATGTATTTTTTATTTTTTTTTGGCAAATATTTAATTACAAAATACAAAAAATAATAAGTATTCTGAAATAGATAATTAGAAGAATTTTCGAGTGTTAGAATAAAGAGTGTGATGTTTTGAAAAAAGAAAAAAAAAATTAGAAACAAGTGAAAAATCAAATAAAATGTATTAGTGAAATTCAAAAAAAAAATAAATAAATAAAAAAATTCAAAAAAAAACTAATTACCAAAAATATTTAACAATTAATAAATTTCTATTTTATTGTGTTGTTTTTTTTTTATTGTTGTTAATTGTTTTCTTGTTTTAAGAAACATTATACATTTTTAATTAAAATCTATAACACAAGCGTTAATAATGAATTTCAATTAATTTTTGGTGATTAATTAATAATAATTTTTTATTTAAATGATCATTGTTTAGTTGTTGTTGTTTTTTTTTTTTTTTCATTTTTTTTTTGCTAAAATCTACAAAAATAAAAATATTATATTATTGTTTATTTTTTACTAAAAAAAAAATTCTGAAAATATTAATTAATAAAAATTTAAAAAATAATAATTATAATTATGAAATTTTTAATGTTGCAACAAAAAAAGAAAAAATTTTATGAATGACATTATTCAATTCTAATGAAAATTAATTATATTCGAAAAAAAAATAAAGAAAAAATAATTTTATTAATTAAGAAGAAAGGGTTAATCTAACATACCTAATTTACTGTTTGGAATGATAAATACTAAATGTAAATGAATCTTAAAAGGCGAAAAATAAATTGAATTTTGTAAGTATTAAACAAACAAAAAAAACAAAAAAAAAAAATATTACTTAAAAACTATTTGCAAAATAAACAAATAATATTTAAACAATTTTTAAACATTAATTCAACATTTAATTTTTATAAAAAAAAATAAAAATATTTCAATTGTGTTCAGTATGTGGTTTTTATTTTTTTTCTCTGTGTGACTTTGAAGGTTTTCAATCATACATTACATACAAAAAAAAAAAAATTGGAAATTAATAAATAAAAAATAACAATGAAAAAAATCATTTTCATTTTTGAAACGTTTTTGATTAAAAAAAATAAAAAAATTGTCTAGTTATTCACATAATATACAAAAGACAACTTTATATTTTTTTTTTTATTGTTACAATACAACACCTGTTCTCATATTTATGAAAATTTACACTATGATATATGCATGCACATACATATGTATATTATGCACTTTATCATAATATACATCACATACTTGTAATTCTTTATTACAAAAACAGGAAAAAAAAAAATTTATTGTATATTGCAAGTGTTATCCTTTGTACACCTTTGTGAAAATCACATATTTATATGATATAAACCTTTATATGTGTATGAATACGTTTTTCATTACTTGTATTTTTTCCTTTTTTTTTTAATTTTTGTATTTTTTTTTATCATCTATTGCAATTCAACAAAAAGTACTTTTTTTTTTCATTATTGTTTCTTTGTTTTTCCTTTTTTATTTTATTTTAATTTTTTTTTTCTCTCTATCTACTTTTGTTTTTACTTCTTTTTGTTTCCCGTAGTTTAGTTTTTTTTTTTTTTTTTTCAATTTTCTTTTAAAACCGTGGAAAATAAAAGAATTTCCTTTCTTTTGTAGAAAATTAATTTTAAGGCTTAATTTGAATAAAATGAAAAAAAAAAAAAACAAAGGATTATTGTGTATACATTTATACATCATGAATATAATGTAGGTGTTACAAAAACAAAAATAAACGATATTATTTTTGTGTTATTCTTTTGTTAGTTAGTTTTTATTTTTTCATTTTGTTGTTTTTTTTTATATATTGTTTTTTACGTACATGAATGGAAGATTCTTTAATTAAAAATAAACGGAGCACATCAGGTGAAGGTATATGTTTAACTGTTGGATTTTTTTTTTTTCCACAAGTTTTTATTTTTTTGTAATTACATTGTTTCCTTTTTTTTGTTTTTTTTTTTTTTTTGTGGGAATTTAAAAAGATTTTTTGAGAAATTAAATTGAATTTTTTCTTGACATTTAAATATCATGAAAAATTTAGGTTGTTACTAAATTCAGTCAAGTTTTTCATCAGTATTCTAAAAAATAAAACTAAAGTTTCCAGAAAAATAAAAAAATAAAAAAACTTTTTTTCTTAAAACTTACTACTTGAATGTGTGAGTTCTTGAGTTTTTAATAACTTCTTGAAATTATATGCAAAAAATTTATGGTTGGTTTTTTTTTTTGTTTGTTTTTGGTTTCAATTTCAAAAAAGCATGAAAATGAAAAAGTTTAAAACGGATGTAAAACAAAAAGAAAAAAAAAATAAAAAGTTTAGAAGAAATATTAAAAAATTAAATGTTTGTAAATTTATGAGATGAAAAGAAAAAAATTGTTGCTTTTGAAAAAAAAAAAAAGTAAAATTAAAATTACCTGAAAAACTATTCATAATTAAAAAAAAAAAATTTTTTTTTTTAAAGATTATTTGTAAGACTCTTAAGAAGTCAAAAATAATAAGTTGGTAAAATAAAAAATTCATATAATGTTCATAATTTATTTTCTTCTGTTCGTTTTTAATTTACAAAAACTTCCACAGAAAAAAAAAAAATTTTTTTTTGAAATTTTGATCTCATTCTTGTTTCACATAAAGACAAGAAATATTTCTACAAAATATTTTTAAAAAGAAATATCTTAAATTTTCTGAAAACTTAAACTCTAAATTCATAAATTCCTTTTTAATAAAACATGAATTACACACATATACACATACATATGTATATGTTCAAGATAAAAATGTTGTTTTCTTGAAAAATTTCTGGCCATAATAATATTCTGTTCTTAATTATTTCTCTTATCTTTTGTTTTATACACCCACACATATGTATGTACATTAATATTAGTGGATATATGTATGATATGTATTATTAACTTAATTCCCTATTTTAAACTTTTATAGTATAAAATATTATATAGCCTTGGTTTTTTTAATTTTTTATTTTCTTGTTTTCTTCAAGCAATGTCTGTATTAAAACGTTAAAATAAAAAATTAAAAAAAAAAAAGAAAAGAAATGAAATTTAAAATTTCTCATAAATTATTATTATGGGATTTATAAAATATTACAAATATCTTATCATTTTTTGCAAATCTCTTAATAATTCAAGAAATATTGATTTTTATATTATTTAAGATGATTTTGAACCTTGAACTTTTATTACATATAATAAAAGTATATATATATAAAAGTATTGTAGATATAAATTATAAGTTATTATAATACATGCAATGCATGCATGTTGAAGTACTCATTTTTTTTTTTTTCAAATTGTAAGTACGAAGAAAAAAAAAAACCACTGAGAAAAAAAAATTTTGTAGTAAAACTTCATGCATTACTAATGGCAATATTAATGCATTAAAACTCTAATGGAATATTTTATATACATATACGATACTTATTAAGAAAGTTCTTTATGCACATTTTAAATCATATGTATGAATTTATTTTTATTGCATAAAAGTTATTAAATAAAAAATATTATAATATTATTACTATTATTTTTCACTCATTACAAATTTACATATATGTATGTATTTATGTGTGTGTGTGTGTGTACTGTGTATATTATGTATAACAAACCTATATAATTGATTTTAGAGCTTTTTATAATTAACTTTGAAATATTAAACATACAATATACTATACGAGTATATAGATGGTATACCTACCTACATATTTATACATAAAAAAAATGTACTAACAATTAAATTATAAGGGGTGTATCATAAAATCAGAAGTGGATCAATTTTGAAAAAAAAATAAAAGTGTATGATGACGTCAATAAATTCCAATTCATTTAAAATTGACATTGAAGCATCAACAGAAATTCAAATAATTTTCTTTTTTGCATTCTTGAAAAAGTAAAATTGAATCCTAGTGTTTTTTTTTTTTTAAATATTCTTACGTAATTCATATCTCACATTTAATAAATTTTATTTTTTAATTAATTCGAAATTTCTTTGAATTTTAAATAAAAGAATTTATATTTATTATCAAAAAAAAAAAAAAATTGTACAGTCTGAAATTATCGTATAAATTATGCTAAATCAAATAATTGATGATTTATCACAATTGTGTAAATGTATTAATTTGAAGATAAGCCTGAGCTTTGTTGTATTTATAAAATATTTGGAAAATTTTCCATAATATACCATATGCATTGAATTTGAAAATTAATTAGTAAATACAAAAAAAAAAAAAAAATTTAATAACGGCACACAAAAAATATTGACTCATTTGAACGGTCTTACAATCAAAATTTTAAATTTGTCATTTAAAGCAAATTTGCTTTGGGCACTTTAATGCGAATTAGAAAATAATTATTTTTAATTTTAAAATTTAAAAAAAAAAATTTTAAAAATAAAAAGTATATTACATGAGCAACCACACCACCCATAGTAATTTTTTTAATTTAAATAGATATGTGCGTATATGTACATAAATCATATTTAATAATTTTCTCTATAATTTAATTTAATTATAATAAAATTTTGAATAAAGAAAATTCAATATGAGAATTATTTTTTCTTTTGTATAAAAAAAAAAAATTAGTGGGAGTGAAGAAAACAAAAAACAAAAAAAGTTGATAGAAAATTGTCTTATTTGAAAAGAAATAAAAAATTTTAAAATAAACAAAAATTTGGGAGAGGGGAATAAATAAAATAAATGGGAGTGTTTTACTTAAAGCATTCTAAAAGATTGATAGTGAAAAATTTGTAGGTGTTTCACATAACTTTTTCCTCTTTTCTTTTTCAAAAAAAAAAAAATAAAATAACAAAAACAAAAAAAAAATTCTTCTACTTTTCAAAAAGAAAACTTTTTTATTTAATTTACCTTGATTCTATTCAATTAAGTTTATTTAATTTGATTTAATTTAATTAACAGTAAAGTAGTTCCATTAAAGTTAGAAACATTTTTGTTTTTTTTTTTTTGTTCAACGATAAATAACAATGTGACAATGTTTCCTTTTGACCAAATTATCAAATACATAAATTATGAAAAAAAAAGGAAAATCAATTATCGTCTTTTTGTTTGTTTTCCTTGCAAAAAAAAAAAAAAAAAAACTTACACAAAAACTACATTTTACGCTTTCTACTTACGCTTTTTCGTTGTTTACAAATTATTTTCAGTTTTATAAACTTTATACATATAACATATAGTTTGTTTTTCTTTTTCCTCAGTTCACTGAACATAGCCTTTAACAATTTGAAACGATGTATAGCTGTTAAAAGGACATATGTATGGTTGACATGCATACATTATAAACACGTAAAGTGTAAAATGGTAAATCTTGAAAAATTTTGTTTTCAAGTTTGTGTTATTGTCATTTTCGTGGAAAAATTTGCATATTTATTACTGTAATTTATAAAACAAAAACAATTCTTAAAAAAAAAAAATTATAATTAATTCCTAGAATTTCCTTTATTTTTATTTTTTATTTTTTTTAAGTACAAGGATAAAATTGTATTCATATACCATCAACTTGTTTTTATCATGATAATAATACAGAACTTGAAAAATAATTGTAATTTTCAAAACCGTTATAGTAATACATTATTCTTGTAAAAATCTTTAAATCTGACGTAATTGATTTTTTTTTTTTTCTTGCTAAATTAGTCATTTCATTTTCCAAGCACGTTTACACATTATTTCAAAACATGTACTTTAATGCTGTATTTCCTCAACAAAAAGGATATTCATAAAGCATTGACAGCTGATACGTTTATTTTTGGAGAATTTATTATGAAAATAAATAGAAATTGACTGCAATGAAATTATTTTAAATCGTAGTCCTTTTCAATTTACATTTATTGTGATTTTTTGATTTACATATTTTGTATTGGATAAGGATAACATAGTTGGTTCTTGTATGATGATAAAAGAATAATGATTCATTGAAGGATTAAAACACAGAATAGAAACAAAAATTTTGTAATTAAAAATTTATAATGTTCACTTCAATTAAAAAATGACATAATTTTAAATTTTTGAACAGATTTCATTTATCCTTTAAACTCAAAATATATTTAGAAGAAAAAATACAAAATAGTTCAATTTTAGAATTTCATCTTTCTACTACTTGAATTCTTGTTTCTCCTTTTTTTTTTTCAAATTTTTTGAAAATAATAAATTTTAACAATGATGAAGGTAAACATATTTGTACAATTTAAAAAGGATCAAAAATATTTTTATTAACTCAATAATCGTATTTCAATACATTTAGATAATATTGACAATTTATTAACTAGTTGATGCATCATACTCCAATAAATCAAATACTATTAGTGAACGATGTAAATGTCAACTGAACATTCAAATAAAATATAAAAACACAGAAAATAATATGAAAAAAAAAAAAAACAAACAAACAAACAAATCTATCTTTTTAATGTCAATATCGATACCAAAACAATATTAAGAAAAAAAAAAATCAAAATAATAAAAATAAAATTGTACCATGTCAAATATATCCAATTTGTTAATCAACCTTCTCCATGCCAAGTTATTTTGTATATTTACTCATACATACATATACATATATGTATATTTTTTTATCTATATATTTAAAAAGCTTAAAGTATTACAACACAATGCAATGCATTTAATTTTTTTCATTTTTCGTCCCTTTTTTTTCTTGTCAAAATAAATTCATCCTTTTGTATCTAAACACATAAATCATATAACGGGTGAATGATTTTGAATTCGATTATTTTAGAATCGATTGTGTAAAACTTGGCTAAAATTGTTAATTTTAAATCATTTTTTTTTTTCTTCTAAATTCGCGTATTTTTTTACTAGTTTTTATTCTGTTATGCAATTTTTTTCTGACATCTATGTATAAAAAAAAATTCCATAATATTGACAGAATGATTTAAAAACAGGAATTATTTCATATATGAATATTTTGAAAATAAATTTAAAATTATTTATCTAAAATACACACAGTGCATTAAACACAAACAATTTCGAAAAAAAATAAATTTTGTAAAATAAATATACAAAATATTTTATTGAATTAAATAATTTTTCTTTTTTGTTGTTGTTTGTTCATATTCAAAAATCAATTAAAAAAAAAAATTATCATTATTATTTATTTACTTTTTAATTCACTTTAAATAGTTTTTCATTAAAATGAATTGATTTTAAAATGCATTCAATTTAAAATATAAATATGATAATTTTCATAAGTTTTTAAATTAAAATTGCCAATTCTAAAAACACATTATTATGTATGTGTATATAAAGTATGTAAAAGAGATTTTCAGAAATTCCACAACAATTTTATTTTTACATATGTATGTATGTTTATTTATTTTTTTTATTTTTTATTTTTTTTTCAATAAAATTCAAATAATATTATTATTAAATAGAAATTTGAATACACAATTACAATTAGACTGTTTGACAAATCAAATTCATTTGAAGATTCCAAAAACAAAAAAACAAAAAATAGATATTGAAAAAAAAAAAATGTTGACTAATACAAAATGAATGTGTGTATTTTTGTATATATGCTGTTAGAGCACATGAGTATTCAAATGAAAATTTTACATTTCAAAAGAATAGGAAAATGTATAAAATTTGGCTTTTGTAACAAATGTAAATAATGGTATTTTATATTATTTATATATGATGACAACATATATGTATACATACATACATAAAAAATTCTACCGTATTATTTGAAAAATAAAATAAAACTAAACAATTTTACAAGATCAATAAATTTGCAATAAATTTGTTTTTTTTTTTTTTCTTCTTTTCATTTTTTTTTACTGGAATTTACTTTTAAAATAGGAACATTTTTATTTATTTATTTTTTATTCATTTTATTTTAAAGAATACATTTAAACCAATTTGGTAAAATATATATTGATCAAACAATAATAATGTACGGTATATGTACATATGTATGTGTATGTAATTGAATTTGTTATCTGAAACCAAAAAATAATATAAAAGATTTAATTTTTATTTTATATTTTTTTTTTTTATATTTTGTATTAAAAAATTCGAAATTGTGTTTTTTCTTTTTTAATCAATCATTTGAATTAATTCTTTTGTTTTATTGTAAGTGAAAATATAAGAGGACATTTTTTTCACCATGAATGTACATATATATTTATTCCAGGAATAAAAAAAAATCAGGAAAAATTGCAAACAAATCAAAAATTTATTTTCACAACTTTTTTTTTTGCCCTTATTTTTTAGCATCATATGTTATTTATATGAAGAGTGATGTTATTTTTTTGCTAGTTTTTCATAAAATAACATTTTTAAAGGAAAAAATATCAAAATATAATTCAACTAAAAATAACATGAGAAACCGTATTCGATGCATCAATAAATCATTTTTGTTTTTTTTTCTGATGAAAATAAAATTATGTGTGTATGATTTGACTTACTATATTATATAAGTATGTCAACAGTTAACAGAATAAAAACACCAATAATATTGTTTTAACAAGAAAATTGAAAATATCACTGAGTAGACGTTTTCACTTTAATGTAAATTTAATTTTGTTTTTATTTACATATGTGTCAAAATGTCTATAAACATAAATATGTATGAATAGAGGGTGTCACAAATATAGGTAGTTGATTTTATATTAGAATGATTTGAAAAATAAAATATCGAGAAAATATCTTAAAATTTATGCATTCGTTATGTACTTAGGCACCATAATTAAACATAAAGCAATTTTTTTTTAGTTAAAAGCTTGTTTTATCTTCATCATGAATCCACCAAGTTTCAGATTTTTCTAACAAAATTTTTCTATTGTTTTCCAACGTTTAAAAGAATCATCATTAATTTTTATGGGTTACCTTTAAACGAAACACCTAATATATGTATTAGAAAAATAAAGTGTATACCATTAAATTTGATAAAACACAAAAATCCACTTAATGTATAAATAATTTGTAATTATTTTTTTTCTTCCCTTTATGATTTCTAATAAATTAACCATTATAATTTAATTATATAAAAAAAAAAGGAAAAATTGAAAAAATAATTTCGAACAAAATAAAGTTATGCAACACGCAACACAAAGTGCGAAATAACAAAATCCTTTTTTTTTTTTCAAAATGAAAAGTCGTTATTCTTTTATATTATTAAATAAGTTGCTGAAATATTTTTCAATAGGATTGTTTCATCACGCAATATTATTTTGAAATTACACACATATACAAGTATATACAATATAAGTGATTTATTAGGTCAAAAAAAATTGTGTGGTAAATGTTTAATTTATTGTAAGTGGAACAAAACAAGCATGAAATAATATATGTATATGTAGCTATCAGTATATACACATTATAGACATATATTCAAAAAATCATTATTTCGATTTCATATTAAATAAAATTGTAAGGATTAATTTTTATGTAGTCTCTTACATGTTAATATTGTTTGGTCTTTCAAGAATTTTAAAGTTAATTTACATTGATTTATTTTAATTTATTTTTCATTGATTATTATTATTCATTGAAATTTTTTCGTAGCCATTAATCCTTTACGAACTGAATTTTATCCACTATGTATCAAAAAAACAAAACAGCATGCTGCATATAATTATTTATTATCCTTTCAGGTCCTTTTGGTACTATCTGAAAAAAAAATGAAAAAAAAAAACAATTTCATTTCTCTATGAAGAGATCATAATTAATTAATTGATATTATTGAATTCTCGACAGCTTTCGAGGATCGCCATACGTAAACCATTTATGTAGGTCACATTTAAATTTTTTAAAAAAAGTTTCAATCTAGCTAAAAACAAAATCACCGTTTAAAATTCTTTTATGGAAAATTAATTTTCAAATTATTTTTTAATTGAAAATGAATGTGATTCAAAAATGTATAATAATAATTTAATTCTGAATTTTTGTCTGTGTGCACAAAAAAAAAAATGTTTAAAATGTTTCCTTTAAAATTGTACTTGATTTTCGAAAAATTCAAAATATTTTAAAACTTTAACTAAAACCAAAAAAAACAAACGGCAATTATTTTGCTGATTTTGCACTTTTTATTTTATTTTATAGACATTCAATTTTATTTTCATGAGAACAGATAAATTTATTTATTTAAAATCAAGTAAAACAAATAAAAATGATTACACTAAAATTAAATTAAACCATTTATGAGTAAATTTTATTTTTATTTCTATATAGCATACAAGAAATTACCTAAGTATAATAAAAATTTCATCTTTAAAAATATATATTATATATACATTTTTTTTTTTCATGGTTTTAAGCTAAATTCAAAAATAAATCAAAACATCTGTAATAATAATGCATATGATGCTTTTGAAAAAGACATAAAATTATAAACAAAATAATTATTTTAAATTTGTTCATAAATATGAAAAATTATACATATTGATTATGTTTTTCTTTATTTTATTTTTTATATATGTATACATTTGTATATTTATGTATTTTTATTATTGTACTCACATATACGAGTTGTATATAATATTTAGACTTTTATTCACTTCAATTGAGTAAATATTATTCAAAATTATTAATAGCTTCGCATATAATTTTTTTTTTTTTTCAACATTATCTCTATTATTAAAAGGAAAATAAATTCATAAAATATAATATACATAAATAAATACATATATGTAGATATAGGATATGTAATTTTGAAAATACTCCAAATTTTTCAATTAAAATTTTCATTTTTTTTGTTTATTTTGCTTTTATTCAGAAGAAAATTTTTGGCAATAGATCATAGTATTTTCTTTTGTTAAGATTATGTATTAAATAATTATAAAAAAAAATAATAAAAATGAAATCATCATTTATTGACCATAAACAACACACACATCTGTACATAAACTGTAAAATAAGAAATTTTTTATTAATTTATTACATAAATAAATCAATTTAATAATAATTAAAATAAAATCAAAACTACACATAATGTGTATATTTCATATTTTGAGTTTTTGTTATCCTTGGAAAACTACATATATCTCAAAAAATAGGAGTCCCACAGAAAATTCTTTAAAAATTTTAAATATGAAATATCTAATTTTTTCGATTGATTTTTGAGAAAAATACAAAAAAAACCACTTTGCTTTTTTTGGTTCAAAAATTTGAAAAATTTAAAAACGCTGAAAAATATATGGAATGCAAGTTTTTCTTTCAGATATCAATTCGAATAATGCAGAGAATGTATCATTGTTTTAGCAATTCAAATATTCCACGGAATTTATAAGAACGTCATGTTTAAGTTTATTCAAACAGGACATTTCTTTGCTTTTTTTCGGGTCAAAATTTTTTTTTTCTATCTAGAAATTAGTTGAGTGGGTGGTTTTCTTTTAGGATTGAATCTAACATTTGTTTGAAGAATGCATCTTTTTGTTTCTCGATATTTCAATTATTTCATACGTTATGAAAAATTTTCCATCTGTATGTACTTATAAAAACTTTTGGGCTGTAATTAATGCATTTATCGTAAATAGAAAATGAGCTAATTCAACCAGTGACTAGTGCTCAATATAGATTCCAATTTTAACAATCGACTATGCGTGTGTGTTTTTCAATCCTTCACAGTACATTTCATGTCCTTTTTTTTTTCAAAAATTAAATACGTGAAAATAAAGTATAAATTCTATTTTTTATTCTGAAATCCTTTTTTTTTTTCATAAATTCTACCTGTATGTCACAGTTTTTATATATTTTTATTAATTCTGCTACACAAATTGTTGTATTTTTTGACTAAGTAAAAGAGCTTTTAATTAATTGATGAATATTTCATTAAGCTAAAGAATTTAATGTACAAAGTACTTATATGAACTTTTTCAATTATTTTTTTATATAAATATATTGTTTGTGTAATTTGAACATAACATATTTTTTTTTTTTTTTCATTATTCGAAAATAAATAACTTTGTTACTATTTTTAGATATTAAATAATAAATTCTTTAGAACTTAATTTTTGAAGTCTTTATAAAAATATTATGGATTAAGTAATTGTAAGTGGCATTAATAAAATTTGTAATGAATGTCGGACTTGATATAAATAAATTATGCTTTAATGAAGAAAATATCGAGTGTGCTAAAATTATTATTTGTATATACACATGTACATATGATTTCAACTAAATTACTTTATAACAAACAAACAAATAAACAAACAAACAAACAAACAAATAAATAAATAAACATTAGACATAATGTCAATTAATCAAAATTTTATCAAAATTGAATAATCTTCATGTTGAATGTTTACAATTGTGTTAATAATATTTGATGAAATACAGGGTATCTTTTTTATTTTATTTATTTTTTTTTTTTTCAATTTATGTAATCAAAAATTTTCTGTTTGTCATAAGGTCACAAGTCATATTTAATTATAGAAATAAATTTTTTTTCAGCGGGTGTATACTAGCTTTTTATTTACTTTTTTTTTTCTTCTTCTTCTTCTTCTTCTTCTTCGCACGTTTATTTAAGTATGCTGTAAGTAGAATGTGTATTCGAATATTAAAAAGTGTGTTCAATGGAAACTTTAAGACAGGTGCGAGTGTTTTTTTTCTCTTTTTATAAATAGTTTCTTGAGTAGATATAAAATTTTATTTTTTCATTTTTATTGTCACCTTATTTTTTTAAATTTTTTATAAGCAATTTACAATTTACTATGTTCCATTTCTCATGATATTTATTCAAAATTATATCCTTTTAACTTTAACGATATAAGAAAAATAAAATGGTTGAATGGTATTTATTAAAAACTATGTGTATTATTTGGATTATATTCAGATTATATTCAAACATTAAAAACTTTTTTATAATATTGAAATCAACATTCTTGAAAATTACAAATAATGACATTTATACATATGTACATACATACATATATATTTATCTCTTTTCATAAAATATTATATCAATAAAATAAGTTGTAAAACTTTGTAAAAATAAGTACTTATTACTTTTCTTCATACATCAGTAAGAATTGTATTACATTTATTTTTCTATTATTAAACTTTCTCTTTATCTTCTTCTCACATATTCATAAAAAAAAAAAAAAAAATTCCAGACAACAACAAAAAAAAAAAATACAAAATAATTTTTTGCATACACGAATAAATTTTACCATCTGCGTCCTTCATAAAATTAAATATAATATTTTTCTAGTCAGTCTGCATAAATATTTATTATAACAAAATTTACATGTTTAACTAAACTAAAGAATGAAAAAAGAAAATGAGAAAAAAAAAAAAAAGTCAAATAAATAAAGGAAAAATTGACGAAATGATTATATTCATATTTTTATTTTATATTTATAAAATTAATGATTTCAAATAATACTCCTACAATTTATTTCATTCAAAATAATTATGAATACATATTTTTCATATGTATAACAAATGTTTGTTTAAATACAATGAAAATTAATTGCTTATTAAAAATCTAAAATTAATTATTATTTTGTATATTTTGAAGATTTTTTTTTTTTTGGTTTTAGATAAAAAAAAAAAAGTGATCATTCCATCACCTGGCTAATTTACAATATGATCTTTCCTTTCAAATAAATCATTCGATAATTTACATACATAATATACATATGTATATTGTAATCATTACATATCTTTAGAAATTTGAAAATCCTTTTCATTACTAAAGGGAATTCAATTCAATTTATATTGTTATTTATTTCAAATAATAATTATTGAACCATATCACATATTACTGTATGGTCTATATGAGAATAAACCTTATTTTAAATGATAAATTTGTAATACAATAATCAAATTTTATTTTGTATGAATAACAATAAAAATAAAGAATCTATATGAACCATAAATCTAATAAAATCATTGAATACAACACATTCTATTACAAATAAATTTCAAATATAAGTTAGTATATAAATGAAATACTTACCACCACAAAACCGTACATTTCAGTTAACAACCAAAATTTAACTAAATTTATTCCATTCAATTGAATTTGTTTAAAACACTTACCAATGATTATCTGTTATTTATTTATCTTAATTTTGTCTCTTTGGTTTTCTTGAAATTTTAGAATTTATTTATAAATTTGTATGTCGTATACATTTTAAAATATTGCCTTTTTTTCATAAAACATTTATCAATTTATTTAAGGTTTTTTTTTATTTTTCTAAATACGTACAATATTTTATGCCCTTAGAAAAAAGTACAAATTAATAATTCGTGAAATACTTATATACGACTTTTGAAAAAAATAAGATATTGTGTGAACGAATTACCTTGCAAAAATATGTATTTCAAAAATTATAAAAAATGTGCCCTTGTTAAAAACATTATATTAAACAGTGTTGTGGCAATGTATACAGATATAAATTGTGACTGTCATACAATTTGCAAAAGGTGGGGGGAGGTCAGTGTTATTTATTTTTTCTTCAAAAAAAAAAATTCTTCAACTCTTTTGTTTATCTCTATCTTTTTGGCACAACAACCCCTTGAGCCTTGGCCGCCTTAAGTTAACTTCAGGTTTCGTGACAATATTTCTGTTATACATGCACCTACAGCTTTTAAAGTGAAATGCGAACCACTAAATTCGTTGGTAGAGAACGAACTTATTCGTATTAGGGCATGGTACTAATAATTTTTGTAGTCGGTCTTGTGGACTTATGGTCACTTATACCCAAATAAGTCAAATGAATTGGTACTCATTCAAAGTTGAGTGAACTTAGGCTGATTCGAATTCTAGACCTTTAGCATCAGAACTCAGCACTCTATCGTTCGGCTCTCAACTTTTAAGTCTGTCAAAACATTGAGAACATTTGAATCTAAATCTAAAATCTGCACATGTATCTTAAAACCACCTGCATCGAAATCATTTAAAATTATCAGAAAATTATTATAAAATATACATAAGCAAAAGCAAGAGTTCAATTACCATGATTGAACTCGCAATCGTTCTATTTTAAACAAAGACCACGGAAAAAAAATACATCTAAAAAATCAACAATTCAATTTAAAAATTTAATATCTAAATTAAAAAATT
The DNA here is from genome assembly GCA_939192795.1 of Bombylius discolor. Lineage (NCBI taxonomy): Eukaryota > Metazoa > Arthropoda > Insecta > Diptera > Bombyliidae > Bombylius > Bombylius discolor. The sequence continues at coordinate 34,218,862 of OW584241.1, read as the reverse complement.
ATTATTTAAATTCTATTTAAATTTTAGCAGATATACAAATAAAACTTGTCCAAAAAAAGAACCATAAAAAATACAGATTTTTTAAATATCAAATTTGAAAAAAAAAAAACAATACAATACAATTTGTATGAAATTGACAAAGTTCATAATTTCAAGTTATCAATACAAAAAAAATTACCAAAAATATAAAACTTATTGATTTCTTAAAAAAAAAAAAAAAATGAATAAAAGATTTATCGAATTTTAAATTTTTGTTACTAATTCAAATTAAAAACAAAAAAAAAAAAAAATTCAATTATATAGTACATCTAAAAATGCCATTGGAAACAATAATGTTTTATCTTTTTGTAGTAATTTTGTACACACATATCTACATATCACATTTGCATATACATATGTATGTATAGGTACACATGTGTATACCTACATATATATAATATTATTAACATAAGACATGTGGTTAAAAATATAATTTTTTTTTTTTTAAAAAAAGTATAAATACGACAAAAAAAAAATCAACACGAACAATAATAATTTAATTTTCTTGTTTCATATAAAACAAAAAAAAACAAAAACAAAAAATCTTAAAGATGGAGAGAAAAAAAACAAAACAAAACAAACGAATATTTATCATCATTTTTCTTCAAACTCTTTTCTTTTTTTTTTTTTTTTCGTAATAAGCAAAACATTTGTCAAAAGTTGACTCAAGTGTCATTGATTGACGTGTACATAAGAAATATGTGTGTCTTATAGGTAATTTTTTATTTTTATTAAATTTTTTTTTTTTTCCATTATAGTTTGAAAAATCTATCTATCAGTTCATAATGTAGATATGTACAATAATTGTACACATGTATGTGAAAAGATCACTAATCTTTTTCAATATTATTTTAAATACCATAAGCTATAATTTTAGTAATTTCAATTCTAGAATATTTTTGTTTTCTCCTTTCTTTTATTATACTAACTTACAAGGATTTTATCCTTGAAATGAAAATTATTTTTTCTTGAAGATTGAGGTGTTCTGAGTTTCAAAAAAATCATTTTAAAAAAAATCCAATACGGTTATAAAGAAGAATAGGTGTGCAAAAATAAGAATATAATAATTAAAAATGGACTATTTTAGATTTTTTTTTTAATAATTTGTTTGTATCTGTGTCTTTTACAATATACCAATAGTAGTCACCGAACATGTTTTGATCTCAATATCCCTGATAATTTTGTACAAAACTTTTTAGATCGTGGTGAAAACACTCGCCATGCTCGTCGCTTACGTTTCCGAGGTTCTCAGGAAAGAAGTCAAGGTGCGATTGCAACAAATGAATTTTCAGGGACATGTTCACATCCATCTGATGAATGTTATGCAATAAATCAGCAAATAATTGTTGATAATTAGCTCTTTTTTTTTTTTCTTTTTTTTTTTTGTTCACTAGAAACTCTTGGGTGACAAGTCGCAAAGAATTCCAAGCAGATTTTTCAATATTCGAAAGACAGGTTGTCAAACTCCTCATTTTTTTAACATTTTTTCAACATTTATGGTACGATAAATATACTTTCTCTAACTTTCTTCTCCAGAAAGACCAAAACATCACTTCATAAATATCAAGAGGCGGTGCGGTACCAGTTTTGTCTTTAAGCCTTGACAAAATTTTTCATTAATCCTAATTTTATGTAAAGCAAAGAAAAAAGTAAACGAAAACATACATTTGCGTAACTGAATCCAAAAAAAATATACATTTTATTTAAAACACAGAAAGAAAAAAAATATATTAAAATTTGTAAACTAGTGTTATTATTATTCAACAAATTATTTCAAAGGTTCTATTTAGTTTCACATTTGCATTACAAATGTATACTATAAAATTAACATTTTATGAATTTAATGTTTGTTTCTAATTCATGATATAATATTAAAAAAAAAAAAAATAGCTATATGTACATAAACAGAATAAAAATATTTACACAAATGTAACAAAAAATTTACATTTTATATGAAAAAAAAAAAATCTATATTTTGTTTACATAAAATTTTGTTGTTTATTTTCTTATGTCTCCAAATTGCAGTTTCGTTTTTTTCTTTTTGTTTTTTTTTTTTTTTTTGCTATTTCGGTAAAATAAAAGTCAAAAATATTGATCGATAAATTTAATGTGATATTTTCTCACATAAATAATATAGATACACACGAGTAATATATACACGAATTGAAAATTATTATTATTAGATAGTATTATAGATATTACACTCAAAGATAGATATTATAGATATTTTATGTACAATATTGCATAAATTTGACAGAAAATAAGTTTATGTGATGGTAATGATAGTTTTATATTATATAACCTTGTAACAAAAAATATCAATCTAAATATTATGTATATGTATACTCTATGATACCAATGACAATATAATTCTATGTATCTGCTCTGTGATGATACAGTCGTCTTTAACCCTCCTATAAAATGATACTTAGAGAGCAAGGTTTCAATATAATACGATACAAAAACTATTACAGTCCTCTAATAACATTATATTTATTGGAAACACGGCCTGAATAAAATACAGAACATATTTCTCTATTTTTTTTTTTTACTTTAAATTGAGGTACTCAGCGCCATAGAACTACATTAACTGCAAATTTTACTAAACAATTTTGAATACATAGAAAAGCTAGCATTTTCAAAATTTTGCAAATGACAAAAAATGCCTTAAGCTGTAAATATGTAGCAGTGAGCGCCTCAATTTTGCTTAACAAAGTTTCGGTATAACACTAAATGTCGCAACTGTATTATAAAAGGGTTGATTATGGAAAGTAACCATTTGAAGGGCGATATGTAGATATCATAGATATGTATATGTACATATTTTAAGTTTTTATTTTGAGAGCTTAATTACAAAAAAAAAACAGTTGTATCAAAATAGCTTTTAAATAGAAAAGAGGATAATTTTTATTCAATAAATCCTTGATATTTGACGAACTATGAAAATGCATTTCTACTTTATTTCAATTAAATTTAATTTGTACACAGATTGATTTTTTGAATCCCAACAAACATGACCACTATTTTCTAAACACATTTAATAAAAACTTGATCCGGAGAAAAAGTCTCTTAAACCTTGAAAATATTTTTCATTTTGAATAATGTAAACACAAATAATGAAGAAAAAAAAATAATTATAAGTCATCCAACGATCTGAAATTGACGTAAACGATTCGTAAAACGTGCCAAAATTAGTCACTTTTTAACATTAAATGATAAATCTAATATATGACAAATAAATCAGTTTTAGAATTCAGTCATCAAAAACAACGTGAAAAAATAATAAATGCTTAAATTACAGTTTTTTTTCCCCATTCATTTTGATTGAAAAAAAAAAATATCAAAGATTAACGTCCAATTTTATAGTTTGTTGGGTTTAACATTCGTACACAAAAGTTCTTATGATTTTTATGTTATTTATTTTATTTGTTATTTTACATACACATACAAGAGCCTTTTTATGTTTTTCTATTGAGCTTAAAGATCCTTTTAAAAATATTTTATTTAAATGGTTTTCAATTAAACTCATTTAGTTTTTGCTTACTCAAACAAAATAATTTCGATAATTTTGTGTTACGTAATGTGCAATAATTTTATTAAAAAAAAAAAAAAAAGGATATCAGTCTATTTATCCTTGAAGACATGACTCTCATTGTAATTTAATTAACAATTGCTCTAGTTTCATTTTAGAAATTATTTATTGAAAAACAGAATTTTAAATTTTATATTAAATTTTTTTTTTTTTTTTTGCAGATTTTCAAAAAAGTGTTCAAAGAAATGGAAATTTAAGACTTTCAAAACGAGGGTCCTTTTACTAATTGTGATTGTATGGACCCATTCGTATTAAATGATATTTTCTCCGAACAATTTCCTTTCAATTCAACAACACACTTTGGCTGGACAACTGGAAACATATCACGAAGTAACTTAACTTATCTATTGGCTAATTTATCTCCAAATACAACATTATATGAAAATATATCTTTACTATTAGATTTTGGTATTGATGTTAAAAATCAATCATTCAGTACTACTCCATTATCATCATCTTCATCCTCATCATCATCACCATCATCATCATCAACTATACAAACGGAATCAATTTCAGTTGGAATTGTTATTGTCAGTATTGTACTTTTTATAATTATTGTTGGAACAATAATTGGTAATATACTGGTATGTATTGCTGTATGCTTAGTCAGGAAATTACGTCGTCCTTCCAATTATCTATTAGTATCTCTTGCTGTATCTGATCTATGTGTAGCTATTCTTGTAATGCCAACAGCATTATTATATGAAATATCTGGTAAATGGAAATTTGGAGAATTATTTTGTGATGTATGGGCATCATTTGATATCTTATGTTGTACAGCATCAATACTTAATTTATGTGCAATATCAGTTGATCGTTATTGGGCAATAACAAAACCATTAGAATATGGTGTTAAAAGGACTCCACGTCGTATGATGATGTGTGTAATATTAGTATGGTTAGCAGCAGCATGTATATCACTGCCACCACTTTTCATATTAGGAAATGAACATGTAGGAGAACATGGTGAATCAATATGTTTAGTATGTCAAAATTTTGGTTATCAAATATATGCAACATTAGGTTCATTTTATATACCATTATGTGTTATGCTATTTGTATACTATCAAATATTTCGTGCTGCACATAGAATAGTTAAAGAAGAGAAACAATCACAAAATCGTTTAAAGAATGCATTGAATGGTACAAATGTTGATCCAAAAAAACAATTTGAATGTATTAATAAACATTATGGTGGTACTAAAAGAAATTTAATGTTAAATCCGCAAAATCAAAAAAAATTACGTTTTCAATTGGCAAAAGAACGTAAAGCATCAACAACATTAGGTATAATAATGTCAGCTTTTATAATATGTTGGTTACCATTTTTTATATTGGCATTAATACGACCATTTGTTGAAAAAGAATATATTATACCAGAATTTTTAGGTTCATTATTTTTATGGTTAGGATATGCAAATTCATTATTAAATCCAATCATATATGCAACATTAAATCGTGATTTTCGTAAACCATTTCAAGAGATTTTATATTTTCGTTGTTCTAAATTAAATACAATGATGCGTGAAGATTTCTATCATAGTCAATATGGTGAAGCACCTTTACAAAGAGTTGTTGTTGGTCATGAAGGACGTGGTGTTCGAGAAAGCTTTTTATAAAGAAAATTTATAATAAATCAAAAACAAAAAAAAGAAAAATTTTAAAAATAAATAAATTTAATTTATATACAATAGTATACATACTACCACTACTACAACTACATATATTACAAATACTATCACTAAAATCAAAGAAATATATATATATGTATATGAATATGTAGGTACATGTATTTTTAATTCAAATATATATATTCTATGTATTCAATATTTGGTTCAAAGAATATAAACATAAAAAAAATAGAAAAATAAATAAATAAATAAATAAATAAAAAATGATGTTCAGTGTATAGTATAAATTAGAAAATGTATGTATTTAGAGCTACAGTTCATTTATTTAACAACAACAAACAAACAAACAAACATACAAAAAAAACTATAGAATTTAAGTGCTTATATGTAATAGAAAAACAAAGTAAAACAATTGAAGAAGTATTCTAATAATATTTATAATAATAATAATTTAAACAAACAAGAAAAAGAAAAAAAAAAAAAAGAATATCTATTTTATTTATATTTTTAATTAATTATATATATGTATTGTATTGTATTTATCGCAACAAAAATATCACACTTGTCTGTGATAAATATTCTCTTTAAATTATATACAAGGATGAAAAAAACAAATATTTCAACTTAAAGAAATATTAAAAAATAATACGGTTTTTAAAATACTAAAATAATTATCTTTTTTTCACATATCTTTAGTTACACATAAAAACTAAAAAGTACATACATATGTACATATATTCTCCAAAGATACACATTAATGTAATGAGAATATAAAAGATATTAAACTAACGCCATTGTAGGCTCGTATATGTGAAAATCTTAGACAAAAACAATTAAATAACAATTTTTTTTTTTTTTTTTTTTTTTTTTTTTTTTTTTTTTTCTTTTGAATTTATTAACTATATATTTTATTTCAGTAATTACTTATTCACTTTAATAAAAAATATTTCACTAATTGCTCTCCTCGTACTTTTAAAATTTTCACAATGTGAACAAAAAAAAAATGAATTTTTTTTTTTTTTTTCTGAATTAATTTCTTAATTACTTAATGGTATTTTATTAGATTTAAAATATGTTTGTTGTTTTTCTGTTTTTCAATCAAACTAATCCTTCAATTAATTTCTTAATCATCATATAGTAAAATATCCTTAAAGAAAAAATTATATGAAAGATCATTTAAACACAGATTTTGAAACTCATTCTGTTAAAATGTCCAAACAAACCATAAAAAAAAAACTGTTCACATTATTTATTCACTAAAAGAATTTTTTTTTTTTTTGTTCTTTTTCTCGATTATAAACCAAAACCAAAAAAAAAAAAAAAAAAAAAAAAAAAGGATAATTAAATAATTTTATGTTCATTCATAAATTTTCATTTCGTGTATAATTAATATTCCAAAATCATAAATATATTAAAAGAGAATGGACTTAACAATTCTGTTCTCAACCAAAAAAAAAAAAAAAAAAAAAAAATTTTTTTACTTTTACATTCTATGCATATTAAGTAGAAGAAGAAGAAGAAAAAAAAAAAAAAGGAAATTAATTACATATACTTTCTTCTTTCTTTTATTTGCTTATAATTATTACTCTCATAAAATTTCATTTAATATTCTAAATATGTAGACAGTGCAGAAATTAAAACGAATTTTAGTTAAATATTTTTTTTTATTAATTCGTTCACATGTCAAATATAAATATGTATAATAAAGAAATTTTTGGTATGCAATACAGATTTTTTTTTTTTTTTCTTTTTCACAAAATTAATAAAAAAATATATTTTATTTTCACATAAAAATATCTTAATATTATCCTTTTAATCGATTTGCAATAACGATGTCAAGTATTTTCATTTATATTGAAATTAAATATACAAAATTATTCTAAAAACTATCTTTCAATTCTACATAACGGGTTTATAAAAAAAAAAATTAATTTTTTTTTTTACCTGTTAAATTATTTTTTAATAATATTAGAAAATTGAAATTTTTACAATATTAATCAAGCACTCTAATTTCTGTTATTAAACAAAATTAAATGTAACTGTTTTTTCAAAAAAAAAAAAAAAAATTATTTATTTATTCATTTCAATTTTGCGTGAATTTAAAAATAATTCATTTCAATCAAGATACAAATACTTATCAGGTGAACCCTGTGTGATGATGTTTACACTGAGTACCAACCAAGATTCGTTTTATGATTTCAATTTACCCAATTTTTTCAAATGAAATTCAATATGGTGAAAAAAGATGAGGTGGATTTTTTCATTTAACAAGCAAAAAAAAATATTTTTAAAATTTGTATCTCCTGTTTTAATTTTAGCTTTTAGGACATTTAGAAAACTTATAGTAGATCTCTACATCAGACGAAAAAAATCTTCCTGAAACACAAATTGTATTTTGTATGAAAAAAAGTTCTGAATTTAAACTTTGAAAATAAAAGAAAATTCACCTTTTTTCAATAAAATTTCCAAACAGGTTACAAAAACACAAAAAAATTAGCATATTTTCTTTTTCTTTCCTTTTTTTTTTTTTTTAATTTTCATTCATTAATTTCTACTTAATTTTAGCAAATTGTATCTATTCAATTTTGTCAACAATCAAAATTAAAAATTCAATAAGAACAATTTACTTCACATTTTAAGAACATTTTCATCATGATTTCCAATCATTATCATATTTCATTTAATTTTTATTCAAAATCAAATTGTAAATTAAATGAAATTCTAAATTATATCAATTAAAATGCTAACCAATAATATCTTTTCTCATTATAAATTTCTTTGAAATTTTTTTTTTTTTTTTTTTTTTTGTAATTCATATAAATAACTATATATGTATAAATGTGTATGTATATGTAATAGGTATACTATATTTTATCTTTTGTTTGCAATAAGAAAATAAATAGAATTTCATTAAAATCTTCTTTGAAAAAAAAAATAAAAAATAAAACATTGAAAAATACATAAATACATAAATAAATAAATTTTAGTCAATGATCAAATAATGATTTTCTAGTAAATAATTATACATAATATAATTAGCAATACATAATTATTATATTTAGCAAATTCAAAAAAAATAAATAAATAAATAAATAATTATAATAAACTAAAAAAAAAAATAGTATTGAATTTAAATTACAAAAAAAAAAAAACAAAATTAAGGATTTAATTAAAATAAAAAAAAAAATTATTTCAAAATTTTAATTGAAAAATTTTCATGCTCCTGATTAAATAGAAAATCGATATGAATTATAATATATATATATATGCATATGTATAATTAGACGACAACAAAAAGTATATATGTATACATATTAATATAAAAACAAGACTGTGATGAAAAAAAAAAAAAACTAGTTCTTAAGAATCGTGTAGAAATACATAAACACGTATTAAATGCTATTATTATTATTATTATTATTGTTTTAGTTAAATATTATTTTATTATTTTGTTATTTTATAATTAAATTAATTAATTTGTATTAGTACTTTAATGTGCTAGTGTAAAAAAAAAAAACTAAAATGAAATATTAGAAATAAAATTTTATAAAAATACAAAAATAATGTTTTTTTTTTTTATTTATTTTAATATCTAAAAATTCATGAAAAGGACTAAAAAATTCCATTTTTAATTGACCACCAATTATTCAAGTTCTGCAAGCTCCTTTTATAATTGTTTGAATTTTTCTCATTACTTTGAAAAGTCCTTCTAATACAAAAATGCTCATTTTTGACTTTTTTTTTTTAAAGGGAAATTTAATTATTTTGATTTCAACTTTTCCAGTAAAAATTTGGCAATTGAGGTGATTTAAAAAAAAAAACCCTAAACTATCATAAACTTCTTTAGCATTGAAACTTTTCTAGGTTTAAAATCGTTTAATTTTGAAAATTCCTTTCTTGTTCTGGAATTTTTTCTAATTTTTGTTAAAATTAAACTACTAATAAGATTTCTTTAAAATAGTCATGAATTTAATGAATCAAAAGTTGAAGCTTTTCCAGGTTTTAGCATCCCTCAAAAATATTTTTATGATAAAAAAAATTACCAATCTTATAGTTTTGAATTGTATAAAGTGAGCACAGAAAAAATTTTATTAAAAAATTCATTAAAAATATTAAACTTGTGTAGCTAATAAAATAAATAAAAAATCTACAAATTGAACTAAAACTTTTAAGCAAAAAAAAATAAATAAAATAAATAAATAAAAATAAAACCGAAATCAAAAGGAACATAAAGTGGTATTCGAGTTATTTTCATAACATTTTAACATATATACTAACAAAATCAATATTACTTACAAAATAAATATTAAATCTATCTAGAAATTGCATACTCAAAGTTTAGTTGAAAAAAAAAAAATAAAATAATAATAATAAGCAATTTCCTGTTTCACTCATATAAATGAAAATATAACAGGAAAAAAAAACAACACATACATACATATAACCACTTTGAAACTTTGTTATTTTAGGACTAAAAACAGTATAACGAAAGAAAGAAGAAAAAAAAAACAACAAGATTGTATTTTCAATGAAATTCATTTATACATTGGATTATAATTTTTATATCATAAAGATACTTTTTTATTATTCATATTATGTATGTATGGAAACGACGAGTATTTATATAATAATTTTTATCATAATAAAACACATGTATGAATATGTAAAAAAAAAAAAAAGTTTTTGCAATTTAATCATAAAAGTTAGACCATCATATAAAATCAATTTCTATTTACCATGGTAATAAAAGTTCTGTTTCATTTTTTTTTTCTTATGTATTTTTTTTTTTTTTGGCCTGAAATATATACTTCAACTTGAATAATACAATATGAAAACATGAAAATTAAAATAATGTAGCTATTGTGAAACTTCATTATTAATTAATTCACACGTGATATCTTTTATATGAATAAAATTACATATTTTCACAAATGGATTTTGTTGTGATTTAATGAAAACTATAAGGAAAATGTATGTATGTATGTGTGTAATATGAAATTAGTTTTTGGTACATTTAAAAAAGCAAAAAAAAAAAAATACAAATTATGTACATATGTACGAGTAGGAATGTACCTAATATTCACAATTTGTATTGTGATAAAATTATATAAATTCATTTTATATTTTTTCATAGTTCATCATCATTATTATTAAAATAACTAAATATCCTTCTATTTTTTATGTATTGCAATGGTTGTGTGAACTTTTAATGAGATATTGTAGAGAAAACAAAAATATAAAATTTTTTTTTCATTTCACAAAAAAAATAAATTTTAAAATAAATTTATGCATATTTCTTTTGAAAAATTAAATGCATGAACAAATTGAAATTTTAAAAACTTCGTTATTTTTTCATGTGTGAATTCACAACTTAAAAAAAAAATTCATGTGTGTGTGTTTTTTTAAAAAAAATTCTTTTATTCAAAATGTTTGTATATGAATATGAGAGAAGCTATATGAGGAGACCATCAAGAACAACCCCCGGCTGTTACATCACTGTTGATAAAAGGCTTTAATGTATAGTTGTGTTTTCAATTGAAGTAAATTCACCCACTATTTACTAATTCCCGTCTTAGATTAGATTTATAGGTACTGGTTTCTGTCTATTTTGCCATAATTTTTTAATAATTGCATGCAATTTTTTTTTTTAATTATGAAACCGACTACAATCAATTTATTAGAAACTCTTTAAAGGATACTGGTGAAAATTATTTTTAAGAATTCTTTTTACAAAAGGATACCATTCATACTGTCTCTTGAAAGATTTATACACTGAAAGAAACATCAACTTCAGCTTTTAATTACAAACTTAGATGCTAGAGATATTTTATAACAACTGAAAGCCAAATTTAAAAAGAAAAAAAATCCTATAAATTATGTTTTACAAAAATTCTAGAACTAGAACTAGAACTTCATATCAATTTTGTAAAAAATGTATAGTTTAAGATTTTCTAAACCATTACATACTTTATTTTTCCATTATAAATCCTTGAGAAGACTTGAACCATTATTAGAAAAATACTACTCCCCACTTTTTAATTATTTAAAAAAAATAATAATAAAAAATAAATCAAATACAACAAATTTCTAAAAACAAACCAAGGTTAAATATAATCGATTTGAAAATTTCTCATGAATTAAAGAAATTTAAAGAATAAAATATACAAAAAATGCAAATTAAAAAAATTAATCCTTAGCATTTTAAATTGAACAAGTTAAAATTTACAAGTATTTTTTAAATGTTGGTGTGTTTTTCAACAACCTTTCATGTTTATCACAAATTAAATTGAAATTATACACACGATTAGTCATGCCACACGCAATTTTTACCTTAACATATATGTAAAACACACATTCCATATACATAGATATGTACAAATATATTATATATATGTACCTATATTATTTTATTATATTGCTTTTGGTTTCACGCAAAAGAGCAATATCAAAATATATATTAGTATTTATCTTTTTTATTTTTAAAACAAAAATCTATGACAAGGGAATATGTATATTTGTTTATTTTTACTTTTTTTTCATGTGCTAGTATCTGAGGAACAAAAGACAATCTGACATTATTTTATTCAAATTAATTCGTAACTGATTGATTTTTAAGTAGAAAAATTAAAATCATTACATAAATCGATCAAAAATATCTTATTATGTATTTATTATTTTACCAATCACGTAAAATTACATTACAAAAAAATCTGAAAAAAAATTTGAAAACCAAATGAATCAGATAAAAATTTCATACAAAATTTTAATTTTGTGAGAAAAAAAAAATTGGGTATTCATTTTTTTTTTTTTTTTGTAATTAAAAAAGTAGTTGTAGAAAATCGTGAGAATTTTTTATTTCAATTTCAAATTTTAAACAGTTAAAAATATCTTCGGAAAGATTCTATCTAAGAATTTTTCATGGGTTCCCTGTTTTTTTTAGAGCTTCCCTTGTAAAATTATAGCCGATTTTCTATATGTTGTGATGATTAAAGGATTTCTTTAAGAAATGGAACACTGAAGAACTATAATCTAAAACGATTGGACAATGAACATGATAGTTTCGAGTATCATCTGAAAAGAATAAGAAATCACTAAGGACATTCAAGTTGGAATGTCATCTGTGATGTCCCATTAAAATGATTCTATAAAGAGGGAATGAAGAGGGACACAAAAAGTAAAGATCTGTTACAGAATACTCTCTAGAAACAGATATTATATTCTATCAGGCGTTCTGTGTAAAACTTTCTATCTTATGTCTACTTTACCTGTTTGTAACAGGTTGTATCATATGAAAGTTAAAGTAAAACACCCACCAACACTTTCTTTTTTCTACCTTCCTCGCGGTGTCTCATCCTAACACTTTTTCAGAAATTATATATTCCTTTTAATTTGAACAAGTTAAGTTTTAGTTAATTAATTCACTATACTATTTAAAAAATGACAAAGTTTCAAGTATCTATATACTTACAGAATATTTTTTTTTTTTTTTTGTCACTAATTTCTTAAGTTTTACAAAAGTTTACAAATTTTCTAGAGAAAATATTACAAAGTAAAAGGTTTTTGACTTTTATTTTGTTTTATAAAAACAATAAAAAAACTTGTGTTATCATAGATTATTATTATTTTCAAAATGTCATGGTGCTAATAGTTTCAAGTATCTTTTTTTTTTTTCTTTCTTAAATTTTGCAAATTTAAAAATTTTTTCCATGAAAATAAAAAAATTAAATTTTAATGAAAATTATAAACAATTTAATTTCGATAATGAATTTACAATTTCTATACAAAATTTTATTTGTTACAATTCACACGAAAAATAAGTTCTGAAATTTCAATTAAAAAATTCCTATTAAATTTTATATCAAATTTTCCAATTTATCTTTTTCTAATTGAAAACATCGACAATTTCAATCCACATAATTCTGATATCTAAAAAATACAAAACAATAATTTCATTAGAAAAATTATATATAGAACATTTATTTACATCTCTGTTTTTTTTTATGCTCTTTGTTTTCTTTGTTATTTTAAATAAAAATAAAAAATTAATCTGAAAATATTTAAGCATTAAAAATCATAAATAAAAATGAAATGTAATTTTTTAAGCACGTCTTTTCAAATAATCTATTATTTTTACTTAAAAAATTTATATTTTTAATTATTATAATTTTTTTTTCTTGTATGTATCTTTTACATACAGAAAGGAAAAATAATATAATTTTATGTTAATTTATTAAGAATAAACATTTTATTTTCTACATACATAAAACATTCTAAACAATTATTTAAAATTCTAATAAATCTTCTTTCTATATAATAGGTATGTATTACATGTATGCATTTTTTAAGCATCACGTACAATATACGAAAAATCTAATTGAAATTAAAGGAAGCATACACGAACAAAAAAAAAATAGAAGATAAATGTTTTATTTACAAAATAACAAGACAAAAACAAAAACCGTAATTAATCTTATCATTTTTAAATTAATATTTAAATTATACACGTTTTTATTAAATTTTACATACTTAATTGTTGCTATACGAACATTTTAGATACAAAAGAAAATCATTAGATTTATTTTTTTAAATTACTTTGATCATTGAAAAAAAAAAAACAAATAAGAAAAGTGAAAAAAGAAAATATCTATAATTTATCTGTTGTATAGGTGATATAATACAAAAAAAAAAAAAATTAATTATAATATCTAAATATATTATCACATCAATATATCTTTTCACTTATGTTTACACACGTTTTTCTTTTTTCTCTCTTTCTCTTTTTATTCTTTCATTATTTTATTTTTCAGTTAATTAAAAATTCACAATTATATTCTTAATCAACATTCAATTTTTTTTATTTTTTATGTTTATTTCCATAAGCCAATCAAATTGCTTGTTTACGAAAAAAAAAAAAAAATTAAAAAATTAATCTATCATCGATAATTCATGAAAACAGAAAAAAAAAACAATCTCTCAATATCCCAAATTAATTTATTTTTTACAAAAATAGAAATACGTACTAATTTTTTTTTTCTTCTCGTTCAACCTTGAATAAAAATAATTTTCATTCAATCAATAAATAATTTGATTAATTTTTTATTACATTCAAATTTCATATTGTAACTTATTGTGTGAAAAAAAAACCTGCTTATATACTTTATCTAAAAATCATACATCAATTTCAAAGAATGATATTTTTTCTGTAGCAAAAATGAAAAAAAAAAAATGTACATATCCTTTAAAATCAACTTTTTTAAGGCACCACCTTCTTACTACCCCAAAAATGTGCAGTACGTTGTATGTTCTGTTCCAACAACAACAATAAAAAGTTGAATGTTCCATTATGAAATTTCAAAATGTACTTTTTATTTTTTAAAGGACGAATCGACATATTTTAATGAAACATATAAGAAAGAAGACATTAACCAAGAAGAATATATTTTTCACTACTATATAAAACCCTTCTAAATTTGTCCTTCACCTTTTTTTATTATTGTTTAAAATGAACTCACCTTAAAATTGCATGCTGATAATGAAATTATTAATTAAAATCGATATAATTTTTTTTTTCTTGTTTTTTGTTCAATATTATTTACTCAATAAATCATTAAAAAATATTTTAAAGAAAAAAATTAAATGTGAAGGAAAAAAAAAAGCAAAAAAAAAAACCAAAAACACAAAAAAAAAATTATATTTATGGTTAATGACATAATTAATAATTAAAATTATGAAAAATAAAATGAAAATAATGAACAACAACAACAACAACAACAACAACAAAACAAATGATTTTATTGAAAATTTAATATTTCATAAAAGTCTGATTTAAAATTTAATATTAATCAATTTTTTAATAGAATTTAAAATATATTATTATTGAAAATTGTGTTGTATAAATGATGTCTTGGTCAATTGATATTAAATTACAAATATGAATTATTATATACATATGTACAAACACATATACACACACGTATATTCTATATACGAGTAATTATGTATGTATTTTTCATTAATTTTGTATTTAATTTTATATATAGATACTACATAATAAGTATATACAGTTATTATGTAGTCAGAATAATGTAATTTATATAGTATCCTTTTTTATTTTGTTAAATACATACAAAAAAATATGAATAAAAATATAACGATTATAAAGTCAATTCAAAGATTAAATTGATTTTAAATTATTTATTTTCGATAAAATTATGAATAAATATGCGAAAAAAATAATTCTGTGGTCACATCCACAAATCGCTTAAGTCTGTAAATGTACTTTTGAGAAAAATTTATATGAATGTTCGATTTCCAAAGTTAAAGAAGAACCAACATGACTTAAACTGTTATGTTTTTGATCCATAACTTTTGAAAAAAAAAAAAAATAAGACACAACAATCTAATTTTGAAAGAAAAACGAACAAAGTATTACGAAGATCTAGATAGTATCAGCTAAATTTTTACTTATGTCGACTTAAGCGGTTTGTGAATGTGACCACAGAATTAAGTATTTATTGTAGTGAATTATATATTTATACATATAAAATTATTTTTTTTTTAAATTTTCATTTCAGAAAAACAAATGTTGTACGTTTAATTAAATACATGTTTCCAGAAAAATCACACAACAAAATAACATGAATTTTTTAAACAATTTGAACTATAATGTGTAAAATATTCATAAAATACGATAGTAATTGAAAATTTTCAAATGAAAAATTTCTATACTCCCTCACGCCTGCACAACAAGAAATTTGTTGTTTATACATTGCGGCCTTTAACTTTAAGGTGTGTCCTTTTAAAATTCTTTATGATAAATAATCACGAAAAAGTTTTGACAATTTGTGAGATTAAAGAGTATTTTTTTTTTAATTTGAATTTTTATGAATCAAGTTTTGTTTTATTTTAATTTTTTCGATCTGCAAAAGGATCTTTTGTTCAAAGAAAAGAGTAGAAAATTTACATTGACGCTATATTTGAAAGACTACATATGTAAGTCCTCGGTACTGAAGTCGTTTGTGACTTTGATTAGTTACCATAGAGCAAATATACAAACCATAACTACAAAAACATCATTGCTCACCCTGTCATATGAATAAATTTGTTCTCTATCGACGAATTTAGTGGTTCGCAATCCACTTAAAATTCTAGTTTCATGTATAACAGAAAAAATAGTCTTATAGAACCCAATTTATCTTGAGAAGGCCGTATGCTTCAGCTTTTTTTTTTTTTTTTTTTGAAACTTTAACCGTTGAATGTTTAATTTCAAACACATCACAGGAAATAAAATTTGTAAAAACTTTTTTTAAAATTTTTCGAAATTCAATAGAATAACTCAAACCGCATTATGTACACTGTACATACTAGATACATACATACATATAGCTACTTGAAATTTTATTTACTGTTTCTGAAAACCACATTATTATTATTTAATTTCAATTTTATTATATTATCTATTTCTCATACTATTTTTAGTATTGATTTTCATTTTTCAAATGCATTGCATTGCTGTGAAAAAAAAAAAATTAAAATGACAAACATCAATTCATGTGTATATACGAGTATTATATATATTTATGTATAGGTACATACATATATATCTTGTTGATATTATGTTTCCGATATTGGTTTTTCATACAAATAAATTGTATGTAATAAATACAACACGTACATACATACATATATCTAGTCAATAATGTTATATGTATATCCTTTTTATACTGTCATATATTTATAATGCAATGAAAATAATAATAATAATTATAACATTCTATGTAAATCATTGATGTGTTAATTTAAAAAAAAAAAAAATAATAATAAACGAAATAAAATTAAAAATTTAATAACTGGCTAAACAACACTATAGCTATATTTTGTAAAGGATATTTAAATCTATTTAAAATCGCTGGAATAATTAATTTTATTCAAAAGTAACATTAATGTTTCATCAAAATTTATGAGGAAAAAAAAAATTCACTTTTCATCTAATCCATGAATTAAGGACATTTCACGTATATCAACACAACAATAGAACATTTGAATCTTGAACAATATCCTGACGAATAGGATTCATGAAATTTTAATCAAATCTTCTATAAGCTAAAATTAAAATAAGTTGCTTTTGGGTATTATATGAACAAAATTTTACAATTTGAAATTTTAATGCATTTTGACTCATGACTACTGAAATGAACAAAAAAAAAAAAAGTTGCAAAAATATCTAATTTCATAACATGAATGCAAATTTAGATTACTTATTTACATACTTATACAGGAAGTCCATAACTAATAAAAGCCTATATGTATTTTCATATAGTAATGAAAATTATAGGATTGTAAATAGTAATTTTGTTCACGAACAATATATCGACACATCAACAATATCTGTATATAATTTTCCTGTACTATTTTGAATATTCTCGTATCAATTGTATCTTTTTTTTAAAATCATTTGTCATGTATGTGTACGTGAATATGTATCTTTTACTTGTTTCGTGCCTTTAAAATTATTTAAGTGTATACAATTACAATTATTTACGAACTTAATAGTTTTCCTTATTCCTTATATGTCCATTAGAGCTTTTCGTTTTTAAGATATTTCCTTTCATTTACATTGGCTACACCTCCTTGCAACACATTCTCACTACCACTAATTTTGATGAATTTGAAAATTTTCTTTTGGATATCATACAATTTTATGAAACAAGTAAAGGATATGTAAGGATATTCGATTTTGAAAGGTTAATTTTTCTTTTGGTAAATTTATTCATACATACATATACATATTTCGGACTGCTAAATGCTAATAACAAGAACCTTGTTTTCCACCCATTCCTCGTGAAAACACATGAAAACTTGAAATTTTTTTTTTTTTTTATTTAATTTTTAATTCGAATATTTTATTAATTTTTTCTCAATATAATTCTATTTTTATTACCCTTTATATTTATTCTTTTAATAAAGAAGTCTAAAGAGAAAAAAGAAAAAAAAAATAAGAAGGATGAAAAATCTTGTGATCTATCAACAAAACCCCATAACTTTTATAAACTTTCATGTTGATTTACTTTTTTTTTTTCCTCTTTTTTTTTTGTGTGTTTTTGTATTTTACTTCGAACTTTATTTTTATTTATGTTTCAATTTTATTCTTTTAGAAAGCTATAAATTACTTTTGAAGTCCACTTTTAAAGTTTTATTTGAAAATGTTTAAAAGTACTCGTATATTATAGTATACTCATTTTGAAAAAAATTCTTTTTTTATAACACAATAAAAAATGAAAAAAAAAAGAAACACACACACACACACACACACACACACACACAGGTAATGTAAAAGTTGAAAATTGTTTTTTTTTTAAAAAAAAAAAAAAAAAAAAAAAAAAAAAACTTTGTATTTTGTAATTTCAAAAGACCTAATTATTCGTTGAAAATTAAAATATGTATACACACAGGTATACCAGTTATAACATTGTATGTACAGCAAATATGCAGTTATACTTTGTATTTATGATGATGAAATAATAATAACAATGTTATTAAAATTTTATTACCTTTTTTTTTTTTTTTAAAAAAAAAAAATGTAATACAGATTAGGTGTTGTTTGAAAAGTTTTTACAAAAAAAAAAATAATAATAATAATACAATGAAAATTTCAATATTTTCAATTTTAACCTTTTTTCCTTGTAATTTCCTGTAAAAAAGATTGTTTTACTGACATTGTAACTGTATTGTATATTAAAAATTGCGAATAATAATATTTATGAATGCTTTATGAAAAAAAAAAAGTAATCTATAGGACAGGATAATTGTATTTATTGTATAGATAGTTTATGAAAATTTCATTTTTTTTTCTATGTATTTATTAAAATAGAATTTTAAGGATTTTAATGCATTTAAAACAATGAAATTATATATTTATACATTATAAAAAACAAAAAAAAAAACAAAAAAATAAAAGGTTTTACGCTTAACATACAAATTTTATAATTTTGTAATTTTTTACAATTTAAATTTTAACGTTTAATTTTTTATTTTTTTTATTTTTGTGTGATTTATGCAAAAATAAAGTTATAAAATGTGGGATTTAGAAACCCTCAAATCCTATAGTCTGATTATTTTTAATGATTTGTAAATCTTTTTTTTTTTTTTTTTTCAATATGAATCCTCTAAAAAGTGTAATGTACAATTTACTTTTTTCTTTCTTGTGAAAATCTAATTGAATATTCGTGAATTGTTTGTTACGCTAATTTTAACGTATTCTCAAACTCTTTCAACCGCCAACATTACATCAATAAATCACAAAATTAAAAAATCCAAATCATATTTACTAAAGTTCAAATTTTATAATCAATAGATAAATATTATATCAATTGATTGATTATCGAATGCTTCCAAAGTCCCAAGAATGCCCTTTTGACACCACACCTCGAACTCCCTATGGAGAAATATAATCGATAATTTTTCATAATTCAATTCTAGATATTTTTTAAAAATCGACAGAAGAATAAAAAAAATACCAAAGTATTAAACATTATCCAATAAAATGAACCAATCATTCTTTATTTTATTCAAAATTAATTCAATATGATCGTCCCTGACATAATTCAGGACATATACATACGTATATATACATATACACTTATAGATTCACTAAATACTTGCTATAACTGTTTAAAAAATAACCTTAAATAAAATTTTTATTATTATAACTCATATTAGCAAACCGCAATAATCTTCATTATTTTTACACATTTAAATGATGATGATAAAGCGTTGATAAGAAAAAATCATAAATCATCTTCCTTTTATTCATTTTTTTTTTTTATTATTATTACAGGTATATTTTTCATCTATGTATGTGTATTTGTATTTATTATAATAATTTTTCTGCTGTTCACATTTTTTTTTTCCAATTTTTTTTTTATTTTTCTTCTACATATAAACTTTTATCATAAATATATTTTATTTTCTCGAGCAACAAAAAAAAAAACCTCAATTAATCATAATATTGGGATTTTGAAAATTTTATAATATTGTGAAATATGTATGTACATATTTTTCCTTAATATTTATATCTTATATCTAAATGTTGGTAATTACTTATGAAATATCTTTAAAAGCTATAAAAATTATTAAATACATAAATTTTGTTTTGAAAAATTCAAAATATAAATTTTAAACAAATTAAAAATTTTATATAATACAAATTATGGGGGGTGGGGGAGGTGTTTGGGGTACATAAAATATTTTCATATATATGTGATATGTAACACCTATGTACAAATAAGTACATGTCCTATTTGATACAAAAAAGAGCATACAGTAATACAATAAATTGTCTTAAATACTTTTTGAATACAGTCAAAATGTTCTATTTGAATTGTGATTGTACATTTTAATGTTTACATACATACATACATTTATGTAGAATTCAAACAAATACGTTTTTCATATTTTATTTATCTTTTATAATAAATTTTTTTTTTTTTCATATTTCTTGTTCTATGCATGTATGGTATATATTTTTTGTTACAATGCAACTTACAAAGAGAAAAGTTTACAAAACATAAAAACAAAAAAAAAAACAAAAACTTATAACATAAAAGAACATAAAATATCAAGACACATTGTTAACTCCCTAAAGACATTGTATTTTTGGAGTTTTACCAAAAATTCTATCAGTTATCTAATCCAAAGACAAAGTTTCAAGAAATTACCTAAATAACATTCTAAATTTTTAATTTTAACAAATTATTAGCATTAAATTTTCATTATAAAAAAATTTATATTTTATGTACAATAATTTTTATTTTGATTTTCATTGAAAAACTTAAAGGATTTATCTTGAATAATGTATTTACACAATTTGAAAAGAAAACAACTGAAATGAAATACTTTAAGAACATGATACTAGAGAAGTAGAAAATGATAAAAGTATCTGTGCTTTAAAATAAGTACAGAAAAAAAAAATACTTAAAATTTTATAGATTATAAAACGTGAGGTATACGTATGAGTCGAAAGGATGTTCTAAAATGTATTTGTTTTTTTTTTTTTACTTGCGGTTAAAAATCATTGTGCATTTCTAAGGTGATTTCAAATAAAAATTATAAGTCTTTAGAGAGCTATTTTGAAAAATTCAAATTGTAAAATTTTTTATTGCAAAAATAAAACAGTAAATTGTAAAAATAAAAAATAAAAATAATAAAAGGTTAAAATCATCATAAATTTTTCAATACTTAAATATATTGCATGTTGTTAATAAAATCTAGAAAATACGTTTTTGATTTGTAAAAATTCAACCATGTACCTAATTGTTTTTAACAACTTAATTTTTAAATAATAAAAATCAATACTACATACTTCGAAATTTCTGAAACATTTTAGAAATTACCAATCAAGAATAAATTATTAAACATTTTATGGATTAACAAATTTAAACAGTGATTTTTTTTTTTTTTTGTTTTTGCACAAAACCTTTATTGTGTGTACAGAAGATGATCCTGTGAATAATAATTAAGGAATTATCTCAACTTCATACTACAACTAATTAATATTATTAAAAATCACGCTTTATTAAGGTAATTTTGAAATGATCCTTTAACAAAAAAAATTATTCTAAAATATATTTTTCATATATTATAGATAAAATATTTTCATACCTGTACATGAATTTTTTAAGCAAAATTAAAATTTCATTTTTAATTCCTATATATGACACGTTATGAGACACACAGATTATAAAAATCAATTTATTTTTAACACACATAAATTTTTACTCTTTATTGTAAAAAAAAAAAAAAGTATAAAAAAAATAAATTCGTTATCATTTCAATTTTTATTTTTCACTCCTCGAAGAATAAAAGTAATTAAATAAACGACAAAATCCAAATTAAATCACCTTTTACAAGAAAGAAAAAAAATTGTACACGTGAAAAGTACAGTATAATTTTTTTTTTTTTTTAAATAAACATTTTATCTTTATTTATATATTTTTTTTGTCTACCCTTTCCTTTTTATTTTTTGTTAACTATTAAATATGAAAAACAGAAAGATTAACTTGTCTGACGTGATTAAAATGTAGAATGAAGAATATATGAAGGCTTTCATATTTTATTTGTTATCATGTCATCTAATTTGAAACTTTACCGTTTTATTTTAATAATAATTTTTTTGAATAAAAATAAAAAGTAATAAAAATAAAACTGTGTAAGTTTTATTTATCAACAACAAAATTAAAATGGTTTTTTATATGGTAGAAATTTTTTTAAAAATTAAAAATTTAATGTGGAATTATACGATTAAAATTATTTTAAAAAAAAAGAGAGAGAGAGAGAGATAGAGAGAGTAAATGAAAATTTTAAAGGATAAATGTTTTATTTCAGAAAATTGTGGATGCATTATATAGCAGATACTTAACAGTTAACATACATATACTCATAATATATACGTATTAAAAAAAGGATTGTGTATTTTCGTTGAAGAATAAGGAAAAGAAATGAAAAAATAGATGATAAAAGTAAAAAATAAAAATATGCTTTTATAGTATTACATTGTGTAAGATGTAGGATGAAGACAGATGAACCCTTTTTTTTTGAAAATAATAAAAGTTCATTATATTTTATTTTGAGATATTTCAAAAGTTTCATTTTCTATTCAGTTTTTCCATAACATCGAAATTTCTGTTGAAAAATTTGAATATTGACTGGTTGGTTTGTCGTTACAGGTGTTCACGAGCACTCAAACAGGAGAGTCCATTTGTAAGAATGTATTTACAGTTTGACATGTAATGAAACTTGATTTTTATAAAAGTGTTACCAAATCCTATTTAACAGTTTTTGTTTTTTTTTTTTTATAGAAAAACAAAATTTATAGCTGTTTTTTTTTTTCATTTTTATTGTAGCTTTTAATTAACAAGCATTTAAATGTTTTTTTTAATTATAATAGATTTAAAAAAAAAAAAAAAACAAATCAAAAATGAATTATGAAGATTAAAATTAGTGAAAAAAAAATTAATCAAAAATTAACTATTTTATCTTACGAATTATGGAAACTTAATTTTATTATAATTTACCTAAATTGTTTGTTTGTTTGTTTTTTTGTTTTTTGTTTTTTCAAATTAAATTCTTTTTTTTTATTTATATTTTCATTTCATATTTTCAACTTTTTTTAAAGTATTTGTTTTCATCATTTTTTCAACTAATGTATCAAGTAAAACTCGTAATTCTTGCTGTGCAAATTCTTGTGGTAATGGAAGTTTTTCTAAAGCAATCTTAATTAATAGACATGGATTTAAAATTGGACATGTTAATAATATTCCACGTACTAAACATGCTAATTTCTGTGCAATTTCACTTTGACATAAACGATGTTTTGCTGTTGGACATGGTAATAAATTAATTCTTGAACATAAATCAGCTAATTGTGGTTTTAAACTTTCCCATCGTGTTTCAATGTCACTTTCATGTAATGTTTTCAATTTTTTAAACTGCAGAAGAAAAATAATTTTAAAAAAATTTAATAATTTCAAAATTTTATTAAAAATTTTGATTTTTTTTTTTTTTTAAATACCTTTTCATCCATTTCAATGTAATCTAATAAAATTTGTCCTCGATTTGACCAATTATGAACTTTTTCTAATTTTTTAGATTTTTGATTTTCAAATTGAATAAGTAATTGATATAAATCACGAATTTTATCTAAAAATGAAGAAAAAAATAAGTCATTTTCAATTGATTTTTTGATTATTATTTTTTTTACCATTAATAATTGCATCAGGTGCAATATGTTCCATTATGATTTCATGTGCTAAAGAGAATTGTTTTGCTTTTAATAAATAATCAACTTGTAAACGATAATTTTTATATATTCCAGCTTTAACGGCTTTAGCCCAATGTAACCATTTTTGTGGTACACCTAAATCATTAACAATGAATTTTTCATTTTCTATATTATCTGGTGTATTCAAAAGATTAACATAACGATATAATGTTTCTTGTACACATAATTCACGTTTTTCTTTATTTTTAATATGAAGAAGAATAAATATTGACCAATACCACATTCCATTATTTTCTAATTGATTTGCAAAACTAATATGTAATTGTGTTTCTGATAATTCTGAACAATGATGATAACCAAGTGCTTCAAATGTTTGAAGTATAAACCAACTGAAAAATAAATCATAGTAG
Organism: Bombylius discolor; assembly: GCA_939192795.1. NCBI lineage: Eukaryota > Metazoa > Arthropoda > Insecta > Diptera > Bombyliidae > Bombylius > Bombylius discolor. Next base: position 34,194,412 of record OW584241.1, on the reverse strand, counting down.
AAAATTTTGCTATAAAAAATAAAAGCGCCAGTCACTTCACTTGTCCTTCACCTCAACTAACAAATCATCACTTGAGATGAGTTGTAGAGTCACGTCAAAATATCTGATGAGTGTCAAAGTTCAGTTTCAAAGACACAGCGTTAAGTTAAACAATTTTTACGACAAAATTTCAACAATGCTACAATTTATTACCACAATATTTTTTCTCTCACCTTACGTCAGTATTAGAATACCAATTAAAAAGTGAAGTGACGTGACTAGCCATGTAGATTTACAAGTGAAGAATATGGGCTAAAATATACAAACTTTACCTTAATCTAAAATCCATTGGATCATCGGTATGAGTTGCTGGATTTAATAAACTTTCCATTGGATGACTTCTTTTTGAGTATAATTTCAATATATGATATTTTAGATCATATAAACTTCGATTATTTGCTGATTTTGCATCATATTTTTGATAATAAGATGGATTTGGTGGTAAAGAATAAAATTCTTCAGCATTAAATGAATTTTCATAGGCAAGTAAAATATCTGTAACTGATGATGTTGGAGAGCAAAGATACCAAAGATGAACCTTTAAAAAAAAATTAAGTAAATAAAAATTTACTATTCCTTTTCACAACGAAAAAAAAAAAACAAAAATCGAAACTTACTGCTAAAGCTTTTAACCAATGAATTTCAGCTAAAACATTAATCGCACCATGAGATGATGACATTAAATTTATACCAGCAATTAACATAAAAATTTTTAATCTTTCAATACTAATATATTTATCAGCTTCAACTTTTTGCCATGATGATAATTGATGTTGAATTATTTGTCTTATTGTTGGACCACCAGATATTTGAGCAAGTAATAATGATAAATTTGCATCATCATTACGAAATGCTAATTCACATGCATCATATACTTTATGACATGTTAATAAATTAAATAAATGTTCTAAATAATTAGATGATGATATATTCGTTTTTATAAATATATCATCATTTTTTTGTATAGTTAATTCATTTTCAAGCCATTCTGAAAATAAATTTTTTCTACACATTATTGATAAATGATTTAATGGATTTTGTCCTTCAAGTTCATCTTGATCACCCCATAATGATTGTAATAATGACCAAACTGATGCAATATATTCTTCAAAATCACCTAATTTTTGTAAATTTTTTGATTCATTCAAATGTTTTGTTAAAAGTTCTGTACCACAACTTGATTTCATAAATGGACAATCACTATTATCAACTTCAACTTTTAATGAATGATTTAATTGAATTTTTAAATGATTTTCAACAGTTTTTTCAAAATTATCATAATATCTAGCTGATGTGATTTTTATTTGATGTAACAATGGAGCAAAATTATTTGATATTATATGTCTTTGAGGCATCATATTATTTTTTAATTCTAAAAATGAGATATCATTATATTTTTTTTTAAGTTATTTAAAAGAATTAAAATAAATATTAAGAGAATATAAATTACCAATTCCAAAAATATTAATGTTTTGATTTAAAGAATTCAAAGTAAGTAAATTATTTTGAGATCCAAAACCAACTTTGAATCGTCTTAAATTGTATAATGACATGTCTGATATACATCTTCCTTCTAATTTTAAACCAACTGAATTTTGATAGGTAATTGGATTTGTAACTTTTCGTGATGCAATTTTTGGTTTAATTATTAAAGGTTCAATTTTTTGATATGCCATAATTTGAGTTATTTGTTCATCCTACAAAAAAAAAATTCCTCATAACTCTTAATGTCTTTTATACTTTTATTTATTTTTATTATTTAAACGTACCTCAAATTCTCTAGATCCTTCATCGATTGTAGTTAATGGAATTCCAGGACTATCAATATTATAATCAATCGTACTTTTACTTGATGCTGTATCTTTTAATAATGATTGTGTAGATGAATACTGATCACGATTTTGTAAAAATAAACGACTTGATGGTACTGTCTGATCTGGAGTACAACGACCATCAAAACTTTCCGATGCAACTATTCAAATCACAACAACAACAACAAAATATAATAAATACAAAAACAATCTTTTTATTGAAAAAAAAAATATTATTCTCTCACTTGATCTGTTATCCATGTCATCTTCAACAAAGAATGATGCTTTCATCATTTGCAATTTTTGAGCATCCATACCACTACCTCTAGCTAATGCTTCAGTTGGACTTGTAGGAGGTATTAACAAACTATTGTTTACCGTATACGCAGATAAATCATTGATTTCATCTTTTCTCAAATATTCTATGAAAAATGAAAAAATACATTTTATAATTATGAAAATTTTTCTATATTCATAAAAATAAAACAAAAAAGTACCTTTTGAAATTGCTAAATCATCTTGAATATCTTTAAATTGTGATAATTCTGCATCATCTGATGATTTCTTTTGTTGTTGACAACTTAATGCTAGTTTTTGTTCTATTAAAGCCTAAAAAATTTTTGATATAAATTTAAAAAGAAAAATAATAGGAATTAAAACGTAGAGGGGAATGTTTTATTCCAATTCAAATCAAATTTCAAACAATGGCTACATCAGTTATTATTTTTATTGTTTATTAACATTTACACATATATAAGACAAGTATACATATACATATATACATATATATATATATGTATGTCTTACATATCAAAATTTCTATATTAACACAATTACAACTGTATTACCTTTTCCTTTTCTCTAGCTGTTAATTCTTTTGATCCCATTTTTGGTTTTTTTGAATCAGTTGGTAAATCTTCTTCATCACTATCATTTAAACCATATTTTGAAAAATGTTTAACTTTGAATACCCAACTTCCAGTTTCAGGACGATATTCAATAAAACGTGTGTCATGTTTATCACATACTCTTCGTAATTTACCTTCATAATCCATTGCAGCTAAACGTTCAGGATCTTTAATTGGCTCATGTAAAGTTTTATCTTGAGGCCAAACCTGTTTTTTTTTAAATTTTTTTTAAAGTTATTAAATCGCAAAAAAAAAAAAAACAATAAATTTTATAACTATTACCTGATCAAGAGTAATCTGTGCTTCTCTATTGAGACCTCTTCCAACTGGAGGTTTATTTTCATCATCAGGATATAGAATAATTTCTTTATGACGAAAATGAACTAAAAATTAAAATAATCATTTAAAAATATTTATTTTTAAAAATTTTTAATTTCTATAAATTTTACCAATTTCATCTAAATTAAGTCCAGCAACATCGACTGGTTCATTAAAGAAAACATTTCCATAACCGTGACGACCAACAGTAAAATTAGGAACGATACAGGATCCATCTTCTGACATATAATGAATTAATTCATCGAGTGAAGGAATTGTATAATATCTGAAATAATTGTGGCAATAATTGTAAAAACCACTTTTTCGTTTTAACAATTAAAAATTAAAAAATATATATATACTTACCCAACTCTATGAAGATCAATCCCTGTGGGATGAGGTTCAACATTTTTAAGAGAAGGTTCCTCGTTCCTATTTTCATCATATGATTTATTAATCGAAGAATTATCATTTGAAGTGTTTTGTAATGAATTATTTTTTCGTATTCTATTATCATCAGGCTGTTGTTGTAATAGTAGTTTTTCTCCAACTTGTACATAAGTGCTACTTGCTTTTGGTAATAATTCAGATAATGAGTTATCTTGTGATATTTCTCCTTGTTCATTGCTTCGATTTTGTTCACGTACATTATCATTTTTTCTTAACCATGATCCACGACGGTCAAACAATACGACGGTATTTTGTGATTGCATTTTTTGTTTCATATTTTGAGTTTTTGCAAGAAGTGAATTATTATCCATGATTTCTTCATTATTATGATTAGTTTCTTGATTTTCTTTATCTTGATTATTTGAACTATTTTTTGGGGTACTGTCATCTAATGTTAAAATATTTGGACTTTTAATTTCTTTCGGTTTTATTATCAAACGCTTAGCATTTGGTTTTAAAGTGAAACTACGTTCTAAAGTGCTATCATACTCTTCCAGTCCATCAAATAATGATTTCTATTGAAAAATTGCAAAAGAAAACAAAAACAAATATTAATATTTTCAGGCAATATACTCACAAATATAATATGTATTACCTTTGTCAAAACACCACCAACTGGTTTAACTTTAACTCCATTAACGTTTTTAGAAGATACTTTAAATTGTCCAAGTGCAGCATCCAAAATAGGTTTATGCGCTGCTGGATTTGTGGCTTTAAGACTATCATTTTCACTGGGTTTAATTTTTAAATCTTTAAATATAGGATTATCCCCGTAAGGAGAAGCGGCTAATGCTGTAATATGTTGATGAATTGATGAAGTTTGTTGTTGAGGAGCTCCTAAAGTATTAGCACTGGAAAAGAAAAAAAAATTGTTTGAAAATCGAAAATACTTTTATAAACAAAAACAAATCTATTTTAAAGTACAAACCTTCCGAATGTATTTGTTCCAAATCCTCCAAAAGTATTAGGTGCTCCAAATGTTGATCCCGATCCAAATAAGTTTGTGCCAGTTCCTGGAGCCGTGTTTCCAAATAAACTACCTCCTGGCTTATTTGCATTGTTGCCAAAAAGTGAAGTATTTGTATTACCAAAATTGAGTCCTCCTCCTATTGGAGCTGCTGGTTGTGGACCAAAACCGCCAAAACCAGATGTTGCTGGCTTAGCTAATGTGTTACTAAAAAGCGATCCACCTGCACTAGATGTTCCAAAGCCACCAAATCCGGTTGCAGTGGATGTCGAAGTTCCAAAACCTTTTTAAAATTGATTAGCAAAGAAGATGAATAGTAATCATTCAGATACGAAATGAATTTATAGTACTCACCTGCACCAGTACCAAAGCCTGTTGCCGGCTTACTTCCAAATAAACCTCCTGATAAAGTATTTGTATTTGTGTTGGTACCAAAATTTCCAAAACCAGTATTCGACGTAGATGTTCCAAGTCCGAATGTATTTGTTGCCGTATTTGTACTGCCAAAAAGTGAAGGTTGAGTTTGAGCTGCCGTGCCAAAACCTCCGAAACTTGTAGATGTCTGACCAAATCCTGTTGCTTGACTTGTTTGTCCAAAAAGATTTGTCCCTTAAAGACAAAAAGAAAGTATTTTTTAAAACGCATTAAAAAAGAAAAATAAACAAAATTAGCTTTACCACCGCCAAAGCCAAATCCTGCGCTTGAAGTTGCTGGAGTGGAAAACGGTTTCGCAAAGAGACCTGTAGATGTAGGGTTCGTTTGACCAAAAGCAGGAGTATTGGTTTGGCCGAACCCAGCTCCTCCTAGAGTCCCAGTAGCACCAAATAAGTTTTTATTTTCTGTTTGTTGCCCAAATAAGCCTGTGGTTTGTTGTGTACCAGTGGAACCAAAAACACCACTAGTACCCGGTTGTGTTTGACCAAATAAACCACCTGTAGCTCCAGCTTGAGGCCCTTTCCGATTAGCTAAATAATCTTCCATTCGTAGTTCCTCAAATGATTTCCCTTCATATTCTTTCATTGCTGTAATACAATGTTGCTTTGTGTTTACATTATTTGAGGTTCCATTTTTCATAAACGTGTCTGTTCCTATTGAAGGTTGATATTTTACAACTGCAGTTCCTGTTGCACCACCTAATGACTGTCCAAAGGCTGGTTGTGTGTTTCCGAAAACACTTCCAGCTGGTGTTTGACCAAAAGTACCAAATCCTGTTGCTGGAGTTGTTGCAGTTGATGACTGACCGAATAAAGAAGTTGTTGGTTGCGTTTGTCCAAAACTGCCAAAACCCGTTGGTTTTGCAGCACCAAAGGCTGAATTTGACTGTCCAAAAAGTGGTGTTTGAGTACTTTGCTGTGGCGTTCCAAATAATGATGTATTGGGAGCTTGTTGAGCGAAACCTGGGAATTCATTAAAAATTAATATGAAATTTTGTAAAGATTTTTCAATATAACTTACCTCCAAAAGTTGGCTGTGTATTTGTTGTTGAACCAAAAGCTCCTGAACTACTACTAGCACCGAATAAACCACCTGTAGGTTGATTTGATCCAAAAAGTGATGTATTCTGTTGACCAAAAGCTGGAGTTTGTCCAAATGTGCTTGCAGCAGGTTTCCCAAATGTTGATTGTCCGAATGGTTGCAATGTTGTTGCTGGACTAGAAAATCCACCACCAAATGCTGTTCCTGCAGTTGTTTGTCCAAATGTAGGTTTTTGTTGTCCAAACATTTTGCTTATATCTTTTTTTTGCGCCAATAATCAAACCATGTACATTACAATACCACGCTAAGAAATTTACCGTCTTAAACTCTGACAAATTGCACTCTCACTTTTTACTTAAATTAAATGTAAAATACCCTTTATGTCCAACTTAAAATTAAAACTCAATAATCCTTATCAAAGATAGAATAATTTAAGATACTCTTCACTTTTTTATTTTTATATTTAAAAAAGAATTCTAAAAACAACCTTAACTCGTATAAATACCAGACTAATTGAAATTGTAAAAGATGGCGAAATAAAAAGTGTTACCAGTCATTGATGTATTATATTGACAGCAATTATGAAACACATTTTCTTATTCTGGTTTGGTTTCCGTTGTTCCTACTACACTTGTTGATTCTTTTTTCTTATAACGAAAAATGAAATCTATTTTGCTCGAGTTTATTTTCACAAAAATAAAGTTTTATCCTTCCTAATTAATTTCTATAATTTCTACTAATAATTAATGTTACTATTATTAAATTAACATTAAATAATTAAATTCACAATTAAAACAAAGAAGAAAATATTTGACATTAGGAGAAAAATTGACACTTCCAAACGGTACAAATTTATCACGTACGAGCATTACCAAATACCAATCGGTAATCACTTGAGTTTTTGATATGTTGCGTTTATGAGTGATGTTGCTTATGCTTTGTCGCTTTTTTTACTATTTTTTTTTTGTACTGTTCTATTATCTCATGCAAAGAAAACAAGGGAGTGTATTGTGTTTTTAAAATTTAAATATTGTTTTTGATCATTTTAATGTTTTTAGTTAATTTAAAATTATTAAAGATAATTAATTTTATAAAAATAAGACAATATATTAATAATTTAATAATAAAAACATGACTGTTTGGCGTATAGTTGGCGAAAAATACTTATTTGGCATTGGTATGTAATTATTATTTATTAAAAAGTTGAATGTATAGTAGCAAAGTACATCATCCAAAATTAATTTTTCGATGACTAACATCATTTCCAATTATGAGGAAAAAAAAAATTTGTAACTTTATTGAATTACACATTTTATGGAACAATAACATTCCAATGTTTTTTTTTTATCGATTGAATTCAATAAAAAAGATTTATTTTAATTAATTCTTTTGTATTGATGAATGCGAGTAATATTATCAGTAGGAAAAAGAAAAGAAAAAATAGATATACATAATTATCACTGTCATACGTAACGTACTTAGAAGTATGTAGATATGTTACATAGTTGAATGTGTGATTAATCTCCCCTGAAGTTTTTGTTTTTTCTTCGTCTTTATTTTTTGGAGAACTCTATTTTTAGTTACAGTATCTTTTTTTTTTTAAAAAAAAAGAATTAAAATACTTATAACTGAATTGATAGATTGTTTTAGCTGAAATAATCTTAATTCAATGTAGATTTAATTAACTTATTTGAAAAATTACCACAATTTGATATTTAAACAATATCTTATGAAATCTAAATCAATTTGAAATGAAATCTTATGAACTTTAAGAGTTTTAAGAAATTGTATAATAAATCTCTGAAAATAGTTAAAAAAAATTTTTTCAATGAATATTTTTTAAATCGTTTGTATTTCAAAAAGTCATCTCTTAATTTTTAGAACGTTCTGTACCAAATGTATAATAATTTACACATCTAAAAAGCTTGATCAAATCGTGCCCCTTTTATTTAAAAAAAATAATAATAAATAATCTCCCTTAATTCTTAAAAGAACGTTACCCGGAAATAACGTGCCTTGATTAGTTTATAATTCTACATATTACCTAAATTAAGGTCATATTTTCTGCTTATCTTATTTTCATAAGAACAGCTTGCACATTTCAAAAATCCAAATATTTATATAAACAATTTCGAAGTTGAAATATATGTAAGTTCTGAAACATGTTTTTTTTTTATCATCATAACGAAATGCAAAAGTTTTCTTCTTTTTTTTTTTTTCCAATTCACCCTTGAAAATAAATTTCATTTTATTTATTATGTGTTATTACCTTTAATCAATAAAAATAATATAAAATACAGAGGCAAAAAGAAAATTGACCTAATTCAAATTAATCTAAGGAAGGAAGTATATGTTTAAAAATTGTACTATTTTTTTTTATATCGTTTTTTACAACTAACTGTTTAACTATAAAAATGTTTTCATTTAAAAAAGTGCAAAAGCTTTCCCCTAACATTATTTTATCTCCCCTAAAAAAAATTGTTTTAACAACATGCAACAGTTATATTATATTCATAAAACTAATGATAAATAATCATTGTTTGACTCAGTCAGTATTTATGTGAGAATTAATCTACTTTTCGTATGATAAAATTTTCAAATAACATTTTATTTTTATTATTTTTCAAATGAAAATATTTTTAAAAACAAAATACATAAAACAAAACGCATTTATCTTATGCTGTACAGTTGATTTGATATTACAATCATAACATTTTCATATTTTTTTTATCAGTAAAAAAAGAAAAGAAAAAAATATATTAAAAACTACATAAGTATATTTGAAATGAAATAAAATAGTATTTTTATTTTGTAATTTATTATAATTATGGTTCTGTTACAGCCAAAAATAATTTCTTACAAGATGATAAGCCACATAGACTTGAATTAGATGTTGGTGATTCAGTTGTAATTATCAAAGAAACAACACACTGGTATTATGGATACAATAAATCGTAAGTTTATAATCAATAAATTTTATTATTTTATTTTAATTAAAAAAATACTGATTTTTAAAAAAAAAAAATAAGTGTAATTAATTTTTTTTTCTTGTTTTTAAATTTATCAATTTAATAATCGTTTTTTTGTTTTTTTCCTCTTTCATTTTTAAATTTATTAAAGTACACCATCAAAACGTGGTATATTTCCAAAATTATATATTAAAATTGTTGATTGTGATCTTATAAAAAATGAATATATAATTAAAAGGACTGAAATTGTTGAAGAAATAACGACAGTATTAAAAGAATGGGGTGGATTATTTAAAAAATTTTATTTGGTAATTATAATTTTATTAATAAAAATTTGAAGAAAAAAAAAAAAAGAAGTAAAAAATAATGAAAATAAATAAATTTCTAAATTTCTCAGACAAATCATCCAAAATTTGAACCAATAAGACAAAAAATGTTTGAATTAATTCGTCTTCGATCACAAATGTTATCTGGAAATTTACCAGTTGATGAAATGCGTGAAGTTAAATTACAAGCAACATCTGAAATTGATACAGGAAATAGTATTTTAGGTACCTCACTACATGAATTAAAAAATTGAAATAAATTGCTAATTTGAAATTAATCAAATAAAATGTGTATTTTGTATTTTGTATTTTTATTTAGGTCTTGATATGGTTGTACGTGATGATAGTGGAAATGTATTAGATATTAAATCAACTTGTACAACTGAACTTTATGAACATCATGTTCATGCTGTTGAAAGAATAAAAAAAGCAAATGTAAGTATAACAAAAAATTTAGCATTAAATTACAGTGTGATTATTTTTATAATTTTTTTTTTTTTTCCAGAATTCATATCACAAAAATCGAATATCAAAAATAATGAATAAACATTCACATAATATTTTACTTACTGTTCATGCTTTTGTTTGTAAATTTCAAGAAGATTCTGATTTATTATTTACATTATTTGATGGTGATTTACATAAACCAATTACAGAAAATTATGTTGTAAAATGGGGACGTCAAGGTTTAGCCAGAGATTTAGATCATTTTGATAATAATCGTGTTTTATTTACGGTAAAAATAATAGTTTAAAATAATTAATAATTTAATAAAAATTTTAATTAATGTATAAATTTTTAGGATTTAAATACAAATGATATAAATTCAACGAAAATTTATTTAGTTTGTTATGCAATTAGAATTGGTGGAATGGATTTGAAAGACAATGATACAAAACGTTCAAGTGTAACAAATGCAGTTTTAAATTCAGCTAGTAAAAAATCATCACAAATTTCAATAAATTCAAATGGTTCATGTAATATTAATGAACAAATGAGAAGACCATTTGGTGTTGCTGCAATAGATTTAACACCAATTGTTAGAAAACCAGAAGATTTTAAAAATAATTTAGATTTACCATTTATTTTGTATGTGATTTAATTAAATTGTTAATTTTCATTTAATTAAATTTTAATCAATATGCTATTTTCTTTTAAGGTGTGAAAAAGACAATTTAGATAATACATTGAAAAAATTATTATTTAATAAAGATATTGGAAAAATTGATTCGAAATTAGCTGTAAGCGTAGAAATTTTGCATGGGGATACTAAACAGGTAATCAAACTTTAAAAAAAAAACGAAATAATCATAAATTAATTTTTTTGTTGTTTTCTTTAAATTTTCAAGATAAAAGAAGAATTTCCACATATGATTCATGGTAGTGTACCATTTGCACGTAAAATGGGATTTCCAGAAGTTATATTTCCTGGTGATGTACGAAATGATTTATATATAACATTAATTGGTGGTGAATTTTCAAAAGGATCTAAAGGTAGTGATAAAAATATTGAAGCAACAGTAACTGTATGTGATGAAAATGGAACAATTGTACCAGGAGTTATATCACTTGGTGTTGGTTCACATTCAATTGATGAATATAAATCCGTTATATATCATCATGAGGATAAACCAAAATGGATGGAAACATTTAAGGTGAGTTTTTTTTGTTTGCTTATTTACGCACTTATTTTTATTTATTTAATAGTTTTTTTTTTTCTTAGATACAAATATCAATTGAGGAGTTTAAACAATGTCATTTGAAATTTATGTTTAAACATCGAAGTTCAAATGATCAAAAAGATAAATCAGAAAAACCATTTGGATTATCTTATGTTCGACTTTTACAAGAAAATGGAACTACTTTACCTGTAAATATAATTTTATATAATTTTTTATTCTTAGCAAAATAAATTGTACATGTTTCTTTTCTTATATAAAATTTTTTTTTTTTACAGCAAGGACATCATAAATTAGCTGTTTATAAAATTGATCATAAAAAATCTGATAAAGATTCTTCATTAGCATATATGGAATTACCATCTAAATTTGAAGAAATACCTCCAAATACGAAACCATCAAAAACATCATTAAGTTTACTTTCAAAAGATTGTTTAAAAATTACAACAAATCTTTGTAGTACAAAATTAACTCAAGATGGTAATTTTATTTTATTATTTTGTTAATTTTTTCTTTTTTGAATTACATTTTCTTTTTCTTTTTTCCCAGTTACTCTTTTGGGTCTACTTAATTGGTCATCACATAAAGAAACTCTGGAGGAATCTTTAAAATTATTAAATGAAGTGCCAGAAGGAGAAGTTGTTAAATTTTTACAAGATATTTTGGATGCTTTATTTAACATTCTAGTAAATAGATACTCTTTTTTTTGTTTTTTTTTTTTTTTTATTATTTTTAATTAAAAATTTATTAACGAATTTTATTTTAATTTTTTTAGGTCGAAAATGATGATCCTAAAAAATATGATCAACTAGTCTTTACTTGTTTAATTCGTTTAATTGAAATCGTATCTGATCTAAAATATCAACATTTTCAATCAGTTCTTGATTTATACATCAATGAAAGTTTTTCAGCAACTCTTGCTTACGGGTTAGTATTTTATTTGTGCTTTTATTATTTTTAGACAAAATTTTAATTAATTTTCATTCAATAGAAAACTCATAAATGTACTACAAAGTCATATTCGAAATGCTATAAATTTCAAACCGATCGAAATAAATAATCTAGATGGAACAATAATAAATGAAATGGAAAAAGATCCAGGAAAACGTTTATATAGAACAACAAAATATCTTCATTACATAATGAAATTTATTATAAAATCAAGAATACTTTTTGCTGCACTTAACGATAATAAAGATTATGAAGAATTTGATCAAAAATTAGAAGGTAAATAATTTTTTATTTTAATTTTTAAATATTTACTAATTATTTTTTAAACAGATTTACTTGCATCATTCACTGAAATGATAACATGTCCAAATGATTTATTAACAGCCGAAGGAGCTCTTTTAAAATATTTACATATAATTGCTTCAGACTTGTTACAAGTTTATAATCCTGTTAAATTAAGGTAAAATTTAAATTTTGAATAACTTCTAAAAACATTTTCATACAAAAAATTCAATTTTAATTTTTTATTTCAGTTGCAGTATTGTTGATATTATAACACATATCCCACCTGGACGTTTAACTCAATCAAAAATGAGTTGTATTAAAGATTTCGTGGATTCAAAATTATTTTTATTGCCAGAATGTCGTGAAATTCTTTTACCAGTTTTTTGTAAACAAATAAAAGATCGACTGGAAAGCAAAGAGGAGGTTTGTATTTAACAGTGCCAAAATATAAAATTACATAATATTTTTACATTACTTTTTACTTTTCTATATGATTTCATTGTCAACCACATATTTATTCATGATTCATATTTTAAATTATTATTGATTTGTTTTTCCTTTTCTCTTTCTTTCAATTATATTTCAAATCATTTATTGATTTGCATTAATTTTAAATTAATTTTTATATAATCATTGACTGTTTTCAAAAACTCAAGATTACTTAGGCTACATTGCATGCATGCATGTAAAACTAGAAGGCATGCAAGCCAAATTTGCAAGCAAGATTAATTGCACTTATGAAGTCTTTTTGCCATTTTCAAAATTTTGACAGTGCTGTAGTTTAATTAGTTTGATGATTTCTTTGTACGTAAACTATGTGCTGATATAATAATTTCTGGTTAAAAATTAAAATTAAAAATACAAATAAATGAGAAAAATAAATTATATTTAAGAAATTCTTGCTAAACGTTAAAAATTGTTAACTCACAACATTTAAATGGTAACACAATTTTTCTTCTTTATTCAAAATTTACAGTGCAAGTAGTTGAAGGGCTTGTGCAATATTTCCTTCCAAGCTTGATGTTATAAAGCCTTTGACAAGTCCTTCTTTCGGCAAACTTGAATTTTTGAAAACGATCATTTATATATTTATTTGAATGTGCATGAGACATTTGTTTCTTAATTATATATTTTTTATGTCATATTGTGTATGTCATTTTGTTTGTTTTGTGTTTGTTGTTTTATTTATTTATATGTTACATTTTATTATGTATGTATATTGCTGTTAATGTTTTTTTCTATTCATTCAGTTAATTTTTTAAATTTTAATTCAAATTTAACAAATGAATATAATATTTTTAAAAAAAAAACTTATCGTTCGCAATGTTTGTGAATAACTTCAGTAACCTTTCTAAAGATTCTTTTCTTTTGCCATTGCTACTTAATTTTATTTCCGTTATAATTGTTCATTATATTTATATATTTTTAAATTATATTTTAATTAACATAATTTTAATCAATAATAAATAGCTTACAAAAAAGCTACTTTTAAATAATACACATAGAAAGCAGGGATAGCTTTCAATAAGAATTTTTTTTTTTTTTTTTTTTTGGGCAAACAAAATACATTATGCTAAGAATTTTGTTGATCTGAATTAAATTAATAAATAATAATTATAAAATTTATATTAACCTTCATAAAATCAGGACGAAAATTTCAATTCGTGCTTTTTCTATCGAATAAATTATTAAAATACGTTTTTCTAAAATCAGACTATATACTCACGCTGATGAAATTTTTTAGTCAAACAAAAAAAAAAAACATGAAAACAGAAAATCTCTGAAAAAAAAAATGTTTAGCAAGTTAGAATTTTCAAACTTGGAAAAAGGGGTTTGTTTTTTCGAAAAATGAAAACTGTGACTACAGTTTGAGCAGCTTAAAATTTTTTGAAGTTCATTTTTTTATTCTCTTTTATTTTTTTTTTGTTTTTTGAAATTATTGATTTTCGAAAACAAAATGGATTAACGAATTTTATCAGTTAGGCTGATATCATTTTTTTTTTCAATTCCCCTCCATCTTATTGTTTCATTCGTAAAATTACTGTTATGTTAGTTCAAATTTATTTATATGTTCATCGAATGTGCTCAAAGGCATGTGTGTTGTAGCATTTTTATTTTTATCTTAATAAACTAAGTGCTATAAGCCATTGATTTTATTATTTTCGAAAATAAAAATTCGAACTTTTAAACCGAATTTAATAAAATACACCAAAAACATTGTTGCTTTGGAAAAGTATATAGCACTCAGTTTGTTAATAATTTTTTTCCTTCAAGAATACTTATATGTTTTTTAATTTTAATTTTTTTTTTTTTCAAATGCATCATCAGTATGCTTAATACTTTTTTTTTGTTTGTTTTTCAAAATATGTAGTTAATTGTGTTTTATTTCTTTTTTATATTTACATTACAAATCATAATATGGATTAAATTAAATAGAAAGGTAAGTCTACTAGTAAGTGTCTAAATATATGTTTTAGGAAATTTTACAATTATATAGATAGCTACATAAATATTACAAGTTTTAGTCAATTTAATCAATCTTATTTACCTATTTTGCATTCTGTACGGTACAATTATTTTTTTTTTTAAATTTTTTTCTTCATGTTATTTATTTATTAAAGGCCTACTTGAAATTTAAAAATTGTAATTTCCAAAAAATCATTCAAAGAATAAGGAAAAAACAATTTAATTCACTTTTCGATTAATTTCAACATCACAGATGATTTTAAAATTTTCTAAACATTTTATAGTGGTCCGTTCCTTATTCGAAATTTTCGTAATCTATGTTTTCATTCGTCATTGTTATTTCAATGATGCATATTTTCAAAAATGTTAAAATCAAAATTTTGTGATAAACATTAGAATATGGGAATACATTGAAAAAAATCATAAATTAAGAAATTCATCAGAAAGAAAATTCAAAAAATTAACTTAAAAGAAAATTCATTATAGATTTTTGTTTGATAAAATTAATATCATTAATTCATATACAACTACTCTTTTCCATTTCAAGTAATCGGAAATTTTTCATTAGGCTTCTTTTATGCTAACCAATTCCGTTGGGTAAAAATTAAATGAAAATCTATTTTTTTTTTTGCATACAAATATAAGGGAACCTAACAAATAAATTTTAAAAAAATACTAAGGATTTAAAATACATTATACACTTACAAGATATTTAAATAATGAAAACCAAAAAAAAATAATTACTTTTTCATCTGGATTAAATCATTATTATCATATTTTTTTTTTTTTGTACATATTTTTCATATTTATCATTTTTCATATATTTTGTACATTGTGTCTGTGTTATGCTTTTATACACACACTTTGAATGTTTTAATCGGACTGTTATTATTTAGAATATGTATTTTTTTTTTCCTCTATGAAAACTTAAAACAGTTTACCATTTATATGTCATGTTCTCATTATACTTAGCTAATAATATAATATTCTACTTCTACATTAAAAAATTAATAAATTTTATGAAAAAAAAAAAAAAACAAAACAAAATTTTTTGTGGGATAATTGCGTTTATACATTGTTTTTTTTTTTCTTATATTTATATCTATTTTTTTTTATATTTTGCTATACAAAATTGAAATTTGATTAAAAATCGAACATGAAAAAAAATAAAACCAAAAAAAAAAACCTCGTAATGATTTCGCATTTGTAAACCAAAAAACAAAAAAAAAATAATCAAACGAATAGGGTGACAACAAATCCGATATTTGGCAACAAGAAAAGAATCTAACAAAGGCAGCAAAAATTTTAGGTGAACTTAAATCAAATCTCCACACTCGTGAAACTACTGCAAAGTCAAAGGTAAAATGAAAATTAAAATTTACATATTTTTTTTTTTCGAATTTTTATAAAATAACTTTTTTTTTTTAACTATAAGAAAGAATATTTTTTTTTTGTGAGGACTGATATTAATGTATAAGTTTTTTTTTTATTTTGCTGTGGCTTATATGTGTGAAGAGTGTTTGTATGTATGTGTGCAAAATTATAATTATAAATTAATTTAAAAAGAATATATAAAAAATTACTAAGCAGTGCTTTTGAATAAAAATTAAATGTTAAGTTATTTAATTCGAATTTAAGCTAAAGAAACAAATATCTAAAAATAATTATATTTAAATTTTTAGAAACTGATTTTAATTTTGTTTAAATTTAAATTTTTTATCAAATAAATTATATTTAATTAATCCTATTTATTTTATACTACAACAAATTTGAAACCATGAAATTTTTATTCAACCCTTATTGTACCCCTTTTGGTACACTGAAGTCAAAATCTTGATTTTACGTGGGTGTATTCAGGGGTTAACGAAAGTACATAAATTAGAAATGGTATTTTTGAAAATGCAGTAATGCTGCCTATATAGTATATCTATTAAACGCTGAATTGTGTATCACAGGCAGCATCAATGCATTTTCAAAAACACCATATTATCTCGGCAATATTTTTAAAAAAGTGGTTTCAAATTTGTTCATTTTTTTTTTTTATAAAAAAAATTAAAATTCACAGAAATTTAACTTTTCAAATTAATTAATTAAATTATAAATTTTTATAGATGGCGGAATGTGTGAATATCATGAATAATATATTAAAACTTCTATTTCGACATGATATTGGACAAATTGAAAATGATGTACGTGATGTTATGTTAATATTATTACGAACAATAATACAAACATCAATTGCAATGGATCGTGATAATCCATTTTTAGGAAATTTAGTTGCAATTATGTTAGGAATATTACGTAGTATGGAAACAATACATTATGATATTTATGTTAAACATTTTAATACTCGTTATGATTTACAAGATTTTCTAACTGAAATACTATTAGTATTTAAAGATTTAGTATCAAAACCAGTATTTTCAAAAGATTGGATGGATATGATTATGCATCAGAATACAGTTATATTAGAAAGTTTAAAACAATTTTCAATTGTTATTATTGATTATTTTTTTAATCCATTTGAAAAACAAGTATGGTCAAATTTTTTTCAATGTTCAATTGCATTTTTAGTACAATCGCCATTACAATTAGATCAATTTAGTGATAATAAAAAATCAACAATATTATCACGTTATAAAGATATTAGACGTACAACAGCTACAGAAATTCGTAATATGTGGTTTCAATTAGGTGAACATAAAATACAATTTATACCACAATTAATTGGACCAATATTAGAAATGAGTATGATACCAGAATTAGAATTACGTAAAGAAACAATACCAATATTTTTTGATATGATGCAATGTGAATATTATAGTTCAAAATATATACCAGAAAGTTATGGTGATACAAAACGTAATACATCACATTCAAAAGCAAATTTTAATGATTTTGAAACTGAAATGATTGAAAAATTAGATTTATTAATTGAAGGTGGTCGTGGTGATCAAGAATTTAAAAATTTATTTTATACATTAATGATAAAAGATTGTATGGCACATAATACACTTCATATTGATGGTACAAAATTTGTTAAAATGGTAACAAAATTAATGGAAAGATTACTTGAATATCGTACAATAATAAATGATGAAAGTAAAGAGAATCGTATGGCATGTACAGTTAGTTTATTACAATTTTATTCAGAAGTAAATCGTAAAGAAATGTATATACGTTATGTATATAAATTATGTGATTTACATATGGAATTTGATAATTATATTGAAGCAGCATTTACACTTAAATTACATAGTAAATTATTATTATGGAATGATAATGAATTATCATCATTATTACGATCACATAGACATGGTAATTGTAAAACACATCGTCAATTAAAAGAAGCTCTCTATTATGATATTATTGATTATTTTGATAAAGGTAAAATGTGGGAATGTGCAATTGATATGTGTAAAGAATTAGCATTACAATATGAAAATGAAATATTCGATTATTTAAGTTTAAGTAATATACATAAAAAAATGTCACAATTATATGAAAAAATCTTAAAAGAAATGCGTCATGAATCAGAATATTTTCGTGTTGCATTTTATGGTTTAAAATTTCCAGAATTTTTACAAAATAAAGTATTTATATATCGTGGTAAAGAATATGAACGTTTAAGTGATTTTTGTACAAGAATATTAACACAACATCCAAATGCTGAATTAATGCAAACATTAACACTACCTGGTCCAGATATAACACAATCTGATGGTGAATATATACAAATAAATAGTGTTGAACCAATTATGGATGAATGTTATGAAAAATTTAAAAATAAAAATATTACAAGAGAAATTATTAAATATTATCAAACAAATAATGTACAAAAATTTAAATTTTCAAGACCATACAGAGATAATCGTGATTCATCATCATTAACAAATGGTGGTGGTGGTGATAGTAATAGTGTTGAAAATTTATGGCTTGAACGTACAATTATGTTAACATCACATCCATTACCTGGTATACTTAGATGGTTTCCAGTTGTTTCATCAGAAACATTCAAAGTAAATTAATTCGTACTATTTAATTTGAAATTATTTAATTTTCACTTTTGCTTTTGTTTTTGTACAGATTTCACCAATTGAACATGCCATTGAAATAATGGAATCAACAAATGAAGTTATACGTGATTTAATAATTGCACATCGTAATGATGAAACATTACCAATAAATCCATTAAGTATGAAAATAAATGGTATTGTTGATCCAGCTGTTATGGGAGGTTTTAGTAAATATGAAGATGCATTTTTAACACAAAAATATTTAGAAAATAATCCAAATCATGAATATTTAATAGCAAGATTAAAAGAATTAATTGCATCTCAGATTCCATTATTGGAAATTGGTAAATTTAGAATTTTCATAAAATTATTTTCGTCATCGTTTTTTTTTTTCCTACTAAAATAATTTATTTTTCTATAACAGCACTTTCTGTTCATAAATTGAAAGCACCAACAAGTTTATTACCATTTCATGATCGTTTAGAAAAATGTTTTCTTGAAATGCAAACAAATGTTGAAAGTAAATATGGAAAAAGGGTAAGTAAGATATTTTGTCAATAAAAATTTTTTTTTTTTTTTATAAAAAACTTATCTTGAAATTTCTTAGACTACAGATCTTAAACTTGATCGTGATTCATTCGTAATTATGAGACGATGTGATATACCATCACTAGATGCAAATAATAGATTATCTGAAACAAGCATGGGATCATCTGAGTAAATCATAATTTTTTTTTTTTTCAATTACATACTTTCTTTTCAAATTATTCATTTATGCTTTATTTATTCATTATTTATTTGAATTACAGTAGTGGATTATCAAAATCAACACTTGGTAGTCGACCACAAACTAGTTCAATAAAATCTACATTTGCTAATTTTAATTTCAATCCTACAAATTTGACAAGGTTTGTATTCACTATCAAAGAATGTATCAAAAAATTTGAAATATGCAATAAATTTTTCTTTATATATAGAACATCTCTTGGTAGTACTCCAGGTAAAAAGAAGGATAAAACACCGAGTAAAAGAAGATCTAGTAAAAAGGTAAGGAAAAGAGAATTATTTTGAATCGGAGATAAAAGCGAACACCAAAATTATATTTGGTTTTCTTTAAAGGTCGATCGTGAATCACTTTCTCTGCCAACATCAAATTGTCAATGGTATACCTCAACAACACTTACACCAACAACTCCATCACCTCCAGAAGGAGATAATTCAATACCAATATCAGCAGCTGCTACACCTACACCACAAACACCATCATCAGCACCTATTTCTTCGAACAGTATGCCTGTTTTTGAACTTACAGAAGAGGTAAAAAAAATTTTAATAACAAGAAAAAAAAAACGAATAACAAATTTACTATAAAATAATCTAACAACTTCTAAAATATCTAATTTGCATACCATGAATTTTAGGTCTTAACAGAATGAATTTCATAAAGTAAGTTCTAACTAAAAATACTAATTTTACTCTACTTGCTCTTTACTACTTTGCTTTTTTCCTTTTTTTAAAATAATTTTTAAAAAATTAACAAATTTACTGGTTTCACTTAAAATGTATTCGTTTTTCTGTCGAATTGAATTGACGATAAAAACATCTAAAATCGGTCATCGATACCGATTCGACAGACTTGATAACAATCATTTCCAATTATTTTTTTAGTTAACTCCAAAAAGACCTCTTAGATCAGAAGCTGAAAAAGAAAGACGTTTATCTCGACCAATAAGTGCTGTAGGTGCTAGTCCAGCTAAAAATATTGGAGATACACAATCATTATCTGGTGGAGAAAGTAGTAATCGTAATTCAATAAGTATGATTTTTTTTTTATTTTCTGTATTTTTTCTTTAAACTCAAAATTATTTCTCTTATCATAATTTTCATTGTCTTTACCAATAAAGTAACAACAGATTCAACATCAGAGGAAGAGCTAATACCGCCACCATTACCAGCTAAAGTTCGTGATTCAAATGATTTTAGTAGTTTAACAGCACATGATATTATGTATCATCATGAAAGGATATTATCAACAGCATCAACAATTATTAATTCATCATATGATTATGTTGAAGCAAAAAATTTTATTATTACAACATCAGATGATAAAAAACGACCACCAACACCGCCACCAAAACCATCAAGAAACAGTAAATACTTACCACAAGTGTGAAACAAAGAAAAAACATTAAAACTTTTTGGTGCCAAATCAATCTTTTTGGAAAAAAAAACAATTGTGATGAAAATTGACAAATACAAATGCTGAAAAGAATATAATTGAAATTTAATAATTTTGATTTGGTACACGGAGAAAAAATTAAGAATAAAAAAACAAAAAGAAACTATTAAAAAGACAAACAAAAATTTGACCAAAATATAAATATAGGCTTTTAAATTATATTTTTTCATTGAATTATCATAACTTTTTTACATAATCAAAAATAATGCGTATGAATTTTTTATTTAAACAACGTAACTTTTTTTTATACAAAAATTTTTAAATTCATTTGTTTTTGTTTTTTTTTTTATATTTTATTCTGTCTAATAAAACTTTTCCATATTTATATTTATGTAAGTATAGAAAATAGAGAGAGGCTTTCAATATACTCGAATTCTAAAAAAAAAAAATTATAAATTTATCATGAAAGATATTTATAATTCAAATGTTTAATTTTTTTTAAATTCCAATACAAAGTCAAAAAAAAAAAAACAGAAAAAAAAACAAAGGCACAATTAATATGATTTCATTGAAAAAATAAAATCGCTTGTAATTTTTTTTATTGAAGTCTGATTTTTAGCCTCAAAATTTATGAAATTCCATTTTTAATGTTTAATTTTAAAAAAAAAAAATTTTTTTTTTGTATTTCAAAATTAATAACTTGGATAAGACAAAGACAATTATTTTAATTTCTACTTAATTGAATTTAATGAATAAATTTAATAATCCAGTTCTATACTAACTTTTATGTTTATTTTGTTTTTTTTTTTTTAAATACTATTATTTTACATGTAAGTACAGTTTATATTTAGTCTTTTATTATTATTATTTTTATGCACTTAAAAATATGATCGATTTACGATCAAATATTATGTATTACAAAAATTATATTATATATGTATACATAAATATATTTTTAATTAATGTATTTTTTTAGACAATTATGCCGCCATACCAAATGTTTTATGTACAAATAATATACATACAGAGAATAAATTGTTACTTTTTTTTTTCTTTAAAAATAATTGTTTTTTTTTATGTTTCAACAAAATCTTCTCATCCCTTCCATTAAATCCTCCTACGTATTTCACAATGTTGTTTAAAAAAAACGAAAAATATGGTTTTTTTCACTAAGTCATAAATGTATTACTTGTTTAGTCTACAAAAACAAAAAACAAATCCTTAATGCCTTGAGGCCCTTGAGAAATAATTACTGTATAGACTAGAAAGGCGACACAAGTATTAAAGTAACTGTAAAAACAATAAACAAGAATAGCTTTCTTTTTTTTTCTGAAAATCGTTTATCTATTTAATTCATTCATGAATATGTTGTAATATTGTAAGCCTTCAGGCCTTTAAAAAAACGAATTCTATAAAATTTATTTAACATAAATTGCCATCTTCATAGGTCGTTTATCCTTCAAAAAAGATTATACTATACTAATTTATTTTTATTGGCTACTTAAGTGGAAGCTCAAGTTTAAAAATGCACCTAAATGTTGGTGATTCTTTGAAAAATGATCCTGTTTTATTTATGGAATTGTTGTTTTAATTAATTTTTTTTTTTCACTTGATATTTTATAAAATTAAAATACTTTAACATTTTTAGTTGTAGGAGATGCATGAGATTTTCTCTCACTTTAAAAAATATCAAAGGTGTTTAATAACGAGATTAACGAGAAAATTTTTTTTTCTTTTTCAAAATTACTTTGTTTCCTGTTTTCTCTTTTAAAAGCGTTTTTTTTGGAAATTGTTATTCTCCAAAATTCTTGAAAATTAGTCACTATATAAATTCTAGAAATTCAATTTTAAAAACATTTCAGAATTTTTTTTTTTTAAGAGAAAAATATTCATGTTTTGTGTTCAATTTATTTTTCAATTTTAAAATTACTATTTTCTAGAAAATCACGCTAATTAGCGTTAAATAAAAAGTGTTATGTTCGATAACCAATTAAAATTCGAAAATGCTCAACAGTACACTTTCTTTCAGCTTTTTCTCTTAGGTTCTTATACACTCCCTCTTGTTTACCATACCTACTAATTCGAAAATAGAAATTAATTTAAATTAACGATTTCAAAATTGTGTTATTTTGTATTACATTAAAATTTTAAATTGAATTTTTTTCACCCAACTTATTCTTATAAAAATTTTAAAATTTGTTTGAACAAAAAACAAAAATTTCAAAAAATAATAAATAAAATCCCTTTTTGTAATACACCTTAATTGAAATATCCTGTTTATATAAAAATTAATTTCATTTTTTTTTCTTGTATAATAAATATCAAATATAATTTAATGTTCATCAATAATGTCTTAGACTGTTCCTGTTCTCATAAAACAAAAAATAATAAACCTTGAAAAAAATAAAAATAAAATCTACATCGTTTTCTCAGAACCATGAAAAATTGAACTTTTCGAAGAAAATAACCGACAAATCTTTCAAAAGAAGGAAAAAAAAAATATGTACATATGAATGATGTATCTATACAAATGCAGACGGATATATAAAGATATCTTGGAGAGAAAAAAAAAATACACATAAAAATAAAAGTAGAAAAAAAAAATATAATAAATACGTAAAGCAACACAGCAAAGCTTCTTTACCACGATTTTTGTTGCCTATATTATATATACCTACTAATCATCATCATCATCATCATCATCATCAACAACAACAACAAAATCAACATCGCTACCATCATCTATCTACTTAACAACTATATTACACACACCGACACCACCCACCCTATTAAAACCGACAGCACAGGATAACAATATTAAGTCGGGAAGTTTATTCCCGCTTGATTGAATGTAGTGAAGCAGAACTTTTTGTAGTATAAACTTGCTTGTTTCCTTTATTTAAGTTTGTTTGCTTCATTTTTTTTTTTATTTATTCATTTTTCTCGTACATTATTATTTTATTTAACGCTAGCGAACGACATAATAATAACTTATAATTTTTTTTTTAATATATCTAAAATAGAATTTAAAAAAAAAGAGAGTGTATTTTGATATCATCAATTCATAATAGATTCTTACATCCTTTTTTTTTTTATTTGTATTCGAAATACGCAAAGTTTCATCTTGCACTTTTAACAAATAAATTTTTCATTTGATTTCTATTTTTATATTTCTTAGATATATAATTTTATTGTTGTTGTTTTTTTAAAAAAAAAAAAATAAAAATAAAAATATTTTATGTATACGACTGATTGATTTCTATTTGACATATATATGTCCTTATTTATTTTATTTTTTTTAAATATTATTGTTAATGTTGTGTTTTTTTTTTCTTCATTTTTTGTCATAATTTTTTATTCTCAATTGAGTTTATTAGATGTGATGAACTGATGAAGTGGAATAAAATTGTGGAAAAAAAAAGAATTATAAAAGAAATTAGTGAATTTTTTAACGTTTTTTTTTTTTTTTTTTGTGATTTTAAAAAAAGAAATCCTTAAAAATTAGGAGTATTAAATAAAAAGATAAAATAATTAATTGAAAAAAAAGCCAGCAAAAAAAAAATCAAAAAATGTCCATTAAAATAATTAAAATTGATTTTGTGAATAAAATATCTAATTAATGTTGCATAATTAAATCCTTTATATACCCATTTTTGAACATTGTTGTTTTTTTTTTTTTTTTTTGATAAATTTATCATATATACCACAAAACAGGACGTTGAAAGTTTTAAATTTCATTTTTAATTTATGTGGTCGTTAATGAAATAATCTGAAAGCAAATAATAAAAAAAAAACCGAAAAAAAAATTATGTATTGTTTTTTTTTTTTTCGTTGTTGTCTATTTTTAAAATTTTAATTAAAAAGAAAAACGTTTAAAGAAAAAAAGAATAAAATAAAATTTTTGAAACTAATTGAAAAAATAAAAATCTTTCAAGTGAATTTTACGTTACAGAAAGACAAAAAGTTAAACAGTATCTTTAATTTGGAAAAAAACATACATATAATAGGAGTAAAAGATAATATGTATATAACACGTGGTTATCAAAAATAATTACTACTATCTTTATAAAAAAAAAAAGATAAGTAGTATTTAAAATGCTAGAAAGTCCTTTAAAGAACTTTATTTAATCCCACAATCCTCATAAAGTTTATAAGTGAAGAAGTTATCATCTTAAATAACCAAAAAAAAAAAGTACAATAACAACAATAATAAAAATATCTTATATGTATATATATGTATATTCTTTTTTTAAATATACATACAATATCATACATATGTACATATGTATATACATTTTTATATACTAAAAATATGACTTTTTATCTTGTGGATCGATATTATTCGAGGACAAAGTCGTTGGAAAGGATAATGAGAAGGTGGTAAGCAAGAGATTTGTATATAGTCTATGAGCATAAAATTGTCTACATACATATAAAATTATATTTATTTTTTCTATTTTTTGTTGTTGTTGTTGATTTTTTTTCTTCTATACTCTGTTTTTATAATGTATTTGTACGTACAACATGTATAAACACATATCTCTTATTTTTTGCTAAACAAAAAAATATAAAAAAAAAAAAACTTATAAAATACATGAAATATAAATGTGTGTATTCGGTGTGAAATGTGAATAATA
The DNA here is from genome assembly GCA_939192795.1 of Bombylius discolor. Classification (NCBI taxonomy): domain Eukaryota; kingdom Metazoa; phylum Arthropoda; class Insecta; order Diptera; family Bombyliidae; genus Bombylius; species Bombylius discolor. The sequence goes on along the minus strand of OW584241.1, from coordinate 34,168,935 downwards.
TTTTCTTTACAATGTGACAATGGACTATACAAACACTATACTCTCATTATATCATACTACCTGTTGCCTTGTTGTATACACTTGTTGATATGAATTTTCAATAAGTCACGCTGTAAGGATTCACTGTTAGTGGGCCGCTGTTGAATATTTTATTATATTTTCTGTGTGTATACATTAAAAGTAGGTATAAAGTAGGTGGATGATACTGATGGTATATTACATAGAAGTCTGAAAAAAATAACCAATTTGAGAAAAAATAAAAAATAAATATTTTAAAATGAATCAGAAGAAAATTTAATGATTTTTATTTACCAAATGAAATTTTGTAAGAAAATGTTAATAATTTTCAAATGTTGATTTTTATGAATAATCCGTTCCTTAATATTCCTGAATTTTATAAATAAAAATAATTAGCTGAAAAAACATCTGATCAGGTGTATAATAGCAACTTCTCAAATCGAAGATTAAGGTGAGCAAGATGTTGTAAAATCCTTACTGCCAAGAATATGTATTTCTTTGTTTCCTTATTGATTGATTTATTTAACTTACTATAATTCAACACGTTTTTAATCCGATAAATTTGTACTTGATTTTGAAGAGTGTTTTTTTACTTAATTAATAAAAAAATTTTTATAAATTTATTCACATTTTCTCCGAAAATCTGGTAATTATCATTTAAAAACCCTTCACAAGCCAAATGAGTAATTTAACGTTTGGGTTTTTTTAAAAAAATTTTAATTTCCAAAATTTGAATGATGATTTTTACGTTTACAATAAATTTCTATGATAATCAAACTCTCTACTAAATTTTTAAAAAAAAAAAAAAACTTTAAACATTCACTAATGAAAATTTTTTTTATTATTTTTATCACTCTCTCTTTTTGTTTTGTATGGAGTTAATCCAATTGACAAGTTTATTTATTATCATCAATTAACCCACCTGTTTTTTTTGAATTCATGACCATAAAATAAATTTGACTCAAAATTACTTCTTTTAAATTGTAGAAGAATCTAGGAGTAATCAGTAATCAGACATACATCTTATTTATCGCTTATATATTTAAAAAAAAAAAACATAATTAAAATACTCTAAATTCGTATTTGTATAAGTATGAAGATACTTTTAATAATTTTGACTTATCTAAAAAAAATTATACAAGAATTTTAACAAATAAATTTCTATTTTTTTTTTTACATGTATGCGCACTAAGATTATCTATAACTATCCTTAAAAAAAAAAAAAGAGTTAAAGATTGAATTAGAAATAAAAAATTTTTAAGCATATAATAATAATACTGTAGAATGTAGAAAAAAAAATTAACAATAATTAAAAAAAAAATTAGTCTGTTTTTCTCTTTCTTTCTCTTGTTTTTTTTTTTTTCAAAATTATTAAAAAAAAAGAAAATTACATATTTAAAATTAATTTTTTCATTATTTTAATTTCATGATTTCATAATTTTTATTTTCTTTCTGGTATAACCTTTAATCCTCCGGTTGTCTTGTAAGAGGGTGGGTTATGCATAAATTTACATGTTTTGTTTTTGGTTTTTAATTTTTTTTTTTTTTTAAATCATAAAGTTTATTCTAAATTATCAAAATCAGAATTGATAATATTATCGAAAAATGTTTTTAAACTATTAAAAATTTTTCGATCTTCTTTTTGATATTTATATTGTTGTTGTTGTTGTTGTTCATGTTGTTGATGTTGATGTTGTTGATGATGATATTGATAATTTTGAATTAACTTACGCCATTTTATAAATGATTCTTGTGCAATAATTCCAGTATCCCATAATTCATAAAATATATGTTTTAATAAATCAATTGAATAATAATCAAATGTAATTACATTTTTTAATATGAAAATTTTAATTGTATTTAAACAATCAATTTCATATTCTTCATTTGAATCTAAATAACGATGTAATAATGGTATACATTTTTCATGAAATTTTTTATCATCAAATTCATATTGATTTTTTTGATTTATTGTTGTTGTTATTGTTGTTTTTGTATTTTTTTGTACATTATTTGTATTATTCATATTAAATTTAATTGTATTTTCACATAAAATTTTTGTTAATTTTTGTATAAAATATTTTTTATTTTTCATTAATTTTTTATAATTATTTAAATAATTTATAATATTATCAAATGTTGTATCATTTGATAATAGATATTCTTTAATTTTTTCAAATATTTTATCATAATCATAATCATTATTGTCAATTTTATGATATTTATGATTTGATTTTAAATAGTAATCATTTTTATCATTTGTATTTAGATTATTATTATTTTTATTATTGTAATTTTTTATTTTACGATTTCTATTTATATCATTTTCTAATAAAAAATTTAAATTATTCTCATCGATAAATTGTTTAATATCATTTTCATTTATAATAAAATTATTAAATTTTAAATTTGATTCTTTCCAAATGATTTTTAATAATTGTTTTTTATCAATATTACCATCACAACCAGCACCACCATTATTATCATCATCATTAGAAAAATCATTTTGTAAGAAATACATAAAGAAATTTTTTAAAAATTTCTTACCTATATTATCTGAACGTAATTGATTATTCCATAATTTCTCTAATATAATTATATTTTTTATTATTAATGATCCTAAAAATTCAAATATATATTGAAATGCATCTGGTACATCAATTATTATATCTGTTGCAATATTACAAAATTCATTATAACCAATATAAATATCATTTATTGATAATATATTAATTTTTATAAAATATTCAATTAATTTTGATAATTGAATACGTTGGATTTTTTTTATTTTACCTAAATGTAAATAATCAGAAAATATTATATAAAATATATTTGAATGTAATTTTTTTGGTATATCATTCCATATTTTTAAACATTCTTGTAATGATTTATCTTCAATTGATATTTCAATTAAATCATTTAATATTTTATTAATTTCTTGTGATGTTAATGATACTACTACATCATTTGATATCATTGTATCAATTGATGTTGTTCCAGATAATAATGATGATTCATTTTGAATAATTGTATCTTGTTTTAATTCAATTGCATAATCAATACTACCACCCCTAGCACCATCAGCATCATCATCATCATCATCAACAAAAAATGCATTATTACATGCTGTATCTGATTTATATTTTTTAATTGTAATTACATCAATTGAATTACAATTATTTTGCATATCATCAATACTATTTGATTTTAATACAACTGTTGGTATTATTGATGTTGTATTATTTAATAATTTTGTTTTTGAAGAAACATTATCATCATGATTTTCTTTTGATAATGATTGGTAATTAAATTGTTGTCTATTATATTTATTAAATGATGATGTTATTGTTGCTGTTGCTGTTGTTGTTGTTGATATAGATGGTAATTCAGAATTTTGTTTTCCCACTATTACATCATCATTTGTATTACTTTTATTATTATGACTATCATTAATTTCATTTCTTCTCCACATAAATAATGAACTATCACCTAATTTCATTTTATCATCAACATTAAATATTGAACTTAATTTATTTTTATCAATAAATTGTGAATTTTTTGTTAAACTAATTTGTTTATGCCAAAATTCATTACCACAATTATTATCTGAATTTGAATATTTTCGTTGTTGTTGTTGTTGTTGTTGTTGTTCATTACGATTTGTTGTTGAAAATACATTATCTTTTTGTATAGGATTTTGATATTGTTGTTGTTGCTTTTGATTTTTTTTACCACCACCGCCACTATTATGTTTATCATGTTTTTTATTATGTGATCCTACTACACTACTATAATTTATTTTTGCTGTTGTTTTATGTTCATTATTTTTTGAATCAAATACTTTATCATTATTTGATGAAATTTTTTTTTCATTATTTGTTGTTGTTGTTGTCATAGTTGTTATATTTGTTGTTGTTGGTGTTATTAATTTTGATCGATCTGTATTCCAATTATTTTTACGTAAATCAATTACATCTTGTAACATAAATCTAACACGATTACTTATCTTTTCTGAACCTTGTTCTTTTTTATCAACAATATTTTGCATTTTTTTTATAATATCTGTTAAGGTGAAATTTTTTGATGTTTCTTTATTTAACGTTATTTCGTACTTTTCACCTACAGTTGTTAATAATTTACATAAACATTCTAATTTATATTCAGAATTTACATCTAATAAACCATTGATACATGCTTTTATTATTTTACCAGTTAACATTGATATTTTAAATAATTCACCAATAAAACGTACTGTACCACATGAACGACGTCTAAATTTGAATTCTTCTTCTTCTAATATTGTTTTTAATTCTAATTTCTTTTTTAAATCTTTACAATTTTTCATTTGTTCATATATTGGTTTTAATTTCATTTCTTTTGATTGTAAATTATTAACATTAACTGTAAATTCTTTTTCAGTTTTATCTAATAATGCTGTTCGAAATGCTGACATATTAATTGTTTTTCGATTATTTATTGAATTTATTGAATTTGTTGAATTTGTATCTTTTTCATTTTGTATATTTCTATCAGCTAATCTTTGACAAAGATGTGCATATGATGCTGAAAAATTTGGTTCATCTATTGCTTTTTCAAATACTAAAATCATAACATTATTAACTTTTTCAGTTGTATTTACTGGTAATTTAAGTATTTCATCCATTAATGTATCAAATTTTTCTGGTGTTAATTTATTTAATATACCACGTACTTTACGTAATAAATCTTCAATTTCAATATGATCTAATGAAATATCATTTTCATTTGTTATTTTTTTTGTTATCATATGTGATGGTTTCCATGCATTTTCACTTTCATTTAATTTAACATCTTGATTTAAACCCAATGATAAATGCATTAATTGTGAATCAGATTTATTCATTTTTTGATTAATTTTACCACCACTAATACCATTATTGATATTACTGTTATGACATGATAAACTACCTTTATAATTTTTCTTTTGTTGTTGTTGTTGCTGATGTCCTTGTTGTCTATTGAATGAATTCAAATTACCATTATTATTATTATTATTATTATTATAATTGTAATTTCCACGTGAATCATTTGTATCATTACCATTAAAATTTGAACTATTTTCTCTATTATTTAATCTTATCGTTGATGGTAATGATTTTTGTATTAATCTTATACTTGGTAAAATTAAATATACAGGGCAATTTTTTATTTTTGGTTTAATTTTTGCTGATGGAAGATTACTTATCATTTTCATTTGATCAATATCATATAATTTTTTTCCTGTAATATTTTTTGGTGACCAATTATCATTTTTATATTTTATTAATGTTAAATAATGAGCAATTTTTTCATCAATTTCTTGTTTTTTATCATCATTTTCTATATTTTCTGTTGTATTTTTATCAGATTGTGGTTGCTGTTGTTCATTTTTATTTGGTGATGTAATTTTATCTTGTTTCAATTGTGATTGTGTATTTAAAGGACATTTTATTGTTTCATTTTGTATGAATCCTTTCCAATTATTTTCATATTCATATTTTTTTGAAGATTGTGTAAATTCCATTGTTGGTGTTGTCATTGTTGTTCCTTTACAAACATTTTCTAATAGAAATAAATTAAATGAACAATTATTTATTTTTCTTTGGAGACTTTTTTTTTTATCAAATGCTAATTTTCTATTTAAAAAAAAAACCATGTGAATTTAAACTGAAAAATTTTTAAAAAGCATTGAAGTACACTTAAAAATATGAAAATTTTACAATCATATTATTTGAAATTGAAGCCACTATACAAATTTTGGACGGGGATGTCCCGAATTTAATACACGATTAATCAGATGAACATTTTGAAAAATTTCATTTACTCTATGAAAAATATTGAAAAATTCACGTATGTTAACATTATCTCAAAAGATCTCAATAAACGCACAATACAAAAAAAAAATAAACAAATTTTGTAAATCAAAAAGTTGAAAAAAAATTTATAAATATAAAAAGAAAAATAAACAAAAAAAATTACCTATTTTTTTATCAATATTTTCATCTTTTGAATCATTTGTGTGATCAAAAGATATTTCAACATTTTCTTCAGATTTTTCATTTTTTCTTTTATCCTCTTCAATTTTGTAATTTTCATTATTATGATTTTTATCATGATTTCTTCTATAATTTCGATTTGAACCATTAAAATAATCTCGATTTCTTCGTTTATTTCTATTATAATTTGTTCTTCTTCGATTTGAATTATCATACGGTTGTCGTTTTTGATTATTTTGATAATTTAAATTTGAATTTTGCGTTTTAAAAATTGATTCTGTGTGTATTAAAGAAGGATTTATGTCATTTGTACATTGTTTTAGTGTTTGATTGTAATTATCTTGATCTACTAGAAAAAAAAAATACATTTTTTTAATAAAACTATTTGAAATAATTTCTCTTTAAATTAAACATTACTTTCAATAATTTCTGGATTAATTGAAGGTTTGAAATTATAATCTATTGAGAAAGTGTTACAAGACATTTCAGTTGGTCTGATGTCTTCAGAATTTGGAAGATCCAATTTTATTTGAGTTTGAATTTGTTTTTCAAATTTTTTTACATCTGTAATTAATTTTTAAAATCATATCACTGTTCAGTATTTTATGAAAAAAATATTTCAATAAACGTTTAACATTTGAAAAAAAGGATAATTTTTACCCACAAGAAATTTCTGGTAAGAATAAGCATTTTAATTTCAATATTCTTACAGTTAAGAGATGAAAAGGTGTTAGGACACTGAAATTAATTTACACAACACACAATTTGATTTTTTCTAAAAAAAAATTATTATTATGTAATTATGAGATCACAAGTAACGCACATTTGTTGAATCACTGCTAATAATGAAACTATGTATATATATTTCATTTCAAAATCCAGAGGGTCATCCCAATTTGAAGATTCGAAATAAAAATTTTAATTGCTGACAAAGCAATATGAGTAACCGAAAAAATAAACGATAAACAATTATGTCCATTGTTTGTATTTTTGTGTTGAATAAAATGTATTGGTTAACATATTATGAAGATAAACAAGAAAGAGAACGAAGAAAGTGTAATTTAAAAAATTTGGAACTTGAGTCCAATGATTTTATTGAATAGAAAAAATCGAAGTTAAATTATGCATGTAATAAGCAAAGATTCAAATTGGGGCTGTTGTACCATAGGCATTATAACAATGTTGAATAAAATTTTGCATTTGTATGAGCCAAATAATTTGAAAATCATATGATTTCATTCTTTCCTTCTCTATGAAGTTCAAGGTTTTCTATTTTTAATATTGTTCAAAAGAATGTTTGATAATAAGATTAAATTCTAACTTAAGAACATTCTCCTTCTTTTTTTTTTATTTTAATGCAAAAACAAAAACAGAAGAGAGGGAAAAATATTTAAAAAATAAATAAGGATAAGTTTTTAACTACAAATTTTTTTTATTCTTGAAATCTAATATCTGTAGAAACAATGCAAACTATAAAAAAAATTCTAAAAATATATCTTACCAATTTTTTCTTCCTTTTCTTCAACATTATCATCAGGCTTTCTGACATCACAATTTATTTCTACATTTTGTTCATAAGATTCTTGTATTTGTAGATTTTCTTCATGTTTTTCTGTTATAGTTTCCTTTTCTAAACATTCAATTTTATCAAAATTCAAAGGCGAAATTTTCGGAATTTGATTTTGAGAATCATCTATGAAATTAGTCTTAGAAGGAACATTGGTAGGTATTTTATTTAATGGTATTGATTTTTCATTTTCTGGACCTTGTTCTATTGCCCTCTGTTGATTACATTCTTTTAATTTTGTTGCTTCGACAATTTCATCAAGGACATTTTTGTTTGTAATTGGATCAATAATTGCAATTGCATGTTTTCTTATTTTAGTCGGTGGATTATCAGTGTAAGAACATGAATTTGGTGCTGATGTTGTTGTTGTTGATTGTAATGGTAAAGTCGTGAATGGTGCTCTTAAATTTACAACGCTAGTTGTAGGTGATAATGTGTTCGAGGGACTATGATTGATTGGGTTAAATGTTGGTGGAATTTGTTGTGTTCGAATTTGAGGAAATAACGGATTTGTAAAAGTAAATGAACAATTCATTAAATTTGGTTGAATTGGTATTGTGTAACGAAATGGATTATATGTCGAATACAAAGGGTTTGCATTTGGCTGAGACAAATAGGACGGATGAAATCTAGGCATCATGATCGGTTGAACAGTAGGAGGATGTATTTGCGATGACATTGTACCAAATGGTAATTGTTGTGGTTGTTGCTGTTGTTGTGGTTGTTGCGGTTCAGTAATTGAAGTTGATGAAGATGATGATGAGGAGTCACGTTGTTGGTTGGAAAGGACATTTCCTTCCCCACTTCCTCCTCCAGATATAAACATAGGTTTATGAACCTAATAAAGAAAAAATTCAGATAACGTAACTATTGAGAAAATATAGAGAATAAGTTTAAAAATAAAATGATAAGTATCAATAGTGAATCAAGTGAAATTGATTTAGAGTGGTGAATTTTTATATCCTGTGTGAAGGATATTTCCAGGTTCTCTAGGATGCTTCAGCTACTAGTTCAATCAACAAACAGACAATGTATACTACCTAACATATGTAGAAGTGGATTGAAAGCTCCAAACAAGCACTTTTCTTGGTCTGATGGTTCAAATCGTCGTTATTCTAGTTTTACGTTTAGAATTTCTGTTGAATCAGTTAAGTAAAAACAAAATGGAAATATCTCTAATAAAACATAACCTCTAAATTTAATGTATTTGAAATTTTAAAACAGTGAACATACACATTTCACATATAAACGTATGTAGGTGTTTTGGATTCTAGGAATTCAACACCCAAACTTTACAAATCAACCCACGTCAATTTCATTATGCTCTTAATAGTCACAAAATCAGCCGGTTTATTTTCTTAACGCTGTAGTAGTAAGTACTAAGCAATGTTGTGAAATCATTTTTGAAAAATAAAAATCAAAGTAGCCTTATCTATTTTAATATTTCATTACAACAACAAATAATTATTGAAAATTAAAATGAATATTTAATTAAATTAGAAAATTTTAAACACAAATTAGAAAATTAAATTCACATAATTGAGTAAACAAAACAAAACACCAGCGAAAGATCAAAATAAGAACAAAGAAAGAAAATTACCGTAATCACAGGATTCACATTAAATGTAACATAACAAATATCCAGGAATTTCTTTTAAAACACTAGTTTTTTTTTCAAATAAGTTTTTTCTTTAAATTTTTTTAATTTCACTACTTTAAAATTATATTTAATAAAAGACACGTGAATTTAAAAAATAATGAAAACAAAATGAAAATGTTAAATATTCAGAATTGAAACGTTATCCTGTTGTTAGCTCCAACGAGCTTTTTATTTTTTTGTTTTTTCCCTTTGTCAAAAAAGAAAACATCAAAAATTTGAGTTGTTACCAGGCAAGAATAAAAGTTTCGCTTAAACGTTTAATGTTGCCATATGTTGTCCAAATATAAAAGCTAAGTTCCAATCCATAAAACGGTTAGGTTCTACATTTCTACACGTATATCAAAGATAAAGCAGTCTTCAACAGATAAAGCAGTCTCCACCATGTATCAAAATTGAGGTTGCAAACCTAAACCAATTTTTCTTTCATCCTTTCGTGAGAAAATAATTGATTCTTATACTAATAGAATATTTTTTGAAGGACCTTCTATCAAAATGTTATTAGGCCACTAAAATAAGTCAATTAGAGGCCAATCACAGGATAAAAGTTATACACATCTTAAAAAAACAATCGTTGTAGTTATTAAGACCAATTCCATTCGAAAAACCAAACTCATTCAAACTTATCACATGGATTCTGAAAAAGAGTCTAAAAACAGAATATCTATGAAATTTAAGTTTCAAATTGTTTTCCATCATAAAATCCTTGCATTAAAAGTCAAATAAATAAAAAGGATATAATACCTACTTACATATTTTTTTTCGTGCTCAAAATATACCAAATATATCATTAAAATATAGATACATATTTAAGTACCGCTTAAAATCTTTGCTATGGGTAATTTAATTGGAAACAATTGTAAGACAATGCAAATATTATTTTATTTTTTTTTTTTTTTTAAAAAAAAGGTTATTTTAATAACATATTGTAAAATTTATTTGTTCTAGTTACCCAAAATAAAACATCATTATTTGAAACATGCGTTATTTGTCTTGATATAAAACGAAGTCCAATTTATTTAAATTGTAAACATTCATTTTGTAAAAAATGTATTACCAAACATAAGAAAGTCGATGCAAGATGCCCATTATGTAGAAAGGATATACATGAAACTGTAAATATCGAAAAAAAAAAAATTAACCTTTTGTTTTTTAATTTAATTAATTTATTTTATTCGTATTTTTTTTTTTTAATTTATCACACAGAACTCTAAAGCATGGATTTATGGGAGTATTATTATTTTTGGAATTATAATGTCTATCACATATTTTTATTATTTTGTTAAATGTAAAACAATCAATTTAATTGATATTGACAAATCTATTGATTATTTTGAAATTGATTGAACTAAAAAAGTACATTTTAGAAGTAAAACAAATTTATTTTTAGCCATGATTATTTTTTTAAAACATTGAACAAAAAAGATTCTATAGGTATTATATTGAATCTTTTTTTTATTATTTTTTTTTTAAATTGTTGTAATTTAACGAAATTGATTTTTTTTATAAATATAATGAAAAATTTAAATGACGGCTATTATTATATATGTATATATATGTATATATTTTTGTTTTCTTGCATTTTGTTATACTTACATTTTGATTATGAATTATGTGAAAGTGAACAACAATGAGAAAACTTGTTACATGAATTAAATCATTTGAAAGTAAACAACCTTTATTGAAGTCAAGTTCAAGACATTGAAATTTCGTATTTTGTAATGCAATTAATTTAATGATCATTTATTGTGGTGTATGATATACATATTGTTAATATGATCATTTTGACATTAAAAATATATTTTTTTTTCACAGTATTTTTTATAATTTAAAAAAGTAAGACGTGTGAATATTTCTCAAAGCTATAATTTTTTTTAAAACAATAAATAATTTATTAATTTTCAAGATAATCATATTTCTTTTAGCTTTTATTTGTTTATTTCAAAATTTTATTGTTTAATTATACCTACAGTAGAAAATAAAGTGAGTAATTTTATTTTTTAATTAATTATTAATTCAATTTTTCAATACCAGTAATAAATTCGCAAAAAATCTTTTAAACAATTCTATTATAAGAAAAAATTTATGCCACATATATAAAAGTGTGTTTGTAAAGAGTGGGTGATAAAAATTCTGTTCAACAGTATCAGTTCAAAATTTCGGAACTTAAAGTTTTATTAAACATCTTCTTTGGCATTGACGTAAAAGAATTAGTTAATTATTTGGTACCAAGTAATTGCTGCTCAATTATTTGCAATTTAGAATTTCAAAAGATGTAAAAATCCGATTAATTTCAAATAAGTTAATACAGGTATAACTTTTTTTATTCCATTGAAATTTATAACTCCGATATTATTACTTACAATTTATCATTAATAAAAAAAAAAATCTTCTGACAAAGTTTTTTAATTCTGAAAATTATATACTTTTATAATTCAAAGTTCTTTTTATTTGTAAAGTTGGTTCCTGGAAAAAAATCTGTTAAAACTTTAAAATTTCTCTTCAAAAAAATTTTTTTTACTGAATAGAAATTTTTTTCCAAAATTGTCTAACAGAAACGAATAGTATTTTATTTTTGAATTATTAGTTTTTATAATATTGAAACTTTTAAAAACTTTTCCGGTTTTGTGGGAGAATTCGTAAAATTTACATAATGCATGTTTTTATAAGTAGAAAATTTCGAAATTATTATTTTTTCATCATTGATTTATTATTTAAAATTTAGTTATTTAAAACTTGTTTTATTTAATTTCGTCACGAATTAAAGTGAATTTTAAATTATTTATTGTTAAATAGTAAATATCTATTCACATTTTGAAAAACAAAAAATTTCTTCTCCCACGCATATAGTGATGTCAAAAATTATTCGCACATAGTGAATTTCATAATATATTTTCAAATAATCAAATTTAAAAAAGAAGTATCAGTAAGCCACAAAAAAGAAAAAATAACTCCTTGATTTTACGGAAAAAACAATTTTTGAATTCTTTCTTTTGATTTTTAATTTTTTAACTTCATGTTAAATTTCCCAATATGTATGTATTTCCAAAGTCAAAAATTATATGGAAAAGACATAAAATGAAATACCTCTTCATCCATTCCGCTAAAGTCTACTTCTAGAATTCTCTGACGTAATTGTCTACTTCCAGTTGTTTCCAATACATCTTCCAAACTAGGAATTTGCCAATTTTGTTTTGAGATAGCCAATTTAATTTCAAAATTCCAGAAAATATTGCCTCTAAAAATTTTTAATTGAAATTTTTATAGTTTTCAATAAAGTCTAATTTTTAGGAGATAAGGAAAATTTGCTTTTATGATGTTTTTTTTATCATGCAGTTTGTATTCTCGTGAACCGGAATTTACATAGATTATTTAGTACATATGTGATTTACACTCTTTCCGATAGAGTTACAGATGTTCTCCTTCGTATAAAAAATTTTCTTAGTGTAATGTGTATAAGTTTTTTTTTCCAAAAATTTATATTATTGGCATTCGAAATGTACAAATAATTTTTGTTACCACTATACGAAACAAATTGTAGACAATATCCGTTTCGTTATGAGTTTTTCTTCTTTATTTTCCCGTTTTTAAGTGAAATTTTGCAAACATATTACTTTTACAACGTGCTATGCATTTTAATTGAATTTATGTAATACTTCATGTGAATCGTGCTACTTGTATCTATTGTTCAAAATAAACATTTAAATAATAAAAAAACAAATCCAAATTAATTAATTGAAAAACCACACTAATTTTTTGTTAAAATCTCTCTTTATTTCTAAATTTAACTCTTTTATAAATAATTTGTAAATTAAAAAATAAAAAAGAAAAAAAAAAGAACTTTTGATAAACTTTTTTTTCAACACAATTTTTTTATGTAAAAAAAAAATATCTATGTGCAATATATTATTGAAATAGATAGAAAATTATAATTTAAATATCTTTGAAGTTTTCTTGATACAATTGCGGTAATAAAAAACATCCTTTCGGTTAGAAGTTCTATAAATATCTGTTAAAATATGAAATCTTATATAAAGGATGTTACAGAACCGCCTACAGTCATTAAACAAGGAAACCATTGTAGTGTAGATACAAATTTTTAAAAGCAAATTTTTTCGAAGCATGCGTATTATATAATTTTATTATTTTTTCTTATTTTTTAATATATGAAATGTTATAAATAAAATGTATGTACATACATACATACTACATGCATACATACTACAATATTATATAAATATATACATATATATTTATGTTAATGTTATTGTTGCAATTGTATTGTAATAATAAAGAAATAAAAGTAAAATATAAAAAGGAAATGAAAAACCCTTCATCCAATCCAGAGAAAGGTTGATAGACTCATATAAGAGAGAATGAACTTTATCATGTACTATATCATGTAAAATTTTTGCTAAGTTAATATATTTGAAACTATATAAAATATAAATATATTTCAAATAAGTGCAAAAATATTTGATAAATTTTATGTTATGTACGTAACAATAAACATACATAAGATATATATGTAATAAAAACTTGAAATATACATACATATTTATATACATATGTATATATACTCGTAAAAGATATAAGATGCAATTACATTTTATATTTAGTTGATTTGTTACATATGTTAACTATTGTGTATATTATTTTTGTAAATGAATTATAGATCTGACATGCAATGTACAAAATGTAAGAAAAAATAAAATAAAAATGAACTTTCATATGGTACATTTCTTTAACCCTTTAACAAAATGAAAATAATTACTAATTTGTAATTGAGCCTTTAAACTACAGGTGAATTTCTAGTTTTTTCTAAAAATTAAGCTAACAAGGTTAAAAAAAAACAAGAGTAATAATTTTGACTTTACTAATAATCTCGACACGATAAAACGTGGATTGTAAAATTTAACACACTAACGACAGTTGAGTTGAATTTGTTTTTTCTTCAATTCCTATGAAGTTCTTATAATTGTACTTCCACAAACAAAATCATTCGAAACATAATTTGATTATGTTTCAGTTTCTCTAAAGATGACAGAAATCGATTAAATTGAGTTTTTTTTTCCACTGATAATCTAAAACCTGAAACTTTGATTTCTCCCTTCACCTTATTTTCTCACAACCTTGAATCCTTGATATTAAAACTCGATCGAAAAAATTTCACAAAAGTATACGTATATAGTATAGTATAAGAAAATTCAAGTAACTCAAGTGACTTCAACATTAAATTAACACACTTCATTAGTTACAACAAAAAAAAAAAAAAAAACCAGAGAAAAGTTCATGTGTATTCAAATATCAATATTTATTTCGTGAAAATATTTTTTTTTCTCCAAAATAGTCATCTATTAAATTATATTCATGGCAATTGAAGGGTTAAAATGCATAAAGAGACAAATACTTAAATACTTAATATATAAAAAGAACATGTTATATATTTTTCATAGTCCTTAAAGCTTGTTTAAAAAAAGACGCTTTCCAGAACATTAATTTTAAAATTAAATTCTAAATAAATTAGTTGTTATTTTGATAATGAATAATTTCAAAATGAAAAAAAAAAAAAATTTAGAAAGGAACTATATATGAATAAAAATGAAAAAAAGAAATAATAATAATAAAAATCAAAGTCGATTTTAGTTAAATTTAAAAAAATTTTCAATAAGAAAATAAATAAAATACTAAAATTTGTTTTATATTTGCACTTTGATTCGTTTGAAAAATTGTTTAGATACTCTCTATAATCTATATTTTATGTGTGTATTTACATATGTACAAATATGTGAGAATTGAAAGTACACAAGTTGTACGTATGTATATTAATTAAGGTAATGTGAACAACTTTTTTTTTTTTTTAAATAATAAAAATAAACTGAGCAGCGAAAGAAAATCGAGTAAAATAACAATTTTTTTCTTATTTCAGTATATTAACTTTTTACAATTATTACAAATTTTCTTTCTTTTCTTCTTTTTATTCTATAATAAATAGCAGATATCTTATAAAATATGTTTTTTTTTTTTTGTATTTTTTTCAGCTACAAATAAACTTTTACAAAGGAATACTACGTTGTAGGTGTACGTATATATATATACGTATGTATAATGTATATGGTATGTATATACTGTCACCTCCAACATTATCATCATCATCATCAACAACACCAACACTGATTTTATTTATAAAAATGATATAGTATATAATAGTATAAAATATAAATCTACAATATATACACCTACATAATAGTAGTATATATATTTTATCATATTATCAGCAACCAGAAGGTTTATTAAGTATACAAGCTTTTTGGAGGAGTTAGTCCGAGGTCGTATTTCCCGGTGAAAATGTTTAAGGAAAATTTTTATAAATTTTCCCTTATATCGAAATTATTTTTTACATAAATACAAAAATTTTTAAATTCAAATAATTTTCATATTCAAAAAAAAATAAAATAAAATAAAATTTTTAATTTATTTATTATTAATTAAGTGGGATTGTCTTTTTTTTTTTTAAATTACAATTATTTATTTCTTTGGTTTTTTTTATTATAAATTATTTAACTGTCTATAGTTTGGAGAAGAAAAAAAAATGTAGTTTTGTGTGTAAAATTTTTAAAATAAAAGTGTGATGTAACTTCAGACAATAAAATAAAAAATTAAATATTATTATTTTTTTAAATATAAAAATTTACAAAAATATGATTTTTTTAAGACGACAATAAAAAAAAATAGTTTAATAAAACACAAAGAAAATAATAAAAGGTAATGTGTTTGAAAAAAAAAAAAACTAAATGTATGTGATATTAATTTTTACAAATAAATTTTATGAATAAAATGAAAGAAATAATAAATAAATTTTACGATAATAATCGATACTAAGTAAATAATTTTAAAATAAAACAAACAAACAAAAAAAATAACTTTTTTATCAAATCTAATTTGAACAAAAAAATAAAGAAAAATTACGACAATAAAATTTGTGAAAGTTTATAAATATGTGTAAATAATTATCCTTTAAATTATAGAAAAAAAAAACAAAAATAAATTAAAAAGTATGCACAATTTATATGAAATATAGAAAATTATATAAAAATAAAATAATTCATTTTATTTAACAATTTCTTTTTAATAATAACAAAAAAAAAACAAAGAAAAAAATTAATAAAAAATTTAAGTGTTTAGTTATATATACACACCGTATTTTTTCTATATAAAAGAAAATTATATATATTTGATGTCGGCCATTTTGGAAAAGCCTTGCTATAATAAATGCCATAATGCCGTCACATATACAAACATATTTAAAAAAAGCTTACTGGCCTGATACACCATATTTGAATGGCATCAGTATACAACATTTAACCGGGATAACTCTTTTACTACTTACTTACATATTTAATTATGGTAAGTATTAAAAAAATATATGTATATACATATATATTTCTATATTTATAATATATATAATATAATGTATATGTTTGTATATAAACAAGACCAAAGTATAACAATTTTATAATGATTCATGATTTTCTTTTTTGTTTGTTTTTTCAAATATGTTTTTTTAGATTTTCTTTTTCTTTTTTAAGATCATAAAAGGCGATAATTTGTAGTTTTCGAAGAATTTTTTATTTTCTTTTTCTTCAATGTTCTGAAAGTGAAAAGATTCTTCAAAATTTAAAAAAAGATATTTTTTTAAGAATTTTTTTTTTTAGGTTTCTCATTTTAAAATCAAATATTTTTATAAAATTCTGATTTATTTAACAAAAAAAAAAAAAAAAAAAAAAATAAAATAAAAATTAAATTTAAAATAAAAATAAATTTAATTTTCTAAATTACACTCTAAAAAAGTTAGATTTTACTTAGTGTCTGCAGATCATACTTTCATGAAGAATATTCTAGTAAAACAACATATTTCTCTTAGAAAATGCTTCTGTTTAATTTAAAAAAATAAAAATAAAACAGAATTATTGCATTATATTTATTTTCTGTAATTAAAATAACTTTTTTTAAATATACATATAACTGTTAAAAGAAAAGGACAGATACAATTTATTTATATTATATTAAGAATTTTTAATCATCTTTTTTCCAGAAAATTTCGCTTGTGATAATGTGAAATTTCTGTTTGCATATTCCTTGGGATCATCTAATGTGTCACGAGAATATAATGATTGTGACATGATCTACGAAAAAATATAATGTTTTTCACCTTATAGTTTTGTATTTATAAAATGATATGTTGTTCTAAAATATTCGAACGATAACTTATTTTTCACATCATTTGAAAAGCTATACAATTTCAATTTTTGAATAAATTATACTAAAATTAAAGTACAGTGTACAAAGTATATAAACATATGTATTTGCACCCTATATTATAATTATAAAATAATTAAAAAAATAAATATATAATACAATATAAAAAGGCTAGAAAATATTTCACAATAAATTGGAATTATGATTCCATTTTCATATAGTATAATACTTACAATTACTCATGTATATGTATACAAATAAGTACTTATATGTCATATATTAAATGCATTCTAAATACACTTAAAATATAACATCATATAGTTACATTATTATTTTTTATATGCATTTATATATATATATACTTGTACATACATACGAGTATACATAACATTATGTACCCAAAAGCATAAAATATGAACTTTAAGAAAAATAAAAAATAAAAAGAAAATAATACTAATAAGAAACATGGAGAATATAACTTTAGAAAGAAAAAACAAAAAACACAAAAAAAAAAAAAAAAACAAATAGGTATAATAAAAAATATATTAGAACAAAATAAATATATGATATAGAGCGCAAGCGTATGTATTTAAAAAGAAAATAGATATGAAAAAAATAATAAAACACAGTTTAAAAAAAAGGATATTTTTCATATCAAAATTTTTTGAATTTTTTTTGTTTTTTAACTTTTTTTTTCCTATGTATGCGCTTTCTTTCTTTTTAATTATAATATTAAATTTAACGATAATATGAAGCTTAAGGACATATACTTATACTCTTGTGTCATTGACTGCTATTTACAAAAAAAAAAAAAACATATTTTTTCTGTCAGTAAATTATTCTTATAAACATTGTAGAAGATAAATTAAAAACCCTATGTAACTTATTTAAAATTTTTGTTTTTAAAGATAGTTTTCATTTTTTAATGAAAATTTTTCAATAAAACATGATTTATGTTAGTTTAAACTTTTTCTTTGTATATGATTTCGTTTTTTTTTTTACTTTATTAATATAATAGATACTCTTTTTTACTTTATTACTTTTATAAAAAAGTTAATAAAACTTTATCTATCAGTTTTATAAATTAAAATTATGTTGAAATTTAAAAAAGAACATAAAAATAACTTTTTTTTTAAATAAAATGGAAATATAATGAGATAAATTTAATTAGGCATAGTGCCGCTACTTTGATGTAGATGTTAAAAAAACTGCAACATTGTTGCTATTAGGAATTTAGTCAAAAATAGATAAGGTATCTCTTGAATTTTATAGTGTGAAAATTTTAACCCTTTGCGGTGCATTGATTTTATTAGAATCTTGGTAGTCGGGACCAAGCTAGACAATTGTGGGGAATACAACTTTTTTTATTCGATTCAATGTGTAAATTATATTGTAATTAAATATACTACCCTCTAAACAAAAATTTTTGAAATATAGGCATGGCAATGAAATCTGTACAGTGGTACTACACAGTAGATCTCTTTAGTCGAAATAACGATGACTAGTTCCATTAGATAGTGGACCGCAAAAAATTAATAAAAGCAGAAGAAGTCACGGGTCTGCATATACAAATATGAGCTCGGAAACTTGCTTATATACATATGTATGTTACAAATGTATGTATAATACATATCACCGTCACTTATTATCTGATTTTGATGAAATTTGGATCATAGATTCTTTATTTAAAAACAAAGTGAGAATACATGATGTGTCAATCGAATTTTGACACTAAAATTTGAGAAAAAAAAGCATAGTTGAACCAATTAAAAAGCACGGAAAACCTTTTACTGATTATTTTTAAGCTTCAGAATCTATAGAAAAGTCTTTCAAATTCGAGAATTTATATATTTTGTCTAATATTTCACTAGAATATTAACTAGAAGTATATTTTAAGAATTCTTAAAATTGCAGCTATAACCTTTTTAAATAAAATAAATATTTAATTTATTAAAAGTACCAATTCTGTTTATATACACCCACTTCTTATTTCAAATATAGATCATCGTACCTCTCACATTTATATTATTTTCTGTTTATTCAGCGTACATCCTTAAAAATCAATATGTACATACTGTACAATTATTCATTTAAGTGTACATAATATACTTTATATATAAATAATTATACGTTTGTCTCACAAATATATAAACTTATTTTCGAATGTAAGTATGTATGTTCAGTAAATTCAATGGAACCATCTTATCTTATTCTTGGCTAATAAAACAAAATTTTAGTGGACGTAAGTCACTATCAATCACTTCATAGTGACATCAAAATGTTGATTTAAGTCTGATCGAAAATGTGAAGAAAGGAAATGAAGTGACTTTTATTAGATTTTTGTTTACTTAAGAAACACATATAAATAAGGGATTTGGAAAAAAAAATCATGAAGAGAAAATTATATTCTCTTGAAAAAAAAAAATAAAAGAAGGGGAAAAATTTTTTAAAAATTTAATAAGTAACAAAAAATGTTTTTTTTTGGTTTTATTCTGTTTTGGCTTTTCACATACAGGGTTACTGTGTGGTTACTTAGTGAAAAGTTTTCAGTTATAAAAAACACTTCAAATATCCTTTTACAGTTTAGAATGAAAAAATAAATTGTTTTTTGAATAAATACTTTAGATACACGAAAAAATAGAACTTTGTTGTTTAAAACACAACTAATTCTCTAAAAAAAGAAAAAAAACAAACTTAAATCTTTTGTTTTAGTTACAAACACAAAATGTGGTCATTAAATTATTTTGTAAAATTTCAAGTTAGAATATAAAGTGAAATTTTAAAACTAATTAGTAAGTTTTTTCTTTTACTTTTTTAAAAAGTTTTAACCGAATTTTTTTTCAATGGCTTTATCTTAAGTTTTAATTTTTTTTTGTATATTTTCAGTTTTTAATATTTTTTATTTGGAAATTCTATTCCTTTTTTCTTACACTTTAAACCCTTTCATAACTAATAAGTCACTTACTTTCCATGTTACTTTCTATTGTCAAATCAGATCTAAAAATCTAAAGATCGAAACAAATGTATGAATGAGTCATACTTCTTGTGGTTTACCTTATGTGTAAAATATCCTGAATTTCTCATTATATAAAAAATGTAATTAATGAACTTCCGAAGAAAATCATTTTCAAATGAAAAGATACCTGTTCAAAGTACACACATTCAATATAATTAAACATCAATACATACATATGTATATGAATATTATTTTCTATTATTTCTTTTTCTCTAATCTTTTAATTTTTTCTTGTACATAAAAATAATCTGTAAAATTTTATATATCACATAATATATCATTTTTTTTTTTTTTATTTTACTCAATTCCATATTAATGTTTCACATATTGTCAATTGCCCAACAATTTGTTTCCAACGAATTATCTCATAACTTTTTTTTTCTAAACTACCCTTAACACCATATAATTTACACTTTAAGCTGTATTATTATATAAAAAACAAAATATAATATACCGTGATTCTTATACACAAATTACTTACATACAGATACTCATATAAAGTTATACATATATCTTCATATAAAAATGTAACCATAAAAGTATGGTTATAATGATATGTTGAGATTTTAGCTATCATTTCAAACCAGACTTTATATTCCCTTGATGAAATACTATTTTCACGGAAAAACTGATGAATATGTTTGAAAGCAACAACCCCTAAATTGATATACTTCCCACTGAATTTTAATATAAAAAATCTACATGTACATATATGTACGTACATACATAAAAGATTTCATATGAGGAACTTTTACTAATACAAGTAAGGAAAAAAAAAACATTTCACAAAAGATACTCATCGCAGCAGTTTTATGTTATATACCCGTTAAACCTAAGATCAAATTTTTGGGGTTTATGTAATGATATAGACTAGAAAAACATGTATAGAAAATGAACTTAATTCTCAAGGGAAGATGTACACAATATACTACATACATATGTATATGTATATGTTAGGGAGGATTGTTTTTATGTCGGTAATATTTACGCTTCTTAACTTTATTGAGTAAGCAATTGACAAGATGATGTTTCTTTATTCAAATCACATCAGGAAATTGCATTTTAGTATAAATAAATAAAATTTCTTTTTCTTCTATATCTTGTGTGTATGTTTTTCTAAATTTTATTGTACTTTGATTACAAATTCTAATTATTTTCAAAAGAGAATATTAATTTCGAAAATTTAATTTATTTCTTTTGTTTTACATACGTTCTAATAAAATAGAAAAACTTATATTTTATCATGTTTAATTGCTTGTATGTTCAAAATATATATGTAGATATGATTTTCATATTGCATATTGATTATAAATATTCAGGTCGCAATATTGAGGATAAATATTAATTAAGTTTATATTTCATTTTTTTTTGTGTGTGTGTTTGTGGAATGAAAAAAAAAATTTTTTTCCATCGAACGTAGAATTTAAAATTCAAAAAACTATAATTATTTTCACTTGAAAAAGTATCTATCGTTTTAAAATATCTAAAAAAATTTTATAAAATACATTAAGGATTAAAATTGAATATTATCGATTTAAAGAATTTAAAAAAAAAAAAATTCATAAATTATTTCAATTTAAATTTTTTTAATTAAAAACATATTTTTAAGTATCAAGTACAAATAAGTCATAATAAAAGTCTATCTAAACTTGATGATGACGTATCGATTTTTTTACAAGTCAATAAATAAATACGTACATATAAAATAATATCAAAATATACACTTATATAAGTGTAATCCATCTATACCTATCTGCATATCTACATACCTATAGGTATATGTATATGTATAGATTTTTATTTTTCAGAAAAGACAAAACAAAAAAATTTTTTTCTTTTATTTAGATAAAATTCGATGAAAAGATTCAGAAATCAATATTTGAAGTCTCTTGACAAAAATCTTTTATTTTTATATATTAAATGTATCATGAGACGATGATATTACATTAGGGTTGTAAATCATGATAACATTATTGTACTTGTACCTTTTTTTCTTTTAAAAAACCATTAAATTAAAAAAAAAATAGTAATAAAATCAAATAAAATAAAAGAAATAGAAATAAAGAAAAGAGAAAAAAAAACACTGTGATAAGAATTCATTTAGATATACATAATATATAAAACATACATACTTTGATATAAACATCTAGATAAAAAGAACTAAAACGAAAGATTAAGTGATTAAATAAGAGCTTTGTAAAGTATTCACAAATCCTTAAGATGCTTTTTTTATATTATACTTTTTTTTTTTCGTCTTCTTTTAGTACAACCTATTAAATTACTGTACTTTTGTTAAATATTTAAATTATTTTCAAAGATAAAATTGAAAAAAGGACTTTGATTTCTTTTAATGTTTTTTATTTATTTATTTATTTTTTTTTTTGTATATAAAAATCATTTTATTGCTATCAGATTACTTTTTTTAAAAAAAAAAGGTAGAAATAAGAAAAGCAGGATAATAGGAATGTAATAATAAAAAATACATATATATTTTTTTTCTTATTTTTTAAATTTTGAATTTATACTTAAATTTACAAGTTTACTTGAATTTCTAATTAAAAAAAAAAAAAAAAAAAAAAATGGGAATATTGTTCCTTTTAAACATTAAAAACTTAACGGAGAATTAAAGATAAAAAAAGGTGTAAATTTTATTGCATATACTTTTATCCTTAAAGTACACCTGATATTTATATTTTATGAATTTGTTTAAATGTTTTTTTAAATATTTTTTTTTATTACATCGTTATCCTTAATTATTTTTAAAATAATTAACGAATTATGTGTACGTACATATGTGTATTTAGAGGATTATATGCTTATGTTTTAATATTTTCAATTTTCAAATTTTTTTTTTTTTTTAAATAAATCTTTTGAAATTTCATGTTATACACAATATACAATGTTTATTTTATACTTTTCATCAAATATTTGTTGCAAGAAAAAAAAAATTCTTATCGAATTTATTATAAAGTAATCTTTTAAAAAAGTAAACTAACAAGAAGAAAAATAAAAACAAAAATTATTATACAACACAACAACAAAAAAAGTAAACATTGAAAGGGTGGAAACGATTTTTTAAATGTGAAAAACATCCTATAGATTGTGAAGGGTGAACTTAATTACGATATCGATGAAAGGATGAATGAAATAATATTATATTTAATTTTTTTTTTTTTTTTTTCGTTGTGTATGAGATAAATTTTTTTATTTCATAGTATGTATATTTTGTATCTATATCAAAGAAAATGTTTCATTATTAGTATATTTTACGATATTTTTCAATGATAATAATTGTACGGATGCATATATAAACTTTAATTCAAAATGGCACGTGTATCTACTGTATTTTTTTGAGAATCACTATAAAGATTAATATACGCATTAGTAGATTTTCTGTTTCCCTTTTTTTATTTTTATTTTACGGTTGTTTTTTCTTGTATTTTCGGAATTGTCTTAATAAGGGGTTGACAAAAGCACCTGCTATATAGGCTAAAAAATAATCATGATAATGTTACACAGTAAGAGAGAGAGATATTACAACAACAACAACAACAACAACAACAACAAAAAGTCGAAACTGCAACTAAAAAGTGAAAACAAAACAAAATTTCCAGAACATTGAAGATATTGTTGCGAACAGTTGAACAAGTGATTTATGAGGTTTTTTTGATGATGAAATAAAAACAAAACAAAAATGAAATAGGGAAAATATAACATAATAAAATTAGATGAAAGGATATTCAAATGAAGTTCTTTAAAAAATAAGATAATCATATTTTAATTAATGACTATACGTGTTCAATTATTGCAAATTTCATTTAATTTAACAGAATTGTATTACAAATTTAACCTTCTTTTGCAAAAACACAATTATTTTTTCTAATTTTTCAACATTTTATGCATTTGTTTCAGGATTCTGTAAAGCTCCTCCAGAACCATATTATGGTAGACTTATCGGACAATTTACACAATTTGCTCATGGAATTAAGGTAAAAATATCTTAATTAATTTTTTTTTCCAAAATTTTAAATGTTTTTTCTTTTTCTTTTTTAAAATTTTAGGGAACTGTTTACGCAGTTGATGAATCAACAATTTTTGTGAAAGGTTTTGCTTATGATGGTACTGGTCCAGATGCATTTTTCTGGGTTGGTAAAACACCAAGACCAAGTCCAGAAGGTTATATAATACCTCATCCTGAAGATTTTGTTGGAATGTAAGTATACTTCTACATATAAAAGTATCCCAGCAAACCAAAGTTTTTGAAAATTACACTTGAAGTCGATTCTAGTCAAACAAAAAAAGTAAATATAATCGTCAATTTCGGAAAATCAGTTAGCAAACCAAGTTTTAGAAGTCGTCTACTGAAAAATTATAATAAAGAAAAAAAAACCCAAGACAACTGTAGATGATTTAAAGTTTTATCGATAAATTTTCGACAGGTTTGCTGGGATGAAATTTTATAGAAGTATTATTATAAAATTGATATTTTATACGATTTTGTTTTTTTCTTGACAAATAACCTTCAAAGTTACATTCTTGAATCTTGAATTATTTTAATAAATTGAAAAAAAGTACATAATACTTACATATATGTATAAATATGCATAAAATCAAATATGAAATAAAAATATATAATCCAAGGTTTTATATGCATATTTCTACAAGAAGCCCAGATTTTTATTTGAAATTTTTGTAAAAACTATTTTAAATTTAAATAAAAGGAAACAAAAAAAATTCAATATTAAATGAATGTCGAAAATCTAACCATAAAAGCATGTTAACAAGAAAAAAAAATCTAGTACATTTCAATTCAATTCTACACCTACACATATATGTACATTAAAAATTTCACATAGAAGTATGAAAAAAAAAACAGGAACTTCTACACTAACTTTTACAAGAAAAAAACATCAAAATTACAATAAAAGCTTTAATGCATACCTTTTTCTTGTTTAACAAAAAAAAAAAAAAAAAAAACTTTGTGTTTGTATGACACGATTTTTCATTTTTTGTTTAGATTTTTTTAAATGCCTTCCAGAAAATGTTTTTTTTTCCTAACAATAAGCCACATACAAAGCGAAAATTGTGTCATTTTTCCATTCTTTGTGGCCACAGCAAAAAATAGGAGTATATAGGCATATCACATGTAGTATACCTATTGTGTACACGTTAGTTTATTATATATACATATTTATATTTGTTTTTTTTTAAACATTTTTCTGTTAATGCATGGTTACAACTATTTTCAGTCAGCATTTCCTCCTTCATATGCGACTTTTAATATTACATTCCTATTTTAATTTTTTTTTCCTATATCTATTGACCTAGAGAAAATTCAATGCAATAAGAAGAAAAAAAAAACCGATAAACACTAAATTTGTATTTGTTGTAATAAATATTTCACATACTCTTACATACAACATACATAGCTATATATAGCTACTTACATTTTACATTTATGTATTGTATAATGTTTTACAATTTATTTTCTTTACACCACGAATAATTTTCATTTTTTTTTTTCTTTCATTTTCTTTCTTTTATAGATTTCGTTTCATAGACCGATAATCCCATTAGCCTTTCCCTTTCAATTATTAAGTAATATATCTTTTATACGTGAATTAAATTGATAGCAAACCAGTAATATACATATATATAATATATATGTATATACATAAAAATGTAGGTATATTATTTTATTATCAAATAAAGAAAGTCTTAACATATGTATAAAATGAAAGGGGAAATGTAAAAAAGATTTTCATCATTGTTGTCACGGGTACGTTATGGTATTTCATAAAAAAAAAAAAAAAAACTAGTAAAAGAAAAAAAATTAACGTGACATGAATGATAATTATAATGAAAATTACTTAACATTTAAATGTAATATGAAGATAGTACATAAAATTATGTATACACATGTAGATACGTACTTGTACTATCTCTTATAGTTAATTGAATTTCTAGTTCAGATAGAAAGGAAATAAAGTTTTCTTGTTTTCTCCTTTTTTTAAACTTAATACAGTTTCCAAAAAAAATTATGAAAATTTTTTATTTTTCGTTATATAAAATTTAGTTATCTTTTTAAGAAGCATATTTTAATTTTCAAATGTATTAACCCCTTTGCTTTCACATGTCACTATATGTACCTATGGTGTTATTGTGTGAAATCTACTTTTAAAATTAAACTGTTAATTTTATAGTTCCATACTTTCTTTTAGATGTTGTGAGCAATAGTGGACAATCCAAAAAAAATTTTCAAAAATAAATTAAGACTTATAATTTCGAAAAGATTCATAATAAAAATTAATAAAAAATTTCCTTTATTCCTGTTGACCCTAAAATATTAGTGTAAAACAAAGACAATAGAATGAAGATGGTTATGCAAAAAAAAATTTAATGTCCTTCGGTATCAAAATTATTGACATTACCTTTACCGTACACCGAGAATACCTGTGTCTAATACAAGTCCAAAAAATCTTAGACAAATCCTTTTTTAATGAAGTACAACGTATATAGAGAGACCCGTTTACTAAATTTTTGGTTATCAAAGTATTAACGTACACAAGAAAAATTGATGGAGAAAGTTGAGAGAGAACCGTTTGAACTTCTGGAATTCATAACAAGGGAGGAATACCTTCTCTATAAATTTCCTCTAAGTATTATTAAAAATTGCTCCGAGTGTAAAAGGGTTAAATAATCTACTTATATTATACTTTCACATCTTACAAAATATAAAAAATACAGTGAAAAAACAGTTTTTTTTATACATACTATAATTACAATATAATTCTATTGTCTGGTTGATTAAATTCATTATCATTCCCTTTAAATAAAGTTATAAATACAAAATATAAATGAATATTATATAGTATTTAAATACAAAAATGTACATTAAGTCATTAAAATGCAAAAGGGTTTAAGATTCATGTACTGTTAAATATAAGGGACATAAATTTAAATTTTATTTGCTGTTATAAAATTGCTGACATTATAGTGACAGACAGGAATTAAAGAAAGTGTTTGTTATACATACACAGTTTTTTATATAGTATATACATGTATGTATAAGTTTATGTATATGCTTGTATTTGATAGAATGAAGTGATAAGTAATCGATTGACTTTATATTGTTTTTTTTCCTCAATAAATGCATTATGTTAAAAAGCTATGAGATAGATTATTAATTTTAAAACATTCACAGTATAGGGCAGTACTTACATAAAAATAATATGTATTATATTGATTGATTTTTATTGTAATATAATTTTCAAAATAATTAAATAAATCGAATTTTAGAAAGTGTTTCTGCTTAAAAATATATTTTTAGCAAATAAAAAAATTTAACATGAAATGACAAAAAATCTAGATTTTTTAAAGATACAGTACAGATTCGTTTTAAAATTATTTGTCTTACTTTTTTGTTTTTGTGTCCTTTTTTATCTAGTTTTGAAATTTCATAACAGTCTTTAAATTTAAGTTTGGATTGTTAAACGCAATTTGCTCAAAATAAAACCCCTTTCACTTCCATTGAATTTTGAATTTTTAAAAACTTTATGAATACCTAATTAATAAACATCTTCAATTGATATGAAATTTCTAAAAGTAACTCATAAAATCTGTACTTTTTTTTTCTCTAAAACTCAAAGCTTTTATTTTTTTTAAATAAAAGATACTCGTCTCGTAATTTAGATTCATAATATCCCTCCTTTCATATTTGCTCACATTCAATTTTACGAATTATTATACTTTTTTTTTTTTGTGAAAGAGTAAAAATTTTTCGGATTTTACTATGCAATTAACTTAATGTAAAATACTTTAACAATTACTTATCCTGGACTTACCCCCTCAAGATAAATAACAATAATCACTTTGGTCTGTGGTATAATGATAAAGATATAATAATAGTCTATTGCATTTCAAATGTGGCAGAATCAGCACATTTTACCCTTCCAATTCAATTCTTTTTTTTTTTATATTTTTATTTTCTATTTTACCTCCTTTTTTTATACTTTTTACTTTGTATTTTCATTCCCTTTTTTTACGGTTTTTTCATGTTTGGGTAAAATTTCCTTAGACACATATTCTTTTAAATCTTTTTATTTTTTTTTATTTTTGCACATTATTGCAAAGCTACCATCCGTAACAAACATTCCCAGGTTACTAATAACAATTTGAAAAAAAAAAATCCGTTCAATAAAATTTTGAAATACATACATATCTAAGAAGGAAAAACAAAATATAAAAAAAAAGAACTTTTCCAATTCTTAAGAACATTTTTAACGCAAAATAAAACTGATTTAAAAACATAAATCGTTACCTACGAGTATATTCACATAATTTTC
The DNA here is from genome assembly GCA_939192795.1 of Bombylius discolor. Classification (NCBI taxonomy): domain Eukaryota; kingdom Metazoa; phylum Arthropoda; class Insecta; order Diptera; family Bombyliidae; genus Bombylius; species Bombylius discolor. Next base: position 34,140,059 of record OW584241.1, on the reverse strand, counting down.
TGAAGTAAAAAAGGAAAAATGAAATATCCTTTACTATATAATTGTGTACGCAAAAATCGATATTTATAAAAACGTTTACAAAAAATAAAATAAAAACTGATATATAATCTCTGTTAAGAACAAGACATCAATTTATTGAGTTCATCTTAGCGTATCAAATAAATTCACAAAAAAAAAATAATAATAAGAATAATAAGAATAATAATAATAATACACACTACAGTAGTTGTTACAAATATAATAACGTTTCATCATCACATCACATAATAATTCGTGTACATAATATGTGTATAAATATCATGTATCATATTATATTTAAAAGGTACATACAGATTTTGTTTATATATATACTCCCCAAAAAAATAATATCCTATATTGAAAAAGAAAAGAAAAAAAAAACTAAAATGTTTATATCATTGTTGATCAAGGGATATAAAAAACTAGAAAAGAAGGATTTACAAAAAATATATATGTATATACATTTTGAATACAAAAAAAAAAAATTATATTTTTTTTATATACATATTTTCAGAGATTTAAAAAATTTTGAATATAATACAAAGAATAATAAAGATATTATAAGGATATTCAAGGATATAGATATTGTTAGTTTATTTAAAATGTATGTAATTCATATAAGTACATGTACGTGTGTATTTTATAGATTTTTATTTTTATTTTTATTTATTTTTTTTTTTTTTGCATAATTGAAATTCATAAAAGAATAAATTTGTATTTTAAATAATACGAGAAAAAAAATGCAAATTGATTTGTTCCTTTTTTCAAAAAAATTAAAATACAAAACTATTGAAAATTTGTTTGTCAATAATTTTGTAGAAAGGACTTTAAAATTTATTTGATAAATTTAAAATGGGAAAATATTAGGGGGAAGAATTTTCCAAACTTTATTAAGACAAAGTACCTACTCATTCAAATTTTTAATTTAATGTATGAAAAATCATAAATGTTAAAAAATGCATAAAGAAAATACCATTGTAGAATACGAATCTTCGAAAAATACACATGTCTTGAAAATAGTGAAACAATAGCATACATTCTGTGTCAATGTCCAGCGCTGTAACCTTCAAGATAAAGATGTAATTTATGGCACCCCACTAAGATGACTCTGGAAAGAGGGTTGAAAAAGAATTCAGAATTATTATTAGGTGATGTTGGGAAAAAATTTTGTCTATAAAAAGAAGTGCTCTATGAATTTTCAAAATTTATATTTTGGTAAATCCGAATCGTTTTTCTAAAATTAAATAAGAAGCAAGTTCAGGTGACAGAGAAAAGTGTGTTAAAATGCTTTAAAAAACCTTTAGAAACACTTCACTATGCCTTCAAGGATTTTTTTAGTCCTTCTGAAGCTTATCTTAAATTTGTGAATCATTTTTGTTTTTTTAAAGAACAATTTCTAATTAATTCTTTATTTTTTTTCAAATTTCATCCAATCATAAATGAAAATCGATTCTTGTATGTACATAGCTTTTCTACAAAATTTTTATCTTTCATATCAAAATCCTGAAATTTCATTTGATTTATGTAGCTTTCATACTCGTATACTTCTTTCAAATTAAAAAAAAAAAAAAAAGTGGAATCAAATATAATTCATCAAAGAGATTTCATTAAATTTATGAACTATGATATAAAACATATTAAATTATTATAGAATTCGTTCGTTACTTGACGACGACAGCAATCTAAAATCCTTCAAGGCATTTATCTCTATGACTCCCTTAGAAAAAAAAATTTTTTTTTTTTCATATTGAGAATGTTGATAATGATGGTTAGTATAGACTTATGAGCACATTATATCAAAAAGAAAGAAGAAAAAAGGATAATGGAAAAAAAAATCAATAGAAATATACAAAAATGAAGTATGAGTTGAAAAGAATGCTTTTATATGAACATATTATTGAATGAAAACAAAAAATAAAAAAGGGAATAAATGCTAAATTTACTGTTCCAAAACTTCATCATAATCTACTTTAATGCGTTTCATTGTTCATGCCACGTGCCAGGCTTTATTAGTACTTTTTTCCATTGCAATAATGTTAGCACTCCCGATAATGTCACGTTTCATCGCGTATAATTTGAAAAGTGAACTTCCCGTTATATTTTTATGCATTTCCGTTTGACTACCTTTTTCACGCTTCCTTTTTTATTGTTACTACTTTGTAGATATTCATTTTTAATTTTTATTTTATAAAGTTCAAAAAAAAAAATATTAAAATAAAATCAAATTTTTCATTGTACAATTTTTTTTTTTTACATGCATGAAATTTAATGTAGGTACCTTCATGAGGAAATATACATTACATGTCATGCAGGTACATATATGTAACACGTATGTACCTACATTATATATATTTCTATTTTTTTTTTTTTTTTTTAAATACATATGTGTACGTAATAGACCTATGTATATATCATTAATTTCATAAAATGGAATTATCCATAAAAAATTTAAATCCTTTTATGTCATATAATAACGACATCAGGTTTCTTTATGAATTTTAATAGCATTTTTACTTTCGTAAAAAAAAATAAATACATATAATGAAAAATTTTTCAAATAAAATTTACTAATCTTCTTTCAGATTAAAAATTTTTACATTTTGTTTTTTTTTTGTTTAAATTTTATTTTAGAGACCCGCCGATACTTCAAGCGCACAATAACTCAGATATTATATTACGACTGCCTATGGGAAAACGAATTAGAGATATACGATGGCTTTCGGTTTGGTGTAGGAGATTTACCGTAAGTTTATTTACATTTAAAAAAACAAAATTGTGATTTTTTTTTTTTTTTTTGTTAAAGATTTTGAAGGAAAACAAACAAGTTCTTTAATCTCTGATTTTGTTTAACAAAACCGAAGAAAAATTTTTATAAGTTTTTCCTATTATTGACCACCACCCATATTTTTTATTTAAAAACAGAAATTAATTTTAAAAAACGCTTATGCTTCAAAAGATAATAATCGTGTTTATTTTCAAATAAGAAAAAACTTCTCAAAAGAATTTTAAAAGTAATTCTTAAAATTTTCATTCTTTTCAAAATTTTAACAAGAAACTTTCAAGAAAAATGTTAAAAAATAAATTGAATAGAAAAATTTTATGTAATGAAAAATTGAAAGTACATACATACCTACAATTTTAATAATGTTTTGTACAAGTACACAACCATCGTAAAAATTTAAAAAATATTTTTTTATATATTTTTTGTCTATTTTAAAAATTGTCTTTCCCTTCTACAAAATTGTTTATAATTGATATAGAATGTACTTAATGTCATAATCATATTTGCATATTGAATGTCATACAAACAACCCCTTTTTATTAAAATATGTATATAATATTCTTTTATGCTACAGCATCTTGAAATTTATTTTTTTTTTTTAAGAAATCATTCAAAAGAAGAATTTGAAGAAGCAAAAAAAAAATCATTATAAATGCCATTTCTTAAGTAGTTCTATAAAATTAAAATGAACTTTATGACTTTGACAATGATTCAGAATTTAATAAGAAAATAAGAAAAACACCATAATAATTGTAGACATTTTTTCATATTACTTTTGGTATACATCAATGATATTTCATTTCATAAATAAATATTCATGAGGATTCTTTGAATTATTTATTATGATTGTGATCAATTTTTCATTTTTGTAGAAAATATTTTATAATTTAATAAATCGATTTTTTTATTCCTTTTCTTATTCCCTTTTTTTTTAATTATCCTTTTTTACAAGGTTGATTTTGGTGAAGTATTCATTCCACCAGGTTTAGATGTACCGAAACCACGTGTTCTTCCAGAATTTAAAAGACTAGCACATGGATTACGTTCCAGTAATATTAGTGTCCTTGATGCAAAAACATTTTACATACCAAATTTACATTATGATGGTGCTGGACCAGATGCATATTTTTGGGTTGGAAATGGTACAGAACCAAATATCATGGGAATAAAGGTGAAAAAAAAAATTAAATTAAATATAAATCGCGAAATTTTGCATTAATTTTTTTTTCTTTTACAAATTTAATTTATAGGTTCCAAATGAAATGGGTTCATTGGAACCCTTAAGAGGTTATCAAGGTGAAGATATTGAAATTCAATTACCTGGTAATTTAACAGTATATGATATTGATTGGCTTGCTGTATGGTGTGTAGAATATAGACATAATTTTGGACATGTATTTATACCAAAAGATTTAGATGTTCCACCAGCTTTAGGACAAACAAAAATTACAGTAAGTTTTAAATTGTGTATGTTTTTTTTTTTTTTTTCAATTTATTGTGTTTTATTTTTGTGAATTTAATTTTATTTCGGGTTTAAGAAATCACCTTTAATCATTATCAAATATTTTCATTTTTTTTCTCTTCATATTATTAGCCGCCATGGTGGTATAATCCTGTAAGTATTTTCATCATTTTTCATGTAATTGTTTTTTTTGTTTTTCAAGTGAAATATATTTTTTTTTTTTTCAAATCTATTTTCTTCCTTTGAAACGTAATGTGATTTTTTTTAATTTGTACACATTTTCTAAAATATTTTTTATCTTATATTTGTTTTGCTTTTAAATACAATATTTATTCTAAAAAATAATTTATTTCTGGGCCGAAAAAGAAACAACACTGGAGACAAATATTAATATCGGGAAAACTTATTTATTGAGTCTTGTAATCCTTGAATCAAAAAAAAAATATATATATATATGTATATTTTTGCCGTTATATTGAATGTACGATCAATCAAAAGTCGAAATTGGAACAAAATTGAACCTACCAAATTAAAATAACTGTATTTCCTTTCGAAAACCAATTACTATAAAAACAATCTGAAGCCTTTATGCCTCATATCTTATAAGTCCAAAGAAAATTATTCAAAAACTTACATTAGCTTCGTTTTTTATGTCTCTGCGAGTCCTGATGCAGCAGCAGCACTACCAGACGAAAGATACCGCAGCTGGAAAGAATCAAATAATTTGGCATTGTGAAAAATCTCCTATCGCTTTTTCATTTAATTTATTTCACATTATTCTTCTTTTAGCACGTTTTACAAAATAAGCACTAGATTTTTGTATGAAAACTGCTTTAAACTGAACAATAAAAATAATTTAAAAATTAATTTATTTATTATAGACAACAACTACATCGAAACCACAATATACAAATTGTCGTGAACTTCTCGATGGTCGCCTTCAAGTTAAATGGGAACTTCATGGTGAATATATTCAAATTGAATTATTTGGAAGGATACAAGATGATCAATATATGGCATTTGGATTATCTGGAGCACAAGGACGACCACAAATGGTCGGTGGTGATGTTGTTGTTGCATTTTATGATACAAATGCAAAAGTATTTAGAGCAGAAGATTATTATCTTTCACATTTATCACAATGTGATGGTAAACAAGGAGTTTGTCCTGATGAAAGAATTGGTGGAAGAAATGATGTTATTGTTTGTAAGTTAAAAAATTGCATTCTAAAAGTTTTTGAAATAGACAAAAAAAAAATATTGTTTTAAATATTTTAGTAAGTGGTGAACGTAAAAATGGTGTAACTAGCATTAAATATAAAAGACTTCTTCAAACCAATGAACCAGTGAATGATAGAGCAATACCAACAGATCGTGAAATATCTATAATTGCAGCTGTAGGTCCACTTAATAGCCGTAAAGAAGCGAATGCTCATGCACATAATGGAATGGATGTTAATGTGGAAGATATTCAAATTAATTTCGCCTCAAGAGTAAGTAAATTTAATTTGAACCCTGAAAAATTATAATTTGTCACAAAATTAAATTTTTTTTAAAAATAATTTTTAGAATGACCATTCTTGTAGTTCATCATTGTATGATATTAAAGAAGAAGAAGGTCCAAAACCTTGGCCAACTAGAATTTTATCTGGTGAAAATATGATCAGTGCTAAAATAGGACCAACAGGTGGTAAAAGAGGATACACAGCAATTACTGGTTATCCTTCTTGGGGTATTGCATGGTATTTAAATGATATTCTTATTCCGGAACTTTATGTTGAAAGAGGACAAACGTATACATTTATTGTTGAAGGAGGTGATAATCCTTCACAGCCTGCTAGGTGAATAAAGTTTTTTTTCTAAAGTTTGTAATTTTTTTAAAATTTTTTTTTTCATTTTAATATTTCAGATATCATCCATTTTACATATCTGATTCTCCTGAAGGTGGATATGGTCAAAAATCGTCATCTGAACAAAAAAAGCAAAAAGTTTATGCAGGAATTGAATTTGATTCAGAGGATTATCCGATACCTACTGGAGGTAATGACAAAAATCATATTATTTATTCCACACTTGTTTATGTTTAAATTTTTTACTACAATAATAATAATTACAGTTGGCCGATATTGTGAATGGGTACACAATACTGTTGATAAATCTGCGACCAGTGAAACATTTGATGATTTCATGAAAACATTAACTTTAGAATGTGAACCTGGTGAACCAGGTTATTTAAATTGGACTGTTCCAATGGATGCACCAAATCTTTTATACTATCAAGTACATTTACATATCTAATATAAATTATATAATTCTGCGTGCCAAAGTAAACTTTTCACATTAAAAGCTGGCTTTTCAACAAAATAACAAGTCTGCACCTAATTGTTTAGGCAGAAAATGGTCATTAAACATCAAGTTAACTTTAAAAAAAGCTAGAGTCCATCCTGTTGCAATTGATTTTTGGAAAGAATAATTTGGCACAAAGAATAAACTATGTAAATGACTTAATAACATTAACTTAATTATTTTCTTTTTGTAGTGTTATACACATGTCAATCTTGGATGGAAAATAAATGTTGTTGATCCTGGACAAACAGCTCTAATAAATAATTCAGGTGATTCATTAAAAACACAATTATCCTTATCATTATATTGTTCAATATCATTTATAATTTCAACATTTTGCACAATGATAATGTTAAAACATATCGTCAATTTCAAATTTACCTGATAGTTAGAAAATATTTATAATTATTTTATTATGAATAAATTTGATAAAAACAAAAAAAAAAACAAATTGAAAAATAATTTAAAAAAAAAAAAGAACAAAAAAGTATTAACGAAAATAATTTTATCGACCTTTTAAAACTTTATCATAAATTTAAAAATAAATTCAAACTTAAAATGAAAAGGAATAAATTCAATTACATATATACATACATTTTAGAATCTATCATAAAAATAAAATGAAAATTGTCTTGGAATTCTTGTTAAAAAAAAAAATTTTGAAATTAATAAAAGTAAAAAAAAACCAACAATTAAAATAATTAAGAAAACAAAAAATAAGTACATATTTGAATTTTATTGATAATGTCTAACTAATAGGTTGTTTTTTAAAATTCAGAAAAAAAAAAATTAAGAAAAAATAAAATTAATAAGTTTTTTAATTTGCAATTCAAAATTGAAAAATCACATTGGAAAGAAAATTTGGCAAAAAAAAAAAACATAAATAAAATTAACACGAACGAATACATTTCAAAATAAAAAACAACAACAACAACCAGGCGATATCATATCAAAACATATCTTTGTGCGAATGTTGAAATTGTGTGTGATTGAGAGTGGACAGAAATTTTAAAAACAAAATAAATATTATATATACATATATACAATGTAAAGGGGTGTGTATTTAAAAATAATTGAGAAATGTTTTTTTTTTCTTTAAATTTAAAATTAAAGTCACACTATAAATATATAAAAATAAAAACAATGAACATAGAGCATACAAGCTACAAAATACAACAAACAAAAATGTTTAAAAAAGTAAAAATTGGTAAATAAGAAGATATTTTACAAGATTTAATATTTGGAGTATCCTTTCATAAGGACAAAAACGAAATAAAAAATTTCAGAAGAAAATTATTGTATTGAAAATCATGGAACTTTATCTTCTGAAATATTTTTTATTTTTATTTTTCTCAATTATCAATTCTATTAGAAGAAAAAGCCTTTTTTTAGGTCAATTTAGCCGGAAAAAAATAACTCTTTTACATAGATAAATTTTCCTAATGAAAGCAATAAATGGTAATTTTTCAAAATTTTTACGTTATCAATAAATCTAAAAAGCCGAAAATATGTATTCAAAAAACATACAAAAAAAATTATTTTCGTTAATTTGCCAATTTTTACTTAAATTTAAAAATCTTTAAACTTTTTAGCACAAAATTATAACAAAAAAAAAAAAAAATATTTAAAAATAAAATTTAAACCTAAATTAACAAAAATTTTTAAAATTTATTAAATTTTCAAATGTTTCATCATAATTATTAGAATAAATAATTAAAAACATTCTTCATTACTCAAAAGAAAAAAGAGGAAAAAAAAAGAAATAAATAAAAATGTTAATTAAAAAAAATATAATAAGATAAAAGTTTTTATATATGACATCGATGTGTTTGTATATAAACATACAGACACACGAAATTGAAAAAAAAATAATAATAATAATAGTTTATGAAATACCATAATAAACATTTATCATACACATACATACATAGGTGCTTCAATAAATTAAATACTAATTAAATATTTAATGACAATAATTTTTCGACAATAAAAAACAAAAAGGAAATATATTAAAGATGTAATTATAATTAATTAATTATATGGTGAAAATAAGACAATAATTAAGTAAAAAAAAAAAAAAAAGTAACAAAGACTTTTCGTGTAAACTGTTTGACAATAATATCTATAAAGCTTAATAAACAATGAATATTTGAAATTTATATATGTAATTAGTAAATAATTAATTTAATTAAATAATATACATACATATATGAAATATATACACAACCAATTTCTAAACTTATATGTATGTAAAAAAAAATATATATGAGTAAATAATCAAATAACACAAAATATGTACATTAAAAACAAGAGAAGGAATGAATTTAATTAATTACGATTTCTCGAAATAGTTTATTTTCGGAGTACGATTTTTTTCAAATCTTTTTTAAAATTAATTTTACGTGTTTCAAATAATTTGTAATTTTTCATTTTTCTAGAAAATAATTACTTGATTTTTTTTATTTGTTACTTGAATACTTTTCAACTGCTTTTAATTCTTGTATTTTTACTGATAAATAATTTATTAAAAATTAACAACTTACCTAATCTATTAAATTTTAACAAAAACAAAAAAAAAACACACATTTTTGCAATTATTTCAAAATTTAAAAAAAAAATTGAATTTTAAAAGCTCCTCTTTTTTTTTGTTCAAAATACCTTTCATTCTTTCGTTTATTTTTTCTAAAGAAGTATCAATTCTTTTAAATTTTTACTTCAATTTCTCGTGTGGAAAATTCATTTCTAAAATAAAATAAAAAATACATACATATGATAATACATATTTAAATATTTCTATAAACTTACAAAAAAAATAAAACATATCCTAACGAACAACGAATAACAAAAACACAAATCTAAGAAAACAAAAAATCTGAAATATGAATTTTCTTAAATTTTCTTTCCTTCTAAATCCTTAATTATCACAATCGAAATAATAATTTAAACAGTGAATTCCTTCTCTTGAAAACAATATGAAAAAATAAAAATTCTGAAAATTTTTAGATAACCTGTTAAATAATTTCAATCTCATTCGTGATCAAAAAAACATATTGTAAATTTACAAAAAAAAAAAGAGAAGAAAAAAACAATACATATTAAAAATAAAATATTAGACAAATAAATCTCAAATATAGTAAATTTTACATAAATTCATCAATATTTAAAAATAAAGTAATAATAATAACTAAATAAATAACTTTACGTATTTAACGGACTTTTTTAAATAATTTTTTAACATACATATACTCGTATGTATGTATGTATCTATCAATTAAAAATTTTAAATGCATGTTTTTTTTTTGTTTTCAATTTTGTGGAGAAAAAAATCACGTCCTTTAAATAAAAAATAATAATTTTAAAAAAATGTTATGTATATACATATATTTGCTATTTAATGTTAACATTTAATGATTCTTTTTTATTGTGATGGCTGTTTCTTTTTTCTTGTTTTTTTAAACTTAAATATTTTTAAAGCTACTTACTAATACAAGCTAATACTTAAATATTTATTATCTAAATCTAGAAATAAGAATGAAAACGCACATAATTTCATAATCATTAAAATTATGATAAGATCTAAAGAGAAAATAAATCCGAAAAGAGTAGGAAAATTTTTGTATGAAGCATCCTTTAAGAAAAAAAATATATATGTATGTATATTTTTAAGATTTTATCCAATTTTCTTCATTAACAGATGTCTTACATGATTTTGTAGAATTAAGATGGAAAAATTACAGAAAAATACATATCTGATATGCAATATAAATTCAACTAATTAATATAATTAAATAAAATCTTTTATACATTTTTTTTCTTTAAAACAATAAATCCTTGAGCTTTTTTAAATTATCCTATTTTACTTTATGTATCTGAAAATAAAAGCTTCAACAACTTTACATCATCACTACTCTTTCACTTGGGATTCTTTTTTTAAAACGTACTATTTTCCTAATTCAAATCTTAATTCTCAACTTTCCTATACAATTTAAAAAATATTTCAAATAATCAAATTTACGGATGGAATTGTTTCCATTGTAAACCATTCAACTACATTCCATAATTTATTGAATTTTTTCTAGTTCAATAATAATCATAACTTTTTTTTTAATTAAAACATTCGAAATGAATATTTTATTTAAAACTTAAACAAAACACACACACACACACACATATTAAAATTAAAATTCAAAACGCAAAAATAAAAATCAAGCATTTAACTTGAAACATAATTTTTTGCATTAAAAAAGTTAAATAATTTAGAAAAATTAAGGAATTTAAAAAATATAAAAATTTTATTGATTCACTAAGATTCTTTTAAGCATTTTAGTAATAAATATACATTTGTTTTTTAAAAAAATAAAATAAATTAAATTGAAAACAAAAAAAAATAAATTTGTGTGTAAAAAAAAAAAAATAATTTTAAAAATTTTGCTAAAGTTAAAAGGAAAATAATGACAATAAATTTGAATAAATTATAGGACAATAAAAATTTTATGAAACAATAATAATATTTAAGTATTATATTATATATATACAATTTAAAAATAATAATTAAAAAAAAAATTATAATCAAATAAATAATGAAATTAATATGTGTACACAATAATTATGTAATAAGTAAATAAATTTTCTATTTAAAAAGTGAAAGTTTTGATATCTATATCTGTGGATTAATTAAATAATTATAATGTAATCAATTTTTTTTTTTGTTTTTTTAAATATGTAATTTTTGTTGTTTTTCGTTTAATTATAAATGTTTAAATTTATGTTATAAAAAAGAAAAATATTAATTATTGATCAAAAGAAAACAACTTTGAGAAATTAAAAAAAAATATATATTAACTTTTATTTTATAATTTTAAGAATACAATATACTAACAAAAAAAAAAAATTATTAATTCAAATATTTATTATTTTCATGAATTACAATATTTTGTTAATTTTTAATTATTATGGGTGTTTGGAAAATTTATTTAATTAAAATCAAATGAAAATTATCTAAATAAAGTTGAAAATTTCCTTAAAATTTATTGAGTGTTTTATTCAACATTTTCAAATTTAATGATTCCATGACGAAGAAAAAAAAGTGCCAGGTTTTGATTTAAATCCCATATTCAATTTCACTATGGAGACTTTGAACGCCTATAATAAATTAAGTTGAAGTACAAACTAGAAGAACCAATCTCTAATCTAAAAATATCAATGTATTCTAAACTTCAAGTTACAATGGGCAGGCCACGAGGAAGGAATGAATGACGAAAAAGTACCAAAACGGTTATTAAGAGGAAAAATGAATGAGAAAAGACCATGCAAACGTTGGGAAGATTTTGTGGATTCCGAATCGAAACGTTGAAGAAAATGTGTAATAAAGAACAAGGCACAATTTAGGCTATAGAGCCATTGAAGAAGAAAAAGAAGTATAGACACAGCTAGTGAGAAGCAATCTCTATCAAATGATCGGCTAATTAAAGTATGAATTGCGTGATGAGCCCATGACGTATAGTGAATGGTTTTCGTGAGCTATGTCTATTCTGGCAAAAGAAAAAAATGGATATAGCCTCATAAATAAAAAACTAATATTTTTATATAAGTACATAAATTATGTATTCAAACAAGTAAAACATATTGTCGTTTAAAAAAAATAAAAGTACAATTAAAAATTATCAATTAATTTTCAAGATAGATTTTTTTAATTTTTTGAAATACAATTTCTTTCCAATAATCTTCAGCAGCACTTAATAAATTAGCAACTTGTTGTAATTCAGCTTGTACCCAAACATAATGCATTGCACCATTTGTTTCAAATTTTGGACTTAATACACAATATAATGCTTTTTGAACATTAGCAAGATACATTTGAATTTGCATTTGTGCCATATATTTTGGTGCAATTGTTTCTTTACCAACCAAATATTTTTCAAATTCTTCATCAGTCTTTGGTACTTTTATTTCAACAATATGATCATCAGTAATACCATCTGGTGATGCACATATATATGGATATGTTTCATTTAATAATAAGCCACATTCTTTATATTCTTTATTTTCTAATTTTTCAGTTTGTTTTAATATAAATCTTTTATGTTCTTTTGATATTTTCTTCTCTTTAATTCTTTCTTCACGTTTATAACAAAATATTGCTTTTAATATTGCATCATCTTCACTTGAATCTTGTCGTGTTAATACAGCATGCATTAATGAACAACGTATACGACAAAATTGTGTTTCAATCCATAATTTTTTCTTATAATTAGCAGCTGATACTTCAGCTATTTTTAAAAAAAGGCCACGTGTTGCAACATCTTCCATATGCATTATAAATGATTTAAAATCTCTAACAAAATTATTACCAGTATCAAGCATTGTATGATGTATATAAATTGGTTCAAATTCATCATTAATTGGACGACAATGTCTATATAATGCTGATTCAGTTAAACCAATTTTTTCCATTTCATCTAAGACAAATTGTAAAAAATTATCACCTTCTTCTGGTGTTATCATACCACCATCATCATCATCATTTTTTATTAAATTTTCATCAATTATTGTTGGTACAACATTTTTAAAGAATACTGTATCATCATCTATTATTTGATTATCATTTGATTTTATATCCCAAAATAATTTATATTCATTCCTTTCATCTTCAGTACTATTTTTATATAACCAAAATAAAAAATCAATAATATGTTTACAATGTAAATTTTCTCCTCTTGTACATCCATCACATTGTGCTGATTTAATTGTACCACTTTTTTCACATAATGTAACACATACTCTTTTTGCATTTTCTTCAATCGATTTCATACTATTATACACAATTGCTTTAATCGTACAAAATTTATCTTTTTTCATTTGAACAAAATCAATTTCTAAATTTTCATCCGAATTTCTTTTCATAATATTTTTTGCGCCTGTTTTAACTAAATTTGCAATATGTGAAAATACCATTTCTGCAGATACACTCGGAATATTATGAGTATCAACTTTTTTGAAACCTTCTTCCAAAATAATCTCCATTTTTTTATGATTTTCAAATAAATGCAATAAACACTAACACTTTACTTTTAAAATATTTTCTTGATTTACTTGAAAATTTCAAAATAAGTCTGTATATTAAAACTTTGGCTCTAAAACTTGAATCCTTGAATGCCCGCTTGTTTTAGTTTTTTTTTCTTTTCAGAAAATAAACACATAAAATAGGATGACGTGTATAGACGCTGACTTCACAGTTCAAACACACTTTAAACGAAGTTTGGTTGTTGTCAACTTGAGTTCTAATTTATGCTACCTAGGATATTTTTACAAATAATTTACTTTTAATTTAAATTTTAAATATGATACCAACTTAGAGATTTAATAATTCATAATTTTTCATAAATCTCTTGAGCTTGAAAAATTAGCTTTGAAAATACACGCTAGGAAACTTTTCATTTACAAAGTCCACGAAAATACGGACCATTGAGTGTTGACATGAATTCAACAAAAGTCAAATTGTAGTCAAAAAATCTGGAAACACATATATTTGCAAATGATTTTTCAGGCTTGGCTAGACAGACCACAAAGTCCACAAACCCTACAGCATTCCTTGTTTATGGCAACATTTGTTTTGTATTTGTACTAAAAAAAAAAAAAATACAATCAGCTGATGCTTTCAAAACTTTGTTTTCTTGCGAATTTAATTTCATAGTGATTTAAATTTTTTAATTAGAAATAAGTGTTTTAAAAGGATTTTTTCCTTAATTAGTAAACAAGTACAAACTACATTTGCAAAAGTTCTAGAATAAATCCTATCCTCAGTTTCAAGCAGATCCAATTTTAATAAAATCGATTAGGCTCTGAATATGGCACACATTCAATATGTTGATGGTTTGGTAAGAGAATATTTACTATTTCGTGGTTTTTCAAATGCAATAAAAACTTTAGACAATGAAATTAAAAATGATAAAGATAAAGGATTTAGGCCAGATAAAATTGTCGATCATATAACATCACTTATAAATTCTCATGATTTGCAATCTTTAAGAGAATTTTGGAATAGTTTGGAACAACATTTATTCAATAAATTAGAGCATACATTTTCATCTGGTATGTAATTTTTAATTTAAAAAACAAAAATCAAATTAGAAAAAGCTAATCATTTTACTTGATAATTTCAGCTGTTAAAAAACTTGAATACGGAATTTTCAAATTATATTTGATTACTGCCTATTCCAGTAATAAACCAGATAAAATATCTGAATTTTTTGTAAAACTATCACCTGATTTACATGCACAGTCCGAGTGGAAGGAATGGTTTTGTAAGTAGGATATAAAAACATCAATTTTAGAAGGTAATTCAACTTTTATTATTTTTTTCTCTTCAGATTTTCCATTTTGTAAAAATCCAGAAGAAAATACAACATTTGGAATCTATTTTACAAAACAATGGCAAGATACACTATTAATTTCACTTCATAATTTTTTATCTGTTATTTTTCAAAGTATATCACAACCAATTCTTTCAAAAATTGAAAATGAATCAATTTTAATAAAGAAATTACAAGAAGAAAATTCAGCATTAAGAACACGTGTTCAAACAATTACAAATGTTTTACAAACAACAACAATAAATCCAACAACAGCAGCAGCAACATCATCATCAAATGCTACTACTACTACATCACAACAACAAATAAATAATGATCCATCATCATCATCATCAACAAAAAAATCTTCAAATAAATTTTCAAAATCTTATACAAATATTCAACATTTAGATGACATTATACCATTTGATGTTTCACCACCAAATCATATTGTTGATGATTTTTATATAATTGCTTCAGAAACAGCAAATATAAATCAAATGACTGATTCTCAATCAAGAAGTTTAAAATCATTAATTCGTAATATTAGTTCTGGTGGTAGTCCTGTATTAGGACGTAAAGATCAATCTGATCATAATAAAAGAAGATCAGGAAGTGTTGGAAGAAGTTGGGTATAAAAATTTTGAACTGTATTGTCAATTAAAAAAAAAACAAAATATAACTCAATTTATTATTTAAAAAATTATATATTTCATTTAATAAACTTACTCGTATTAATTATATAATTTAAACCTGAATTTTTTTTTATAATTCCTCATTACCCATTTCAACATCATCTATTACCAAATCATCTAACATTTCTGCTAATGTTATTCTTGGCATTTCATTATTTTGGCTATCATTTTCATCAATTGGAATTTGTTTAGCTCTGTCACGGAATATATTAACATTTTGTCGAAATTCTGGATCTTCTTCTAAATCTTCCAAGAATTCTGTATAATCACTGTAAAAATAAAGTAAAAAAACCCATTAAATTTCTCTTCTCTACAGAAAAACAAAATAAAATTTTTTTCTACTTACTGTTTAGTTTTATCTAAATCTGTTGCTTCTTCAGCTAAATGTTTTAGTTTCCAATTACGAATATTTGAACGTTCAAATTTATCACCATAATATTTTTTAACTAAAACAATACTTGGAATTTTTTCATTTTTTAATTTTTCAAAATTTTCATCATTTATATTTGCATCTTCCAAATTATAACATAAAACTGAATCACCAGGTTTTAATAAATGTCCAAGATGTGTACGTGTATGTATTGAATTATCATTTATTCCTAATTCTGATGTTTTAACTAACCATACATCAGCAATAGCAAATTTACGTGAAATTGTACCTTGACCAGGAAAATATTTACGATCTTTTTCATGTATTATTTCAATATCCATAATTGTATATTCGGTTAATTGTTTAGGATTACAGATTGCCTCAAAAGGATTACGAAAATAAACGGTACCATTCAATTCTGCAACTGTAAAAAAATCAAAAAATTTGTAAAAATTACATGTTAAAAAAAAAGTAATTTAATTATAAAATATTCTTACTTTGAGCTGTTAATGGATCAATAAAATGAATAGTATTTGCGACTCTTTGAATTAAGCATATTGGTGAAATACTACCTAATTGTTGTTGTAACTTTTTATTTAGACAAACTAAACTATCTTTTGATAATGGTACAATTTCAACAGAATAATTATATTTATAATTATATGAATTACTATGAATATCATGCGATATTAAACGTTTTGAATTTGTGATTTTAACTGGTAAAACTGTATGAAGAAAATCTACCATTTTTTTTGCATGATTTTCATTTGCATAAAAAAAATCTAAACCACCATGTATTGGTTTAATACCTAATGTATTTTCATGTGCTTTATGTTTTAATATTAATTGTTCAAGATAATAAAATGTTTTTTTATTTTCAGCTCTTTGACGTACTTGTACTAAACATTTCCAGAAATCTTTTGCTTCAATACGATGACAATCATCACACATTTGATTATTAATAGTAAATTCAACAATAAATACTTGTTGTAATACAGTACCACCTATTACTTCACCATGTACAGTTAATTTAACTTTAATACGTTTTGAATGTGGTTCTGTCCACACAAAACCAGCATCAATTAATTTAACATCTTTTAATCCTTTTAAACGTTTTAAACATATTGATAGTAATTCTCTAGATTCAAGAGAACATTGTATCCATTCAGCAGGTGGTTGTAAATATCTTTCACAATTTCTACAAAAATATAAAATTGCCTGTTTTGGTATTCCTTCTGTAATATCAACATGATTTCTTAGACATGTTACACACATATTTGCTGGATTTGGATCTATTAATAATCCACATTCACAACATAATCTGTGATAAGAAAGAAAAAAGTTGGTATAAGATTTTAAAACTCCATTATAGAGAGATTGTACTTACATTTTACCATCTGTTTCTTGTTCTTGTTTAACAACAGCTCCAAAATCTGTGTATTCCATGGTGATTTTTATAAAATTTAATGCTTATTAAATATTTCACAATTTATTTATTAAGTAAAAAGTAAAATCTAAAATGAAAACATGTGCTTTACCACTGACACAGGGCACTTTCTCAATTTCTTTTGATGACTTACGATCAGAGTTGCCACACGAAATTAATTGTAACTGCAACCAAATTTGAATTTGAAATGAAATATAGTATTTAAATTCTCTTTGAGGTTATATTTCAATTTGAATTTGAATTGTGGTTCAACAACCGTGTATACGTATACACGAAAAAATAAATGAGGACTGAGGTTAGAAAGCAAGGAACAAAATAAAAGTGAAACTTGACAGCAGTGAGCAGGCAGGCAGTAAAATTACAAAATAATAGTTTCAGGAAAACCGGTAATCGGTATTATATTAATAATATTCCAAAATTGAATAAATAAATAAATAATTATATTCTTAGGATATTGCATTCATAAATAATTAAGATGTATTGCCGTCAAATACAAATTGGGAGACTTATTTCGTTGAGGTCTCGATTCAATTTATCATCAAAACCATCATCATCTGCCTTCTCTACTTCTACAACACTTACTTCATCTGTAACCGATGAAAAAATTGAAATTCCAAATAAAATAAAACGTTCACCATCTGATATATTTTTATCATTAGCTGGTACAGTAGGAAATGATCCTACAGCAGCACATTACAAATATTGTGATGATCCTTATTTAATACCAATGACAAATATTACAAAACGAACATACGCAATGGCACAAGAATCTGGACGCAAAGCAGCACATTGGATAAGACAGGAGCATAGTGATCTATTTCAAGTAAGTATTTTTTCAATACATTGTATTCTCAAAAAGAAGAAGAAAATATATTAATTTTAGAAAAAAAATTTTTTTTTAAAACTAGCATAAAGTTGCACAACCACCAGTTGAAGTATTCATACCAGAAATAGTATTCAATGAAAATTCTGATGTTAATGAAGATTCTTTAAGAACTATAATACATAATTTTCAAGTAAATAATGCAATATTTGTATATAAATTAATGCAAACGAAAAATTTACAAATTCACAAAAATTTAAAACAAGAATTATTAGAATTATTATGCTTTTATAATCATGAAGATACAATACCAGATAATTATATTGAAGAACGTTGGTTTAAACAGAGTTCATTGGGTCGTGGTGGTGTACGTGGTGAACCAAGACAACGTAAAACATGGAAAGATTCTGATTTAGCTGAACAATTATTTAATGAATTAATAAATGAGAATCAAAATAATGATGATTTAGTTAAATCATATTCAGCAATAATACGTGGTATGTGTAAATATTATCAAGTTGAACGTGCATGGCAATTATTTCAAGAAGCAAATGAAAAAAATTTAAATTTAGATACAAATACATATAATTCAATAATATCAATAATAACTTTTCTTAAAGATACTGGAGAATTAAAATGGGAATTATGTAAAGATTTATTACAACAAATGAAATCAAATAATTTATTACCAAATTTAGGTACATTAAATTCAATTTTATTAACAATAAGTACAATTGGTAATTATCGTTTAGCTAGATTAGCATTATTAAAAACATTAAGTGAATTTAAACAAATAAATATTGAACCATGTTTAGGATCATGGTATTATGTATTAATAATATTATGTAGAGAACGTGGTCCAACATCACATGTATTAATTGATATATTAAAACATATTGAAGGTAAAGAATTTAATAAAATTCAAGATAATAAAGATACATATTTTTTTGTAACTGCAATGGATGTATGCCGTAATCATTTAAATGATAAAAATTTAGCAAATCGTATTAATCAATTATTATATAATGGTAAAAATTATAATTTTATTGGTGATTCATATAAAGAATCAATTTATTATCGTCATTATTTTGCATTATTATGTCAAACAGAAAATTTAGATGAATTCTTTACAAATACATATGATTTATTTGTACCAAATATTTATATACCAGAACCAGGTATTATGGAAGAAATATTAAAATCAGTTGATATAAATGGTTCAATTGAATATATACCAAAAATATGGTCAGATATGATTGTATTTGATCATATAACACGTGAAAATTTAATATCACATATTTTAAAAATAATGACATTAAATCGTCCAGATATACAAAATAATCCATTACATAAAGATTTAAATAATAAATTTTCAATAATTGCATGGGATATTTATACACGTAATAATGAACAAAATGAAAATGATAATAATAATAATAGACAAAAATATCAAACAAAACGTGAACCAAAATTTCATTTAACTGGACAAATGTATGGTGAAATTTTATGTTTATTATCACGTAATGATGATTATGATAAAGCTTTAATGGTTTTTAACAAATTAAATAAAAGTCAATATCAAATTTCTGGTATACCAACAGAAGAATCAATTTCAGAATTTCTTGATTTATGTATTAAAATGAAACAACCAACACAAGCAATTAATTGTATTGAATATTCAATTGAGAATAGTTTAACAACAAATATAAATGAATTAATTGAAAAAATTAAAAATGGTTTTACGTTAAATGAAGCACATTTAAATAAATTGAAAAATTTAGTTGGAAGTGAAATTAAATAAAAATTTACATTGTAGAAATTTTTTTAGTAATTAAATAAAAGTAATTGTTTTAAAAAAAAACAATTATTGTTTTAATTTTCCATTTAAGGTACAAATTGAGAATGATAGTTGTTCTTTGTCCTGATAAATAATTTTTTTGAAAATTAAAGAACTGACTAGAAGATTTGTGTCTAGATGCCAGATTTTTTAAATGGTTAATTCCAAATGTTCATTCCTTTATTGATGATAAATGATAACGTTTATCAATCCCGTAACCGATAATATTTCAAAATATAGGAAATCAGTAAAGGGAAATTTTTTGGGGGAAATATGTTGTAATTTTTGGAAAATTTAGGTTAGGTTTAAAATGCTCATCGTTGACAGTTGTGTTGTGTTGTGTTGTGTTGCGGTTTTATTAAACGTATTGCTATTTGAGAACAAAAGCTAACTTACTGAATTTTCTAATTTAATTTTGCAATTTTTGGAAATAAAAGGTCGAATTTATTAAAATCGTAAGTTAAATATTGAAATTTCAATACTTTTTAAAAAGTAGGTACATATATTTTACTATCCAATTTAGTTGTTTTTATTTTGTCCATAAAAAGTTGAATTACTTATTACGTGAGTTAGGTACATGAATTTTTACAAAATCAAAAATGTAGAAAAAAAGTAATTTCATACCATAAATTTCATAAATAATATGCCTTCCTTCAATACTTTACATAGTACCCCGCTCAGGTACCATGGATCATCAAAGTGTTTGAACAGAAAAGTTCTAGTCAAACATTCACAGTGAAAACTTAATTATTTTATAATAAAAATAATTTTTAATTATCTATATTTTAAAGTAATTTTAAAACTTTTTTTTTTCAGATTTTACAGTTTACACATTTTTGAATTCTTTAAAACGTTAAGACAATGCCAACCACAGAAAATGTAAATAAAGTTAAAGTACCAATGGTAACTTTATCTGAAATAAATGCTGATATAATATCACAAAAAGCAAATTTATATTGGTCACCAGATAGTCAAAATCATTTACCATTTGATCCGAATGTTATTGAAGAAATTTATATAAAAGAAATTGTTGAAACAAAACATTCAATTAGACGTATTATGATGTTAGAATTAAGTCAATATTTAGAAAATTATTTATGGCCAAATTATAAAGGTAATGAATCATCACATGCACATATGATGTCAATTGTAATAATGGTTAATGAAAAATATCGTGAACGTGTTGAAATATGGTCAACATTTGAACAAAATGCAAAAGAATTTCCATTATTATTTCATCAAATAATGAATGCATGTTTAATTAAAAATAAATTAACATCATCATATTTAAGAGAACAAACAGCATTATTATTATTTATAAATCATTGTTTTAATAGTATGGAAGTATCATTATGTCGTGAACAAGCTAAACGTTTAGTATCATTATCGATGTGGGAATGTTTACAACCAAAAAGAAGAGAACAAGAATTAAAATCAATACCAGAATGGAAAAAATTTTGGAAAAAATTACAAAAAAAATTTGAAAAAAATGATGAAAAAAAATCAGAAATAAAATTTGAAAGATATTTTTTACAAAATATGATAATAAAATTTTTAGAAATTCTTGAATCTATACCAGAAGATGGTCTAATTGATCAAAATATTGTACATTATTGTGAACGTTTTCTTGAATTTATTATTGATTTAGAAGCACTTTTACCAACAAGACGATTTTTTAATACAGTTTTAGATGATTCACATTTATTAATACGTTGCCAAATTAGTAATTTATTAAAACGTGAAGAAGGTAAATTATTTGATCAACTTTTGAGTATGTTAAAATTTTATAGTCGTTTTGAAATAAATGATGTTACTGGTGAACCATTAACTGATCATGATATGACACAATTACATTATTCAAAAATTACATCATTACAAAGAGCTGCATTTGCAAGATTTCCAGATTTACGAATATTTTCATTAATGAATGTTGTTAATGTTGATACAAGAGAAGCATTAGAAAAATATTTTGGTGCATTAGATGGACAAAGTTTAAAAAAAATAGCAAATTTTTTAAATCTTGTACCAGATGAATTAAATGAACCATTTTTATGGCATCGTTTAGATGAAGAATTTCTTAGAGAATTATTAATATTTCGTCATGAAAGAAGAGTATCACAATTAGAAGCATTAAATGAAATGCCATTATATCCAACTGAAGAAATTATTTGGGATGAAAATATTGTACCAACTGAATATTTTTCTGGTGATGGTTGTTTAGCATTACCAAAATTAAATTTACAATTTTTAACATTACATGATTATTTATTGAGAAATTTTAATTTATTTCGTCTTGAATCAACATATGAAATACGTCAAGATATTGAAGATGCTATTATAAGAATGTTACCATGGCAATCAGAAGATGGTGATATAGTATTTGGTGGTTGGGCAAGAATGGCATTACCAATTGCATCATTTGCTGTTGTTGAAGTAGCTAAACCACATTTAGGTGAAAAGAAACCATCACGTGTAAGAGCTGATGTACAAGTAACATTAAGTGTACGAAAAGAAATTAAAGAAGAATGGGAAAATTTAAGAAAACATGATGTTTGTTTTTTGATAACATTAAAACCAACAAAACAATATGGAAGTAAATATGATCCAAAAGAACCATTTTTATCACAAGTTGGTTTAGTAAATGTTCGTGGATGTGAAATTGAAGGTTTATTAGATGCAAATGGAAGAGTTATGGAAGATGGACCAGAACCAAGACCATCATTACCTGGTGAGAATAGAACATATAGAGTTTGGTTAGATAGTAATCAATATCGTATAGATATGGATGCCTTACAAGAAGGTAAACCAGATATTTATGAAGAATTTAATGTAATAATGCGTCGTAAACCAAAAGAGAATAATTTTAAAGCAGTATTAGAAACAATTAGACATTTAATGAATACTGAATGTGTAGTACCACCATGGTTACATGATATATTACTTGGTTATGGTGATCCTGGAGCAGCACATTATTCAAAAATGCCAACACAAGAACGTATACTTGATTTTAATGATACATTCTTAGATATTGAACATTTAAAACAAAGTTTTCCAAATTATGAATTAAAAATGATAAATGATGAAAAATCTATGAAACCACCATTTAAATTAGAATTTGAAGATGTACCAAAAGTTGATGATGATAATGATAACGATATTGATGATAATGGAAATTTAACAAAATCAATTTTAGTTGAATCATATGAATTACCAAGTCGTGGACCATATATTTTTAATACACCAAAAAAGAATTCAATACGTTTTACACCAACACAAATTGAAGCAATACGTGCTGGTATGCAACCAGGTTTAACATTAGTTGTTGGTCCACCTGGTACTGGTAAAACAGATGTTGCTGTACAAATAATATCAAATTTATATCATAATCATCCAAATCAACGTACATTAATTGTAACACATTCAAATCAAGCATTAAATCAATTATTTGAAAAAATTATGCAATTAGATATTGATGAACGTCATTTATTACGTTTAGGACATGGTGAAGAAGCATTAGAAACAGAAAAAGATTTTTCACGTTATGGTCGTGTTAATTATGTTTTATCTAAACGTATTGATTTATTAGAACAAGTACAAAAATTACAAGAATCATTAGATGTACCAGGTGATAATGCATATACATGTGAAACAGCTGGTTATTTTTATTTATATCAAATTGTTGCACGTTGGGAAAAATTTACAAATTATGTTAATGAAAAAATTAAAAAATTAATACCAAATTCAACAAATGATAATGATGATAATAATGATGATAATACAATATGGAAAAATGAATTTGAAAATAATTTTCCATTTAAACGTTTTTTTAATGATGCACCACAACCATTATTTAAAGGTAATACATTAAATGATTATCAAATAATTGCTGAAAGTTGTTATCGTTATATAACACGTATATTTAATGAATTAGAAGAATTTCGTGCATTTGAGTTATTACGTAGCGGTCTTGATAGATCAAAATATTTATTAGTTAAAGAAGCTAAAATAATAGCAATGACATGTACACATGCAGCATTAAAACGTAAAGAATTAGTTAATTTAGGTTTCCGTTATGATAATATATTAATGGAAGAATCAGCACAAATATTAGAAATTGAAACATTTATACCATTATTATTACAAAATCCAATGGATGGTTTTAATCGTTTAAAACGTTGGATTATGATTGGTGATCATCATCAATTACCACCAGTTATTAAAAATATGGCATTTCAAAAATATTCAAATATGGAACAATCATTATTTACACGTTTAGTACGTTTAGGTGTACCAACTGTTGATTTAGATGGACAAGGACGTGCAAGATCAAGTATATGTGAATTATATAAATGGCGTTATAAACATTTAGATGATTTACAACATATATTATTAAAAGATGAATATAAAAAATCAAATACTGGATTTTTATATGATTATCAATTAATTAATGTTGAAAATTTTAATAATATTGGTGAAACAGAACCAAATCCATATTTTTATCAAAATTTAGCTGAAGCTGAATATATTGTTGCTGTATATATGTATATGCGTTTATTAGGTTATCCATCTGATAAAATATCAATATTAACAACATATAATGGACAAAAACATTTAATACGTGATGTTATTAATTTACGTTGTGGACAAAATCCATTAATTGGTTGGCCATATAAAGTAACAACTGTTGATAAATATCAAGGACAACAAAATGATTACATTTTAATATCATTAGTACGTACAAAAGCTGTAGGTCATTTACGTGATGTACGTAGATTAGTTGTTGCAATGAGTCGTGCACGTTTAGGTTTATATATATTTGGTAGAGTAACATTATTTAAAAATTGTTATGAATTACAACGAACATTTAAATTATTATTAAAACGTCCACAAACATTACAAATTTTACCAAATGAAAAATATCCAACTGAAAGAAATATTAATGATAAAATTGATAAAAATTATAAAAATATAATGAATATGTCTGAAATGGCTGAATTTGTATATAAAATGTATATGAATAAAGTCGAAACATTAAAAGAACAAATGGCTGATACTCAAGATATTTATGAAAGTTTACCACAAGAGAATTCTTCAAATGAAACAATTACTAAAGATGATGATGTTGGTGATGATGTTGTTAATAAAGAAACTCATAATCCATTGGAATTAGCTGCAATTGAAATAGTAAAAGAAATGGAAACAGAAAAAGAAATAGAACAAGAAAAACCACAACAAGAAATCGAAACAGAAACTGAAAAGAAAACAAAAACACAAAAAGGTAATAATAAGAATGTTAAAAATTTTAAGCAAACTCCCATTGTTAATGAAATTGATGTTGATAATGTACCAGACACGTAATTTTAATTAGAAAATAATACTGATGATACATTGGTTGATTTGTTGAATTTTTAATATTACTTCTTCTTTTTCTTCGATGGCTCTACGGCTCACGGCCCAAATCGAGCGCTGGGCTCCTGTAGTTTCTTTCTCCAAACAGTTCGGTAATCGGCAACTCTTCTCCTATCGTTTATTTAACACAGTTATTTTTCCCACCTCGCTCTATGTGTTCTTTTTAGTCTTTTTCCTCCCAATGAAATCGCGTTTAAGATCTTAATTGTTTTGGTGTCGTCCTGTCGTTGCACGTAACCAGCCCATCTCATACACAAAAATCATATATGAATTGATAGTTTTTCAGCACTTTATGATTTTTCTTTCGAAAATGTGTTCAAAAATACACGTAGACAATAGAATTATTTCTTGCAGCAAATATGTTGAACATTCAACTTTATTTCTTTTTCTCATCGACTGTCTTGCCTAACATTCTGCTCGAAAAAAAAAACGGTTTTCGCGTTCAACTTTCAATAATCAACCAATGTATCACGAGTGTAAGGTATTTTGTAGTAATTTTTTTTCATATAAAAAAAAATTTATTTAATATTAAGTAAAAAAAGTAAATTTAGTTTTTAAACATAATTTTCGTACTTCAACAAATGAATAATACGGTTAACGTTTCAATTTTAATTCATTCGTGAAAAAGAGATATTTATCGATAATTTCGCCACTAAATAAAATTTTATAACTACTATTCAGTACCGTAGTATTCGTTCAAATTTTTAATCGCTTTATTCAAAACTTTGTTCAATTTAAAAAACCTTTTTATTCTGAGGTTTACAGTATAATCAAAAAAATATATATATGAAATTTTCAAATCTTTATTATTGTCAATTTTCAAAAAAAAAGTACATAAATTATACAAAAAATTTTTTCAAACATTAAATTGTACAAGATAATTTGAATATTTTATAAATAAATATATAAAAAAAAATTTTATTTAAATTTAACAAAACAATAAAAAAAAAATTGACAGTCAGAATTAATATTTTTTTTGATTATGCCCATGTATTCCACCATCCACTTACATGATGATTAATCATATCCATAAAATTTGATACTTTTTCAGAGAATAATTGCATAAATTTTGGTGGTTTCTCTTCAGAATTATATTCAACTAATGAATTTTCTTTATCATCAAGTTTTGAATCATCAATATGACGTTTTTCTGTATTACTTGTTCTTTCATTAATATTTTCTAAATTTTCAATATTATATAAATTATCATTTGAATTATTATTATTACGCCATTTTTCAATATCATCATAATTTTGTGGTCTCATTGATATATGATAATTTCTTGGTATAATACGATATGGTAATATCCTTTTATAAACTTCATCATCTCTATTTATTTCTTTTGGTATAACATTAACTTCATTACTTAATGCCCATGATATTGATTTTAAAACAGCATTACGTCGTTTTCTTGAATGTTCATTAATATTATTTTGTAAATTATTTGAATTTTCTTTAGAATTTTTACATTTATATAATTTATTTGATTTTTTATTATTGAAAATATATTTTTCATTACAAATTGATCGTTTCCATCTTAAATTTTGATATTTATGGTTATTTTTTGCTGATGGTTTTGTTAATGCTTGAAAAGGATTTTGATTATTATATGATGAAAATGATTCTCGTGATTTAAAGAAATCATCATCATCATCAGGATCTGGATAACCATAATGTATTTGTTGATTTTTTTGATGTTGCTGTTGTTGTTGTTGTTGTT
This sequence comes from Bombylius discolor, assembly GCA_939192795.1. Taxonomy (NCBI): domain Eukaryota; kingdom Metazoa; phylum Arthropoda; class Insecta; order Diptera; family Bombyliidae; genus Bombylius; species Bombylius discolor. The sequence goes on along the minus strand of OW584241.1, from coordinate 34,112,800 downwards.
GTTGTTGTTGTTGAGAACGTAATCCACTACCAACTGTTCCAATTGTCGCTGGTGAATTATATTTCATTGAAGAATGATAATGTTCTTTTGAATCTACAGATTGTTGTTGATTCATATAATATGTTTGTAAATTTCGTTGTGCTTCACGAAGTCCTGCATTATTTTGATTGAAAGTTGGTTCTAATTCTCGTGTAATATAAGCAATATGTTTATCATCTGGAAAATGTTTAATTTCTTGATCAATTCTTTGAAGATCTGGTTTTGAAATAGCTTCCCAAATTTCACCATTTGAATATGCATTTTCACGTGGTATTACTTTTTGAATATGATAGCTTTCATGAAATGCTGATGGTATTTTACCAAGAGATTCATCATCAGGTACATCATGAATTTTACCCTAAAATTAGAAAACTTATTTATTAATATGATAAAAACAAAAGAAAAATTTTTCATTTTACCTTCTTTTGATCGAAGTCATCTTTATTTCCATCAAATTCAACATAATCATAATCTCCATCACCATTTGTCAGTTTAAAATGGACATCACCGTTTGGAACATGATAGGTATTTACATTATCTTGTTTTTGAAAGATTTTATCCTCAGGTAATTGTGGTGTTGTTGATTGTTGTTTATTAAAAGCACCAGAACCAGCAATTGCACCAGCTCCAGCACTATTACCAGCTCCAACACCAGAATTAGCAGCAGCAGCAGCGGCAGCTGTAAGTCTTTGCTGCATATTTTTAGCTAATGGAAATTTTCCTCTAAGTCCAGGTCTTTTACGTCCAAAAAGTCCAGGGAGACCACCTCCATCAATCGCTTGTCTTTTAACTCTTTTTCCAGCACTTTTCAACATATCCAATTTTTTTAATTGTGAATTAATATGATTGCTATTCAATAAATCATGAGTATCAAAAATATTTGATAAAATATTTTTTGGTTTTTCACTTTTAAGGATGAATCGTTTATATCTTGATGTAGTGTCTTCCATTAAATTTACATTTGGATGCATAATATGATCAGATAATTGTTGTTTTAAATATTTTGAATCTTTTTTAACAACAGCATGACGTCTTTCACGTTTTTTAAATGATGCTTTTGCAGCAGCACTTTTCGTTATTAATTGTTGTAATAATTTATCAGAGGATGTTCGTAATTTTGGACTTTTACGTTTTAATTCTTCTGATGAATTTTCAATATTGGATTTATCACCATTAAATAAACATTCATCATGATTTGCATGTGGTAATACCCAAAATCCAATTGACATTGGTGGTAAACTTATAGATATTGGTCGACTTGGATGTTTAATTTTAATGAAAGGATCTATTGTTGAATTAAATTGAATTTTTTCATCATTTAACATAATCATACCATTATTAACTGTAATTATATATTGCCATAATTCACTACCAGTTGATTTAGATGAAAATTTTGCTAAAATTTTTGAACGTGTATCAGCCATATTTATAGCCATTACAGAAATACCACCAGATTTTTCTTTAGAACAATGTGAATATACACGTGATATAAATTTATCACCACCAATTATTTTAGCATCAAATACTTTTTCACCCATATTACGTTTAAATAATAAACTTATATAATAATTTAAATTTGGTTCATTAAAATCATTAACATTTAATGGTTTAAATACAACTTTAAAACCAATTCTTGCTGCATCACCTAAAATTTGTGCCCATTGAAGACCTTCTGTTACACAAAATACTGAACATCCATCTGTATTTGTATATTTATCTGTTTTTATTGGCAAACTAAGCCATGATGGAAGTCTATTACTTAAAATATTTCTCAATGCTACATCTCTGTCACTTACTGAATACAAGTTTTCAGATGTTGAATATCCATGTGATCTATAATATAAAAAAAAGTGTAAATTTAAAAAAAAAAATGTTTATGCATGTTCTTTGAAAATTTAGCTTAATATGTACTATTTTTACTACGTTGTCATTCGTTCAAAGTCCAAAAGGTTACTTTGACTTTGTTAATAAACATTGTGTTCTAAGCAAAAAAAAAAGTACACTTTTTGTTGTTTAAGAAATAAAAAAAAACTTTGTAGAAAAAAAGAAACTTACGGTGTCCAACCAACTGCTTCAACAATATGTTTAACTAAATCCATATATAATCTAGTTTCTTCTGAATTACTTCCAGCAGTTATGTCAGCACCAACAATTCTCCAATCATTAACATATTCTTGAAAAGCACCAACCATTGTTTGTAAAGTAATAAGATCTGCAACATAACTTGTTGCTTCTGTTGCATTAAAATCTAAATTTAAATAAAAGATAAAAATTTCAGAATTTTTGAAATAAAAAAATATGCTTTTTTTTAAAAAAAAGAAAAACAAATTTTTTTTTCGTACCTATTCCTAATTGCCAGATACAATCTTTGATTCCAAGAGCACTTGAAATATTTAAAATACGTAATGCTTCCATAGAATCCCAATGTGAAGGACTATATGGTAATGGTACAATTGGCTTCCATCCTACTGAGCTAAAATTTTCAATAATTTCTTTTTTTTTCTGTTTTCAAAATACCTTTTTTTAAATTTAACTTACCTAATCCAATCATTAAAATTTTTTAAAAGATCTTCTGGTTTATTATCTTTGACATCATCTTCAATTTCAATATTATTTGATAAAACTGATGTTAATTTGAAAAATGATTGACCAGCAATTTTAAAATAAGCAGGACTTAATTGTGATGCCATATGATCAATAATTTGACTTTAATATAAAAAATAATATAATTATGTTGTTTAATTGATAAATAATTTGATTTTATTATTTAAATTCTTACCTGTTATTACCACCCACACTTTCACTAATAATTTTTGGATCAATTGAGAAACTGACATATTTATTACTTATTATATTAACAGCACGATTAACATTAATTTGTACTAAAACTTCGTCACAATATATTTTATTTAAAAATATTAATAAAAAATATAAATTTAAAAATAACTTATTCATTTCAGTTACACAATTTTTTATTTTATTTAATTCTCTTTTATGTAAGCACTATTATTTCTCTTTAAAAAAAAAAATAATAAAACAAAGAACAAACAATGAATTTTATTAAAAAATATTTTTTAAAGAACTCTTGACCGTTATTCTGTAGAAACTAATTGAATGAAATTATGTTAGCTAACAGGTAACCTACTAAAAGTATAAAAATTTCACAATAAAAATATTCATATGAGGAAATTCTTTAATTTTATGAAATATTTGCAAATGTTTGCAAAATTTAATAGAATCAACAGAAACCTATATTCATACATAATGAAATTTTTTTTCCATACATTGTAATGTTTACATTACAAGAAAAAAAGCAAAATAAAAACTATAATAAAAATAAGAAGTGCTAGACTAAACAAAAATATTGTATAAGGAAGAGTAAATTCAAAAAAAAAAAAAAAAAAAAAAAAAAAAAAAAAAAAAAAAAAAGAGGGAAAAGAAATATTTGTTGATATTGAAAATTAATATGTATATTGTGAATCCAAGTAATTATTTATAGGTATATACATACATACATACATCATTTTAAATTATCTAATTTTATTATTTTATTATAAAAATGATATTAATAAATAATGTTTTGAGAACTTAAATTTTTTAAACATTGACTGGTACAAAGTCTTCTACGTAATTATGTTTTTTTCTTTTCAATTATCAATAACTAAAGTAAAAACAGAATAAAAAATCGAAACTCAAAGAACTGTAGTATTTCTATATTCTTTGTTAACACGTTTTAGCTTGCATGGAGGACGAATTCTTTTTAAAAATTAATTTAAAAAATATAGCCTAAAAGAAAAGTATGAAAGATTTCAAAATACCAAAAATGATTAACTTTTAATTACATATATTCCTTTTTTTCTGTGGCACTACCATCCTGAGTGGATTTTACCTTCTTTTACCATCTACATTCATTCATTGTACATACATACATTATCTTTTTCATTCAATCAGGTAAATGCTACATTTTATTAAAATAATTTATACACATTTTAAAGATCAATTTTTTTTAAAACTAGCTGCTATTTTTCATCCTTTTCAAATATTCCTCTTCCTCTTCTTTTTTTAAATATAGATAACCACTTTGAATACAATTACAAAATAAAAATAATAGAAATACAAAAAATTGTTCACCAAAAATTGAAAAACTAAAACGTCCAATTTGAATACAAGATGTACAAAATCAAATATGTATAAGAATTCATGTATTTTTTTATATAATAAGAAAAAACCTTTTGATATGACAAAATAACAAATATTAAATATAACTTAACTTTATTTCAAAAAAAACTGTATTCCAAAATTTCAATTAAATTAAATTTTAATTTTTTTTTTCTCTAAACAATTAATAAACATGAACAACACCATAAATGAATGTCCAAAATAGAACATATGTACATAATCCTCCCATAAACCCATTTGTTAATAGACTACGTCTTGATATAAAATATTTTTGCCAATTTGATCCAGATTTAAATAGTAAGAGACACCAAAGTCCAAAAACAGCAAATATATAAAATAAGAATCCAATTATTCCAGTTAGTCCTAAAATACCTATAAAATGCAATAATTGAACAAATAATAAAATTTTTATTAGGTTTTTTTTTATGAGTGAACGAACTGATGATGACAATTGACATCACATGTTAATGAATGATATATGTGATATGTTTTAAAGAGTTTAAAAAAAAAAAAAAACAAATAGAATCTAAAAAACCGATGTGTTTGAAATTCACGACAGTGATTGATAAGATGTTTTTAAAATTAGTTGTAATTTTAAATAAGTTAATCTTTTTAATACAATTCAAATTAATGTGTAATAAAAATTAAATTTCTTTGATTTTTTCATTAATATTGTTCAAAATGTAGACAGAAAACCTACAATATGCAATGAATATTGAACATTTACTTGTTTTCTAATGATTTTAAAGTGTTTTATAAAATTGTTTCAAAAATCTATTAATTAGTTATTTAAAAAAATCTCTAGTAATAAAAAGAAAACATTTTGTTTATATCCGTACCTGCTGTGCAACCTGACAAAGCAGCCATCGATGTTCGACAATATTCCACAGCTGATGCATTATTTCTAATTGCAGCTTCACTATAAGCAATTACTTCTCCTGTTTTCAATTCACGTGTTTTAACTCGAGAACTCATTATGAAAATATTTTCACAATTTTTTAAATTTAAATAAAAATAATAATTTAAATAAAAACATCCAATTCACCCGGATTAATTTCTGTTTTTATAATTATTCTTCTTCTTTCTTATTTAGACGAAAAACATTACTTCATATTCACCACACTTCACCACAATTAACTCAAGAAAGCCACTTTAAAATAAAAAACTAAAAAATTCCGGAAATGCTTTTCAAACAAACAAAAATGAAAAAATATAGGACAGACAATTTTTAATTTAAATATTTTCTTAATTTTAAAATTTTTAACGAATGTTCGTATTTTTTCTTAATTTTTCTTTTAAATTTTAGAAAAAAAAAAACAGATAAGTAGAACTATTAAATAAAAAAATTATTCACAATTACTTATTTAAAAAAGAACTGTAGTCATTTTAATAATCCTTCAAATAAAATCTGGAAAACCACTGAATGATATTGCATGTGATAGATCAAGGAATGTTTCCGAAACTACTTATTGATAGACTAGGAAATCATTTTTTAGGCTTAACACTTTAATTAGTTGTTTTTATGAAAAAAAAAAAAAATTTGCAAGTGCAATCCTTATTGTGATTTTTCTCTCACCAAATAAATTTTATTTCAATCATTAGTCTGATATAAATTCTGTATTAATTATTAAAAGGATTAAAATTTTATTTAAATTATTTTTATTTCCTTTATTGATAGTTTTGGAACTCATAAGAAAATCGTTATTAAAAATTCTTATTAAACACTTGTGTTCTATTTTAAATCCTTTTACAAATAATTTAAAAATATAACGGCTATCATTGAAATTTATAAATTAAGTTGGCATTTACGTATTTCAACAGGAAGGGTGCATCAATATCAATAGTATCAATTTACACTTTTAAATGACAAATTGAATTGATATTTTATTTTTGTTTTTAAAGTTTATACTTTGTTATATGTAATACATACAGGGTATTCACTATTCATGTCTTCTTTTCCATCTTTTAGGAAATCTTAGACGTCGTTTTGAAAAATGAAACTGGCTACGTAAAAAAAAACTCTAATAATATCAGATAAAAGTAACAAAGCAACTGGCAAGTAACCTTTGACTGGGTGCCAGGGTACGAGGGAATATGTAGCAGGCAATAAAGAAGCGGATCGCTTAGCCAAGGTAGGCGCAGAAGCTAGCTTCATCGGATCTTGAACCTTCCTGTGAACTGTCCAAGTCACACATAAAAAATATCATCAACAAATAGAAGAAACAATAAAAGTTCTCACACTGGGGGGCAGTAAAAGGCGCTAGACAACGAAAGTGACAAAAGTAGTAAGAACTTTTTTTCCACAAATAAAAAAAATTTATATTATTTATATGTATACGAGTTGTTTTATTTTCTGTGCAGATAAATCAGAGTAACCTACATACATACATATGTATATCGTTTTTCTTTCAGAAAGTGTAAAGGATACAAAAGTGAATGAATCTAGGTTGACTTTGAATATAGCTAAATTTTTTGTTAAGTATAATTAAAACCACCCTGCACATACATATGTGTATAATTTATAATTCTGTTTTTAACAGCTGACATTTTTATAATAATAGAAAATAAGACATTTATAAGAGCCTTAATAACATTGACCACTATTTTTATTTTCTTATAACATTATTTTCTTTTTTTGTTTTACGTTATTTGTTTTTGTTTCTTGTTTAAAAAAAATATATTTTTTCAATTAAAATATAAATTTCATTTTCATTTTAGTTCAATTAGATATAAGTCGATTTATTTTTAAGTTTTGTTAAAGAGTAAATGCAAAGATAAAAATGTAAGACTAATGTCCTTTTGGAACTTTTTTTTTCAAATACTTTACATTCAGGCCGCTTAGTTACATTTAGTTATAGGAGCATTCAAGAGAATATATATTTAAGAATTTTGCAATTCAAAAGTACACTTATACACACACAACTAAACACATATATACCTACATAAAGTAAAAAAAGAAAAAAAAAAAACGTTTTTAAATTTGGCTGGTAATAGAAGCCAAAAAAATTTATATTGATTTTTGAAACCATATTATAAACGTTATTTCATGTTATTGTAAAAAGAAAATATTATTCATTTTCAGAACATTTTTTATTTTGTAATCGATTTTACAATTTCATTAAATGTGATAAACCTAATTAAATGTCTAGGTTTTTTATTTTGTTTTCAAAATAACGCACATGAAAAAAATAACTATATTATTTGTATTTACAATTACATTTGTAATTACATAGTTCAAACACAAACATAAAAATGAAAAACAATATTTCATACAAAAATAAAATCTATGATTTTTTCTAACCTTGTTGAAGATTTTTATACTTGCTTTTTGTGGAAAAAAAAATTTGTAATAATTTTATAATAAATATAACTTTAGTTTAAATTTATTTTATTACATATACATATGTATGTGTATAAAGTATACATAGAGACGTCTAGAAATAATAAATGTTCATTGAAACAGCTTTTATGTTTTATTTTTTCTAAATTTTTCTTATTAAGTGGAAAATTATGCTATGTCCATAGTTTGGTGTTGAGTTATTACAATTGTTTGTGACCATGAAAACAGACATAGGTACATATATATTTATTAAATCGAGAAAAAAAAATTGTTTTCTTAAAGGACGACTTTTATGTAACATTCTATGAAAAGTTAATTGATTAAAAGAAATTCTTTTATTTTTTCGAGAATTTATTGAATAATATAATCAGATAATTTACATACTTTGAAAATGATTTTGTTTCTTTTTTCTTGAAATTTTTTATCTATTAGGCTAATTAGAGCTGTGGTATATCAAAAGGACTCTCTCAGTATGCTAATTGGGTCTTAATACATTTTCTAATGAGAAATACAAGAAATTTTAGACATCACGAAAGTTTATCCTTATACATTTTACTCCCAAATTTTTTGAAGTATTTCTTAGTCCTGGTTACTTTGAGGCAAATACAATTCCTAAAGTCTCTTTAGAGTAAAAAAAAAAGAAGACATTACTGATTTCCGAAAAATGGTGTCTGGAGATCAGGAGTCAGGAGATCTTGTATAAAACACTCAAAAGGCCTAAAAATATAAAGGAGACTGGAGGCCGAATGTTTCCATGGTTCTAAATTCTCCTGTCGTGTAAACTTATCATAAGAGAAACTTAGATCATTCAGTAACATTCATGGATTAGTGTAACATTTCATAAAAGTGGAATAAATGATCCTAAGAATCACGGATCCATTCATATTATAATAATCAGTCTAATCAAAATATTTTAATTTACTGTAATAAAATTTTATCAAATTAAAAATATATTAAATATATTAATATTTATTACTTCATAATTCTCATATACTTTATCCTAAAATCTTTAACTCATAAAATATTAAATTTCACTTTTAGCTACTTTATCACGATAATATTAGATAACAAAATTTCTTTAAAATTGCCCATACAAAATTGCGGTATTTTCTCTTTTATTATCAGATATCTGCACGTGTTATAAAAATAATTCATTAATTTATGATAGAATCAAGTACATACGTTTGTATGTATACATACATTTGTATTTTTAAATACAAAATGATACTTATTTTGTATTCAAATTCATTATACATACATATATAGTGTTGACAGAAGATATTAAATACCCGCCCATAACATTATTATTATCATAAATACAGTTTTACAACCACTAAATAGATACAATAAATGATTGTAATCATCCTCATCCTAAAGTACTTTCAATTATGGAAAACATATTTTTTTTTTTTGGTGGTTAAAAGATTTCTCTAAAGATAGTAATTATACATAAGAAAACAAGGGTGAAAATTTTTAGTGTATTTCGTTTAAATAAAAGCAAAGCAAGCATCAATTGAGAATCGAAGTAAATTCTAGTTGGGAATATGTAATTTGTATATAAGAAGGGGTGTTATGATGTTGTAATGAAAGACTATTTGTTAAATAAATAAAAAAAAAATGTATACAGAAGTACCAAAAAAGATTTTTTCCCCCGAATCGAATTGATTTATTCATCTAGAAAGAATACAATAATTAAATAAATTTACTTTCAGATTTTTATAATATTTAATGTAATCAAACAATTTTGTTGTTGTTGTTCGATTTTTGATTCAGGTGTATCTGATATAATTTACTTGACATGTAGGTTTCATATATGTAAATAATGTTTATTTACATTAGAATCCTTTGAAAGAAACTACATACATACTTATATAAAATTCAAAATGATAAAATTATTTATGGTACGTGTTTCGGCTTATATGTGTTAAAAATGTTATCTTCAATCTTTGAAACATTTTTATTCAATTTATTTTTCTAATTTTAGCGTCATAATCAGTTTCGCGTTTTTCTTAAACCTTCAGGAAAATTTAAACACGAAATTAAATAAAATTTTAACTGATTTAAAGATTAGTTTTTAATTACATTAAATTTCTCATTTATTTGTTTTTCCCACAAACCATTTAGGTAGGTCCTTTAACAAAATTTTCAGATATATCCTGATTAAAAAATAATTTTGTTTGAATATCCTTTCGCCTTAAAATACGGCTGGTAAAAAAAAAACAATATCCCACAAAATTTCAAGGAATCTGTGAGGTCTTAAGGACATTAGTAACAAAGTCATCATACTTTAAATTTGTTCGTATGTTACGATAACACATTAAATCAAACAATCATAGTTAAATTATAACTGCCAATTAATAAAAATTAAAATAATTTTCTATTAATTTTTTTAAGTTACAAACATGTTAAGTCTAAGGAAAAGTCATATACTTAATATGTAATTTATACCTTTTTTTAAATAAATTTATAATATCAAACATCAGTGGTAAAACGGTTTTTTTCTTCTCAGTTTTTTTTTTCATATAAAAAAAGGAAATTAAAAACGGAAGTTAAACGAAAATTTTGAAATTGTCGTCTTAAATTTTCAAGACAAGGTTGTGTTATTGCGGCATCAATACAGTCAATGTCCAATCAATAAATTTCCCATGGTGGTAATATGATATCATTTGATACAGTAGAATTTATATTTTACCTGTGTACAAATGCCTTTACACTTAAATGGCTACCATATGACAGTAAGTATATCATTAAAATAATGTGTATGGTGAACTGAAAGATACATACATACATATATGTACGTATAAGTACGAAAATATAAGGAACTTTTGGTTCAAAGTTTTTCAAAACAGTATACACTATACATATTTCTTTTTTATACAAGCAAGTAATATATAAAGGTTGTTCCAAAAAATTTTAAACTGAAAATAAAAGTCATTACACACTAAAGCGTTAAGGAATTTTGTTTTTAAAGTAGCTCATAAGTATACTTTGAAATTCTACGAATGCTTTTTAGCCAAATTTGAAACAAGAAGCTTATAGTTTTTCCAGTTTTTTCTCCAAACTTTTAGAAAGTGTATTTTTTTTCAGAACAAAAATTGCATTGTAACTTAATAGGAACTTTTAATTAGGACACTGCACTGGTTTAATAAAAATCCAGTGTTCAATTTAAAGTTTCTTTTAAATGCAATGTATTCATTGAGAATTGAAAGCAGAAATTGAAAGTATTTGGAACCATTGAAGGCTTCCATTCTAACAAGCACTAACAATATATAGTTTTGAATTTTATGTCACGACAAAATTTTGAAAGAAGTTTACGAACTTTTAGAACAACCCTTATACATACATACACATTTATTAAAGATCTTGTACCTTACAATGCACAAAACTTCAGATATTTTGTGGTGGCATTATAATCAGACAGATATGTACAATTTAAACTTTATAATATCAGCAGTTTGATGAATAGGTATTTTGCTTATGTTTTTTTTGTTTTTGTTTTCGAAACTATGCAATACAAAAGTATCATTTGACATATGAGAGGATATTATGATTTTCCATTCCGGTGACACGTTGTAAAGGTATATGTACATGTATACAAAGGAGTATCGATGACGACCAGTTTCAATTCCCAACTTTTGTTTTTTTATTTTTTTACTAAATTTATGATAATACATTATGACAAGGCTCTCACAAGTCACAACCATGTACACTTTTTATTCACGTATAATTTGAAACAAAAACTACATCAACAACAAACGAAACTTTAATGATAAGAGAAAAACAGCCTATACGTTAGGTTTAAGGTTAATCATTGAAGATTTCTTGTTAAAAATGTCATATTTTTACGATACAATTTTTTTCAAAACTATTCACGACTTTAAAATTTTTTTTAAATATTTCATTGAACTTTACAGATAAGTAGAGTTTGTACCCCAGGTTGTTTTTCAGATGGAAGATTTTAGGATGTATCAAATGATTATTAATTTTGTTTGTTTTCTAAATGCATATTCAGTGCAAATTTCTTTTTATAAATACATAAATAATCATCGAACTGTTCAAATACAAATGTATTGTATATAAAGGACATTCATTTGAAATCGTTGTCCTTTTTAAAATAAAATGAAAAAGTGTAACATATTTCCTTCAAAACGAATTTAAAATTATTTTACTATGTTGAATATCCTTGAATCGATTTATAAAACTGTTTTTTAGAATATGTGATCAGTTTTCAAGAAAATTCTTGAAGGTCATCTTCGCCCACAAAATGACATTCACATCAATTTTTGAAATTACATTTTTAATTTATTGTGTTACGTGTTACGAATTCCATAGCTGTAATTATGACGTTTTTATTGAAAGGATATTTGCTTTTTTATCGTATTTTCATCATAATTTTAAAATTGCATCCTTTGTAGTATCTTCTCCAAAAGTTCTACCTATTATTTTTATAAATTTAGTTCTCTATTACCGCATTTTTTTTATCATTCATTAAGAAATAAAATTTTTTTTAAGAATTAAACTGCAACACATATTATGTATGTATGTAGGTACACACTTCAAAAGATTATGCATTATTTTCTTTTTGCAATAAAAAACAAACTTACAAAAAACTAAGATGTTATATATTTTTGAACTTTTCAGTAAGCTCAATTTGATGCAAATACAATATATACTTAGATATGCATTTGTATACGCCCTACCCCTATACATATTCTGTAGTATGAGTGGTGAAAAAAAAAGCCCGATTTCATTTCTTTTTTATCTGCAAACTAAAAAGTCACATTAAAAAGTGGACATGAAGAAACTTTTTTTTTCTCTTAATTTTTATTTTTTATTATTATTTTTTTTTTTCATATTATATGCTCACATATGTAATTGGATATGTTTTTGTTTGTACTTTTTGTTTCGTGAATACACATATACATATAGATACGTATTACGTATGTATATACTTAATAAAAAAGATTTTTTTTTTCATACTCATTTGTTTGTTTTTTTTTCTTTAGTGGTAGAGCACTGTAGAGCATGGTATAGTTGACTGTATGTAATAATGCTGACGATATAATGATAATATTAAAAAATCTTTAATGGACTGAGTATAAGTTTGCATTTTGCAGGAATAAGGGGGAGTACAGTATAACACACATATATATTTTTTTAAATATACATATATATAAAAACTAAATAGTTGACCAAAGAAAATAAAGAATAACAACATACATGAGTTAATTTGGATATATGTATAGGGTTATAACTGTATAATAAAAAACTAAACACTAAGTAAGTAACAAACAGATAAAACAGACACACTACATTATTTTATTATAATATTATTTGTAAGAAGGAGTAGAGGTGCTTATCATAAAGTATAAGTTTTTTTCAATTATTGTTTCATTCAGTATTTAGTTTCTTTAACGTTCAAGTAAAAATATTATGATATACGGATTACAATTAAGAAATTTTCATATACCGGTTAAAAATATAAATGAATAATGTACTCCTAATTATCGTTATTGAAAAAAATTTTAAAAAAAAGTAATATGTAATTATAAAAAATTTTAAAGGCAAAAATATTTGCAAGAAAAAAAAAAATATTTTAAATACTTAAGTACAATACTTGTGTAGCGCTCAATTAATGGTGGATAAAAAAAAATATTTTACATATTTTAAGTGCTTTTTGAAATAATAACAAATTCTGTGTAGGTGTGAGGTGCAGTTTTATCATATTTTTTTTTTAATTGAATAAATCTTTTTTTAATTCATAATTTTTAGAAAAAAAAAAAAACAATTTTTTATTATTACGTTACTCTATAGAAAGTGAAACCAAAAAAAAAAAATTGTTTGAAAAAGAAATTGTTGAAAAAAAATTAAATTAAATAAAAGAATAAAAATCAATTAATTCAAATTAATGTGTAGACGACATTATAGTTTCATATATTTTGTTAATTTGTGAATTTATCAGAAATGTCCTTTTGGATATAAAAATTAATTTTCATTTTTTTTTCTTCAAATATTTTAATATGCAGATTATTATTGGATACCCTATTTATTTTAAATTAATTAAAAACAACACAAGGTTTGTACTTTTCCTTTTTTTTAATAAAAAAAAAAATAAAAACAAAAAACTAATTTTTAAATTAAATTTAAACTGAATGGACAGTTGATTGTGTAGAAGAAAAAATCCTTTACCACACTATACATATGTAGGTATATATCATATTTCGAAATTCTAACGGTATTATTTGGTATTTTGAAAAAAAAAAAATACAAATTTTTTATACATTTATGTACCATACGTATTTCAAAACTGATTTGAATGTGGATAGATTTCGTATGAACATCAGTGTCGTATTGAAACACTAATTTGCTTTAGGAATAATTAAGCACAAGGATATTTTAACACAATTTTTAATATTCTCGTACACAAAAAAATTTTAAATAATTTTATTTTTACAAACGACATATTGATAAAAAAAATGTTTTTCAGGATAAAATTTTATTATTTACGTTTTATTTTAATATTTTAAAAACTCAGAAAAAAATTAAATAATGAATCATAATACCGTGGTCATTTTGGAAAAAATAAAGCACTTATTCGCTTGTGTAACATTTTGAAACTATTTTTTATAAGAGGAGAAATTTCGTTCGTCTCGTAAGAGCAGAATGAATTAAATTTGAGGTAAATTCTTGTGGAATTTTTTTTAATAAGTTGACTTAAAATTTTCAACAAGTAAATGAGTTTAAAAAACAAATTCATACAATCAAAAAAAAATTTATGCAATTAAAAAATTAATTATTTGCAACATATACATACATACATATATTGCTATACCGTCGTGAAATTTACCTATATTCTAAAATAGAATTTAAAAGTCGGCATATATGGTATGTACGTATGTATGTATAAACGGAATCAACAATAGAAGTGGTAGTTAAGGTATTACGCGAATAGTTTTTTTTTCAAGCCAATAAATTTTAAGATTCAAAGTATGTATTCAAGATTTTAAAAAATTTTTGTTCCTGCATTATAAACTTAAAAAACATTGAGTATGTTGGATCCGTCTAAGAATATTGAATTTTTAGTTCGTTTGAAAATATTTATTAAACATTAAAAAATTAATGCTTTTCGCTATTTTTACCGTTTGACTTCCAGAATTATCCCACTGTTTAGAATTTTTTCATTTAAAAAGGACAGAAAATATTCGAAAAAATTTAAAAAATAAAAAACAAAAAACGTCAAAACCATGAGGAATAAAAATATTAAACACGAAAAGCAACCTTCTTCTTAGAATTCAAAATATCCTATAATTTGAATCTTTAAGTTTTATTGATTATGGGCCTTACTTATAGACATTTTTTAGTTTTAATATTGTAATAATATTATAACTTAGCATATGAGTTCAATCCAATTCAATCAAACTAAACACGTTAAGAAAAATATTTCCCAAATACGTAAATTAAAAAAAAAATTTTTCCTGTATCAGGCAAACTCTTGAATTAAATTAAAATTAAAAAAATGTTTTCTCCTCAGTTTCGAGTCCAATTGAACTGTGCAATATGTACCTATATTTGTTTTATCTTAATTTTAAAAAATCATTTAAAACATCAATTTATTATATCGATGATTTTTTTTTCAGGGTGCTTTCAACAACAAGGCTCAAATATTAATAAAAAATGTTTAGTGTACAAAGATAAAGTGGATTAATTGTTTGTATATAAATTCTGCGTATTATGTATTCCTGCTTTTTAATTTCTTCCTAGTCAGTTTTCACCAACTCTGGGTAAGTAGACTAATATTTTAATTTTCTTAATATTTCGTAGTCATTTTAAAATATCTTTAATGTCCCTGAAAATATTTACATATTAAGGGACATTATGGAAGGTACCTAATTAAAATGATGATGTTATCCGATACTAATAACATGAGTCATGAATAGTAGGTATATAGATATGTATTTATCCGTGGATGTAATACTCTCCGGGCTCTGTAGGTACTTTTTAGATGAAAGTCTAAAAATTTCAAATGTTTACTTTTCCTTGACAGGACCATCCCTGTTATTATAATTTCTATCGTAATCCTTTGCAACGCTTTTTCGAATGTAAATCCAATGACGGGTGTCCTATCTTGTTGTATCTGATCGCCCCGTATTGAAATTAAATTTTCTTAGTGCTTATTATTACGGAAAAGTCTTTTTAAATTGATCTTTTATTCAAATACAATTAAGAAAATTCAAAGTAAAATTATTGTTATTGCAGCCATTTTTATTTCAGTTAATGCGCATGAATTCTTTTTTAATATTGAATTATTTGTATGACTATATAATGATATAATGCACTTGTATTGAATATTATTTCTTTTGTATTGAATTGTTGAATATATAATTTTATAAAACGGAGCTGCTGAATAACACAAATGAAAATCTGTTTGCGGTTCTTTCATTCGTTGAACGGAAATTAATAAAATTTAAAGAGGGGAAAAACAGGAAATCAACATAAAATGCAATATAAAAAAAAACAGTCGTCATACTACATTCAGAAATACGAGAAAATAAAAGCATACGTGTTTTTTTTTAAATATAAAAGGCGGTGTCATAGTCAACAGTCATGCTGATTGGTTTCTTTTGTTATTCAACATTGTTGTTATGTGTAATAAGCCATAGCATCAGTATCATATGAAAAAAAAAATACTCAATTATGGTTGAATTGTTAAGAATTCCAGTGAAAGTTTTCGTTTGTAAAATTTATTTCATAACAAAAAGAAATTGAATTTTTTTTAGGAATTTTAATTCATCTGAATTTAAAGATTGCCTTTAAAAAGGTGCTTGAAAAGTATCTTATTATCATTTATCTTTCGTCCTAAGTAGTATAAAAGACCATATCCACTAGGTATCTAATTATGTAGATTATTTATTTTCTAGAGTTTTGCTTGGAAAATGCAATTTTTTGAAACTAGAAAACACACATCAAGGTATAGGAAGGTGAAGAACCACCAAATTTTTGATGCATTCTCAATCAACCAAAATATTTCGATTAAAAAACTTAGATATTAAGTGGTTGTCGAAAGTTACTTTTAGAACATTCGAATGCTTTCAGACATACAATTTTGGCTTATTGTCAATCCAATACAATCAGAAACTATAAATCACAACTCATAAAACGTTCTAAAAATTAAAAAAAAAAGTATCCTTTGCCCAGGAATTGATGTTTAGAAATTTTAAAGTTCAGAAAACAATATCCTTAAATGATCCGTTTATTTTTAAAGTTTCATAAGTTCACTCTGTTTTATTTTGAGATATTTCAGGTTTTTATTCCAGTTTCCATGATATTCCCGTGTAACAGCTTAATTTCTGGGGCATATTCTAAAATAGTTTTAATTTATAAACAATTGAAAGGACATGCCAATTTTATCTGAAATTTTTCCAACCTATATACCCAACACAGACTTTGACTTATAGGTAAAATAATAAAAATTGTGGTATCGTGTTATACTAGAAAAACTTGCGCAGAAAAAAAGATACTTACCACACGCGTTTTTATTGTTGTAACAGGTTTCTTCTTTTGTATATATACTCAAAGAAGATCACTACGCCATGTAAACCATGCGCGAAAAAATCTCAACTTTTATTATTTTACCTATATGTACATATAGTGTGGGACATTAAAATTTTACAAAGTTCAGGAAGGTTCATATTATTCAACAGGCTTATAAAAGTACGATTCTAACAATAAAGATTAAAAAATATTTGAGAAAATTCTATAGATCGTTTTATAAGAACCGCACAAATGTTATGTAATTTTCATAAAAATTTGAATAAAAATTATGCAAAGAAACAAGGAAAAATATTTCAAAGGTTTCAAGTTTCAATTTAATTTCCTAGAATTTAAAGAAAAAATTACTAGAATATTCACATTATAAAAATTAAAGGTAGATACTTATTTTGTGTAATAATATTCCATCTCACATCTATATGGTAATCACTACCACAAAAATAATAAAGAATATTAAATATTCAGTTCAAAATTCAGAAAAAAAGGATATTATAATAAAATTTCTATATGAATCTTGCGCAATGAAAATATTTGAAAATTATATTGTATAGAAAGATTTATCTCGATGTATCATATATACATAGGTATTTTATTAATTTTTAATATGATACCTTAAAGATATAGAAATTTTTTATAATTTTACAGATTCATTCGATAATCAAGAGGGTGGAGCCATGTATATATCGTGTGAAGTACCAAATGGAAGTGATGTGGAACCAGAAACAGGATATGTCCCTAATAACCCATTATTTGGGTTACCTCTTGACAGTCCACAGGTAAATTTCATCAATAACTTATATAAAAAAAGATTTTTACTAATTAAGATTTTTTTTTTTATTAATATAAAAAATTGTAAGTGAAAATTAAAGTTTTATTAATTAAAAGATTCTATGTACATAGATAAAAAAAAATTTTAAAACATTATTTTGTGATTTTAAATATAGGTGAACCATAAATAAAAGATATTTTCATTTCACATGTATACTTTATTATTTTCTATCTTTTGAAATATTAAATGTAATTAAAAAGCAAAAAAAAAAAAAAACAAAAAGAGATTCGTACATTTTAATGTGTCATATTATCATGAATTATATATAGGATTGTTCAACATCCTGTGGTGGTTGTGCCTCCTGTCCAGAAACATCTTCTATTGTTCCCATTACATCACTTAATGGATCGGATTTCGATTGCGGCAATTGTCTAGACCACAACATTGTTCTCAGGTAACACATTCGATTTATTTTTGTTCATCATGCCGTGACTCCTTGTAAATATTATATATGTATATATTTTTTTTTAATTTTTGTTTATTTATTATTTTTTTTTTCATAAATAAAAACAATATTTTTATCTTAATAAAAAATAGGATTAACGATCTGCGTATATGATTTTTTTTTTCTATTTATTTTTTATTCATTTATTTGTTGTTTTTTTCTGTGGTAATTGTAAACTTTGTTTATACACAATTTTATTGAAAACTAGTAGAAAAATAAACCCCAAGTTTCAAATTAAATTTATAATTCTGTTTTAATTTATTAACCGACTTGCAATAACATAGAAGCGTTATATACGTCGTATTTTAACACCTTTTTATTCGAAATTTTATCTTGCAAATTTTTAATGATTCTTATTTTGATTTGTATTTGAGCATTTCCATCATCTTAACAAATTCAAAATATTTTTCTGGGGTGTTTTATTCTATAGGAAGCTCTTCATCCTTTTTTCAAAAAAATTATCTTTCCGTTCATTTAATAAACTTTTAACACTTTCCTTAAATTTACAAAATTCACAATTTTTAGAAAATAAGAAACTTATTCAGTTTTATGCAATTTTGTTTCATGTACCTAAGGAAAGTAGAAATTGAAAAAAAAAAGTAATACTGAGAAGTCTCGGAAAACTCATGTTGACTTGAATAGCTTATATTTTCACTAGAAATTATAAGAAAAAACGTATTGAAAACGACTTCTATTGTGACTCTTTAGAACGCGAAGATGAATATCGTTCGGTAACTTCGGATCGGAATATTTGGTCCCTGTTTGTATTTTAAATTAAAAGTAAAAAAAATTAAATGAAAATTCGAAATCAATTTTTTGCTGTGATTTTGTTTTTCTTAATTTTGAGTAAATGAAAAATATGTTTACATATGAGTTGTAACAGTTGAAATAAAATTTCAATCTTATCCAGTCAGTAGCGACGGAATTTTTGAAAATCATGAAAAAAAAATTATATCTAATTAAAATTAAAAAGTGAATTTAAATATTTTCAAAATTTTGCATGAAATAGAAAAAACTCTATATCCTTGGCTACTAAAAAAATTTTAACACAAACGATTTTGTTCCTTTAATCTTGTAATTTTTCATTAGTTTTTTGACTGCGTAGGAATTTTTAGTTTCCAACAAATTATGTTTTTTATGAAATTTTTTAAAATAAAATAATAAAAAAAAAACACTTATTCCAGTTCATCACAAAGTAGTTCACAAACAAATTTAAGTAACAGCTTTTGGAATCCTGAAGACATGGCTTCAACATTTCCGGGCTTACCACCTTTAGATATAGATCCTTTACCAAGTTTATTTCCATTTTCACCTTGCGGTTCATCATACAAGTAAGTAAAATATATGAAAAAAAATGTATAATTGCAAAAAGAATATGTTGGATAGTATTTTTACTTTTCAATCAATATACGGCTAAATTTCGAAGGTCCGAAAAGCCAACGCATGATATGGCTGATGTTCTACTTTCTTTAAAACATGCCGTTTTAAAAAGTAGTCCAGAACCACAGCCTATTTATGGGCAAAATTCTAGTTTTTCAGCGCCACAAGCATCCTTATCATATACGGTGCATCCTCAAATGTTGGTTTCATCAAATCATCAGTCTCAAACAACGAATAGTCCTTATGTATCACAATCATATTATGATTCAACGTGCAATCAACACACTGCCGGTCCCATTTATCCTAGTATGAGTGTCAATGTGAGTATGAATATGACTATGCATGGTTACGGAACGGATGCTTCATCAGTACCAATGCAATGTTCACAGGTGAATTTTTATTTTTCAATCGAAAAAAATTAATAATTATTTCATTTCATTGTACAATATGTTTAGATGCAATGGGCACCACAAAATTCCTCATCTTCTGTGAATGTTTTATATCCTTCATTATTAAGTCCAGGACATTATACTGGTGGTACTACATATTCTTTTACAGCTGATATTCGAACTCCTCCAACAAACCAAAGTTTAAATTCTCCATCAACTGAATCCATGAAAATTTCTTCAGCATCACCTCAAGCATCGAATACAAATTGTTATCAATCTAATACATCATTCCCCCCATCGAAAAGTCCTCAACCAACATTTTCACAGGTAAAAATTTTTTTATATTACATACATATATCTACATTCGAATTACACGCAATTAAAACGCACGTTCTAATTAATTTAGATAAAAGATGGTAAATGCTTTGGTATTGGATTTGAGGAAGAGGATAGTAGCGATGGACTTGGAACTGAATCAAGACCAAATTTATGTAGGTTGTGCGGTAAAACTTATGCCAGGCCAAGTACTTTAAAGACACATTTAAGGACACATTCAGGAGAAAGGCCATACAGGTAATTCAATAATTTGTTTTTTCTTTTTCTTTTCTACTTTTGTAAATTCAATTTGTGTTTTTGAATTTTATTTTTCAGATGTCCTGATTGTAATAAAAGCTTTTCACAAGCAGCAAACCTAACTGCTCATGTACGCACACATACCGGCCAAAAGCCATTTAGATGTCCAATTTGTGATAGACGTTTTTCACAAAGTTCTAGTGTTACAACGCATATGAGAACACATTCTGGTGAAAGACCATATCGTTGTCGAGCTTGTAAAAAGGCATTTTCTGATAGTTCAACACTTACAAAACATCTACGAATTCACAGTGGAGAAAAACCGTATCAATGTAAATTATGTTTGTTAAGGTATGAAAAAAAAAAACCAAATCTACTTTGATTTAAATTAACATTACATTTAATTCAATAGATTTTCACAATCTGGTAATTTAAATCGACATATGCGTGTTCATGGAACAAATGGTAATTTAGTTACATGACAATGATATCAGGAGAATAATACAACGAATAGTGCTTTCGAAATAAATATGAAAAGGATTAATTCATCATATATACAAAATTCAACGGCATTATTTTTCAATCCATGTAATTAATTCATAAGGATAAAATGGCATTTTTTGTTTCTTTTTAATTTTTAGTTCTTCTTAATTTTATTTTATTTTTTGTTTGTTCTTTTTTTAAATTAATGAGGGTTGTAAAAATAATTATGTACACATACATATAAATTAATACATGTAAGAAGAAGAAACATATAATATGAAAAAAAAAAATTAAATTAAATTATACATACAAATTAAATGTTTAAGCGTTTTAAAAAATTAATTATAAAAAAAATTTCTGGTTAGTTAATGTCAAAATAAATTAAATTATATGCAAAAATTTTTACATAATAAATAAATAAATAAAAAAAATCAAATAAAAACTTATAATACGTATAATGAAATATACGTATTATAGTGCCATGTAGAAAAAAGAAAAAAAAGTAAAAATAATTACTATAAATATAATATAAATGTATGTAATTATGATTTTGTAAATTTTATTTTCTAAATGATAAATGAAATAAAATAATATCTTGACATAAAAAAAAGAAGTCTTCTTATTTTCCTCGTTATAAATGGACACAAATGATTAAAGTAAAATTAGGATCCTAAAAATATATGTATATAAGAAATGAGAAAGATCTAAATAAGGGTTAGATAAAAACCATCGTCTTGATAAAAGTTCTTTAAAAATGGTACAATAAATTAAAATAATAAACTTTATAGAACAATAAAAATTCAATAATTGATGTTCTGAAAAAAAAAAAAAAAACTGATGAGTCGTTTCACGTTTAAAAGAAAAATTTCACTAAAATGTGATCGTTTTTACAAAGCACATACTGTCAAATTAAATTTAACGCACAATTTTTCTAATAAATTTGAAAGATATTTCCCCATTCTTTTTCCATCTTCATGTACCAGCACTGTGGATAAAAGTACTTTAAAAGAATATCCATTTTCTACTACATGGCACAAATAAAAAACAAAAAAGGATACATACTTTGAGAAACAAGGTTTAAAATAATGATGGTGAAACTCAAGTTTAACTTGCTCTTAAACATTAAATTTAATTTAAACTTAGCTGCAAAGCATTAACAAATAAAAAGGACTATTATACAGACAAAATTTTCTTATCTTTACAAAGGATTTTTCCGTAGTAATTAACAAATAATGTTAAAATTTAGTCAATATGTTATCTTTAAAAGGTTTACTACACAACAAACTTCGAATGATAGAATTCCGTTCACCATATAGGACCACCAAAGTTATAGGATAAAATACACAGAAAAAATGCACCAAAAAGTCGTTTATTTTTTCATTCCCTCCCACTACCTTACTCGATCATTACTTCTCATAAAAACTCATCCACAACTTGTTCCTCTATACATACATAATATGTAACTGCCCAGTAAACAAAATGATTCATAAGTAATTCGTAAAAGAATCATTTTAGCGAGCATATTGTTCGCTAACGATAGTTGCAAAAGACTCGTAAGTAATTTATGGAGCATACCATTTTGCACTTTTTTTACGAATTACTTTTTTAATTCGCAATAGAATCATTAATGATTCGTAAAATACGAATGTTTCGATTAAAATAAATTAAAATTAATTAATTTACGAACGTTTTTACGAATCATTTGTAAGCCTATGGTTACGAGTAACTTTGTATTCGTATTTGACTTACATTTTACGAACGTTCGTAAAATGTGTGCTGGAATATTTTTTTACGAATTACTTACGAGTTATTTTTGCGAGTGTGTTTTTTTTATTTCTTTCTTTTAATTCTACATTCGTATTTCACTTACATTTTACGAACGTTCGTAAAATGGTATGCAGGGTGATTATTTGACCTAAGCTTTTAAAGTTGGTAAGAATAAATTCACATTTACAGGACAAACAAAATATATTCATGAATTTTTTCCTTTGATGTCCTGTAACTCATGTGCTATGAAAGACATATGTTTCGTGTAAAAGGAAGAGTTGTAGAGTGTAAAAATTCAAGTAAATCAAATCACAAGCTTCTGAGATATTTTAATTTAAAATCAATTTTGTATGCAAAAAATACATATGACGATGAAACTTATTGTTAAGACAATCAATTGTAATTCACGTATAAAATAATAAAATATAATCAAATTGAAATAATGTGTGTAATAAAAATTTATTATCAATTAAATTTAAATAAGTATTATCAGTCAAATTTTTTTTGTTTTTTTTTTTGTTTTTGTTAAAAGTTTCTGAAATTTTAATTATCTTTTAAAACCAATGAGAAAAAAAATCTTTAGAGTACCAAAAAAAAAACATATAGGTATGTATATATGTATACATATGTGTTTCTCTAATATATAGTACAAAACGTGTCTTGAAAGAGATAAGAATTTTCATTTACAATAAAATTATATAAAACGTATTTCATTTTGGCAGCTGTGTAAACTTTGCATTTTACTGAATACTCGTAATTTAATAACAAAAAAGTTGAAAATAAAGTAAATTTTCTAATTAATTAATTTTCTTTAAAAAAAAAATTAACACAAATAAAAAAAAAATGTTTCAACATTGTTCGACATTTAAAATATTTTTATTAATTATCGTTATATTTTATTTTACTGATAATGCAAAATCATCTTGTTATAATGAAGAGTAAATATAATATGGAAATTTTCAAAAAAATTGTAAATTTAAATAATAAATAAATTTTTATAATTATTTTTTAGTACTTGTGAACATGGTGAATGTTTAGCAGGATATATATGTAAATGTGACGAAGGATACAAGTATAATCATATGACAAAAAATTGTGAACCATATTGTGAATTGGATTGCATGAATGGAGGACAATGTGTTGCACCAAACACATGTTATTGTGATGAAGGCTATATGAATTTATTTGAAAAAGGACCTTGTGTTGCATTTTGTAAAAAGTATATATGTTAAATATTTATTTTATATGAAATTTAAAAGTTTATATTTTTATAAAAAAAAAAAAAAATTTCTTTTTATGAATTTAGTGGATGTAATGGAGGTATTTGTGTAAAACCAGAAAAATGTGTTTGTGATGATGGGAAACAATATAGAGAACGTGAATATCATAGAAATAGTGTTAATCATTTCAGAGAGTTGGAAGATCGATGTAAAGCTCATTTTAAACATGGAATTTCTTCATGGATTTTATCAAGAGTGTGAATTAATTTTTTTTTTTTTTTTTTGGAACATTATTGCAAACTCGATTATAAGAAACTCAGTTATCTTTATGGAAGCTCTATTTTCCTGAAAACCAAAACAATTTAGTTTCATAGTTTATTATATAAATAAAGTTTTATAATTTTTTCTTCCTGAATCAATATAAAACGATACAACTTCAAGCATACAATAAAAAATATATATAAATTCGGTGAATTCGTTCATTTAGATACCCGGCGTTTTTGATTCTGAATTTGACTTGAAGATTCTAAGCAACCGAATAATCGAGTTTGTATTATTTTATCGTTTTGTAAATTTAGTAAATATTAAGCTGGCGTAATAAACTTTTATCTGAATTTTGGGAATGACGAATTTTTAATTATGTTTTTCTATACTATAGCTAGACAAGAGAATCAACACATCAGAAATAGGTACCTATATGTAGTATGATCCTCTTTCGAAGAAGCTAAATAATACCAATGATCGACCCAAAAAGTAGTCTATAGAATCTACATAGCTGTTTGACACTTTTGTTAAACAATTTTCAATATAAAGTTGACTTGGAAGCTCCAAGATCTTAAGATGAAATCTTATTTGGGAGAAACTATATTTTTCAATTGAAAGTATGTGATACATCCTAAAACATCGAAATATGAAATATTTATGGGAAAATAAAATTTCCAGATTACTTTATATGTTATGTAATAACTTGTCCTATTGCTCACAGTCTATAAGTAAATTGTGCAACATCATACCCATTACAAGAACAACTACGAGAATAGTTTATCCTAGTAAAATTTATTTGTATGAATTTTAAATATTCAAAATGCTAACATTTATTGAATAAAATACGTAATTTCAAAATAAATTATATTCCTACCTTTTCGTAATCAGAAATATCCACAAGACATCTTTCAATTTGCACTGAAATTGTTTCTCTGATTTCATATCACTTTTTACACACTTTGTAATAAAATAAACTTGCAATCTTCACTAAATCTGCACTTTAGAACCGTTTACAAACATCACAGAATATTTATTTATTTAATTTTCAAAACCGAAATAATTTATTTTTTTTTTTTTCACTAAAAACACTAAAACCAACTTCTTATCTTTTAGCGCACAAAACTTATGAATTCGCGCTCAATTATCAGTCAGTCACTTTGACTTTCGTATGTTGCCATAAAGTTTTTTGTTATACAATTGAATGTTTAACCAAGGCAAAACCCTTTTGTGACGTCAATATCGACATGAATGGAAAACAAACAAAAATTAATGATTTTGGTAGGAATATGTAATAATTGATCTTTTTATATGGATACGTACTCAAAAATCGTTAGGAATAAGCGAAATGCTGAAAATATTTTAAAATTTTTATTCAAAATTTCTTTTAGAAAAAGAAGAAGAAAAAACAAAAAGTAAAAATATTTTTGTACATACATATATTGAAACAATTTTGAAAAGCACTTTAACACCCTTATTTGGTTGGTTGGTTGGTTTTTATTTTGTTGTTGTGTTATCTAATTAATTGGGAGATTTTTATAAACGTCTGTTTTTTTATTTATTGTTTGTTTTTTTTTTTAAATTTTATTTTAATATACCTTTTTTAAGTGGGAAATAAAATATCTAAATGTTTACTAGTTGTTTTTTTTATTATTACTTACAAGAAATTATAAATCTACAATAAACAAGAAAAAAAAAGTTCATTTATTAATTTTTTTTTTTTTTTAATATAAAGTTAGTATTATAATAATTTGCCTAACAAAATACAATATACTGTTTAATTATTTACTTAAATTTAATTAGATAATTTTGTTTTTTTTTGTTTTTTTTTTTTTAATTTTTTTTTTTTTATTATTTGCAGAAATTTATTAACTGTTAATTTTATCAATTTTTCTTTTTTTTTATTTTTATTTATAGATTTTTTTTTTTTTTGTTTGTTTGTAAAATTTTGAATTGTTATATTATTTATACGACTTTTGTTTTCTCCTTATTCTATAAATAATAATAAATTACTGCTACTTTATACGATGTTTAGTGATCAAAAAAAAAAAAATGTCCGTTTTTAACAGTTTATTATAATTTTTTTCTCTTTATTTATTTATTTATTTTTTTTAATTAATATATAAATTACTTTCTTTTTTTTTAATTATAAATTTGCAAGAATTTCGAATATTTTACACTGTTATCATTTTATTATTATCATTTTACATTTTTGTTTTTCTATTTGCACTATTTATAATTATAATTTAAAAAGAAAAGAAATAAAATAGTGAAAATATTGTTTTTAAATTAAAATCTTCATGTTCACTTAATAGTTTCATTAAAAAGAAAAAAAAAATAGAAAACCTCGTTCTGGCAAAAAAAAAAAAAAAAAAAAAATTAAAAAATTTTACTCCTTAAAAACCACAATGGTCATTTCACATGAGGGAACTTTCAAAACAGTCATATTAAAAAAAAAAATCCATCAATTTATTTATTGAGAAAAAAAAGTCTTCATAAATCAAATGACATTTTTCATCTTGAATTTTGTTATGAATTACAAGTATTTTGAAATTTCTATTTTAAAATTCTTTATACCACAGTTTTTGGTTGAAATTTTCTCAAAATTGTTCAAATAAAAATTTTCGTGTCAACCAATAGAATTCATTTCCTGATCAGAAATATCAAACGATCTTCAAAATTTTATTCACAGACTGAAATTTCAAATTTTTTTAAATCCAAAACTCTCATTAATACAAAATCGTGCTGTATATGTATAAAAATCTATTTATATTTTTTTTTAAATATAGATTTGATCGATTTGATTTAAAAAAAAAAAGGTAGTACTATTTTCATTCATTATCCAATCAAACACCACAATCAATCGATCAATAAGTCGAACAATGTTTCTCACAATAGACACCAATGTCAACAATGAGAAAAAATTTCGAAAACCAAATTTAAAAGATACTCCAAAAATTGAAATAAAAAAAAAATATATTCAAAAATTACAATTTGTTTTTTTGTTTGTTTTGTTTTTTTTTTTTTTTTACTTAAATGCAATTTTATTTTATGAAAAGTATTTTCTATTTATGCTGCATAATATTCTTTTTTAATTTTGCAAAAAAAAAATTAAATTGAAAAAAAAAAAAAAAAATAGTTATTAAAATAATAAAATAAAAAATATATTTAAAAAACACAGCATTTCTAAAAAAAAAAATATATATATATTGTTAATTATGTGTCATTCCTTAATTTTAAAAACAATAACAAAAAAGAAAAAAAAGAAAAGCAATTAAGTGATGATTTTATTGTAAATAGTTCATTTTCTATTTTCTTAAAATGAATAAAACGAAAAAATAAAATAAAAAAAAAGAAAATAAAAATCTTTATGTACTTGTTTTTTTTTTTTTTTTTTTTTTGATTGATTTCATTTTAAAAGTTAGGCGAAATTTTTTTTTTTTTTAAATCATAATATTCATTCACACCATTCTTCTCACTTTTTTCATTTAATTTCAGTTTATTTCTTCGTTTCTACTTTAACTTGTTTTTTTTTTTTTTTTTTTTTGCATTTACTATCTTGAACATTTAAACAAATTTCAAAATTCATCATTTCATAAATATATGTATATATTTTTTTACATAAATCAGAGATAAAATAAGAAAAAGGAAAGAAAAAAAATATATATATACTTATATTTATATGTATATATAATCCAACACATATAATCATACACATTTTCTACTTAATAAATGAAATCTTTTACATTCTTACAATAAAAAATAAAAAAGGAAAAAAAAAAGTTTATTTTCATTTTTTACCTAATTTTTATTTAATATAAAACTATAAAAATTAAATGAATTATGAAATTTGTTTATTTCTTCTTCTTTGTTTGTTTTTTTTTTTACACTAAATATTCTTAAAATCTCCATTTCTTTTTGTTCTTCTTCTTTTTTTTTTTAAATTTATTTTTGTAATGTTTTTGTTTTTTTTTTTTTTAATTTTTTTTTTAAATTTTTTATTTGTAAATTACTTTTCACATTATTCAATTAACAAATCTAACCAAATTTAAAAAACCGGTATTTTAGTATATTTTTTTCTTTTTCTATGATTTATCTTTTTTCTTTTCTCTTCTAAATTTTATCCTTTTCTTTTTATTGATTTTTTTCTCTTTTTAGTAATAAAACTAAAAAATAAAATCGTATAAAATTTCTAAATATTAACTCATAATATTATTGTTATTATATATTTTTTTTTTTTTTATTATTACTTTTACTTTTCACTTACTCTTTCCATTTTATACAATTTAAAGATACTTTATTCAATTTTTTTGTTTGTTTTTGTTTTAAGAAATCTTATTTATTGGACCTAAGTTTAAAATAAAAAAAAAAAAAACAGAAATAATATATATATGTATATCCTTTTTTTTTAAATTTAATTTTCTTTTTCTTTTTTTTTTTCGATGAATATAATATAATCACAAGAGAAAAAAAATGTTCTTATAATTTTGCAAAATATGCAAAATTATTGAAAATATAAAATATTTGTTTTTTTTTTTTTGTTTAGTTTAAAAATAAAATTAATAATAGTTTTTTTTTTTAAAGACAATAATATTGTAGTACATAATAAGAAAAAAAAATGTTTTGTTTCTTTTTTTTTTTTTGTTTTTTAATTTTTTTTGCATTATAATAATTTGAAAATTTTTTACACAAAAAGAAAATTTATATTTTAATTTTTTTTGTAAATCTACATTTTTTTTTTCTTTTTTTTTTTAATTATTTTTTTATGTTATCATTGACAGTGGTAACTTTAAACTATTGGACCTCCGATGGTTCTGGTTTGGACGAATGATGATTATTAGGATCTGGTGCACTTAAGGGCTAATTAATTATTTTTTAACAAAATAATAATAATAAAAAAAATTAATGATAAAATAAAAAAATTTCTAAAAAACAAATCTCTTAACTTACAGATTTGCTTACAAGTCCAAGTTGAATTCCGACCTGAGATTGGGGAACAGCTGATACCGCTGGTGCTGATACTGTTTGAGAGGGAGGTACTGTTGATGGAGCATGTGCACCTGCACTATGCGGCGCTTCATGTGGTGTTGTGCTATGTGCTTGCTGTAGTGCTCCTGAATAATATCCTCCATTTATTCCTATTTCATTTTAAATAAAGCACAATTGTTTTTTTTATTTTAATTATTGAAAAAAAACAAGATGAATTTTTGAGATTTTTAATTATTCTTGATTCTGATTGTTGTGGTAAAGTAGGATTAATCAGACGAAAAATAAGAGGAAAAAAAACTCCTAACAGCTTACCAGTGGTATTCATTCGATCAATTTTTACTGATCCGTAATTCTTTATGATAAATTCTTCAAACAAAATCTGAATTAGAAACATGTAACTTACAAGTTGATGGCACAGCTAGCTAAATCCTCAAATTATCTTCTTTTGGCAACAGACAAAATTTCGAACTTATCACTTTAAAATTTTTTTTTTAAATTTTAAAACAAAATTCAATTTCTCCCATATTATAGAAATTTTTTTTTTAAAGAAAAGGAACGCATGTGGCCAGTGTAGTGCATTTCAAATGTTAAGAATTCTAATAATGAAGGTTTCAAAAAACTAAAAATAAAAATAAAACATGTGAAGATTCCTTGGTGTTACAAGAAGTGTATTTGGACTGTATTTGGTCTCAACAGTAAAAATAAAACAAAATCAAAGAATTGATATTGATAACAATATTACAAGAAAAATAATGTCCTTTCGTCTTTAATAGGTTATATTTTCTAAATATACCAACACAATAAACGTCACTATAGAAGCACAATCCTAAATAAAGGAAACACAACTATAAAACGGATAACTGTTGGTCCTTTAATCCTGTACATAATTTGTGTATCTTCAATTTTCTATAATTTTTTCGATTATTAAATTTATTGTTCAAAGTCATTAGGGTAGCATAATGTTTTCATCTGATTTTACAAGAAAAAAAATCATGATTGTTCACAATTTGATTAGAAATCAAATTTCAACTGAAGCATGAAATATAAAAACTAGGTGAAAATTAAAAAAAAAAAAAATAGAAAAAAAAAAGGATTTTAGCAATTTCAATGATATTATACTTTTTTTTTTTTTAATTTAACTGTAATTTTATTATTTGAAAAATGAAAATAAAGACTATATTCGGTTTATAAATCGAAGTCAGTACAGGCAACATATGCATACTTTTCTATATTCTTTTACATTGCGTTTGTATAAATCTGTCTCTTGTGTGGGGTGATCAGATCTCAATTTCAGTTTATAATTTATCAAAAACATTTATATTTTAAGTTATCAGAAATTAATCGGGTATTGCCTCCATAATCACAATACTGACTTCGATTTATAAACCAAGTATTAAAAAAAAAGTGAAACTAGAAATAAAAAAAAAAAATTAAAATGCTTAAAGGAAGCAACAAATAAAAATGCCAAAATAAAATATTTCTATGAGATAAATAATTTTTAAAATAGATATTTGTTTTTTTTTTTAAATTATTTTTCTACTTTTAACAAAAATGTTTTTCTTTTCATTTTTTTATAGTAAATGTAGATTTAATAGTTAGAAGAAAAAAAAAATTTTTTTTTTAAATTGCATCTACACATTTTGATTCCATCATCCTTTCACCGAATTATATATAAAAAAAAAATGTTTTATAAAAGGGAGGTAGTAGGTACTTACATTATTCTAAAATATATATTTGAAAAAAAAAATCATATGTAATAAAATATTATATTTGAAAGAAAAAAACATAACACATAATTTTTCTTATGAAAAAATTCTATTTATTATTTCTCAGCAATTTTTTTTTTTTTATATAAAATACATGATAAAAAATAACAGCTTTTTCATTCATTCTTATTAAATTAAAAAAAAAAAAAAAAGGTTTTAGTTCTCAAAAACGAGAATTAATTTTATTTTTATTACTTTTTTTTTTCGTTTTGCTTGTAGTCTTTTTTTTTTACTTTTTATTTTTGCTTTCTTTTTTTTTATTTTATTTGTTTTTTTTTTTAATTATTTATTTATTTATTTATTTTTTTTT
Source organism: Bombylius discolor (assembly GCA_939192795.1). NCBI lineage: Eukaryota > Metazoa > Arthropoda > Insecta > Diptera > Bombyliidae > Bombylius > Bombylius discolor. The sequence continues at coordinate 34,081,281 of OW584241.1, read as the reverse complement.
TATTTTGTAATACACAATAGCATACAATTTGTAAGGCGAAAATAAACGCGGATGATGAGATCAGTTACTGTAGAGCAACAAAAAAAAATTTTTTTTTCTACTTCTCTTCTTGATTTTTCTTTTAAAGGAACAAATAAAAGCTTTATTTTTTTGTTTTGTTTTGTAAAAAAAATTAAGTGTTGCATTTGCAAAATACGCTTTTTTTAAAAAAAGAATTAAAATTTGAAAAATTAAAAACTAAAACAAAAACATAAAATTTGAAAAAGACAAAATAATAAATAGAAATTTAAAACTAAAAAACAAAAGTCGTATTGGTATACACGTGATTTTTTTTTTTTTCATAATTTATGCAACACTTAAGTTTTTGGTCAAAAATTACTAAAAATTTTTCATATACAAGTTTTTTTTTTTTTTTACAGACAAAAATACATGCTTCTTTACAAAGTAAACATAGATATTTTTCTATTTATTATATAAGCGAAATTTATTTAAAAAAATTTTTTTATTTATATGGAAAAATAATTGAGGAGATAGAGAAACAACAACAAATCAACAAAAAAAAATATATTTATTAAATAAAAGGGATGCAGCATATATATACATATCTATATGTATATATAAATTTTTATCTATACACAAGCAACACGTAAATATAAATATAGTACATTTTAAAAATATGAATTATTTTTACTATTTCTACAGATAATTTAAAAAAAAATAAAAAAATAAGAAAAAAATTAAACGAATAATAAATAAAAAATTTAGAAAAAAAAAAAAAAAAAAAAAAAACAAAAATACATTTTTTTATGTGTTGTAAAATTTATATTTATATGATAAACGATTTTTCAAATGACTAAATTTATGTGTTTAGTTTGTTTTTTAAAAAAAATCGGTTAAATCGTTTATCATATAAATTAAATTTAAACAAAATAATTTCCATTAAATTTTATTTTTCTTTTTTTTTTATATACTTTCTTCAGTTATTTTTTGTTTTTCTTTCTTTCAATTGAAAATCTTCATTTTTCTAATTTAATTTTGAGTTATTAAAAAAAAATTCCTACAAATTGTGAACGACAGATAGATAGATACTCTACACTCCTCAATTACCCTATAAATAGAGAAAATTTAGTTTGTTTTTTTTTTCAATAAAAACCTGAAAGATTCAATTATAGTTGAAAAAATTTGTTTTTTTCAAATAAAAAAAGGGAAAATATAAAATTATAATTGCTGTTGTTTTTCATTTAAAACATTGCTCTAATGATTAAATTTTCTTACAAAATTTATTCATAAAAAAATTTTTAAATAAAAAAAAAAAAAAAAATTATTCTATATATTAACGAATACACTAAAAAAAAAAAGATTGTAAGTAATAAGTATGTAAGTATACAATTAACACGAACTAATCAACATCTGTGTTTACTTTCACCTTAACTTTAGAACATACGACAAAAAAAAAAGTTGTAAAAAAAAAATAAAATAAAATAAACGAAAAGTTACCAATTAAAGCAAATATTTTTTTTCTTGTTTTTTCATTTTTTTCTTTTTTACTTTTTGCTTAATTTAAAAAATAAAATCGTTTTTTATCATATCAATTTGTCAACCACAGTACATGTTGAATTGTGTATCAGCTATTAAAATGCTCAGCATTTAAAAAAAAAAAAAAAAAAAAGTGAATTATTCTTACTGGATTTGTACAATAGAATTCAAATTGTGTTGAAGAGACTGATATGTATAAGTTCTAATCTAAAATTTATTTCCATTTTTTTTTTTTTTGCTTTCTTTTTTTCTCTTTCTTTTCTTTTTTTATAAATTATACTTTTTTATTTATTTTTTTTTAAATTTTTCTTTCGTTTTTTTTTCTATGCAAATTAAAAGTAATACAGGGGACGATTTTATTTTTCTGTGTTAGATATTAACAATTGTTTACCTTCTGAGAATGCAGCTGTAGCTGCTGCGGCAGCTGCAGCAGCAGCAGCAGCGGCTGCTGTAGGCGTTCGCATAAAGTATTCTTTATTGACACAATTCCTGAGAACTTCTGGAATATTACCAACAATTGCTCGTCTTATTTCGGTGGCTGCCATTTCTCTCAATTCAGTTGCTGATGCTTCACTATAGAAAGCAGCATGTGGTGTACATATTAAATTTGGGGCATCTTTTAATGCTCCCTAGGAAAATAAGAAAGAAAGAAAACAACAGATAATAAAAATGAAGTTCAATCAGAAAACCTGCCACGTATCAATCACAAACTTCTATTATAAAAATCTTACTTGAAAGACATTATATGGTTCATTTTCATGAACATCTAAAGCTGCAGCTCTTATTCTTCCTTGTTTTAATGCCAAAGCTAATGCTTCGTCATCGACTAAGCCACCTCGTGCAGTATTAACTAAAAATGCTCCTGGTCTCATCTAAATGAAAATATTAAAAAAAAGTTTTTCATTTACAATGCGAATCGTAATTTGTTTTTAATTTAATTTTACCTGTTTAATCGTGAATTCATTAATTAAATGATGATTGTGTTCATTCAGTGTGCAATGCAATGATACGCAATCTGATTGGAATAAAAGATCTTGTAAGGTATACACACGAGTTAAACCAAGAGATTTGTCAATGCCATCCGGAAGATATGGATCATAGAATATAACGTTGAAACCAAAGGCTTTTGCCCTTAAAGCAACTGCACTGCCAATTCTTCCAAGACCAACTAATCCTAAAGTGTCACCTCTAATTCTTGCACAACCCTGGAAATAATTTTTATAAATAAACTATTTTGCAAATTGGAAATTAAAATGTCATAACTTACATGTGCAGCTTCTCTAACTTGTTCTGGACCGGTGAATTTTTTTCCTTCTCTAACCATATTTGCTAACCAATAAGTTCTACGATAAAGATTTAAAATCAAACACATTGTTGTATCGGCAACTTCTTCAACACCAAAGCCAGGTACATTGCATACAGCAATTCCTAATTCTCCAGCTGCTTTTACATCAATATTATCAGTACCGCTACCAATGCGTACTATAATACGAAGTGCTTTGAACTTTTCCAAATCTTCTTTTGTAAGAATTATTGTATGCCACATAAGTGCACCAACTGCTTCATTTAACACCTAAATAAAATATATAACATTTAATAAATTGAAAAATGTATTTCAAAAAAATATACATATATATTAGAAATCTAACCTTTTCATGAATTTCTGATGTACTTTGTGCATCACAGAATGCAACTGTTGCAACATCTTTAAGTATTGGCATTTCTATAGAGCAATCTCGTCCGTCAAGTAATGCAACAAGTGGTCTTGGTTGTAAAGGACCATTTGCAAATGGTCCTTTAACATCAATTCGTGAACGTTTTGGCAACATCATAGATTTGTCCATTTCTCAAATATATATATTTTTTCTTTTTTTTTTTAAAACAATGTTTTATAATCACCGGAAAAATTTTAAAATTAAAAATTTTTATTTTCTCGTTTTTTATTTATTTATAACTTATATTTTCTGTTTATTTTTTTAATTTAATTTAATTTCTTGGTTTTTATTTATTATTTTTTTTTTTTTTTCGTAAAATTTATTAATTGTTAATAATCGACTTCTTTAATTATTTCTTATTTTTTTTTACTGTTTTTTTTTTTCTCTCTAAAAACTAAAAGAAAATCTGCGCCAAAAATAATAAATGACGGCGATTGACAACAAATATTTTACAATATATATATATATGTACATATATATGTGTATTTTTTACTTTTTTTTTTTAAATTATCTGACTAATTGCCACAATCAAAACACTTTTCCAAACTTATAAGTATACTATTATATATTTTAGAGGTTACATCTCACATCGAGTTGATCCCCTCATTATTGTGAGACAGATAACTGTAAAAAAATAAAAGAAAATTTTTTTATTAAATTAATTGAAAAAATATAAAAAATTTAATTTTTTTTATTTAAATGTTATTAGAAGTCAAATGAAATTTTGAAACGTTAGAACCTTTTTTCAAACCCCGACATCCACATATCATCCATTCTTTTTTATTTTTTATTTTTTAATGAAAAACATTAAAAATACCAAAGGTTATAAAAAAACATTGTGAAAGTGTTAAATATTTGAATTTAAAACTTCTTTTTCAAATGAATAATTAATAAAAGTTGAACATAATAATAGAAAATCCCATACACGCATTTTCTATAAATGTTTAATTTTGGGAAAAAAAACTAAGTACCGGTTTTTACCTATATAGTTTAGTAAAACTCACATAAATCTCTTTTTATGTTTTTTATGTAAAGAAAGTTAGTTATCTTTCAGTAGAAAAACACATGTCCAATATAAAAAAAAAAAAAAATTAATCATATGACTAAGAACTGGTCTGTTTCAAGATTTATTTTTCTTTGAAAACACTCAAAAATGGTAAATAAATAAATTAAAATAAAACAAGATTGATTCCTAAAATGAAAAAAAAATTTGTTACACATTGTATCAAGTTTCTTTTCAAGGATATTTCAATTCTTTCTCAGGGATAAAAAAAATAACGTTCTAATTTTAACCCTGCCTATTATACCTGACACTGGTCTCAATTAATGTGAACAAAAAAATCAATGGAAAAAATTTCATAGTTATTTTTGAACTTAATGTCTACATTTGAACGTTGGACATGTGTCATCTGTAAACTTTTTACAAAAAAATTAAACTCCTATAAAAAGTTTAAGTCTTTTAAAGTACAAAAAATAAAGTACTTCCGTTTGATATTGTGTATCTATATAGTATAGTTTTCAAAATGAGCACAATGTGCAACAATTATTGATTTTTATCTTTTTTCTATCATTCAGTTGTCAGAAGAAAAAAAAACTTGTATCTAAATTACTTCAATAATTCTTGCAAATCTTTCAAAAATTCGAAAGACTTATGAGTGTACGAGGAATACAAACTAGTGTCATGAATCCCCCTATTTTCATCATTTCATAATTATGTGTATTATTTTTTTTTTCTTAAAAAATTCAGATATAAAATATTGGCGGTCAAAAAAGAGAAGAAAGTTATCAGAAAAGTACCGGTATCAAAAAAATCTAATAAAAATTACTTACTTAACTGATAAAAGTAATTTTTTATTGAAGAATTTATCAATTTAAACTTTTCCCGAAATTAAAAATGCCAGAAGCATTTATCTTACAGTAACCTACGGGGTTTATAAAATAAAATAAATCTACCTACTTTTTTTTGTATTATATTGTTTCGATTCCTATTTACATTTGAAAATAAAAATTTATTCAACAAAAAAAAAAAAAAAATACATTCGATACACAATAAAGGTGATCGCTCTACTGCAAAAGTTATATTTCATAAAATTACATTGTGTATGTAAAGTAAAAAAAAAAAAATACACTACTGTATTTTCTTCAATATACGTATGTATATAAACACCCTCCTCAATATTTGGTTCTTTATTTGATTATCACGTGCTTAAAAACTTTTCAAATAGCAAAATATTATTCAGAGAGTTTTCAGTGAAGTATGTACGTACGTACATATGTATGTACATATATACATTATTATTTCATTTAATCATATTTACTATACCAAATATACCATTATCAATACTTACATTTATCGGCCGAATAATCATTGTGCGTCTTATCTGTAAAATTAACAAAACAAAACAAAAAAATATATATATTACATGTAAATTATCGTAAAAGAAATATATTTTTTTTTTCAAATTAATGAATTATTTGAAATAAACTTTGACTTTTTTTAAGAAAAAAAAAATTATTGTGATTTTTAATATTTTGATACCTCCGCATATGTATGTATGTATATGAAAATTTATTTATAACATATTCTATATAAACAGATAGGTAATATAATCATAATAGATAATAGAAAAACTTTTCTTTTATAAAACTATTCTAAATTAAATATAGTAACTAGTTAAGTTTGGTTAGTATCTACTGTTCAAATATCTGTACACCTATAATATTTCCTTTTTCTTGTAAAATAGCCATTTAAAACTTTAAAACAAAATTTTACAAAAAAATAAAACAATAAAGACAAAAAGAAAAAAACTTTAAAACAAAAGAAGGAAAGAAAAAAAAAAAAAGATTGTTAATAATAAATAACCGTAAATAATTTAATCTACATTCATATTATTGAAAATATCTACGTAAAATTTAAAACATTTAAAACATTAAAAAAATTAAAAAAAAAAAAGTGACCTAATGTATAAACACATTTTATACAACAAAGATACTTACTATCTACATACTTTCAATATATGTATGTACATATTACTTTCTAAAAAAGATCTTAAATGTCACGCTATACCTATCTTTTGAATGATATTTAAAATAAAATAATAATACCTAACTATCTTTGAAAATATACAAAATTTTATATACATATATGTATGTATAGTATATACCTAATTTTTTTCTTTTTAAATTCTTATTATGCTAAATAGATACAAAAATTATATCTTTTCTTGAGTTTATGTTTAACAAATTTTTTTTTTTTTTTCATAATTAAGTGATTAATTTTTTTTGATTTATTGAAAAAAAAAATGTTCACAACTATCTACATGATTTTAAAATAAAAATTTAAGTATTTACAAATAATAATTTAAAATTTTTTTTTTTACTCAATTAAAAACACATTTTTTTCTTTTCTTTATAACCTAGGTATTGTGAAATTAAATGTATAAAAGTTAGATTATGAATTTTTTGCTTTTATGTGTTTAAATAAAAGTATCTTTTTTATACATATGGTGTACCTATATGTATGTAGAGTAGATATTAGTAATAACAATGCATTATTTTTGTATTTAAAAAAATAAAAAACAATTAATATGAAATTCAGTATACCTACTTACGTATAATTCTTTTTTTTTTCAACAGAGATTGCAATTGTTTTTTTTTAATTTTTTGGATTCAAAGAAAAAAAAATTATTAATTAAAAAAAAAAATGAAATTTCATGTGAAGTCATTATTGTAATTCGAAACATTTTGTGATATGGATTATTGATCTTTTTTTTTTTTAATTTTTTTAAATTGTGTTTTTTGTTTTTAATGTGTACGTAGCGATACATAAGTACAATATTATACCTAGTTTTGTTTTTTTCTTTCTTTTTAAATGTGTTATCAGTTTCTGTTTAAAATTATTATGAAAATATTACAGAATTATGATGATGTATTCTTGTTAATGACAAAAAAAAAAAAACATGTACAAAATCATAATACAAAATTCATGAGAAAGAAAAAAATAAAAATAAATAGATATGTACAAATCAGTAATAATATTTACTGTCACCGACATTTTTTTTTTTTAATATGAAATCGCTATTAAAAATGTCCTCTACGCTATTTTAGTGATTAAAATGAATGATTATGGTATTGAAGAGAAGGCATATAGTAATTGTCTCATTTCTGTTGTCGTCTACCTGTATTGTTGTGTGTTTGTTTCTGTTTGTTGTACCTATGATATATAGGTAATATATGTACATATGTATATACATATGTTATTTTAATACACACATTTTACACAGAGGCTTATGATGTGCTTATAGTCATCCTAGTTGAACTTTTTAAAAATTGTACAACAATCTTTAATATAAATTGTATATTCTATGTAAATATACAATCTTTACATATCTGTATCTACATGTATGTACATATGGGTATATATTATATGTATAAATAAAATTATATGCACTTTTTTTTTCATTTTTAAACACACAACACAACAGTAACATATATTTATTATAGATACAACCAATTGTCAGTGGCACATAGGTAGCAATATTTTAAGATCGACCATTTATATCAATTGGCGCTTTTAACGCAGGTGATTCCATTTAATAAGCCGCACAATTACTACGCAAATCACAACAATAAAACACGTTTATTTATTTTTTATTTTTTTGATAGTGATTCGAATTAATATAAAAGGAAAAAAAAATTTAATTAAAAAAAATGTAAAAAAAAGGCAAATGCCAATATAAGGAGTGCGTGGAATGGATGGACGACTGAAGCCGGCGACATGAATATTTTGAAATTGCCACTAATTTAAAAAAAAAAAAAAGGCCTTGGCTAACTCACCTTTAAATCAAAATACAAGTACTTTTCCCACCAAAACACGCAATCTTTTCTACATCTACTTACTCTCTATATAGCTCTAACTGCTCTACACACTGGGCCTGAACTTTGCTTTGTACATATAAAATTTTCCCCAAAAGTGAAAATATTAAATTGAAGGAAAATTCTTCATACGCGGCAAATTATTCACAAGAAATAAATCACATCTAAATTTCATATAACATTATTTTCTTTTTCTTTTAAATTTATAATTAACAATTGCATTTCTTAATTAATTATTATACAAAAATGATGTGCATAAATTTTATAATGCAGATGAAATTCTGTATTCCAAAAATTTTTTTTAGAAACTTCTATGTGAACAGGCGGAGTGACAGATCAAGGTATTCGATTCACTACATTATTCCATTATAAAAAAAAAATTTTTTTTTCTTTTTTTTTTTTGCTAAATAGTCCACTCACCGTCCTTTCTTCACAAAATTTTGATGCAATATTTAACGCACTTTTATTCAAATATTTCACAATTTACCTAAACACAAATAAAAATTATATATTTTAAATATTGGAATGAAATAATAACTTTCACGAAAAAATTTTTAATTCCTCAATAAAGCGTCACTTTTACACGAATCCCCACTCGTAGCATTCAAAATGGCGGAAATAGAAATTTTAGTACTTATTTTTTTTAGTTCCAACATTTCATTAATACGTCTTGAGATGGCAGCACCTAATTGGTTGCGTTCGTTTAATAGAATTTTGGAAAAACAATCTAAATTGTAATAGATAAATTTCATAAAACGGATTCGAAACACATTTCTTTCACCTTTAATCGTTTTTAAAGTTTTATTTATCTACGATTAGTGTAGTTTTTGTTATTTTTAATGTAAATTACATATGAAAAAAAATTATATCTTATTTTAATCCGCATTTCTTGTGGTGTAATTAATTTCTGACTGTAGTAGAAGAAGCGGATATTCACGCATCAGATACGGATAGATCACGAAAAATATTTTTATGTGTCTATATGTCAAAAAGCCTTAATTTTCAATTTTAATTGTTTTTTAATGTGTTAACGCAAAACACATTAGACCGGGTTTATACGTACGGTTTTTTGCACGACCTTATCATCCATTACGCTTTGATAAATTACGAAAATGACGTACGTACGTTTACATGGTCACTTTTTTACTCTATCTAAAATTCTCTTCATTCTCTTTTATACTTATTTCTTGCTTGGTAATTTGTATGGTAATAAAGTCATATACTCATATGGTTAACTGAAGAAATTGCGATAATATGAGAAAAAATATCAAAGTAACGAATATAGCACAAAAAGAAACAGCCGTGATCGAAGAAAAAGATTGATTAACCTATGAGTGACTTCCCACCGCATACTTCCTACTTCTTTTCCATATAAAACCGGTTTTTACGTTCTACATAGGGTAAAAAAGTTAGCGTATAAACCCTGTCTTAGAAAAATAAAAACTTTACGTCGATTATTCAATGCTATCTGATAGATTTGTTTGCCAATTATACTCAATTGTTTCCTGAACAAATTCGTTCTTATTCCGCATACGCTAAACGCGCATAGTATTTTTCACTAAATCTTCCTTCCGCACTTAATATATTCCTGAAGCTGAATAGACATATAAACGAAACGTATCCTTTGAAATTGATGCATATTTTAGAAATGTCGAGTTTTTACCCTTTTTATGTACTCAAATAACGGCAATATATATATTTTACTCCAAATTCTAATTTCATCCGTATTAGACACACACAGATTGTTTTAAAATATTGAAAAAAACCTTCGAATTTGAAGATTACCAAAGAAAATTGAATAAATTGAAAACAAAAACAAAATACTTAATTCAATTTTTTTCTTAAATTTTAATAAAACAATGTATTTAAAAAACGATGAGAAAACTTTTTTAATATACAGTCATATAACTGGAGATAATATCTTTTAATACAGCATTTCAAAATTACAAAAAAAAAAAAAATGATTGCAATTTTGTACTTTGCCTTTCAAATAACATTAAAATGTATATAAATTTAATTTTCTTAATTATTTTGTTATTATTACTATTAAATTATTACTATTTTAATAAATTTTAAAAACAATTCTTCCTCTTAAATTTGATATTATTTTCTATTTGGTTTTGAAAAAAAAAAATTATTGCTTAAATATTTGTCTGTTAAAAGCCATAATTTTCTGTTGTTGTTGCTATTGTTGTTATGATATCTAATTTTTGTGTACCAACTAATGTTGGAAATAGAAAAGAAAGTGATACCCCTGAGAAAATTCCTGTTATAAGAAAAGATGCTGCAAACATTCCAGCTGTAACTGCATATGCTGGTTCAACGGTTTGTGGTGTATACATCATTGCGAGAGAACTAAAATATTTAAAAAAAAGGTTAAGCCATAATTATTCAATGGAATTGTATGAACATTTTTTTACCTTAAATATCCTGATGAGTATGACATTAGAACAGCAATTACCCAATAAGCCCAGTCATTGTTAATGAGTACTGGTAATTTACGTTCTATGCTATTTGGATGGTAATTACAAAGAATGAAAAGTGGTACAAAAGCCAGTCTTAAAACAACAAATATCACCAAGTATTTTGGCCCTGGCTATTTTAAGAAAAATTGAATAATAAAATTAGCAAAATCATAAATAAAAAAATATAAAAGTTTCCCATTAAAGAGAAAAAAAAATATTTGAAACTTTTGTATCGTTAAAAAACCAAAAATCTAAAAAATGTTGAATATCAAAAATATAAAATAAAAAATGTTTTTATACCCATTTGACCCATGATGTTGTCAGACTTCCCAACATTGCGAATAAATTAAATGTTATGAAACACGTTACATCTGTAAAATATTTCCCTGGTACCGGAAATGATGAATCAACAGGTTTAATATCTAAACCAAAAAAAAAAAAAAACAAAAAAAATTGAAAACAAAAGCCATTAATGAAAAATTAAACACTTAAAAAAAAAATTATAAACCAATAATTCTCACCAGAATGAACAGCCGGAAAAACAGATAAAGTTACAAAAAATATTAAAAATACATTAAAAAGCTGAGGTGAAGCTTGTTTAAATAGTTTCCAGTATGGAATACTGTTTTTATTATCAGTCGTTTTAACTTCTTTTTCATTAAGCATTTCATGATATCTATAAAATTTCTGTGAAAAGTAAAACAAACAGAAAAATCAAATATTTAAAATCTTCATAACAGAACAAAAAAAAAAATAAAACTTACATTCAAAGGCAATGCAAAATATGTATCAAATGCAACCAACAATACAAAAACTGCCGTTATAAAATAATATATAGCAGCTGTTCTATATGACGGAGATATAAGGACACTAATAAATGATATAATTGATGCAAATAATCCACTTATATTTGAGCCAAGAATTACAGCTCCTGTATATTTTGGAGGTAATTTAGCAGCCATACCATAAACAGTATTTTGATAAATTCCATTTGCAACTGTAAATTTAAATTATTTTTTTTTATTATTAATTTCTCATTTAATTTTCGCCGAAGTGTTTTTTGTTAAATTACCATTCAGTACAATTACACTTATCATTGTTATCCAAAAGAATTCTGGAGACCAACTAGATGAATCTACCATTGCCAAAATTATTGTCACCAAGAATATAATTATTTCTACAAAAATTGTCCATACAATTCTCTTTGTTAAATTATTACCACTGAAATTTAAAGATCATTAGGAAGGATAAAAATTAATTTAAACTTTTTTTTTTACCGTGTTTGGACGAAAACATTAATCCAATTAAACAGTAAATTGGGTATTTGTGAAGCAAATGCTAAATATTGTAGAAAATACATTCTATATTCTGATTTTTCATGAGTATATGATTCATGAAGTTTAAAATCTACAAAGTACTAAAAAAATAAAATAAAAGAAAATTTAATTTTAATTTTATGTATTTAGAGAAAAAAATATATATACATACATATTTCACATATACTAACCGATTTAGCTGTTATAAACATATTCCAAGGCATTAATGTACCTAATCCATGAAGTAAAAATGTAAAAAATACTAATTTATATTTATCTATTGGAGGACTTATTTCCATTTTTGCTCTTTCCATTGTCATTCCTGAAATTTTTTCAAATAAAAATTTTTAAAATAATAATAATTTTATTGTAAAAATACAAAAGTGGCACCACAAAATCTTTATAAATTATAAAATAACAAATTTTTCTGTGAACACCTATAATAAGTCTGTAGAATTTTATTCTACTGAAAAATAAATTTGATAATTCATTATTCGTGGTGTCAATACCTACAGAAAATTTATAAGAATGAATGCAAAAATATTCGAAAATAAGAATAATTTGAAGAAAACAAACGAAAAAAAAAATTGTTGACAATGCAACACGCGTTAAATTTATATTTTTTTTTTTCTTTGATTTCTTACATTCTTTTTAGTAAGCTATAAAATTTTTTTTTTTTGTTTGTTTACCAGTAGTAAGTTTCCTCTTTAAGAATAATGTATTAAATTTATAAATTAAACTGGAACTAGACATTTAGTATGTATATTATTATTACTTGAATTTGAATCGACTGAGATACATTTAATTTTTCGGAATGTGATTAAGCACTTGGAAATAAAATATTTTTGAATATAATGTTTTTTTCTTTCAAGCTAAATGATGAGATATACATATATGTATATTTACAATCAACTATTGTTAATAATAGCAAAATAAGTGATAAGAAAATTTAAATGTATTATTTTTTTCTAAATTTCGATTTTAGAGACAGAGTCAAAACTATTCAAATAGTTATCAATTTTGTAAGATGTTTATCGAACGTGTATGTGTATTTTTTTTCCAAGAATATTTTCATTTTTTCCATGCGAGTATTAAAACAATATCAACGAAAATTAATACTATAAATAAAACTTCCATTATTTTTGGCCCAATTGTAAAGTAGTTTTTTTTTTATCAGTTTTGGTTTCTTTCTTTCTGCTACTGATTTTTAATTTTTATTTTACTTAAATTAGAATTTTGCTGATATGTATATTCATGTTTTGAATTTGTTTTTATTTTTAATTATAAACCAATTGAAATATTTTAAAAATTAAAATTATTTAGCGTTATAAAAAAAATAATTAGGAACAGTACCTTCGTACTCTGAAATTATAAGATTTTCGATAAGATTAATAATAATCTTTAAATTTTTTATATATTTTAAGGAATTTTATTTGAAAGGAAATTAAGAAAAAAAATTGTGATAAAATGATTTATTATGAATGATTAATTACAATCAGAATTTATTTCTCTTTTTTGTTAAATTTTTTTTTATAAGAAAATTTTTATGATATACAATGAATTTTATATGAGATTATTTTGGTATTGGTATAAATATTGAAATAGGAAATAATTTTTTTTTTTTTTTGTAAAATTTTACCTTTAAAATTCAGTTCATCATTTGGTAAATTACTTGCTTCCCATGCTGGTGTTAACCGTACGGGTTCAGCAAGAAATGGTAATTTTTCTACGTCTCCTCCATCTAGAAAAAAAGTAAAATTTCTTAAAAGTAATGAATTTAGATTCGTATTATGAAAGTTAAACACAGTCTTCTTAGTTTTATTTTAAACCATAAAATGTGCTTTTGTTTTTATAGATATTCAAAACAAAATAAAATAATAATATTTTACCATGTGCCTATTTTTTTAAATTGATTTTAATTTACCGGCTATTAGGTAACTTGTTTATTCTGTAAAAATTATATTTATTAAAATGAAACATATTTATATCACATGTGTGATCGTACATTAATTGTATAAGTTCAATTCTATTGACTTTCACTTTAGTTACATATTTTCGACTCGTTGAGTCATAAAAAAAATTGTTTACAATGAGGTGGGTCATATCAATTTTTTTTAAAGAAAAATTTATTTATTTATAAAGCACAACAGAATCAAAAACACAATCTATTTTTATAAATTTTTGTAGTATTGACACATTACATATAAATGCGGTTACTCAATTTTACTTGTTTTTTTTTTTTTTTTTGAAGATCGTCAAGCTTTCACATGACTAAAAATTCCGGTAACTTTAGTGCCTAATTTAAGTACCATTTTAAAAGAAATTTGTGTTCGTTTTTGTTCTCATACGTTTTTTTTTTTTACTACTCAATTTGAATTTTGCGTCTTCATAAATTTCATATTTATTGTGTTAAATTCAAAGCATCAATCTGAAAAATAATATGTATAGCTATCATTGTTCATTTCAATAAGGCGATTTATTAATTCAATTAAGGTTTAACAAATGAATTTAATACACTTTTTGTATTTTTTTAATGCATATTATTTATTCGACGCATAACATTACATGCTTAATTGATTCTATAAAGCCAAAGTTGTTTTAATGATTTTATAAAATAAATTTTATCTACTATGTATGTATGTGAATATGAGGAAAAAAAAACATTTTTTTTTGTATGAATATATCATGTATATTCGCAATCAACATATTGTTGTTTCTTACGTTATCTAAAACATATTTAACATGATAAATTTCAAAATTTTCTAATACCTAACTATATTTTTTTTCCTTCAATGTAATTATAATATTATACTTACTTTTAACTACTAATGGATTATTTATATTACTAGTAAGAAGTGTTTGCTGATCCTTGCGCGACATGTTTATATTGTGATGTAAATGATAATTAACTTTTTCAACAACTCTAAAAAATAAAATAATAAAAATTACAAATTATTATTTTAGAGATAAAATAGATAATTTAAAAAAAAATTAGGAATTAAATTTACACTGAATCTTAAGAAATAAATACTACAAAAAAATAGGCGTGATACTGTAATTCTATTTATTTAGTATTCTTCTATGTTATGTTATTATTATTAATATGTGTGCAACATGTTTTTTTTTTTCCTACATGTTCTCTATATGAACATTGAATAATTTTTTTTTCCATTCAATTGAACTAAAACTGATATAGAAAATAATATATATATTATACGCACCTTATCACTTTATTCCTTTTATGTAACAAAAAAATAAAAAAAAAAAATTAAATAAAAACTAACTAACCGTAAATGGTCATCAAAATAACCATAAAATAAAAAAATACAACTAGGTAACTATCAGAAAAAAACTAAATAAATAAAAAAAATCATTTAAGAGATCTAAAAGATCTGTAAAAGTTCGATGACACAAAATAGGTCACTACTTTTGTTTCTTTTTTTTTTATTAATGAGATTTTGTCTGTCGTAGTTCTATTCTGTTGTTGCTTGGTAGTTGGTACACAGAAGATTTACACACGAGAATAATCACAATTCTAATTTTAGAAGAAACAATTTTTTTTTTATCAATTAAATGATTTTAAGACGCTTGTCAAAAGAAATGATGTGCACATGTATTATTTTAAATATATATTATTTTAAAACAGATACTATATTTTATTACATTTACAAGAGAGTTATAGATATTTCAATGATAGACAGCAGCTAAAAAGATAAGAATTTTTTTTCTTGTATTTTTTATGAATTAAAAAACTTGCCTTATCTACTTTGTTTTAATCTGCTTTTTTTTTTTAAATATATGAATGCTTATAAAATTATCAGTTCATTTTTTAAACAAAAATAGTGTGAATTATAACATTATGTGAAGTTTCTAATTCCAAATGCACTATGTACTTATCAAAGATTAAAAAAGAACATAACATAACCAACTATCTAAATTTTTTTTAAACTATGTTTAGTGCGTACACATGAGGATAGAATGTTGGATTTCATAAGCATAGTGTTATTTTAAATTCTTCTTTCAATTTTATTCCATCCGAATATAAACCAACCTCAACTACTTCTATTCAAAGACAAACTGTATATGTGCCTTGTTGCCCTTATTTGAACCTTAATTAACGGTAACTGTGGAACTAATTTTTCTCCACAGTCAATTTTTCGCTACACTTTCTTCTTATTTCTAATGTTATAACTTTTTAACTTGAACTAAAAAATATTATAAAAGGTTACTTCATAGAAATTTTGTGATACTTCTGAATTCTTATAACAAAAATATCCCTTGATAACAAGAATAATTGTATGGCAGCACTGATTTTATTATTTTATTTTGCCGTGGCCAAAATTAGCGTCTATTTGATCAGCTGATTTCTTCGCTGCACTTTTGATGTTTGTTTTGTTACTTTATTCCATTCATTCTTTTCTTTATCGTTTACCTTCATCCTCTTATTTCTTAGTAAATGCGGTGTAAGTTTACAATATACATACATTTTTTGAAATTGTTGTCTTTAATTAATTTATACTTTAAATTTCCTATTTCAGTGTGTTCGACTGATTAATGACTTCTTTATTATGGTTCATCATAACAAAATTATTGAAGAACTACAAACTTTCTTCAAAACTCATAATAAAATCAGAGAGCAAAAGGCGCATACATCAAAAGTAAGTAAACAGTTTTCAGTTTCAATAAAATACACCCCTCAATTTTATTAAAAATAAAATAAAATAATGCAAATTAGGTACATTCTGTCGGATGGAGCTGTGATGGAAAACGATTAGCTTCAGGATCTTTTGATAAAACTGTTGCAGTGTTTACATTAGACCGTGAACGAATTGTAAGAACTAATTTATCGAAGTAACTCCTGTTATTCATGTTTATTTAAAAAAAATTTTTATTACTTTAAAGAACAAAGACAGTACTTTCCGTGGACATACTGGTTCTGTTGATCAATTATGTTGGCATGCTTCTCAACCAGATTTACTTAGTACAGCAAGTGGTGATAAAACTGTAAGAATATGGGATATTAGAGCTGGAAAATGTTCAACAATTATAAATACAAAAGGTGAAAATATAAATATAACATGGTCACCAGATGGTAAAACAATTGCTGTAGGAAATAAAGAAGATCTTGTTACATTTATTGATACTAGAACACATAAAATACGTGCTGAAGAACAATTTAATTTTGAAGTTAATGAAATTGCATGGAATAATACAAGTGATTTATTCTTTTTAACAAATGGTCAAGGATGTGTTCATATATTAAGTTATCCAAATTTAGAATTACAACATATTTTAAAGGCTCATCCAGGAACATGTATTTGTATTGAATTTGATCCTACAGGTATGTTTTTTTGGTTACTCTCGGTGTTCCCAAATCAAAAAAAAAATAAATTTTTTCGCATTAATGAAGTCCTTACTAAATTTAACTTTATTTTTAAGGGAAATATTTTGCAACTGGTTCTGCTGATGCTCTAGTTTCTGTATGGGATGCAGAAGAGTTGGCTTGTTTGAGAGTATTATCTCGTTTAGATTGGCCAGTTCGTACAATATCATTCAGCTATGATGGTAAATTATTGGCATCTGCAAGTGAAGATCTGCTTATTGATATTGCACATACTGAAACAGGTAAGTTAACTTTTAATTATAAGAACTCAATATGCACCCAAAATTAATTCAACAGTTCGATTGAATTGATTAGATTCAACTAAATACAATTTGTTTCGTTTTTATTTCAGGAGAAAAAGTGGCTGATATATCTGTTGATGCTGCCACATTTACAGTTGCATGGCATCCAAAACAGTATTTACTCGCATATGCTTGTGATGACAAGGATTCTTGTGATCGTAGAAGGGATGCTGGTAATTTAAAAGTGTGGGGTTTCGTTGAATAAAAAAATGTCTTTAAATTTAAATTTTTTAAAACAATATTTTTTTATTTTTATTTTTTCATCTATTACCATGTTTCTTCTTGATATCGTAATTCTTTTGTTAAATTCTCAACGCAACTCATACCATTTAAAATTTTAGCAAATGCTTCACGAACACAATTTGGCATATTTTTAGAACTTCCAGCAACAAGAATTACACCTTGTTTATCAACGATTAATGTTTTCAATAGTTCCGATTGTTCTTCAATCAAATGTTGCACATATCTTAAAATTATAAAATTTAACTTAATATTCAGACAATTTAGAGAAAAACAAATGTTATCACCTTTTATTTTCTTGATCTCTGGAAAAGGCAAAAAAACATTTCAAGATTCCTTTATCCATCATACGATACCAGTCTTCTCTGTAAATAGCAAAATATTTTTTTTTTATTTTAAATTTTTGGTAAAATTCTATCGAAAATTTTTCATACTTGCAGTGAAAATCCTTATACTGACTTCGACAACCAAAAAATAGTATTAAATTTCCATCATTATATTGATGTTGTAGTTCTCTTTGAAGAAGAAAACTTCGAAATGGTGCAACTCCAGTTCCAGGTCCCACCATTATTATAGGAACTTTTAAATTTTCTGGTATTTTCATTGTACCTGATTTAATACTTGCATATATTTGATCACCGACATTTAAATTCTTGAACCAATTTGAGCATAAACCTTTTCTTGGATTTTTCAATAATGTTTTATATTCAACAACGGCTACAAGTAATTGTAAAAGACCATTTTTATATTCAGGTACTGATGCAATTGAAAATGAACGTGATTTTATTGGTTGGAACATTTCAAAAAGTAATTGAAGATTTAATTTTGAAGTTGCATGTGGAAAATCTTGAAGAGCTTCTAAAATAGTTCTTTTTGGTCTATAAGCATAATTTATCATATCTTCAAGTCCTTCAGGTGTTGCAAATTCTAATAATTTCTCTTTTTCTAAATCATTTGTACAATTTAAAGAAAGAAGTTTAAAAAAACTTTGCCTTGGTATTGAATTTAAATCCCATATATATTTTGCTATCAATTCCAATGGTAGATATTGTTG
This sequence comes from Bombylius discolor, assembly GCA_939192795.1. Taxonomy (NCBI): domain Eukaryota; kingdom Metazoa; phylum Arthropoda; class Insecta; order Diptera; family Bombyliidae; genus Bombylius; species Bombylius discolor. The sequence continues at coordinate 34,062,395 of OW584241.1, read as the reverse complement.
AAAGTATAAAGGGATTTCCATTTCTGAAGAGTATAAAATTTTTTAAAATTATCTATCAATTTTGCAAAATTTGAAATCTTGCTTACATTTACGAACCTTCATCAATTTTTTTAAATTTAACAATTGCTTTTCGGTCAAAATTTAAGTTATGTTCTTTAAAAATATTAAATAATTCATCTACCGAATTATCTGAATTACAAGGTTTCACAACCAGTATATCACCAGGATTCCATTTTATATAATCACAGGAAAGCGAAATTAATCGTACATCTTGGAAATGATCTGCTTCAGTTATACGTTCGTTAGACTGGAAATTCAAATTCTAAGATCACATAAAAAAATATTGAAAAAGGAAATTACCATTATTTCCATTTTAAATACTTCAGAATTATTATACAGTTCTGGATACTGTAATAATGTTTCATCAACTTCAGTTGTATTATCTTCATTTGCATCACTAACATTCCATTTAAAGACGTATTCTTTTTCAATTTTATTTTCATTCAAAAAATACATTTTTTTAAGATTGTCCCATAATTCAGAAATCCATTTTAAATATACAAAACCAGGACCCATGTCGTGTTGATCGTCACATAAACCTGTAAAAATTTAAAGAATCTTTTATTCCACCACATTAATAAAACTCAAATTTTATTTGAATACCTAACGGAATAATTGGTTTTGCAGATAATTGAAGTAATCGTTTATAAAGTCTTTTTGCAGTATAATTAAATTTAGGATAACTAGAATCTCCTAGACCTAATACAGCAAAATTCATATCACTTAGAGAATCTGTTGGTAAATTTTTACGTAAAAGAAATTTCCAAAATGTTTTCATATTATCTGGTTCATCTCCTTGACCAGTTGTTGAGCAAACAAATACAACAAGTTTTTCATTTATAAGATTTCCAATATTATATTCATCCATTGGCAAAACAGGTCCACTAAAATTGAACTTCTTTGATTCTTTCCATATTTCTTCAGCAATGTCTTGTGCTGTACCTGTTTGACTTCCATATAAGACTGTTAAACGTATGCACTTCATCGAAATTGTATAAAATTATGTATTTTGTTTTTAATTTAATTTACACTTACAATAAATTGAACACAGAACAAAACATCGAACACAACCACTTGACTTACTTTTACAACTGTGCTGAGAGATGACCAAACATAAAATATTCTGGGAAATTTTGATATTTATAGGAAAAATATCAACTAGGGAAATTATACATGAAAAGTTAATTTTAGATATTAAATAGTTTCAAATACAAAATTTCATGTTTTTCTTCATTATTTTCATAAAAAATCAAATTTTCTAAAATATCGATGTTAAACAATGTTTTTGGACGAAATATAGATTTAATTTTTATACTATTTAGTTTTTTATTTCTAAAATTAAATATTTTAAATGAATTCGCAACAGATGATTACAAAATCTACCCCGTTTTGAAGGTCAAAATTTGCAAATCGAAAAAAAAATTGAAAAAGCTATTATAAAAATTAAATCTATATTTCGTCCAAAAACATTGTTTAACATCGACATTTTAGAAAATTTGATTTTTTATGAAAATAATGAAGAAAAACATTGGTTGGAAACCGTTATAAACAAAAGAACGGTTGTGTAAGTTTGAGCTTTAAAACATTGAAAGGGCAAATTTATACTAAATTGAAATAATTAAACTGATGAAAAATGTAAAAAATGCATAAAGTATTTAATTTGCTCGAGAAAAAAGAATTACAATAATACAGAGTTGCCACATCGTAGAACATCATTTAATTCCACAAAAACAGAACAGAGAAATAGAAAAATATAATAAGAAAAAAAAAAAATGAATAATAAAAGAATTAAAGGAAGGTGGAAGTGTCATGTCTGTGAGACAAAACTAAATCAATTCAATTCAATTTCAATTGAACTTTAAAATTAATTATAATAATTTATAAAAAAGAAAAGAGAAAAAAATGATTTTCTTTATTTTACATATCAATTTCATTGATATTATTACAGACGACAATTATAACGACAGTGTGAAGTAGTTTTAAAAATTTCATCATAATTATTTTGTTTTGTAGTACCTTCGATCAAACCAAAATCATATTTAATTATTTGAAAAATACGAATAATCAAAACCCCATAATTAAAAAAAAAAAACACCTTAAAAATAAATAAAAACATCGAAATGCCACCAACAAAAAAATTGTGTATGGTTTGTGGCGATAAAGCACTAGGATACAATTTCAATGCCGTAACTTGTGAAAGTTGTAAAGCATTTTTCCGTCGAAATGCACTTTCAAATAAAACATTTACATGTCCATTTAATGAAAATTGTGAAGTAACTGTTATAACAAGAAGATTTTGTCAAAGATGCCGTTTAGAAAAATGTTTTAAAATTGGTATGAAAAAAGAGCATATAATGTCTGAAGAGGATAAAATTTTGAAAAAGAAAAAAATTGAACAGAATCGCGCTAAAAGAAAATTATTAACAATAAATAAAAATGATAAGAAAAATAAAATAAAACGTGAAATAATAACAACAACGACAACAACAACCACAACAACATCATCATCAAATGATCATGTAAATTGTGATGAAGAATTATGGTCAACTGATCAACAAATTAAAAGAAATTATTCAGATACATCAAGTGTTGAACGTGAATCACCATGTGATTTTAGTAATACAAGTTTATCATGTGAATCATATAAAATTAATGAAATTTTAATAAATAATAATGAAAATGATGATAATAAAAATTGTCCATATATTGTATGTAGTTCATCAAATGCTAAAGAAATTGTTAATAGTATTGTAAATAAACCAGATACAGCATCACAAATAATAAATCATATTATGAAAACACCAAAAGATGCTGTTGATGTTATAACAAAAATTATAAATTCACCAACAGAGGCATTAAGATTTATAAGTCATTTAGTTTTATATCCAGGTGATGCATTAAAAATTATAAGTAAAATAATGAATTCTCCTCTTGATGCATTAACTGTATTTACAAAATTTATGAGTTCACCAAATGATTCATTACAAATAATATCACGTATTGTTAATTCACCAGCTGATGTATTACAATTTATACAACAATTAATGCGTTCACCAGAAGATGCTAGTAATATTATGGAAAAATTTATGAATACACCAGCTGAAGCATTAAAAATTATTAATAATATGGTAAATAATAGTAGTACTAGTAATATAAATAAAAATGATAATAATGTTGAAATAATAACTGAAATTAATAATGATAACACGATTACAAATAACAGTATGATTGATTCAATGTTAAATGAAATCCAAAGTCCAGAATCATCTTTACCATCATCACCTGGAATAAATGGAACAATGGAGAAAACGATAAATTCAAAATATCCTAATGTATCAGTAGTTACACCATCATCAACATCATCAACACTACCCCCACCACTATCATCATTATCATTAGCACAAAATTTTATTGATATCACTGATATAACATTCAATTCAACAAGTACTGGAAAAGGTGATAAAATGAAAAATATTTTAGAAGATGTTGAAGATCGTCCAATACAACCAAATTCCATTGAATCGGTATTATGTGAAGCAATTAAATTAGAATATGAAACATATAATTCATTACCACAAAGTGTTGGTGATAGTAAAGAATTAACTGAAGCTGAAAAAGCAAAATTAAGTGAATTAATTCAAGCAAGTAAAGCACTTTATTATCCAGTTGATGAAGATTTATCAAATATAATTAATGATGAAAGAGTTAAGGTAATAAATTTTTTTTTTTTTGTATTTGTAAATTTAAAATATTTGCATTTTTTTTTTTCTTTTTTTTTTTTTTTTTTTTAAAAAAACAAGTATGAAGGAAGTCAACATGATCCAAAACTTTTACATGTAATTAATTTAACAGCAGTCGCAATTAGAAGATTAATAAAAATGTCGAAAAAAATTAATGCATTTAGAAATATGTGTCAAGAAGATCAAGTTGCTCTTTTAAAAGGAGGATGTACAGAAATGATGATTATGAGATCAGTAATGACATATGATCATAATAAAGCAACATGGAAAGTATGAAAATTTTTATAATATTTAAATGATTTTAATCTTAATTAATTAATTTTGTTTTTCTTGAAGATACCACATAGTAAAGAAGATATGTCTAATATTAGAGTAGAAATATTGAAATTGGCCAAAGGGAATGTATATGAAGAACATGAACGTTTTATACGAACATTTGATCCAAAATGGCGAATGGATGAAAATATAATTTTAATAATGTGTGCCATATTATTATTCAGTCCAACACGTCCTAGAGTAATACATTCGGATGTTATTAAATTGGAACAGGTTACTAAATTTTTTTTTTAATTATTCCACTTATTATTTTTACCAATTTTTTTTTCTACCTAAATTACAGAATTCTTATTACTACCTCTTACGTCGATATCTTGAAAGTGTTTTTCCTGGATGTGAAGCTAAATCAACATTTATAAAATTAATTCAAAAAATTACCGATGCTACAAAATTAAATGAAGTATTCATTAATGTTTATTTAAATATAAATCCTTCACATATTGAACCGTTATTAAGAGAAATTTTTGATATGAAAAATCACTAAAAAAAAAATATATATATATATAGTATATATTCTTGTTTTCTATTTTTAATGTAAGAAAAAAGCTATCACAGTTAAAGAATTTTATTGTTTTTATTTTGTATATTGTTATTCGTCTTCTTTTTTTTTTTTAAATTTTAAAATATTTTATAGACTTGAAGAAAACGAAAACAGTAGATTTGTAAAAATTTATAATGGGAATTTTTTTTTTAAAAAAAAAAAAAAAGAAATTCAATACATTATATAGAAATAAATTTTCCAATTTCATGGAAATAATTATGTACATTCTTTATTAAATAAATTTTATTAATAAGTGAAAAAACAAAAGTTTTATGTATTTTCTAATAATATACAATAAAATGAATGTTATATTTTCTTGATATAGTAATAAAAATAATAATTGTTGAAAAAAATAAATAAAATTATGACAAAAAAGAGAGAAACAAAAATACAATCTTCTTGGGTATGTGTATTCAAAGTTGTAAGCGCTTATTTTATTCAATATTATTATTTTTTTTAAAAAAAGCTTTATGACAAATTTATATTTTATTATTCTATATGTTATAACTTTTAGATAAAAAAAAAAAGAAAGTAATAAAGTACATGTTAGTTTTTAAAGCATCTGGTTTTTAATTGTATCGTCTGTCTAGATTTATTATGCCGAAATAGAAATGTGTGATTTTCTATTTTTGTTTTTTCAAATTCTATTTTTCAATATCATTACATGTACACCATGGAGTTAAAGTTCTATTACATTCTAAATTGATATTAAGTATTGTTAATGGTATACCTTCAATATTCATTTTTTTCTTATCTTCTATTTTATATTTAACTGTATTAAGACCAGTCTTACGATCTCTTTTACGTGTTATTTCTCTTTGATTATAACATTTTTGTGTATCTCTTTTCCTATGACTTCTATCATGTATATGACTGAAAAAAAATTAAATTTTTTTAAAAATGGTAATAATTTTTTTTTTTTTTTTTTTTTTTTAAAAGTATTTATCTTACCGAAATGTATTTTCTATACCAGTTGTTAAATTTTGTGGTCGATACACATTTAAGCCAGCATCTTTAATTCTAACATAGAATTCATCATCTTCCAGACCCCATCCCCAATACATATTTGACATACCATTTAAATTTTGAAAATGTTCTCGTTTAACTAATAAAATTCCACCAACAAATGTTTTATAATGATATTTTGGATGATATTGTGGTGATGATATATGTAATGGTCCATTATTTGGATATTCATATTTTAAATTATCATTTATTGGTAATAAATCAACATCATGCATTGCAATATAATCATAATTATTTTTAATATATAAAAATCCAACATTTATTAATGATGCTCTATTAAAACGATATCGATCAATTTGATTTAATATAAATATATGATAATTTAGATTTTGTTTATTTAAAAAATTTCCTAAATGTGGTACAAATTGTAATAATTCTTCAAATCTTTCCCTAAATGGTACCAATACGGCTAAATTATGATTATTATTTATTGTTTTACTTATGCTACTTGTATTTTTTTTAATATTATTATGATGATGATCAGATGATTCTAAACCAGATGATGAGATTAAATCACATTGACAATTACATGACTGGGGTTCTGCTGGAAAATAAATAGAATAATTATTAACATGGACTATTTTCACATATTGAGTCTTTACACACCTAAAGGCATTGATAAAACACCAATAATAATAGTTACTATAAAACAAATAAAAACACACAATAATAAAACATTCACTAAATTACAATTACTTCGAAGCATTTTCATTTGCATTTTTATGAGGTCATGTTAATTAAAATTTTTTTCTTGAAAAAAAAAAAAATTTAATACTCAGTACAGTAGTTCTACGATTTTTTCCCTCCAGTCGAATCAGCTGTTTACTGTTTTCATTTGTTGACGTTTATCTTTCTTTTCCTTCTACTTTGAATCCACAATCCACAATCCACCAATACAAATTTTTCTAGGAATTTTATTTTTATTTTAAAAAAAAATTTTTTAAAGCGGAGCGGAGGCAATTCATAATTGAAAATTTACTTTGCAAGCTTAAGCGAAGTAATTAATTTCTGAGGTGGTAATATTATACCACATTCATTTTAATATGAAATGTTGCGGAGAACTCTTATTTTATATTTTTCAATTACCGTAAATGAAAATTGTGAATTTATTTAATATAATATTATAATCAGTTCCTGATTTTTCATATTTACTTGTGCAGTACATGCTTTTTTTAAAATGTTCAGTCGGCTATGCAGTTCCTATTCTATTTACCTAACCATGCGTCGATGCGTCCAGTCTGAGTATTATTATCTACTGTCTAGGTTCGCGGCTCGCGCTTCTTTTTGGAATTAAGAATTTTATGAAAGATGTGTTTGTTCTTTGTTGAGTTATTTTTTTAAAATTAATAATCTCAAGCGAATTAAATTAATTGAGTGATGTAATTAAAGCAAATTTATATAAAATCTCCTTGATTGTGTACTTGTGTACTGAAACTGAGAAAAATAAATTACAAGCAGAAGGTAAGCTGAAAAAATTTCCAAAAGATTTGTAAGTTGTATATTTCGATGTGACGTGAAGACAAATAAAATATAATTATTGTATATAATATTCAATTCTATTTTAACTAAAAATCATCAATTAAACGCTTTAGCATTAAAATTTGAATAACCTAGGAAATGGAGGTAGTTTTGTGAACATTTTACAAATTCAATTCGAGTTACAATACAGCAGGCAAAATAAAGGCTATTGAGCTATTGATAGCTTCATCGTAGGCTACAATGCTTTCAACTGTCTAACGAAATTGAGGATAGCTATATTTCTTTCAGAAATTTCTTCCGCCTTTCCAATGAAGTATTCACCTAGCCACTGGTACATACACCTTAGTAGGTTCCTAGCAAAGTAGGTGCTTGATGATTTCTTTTTCGCTAGTCATTGCAGTGTCTGCGTGACTCATTTGAGGTGAGTGAGACGACCGTGTGAGCATGTACGCCTACTAGACGTTAAGGTTCCATTTCCTTTTCGTGAGATCCATTATCTTCGCGTAGTGCATACATTCAATATTTTATTAAAGACGTGTTTATTCTTATAAAATTCTGTTAAAATATTCTAGAAACATCGATATTGATTTTGTACATCTTTCATTTAAATTTAAGCTTTACTAAAACAAAAATCATCTAATTATTCTAATTCACTTTAACGGTGATCATATTGTCTTTCAAATAAATTTGAAATAGATTATTATACCTATATTTGAAATGAAATTCATATAGAATATATTAGAATTTGTTTGATAATGACACAAAATATTGTGAATTATCATTCGATTGCAATCGAATTGCATAATAGAGCCCTAAAACATTGTAATGGCCAAGTAAACAGAGGGCTGCCTATTTAAAGTTAATTATCTATTTGTATATAATTTTTCAGAATCGTTGTAAATGGCATATTTTTGAAATTACAGTGCGGTAAGAGTGAATTACAGAGTAAAAATCCAACTTCCATCATGCTACTCTTGAAGAAAAAGAGGAATGGAATAGAAAAGTGACTCAGTTCTGCTATAAATCACAATATTTGGTTTTGGTTTTATCTAATTTCAATTTGTGATGACATTTAAAACCATATTTCGATGAACTGACAGAAAATTGTATTGTAGAAAGTATTTATGTGCGAAAGTGTGATCAACTGTTTTATAAACTTGCTGAGTTTTCAAGCTTACTTTAAAAGATAAATCTGTATCTTCCTTATTATACATTCTATATGAACACATAATTTTTAATTCGAAGGATATTCAAAAGTTGTACTGATCGGAAAAAGGAGAAGAAAAAGAAGAAGACGACGACTTCATACTGATTGCTGCTACTGTGGTATAGTTATCAGACGAGTTTCACATCTATCACAGGTGTTTTACGAACATTGAAATTGACGGTAAATATAATTATGTATTAATAAAATAAGTTTACATTTACAGTAAGTTTTTATAATCGATATTTGTTTTAAAAAAAAATTCGTACTTTCTTTAACGTTCTTTGAAAATAATAACTAACTAAGCTTTTTAAATATGGTTAGATAGTTTTATCTCTTCTGTTTTATTTTACTAGTTTCATTTTGTCCAAAAAAATTGAATCAAAATTCACAAAATATTAATTTTAGATAACTAATTTTTATCTCGTAAAACTGAAAAAATAGATAGAGAGAGAGAGAGTTAGGTATGGTGTCCCATGGTAGTCTGCAAAGTTTCCTGCCAAAATATTGAATTATGAAAAGTACACAAAAACTAAAAATATTTTAAGAATAAATGATATTGTGTATACATATATGTACTTACAGTTTCATTTTTCTTTTATAAAATCAATTTTTCAACTAATTTTACACATGTTCATACATACATAAATATATTTATAATAATTTCTTACATATAAAATTTAAACTAAAGTAAAAGTATAAAAATTTTATGTTATGAATCATCCATCAATAATTGATTACATTTGAATATGTTTATTGACATTCTTACATTTAATTATTATTATTAATTTAAAAGTTCTTTAAAAAAGAAGGCCAAAAGTATTCTAGTATTTTTTTATAATTATTCAAAATGAAAATCTTTCACATTATTTCTGTTTTTTTTTTTTTAAAAAAACCTTTACAAAATTGCATGCGAGCTAGTAAATTTTAACATTCTACATAATTATGTTAAACTATATGTCATATACACGTATGTAATTACATATTACGTTAATATATAGTTTCTTGGCGTTATGAATAAATTTAAACCTTTTATAGATGATTAAAGAATCTTTTTTTCATTAGAATTTTTTTAGTCCCATCTTTTTATGTTTTCTTCAATATTTATTGTGTATTTGTAAAATATTTTGTAAATATTAGGAATATAATTTTTTTATTTCAAAATAATAATTTTATATGAATTAATCAACATTGCTTAAATAATAATAAAATGATAAAATTTTAAAAATGTTTACAGTGAAAAATTGTCTACTACGCGCGTGAGTAGACCTTATGTTGAAAGATATGATATAAAAGTATCTATATTCTATATAAATTTTTTCCAACAACAAAATATTCCTAAAAAATAAAAAAGAATAAATATAGTCCTATATAAGAAACTATACTACCAGCATCAGAACATATTGTTCTTCCCCTTATACAATAATAAAATACTTTTTAAGGTGGTGTAAGAGCTTTGACTAAATATGTAATTGCATATTATCAGTTCAGTCTATGAAGAAAACTTTTTAAATATACATAAAGTATTCTTTTATTTCATTTCTGACTGACAAAATTAATTTGCGGATATTATTTTTAGCATCATCAATTTGGAAAAGACAAAAAAGAAAAAAAAAAAATAAAATAAGATTTAAAAAAAAAAAAATAATAGAATAAAATTTGGATTTTTTAATTAATAACAAAAGGATATCAAAAAAGAAAAATCAATATAAAAATATCTTTTTTTTGTTTTTTTAATTTTTTTTTTTTACAACTGTGTGATCTAATCCAATTACAGTAAGTGTTTAATTATTATATGTGATATGAATTTCCAGAGAATTAAAATATTTATAATTAATGACAAAAAAGATTTTTGTCATATTTTTAAAAATATGCATATAAATATCTACATATGTACATATATGCATGTACCGTATCATAAATAAATCATTGATTAGTCAACAAGTTTAAAGTGTGTTTATTGTAAATAAACGAATTATAATATTTTTTAATTTTTTTTAAATCAACCAAAATATTTTTAAATTTCTATTTGAATTTATGAAATTTATATTTTTAATTAAATTATCGTTTTGATTTTTTCTGCATATACATATGTAAAATATTTTCGAAAAAGTATCTATAGGTTGATTGTTTTTCAGTACATATTGTGATAGCAATAAATCGTTTATCATTTAAAATTTACACAATGCATATTTTTAACAATAAAAAAAAAAAATGTATTCTTGTATTAAATAATTTCCAAACAATTATATTATATAAATATTTTTTGTTACATATTTTATAGTAGGGTGATAGTTTGTGAGATAATAATTCATAAAATAAAAATGTTTTTTCATTGAAAGCTCTGTATAACGATAAAAAATTATACGTGAAGTAAATGTAATAACATTTAAATCATGGCATGCTATTATTAATTTTTTTTACTTAGAAACAAACTTTATCATGGATTGTTTAAAATTTTATCGAAAAATGATTGTCAGAATTTTGTTTTTCTATTTTAAAATTTTCATATAAGTTACGTATCATAGATTCAGTATACGAATTTAGTATATATGTACATAATAAAGAATTTTTAAAATAATTTAAAACTAAAAGTGCTAATTCAATAATAATTCGAAGAAAAAAAGATTCATCCCTAAAACTAGCTGTGATTCAAAAAAACAGAAAACAGAATAATCTATTCAAAAAGTGAAAATCTTAATTCATCAAATAAAGTACATATTCTTTTTTTAATTTCTAAACAAACTACATACATATTTCATAACTAAAAATATTTTTGTTTTTTTGTTTTTGTAAAATGAATTAGGGAAAAATATATTCTATAGAAAAAGAAATGCCCTGTGTAGAATTTTTTCTTCTTCTATAAACAAACATGTTCAATATAATTGAAATCAGGTTTTTATTTGAAACTTCAGACAAATGTTTGATTTCAGTTTTTAGTTTCAAGTTAGTAGTAAAACAAAAATTCAGTCTGGCGTTATTTTACATATATCTGAATTTAAAAAATACATATTAGCTTATCACAGATACTCGAGAAATGTGTTATATGCAGGTAATGAAGATAATAAGTATTACATGTCATTAAAAAATAAATATTAGAATTATTTCAAGGATGTAATTTCCATACGAAGTGTCCTAAATTATTTGTGGTACAAAAAATACAAAAAAATTTGTACGTCTAACAAAGATGAAGTGAAATAATAATAATCTTTAGTGTTTTCTCTAAGATTTTCTCTCTGTAGTAAATTCTAAATTAATTTCACAATATGTTTTATAAATTTCATTCAGTGGTACCTCTGATTTATTGTATACATATATAAATATATACGTACTTTTTTTTTCGATACCTTATAGGCAAAATATGTCGAATATATAGATATGAACAGTGGAACTGCTAAGAAATGAAATAAAAAATTAAACATTTTTGATGCTAGAATAAGATGGATATTTTCTCCAATTAAATAGTATTTATGGAAATTCTATGAAAATGAATTACATACTTCTTATGAAGTAAGGGGTGATACATGAGAAATATTTTCTTTTTATTTTTATTTTTTTTCATCTGTTCAACGAAGCTTGCTTTTCGGATTTTTAATTAATGTAATAATTAAGAAATATTCTGTTAGAGCGAAAGTCATTTTTCAAGAAATTAAACTACATTGTAATTGTAATTGTTAACTTTTAAAATGTGTTTTCGAGTCGTTGAGTAGAAGATATTCAAATAACAAATACTAGAGCAGTAGCATGTTTCTATAACTGGAATACGCATATATATTTTTTTCTTCGATGACGTCGTATGAAGTTGTATTTAAAAAATTGATTTAAAATTAAAAATAATAAAATGGATAAGATATAATAAAATTATCAATTATCAGGTTCAGAGGTACTTTAAGAGAAAAATACGTTATTTTATTTCATATCGAAATTTTCAGTTGATAACTAGCATAAATGTAAAAATCACAAAAGCATAAATTATAACTGACCTACTAACTATATTAAACCAATCTAATAATAATTTTCTACATGAAAAAAAAAATTGTAATCAACATATTCGTAACTTTAGTGTTAAAAAAGTATATTTTTTGATCATCATAACGATAAGAGAGTACTGATACTATTTTTTTTCTATTTTTAATTGCAATTGTAAATTTGTTTTATCATTTTGTAGAAAAAAAAACCATTAATTGTTTATGCTTAAGTAGAAATAATTATAAAATGATGGTTAAAGTTTATAAAATTAAATTGAAACTTTTCAATAAATTTAAAATAAGCTTATGAAAGCTTTTCAAAAACATACATATGTTCATACATATGTATATGAATTTTGTAACTACGCTATTTAATTCAGTTAGAAAAAAAAAGTTTAAAATTTATATACATATAAATATATTATAATTATATATATATGTCATTTTAAAGCACAACAATTATTTAAATTTTCTAAATGAAATTTTCAAGTACCCTGCGTGTAATTAGTACACATTATTTTGACTACTATCAAAAATAAAATTTAAGTAATAACTTTGATATTATGTAAGTCTTGAATTAATTTTTAAGTTTTTTAAAATATTTTAAATATTTGATCATTGACTGTCTTAAATTATAAAATTTTTCTGATAATTTTCAATAGCAAATCAGAATAAGAACGGTTATTACTTGAAAAATCAAATTTTTTTAGATATTGTGTCGAAAAAAAAAAATTTAAAAAGTGTCAAAAGTCGTTTAAAGTGTGGTTTATTTGTATTTACAAGTGTACTAGATCGAATCGAATTGATACCTGATTAAAGATCGATCCACCCACACACATCCGATCCGGTTCCTCTCCGGCAATGTACGTGATTTGTGTTGTGAATTGTGATCGGAACCGGGCCGGTTATAAGTGAATAGACACATTCAAGTCACATACAAAACAAACATGTAAAAATGTCTGAGTCTGATCGGACGAAGTGGAACCCGATCGGACGTGAGACAAAACTTTGTGGGAGAAAAACTTTATTTATTAGTTACAAAAGAAAGTTCCAAACAAACTGCATCAAACTTCTTCACAATTTCTTCGCTAGCAGAAAACGTGTGGTTCACATTCCATGAAAAACTGAAAGTGGAAAAAGTTCATGAAAATAAAGCTAGCCTTTGATTTGGACTTTTATACCGTAAAAACTTTTTTTTTTGTTTTTCAATTTCTCATAAGAAATTTTTATTTTAAACTACCTATATACATAATTAATCGATGAACAAAAGGTACACGATCGCCGTGTGACAAAATAAAAGCGTTCGTGTATGACTATTGTATCATTCAACCTGCAAATAAACTGTAAATTTTAGATTTATTTGTGTACCAACAAATTGTACATATTTAGAAAATCTTAGTATTTTTAATTTTTATAATTTTTTTATTCGTATTGAAAGTAAAACAAACACCTGCATAAATGAATTGATAATTTTTGCCTGTTCTTCTTCTTCTTTTTTCTTCATAATAATGATGAACGATGAATACGTTATTTTGTCGTACGGGTACCTATAGTATTTCATTTTACATATTTTATTACTTTACTATTGCATCTTTTAGATTTAGATGATATTCTACCAGGTAAAACATTTGGAGAAAGAAAAAAAAAACAACATGTAAAATTTTATATTTCTTGTATACCTGTTTTCTTTATATATTAATCTTTTTTCGAATATTTGTTCTTTATAAATATTAAATTTTTTTTTTTCTTATAAAAAAGAGAAAGAGATGAAATGACCATGTGTGTAAAATTATTTTAGTTTGATTTTTTTTTTTTTTTTCAAAAAAATTTATTCGATTTGAACTAAATAAGCTAATTGATTAAATTGTTTGAAATGAAATTGTTCAGTGGATGTGATATGTGTTATCTATGTAGATTTTTATAATTAAAACATTGTTGTTTTTTTTTTCTTTTTAAATTAAAATAAAAAAATCCAGAGTTTATTAATGGAATAGGTGAAATATTGTATAAAATAAAGTAGTAGAAGAAGAAGATGATGTTGATGAACAAAGGAAAAAAAAAATTAAAAGAAATTGAAACATTTTAAGTTTTATTATTTTCTCATGCGCAGGATAGGTACCCATACAATATTAACCACCTTTTGTAAAGCTTTAAAAACACAAGATATATAATATGTATGTATGTACATATGTATATTATTTTGCGAATATATATATATTCATATAATAGCCGCATAACAAATACTAAATAATAAAAAAAACTAATAGAAAAGTTGCATATATTAGAAAAAAAAATAAAATAAATGTAATGTAAATGCTTGATGAATCTAGAAGCCAGAATTCAATACAAAAACTAGTAATGGACTATAAAATCTGATGTAAAGTATGTGTGTAGCTTTCTATTTTTTTTTTCTTTCTTTTTCCTTTTATCAAAAGGATAATGAAATATACAATAATCTGAAATATTTTTGCTTATTTTTTTTCTCCAATACCCTCTCTTTTCTTTTCTTCTAAAAAAAAAGGGAGAGTTTAGGGTTATATTTAGCTCTATAACATGTCAGAAATAAGGATGATATGTAAGTTAACGGAAGCCGGTCGAGGTTGTGCTATTGAAGTTGAAGTTATATTTCTACAACATTTCGTAGAGTTTTATTTTATTTTTATGTATGTTATATGTGTATGAAAACTATATTATAATGTCAAATATATATATAACAATATATACATAAGCCATTTTCTTATTTAAATTCAACTACATTATTATATATTTATTAAAACAGTAATTACTGTTTTATTTGGAAACTTGAATTATAATTTTATATATACATATGTACATATTTTTTTGTAAACCAATTCATATCAGAATGTGATTTATTAAACAAAAATTTTAATTTATTTATTCTTTATTATTTTTTTTTTACTTCTTTACTCTTCTATTTTTTTTTTTTTTCATTTAAGGTGGTGTGAACACTATAAAACGTACATTTGGTGTTATACTTACATATTCAATATTAATTGATTGTAAGTGAACTGTATTCATAGATGACCTGAAAGTAAAAAGGTAATATATTTATTGACTTTATTGTATTTAATTAGTACAAGTGAGTACTTTACTTACAATTTGTATAGATTTCATATGCATATTATATGAAATTTATTTTTTGATAGAAAACAAAAAACAAATATACATATACATATATATGTGATGCTATTGCAAGTGTTCATTTTTAGAATAATTACTAAGTATGTATATCTATATTATTGTAAATATTTTATGGATATACTCGTGTATACATATTTTTAAATTTGAAATTAAATAAATAGAAAATTTAGTTATTTAATAAATTACAAATTTTGTGAGGTTATAAATTGAACTATAATTAAAGTAATCCTAAGAATCATATATTTAATCTTATGTAAGATTTAATTATTAGAAGTAATTTTAATGGATTTTAATAATGAAATTGAAAGTGAAATTTAATAATTAGAAATTGAAAAAAAAGTGAAGTGTAAGACCATTAAATATACGACAATCAAAAAATTTTCATCTAATTACCAAAAGTTTTTAACTTTCACGAAAGAGATAGAGAATAGGTATAAGGTTGTTTTGTTTTTGTTTGTTTCTGATGGCGTTACAACTTGAATCGAGATAGGGCCTACTTAAGCTACCTTGAGTTTTCTAGACCATTTTTTTTGTTATACCTGCATTTATATTTTGAAGTGGAATGCGAAACACTAAATTCACTAATACTCTATCACTCTCTAGGTTTAGTAATAATAATACTGATAATAAAAATGTATTAGTTTGTTAAATAATTGTTAGTGTAAGAAAAAATTATACAATGTAAAATTTAGAATAAGTTTTAGTGTTAAGAATTGTAAACACTACCTAACTGATACCATAATTTAAATTTTGACTTTTATTTAGTTATAACTTGAAAATTACAAAACGCTCTGAATTTTGCATATAAAAAAACCTAAAAATATTGATTTTCAAGTTATAACTAAATAAAAGTCTAGATTAAAATTCTGCTATTGGTAAAGCCCAGTTGAATTTACAATTATTGTACCTATTTGATGAAAATGAAAAAAAAGGAGCTTGGATTTGTAATTCCTGGAATTTTCACCAAACTATGAGTTCAGTATTTACTTCAAATTATCGTTGAACATATGGAATAAAGTTGAAAATATACACGATTAACCATTGTATAATAATGATACTCATACTCATACAAGGGAAGCTTTAGAAGTCGCAGTAATAATGACATTTTTTTTTTATAACTTCCGTATTTCACGAGGGCCATCTGTAGCTTTTTTTCATCTTATGATTTATACATAATACATATATCTGTACTCTAAATTACAATTTAATTATAATTTTAATTATTTAACTATTAATGTATGCACATGTGTTATGTACAATATGAACAACAAAATCAGGTTTTTTTAGTGTATTTACTCGATAGAGAAGTACATTTTCAAGTTAGATAATTTTTTATTTATTTTGATATAAATATTTACGAAAAATTTCGTCATGTATGAGATGAATTAAAACTTTCTTTTGGTTTATTATTTTTTTATGCTTTTACAATAGAAAGTAATTGCATATTTAAAAGAAAAAAAAATATAAAAAAATAAAATCAGAAAACGAAAATTCATTCTATGTTATATTTTGTGTAATATTTATTTATACAAAAATTTTGTTTTGATCATTACAACTTTTTCTGTTCGGTTTGTGTTTTAGCTTTATTTTTATTCAAGACAATTTTCTAAATAATATTCGTCTGATAAAATTTGCTATTGATATCGAGTTTTTGATACCTGACTGAGTATGATTGTATATTTTTACATTTACCTTGTTTATTTTATTTATTTTTTTAAAATTTATTTTCTATTCTATTATGTATTGTACTTAACTTATGATTTATCAAGTAAAAATAAAAATACTATCGACTTAGACTTTATTTGATTAATATATTTTTTGATATAGCTACTAACAAATGGAAATAATGTTTCTCATATCGCTTCAATTTAACTTGATAGCTAATGTTGGTCTAAATATGTATAACTTTAGATACATATATAGGTACATAGAATATTGTACTGTATGTACTATATAATACCTATTATAATATATTCCTGATCTGAATAGTGTATTATATTTGCTTCTGCTGTGGTGCTGCTGCTGCTGCCGTTGCTGTTACATATTATTATAAAATTCGACTTCGTCGTCGTCGTCTTCGTGTCAGAAGCAGCAGTACTGTTTCAAATCTCATCAAGCGTTTTTGCTTCTTTTTTATTTTTATTTTCATATATATTATTATCTATAATAGAAAAAAAATTAATATAGTACATTTTATATTTCAAATTATAAAGCGGAAAAATTCGAATAAATATATATAATATGTACCTATATATAATTTGATTTAAATATGTCTTAGAAAAAATATATATATACATATATGAAAAGTTAAAATTTAATGATTAAATAAATAAAAATTAAATAATAAACATTTACTGTAAGTAAGGTATACCTAACATGAAATATTCTTATGTTTACATTTAAAGATAAATTATAAAAGACCAGAAATTCTATTTCGTTTTTTTTTTCTCAATTTTGTCAAATTATAAATGCATTAAAATAAACATACATTTTTTTTTGTTTGAGTGGTGTAATTAAATAATTTAATTTTGATAAAATGAAGACATGTACTTAAAAAATAATATTTTAATATGGTGTACAGTTGGGGTTTTTTTTTTTGAATGTGTAAATGTTTTAAACGAAAATAATATATGGTAGAAGTCAAAAAAACATATATGACAAATTAAGAAAATGTCAATTCAAATTGAATATTAGGTCGAATTATATAAAAAAAAAACAACAGTTCATATGAGATTTCAATGTAATCATGAAAAATTTTGTCTTTTATTTCATTTAAAAAAAAAAAAACATAAATTGTACATTAATAACTTTAAAGAATTGTGATAAGAGTTTATAATAATACTTCTTACTTTTTTGTTTGTTACAATTGGAGAGAAAATATTAAAAAATATATGCACATATGTGTATGCTATTAAAATTTATTAAAAGGTACAATGTGCATTTTTTGTATTTTTTGTTTTTACTTTAAGTTTCCGATTGTTTGTTATAAAATGAATTTTTATATCTACATTAATAAAAAATTAAATATATAAACATAGTGCAGTACTATAACACCATTAATTACCTACTTGATTTCTAAACAACAACAACAATAACAAAAAAATTAATTTTAAATACATAAAATATTAAAACTTTACTTCTAGGTATTGTAAATAATTTAATATTTAAATAGTTTTTGTGACATATTGTTGCTTCATGAAAATACAAAAAAAAAAACAAATTGTTAGATTTCTACAACAAAAATATAGAAAAATAAAAATGAAATTTTTTATTATGTAACTTTTTTGTTTTGTGAATTTATTTTTTGTATTTTCTTGTATATTAGATATTTTATTATATTGATAGTATATATGTGCATAATAATGTTATAATTAAATTTACAGAATAGTTATTAGTTTTATCTAATTTCTAAAACTTTTTTTTTTCTTCTATCGTTTATTACAAATTAGTAGGTACTAAAAATACAATTTTAAAATATTGAAAAAGAAAAATAGTGCGTTAGATATAAGAAATTCATTTTTTTTTTCTAATTTCAAATTCAAAGTAATATTAAAAAAAAAAAACAAAAATTGGAATAATCGTTAACCTAACATTTATCACATCCTTCACAAATAGAAAAAGAAAAAAAAATATAATAAAAGAAAATGAAAACTCGTCTATTCTATATAACAGATAGAATTTCATATATGTGAAATAGTTGCGCGACTATATGTTGAATTTATTTTTATTTGTTTGTTTGTTTGTTTGATTTTGTTTTTTAAATGGTAGGCATAAAATATTAGTGAATGTCTACTACATAATTCTAATGAAATGAATATTTAATTTAATTTTGTTTTCTTTTTTTTTTTTTTTAAGTTTATTATTTTTTTCTTCTTTATCATAATCATACAAACTTTAAATCTAATTTCTAATTTTAAATTTACTAATATGTATATTCGATATACGTAAATAGAAAGTGAAATTCTTATAAAAAAAAAAAAAAAAAAAAAATTGTTATTTCATTTTATAAAATTATGATAAATTAATTAGTTCTTTAAATTAATCATGATTGTCTATTATTTTAATTAATTGCATTGGGATTTTTTATATAACATTTTTTTTAAAAAGAAACTTTGATCTATAGGTAACAAACTAATATGTATGATATATGAAAAGTATGAAAAATAATTAAAAAAAAAACAAAGTTAAAAACAAGTGTACATGATATGAATGATGAACAAATATATGTAGTTTTTACCTCTAGTTAAGTTAGTGTACGGTGTTGATAATAAATCTATGCTATATATAATTATCAATATGTATACTTACACCGATATATATGTATGTATATACATTTATTATTAAATTGTATATTGTGTGTCGTATAGAAAAAAGAGTACATTTTTATAATAAATATATATTGTACAATATACAATAAGATATTTATGCACTACAGAGAGATGATGATGTGTTTCGATTTTTCCTTCCGGGCATTACTTTAAATTGAAAAAAAAAAAAAAAAAAAAAAAACGTTTTATTTCTTTTAATTCTCTATTTAATCTTTTTTAAATTAATTTTTAATAAAGTGATAATTTTGTTTAAAAAAAAAATACATGTCTTAAAATAAAGAAGAAAAAAAGATTTTATCAAGTTTAAAATATGTATTATTTGTAATTTACATACATACATATATTTAAAGGGTACTAATAATATGTTTTCTGTCTATAAATTAAATATTCTTTACTTACAATAT
Source organism: Bombylius discolor (assembly GCA_939192795.1). NCBI lineage: Eukaryota > Metazoa > Arthropoda > Insecta > Diptera > Bombyliidae > Bombylius > Bombylius discolor. The sequence goes on along the minus strand of OW584241.1, from coordinate 34,042,147 downwards.
ATTATGTATATTTTCATTTTCTTCTTCTTCTTCTTTTTTTAATTTGTTTTTTCAAATATTACACGATGACATATAGTGTGTAATCTGTATCTGTGTGATCGACTAATTAAAAAAAAAAACACAAAATAATAATAAAAGAGTAAAAAATAAATAAGATAAATATTTTATTTAAAAATGTGCATTAGGTAAAAGATAATATGTGTATTTTTTATTTATTAAAAAAGAAAATTTGTCATCGTTTTGTAGATTGATAAAAATTTTAAACAAATTATATGTTTTTTATTGTTTTCAAATAAAATTAATATTTTAATTTTAGAAAATCTTATAAAGTGTAAAAAAAAAATAAGTAAATTTAATAATTTTTATTGATTCAAAAAAAAAAAACAGAAAGTGATTAAAATAGTATATTATTAATAAAGTGAAATAAGGGCGTGCAAATATCTTATAAATATCAGGGCATCTATTATTTAATATATATATACATATGTATATAGGTATATATATATTAAGTATAGATTTTTATTTTATAAAAGTTTTTAAGTGTAAAGAAGTAAAAAAAAAAAACAGCAACTTAGGTATAAATTTGTCATATTGAAGATATATGATGCAAAGAATCATATATCATATTGAAAATATATTAAACCTGTGCATCATTATTGTTTTTTCTCCATGTTTCTTTTTTTTATATAAGTAAATACTATAATATTTTATATATTTTAATTATGTTTATTAAGAAATAAAACAACAACAACAACAACAACAACAACAACAAAACAAAAAACTGTTTAGTATATTAAGCTTTTTTTTGATGACTTGGTTGAATTAATTCTTGTATAAATTAAAGATTAGGTGAATTGAAATTTTTTATATATAGATATATATATGGTTTAAATGTTAGAGTGAGAGAGTGAGATAAAAATGTAAAGGAGAAAAACATGAAATAAAAAAAGAAGAAAAAAATTCAAATAGACGACATTTTCTTTTTTGATTTTATATTAAACATTAAAATTTAGTACTGTTTTTTTTTTCTTTCTTCTTTTATCAGGATATTGAAATAAAATAATTAATAGATTTTTTTTTTAATTGAAAAAAATTTTTAACAAAAAAAAAAATTAAATGTTGTTTTCCTTAAAAAAAAAATAATCTGATATTTGTAGAGATTACAATTTAAATAAACAAAATTGAATTAGATAGGTAATTGAAAATTTATATTTTGTATTTAAATATAAATTTTCATGCATAGAAAATTTATAGTAGAAATTTTATTAAATCTAAATAAAGATTATTGTGTGATTATTATTAAAAAAGAAAAACAAAATTAAGAAACAAAAAAGGAGAAAAAAAAAACAAACAATACGTAAATTAATGTTTTCTAATAATTGCAAATATTGTTCTAATTTTAAATTTGATATTGTGATTTTCAAAGTAGAATATATTATACTACATAGTTTCTTCTATAGGTACATTGTGAAAAATTTGAAATAAATGAAAAATATTTTATACTTCTTTATTCCTTTTTAACGTTATTCAAAATAGAATTCTATTATTGTGTATAATTTTATATTTGAAAAAAAATGTTAAAAGAAAAAAGTAATTGATTGTGTGTGTGCATTTTGAAGAAAGAAAAAAAAATGTTATTCATTTTTAAAAGATTTTCGTTACAATCTAATTTTTTTTTTTTTTTTTGAAAAAAAAAAAGATAGTCATTACCTAACATACTTTTTTTGGGTTTGTGATATTGAGATTCTTTTAAAGTTATATCATAATTTAATTTAATATGAAATTTGAGTGAAAATTTAAAAGATGAAGAAATATTAAATTTTATTTACAAATTTTTTTAGTATAGTAAAACAAAAAATAGTTTTAAATTAAGATTTTAAATACACACTAAAGTTTTATACATACATATGTATTTTTTTTTTTTTTGTTGAAATTCTTATCGTTATCTATTATAGTGGATTTTTTTTAACTTTCCTATCTTCAAATAGTTAAGTTTCAACTTAAGATGTAATTGTCGTTATTATATTACAAAAAATCTTTGTTCTTTTTTTTTTAATATTTTAAATTTGAACCATTCTTTTGTTCCAATCAATAGTGTACAAAAATAATTAATAATCGAACTATTTGATTGAATCGAAATAATATTCGAATTATTTAAATCACAATATTAAAAAATTATTAGCTATATTCTTCATTTTACTTTTCTTGTTTCTTTATTTTTTGTTGTTGTCTGTAAATGCATGATAACATAAAATGGTGGTCATTTTCAATGTTTCATCAGTCTTCTATATATAATTATTATTATTAGTATAGTGTAGAAGTACTGAAAATAAGTTTGAGCTGTTAAATGAGACAAATAGCAAAGAAAAATAAAAAAAAACATAATAAAAAAATTTTTTAAAAGAAAAAAGCCTGGCTATAGACTACAAATCAATATCATTCAAGGTGATTATATATGTATATATGTGATATATTTGTTAAAAAAAAAAAAATGTATGTATGCGCTTTAACTCTTGTACATTACAAATCATCAGTTATTTAAAAGAAGAAAAAAGTAAATTTTTATGGGTAAAATATTTTCAATATAGGTTTATTAAAACAAAAACATATCTAAAGTAACAAAAAAAAAATCAAAGAAGAAGAAAAATATATGAAAAACCTCTAATAAAGACACACAACACACATTATAAAGTGTATATTACTCATAATTAGCAAAGAATCAAAAATCTACTCCACTCTATTAAGAGGTGATATAATCATGACATACAATTTAATATTATATGTACCTCTAAAAAAGAATATGTTTTTAAAAATTAAATATAGTATATAGTAAGCTTATAACTTATGTTTAGTTACCAGATAGTTTTTACTCGATAAATTTATCATAAAAAAATTATTTTATAAATTTTCTAGTTAATAAACTTTGTGTAACAATAGTAACCACGTGGAAATTTTTGTTTTTTTTTTCAACAAATGAATTTTATATGTTTAAAAAAAAAAAAAGATTCAAAATTTTAATAGATTTTAATTTAGTATCTGTTATAGAAGTGAACTTTGTATATTCTCTTTTTTCTTTATTTCTTCAAATAATTTAATTATTTTAAAATTGTGTATATTACATATTAAAAATTCATTAAAATAGGTAAGAAAATAGAAAAACAAGCAACATTTTATAATAATTATTATTATTTTTTTTTTGCTTTTTTAAGAATAATGTTTATAATAAAAAGTCAAAGTTAAAATATGGAATTATGTATAATTTGTATAAAAAAGTTAAGATAATCGTTCAGAGATATTTTAGTAATAAAGTTTTTGTATAATATGACGCAACGTGACTATCGAAAGGTACAATAATAATGCCTAATATTAATTTGTTATTTATTAAATGTATCTTTTAAAAATTCAATTATAAAAAAAATTTTTCGTGAATATTATGGGATTATTTGTGATTAAAAAAAAAAAAAAACGAAATAGAATTATTGATAATGTTACAAAATTTTACTGATAAAATTAATATAATAGAAGATACATTTTATGTTGTTCTATATTCTGGTACATGAGATATGTTTTTACATACATATACAATATATTATCTTCTTAGGTATCGAAATATCAAATAATTTGTTGTGTAATGTATGATTTTCTCTTTTCTAAATCATTGATTATTAACGAAATTTAATAAAATTTTATGATAATTTATGAATAAAATTGATTATAATTTAGAAGAAATATTATAGAAAAAAAAAAAGTGTGTAATCTGTGGGTGTATTTAAAAATGTGAAAATTTACAATATACACATTTTAATTTTTAGTGATATACATAATCAGTGTATATAGATATAGATATATTACAATTTGTATATTTTGTAAAAAATTGGTAAAAGCTTTTACCCATTTTTTTTTTTTGTAATTCACGAGAAAGTTCAAAAAGTTTATAAAATATTAAGCTTTATTATAAAATATAAAAATGTTTTTTTTTCCTAGTAACTGCTAGTACTCGTATAGTGTGATGAAATAAAGAATTAACAAAATTATGAGCATATATAATTTTTTTGTGTGGAGCAACCTCCTACCTATATTTGTTATTTTTTATATATATTTTTTTTTTTAGCTAAAATACCTAGTGTACATTTTGTGTGATTCGTTTTGCGATAAAGATAAAAAGTCTCCACATTTTTTCTTTTTTTGAATAGTTATAATATGTACGTTTAATTTAAAACAATTTATTATTATATATGCATGTATATTCATTTTTGTTTTCTAATCCTAATGAAAAATTTTTAAATGTTAAAATGTATCATTTTTCTAAATTGAAATAAATTTAATGTATTATAGCTTAGTAGGCATTCTTTTACCAAAACAAAAAACAAAAAAAAAACTATTTCACGTGATAATCGAATATTTGTAATATTCATTGTGTGTTCAGTATAATTTTAAAATGAAGTTTTTTGTTTTTCTTACATTTTTTTGTTAGTATAAAAAATTTATTTTAGAATTTGGTACATTGAATAATCACAAAATATCAAGTAGAAATATAATGTACAAGTAAATTATAAATGAAAAAAAATTTGTTTTTCAGTTATAATTACAAATTACACGTACCTTTTCACAAATTAATTACAAATTTTTCAACAAAATGTGGTTTTCAAATAGAAAAAAAAATAAATAGATTTTTCTTATTAATTTTACAGAATAATTTAAAAAAAATAATATAATTAAAAAATGAAAAGTCGAAGTTCAGGATATAGTTCTGATTCTGAACAACAAAATATGCAGCAAGATTTAAGTGTTTTAAGAAAACCAATTTGTACAGCATTATCTGGATTTATAGAAGCTAAAAGAGCATATGAAAATGGAACTGAAGAGGTAAATAAAACATAAGAATATATGTACACTTGTTTTTTTTTTTTTGGCTTTGTTCAAATAATAAAATTGAAATTGAAATTTAATTTTTCTTTTTTCTCTTCTTCTTCTTATATTTTTAATGTTTTAAGATTAAACGTTTGTTATCTCGAGAATGCGATGTCATATATGAATGCAACATATGCCGAAATATGTTTAGAAGTCTGACAAATTTTATAAGTCATAAAAGGGTGTATTGTCGTAACAGTTTCAACACATTAAGTCATAATTTGAATCCAAATCGAAATGGTTATATTGTAAGTATTGAAATTGTTTTTTTGTTTATTCTTTATTTATATTATTTAATGTATTTGATAGATTAAATTCAATTTACGTTATTTTACTTATGTCGAAAAATTAATAAACTTTTAAAAATGTGAGAGTTTACAAGTTCGAATAATAAGATTTTGCACGTTAGCTTTTTCTACATTGTATGAGTCACAAATTTTTTTTCAAAATTGTGTGAAAATTATATTTAATTGAATAACGGATATTCTAACAGTGTAATTTTAAATAAAATGTTTGAGCCGATGTATTTACTTTTTAAAGTAAAGTGAAGAGAAACTTTTTACTTATAAAAATTTGAAAAATAATCTTCCGCGCATGTCTATAAAGGTACGTTTACATATAACGAACGAAAGTGAACAAACTTTTGGTAACATGTGCTTTTAAGTTTTTCACATACATATAAACTGCCTTTAAAATGACAATAAACGAACAAAAGATTTTGCGATAAACAGAGTACCAAATGAAAATGAAAGCAAATAAAAGTTTTTTCATTTGTTTTCATATTCGTTTCTTTTAGTTTCCTGATTTCTGTAGTGTGTTAACGTAATTTTAAATACACTAGCAAACGAAGCAAGCGAACAAATAAATTTGCTATATGTGAACGTAGCTTAACACAACAGATGAATGTTCTATGATTGAAAATCAAAGTTGCTTTTGTAAATTTATCTCTTTATTACACTCTATGACTGAATTTTCTTTAATTTTTTTTCCATTATTTAAAATTTTTTTTTTATTTAATTTTAAAGGATCATGATATATCAACAATAATACAAACTGAAGAAAATAATGGTAATAAAAGTACAAATACAAATAAAGATAATTCAAATAAAAATGGAGAAGGTTCAACAAAAGATTTAAGTAGTATTGTTGAAAAACTTATTAAAAGAGAACAAGAAAATCGTGTATTAAAATTAACTGATTTATATGATCAAGTTAATTTACAATTAAAACAAGATGAAATATTACGTAAAAAACATGTTTTACAATTGGATAAAGTACCAAATACTAATGCTGCTGTTTATCAAACAATTAAAAATAATGAAAATGATAATATTCAAAATGAAATAAATGAAGTTGCACAATTATTGGAAAATAATAAAAATATTATAGGTCCAGATGGTAAATTAATAACAGAAAATCAAAATTGTACTTCAAATGGTACATCAAATGAAAAAGATTGTACTAATAATGAAATTGATAATGATACAAATAATATTTCTGGAGAATTCTCTTGCAATCTTTGTAAGTTAAGATACATTATTTTTTGTTTCTTTTAAAATTGTATTAATTCTAAGGGCATACACTAAAAGGATTGCATGCAAATATTTTCTGAAGGATTTTTATTTTTTTTATTTTTAAATCAGGCTAGAAATCTGTTCAGTTTGATTCGATTTTTCATAAATACTTTTTATACCATCATACAGATTTACGTGGATTGTGAACAACAATCGTGTTTGATGTTGTTTGGTTTGAATATTGCTTATGATCAATAAACAAAATTTTTCTATTTTCTTGCTTCTGTATATTGCGCATGATTGCAAGCAGATAATCCTTATAGTGTGTGATTATTTAATTTATATTGAAAATATTTCAAAATCAAAAAAAATATAACAATAATAATTTAGGTAATAGAAAATATTCAACTGAAAAAACACTTAGACTTCATATACAAAGAAACCATATCCCATCAACATATGTTTATCAATGTCCGTCATGTCTATTACCATTTTCACAACCTGGTGCAGTTATGCGTCATTTAAGTAATGACCACAAGTAAGTAAATTTTCCCTTGTTTAAACATATTTCAAATATATATTTTTCAATCATTTATTTTCTGTTATTATTATTATTATTATTTTTTTTTTCAAAATAGAAAATCAGCACGCCGTGTACGATCAATGAGAGAATCAATTTTTAAAAGAAAAGTACGAATATCTGATGTACAAAAGAAAGCACCAAGCAAAGAATTGGCTAGATTACAATCAAGAATCGATAATAGTGATTTAGCGAAAATTTCTAATGGAGGAGAAAATCAATTATGGAATAAAAATAATGAATGGTCAAATATTAATAGACCAATATGTACGTATTGTGGAAAAAAATTTGAAAGAAAGGCTGTTCTAACAACACATTTAACAAATTGTCCAATGAAACCGAGAACAACAGCACATTCAGCAACATCAATATCAACAACAACTACAAGAAAATCAAATGAAATTCGTAATATTCAAAAAATTTTAGAAAATGGTAATACAACAACAGTTGTTTCAAATGATAATGAAATAAATATAAAAAAATCACAAGATAAAAAATCAATATTAGGACATTCTATATTTATTGATAGTATCGATTTAACAAATGATGATTGTAATCTACCACCAGCAGTTGTTGTTAGTAAACGTAAACGTAAGAAGACATTGAAAATTTCAAAAGAATCTGATTCAAATGATATCGATTCAGAAAAACTTAATGAAATGTTCTTAAAATTAGGATGTTCTGATAATAGTATTACACTTAAAAGTGTGCCATTTGATAGTAATAGTCATAACAGTAAAAAAGATAAATGTAATGATAATGCATTTATTACACCAATAACAATTGATGAAGATGAACAAACGAAAGATAATGTAAGAAAAATCTATAATAAGACTGATAAAAAAGAATTATTAAATCGTCATGAAAAGAAATCAGAAACAAATTTAGAATTATCAGATGGGGCCTTAAATCGAAAGTCAATTAGTAGTACGTTACGTGAAGATCTTGAAAAATTGGAAAATTCCAAAGAAATAACAATAACACAATTAGATAAACAGTTGACGACGACATCTACAACGTCAACAAAGATATCTAAAGATAGTCAAAAAATTCAGCAACGTTTACAACAACAACAGGAACAGGAACAGCAAAAACAATTACAAAAACAACAAAAGGAAGAATTAAAACTACAAAGAGAACAGCAAAAACAACAGAAACAACAACAGCAAGAACCACAAAAACAACAACAACAAGAAGAGCAACAACAATCAGAAAAAAGTGATGATGTGGATGAATCCATGATACAATTAAATGAATCAAATTTGAATCCAAAACAAAATGTTTCATTCCTTTGTAGAATTTGTGAAAAACAATTTGATGTTATAAGTAATGTTCGAAGGCACATATCAATGTTTCATTATCGTTCTAGAAAATTTGGTTGCAAGGTTTGTCATGAATATAAAGCTTATAGAAAATTTGATGTTCTTAATCATTTAAGTACAGTTCATTCAATGGATGAAGAAAAAGAAGTTGCTATGAAATTTGTTGAAATTTATGGGAATAAAAATAAAATTGAAGGTATTGAAGATGATATTGTTGTTGTTGAAAATAAATTATCATTTAATAGTGATATTTCAATGGAAATTTCTGTACCTTCAGAACAACGTATTAAAAAAAGAGTACGTAGACAAAAATTATCAAAAGTTAATAATACTACAGAAAATAATTCAGATGAATTAAAAGATGAACAATCATTACCACAAAAAGAACAAGAAAAACTTCCAATTAAATTGAAATTTACAAGATCATCTTTAAATAATTTATTATCAACTTCTAATGATGAATCATCACTTAGTATTATTACACCACCATCATCAAAACGACCAATACGTAATCGTATAAAACCAGTTCACAAGGATTTTGTTTATGATTTATCACATATTCTTAAAAAGGATATGGTTTCAGAAAATTTACCAGCTAGAGCTAATAAACGTCGTCATACATTAACAACTCACAGTGATATAAATAATCGTGATGAAATAATATCAAATAAAATTGCTAATGGAACAGTTCAACAACAATCACCACCACCACAGCAGCAACAGCAACAACAACCACAGCAGCAACCGCAACAACAATCACAACAGCAGCAACAGCAACAACAACTGTCAGATTTAAAAATTAAAGGTTCCGCTGAAAAAATGGCAAAATTAGCAGTAGCATCATTTCAAGCAAGCTATTGTCAAATGCCTGATTTTCCAGAACGACAATTTTTTTCATTACGTGTATTTACACCTTTAATTGCACCAAATTTTGATTTTTCAACACCAAAAACAAATTCTAATGAAACAATTTTAGATGAAATTATTACAGATAAAATTATTGAAGATATTTTACCAAAACATCGTCGAATGTCTGATGATAATATTGTTCATATACTTTCAAAACGTAAACGTTTAAATTCAACATTAGGTAAAAGTACAAAATCAACATCATCATCTCATATTGATAAAGATTTAAATTTTTTCAATGAAAATGATAATAATTCATCAATTAAATGCCCGACTGAAAAAGAATTTAAAGAACATTTATTATTAAATAAATTATCAGAACCAGTTAAAAAAGTACCAGTAACATCATTTATTGAACCAAAAAAAATTTCATCATCATCATCAACACCTTCAAAAAGAATAACATTACTTCAGCGATTAGCTGAAAATCAACATAAAAAAATTCAAGAAAGTTTACTTAGATCCGTTTTAGAAAAATAGATAATTTAAAAAATATATATATATATATATATAAAATACTAATTAAATATCAAATTACTAATTAATTAGGTACATTAATTAGTAATTAATTAATAATTACCATTTAATTAAAAATATGTATAATTGACTTTATTATAATTAAGATTTTTATGTTATTTAGTTCACGTTTTATGTAAAATTAATTATAAATACAAAAAAAAAAAAATAAATAAATATATTAAAAAAATAAATAAATTTTGAAATAAAATTTTCAAAAATGTATAATTATCTAATTAAATAGTAGACCAATTATTTAGATTAAATACCTACAAAAAATAGAAGTAAATCTAAGTTTACAAAAATTATTATGAAATAATTTATTTGAAATTTACAAGTAAAGAAAAAACTTTAGTTTATTTTGTTTTGTTTTAAGTTTTAAATTAAATATTAATGGAATTTTCAATTTTTCTCCAAATAATTTTTAGACAAAAAAAAAAAAAAAAATACAAAAAACAAAAAAAAAATTATTATATACATACATAATTGAATTTTTTAAAAGAATTTTTACATTATACATATATTCATCGTAAAAATTTAAAAGTTGAAATAAAAATGAAAAATTATATTCAAAATTTATAAATTTATCAATTAAATTACAAATTCTAATTATAATTATAAATCAAACAGCATTAATGTGATGTGTGGAAGTACCACAAGGAAGTTATTTATACTCGGTTTATAAATCGAAGTCAGTACAGGCAACATATGCATACTTTTCTATATTCTTTTACATTGCTTTTGTATAAATCTGTCTCTTGTGTGGGGTGTTTAGATTTCAATTTATAATTTATCAAAAACATTTATATTTTAAGTTATCAGAAACTAATCGGGTACTGCCTCCATAAGCACAATACTGACTTCGATTTATAAACCAAGTATAGGTCTTTTTTCTGTATCTAATGTTCTTCTTTCTAGATCTTCATTGATGACTCCTGTTAGGACTTTTATTAACGACAGCAGGCAGGTATAGTCTGAATTTTAAGAGTTGAGGTTTTTTTGCGCATGTTTCACATGCCTTTGTGATCTTTTTTGTGTAGATATACGAAAGAAGAAACGTGTTACAACAACAAAAACGCATGTGTGTAAGTATCTTTTTTTCTGCGCATGTTTTTCTAGTATAATACGAAGCCTCGACTTTTAAAATTCTGACTATAGTATTGAACTGTTTAAAAAGGTTTGAATGTTTGTGTGTGCGGTGGTATTTATTTTTTGCTTTCAAAATATTGATTTGAAAATTTGATTTTTAAACTATATTCTTTTTATTTATGAGCCATGACGTAGGAATCCTTTTACTGCACCTATGGTAGCATAGCGCTGGCACATGAAAATGGAAGAAAGTGGACAAGAGATTAAGGGGGGATTAAAGCAGTTTAAAATAACACAAGAAAAAAGTGACTTAGACCACTGTCATAATAATCGACACAAATATGTGTTACTCTTCCAACCCTTTTGGAATTAACTTTTGAAAACAAAATACATTATTTGGAAATAAATGTAATGTAATGAACAAAATACAAGATAATTCATAAAAAATGAATCATAAAAAAATAGCCCTGAAATTAGAAAGCAAGTTTGTTTGAAAATTTCAGAGAATTCTGTTTTTCTGAATGTATTCTGTATGAAAATGTTGGTTTTTAAATCGAATTTAAAATTATCTTTCAATGCTTTCAAGTGAAGTTAAAAGGATTTTTTTCCTGAAAAATCTGGTTTTCGAAAATATTTTCAAAGTACTTTTGAATATGCTTATTGATTCATGTTGGTCACATTTTATTAACCTGACCATACCTATATATAAATTACATACTAGATACTAGTTTTTAATAAATAATAGTTAAATGTGTTTTATATGAAAATGAATATTAAATTTATAGGGTGTTTGATACTAGTAGAAAGCCTTAATTTTAACGAGAAATAGTAAATGTTGTACAGAAAGTTAATGGATATTTTTAATCATCCTACATAAAAATATGATTACGTATGAAATTTGTACAAATACGTTGTTCATATTGGAGAAATCATATAATTATGATAAATACGTGTACGTATGAGAAAATGTTATTGATTTAAATTTTTATTAGTATCAATTTCTGTATCTAGGTAACTAATTTGAAACAAAACATCATTAAACTTACATATAATGTGAAATGTGTACAAATTAAGAATCAGTGCAATCAGTACTAGGAATAACACATTAGCGTATTTCTTTTTTTTCTTTTAAAGAAAAGAAATAGATTCAATTTTTAAAGATTAAAAATAAAAAAAACTAAAAAAAATGAAACATCAACAAGTTGTACCAGATTATTGGGTGATGTTTAAAACATCCTGTTCATGTTTAGCATTAGCAGCTGCTGGTTATATTCTAATAAAGTATGTATAAAATAGAACTTTATGTAATTTAAATTATTTATTATTTATAGATTAAAATAAAAGCACACAAAATGATTGTACGTCCATTAAAAATAAATATGTGTACAATGTCTAATAGTCTAGGTAATATTTTATTTATATTTATATTTATGTAATTCACTTTTATCTTATTAACAATTTATTGAAAATAACAAATTTACATTCTATTATCCTTTTTTTTATGTATTTGAAAAAAAAAAAAAAAAGATTTTTCAGGCTTATTCAAACAATTTTCTGGTTACCAAGCTATTTGGAACAAAATCAAAAAAATTTGGAAAAATTAGCTGAAAAATTAAAAATTGATGTGGGAAATATCGAAGATGAAAATTTATTATTATCACCAGAAAAAATTACAGAAGAGAAATGTGATCAAAATAAACAAGAAAAAAAGAAAGATAATTGAAAGAAAAAAATAATAATCATTACAGTTAATATTTTCAAATCTAATAATGGTTTTTTTTTGTTTAGCTGTTCAGAAAGATATCAAAAAAAAATTAATTTATTTAAAATTTGAAAGGATTTCGATTAGTCAATTCTGATATTGTTTTTCTAATGTTATTTGAAAATTTAAATTTAGATTTTAAAAAATTCTTACTGATTCAGCAATTACCATTAACAATGAACAGTTATGAAGATATGAATATGTGTGCTGAATTTAAAATGATGAATTTCAATTAACCTCATTCTTTTTTAAAAAGTTTATAATAATGATTGGTTTTTGTACTTATTCAGTCATAAATTTATGTCTGTTATTAAAAAAAAGTCGATTTGACACATCAAAATTCACTAATCGAAATTTTTAGTCATGGTGTTTTCGAAAATACAGAGATAATGCCGTGATACACAATTCAGCTTAAAACATTTATACACTTAATTGTGTATCACTGCAGCATCACTTCATTTTCGAAAACACCGTTACATTCAGTTTATTTGTTAATTATGCTGAAATCAATTTTCCAAAAGAAAAATATCAGTTGTTGTTTTCTAGTTTTTGAAATTGCAAGTGCATCTCAAAATTTTAAGCTGAATTTACCAATTGACGATCATTAAACCTTTTCGAAGATTCACTAAAAATTATAACAAATTAATGCTTTTTCGAAAAACGATGATCCTCAATTGATGATATTTAGCATATTAAAATTTTTAAGCTGTATTTTTTCAATTCATGATGATTTGATGTTCTTGAACATGTAGGCGTATTTGTGTTGGAAAGTTGACTTCAGTAGTTCAAAAATAAATTAAATAAAACATTAATTCTTAAGTTGAAATATTGTAATTCAAAAGAGTTGTGTAATTTCGAAACAAAAAAGTTGTAAAAGTTGAAAAAAAAAAAATTATAAAATTTGTTAGTGTGAATTAAATTATGATTTTGATGGATTTTATAAAAAATTAAACACGTATTTTAGAAAGAAAAATCTCTATTTAATTAAGTTTATGTTTCATTAGCATCAACAACTACAGGTAAATCATCAGGATCATCATCTAATAAACCAGTAAATTTCCATTTCATTGTTTTATATAAATGTTTACTTAATTTTACTGAACTAACACTCAAACCACCTAATATTGTATTTGCTAATAAAGATCTAACATCTTTATATACGGTATTATTATCATTTTGTTCCATTAATTCCTCTGGTAAATATGGTATTTGATATAATAATATTTCTAAATATTTCATATAAAATAATTTATATTTATTTATAGCAATTTCAGAATTTGATAATAAATTTAAAATTTTTCTCCAATGTGATAGTCCTTCAATTGAATAACCACCAATATATAAAATAAATGATATTTGTATTTCTTCAATGAATTTATCATAATTATTATCAAATTTATCAAATAATATATTAATTGCTTCAATACAATCCATATAATGTTTTGTAATATCAGATGCAATTATACCTTTTGGTATACGTTCTGGTAATATTGTAAATTTTGGTGCTGTTCCTGGTATTGCTTTTAAATTTGGTAATAAATCATTTTCATCGACTACAAGATTTTTTGATAATGATGGTATTGCTTTTGATGTTGATGGACTACCACGTGGTCTTTCTGAATCCGGACATGACATTAATTCAATATTTGTACGTATTATACCACAATCTGGAATATATTTTTTAACACCATCTTCTGTTATTGAATCTGTTAAATTTCTCCAATTTTCAAAATTTTCATAATCATATGGACCAAGAAATTTATCTAATTGTTGAAGATTTTCACGAATACGATTTATTTCTAATTCTGGATCATTTGTTTGTCTTTGTTTTAATTCTTCATTTTCAAAACACCATTCTTTAACTAATATTTCTTTTGATTTGAAATAATGTAAAAATCCAACTCGTGGTGCTATATCACCATATGGTCCAACAGATGAACAATATATAAAATGTGGTCCAGGTGGTATCATTTTTATACCACGAAAACGTTCACCAACATTATATGAACTTAAATCAATACCAAATTCAGTACCAATTGGAATACCAGTTATTATTAATACGGCACCTTCTTCAAATAATTTTTTAGCTAATTCTGGATTTAATTCCATCGTGATTTTTTACTTGATGATGAAGACGTTCTAGCTTTTTCTTAAAATAGATAAATAATCTGGACACTTGATTGAATTATGAGTGAACGGATGTAAACAAAATGATGTCACACACACTAATTTGTAAAATTGCAAAATGCCGCGGTAAGTATATGGATAATGGAAAAGGTGGAAATCGGGTCTTTTGTTATGACAATTATGACTCTGTGTCATTTCTACTTTTCAGCGTGTTTCAGCTGTCAGAATCCCGTCAGTAAGTTTATTGTAATAGAAAAATTGTAGAAGATTCAAACTACATAAATTAGATTTGGCTTTTGGTTTGTGTCCACGATATATGAGAGAAGAAATGGTAAGGTGTATTTTTGATTTAAAGTAAGTGTCAATAATCTCAATCGATATCACGCCGGAGCTTCAATACTGATTCTCGTGTATTTTACGTTT
Organism: Bombylius discolor; assembly: GCA_939192795.1. Classification (NCBI taxonomy): domain Eukaryota; kingdom Metazoa; phylum Arthropoda; class Insecta; order Diptera; family Bombyliidae; genus Bombylius; species Bombylius discolor. The sequence continues at coordinate 34,026,994 of OW584241.1, read as the reverse complement.
CCAATCCCCCGATATCGATTAATGATATGTACTATTGAAAGGATACATTTTCCACGTATAATTGGTATATTCAACCGTTTCCGTGATATGAATGAGAGTAATTATAAAATGTATAACGCACTACAAACTTCGAACTTTTGGAACAAGGAAATTCATATGTATTAGAGGTAATAAGTATACATATATACATATATTATTTATTATAGTATGTTGCAACATGGTGATCATACCTGAAAAAAAAATTTGGTAGCAACATTAACATATCTCAGATCAGGAATTTTATTATTGGCTTTTGCACTAATCGGATTCAATTGTTCAATACAGTTGTCCAATTACTAATGGGCTGAATCCGTCACCGGAACTAGTCCCACTTTGTTTTGGAAACAAGGAAACACCTCGGACCAACCACGGTGATGTTCGTGCAACTTCTGAGAAGTATAAGATGAAAAATCTTTGCCTCCTCGTGCAGAATACACCTCATCGGAAAGTATTCATTGGTGCTTCCTTGTAAATTTCTTTGGTTTCAACAGCATAACAACTTTGAATTATTAAACGTTCTGTAACATCTGTATTGTAACATTTATGCAAAGTTAGCTTCGAAGAATTTCACCTTTAATTTACTTTCTATTTAATTTTCTTAAGAACTGATTCTGGTAGGAAGAGGAAAAAATATAGAGATTTCGAAATCTTTTCATCGTATATAAATTAATTGATTCTACAATAAAACATTATTTCTCAAATATTATTTAATCATTAAATTAAATTAAATTAAAATCACATAAAACATAAAATAATTACATAAAATTTACAAATAATTCTAATTAAAATAATTCCACTTTTTTTTTTTTAATTTATACATAATTTTTGTTATAAAGACAAACTATTTCACTTCTCCTTTCATATAATTTTTTTTTCTTTTCCGTTAAATATTTTAACAATTAAAAAATATATAATTAAATAAATAAAGAAAAGAATAAAAAATCACAAAAATAATGCTAACATGAAATTATTTATTTAATATTTTATACAATATTTATTTTTATATTAAATTTTTATTTCTTCAATCTGTTTTTCGTTTTTTTTTTATTTAAATATCCCGTATTTCCGACATATGCGTACTTTATATGATATATATATGTTATTTTCTTTCTAATCCTTTCACAAATCACAACACAATTTTCATACCTTCTTCTTCTTCTTTATTTTCATGAAATAAAGTTTTCATCTAACAGTAAATTTCTTTAATTCCTTTTTTTTTTTTATATTATAATGATTACTTTTACTCTATTTATATTTTCAATATTTTATCGGATATTTATAGTTCAATATATATCTTTTTATTTTGTAAATTAATAACCAAAAATTTAAGGAACATAAATAAGTATGTATCATCGTATAATTGGGCCCCATTCTTCGGATTTACTATATTCATCTAATGAAAAGTTGTTCATAAGAGAAGAATAGAAGTTTCCTATAACCAACTCATAAATAAGAAACTCATTATCATTTTTCAGGATATAAGGAAAAAAAAATTTTTGTGCATAAATCAAATAATATTTTCACAAAGGAATAAAAAATTAATGCCGTCACAAATATTAAAGGTTATCGTCCTTTTTACCTTAAAAAAAGAAATTGGAGCTAGAGTGATCATATACATTTTAGATAGTACATATTATTATTATAAATTTGTAAAATGTAAATTTTTTACTTTAAATATGCTGAATTTTCTATATTTTTTATTGTATTTATTTTTGTATGTATGTGTATATAAGGATATTTCTATAGATCTATGCATTATTTATTTAAGAAAGAAAATTAAATTTCAAAAATTTTTTATAACTAAAGAAAAAATATTCCTTTTTTAATACAGTACAGTGGAGTGTACAATTTAAAGAAAATATCCTGAATTTGATTTAATAATATTTTTATCATGTAAATTTGATTATGATATTTTAATATTTTAATGTATCTTTTTTTCTTGTCATATATTTATGAAGTATCATAAATGCTATATATACTTTTAGCTATATTTAAATTACATATAAGAAATTTAATATACATGTAGGTTTTTTTTCTAAGTATCTATTTAAGTACACCTTTTATATAATGATTATCCTTTCAAAATTTTGTCTTTATTTGCTTGCTTTTTTAAAAATGTATTTGTTGTTTTACAATTTTTTTTTTTTGAAACACATTTTATATTTATAATAAGCTCGCCTACAATTGAGAAATTTTTTTTCAGCTACAAATTATTATTTTTTTCTTTTCTGCTATTCAGACTTAATATTTTTGAATTTTTCTAAATTATCTATTTCATACATGATGTTTTTTTTCTCGTTTTTATTTCTGTTTTGTTCTTTGAAATTATCTAAAAATTTTCTGATAATATAATTTTTATTTTTATGGTTTTATTGATGATTTTGGTAATTTATGAAATGTATTACCCAAACCAGATCGTGCAGCTGCTAAAAGTTCTGGATGTTCTGCTAATGTATCTGATAGTGCTGTTAAGAGAACATCTAAGGAAGAAAAAAACCAATGAGTAGTTTAAAAAAAAAAATTTCTATATTATTTTGAATTTAAATAAATAATAAAGGTGTAAAAAATCCAAAATGCTTTTAAAGGTCAATTGAGAAATATTCAAGTTTTTATGAAGTGGCAATAATTTGGCAAAATAAAAACGAAATTAAGTAACTAATTATTTCGAAATAATTTAATCTGGTACCAATTTTTTTCACACGACTGTTTATCATAATTTATTTGATTAAAAACAAAATTGTAGGATAAGCCGCCAACTATAACTCTGAACGCGTTATTAAAAAATAAATAAGTAGCATGGCCGTATTTACCTAAAACTTTCTTTTGTAAGGCCGGTGAAATTCGTCCACGTTCACCTTCAGCTTCTAAGAATTCAGTAAGCTTTTGAAGAGCTCGTTGTGATTGTTCTGAACCATGCATTAATGATTGTGAAAACATTACCTAAGAAAAATTTACAAAAAAATTGAATATTTTTTTTCAAAAATATCTTTCAAACAATTTTAACGGTTTAATTGTTAGATTTTTTTTTTAAATACCTTTGCCAGCTGATAAATAACTTCTTCTAAAGAGTTTTCAGCATACAAAAATTCTGTTAGTTTTGTTTTACCGCTTATCTCATCGTAATCAATGCCATTATCTAAATTTTAATTAAAAAAATATAATATATATAAAATCGATGTATACTTTTACGTAGCAAAAAAATAGATTCATGATATTTCATTTGATTTTCAAATTAATCAATAATCAATGTTAGTATACATACATATCTATTTCTATTATTTGAATTACAGTTCAATAACCTTATAAAAAATGTATCTGTAAATTTACGAAGATAAATCGGGATGTGATTGATTAATTGTAGAATTAAATTGATTAATTGGTACTCTGGTATTCGAATTTAAAATTGATATAATTTAATAAATTTTGAATTTTTCCAATTTTAATTTAAGTTTCTAATTTTTGCTTTTAATCACATTTTTGAATGATTTTCTCGAGTGAACATTTGAATGATTTTTTTTGCATTAATTTTTCGGCAAAAGTTCAGTAAATCTTGATAAATGTAATTTTAACTTTCCGTTGGTATCACTTCTATATTAGAGACTTTATGACAACAGTATAGTATCAATTGAAAAAGACTAAAAATAATTTGTCGAGACGTATTGATTTTTTGTCATTTTGTCAAATTCCGAAAATTCATTTATATAGAAAAAAAAACTGAATCAAAAAAATTTTAATTTAATAAACAAAATTATGTTTACCTTTCTTTCTTACATTGTTCAATTCATGTAATCTTAATAATGAGGGTATTCCTACAAAAGTATTTTGAATGTTCTTATAAAAATCAAATTTATTTGGTATTTTTTGTGGTTGTTGTTGTTGTTCTATGTCAGATGTAGTAGATGTTTTTGTGGTTGTCGTAGCCACAGTTGTAGTTGTTGTTGATATAGGTAATGATGATGGGAACTAATTAAAAAAAATATATATATATATATATATTTTTTTTGTTCAATAAAATACGTAAAATATCGATTTTTTTATTTTTTTGTTGTTTACAAATAAAAATTATATACGCACTGTATAATAAGTACTTCCTTTTACATGGTCAGGAAATATCCTGTTTGTATATGAACTTTGTAAATATTCAATACCCAAACGAATATCTTTTAAAAATTTAATCGCATTTTCACGTGACATCTATAAAAAAACGAACAAATTATTTAAATTATTTACATATTTAAATTATTTATTTATTTTAAAAAAAAAAATATTATTTATTATTGTTTATATAATGAAAAATAAATAAATTATTAATTAATTATTTAAAATTTAATCACTATAAAATGAGTAAATATAAAACATGGCTTTGTTGTTGTTATTCAAATAATCCTTTTTCATTTTTATTAGAGCGTATTATTTTTCATAAATTTTCGTGTAGGTGTTATGAAAATATAATAATTATGTAAAATTTTACTTGAATTATGAAAACATTTTCATATTATTGAATTCATTATGGTAAATACATACTCTAAGAAATTATAAGGTTTTTGGTTTCATATTGTAAATGAGTAATATTAAGTATTCAAGATTAAAAGGTTTTCTCACTTATTGTTAGTTGTAAAAAAAATAAACAGAAAATGGAGTTTATGATTATATCAATTATCAAGATCTTTATTTCAGAATTCAAGTCAAAAATTAAAAAAGTGATAAGAAAGTCAGTATTAAAAATCTTTTTTTTGGTTGTCATGAATGATATACTTTGTGTTTGATATACATAAATTAATGTCATATAGAATCCAAGACTGAATATGTCTTAAACTCTCAAACACGAGCGAAAACTTCATTGTAAATTTATTCCTAATAAACAAATTTTCTTTGAATAAGGTTTGTTTTCATTATTTAATTAATTTAATATTTTATATAATAAAAAGAAAATTATGAAATTTTATATTTAATTTGGAAATAGCGCAATTAAATAATTAATAAATATTAAAAATTTTCAAAAATTTTAGGAAAAAAATTACACTTTGGAATTAACTTTGAGAATTTAAAAAGTTTTATTTCTGTTCTTTTTTGTTTTGTTTTGAATTTAAGTCGAATGATTTTAAAAAATAAAATACGTATTACATAGCTATAGCAACGGAAAACTTTTGCACAAAATACAAACTTTTTCAAAAAAAAACAAAAAATTAAAAATGAAATTTTATTTTATAAAAACTTAAATAAATCAAAATGATAAAAATAAAAATTTTAATTTTATGATTGTTTTACTTTTTCCTTTTTTTTTTTTTTCAAAAGTATGAACTTACTAATCCTTGATGAATTAATTCTTCAACAGCTTTAGCTACGCCAGCCTCGTCTCCAGTCCAGAAAACATATTCTGCCATATCAAAAGCTGAATAATGGCCATTTTTTTGTTTTAAAAGATTTTCTGAAAACTATAATATAAAGAAAAACAAATAGAGAATGAATTAACACCAGTATATTTTAAGATTTTATTAAAATTTAATAGTTTCAATGTCCTTTGACTGATTTAAGGACAAAAATCAATTGGATAATAAAATTTTAATAGCGATTTTTTTTTTAAAAATCATTTTAGCACAGATAAGCTTTTTATTGTAAAAATAAAATGTAACAAAAGAATAAAAAAAAACCCCCAGATAATAAAAAAGTTTTTAGAAATTACAAAAGTCATAGATCAAAGATTTGTGGACTATAAAAAGGTCATATTTCTGAAATTCTATGAAATCATCTTACTTTTGGTGGTATTCTATCAACAGATCGTCTTTCACCATTTTTTGTTGCTTCAAGTTCACCTGAAATTGAAATTTCAGATTCTTTGCTATTATTTTCATTTTCTTTTTCTAATGAAGATGTTGATAAACTTGAAATTGTTGTTGTTGTAATTGAATCAGCCACTGTTGGTGTACTAGGTGTAGTTGTTGATGAGGTCGTTATAACTTCAGGATTTTGACCAAATGCTAAACGTGCAGCACCATAAAAAGGCTATAAAGAAAAAATAATAAAATTAATAATCAGATTATACAATTTTGTTGTTGTTACAAATCAAATTTTTGTAAAAAATCGAATAGAAAATATTCAAGAGAGATCATTTATTTTTTTCTTTCAGGATAATTAGACACATCTTAGCGAAAAAATGAAGGACATAAGGACAAAAATACAATCCGTTTTTGTTATCGAAGGCGTAGAAATTTCTTGAATCTATAAATATTCTGATGCAAAACAGACATGTTCTTTTTTTGTTGAAAAAATTGAAAAAAAAAAAGAATTATAAAAACATGTACTCTATAATTATTTTAGTTTAAAAAAAAATTTATAAAAATCGTTAATTATTTGAACATATGGTTTGACCTTAAAAAATCTAGAAATAAATTGTTTTTTTTTTTGCTATATTTTTACTAATTGAAAGAAGAAAAAAAAATGCAAAGCAATGCTAAAGAAAAGTTCTTGTTGAAAAAAAGTTTATATTTAGTATGATGTACTTATTCGTAATCGATGAAATACATACATATATGTAGTACATATGAGTGTAATACTAGTGTATATATATATATATATAAAGATTTTATCGATTATAAAATTTGTACACGTAATTACGATAATATATACGGGTAACATGTTTATATGACATTAGTTTGTGTTAGAATATTACATACAAATTTAAAATTTTATCATAATTTTTTTTTTAAATTATTACATAATTATAATCCTTATGAACTTATTTATATAAATTTTATTGTGTTTTTTTTTTTTCTTAGGTCATATTGTTTTATAATTTGATTATTATTTTTTGTGGTTATTTACATTAAACACTGTTAGTGCTACTTTTTAATGCTAAAAAAAGTGTTAAAAATTATCTATTTCCAAAAGAAAACATTTTAAATGAATTTCATAAGAACTTTTTTTTCTTCTTCTGGTGGTTACAAAATATAATAAAAAATTTATTCAAACTGTATAGCATTTCAAAGGTTTAATTAACTTTATTCACGTTATGTCACGAAATTTCGATAATAAACACAAATTACGCTTTTAATTTAAAAAAAAAAAATTATACCTCTCACTTTTAATGGATTTATCGATATTTTGTTTGAAAGAGAAAATTTCGTTATATTTTTTTTTCTTTTTCTAGAAAAAAAAAAAATTCAAAAATAAAATCTAAAAGCATGTTTAATAATTTTCGATTTAAATTTTATCTATTCAGATATTTTTTGCTTACATGATTTTCTTATAGTATCTAAGAAGTATTAGAAGATATAGATATCTAAAAAAATCTTTAACATTAAAAATTATTCGTTTTTCTTTTATTTTAATAACAAATTTATGTTATGATACAGTTGATTTTTAAGAAAACTGAAGATAAAGGGAGAGAAATTATGTTAGAAAAATTGAAAATTCTTAAGTAGTTGAAAAACGTGAAATTTAAGTGCTAAACAAGCGGAAGAGTTCAATTTTTAGAACAAGGACGAATCGTTTGAATTTCTTAAACCTCCAAAAATTGAATTAAGGACACTAATAAAGTGAAGATGAAGATTGAAGAAAATCTCAACTTTATATTTATTGAAAGAAGGAACCGTGAAACTCCGAGGACATTTCATGCAATTATAAAGGATCACCCTTCCAAGGTCAAAGTACATGGATCTGATATATCTAACACCAGACCAAATATGGCAGCTACCGACTAAAAATGTTTTAGGATTTGATAAGGCCCTTAGCGTATTATAAAAGATCTATCATTAGTCCCAGTATTAAAGGAACTAATAACTCACTTCTAAGGGCTGATCCTAATTTGATCTACTGTGAAATCTAGAAGGACTAGCTGTGTTACAACCATGTTGTACATACATGCAATCAATCGAAAACAAATATAGCAAAGGCCTGAAAACCTAATTCAAAAGGATTAAGCTTAAATTAAAAGTCGATTTAATAAGTATAATATTTTGTTGTTCATATTCAAATATCCTAAAATAGATCCTTCTGTATAATTATTCATGAAACAGCTTGATTGAACCATCAATATCTAATAACCTAATTAGAATTAAGAAAACCTTCGTTAAGCATACATATTTATTTATTAAGAACCCATAATTTTTTTTTTATTTCATAGATACTCTCTTCTACATACATATATACATATGTTACGTATAATAAATTATTTTTCTTAACAAACAAATGAAATATTAAATAACTTTGGCATATTCGAAATAAAACAAACAAATTCCAAATAGAAAATAATATTAATCCTAAAATAATATTATACGTATAATGGGATATGTGTTCATAAATGTATAAAAGTAAATAACACATAGAGAAAGCCTAAAATATTTTCTACTTAAATTAATTATCCTCTATAGAGTTTGAGGTTCAATTTCGAATTATGTATTTTTGATAAACAAAACATATAATTTCCTGTTATAGCAAATTGGTATGTGTACTTTTTTGTGTATCTAAAATATGTATCTAGATATTACAAAAGTATATTTTAAATTTATTCATTTAATTTAGTTTATTCGCTGTACGTTAATTAATGTGCACATCCATTTTATGTAATGAACAGAATACAATCAGTAGGTACATGTATACATACTATATATTAATTAATATTCAGTATATAGAGTAGAATGAAGGACATTTGACATTTTAATTTATTATCAAACAATGAAATTAAATTAAGTATGTACATATACATTTTTGTTTTAACTTTCCACTAGTGCAAACGTGGCATATTTTTGAACCTTGAAGAGGGATTTTTGACAAAGGAAAAGTCTTTCAAATAAAAAACAATGAAACGTTTACCTCAACTGTAAAATAAACCTGAACAAAGTTTTTTGCAATATGATCATCTTTTTCACAAATTCGATAAATTTATCTTTAATAAATTTCTTCTGACATTTTAAAATTAATATCCTTGATTAATAATAATCAGAACCATCATTTAAGAATAAAAATCATGTAATTGATATTTAAAAAACACTAGAAAGAGGTGTCAAGGAAAAATCAGAAGAAAAAAAAATCTAGAAGAGGTTTAATTTCATAAATCCTTGATTTTATGAAATGTTTTCTAGTGTCAAATATCTTCCAATCTACCCTAAATATTCAAATACAAATTACGTAATGGTAATACATCATGTGAAGGTTTTTAATATTCAAAAACATACTTGTCAGATACTCATATATGTACTAATAATAGATTTTAATTAATTGTGACATTATTTATTCATTGTTGTTGTAATTAAGTATGTTGGTTTTTTTTTCTTCGATTTTTTTTAAATCAATCAATATTATTAAAAAATTTCTATATTAGCTTACCTTGAGTGGAGGTGATTGTTGTTGGGATTTTTCAATAATTCCTGTATTTGATGTATCCTGATGATGATTTTGATGATTATCATGATTATTATGTGATGTTACAATTGGTGGTTTATGTTGTATAAACATTTGTTCTTCTTTTTCTGGTTGTCCTTGATTAATTAATGAACTTTTACTTGATATTGTTGCTTGTTCAAGTTGTTTTTCAAGTTCTGGTAATGTATCTTCAGGAATATTTATTTCTGTATTTTCAGAAGAATTTTCAAGATTTTCAAGTGATGATGGTTTTTGTTTAAGTTTTTCCAATTCAAGAACATCTTCATCGGTCTAAGAAAACAATTAAAAAGAAAGAAAAAACAAATAGGAAATTTTTTAGTATACTTTATTTCTTTTTCAAGTTTATTTTTGAAGTACGTGCATACATACATACATGTTTGAAAAATAGGGGTTAAAAAGATTTTATATGTTTTGAGAAAAGTTTTTAAAAATAAGGGTGATAAATAGGACATACTGAAAATTGCTTGTCATCATATTTAGTGCTTGCTTTCGATTGTCTAACTGAATATACTGTAATGGAATAGAATATGTACACCAAATGTAGTTCATCTTAAAATTTTTATTTTCGAAAAAAAAAAGATAAAATATAAATAAAAAAAAAATTAAAAGGGGGAATTATTACCTTATGGTCTTCAAATTCTTTATTTGATTTCATTAAAAAAAAAGGTATTTAAAATGTTCGAAAAAGATACATTGTCTTCGACTCTTTTATTTTATTTTTTATAATTTTGTTTAAAGACATCTTGTTTTTCTTTTTTTGCACTTAAAGTTTTTGAAGAAAGTTTTTTTTCGAAATTCAAAAATAAAATAAATTTTTCGAACTTTTTGTAAAAAAAACTCAAATTCTCGAGACTAATAGAAAATAAATTAAATGAAAATTGTTACAAAATTTTTTTTTTCCGAAATTAATTTCGAATTTTCGAAATTATAGACAAAAGTTTCTCTGCACTATTCTAAACATTCAATAGTGTAAAGTGATGTATGGAATACAATTTTTTTAAAGATGTTTTAATCTGATTTAATCTTAATTTCGTCTATATTTCAAACGTCATTTTGACAATAAAAGATATATGTACATATGTATGTATTATCTTCTTAATCGTATGGAAAATTTATGAAATATGAAATATGTATTATTTATATTTTGTTTTCTAAATTTTTCAAAAATATATACACAGTGTTTTTTTTTTACAAAACCAAATGAATGAGAAAAATCACTGAAAAAAAAATCGATTCGAATTTATAGCTGGTTGTACATTTTTCTATGTAAAATCATAAATATTATTTTTTTGTTTAAATTTGACATGAAAAATATATTAAATTTAATGAAATAAAAAATACTTATTTATTATGCTACTGATATTGAAAATATAAAATTAAATTCATGATTTTTTATGTTTTTTGAATTTTTCAAAAAAAGTTTAAAAAAAGTTTTACAAATAGTTTTTATTTGAAATTTGGTATAATAAATTTATTTTATTTACTTTCACTCAAAATTTCTGACATTTTTAGTTTTTTGAAAAATAAATATTTTATAATATTCATGAAAAATGAACGTTATAGTGAATAAAAAGATAATAATTTGAAGGAATCTGCGTAATAAACGTCGTGAATTAATTTAATATTTGTAGTAAAAGTTTTTGACAATTATTTAAGTTTTTCAAATACTTTCTTTTTAAAACAAAAAGTATCCTTAGTGGTGAGCCACTAGTTTCGGATTTTCCTTAAGACCTTTTTAAACTTTGAATTTTTATTCACGTACTTCTCAAGAAATAATCTTAAAGAAATATGTACATATGTAGTTAAGCAAAAATCGTATAGGTACACAAATTACTAAAATGTATTTGATATTATCATTTGTTTGCATTTTTGTAAAGAAAAAAAAAAATCAATCTAAAATTTCCATAAAAGTCATAAAAAATGTATGGTGTATTGATGAGAAAGGACTTCTCTAGAAACACTAAATGTGACATTTTTCCATGAATATATAAAATGTTTGCATAAAAAATTCATGGAAATTTTTATATAATTTTTTTTTTCTACATTTTTATTGAAATCGATTTTATTTTCACTTGTATTCAGTTTAAAATGAAAATGGGTGATTTATGTTTGTTTTTTCTATTTCCTTGGTTGTATACAAATTTATTTACATAAAATTTCTTTATTTTTAAGATTATTTTGTTTTTAGAATGATTTAAGCTTTTTAAATTTTCATTTTTTTTTGTGGAAAAAATGAGGAAGAATATCTTTAAAATTAAAGGGATTTTTTTTTGAAAGTGGTGTTTTCAAGGATCTCATAGTTATTTCTCTTGAACTACATTTTTTCGACAAATTATTTTTTCAAATTAAAAACTATTTTACCTCATACCAACACAGACAATAAATTATTTAGTTTCAAGATAACTTACCGCTGGGAAATTTATGTTGTCCTTTTTATATCGTAGATCATTTTCATAATCTGAAATTGAAAAAGTATGAAAATAGAAATATTTCATAATTGAAAAAAAAAAAAAATTAATTTTCTAAAATTATTTTATTTTTTTTTATAAAAACAAAAAAAATTTGTAATTTTTTAAAATTGAAATATAATTATATTTTTCTTTTCAAACATTTAAAAGCTTTAACACAATTGCTTTCTAGAAAGAAAAATTCGAATAATTCTCTTTTCTTTGAAGTTTAAATTTAATTTGAAAACACACTTAATGGCAATAAAATAACAAAGAAAAGAATTTTAATACTTCCGAAGAATATAAGTTTTAAATTAATTTTTTTATTGTTGTTTTTTTTTTTTATAAAAAAGAGATGTACTTTTCATAATATTATTATTATTATGAAAATTTATTTTATGATATCTGAAGACAATAAAGACGTAAATGAAAGGAAAAAAAGAGAGTGTCTTCATTTTCTTGAAAATTTAATTTAACTTTGCTTTCTTGAATTGAATACATTTTTTTAAAAATAATTTTTTTTCGCTTCAAAAGCATTAAATCATAATTGAATCATAAAGATTTTCTCGTGTTTTTCTATCACTTAGCATCTTTCAGTTTTACGTCATTTGTGCTTTGTGTCCTGAAAATTATTTTATTAGAAAATTATTTTAACTTTACAGATCAATTCTTTTTTATGATAATAAAATTAAATTTCATATTTTTTGAGGTTTTATATGTGGAAAAATCAGAAATTGAAATTCATAATTTATCGAATTCTCGGACGGACGGATATTTAAGAGATATTCAAAGGAATTAGCTATATTTGAAAAGTATGTGTCTAAAGCCTTTGTATTTTTAATTCCGATTGCAATAACCAAATTACCACCTAATAAAAAAAAAAAAAAACAAAGTAAACTGAATCATCAAAAACCTTTCTCTATTTTTCGAATACATATGTATTTGTTTCTTACTTTCCTTTATTTTTTAAGAAAATGAACAACAACAAAAATTTATGTGCATGTTTATACAACTTGTTGCTATGACTAAATGAGATTGCTTTAGTATATTTATAAATTCACCTTTTCAAATATTCAAATTTTTACTCGATAATACCACATTTCAAGTTTTTTATGAAAATATTTTTTTATTTGTAAAAATTCCACCCACTTATCTTCGAATTAAATTTTAAAAACTAAATATTTCTCTTCAATTCTAAAGAAATTTCTCTACCTTAAATTTTATTTCCATTTTTTGTTTTTTAATTGATTTAAAATTTTTCCAAAAAGTACGGGACTTAATTTTTTTAAACAATTTTCAGAATATCCAAATTAAAACATATTTACGAATATAATGGACTTAAAAAAAGATTTTTTATGATACAGATTATTTGAAAATAGTTTAATCCTGTATAAATTCTGTGATTCATTTGTTTTTATAAAAAAATCATTTAATTTTGAACAAAAAAAACAAAGAAAAAACTTTCTTATCGAAGTTTTTTTCGATTGTGTATGAATTTTGTGAAAGTTTTAAAGTACGAATAACTTTTTTTTTCTATTTAAAAACTTTAATAATTATTACTGAATATCCTTTTAAAGGAAATTATTTTACATCATGCGTTAAATTTTTATATGCAATAATTTAAATTGTTATTTCATGTTTGAGACGAGAAAAAAAGGTTTTAAAATCATATTATGTTAATTTGTTTTACGATATTTGTCAGATTATGTATATGATGTAGTTTTACGTGAAATGAGAACCACTGGATAGTTTGTAGAGTATGAACTTTTCTGTACGACATAGTTCAAGGTGTGTTTGATGATAGTTTAATTAAAAAGTGTTTTATAGTTCAGTTTCTTTCTGTACGACAGAACTATGTATCTATGTCCTTTCAAATCTGTTCACTTACGTCATTTTATACATACATATTAAAATTTACTCTATTTTATGTATATTCTTTATTCATTTATTGTGGGCTTTTAACTTGCAAAAAGAATAAAGTCTTTACAGCTGCATGTTTTGTACACATTTAATCTATTTTCAATAAATAAAAGACATATAGCACACATTAAACAATAATAAAATAAACACGTAATTTTATGGCTTAGTTGATTTGCATATATGTAACACCATTTTATAGTATGTAAGTTGTTTTCATTCTCCTAAAGACTTTTTAAATACATACTTATGTATGTATGTAGTATGTACATGTATATGTAATTTTTTGAAAATGAAAGAATTGAATTCAATTCACATTTACGACGTCACATACATTATATTATTATAATAAAAAAAATATATATACATATATTACTTTCACTATTAAAATGTCGACATCAATTTGTAATACAACAAAAAAATAATGAGGCAATGTAAAAATGTTCTGTATTTTCTTTTTATATTTTTCTTTTAAATTTTTTTTTTTATGTTCCTGTTGAATGGAAAAAAATTACCCTCATTCTCATTACAAAAATAAATGTTTTTGTTTTTTTTTTTTTTTTCAATTTAATGGTTTATATGGTGTCATATATGTAATTTATTTACATTCACATATATGTACATTTTATATATTATATATGTGATATGAATTTTATACGATACAATTAATTCTATAGAAATCATATATCACCTTACCGTTATCATAAATTAAACTTACCATACAATTTTCTAACGTTCATTGGATGAAAAGCTTTTACAGATGTTATATGCACTGATGCTAAAAGCGATACACTTAGTGCAATGTAAAATGATCTTAGAGACATTTTATTTTTGTTTGTGTTTAGATTTTGTATAACTATTATCCTTCCTGTAAAAAAAAAATATATATAAAAAATAAAAATTAATGGAAAATAGAAACTTTTAAATAATATTTTTATAATATTGTGTTTCTTTTTTAATTTTCATTAGTAAAACAAAAATAGAATCATTCATTTTCAAAAAAAAAAAAAAAAAAAAAAAAAAAAAAACAAAATAAATAAATAAATAAATTCTCTAAAGAATAAATTATTATTAATGAAAGATCATAATTTTTTTTTGTACATTTCATACTAAAAATCCAATTAAGTCTTATATATTTTGTATTTGTGGATCCTATGTGGTTTTCTGTATATTCTTAACAAGAATAATAAAATTATGTAGGAAAAATATAAAGTTCTGATGTTATTGTTCTGAAACAAATCTTCTGGGTTTCTGTTTTATTTATTTTTGTTTTATGTTTGTGTTCTAAAAATATGGCTTTGTGTCAAGTGTTCCTTTTCTATATATAGTCATATACACATACATATAAAGTATAAATTTTACGCAAAAGTAAAGATTTACGCATCAATAAATCTGTAAACAATACATAGATACCTACCTACTTTATTTTACATTTTTATAGAAGTTAAAAATTGAATATTTAAGAAAATAAATATTTTTTATGAAATAAATCTGAAAACAATAAAATGTCCTTGTTTTATCAAGTTGATTTTTATCAATTGGTATACCTTTAATAATGTCATTTGTCTGTACAATCGAAATCTTAAAATAGATATGTTCTTTTTTTTTTTATGAAAATACTATTTTTAGAATTCGTAATTTAAAAGATTTTCGATTTTTCAAAGACATTCCATTTGATATTATAATCTTTCCTCTTTTGCAATTCTTAAAATACCATTATTTATCTATCAATGAATGTATTTAGAATGTTTATTCATGCAAAAAGTACAATAACAAATTGAAGATTTTAATAATTTAAAATTGAAATCTAAAAATATCAGATAACATTATAAATGCTATATAATAAGCCATTTTTTGTACCATAAATATCCAATTTTATTTCAAATATATAAATGTATATATTTATTTTTAGAATTTTTCTTTATTTTTTCGAAAATATGTATTTTTATTTTTTTCCCAAATTGAAAAGTAATAAAATATAATATTTTTTATTCATAAATTTTTCTCTCATATGGGTATATTCCGTTATATTGCTTTGATATGTTCATATCAAAATATACTCCTACTGTGTGTAATTATAATTTTATTCTCAAATGATTGTTTTTTTTTTCCTTTAATTTTTTCCGTTTATACTGTAGTGTGATGCAGGAGTAATTTAAAAAGCATTTTATTATATTGCTTAGTTACTGGTTAAAGTTTATGTTATTTTTAAAATAAAATTCTATATAGAAAATTGCACCACCATAAAGGACGATTGAACACATGTTTTATACATATACCTATAAC
Organism: Bombylius discolor; assembly: GCA_939192795.1. Lineage (NCBI taxonomy): Eukaryota > Metazoa > Arthropoda > Insecta > Diptera > Bombyliidae > Bombylius > Bombylius discolor. Next base: position 34,010,924 of record OW584241.1, on the reverse strand, counting down.
AAACAATAACATCAACAATAAACTGTGTATATGCAATTAATTAAACGTACATGAATAAAAGAGTAAAATGGTTATTAAAGTTTCCTTTTTAGATCCAATTAATTATTGTTTACATGTATTTTTTTTTTCATTTTATCTTTTTATTTACTTTTTTTTGTGTACCATAAATAACACTTAAACTACTTTCATTTTTTTTTTACTCACTTTTATAATATTGTGAAACATGTCATCTTGTCGTTTGTAGTTTTTTTTTTTTTTTTTAAATTTTTAATTAGCTTGGTATTTTTTTTTATTAGTTCGTATTTTTCATGAGCTTTTAACGTTTAATAGAACAGAAAAACAAATTATTTGAGAAAATTTATAGGAGTAATAAATAGTAAAAGTTTTTAAATTGATATGATGATAAAAAAAATTCCTTTACGACAATTTTTTTTTTTTAATATGTGAAACATTTATTTTGACGATAATTGGTTAGAAAAAAAAAGATAACATGTTTGTCATATAAGTTTTTAAAACTTTCACTATTACACTTTTCTTAAATTTCATTTTATTTAATTTGTCATATTTTTGAATAGAAAATTTTCTATTTGTTTTTAAACAATTGTAATAAAAGTTTTTTGTTGTTAAGATTTTTGATTGAAAATTTCTTGAAGAAATTCAAATAAAATTTCACATTTACATTCAGATAAAAAATATATATATGTATGTATGTATAAGTTTGAAGTAAAAGTGGAATTTTAAAAGATTAGGAAGGAAAGGAGATCCTTTGTCACTTTTTTTCAACTTCTAGTAGTTTTTATGATTTATTTGATATGAAAAATATATTTTAGCTAACGCCAACAAAATGGAAACACCTTTGTAGTAAAAAGATCTTGAATTTTTTGTTTTAACTTATGTATGAAGAAAAAATACTTTTTCTCTAAAATTACTAATATAATTTTTGGTAGACTTGACGTATGCTATAATTATTCGCATGAAGAAAGCATTTTTGTTTTTGATTACCTGTTCTCAGAGGCAAGAGATAAATATTATTATTTAAAGGCAATAAAATAACAGTTTCTTAAATGAACTTTCAAAAGAATCAGAAGACCGTAAATGTTGGAAAATCCATCATATCCTTTTCTACCAGGGTGTTTTTAATTAGTTGGTTCTAGCCCTGTAAACCAAAAAAATTGCATTAATAGATTAGAAAATTTCCAAAAAAAAAGTTAACAGATTATAAGTTTTTTATCATCACGATGTATGCGACTGCTGGGTATAGTTTTATTAAAGAATTCTGTTAGTATATCTCTATCGGTACGTTTAAAATTTTAATTCACTATAAGATTCTTACTGCAACTATCTAAGATCAAAAACTCGATTTGACTTTTTTGTAATTTTGTTTTGCTCTTTTTATATTCCATTTTTCTAGATTTATTTTTAAAAATGGTTATATCCTAAATGAATTACAAAAATGAACAAATTTCTTTTTCAAAATGATAAAACTCAAAATCTAAAGAAAAATCCATTTTTAAAAATTCTTTTTTTTTTCCTCTTTCATATACTTTATTACCTTAATCAATTCCATTTTCATGTTTTTATTTGATAACCCTTTTCTTTTCTTTTTACAAGGATATTTGTTTTTGATTGATAAAAAATAGAAATTTTTTTCTTCTTTAACACTTTATCTACCTATTTTTAAATAAAAAACTTTAAAATGTTGACTTTTTGTTAATTTATTATTTAATTTCCGGTCAATAAGTGAACATAATGAAAAGTTTGAGACAGTAAAAATCTCTATTATACTTGTATATTTAATTTCCGGCAGGTAAAGTGTTATATAGTACCTATATATAGAAATTGGCTAATGGTATTTGATTTTTGCTATTTCTGTTTTTTTTTTTTTTTAATATTTGCTATTTTGTTATATTTATTATCTGTTTCTTGTCTGTAAAATTTGTTACTTGAAATAAGGTTGTAAAATTTCTATAAAATACAAAATTCCAAATTGTTTCATAATTATATACATACAGAAAAATGTTTGAAAAAAAGGTTTACAAAGTATGTTTATCGTCTTATCCGGCTTTTATATCTTTTTTTATTTTTATTATTATTTTTACCTTTATTTGTATTCTCGAACATATATGTATGTAGGTATGAAATTTTTTTATAAAAAAAATAAAATATACATATACGTTTTTAACGAATTAAAATCACGAACACAGCATAAAGGATATAAATAAAATGAAATTACAGTATAATTTATAGAATAGATAGATATATGTATAGTACATGTAGTATGTATAATGTACAAACATATATGTATAAGGCATATTATATATGTATATACATACAATTTATTATTGCTCTACTTAAAAAGTTCTTATAAAAATTATATTGTATAGAATACAAAATATTTTTCGAGGTCATTTTTATTTTTTATTTTATCGGCTTTTTATTTTTTCTTTTTTTTTTTTTAAATTTTTTTTTCGATTTTAAGGAAAATAATAATATAATGAATGAATGGTATTGAGGAAAATATTATATTAAAAATTGTGTATATATATTTTCTAGATTTTGCAAGAAAATTTAGTAACTACGATTTAATTTTATTTATATTATTTTTGCTTTGTATCTGTATTTTTCGTTTTTCTTTTTGTGTTTAGTGTATGAAAATTTCAAAAACATAATAATGTTCTTGTCAACTATTGTTTCAAAGAACAAAAAACCAAAAAAAAAAAGTATATTTTATCTTCAAAAAGTATTGTTTTGAGGGTCATTATTTCTTAGAAATTATGTTTAAAAGATACAAGTTTGTTTTCTTGTTATAAAACTTTTTTTTCTTAAAAGAAAATAGGTATTTTAGAATAACAAAAGCAATTTGTTTTTGAAATAAAATCTATTTGCTAAGCTGAATGAGTAAGTAGGTAAAATTGTAAATTCAGTAACTTTTTAATTTTTCTTTCTTCTTTTTTTTTTTTTTAAACTTTATTTAGTTCTTTGTATTGAAACTACATAAAATATTTTACAGGATATAATCTTTTCAAATTTTTTTTAAATTTTTAAAAAGCAAAAAAAAAAATAAAAATAAAACAATAGTAAATTTTTTTGTAATAATTTTCAGACTTTTGTTATTGAAAAATTTTAGGAAATTTTCTCAAACTGAATTCTACAATATTTTATGAAAATTTCAATTATAAAAAGTTTCAACATATTTGAATTGGTATTTTGGCTTTTCAACTGCCCTGGGTTATTTGATTATTTGCAAAAAAATTATATACTAAATGAATTCGTTGTTACAATAAAACTCAATTTGGTATTCAGGCATCTCTATATTTTATTCAAATTTAGGGATAAAAAAATTCCTTTTATAATTTCAAAAACATTTGAATATTTTTATCCTTTTTGAAATGATTTATTTTAAGTTCTATGATTTTATTATCGACAATATCAATGTTTTTATATGTGCATAAAGGATAATACATATTTCTAAATTATAAAAGAAAACAAAAAAATATACATAAATATTCCCATTACTGAAAATGTGTTTATTATTATTTAAATTTTTTTAGCCACATATTAAACGCTTATCTCTTTTTTATGTTACAAAATATACAAAAAAAAGGTGATGATATGAAATATTATGTGTATTTCCGTACATAAAAAAATAACCCTAAATAAATAATGAGTTTATTTTTTTTTTTAAAGCAAAATAAAACTGTAGGCAAAAAAAGAGGAAAAATACGTGTCATACATAAAGTAATATCCGTAAAGTTTATAATAAAATCCTTTATAAACAGTATAAATGCTGATAAAGATAGGGAAATGGTATCATTAACGAGATCCTCAACCATTTTTCACAGTAATCACAATCTTCAATTGTGATTTCTCTTATCCTAACTCTTAATTTTCAAGATAAACCTTTTTCAGGATATCTAAGAATCCTAAAGTATCAAAGAATAACGATGTACGTAACTAAAACCCAAAAAAAAAAAAAAATGTAATAAATTAAAGCTAAGGAGTTCATTACTGAAACCTCTTCCCTATATGTACGAGTATGTTATAAGTATATATTTAAATGTACGTATTCTTTTAATAATACATATGCTTTACAAAACATTCTATAAGTTTCAACACTATATTCCGTATATTAAACTTTCATTATTCTTTTTTTTTTTTTTTTTGTATGTTTCAGGAAGTAAATTTTCTCTTTACTTTATCATTTGAAGTATCTAATTCGAAAAATAATGTATCCTGCTGATATTTTGACAGTTAAGTTATCAAATAAATAAGAAAACTTTTTTTTTTTATAACATATATATGTATACATTTTGTACATATTACATAACATAAGTATATGTATGTATTTTCTTTAATCATAATAATAAAAAGTAAACATTATAAATTATAACTATGTTTTATCAAGCAAGACAAGGATATTAAATTTCTTACCAATACAAATACACTATAACATCATAGAATTTCTAATCTATATTTTAAAACAGTTTTATTGTAGAACATTTACCCGATAAAAAACATTATTTTCAATTCATTTATTTTTAAAACATAAAAATATAAATTGTCATAAAAATCCTTTAATACTCAATATAAATGTTTATTCAATTCATTATTATTTTATATTGAACTCAGTACCAAAAACTATGATATAAGAAATCAAAAAACGAAAACATTTTTATAGTGTAAAATTTTATGATAAACATGAAAAAATATAAAATGAAAAATCATAAAGAAAAAAATGAAAATTTTATGAAACATTTTCAAAGAAACTTAGTAAAATTCGTTTTTATCGATTTTAAACTATAAAAATATTTATATTGATATTTTTTTTTTTGTGTGTTTTAATTTTTTTTTCTCCTACTTTGTGTTGTAATAATTAAGTATTCCAATGCCGAAAAGAAAACGGATTTAATTTCAATAATTTTTTTTTTCATTTTTTTTAAATTTATAATTTTATTAACTATAAGAAAATTTATAGGAACAAAAAAAAAACAGCACAAAATATTAAATTTCATTTAAAAAATGATGTAACAAAAAAATTTAATTGTTATTTTTATATACATATGTATATATATTTTTTTACATATAAGAAAAACTATTCATATATGTATATATGTACATATGTATGTACATATAAATACATATCTATGCCTACATATATAACATATATATTATAATATTTACCTTATTTTTGTTTATGAAAGAGAAACCTCCCAATGGGACGTTTCAAACTGTTTTTCTTTCGTAATCAGTTAATCCAATTTTATGCTTCCTCAATTTGTAAAAAAAGGAAAATAATATACCGTAACTATTATAATCTAACAGTTCGAATAATGTAAATATGATAATTACTTTATTTTTTTTCTTCTTAATGTTGTTATTTTTATTTAATTAAAGAAAATTACACAGAAATTCAACTTTTATAATTTATTTTTAATTTCACATTTAAGAAAAATATGTTTCAATATTTTATTTTTGTTTTTTTCTTATATTTTTCACAAAATAGATTTTATTTTAAATAATTTTATTTATTTACTTTTTTTTTTTTTGTAACAGATAATTTGGAAAAATTATCGAGAAAAATATTATAAATACTTTTTTATTTATTTTATTTTCCAATAAAAATTAATTTTGATGTTAAAATACGTCCCAACTCAACAACGGTAAAAATTACTCTGATTAAAATTTGGAAAAATGGTTTTTCATGTTTGAATGAAATTTTCATTCAAAATCATGTGCAAAAGATATAATGTTATTATGTAAAGCTTGAATGAAAAACAAAAAGCTTTAATTATAGCTAAATTGGTCAAAGCACAAAGCTAAGGAATCGGAAAATGTGGAAAAATACAAGAAAAGCAACTGATTCTTATTAATAAGATACCTGATGATAGCAGTATGTATGCGTGTATAGTGTTACACATTTATGTTTTTCATAAAATTTTAACTGTATTGTTACATTGTGTGCCAAATTAAACCTTATATGACCTTAATCGACGGCTTATATACTTCTAATTACACTCACGATGATTTTTTATTAAGTGAATATTTTGGTATTGTTTTAATTAGCACATTTTTTTTAAAAAGATTTTTTGAAAAATCTGATTTAAAACACGGTATAAAGTCCTTTGGGACTGTGATCAATTTTGTGTAATATTCTCACAGGAGCTCCAACTCATTTTTTGTGACAAGAATATTAAAAAGCTGAAAGGTTGTTTTTTATTTTCAAGGCGTCATACATTGTTATATTGGCTTAATTTAATTTATATCGTTACACATATGTTAACTAGTCCTCGGTAGTCAATGTGTTAAGTGCCACCCTGTAACTTTTTGTTAATGTGATAATTTTGTTACCTGTTTTATTTTTCCAAAATTTGTTTTACAACACGAACTTCCGTTAGCCGTTACGGAAATAAAGTTTTTCGAATTTCAAAATTTTTAAACATTTACTTGGATATTTGACAAAACCATTGATTTTCTTTTTAAATGTTGCATTAAAACTTCAATTTTCCTAATATTGAAACTCAATTATTAACTTTGTTTATAAAAATTCTATAATTCTAAATTTTTGAAATTCGTAAAGTCTTTTATCAAAGTGTCAAACCATTTTTCATGATTAATATTACGGCAGTACTAATTTAATATGTCAAATTGATAATTTTTTTTGTTGAATGTGACAGCTGCTGAGCGAGCTGTGTTCTAGAAAATTCAAATTTTTTATTCGAGTTAATTCGATCGTTCAACAAGGCGCAGACACAGCGATTAGTCTGAAACGTTTAACATTTTTCAATTAAATTCTTGAAGTGGAAAGTGAACTAGCTTGCATTTTGTTTGTGACAAAATATAAAAAATCACAAATTTCAGTATTATTTGGAGTTAAAATAAATAAAAACGTGTTTTTTCTCAAATAAATTTGAAGAAGAATTACAATTTCATTTTTTTTGACACGTGCAAAGGTAAGTTTTTTATATGAGGGAAAAAAAGATGGTTTCCTAGAATTTTCTTCTTCTTTTCATTTACACAATTTTTTTTTCTTTTTTACAAAATGGGTAATTATAACTTATGAAATTTTTTGAAAATAATTTTCTTTAATATTAAAACTATTTCATTTAAATTGAGTTTTTCAGTTTAAATTTTAAAAAATAAGTAATTTTGAAAAGAAACACGAATGTAATTTTTTTTCTGAGCAGAGAAAAAGAAAGAAAAAATTGTTCTCTCTTATAAGATTCAAATAAAATTTTTATGTAACATGTTTTTTTTTTCTGTCTTCGATTACAATTTCCTGGTTTTCATTGAAAATGTTTTAGTATCTCCTTATATTTGTACATGGTGTCTACAAAATTGCATTTACAAAAATGTTCAATGAAAATTTTTTTTTTTTTTAGATTTTCTTCATGTTTTATTTTGCAAAAAAAAAAAGTTGTATAGTTTTTTTTCTTTAGCATTAGTTTGCAAAAAATTAATGAAATTTCATTTACCTATCATCAACTAATAACGAATCAGAAGTTTTGACGTAAATGAAAATATAATCGATAGAATAAGAATTAGCTTGCTCGTCGGTTTTTATACCATACAATTCACTGTTCGGATTTTTATCTATTAATTTTTTACTTTGTGAGGATAAGAAGGAGTATTTGAGGGGAGGACGAGAAAAAAAAGGTGCATAAATTTTTCCTTCATTTTATTTACTGAAATATTAAAATAAAGCAGGTATTATTGTACCTCTAGACACCCAGGGAATGTATTACCTTACCTGGTGAAATGTATATAGGTAGATACTAGATAGATAGATACATATGTATAATGTTTTTACATATGTATATGAAAATATATTGTAGTATACATACATTTATGTATACACTATGTATATAATTTTTTTTTTTAATCGAAATCAATCGAAAATTCTTTAAATGACGAGAAATCTTTTAATTACTTTGTTTCATTCTTCTGTAAGATCTAAGAAAATACATTAAAAATCTTAATAAAATTTTTAAAAACAAAAGAAACATTTTTTGTTCTAATTTACTTATCCAATAACAGTTTTTTTTATTCTCTTGACATTAAACTTGAATTTTTGTGCATATTTTAACTGTTCTATCCTTTATTTTTATTATTTTTCAATTCACACATTTATTATATTTATTTTCAGTTTTAAGATATTTTTCAAAACTAAAACAAGCAGTTAATAAGTGAAAAAGATGGTTAAAGAAACAGCATATTATGACGTTCTTGGTGTAAAACCAAGTGCATCATCTGATGAATTAAAAAAAGCTTATAGAAAGTTAGCACTTAAATACCACCCAGATAAAAATCCAAATGAAGGTGAAAAATTTAAACAAATATCACAAGCATATGAAGTTTTATCAGATCCAGAAAAAAGACAAATATATGATGAAGGTGGAGAATCTGCAATTAAAAAAGGTGGTTCTGGTGGTGGTGGATTTACAAGTCCAATGGATCTATTTGAAATGTTCTTTGGTGGTGGTGGTGGTTTTGAAAGGTAATTTTTTATTTTTATTTTTTTAAATTCAAAATTAAAAAGAATTTTTTCGAAATTTTATTTACGAGCAAATAATATTATTTTACATAAATGATTTTCTGATGAATGTGGGTGTTAAAATGATTCAGTTTTATTACGTATTAATTTATTTTATTTTGAAAAGAGAATTTTGTAAACAATATATGAAAATAACTTTTTTTTTTTTCTATTGTGTTTTCATGTAAAAAATAAAAAGTAACAATTTTATGGTTAATCAAAAAATAATTTTTCATATTTATTATGATAGTTTGCACTTTAAAAATTAATTGATTAGCAAAAGTATGAAAATAAAAAGGAAAAGAAAAAATAAAAAGGAAAAGACAAAACAAAAAAAATCCAAATTAATTATAAACAAAATTTCGAACTTGTTTTAAACTTGAATACGGTGATCATTGAAACAAGTATAAATGTATGAATTTACCTGAGAACAGTTTTTTTTAAATTAATTCTAAAATATATTTTATCAAAAATAAAAGATAAGTATAGAAAACTTTAAAGTTAATCTGAGATTTAAAAAAAATTGAACTGTAATTGAATCATAAAACGATAATTTTAACCCTGGAATAACGATAAGGTGAAATTTTGTAGTAGAATAAGTAACGTCGGCGACATAATATATTTTTCTTATATTTATTTATTTATTTATTTTTTTGACTGCTCGTGAAATGCCGGAGACATATTATATGGGTTGTTTTACACACTGTGCATTAAATCTGTGTTACAACATACAATAAAAATAAACAAAAAGCAAAATGCAAAATTATTTGTGCAGGTGCTTAAACTATTCTTAAAAATAACGGTTCACACTTTTTTTAAAAAAATTATTATTTTTTAAATTAAAATAGATGTAGCAAACAATTTAAATGACTATTTAAAATTGAATTTGCCTTACAACAATGCATAAAATAATGAATACACAAATAAATAAATAATTTGAATCTACACCCCAGGTAGATTTTGGAATACAATACTTACTATATATTTTTTAAAAGTTAGACTTGACATCAAAACTAAATACATATTTGACAGTAAACCTTCATGTACTTACACCCCACCCTACCTTACAACTTTAGCGTTCAACATTACTGTTTGTTTTTCTCCCAATAATAATCATGAATTTTATTAATTTTTTTCTTTTATTGATTTTGATCAGACGACGTGAAAGACGTGGTAAAGATCTTATTCATCAGATGTCAGTGACATTAGAAGAAATATATAATGGAGCTGTAAGAAAATTAGCCCTTCAGAAGAGTGTCATTTGTGATAAATGTGAAGGACGTGGTGGTAAAAAGAATTCCATTGAAAAATGTCAATCATGCCGTGGTTGTGGTGTTGAAAGAAAAGTTCAACAAGTTGCACCCGGTATTGTTCAGCAAATCGAACAAGTCTGTCGCAAATGTATGGGACAAGGTGAAATAATACCAGAAAAAGATCGTTGTAAACAATGTAATGGTCGTAAAACAGTTAGAGATAGAAAAATCCTTGAAGTACATGTTGAAAAAGGAATGCGTGATGGACAGAAAATTGTATTTTCTGGTGAAGGTGATCAAGAACCAGATTTACAACCTGGAGATATTGTTATTGTGTTAGATGAAAAAGAACATCCAACATTTATGAGAGCTGGAAATGATTTAGTAATGAAAATGCCAATACAATTAGTTGAATCATTATGTGGCTTCCAAAAAGTTATTAAAACATTAGATGACCGTGATCTAGTTATAACATCATTACCAGGTGAAGTTATCAAAAATGATCAAACAAAATGCATTCTTGGTGAAGGTATGCCAATGTATAAGAATCCATTTGAAAAAGGACGTCTTATTATTCAATTTTCTGTGGTATTCCCTGATACAATTCCCAGTGAAATAATTCCAACATTGGAGCAATGTTTACCACCTCGACCAGTCGTTAACATTCCAATTGACGCAGAGGAATGTAATTTGGTAAGTGAGAATGCACAAAAAAAAAATAATAATAATTTTATTAATTTGATTGTTCTAATATTTCTTTGTCTAAATTTCTACAGGTTGATTTGGATCCAGAACAAGAAAGCAGAAGAAGACATCGTCAAGCTTATGAAGAAGATGATGACAGTGGTTATCATCAACAAGGGCCAAGAATACAACAATGTGCTACTAGCTAAATATATTTCCTTTTAGCAGAGTAAAATTTTCAATATACATATAAAAAGAATAAGGGGTGCAAAAAATAAAATAAAAATCAAGAATACTAATTAAAAATGTTATTGTACATCTCGCAGTTCTAGTATCTAATTAATCAACGTAAAAATTTTTAATCCCAAAACTTTCATCATACAACTTTTTAATTCATAATTATTATTCTTATTCTCATTATTACAATTATTATTATTATTATTATAAAAACTGATATTTCACAATAAAATAATAATCTTAAAAATATTAAATAATTAGCATTCAAGAAGAGAACTTAAAAAATTGTAAATTTTAGTTCAAATTTAAATATTGACTTATTTTTTTAAAACAAACTACATTTAAATAAATTTCATTTGGGAGTTTTATCATTTATAGAAAATGAAACAACAAAAAAAGTAGTATAGTTTTCATATTTAACGCTTTAACGACCGCGCGCTTCAATTGCGTCGACACAAATAAGAAGTTGAAACTAACGTTATCTACTGGAAAAGCAAATTGTTTATACATTGCATTTTTTTTTTCTTTCGAGAAAGTAAAAGTTCATTCAATAGCTTTGTTTTATTTGAACTGACGAAGTGATATATGATCACTTTAGTTTTGCTCAGATCACTTATCTTCTTATTAAGAGTAGCATCACTTTAAATGCCCAAAAAACAAGTTGAAAAATTAAATTACATACTTGAACAAATTTCACTAAAATAAATTTAAAACTGGTATTTAGGCCGTTTTCAAAAAGTCAAGCTTGCTATAACATTAACTTGTCAAAGGCTTCTTAACATTAAATCTTGAAAATTGAAGACTTCATAAAATCAAGCTTGCAAGGAAATTTTGCCGCAGCCATGCAAGCATTTTAAATTACTTGCACTGTAAATTTAAAAAAATAAGAAATGTGTTACCATATGAATGCTGAGTTAAAAATTTTTAACATTTAACAAGCATGTGTAAAGTAAATTTAATTTTTCTTATTCATCATTACTTTAATTTATGAGCACTTAGTTTACATACAATGGCAGGCGATGGCCGAAGCGGTAGAGTGCTGGCTTCTGATGAAGGTCTGGCGATCGAATTCGCCTAAGTTCACTCAGCTTTGAATGAGTACCAATTCATTTGCCTTTGCATCGTAATTGCAAGTCAAGATACATTGCTGAAAAAATTTATGTTGCATAGTAGCATCATAATTATTCACGATACGCTGTACTCGCTTGATTTTGTCGTTGTCAAAAAATCACACTTAAGTTTTAAAACGGAATGCTTTGTATGGTTGGCGTTTTGGAACTTTTGAAATTGTAAAAAGACGGTCGTATCGTGACGTTTAGGAATTCAGCCATGTATACTTCCTTGTTTTATATGTATGTATGCAGGGCTGTGCAAGCAGAACTTAAATTTTTGAAAACGGTCATTGTAATTTTGAAATTGTAAAATGTATTCTAAATTCTAGAGTTAATGTGAATTATGTGTAACTTTTATTAGAAAATGGGAAAAATGTACACATATGTGATTTTTTATTGGAAAAAGGGCATTTAAAAATTAAAACTGTAATGTTTAAATAATGATATCACAGTTTTAATATTGTCCTAATATATTCAAATTTGAAAATTGACAGAACGCCTTTACTCTTTTGTTAAACTTCTTTTGAAGAAAGGTGCTGATGTCAACAAAATGGATTCCAATAATAGAACACTATTATTTTATGGTATTGAAAGTCGTATGCTAAATGTTGTTAAATTATTGGTAGATAACAGCGCTTATGTTGATTTAAAAGATAAAGTATATTTAACATCTTTGCATTATGCTGTTATGTTTTATTAGAAATGGGTGCTGATGTTGATGCTGTTGACAAATTTGATAGAACGCTACTGATGTATGCAGTTGAACAATTTTTTAAATATTTAATTTTGTTGTAACAAATGAAATTATACAATTTTGGTATCAAATTTCGTATTGTCAAACAAAAAACAAAATATTTTTATTTATTTAATTGGCATTTCCTGCAGTTTACATTTAGTTTCAGTTACAATGTCAATTGGCGCGCGAGGTCGTTAAAATGTTAATTTTTAATTAAATCAATAGCATAAAAATAAAAAATAGAATAAAATAATAATGAAATAATTAAAACGTCACTTAGTTAAGTTTTATATAATTTTTGTTTTTTTTTTGAATAATAAAATGGATTTATTTATTTTTCGAAACATTTTCATAATTTTTTTTTTTTTTTGTTTTCTTTCACTGCTATTGATTTAATTTTTGCGTTTTTTAATTATTTCTTTTTTACTTTTAGTATATAATTACTATTTTTTTTTTTAATTTAAGGCAATTTAAGTAAGCTTGTAGCTGATAAAAAAAAATAAAATTTCACACTTATAAAGAAAATTCAGCATAAAAGAAAAATAAAAGGGAAAACCACATTTATGAAAATTCTGAAAAAAAAGTAGTTTTCTTTATTATGAGTTTTTTTCCCTGACAGGTACGAAAATTTTTTTGAATTTCTTGGTTTAATCTCCAATAGAAATTGCCTGTTTCAACAATTAATGTAATGGTAAGTTTACACCATAGATTTTGGTTTCCAGATAAGATATCTTGGTCTCCAGACACCATTATTTGGTATGTGAAAACGAGTCTCTTATAGTGTAAATACAAAAGCAGAAATGAAATTAAAAAGTGTCAACTGATGTAGGTACTACATATATTCGAGATTAAAAAGATTAAAAAAACGAGAATCCTCAAAAATCTCCAGAAAAATAAAATCTCCGAATCTAAAAAAATACATTGGGCTACAGAAAAAATTAAAACCAAACAGAAGTAACGGTGTTTTCGAAAATCTAAAAATTTCAATTAACCAAATGCTAGCAAAATTAATTGCATTTTGTGTTGTAGTGAGTAGAGCAATTAAAATTTAAAATTCTATTTCTAAAAATGCCCAATTCTTGAGGGTTTGGTTTTAAAGATTTTGTCCATTGGGATTTTTGATTTAGCTATAACGGGAGAATCATAGAAAAATTAAAAACCATAAAATTAACAAAAAACAAACTTAATTTTTATTTAACTTTATGTACATGTTACAATATAATTGAAATAAAAAAAAATATTTCAGGATAATTTTCGCTTAGGAATTAATATCTAAATAACCTAAAATAAGACGAATAGAATAGTATGGTATTCTTGAAAAATAAGGAAGGCATGATAAGTCTTTATTACTTTTATCTTCTAAATTTTTTCTTCTTATAAGGATAAAATTTTTTATCTGAATTTACTTTTTCTAGTATAAATTTTTTTACATAAAAATCAGCTTGTACCAATAATAAAACGTGTTGAGCAAAACTTTGTGGAACATACTAAAAACGGATTTGTTCTTTTTCAAATACATTTATATTACATATTATCTAATAATACTTTAACAATTCCTAAATTGCCCCTTTCAAATGCATACATCAGTGGCGTTTTACCGAACTTGTCAACAGCATTAACCTCAGCACCCATTTCTAATAACATTTCAACAATGCTAAAATTCTGTTGTACTGCAATATGAAGAGCGGTTTGATAATTAAAAACATCTCTACGATTCACCAGCGATTTGATATTTGAATTTGTTTCAATTGGTGCAGATTCGCTTATACCCTTGCTATAATTTATTAAAACTTTAAAAATTGGTTGTGAAAATTTCCATAAAAGATTCAAACTTGCAAGGAAATGAAAAATTGTTACATTGTAGCATGATTGAAAATAAATGTCTGCTCCATATTTCAGAAGCATCTTTATATTTTCTAAACATATTTCCATTTTATTGATTGATGCAACTAGTGCATAAAACAATACACTTTTTCCATCTTCATTTCCTGCGTTAACATCTGCACCATTTTTTAACAAAAGCTCTACAATATCTAAATTTAAATAGTTAACAGCATAATGCAAAGGTGTTAAATTTACTTTATCTTGTAAATTAACATAAGCGCCGTTATCTACCAATAATTTAACAACATCTAGCCTACGACTTTCAATACTATAAAATAACGGTGTTCTATTATTGGAATCCAATTTGTTGACATCAGCACCATTCTTCAAAAGAAGTTTTACAATTGTGTAACTTCCCTTTTCAGCTGCATACATCAGTAGCGTTTTGCCATAATTGTCAACAGCATCAACCTCAGCACCCATTTCTAATAAGATTTCAACAATGCTAGAAATTTGTTCTAATGAGATATTAAGAGCGCTAACAGCATAATGCAAAGGTGTTAAGTATATTTTATCTTTTAAATTAACATAAGCGCCGTTATCTACCAATAATTTAACAACATTTAGCATACGACTTTCAATACCATAAAATAACGGTGTTCTATTATTAGAATTCAATTTGTTGACATCAGCACCTTTCTTCAACAGAAGTTTCACAATTGTGTAACTTCCCTTTTCAGCTGCATACATTAGTGGCGTTCTGCCAAAATTGTCAACATTATCAATCTCAGCACCCCTTTCTAATAACATTTCAACAATGCTAAAATTTTGTTCTACTGCAATATGAACAGCAACAGCATAATGCAAAGGTGTTAAATTTTCATTGTCTCTTAAATTAACATAAGCGCCGTTTTCTACCAATAATTTAACAACATCTAGCTTACCACTTTTAATACCATAAAATAACGATGTTCTATTATTGGAATCCAATATGTTGACATCAGCACCTTTTTTCAAAAGAAGTTTCACAATTGTGGAACTCCCGTTTCCAGCAGCTAACATCAGTGATGTGACTTTAAATTTATCAATAACATTGATATCACTTTCTCTATTAATTAAAATTTTTGAATTTCTTATTTTATTTTCTTCAATTGCAAAGAATAAAGGCGTTCTGCCATATTTTGTAACTGCATTTACATTTGCTCCATTTTCTAATAAAACAATTAACACATCTGTTTTCCGTGTAGCTGCGAAATGTAATGGAGTTTGGCCTTGTCCGTCTACATAGTTCGCATTAACTCCAGAATTTAGAATATATTTCACAATTTTCAAATTTGAATATATTACCGCCACATGTAAAAGTATGCTGCCATTATTTAAACATGCCAGTTTTAATTTTTTTTAATAATATTTAAATCCGCTTCTACCAATAAAAAATTTTTATTTGTAAGTTAATAGTAAATAAATTCGGTTAAAAAAATTAAAATAAAAAATAAACACTGGATATGATATAGTCTACCTTTATGTCCTTTGTGTATTTCACGAAGAATATTCAAATCAATTTTTTGTGACATATTTTAAATTTTTTAAATATGTACATATATGCCTCCCTGTATAGAAAATCAAATAGAAAGATTTTTCAAAAATAAATTTAGTCTGCTAATGCTTATCGGAAAAATATGGAAGTTCTTTATGAAAATCTTTGGGGAAAAACCGTATTAATTATTTTCAATGATTTTTTAAATAGTAATACATTCAAAAACTTGAAAAATATTTTCAAAAAATTAAATAAAATAAATTAATTAGACCAATAACATTTCGGTAGCAAATTTCGTTTTGTCAAACAAAAAACAAAAATTATCCTTTCGGTCAATATTTTTAATTACTAACCAAATTTTAGAAAAATCTATCTTTAATCGTAAAAAACATCTGTGGAAAGTAAAGATATTATAGTTTTATGGTCGAAACTTGTGGAAAAAAAAAAATAATGTGTTACTCGGTTTAGAAATCGAAGTCAGTATTGTGCTTATGGAGGCCGTACCCGATTAGTTTCTGCTAACTTTACATATATATATGTATGTACATGTTTTTTGATAAATTATAAATTGAAATCTGATCATTCCACGCAAGAGACAGATTTATACAAACGCAATGTAAAAGAATATAGAAAAGTATGCCTATGTTGCCTGTACTGACTTCGATTTATAAACCGAGTATAATTTTAAAAATACTTACTCACCAACACAAAGTAAATTTACTGACTTTAATAAAATTTCGTCTGATAGTAAATATTGATGCCCTTGCGACGAATCTGAAGTCCTTTTAGTGCTACCTTTAATAGTTTTTGGGAAAAAAGTCTTTTAAAAGTTTCAAAGTATGTATTTCACTTAAATAAATGCGCCAATTAATAAAAATTAAACACAAACACGATTATTATTATATTTCACCATAAATGTAGAATAGAAAGGATAGCAATTAGCAAAATGAAGATGTTCTTATACAGTTATAACTATGAACACATTGGGTGGTTAATCCGGCTTTTTGGCGCTGGTTGTAACAATAATGGTATAATTTTTTTCCAACTTGGTATAAAAGAATTATCTAAAATAATTTTAGCTTTAAGGTTGTAATACACTCACTCGTTACAATTTGTAGTGCAACTTTCAGATGTAATTTGAGCAGTTGTAAAAACCGGTTTTTAAACCGGTTTGCGGTTGTTATAACCACCTAATGTATTCATGCTCATAGAAGGAAGAGGAGGAGTGAGTGTGATAGCTAGTACAATAAACAACAACATAAGGTACTCCATAGACTAACGATCTAAGATTCACAACATTTGAAAAATATTTTTTCTAGGGATATTTACCTTAGTATTACAACTTAAAATTACTTAAATAATTATTATTTTCAAGAGTTTTAGAGGTTTATTTTTTAAAAAGAAATAATAATTCTTATAGTAAATAAATTAGACAATATTTCTCCGTAAACTATTCTCAATTCTTGATATATTGTAACAAGTAATATTGATTTCAAGATTTTCTTGGTTCATTAAAATAGAAATGTGTTTAAATTGTTTTCTTCTTAAATTTACTTCTTAGTACTGATTGAAATTTATATGTAACGACTTCTTAAATTTAAAAAAAAGTTTTTATGCTAGCTGCAACAAAAATTACGAAATGTCAGTATGAGTAATCTAGAATTCCCTTAAACTGGCAACACGTACCAAAAACTAAAAAGACACGTGTTGTGCTCATAATTTGACAGGTTCAGTTTGTTTTATATTTTATAATTTAAAATTGAAATTCTTCAACTTTTGGACATTGTAATTAAATATAAAAAAAAGGATTTTCACATAATTTAATCTCATCAAATAGATCATGTCTGGAAGTTGTATATTTCGTAGGAATAGAGCTTTAGGATATGTAAGTAATCAAATACCAGCAATTACACGTTATGTCCTAAGAAGAAATGATACTCTGATTACCACATGTATAGGAAGGGCTTTTCAAGTCTATACCACAAGTCATTTTCGATTATTGCATGTTAGTAATGTTCATCCAAGTGAAATAACATGTTTAGCAGGTGATAGAAGATATACATATGCTGCCAGTGATAAATGCATTTATGCATGGCGTACTGGTAAACATTTACAGCATACATATAAAGGTCATACAAAAAATGTTCATTTATTACTACCGTTTCGACATCATTTAATAGCAATTGATGAAGATAATAATTTAAAAGTATGGGAAATTGAAAGTGAAACAGTCTATTTAGAAATACCATTTCCTGTTAAAACATTTCGTATAACAGCAATTGCACATCCTCCAACATATATTAATAAAATTTTACTTGGAAGTGAACAAGGATCATTACAATTATGGAATATTAAAGATAATAAATTAATATATACATTTGAACATCATAATAGTAAAGTGACAGCAATTGAATCAAGTCCAGCTTTAGATGTTATTGCAATCGGTCATCATGATGGAAATATAATATTATTAAATTTAAAATATGATGAAATTTTAATGCAATTTAAACATGATTGGGGTCCAGTTTCAAAAATAACATTTAGAACAGATGGACATCCAATAATGGCAACATCAAGTACAAATGGATGTGTTGCATTTTGGAATCTTGAAGAAGGAAAGGTAATTTAGAAATTGTTTTTGTTGATTTTGATTTTTTTTTTATAATGAATTTATTAATTTTAATTTTTTTTTAAATATAAAAGATATCTGGTCAAATAATTGCACATAGTGATAATGTATCAACAACAATATGTTTAACAAATGAACCTTTAATGTTAACAACATCACCAGATAATTCAATGAAATTATGGATATTTGATATGCCTGATGGTGGTGCAAGATTATTAAGAATAAGAGAAGGACATAGTGCACCACCATTATGTATTAGATATCATGGTTTAAAAGGAGAAAATATTGTATCATCAGGTGAAGATAGTTCAATGAGAATTTTTAGTACAATTTCAGAAACATTAAATAAAAGTATGGGAAGAGCTAGTTATAATCGTAAATCATCTAAAAAGAAAAGTTTGTAAATTTTATTTTTAATTTTTAGATTTTATGTTAATTTAATTAAATTTTATTATTATTATTATTTTTTTTTATAGATCGTTTACAACATGATGGACTTATAATGCCACCAATAACATTTTTTACAACAGAAACAACTAGAGAAAAAGAATGGGATAGTATTGCTGCAATACATACAGGAATAATACAAACGACAACATGGTCATTTCATAAATCACGAATGGGTGATCATAGATTAATTCCAGAGAAATTTTTCAATAAGAATCGAAAAGATTTTAATACTGAGACAACATGTTTAACAATAACACATTGCGGAAATTTTGTTATAATTGGTAAAATTTTATAGATTATATTAATTTTGATCAGTTTTTTTCGTCACACTTTTTTTTTCTTCCTTAAATTATCAGGTTATTCATCTGGTGATGTTGAACGTTTTAATATTCAATCTGGAATTCATAGAGCAACATATGGTAAACCAGCACATAATTCTGCTGTACGTGGTGTTGCTTGTGATAATTTAAATCAAATTGTTATTACTGGTGATTCAGATGGAATTATTAAATTTTGGAATTTTAAAGAAAACAGTAATTACTTTATGTTAATTAATAATTTTTTTTTTTTTTGTAAATTATTTTAAATTTTTTCCTAAATTTTATTTTTTTAAATTTCAGTTTCACATAATTTAAGTCGAATAAATTTACCATATGGTGTAACAAAATTTGAAACACATAAAGAAAGTGGTATGATTGCAATCGGTTTAGATAATTTTGCAATATATTTATTAGATTCTGAAACAAAAACAATAATTAGAAAATTTCATGGACATACAGCTAAACTTAATGATATTGCATTTAGTCCAGATAGTCGTTGGTTAATATCAGCTTCAATGGATTCAACAATTAAAATATGGGATATTCCATCATCATATATGATTGATCATTTTAAGGTAATGAATATTATTTTTTATTTTAAAAAAAAAGTGTCCAATATTAATTAATTAATTTATTTAATAAATAGGTTGAAAGACCTTGTATATCATTAACAGTATCACCAACTGGTGATTTTCTTGCAACAGCACATGTTAATTATCTTGGAATTTATCTTTGGTCAAATAAAACATTATTCAGTCATATATCATTACGTTCAATTAATCCATATAGTGAAGCACCATATATTGATTTACCATCAAATCAACAAAATGAAGAAAATTTAGAAACAATTATTGAAGATTTAAATATTAATGATAATGATGATGATATTGAAAAAATTAATTTAAATTATATTTCACCAGAACAAATATCATCTGATTTAATAACATTATCTGGTTTAACAGTATCACGTTGGCAAAATTTACTTGATTTAGATATAATTAAAAAACATAATAAACCTAAAGCACCACCAAAAATACCAAAACAGGCACCATTCTTTTTACCAACAATTTCTGGTACTGAATTAAAATTTGATTTTTCAAATATTTCAAATGATGAAAAAAATTCAAAAATAATAAAAAATGAAAATTTTAATAATTTAACATTATTTGGTAAATTATTAATTGAAACAAATAATGATATAAAAGAATTTAATAAATGTATTGATCATTTAAAAAAATTAGGACCATCAATGATTGATTTCGAAATAAAATCATTACATCCAATTGGTGGTGGTAATTATGATATAATGTTACAATTTTTAAAAATGATTGTTTATATGTTCGAAACAAATATGAATTTTGAATTATGTGAATCATATTTAGGATTATTTTTAAAAATTCATGGTCATACATTAACAGAAAATTCAAAATTATTTAATTATATTGAAACTGTTGAAAAAGCTCAAGATAAATGTTGGAAAATTTTAGAAGATAAATTATTATATGGTATAGGTGTAGTTAGTTCGTTAAGAAATTATGTTAGTCAATAACTTTTTTGTTTTTTTTTTTTTCTTTCAAAAATTTAATAAAAAAAGTATATAATGTGTATTTTTATTTGTAAAATTTTTTGTTTTTTGTAATGAAGAAGATTGATGTTTTTCCTTTTTTAAATTACAGGCAGGCTATTTTTTATATAAATTCCCAATTTTTTCAATTTACATTTATTCAAAAGTTTTTAGAAGTAGAAGTGCAATAATATCCCCGAACAATCTAAAGAGAATAATTTAAACATAGGATGCGTTTCAAAATTCAACATGTTGCATATTCTTTCCACTAAAACCTCATTTCTATGTTTCAATAATCACCGGAATAAAAAACATCAATAAACACAACCTGCAACCGAAGTGGATCCACCATATGGTATGTTGTCAACAATGTTGAATTCTGAAACGCAGCCATAGTTTTCTTAACCGAAATGCTAAAATGACAGTATACTAAGTTCTTTAACATTCTTTCTAAATGATTCAAGTTTAATAAAATTCTTTGGGAGGAAGCCAGCAGCGCGTTACTCCATAACCAGTAGCATATAGCCGAAGATAAAATTAAGACCGTAACTCCACAATCATTCCAAAGAAAACAAGTTTGAAAACTCGTCGAAGTTATTATTGGACATTGTCTGATTGTATCGTAAACATTGTAAACTCGTCGTACTATCGAATGATTTCTGTAGAAATTGTAGAGATTAAGAAGAAATAGAGTCATTTACTCTATGAATGTCCAGCTTTAAAAGAACGAAGGTTCGCTAACGGATCTACACCGATTTATTTAAAAATCGGGATAGTTTTCAGGATAGGCAAAGTTTATTCCCACTGACATGTCTAAGGGCACTCACACTAAGTCTTTAAGTTTCCGAGTGGACTTGCTTCTTATTAACAAATACTACTTCTAAAATGAAAAATAAATTAATGTATGTATTTCCAAAACTATCTTAGAAATTGTTTTTAATTAACTTTATTTGGAATAATATAATATTTTAAATAATTACTATAATTTTGCCAAGTGCAGTATATACAATTATTTCTATATTTTCTAATCATATTTATCCTTAAAAATATATTTTTAATTAATTTATTTAAATATTTGATTAAATTAAAAATAATTTTTTTTTATAATTCATTTTTATGTTAAAATTCTTAAAAAGAAAAAAACAAATATTTCAAATATGATAACTGAAATGTTCCAGCCATTTTACTTTTGCATTCATTTCAATTAACAAATTTGCAAATCTTTTTTGTTTGTTTTTCAAATAAAATTTGTATTAGGGAATAAAGTCCCTTTTTTTCCATTTTTAAAATATTTATTGAAAAAAAAAAAGTAATGTAAAACACATGTATATTTTCATGAATTTCATTTTTCTAGAACTGACACAATAAAGAATCCTTTAGTGTCTTTTAAATTTAATATTGAAAAATTAAAAAAAAGTATTAAATGTATTTTGATGACTAAAAACAGCTTATATTCTTTTTCTTTTTTTTAATTTTAAAATTTCTGTGATAATTGTGAATAACTTTTGCTTTTTTTTTTTTATATTTTTGTTATTAGCATGCATATTTAGTTAATAAGATTATCGTTATTAGGATTTTCAGGAAAATAATTATCACTATCAGAATTTTTTTCAGAATGATGATTGTCCTGTAACTGAAAATAAAATAAAAAATTAGTATTTTTTTTTTGACATAAAATGATTGTAATCCTTAAAATATTACCCATTGTTGAATCATTTTGATTAAATGATATCGTGGATAAATATGTAAATTATTATTATCAATTTGATTTGTTCTCATTGGCATTGAAATATCATCTTCATCTGATGATATTCGGTATCCAGTTTTATCCATTGGTAACAGATCAATACCTGTTGAACGTTTTCCATGACCGCCGTAACAAGAGTGTCCATACAAATTACATCCACCTTAAAAAAATTTAAAAAAAAAAAATGGAAAAAAGTGATTATATATACGAATAGAATAACTGTTAAAATGTAGAATTTTAAGATATTGGTTGAATTTGTCTAGTCTCATTTGAAAACAAAATACCAAGGTGGATTTTTGGGATAACGAAAAACAAGTCTTAGAGAACCGAAGAGCATGATACCATGTTAGATAGGATAATAAAAGAGGTCTTCAGAATAATAAATTGAAGGAGTACCAAAAAAAAAAAAAAAAAAAAAAAAAAAAAAACAGGTTCATAGGCGATGGATATGCAACATAGAGATTAGTGCCAGAAAACAAGAACCTGAAGATAAAATAAATTGAAACCTGTATTGTCAAACAACTTACCAAATGTAGAATATTACTGAAAATATATTGAAATTATTAATTGTTAATGGTTTTTAAATGTGGCCTTGAATTATAGAAGTTACACGAAAAATAAAATTAAACAATGAGGAATGGAAAAATTTTATTAAAGCTTCAGCAAACATTTCCAAGAAACTACTCAATCTCAACAAGAATGAGTTAAAGACTATCACGAGTCTTCTCACTGGGCACTGGATGACAAGTGCTAATTCTGCAAAAAAGCTAAGGAAACCTGGAAACACATTATGTGTGAAAGTGAGACATTGGCCTCTTAAAGAGTGCGCTACATGAATCAACTTTTCCTCAAATCCGAAGAAATTTGGTGTGCACCTTCTAGTATAGTATTATATTTTAGAATTTATTAAAAGCTTAAATCTATAGCATATTCACAGGTCGAAGTGCAACGATAGCTCCTAATTATCAATCTAATCAAGATTGATGTTTTTATTGTTTAAAATAAAGTACATATTATTATGTTTAAACATTGTTATTTTTAAATGAATTATCAACCTTGTTGTTTATTTTGTATTTTTTTTTTAAATTTCTTCAACATTGTTTTCCGCTTCCTACACGAAACATTGAGAAAGGTAACAGATAGCAGGCACAGACAATCATTTCTTGTCTTTTATAATAATATTGTTTCTTCAGATACTTTAATTTTAAGTTACCTTATTACTATATATTTCTTGAATATTATATACTACATATTAACCTTTGTGTAAGTTATTTTTGTTATTCTCTCACAAGATAGGTACATAATGAACTTTCATAAAGAAAATATATTACATCTTGTTATAAGAACAAAAATAATTTTATATAAAATCAATAAACACATATTTATTAATATTATTATATTTTCTGTTCAATATTTTCTTTGATAAGAAAATATATTTCCTATAAAGTAAAATATGAAAAATTCAATACTCTAAAAATATGTAAACAAATTGTTTATCAATAGAAAGCATTTAAAAAAATAAAACAAATACAAATGACTGTGAATAGCTATACAATGAAATTATTTTACTCGTAAGTTATTTAAAAATGTTTTTGAAAATACAAATTTTATTTATGTACATTATGTATGTATTACGCCTTTTTCCGCTTTTTTTTTTTCTCTACAGGGTTCCAATGTTGAAAAAAATTCGCTTTTAATAAACTTTGCGTGAATTTTTATTCCACTGTTGATTTTTTTTTAAATTTTTTTAAAATTTTCAATGCTCTTATATTGAAAGAAATATTGAAAATTAGGATAAGCATATTTTGTTTTATATGGTTGGTTGGTGGACGATGGTGACTCTCGGAATCTTCCCAAGACCGAATCACTGTCTGGAACCTTCCTCTAGCAAGTGCCGAACAGTTGTAGAGATAGATTGAGAGGGTTTTTCTTTCTTATGGACCTCCCTGCAGTTACGGCAATTGGTGTTAAAGGGGATACCCATTTTCTCTTATTTTATATGAAGGCCCTCCATTTTTTTTAGACCCCTTTGAAGAAACGTTTTTCATTTTTCTACAATTTTAATTTAACCCTCCAACCGTTGATGAATTTTTGATTTTTCGATAGAAAATCAATGGCTATTTTTATTCGTTTTTCATTAAGAGAATAAGATTACAGGCTATAAAAAGAAAAACGAAAATTAAAATTTTAAAAATTTGCACTTCACCTAAAATCTACAGAATATGTAGTTGAATTTCTAAAAATTTTCACTTTACGCACCAGAGTTGAAGGTTTGAAGAATTTTGAAATTTTTCTTTGCAAAAAGATGAAAGTTTATTAATTTTCAGTTTAATTCACATATCTTTGGAAAAAGTTGAAATGAATATATTAATGAAAAAATACGTTGAGAAATCCCACAATTTGTTCAATAAAAAACAATTACTTGTACGTGATTAAATTGTAATTTTTATCCTTTTAAACAGATCAAAGAAAATTTTATAACTATAACTTGTAAGAGTATCTAGAATGAAAGACATATAACTTCTTTCCACTTTTTTTTTTTCAATTTTATAGAAAAGATAATTATTAAAAAAAATATTGAAGCTGATGAGATACTATAATGAAAATAATTATGAAATAAAAAACCAGGATAAAAAAGGGCAATTTAAAAAGATGTGTAACATAATTTCAAAAATAATAACGTACTTTAATGTAATTTATCTTGTATTTTTTTATTACACAATATTTTTCTACTGAATTTTCCATATTGTTTTTTTTTTCTCACATTTATTAATTCATTAAGATTTTAGCAATAAAGTTTTTAGTGAAAAAATTATTATGTATTTTTAAAATTATCTCATTATACTCATTACGACGATATTAAAGATTAATATAAAATAAATTTCTAATTTTTAATTCGAACATTTTTCAAAGAATTAAAATTTTTCAAATTTTATTCAATGGAAATGACAGAATTAATTATTAAATTTTTAACTTTAAATAATATTTTTAAAGTACAAAATTATAATATGAAAAAATTCATTTTTTTTTTTTTTTGAAAAGTTTGAAGTACATATTTCTTTGAATGAAAACAATTTATTCGAAGGAAAGTAGATGTTTTTATTTTGTTTTTTTGTTTTTTTTTTTTCTAGTTGACGAAGTCATAAGAGGTCCTTTTTGTTTTATAATACTTTTTCTATTGGCTTCAACTACAATATCATAAGATACTTATTTAGTTGTATATTGTTCATAAAATAAAAGTTTGTATTTATAAGTTAACTTTGATTATTGAATAATTTTTTTGTTTTTCAGAAAAGATACAATTACTCTCTATTTTATGTTTGTTAAAAATTTTTAAAGTTTTAGAGAATTAAAAACAAAAATTGGAATAACAATACAAAAAAGATGTTTTTTTTTGTTTTGAAATTTTTTTCGCTACATTATTTTTATTAGAAAATTTAATTTATTGATAATTTTATTGATAGAAGGAAAAGAAAAACAGTTTTTAAGAAATAAAAGAAAATACTTGTTTTGAATATATGTATTTCAAGGTAATGCAAAAATTAGAGAAAAAAAACTTAAGGATTAAAAAATATAAAACAATTAGGAAAATTTTACATATGAAAACATCCAAAGATTTTGGTTTTAAATTATAAAAAAAAGGGTAATAATTTTAATGACCAATGGTTACTTTCAAAATTTACGTGAAAATTTTACTTGTATACTGTAATAATAATTTTTTCGGAAACAAATTATGAGAAAATTTTACTGTTGATTCAAAAGTTTTGAAATAAAATTTAAATAAAAAAAAACAAGTTTTTTTTTGTGTTTCACTAGCATTAAAAGAAATGTCTGTATATGAGCAACAAAATGATGTCCTGTCGATTGGTAAAAATTTGAAGTACAAAAAAAAAAAAAAAAAAACAAATAAGAACGAAATTATTAATTTTTTTAAGTTTTTTGAACACGAAAATTTACAAAACACAAAAAAAAAAAGGATCAAATGCGAACCATGGTAGCTGAAGAGTCTAAATACTTAAATACAAATAAAATATAAATGATGTTTACTTCAAATAATATATACTTACGTTTAGCATCAATTGAAGTAGCCAAAATAGCAGCAATTATCAAGAGAACATAAACTGAAACTAATTGTTGCATTTTGTTTTCCTTTTTTTAGTTATCTAGAAAAAAAATTTAAGAAAAAAAAAGTAGGAATATTTTAAAAATTATCATTGACGTAAATTTGTAAAAATTCTATGAAAAATAACTTAAAAACAATCTTAAAATGTAAATAAACAAATGAAATGCATACCTATAAGTAGATTAGATTTTTCCCTACGGAAGGATAAATTTTCAAATAGTAATATAGCTAATTTATTATATTTTATGATGTTAGAGAATTAAATGAGATGATATATTTAATACAAAGTAACCAAGAATATACATATAATGGTAAGCATTGTAAAAATAAGATAACGATGTTTATTCTATACTAGGGAATTTAATTTATATATACGTGTTTTGTGAATTTAAGTAGATTATGTATACGTTTATTAATTAATATCTTGAAGGAGTAGATAAATGTTGACGTTTCAAATATAAAAAAAACCATATGTAACATTTTAATAAAATTAATACAATACTCAAATCAATTATTCAGTAACACGTGGGAGTGAAAACATTTATGTATACTTTGTGTACCACATTAGCTTAAACCCTTTTTTTTTGTCGTTGTAAGGATTATTTTAATATTTCAAATCAAAGTAGAAAATTCCACATATCAGAGGTGTCTTAATTCTCAAAGGATTTTTCAATTAATATTGGTATGAGAAAAAACACTTTAAAATTATATTTAATACTCCTGAAACGTACATATGTATATAGGTGGCTCTAGGCTATGTAGTTTTCAAGATTTAAAGAAAAACTGTTGTTGCTAATAAGCACATAGTGATTGTTTTTTACATTTTATGAAATTTTAGTTGTTAAGAGGATATAAATAACTTAAAATAATTATTGCTTTTTATCATAGTTTTTTTCAACAATTTAGGAGATTTGTTTCATTTACTTGGAGTTGAAATTCCGTGTGAAAATTTGGGAAATCTCATCAAATATTCCTGAAGAAAATATGTTTTTTGTTTTCTTCAGTAAGCTGAATACAATGGACTTTTCTGTCTGAGTGCTTGTTGATGCATGCATTCCACCATTCACAAACCAACTAAGCTTGAAACTATTAAAAATTAGCAGGATCCTTATAAGTTTTTCGACAGTCACATGAATAAATAAATTTAAAGGTGTCATACCGGGATACATTCGAATAAAGTAAATTTATAATTTTGTCGAAAAAAGCACTTTGAATGTAATTTCTTAATGTTTTAACAAAAAAAAAAATATTCAGTTTGAAAATTTATTGATTTTATTTCACGGAAAATCTTAGGTAAATATTTATGTAAGAAAAAAGAAGTATATTTTACACCAATACATGATAAAAATTGTACACATTTTTCCTTTTTACATTACTTAATTTTTTTTTATATCCAACGTATATAAGAAAATTTTAAATTTCAAAATGATATACATAATTTATCACATCAAAGAAAATTGTTTTTCTTTACATTGAAAATTGAATTTCCATGTAATTTTACTTACCTTTACAAATTTCAAATAAACAAAATTTTTCCGAAAAAAAAAAGAAATTTTTAAATAACTGTTGAATTGAAAAAGATTAAAATATTTATGTTTCTGAGTAGCTTTGTTGTTTGATTTTTGAATTTTCGTCAAATATCACCCACTTTTTTCTTAAATTTAAAAATTTTTTTTTTTTTTTTTAAATTAACTTCAATATTAGTAATTAAATATTTAATCCTTCACATATGTATAAAAAAAAGTTAAGGTACACATAATTTTTAAATTTTTAATTAGAAAAAACAAAAAGAAAAAAAGTAAAAAATTAAACTTCTAAATGAAATTTATAAATTTATTCATTATTTACTCATT
Organism: Bombylius discolor; assembly: GCA_939192795.1. Classification (NCBI taxonomy): domain Eukaryota; kingdom Metazoa; phylum Arthropoda; class Insecta; order Diptera; family Bombyliidae; genus Bombylius; species Bombylius discolor. The sequence continues at coordinate 33,982,325 of OW584241.1, read as the reverse complement.
TCGTAATATAAACTGTGAAATACATTTTATTATACAGTACACATATTTTTTAAAGAAAACATTATTTTCAATAAATCACTTTGATTAAAAACAAAAAAAATCTAAAAAAAAAAAAAGAATAAACAGAATAAGTAAATAAAATATGGAAAACAACACAATTTTTATTTATAAATTTGAAAAAAAAAAAAAAAAAAAAAAAAAAAAAAAAAAAAAAAAAAAAACTGTCCATGATAATAATTTTTTAAATTAAAGATAAAAAAGTATATTTTTACAAATTACACGAGGTTAAAGTTACTTTTTTTTTTTTTTTTTTGGTTTTTGATTTTTTTCTTTTTCTTTTCTTGTGAATTAAGAATTTCCAATAAGTTACATTTTTCTATACGAGTATATACATATATAATATATGTATGTAGTACATATTCATATATGTGATTTATTATTTTTAAATATAAGATAGAATATTTCAAATAAATAAATAAATAATTAAAATAAATGATTAATTATATGTGAAGCAATAAATTATAAAAAAAAATTAAAGTGATTTTTATTTTCAATTTTAATATAATTAATGTTATCGCAAATGTGTAGGTGATTATTATTATTGCATCTGGAATGCAACCAGGTGATTATCTCTCTGCCTCTGGTTTTAATAATAAAAAAGAAAAAAAATGTGTTCAAATGAAATTTTTAATAAGATTAGGTGAATTTTTGAGTAAATAAATTTTTTTTTTTGTAGATAAAAATTTGAACTCTCTCTCTTATCGAAATAAAAAAAATTTTCATGATAAGTCATAGGGACTTTCTCCTCTACTGAAATTAATCATGGCTCCAGTCTTCAACACATCAAGGAGAGACAGGGTAAAGTCAAGAAAAAATAGAGGAAAAATAAATTTTTTTTTTTCGGCTATAAGAGATAGGGTTGTAAAAGATCAAATTCCACCGTATATTTAAAAGAAAGATTAATTGCTAAAAATTTTAAATAGCATTTAAAATATTTTATAAAAAATAGTATATTTGTAGAAGCTATGTTGGATTGAATTTATGAGTCATTTCTATGAAAATTTAAAAAAATTTAAAAAATAAAAAAAAAAATATAAAAAGTGAATTTAAAAATTTTTCAATAGGAAAGGGTTTAATTTTATGAAACTACTGAAAAAAATTTTAAATTGATCGACATTTTAAATAAAATGCAATTAGTTGTTTATTTATAAATAAAATAAATTATTAAATTAATTTTTAAAAAAATTCTATGACCTGAAAAACGATATTACAACAAATGTGAAAAATCTATAACGTAACTTGATTTTGTTTTGCCAATTTTTTATTTGTTTTATTAAAAATTAAAAATAAAAATTTTCTGATTGAAATATTAATAATTTGATTATATTGTCAATTTTACAAAATTTATTTCGTTTTATTTTTTTTTTGCAAAGATTTTTGCAAAACTGTTGAAGGTTACTCAATTTTTGTATATTCACTTTTTAATTAAATAATTGAATTTTCACAATTAATTTTCTTTCATATTCTACAAAATATTTCGTCTATTGAATTTTTCTATAAAACTTTAGAATAAAAATTAAGAAACAAAAAACAGATGCGAATTTTCTTGGAATTGTAAAATTAATGGACTTTCCCGTGTGTACAGTTCTTGTTAAAACAGGGCCATATCCGAAAAATATTAATAAAAGTCTTAGTCTTTTGAAAATCTCAGTATAAAATAAACTAAACCTTTATAAAGTATGAGTAAGACTTGATTTTTGGTAAAGCATAAGAAAAAAATTTTGTATAATTTCAAAACGCTGATTTCCTTCCTTCTTTGTGTAATTTATTTTTAAAGAATGATGTCCTTAATATGCAAAAACTTATAATACTTTTATTCAAATCCTTTTTTTTTTTAAATTAAGTATCAAAATTAAGGATTTAAAATGTAATTTATAAATTTTAGAAGGCTTATTTTTAAAGAATGAAGAAAAATAAAAATTAACTTACATTTTTCAAAATAGGTTCTTTTTTGGATTTCTTTTATTGAAGATGAGTCTTTTCGTCTTTTTTTGTTTTTGTTTTTCAATCACAAAAGTATTTTTTTCTAATTAAAATAAAAACACAATTTTCATAAAATCTACTAGTTTTTTTTTTCAAACTTTTATTTAAATTCTAAGAAAATAAAATATTATTTTAAAATATAGTCAAATTTTTTTAAATATTTTGTTTTTAGATTTTTTTTTTAAAGAACCGTTATATTCAAAAGATAAAACACGAATGAAAATTCTATAGAATGTATTGCGAATTTTATACTTGATTTTAGGTACATGATAATTGAAAACAAAATATTATATCTACATAAGTTCAATTTAAAGAGCTTTTGTCTATGTGTAGGTTTTGTAATAATTTTATGTACATAAATTGTAAATACAAACATATATAAGTACGTAACCTTTTTTTTTTGTTTTTATAAAACCGTATACATGAAGTGCGATAAATACATAAAATATGAATCTGATAAAAGCTTTCAGGTACAACAAGTGAGAACATATGAACTTGTATTCTATCAACAAGGACATCATGTTTTGACAAAAAAATACAATTTTTATTTTGAAAAAAAAAAAAAAAAAAAAAAAAAAAAAAAAAAAAAAAAAAAAAAAAAAAAAAAAAAAAAAAAAAAAAAATATATATAAAAAATATATAGGTTCGTGATTTTTTAATTTTTTTGGAGGACTTAATGTTGTTTCTACTTGATTTTTCCATCAAAAGGATTTTAATAAAGCTAACGATTATAATTTTTGTTCTTCTTTGTAATTTTTAAAATGTTACTGAAAATAATTACAAAAAAAAAAATATATAAGGATTACTGATTTGTTTTCTGAATAACCTTATGCAAATTTTTTTTTTTTAAATTTAAAAAAAAAATTCTTATATAACGTCCTTCCATAGGTGCTTTAAAAAAATTAATAATTTGTCAGTTGAAAAAATCTAACTATCATTGCCTTGTTTTGGATTGAATTTTCTCTACATTTATTTGTCTTTTTTGCGAATTTCGTGTTTTAGTTTAAAATTGAAAGAAATCTTAATTAATTAATTAGAGATGTTCGAGAAAATAAGTAAAACAAAATATTTTTCCAATGCACATCGAATAAATCAAATTATCTTTCATTCTTTATTAATTTATCGATATTGTGGTACTTTTTTCAAGTTTTTCATTTTTAATGTAAATTTATTTAATATTTCTTTAGAATAAAATAATGAATTTTAGTTCACAAGGACTAAATATCAGGATGAAAATACGAGTCTACTTGTAATTTAATTATAATGTAGTTTTAGTCATTCTTAATTTCATTCGAAGGTAAAAAAAAATAAAAAATAAAAATCTAATTTTCGTCCTCTTGCTAATTTTTCACTTTTAAATACAGATAGAAATGTTTTGAATCAATATAAAAAGATTCTGTTTAATTAAATGTTTTTTGTTTTCTTCAAATTATTAAATTAATTGAATAAAAATAAATAAATAATTTCGAGATATAATGAAACATTCGAAAATTAATTTTAGGAAACTTTTCGTGAAGGAACAGAAAGAATGAAGAAAAAAATTTAGATATGGCTTAGAAGAAGAAGGATAGAGACTAGGAATTTCATTACTTTTATTCTAGCCTTTGTTTATTTAATTTTTTTTTCCGAGAAATTTCTGTATTATATGAAAATAAGCCAAAGTTTTTCCTAATAATACTCTGTCTAAGTTCACAAAATTCATAGAAATTTTGCAGACAATGCTTTAGCAATTCCCCAGGACTTCAATTATCACTTAAGTTTTTTCAAACCTTCTGTAAAATTGAAATATAAGCAAGTATAGATTCCGGGTAATCATGACGTTTATGTTCTCTGTTTTTGCCATAACGTTTTCAAATTAACGTCATATATATGGGTTAAATATTTCAGATTAAAAAGCTTTCAGATTTATTTTTATATTTTCGTCATGATTGATTATTTATTATTCATTATAAATTTTTAACAATTCACAAAATATATGCTTTTATGTTTATACTCATATATTATTCACGTATACAAATATATTATGTGAAATATTAATGGATAAATAAAGGTATATGATATATTTTGTACTTTAACCTGAAATAACACTCGAAAAAATCATGTAGATTAATAAATAAAATTCCCATACTACCATACTTAACAGGTTGATACACGGTTTGTGCAGAGGCGCATTCCCTTAGGAATGAATGGAAAGAAAAAAGGAAATGTAATTAGAAATTGGTTTTGCATATGGTGGAGTCGTACTTACGAGCAGTTGGAATAATTATCCTTCCGTGTATTAGCCGGCTGAATCCTTCTTCGGAAGCGGTCTCGGTGTCGATGGTGCTGCTGCTCCTGATCGTCTTGTAAATGTTGGAAAGGCGTAGGCATGCTTTATCCAGCACACATTTTGTCATAATCAGACACTTGGTGAGTAGGACATTCACGATTATATTAAGGAGTAGAAGATCTTGCTATTTCATAGTCCTCAGTTGCTTCTCCGTTTCGTAATATGTGTGAATTCTATTTTAAAAATATGTATCCTTATTGATTGTTTTTGATTTATTAAACACCTTATGTTTAATTGTAATTGATTCATAATAATAAGTGTTTTGTTTATTATGCTGTGATTTAATGATAACGATTTGTTTTTGAACATTGATTTTTCACCTATAAACAACTGAGTAAATTATTATTATTAATAATTATCTAATCATGTAAGGATAAGAAATAAAAGAATGAAAGTGAAGTGGAAAAAATGTCATTCATGTTAATATTAATTATTTTATACTTAAAAAAAATATAATATTGCTTTCATGTTACAAATAAATAATTAAAATTTAAATGTTAATATTGATAACAATTTAATTGAGGTTATTTTCTTTTTGAAAATTCCAAGTACATATGTATGTAGGTACTTGTTTTCCATGAAATATGGATGTGGAAGGCATATAAAAAAACGAAAACATTAGAAAAGTAAAAAAAAAAAAACATTTTTTGAAAAGCCCTAAAAAGTTATCCCATTTTCAAATAAGGGTCTGACTTGATGGAGATTTCTCTAAAACTCCTTTCTGAAAGCTAGGAAATGTCAGGAGGAAAATTTTATTTTCTCTTAAATCCAACCTTGATATTCCTTTTTTGTTTTTTTTTTCTCCCTAGGTTGAGTTTTATTTTTTATTGCTTCGATTCTTAGATTGTAAGTCTTCCTGAAGTGTTCTTTGTGGTTTTATTTTTTAGTAAGACGATGTTGATAGATATTGAAACAACAATAAACAAACACAAACAAACAAAATTTTGTACTCTTAAAGATTGTGATTTTTTTTATTCATAAACTAAACATTAACAACTAGAAAAAAATTTTACATAAATTTTCTTAACTATTAAAAATTTTAAATTTACATTTTTAATTCACACTGCTATCTATAATTGACGGAAAACATACATACATACATATACTTACATATTGTATGTTTTTTTAATATCTATGGACAGTTTATTATTTTTATTTTTCTATTTTAGATTATCTATGGAAAATAAAACATAAAAAAAAATTTATTAGATAAAAAAAAAATATATGATTTTCTTTTAAAATAGAATAAAAATAAATTTCAATTTAAGAAAAAGCCCGAATTGAGATGAAAGCTAATAAAGCCATAAGTGGGGTAAGTACATTTTTACCAGTTGCACCATTATAAGTTGAACATAATTGTGGTTTTGGTACTGATATTTCTGAACATATAGTTCTTGCAAAATCAGTTAATGCAAGTTTTCCAGATTCAGGATTTTTTTGCTAAATTAAATTAAAAAATAAATAAAGAAATATAAATAATTATTTTAGATAAAAAATGTTTTTTCAAAAAATTTTTTTTAAAGACTTTTTATACATACATTAGTAAAAACAACTGTTGGTACACTGGTTAGTGGTGGTTTAAGATTTAATGTTAATTCACCGTACATTTGTAAAAGTTTACTTCCTTCAGTTGAATTAGCACATTCGTCAATTAATGGCCAATTTGGTAAACGTAATTCATTTGCACATTTTTTACCAGGATATATATTATCATCGAAATTTTTACCCATTTTCATTAAACAATTAATATATTCAAGAGTCAATGATTCTCTGGTATGTTCATTTTGATATGAATCAACTTGAATATGTTGAATTGCACATGATTGAACTTTATTACCATAACATTCATTTGGACCATGATGACATGTGAAGATTACATCTGGACCAAGAGTTTGATACTATTATATTGTGAAAGAAAAAAAAAAAAAAAAAAAAAAATTTGAAATTTTTGTAAATCTTATATAAAGTAGAAAATAAAATTTTATTAAAACTTACACTTGATTTACCGAATGGCACCCATTTAATATCAACATAATCTTTAAATCCATGATGAAGTGCAGGATATAATTGTTGTGTTACAAATGCTTGACTGTCTGGACACAATGATTCATAATAAACTTGTACTTGCAACTGAAAAGATTATTAAATGTTTTAAATTTAAAATTATTTGTCATTTTTAGGTTATATTTTTTGAAATTTTAAACCTATTCACATCTGAATATGTTCAAGCTAATTTGTTATAAATTTTTCAAAATATTTGCATCTCTGAGAATTTTTTTGAAATAAATTTGTTTTAGACCTTTTTAAACGGAGAGAGTTTATCTAATCTAAAACATATTTTTGGAAGGGATAAGATTCTTTTCAAATTTCTATCAGTGTCTGACGTCAGGTGTGAATCAGTTAATCAGAAATATTCAGTACAATAAATTAGAAAAAAATATAACCGTTAGTCGTATTATTTTTAAGTATATGGATACATATTTTCATGACGTATATTTTTATCAACATACTCTTTGTTGTTGGTTTTGTTTTTTTACATGTAAACAGAAAATTAATGTATTTCACATTATTAAAATTGAAAAAAAAAAATCAAATAAATTTTATATTTGAACGTTAACAACTTTTAACTCAAATAAAAGACCATAAAGTTCCCCTATTAAGAGTTCTACTTGTTGCCACATAACTTTTTGTTTCTTCTTTGTTCTTAGAGGTCATTAAACATTTCATCTCTACCATGTGTATAACGTTTTGTTTTTCATTGTTAAATCTTTTTTTTTTCTTTCATTTTTATTAGACAAATTAAATAACAGATCATCATGTATTATAATAATTACTAAAAGCCGGTTACAGTTTTTTTTTCTTGTTAGAATGATTACAGTTTTAAAAAAAATCGTTTGGCAAATGACTAGGCTCTTTTTTTCTCTCTTTTTTTTATCTAAAATAAAACTAACTAATATACAATATACTTTATGTTTTTCTGTGGTACAAAAAAAATTAAATTTAATAATCATCATGAATGTCAATAGTATAAAAATATTTCCTAAATAAATTTTTAAAATAATAAAATATATAATTTCTTTGTTTACTATTTTTTTTTTCTGTATTCCATTGTTTCAAATTATTAATACATAATTTTATTCAATATAATTTTAAGTACGCAGACATTGTATTTTTTTATAACCGGTTGAAAAAAAAAAAATTAACTTTAAAAAATTGTTGAAAAAAAGTCAATGAGCATACCTGTACATAATATACCTATACCGATCAATTTACCTGTAATACTCGAATTAATACTGAAAATCAGTACATATGTACGTAATTTTTATTTTCATAAAACCTGTTTTTTTTTATTATGATTAATTTTCTATTTTTATTTCATGACAATTTTATTATCATTATTTTTTTTGTTTTTCTTTTTATAACAATAATTTAAATTCAATTTTATTCGGTATTATTATTGTTAACATACATACCTCTAACTATATAAATTTCAACTTACAGCATACATTTCATGAATAATAAAATCGTATTGTATACGTAAATGCATTTTATTTACATTTCAATATATGGTTTGCATAAGACAAACAAAAAAAAAATTACTAATAGTATAATTTTCTACAGGTATATAGGCATAAAAAAAATTATGCAATCATTTCACGAAATTTTTAAAAATAAATATTTGTTGATTTTATTGTAATTCATATAATTATTGTTTATGTCAAGTCAATGACATTTTTTAATCCTTCACGGTATGATTATTTATTATTGTTCTTTAAAAATAAATATTTTGAGTGAATCTATAATTTCACTAGTATAACAGTGAAATGATAAAATTAAAAATTAAGATATTTTTTTTATAGTTGTAAAATTTCCGTTTAGATAGACACAATGTGACCAAAAACCGGATGTATCTATTGCTTAATTCTTAATTATCAAATTTTCAAATTAACGTGAAGCTTTATTTTCTTTAAAAAAAAAAAAAAACAAGACAAAAAAGCTGGAAAACAAACATTTTTCCTAAAATATCTAGTTTAAAAAAAAACGGTATCGCTCAGGGGTTTTAAATCTGTAGTTCAAAGATTAAATTGATATCTATAATCTATACGTGATTCCCCTTAAATTTTTGAATAACAAACTAATTTTCGGTACTTTGAAATATCGGATGCGTTTAACAAAAATTAAAAAAAATACCGGTTACTGGAGTGATTTCCATAAAAAATGAAATCTTTAAAATGCAATTGTTTTTTTTTTTCTTTGTAGCGTGCAAGTATGATTGATTTACGGAAAATTTAAATTACTGATAATTAAAAAACTTAAATTACCTACATACATATGTAATTAATATTTTGAAGTAATTATTTTATGATTTTGTGTTTTATTATTTTTAAAGAAAATTTTTCTTTTTCGAATAATTTAAAAAAAAAAATAACGTATAAAATTGGTAATTCATGCATAAATTTTTAATGTTTGTTATCAATATTGGCATATACGTCAATGCAATATAAAAATATTTCCGATAGAAAATAAAATATAAAAGATCTTGGAATTTACATAAATGAAAAACTCCACATGTCGATGATAATTTATAAAATAAACATTTTACAATTTTCATATATTTTTTTCGAAGTACATATGTACATATGTAGTAGAGATTTTTTTTTGAATTGAATGAAATTGATTTCACCTTTAAAATTATTTAAGAAAATTAAATAAAAATATTTTTTCTTAGTATTTTTTGTTTGTTTTTGTCTCAACAAAATCATTTCAAATGACCTTTAACGTTTATATTAATTTGACAAAAAATTTAAAGAATTCATTCAATTGAAATTAGCTAAATTGTAGTTGTTAGTTGCTAATTAAATAATAATTAAAAAAAAAAATTTAAAGAAATAAATGATAGAAAAATATGTTTCTGTCTACAATGTATTCTAAATATTAATCAATGGTAGACTAAAGATATTTTAATTATGGTATGTGACCGTAAGATATTTTTTTCAAACTTAAATATGTACAGTTAATTGTAATTAACCAGTAATTAATTAGTCATGCATGCAATTAAAATATTAAAAAAAAAAAATTGACCTTATGTTACGAATTAATTTTTATTGAATTAAAAATTATTTGAAACCTTGAAAATGAATCAAATGACATCGAACGGTTATTAATTTTTGCTGACGATGATTTTCAACATTTTTTTAAAAAAAAAAAAGTTCTAATAAAGATTATTGATATATTAAATTTTTTTATATACTTTTTTTTGTGAAATATACCATGAGGTAGCTAAAAATAAAGAAAATTTAGATCCAATTAAAAAAAGGTTTTTTTATTTGAAAGTTTTGCAATTTTTATTAGCATGAAATTTTGAAAAATATCATTAGTTTATGTTCTTTTCAGGTAGTGAAAGTTAAATATTTAAAAAAAATTTAGTATAATGATTTTTAAAGACAAAATTATGTTTTCTTTTTTCACAAGCATATAATTTCAAAGATTCATTTTTTGTCATTTGAATTTCGCAAAAAATGACATACATTCTAAATTAATTCGCACAGAAATTTTGCTTTTTATTTTTTAAATTTCTCTTATGTTTAAGAGCACAAAATAGAGTATACAACTTTCTATTTTTAGATGGAATTGCATTGAAATTTTACATTCATATAAAAATATCTTGTTATCTTACAACATTAAATAGTAAAAAAAACTTGCGATTTTTCTTCTTATAGTCTGGTTTGTTACGCAAATTCTTGTACTGGTTTTTGAAATTGAAAATTTTATGTTTTTTTTTTTAGGAGAATTCAAAAATAAAATACGATATAAAGTTTAAAAAAAAATCGATTTGTATCCACGGTAATATTAATCTTCAAAATCTTTTTCCAACATTGTTTAACATTTGCTTCCATGTTTTTCTTATTCAAAATTTTTTATATTTTCCTGTTGATGAAGATTTTTTCTTTTAATATAATTTTTAAAAACAATTTTTTCAATTGTATTTATTTTTAAAAGCCGACTTTTAAAGTTATAAGTTCATCTTGGCACACGCAAGTACATATGTACATATTTAAAATTTTCGTTGAAAGACGTGTTGTATAATTCCAAAGAAAAAATTGTTGAATAAATTAAAAGATAATTAAATGTTTCAAATGAAAAATATCAGTATATTTTTCATCATAATTTCTTTTATTGTATAAGTCGCAAAGAAAGACTAAAAACAATTGAATAAATTAAAAACGGGTAAATTTTACAATTTTAATGTTATTTTTACATTTTCAATTGAAATTTAATTCTATTTGAATCTTTTTAATTAGCAGATTCATTTTAAATTAGTATTGTCAGATTTTTTTGAATTAACTTAATTTTTCATGAGACATATTTTATTTTTTCTCAAAAAAAAAAAAATCATATGAATGTTAAATGTATTTTCTACTTAATATAAAATATAGATTTTTTTTTCTTCTACATATGAACTATCACCCCCCACTTTATCAATTCAATTTCATTTAATTTCATCAGTGCAATCAACCACACCCAATTAAAATGATTTATCATCAATTAAATTATGTATCACTACTGTACATACACATTTATAGATACATGTATGAAGAAATATATGTACGTATTTACGTATATATGTAAATAGAAATTATGTTTAACAATGACACAAAAATTAATCTTAATTTATAAAAGGTACCCATAACATTTTTTTTCAAATATGTATATTTTTTTTTTTTGTCGTAAAATTGGTTGAATAAACATATAATACGATATGCATGTATGTAGTTGTAATATACCAGATATCGATAATATATATATACAATGTATGTATGTCATTTAACATGTAAAAGTAAGAGTTCAATGACTTAAAAATTTTAATTCAGGGTCTATTGTATTGCTGCAGTTATCTTTAATTTTTTTTTTTTTTGTATTTTCATGTGAAGTATTTACAGGTACATATGTAAATATATTTTTTTTTCAATAGAGAAAAAAAAAACGAAGTTTGTTGCTTTGCTACATTACACACAGGTGAAGTCTTTCGTTTTTTTTTTCTAATTAATTTTATTTTACATATTGTATTTTTATTTCAAAACATTTTGTTCTTCTCCCTAGCCGACATTTTATTGTGATTATACATATAGTTTATTCATCTTATTGATGTTTTATATTATTTTTCTGAAGTATTTACAAATGTATCTGTAGCTTAACCGATAATTTTCATTATGATATTATGTATAGGTATATACATCTTTAAATTCAAGGTAAATATGATATTAGACAGGTTTATATACCTATAAATTTTTTTATTCATTAGTTTTCAGGTTACGTGATTACGAAATATTATCGAGAAAAATAAAATATATGAAACAAGTAACGCTTCTTTTGAACACGAAATTCTTTATTGATTGAAACTAACTTGTTTTAAAAAATGTGAACAAAAAAAAAATTGAATTGTAAATTTTTGATTATGTCTAGATGTAGAATCGATTTTTTTAAAACACAAAAAATTTTTTTAACAACTTAATTTTATATTTTAACAAATTTTCCATCTTTTAAATTTTCAATTTTTTTAATTTTTTTCATGAATTTTTCGCAAAATTTCTTACCTTTTGTGCACTGGTTATAGTTATGAAAAATAATGAAAATAATCCAAAGAATTTATTCATTTTATTTTGTGATTTTTTTTTTTTCTTTTTGGAAAAAAATTAAACTTTAATTTCAATTTAAACACTCACAAAAATTATTTTGAATAAAATCCGTAATTTCCACAATAAAATTAATTACAAAAAAAAAATTATAATTAAATTAAATTTAAAAAAAAAACACCTTTAAAAAGATATTTCTAATAAAACAAAATAAGAAACGATGAAAAATAGTAAACGACGCCAACGCCTTACAAAACGATACTGAAACCAGTTGAAAAAATTGTATACATTTAAAAACGAAAGATTTAACTAATATTTTGTGGTTTTAGTGTTTAAAGTTAAAATGTTGTTTTTATATTTGATATTGGTTGATATATACTATAAATATAGAACTACTGGTTTTAATTTCTATCAGAGAGTACGTTTAACAATTTGTATATGTGAAGTTTTTAATTCCAATATTAAAATAAAAATCTACTGTATCTTTTTTACATTTGAGAGCATTAAGTGGAAAATAAAAGGTGGTAAATTATTAAGAATATTCTCAACTCGAAAAATAAACAAGCTATAGTTTAGCACGATCGTAACACAGCGGTAATTTTCTATGAGATCAAAGTGGTATAGAAAACTTATCAAGAAAATAAGCTTAAAATTGCTAAAGATGTATGTATATAATTTTTTCCGGCATAACAATTTTATATTTTGTATCTGACTGCCTCATTTGGTAAATAAAACAACTAGAATAATGATTTTTTCACTGTTTCATTTTATTATTGTACTGGTTGTTGATTGTGTATATGATTACTTTTTTTTATATCTGTCTTTACCTGTTGAATTTACCTGAATGGAGTAGAATAAGAAAATCATATATTATGAGTATTGTTTAAATGTTCATAAAAATAAAATATAATACATATTTTAAATAAAATGAAAATTGTATGAGTAATAGAAATTTTTTTTTTTATTACTTGTATGTTTTTGCTACATACATATAACTTTGGTATGCCAATGTATAAAACAGATTGATGACACCACAATGCATTTGTTGATCAGTCTCTAATTTTATGAATTATGATCAATTTTTAATGAGTCAATACCTGAAGGTCTGAAATTTACATAATTAAAAATAATTTTACAATGTGGAAAAAATGCAATTTTACAGTACAATATTTTATTATTTATTATTTTTATAATTTTCTGTTTTTTTTTTTTTTTTCAAGTATAAAAAGTTAATTAGTAAAACTATCAGACTTATGTTATAACTTTTCTTTGCAACTTTTATTCCTTAAGAAATTCATATTATTTTGGTCAGTTCTAAATTCTATGCTGTAAAATAGTTTTGGAAATACACGGCTTGTGCAGAGGCACATTCTTTATAGAACAGTACAATTTTGATTAGAAAGGAGTTGAAAGATATGGAAAAAAAAGTTAATTCATTAAAATCAATTGTTCCTGTACATACATAGAATATCTTTTATTTTTTGATCTAAGTATTACAGATAAAAGCATGCATCTGATTACATTTGTATTGTATGTCTTCTAGAAAATATAAAAGTTGAATTTTTATAATAAGAAAGTACAAATTAGAATGAACTTTCAATTAGGTGGGTTCAAAATAATTTGGAAATAATTAGGAGTAAAAAAAAAAAAAGCTCATAAAAAAAATTGTAACGCCCAACGTGGGGCTCGAACCCACGACCCTGAGATTAAGAGTCTCATGCTCTACCGACTGAGCTAGCCGGGCTTGTGTCCATTTGATATCCAAAGATAAATTTAAACTTGATATGAATAATCTGAAAATAAAAATTACCTCACAAATCTTGTGACTATAAATAGATAAAAAAAATTCGGATTAATTGTCTTTTCTTCCTTTCGCACAATAGTCCAATTTGAAACTACTTCGTTTTTATGAACACAATAATTATCTCATCTTCATTATCAGGACTTCGATATCTCATTAACATTTAAAAACATTATCATTATATTTATTATATAAAATTATCGGTTGATGAATTTAGTCAGGTACATAAGGTGAAAATTTAATTTACGTACACTTGATAGAGCATGACAATATTAATTGAAAACTTGTTTTTTTTTTATCTGTCATATGAAATCATATGTGTGAATAACTTTTATTTTGTGCATAATAAATCAATAAAAATATAATAATTCAAGTAGACGTGTTTTGTAACAAATGAGTAACGTCGTGAAAAAAAAAGTAATTTTGCCTCTATGAATTTTTTTTCAACTTAAAATGAACCTCTCTCTCATAAATCACTTTCAGAGATTTTTTTTAAATTAACAAAATTAATTTTGCCATTTTTTAGAGAATTTTTTTTGGAACAAATTATTTTCTTTTTTAAAAGAAATTTGTTTGCTTTAACAATAATTTTTGTATTTGAATGGTTTTCCTTGGACTCTCTACTCCTTCAATACCTTAGTGTGAGGATTTTTTTTTAAAGAAAAGATATTGCATATGATGAAATTCTGCACAAGATACGTAATTCGATTTTTTGTTTTTGTATAGATAAATATACCTATATATAGTACATGTACATATGTATTATATCTCAAATTCAAAATAACTTATACAAATTCATGACATCCTTTGGAAAAGGATATGCAATAAGCCCGGCTAGCTCAGTCGGTAGAGCATGAGACTCTTAATCTCAGGGTCGTGGGTTCGAGCCCCACGTTGGGCGCTCTTTTGCTTTTTTTAAATCTGTTATTTTTCTAAATTATTTTAATTTTTTTCATCTATACATGGAAGATCACACCTAATTAGTTAGAAAGAAAATTATTTAATTATTGCAGTTTACAATACGTTAGGATTTTCAAGTTAATTTGTACAACTTACAAGTTTCTGTCTATTTGAACATCTAAAATATCAAGAAGTCCTTGTAAATGTGTAACAAAATTAACTTTAAATGATAATATTCATAATGAAGATAATATATAAAAGATAAGATAAGGTTTGCTTTTTAAAGCTAAATTGAAAATTTAAAAAAAAATGCGCGAAAATTGAAAAAAAAAGTCTGCGCCCAACGTGGGGCTCGAACCCACGACCCTGAGATTAAGAGTCTCATGCTCTACCGACTGAGCTAGCCGGGCTTGTATCGATTTGTTCTCAAAAGATATATTTAAAGTTGCCTAAAATTATTTTAGAATATGAAGAACATGACATATGCAATTTATGTATGTGAAAAAAATCTTTATATTTAAATTTTAAAGAACTTTTTCTTTCGATTTTTTTTAACATTAATTCACTTCTAATTTTAATAAATTTATACTTGGCTCGAAACTTTCAATTTTAAACATTAAATAAAACACTATAACACATAAGAGAAGGTCAAAAAAATTATTCTTAACATTATAGTTTGAATGAGAACTTTAAATTTACCTTATTTTCCAAAAAAAATTACGAAATTCATTTGAAAAGTGATTTATTCGAAATCAATAAAAACAACAACTGTTTCTATTATGAAATGCCTTATTTTATCATCCTTAAATTATTTTCATAATATACATATGTACACGATTATTTTTGTTTTGAAAATTTTAATCTCTAAATTTGAATCCTTTCGATATTAAATCTTTTCTAGCTTCCTGGATTTGGTCTTGTAATTCTTTTGCTGCTTCTGGACAATCATTGAATGTTAATACCCTGTAAAGTACAACTGATGCTGAATATATCTGAAAAAAAGTATAATTGTAAAATTTATATTTACTTGTCATTTAATGTACAAAAAATTCACTTACACCAAAAAGAATTATTAAAACAAAGGGTAATATTTTTATTTCAAACATCCATTCATCTAATATTTGTAATTCAATCGCTTTTAAAATAATTGCAAAATATGGAATGGCAAAAAGTCCAATATAAGATAGCCATCGCATTAAATTTGTCATTGTGTTTATACGAATATTCAAATTAACAAAAAATTTTGAGAGATTACATTAATTAAATTAATAAAAATACTTGCACCGGGCGCCAACTACGTGTCGTTATGTTGTTGTTGCCTACTCGATGTTGATATCCAAAATGACAGTTCGCTGACAAGTTAGTTATATGAAACTGTTTTAACAAGATGGAAATGCAGTTCTCAATATAAGCTGGCAGAGTCATCTGCAGTTCGCAATTCATAATATTGAATGAAAATCTTATATTAGCTAACAGGGTGGTGTTTTAAATTAGTCATTATAAAATAAACATTTGATAGGAGGGAAAGTGACGTGAATATCTTGTTTTCCTTTTCTGAATTTGAAAATCTGAGCTTTTTAAACAGAGTAATTTTCATTTGAAATTTTTGGAAAATTTTTTATGTAATTTTTTAGAAATTAATTTCAAATTTTCGAAAGTCATTTTTGATATTGGTAACAGCTTATGTAAATCTTCATTCGAATTTTCGAGCTTTCTTCAGATGCCCATTACGAAGCTCCTATTAGAAAAGTATTTATATTTACTCCTAAATTTTCCTTTTTTACATAGCAAAAGTCTCACCCCACATGAAAAATCAGTATATACATACTATACATATGTACATATTTAAAAAAATAAAAACTTCAACTTCAACGTTCAACCTCAACTTTATATGTAGAAATAAAATAATATAAAAATTCAGAGGAATCGTTCGTTCATAATATTTTCGTTGTATATTGAGTGATCTGAGTGAAATTTGGAACATAGATTTTCTGCACAAAGCCAAAACCGTTCAGCGAAAAATTTTTCATATAAAGCTTTTAAAAAGCTTATGCTAATGTAAAATGGAAAATAAAAATATACAGAATATATACAGATATTTTAGATCAGAAAATCGAATCCCACCATTGAATATTGTCAATATGTTCTTTATTTTTTTTTGAAAAACTTAAATTACATATTTTGTTTTTGTTAGGACAAGAAAAAAATGAAACTAATTTTAAATAATTTTATTGAAACAATTTAATTAATTAGTAAAAATGCATTTTATGCATCAACATATACAATGCATGCATTATGTAATTCATACATATTTTTTGGAATGTTTTGTTTTATTGCTGTTTTATATTTTATTTTTTGTTTTATTTATTTTTTATATTAAAAATCTTAATATTACAATTTCAATTATTCTAAAAAATAATTATTTATAAATATTCATTTAATAATAAAGTCTTAATTAAATATTAAATTATCAGTTTGTGATCCATGCGAATGCATATGATTTGTATGTTGTGTTTTATCATCTGTTTGTAAAACTGTATTATATTTTGGTGGACTACATGCACCTGCACCACATGAATATCCACGATTATTTAAAAGATCATTTATATTACATCTTTGTATACGGAAATTAATTTCATTTGTATTTTTAGTACCAGCCATTACTTTTTGAAATCTACATGTATTTATCCATAATTCTTCTTTTCCATAAATATTTTTAGCAATTTTTATACCACTTGCAAATTGTAATGTATAATTATTCTGTGAAATAATTTTAATTGAATTTGTATTATACGGTGTATTTATATTCCAAAATACTAAAGCAATTGGATTCATAACACCAAAGAATAAATTTCCATTGCTATCCATTGCTTCAGCTGCAGATTGAATATGTCTGTCACCAAGTGTCTAAAATTAAATGTTAAAAAGTTTTTTTTTAGATAAAAATTAAATTAAAAATTTTGTTTTTAGAACATACATAAAATGCTCTTGGATTTGCTTCACTATCCTCTAACCACAGTGTTTCATTGTCAATTATGGATAACGGAACTGTGCTTTCAACACTACCAGCAAGAGAATGGAAATATAAATGACGTTCACCTGTTGTGAATTTTTAATACATATGTATAAAAAAAAAATTAGTAAGCAAAATTTAATCTAAAAAAATATCTATTTTTTTTATTACCTTGTTGATTTTTTGGTGATACAGCCATTCCAAGAATACCATCCATTAAATCAAAACTTTCACGAGCTATTGTAAATGTACCATAGTCTGGATATGCATACATTAATTTATTTTGAATTCTCCATGATTTATTTTTTAATGCATCATATACAATAAGTCCATATCCTGTTACATCAGCAATATATACTTTTACATTTGAACAATGTCCACGTACATCAACAATTGGTGTTACAAATAATGATACACCAGTTTTATATTGAGATTGTGGAAATTTATAACGGTGTATTAATGTATCTGTATTAAGATTATATACTAATAATTGTGGTGGGCAATATTGAACTGATCCAATACGTCCAGTATCTAAAACCCACATTCTATCACATTCATCAATCTAAATTTGAAAAAAAAAAGGATTTGTTAAAAACAAATAAAATTATTTTAAAAAAGAAATAAAGGAATTTAACTCAATTATTTTGTTTTATGGGAGTACTTTTCTTTGTACACCAACATTGAAATGAATCCCCTTATTTAAAAAAATTTTTTTTTCTAAATTACCGCAACACGAAATACAGATGTTATTCCATTACAGTCAGTACCATGACTTGAATGTGTTGAATAATGAGGATATGCTCTAAGTAATGGTCCTCCAGGACCTTTTGCATCTGTAACAGTTGCTAAAGACATTGGAATTCCAGTCGTGAAACGTGGTATTGTGACAAATATGCGACATTTACCATTTGCTTTAAAAATGAATTGAAATAAAAGTTTTTTTTTTAGAAAAAAAAAATATAATAAAAAATGAAAATAAGAAAAGAAAATTTTTTTTAAATATATTTACCACCATAATGTACAGCAACATCAATTGGTACACCATTTCCAGGTGTATATTGATTAAGACTTAATGCACGCATCCTTTCCATAGCTGATGGAAATTCATATTCTAAATCTTTCCATTCATAAATCATTTCCAATGATTTTAAACCATTATTTGATGGACCATAAGATGGTCTTTGAATTTGAATATTTGGAATGTTATTTGGTCTTCTTGTACCATAATAATAATTTTGTTGTGAATTTGTTGTTGATAATATAATGGTTGTTAAAATTGATAATATAGGAAAAATATACTGAGCCATTTTTAATCTTTAAAGAAAAGAAAAAAAGAAGATATTGGAAAAACTTATTATTAACAGTTATTATTTGAGAATAACAAAATGTACTTTGAACATTTCTGAACATTTTCAAAAGTATTTATACTTTAATATGAATTCTAAAAGAGAAAGTAAAAAGAACAAAAAAATACTTGCTTTTCTCAGAATAAAATAAAAATAAAAATTTCAGCATGATGATTATAAAAATAAATTACAAATATGTAAATCATACATGACAAATAAATTATATAATAAATATGAGGGTTATTGTACTTAAATTTACATTCACGTCATATATGTATTAAAACACCTGTTTTCCTGAATTACTCATCACATTCTTCTATTTTTATACAGGTACAGGGTACGACATTATTATATTTTCGATTTGTTTGTTTATTTTGTTTAAAAAATAGATTCGAAAATTAAAATAAAATTTACAAATTTGTAATTTGTAAAATGCAAATGCAAATAATTGTGGTTTTTCTTATCAGTTTTTTTTTCTTTACCTTTGTGGTTTTGTTTATGACACTTATTACATCACTATATGTAATTAAAAAAAAATAAACAAATAAAATACGATATCTGTGTCAATTAATGTGGATTTCCTTCTATGATATTATAAATTACATATTATATAATTTGTAAACCACAATTAGTTTGAATTTGAAAAAAAAATTGGTTTTAAATAAAAAGTACTTGTAATTTCGTTAATGTGATTTACTTATATGAATCTGATAAACTTTCGTATTTATAAAGTATCTAAGGGCTTGAGGGTGAGTCTTAAAATTCAACTTGTTTTTTTTTTTTTTTTTTTAATTTTAAAAATTAAAAAGATATGTTAAATTTTAAAGGATATGTATATACAAGGTTCTTAGAATCCTGTCAAAATTAACATAACATTATTTGATTTGTGATTAAATTATAGTCACAATATATATTTTGAAGGACAAATAAAATCCCATATAACTATTAAAACTCATTAGATATTTAATTTTTTCTAGATTAATCATTCTTTGCAATTAAATTTATGCAATCAAATGGAATTCAAGGTATTCAAAAGCACACAGAGTTAAAAGAAAAAATTTGATTTTTTTTTTAAATTTTCCTTATCAAAAAAAAAGAAAACTTACTTTGCAATAAATTCATTAAAAAATTTCAGTATTTTCTAGTTATCATTTCATAAAATATCAAAAATAAAAATATGAAATTAATTTAAATCAAATCGCCAAAGCATAATACATTAATCTGATAAATTTATTGAAATTCTAAGTCCTATAATACTAATTAATATTATATTTGTTCATTAATTATATTTAATCATTAAATATCTGTAAGGTAGTTTCTTTTATTGTCATTAAAATAAACTCATTTGAAAAATTTCATTCCATTTCATTTTATTTTTGTTATTGAATAATAATTAAAAAAAAAAAAAAATATGGCATATACAACACAAAAAGATATTATTAAAGTGGGATTATTAAATCAAACATTAGATCCTACATGTATGAAAAAAACAGGAATTGCTCTTAAAACGTATGCATCAACAACTGATGTTAGAGCACTCGATTCTAGAAGATTTTCACAGGCTCAATATTTAGCTGATTTAGTTGCATGCAGAACAGTAATTATTATTTTTGAAATTTATTTAAAATTTTAGAAGAAAAATAAATGATTTTAAAATCATATTTTTATGATTATTGTAGTACCTCGGTGATCATAAAATTCCAACTAGTGATAGAATTTATGATGATCAAGATCAAGGAGAACAATTAAGAGGTACAGGTGATTATGACAGCGATGATAATTTTTCAGAAGATATTTTATCGGTAAGTTAAAAAGATTAAATTTGAATTCATTATCTATGTGTTTAAAAGAAAAAAAAGTATGTAGGTATATCATGATTAATTATAAACAAAAGGGAGATTTTTATTACATAATATAGGACTCGAAATTGACATTATAGTTTATTTCAATTAAAAACTAAAAATTTTAAATCAAATGAAAAAATTTAATTACTTGAAAAGATCTTCGTCAGTTTTACGCACTGTATTGAAGGGATCTAAAAAATTGTTCCTTGTTAAGGTTCAACAAAAAATTAAACACACGCGATAAGTTTTTTTTTTTTTTTTTCACAACATCTGAGTAAAAAAAAAATTAAAAACTAAAAAAATAAAATGTAGTAATAGTAAGTTTTTCTAGGAATTAGAATGTTTTCAAACGAAGTGTCATTCAAATCATGCGAACTTGATGCCGGATAATAATAATAATCCTTCAGTTAATAATAATAACAATGAATTACCTTACAGTAATCAAAATAGATATGAACAAACAAATATAGGACTTGGTTTTAACACACTTATTGAACAATTTATCAGATTGACAAACTGGGTAAGTTATAATACAAAAATTTATAAGTTCGTATGATTTGATGACTGTTTAAAAATAAAAAAATAAGTACCTATCTAGGAAATTTATTGAAAATTGAAAATTGAAATTGTTGTTTTTTTTTCTAGGCAAAAAGGGCGATAAACATACCTGAAATGGATAGCCTTCTGTTTCGAACAACTGAAAAATTAACAGATTTCGAAAATTTACTTAAAGAAAATGAAAAACTTAAAGAAAAATTAATATGTTCAACAGATGAGCTAGAAAAACTTAATAATGAAAATATTAAAATAAAAGATATTTTAAAAAATGGTGATCCATCGAAAATTATTGAATTTGAAAATAAAATTGAAAAATTAAAATTAACAAAAAAATTAAATGAAAATGATATTGATGATTTATTAGAATTACGTAAAAAAATTGGTGATAGACAAAAATCAATTGAATTTTTCGAAGCTGAAAATAATACATTGAAACATTTAATTGAAAAATTATCAACACGTATACAAATACCAGAAATTATAATAGAAAAGGAAACAAGTGAAAATATTCCATATTTACAAAGTACAATAAATAATTTAAAACAAGAAATTGGTTTATTACGTTCAATGGAAGATGAATTTACACGTATTAAATTAAATTATGATAAAATTAAAAATAATTATGATAATATGGATGAAAAACAAAAATATAATTTATTAACAAAGGATGCAGATCATATTAAAGTAATTATTGATGAAAGAAATAAATTACGTCATCAATTAGATAAAATGATCGGTATTGAAGGTAAAATTATAATGTTAAAAGAGAAAGCATTAAAAGCTGATCAAATGGAAAAAGAATTGGAAATGTTAATTAGTGAAAATGAAGAATTAAAACAACGTTGCAAAAACTTGGGCGGTAATGAAGACTTATGTTCGTTAAAGGTGAATCTCAAGTAACATAACCTTTTTTTTTTTGGTTTTTAACTGTACTTTGCTTTTTATTGCAGATAAAAATTAGTGAGCTTAATGAAGAAATTAAACGAACAAGTTGCGTTCTAGAAAATATTGAAAAAGAGAATTTTTGTTTAAAAGGAAAATTACGTTACAGCATGGATAAAAATGAAGATTACGAATGTCAGATGCATCAATTAATGGTAAGGATATCAAGAAAAAATATTTATTTCCAATAAATTAATTGTTTTTTCGAAATTTATTTTATTAGTCAGTTGTTAGTGAACTTCAGCGTGCAATGATGTCAAAAGTAAATGAAATTCGAGCATTTGATAGTAGTAAACATGAATTAATATCAGCATCAAGAGATTGTTTAGAACAAATACGTCAAGAATTTGAATTACGTTGTAATTTAGAAAAAGAACTACAAAAATGTAAACAAGATTTAGAATATTGTCATTCAATTCATAAACAAGATCAAAAATATGATAAACATATTAATATTGAGCCATTGAATTTGGCTCAATTAAAAGAAGATGAAGAATTTTTCTCTGATCAAGAATCAGCAAGAAGTCCAAAAGAATATCAAGAAGTAATATCTGCAAGATCATATTTAGAATCACCTTCAACAGAATCTCATGATACAATAAGATCCTTTAAAGAGTTACAAAAAATACCTGAAAGAAGAGCAACACAATTTATTGAATCAATTACCATTAAAGAATCAGAAAAATTTCAAACAAGAAGTTCAAAAGAATATCAAGAGGAGCCAACATCTGCAAGATCATATTTGGAATCACCTTCAAAAAAATCTCATGATACAATAAAATATTTAAAAGAATCAGAAAAATTGCTTGAAAGAAAAGGAACAGAATTTAATGAAACAATTAACAAACTTCAAAATGAATTGAAAAATTGTGAAAGAACTGTTAGTGATTTCGAGAATAGAATTCATAATCTTGAAAAGGAATTGAAAGCGTGTCAGTTTGAAAATGATCAATTGAAAGAGAAAAATATATTATTGTCATCAACAACTGATGCAGATGAGGATAAAATTGATGAAGTGTTGGATTTAAAAATGAAATTGAAAATGGAAAAGGAAGATTGTGAAGCAAAAACACAAGAACTTGAAAATTTGAAAAATAAATTGGATAATTTGAAAGAAGAATTGGATAGTTTGAAAAATGAGTTTGATGAGAAACCAGAAACTCATGCTGAAGATTTCAATTATGAAAAATTAAAAGCTGAATTAGAAAATCAAAAAGAATTATTAAGTGAGGCTGAAAACGAAATAAAAAAACAAAAGAAATTATTGAGTGAGGCTGAAAATGAAATAAAAAATCAAAAGAAATTATTGAGTGAAGCTGAAAATAAAATAAGAAATCAAAAGAAATTATTGAATGAGACTGAAAATGAATTAGAAAATCAAAAGAAATTATTGAATGAAGCTGAAAATGAATTAGAAAATCAAAAGAAATTGATAAGTGATGCTAAAAGTGAACTGGAACAACATCGTAGAGAAATCAATAAATACGTTGAACGAGTAAGAGATTTACAGCAAGAAAATGATGAATGTAAATATTCAAATGAAACATATGAAAAGAAATTAAAAGGTAAAGATGACGAAATAAAAGAATCACAAGCGAGAATTTTTCAATTAGAAAAAAAGCTACAAAACACATTAGAAGAAGAAGATCTGAGAGATGTACAACGTGATGAATTGAAAATAGCATTGAAAAAAGCTGAAGATCAATTAGATCAATTAAAATCAAATATTGATGCTATTGAAAATGAAAATAAACGATTAAAAGATATTATTGATCGAAAGGATAAAGAAATAAACGATTTACAACAACAAATACAAAATGATAAAATAAAAACAGATAAATTACACTCAAGTTTCATGTCACAACTTGAATTAATGAAAAGTGA
Source organism: Bombylius discolor (assembly GCA_939192795.1). Classification (NCBI taxonomy): domain Eukaryota; kingdom Metazoa; phylum Arthropoda; class Insecta; order Diptera; family Bombyliidae; genus Bombylius; species Bombylius discolor. The sequence goes on along the minus strand of OW584241.1, from coordinate 33,958,031 downwards.
AAAAGATCAATTAAATGCACAATTAATGACAAAAGATGGACAAATTGATAAATTAAATGCTTATATTGAAGAGAAAAATGTTGAAATAAAAGATCTTCGTGAAGAAAATGAACATTTAAATGAAGAATTTCGTAAATTAGAAACAAAATTGAAAAATTTTGAAAATGATAAAGATCATCTTAATGAAGTATTAAATAGAAAAGATACTGAAATGAATATTCTTAAGGTAGAGAAAAATCATTTAAATGAAGAATTATTAAGAATTACATCCAGTTTTAATAATCTTAAAACTGAAAGAGATATTTTATTAGAAAAACTTAATAATAAAGATGTAGAAATTCGTAATTTAAAAATGAATCTTGAAAAAGTCCAAAATCAAATAGATAATTTAAAAGATGAATTGAAAATTTGTCAAAAAGAAAAACATGAATTAAGCGAAATTATTGGTGAAATTGATAAAGAACATGTTAAAAGTAAAAATCTTGAGAAAATGTTAAGTAATTTAGATGTTAAATTAGAAGAAGCACCAAAACAATTAACAACTGAAAATATTGGTTCATTGGCAACTGAAAATTTACAAAATGCAATTGAAAAACTTAAAATACAACTTGAACAAGAAAAACAAAAAAATGATGAACTTGTTAAAGAATTAAAACAATGTAAAGATAAATTACATCAAATAATGTCAACAACAAGTACAACATCAACAACAACAAACATTGAAAAACCAAAAGTATATACATTACCTGGAAAAATTGATATTGATATGGAAAGTATACGATTAACTGTTGATAAAGCATTAGATAATTTAAAAAAAGAACATTTATCAAGTTTAAAAAAATTACAAGATATGCATGAGAAACAATTGAATGATTTGAAAAATGGTCATGATAAAGAAATTGATGCATTACAAAAAGCAAATGGTGCTATGAAAAATTCTTTAGTAAATATACGACAACAAATGGATAAAAATATTTGTAAATGTGATAAAAAAGGACATCGTGATGATATTAATATATTAACAAAATTACAATGTATTTGTAAGAAAATTTTAGATGTTGGTATTGAATGTTTATCATTATCAGAATTAACATATCTTCATACTGAAGTTTATAAAGCTGGACTTAAATTAAGACCAGAATTATTAAAATGTGCTAATATAACAAGTACACCGAAATGCTGTAAATGTTCTGGTTTTGCATGTTGTCTACCAAGTTTACCACGTGAAAAAGAGAAAATATTTATTGAAAGAAGTATGGTTTTTTACATTTTCTAATTTCCTTTTTTTTTTAATTATTTGCATTTTTCAGTTGTAAATTTGGAAAAGGATGTTGATAATGCCAATAAAATTTTGAAATATTTAAAAATATTTTGTCAAAATAAAATAAGCTCTACACCAACAAGTGCTTGCAGCAGAGGAAGGTAAAAATAAAAACAAATACTTTGGGTGAATTTAAAAATTGCAGTTATGCAGCCATATTGCAAATTTCAACTTAATATTCCTTTTTACGCTGCATTTTGACCACACACTTATTTTTTTGTTTAAAATTTATTCACATATTTTATTTTTATTTTCATTTATTTTAGCAAATACCAATCATTTCGAGCTAATGATGAAATCAACAATTTGTTAAAGAAAGCTTCTGAAGTAAAATATTTTTTAATAAAAAAAAAATTATTTACTTAATTACCATAGTTTTTTTTTGATTACAGGGCAAAATAAGTTCAAATAAACGCTTAGCTCCGAAACGTAGGAGCCCATAAAGAAAACCAATAACGAGAATTCAGTTAATTATAATTTTTCATTTATTTTTTTTTTTTTTATTATGTATTTGTTAAAATTTACATTTTTTCTTATTGTAATTTATTTTTGTAAATTGATGTTAACATTTGTTTGAAAATAAAGAGTTATATTAATATTTCAAAAAAATAAAAAAAAATTATTATTTTTTATATTTTGTGTTTTTGGAAAAAAGTGAATACTACAGTGCATGGTCACATTGTGAATAACATTAAAAAGGAATCACAAGTTCAAAGAACATGAAGTTAAAAGTGTTAAAAAAGTCAAAAGATTTATCTTCGACTGTAATGCTGAGGAAAAAAGAAAAAATATTTTTTGTTTAATTTTATACTTTTTTAAATGTATTATTCCTGTTTCGACGCAAAAGCAAGCTGAAGAAAATTGAAGTGAGCATAAGATATTTCACATAAAAAACTATGACCTTTTCAGATTTTGTGTTCTACATACATATAGTATAAAAAGCATCCTGTCAAACAAATAGAATTCGTGTCTATTAAATTTTACTTTTTTACTGAATTATTTTAAAAATGATAAATGTCAAAATAATTTAGATACCATAAATGAAAATAGCAGATGTATCATATGTCAACAACATTGTCCTTCCTCTAAAATGTGCATGTGTTTTAAGAATTTAAACAAACGTGTGGTTTTTTGTGGCTTTTTTTTTTAAATTCTACAATTAAAATATAGAGAATTTTGATATTTTCAAGTTTCAAACTAATGAATTTTAATTTTTGAAAAATTTATTTAAAAAAAAAGGCAAATAGAAAAACCGGATTAAATTATATTTGTTTTTGCTTTTTAACGTTCATTGTATTTCATTTTATTTTTATCCTACAAGGTTAAAGTCGTGTATTTTATGAAATAGTTTTTCTGTCACATAGATTTCACATATTTCACATTTTTGTTATTTATTTAATTTTTTTTTTCTTAAATTATCAATTTCCTAGAGAAGTAAAACATAACTAAACTAATGTTTGAAACATTAAACTAATATGTAAATAATTAAAAAAATATTTACACAATGGATAAAAAGTCATAAAAATATCTAACATAATAGACCCAGTCAATTTTATCAAATAAAATGTTCAATATTGTACTTTTTATTGTAATCATTTAAAGCAATACAAAAAAAAGCAAATTCCACAATACGAATTTATTTTACAAATATTTTTTTGTTTCTCTTTAAATAAATACACGTCTTTAAACTTTGTTTTCTCTATTTTGATTGTCAATCAAAATTAAATACAAATTTTCATGATTACACAGTATTTGCGACAATGACGAATAATTTTGCAAAGAAAAAAATAAATGTTGTTTATGAACGTCAATAAATTTAAAGGTTTTTTCTTGAAATTTTACAAAAAATTAGAAATTAATGACAAAAATTTCATATGTATGTAATTATAAAGAATGACATATTAATATTTTGCTTTTATAGGGTGTTTCTATGAAATTTTTTTTGAATTATTAGAAGAGTTGTACAAGAATAAATTTGGATTTAATTCAATGTAATGGATTCAATTGAAGGAGTAAATTAATAAAATGAAGTTGAAAACAGAAAAAAAATGTGAAAAGTAGAAAAAATGAATTTAAAGAAAGCGATAATAATAAAAGGAATATAAAATTAATTCAATAAATCTGTGTATTAATTAATTATAAGGACTGACTGGAAAAAAAAGGGGGATTAAAACACGAACTTAATAACAATTTTTTCTCAACTTATTCTTTCTTGTCCATCGAATAGAATTGTAATATATTGCAATTAAATTTTATTCCGTTACATATTCAATTTTAAAATTTAAAAATTAAATTTCAATCCCCTAAGATTATATTTGAATCCAACAGGATTTAAATTTTAATCCTAAACTGGTGTGAATTTACTTGTATGTTTTGTAAAACAAAAGTAAAAGGTGAGTTTGGAATTTCTATGTGTTAACTAAAATTTTTATGTCTTAAAAAACTATAGGACATCATCATTAGGAAATTCTCGATAAGAAAAAAATAATCCTTAAATATACATATATTTTAAAAACTGTTAAATTAAAAATGAAATGCTTTTTCTAGTGTTCATAATATTATTTAATTTAGTGTACTTACAATACTCGTATTTTCGTTTTAAAAAAAAAAGATACTATGGAATTTTTATGATTCTTCTTAAATAGATCATAATTTTTTATTTTTTTTTTAAAAACGTTTTATTTGACATAAATTTAAAATTAAAACTCATTGAAAAAAAAAATTCGTGTCATAAAAATATTTTGTTTTTATTTTTATAATTTTTTGTATGTCACCGTCACCATATTCTTTATCTATATTTTAATCTTTAAAAAAAAACTGTTATGATAACCCACTCAAAATAAATTTAAATTTATTTACATAAATAAATTAAATATTTAAAAAATAGTAAAATGAAAAAAATATTTAAATTACCTACTTTTACTATAAATAATTTTTTTTAATTGACGTGTTTTTATGTCTAAAATTCAATAATTGAAATGTTAATTACTAATTATCTACATATGTAAAAAGATTATATTGCATGTTATTGATCATGCTAATTATCTCTATACTTATAATATAGACATTGTAATTATAGTAGAAAAAGTAAACATGAAAAAAAAAAACAACAACTAAAAAATGTAATTTCATTGATCAATTTTCTCATAATATCAATTTCACATCACATTACAAAAATCTGAGATACACGCGAATAAAAAACTAATCAACCGGTGGTATTGCGGTGGGGTTGTCAAACTTGTTTATTTTTACAATAATTAAATTTCTCATGCGTCTCGTCACACAAATAATAACACAAAAAAAAAAAAAAAAAAAAATAGCCTTAACCATGAAGAAGGTTATTTCCATTTTCATTATCTGTACCTGTAGTGTAGATATATAAAAAGTAGATAAAAATTGCCACCACATTTATTTCAACAGTATTCGTTTTATTTTATTGTTTTGAACAATTTTATTATTTTGTTTATATGTGACTTAATGACGACATCGATTTATTAAAAAAGAATCTTTATTAATTTTTTTTTTTTTTCAAAACACAGAAAAGAGAATGAAAATAAAAAAAAATAGTAAAAATTGTTGAATAATAATATTGATTGCGGAATCAAATGAATTTTACAAATTTTATTGATGACGCTTAATTTTTGTAAAATGTGGGTTTTTACGTTATAAATATATGTACCAGCAGCATCGAATGCTATACGGTATTACGTATTTAAATTTTGATTCAAATCATTTAAAATTAAATTTGCATAAATTCTCGGTATATCTACAATATTATCATAAAAATGTACATTTTTGATGCACATTTTATTTGATTTTTTTGTATAGTTTTAATTTTTATTTTTTCAGGTTTTAAATTTCGTTTTGTATATTGTATCTTTTTGTATGTAGATATTGTGTATTCTTCTTAACGAATATTTTTTTTTTTTTTTTAAACGTTTCTTTGACATTTTCTGTCAGATACAGATATTTTATCATTTTTTTCTCGTGTCATGGATGTATTATCATTTTGATAACCGTTTTTTAAAATTTATATAACATATTTTTTTTACTTTTTTTTTTTTTTTTTAAATATGATAATAAAGTTTGCAATTAAGTGAAAACTGGTTTATTTTTTGATGAATGCTTTTGGTTAATGAATACCATTATCTTTTTTTTTGTAAAGTATGGTAAATGTGATTAATGGATAATATAAATGTGTAAAATGGTGTGCATGACCAAGAGCTCGTATACATAATGAAAAATTATTGAAAAAAAAAAAAACTTACTCACATATTTACAATACAATGTAATGTAAAAATGTGCATCTTATTGATTGAAAATATTTATGAGGTAAAACAATAATTTTATGATAATGCATTGTGATGTACGTACATATTATGTACAATACATGCGTTTGGGGTTTTTTCCGGAATTTTTTTGTTGTTGTTGAAAAACCGTGATTGATAAGTTATTATATAGTTTTCACATTTTCTCCTTTTTTCGTTGTTTTTTTAAAGTTAAGAAAATATTTTTAGCGAATTTATTGAAATTCCTTTTTTTTAAATCACTATGAAAAATAAAAAGCAAAGTAAGTACTATAAAAGCAATTGCATAAAATCTACAATTACAATCTTCAAAAGAATAATTAGAAATGAAAGGTGAACAGTTACGTAAATTACCATTGACATTTTATAATTTTAGAGTACTTTCGCTTAAAACATTTACATAGCTTTGTCGTATGTTTTCACACTGTCACACATTGTGGGACATTTTTAATTAAAATTTTGCACTATTCATTGTCTTGAAAATCAGTTTTTTTTTATTTTTTTTTATTTTTTTCAACGTTTTTTCCTTTAGAATTTAAAATTAAAAGAGAAGTTAAATCAGACAGTTGCCATAAATTTCATCTCATACATTCAGACATTTGTTGTTACTCTATTCTAATTGAAGAACCGCAGTAAAAATTAATAATCCTTAAAATTGTTGTCAAAACTTGTGAAAAAAAGGAAAATACAAATTATTCCTTTTATGAAACCTATGAAGTTCGAAATATAAAAACCAATAATTCAAATCGGACTTTTCTACTTAATTTAATAGTAAAGGGTGTTTGATTTTTTAAGAAGTCAAAGAGCATTTGATTCTTTCTTTCAATTGTATGATTACAAATGAACACCATACAATTTGTTTTTTTTTTAATATTTGTTCGAAATTCCATTCACATCAGTCTGCAGATTAACTGAAGAATACCCTGTATTTTTTTTCACATTTTTCAAATCCGTAATTTATTTTCGTTTATCATAAAAATTCAATGCTATAAAAATACCAGTAGAATTATTAAATATTCCATTTTAATTGTAACTACTGGATTTTAATATAAATTACGTGTTTTTTTTTCTAATTAATAGAATCTTTGCAGTTAAAGCATTATTGAATGTCAAATAATTTCTAAAAATTTATTAGAAAAGAAATTAATAATAGTATTCACATAAATCTGAATGTTATTTTAACACACACATATTCGTTTACCTATAATTTATTTGATTACAAATAAAAATGCGTTACCTATATTATAAATTAAATTAATGATAAAAAGTGAAGGTTATCCGATAAAAGGCAGTTAAATCTGTTTATTTTATTAAAAGTTATACAACATCTGCTTAATAAAGTTAGCCAATAAATTTAAAAAAAAAAGTAGGTAAAATAGGTGTTAGGTTTATAAATTCAAAAACATAAATCAAATTTTCCGTTAAATTTAAAATATATGTGAAAAAAGCCTAAAACGCATTTAATGTTGCATTTTTTTCATATTAAAAATTTCAAAATATTTTTAAATTTTTTCAACTGATACCTACTCAGACATTTGAAAAAAAAAATGCGTTATATAACAGAATGCATTATAAAATGTATTTAAATTGAAATCATGGTGTCACATCTTAAGGTATTTAATATGGCCGTCCTCATTTCTTTTATTCATTTAAAAATTGATTTTTTTTTTCTTTCTCTTAAATGAAAGTATTACATATTTACATATAATATATATTATAACTCGTTCTGTTTTTTATTTTATGTTTTTTTTTTTTTTTTTTTTGGAAATATCATTGTTAAACTTTCACAATATGATTTTTATTTCTGTTTTTTTTTTTACTCTTTAAATTTTGCGGTTTTATTATTTCATATTGATTTTTCATAAAAAAACATGATTTTTTTTTTACAATTAAAAAACCGAAAAATTTAAAAATAAAATTGTGAAAAATATTGCAGATTCTATGTTTTATAAATCAAATTTATGTTGAGTAAAACAAAAAAAAAAAAAAAACAGGATGTTTTTGTTTTTATAATACATATTTTGTAAATAAAAAAAAATACTAGTTTCACGAAGAAGAAGAAGAAAAAAACATGTGCTTTATTGAAATTTTATACTCTTGGAAAATTTCAAGTATGCTCAAACGAATGCTTCGAATGCGTTATTACATAAATAATTTTCTTTCCAAAAAATATTTTTGGATGATTTTAATAAACTAAAAGAATTTGATTGTGTAATTAAAAATATCAAATATTTTTGTTATTTACGAATCCCCACTTCAGGAAAATTTCCATATTGTTGGTAACTCAGAGCAGTTAAAAACGTTTGTATATAAAAATTTAAAAGTGCAAAATTATGTGAAATATTGGTAAAACAATTAATAAATATTAAAAGAATAAAAAGAAAACAGCAAACGAGTTATGATTTAGCGATAAATCTCCTAAACTTTATTTATTTATTGTATTTTTAATCGACATAAATGTTTGCTAATTAATTGATATTTAAGTGTGGTTCATTATTTTTAATTAAGATAATTTAAAAAAAAAAATTATTTTATAATTAAAAAAATTCACTAAAAGCAGGATAAACAAAAGATATCGACGCCTGTATTTGAAAATTATATGTAGATGTAAAAAAGGTGTAAAATACCTTTAGAAATGAAATTCAGAATGATGTAAGTACAGATTACCGGTATATCCCCTCTTTATCACGTAAATTGTAAAATTATCGAATTTCTTTTTCAATTTTTTTGTTTTTGCTTCAATTTAATTTTTTGCATTGAAAAATATGAATTATTTTTTTAACGAATAGTTTTTGTTTTCATCTGGTATAATTTATTCAGTGTTATGTGATAGAAAACTTTAACACTATATTATTTGCAATAAGTTATTCAATAATTGTTGAATAATTTGTTTTATGTTTGTTTTATTACAATTACGATTTCCCGTGCAAATAAAAAATAATTGCATTTTTCGGAAATTTTTTGCATATTTAAAAGTTTCGGATTTTTTTTTTTCGATTAAAAAAAATATATTGTTTTTCAAAATAATTGAAAAATTAACGTTATCTAACGCAAAAAAAAAAATAAAATAAAAAAATAATTAAAATTTTAATTACATTATTTCTAATAATATAATTATCAGTTTAAACTTGATTTATTATTTGAAATATAAAATTGTAATAATTGTATTAATTGCTTATTTATTTTATTTTCTACAATGCAGATAAATTTATTTTTGTTTTTATTTTTTATTTTTTTCAAATGTTCAAAAATGAAATGAAAGTAAAAATATATAACATACCAAAAAAAAAAAAAAAAATCAATTAATTAATACGAATAACACTATGAAAAAAACAAATATTTAAAACACATATGTTTGTACATGAATTTCAAAATTCACATAAAAAATCGATCACTTATTAATTTTTTAAAAACACACACATTTGTGTAAACAATACACAATTTTTTGAAAAATAATTTTTAAAAAAATAATTACTTTTTATCTTTTTGAGTTTTATTGGTTTTTTTTTTTTTTTTTTTTAAATTTTTTAAATTAACTAAAGAGCTTAAACGGATGAAACCACCCTGAATGGAAAACATCAACTAACCATGAATAAAACGTTGATTAATTTTTATAATATAGCATTGTTTACACAATCAATATATATAATTTTATTTTTTTCATATACATATGTTTTATTATATATACATTCATATATGTATGTAAGACGATTTTCTCAATTCTCAAGTTGAAGTTCATTCAATTTCTTATAATATTTTTACGTACATTATAGCTGTATGTGTTTTTATATGTACATATGTATTAATAAAGATGTTAAACTCCGGTTTTTTTTTTTTTTTTAATAAAAGATACACAATAAGAGAATTAAATGACAGATATATGTACAATATGATAAAAAAAAAACAAATCTTGTTTTGTCATACGTAAGATATATGTGTATTTTTTTCGAGTGTGTTATTTCATTTTTTCAAAATAATATGAAAAAACAATATTAATTAGGTATATAGAAATTATCGGAGAGAGAGAAAAAAAAACAAAAGAAATTGGCGTCTGCCGTACTAGAAAAAAAAATCTCGGTAAATTATTTCATTACTGTTTTTTTTTTTTTTCTGAAATAGGTGCTGTTTGATGTGAATATGACGTATTAATATGCTTGACCATTTGGACAATTTTTTACCTTTTTGCTTTGAACAAAAAAAAAAAAAATGAGAAAAATTGATGAGAAATAGTTACGTACAATATAACAAACATTACAAATTGTATTAAATCATGATTAAAACCAGAATTACTCACAAATTAAAAATAATAAATATAGCAAAATCGTTTAAAAATTTAGCCTAAAAAAAATTTTCATTGAAGATGCGTAATAAAAAAGTAAAAAAAAAAAAAAAAATTTGTAAAATATGTCTGATAAAGTGAATAAATAATTAAAATTCAAAATTAAATACAAATTCATTGACATTGATTTTTATAACGTGTGTAATAAAATTTGATAAGAAATAATACATATCACGATTAATGTTTTCTATAAATAATTTTTAATTAATATAAAATGTTTTTTCTCTTGTCTTTATTGCAAAAATAATCAGCAAGTGTACTTTGTGGTTTTTATTACGCTATTATTTCTTTAAAGGTTCTGTTTACTTGTTTTTTTTTTTTTTTTTGGTTGAAGGATATTTATATGAGGCAAATTAATTAGAATTTAAAAAAATTTAAAGGCGAATTTCATTTTGATTGATTGATTCATTTTCATATTCATTTACAGTTTTATGTGAATTGTAAAGTATTTTGAGTTATGGATTGAAAAAGAGTTAATTTTTTAAAAATTTTAGAAACAGAAACTATTATTTGATTTTATTTTTGGTTGTAAGTAAATTTTATGGTCGATATTATCACGTATAATATTATCCTTCGCATGATAAGATCACGACACGATGATTTAATTTAAATTTAAACATAGGTAATTTAATTAAATTCGACAAGTGCCATTCAACAGTTGAAAATTGAAATTAAAACTAAAATAGGGTTTATGATTTCAGTTCGCTAAAAGTTTCTAAAACTTCAGGATAAAGTTTTGCTTTTACTCTACTTATGCATAATTATGTTGTTTATAAATTGCACAGCAATCAAAAATTTCCAAGTGATAAAGTTTAAAGATATCGTGAAAATTAAGCATTTTTGAAAAAAATAAAATAAACATTATAAATCAGAAATTTTATTTAAGAATAAATAATTATTTAAATTTTATATCAGATTAAAAAAAATTTTTAAAATTTAATTTTTAAAAATACATAATTTAAATTTTTTTCTAGTGAAAAGAAATTACATTTCTACTATTACAATGAACATTGGAGAAATTTAATTATTTTTCTAATTATAAATTAATAAATGGTAATTTATTTTGATAATTGATTTTTATCAAACAAATTTGATTATAAATAATATTTTATTTTTGTGTAGAATAAATTGAATTAATCAATAGTATTAGATTCTAATTCATTAAAAAAAAATTGTTGAAAAATTTTTATTTTTTTAGAATTTTTTTTAATGGTTTTTCCAATTATTTTATGAATTATGAAAATTATTTAGATTTATTTATCAATATTGATTATCAAAAGGGTTGAGTAAATCACGATTTATTGTTTTTAATGTTTGTTTCGATTTTTCTTAATTTAGACTTTGAGTGTCATAATGGAAGAAAAATTGTAAAATACATTTGTTTTCTATTTTTTAAAAGAAATTATTATCTGTAATAATCCCGGTGATTTCTCTTTTAAATTATTACTTTCGAATTAAATTTTTCTGGGTAAGTGTTTTAATATCCTGTTACTGTGACTAATTACAGAAATATTGTCTATAATTAGGGAGTGTTTTTTTTTTTTTTCAAAAAGGTATTTTGATACTTTAGATAATGACAGTTGGATGACAGATAAGAAAGGTGTAATTTTTTTTTTTGTCAAATATTCACGCCTGTTTTTATAGTTCAGGTGTAAGTTTGAGTTTACTTGAAAATGAGTTTGAACTTTAATCTTAAGGGGATGTAATTCTAAATGTTGTTGAGCTGAAGAAATTTAGTTTGAAAAAATTGAAAATATATTTTTAGAATTTCTGATTATTTAAGGATCTCTCTGTCAAATTAATATAAAAAAAATCTTTGTCATTTTTCTTTAAAAATCTGTTTAATTTATTTTCTAAATTAAAAATGAAAATTGTTAACTAATAGAAAGGATATTCAGTCAAATACTTTTTGTTTTTTTGTTTTTTGGATTTGTTTCTGTTTTTGAAATTAATTTTAAAGAAATCTAAAAAAAACTTTTATAGTTAAAACTGAAATTTTTAAAGTTAAAAAAAAAAATTGTGGTTATGTCTTTGTTGTTGAAAATGTGTTTTCGCAGTATACAAATAATTTTGAAAGATGAAACTTTTTGAGTTAAATTTTTGAATGAACTTTTTAGAAGATTTTTTGAAGTACATTGAAAAGAGGATAGTCTTGAAAAAACAAACAAGAAAGTTTTATTCTTACTTAATTTAATTGTTATATTATTTTGTTTTAACAGTTTTTATAAAATATTTAAGTTAAAATTTTAAAACAAATTTCATAGAGCATTTTAATGTTATTTCATATCTGACCTCATGTATTCCTTACCTATATTAGTATATACATATGTATAATATACATTTTTTAATGATTTAAAATGTGTCAGTTTATTCAATTTGATATTATATCAAATTCTTATCTGAAAATAATCATTAAATATTTATTTGGTTTTCACTAATTCGAATTTTATAGATAAATTTAAAGTTTTTTTCATGAATTATCGCAAAAATTTGCTTTCCTCGTTAGGAGGAGCAAATGCAGTAATTTACAATACAGATTTAGTAATACAGTAATCACTTCTAAAAAAAAAATTGAAAATATACCAAACTTAATTTAGTAATTTCTGAGAAATTGGCAACCGTCAATTTCAATTACTTTTTAATACTATCAAAAACTACGATGGCATAGAATTCATAACAAATCAAAAACATTTTTTTCAATTTTCCAAGATCTTTAATAATTATTTAATTTTTCCAAAATAGATAGAAAACAGTCTCTTTAATTGCAAAACTTTTTTATTGTTCCAACATTCTTTTCTTTTACAACAGAAATTTTTCAAGGACTATTGTTATGATTTTTTCCATGTCATTTTAAACCGTAATAGAATAATTTAGAAATAATTATTTTCTGCTGTTGGGATTTTTTTTTTCAAAGAAAAACAATAAGTGTATTTTTAAACCAAATTTTATTTCCTACAAAAAAAAAAAAATTGAGTAATCTTCTATTATTTGGCTTGACAACAATTTTTTAAATTTTAATTGATTTGGATCATGTGTGCGTTATTAAGTGTCCATGTGCGTATTTTGAAAACCGCAAATTAAATTCATTGTTTCTATGATCTTATATTTTTTGAAATTAAATCACGCAATGATATTTCATATTTATTTTAAAAGTAATTACAACTTTTAAAAATTCAATTTGATACTAAAATAATAATTACAAGCGACTAAATGAACAATATTGTTTAAGACAAATTAGATTGAAACACGTGCTGACAAATGAGATAATAAAAAACTGTTTATATTGTAGTCATGACTTGAAATTAAAATATAAAAAACAGTAGAGATATTGTTGGTTAATTATTTCTTTTGTAATGGTTTTTTTAATTTAGGTATTCTTTTTTTTATTTTTTTTTCAATTGAAGTTTTATTAGTTTTCATTATATTATTATTTTTTTGATTTTTACGTTTGTATTAACGGACATTTGGGTTTTTAAAGAGAATTAAAAAAATTAATTTTTCAATGTTAGTTTTCAAAAATTTCCAAAATAAAAGGGGTTTTTTTTTTTAATTTTTTTAATTTTATTTTATTTTTATCATTTATTCATATTTTGCTTGAGGCAAAGTTACCTATTTCAATTAAACTTCATTATATCATGAAATTTTTCTTTGTCCTTTCTGCTTACCTATTGTATTAGATTATAAGGCGAAGTTTCAGGTATCCAATGTGGACTTTATATAGTAATAACAACCTGATTTGGTGCATTTTAATAAGGTAGCCAAGTAAATAAAATCTTAGATATCGATTGATTGCCAATTTGATGCGTTTTTTTTAATCCTTCAAGAGATGAGAAAAATTAACTTCAAATTTCTTTTTATTCGATAACATTACTCATCTTAAATAGTTTTAGCCTTTAATTCACCATTTATTTGAATTTAAAAAAAAAAAAAAGGTAATAAGAAGCTTAAATAAATAACGAAGGTGTAAGATTACAGCACCCATAAAAACATTAAATAAAATAATTTATGATTGATTCTTCAATAGTACATTGGAATTACCAGTAATGAATCATAAAGTCAAATGGAGTTAGAGAAATGATTATTACTATAATGTAGGTAGGACAGGTAACTAAGTCATAGATCTTGAAAAGAAATACGTCATTGAAGAAAGTTATGATTACAATTTTATGATGCAGAGATACAATCTTCATTAAAATAAAGATAACATTTTTTATATTTTTCAATGTTACTAGAAGTTCATAATGAGAATTTTCAATAATCAATAGCTAATCAATACATACATATATGTATTCATTTTATGGTATTCGTAAAATAGAATTCAATGATTTTCCACATGCACAAACAAGTACAGGTAAACAGTTAGAAAACAAAAATGTCATTGACCACACAATTATATTTAAGAATTTAGATTTCAATCTAAAGATAAATTTTATAGAGTTTATGAAGAAGAAAGTTCAATAATATGATTGAGATAAGAACATACATATGTATAAGCTTTTGTTTTTAGTCGAAAATAATATATACGAGTATTATTTTGCATATTTAAGCTAAAATTCAAACATTAAAGATTTTTATATGGTAAGATACATATTATGAAATTTTTAAAAAATCTAAAAATTTAAATAAACATGTTGTTTTTCTCATTAATATTATTTTGTTACTTTAGGTTTAATGTTTAACAATTAAATCTATATTTACATTTTATGATACATTGTATTGTTATCTAGAAAATAATTAATCTACAAATTGTAAAACAATACAATACATATATTTTTTTTTTTTTGTTTTGTAACAAAAAGATAACAATAATATGTTAGAAATCCTCTGTACATATTTTTTGCAAAACAAAATATATTTATTTCTTTTATTTATTTTTTTTTTTTCTTATTTAATCAACGACAATTCATTTCGAAAAATCATATGATATACTTCAGCAGAAAAAAAAAATATTATTTCCAATTTTGGTAAAATTTTTAAATTTATTCTATTTTATTTTGTAGATTACTTGCGTGTGTATAGTGTGTTGACTTTTTTTCAATTGTTTTCAACTGCAAAATAAATTTAGTAAATTTTAGAATGTTTGTTCCTCATGTTTTACCTTTTACGTAAGTATTTCATTTTATTGAATAACACTCTCTGTGTTTATTTATTATTGAAATATTTCATAAGAAAATAAAAAACATGAAAAACAAAATTTTTTTTTTTTATGTGTTAAATGAAAAGAATGTTTAAAAAACAAAAGAAATAAAAACTTAATTTTTAGATAAGATACTCTGGTTTAGAATTTGATACACTTGATTTGAATTTCTAATTTAAAAAATTTATGTTCGTTGAAAATTTTGTTGAAATTCCTTGCCAAATTTTACAATTTCTCAAATCTAAAATAAATAAAAAATTATAAAAAAATTACTTTTTCTATGTAAATACTATTTTTGTTGACGAAAAAAATTAGACTTCTATTTCATTAACTTTTTTTTTTTTTCTCCAAATATCTTTACCAGAAATTATATTTCCTTTTATAAATTTATATGAAATTCATATGATTATATTATAAAAACATTTTTTTTTTTTAATTGATGTTATACCGCTATGAAATAATTATTTATTCTTCTTATTTTATTTTTTTGGTTTTCCTTATTTTCAGCATGGTAATAATGTTAACATTAAATTTGAACCTTATGTTTTATATAAGTAATCATAAATTTTATTCTTGAAATTAATTAGAAGAGGAAATTAAGCATTAATATGATGTAATCAATTATGTCAGTACAATACCTAAGTTCGCTGTGTGCGTAAATTATATGAGGTAATATACTAAAAAAAAATGTATATGTGTTTGTATGTACATATGTATATGTATTTAAAACACACCATGTGCGTATCATATTTTTGGTAAAAGTAATATGATGCCACATAAAAAAATTTCTTTAAGGATAAATGAAATGTTATCCTTTAACATAATTATTTACTATAATATATTTTCCGTATATATAATATGTATAATTATACACTCTAAAAGGAGCCTTATAATGAAAAAGACTGTTTTTTGTGCCTTAATTTTGAGTCTTTAAATACGAATATTAATTAAGTTCGAAATAAAAATGTGTAAGTACTTTAAAAAAGTGTTAATTTTAGAAATAAACTTGCTTGTGTAGGCTTTGAACGTTTGAACTTTTTGTTTTTATAAAATAAAGCTAAAGTGGTTATTTTTTTGTTTCGGAGAATTTGGTAAATTTTTAAAGTCAATAACATTTCGGAAAATATTTTCCAAGAATATCAACGATGCTTATGTCTAAATTAAACGTTGAAAAAAAATTTTCTTAGAAAAATTAAAGAGTTTTAATTAAAACACGTTTTTTGTTGTATACAAAAAAACTCGTTTTTTTTTGTGTAAATAAAATTCCTTTATTTAATTCTTTAAATAAAATAGAAATACTACCTTGAATTATTTTTCAAATTAAACGGTTCATACAAATTTGGTGTAATTAATTTCTAATTATTTTTAATCAGTTACTTCTCTTTTTTAAAGCTTCTTACTTTGATTAAATCATCATCACCTTCAGCGCGCAACAGCTAGATGTGAGCTAAGCAGCTAAGGCTAGTTTTCAATGGAATGTAAACCACTAAATTTGTTGGTTCGTTGGTTGACATTGTGATTCTTGGGATATATCGAAGACCCAATTAGCAGGAGGTAGGAGATCTCTATAAGGAGATCCTATTTCATTCAGAAAACATGTCTATAATTACTTTTTGTCATAAGGCTTGTTCTTTTGTATCTTCTCTATTTGTGAAAGCACCCTTTCTGTGCCATTGAGTTTAAGTGATGAAAAACTTTTAAAAAAAATTGTCATTATATTGAATTCCTGCAATAATTGAAACTTGTAAGAACTTGACTTTTCCAATTAAAAATATATTTTTTTTTCCAAATAATTTTTTTAATTACAATTAAAATTCTAATTACAAAAATAAAAAACCAAAAACAACTTTCTATTGATTTATATTTCAAAGATTTTCAAAAAGTAACTAAAAATAAATTAAAATCAAAAACTTTTGAATTGAATACTAAAGACGATGAAGTTTTGTTTTATTTTGTTAGTTTTGTCTTTTTTTTAGTTTTTCTGGTATTGCTTACCTGACATCTCATATCAATAAAATTTGAAAATTTATAATAGAACAAATTTCTAACTTTTTTTGCAGTTTTTTATTTTATTATTTTCAAAGTCTTTTAAAACATATAAAATTTTCAAATACAAACTTTTGATCACTTTTATTTTCTTTGATGGTTAAAATTTTGTTTTTTACAGATTTTTTTTTTTTTTTCTTGGTAAAAAAATAAATTGGATGTAAATGTAAAAGAGTAATCATAAAAAAACGAAAGAGTAATAACTTTATTTTTTTCAATACTTTTTTGTTATTTTTGTGACACTACAATTATTGCAACTGTTTGAGGTGACTTTTTGAAAGTTCAATATTTTTTTTTTTTTTTTTGGGGTTTAGTAATTTTCAAAAAAGTTAAATATTTTTTTTTTTCTTCAAGATTATGTAGTTGTCAACTGTTTCAGATTCAATAATAATTGGTTGTATTTATGACATCAAGCAAAGCAGATTCTTCCGAAAACTTAAAAAACATGATTTTCTCTTTTTGATTACTTCCGTGTTTATGATAGCTTTTAAAAACATTTATTTTAATTGAGCTTTTTATTTTTCAATAAAAATAAAAAAATTAAAATAAACTTAAACTGCAGTAAAAATGCTGTAAATTTATTCTTTAGAAAATAACAGTAAACATTTTTTTATCTGTTTGAATTTGAATTACTATTTTCAAGTTTTTACAATGTTGTTTAATAAATTTTCTGTCACTGTGAGAATAACTAAATAAATTATTTTTGTTTATTTTTTATTGAAAATTATTCTGTAGAGAATTATGACATATAATATTCTTAACAAATTAATTATATGATGTAATCAGGTGTTCAATATTCAGTAATAAGATAATTTAAAAAAATTATTATGATGATAGAAAACTAAGAAGAGATTAATTATTGATTATACATACAATCGGAATTGATTGATTCATTCACATTTTGACTTATTCCCTGAGGGAAAAATTAAGAACATATTACGCTTTTATCAGCTATTATTTTTATAACAAAAAACTGATATGTAGTTGGGTTTGGTTGTTAGTACATCTTAACATAGCACTAACAGTTTAAAGTGGATGACCACACTTCACAACCTGTGATTAAAAAGTGAAAAAGTTACGTAATACTAATTCAAGACCACTCGAATCGTAATTGAGAATCTTTTGATAACAAAAATAAAAATTAAACAAAAAAAAAAATAGAATTTTAAAGTACCAAACTCTTTAAGCAAAGCTCATTTCCAGTTAAAATACTTTAAAAGATTATACTCCTACACAGTTTGTTGATCACAGATATATTTTAAATCAACTGAATACAAATGAAAGTATATTTCAGATACAAACACAATGTTTAAAAATTAAAAGGAAGAATCATTAATTTTAAAATGCTTCTGGAATAATAATTATTGAAAATCTAATTAGTATTATTTTTCAGAATTAACTTTCAAAAAAAAAATTTTTTTTTCTCATTGACCCTTTTGAATTTTTTTTTTTCAATTGACATAAAAAGAAGGAAATGTATCGCATGAATTATAAAAAAAAAGATAACATAAAAAGAACTGTAAATATTTAATAGCAATTCTTAACCCTTTTTTTGTTTTTTTTTGTTTTTTTGCGTTTTTGTTAAAGCATGCTATTCATTAGGGTAATGACCATATTTCTTACTTTGAAAAAAAAAAAAAAAAAAAATGGAAATTATATCTTCACTTAAAGAAATTTTATCAAAAGTTAATTAGCTACTTGTTAGTTACTTCTTTTGTTTGTCATTGAATTCTCTATAAAGTTCTAACAAAATAGATATTTTTGAATCTTTAAATCTAATTATTTATACATTTTTATTTTATAATTACAATTATCCTTTCTATTCGATTTATTTAAAATTTAAAAGAATTTCATTATTTTCAATTATGATTTGTTTTGTGTTTGTTGATTTGTTGATTGGGTTTGTATGGCTATTGAATTTAAAATCTTTTATTTAGTACATTCGGTAATTTTTTATTTAAAACAATTAAAATAATTATTATTGAGTAGTTAATAAAGAAGTAGTTAAAAAAATCGAGAAAAAATACGTATTTAATACAGGGTATTTTTCTGCTCATGTTAAAATCCCTTGTTTTTAAAAGATTTTGTACATATATTCAAAATACACAGCTTCGTTTAGCGCCGTGTTCTTATTCATGGTAGAGTCATAAGGCTTGTATAGAGTAAAAAGGACTTTCTATTACATTATTGTAGAACAAAAAGTGTTCTAAGAAAGTATGAATTTGTTACAACTCAACAAGTGCTTATATTGAATTTTCTAAAATTAAAATCAAAAATTTTTTTCCAATACATATATATTTAAAACTCATTCACATGACATAAAATTAAAGTTATTCTTATAAAAGAACTTATCAGTTATATAAAAATTTTATTTCAAGGACCTTGTCACATATTTAAACCAAAAAATCTTTCAGTTGTCACATTGGCAAGAAAAAATCATTTCAAATATATTTTGAAAATTTTAATACTGACAAAAAACTAACATTAATATTTGTATGTGTGTGAAACGTTACATCAAAAGTGAAATTATTTATGATGTTTATTACCATAAAAAAAAAAAATGCCAAAATAAATTTGGAAAACCTTTATTACTTTTTCTTTTCTTCATTGAAATTGAATTTAAAATATGACAGACAAACACATGTCAAGGCCTTTGAATATACCTTTGTCACGGTATAAAAAAAAAAGTGAGAAAAAAAAGTGCCACATGTCATTTAACACTCCTATCAATTCTGGACCGTTTTCGTCAAAAATCGGTTTTCAAAGTTAAATATCTCGGGACCCTGTGGTTCGATTGACTTGAAATTTCTGCACAGTGTTAGGCTCGTCATTTTCTACAAAACTCTCTTTGGTACCAAAAAGATCCCTGCAACAGGGCGCGAGTTACAGGGTGCTAAATAAAAAAGTCACGCCAATCAATTTTAAGTATCAAAATGTTACATATTTTGACTCCTTATAAAAGTATGTTCCCGTGGGACTAGGAAGCTGAAATTTGGCCATAATATTCCTTGAAGCCTCTAGTTTTATGTGAACTTTAAACGGTGAAGATCCGTTCACTAGGGCAAAAGTTATAGGGTAAAATACAAAACAAGTCATTTTTCCAAAAAAAACTTTTTTTTCCCTTATATGGGGCCCTAAAAATTTCGTACCATGACCCTCAAAAAAAGAGTGCATTTTAATTCTTGGACTATTTTCTGACCTATTGCATTTTATTTGACTCAAATCAGTGCAATACAGCCCGAGATATAAGAGTTCAAAGTTGGCAAGTCACATATTTTTCATACAAAAAATTTTTTATGTAAAAATTCAAAAATATCGAATTATTTTTTTTTTAAATTTTTATATGGAAGAATATGTGACTTTCCAACTTTGAACTCTTATATCTTGGGCTATAATGCACCGATTTAAGTCAAATAAAATGCAATAGGTCAGAAAATAGTCCAAGAATTAAAATGCACTCTTTTTTTGAGGGTCATGGTACGAAATTTTTAGGGCCCCATATAAGGGAAAAAAAAGTTTTTTTTGGAAAAATGACTTGTTTTGTATTTTACCCTATAACTTTTGCCCTAGTGAACGGATCTTCACCGTTTAAAGTTCACATAAAACTAGAGGCTTCAAGGAATATTATGGCCAAATTTCAGCTTCCTAGTCCCACGGGAACATACTTTTATAAGGAGTCAAAATATGTAACATTTTGATACTTAAAATTGATTGGCGTAGGTAAAATTTAAAATTGATAGGAGTGTTAAAATAGAAAATAAATAAGTGAGAAGAAAAAAAAAGAAGAAAATTTTCAAGATACAAGGATAATAAGAGAATTAAGTATTTCAATACATTTACTACTTTGTAATGTAAATTATGTATTTTGAACAGAGAATGAAAAATTGAAAACATAATTAAGGATGTGAAGATTAAATAAATACACATGTAACCATGTAAGTGTTAAATGTGAATTTATTATAAATTTTCATTTCATAATATGAATTAAATTGGATAATATCCTTTAGAATTTATTCATTTATTATTTGAAATTTATTACATTTTTATTTACAAGAATACAAACTATATTTTATTTTTTAATCTTGATTAATTATTCTTTAAAGGATTTTTTCTCTGTATTAAGTTTTGTCGTTAAATTTAATTCTTTTACAGAACGTGCCTTAAAATAGAAAAATTATTTAAGAAGAAAATGGTATTCTTTTTGAGATACGTTACATGTGGTGTGGTATCAAAACGGCATTCTATGTGTTAATGAATCTTCAGATGTATCCGAAAATTGCTATTTCAAACAGCCACCAACCAACTATGATAGTAAATCGTATTTCTAGAACTTTACGTGCTACTACATATATGAAATATAATTTTACATGAATTGCGAATCATAATTTATTATAAAAAACAAAGTATGTACAATTGTACATAAGTTATAGGCGGAATAATGAATACATAAGATCGACAGAAAATTTATTAGAATGTCTTCTGAATTTTTAATTCAGGCCTCTAATCTTTAAGTTCTTTAAGCTTCTTTATAATTCTTAACTTACTAAAAGTATATTGTTTTTAATTTTCGTTTCACAAATTGATAAAATTTCATATAGTTCAGTAAAAAAACAGAAGCTTCTCGTTTTTGATTCTATTCACAAGGTTCTATGAATTTTATTTGATTTTTTATTTTGCTTAGATCATTCTTTTTTTTTTTTTAAATTTAAAACGTGTTTTTTTTTTCAGCTGTAATAAATTTTTTTTCTAATTTAAATCGAATTTTTTTACATGTTCATGTTTCTTATGTTGAAGAAACAAAGTTTTAGAAATTTTCTTCTAAAAAAGATACCTGAACAGACCATCATTATTTCAATCTACTCTTCATTTCACAATAAAAAAAAAATTAAATTGTGATTTTTAAAAAAAAAATGTCTTAGAAAATTGTTGAAACTTTTACATGCTAAAAGTTAAAAATTGAAAATTTAATTTCATTTAAAAAGTCCTGCAGAGATAAAATTCAAATAATATTTTCCAAGAAGTATCCTACTTGTAAAATTTAAAAAAAATGTACAATACACTTTTTTATTTTTACTCATTAATTTTAAAAAGTTTTTGTCTTATTTTTATATTTTTCTATGTACATTTTTTTTTTTCATGTATTAATAATATCTTTTACGTTTTCATGATATTTTTTAGTATTATATTTAAATTTTCAAACAACAAAATTTCATATATACATAAAAACTGCTATGCTACATAATAATTGACACGTATGATGTATGTAAATTAGAGTACGTTTTTATTACTTATACATTTCTTATTTAATGCTGTATTGTTTTTGTTATATACTAATTAAGTAAAAACAAAAAAAATAAAAAATAAAAAGTGTAAAAGTATGTAGGTAATATAAAAACTGTTTATATTTTCATACTTCTTTTTTTTTTTTTTGTTCTCTATATTATATGTATGTATTCTTCTTGAAAAGTTTCTTAGTATGAAAAGTTTATGTTATTTACAAACGCAAAAAACAAATTAAAGTTTCTGTTTTTTTTTTTTTAAAAGAGTTCTAAAAAGTTAATGTATAACAAACGAGGTTATTAGTATATCATTAAAACCATGTGCTTCCAAGATAAATGGACTTAAGGAAGTTTGTGACACGTGAGTAAAAAGTAATTTAAAATAGCTAAACAAAATAAAGAATAATCTTTTTTTTTTTTGTTTTGTTTTATACAATTTTTTAAATTGTATATAATTGTAAATGTGGGTGTGTAAAAAAAATAAAGAACTTATTCATAGAATTTGTTAAAAGACTCGTGTTAAGAAAAATAATTGTATTTTTTGTTTATTTTTGTTTCTAAGTATTTTATGTGACTAAAAAAATTATACATATGCACATATTTATGTCTATTTTTTTTTTCGTTATTTTTTAAAAAAATATGTAGGAGGTATGTAGGTAGAAATTGATGTTAAGGATCCTCCTCGTTTCATCTTTATAAGCCTCACATTGAATTATCCTTAATTTTCACCACAATATCAAACATTGGTACTTGCTATAGAACGATTTTTGACTTCAACGCCCATTCGAAATAAAAATAACATGCAAGGTTTTACACCCTCTAATAAAAATATCTGAGTATCTGGGTAGTTATAAATTTTTATAAAGGATGTCTTGTCTTAGACCAATTTGGTACAGTGGTGCTAGCAAGGAATAAAAAAAATAACGAAGTATTACGACTGAAGACTAGTAATTCACAATTATTAAGGTGTTGAAAAGTGTCAAAACGTTAAGTTAGAAATTTTAAAAAGTAACTGATTTTTTTTTATAGGAAATGAAAGCTCATTTGATTCTGTGTTTCTTGCTTATTAAGATTTTTAAAAAACGCATTTTATTAATTTTTGTTGTCTATGTAGTACATTCTGTATAAGATTTTAAAAATTTTAAGTTCCTCGCAAATAAAAAACTTTGAATCAAAATACTGAAGAAGTTTATTTCTGTTAAAAACTATCTTAAAATTCGTAATTCTTCACTACATTCTCCCTATTAATGGAACAAATAAAAAAAATAACACAATAAATAATATATATATAGTCTGTATAGAGTTCAATATAATTAAAGGAAAATTTTAATAAATTATATCAACAAATGTTAATGCGTAATGGGGAAAAATGTGTAAAAAGCAAAAACAAATTTCTGATAAGGAATTTCAGCAAAAAAAAAAAAAAAAAAAAGAAAACATTCAAAATCAACATTACCTTTTCTATTCCTACGTAATATTTAAGTTAAACACTTAAGTTTCTTAATTTTTTTTCTAAGTTTTGTTTACCTTCATGTTACCCTTTTTATCTATCTTAGTAGGAAAAAAAAAACGTCCAAAAAAATGCAAAAAAAAGCCTTTTTCCTTTTGATAAAAACAAAATTTATTTTATAAAAGTTTAAAATACTAGTACTTCATCTAAGTAATAATATTTCATTTCTACTTGAATTTTATTTACAACACTTAAATATGTATGTGTGTGTGTTTTTTTTTTTAAAGAAAATTTACTTAAAGCAATAAAAATGCTTTAAGTCAAATACTACAAAAAAGCAACATATTTTTACTCATATCAATTTTTGATTTATTACAAAACTTTATGTTTTTTTTTTTATTATTTTGTTTTATTTTTTATTTTTTATTTTTTTTTGTCTTCCCTAAAATAAACTTTTGACAAGATATTTGACTTTCATATACTTTATGCTTGAAGCATATAATAACTAAAAAAGTGTTTAAACGTTTTCACTTTAAACGAAAAATAAAATCATAAACAAATTTCCTAGACTTTTTCACTTTTCTTTTTTTTTTTTCTGCAAAAAGTAGCTACCTAAAAAAAATATTAATTTTATTTTTCTTATTGGTTTTTTGACTTTTGATAATATCTTCATAAAATTTTGATATTTTTTTTTCTTTTCGAAATAAATTATAAATTGTTCTAAGTTTTAATAGTATAAGAATTGTTTGTAGGCTGTATGAGTACATATACAGAATTCAAGAATGTGTAGAAATTTTATTATTGTTGATAAGTGTTTTATATACTTACAAAAATATATAAAATAATTTATCTGTGATATATCAATGATTTGTGGTATAAAAAAAAAGTTTTAAAAGGAAAGAAAGTTTACGTATATGTATGTTCCAATTTTATTTAAATTAAAGGAGTTCTATTTTATGAGAAATTTTCAACATAAAGATAAATTTTTGAACAAAACATAAATTTTGAAATTTTTTATGTTTCATCTAGGGGTGGTTCAAAAGTAAAGCAAATATTTTTATTAACTCACAGTTTCATGACTAAGAAAAAAAGAGAATTTTTAGGCCATATTTATTTTTAAAAGGAATACAAAATCACGACAGTTGATTTTTAATTTCAACGATGAGATATTTCTCCTTTTTAAGAATTAATTTAAAAAAATCTGGCAGATAACAGAAAATTTTTGCCTGAGCTTTTCGGCCATCCAGTTTATGTATATGATATCTATACGTAAACTTATTCTAAGATTAAAAATATCATTGACTAGATAAAAATTCTTTATAGAAAGTTTCATTCAAAAATTTCGTTTTTATAAAGAACATAAATTTTTTCTAACAAAATAATAAAAAAAAAGAATAAACAAAAGGATAAGAAGTTTTTTTTAGGTATTTAATTTTACGGAAGAAAAATGAAATTTTTTGTATTGATATATACATATATATATATATATATACATATGAGTACATACACATGTATGTAAATTGTTGTATATACACGATAACAGTAAAAAATGAATGATATTTAAACGCATAATACATTGAAGTAATTTGCATTTTCATTAGTTATCTTTTTAAGGATATCAAAAATAAAAAGAAAAAAATAAGGAAAACAAGAAAGAGAAAACGTAAACCAAATAATTTATATATTATTTAAAAATTTTCAAGTTTTGTAAAATATATAAACAAAAACAAAACAACATAAAAATTATATTATATATACTTAAAAGATTCTTTCTAGAGATTTAATTTCTTCCTTTATTATTTTGAAAAGCCACAAAGAAGATTGTTGAAAGAAGAAAAACCTTTTGTTATCCTTTATGTTGTTGTTATTTTTATTTGTTTCACTGTTTTATTGTTATTTTTTGTTTTTGTTGTTATTGTTTTTTCGGTTTGTTTTGTTTTGTTTGTTCTAAAATAAAAAGCATACAAAAGCAAATAAAACAAGAAAACATAAACAACTTCAAAATACAGAATATTGTAAGCTAAAGTTATCTATTCAAAGTTACTGTTTTGGTTTTGAGATATTTTCTTAAATTTTATTGAATTATGAAAATAAAATAGAATTAAAAAGTTGTAGTTTTTTTTTTTGTTAAAAAATAAAATGCAAATAAATTCTTAATTAATAAAATATAATTAAAATGATATTTTCATTTTCTTCTACATATCTGTGTACTCAATCATACGACGTGTATCTGTAATATAAATTGAATTACTTAGTTATAAATTTAAAGATTTCAGATTTAAGTAGTAAATCTGGGAAGTATCATAGATTTTAAAGAGATCTTTAAGGCTTTTAATTAAAAAAATTAATAGAAAAATTTATATTGTGAATAATAGATTTTGTAGAACTTCACACAATTTATTAAATAAAGAGATTATGTGTAAAATATGAAAATCATTTGATTTCTTACTTGAAAATTTTCATTGTATGTAAAAGTGCACATACAATATTTTTTTTTATTTTTCATTAAATTTATTGTATTTTTTTGTTTGTAAATTAAAAATTATAAAAAAATATTGATATTATTTGAAATACGTAGTTTTCTGTGAAAGATATTTATGTCACGGAAAGTTTTTGTGTTATTGAATTTATTTTTTTTTCCAAAGATATTCAATAAAATTTGAAGGCGTAAATAATTAAACAAATATATACTTTACATCTGTTTATATAATTTACTTAATGTTTAAATAATAATTTATTTTTGTTTACCTTTATTAATGAGGTGTTTCATCTTTTATACTTTTTTTTTTTAAAATTCTATAAAAAAATTGAAAATAATTAATTTAAACAACTGGCGAATAACAAATGTGTACTTGTAACTTGTGACAACTATATTACACAATAATTTTTAGTTCGATTGAAAAAAATAATAATTAAAACAGAAGTTTCTTTTGAAGTTTTATATAGAATGGTAATCACATGATCGTTGGTAGAAGCCGAACTCATTTGTATGACTATGACTCAGACTGATGTTTGACTGTATAGTTCGATTGAAACTTGTCTATGGCGAGTAAACAAAATAGTTTCTTTTTTTGATTTTTTTTTTTTTTGTTTAAGATAGTTTTGAACATTTAGAGCTAGAGTGGTGATGGTTTTTGATTCTGGATCCCCAATTTCAAACATCAGAAAACATAGTTTATCGACTGCCAGAAAAAAAAAAAAATTATTTGAAAGTTTGAATGTTTCATAAACTTCAATTTTAGTTGAAACATCCAATCCAATTTGTATATATCATTAAAAATTTCAGTTCAATAGTTTCTCCAATATTTTGATTAATAATTTGTTTACCGTTTTTTGATACTATGTTAACCAAATAAATATTTTTAAAAATATTTTATTTGTATAGAACTTGAATATTGTACACAACCTGTCTTGTGTGATCATTTAATTTGTTTTTTTTTTTCATAATATGAAGTTGCAAGCATTTTTTTTTTATATGTACGGTAAAAATACATGAGTATCTTTTTCAAAAAAGCTATTTTTGTTGTGTCTTAAATATTTATTCACTTTTATTCTTATAAATATTTTTTCAGTTAAATATAAATTTTTAATGAATATTTAACTGTTATAACCAAATAAGGTGGCTAGAAGATTTAAAAAAAATAAAATTGAAAAAGTAGAATCCAAGTAGGTATATAAATATTTAATATGACTTTTTAAAAATTAACTTTTAAAGGTCATCAATAAAATATCTATTACAAAAACAAAAACCGTTTAAAGTATTTTTATATTAATTTAAAGATTTTTATGATTTGTGATACCGTTTTTTTTTTCTGTTATTTTATGGAAAATTTTTTCTTATGATTTATGCCAGTAAAATAATAAAATGATGGAAGATTGTTTATCTTTTAAAAAGATATCATCTATTTTTGGAATTTAAAATATTAATGCTCTTTTCTTCTGAAATTTATTTAAATTGCTTCAACGCTTACGACATGTGATTTTTTTTCTCTAAATTTTCAAATTTTCATATTTTATGAAAATGCTATTTTTTTTTTTCCAGAAAATCTTTAGACAAAATGATTTTTATTTAACAGACTTTTCTGTATGAATTAACAATAACATAAATTTATCTTTTTTTTTTTTTTTACAGATAAGTAGAAAAAAAAAATATCTTTTGATGTTCTACATATTCCATAATAAGATTTTTATTTATTCATCCACTTGAATAAATTTCTGTGTGGGTTTTATTTAATTATACATACTTATATGTGAGCTAAGTTAGATTCACGTATAGGAAAAAATTGAGAAATGAGGTAGGTGGAAAATTTAAGTTCATATATAGGGTTATAATGATCATAAAAAAATCTAAAATTTTTGGAATAATTTGGTTGGGTAATTGAAGTAATTAATTATTTATAAATGAAACGTAATAGTCCCAATTACATTGAGATTGAGAGAGTATAATTTTTCATAGGAAGTAGATTCATTTTTTCAATTGGAAATAAAAAAATTCAAATATGTGAATAAGAAGATATTGAGAAGGTTTAACACAGCAAGGTGTTTCGAAGGTTAAATAAAGGTTTATCAATAGATGATTTAGAAAATGAAATAATTTTTTTTTGGTTTTATTTTTTTTTCTGCGGTTTTTTATTTTTAAAGTGAGAAGAAAACTTAGCTTCTCCAGTAAAATATTATTTCTCACATTTTTATAGCATAAAATTCTTTAAGGTGGATAGAACAACTACATTTCTGGAATATGTATTTTATAGTAGATACGTTAATAATTTACAGATAAAATTTTCCGAACACAAATAATTATAGATTTTTTTTAAGGAGAGGTGATAATTTGAATGAATTCGAAGAATGAAACTTGACAAAAGAGTTAGAAATTTGAGAAATGCTTTAAGAAAAATATAGAAGATTAAGATGATAATTATATTGTTTTACCATCAAAGTGAAATTAATTTTTCTTATTATGTCCTGAAAAATCATGAAGTATGTAAATACTTATAAAAAGATAAGGCATATGTCCATTAAAATTCAACATAAAAATTTTTGATTTTTAAAGATTAATTACATTTTTTCAACTCTAATTAGTTTCAAGCTTAAAAAGCCTAATAAAAAATTTTATTATCCTTCTCACTTATAGTATAGAGTTAATTTTAAACCAATTTAAACAAATATTGATTTACATATATTCTCATTTAGTTCAACACAAAAAATTTATATCATTTTTAATGTCCTTTTTTTGGGTTTTAAGAAAAAAAAAAAACAAATTTCTAGGCATATACCGTAGTATCTAAAGATATAAAGAATTATTTCAATTGTATCCTTTGAAATTTATTTTGATAAACTATGGCTATTAAGCTTTCATAATAATATATGTAATGTGTATGTGTTGGTTTAATATGATACTAGATCAACAAATTAATCATATTAATGTTTAGAATCGTTATGGTTTTTTTTTTCTTCGATATTTATGTGTAGACATAAAATTTTTTTAAATATTTTGTTGATGATAGTTGAATGGTTTTTAACAAGATAATTTTGTTAAAAAAAGAAAATAAATAAATAAATCAACATTTTTGTTTTTTCATTTAATTTTCGAAATTTATTTTTTTTTTTCAAGAACATTGTAAATTAAAACCTTTTTAGGACGATGGGAAAAGTGATTTTTTTTTATTCAGCTTAAGGATATTACTGTTTTGGTCATATGGAGGTGAAATATTTGTTCACTTTTAAGGATATTGCGTAAGTATAAGTAATAAAAATATACGTTGAAAGGTATATAATATTTTATAACGACAAAGAAAAGAAGATTTTTATTACAAAATAGGGTCCAATTTTAAGAATAATAAAAAAAGTTAGCAAATTAACATTATGACATTGTGTGTAAACATACAGAGATATGTATGATTGTATACAGAGAATGTATGTATATATAAATTCACACAATAAAGTGAAAGAAAAATAAAGAAAAATAGAAAATTGTATTTTTGTCATGAACATTAATTGTTCTTATGTGAACAAGTTGATATGTGTCACTATCAAACATATGTACACCTATATGCTTTTATGTTTTGTTTTTATTTAGCCTCTAAGCAATTGAAAACAAATAAAAAAGCAGATACTTAATTTTATATATTTATTTTATTTTCATTTTTATAGTAAACTATATGGCAAAAAGTTTTACTTTGATTGGAGATTTAAAACAAAGAAAATAAGAGAAATTACATAAGCTTCTTATCCTCTTAACTTGAGTGGGTATTTAATATATTTATACAGTGTGGTTGAAAAAAAAATATTTTTTATATGAAATGAAAAATTCATAAAATTTATAAGGATTTTATACAACAGAAAAATATGTGTTTATCTTGAATTCGAAGAAAAAATTGAATAGAAGTTTGGAACTAATTCAGGACTTATTTTTAAACTTGTTTCAATAATTAATAAAAATTTATAAAATAAAAATTAATTTGTATAACAAATTTTTGCAATCACTGTAAAAAAGAAATTACATATATATAATACCATTGATAGTATCATAGATAGTCATTCTTCAAACATACTTTAAATAAATATTCATTAAATCAATCTTTTTACTTTTATTGAAAATATTTTTTTTTTCGTTTCTTATTTTGATCGTCTAAAAACTTAGTGTTGGAAAGCTATTAAATGTAAAAGGATTTGAGGGAAATTAAAAAAAAATCCAATTAGTATACGTATTACCAAAATGAACTATTTGAGGTAATTAAATGTCATTTAACAGTTTATTTTTTATTTATTTACATATAAAAAAAATAAACATTGAAGTTGATTTATTAAGGAGTCATTTTGTCTAGATATTATATTTACATTACTTTTAGGTTTATTATAAGTATTTTCTTTTTTGGTCCTGTAATTTAGTTACAAGTGAATTATTTTTGCTTAACTATTTCTCCTTTAAGATTAGACATTATTTTTACTTGACCTGTTAACCTTATAATAATAACGGTTTATGCTGTTTAAGTTCTTTTTTCCTGTTTTTATTTTTATATTTTTTTTGAATAAATCGACAAAGAAAATTACCAAAAACTTTTGTACATACAAAAAGTTCATATTATGCTTTGATTAATTACTTTTTGTATGAATAATTTATTTTTTATTAGAATAACCAGAAGGAAATAAATTCATTCATTTATGTGAATGAGGAAACTTATTCTGTTAAATCAAGTTAAATGATGTAGATGTCATCAAGAACATTTAACGTTTTTTTTTTTCCTGGTTCCTTTTATTTTTATACGTTTATTCCTTTTCATGAAAAATTGTTTTTATAGATAAATTCTGAAAATGCTTGAATTCTAAGAACAAACTCATTGAAGGATATTGAAAGAAAAAATTTTGTTACTTTTATGAAAGACAACCTTTCGAAAGTTTCATTGGGATTGGATTTAAGCTTTGAAGGATGCTTTGAATGAAAATGTTAGTTTCCAACAATGTTGCTCAAAACTTGACAAGCATCTTTTTGCAATTGCATGAACTCTACAGAATTACATAATTACTGAGTTGTTTTCATTTTATTGTCTGTGAAACAATTAATTGTAGGAAAAAAATAATAATTAGATGTTGGTTTGATTAGATAAAAAAAACAAAAAACAAAGAAATAAACAAATAAAAGTTCGAAATTGTTTAAAAGAACTGAAATGGTTTTGAAAGGATTACATTCATGAAAATTGTAAAAATAATTTTTTTTTTTCTTCTTAATTTTCAAATCCTTAAATAACTTAAATTCGTTCTTAAATTTGAAATCTTATTGAAACTTTATTTTTGTAAATTGTAAATTAAACGTACAAATTTTTAGTTAGTTTGTTGAAAGTTTTGAACCACAAAAAACAACTTTTTTTTTTCAATCAAACTTACGTTTTTGAATAAAAAAAAAAATTTCTAGAGTTTGTTAGTTTGAATATTGTTGATTTTCAGGAAATTTTCGATATAAAATGATTGGCAATTTATTCTCAAAAGTGTTCAAATTTTGGAAAATGTATTTTTAGAAATTCAACAAATTTTCAACATGTGATGTGAAGAATTTATAATATTTATATATTTATGTATACGCTGACTTTTCATGTTAGAATTTATTTTTAGTATTTTGTTTATTTTTTATTTTCGATTATTTTAAAACTTATATGGAGAATTCCACGCAAATCGACCACTTTTTTCCTTAAAATTAATATTAATAAAGCTGGTAGAGATAAGTATATATCAATTTTTGGTGTATCTAGTTTTAAATTATTTACGATATCACGATGAGAAACAGTATTAAAAACAAAATGTTTGCTACTTATCAGTAGAAATTCGTTTCGCTGTCACACCCGTTACAAAATATGTCACACCCGTTACATTTCTTTTTTTTAATTATGAAAAAAGTATTGCATTGTTCCTCGTCAAATTTTTCCAAAAGATTCTTTCAAGTTTCTACAATATAATTAAAAATAATTTTTAGAATTGTTTATATGAAAATTTTATGATATTCAGTGAAATAGGCGAAAATCCGTGAAATTCAAAATCTTCAGCGTCACACCCGTTACGCTACTAAAATGACGATTCTGATTAAGAATATTTGAATTTTTCTGTTTTATCGTAGCCGTCGCTTGCTTTCACTAGAGGGCATATTAGGAACATTTAAGTTTAATCAGAGTGCAATTGCTCTACGAGTTTTCAATATTTAAGAGTCAGCATGTCACACCCGTTACAAAATGGAATTCCTCATATGTGATTTTTTTTGTTTTATTTTTGTCAATTTTTAATTTAAGTTGTGATTCAGGTAAAAGTTAAAAAAAATGTCAGTTGAAAATGGAACCACTTCTAAATTGCTGATTATTACTTTATACTATGCCATCGACTTTATAAATTTTTTCCGCATAATTATAATTTTAAAAAAAAATTAAAACTTTACTGTATACTTTTTCACATTTGAATAAAGACCCGAGATGAATTTTGTGTCATTGTATTTCTAGTTTTATGTGAAATGCGAACCACGAGATTTATCAGTGTTAGTTTTTCGTGTTACTTAAAAAATTCTTTAAAGTTGTGGTTCAATTAAAAAACAAAAAAAAAAAAAAAAAGAATCGGTAAGTTATTTAATTTCTTAAAAAATTATTTAAGAATTCTCATATATGAAGCATATAAAATAACATATGAATAACTGTAAACATATTTTTTATGTATAGGAACAATCTGACTTGTGTTTTCGTATTGTCTTATCAGGGTGTTTTTTTTTTATGATTTTTTTTATTGATCTTTTGTCTGAGAAATGCCTACAAATATTTTTTCACATACGTTTTATTTTCAATATTACACGTTCTTTTATTTTTACTGTATTTATTTTTCCACACATTTTTTTTTTCATTTCATATATGATGAGTAAGATAATCCTGAAATTTTATTAAACATTTATAATAAAGAACATTTAATCCTTTTTTGTTTTTCTTTTCTAATAATGTAGTTTTTTTTTGTGTTGTTTTGTTATATTAGTTAAATAAAGGACTAAATGTTAGGTTGTTTCACATGGAATGTTTGTATATTTTTACATTTATAACAAAATTTATTTAAGAGTATTTTCGAAAATCATTAAATATTTTTTAAAGAGAAAAGGACGAAATAAATAACGTTTTGATTAATTCAAAATTTCGACTTTATTTTATGAAAAAAATGAGAATCTCATAGTTGATAACTCCAGTATTCTATTTCTAAATATATATTTTTTCTCCTCATATTATCCTTTTCGTGTGAAACAGCCTAGTGAAAGAATAATAATATTTGTTGAGTAATCCTTCAACATTCAAAATATTCTGCTTACTTTATTAATATTTTTATTGCCTGTTTTTCATATTATATGAGTATATTATATAAAACGTCAAAAAATCAAGGGATTAGAATATTCTTTGTTAAGATGGAACATATTACAAAAAATATGAAACAAACAAAAAATATATATACATATATAAAAATATATTTGACCTTAATTCGAGGATATAACTTCTAATAGTTAACGCCTTAGATTTTTCTAACTGTAAATAAATATAACATACATATGTACATGTGAGTTTTATACGTAAAATTTTTAGATAGCCAATGTATGGATAATAATTATCGAAACGCAGGTGACGTGTAATACGAATAAAAATCGTTTTATTAGATATGACACATGTAAATGGTTCTTTTTGTTTTCTTTATTGGCTTTTTATTTAGTTTTGTTTTTGTTAGAACAGAATTAATAACTAATAATAACATAAAAACTTTATATCATAATAATACTAAACATTTTATTATCATAATAATACTAGGTTTAAGTTTAAAAAAACAAATGTTCTTTTAGGTTATCA
This sequence comes from Bombylius discolor, assembly GCA_939192795.1. Lineage (NCBI taxonomy): Eukaryota > Metazoa > Arthropoda > Insecta > Diptera > Bombyliidae > Bombylius > Bombylius discolor. Next base: position 33,923,806 of record OW584241.1, on the reverse strand, counting down.
TTCTTTTGGATAATTAAGGATATATCCCTGCATATTTTTTCTGCAATTGAATTGAATTTTAGAATTAATATGTTTATTTACATATTTTATTTTGTTTTAAGATATCCTTTACAATCAAAGCAAGAAATCAAACTCTTGAAATTCATAATTTTTGTTTTTATAGAAAAATTAAGATTCATCTTGAAAATGCCTACAGATAACATAGTTAGCTCCATAAGTGACTTTTTATTAAATAAGAACTTTACAAAAAGTCTTCAAAAGGTATGACTTATTAGTAGAAATAAGTGATTCGATTTTTCACTGATCTTGAAAACTGAGAGTCAGATCTATCTGTTGTATACGTTATGTAATATTTTCTGTATCTGTTCTCATATTTAAAGAATATCTATCTGGGTTTTTGTCTAGATAATTTGAAAATTGAGTACTAAGAAATTCATTAATTTTTGACAACTTCGATAAAAGTATAAATTATAAAGATAACATACATGTGTACCTACATAATTTAAAATTCTAAATTGACATATTTTGATTAAAAAAAAAAGTAAATAAATAAATAACATATTTGCACGTTTTTAATGAAATGTCAAATATCACAAATTACATGTTCTTGAAACCTTGAAATTGTTCTCTGTTCAGAATTTAAAAAAAAAAAAAAAATTTTTTTTTTTGCACGTGGCAGAAACAAAAATAATTGAAAGTCCTTTAATGTACATACATAGATACTCAATGTTTTTTTCTTCCCTATTTTATTTTATTTTTTTTTTCGTCCTGTTAAATATAATTTCATATTATTCACAAACATATTTGAAAAGTTTCAGATCATGTAACTTTTTTTTGTTTTTTTTTATTGAAGTTAGGTCTTTAATGTCATTTATAATGATGAATTGATGTAAATCAATGTAATATAAAGGCTAGTATGAGAAAATATAACATACAAGATATATTTTATTTGAAAATCTTTTTGTTTCAAGAGAGTTTAGAAAATAAAAAACAAAATTGTTTTTTTATTTTTGTTTTTAAAACGATGAGTAAAAAAAATTTTTTTGACATGAAGGAAGTTGAAAAAGTTAAAGAAACAAATAAAAAATTTCTGTTGGGGAAGGAAAATCAATATTTTAAAGTTTTCAAGTAAAAAAAAAAAAAATTTGTTGCGTTGATTTTAGCTTTCTGTAACTTGGAGTTTTTCAATTTTTAAGTAACAACAGTAATAAAAGTTCCAAAGAAGTGGTTTTGAAATTACATCTTTTTCTTAATGATTTTAAAGTATTTTTTATGATTTAATGTTTTACTTAAATTTTCAGGATAAGGATAAATTTTTATAGAAAATATGGTAATTTCCGTTACTATATATTTGTGTCCTTAAAATTGTTTTTTTTTTTGTCTTTTAAATTTATTGAAAAATTATTACTGTGCACTTTAAATATTATAGTATTTAATTTTTGAAATTATTAACACGTGGCTATAATGTATTTCATGTCCTTTGTAAATCATTAACCTCGGCTAACGTGGTAAATGTGTTTAAAATTTTTCTGTAAAATTTCACGGGCCATTGAATTATCACAATCAGCGTTGTATTTTAAGTATTGTTATTTTTTTTACTATTTTTTTCTTTCTAATATTCTGTCAATTTAATTCTTGAGATGAATCCGAATAAAAAATTAAATTAGTCTGTGATCTACTACAAAAAAAAAAAAAAAAAAAAAAAAAAAATATTAACTTGGGATTGAAGAGTTATAATAGTGTGGTGGAAAAAATAAGATCCTTTTTTTTAAAAATATTACATTTTTGTTTTATTTTTGTTCTAATTTGTTTTTTATTTTATATTTTTAATTTAATTTTTTTTTTTTTTTGTGGCAGACTGTTTTATTCTTAAATTCTGTATAAAATTGATTTTTACCGCCATTTGTTCACTTTATTTTCATATTTTTTCATTTTGCTTTCTCTAAGGATTTTAAAGTGGCTAAAATCTATTTATATACAAGGCAATAATGTATTCGAAAAACGAAAAAAAAAATAAAATAAAACGTTAGAATTGTTATAGATAAATATTCATTTAATAATTTCAAATAGCTTCTTCACCAATATTTTCGATATTATAATTTTTTTGTTATTACACAATTTTTTACTTTAATATTCAAATTATACCTACTTTTTTTTTCTATTGATTTTTCATAAGTTTTTTTTTTTTTTTGTAATCGAAATTGATTAACTATACATTCCTATATTCGTATAAAGCTGCAAAGAAAAATATGTAATTTTATAACAAAAACATACGAGTACGAGTATATACATATATCGACTTGATAATATCATTTGGAAAATGCTAATATAATATATTGAGAGTTCATGAATTCAATATGTATGTATGTATATAAACTTTCATAGTCAAATGAATAATTTATGAATGAATGATAGATACATACTTGATATATTACAATAAAACGTTATTTAAGGAACTCTTGTATATTATATCATATATAAACTTACACATGTGTTTCAAAGAAATATAATAAAAACTAAAAACGAATTTTTTTATTTTCATATAAATAATTTATTATTTCATATGAAGTGTATGTAAATGTAGTCGCATGCATAAGTTACATATAAATAGAAATTTTGGAATATATTCTGTTACATAAATTATTATAATAACATTAAAATACTTTTTTAATTTTAGTTTTTTGAAATGTTTTTTACCATGAAACATTTGATAAAATTTATACAATTTTATCATTTTTATTATTTTGACAAAAACGAAAAGTTAATTTTAATTTTTATGCGCACATGAAACTTTTTATTTTAACAGTTTTTGGTTTGAAAAGTAAAGAATATAAATTATTAAAATATATATTTGTTGTATTTGAAGCTTTGCATACAAAAATTAACCTATTTAATGCGTCAATTACGATATTTTTCGTAGTAATTTTTTGTTTTTCAAATCAATGTAAATGCCATTTAAAGATCATAATATTCTTAATTGCCGCCCAGGTCAAAAAATGCTTAATTTTCTTGGTACTGAATGGATTAAAAACGGATATTTTCCTAGAAAGGTACCCGAACTTAACAAAAATTTCTATATTTTGTTTTTAATTGTTAGCAACATAGCTAAAGTTAGAAAGAGGTCTTAAAACTTAAAGCTGAAAAATTGCAAAGTATAAAGTCTACCTACATACAAGGATCTTACATGAAAAGTAAAAGTACTGTATAAGGTAAACTTTAGGAGAAAAATTTATCATTTTTTCCAAAAAGTATAACAGAATTTCATAAAATTTTAATTAGTGTATACTTGAAGCAACTCTAAGTAACATAAGTTTTTTGGTGTCAACGAATTCGTAAGAACTTTACAGAACGGTGTCAGATAAGATGACATACGAAAAGAATTTTTTTTAAAAATTACAGCAGACTTTCTACTTTTTTATTATTATTATTTTTTTTTTTTTGAGACCTGATAAATCATTACTTTCAATTAGAGGCGTTTTTCGAATTTTTTTTTCAACTGTAGTTTGATCATTTTTATTTAAACATACAATTTATTCTGATTGTGGTAATCTAAAAATTATGAGAAAAACCTTTTGTAGACTTAGAGTAAATATGAAATTAAAAATTATTATCATAATTTCAATATGCAATTAAAAACGGTAAACTGTGTCATATTAAACGGTAAAGATATTAAATGAATGTGTATTAAAATTAAAATAAGAATTAAATTAAATTAAAAAAAAAATTATTGTGGATTTGTAAACATGAAATAAATTCCTATGTGAATTGAACACAAAAAAGACAACAACAATAATGACATCATGTATTAAAAAAAAACTACATATATGCATATCTATGTATTCTATGTATATTCTATTATTACTCTGATACTTTGCTGACATTGGATATTATGTTGTTACAACAAAATTTTAATGAATGTGGTTTATATCCAATTTGTTAAAATGCCAAATAAATAATGTACTGAATAAATTCTATACTACCGCAATTATTAAAAGAACTTATTATTCATATATTGTACTTTTTTTTGTTGTTTGTATTAGATACAAAATTTTTCGATTATTTAGAAAATTTTTTAAACGATGCATAAAATCAAAGTTTTTAATTTTTGTGTGTACATAAATATTTTTGATTATAATAAATTTTGATGGTTTTAATTAGTTATTGGTGTTTTTATTTATTAATAATTTATATGAAAAATTTACAGAATATGGGAAAATTTTGATTAAAAGGATATTTTGAAAATGTAAATTATATCACTTGAACATGATGTTTTTTGTTTTTATTTTACAAATTGAAGGACTTTTTTCAGCAATTTTTTCTGGTTTCAATATTTATTATTGATTTGTAAAGTTTCTATTAATATATTAGATAAAAGTATCTGTTAGATATTGTACATAGTAAAAAAAAAAAAACTCCTTTTGATAGCCTTGTAATGAAAAATGTTTTCTTGTAGTTTATAAAATTATATATTTTTTTTGTCGTTGTTTTTTTTTTTTTTTTGCCAAATAATTTTCAAAATTTCATCATTTTATTAAGTAAAATATTATAGTAGAATTTTTATTTTATAAAAACTTTTTAAGATATTTTATTTTTGTTTCTTTTCAAATATGTCACAATGATGAAACAATATGTTGAAACAAGAATAAAATTTGAAAAAAAAAATTGAAAGGAAAATAGAAAAACTAAAAACAAGAGAAAAACTTTTCGTTCTTAAAATTTCAAAAACATTTGTTTTATGTTTTTTTTTTTTTTTTTTTTTTTTTTTTTTTTAAGAAAATAAAAGATTATGGTGTGTGTAATTTTCTATAAATTATAGAAAAATAAAAATAGGAAAATGAAAACAAAAGAAGAAGAAAAAGAGAACAATAAAAAAAAAAAAAAAAATAAAAATTTCTTTTTAAAACTTTCATAACTTATTTTGAAATAAACGATGCATGAAATTATTATTTTATATGAGTTTTCTAGAGCAAATTATTATCTATGGAGTGGATAGTAATATACACTATAATATGACTGTTTTTGTACTTTTTTTTTGTGTGTGTGTTTGTTTTTTTTTTTAATATATTATAATTCTGAGAAACTAAAACATGAACTATTCTTATTTTCAATGTTAACCAATAACATGAAAACTGGCATAATGGCTGAAAGCATTCTACAAAAAATTCAAATTTACATTCCATTCATTTCGATTAATTTTTTTTGTTCTTTGTGCTACATGTGTTATCTGCAATTTCATTTTAAATATCTGCATGTATGATACATATGAACATATGTAAATATATGTTGTACAAATGTAGTATAAATAATAATTCTAGTTCATTTTTTATTTCATCGAGAAAATTTTTAGTTCATTTTTTTTTTTCACAGTTATTCCACTAAAAACTAATATGACTGCATATATGTACATATGTATGTATAACATGACAAATATACTGTGAAACAGTTTAGTCATAATTAGGAATTTTTCTATTGAAACAAAAACGAAAATTATATACATATAACATACATATGTATCCTTTTTCAATATGAAACTTTTTTGCAGTTACAAACAAAAAAATTTATAGAAGAATATCTGTTTTATACATTATTTGCCTAAGGAAATATTATGACCGTCATGAAAATTCTACATTTAAATAGAAAGAAAGTTACTACAAAAAAAAAAAAAAAAAAAAAAAATGTGTAAGTACGTAATGTGACGTAAAAGTTTAAATTATATAAAGTGTTTTTTTGATGGGTGTAGTGAAAATTTATTCATTTGACAAAAATAAAAAAATAAAAATCTGTGAAAAGTATCCTTATTAAAATTTTATATTTTCTTGATTTAGTTTTCGTGTTTTTTTTTTTTTTTTTAGTTAGGTGTATGTATATGTATGTGTATATGTATATGTGATGTGTGAAATGTTTTTAAATTTTACTTTAAACACTATTGGTAAATTTAAAAAAAAAATAAAGGTGTAGCTGGTCCCGAAAAGAAAATCTAAAAAAATTGAAAAGTAAAACGTAATCGAAAAACAAAATAAAATGATTTTTTTATTATAGATAAAAAGGATATTTGAAAATTTAGAAAAAATTTTACATGTTTTACAAGATTTTGAAGATTCAGGTTATCACAGGATAAATAAACCTTTTTATATTCATTTTAAAGAACACTTCTACAATATTTTACATTATAATGTAGTATAAAATTCATTTTAGATTTTCAATTGTTTTTAAATCGATTTTCTTAAACGATATGTAATGCTATACGATTATGTAATGTCTTGTATGAAATAGAGATTGCTTACAGTAAAGATAATCTCATATTTGTGTAAATGTGTGTTTTTTTCATTTTTATTCAAGAATTAGGAGATATATAGAAAAACAGATTAGAAGGCTTTAGAAGAAAAAAAAAACATTTAAACTTTAAAGATTATTAGTTTCTGATGCACTTAATTGGCAATATAAAGTATTTTACTCCAAAGCTTTAATTCCTATGTTGTATTTCATGTGAGGTCCTTTAGAATATTTAACTCACTTGAGATATACATATTTGATCTCTCTGGTCAGGCATAGGGCAGATAAGGTACAAATTATGAAAGAGAGAGTAGAATAGATTTTCTTTATGATTCTTTCCAAATTTTAATAGTCAATTAAAAACTTGCATTTTATTTATTATCTAACATTTATTTTGCAATATCGGCCTTTCCTTTATAATAAATGTTTTATATATAATATATAGTATATATTTTTTTACATTGATTACTTACCTATAATACCTTAACATTAAATAATATTTTTTTGTTTTTATTTAAATAATAATTAATTCTTTTTTTTTTACACAATAAGATTTATCTTAAATTTCGCGAAAATATAAATATAGTTTTTTGTCTTTTTAATTTTTTCTTTTTTTTTCATTTTACTTTTATGAACAATTTTTGTGCTCTTTTCAAAAACAAAAAATTGTTTTTTGTGTTAAAAATTTTTTTTTTATTATTTTTTTTTTTAAATCTAAAATTTTTTTTTTCAATTTAATTTTAAAATATTTTTTTTTAAATTTATTTATTCACCTTTAATTTTTTTTTTTTTTAATAAATAATCACAATTCAAATAATTTATATTTTTGTCTATGAAAGTAGACAAAAAATATATTGTTTTTTGTTTTTTTTGTTTTTCAATTTTATTTAAAATTTTTCATATTAATTTTTTGTTTTTGTCAAAAAAGCTATAATTTTTGTTTGTAATATCAATAACACTCATTGTTAATTATATATCAATTCAAATACTTTGTGTATTTTATTTTCAATATTTAAATATTCAATTTTTGATTTAAAATTTCAAAAAAAAAAAAATGTTTTTTTGTTTTGTTAATTTTTTTTTTTTTTGTTAATTTTTGTTTTTTTTTTTTGTTGTTTTGTATGTTCAACACATTGTTTATTATTTTAACATTTGTTCATAAATAATCAAATTTGATTTGGTTTTTTTTTTTTAATAATTTTATATCAATTAATTTTTCAATATTTTAAGTATGTATTTGTTTTATTTAAAATTACAAATTTAAATATACATTACGTATGTATATTTGTTTTAATGTATCTTTCGTATTTAATTTACCAACAAATTATCTATTTAATTTTCTATTTATATTTTAAGTATATCATTTTTTTTTAAATTTATGTATTTTGTGTAAATTAAATATGATGAAATGGGTTTTATAAAATATTTCCATTGGTTTTTTTTTTTTACATTAAATAAACAAAAAAAAAAAAAAAAATCTCCTGATAATTGTTATCTCTATTAAAAATGCATGTGTATATATGATAGATAGTTTTTGAAATAAATATCATATATCTAATAATAACTTTCATCGAATATTTTATATGAATTTATTTTTTAGTATTTTATTTTTGATTTTAAATACAGAATATTTTTGTTAAATTATATCGATGGGATTTTTAAACCATTTTATTATTATTATTTTTGTTGTTGTTGTTGTTAATCAATTTTTTCAATTTATTTTGTTTCAATTTTTTTTTGTTTTTTTCGTTTTTACTTGAAAAAATATTTTCACAATCAAAAATTAAAATAAAATATTAAAAAAACAAAACGAAATCAATCAACATAAAAAATATGAATAACTTTTTGAATTATTTATTCCCTAAGTGAAATGAGTAATTTCATGAAAATAATTTTTATTCAATTGTTAATATTGTTTTTTATGTTAATTATATTTTTTGTGATGTATCCTTTTATCTCATATTTACCCTTTTTCTTCATTTTAATGTAATGCATTATAATTTATTATTTGTTGTTTTTTTTATGCATATAATTTTCATTTTTTTTTTTTTTAAATATTTTTTTATTTTAATTTTAAATAATTAACTTTTTATCGATAACACAGTTTATTTACCACATTTATGATATGTTTCATTACTTCGTATTATGAATTATCATTAAATAACATATTGACACATAAATATATAATATACATTACATATATGTGTATGAGATGTATGTATGATATTTTTTTTTTTTTTTGTATGACGTTTATGTGCAATAAGTTTTTTTTTTTTTTGAATATGTATTAAATTATGAATTTTTTAATTTTAACACCTTATTTTATCTCTTAAATGTTTAATTTAATTTTATATTTTGTTAGCATCGTATAAAAGAATCTTATTTTGTCTTAAAAAAAAAATTATTTCTGTAATTATTTTTCAATTATAAATTAATTTAAAATTAAAATAGAATTTTATCTTAAATAATTATTTATACATTATAATCTGTACAAAAGTAAACAAAAACAATTCGAAGTTAATGAAAATGCTAAAATAAATAAAGTTCATTACAGCTTGAAATTAAAATTGTTTCAAGGTGTGATTTTAAGTCTTAATATTTTTTGAAGTTAATTTTAAACTTTTTTTTTTTTTAATTAAAAATAAATTCAAACTAGAATTGAATTAAATGAAAATTTATACATTTTAATTTTAATTTTTTTCTTTAAGAAAACAAAATAAAGAAATGTAAAATGTGGAAAATTTGAAATTTGTATTAATTTTTAATTCTCAGTGGATTAGAATTTAATTCTTAAAAGGTTATATTTTATAATTTTCCAGAATATTAGGATTTAAATTGATTACCATTGTTTTTTTTTTCTGTTTTTTATTTTTTTATTTTCATAGTTTTCGTTTTCCTTTTCAATATATTTATTGCTAGTTCATGAAATGATTTATGTATTATGAATTCATGTACTATATGTATAATATTTTCAGATGTATGAATTTATTTGAAGTTGATTTCATAATTTTTCAATAATTTGAAATAATTAAATTAAATTCAAAATTTTATGAAAGTTTTAATTAGAATAAAAATTTTGATTTTTTTTTTTTTTCAAAAAATACTAATGAAAAATTTTTTCAGTTTTTTAGATTAAATATTTTTTCTGATGAAAGATATTTACAAGTTTTTATAAAATTAAAAAAAAAAAAATGATTGTGAAATAATTTAATGTTGTAGAAAGTTATCATACTATAATTTAGTTGATATAGTTAACTAATACAAATTAATAGTAAAAAAAAACTAAAATATTATTGTCATCATTTCAAGTTTTGTAGTTTTATTAAGAAATACTTTAGTCTTTTAATTAAATTAACTGTTAGCTATATTTCATTGAAAAATTATTCAAAGTCAAAAATTTTACACAGATTTTCTAGTAAAAATTATGAAAATTTATTAAATGTATGAAAATTAGCCTTTTCGAAAATCTATTGTATTAAAATAGTATCATAGAAAAAAGTCAGTATGCTAAATTAAAAGCTTAGCTTAAGAAATAATCAGCTGTTTATAAAAAAAATTCACTTCAAAACTAAATTTAAAATCAGGCTTATCTGTTCAGTAGTTCAATTCATGTTTTTCATATTTAAGTAATGTAATTAATAAATTAAAATGAAAAAAAAAAAATGCGTTGAAAAATTTTTTCGTTCATATAAAAAAATTGTAAAATTTTTGCACAAAAGTGCAAATAATGTTTTATTTTTTCGTTTTTTTTTTTTTAAAATTAGATTTATGCATGATTTTTAATTAACATAATATATGTTTAAATATTTATTATATATTTTCTGTTTATACACCCACATATTTCTCATTTTGATAAACCTTTTTATTTTAGTGTTTATTTACCTTTTTTTTTTTGTTTTTTAATTTTTCACTATTACACTTGACAGTAAGTATTGTTCATCATATTTTGTTTTGAATATCTAATTAATTTTTGTAATAATAAATTTGTGAATAATATATACACTAAATAAATGTATGTATGTGTATATATTTTTTTGTTTTTTGTAATATGTTTGTAATTTTTTTTATATAAATTTTTTTATTTTTTTTTCAAATATGTATGTATAATAATATATAATAGACAGCGTAGCATAGGAAGACATCAATACCTGCATAAGACATTTTAGCTATTTTTAATTAATATTTAATTTTTATTTTATTAAATTTAATTTAATTTTTTTTTTATTATATGTATATTATTATTAGGCTACTAACACATAAAACTGAATTTTATAATAAAGAAAAAATTTGTGTTTCATATTTAAAATAGAAATCGTTTAAATTCAAAAGTTTTGTGTGTGACAGTAGCCTTATTTTTAATAATACATATTAGATTTTTTTTTTTTTTTTTTACAATATTTTATTTAATTATTTTATTTATGTTATCTTTATAATTTTATTCAAGTTACAAATTTATTAATTTCATTTCAAATATCGTTACAAAAGAGAATATTTGAAATTTACATAAAACATACAATTTTTAATTAAATATTATTTTTTATGCTATTTATAAAGTGTGTGGCTGTGTGTTTTTGTTTTTGTTTTTTTGCTTATATGTAGTTATATTTTTTAGTATACCTAGATGTACGATTATAAGATATATACGTATATATATTATATTTTTTAAAAGATGTTTTTCTTTCATACTTGTATTATATATATATTTTTTTAATTACTGATTTTTACTCATGTATTTACAAGTAAATGTATAAGAAAATGTAAAATTTTATATAATTCTAATTTTGTTTTTGTTTTTTTTTTTTGTTTTTTATTTTTTCTGTAATAATTTATTTTTACAAGTGAAAAAAAAAGGAACAAATAAAAAAATTAGGTTGAAAAAATTTGTATAATACAAAAATGTAGAAAAATATACATATGTATGTGTATGTAGGTTTGTAAAGTATTTAAAAAAAAAAAAATATATATGACAAAACCTTATTTTTATGGACAAAAAAAAACTACGTAAGAAAGAAAATTAATTATAAAATACACAGCAAATTAAATGAAAATTTATGAATATCACCACTATCTTATTACGTTTAAATATACCTTGTATACTTTTCCTATTTATATCTAATATAATCCCTTTTTAAAATGTTTTTATTTTATTTTTTTTTTTTAATGCTTTAAAAAATAATAATTACTTTTATAATTTTTTGGCATGATACAGAAAATTTTTCTTTTGTGGGATCATTAATGAATGTTTTCGAAAAACTTTATATTTTTCCTTTGTTTTCATTTGAAACTGTGTATACTGTTACTTTTAGTTAAATTTATGAAATAAATTAAATTCAGTTTAGTTTAAACTGTCATAACATATCTAAAGTAATAATCTAATAAAATTATATTAAATAAGTATAAGAAAGAGAAAAAAAAAATGCAATAACTAATACGTTAGCAGCATCTTAAAAAATATTTATGAAAATTGTATTTTTATATTTTAAAAAGGTGGATATTGTGTGTGTTATTCATAGAACATATATAGAAAAAGTATGGCTTTTTATTATAATAAAAATATTAAAAAAAAAAAAATTATTTTTTCTTCTTATATATTTAATTTTATATTAGCTATTTTTCTTAACTTTGTTTTTATAATAAAAAAATGAATTATGTACAATTTTTTTTTTCACTCTGTTTCTTCTTTTTTTTCTTTTTCAATTTTTATCGTAAAAAAAATTCCTTTCACAAATCTTTCTATAAGATTTTCAAATAGCACCCTTATTAATTTTATAAAAATGAAAAAAAAAACAAAATAAAAAAAAAAAAAACAAAAATTCATGTATAAATAACAATTAACAGTCGTCATTTTTTAAATTTACTAGAATTAACTTAATATTTATTTTTTATTCTAATTTTTTTTTTTTTTTCATTTTAAATATTTTTTAAAAATTTTTTTACTTTTTTTTTTCTGTGTTTATTTATTAATAAAAAACTTTTTATTTTTTTACAAATGACACTTAAAGCTCTTTTTTTATGTCTTTTATTTTTTCTTTTTCATTAAAATTTTTCCATTAGTTTTTTTTTTTTCTCTAAAATTACTTACTTTATTATGATTAACTAATTAGGATATTTTTTTAGTTTTAGATAAGTTTTACATTTTTTTTTAAATATTTCAGTTGAATTTTTATTTCAAATAAAAAAAAATATATATATATGTATTAGAAGTGAATTGTGGAATTTCATAACACAAAAATAAAAATTGTAATTTTCTTCTAAAAATTTTTCTATTCTGGGTTATTTACTTGTATAATTCAAATAATCATGCAAGTATTTTTTTTTATTGTAACACAATTCAGTGGTTTTTTCTTTCTAAATCATCTTTTTTTTTTTTTCGTTTTAATTGGTTTTAAAAACATGAATGCAATCTGCAAATTCAACTGAAAATCATGCAAAGGTATTTTTTGTTTTTGTTCAGTTCAACAAAAGTTAAAAATTTAAATGTAAAATAAATAAAATGTTTTTTTTTTCCTAGTTTTTTTTTTCATTTCATTTGTTCATTATTTATATAATTTTAAATTTAAATTATTATTTTATGAATTTATTTTCTAACTATGTATTCCTTTGTGCATCATTTGAATGAGCCAAAAAAAAAAGAAAAAGAAAAAAAAAATTGTATTTACAAAAATATATATTTACAATTTGATATAGTTTTTTGTTTGTTTGTTTGTCGAAATAATTTTAAATTAAATTTTTACTATTTAATTGTGTGTATGTGTATTTTAAATGTTTTTATTTTTGCTTTTTACTCATTAATATGTCATTTTAATTTGAATAAAATATTTAAAATTTTAATGTATTTGTCATTTATGTAATAAATGTGTTTTATTTTTTGTTTTTGCTTCAGTTATTTTTTATTTTAAATAAATTATAAAAAAAAAGGAGGATCATTATTTTATCATTTCTATCAAATACACAAATGTTATTTTTGTCTTTTTTTTTTTTTAATTAGGTTTCTTATAAATATTACCTATATACATATATAAATTAATATATACTCAAAAATAGGATTATTTTAAGAAATTGACATGTTTTTATTTATTTTTTTTTCTTATAATATTTTTATTTATTTATTTATTTTTTTTTTGTCAATAATTATTCTTTTAATTAATAAATACTTTTAAAATTTTATCTATTTATTTTTTTATTTTAATTTAATTTTTGTTTATTTTTAATTGTTTGATTGTTTTTTTAAATAAGCTTCTCAGTTTAACGTATTTTGTGATTTATGATTTGTATTTTTTTTTTTTCTTAAATAAAATTTATAAAATATTTTCTTTTTCTTTTGAAATCTAATGATAATAATTAGACGAATTTATTTCATTTTATTTTTGATTTTTGAAATTTTATGGAAAAATGGACTAAAAGGTACGTATTAGTATCAATTTTAATTTGAATGTCCTTTTTATTAGTGAAAATAAGATAAATTTAATTTATTTTGATCATGTTTATAATTTTATTAATATTTTTTGTTTGTTTATTTGTAATATGTAGGTACAAAGGTAGATATTTAATTTTCAGATATCCTTTTCTCTAATAATGTTTTTTTTTTTTTAGGTACACATGGAAATTTTGTTATATTTAATATATTTTTTTTTTATATTTGAATTTCAGATACTTATTTGAATGAATTTAAATATAAGGTACATTTTATAAACGTCTTTTATCATATTTTTTGATAATTTCATTTATGTTTATGTTAAAAAATAAAATATTTTGGTTGTGTACTGTGACAAATACGTTTAAATTATTTAATTATTTTTCTTAATAATATTTTATGGTTTCGTTTTTATATTTAAAAAGAATTTCTTTGATTTATAAAAACATAATTCTAAGGTTTTCTCACCTTATTTGTGTCAGAAAAAAAAAAGGTTTTTTTTTTTTCAATTAAATATTAAATTACTTTTCCTGTCACGTGTAATCTGAATCCACGTGTACTTTGTATCCTAATTCCTAGTTACCAAGAAAATGTGGGAAAATAAAAAAATCTTTATAAAATTGTAAAAGAAATTTTTTAGATTAAAGCTACAGTCAGACAGAGTTTTTTTTCTGATACGTTTTTTTTTTTTTAAATTTTTATTATTTTTATTAATTTAATTGTACAATTGCCAACGAAAATTTCTGTTCAGAATTTGCAAATCATGATTTCGTAATATCGTTTTTTTTTTGTATAGCTGTTTTCTTTTCATTAAAATGTTGAAAAAAATTCTACACGTCTAACTGTGGCCTAATAAAATTTAAATTCAATTAGAAATAAAAATCATTAAAAAAATGTACCGAAATTTATTTATTTACTTTCTAATTCATTAAATTTCTTTTGTTATTCTTCTTTATTTAATTGTGTGTAGGTATGTGTTTTATTTTATTTTTATTTTTATGTAAAAATTGTTATTTAATTAAAATTATTGTTTCATTTAAATTTGGTAAAAGTATTTTCAAAATATAATATTGATACAATAGTTAATTTATTTTATGTATGTATATAATTTTTTATAATTTATAATATATAGAAATTTTATAAATTTTTATAGTTTAATATATTTTTTTTAAATTTATGAATAAGCAATTTTTTTCCCTAAAGTAGCAATTAATTTTTCATTAACCTTTTCTTCTTTTTTTATTTTTATGTTTTTTTTTTTCTATTCTTTTTTAATCAACCGTATTATTTTTCTTAAAAGTTAATAATCTTAGTTAGTTCTTATTATTATTTTTTTTTTAATTTCATTTATTTACAAATATATTTTTAAAGAAATAAAAAAAAAAAAAACTTTACTAATAAATTTTTTTTGTTATTTTCTTAAAACAAAAAAAAAAAAAAAAATAAAAATAATTTCCTAGTTTATATTTAAAAATTTATATTGAATTATAATTTATTTATATATGTATGTATAATGTTTTGTATATATATATATATATAGTGTGTATTTTATGAATGTATATTTTAAATATTCCTAATAATTAAGTAATCATTAAAATTTTAAAATTAATAAACATAATGTTGATAATATAATTGGACATGGATGTATACTAATACCAAATGAAGCATTTCCTAATGCAGCCATTCCGCTCATTGGTGGTAATGGTGATGAAACTTCAACTGGCTTTTCTATATCAACTGTTATATGATAGAAGAAAAAAAAAATATTTGGAATAAAATGAATTCTTTAGGGAAAATTCTTTTTTTTTTTTTTCGTTTTATGTTTGTTAAACAAAAGTTTTTGAAAGTGTTTTTTTTTTTTTTTTTTTTTAAATTTTTATTGTTATTATTTAAATTTTAAATTTAGTATTTGATTCAGTGGCGTACAAGAAACATACTCTCTTAAAATCGTATTTAGAAAGAGATTTAAAAATCACAACGATTGATTTCAAATCATATTTGAGAATGCTAAAAAATAGTACATTTTTAAAAGCAACTGAAAAAATTTACAGGCTTCTGGTAAGTTCATTTTAGAATGATAATTTTATTATTTTAAGCTGCTCTGTTAAATTAAAATTCAGTTACATCTAAACTTTACTATTTTTCAAAATTTAATTTAATTTCATATGACATATGCTTGGTGGGTGGTATCGAAACGGCACTCTTAGCGCTAATTGGGTTTCCGGAAGATTTTCGAGTACCGTCACGTAAACCAACCAAGCATTTTCGTTTTGAAAAAAAAAATGTCTCAGTAGAAGAATATTGTAGGAGGTTTGAGTATTCTTCATCAATGATTTAGGTGGTAACTGAGAACAGCAAACGACATGGCATTCGGTAGCTCAGTGGTTAGAGCATTTCTCCGGCAAAGAAAAGGTTCCGTGGTTCGATTCCCGGCCGAGTCGAATGTCGTTTTTCATGTTTTTAAGTTACTACAATATGTTGTTGAAAAATTAAATAGGTGAAAAGTTTTTGCAGTAGATCGTTTTCCATTGAATTTAAATTTAAAAATTTCATTAAAATTAAGTTTTTTTTATTAGAATGACCATGGTTTACGTCGTTCTGTCTGCTGTAGATGCGCGAAAAATTAGTAACCGCTCAGTTTGATGAGACGCCTGTGTTATTTCAATTTTTACACTACACTATAGTTAAGTACGCCACTGATTGGTATACATTTTATATAATGATGTTTAATAGGAATTATTTAAAATTTATAGAAAAACAAAATTTTTTGAAATACGTATATACATATATAAATATGTATGAATTTTTATGTAGCTCTAGGGTTGTATAGGATGAATAATATTATTTACGAATTTCATTTTGAATAAATTAATTTTTCAAAGAATATATACTTTTTGGATACAAAAAGAAGAAAAAAAAAATTATATAATAATTATATACAAAAGTTAATGTATGCATATATTATATTTTATGTAAATATGTATATAAGAAAAATAAACATAAAATTACCTTTAACTGAATATGTTTTATAATCAGCAAACTCTTCACCAATATTAACATGGGCAGGAATTGTTGCTAAACATGTAACTTCCAGTCTTCCATTATTATCAATATAATATTCAGATATTTCAATGTTTAATTGACTACCAGATGCTGTACCACGATGTAAACGTACACCACCAGGACCAGTTACATTTGATCCATTATAATTACCAAATGCACTACTATTTCCACCATAATTACTACTACTAATACTTCCACCTTCACTTACATATCTACGGTATTTACGATTCAATGAATTTCTATATGATACAGTAAAATTAAAATAAGCGAAAATATAAACATATTGATTAAATTTTCATCTTAAAATACTCATATAATATATACATACATATATGTAATATTTAAATATAGTGTAAAATATATACTAAAATGTAAAATAATGTTTTTAGATACTTATGTAATGAATGGACATATAATGAATGTTGTTGATTAAAATGCATTGTGTTAAGCTTATGTTCATACATTTATGTGTATGTTTAACAAAAGTATGGTAAAAGACAGTGTATACAAGAAATACATTAATGACATGGTTTTTCTTTTTTGTATCTGTATAAACATATTGTTTTAAAATATGTACATATAATGTATATCTACAAACATTTTATAGATTTCATAGAAAATAATTTATATTTTGCAATTTTGCATAATAAACACGAAGGATAAATTGAAGAGGTATTTGTAAAATGCATTGTATTCTCCAAATAAAAGGATCAAACAAAATGAACATTTTAATATTGTCATGTGTTTCATTAATAATCACGTTTTTCATGTTGATTTTTTAATGTTTATTGAAAATTTTATTTATTTACTTTCCAACATGAAAATATTCTACAGAAAGACCTAAAAATCTAATTACCAGGATTTTGAGGTCTTTCAAATGGAAAATTAAAATTAACTTTGTTGTTTTGTGAAAAGAATTTCGAAAATGGAATAAAAAATGAGTGTAAGAGGAGAAAATATCACAAATTTTGATATGTATCTTAAATTAAGCTTACAGTTAACTGGTTGATTAAATATAATAATTTAATGGTCGTATTCATCAACTAATGTTTATCTATAATTTCTATATCAAGTTTAAAAATTTGATTATCTACTAAATATAACATTTCGTGAAAATAATAATTCTATCAAAACCAAAAAAAAAAAAAAATCATCAATGTTGGGACATTAAATGATGGACAAAACATTTCTCAGTTCAGGTTAACTTTCATTATTTTTAATCATAGTTTAAACTTTGTTGGTGAATACCACCCTAAGAATAAATTTAATGAAATAAAAAAGCTTTATTTATAAAAACAATTTTAATTTCATTATCAGGGATAAAAAAAAAAAAAATGAACAGAAATAATAAATTAAATTACATAAATTAATATTAAAATAATTAATGTACCTATGTTTTCTCGTATCAAAATGTTTATTGTCATAGGTCTTATGGTTGGCTTCATGACTATTTGTAAATTGACTAAGTGGATTGTAATTATTATTTTCAGGATGATGATGATTCTCATGAAAATGATGGTAATTATTATTAAAAATATTTTCTTCTGTAAAAACAAAAAAATATAAAATAAATAATAATAATATTTTTAATAAGACAAATTTTATTATTAAAATTTAAATATTTAATATATAAATTTTAATTAAATTAATGACATGAAAACATTACCTTTTCTTGATGTGGAAATATCTATTAAACTACCTCTGCTATCAAATCTATTTATAGATGTATTACTTTGTCCCAGTTGTTGTTGTTGTTGTTGATGTGATTTTGATCTATGAACATTTTTTACATTACCAGAATATAAATGCAATTGTCTTATGTATCTATCATCGACCTAATAAACAATACAAATTTCAATTAAATAAATTAATTTTCTTGAACAAATGATTTTATTGAAATTTTTTAATTACTTTTTTTCCATTTATAAGCCATGTTATATGAGGTGGAGGACGTGCTCTTGTTGTAGTACAATTTGCTATAAATCTTTCACCTAAATAATAACGACGTCTTATATAATATATTTTAGGTGGACCAGTCTGAGGAACTATATAATGGAAATTTTTAAGTAAATAATAATGGGAAAAGAGAAGAATTTTTTTTTTTTTTTTAAAAAGAATGTTTACAGTGGTACTTACGATATATATGAATTTGTTCATCTTGCGATGGTTTTGTGTAAATCGGTGTACTTGTTGTTACTTCACAATAATAAAGTCCAGTTGCTTCAAAATCAACATTTCTTAATGCAACTTGATCACTGTTCGAGTTTGACCACTATCGAAACATAAAAAAAAAGTGATTAAATAATTCAAAATTATAAAAAAAAAGGACTTTAAAGAAGGCCGTATTATTATTATTTATATTGTTTGCCTGTGAAACCCTTTTTAAGTTAATTTGTTCTACTGAATCCTGTACATTTTAATTATCCTAAAATATTTATTTTAAAGTAATGAGAAAATATGATAAAATATCGAAATTAAAAATAATCTAATATAAATTGGATAAAATCATGAAAATATTTTAATACTTAAGCTTTTGTTACTACTTTTTTTTTTTTGTTTATTTAAATTTTGATAAATATAACGTTTTGTTGACTAAAAGCTATATTTTGTTTTTGAGAAAACTACATATGTATATTCGAAAAACAAAAATCTATACGTTTTGTGTAAAACAACAAAAATTTGATACAGATATCAATAAAGACTCGAAATTACCATATGTACATACTTGCAAATATTTGACATTTTTCAATCTTTTACACAAAAAGTGAAATCCTTCATGTGAAGTTTATTTAAACTGAGTAACATAGTGGTATTTGAAAATTAGATCATTGATGTGTGTAATATGAAATAGGTATATCGTGAAATTGTTCCAATACAATATGTATGTAGTTTCAAGCAAAATTAATCAAACAAGTAATAAAGTTGTTGTTTTTTTTTTTTTGTAAATGTAAATGATAAAATCTATAGAGAGTAAAAATTTGCATTTGGATTATCTTGTGACTGTGACAAAATTAGTTACATATGTGTTTTCTTTTATGAATTTGAGTTTTTTTTTTGTCTCGTTGTTGTTGATTATTTTGTTTGTATGAGAATAAACAGCATTTAATAGTAATTTAAAATTTAATTTGAAACGATGTAAAAACAAGTTAGTCTTTAATTCAAAATTTGATAGTAATTAAAGCGATTTTTTATCTCGAAAATTTTTTTTTTTTCCATAGAAACAAATTGTGCCCTTTTGTAAACAAAAGTTTTCAACTGGAACCAATGAAAATAATTTCATTTTAATCGACAAATTTTTGTCTCACAACGTCTAAGGATAAATAATTTTTACGAGACTTCAGGGACGGTGGTTAGCAACAAAAAATTATTTCTTTATGTTTTTTTACTGCTTTTTTAAGAACTGTTTTTCATTTATTTATTTCATAGACAATTTAAATAATTTAAAGTCGAAGACAAATGTATTATTCAATTATCTAATACATTCGATAAAATTAATTATTCAATGTAAGAAAACGAAACTGTTGTTGATGGGTGTTTGATTTGAAGTTAAAAAAAAAAAAAACACAAATTTAGGTTTGAATTTATATGATTGTGTTGTAATCAAAAATTTGTAAAATTGAAAGAACATTTTTTCTTTAGTTAATCTAAATAATTGAACACATAAATTTATTCTTTTAAAAGGATAATATATTACTATTCCTAGAGGCATAATTTCTAATATAAATCCTTCAGTATATAAAGAAAAATATACGTAAACATTTATTTCAATTAAAAGTAATGAAATATACCTAATAGTACCTACACAGTTTGTTTATGACTTGGTAATGAATCTTTAAAAATGAATAGTAATGTAATCAATATTCCACTTAAAAAAATAATTTTCTTATATTTTATATTTATTTTAATTTTTATTTTTAATACTCGTTACTTTTTATGCACTTTTTTATATTAAATTTCAGGTATAAAAAAATATTACATCATCATATTTCGCACTTTGCGTGATAAATAAATTCCTATATGTGTACGAATATATATATGTACTATATATGTACATATGTCAACAACTGTGTATAATACGCGCAATAGTAATCTCATAAAATTATATAAAATCTAAAGTAAACAAAAGTGTAGGTGGGTGATATTTTTATATACACACAAAACACCTACACACATTAACTAATGACATAGGGGTACACAAATAACAAGTAAAAAATATAGTACAAAAATACTTACATATATAGCATATCAGATTTTATTTCTTGTAATTTTTTACTTGTTTTTAGTTTGAATTTTAGGGTAATGTTTCTGTTTTGTAACTTTATGTAAGTATTTTTTGTTTTTCGTTCTCTTATTTTTTAAATATAAACGGAAAACTTACATATGTACTATACATATATGAAAAATAAAATCGATTTAGTAATAAAAACTATGCAGTGAAAAATTATTCTATTCTATAGTCATATCCTACGTATGATTATTAAATTTGTATGTAGTGTATCTATTTATATAGTGTATACATAGTACTAGTATGTACAATATGTACTATGTAGGAGCATTCATTATCAACAACGGAAAAAATATTGTTTTCATAAGAAAATTACAAAAATTTTATTCTCTTCATAAATTTTGCTTCTTATGAAAAAAGGATAGTAAAAGTTTTTCCTCTCTCTAATAATAAAATTGTTATTTTTCTTAAAACAAAAAACAAAAAATATAAAAATACAAAAACAACAAACTTTTATTACTTTATCAAAAAAAATTTTCAATTCGTTATTATTAATTTTTTTTTTTTTTTGCTTTTTAATTCACTATTAAACTTACATCAATTTCTGCTCCTGGAATACTGAAATTACGAAACGGTGGTGTTCGGTCGGCAATAAATTCAAAAAATTTTCCAGTTTTAGCATCGTTTTTTAACCAAGCAACCTAGAATAGTGAAGAAAAAAAAACAACAACAAATATTGTATAAAGACAATAAACAAGAATTAATATTTTATAAATTTCAAATATAATTTTATTTTTAAAATAAAACTTTTTAAAGGAAAACAATTAAATTATGTTATTTTACTAACTTGCACTCGATGTTGCTATAAAAATTCACATTTACAAGAAAACAGAAACAAAAAAAAAAAGGATTGAATTGATATACATATTTTGCGTGAGCGGTACTTTTAACACCCACACAAGTAGTATTACGAATGTGATGTAATACATTTTCATGTAGGAAGATGAAATGAAATGTTATTTCTTTCTTGGGAATCCAATATGTGGATGTACATTTCTTGAAATATGTATTAGCAAAGTAATCCCTTTTTTTTCAGAAATGTATTGTATAGATTCTACTTTTATATTTCTTAGAAATTTTGAACAATGGAAAACAACAATTGAAAATTGTCTTTTTGATTTTCTTATAATAAAATCGAAGATTAAATTTGAAATGTATAAATCTTTAAACTGTCAGTATTATAAAAGTTGATTTTTAATGAAAAAAAAAAAAAGTTCACAATAAAACCTTGATTGGACGTTTTAAAATTTTTTGAAAATGTTTTTTTGTCATTTATTTTTTTTTTTGGAAATAAAATAGAAAAAGGATTCTTAGTATTGAGAACATTTTATAGAATATTTGATTGTCATGTATTAAATGTTTGATTGATTTTAAAGATGTTTTGTTTAAATTGTACAAAAATGCAATTAGAAAAATTTCAAATTAAATTCCTTTTACGGTTTCGGTTAAAAAAAAAGTTAAAACATTGTGTGGAGGTCTTCATAAAAAAATAGAAATGAATGAGTTACCTAACTGTAATTTTTAGGTTTAATTGTAAAGTGTTTGTTTAGTCACTACTATACTAAAAAATATGACTTTATCGAGGCCATTCTTCAAAATATCCAAATATGTTTCAAAGAACGATGAAGGGATCTTATTTTTGAAATGTGTTTAATTTCTTTCAGATCAAAATTAAAATCATTTGGAAACTAGAAGCCATGTAGGATTTCATCTTTTTTCTGGTGTTATACCTACATTAAAATTATTCTGGGGTTTTTAAAGCAGAAGTGATAAAAACTAAAAATTGATGTCTATTACAATGACAGAAATAATGACACTTCTGGTAATTTAAAGTACATTACAAGAAAACTTGAAAATAAAGAAAGAAGGAAAAAAAATAATTTCTCTATACAGTAAAGTTTGATGTACTGAAGAAGTAAGGTAAATTTGGCTCTAATTCAAAATTTTCTTGTTTTATAAAAAAAAAAAAATTAATTGGCATGGAAATAATTTACAAATTAAATAATAAGCTTTTTAATAGACTTTAAGTACATTTATATATGAATAGCACACCTGTTGTTCCGTGATATTTGTTAACATATTTTTTTTTCTTCTATATATCTAATTACAAGAGTAAATATGCTCTGTAATTCAACACGGTAATCAAAAACGGTAATGTGTTAATTATAAAAATTTGATATTTTGCCAAATTTAAGATATCTTGCACGAAAGTATAAAATATCCAGGAAAGATAAAAAGTTTTTTAAAGTGAAGTCGAGAAAGAAAACTATGAAAAATTTTTTTTTTTGAAAGTGTAATAGAGATTTTATTGTATTGTGTTACTTAACAGGATAGAACACAGGATATTGTAAACAATACACAGGTATGTACTTTGAAAAAAAAAAAAAAAAAATTTGTATTGTAAGCTAACGATAAATTTTATATATTTTTTTCTTGGATTCTTGATACTTTTAAATTTGTAGAAAACAGAAAAATCTAAATTAAAGCATAGATGCAGAATTATATTTAATTGTTTTGTCTTTTTATTTTATTTTTATTTTTAAATAAATTAATTCTAATCTAAATACACAACAGACATGAAAATAGATTGGCCGTCATTAATTCATATACATATATTTATGTATATAAATTTAATTAACTGAAAGTATGCATTTTGACATTTACGTACTTGTCATATATTAATTTCTATAATGGCAAGTGAATTATTTTTGTAATATCGTAAGTTAATGAAATTTATGTTCTTGTCGTCGTGAAAATTGTATAATAATTAAGAAAAATGTCAAATTGTAAAAGTTGATGTAGGTGAAAAGTAAAATATAAAAAAATAATAAGTATTTGTGAGCTTAACAAATTGTGTAGAAAAAAATTCTATAATTAAAAAAAATTTAGCAGAACCAAAAAAAAAATTTAGGTGATAGTTTATTATTTTTAGGAGAAAAAAAAAATTGAATTGATACATGACAAGTTTTGTGTTTTCAGGTGTTGATTAATGTAAATTCATGTGATTTTTTTCATTTTATGAAATTCATTATTATTTAATCAGTATCATATTTTACATATTTAACAGAAAAAATAATTTTAAGAATAATCATTCAATATTAAATTCAATAAATAAATAAATGATATTTTTCGAAGCCATTTTAAACCTTCTGTCAATCAAGCTGATTTCATAAGTATTTCATCTCATATTAACACAAAGAATTGTACGAAGAACCTTGTCGAATTTTAAGGTCTATTAGATAATTGATTTTGATTTTAATTTGCACATTAACCGACGTAGTTCTGTTTTTAAAAATAAATAAAAAATTAATGGTTCTATTTTTATGAGTTTTGAATTATTAATGGTACATTCCCCATAAAAACCTTAACAAAATAATTTTAACAAAGCTCATCTAAGCTTAGTAAAAACTTACATTTTTTATTAAGAGGTATTATAATTTATTGGATAATCTCATATTTAAATTAAGTTTGAGGTTAGAAAATTATTTATTGTTATTTCTTTAATAGTTATCAACTATGGAAGTGTTCTAAGTTTTTAATTAAGTATCTAGAAAATCAATATTATAATATATTAGATTTCATTTTAAAATAAACAAATATCTTAATTAAATTTAAAATTATTTATAAAAAAATTTACATACAATCATTGTGTACGTACATAAATTGGTTTTCTCGTTCAACAAAGAACACATTAAGTAATTTTATTGTGTCCTTAAATTTAAGGTTTGGTCTTGACAAAATTAATTTATTTTAAACAACAACAAAAACATGAATAATTATCATAATTTTTCTTACCTTGTATAAAAGATCTGGGTCAATGTTATGTGCACAACGCATTATTATATTTGAACCTTTTTCAACGTATTTCCTTGTGATTAGTTGTACCTTAACATCAGATTGTCCGACTAAAATCAAATAAAAAAAAAAAATTTATTAAATTATTAGAAAAGTAATATTTGAATTTTAAATTAACATTTACGTTGAAAATTTTGAGACACTCCATCAGAGAAAAGGAAATTCAAATTCTAAATTTTTAAAGTTACAAAAAAAAAAAGTACATGGAAAAATGATTTTCAACAAAACAAAAAAAAAAAAAAACGTTTCCTTGCCAACTATAAATTCATAATAAAATTATTTTTCTTTTTGAGAAAAAAGAAAAAATATTGGATCATTTTAGGATAAATGGGCGGTAATAAATGGATTGTTGCCTTAAGCTAGCTTATAATGACTAATAACAATAAAAGTCATTGAAAAAAGGCAACATTATTGTTGTTATTGTTATTATTTTTTTTTCACTTTTACTTAAAAATTGTAGGGTTTGTTATACTTTACTCCACGTACAAAAATAACCTTTTGTATAATTAAATGAAACGACATCATATTAATAAAATTCCATTAAAAATGTTTTTTAATTGACCATTTTACACATAATAGATTTTGTAATAAAATTTAAAAACAAAAAAAAACACATAAAGAACCTTTTAACCTCGTTTGAATTTTTCAATAAGAGAACATAATGTTAAAAGTAAACATGCAAGAAAATTTTGCCAATATACGAGTATATAAATATCTCCAATAATTTATGAGATAATTTTAGTCCATTTATTTTTCTGGTAATTTTTAGAATTAAACCGGTAAAAACAATGTTACTGATTTTATACAAAAAAAAAAAAAAAAAAAATTCGACCGTGGTTGTAGAGTTAATAGAGGTTTTTTTTTTTTAAATAGAAAAAAAAACGAGCTAGTAAACACTCGCTAAGAATATTCTTTTTCCTTTTTTCTAATTAACAAGAATAGGTTTAAATTTAAGTTAAAAAAAAAAAAAAACAAGGAAGAATATTCAAATAGTGACTTCAAGTGCACAAGATTTTTTTTCTTTTCCTTTTTTTTTTTTTAATCTAAATTTTATTTAAATGATTAATTCTTTCTACTTGTTATTTTTTAACAACGAAAGTTCTTAGTAACACTTAACACACACAAAAATAAGAAAAAATAAAAAAGAAAAAGTTTTCAAGAAAAACTTTTTCCCAGATATCTTCACTCAATAAAAATGAAACACAAGTAAGTAGTGTCCTACTTATAAATTGTTTCTTTTTCTTTTTCTTAAGAGAGAAAAATAAACAAAATTAAAAGAAAAAAAAAAAAAGATTTTGTATTTTTCTAAATATATTTTTGTTTTTTATTTGAATTAGTTCAGTTTATTGTAGGATAATATTTTATATCTTTATTTCGTGACTGTTGCATTTATTTGCATTAATTTCATATAAAGTACCTATTTTTTTTTTTTTTTTATAAATACACGTGTGTATACTTGTTTAAATCACATATCATCAAAACATAGGAATAAAATATGATTTTTTTTTTTGTATATTTTAAAATGGGTCACCAAATATATAATGTATACATATATGTACATATTGTATGCATCAGAGAACAAAAAATATTCACGTACTAAATCTCTAACGATTAAATTATGTAGATATACATATTTATGTATGTACATATGTATGTATATTATGTAGATTGTATGAATTTTATTAGAATGCATATTTTTTAGTAATTCATGTGTATAGATATATAGTATCTAACATTTTCTGTCAAATAATTATAATAATGTACATATGTATATGTATGTATGTATATACGTATGTATTTACATATATACAATGTGCATAAGTGTATGACTATTAGGATTATTATAGAAATTATATAAGTATGTAGAAATCCAACAGACTCGTTATTCTATAGTCTATATAATTTTTTTTTTTACATATGTACATATTATATGTATATCTTTTATAATTTTATGATATGATATTGAAGAGGTCTCAATTAACATTTTCAACTTTTTAAGTTGATGACACCGAAGATTACAATTTTAAAAGGTAAATTTTTATTTAATTAGTGTTAATTAATTTTTTTTTTCCCTTTTTTATACACATATGTACATGTGATTTTTTTTTTTTTTTGATTCAAAAGATGTGATTCAATTAAAGAAAATCTTATCATTTGATGTTGTGAATTGGTTGTTTTTTTTTGTTTCAATTCAATTTTAAGAACTTAATTAGTTTGGATTAAAATTTATGAATAGTAAGAGAAATTCTTTTTAAATCAAAATAAATTTTATATTCTATTTAAAATTTATATTGTATAAAGAATCTTTTCTGTAAAAAGAAAGATAAAAGTAAGGAGATAGATAATTATTTAAAAAAAATGTTCATTTATATAAATTGTTTTAGTTAATTGTCAATTTAAATTTAAGTAGAATCTTGATGTAGTTTAACCAAATAATTGATTAAAGAATTCCGATTAGATATTAAATAAGAAAAAAATCTGTAGGTAAGTTAATGTGCCAGAAGAGTTAAGTTTTTACTTTAAAATTTATTTGTAAATACCTCGGAAAATATCTTAAATCTTTTATTTCCTGTCCAAAGTAATATTTATAAAACAAAACTTTTTAGTTTATTCATTTTAGTTGAGTATATATGTACAAATTGTTAAATTCTCACAATAAATTTGCAAATTTTTTCAAATTAAACACTGAAAAAATAACAATAAAATTTTTGAAAAATTGAAAACCACATAACATGAATTTCAATTGAAAAATTATTTTGTAAATAAACTTAACAAGTCAAAATGATTTCCATTGAAATTAAGTTTAAAATTCGTAACATATAAATTTAAAAAGAAATACGTACAGAAACATAAAAATGGAATAATCGAATAGAAACATTAAAATTTTCTGAAATTTATGCGGATTTGTTGGAAAAGCAAAATATCAAAAATTAGTTTGTAAAAAAAGGATTTATTTGGAAAAACTTTAAAAGTATAATACTTTCTATTTTATTCGATTTGTTTTTTGTTTTAATGAATCTTATCACAAGTTCGCAAAATGTTTTTTAAAAAATTATTTGATTGTTAACATTATGATTTTAGCGATATTTTAAAAAAGTGATATGTATTTCAATTTGATAAAAAACTTTTAGAATTAAAATTGAAAAATATTTATATCTTTTTTTTTTTCGTTGCAATTGAAAAAGACTTTTTAAAAAATTTTGTAGAAAGAGTGAGTTAAAGCAAAAAACCCGAAATGGAATTTTCAGTGTTAAAAACAATTATCTATCGTTATGTGTATTTTTAATTCATTTTGATTTAAAAAAAAAAAAACATTTTTTTTCCACTACATTTTCAATCTTTGTAACAGTTTTTGCTCTGAAACACTCAAAAATAAACAATTTTAAATTTACATTATTAAAAGGACGTTTTTTTTTATTTTTGAAGCATGTCCTACTTTTGGCTGAATATTTGCAATTGCAAAAATGTTAACATACAAATTTTATTTTATGTTTTATTTTTTTTTTAAATTGTATTTAAATGTGTATCTCTTTTCAATTTTTGTTATTTAATTTTTTTCAATGGTTGTTCTTCAAAATTTCCTGTTTACTATTATAGTATAACATGCATATAAAATTTATTCTACAAAAAAAAAAAGAAAAAAAGTAATCAAAATTAACTGAATTTATTTGAAGAAAAAAAAGTATTAAATATCATTTTTGCATAGTTTTACATTTTTTTTAAAAATGTTATCATTTTCTTTCTTGAAAATTGTTGTAGTTTTTCTTCAAGGATATAGTTTATAAAAATAAGAAAGAAATTTGAAAGCAATGAAAATGATATTTTAATTTAAAAATAAATAAAAAACGGACTACAATAAGAATAAGAAAATGAATATAAAATACACATTGAAATGAATTATTTATGATTTCGTGGTATTCAAATGGAGATTAAATCTTGTTGTTGTTTTTTTTTTTCTTTCAATCATATGTTGTTTTTTTTTGTCAATGTCTTTAATGACATTGTGTGCAAAATTATTGGCATCATTCCAAAAGAGAAAAAAGTATAAGAATGCGAAAATTATATGAGTATTTCTGTTGAATTTAGAATTCGATGATTTTTTGTTTAAATTTAAATTAAATCCGAAAAATTAAAAAAAAAAAACAGATTTAATTTGCGAAAATTTCATTGTTTTTATTTTATTTTAATTTAGTTTCAGACAACGGATTCATCTCCTACAAAAAAATGATTTTTCGAAGTACATAAGTGTAATTACGTATAGTTTCTAAATTGTGACCCAAGATGAATGGCGAAAATTTTTTTTTTTATCAATACTTAAACTCTAAATCTATGGAGAAGGATTTCTTATTAACAAGGGAAATAGACCATT
The DNA here is from genome assembly GCA_939192795.1 of Bombylius discolor. Classification (NCBI taxonomy): domain Eukaryota; kingdom Metazoa; phylum Arthropoda; class Insecta; order Diptera; family Bombyliidae; genus Bombylius; species Bombylius discolor. Next base: position 33,894,547 of record OW584241.1, on the reverse strand, counting down.
TTGAATTCATATTTTTTATTTTGTCTCTAACAAGTCCTTCAGAATAAAGTATAAAAAAATTTAAAGACATTAAATATAGTCCATATTTTCAATTTAACAAAAGGGAAGTTTTTAAAGCTCAATGTCGTTTAGTTTAATTTATTTTTATATTTAAATTGTATGTGTGAAGTTCAGAAAAGAAAAACAAAATTAGAAATTTAGTTAAAAATACTTACTTGTTGAAGTAATTAATAAAAGGATTCCAGTAAAAATGCGTATTATCCAAAAAATATCCATTTTCATTTTTGCTACTTTTATTTTTCTTTACTGATGTCACAATTAAAAAACAATTTACATATTTTTCAAATACATAATAATTAATATTAGTTCACCACTTTCGCTTATTATTATTTTTTTTTCTTCTCAAAAGAGTAAAAAAAAAATATTTTCATAAAAAAAAATATTCACAATTAAAAAGCATTTATCTGATATATATAAAAAAAAATATTACAAAAACCACTAAAAAATAAACAACATTTATTTCTTTCACTTCTCAATGAATAACTTCAACTACCTACCACACTTTTTTTTTTTTTTTGCTACTGTTGCAATTTAATTTGAAAGCTTTCAACTAACAAAAAAAAAAACTAACACCTTGAAAAAGGGAAAATTAAGAGGAAAAAAAAATAAACAAACGTTATATGTATTTTTTTTCTTTTGAAAATTTTTTCTGCTGTGTAAACTTTTAATATTCTAGTTACAAATTTGCACAAAAAAGGGGAGAATAAAAAATAAAAATAACAGAAATTAAAAATTGCAATATGATCTTACACTCACTTAGTAAAAAAGAAAACTTTTTTTTTTTTGTGTGTAATGCTGTTAAACTTATTTTATTACACACCTCACAATTTTTATTTTCTTTTTTTGAAATTTCATTCTTTAAGAAAAAATAATTTTCATTTATATATATTTTTTTTTTTGGCACAAAATCTATAACACTTACAGTTTTTTTTTGTTAAGAATTTTTTCACAATTTTCAAATACACATTTTCTTAATTTTTTTTTTTTTTTCTTAAAATAAAATAGATATTTTCTTCTTTTCGAATTTATAAATTAACCATTTAATTATACACATACATGAATTAATAAATTATTAATAATAAACCGTTATTTAATATTCAATAGGGTTTTTTTTTTTTAACTTTTTCTTTGTTATTGTAATTATAATCTGATTATATCTAACACGTACTTATAAAGATATAATAGATGCTTTTTAATACACAATACTTTAATATATGGTTAAAAAAAAAAATAAAATAATAATGCCCGTTATAATAATGGTTAATATAATGATGATAGTTTAATATTATGGGATGGCAATTCAGATTATCCGAAATTATAATTCACTTTTTGTATTATGTTGTATTCCTCTATATGTATATACGTATATGTACGTTAAATATTTTGAAAATACCACTCTTACCATTTTTTTTTTAATAGGAAAAAAAGTAAAAACAAAAAGTAAAAAAAAAAAAATCGAACTTATAAATTAAATGCACAATAAAAATATGCAAATTATCTGAGGGCGAGTCCTAAACGCACTTGTTGTGCCTGGTTATTACGTTTAACCTAGACTGACTGAGCCCGAATCGGGGAAATATACTTATGAATCCTATGAAAATTTTTGATTTCACTTATTTCATGAATAAATTGTACATATGTATATGAATTTTATATTTTATGAAAAAGTTGTCCTAAAAAGAGGAGAAATGAAAATTTTATTGAAAAAACGTAGGTACATTTATGTGTGCGTGTAGAAAAATTTTATAATGAAATTATTGCCATTCAAAAATATTTATGATTAAAGTAGGAATTTTAGTGAAAGAATGTTATACGTTCAGATGATATTTATAACTTCAATTCAACTCCTTTAGGTTCTCATTAAGAAGTAATACAAATTCTTAGCTTTTTATGTTCGATTTTCTTTTAGATGAAAAAGTACAATAAGCTTACCTTTTTTTTAATTTTTTCATCTTTTTTTGTTTTGATTTTTAGAGAAGATGGTTAATAAAAAAAATTCAGTTTTTGAATACGGTGGTTTTTAAAGATATTTCGAAAAAAACATACTTTTTTTTTTAATTAAAACAAAAATTCAAATTTAAAAATTGTATTTTAAAATTTTGATCTGGTAATATTCGAGCAGATCAAAAATTTGTAAAATTTTCTTATTCTCATGTATTGAGGAAAACACTTTTCTTGGTTTATGTGAAACAGGAGAAAAATAAATGTTATAGCGCTTGCGTAAATATTTTTTTTTTCTCAAATAGTAAAAGCAACAGGCACACGCTGGATAATGAATCAGTTTTTAAAATACTTTCCAAAGCAAATGTCTTTTGAGAAGCAATAGTTTTTCATTTTTATTTAGTTCCTTGTTTGTTCCTTTGTTTTTTGTTTTTTTTTTTTGTTTTTTGTCAAACATTGCATTTATTCATACATATGACGTGTGTAAATCATTATCGAATTTTTTCCATGTCCTTGTTTGCTTCAGTTTTCTTTCTCAATAAAAATTTATATATGTAAATATTTTAAAAATACGATAAAGAAATTTTCATACTATCTGGTATTTTAAAATTAATTAAAATTTAATTGAATTTTATTTAATTAAATTTCATTAATTAAAATTCAATTTTCAGATTTATTACATTTTATCGAATTATTCAACTATAAAAATTCAGTTATGAAGAAAATGATGAAAATATATAAATTTTTAATGTAATTTTTTCATATTACATTAAAATTTTTAGAACATTTTAACATGTAATTTTTAGCATGGGTCAAAATTATTAATTTAGCATGTAATTCAATCTACATATACGTAATTATGAATTTTCTTGTCAAAAAATTTAAATTTAATGAAGAGAATATTTGTAAAATGAAATGAAAATTATTAAATAACACAAAATTTTTCAAGAATTTTAGTTAATTTTTACTTACGTGAAGGTACAATTTTAAGGTAAAGGTAAATCATTGCATTTTAATTTAGGATTTGTTACGAAAAATTTGTAATTTTAATTTCTAATGAAATTCATGAATTTTAATTTATTCTTATTTTTTTTTTTTTGCATTCATATTCCTAATGTGTCAAAAAAAAATATAAGAAAAAAATCTAACGTGCCAAAATATTTACTTTTTCCCATAAAAATAAAACTTGTAGAAAAAGTTTCGTATCCTTCAAATTGATATTAAATAACTCAAATTGCATAGTTTAATGATATTTCAGAAGTAATTTCAATTTTTATTCTTTAACATTTAATTTTCATGTTCAAAATTTAGTTTGAGTGAAAAGATTCAGAAAAATATATATATGTGCGATATAATAAAATCTAATTTTTAAATATTTTATTTTTTTAAATAAAAAGTTGTGAAAATAATTGATTAACCTAATTTCACATAAGAGAAAAGGAATAATTTATTACAAATGCAGACTGTTGGGTATTACGTGAATTAGAAAAGTGATAACATGAAGGAAGAAAAAATTATTTATATTTTATTATTCAAAGCAGTGGAACTGAAATAAGTTTGTCAGGAAATCAAAAAATTCATCGTCCTGTAATCTTTGAAATTCCTCATCGATATTATATTGACAAGGACTGATAAAATTCCTAATATATGTACATATGTATGTTTGCAAATCAGCATTTTTTCCTGTGTTAACCTTGTTTTCTAAATAAGTTTCCTTGGTTTTATTTCATAATATTGAATTGAAAAAAAACCCTAAGGACTGTTGAAATTTTTTCTATGATTTCAATTCTGCTCGGCACTTTTTTTTAGTTTCGTACGAGCGTTTCACATTCAAGTTTAAGATAAAACTCTTAAAGTGGAGTTATTTCAATTATTATTGAAATAATCCTTATTTTTAAAATTTATAACCCTATTTTTTTCCATTTTTTTTTTACTTTTGTTTAATCTTTTATTTATTAAATTTTAAAATTAAAAAAAATATACTTTTAGATTTGAAAACTTTAAAATTCAACAGAGAGATAATTACTAAAAAATGTCCATCTAAAACTTCGATTTCAATGTGAAAATTTTAATTAAATTTAATCTAAAATCAAATTGATGTGATTGTCAAATCGATACTTTTATTTTAGTTTAATAATAGAAACACATTTTTTAAGAGTATGAAATTAAAGTTTTTTAAACTTCTAAAATCGATAATTTTATTTACAAAAAAAAAAAAAAATTTCTTTGTTTCAATCATGATTTTACTTATCAACTGCGTAATTATAAAATAAAAGACCTTCAAAGTTTACGAAACTATTGTAACTTTATCAACTTTATCAACAAATAAATATCTTAAAATCAATGTTTATTAATTATTCAAATAATTACAAGAATAAAAATACATTTTTCATGTGTAAAAAAAAAAAGAGTGTGTAACTTGACTATAGAATTTTTATTTGTGTTGCTATGCATGTGTAAACATTAAAATGAAATTTTATGTAACGAAAATGTCATCAGATATTAGTTATTGGTCTTCTAGAATTCTACTTAATTATATTAATTACTCGAAAGGTGATCATTTTATTAATGACCATTCAAGTTTGTAATCTGTCTTCATCAAAACATCATGTAATTCTCTGTAATAAATTGTATAATTTTAAAGAAATTGAATGACAATCAATGAGAATTTTATTAGAATTTTTTTTAATTAGAATTTATTGAATAATACGTCATTGTATAAATTAAAATTAAAGAAGAAAACAAGTTTAAAGTTTATTTGAAGGTTGAAATAAATATTTGACATGAGATGTGTACTCGTGCATAATGAATATCATTAGTGTTAACTGTCGACCTTTGTAAGTACATATCTTTTGAAAGATTTTACAGAATTTTCGATTTTTGCACGTTCATTTCCTTGAAAGTTAGATCTTTCTAAGAATTTTCCACAATTTATGAGTTCGGTTATTAGAAGACTGTCTATTTTTCATTATATACTTTCAGAAAAACGCTTCATATAAAATTCGTAGATTTTTCTGGAATATCTTTTTTAGAATAAGTAGATTAAAAATAGAAAAAAGAATAAAAAGATAGTAAGAACAAAAACACTAAGAATATTCAGGTAGGTACATATATCAAATTACCTACTAAATAATAAAAGAGTAGCTATTTAAAAGAAAATATCAAAAGTTCAATGTTTTTCATTCACTGTATCTGAAAGAAAGAATTCTTTTAAATATCTACAAAACGAATAATTCAATAGATTAAATGTGTGTAGATAATTCTTTCTTTAAATTATTTTTAATTGTTTTTTGATTTTTTTAACATTAGTTCCAATGGAATCATTTTGTGTAAATGGCATTTACAAAAACAAATGCATTCAATTTTAATAAATTGATTTATTTCATTGAATGAAAAAAAAAAATATTTATTAAATTTTTCTATTATTCAAATTGTAGGGATATCTCTCCACTGCATTTAACTGAAAATACAGCGCTGGCGCGGAAAAAAAAACGTAAAAAGCGATATGAGGAAAAAATAGTTCTGTTAAATAGATACGTGTAAAAACAAAAAGCGAATTATATTATAACACTTCATTGGATAAGAACAAAGAATGAATCATATTTTAAAAACATTTTGCAGGGAATACCTACTTGTTTTTATTACAATTTCCAAAGATATTTTTCAAAAAAATATTCTTTCTACTTTCCGTAATGAAGCATTTTATTCATTCAAATGCATAATTACGATAAATTGTAATTTATGCCGGTATTTTTATTATTTTTAATAATAAATCCTATTTGTAACATATCTCATTTGATATCTAGAACAAATCAATAAAATAATGTCATTCTATATTCTATAACAATTTTTCTATAATAAATTATGCGTTCATTATGGTTTTTTTTTAATCGATCAAAATCAAAGAATTTTATGTAATATCATGTTCATAAAAAAAAAATGAAAATGAAAATTCTTCCTACAACTGATTATTATTTCAGTGTGCTGTTGCTACAGGTGTCACCAATTTATTATTATATCTACATATGTATATCAGTACAAGTATTTTACAAGAGCAAAAAAAAAATATATTAATGAAAAAAAAAAAAAAATACAAGAAAGATAATATTTTGCGGACAATGACTAATGGGAGTAATAACTCATGGAAGTGAATTTCTATTAAACCTAGAAAAATTATTACATTTTTTTTTCTTCTTCCATTTTCATTTATGTTTTTTTTTTTTATAATTCATAATTCTTATTGCATGATAGCTATATTCTCTGGCTATATTCTGTTGGATTTAAATAATACTACAAAAAAAAAGGACATCATTTTTACTAAATAATAACAAACTTAGACAACATTTATCATCTATTATTTAAAAAAGAAAAAAAAATTTCATATTAAAATTACGTAAAATACTGTAATGGGAAAGAAAATAAAAAAGAATCATTACAAACACAGAAAATTGTTTTTGAAAAATAAAAATTGTTTTTTTTTTTTCCTTCTCCGTATTTTAATTTTAATTCATCATATACAAGAATATCTTCATAACAATTACAGTAATTCAGTTAATAAAAAAATCCATGGTAACAAAAAAAAAAAAAAGTAAAATAAATGAAATTGAAAAACAAATTTACTTGTTCACCTTTTATGCTTTTGTTTACATACTATGTATGTAACCAACTACTATAATCCATCCAAATTAAGAAGAAACAATTAAAAAAATAAATAAATAAAATAAAACTCAATTTTCAAGCTATTTTCTTTTAACAATCTGTAGTGAATCTCAATTAAAATGAAAATTTAATTTTAAAGAATAATTCCACAAACAATTTTCTTCATTTAATATTTATTTTATTTTCTATTTTATTAAAGAAAATATTTTTGTAATTGTAAACTGAGATACCTTAAGCAATTCAATTATAAGATAAAATACGTCTTATAACAGCATTGAATTATCTTTTTAAATGTATATAATATTCTTTTGATTATAAAGTACGAAATGCAAATAAGTAAATAAAAAGTTATAATAATTTTTTGTTGTTCTTTATTTTTTTTTTATTTTTCCATTGTTTGCTATTTAGAAGAGTAATTCAATAATGGTAATAAAAATTTATTTTATTTTTCTTTTCATTTTAAATTTAAATTGAATGTTCTTCTGAACATTATTGTTATTGTTGTTCTTTTTTTTTTTTTTTTTTTTTCTGTGAAATATGAACTTGTAGAATATTATTTCATAATACGATTTCATTATTAGTAACTTGGCAACAAACTATAATTATTTATTTTCAAATATTCAATATGGGTAATTAATTTATTAAGTTTATTTTTTTTTTGTGTTTTATTTATTATTTTTTTTTTTTTTTCAATAAATTTGTGATTGTAAGTTTCAATACAAAAGAAAAAAAAAAAAAAAGAAATTAATGAAATTGTTTAGTGGGTTATATTGTTTTTCTACTTTTTTGATGTTTAATTATATTGTAATATTGTTTTCGTTTATAATTAGACTTTTGTTTTTTGAATTTTAAGTAAATTTAGGTAAAATTAATTTAAAAAAAAAAAAAAAAAAAAAATCGAAATAATTGTTTATTTGGAATAGTTAATTTGAAAGATAGGAGTCTTTTAATGGGTCAAGATTATTTTCAGTTCACATTGTTTAAACGCACAGCGATGGCGCATTTAAATAGAAAAAAAGTGGGGTGGAGAAAGTCATGGTGGAAAAAAAATAATATGTTCATGAATATTTTGTTTGAACTTCCATAAAAAGGACAAAAACTATGAGACGAAAGATTGTTTCATAATCTGAGCGTTTGATTAGTAAAAATCTAATCATAATCTATTTATTGTGTACTTATGTATAAGATGGCTTCAATTAGAACTTGTGTGATTTTAATTCGATCTTAATTATTATTCAGTTTTGAATTTAATACAAGATTCAGAAATGAATTTCAAAACAGATAACAAATAAGGCACAAAAAGTTCTGAAATGAAAAAAACTCAAAAAATACGAGTAGAAATCAGTGAAATGTTACAATTTTAGAGGTCTTTTTTATGACCTTATAGTCTTAAAAAAGGAAGAGTGTTTCAGGTTTAAAATGTAATTTTCTCAGTTAATAATTCATAAAATGCGATTTATTCGTTACAAGTTGTTGTTTTTTTTTTAAATGTGTTATACTCGCTTGTAATTATTTTAAAATAACTAAAATAGAATTATGACTAATAAAAATGTCTATGTTTTTCTCCTCTTATTACTGCCTTTATTATTCTCCTTTTTTTTTTTAATTTCATTTAAAAAATGTTACTTTCAACCATTTTATTTTTCTAAGTTATGACTTACGTACGTTATTCTACACACAATGTTTTTAAAAGTACGATTATTACTTCTTTTTTTTGTGAAATATAAAAATATACAAGTACAAATACATTTAAAAAGAAAGAATAAAAAAAAAAAGATTACCATAATAATTTTTCTCAGTTTTTAATTAAATGAAATCTTAAGCACTTTTTTTTTTCTTATTTTTTTTTCTAAAGTAAATACTGTCACTAAAAATGAGACTAAGAAGAAATTTATTACATTCCAGGCAAAGAGTGATATGAAAAATTCTAACATTTCAGTTGTGTGGAATAAATCAACACCCTTTTGTGTTTAATAAGACTTATATGTACCTATGTATGTAGAAGTAGAACATTTATAAAAATAGAATGTTTCTAGAAGAAAGATATTTGAAACGTTAATTTGTTTAGTGATAATATTGTTGAATCTACGTGTTTTACAAAATTGAAATTCTTGCGTAAATATAAGATGTATATATGGTATATTGTATTATACATATGTATAGTGTTGTACTGTATAAAAATGAGAATAAAAAAAAACAACAACAACAAAAAAACTCATAAAACACAACAGAAAAACAAAATTTTAGTGAAAAAAAAATAAAAAATAAAAATTTTAACAAATAAAGTGAAAAATGATATTTTAAAAATAAATAAAAAACAAATTATAAAGATTTTTGCTTTATATTATTTTACAGTAATGTTAAAAATTACTACAATTAATTTAAAAAAAAAAAATTGCAATTAAATTTTAATTAATGTAAAATTTGAGTGAATTTTATTTTCTAGTTTAATCGAGTAAATTTGTGAAATTTGATGTTGAATTTTTATGGATTTTTAGTTTTTCATAGTTTTGAAATCAATTAATTTAGTTAATTTTAAATCATTTTGATGTATTGAGTAAAAAAACTAAGTACCACAAAATTTTTGAGTATAACAAGTGATGAAATAATGCTCTTAATTGAGATTTAAAAAAAAAACACACACACTCGATGATAGTGAAAGTTTGAAGTAAATAGTCCGTAAAACTTTCTTTTTCTTTATTTTTTCTATTTAATGTTCCAAAACAAATTAAGTATTAATTTTCAACGTCCAACCGAAAAGTATTATAAAATAAATAAATATATCTATTTTAGAAAATGCAAATGAGTATTTAATTTTTTTTTTTCCATTTATTTTATAGATTATTCAAAATTAGTCAAAGTCAATAAAAATGAATTGATCCAGTTCATTCATTGACCAATTATCAAAATATACTATTAATTTATTATTATTATTTTTTAATCATTTATCATAAATTTTTAGTATCTATTTTTAGTATATACTATCAATTTTAATTGAATTTAATTATCAAATTACATTGAATTGTGGTCATAAACAGATAATTTAATCGCTATAAAATCATTATTCTTATATTATACGTCATAAAAATATCTTCATTGAAAATGAGAACGCCTACACCTTAAATAATATCTGTTCATTTAAAAAAAACAAAAAGTATTATGTATTATGTATATAAAACAAAAATGTTATTATTATACAGAGAAAATTTATTTTTCGTCCTTCGTAATTTCATTTTAATTTCATTTTTTTTTCTGTTCTAGCTAAGCAATTGTACATCGTACAGCGTAGTATAAAAAAAAAATTTCATTAAAAAAAGAAAACGGTGTTTTTTTTTTTTCATTGTTGAAGTATCCTTTTTATCGTTAGATAAGCTGTTGTTTATTTTTCCTGTACATACATTATTAAATTCATAAAACCGAATATGAATATTAGATAAGAAATTCATAATGTATAATCTATCTTTTCATATTGATATTAAAAATGAAATGTGTAATGTTATTCATTCTTATTGTATATATGTACTTAACATTGAAGTATGTATGTATATAAAATATTTATAGCACATATAATATTTCATTTCGTTTGTAAAACATGATAATTGAGGTTTTATCTCGTTACCATAAAAAAAAACAGTTTTAAAAATTTAAAGGATTTTACGTTATATTTGTTTTTGTTAGAATTGTTTGTGAATTATATTCAGATTTAAAATGTTTACAAAAATTAAGTATTTTTCAAGTAAAAAATATGTTTTTGAACAAAAGAACAAATTTTTAGTTTTCGGTTAAATTTTATTAAAAAAAAAACAAAAATCATGCTAATTCAAAAATTATAACGCCATACATCATCTTATAGTTTAAGGATTTATTTCTTTGACTTTTATGCCCAGTTCCACAGTGGAAGCTTAAGCTAAGTTTAAGTTAAACCCAGAATATAGCTTAAGCTTCACTTAAATTTTTTTTCGTTTCTCAGTCAATTTATTTTTGGAGCTTAACTATCTTTAGTTAAACCTGTCATTGTGAATGCATTTAGGTTGAAACATATGGAACTTGTAAATGTCATTGTTTAGCCGCTAGATGGCAGTGACAATTGTGACATTTTAAGTTTTTTTTTTTTCAAATACTGTGAACAAACTAAAAAAAAATATATGTATGTATATATATAAATAATATTTTTCTTACATACATATAGGTTTATTTTGTTTTATTGTTTTTGTTTTTAAGTAATTTTAACATTATTTTATTCATTATTCAAAAAAAAAGTATACTATATATATGTATATATATATATATATATATATATATATATGTACGTATATAATATAAATAATAAAATATAATATATACAAATGTATGTATGTACATACCATGTAGGTACATATAAAATATAAACATATAATTGAATCAAAAAAAAAAAAAAAAACAGACAAACAGGAAGAAATTGAAAAATAATTTTATTCAAAAAATAAATAATATTAAAAAAAAGTACATATTATAATATTAAAAAAAGTCAAAACGAAAAATTTGCAGAGCAAAAAAGAAATTTATATTGCTTATACTTAAACCCTAAATAGAGCTTAAGCTCTCAATTCTGACGGCTTAAGTTAAACTCCAGTTAAACTCAGTTTAACAGTTAAGCCTGCACTGTGAAACTGAAAAATGTGCTTAAACTTAGTTTAAGAGTTAAACTCTGCTTAAGCTTCCACTGTGGAACTGGGCATTAGTGACTTAAAATTCGTTTTTTGCTCAAAGCCTTCGAATTTAGTGTAGAAAACTTTTAAAAAAATTACTGAACGAGTTTTTTTTAGAATTTATTCGGAGAATTCTCTTTTATGTAGCTTTTAAAATTCGAAATGAAAAATTCGATTTTCCAGGAAAAAAGGTATATAAAGGCTTAAAATAGCTCCTTTAATATTTTTTTATTTACATACGTTTTTAAATAGAATTTCATGATAATATTTTTTGAGTACAAGTATTTCGAAGAAAAAACAGAACTGAAAAACTGAAAAAAAAAAATTAATTGCAATATTTATGAGAGATTTAACACTATAAACTTCAGATCAGACAGTTATCAAAGAAAGTTATTGACACATGAAAACAATTTGCATTACGGTACAATGACTTTTCCTGTAATACGAGTATACAGTTTTGAAGAAAACAAAAAAAGTTAAGTGTTTAAGTCTGTCGTAGTTAATTACAACCCATATTGTTATTTTAAAAAAAAAAAAAAACAACACAAAAACAATAAAGATAAAAAACAAAGTGTACATATATGTACCAGGTACAGTGTTTTTAGTTGTTTTGAGATCTCCCATACATGGAAATTATTTGTGAGTAACTACTGGCATTTATAAGACACACGGAAAAACTTTTTACATTTTATTTTTTTTTCAAAAAGGAGAAAAAATGTGAAAATTGTGTGCTTGTTTTTTTTTTTTCCTTTCCTCAATAAAAACAGAATCATTACAATATAGATGATGTGATGATATATTTTTTATTCATAAGCAAACATTTTTCATATATTTTTTTTTTCTTCTCATTTTTAACAATGAAAAAGTACTTTTTTTGTTGTTGTAATAAATAGAGAGTTTGCAGTTTGCACAGAAAAGTAAATTGCATGCAAAATAATTGCAAAGTTGTTATGAGAAAAATTTTGTTTAAAAAAAAAATGTAAATTTTTAACTCAAAAAAAAAAAATTTTCATTTTTTTCGTTTTTTTTTTATAAAAAGTTTTTAATTTCGAATGTACCATTTTGTTAAAATGAGTGAACTTAAATGTTTTCACAAAAAAAATTTACAGTACATAAAAGAAACACTTTTCCTTTATTCTGATATAACAAACAAAAGTTCAAGCTTTTTTTTTTTTTCTTGTTTTTTTTTTTCTTTCTAGAAATCTTTTGTTTAGTGCGAAATGTAAAAATTGTGATAAAAATAATGTAAGCCTGGAACTTTTTGAACTTTATTGTCTGTTTAAAAATATATATTAAATTTTTCGTTTTTATTTTTATTTAAATGATTTTATTGTAAAAACGCACTGTTCTGGAATCTTTTATGGTCACAGATAAATTGTGAAATTTTAAAGAAAAGTTTAACATGAATATTTGAATCTCTTTTGGATTAAAATTTAATCCAAATAAATATTAAACACATTTTTTTGTACAAATTTTGAATTTGAAATAATTTTTAATGTCATGAATATAATTTTAAAAATTTATGAGAACTACACTTAGTTATCCAGAAATATTGAATTTTAATACTTGAAAAATCATATTTTAATCCTTAAAAATTAAATTTTAATCCACCAAGAATTTTATTTAATAACAAATTTAAATTTTGTTACGTCATTCAGTTTTTATATTTTAATTCGGAAAAATATAATATTTGGAATATAATTTTTGCCACAAATTGACAAGAAAATGAATTTTAAAAATTGGAAAATAGAAAGGAATAGTAAGAAGTACCATATCATAGATAAATCGAACTAAACTAAAAAAATTTAAACTCTTCACTTTTTAAAATATTCATTTAATTTATTTTTTATTTTTTAAATTCAGTACAATTTTTCCTCCCTTTAAAAAAAAAAATTTCTGAAAATTTGTGCCTTAATAAATTTAAAAATTACTTTAAAATATATTATCTAAAATTCAATGTATTTTTTTTTCTCACAAAAATAAAATATAATAACAACAGAATGTCGATAAATTATAATTTTATGTAAAATATCGGTATATCAAAAATTTTAATTTCAGTTAACATAATGGGGAGGAAAAAAAAAAAAAAACCAAATTTGTTAAACGTAGAAAATTCCTTGTCTGGCTTTTTAATTCATTTTTCGTAGCATATTTAAAAAAAAATTTTCATAACAATATCTATCATCTATAGTATAGGTATATATGTACATTATTATGTAAAAGTACTATATTTACGCAATATAATTATTCCATTAAAATAAATTTGCATATTGTGAAATTGCCTGTACCTAACAATTTCGATTATAAAATTCTTTTATACAACTTGATAACTACTTGAAATTTTTTTATATTATACATACATACACATAATAGTTTTGGTGGTTGCTATTATTGCCACTAGCATAATATTATAATATTTTGATGATTTTGAATATGCACAAGATTTAATAAAACACAAACAAAAAAAAAAAAGAGAAAAAATAATTTCATGTTAAAAGCATGATATTGAGTACAAAATGTTTCATTTTATTCATGTATAATAATATTTTGTATATAGAGGAAAAATTTTATGATTAAAACGGAAATTTCTTGCAAGTTTATTACTTCATATTAACACATAAATTGCATATATACATATTTATATTTTCTTTTTTTTTTTCTTCACCTTCCACTCTTTCCTTTCTTTTCTACATTCTTTTTCTGAAACATTTAATAAATTTGTTTTTTGTACAATGTACTTGATTTAATTTCCGTGGTAAAAAGTGTTTGTGTATGAAAAGGAAATAATTAAGTTTTTATTAAAAAAATAGGTTAAATTATTTTATTTAAGGAATAATTCGTCTGAAAAAAAAATATAGTTTAATTTATAATTTTCTTTATGAAAGTTTCCAAAACCAAAAATAAAATTTAAAACGAAATTTTAGCACAATATGTCACCACAACATTAAGAGGATTGAAACTACAAAAAGAAAAAAAAAATTACTAAATCCATGTGCTAAATTAGTGGTTTTTAAAAACATATTTTAGTATTTGAATATACATACAGATACAGGATCATATGGTAGATAAAAATATTCGCCCTTTCAAAACATTTTATTTTATTTTAGTTCTTTTTTTCTTTATGTGTCAAGATATAAGAATATCCTTTTACTGCATTTTTTTTTGCACATCGTTAGCACATGTAGATAGATAGATGAAGAATAAAGGAAGTTGAACTGTCAGATAAAAATTTTTGAATAAAAAATTTTGTCTATGATAAAAAGTTCAGTTTGGCACATGGACTTAAATTACATTACAATATGTTTTTCAATTTTTTGTTGTTGATAATACTTTCTTCACTATTTTTTTCCATTTTTTTTTTTCTGTAGATATTATTAGTTGAGACATTAACAGTCATTAAAATGACATAAAGAACTTATCTTTTTCAGTCCTTTAAATTTATAGAGGAAATTTAAAAGAAAATTTGTTATTGATTATATTTTCTTTTTTTTCATGTTCGTAATGTATTTTCGATAGTCAATATACACATGTACATTGTACATACTTATGTATACTCGTATAATAGCGATATTTCAATATGTAACTTCATCCTTTTAGAAAATTTTATCAATGAATAGCAATGACATTTTAACAGTTTTTACTTGACATTTTCAATTCACTCAATTACATTTATTTATCAGAACGTGTATTGAATATAAAAAAACAAATTCCAAGAAAAATATCCATTAATTAACCTTTAATTTAGTACGTCGAACTTTAGAGCTTTAAATTTAATGAGAAAAATACTACATATTTTTTTGGTACACCAACGCAGTTTATTAATAAAAATCAGAAAATTTCTTTGTACTTGAATGAACAAATATCCTGTGGGTAATATTTCAATAATTAATTAATTTTTTTATAAAAATTATATAGCAATTTTTTTGTGTATAAATTGCAAAAGTTCCTATTTGTACAAAGGATAAAATACGATTAAATAACATTAAAAATTTATTTTATAGAGGTAATAAAAATGCAAGATAAATAAACAAAAAATTGGAAAACAAAAATTAATTTACGTGTCGTATTTGGATGTAAGGGATGTTATTCTGTGTATGATGTCCAGATCCGGACAATGCGATATGGTATGATGGAATGGTTAGAGGATGAATCTCCACTGTTTACTTTTTGTTCACTAAATAAGCTATTGCGTTGGTTGTTTCTTTTAAGGTAAATATAGACGTTAGGAGATTTTGGATTTCAAAGTTCCAAAATTGTACCCAGAAGATCAAATGAAACGTGTGAAAAATGTACTCTAGGTACTTGTATTTTAAATGTTAATAACATGTGAGTCGTAAGGTAAAAGTTAAACAAAATTTAGTCATGTTTCTAATAAAATGGTATTCCTTTAGTTTGTAAAGACAAAAAAAAAACAACATATTTTTAAAGGAGAGGGTTAATTTGAAATGTCATTTAGTAAATTATTTTCAAAAGAAAAATAAAATTCTTTCAGAAAGTAACAGTAGAACAAACAAATTCAACTTGAAATTATCAAGAATAAAAAATTTCAACCTCCATGATAATGTATATGTACATACATACATATATAAGTATTTCAAACAAATTAGATACTTTTTATTTCATATCAAATTCATACCCAGAAACAGAGAGTAAATTACAATTTAACCCCAGTACATAATCTAGAAAAATACTTTTAACATATTTTCATTTGTTAAAAAATTCTTATTTACAACAATTAATCATATTCTCTATTAAAATGTTTTGAAAAAAAAAAAAAATAAATTTTGATGAATTTACACATTTATGAAATTATAATTGAACATACTTTCACCTATATACAAATATAGGTGTCATAATAATATGAACATTTGTATTTGTATTTCATTTTTTTTTTTCAACTACAAATATAATAAATTTTGAATACTCACTAACTATTAACAAAACATATTCATTCTTAATGGTATACTATACAATTTTAATTTAATTTGATTACATAAACAATAATCATATACTATATACTATATATGGTAACTGTAGTATCTATTTTTTTGAATACTTTAATATACACGTGTGTAAAATAAATTGAAAATTATATCATAAAATTTACATATATGTATGTATATACGTATATATATATACGAGTACGTACTACTTGTATTCGAAATGGTTAATATGTGTTTTAGGTATACATATTAGATACAATATTATGTTTTTGTTATTTACATTTATTACACAGAATTGTTAAAATACTTAAATTAACAAAAACCGTATTTTCATTATCAATTAATTTTACGTAGAAACCTTATACTGTTTACATTCTAATTTCTTATATAATCATTAATATTTATAACTTATATTATGTATGAACATACATATGTATGTATTTGTATATATTTAACATTATATAGGTTATCCTTGAGGACCTGTAATTTAAGTTAAATTTACCTAAAAATAAAGATTTGTTAATAAATATTTTAGTAAATAATTTCAATAAAATTTATATAATAATACTTTGTATTTTAAACGAAAACATAATTTTTTATTACATTTGGGCTTTCTGTATTCATATGTTAATTTATTTTTTAAGAATATTAAAACAAAGAAATTTTTATTACTTTCATTTTAATGAAATTATTTATTGATTATATTTTTACGAATCAGTTTTTGTTAATTACTGTAGAAAGAGGGTTAAAAAGCGGAGGTTGTAAGGAATTTGTTGTTAAACAGAGAGTAGGAATTGATATACATATATGTAGTACAAGCATACGTGAGTACGAAATTATTAATTATTAGTTTTATTTTTTTCTGAATTTAAAAGGACTTTTGAATTGAAAAAAAATCATTAAATATTTAAAAAGCTCAATATTGTAAAATATTTTCAAGTGGTTCATCGTGGCGGTTACTTGAATTTTTCCTTTTGAAAAAGAAAAGATATTTTATTAGGAATGATTCTTGAAAATGTTATCAATTTTTTGAATTTTTTTGTTGTTGGTTTGTTTGCCTTTTCTAGGTTAGTGACCTGATAATTCAAAGGTGAACCACATTTTTTTTTTTTTTTTTTGAATAAATTATAAATATTTTTGTCTTCTATTTAAAATTCCAAATTATATTTTTTATATGTCAAGTCTACATACATATATTCACATATATTTATATAATTGAATTTTCTGAAAAACCATAAAGAGAAATAAAACAAAAGTTACGATATTTCAACCCTTTTGTTTTTGTCGTTTTTGATTTTATATAAATAAATGATGTACTTGTAATAAAATATTTTTAATGTGAATTTAAAAATGTCAACCAGAGAATTATTTGTTTGTAAAAATTTTAAAAATTTATTTACTAAAAAAACCACTTAGTTCTCTAAAAAAAAACAAGGAAAAAAAAGCATATATGTACATATATACTTTCACACACATTATCCACGTATATAAAAAGAGTTTTATGAAACTTACTTTTTATTTCATTATGTCATGTTTTATGATGTTCCTCGAATAAAAAAAAAAAAAAAAAAAAAAAAAAAAGAACATATAACAAACTTTATCCCACTCAGGTATATAAAAATCTATAGGTCAATAATGAAAAAAGGGTAATTGCATAGAGAAAAAAGTTTGAAAGTTAATTTTTATATACTTTTGCTCACATATACTTTTTTGTTTTATTTTTTGTTAAAATAAATACGTTAAAGGATTAAACATACATACATATATGTAGATGTTTGTATGTAGAATGTGTACAAGGAAAAAAAAGTTTTTATACAAAAAAAAAAAAAAAGAAAAGGAAAATAAAACACAAACACTAACAACAACAAGGAAAAAAAAAAGTTTTCCTTTCGTATATTAAATAGGATCATTTATAAGATGATTTTAACCACACACATTCGTTAACTTTACTTTGTTTATGCCACATATCGTAATCCTATGGGCTAAAATTATCTCAATTTTGTATTTATTTATTTATTTTATTTATTATGTTTTTTTTTTTGTTCTGGTTCTTATACTTTCGTTTTTTGATGTTAATGTGTATTTTTATTTCATTTATTTGGAAGGTTTTTTTTTTTTAAGGATTTTAATAAATTAATTAGGCAGAAAATATGTGCTAAAAATTAAACTAATTAGTTTTTGTATTGTATTATTTTATAGGAAGAAAAATCAAATAATATTATATAAATATTGCGTATATTTTGTGTCTATTCCGAGACTAGATTTCATTTTAGTTTTCTAAATTTTTTTTTATCGCTCTAAATCTGTGTTCCTGACATATAATAACTTCAAATTAATGTAAATTATCTCTTTATTTAAGTGGAAGGAGTTTAACAAAAATCTTCATTTTAAAATTGTTTACAAAAGTACAATATTTCTTTAAAATGTAAGTTGTACATTTTAATTGTGTTGTAAGAATTATAATTTTTTTTTTCGTATCTCATTTTATTTTTTTTCATCTAAATTTATGTGAAATACAGTTCTTTTTATGTGAAGGAAATTCATTTTATTCTGGCATAATTCCAATTTACACCACTGCACTGCTGCAGTCCAAAATATATTCAGGATACATCTGTTAGGATCATTTAAAAAAAGAAATTTATGATTTTGTTATGTGACGAAGATACAATACATGTAAGTAGGTATATACATACATACATATGTACTTTGGCATCTTGACAAGTCATGTACCATGTTATTAATTACATTTTATGCAACAATACCAAAAGCCACAAACTGTTGCTTTAATTTTCTCATTAATATGCTCAGTAGCATCAATATTAATTTTATTTTATAAAGCTATTCAATGTAAATTAGATTTTAATATCAAAAAAATTAAAAATCCCTTGTGGTGATTTTTAATTTAAAAAATTTAAAGTTGAAAAAAATTTATAAACTTTTTACACAATTAAAAAAAAAAAAAATTATATCTATAGATTTTTTTTTTTCAACTTTAGTGAGAAGGAATAATAAAAAATTAATTGTCGAAATATCCTTTTATAATTTATTACGGAAATACTTGATTATCTTAAAAATTTTTATAATTTTGATAATATTTTAATTAAAAATAAATTCTAACTATAGTATATAGTTTTTAGATACATCAAAAGCAAATATTAAAATATGAAAGTTTTTCATCATAGAAAGAAGAAAATTATAAAATCCAGAACAAGGAAGTATGTAATTACCTATAAAAAAAAAAGGATATAAAAAAAAAAAACTAAAGTTTCAAAGTTTTATAGAAAATAAAATTTCTATTATGTTTCACTTTTTTTTTTCTTTGTTCTTTGTTAAGGATAATAAATTCTTTTCATTTTCCACATGAAAAATAAACTTTTAACAATAATATTATAATTAAATATCAAAATATTATGTCAGTTAAGCAGTTATAACAACTTCATAAAATTCTTACTAGTGTGTTGTTTTTTTGTTTGTTTTTTTTTTTTTTTTTGCAATTTCATGATGACATTTAATTTTTTTATGACTTTAGTTTAACGTTGAAAAAAAAATAAAGGAACGAAAATCGATTAGTCATATTATATTTTGTTGTTATGACATCATTAGAAAATTTTACTGTGATTATAAAATTCGAGTATGTGAACATTCTAATATGGAAAAAGAAGAAGAAACATATAAAAAAATTTTTTTTTTTAAATTGGTCAATTAATATAAAAATAACGGAAATAAATGTAAAAAAAAAAGTAAATTGAAAGATAAAAAATAATTAATTCAAGATACTTTGGAAGTGGTCTGAAAATCTGTTCCATTTACAATTTTTCACATTTTTAATCAATCAATTATTTAATTATTGAATTAATTGAATTTTTTTACGTATCAAATTCTTCAACTTCTGAAAATTAAAAATGTTCACTTTCAATAAAATTACATAAAAGTGTATAACAAAAAAAAATTTAAATTTGTAAGAAAAATTGTCGAATGTGATTTATGTTACATATTCACAAGCTATTGTTGATACATACATACATACCATACATGTGTATCTTCAAAATTTTTTAAAACATTTTTTCAATTCTATTGGGAAAATCTAATTTCCCATAAATACAAAAATCCTATTTGTTCGTATTTTCTTTGTGTTAATGTTTTAGCTTATTTAACGTTTTTTTTTTTTTCTTAACTTTTCAAACTTTATTCAAGTGTTGACAAAAAAAATAATACTTTAATTTCTTAAGATTTAATTACTTAAGAATTAGAATATAAAAATTTTTCTGCGTAGCAAACGGCATTATTTTTTGTTATTTTCTGTTAAGTAGATTTTCTACAATTCTTTTCTAAAAAAAAAATTACATTTTAAAATTAATTAATTATATTATTATAAGTCCTGCGTATTCCCTAAACATAATTTCGTATTATTATTGTAATTCAAAGTAATTAGACTAATTAAACTTGATCTTTGTCAAATTTGTATTTTATTTTCTTTAAAAAGTCGTGAAAAAAAAGGAGCAATACCATCCTTTTTATTTAATAAAATCCTTTACAAATAATTCAATATGCACACCTACATAAATTTTTAGAAGAATTATGTATTTTAAATGTCAATAAGGCAAATTTAAATAATAATTATATAATATAGAAAGTCTTAAAAGTTGTATAACTGTGATATACAATTTTATGTTTAAAATGCTTGACATTATTATTGAAAAATTTTATTAAATAAAAGTTTTTAAGTTAATTAAAAAACATAATAATCGGTATTGAATTAAAAACATTTATGAAAAAAAAAATTATTTATTTAAAATTGTCATCAATTGGAAAGAGAAAAATAAAGGAAAAAAAAAATTTTAAAAAAAAATTATGAAATGTTTTTAAATTTTAACAAAAATATTTAAAAAAAATTTTTCAATTAATAAATTTTATTCAAATTATAGAGTGGGAGGAAGTCAGTCCAGTTCAATAGAATGAAATAAGAGAACAAATTTGAAGGGTAGTTTTACCTTCATAGTCTTTACTGGAAGTTCATATTGGTATATGTACTGTTAATTTTATCCTGAAAATCTATCTGTGAAAATGAAATCTTAAATCAAAAACAAAAAAAAAAAACAAAAAATCGAAATATCTTTAAGAAAGTAGTTTTCCATACAAAAAAATACAAAAAACCCTGATAAATAAAAATAAACTTACAAATCATATCTTCTTTAATTCAAATAAATCAATATTTGAATGTGCTTTAAAATGTTAACACTTTGTATTATCAGAATCAACATTAATTTATGAGGAATGAAATATGAACTGTAATTTTCAAGAAAAAAAAAAAAAAAAAATTGACTTTATTTTCTTGTTTTTTAAATATTATTCTCTCGTCATCATCACAAGATTTAAAAAATGATTTATGAAAAGTTATGTAAAATGAAGATTGTTTATTACTTACATTTTTTTTCTTCTTCTTTTTATACAAAAATAACTATGTTTTTATGCTTGTCCTTAAAATTTTATTTTTTTTTATCGAAAAATAAATGGTAAAAGACTTATAATCATCAATCACGATGTTTTTAAATCAAGTTTACTAGATAAACACAAAAAAAAAAATAATAAAAAATAAATAAATAAATAAATCTGTTTATTCTGTTTTTGTTAAAGCGATATAAGAAGAAAAATCTGAATTTGACCTTTGTTAAACATAAACAAAAAAGAACATTTATTGTGGGAAAAAAATATAAGGAAAGAAAATATTACAAATAATATATACATACATACGGACATACATACATTTATAATAATATATTATTTTTTCTCTTTTAGCATTATTTATCAATTTACTTTATTTTGTTTTATGTTGTAAATATCATTGGAAAAGAAAGATTCTCAAATGTAAATTTAATTTATATGATTTAAATGTTGATGATGAATTTTTTTTTTTTTTTTTTGTAATTTAGATTCTTTTGCTTTAAGATTTGCTTGAAAAATTAGACTAACCTAAGAATAACAATAGTCAATAATATTATTTGTTTAGTATTAGAAAACAAAAATGAGTTCTAACTGACTGTGAATAAGTTAAAGCGCACTAGTTAGAATCTTTTTTTTAATAAAAAAAAAAAAACATAATTTTTTCGAAAAATTGTTTATTAAGTAATGGATTGAAGTTAATAAAATATTTGACTCTTTAAAATTTAACAATTTTTCTACAAACATTAAATTCTGATGAAAGGATTCCACATTCCTTTAATATAATAATAGTCAATTTTTTCAAAACGTTATTATTATTTTTTTTTTTGTTAAAGTTAAAAACTAGAAAAGAAAAATGTATGATTTTTCAAGTATTTCATTTATTTTTGTTTTCATTTAAAAATAATTGAAATTTTAAATAAAACTCTAAATATTTTTTTAAAATCTTTTTTTTTTTTTTCCCCATAGTACTGGAATTTATGTAATTTATTATGTGTTCTAAATTTGTATTTATTTCAGTAAAATGTAAAAATAAAAACTGAAAAGAGCAGTTGGAAAAAAACATAAATTTATAAAGTAAGTATTTTTATTTTTTTTGTTTCAAAAATGCTATAGAAACTATGTAGAGTAGTTATTAACACAACAACACTTCGTTTTTTTTTTTTCACACGTAAATAAACAGAAAGTAATTTGGTATGTAAATATATATAAAGTAAAGCAGTGAAAATTAAAATTTAAGTTTCCAATTATTTAAAAGAGAGAACAGGAAAAAAAAAATATATAATAATAATAATAATAAAGAAGTAAATTTTTTCACATCCTTGCTATACACTTATGTAATAACAACTTGTTTTTTCTTTCTGTTTTTCGTATTCTTCCTGTGTCAGAATATTTCCATGGACTTTAATATATGGCATTTTATATTGTTTAAAGCTAAAAAAAAAAATTGAAAAGAAATATAATGAGAAAAAACAGAGATATTTTGTTACGTTACATTTTCTAAAAGATATATAACATAAATAAAACAACAACAAAAAAAAAAAAAAAAAAGCAGAATAAAGAAAAAAAATATAAATATTTTCATAATACAAACAAATAATCGCCTAAAGGAAATAGAAAAATGAAAAAATTGAATAATTCTATGGTGCTATTTTGTTGCTTGGAGCACAGTATTAAATAAACAAAAATGATTCGTTGGAAGAACAAAACCAGTAGACACAAAGATCCTTTATTAAAGTAGAATTTTTAATTATGTCTCAAGTGAGAATATTTACACGTATTAAAAAGGTAAAAAGTTAAAATGAAAACAAAACAATTTTTTGTTTTCATAGTATTTTGTGTTTCACATATAAGTTAGAAGCTATTAAGGATTATAATAAATTCTATTTTAAATTAAATTCATAAAAAAATAATAAATAATAAACAAATAAAAAATATTGAAAATTTATTAGCCATCATTGAGCCCAACAAGTGGAAAAATTAAATCAATAAATTTTTTGAAAAATTAGAAAAAAAAAAAAACAATGTGACAAAGTCACATTAAAAGGTGAAATTTATCAGTTATTCTTATTGAAAATGAAAAAAAAAATCACAATCATTAAAATTACGATATTGAATGTTTCATGAGAAGGTCCAGACCATTAAATAAAAAAAAAAAGGAAAAAGGAAAATAATAAGATAGTCTTCGAACAATAATACGCCTGAACAAAACGATAACCCTGAAAATGACATTCCGCATATTTATCATAAATAAACGTTAACTTATTTTTTCTTTTTTTCTTTTTCTTAAAAATTATTCCCTTTAGAAATACAAATTTCATTTTAAATATGAATAAAATCAACTTTAAATTTAAATTCTTTTCATACAAATATTATTACTGGCTTATCAAAAATTTATCCCAAAGGAAATTAGAAATTGTCCTTTGTCCTTTCAATTTTTGATGTTCAAATGCCTTAAAGCACATATACATAAATACATACGTACATCTGACACATCTTCCTATTTTATATGATTTTTTTTTCCTTCCAAAACTTTTTCGATATAGGATATAAATTTTTTATTCAAGCACTTTAAAAGTGAAATAAAAAAAAAAATACAATAACGAGTAAAAAAAAAAGAAGAAGAAACGAAATAGAAATTTATGTTTAACCCAAGTTACCATTTAACTATTCAAAAAATGTTTTTCCAAATAAAATTGGCCTTTTATCCTTTTTCAACATAGTACCTATAATATTTCTATTTCTCCTTATTTTTTTTTTTTTTTTTTTTTTCAACTTCCTGTTACACAATTATGATGGTTGATTTGGTAAAATTACCTTAAATTTATAAACAATTTCATTTTTACTTTAAGGTTTTTTTTTTTTTATTTTGATTTTATCATAAACATACAACAATATTCGTATATATAAATTAAATATGATTTGTGTTTTTTATTGTTGTTTTTTTCATGATAAATTTAATTAAGTAAAACTTCAATATTATAATGTGATATCGTGTGTTTCTTTTGAAAATAAACTTCAAAAGGAAATTTATTTTGATTTCTTTACAAAAATGTAGAAACATACAAAAAAAAAATAGAAACAGACGTTATCTTTTTCATTATTTTTCTTAGAATTTAAGATACATTAAGCTATAATCAGACTGTTTATTAATCTACATGTTTAGAAATTATTTTTTTGATATTCACGTTCAAATATATGTATATATATCAGTTAACAGTTTCATTTTTCACATTAAAATACTACTAAAATAAAAGAAGGCCAACATTCAAGACTAACATAACAATAACAATACTTTTCTGATAAATATTGAGTCTCAGAAACCTTATAGTCTGAATATAGCTTTATAATAATATTATTTTCTTTCTTTCTTATTTATAAAAAAAAAACACAAAAAAAAAGGCAATTTGCGTATCTATAAATTACATAATTAAAATGTAGAAATCACGAAAATTTGACATATAAAACAAAAGTATGTAGTTATATTAATTATATGAAAAAAAAAAAAAATATATTATATCCTTATACCACCAACTGTGAATGAAATAGCTTTTTATAAAATGTAAGTTGTATAAAAACTTAAACATATTCTAGTATGTCATATTCAACGATAAGTATAAAATTATAGCATTTTCCTTGACAATGAAGGAATATAAAAGAAATTATATACATTTCATGAAAAACAAAAACATACAAAAAAGAAAAATAATAATAATTCATGATTTTTTTTTTTTCACTTTGAGCACCACACATACTATGAAATACACGAACAACACACACACACTCATGCATTTTAAGTAAAAAAAAAAAATATATACAATTTAGAATGCTTTTTTGTTTTTTTTTTTTTATTTATTGTTTTTCCATAAATAGTTAAATTAATTTATTTTTAAACTTAAATTGAGTTCAAGAGCAAAGGTATATTTTAATTTAGGTAAGTATAAGAGTATAAATCAATAAAATTATTTTTTTTAAAAAAAAAGTGTATTCTTAAGAGAAAGCTTCGGTATAAGCACAAATTTTTATTTATATTTATGTGTGTGTATATAATGCATATTAAATAAATATATAATTTATTATTCTCTTTTTCACATTAATTATTATAAGTTTTAAAGTATTATAATATACTATATAAGATTAAATATATACATATATGTATGTATGTATATTTTTATTTATTATTTATTTTTATAAGGTGAAAGAAATTAATTTTATACTAATGAACGATGTTGAAGCAGATGGTTCCAAGTTTTAAATTAAAACTTTTATTTAGATGAAAAAAAAAAAATATGAAGGATTTTTCTTCTATTTTTCTTTTTTTTTTTCAATTCGTTTTTCAAATTGTTATTTTAATAAACTGGATGTCAAAAAAATAAATTAAACATAATATTATATACAGACAAAAGTGTATGGGTGATACGGTCGTTTTAGTATAAAAATTTAATGATATAATTTTAAATATTGATTTTATTTAACCCTTTTAACCCTTTTATTTACTTTATAATATCTTAATTGGAAATAAAAATAAAATAATAAAATGAACTATTATTAAGAATGAACTGGACACACAAATGTAGAAGTTGTATGGTAAATTTACACAAAATTTGAACATATGCTTTCAAATTATATGTACGAGTATGTATAGGTATATATTTATCATATTTGTCATTCTAAAGTTTGTCTTCAGTTTCATATATCTCAAAGATCAAATTTCAATGAAGCATTGAATTATGTACATAAACACATTCTAAAAATGCATAAAATGTACATATTTTAGAAATTTTATCTGTTAACAAAATTTCATAGAAATTAGAGGCAGTACTATACTATATGTAGATTCATGATTCATTTGTCAAAAAGCTAATGGCCCTTATACAAAAATAACAAAATATTTAGCATACAAAATACGTAGCCTATGTTCCATTTAATCAACTTTTAATCAATTTTCAATTTTAAGGACAATATTTATTTTGAATTTCTAGGAATAAATTATAGTTTGTTGTTAATGAATATGAAGATAGACCAAATGGATTTGCTTGAATTGAATAAAACACAAAAATTGCATGTAGGTTTTTTTTTGAAAATAAAGAATTTTCTATGTATTATCTTTTTATTCTAAGAAGAATATTTGAATTTAAAAAAATCGATTTAATTTTTTCTCAGTAATCAAATTTATTGTATTTGTTTATTATTTTTCAGTTATTATTTTTCTTCCTTTTATTGTGTGTGTGTTTTTTTTTTTTTTTTTTTTTTTGAAGAAAGAAATTTGTTTACATTCAAAATTAAAAATCAACAAAAATTTTATTTCTTTTAAATTTTTTTTTTTTTTTTTTTTTTTTTTGTGTTATTTTACAAATTGTTTTCTTTTTCGATCATTTTTGTTTTTAATTAAGAGTTTTTGTGATGAATTATTTCATTAAATCGTAAAAATATTTTTTTCATCATATTTTTCTTTTTTGAAATGTTCACAAATGACATCACAAGGTAAATAAAATTTTTTAATGTTAATTAAATTTTGTTTTTAGTTTTATGATTTAAAACAATAATAAACTTAAAATCTATAATTTTTTAACACAAATTAAAAAAAAAAAAATAAGCACAGGATTTTATTTAACTCATAAAATTATAAAGAATTTTCCAACAAAGAAAAAAAATGTTTTTTTTTTTTTTTTAAATTTTTTATATACATACGAATACATGTTATTTTCATGTTTTTCTTGTTGTACAAGCGCACAAATGAAATTTTTACACAAAAAATATTAGGATGCCTATAAACTAGTTTGACTATTTTCATAAATGAATCACATAAAAACTAAAGTTATATAGTATGTTTCAAGGACAACTGTAATTATAGAACCTTTTTTTATATTTTTATGTTATGCTTCTGGATGTTAACAAGAAATGTTACTCTATTCAAGGTTATATATTTTGTAACCTTTTTTCAATAGAAAATGAAAATGAAAGAAGAAAAAAGAAAAAAAAAAAAAAACGAAAAACAAGAAGCTAAATAAACATAAATTTTTACACGAAATGTAGGTGAGTAAAACTCATAAACAGTAATTTGATTAAAATTCGATAATTTTATTAAGTTCTTCCTGAGTAATAATGAAAGTTGTAAAAATAAAGGAATGTACTTGTACATAGATATTATGTACTTGGATATTGGAGCAAAAATATAAGAAAAGAAATAATAAAATTTGAAATTGTATTTAATTAAAAGTATTTTACCGCTTTCCAAGAGAAATTACTCTCATTAAATAACTGGAAAAAAAAACGACAACATTATTTTTTCAATTCTATCATTAAAAAAAAAAATATATATTCACTTGAATTTTAATGATTTTTTTTTATTTTTAAAATGGAAAAATGTATAGCTATTTTGTTTAATGAAAAATTTCTTTTTAATTGAGTAAAAAGTACATTTTAATTAAGTTTATTTTATTTTTTTTTATTTAGTTTTGAAATATAAGGACTCTACATATATTAATGGTTTTACCATCGAGAATGACACAATTTTTTTTCGAGTGAAGTACAGGAATAAAAAATAAAATGATTTTGAGGTCAAAAAAAAAAAAAAAATACAATTCGATTTATATTTGCACTTATTTGATTTTTGATTTGTTTTTACATATTTTTTTGGTATGAGTTGCAACAGAATATTTAATAAGTAGTTCAGATAAAGTGTTAACCCTTTAAGCATTTTGTTTTATTTTAAAAATATTTACTGATGTGCTTAATTATTTTTAGGTAATGATAGTAAATGCATTGTGATTGCTGTAGGATTTAGGTTAAATGATAAATTCTGCAATAAATAGAAAAAACGAATTTTTTTTCTTCTACGCATGATGAGTGTATTCGACATAAACGCTTGAAGAATTAAGCTAGCAAACTACAATACATGCAATCTCTTTAAAAATGTTTTGATTTTAGGCACAAAAACAATTACAAAAAAAGAAAGCAGATTGTGTTTTGAAAAATGAACGATATTGCTGAGTTATTCGAAAATTTGTTAAAATATGAGGATTTTCTTCAAAAACTGTAATAACATGATCTTAGAAACTAAAATTATCTTACATGATAATTTCATAAGAACAACAAAAAAAAAAAGCCTGTAAAGTTGCTAATTTCGAAAAATTTTCGAAAAAAATTAAATTTAAAAAAAGAAAAACATTTTAAATTGCATGACAATAAAGGCTAATTAATTTAAATTTGAAGTATCTAACATTATAAAATATCAAAAGTAATAAAAATCTTCTTCTTCTTTTTTTTCTTTTTTCATTTCATTCTATTTTATGGCTTCATCATGTTTTATATTTTCATACTTTTTCCTTTTTTTTATGTTATTTATTATATAAAAATAGCTAAATAAAATTTAGTATATTTTCGTATGTTTTGAATTTATAATAAATTTTTATTTGCATATGTTGAATTTACATATATGTATGTACACAGAGTAAAATATAAATTTATATACATACTTATAATATGTATGTACATCATATAATATGAATCTTTTTATAAAAGAAATATGAAATATTATGTACATGTAAGGCAATATAGGACATTCGTTTCTATACAATATATAAAATTTAAATAAATAACATGTGATAAAATTTGTAAGTTATTCTTTCGAATTGTTAGAAAATATGAATGGTACAAGAATGTACAATATTATTACATATTATTATATGTATGACATGCTTTACAGTCAATATAAATGAAGAGGTTGTATAGAAAAGAATATCAAAAAATTTAAAAAAAAAAAAAAAATTCACACACACACCAAAAAAAAAAATCTTTTTCATTTTGTAATGTAAGATATGCAAAAAGCAGTCAGAATTAGAACGTGACTAAAGAAAAAAAAAATAAAAACTTCTTAAAAGGATTCATGAAGTAAGTGACTGGAATGTAAAAAAATAAAATATAGTATATGTAACATAAGTGTGTACACATATTCTTTTTCAGTATGGTTTTCCATTATCATATAGTTTTTAAAGAAATGAAAACAACAGAAATTTCAAGATACAGAAAGAAAACTCTTCTAAAGTCAAAATCAGTAAAGTAGAAAAAAGTTGATGCATGAACTTTAAGAAAAACTTAAAGATAAAAGTCAAAAAAAAAAAAAAAAAAAATATCTATATATAAATTTTAAAATGTATAATAAAATTTTTGAGTATGTGCATTATACATGTGCTTAGTACTTCTTCATATATGTATACATAGATGTATTTTATTATTACTATTTTCAACGATTATTAAATTACATAGTCTCAAATGAAATAAATATCTTTAAAAAGTTTCTCTTTCATAAATTTATATTTTATTCAATTCACATGATACTCTTTCTATAATTTAATTTTAAAGTAACAAAAAAAAAAAAAAAATAAGTTGTTCAAAATATGAAAAAAAAAAAAAATATTTTAAAAAAAAAATTATCTGTGCATGTTGAAAAAGAAAAAAATCAATTTTAAAAGAAAATTAATTGAATCATTTATTTTTCACAATTTTTAAGAAAGTTTTTACTTCTTCTTTCTTAGCTTAGCAGTCCATCCTGTATTGCGCTAATGTTTTGTTCGAATTCCACACTTGCATTATTCAAAGGTCTCTATCTATAACAGCTAATTTTCGGATATCAATCGTTTTTAAGGACTTATTGCTCATCTCTATTAGTAGGTAAGTAAGTATTAGTGTTTAAAAAAGATCAAAAATATCCTTTGAGAAAAATATATGTATGTATGTATAATGAATTTCTCCGTGTGAAAAAGTCAAAGACATTTCAAAGAGAAAACGAAATACTGTAAAAAGTGTTTTCGTGGTCACGTAAAAATCATTCTAAAAAAATAACTCCGAGCCCATTCTTATTACAATGATTTTTTGAAAAGACTAATTTGACACACGAAGTTATTATTTTTAAATTTTTTTTTCATATGAAAAATCTAGCATTAGTGAAAATAAGACATAAACATTTATTATTCACATACATTTT
Source organism: Bombylius discolor (assembly GCA_939192795.1). Classification (NCBI taxonomy): domain Eukaryota; kingdom Metazoa; phylum Arthropoda; class Insecta; order Diptera; family Bombyliidae; genus Bombylius; species Bombylius discolor. The sequence goes on along the minus strand of OW584241.1, from coordinate 33,863,831 downwards.
CAAATGTATTTCTCACAACATACGTTTTTAAAAGCATTCTAAAAATGGTCCATGAATGAATGCTATTGAAATGATGAGTCTCAAGTATTTTGTTTTTTTTTCTTTTCTTTTTTCAAAAGAATAATGAATGCATTATTGTTATATGGCTTTAACGTGTATTCAAAAATTCAGAATATTCACGAGTAAGTGATGTGAAAAACAAAAAAAGAGAAGAATAAATGTAGGAATTTAAGTATGTAGATTCACAGTTCATGTAACCTACTAGTACACATGAATATGTATACAAGTATACAGGTATGATACACGAAATAGAGATTTATTTATTGAAGCTTTCCAAGTAAATTCTTACTGTATATAAAAATGTTATTGTTGAACATAAGTCAAAGGATATAATAGGTCATATTTTTTAAAAATTGTATTTGAGATGAATATACTTTCCTAACTCGTGATCAGCTTAATTCTGATTTAAAGTGGCATAGTGAAATCAGAATTTGAATTTTTCTTTTTTCATTATCTAGAAAAATACCATAATAATATTACATTTTGTATAAATAACAAGGACACAACATTCTAAATTACAAGAGAGGTGAAATGTTCATATCAAAGGTCATATTTGTTTAAATTTGTATGCAAAATGTATCGTAAAAAAAAAAAAATTAAAAACAATATAATTTTAAAAAACAACAACTAAGTGTATTAAATTTTTTACAAAAACAAAAAAACAAAAAAACTAAAATAATATTATTAATTTAAATTAGATAAAAAAAAAATTTCAAATACATAACACGTTGTATTTAAATACAATAAAAAAAATAAAAGTGTACATGAATAATTATGCTTATTATTTATGCTCAACAAAAACAGAATTTTCTTATTGTCTTTGTTTTTTTTTTTTTTCATTTAGATTCATAATAAAACATGACATGAATTCATTTTGTACAATTTAATCAATGTTATACCAGTTATACGTATATGTATGTATCTTAAAATACAAATACAAAAAAAAAAAAAAAAAAAAAAAAAAAAAAAAAAAAAAAAAAAAAAAAAAAAAAAAACAAGATAAAAGAAAAAACGAAAGAATATTATAATCTATAATCTCATTTACATTCTTATTTAAAATGTATCAGTCTTATCAACACATAATAAGTCTTCTTAAAGAATATTAAATAATGCAAGAAATAAGATTTATTCATCTCATCTATGTATGTATGAATATTTATATCTTTATGAACAAAAAAAAATTTTTTTTTTTTTTTTTTCAAAAAAAAAGTGATTGGCTAATTCTAAAAATGTTGATACATGTTTTTTATAGATACAAAATGCGTGCGTAAAAAAAAAAAGCAAAATTAAATAAAAGTCGAAAGGAATTAAAATAACTAAAAGAATTTTTTCATAAAAAAATTGAAATAAAAACGAAATTCAGGATTTTCTTTTGATTTTTTATTGTACTATATATACTTTGTACATAAAATTAATTTATAATTAAGTTTTATGACTAATCATTGAAATTTAAAATTTTTGATCAATGTTCATTAAATTTAAAAATACAAGACATAGTCTTCAGTATAGCTTGAAAATTTTTATGGATTTTTTTTTCCAATTTTACATAAAACTAAAATTTAATTAAAAATATTTGATAATTTATTTTATTAACGGTTAAATATTAAATTTATTACAGATATATCTAATATTTTAACACGTAAATACATGATTAAAAACTATTAAAACATTTCAGAATTTCATAAACTTTTTCCAAGTTTTTTTTTTTTTTTTTTTATACTACAATATTTGGAATAAGGATTTTCAAGGAATCCAATTTTATTAAATCCAATTACATAATATTTTCTAAGTTACACGAGTAAGTAGTTTTTAAATTTATTTCAGTTGTTTTTAATCGACCTTTTTAATTTTGGTAATATAAATAATTTTTTTAAATTTAAATTACGATAGAATAATTTAAAATACAATTCACGTATTTTTATATACTTATCAGAAATCTAAAAAAAGAAAAAAAATTTATAATCTCTTAAAATACATATCTATGTATATTTTTCTAAAAAAAAAAAAACATTCATAGGATTTTTATTTTTCGTTCTTTCCAAATCCAAATAAAAGCTATTAACATGGTTATTAAGAGATCATAAAATAAACTACAAAATAACTGTATGAATTAAAATTACTAGAGTATACTTAAATGTTTTGCAGGTTATTGTTTGTTATTGAAATTTATCGTTATTTTTTAACTATCTGAAAACGTGTTTTGTAAAAGAATATATTTTTATTTGAAAATTACCTAGAATAATGTTTAAAAAATTTTCAAACACGTTCATAGAATATATCAAATTTATGAACAATATAATAAAAATATTTTTTTGGTAGGTTTGAAACTAAAAACGTGTGTTAGAAATTAAGTATCTAAATAATTATTTTTTTTTTTTTGGTTAGTAATTATCCAACGTTTTAAAACCATCATAGTAATAGAAAAATTTCTATAAAAATTGTAGCATTTTTAGATTGAAAAGATCATAGAACTATCAATTTTCAAAAATTTCAGGAAATAAATTTCTTGTACAAATTTTTCATGAATTTCATAGAAAAAAAAATGCTTTTTAATATCTCAGTGGGATAAAAATATTCCCTATATTCAACAATGATTGATTCGAAAATTGAATTTTTGAATTAATGAATGAAATGTTATCAATCAAAGTCAAAAGTGGAATATGTTTGTGTAATATCTAAAAATTAGGGTCCATGAATAGAGAAAAATATCGAGTTAGAGATATGTATACCTATACTTACGAATATACATATGTATGTATGGCTCAGGTAATTTAAATCTAATTCGCTAATTTTGTTATTTATTAGTGGTCAAGGTTGAATTAAGGATTAAAATTTAATTTTTAAGGAATTCAAAAAAAATTTAAATTTTTTTTTATATCTATTCTGTTACTGAGTTAAAAACTGTAGTAACTGAAAAACATGAAAAACGACATTCAATTCGGCCGGGAATTGAACCACGGAATCTTTACTTTGCCGGAGTAATGCTCTTAAACCATTAAGCTACCGAATGCCATATCGCTTACTGTTCTCAGTTACCACTTAATCATTGATGAAGAATACTCAAACTTCCTACAAAACATTACGTTTACATTTTCACCTGTCACAGAACATTAAATTATTAATTTAAACCAAAAAGAATCTTAGTTTTTTTTTTCCTTTCTTTTTTGTATAAAACTGGGCTATTGATTTTTAATTACACTTGAAAAAAATCAACAATGTCAATAATGTTTATTTTTTATTTTTTTTTGTGGGGCATACTCCTTATTTATGTTCAATTAAGTTTAAATTGTCCTTATGTAAACAATTTAACTTTGTATTATATTAATTCAATGGTATGACATTCTAGCGAAATTTTTTTTTTTTTTTTTTAAATATATTTTTGTATTTTAATAACCTATTTTTATAAAATTTCGTTTTGTACCTTTTTTTTTCTTTTTGTATATATTTTTTTTATATTTTCATTTAACCGGATATATTTCTTTACAAAAATTTTTTGTATACTTTTCTATTATTTATGTAAATTGATAATCCTCATTATATTCTTTCTTTTACTTACCTTTGAAAAATAAAATAAAATAAAATGAATTGTATTTAAAAAAAAATAAGAAAAATATAAAACTAGATCCGAAAGAAAGGAAATGTAATAGAATTTTGCTTTAAGCAAATAAAGAGAAAGAAAAAAAAAATGATATTGTCTATATGTTAAAGCTTTTCACTATTATAATAAAAATATAAAAATGATGATACTATAATAAGGTCAGTTACAATCAATAATGCCTGTTATTGTATTAAAGAAGATAAAATTTTTTTTTATTTTTTTTTAAAGTAAATATATATGTATTTTAAACCATGCCATCAAACAATATATCTTATTTTTTACCCGTAGAAACTCCTTGCTCAATCGATTTTTTCTTATATGTATATACATTCTTATTTGTTTTTGTTTTTTTTTTTAACTTTTTTATTTCTTTTTTTTTTTATCTTTTGCTGCGCATGCAGTAGTTTAAAAAGTTGAAAAAAAAAGATAATGAAAAATTGAAAGCACAAAACTTTTACTACAAATATATTAAAGGTATAAATTTTAAAGTTTCTCAGGATAATATGTTTATAACATATACACACCCACCTATACACACATACATATATTTTTACCTTCAGACGACTTCAACAGACGATGTATGTATTTTACATAAAATAAATAAAATGTAATATCTTATGCTAAAAATTATAGTTAGTGTATGGTTTTCTTGATTTATTTATTATCGAATAAATTTTTAAACACTAAATTAACCGAAATTGATTTTTTTGTTTTTTTTTTTAAATATTCGTAAAGATACACGTGCACAGTAAAAAAAGGATTAATCATTAACAAAAAATATCTGATTGATAATAGAAACCTCGAACTGAACACTGAAATAAAAAAAAAATCAGTCTTTTATTGAATTACGATTTGTAGATAAAACACTTACTTAAAAAAAAAAATAATTAAAGGTAAAAATTGGACTTTTAAAAGATAATTTTCCAGCATACATACCACAATCATGAATTGATTGTTTTAAAGCTTTTTTTTATTTTAAGAAGAACTTCAAAAGTAAGGAGAAAAAAATCTAACAAGTTTGTGAGTTTTTAAAGATATTCAAACTACCATTCGAAAATTCCTATTAGAAAGTTTTTGCAATAAAATCTTAAAATTCAATATTTTCCCATATTAGAAAAAGCCAGTATTCAATGTTATGTATAACAGTATCTCACATGGTACTTTTTAGATTTTTGATAGTTTAAATAACATTAAAAAACCCTATATTACGTTTGTTCAGGAAATTTCAAAAAATAAATTTTCATATCTTAACTTCCTTAAATCCTTAAATGTATATTTAAAGTCCTTGAAAATAAATTTAATTGGTATTGTGGAAGAAAAGTGATTATTGCAAAAAAAAAAAAAGAAAGAAAATAAGTAGAAAAAATTCATTTTAAATTGCCTAAAAGTTTAATGATTATGAAAAAGGTTAATTTTGATATCATAAAATGTCAAATAATTAAACAAAAAATAGATTAATTTATACCGAAAAAGATTAAAGTAAATTCAATTTAAGACATAAACATACACAAAAAGATACCAATGTATATTTTAAAAGGATTATTATAACCTTGTTCTAAAAATACTCACTATAAATTCTTGTTCACATTTTGAAAATACGAAAAAAACAAAAAAAAATTCAACTATTATTTTTAAATTTTATTTTAAAATGCTTTTTGATTTTTAAGTTTTTATTTTCGGTATAATTATCTTTGATAAAAATCTAATTTAAAAAAAAAAATTAAGGATATAATCCTATGTATATGAACAAGAGAAGGGTTGCAATAAATAAAAAAAAAAAAAAAAAAAAAAGAATGCGTGGGTGTGAAATATGATGATGAATAATTTGCTTGGATTTTGTGTTAATTAAAAAAAGATAAGAAACACAAAGTGTAAAAGTACGTTCGAATTGAGAATTTAAGTAATTTTTTTTTATATATATTTTTGTAAAAATGATGTGACTTTAAAGAACTTTTGTTGTGATTATGTTCTAAGAATTTTAATAAGAAATATCTTTAAAACATTTCATAAAGTAAATATTTATCATGTAAAAAAAAAAAAAAAATTAAAATTAATCATCGTTCAACTATGAATAAAAATTACATTGTCAGTATTAACTTTTTTAATAATTTATTTTGGAATTTATTTTTTCCGAAAAATGAAAAAAAAAAAAACCTTTCCACAAACATATTAAAAAAAGAATGTGTTTGAAAAAGTTTTGTTAACTAATTTATTCAATATTATGTTGCACTTCTTGTTCTATGTTTTTTGGAAAAACAAAAAGAAGAAAAAAAAAACAAAGGATAAAAAAAACACTTATTAAAAACTTTTTCAAAATTTTTTAAACATTAATCATTTCGTTTTTAAACAGATGCTTTACATAATTTTTTCACTTTGTTATTTTATTTTTTTTTTTAATTTCCTTTTTCTTTTAAACAATTTTTTTAAAAATTAAACTAAAGTTTTTTTTTTTTTTTTTTGTAGATTTTACGTTAGTCTGGAAACAACAAAAAATTAATCAAATATTCTTGTATGAATTAGAATTTAAGGGAAAAATATTCTGTTTCACAATATTCTTAAAAAAAAAAAAAAACAAAAAATTAGAGATACTATGTGAGTTCATACTTTTTGAAAAAAAAATTTAACAAAAAAAATAACAAACTAAACAAGTATTTTTGAAGTATCTACTTAGAGTTTGTTTTACATATTTCAAATATTATGTATCTTAAAATTACTATGTGAATGATATAATCAAAAAATAAGCAACAATTTTATAAATTTTATTAAATTTCTTATTATTATTTTTCATATGTTAAAATTACTTTTTATCTTTTATCATAAAAGAGTGTGTCATCTTTTCTGAAAGATAAATCATATGAATACAGAGATACACGTTTAAAAAATAAAAAAAATAAATAAATATATGTATAGAAGTAGCTATATCCTGTATTTTGTACAAAATGTCACATTTAAAAAGTATTTTATTGAGGAAAGAAGAATTTTATTTTTTTCTAGTTTTTTTTTTTCTTTCTTCCATATTTATCCATGGGCACATATGTGATAAAGGACATATATTTATAAAATACTGTCTGTATTTAAATATATGTATATATGTATGTACCTTTTTATATGTAAACTATTTTATTTAATAGAGCTTATATACCATCTCTGTGGTGTATTTTTAAAATGACAGCATTTTGAAAAACATTTCTAAAATGATACGTTACAACATAAGAAGTCTTTTCACTTATTACATTTATACATCTGTTGATGTTTTCGATTTTCAATGTATGTATATGTATGTATGTGAGTATACCTATATACTGTATGTGTTGTGAGATACTTTCAATGTTTTTAATATAAGGATGCCATATTATATTTTTCAATTTATTTTTTTTATTTTTTTTTTTATTTTTCTTGACATTTTCTATGTATTTCACTTGAAATTTGAGTTTGTTTTAATTTCATAGTTCTTGGAAGAAAAAAAAAATTTGTTTTTATTTTGTTTTTATTTTTCTGTGAGAAGAAAACAAATTTTGTATTACAAATGTGTATTAGGGAGTAAATTGTGACATTCTAATGCGGAAGTCACAGTTTAGTCGAAAAAACAAAAAAACAAAAAAAAAATGAAATAAAATATTTATTATAGTAGAAAGGAAATGGCTAAATCTCAATGTCAAACAACACATTAGGTGAAAAATTCGTAAAAACAAAAACAACAAATTAAATAAATACAAATAAAAATTGTTTTTTTTTGCAGAATTTTTTAGGTGATATAAGAAGTGTTATATCATTGGCTTCTTTTATTTTAAATAATTCATTTAACTTTAAAAGCAAATGATAAAATATTAATGTCTAAAAAAAAAAAAAAAATATACTTTGAAATAAAAAAAAAATAGCTGTAATTTAAAGTATTTATATGTATTAAAATTCAATCAAAGATACCAAATGAAATATGTTTATCTGTTTGTTATTTTTTTTAGAAGAATAACTGAAATACGACCTACATATATTTTGTTGTTGAATAATGTTTTCTTAAGAAAAATAAATTTTCTTTTTCAACTGAAATACTTAATATTCTACATCGATTTGACTCATGATTAACATATATTTAGATTTTAAAAAATATATCTTAGAAATGTATCTACCTACATTAGTTGAAAAAAAAAATAAATATATATTTCTAACGATTTCTATAAAATAAGCTTTTAAGTAGAAACATGATCATTGTATTGAAAATTTTTGAAAAAGGTTAGACATTTTATGTTCTAAATAGAATTATATTAGTAAAAAATTTAAATAAATTTATAAATATGGGATATACCATTCATAATTATTTATTTATGATTATTGAACACAAAATTATTGTGGAAATTAGTAGATGTATTTAAATTTATTTATATTCAAATTTTAAAGAAATAATTATAATATTATTTATAAAATTCTTGTTTTTGTTTCGACCTTCATCTTTTTCTTGTACTTAATTCTTACATAATTTAACTTGGATAGAATTTTCTTCATACTAAATTTAGCCAATAAATCAAAACAAATATACACAATCAATAACAAATCTATCAATCAAAACAAAAATCATTATCATGATATTTACCAGGATAATACTTTCCTTTTTTTTTTCTATTTTTTATTATTTTGATGAATGCATGTAAAATTTCTAGTTATACATACATTATTTGAGTGTTAAGATTAATTCATCTGAAAATAATTCTATATCATTCACACATCACATAACATTCAATGATCCTTGAAAATTTTGTATACATTTAAATTTATCTCATAGTTAATAATAAATGATTGGAAATATTTATTTACTTTTTTAAATTGACTTTCATTTTTATAATTAAGATACACAAAAAATTTTAAAATAGAAATTTGTATCTAAATGAAAAAAAACAACATTTAAACATAAAATATTTATGTATTTTACGTTATAAAATAAAATTATCGGAAACACATAGAATATTTGGTATATTCTAGACTTTAAAATAAAATTTATACATCCTAAATATTTATTTTATTTTTGGTAAATTTAAAATAAATTCACCAATGGAAAATAATTCAACTATAGATACATATTCATACATTATCGAATTATGTATATGCAAAATATAGATTATTATGCTTGAGGGTAAAAACTATATTTAAAGTTTAATAAAGGTAAAAAAGAGATTCTATTGTACGAGTTTATAAAAAGATAAAAAATAACATGAGTTTATAATATTGCATGTAAAGTGTAACTACAATTTAATTATCTTGACAAAAAGATTTTAAATTTCCTGTTTGTAACTTTAATGAAAGTGTGATTCAAAGAAATTTGTGTGTACAATGAAGGTGTCACCTAAATATTTTCCAAAAAAAATTTTAAAATTAGCTATTACCTACTATAAAACAAACAAAAAAAAAAAATACAAGAAATTGGTTTAATGAATTAGAAAACTAAGTACAAAAATTTATTAAATTTTAAACTTTATATGCCGTCAATTTAAAAAAACGATCTTTAAAATTTATTTCAGAGGAATTATTATTGTAATTTTGAAGATTTTCAACGATAAAACCGTTTATAATCTTTTTTTTTTTGTAACAAATAAATATTCTAAAATCTTTTTTAATTTTATTTTATAATAACAAAAAATTCCAGGTATTACAGATTAAGCTTTTAAGTAACGTTAATTGGTTTTAAGTTGTTAGAAATTTTTTATATGATTAAACTTTTTTCATACTCATATGAAATTTCAAATTTCATCTAAATTTTTCTTTTTTTTTCGAAAATATTTGCTAACTACGCATTTATAATTTAATATGAAAATTTCTTATCTTAAGTATACAAACAATAGCGTAACAATTTAAAAAAAAAAAAAAAAAAAAAATTGAGAGATAAAATTTTATAACAAGGATATAAATAAGAAAAAAAACAAAAATATATTTTATCGATAAGATTATTCTTAAAAAAATTTAAGTAAAAGAATTGTTATTTTCTTTTTTATAAATCCTCACGTAATTTTATCACAATCTTATGTAGGTATCTCTAGTCATCTTTAAGATTATTATAAAAAATGACTAATTCCATTTAAATTTTTTTTCATAATAAGATATTTAAAGATTATTTTGTTTTTCTTGTGATTATCATTGAGGAAAAGAAAAGCAATTCAAAATAACTATGATTGAAATTTTAATAAGAAAATTATGTTGAAAGTTTTTAAAGAGGAAATAGTGTTTTTCTTTTTCGTAAGTTCTTCATGAAGAACAAGAAAAAAAAAAGCTGTTTGTAAGTTGAGTATCATGAAAATTTTATGACAAAATAAAATTTGAAAATTTGAAAGAAAAAAAAAAAAATTCAGAAAGTTTATTATTTTGATAATGATTAATGAACTAAAACCAAAGAGTTAAATTTATTTTGAAATCCTTAAGGATATTGAAGGATAACAAATTAAAATTAACCGATTGAGTATTTTAGACTGATTTTGATTTTACGATAAAAGGTGTTCTAAAGTGCTCTAAAAATTGAATAGTTTTTGACAAAATCATTGAAAAAGCTTTGAAAGGTGCCATTCACAAAACTTAAAATGTCGTTGAGAACTAGATTTTTTGCGTTTAATATAATTCAATACTTAATACATTCTATTTTCAACTACTTTGAAGACATAACTTTTTAAATTCCGGTACTATCCTTAAAGAACCTCCATAAACCTATCTAGTAAGACTATCACAATACCACAAGACAAATAGAAAAAACACATTATTAGATTCTAAAATAAATTAATTTTTAAACTTCACTACATAAGTAGAATAAAAGTAATTATTTTATAAAAAATTCAATGTCATTATAAAATTAAAGTGAAAAAGTAAACTTTTTTTTTTATCTTATTAATTCCAAATGGTCCTCAGACCTTAATTGCAAGCTTATTGTATTTAGAGAACAATCATTTAGTTAGTGGGTGTTACTAAAAAATATTATGTTAAAAAACAATTTTATATTTCAATTTATTAAGTATTCAGTAATTGTTTATCGAAATACAGATACATCCTGTACACTAAATATATTTTTTGTCTTTTATCTAGTCGTATATATTGAATTTTTTTTTCTTTAAAAAAAAAGTATTTTAGGACAAAAATAACTTTTCCAATACTAATGTAATGTAGAATATAAGTGTAAAGCAGTTTCTCTTATCTGAAATTGCACTCAGCACAAAACCGATTATTTCAAAATCAATGCATTTTAAATTGTTTTTGTTCTTTTCTTTTCTATTTCTTCCTTAAAATAAAGATTACGAATAATCTTTTTCATTGCTTTTTCGTTTTAGTTTCAGTATTTTTTTTTTTCTTTTTTGCACTATTTGTTTTTCCTTGTATTATTCAATAGATTTATCGTTTCTTTTTAAAATATATAAGATCGTGGTTTCAGAAAATCTTGATAAAAATGTGATATATACATATCACATATACTTTGAAAATTTCAATCTTTTTCTTAGTCGTTAAATTACATAAAATATTGCACTATGTGCATTTAGTTGAAAAAAAAAAAAAATTTAGAAGAAGAAAAAAAAAATTATTTTTTTCAATAGAAAACTTTGTTAAAAATAGAATGAAATTTAAGTGAAGCGTAAAACTATATACTCGTACATACATATATGATTTTAAAAGAAAAATAAAACTAAAAGAAAACAGTAAAGGAAAATTTTCTAAAAATTTATGTGTATGTACTTGTATGCATGCATTTATTAATAAAAAAAATTTTTTTTTCACAAGGAAGATATTATATTTCAAGTGTGATAATTCAGATTTTTTTTTTCATACATGATTTTTATCATTATTATTAAAAAAAAAAACAAACAAACTTAAGGAAAGAAAAAAAAAGATTTCAGATACTACTATGTATTCTGAAATATACATAACTTCACTTTGTTTAAAGCAAGGATATCATTTGAATTTGTTGTTTGAAAATTGTTATTTGAGATTTTACAAATAAGATAAGAAGTTAACAAATTTCTAAAGTATAAATGTATTTTAACGAAATATTTACTTTTGCTACCAAAGAAAAAGATTCAGAAATTTATAGCTTTATAACGAAACTTTTAAATTGATTAGTATGTGTATATGTAAAATTAAAGTGAAATTTATTCATGTGAATTTTTGAATTAAAAAGAGAACAAAACAAATAAAAAGGAACACAATAAAATTTTAAAGTACAAAAGTTTTAAAAAAAAAAAATGGATTTAACCTGATTAAAAAGCCTTAAAGTCCTTTTTATAAATTAATCTGTAAATTCATTTAATATTTAATATCGTTTTCATTCACATTTTACAAATAATAAAATATTTTGAAATGAAAATATTAAAAAAAAAAAGTATCTACCAACAACAGGATAATTACAAAATCCTTTTTTCAACGAATTGAACTCTCTAAAGACGATATAAAAAATTCTAATACAATTTTTTATTTCCTTTGAATTACTTTGAAAATGAATATTTCATTTTTATTATAAGATACATTACATAATTTTATTAAAACTGTCACATTTTTTTTTTTTTATATACCACAATCTTTATATGGTTTCAGTAATGAGTTTTTAGAAGGTAAAATTTATTCATATACATATATTTCAAAAAATAAAAAAATAAAATAAATAAAGCACATACCCTTCATAAAGAAAAAAAAAGTGAAGAAGAAGAAAAAAAAGGAAAAAAGTTATCAGATACTACATACTAGTGATTCCCGAAAAAAAAGGAAATATATTGATTTGATTTTCCTTGACTGTTCGTAAACATGATATTTCCATTATTTACTATGAATACATATGTGTATATGTACACATATGACATGATATAGTATGTATGTTTTCATTCAATGAATGTAGACATATTATTTACATGAAATATCTATATATATATGTATGTACATACATACACATATCTGAATATCTACAGATTGTACATATGGTAAAGATTTTATTATAAATAAATTATGAATTCTAACTTTTACTCATATTCATTATGTAAAATAAATACATATATACATATTATATGTTTGTATGTACATATATATATAATCCCGTAAATGGTACACAAGATATTCATGCAACTGTGCCAACTCATCATGACATTTAATTTCCTTGGCGTGCTAAACTGAAATTATGCAAAGTTGATTAGCTATGATGGAATTGTTAATTATTTATAATAAGAAACAAAAGAAAATTTAGGTTATCAAACTTGAAAAAAAAAAAAACAGAAAAATGAAAGAAAGGAATTTATTATATTCAGGTCGAAAAACTCAAAATTTAATTAAAAATAAATAAACACATACATACATACATCAATAAATACGACATACATTTTATTTTTTCATTATATATGTAGGTATGTACATAAGTATGTGCTTGTATTGAATTATTTTCTACTCATTACTCTCTCAAAATTAATATTATTTAACATACATTCAATTAATGATCAATTAATATAGGATGCTATTGCTATTATGAATATCATAATTCGATCGATCGATTTTCGACAAAAATTTCGACGAAAAAAATCTTTTGCTATTTATTATATACTCGTAAGACAATCGAATCAAAATCGAAAAATAATATGGTTATTGTGAACTAATTTTCATTTTGATTTTTTTTTTTTTTTTGGACCTTGAGTGGACAGTTTTCGTGGCCTGTACTATAAGTTAATATTAAATCCTTACTAAAAATATATTTGAAAATCACTATTACAAATCTGAGAGAACATTTCACAATATTTATTGAACCTTCTGAATATGAATATCATGGGTAATTGTCATGTGGTTTCATTTTGACATACAAAAAAATATTTAACGATCCAAATTTTTGTTTAATCCAAGAAGAAAACATTATTATTATTAAATCTACGTTCATTTTTTATCTAAAATATAAGTGAAAGGGTTAAAAAAAAGTATTTACTTAGTTTGTAAGATTTTTACTGCTTAAGGGTGTTATTCATAAACGAGATTCGAGCTTTTCTTAAAAAAATGTAATTTATAACTGAATTTTTCGCGTAACTTCGAAATCAATCTAAAAATTAGAACTAAATGTAAATGGTGAATAAATTTAAGATGAACCTTTTTGATGAATATCGCCCGGAGTAAGTGGTTTTTATTTAAAAATTGATAAGATTTATTCTTATGACAATATAATTTGAAGCTTTAAGATGAAGGTAAATGGATTTTTCTTATGATGACATACATAATTTGAAGCTTCAAGATGAACGTAAGTCAGATTCAAGATGATAAATAAGTACTTTCAATAAAAAAAAATTATTTATGTCTTCAATAATATTTATATGATATTTTTTCTGAAACTTGTACATATATATCATTTTTCTTTAATTGATTATTTTAATGGAATAATTGAAGATCATAATTGATAAGAAATGTAAGTAAAAAAACATCAAATGTTTTTTGGAAGATTTTGTTTCAAAAAAATTGGTTTATTGAATGTGAAGTTTAATTACAAATAAAAGGAACTTTCAATTGAACACTGAATTTTAATAAACCAGTGTCCAAACTAAAAGTCCCTATTATATTGCAATATTATATGTATAATGTAAGATTTGTCTGAAAAATAAAATTACTTAAAAAACTTAAAAATCTAGGTCATAGGTGCAGCATATAAAACTACTGAAATATCCTTTATGAATTAATTTATTCTGAATGTTATGGTTTTCCTATACAATTCAACATAACTTTTGTAATAAAATAAATATCATACATTTAATGAATTTGTAGAATCAAAATCTGAAAAGAAAACAATTATTCAATTTATTTGAGAATGTTAAATGATTACTTTTGCTCTTTGTCATTGGGCAACTTGTATCCTTTTACAAGGATTTCTCTCATGTTAAAGGAAAAAGTGACAAGAAGAATACAATTGTATCACATCGTCGATATTAAATTTTGAAAATTAATCATTAGATACTATTTTATGAATACCATAATTCAATGTTCTTCTAAACGAGTATATGTATGTAAATTTGCAATTATAAATTTGTAATTTAATTATTGATATTATTATGTTCATCAAGAATCAATTATTAAATTTCTACAAATAATTGAACTTACCAAAATCTTGAATAATTCAAAATTGTATAATTTGTTATTATTAAATTAAGTATATACAGTATATACAGATTATTTTTGAAAATAAAAACACAAATTTAAATTTCTATTAGATATTTCAGTATTGTATTTTTGTGAAAAAATTTTTTAAAGTTTAAAGTATATACATACGTATGTATTCTTAAATTAGATATCTAAATTTTCCTTAAACTTAAATGATTAATGATAATTATTTTTTATTTTTAGAAGGATGACGTTTATTTTGCTCGTGTCTATACAAAAAAAAATAAGTATCTTTTCTTTCGAAACAATACACGTGCTAAATCTTATAATTATAATTTTATTTTTATGTCTTTTAATTGACGTAGAAATAAAAAAGTGGAGGAGGATTGAAATGCGACATAACTTTTTTTTATTACCTAACATTTGATCTTATTATCATCTACTTAAAAATTATTTTTAAATTTATGTATGCATGTGTGTATATGTCATTTTAAAATAAAATTATGAAAGAAAAAAAAAAAAAGTTTACTCATAAAATAATTTCTTGCTTTGTTTTGTTTTTGTTTTGTAATTCTGAATTTCAGAGAATTCAGTGAAGTTTAAAGGGAAAAATACATAAATAAAAATCTCTTTTAATGCTTTTTAGTAATCAAATATACATACATCCACCTGATTCTTTGAAAGTAATATAAAAAAGGATCAATATTATAAAACAAAATATTTAAAAAAAAAAAAAGAAATAATTGAAAACAAAAAAAAAGCAAAAAAAGTATATAAAATAAACCTCATCCTTTGTTTTAACTTGTAACTCCATAAGGTAAATCTTTTAAATTTATAATAACTTACAAATTAGAATTAGGGACAAAAGAAAATTTGAAGCCTCATGATTTATTTACAATCTAATCAGAGTATACAAAATAACAAAGATATAATAATTATACATACATACATACACATATACATATATATGTGTTGTGTTTTAGTACATCCCGTAAGCTATTATATTCATTATCATAAACATAAAAGATACATATACATATAATGCGTTCATTTTGATTGTATTTGTTAATTTCATAAGAAATTTATTATAAATTGATGAGGATTAATGTAATTTAATAACATTGTCATCTTTAAAATTATTTGTTTGAAAGTAAAATTAATATTATAATTCCGATATATGTAAATTCTCAATTCAATAATATCTAAAATTTCTATAGTATATTTTTTCATGTTTAATGGGAATATCTTTTCAATTGATTTTTTTTTTTTTAGCCTAAAGTTACAAGTGAAATGTGAGAGCTTTATCTTATTATTTATCTGAATAAAGAATTTAATTCGACATTGTGTAGAAAATTGTTTCAAAATGTGAGTGGGCGATAAAGTTAATTTAATTCGTCTGAATACCTGTCATTGTTAGTATCTTAAAGATAAGGAGCTAAATTTTTGAAATTTTTACATTTTACTTGTATATCCAAAAAAAAGCAAAGTTATATTTTAAAATTACAAAGTCATACTTTTACATTATTGTAAAGAAATTATTGTATGAGAAAGGATCAAAATCAAGTTGGTAACCAGGATTTTTTTGAAACAAGATTGCGTAATTAAAATAAAAAACGTTACTCTGTTGCTTTCAAATATTTATTTATAAAATCTGTAAACTTACATGAACTTTTTAACCAAGATACTAATATTATTTAATACTAAAGCTTTAACTTCTTTGGTATGCAATTTTAATTAACGTTTTACTTAATTTGCATTTTTCCAATGTGAAAGATTTCATGGAAATTTATTTAGAAATTAGAAAAACAAATTAAATTTACATTTCGTCTTTCGAATATAAGTTATTTAAAGATTTACCATTAATGAACCATATTTACAGATATACACAAGTATACATGTCTATTGTAACAATTCTATATGCATGCATATTGCATACATAATATGAATATAAAAGTTTTTTTTCAAATATCGATTATCCAATAATTAAATTCTCTGGTATATTCACAGCACTTCCTTGAAATAATTTATTCCACATATTAATTCCAATTTTCTAACACATACATACATATATATAGGTGAATAATCTTTAAATGTATGTACATATAATCTTTAACTTGTCTTATATATGTATGATATGTGATATAATTATGCATGTATGTGTTTTTATATCTACACATATAAATATAAGCCATATACATATTTTATATTTTCCTTTTCCTCTAATGATACGAAGAATAATGATGAATAAAATTTTATAGGTACCTCTACATATTATCACACGTATCGTTAAGAGCTTTATTAAAAAAAAATTTTTATGAAATTTTAAAATGTTAATGGTTGGTATGTGTATGTGTATGTGTTTTATTTTTAATCATAAATTTTTCACATTATTTAAAAATATAAATAAGTTTACTAAATTAAGTTTAGAAAATCCTTGCTACTAAGCAATATATGATTTCTTAACGACATAAAATAATGATAAAAAGTATCTGAAGAAAAAAATTCCTTGAATGTGTGTTGTGTAGAAATTTTCACCTGTGGATAAGTGAGAAAAATGTAATAAATAAAAATATGAATTTTTTTTTTGAAAAATTACAGTTTTAGAAATTTTTCAAAAATTTTAATTTAAAGAAAAATTTCTCAGATAGTTTTATAAGGAATTTTTTGTTTTTTGTTTTTTTGAAATTTGTAAAGTAAGATAGGTACTTATCATAGTAATGTACTTATGTATGTATGTGTAAAGTGTCTTTATTAAAATTATTTAGCTAGAAGGATACTTCTGAAACTTCTTCGTATTTTTTTGAACGTCTTTTGATTTAATCGCTCAAAGTCGAATTTTTTTCGAAAGGACATAAATATTTGTAGAAAAATTTCAAACAATATGCTATATCACATTCAAAGTGTCTTTTACGACACTAGACATTTATTTATTTTTTGGTTTTTTACAAAACCATCAAGATTCTTACAAATTTTTTTTTTTGATAAAAATATATTTGATATGTTCTAAATACTCATGTCAGTACACCTTTCATTTGCACATGTTTGAAATTCACATAAAAAAAAAAAAAAACAATTCGATAATAATAGAAAATCATTTCAAATAAAATTAGTGGAATTAAAAATCAATAAAAGCTTCAACACATTTTTATATAAATTCAAATAAAAAGAACAAAGAAAAAACAGTTATCTATATATGTACATACATATACCTATAATAAGCGAAAATATATTGAATTTATTCGTGATTGACAATTACAATTGATTTCAACCAATCAACAATATTTCAGATAAATGTTTCAGTCTGTCGATTGTAATTCATTAAAATGAAAATTATTTGTAAAATGAAAGAAATTCGCTTCAAGAAATTTAAGAAAATTAAATTTAATTATCCTGTAATAAGAAAAAAAGAAAAACTTAAAATTTCAAATATGTAATTTTCTTTCATCAGGAATCATAATTAAATTTTCATATTCATTTTTATTTGAAATTATTTTGACTGAATTACTTTCTGGCGAATAATATTCAAATTTATTTATTTTTGTTTTTTTTTTTTGTTCTTTTTTTATTAATAATATTTTTGGAAAAACAACAACAAAGAAAAAAAAAATGAAAATTCTCAAATTAAATTAAAATACTTTATAAAATTGAAAAAGTAATGTCCTTTTATTTAAAATGATTTACAATTAAATTTTCTTTTTTTTTTTTACAATTTCTTTTATCATAGAATTTCAATAATTTTTGTTTTTTTTTATTCTTTGTTTTTAAATATATTCTATCTAATTATGTTTGTTTGAATAAAGGATGTATCAAATAAAAAATAAACAAAATTTAATCCATAAATAGAAAATGTGTTTTTGTTAATTTTAAATAAAATGAATAACGATTTTTGTATCTCAATTGTTTATCTGTTGAACGAAC
Organism: Bombylius discolor; assembly: GCA_939192795.1. Classification (NCBI taxonomy): domain Eukaryota; kingdom Metazoa; phylum Arthropoda; class Insecta; order Diptera; family Bombyliidae; genus Bombylius; species Bombylius discolor. The sequence continues at coordinate 33,845,182 of OW584241.1, read as the reverse complement.
ATCAAAAATCGTTATTTCACAAACCATTGTTGAAACAAGAAGCATAAAAGAAAACAAAAAATAAATAAAACAAATAACGAATAAATGAATAATTTTTTGAATTACAAAGAGAAAATTACGACAAACAAAACACACAGGAAAAACAAGGATTGGAAACCGCATTTTAATGAGGTTTTCGAAATTTGAAGATGATATCTAATTTTTTAATTAATATAATTGTCTAGAATGAATCCTTTTTTTTCTGTATGTAGATTGAACTTGTCACAGATCGAAATCTTATTGTCGGATTGAAATGCTAAAGTCTTGGAAACCCAATGCATTTGTTATTGATAAAATAAATATTTTCAAAATAAAATAAGTTGAGATAATTATATTTTTAATTTATTGTTTAAAACAAAATTATTTAATACTTTAACTTATATGTATATTATAAAAGTAAATTTTAATTAGTTGTTTTTTTTGTTTTTGTTTTTCAGGAAAGACTTCTCGCAATTCGAGCTGAAGAAATATTTGATAATCGATCTCAGCCAGAAAGTCAACAACTAGTTATTATTGATGGAAATGAAAAAGTACTATGTTTCAAGATTTATCATAATGATTGACGAGAATTATTTGTTCCAACAGCAGCGTTAATTTTAGCACTACTTTATCATCTCTTAATTAATAATCAGAATATTTATAAAATTTGGAAAAATATTTTCAAAAAAACTAAAATTAGAGATCAATGTGAAAAAATTATTTGTATTTCTTTCACCCTTTTTTTTCTTCAAAGAGGTAGAAAGTCAAAACTAAAACAATTAAAAATTGTGAACTGTAAATCTGTATTTAAATTAATCATGTATTGCATTGTATTGTATTTGAAAAATGCAAAATTTTTAAATGTAAATTCCAATATTTTATTTTTAATTTATTTTCTATTTTATTTAGATATTAATTTCTTATTTATTGTGACATATTTTTTTTTTATTATTTAGACTTCATAAGGATAAAATTGTAATTTGAAAAGTATTTTCAATAAAAAAAATTTTAAAAATTAAAAAAAAAAATATGTTTTTATTTATTTTTCCTTTTATCCTCTGATTTTTCACATTTTTCTATTTCTGAAAATTTTTTCACCAAAAAAAAAAAATTCTGAAAAAACAGGAAACTACTTAAAAATTTTAAAAAAGTACTAGGCGCTCATAAGTTGCAGCAAGCAAATTTTTTTAAATTTTTTAAATTCAAAATTTAAACCAATTTCACCAGTATTATTCAAGATTTAAACCAGTTAATATCAATTTTCATCAATAGATGTCACTAAAATCAGTTGGTTAAAAAAAACATTTAAAATAAATGACTTAAATTTTTTTAAAAAAGTACTAGGCGATCATAAGTTGCAGCAAGCAAATTTTTTTAAATTTTTTTATTTAAAATTTAAACCAATTTCACCAGTATTATCTAAGATATGAACCAGCTAGTTTTCTTATAACAACTGAGTTTAGTGACATCTATTAGTGAAAACTGGTACTAACTGGTTTAAATCTTAAATAATACTGGTAAAATTGGTTGAAATTTTAAATAAAAAAATTTAAAAAAATTTGCTTGCTGCAACTTATGATCGCCTAGTACTTTTTTAAAAATTTTTAAGTCATTTATTTTAAATGTTTTTTTTAACCAACTGATTTTAGTGACATCTATTGATGAAAATTGATATTAACTGGTTTAAGTCTTAAATAATACTGGTAAAACTGGCTTAAATTTTAAATAAAAAAATTTAAAAAAATTTGCTTGTTGCAACTTATGATCGCCTAGTACTTTTTTTAAATTTTAAAGTAATTTTTCGTTTTTTCTGGATTTTTTTTTGTCGGGGAAAAATTTTTAGAAATAAAAAATGTGAAAAATCAGAGGCAAAATAAATAAAAAACAGATTTTTTTTTTAATTTTTAAAATTTTTTTTATTGAAAATACTTTTCAAATTATGAAGTCTAAATAATAAAAAAAAATATGTCACAATAAATAAGAAATTAATATCTAAATAAAATAGAAAATAAATTAAAAATAAAATATTGGAATTTACATTTAAAAATTTTGCATTTTTCAAATACAATACAATGCAATACATGATTAATTTAAATACAGATTTACAGCTCACAAATTTTAATTGTTTTAGTTTTGACTTTCTACATACCTCTTTGAAGAAAAAAAAGGGTGAAAGAAATACAAATAATTTTTTCACATTGATCTCTAATTTTAGTTTTTTTGAAAATATTTTTCCAAATTATATAAATATTCTGATTATTAATTAAGAGATGATAAAGTAGTGCTGAAATTAACGCTGCTGTTGGAACAGATAATTCTCGTCAATCATTATGATAAATCTTGAAACATAGTACTTTTTCATTTCCATCAATAATAACTGGTTGTTGACTTTCTGGCTGAGATCGATTATCAAATATTTCTTCAGCTCGAATTGCGAGAAGTCTTTCCTGAAAAACAAAAAAAACAAAAACTAATTAAAATTTACTTTTACAATATACATATAAGTTATAGTACTAAATAATTTTGTTTTAAACAATAAATTGAAAATATAATTATCTCAACTTATTTTATTTTGAAAATATTTATTTTATCATTAACAAATGCATTGGGTTTCCAAGATTTCAGAATTTCAATCCGACAATAAGATTTCGATCCGTGACAAGTTCAATCTAGATACAGAAAAAACAAGGATTGAATAAATTATGAAAATAAATACCAAAATAATTTAAAAAATGTAAAACAAAGTGAACTAAAAGTTCAGCATTCGTTATGAACTTTGCAAAGCTGTACCTTAAAAACTAAGAGTCGCACGGCAGAGTCCTTTACTGAATTGGATTCAGGACATCCTAAATTATCATATTCAATCATTAAATCCGAATTCTCAACCACGTCGATTTTCGTGAAAAATTCATAAGGGGTTAGTTAGGCTTTGATTTTTTCTCGATTTATGAGTCAAAAATTTGTTTGCTCAGAAATGAGTAGAATGCGTATTCTTGTTATAAATTTGAGTCTTATGAATTCAGCAAACGTATCCTTTTTTCGATACTCCAACTTTATTCAAAAGGACAAAATAAAGAACAGAATCTCTACTTTCTATCCTAGTATAATTTAAAAAAAAAAAATGACATGGAATACTACTTATGTGAAATTAAGAAATATTTTCCATGATTTTCAAAAATATGAAGCTGAGAAATCATCATTTTTTTTCAAACTACTATATGTAGTTTTTATGAAAATTCGAAATGTATTAATTTGATAATACATAAACGTAGCTTGAGTGGTATGATACGTTTGTAAATAACTAATGTGGAATAAAAAGCGTTTGAAAAAAAAAACAGTAAAGAAAAACCTTTTACAACAGTTCTTAGTTTTTTTCGTAAAGAGTGGATTGTCATCATAAAAATAGCATGTGTGAAAGCGGAAGTTTCTGTCTTCTGAAAAAGAAGACATTGAAATAAATTATTGTTGGTGTCTAGAACGTATTCATGAGACGGAAAACTGTCATGTGTAGAAAAACTGTTAGGAATGTTATATGAGTATTTTTTTTTCCTTATGAATATTTTAGTTTTAAAGATATACATATATGTATGTAGTTATAGTCGTTTGAATTTAAAAAATCGATTTTTAGTGAACGATGATTCTATAAAGAATAACTTTAGAAAATTTCAAGACATATACATATGTAAATTTCTAAACCACATTTCAAGGGAAAATGATTATCGGAACTTTCTTTTAAATGAAAATCTACGATTTCGAAAAGTAATTTTTAGCTTTTCTTGGACAAACTTTATCGTTCATTCATCATTTCTTCATTATTCAATGAACGATAATCAAATAATATTTTTATGAAACATAAATATTATAATTAATATATTCACATTTATCGTAAATACCAGTAAATTCGATTTAACCATATTTGAAAACAAAATTGAACAATGTACAAATAAACAATAAAATACATTGTATAACTATAATACTATTTTATTATTCAAAGATAATAGATAAATATACAAAAGCTATATTTTGCAAAGGATCTAATATGCGATTTACTATCATAAATGTTCTTTTAACATATGTATGCGTATTTTATTAAATATACATATATATATATATACATATACATATATTATATATATTTTGTATATTTTGTATAGAAATCTTTTTCTTATTAAAGTTAATATAATCTGCCTTTGTTCATAAAGTTTTATAGACTGTGTAATTTTATGTAGCGATATCGTCTTTCTATCTAGTTTTTCTCATAAAAATAAAACTAAATTGTTTTCTACACAAATTAAATCCATTTTCATCTGAAAAAAAAAAAAAAACAAAAAAAACACTATATACGTCTACAGAATATAATCTAGCGAAACACTTCACATATATTCATATAATATCTGTTTGTAGATTTAGAATTAAAAAAAAAAAAAAAGGTTATTGTTCTGTAAAGGACATCCTGAACGGAATTATAACATACATAAAAGAAAACAAAATCAAAAAAAAAAAGAAAAAAAAAAATGAGAAGAAAACAAAAACATAATATGTTGACATGTGTATAGAAATTGTGAAAAGATATGATCAATGGGCTTTTAAAAAAAAAAAAAAAAAAACATTTTATTGTAAAGTTTCTTTTAATTTGTAAACGCAAGCTATTTATTTTCGAAGAAAAAAGGACCTTGTATCCCTCTACAGCTATAGAGATAAATTTATAATTCTTTCTAAGTATTTATATGTGTATATATATATGTACTTACAACATTGTAAATGTTTATTTATAAAGCTTGTGAATAAATAAATAGTAACCTCTATTAGATTAAATGGACTTTTTAGATCCGCCATGCAACAGAAAACAGAAATTTCATTTTTAACAAATTTTTTTTTTTTTTGAAAAGTTAAAAGGATAATATTATAAATTTGGCCCACTATATATGATCATCATACATGAAAAAACAGTTTATATACTGTTGAATTTGTGTTGTTCGGATAAAATATATGTAGATGAGCAAAAATATATGTATGCATATATGTATGTGTATGTGTATGTACATACAGTGTAGAGTACATCTTTTCAATCAAAACAGAAAATATTTAAACATATAATTTCAAATTAAATGTGTTGATACCATTGTAAATGCTAAAATGTATACATGTATGTAAATGTATAGTAATACTTCAAAATTCACTTGCATGTGAAAAATAAAAATATTTTCTGTGTACTATATTCTATATATTATACAAATTTTGTATAAGTAACCTCATTGTATTTATATAAATATACTTGTACTTATAAATACGGAAATCATTGCGTGTTAGTTCTTTGTCTAAATGAATAATTTATTGTAATAAGTAATACAACATTTGTTACAATTTCCAGGATCTTATAATAAATTTAACTGGGAAGAAGTCTGTCTCGAGGGAATATATAACGTCAAGGACAAAAAAATATATTATAATACAAAAAATAAGAATGAAAGAACAAAAAAGAAAACAAAAAAAAAACATAACATGTTTTTTTCTCTTTTCTTCATTATTTTTATTTTTTTTTCTAAATAAATAATGTGAAGTCCATTAAAATTATTTTATAAGAAAAAAATAAATTGTATCCTTTTTATTAACGGTTTAAAAAGTTTCGAAATATTTTCATGTTATTTATTATTTGTTAGATAATCGTGTATTATGAATATTTGATTAACAATCTTAAAAATTTAGTTATTTTGGAAGTTCGTTAACCCTTTAAATATTTTTAAAAAATAATAAAGACGTAAAAAAAAAATAATATAAAATATTTTGTGTATATAATAATGAAACGTGGACTTTCTGAATTTGGGGAAAAACTATTAGGAAGAATAATAAGAGCATTTTAACATTTTAAAACATTAGAAAGGTAGAAAAATATGAATTCTGATAAAGAATGAATTCTCTGAAAATCATAACAGAATGGAAAAACCACACAAAAAATCCAATATCTGTGTCACATTCATGGGGTGGATGTCTAAAAAAAAATTATCAGTTTTATGCCAGAGTTCCTTAATAAATTTTGTATAAGCTTTAAAAAAAAAAATAATTAAATTTGCAGTTTTTTTCTTTCTAATCAGTTAGAAACACCTGGAAAGTCTCATATACAATATAACATATATGTCATTGAAATAAATAATTATCCTTTTAATTTATTATTTATAAGGAATTTATTAGAAGAAATATTTCAATTATATAAAATTCTAAAACTATTATCGATTTTATTTACAACACATATTGAAAAATATCATAATATGTTTAAAAATCAATTCATTAGATTATGCATAATATATAAAGATACCTATTCTGGTAGCAATTATTACAGTTTTTTTTTTTTTCAAGGATGCAATCGTTCATTAAATTTAATAAAAAAAAAAATTATATTGTAAAGTATATGGTAGTAGTTTTTCTTTTCTTTTTACTTTGAATATAAATTATTTATTAAATTTTTTTTCTTCTATATCCTTTTTGTGTTCCTTGTCAATAAAAAAGTTTTTTTTTTTTTCAAACTACTATACGCTACGCACTACACTTAATTTTTTATGTCTCTTTGGCTTTTAAACAAACGTATCAATCAGAAAAAAGAAAATTATTATTGTAATTTAATATGATTTAAGAAAATCCTTGATATTTTGTAAGCTTGATTTTACAGGATGAACAAAACAGTAAAAATTTCAAGAACATACATATTATCTACAAAAATAGAAGAAATCTTTTGAAAATTTTATGATTTTTTTTTTTTTTTTTTTTGAATAATAGATGTAATTTGATTCGATTCTGTAAAACATATCCTGAAGGATATAGAATATAAGTTATAATTGTTCATAAGTTTGTAACCATGGTATACACATACTATATTTGAAATTTGATCATTTTAAAATACAATTACATCTATGTATGTAATCATTTTAAAATACATACTCGTATATACATACATATATAAAGTATCTATTCGTACATTAAACGAAAGAAAGAAAAAAAATCATTTTATATTTTTCAGCTCATTGAATTTTAATAAAACATCCATGAAAGAGCATATGTACGGAAGATTGAATAAATTTAAGTTACAATTTTTCTTAAATTATTTTTTTTTTTTTTTTCAGTATTTAGTTTTTTTTTTTTTTTTTTTTTTTTTTAAAAGTATCTTCTTATGAAGCAATAGTTTATTTTTTTACACTTCAGCTTCTTTTTTACAATTTTCAATTTAGTTCGATTTAAAAAAAAAAAATTAAACATTTAAGTTGAAAAAAAATAAAATTTAGTGTAAAAATCTATATGTACTTATGATACATGCATGATTTCATGATGAAAAAAAATTTTAACTATCGATATATAGCTATTAAAAAAATATGAAGAAAAAAAAGAAGATGTAAAAAATTAATAATAATGTAGAACTTATTACTAAAAAGTTAAGTACAAAAGAAAGAAAGAAAAAAAAAAAAACAACATATAATACAATATTCTCAGCTCATAGATCATTTTTATACTTTATAAAATTTTTACTGCACAAAAAATGATGTAAACTTTAAAAATAAAGTTGGTATTACAAACAATAGCTGTCAAAAAAAAAAAAAACAAATTTCCAATAAATATATTTTATTCAAAAAAAAAAAAAATTACATGAATGTTAGTATGTATGTGTATCGTTATGTTCGATAATATGCTTTCATTGGTTTTCGTTTATGTTTTTTTATTTTTTTTTTTAAATCGATAAAGAAGATAAAACTTTTTTTTTTAAAAAAAAAAAAAACAAAAGTTTCATATAACCTATATTTTAAATTCACATCAACTTTCATATAACTTTTCATATAATTTTTTTTTTTTGCTTTTTTCTTGGAAAATAACTTTTAATCTTAATCATTAGTCTTCCTGATTTCGTGGTTTTTTTTTTTTTCCTTGTCCTCTTCTTTTTCTTCTTTATATTTTTAAGTATTATATTTTCACATGTTAAAAATAAATTTAGAATATATATTGTCCAAAAATGAAGACAAATTTCAGAGTTTACATAACTAAGTACTCACTTTCTTTTTCGATTATATGATAGCTTTGAATACACTTTTTGCTTTTTTGACTTTTTTGCTTTTCCTAAATTCAAATATGAATTTTTTATACGTTTTAGAATGATGAAAAATGTTGAAAATGTTTGAAAGTAAGGAAGAAAAAAAAAAAAAAAAGTGAATAAAAAAAAAGTAAAGTAATATGAAATTCCTATTATTATTTACCTGATGTGTATTTTAAGGAATGTGTAATAAAAGCTTTGAAAATATTATGAACATAAGTTTATATCATAAATTACTCAAATAACTCAATTATATTTTACAACAAGACAAATTTACAAAAATTTATTGTAATTATATATACCTTTTTCATTCATTTATATATAATATAATGTACATGTATGTATATGTGTATAAAGATAAACATATAAGCACACACATCATTCATTTAAAGAGGGTTTTTAGGTTCATAATTATATTACATGTTATTTTTTTTTTTTTACTTTTTATAAATTTTCCATTTTTTACCTTAATTTTTCTTTAAAAAAATTTTTTTAATCACTTTTCCAAATATAATTTATCTGTACAGGATGTTCATAAATTAAAGATACAAAATATTCGACCGAATTATATGTATCTTTTTAGTTTCTTTAAATTTTCCAATAAACTAAAAATTTGAGAGCGTAATACTTCCAATTTGGTAGAATAATTTAGATATGTAGAATACTTAAAATTTATAGTATGTGTGAATTTCCAGGAAAACAAAAGAGTTAGGATTTTGTTTTTTCTCTCGAGTACTAAATTCTTATTTCTCAGAAAGTTTTCAATCAAATTAAGTCGATATTAAACCTAAAAAATAATCATTTACCTATTTGAATCTCATCGAATCACATGTGATAAAATTGAGTGTAAACATTTTTTTTTTTTTTTTTTTTGAGATAGATAACATGTAAAATATCTTTTAATTTTATTTATTTACATATTTACATTTTTTTTTTTGTTTCTATTTTTTTTTCTTTTCTTAACATGAAAAACGAAAGAAAGAAAAAAAATTGGTGAAAAAAAAACATGTTACGATTAATAAAATATCTTTTGTAACTGTTGTTTTAGCAGAATCAGTTTTCAGAATCTTTATCAAGTATGATTATTCAGCATCAAATGTAAATATGTATCATAGCTATTTTGTATTATTTTTTTTATTTTCTATAAAGGCTTTTCTTGTTGTTATTTTTTTATTTATATACATATTTTATGTATACATATCATTCAAAACAGTTTATCATGAAAATAAAGATTCAACAACATATATAGCAAAGTTTACTATACTTTCATCAATTTCTTAACTATATAAATTTGTTTGTATAAATCACATTGATAAAATAAGGAAAGAGAGAGAGAGAAAAAAAAAAAAGTAAAAATAAAAAATATGCTTCGTGTCATACATTTTAAACGACATCTATAATAATCATTCAATGAATTTTCCTGAGAAGAAAACATTTTTCTTTTATAAAGATTCATAGAAATTCTACATAATATACTATTTTTTTTTTTTTTTTTTTTTTTTTTTTTTTGTATGAATATAATATGTTTAGTAAAATGCTGACTATATTAGAAAAAATTTCTTTATTTATTGACTATGCCATGTGCTATGGTACACATACAACTCATAAAACATGTTCGTCTTTTTTTTTTTTTTTTTTTTTTTTTTTTTTTTTTTTTTTTTTTTTTTTTTTTTTTTTTTTTTTTTTTTTTTTTTTTTTTGTCAATTTTCATATTCTGTAATATATATTCATATACATATATCTCAATATATTTTTAAGTATTTATTTTTATATACGAAATATAGTTGATAAAATATTATTTTCTTGTTGAACTTTCAATCAGAATTTAAGTAAGAAAAATTATATTTGAAATAAAAAAGTAAATCTAAAAAGGAAAATGGAAAGATCAATAAATTTAAAAAAAAAAAAAAAAAATTCATGATACCACTAAATATTCAGATACAAAAAATATACATATATACATTATACATAATATACAAACACATATGTAGGATTTGGATTACCTCTTATAAATAATATATTGTAAGAAATGTTCTTTTTAAAATTTCAAAATAGAAAATTAAGAGGAAAAAAAAAAAAATTTGTTTAGAGAAAACTCATGAATATATACTTAAAAAGTTCTTAAAGAAAATATATTATAGATATTTAGTGATTCAATAAAAAAGGATTTGTCATTTTTCTTAATATTATTTTTATTATGAGAAGAAAAAATGGAAACGTTTTTCTTCTTTAATGTAGGTGTTACGTTTCAAAAAACTGATATTATATTGGTAATTAAAAAAAAAATTTATTACAAAATAAATTTTGAGACATTTTTGTTCTTTTTGCCGAATTGATTCTTTGGATATCCTTTGATAATAATTTGAAAAAAAAAATTAATTTAAAATTGGTAAACGCTTTCTTTTTTACTTTTTAAATAAATAAAAATGAAAGAAAAATTAATTTACAAAATTTGATTTTATTGATTATTGAATGTATGTAAATCTCAATTGATGTGTGTATATCTTTTAGAGTTTTTACATCAAGAAGAGTACTTCACATTGAGTACATTTTTTGGTATAACTTATGAGTGTGTACACACACTATAGGGACAGATGTATCTGAATGACAATTTAGTATAGATTGAAAATTATTGAAAATATGAAACTTTACTATTTATTCATATATGAAACAATAAAATTGATTTTCAATTATAAATGAAATTTAAGTGTAGTTAGATAACAATTTCAATTGATATTTATTGAAATAGATACTTTGATAGAAAATCCTCTTACTATGTAATTTATGTATGAAGAATTTTTGAAAAAATTTGAAGAAAACAAAATCATAGTTAAGTGTTAAAAATTTATACTAATTCGTAATGATAATTTTTCACATTTGAATACATCTTTTTTATTGGACAACAAATAAAATTATTTCATTTTGTGAAACAAATTTAATTTCTAATATAATCATAAAATATTAAGTTAACATAGAAACATATATTTCGAAATACATAAATATGTGTAACAAATTCAGTTTAACCGTGCATTTTCAATTTCAATTTGTAAACATTACTTTTGAGAGAGAAAAAAAACACACACAAATATTTTTAAATTCAGATTTATTAAATTCTTCTTGCAATCCTTTTTTATCATAGAAAGTAAAAAAAAAAAAAACTAATACATTTTGTTATTTATTACATACATGTACAAGAGCAAAAAATATGTGAAATTTAATCTACCTATATATCCAATTAAAAAACATCGAATTTCTATTAACAGTATCAAATTGAATGCATCATTTGATTCTGTCAAACTGAATACATATTTTTTTTTTTATTATATACACATATTGCATACACATATGTGTATATCATAAAAGCACATATGTTTGTATATGCGAACATAGAAAACATTTTTATTAATAGTTTTTTATTGCTTATAACATAACTACAATAGTTCAACTATGTAGTATATAGTACCTATATACATATACACTTTTTCAGTTTATGAATCCTGAAGCAAATTATACACATACATATGTATATACAAACGACCATTCATATGTAGCACATGCATAATGGAGTGGAAATCAATAGCTCTGGCATTTGATATGAAGTATATATTTTTTTGTTTTTATATTTTTATTTATTTATTTTTTTGAATGTTGCATAAATTCTGAATGTGTAGGTGTAGAATATTTCAATTGAAATTTATAGTAATCTTTCAATATGAAATATTAGAATGTTTGTGTTAGTGTGTTAAATTTCATTTGAAAAATTGTTATATTGTAAAAACTTAAAAATTATCAAGTCAAAAGATACAAAAACAAAAATAATAATAAAAAATAAACATGATAATTAAACGTCTGAGATTTATGAATATCGTTTACAATCTCATATACATGATAGACATGTTAGTTGAAATCTGAAAAATCTAGAATACATGTGGATGGATTCGATTTAAAAGAAAAGGATCAAATTGTGGAATGATCTTTCATCTTACGTGTTCTTTCCTTTTATAACCTATGGAAGTTTAAGTGGAGCATCTATCGATACTTCATATCTTCACCCCTTTAATATCTGTCTATTCCACCTTAACTTTTCACCTACACATACATATGCATATTTGTTTTTTTCTGATGATTAAAATGGATTTTCGATATTTTAATTTCAGCCATTCATACTTTTATAACTCCTTACCTCATTTGTTCCACAAAAGTAAGCCACTTTTCAAAGCTAAGTATGTACATAAATCATTGAAATCCTTGATTTTTTTTTTTTTTCACTCCAGACCTACTGATTTATAGTCCATCTTATGAATTGAACTACCAATGATACATATTCCAATTTTGTAAATTGAAATAAAATAGGTCAGGAAATTGAAACACGTACCTACATGAAATAGTATCATAAATAAAATTTAGTCTATAATTTTTATTTTTTTTATAATACATATCGAAAAAATAAAATACATAGTCTAAATTTCATGTTTCAATGAAATGTAAAAACGGTAAAAACGTAAAAACGGATGTTTCAAAAATCCGTGAGCTTTTAAAACCAAATTTTTATTGGTATAAAAGCCTTTTTTTATTTTTGTCATTAAAAGAAGTAAAATAATGTAGAAAACAGTGTGGTCAATATCTGTTATTTAAAAAATTTTTTAGAAATCTATACAATCATTTTTTTTTTTAATATTCTATAAATGTTATAGTACTCCGATGACCGATACTATAATTACATTCGTTTTCAATTTTTTAAAGCTAACACAAATAAGTATTATTTATTAAATTTTTCAACACGACTGGATTTTTTTCATTACTTAAGTTAATTTTTCAGCACTCAAACCTTTTGATTAATGTTAATTGTGAAGAAGAAGAAAAAAGTGAAAAAAAAAAACTACATAAAACAGCTATGAAATACGAATTTAATCGTAGGCATTCTTATTACTTAAATTCGTTTTAAATAATGTAAATTAATGGTATTTTTACATGAAATCATATTTTACATAAAAACATCACATACACACACATATATGTTTATAAGGTTTTCGTTATAATCATTACGAAAGCCAAAAAAAAACAACAAAAAAAAATCAAAAATATTTAAAGTCAAAATAACTCATGCAATCTAGCAATGTATTTAAAATAATATTTATTTTTTATATGTGAGATTTTTTTGTTTGTTTTGTTTTTCTTCTTTTTTTAAAAAAAATTATTAAATATGTATATCACATAATGTTGATCGAAATCTCTTTTTATTTTATATCGCATGAGAATTTTTAGTTATTTATTTACATATATTTATTTTTACAAATGTGTGAAAATGTGTTTTTTTTTTTTTTTGTTGTTTTTGTTGTTTTAATGCAAAAGTTTGGTACACATGGAATTTTTAACCTTTTTGTGATATAGTTAATAATTTTTTTTTTTTTTTTTAAATATACGTTTTATGAACAAAAAATTCTACTTTATTACAATTTTAATATTAAATTTTATGCACACGATTATAAAGAAAATTTAAAATACTCTTTTATTTTATTTTATTTATTTATTTATTTTTTGTATATTTTTCTTTGAACTTATTCTCTCGGTGTATTATTAAAAATGCAAAAATAAACATATTATAGCTTTATGATCATTTTAATGTTCTCGTATGCACCTGTAATTTACTCTGAATTACAAAAGGTGATTTAAAAAAAGAAAAAAAAAAAGACACAAAAATATTTTACATTTTTTTTTTAGTCATATATTATATCTGTAACTACATATATGAGTGGTATTCACCCCTTTTTATTCATTTTATCATTAGTGGTTTAGTAATTATTACTAAAAAAAATTGACTACGTTTGTTTTTTTTCTTTTTTGACAAAATTTCTTTTAAACCTTAATATATAACTTTTGTAAATAACCTACTAAAATAATGTGTGTATATGGATACTTAAAAAAAAACAATTTTTTTATCTATTTAATATAATTTATTCAAGGGTAATTTTATTTTATGAATTATAATTTTTATGTAAAACAAGAAATAACACAAATTACATAATATTCTATTTGAATTTTAAATAAACTCTTCGTTGTGAAAACTACACATATTTGCATAATTTTTTGGTATTTATTTATTTGTATTTTAAAATAGGGAAAAATAAAAATAAAAATAAAATTTGTTGATGTTGTTGTAACAGATATTTTACAAATGTATAAAATAAGTATTTGAAAGGATTAGGTCAAAAACAGTTTAACATTTTCACTTTAGCTACTTTCAAGGGTAAATTTTCTATTATATTTTAATTTAGAATTCATTTTTAATTTATTTCTAATTCCTTTATTTCTGTCTTTTAACTATATATAGTGTGAGAATTTAAATGGTAAAAAAAAAGTATTTTTGTTGGTAGCTTCATCTTTCAGAATGCTTTAAATATTTAATAAAATAAATTTTTAAATGAATTGAACTAGACAAGCTTTTTCAGTTATAAAAAGAAAATTTTCAAAATCCTATATTAATCTGACACATAAGTCTAAATCTTATCTTTTTGTCGTTTGTTTTTTTGTTTTTCTGGTTTTTTACAAGGATTAGTCAGAAATATTTTCTAAATTAAAATTTAATATTTATTTAAAATTTTTATTATCCGTTCATTAAACAAAACAAGTGGATTATATAGATAATTTTTTCTTCTTTTTTCTGCAATTATTTATGAAATAAAAAACCATAAAAAGAAATATTATACTTGGTAATAAAAGGATAATTTTTTTTTATAAATAATAATAGGTTTTGTCATATTGGAACACATCATACATTACTATAATTATTGTAACAGTATCATATAAAAATATCATATGAAATTTTTCAACAGTTGCATATTCAACAGGCTCTGTTGTTGTATATAAAAAATATCCTTATTATGTACTAAGCATGCGTTATATAAATTATTTCCTCAATTTTCAATGTAATTTAATACAGAAAATAAAAGTAATTTTTCTTAAATAAATTATAAATTTAATAATATTTATTAAAGTAGTAAGTACTTTCTTCAATGTGATAAATTTTTTACTTGATTAATTCATTAAATAATCTTTAACACTAAATCAGGATGATTCAAAAATAAAATATACTGAGATTTTACAGTTTTTAATATGGTAACACCATTTTTTATTTTTTATTTTACTTTAAACGGAAAAAGGATAAAAAATTAGTACACTCAAAATTTCTCCAATTTATTTTTGGGACAAATATTTCTACGCATTTCAGAAGATTTTTTGTATATTTTTCTTTTTAGGACAAAGAAAAAAAAAATATATACGTACATAGTTTGATTATAAACTATACATTAGTATTTCATATGTTCGGGCTCAGTTAATCCAGGCTAGATGATAAAATAAGACGTAATACGTAGGTGTATAACTAGAAAAAAAAAAAAAAAACAAAACAAAAGAATAATTCAAAACAAAACATAAAAACAAAACAACAAAACAAAAAAAAAAGAAAAAGAAAAATTTGTGTGAAAACAGTGTATATCTATAAAAAAGATGGTTACGATTTGTTGAAACTTTAATCAATTCAAATGTGGTATGATAACAGTTAGTACCAACGTATTATTATCCATACCACCTTCTACATATATACATATATCATAATAAAAAACCATTTATCATACTACCAAATAATATTACTTTCTAACGTCATCATCACCTGCATATGTCAGACCATATGTAGGTGTATATAATAATCTTCTAGCTAAATATGTAGTAATTTAAAATTTTACAATAAAAAAAGGAAGAAAAAAAAAAAAAAACAAAGAATGAAAATTCTCAATTTAAATTGAATAATTTTGAATTGTTAAATATGCAAATAAAAACCTACATAAAAAGCAGTTTTTTATTTTTCGTTTGAAATATAAAAAAAAAAAGTTGAATACTGATGAACTTTAAAACTTAAATTTAAATTTATAAAAGAGAAAAACAAAAAAAAAGTTTACTTATTAATTCTACTGAAACATAACAAAAATTAAAAAAACAAAAAAAATAAAACCATATAGAAAAATTAAAAAGTGTCAAAAATTCATATTTTTTTTCTTTTCAAAAAAAAAAAAAAAAAAAGGATTTCAAGAAATAAAAGTGTTCAAAAACCAAAAAAATACAAAATGAAAATTTATTTTTGAAAATTTTTTGAAAATAAAAATTTAAAAAAGTGTACTTTTGTTTTAAAACAAGAAATAAACCAACAAAAAAAAAATTTAAATCTTCATGTTAATAAATTATAATAATTTTATATTAATTAATTATTTTAATAAATTAATTATTTTTTCTAGAATATGATAGAAATTAAATTATATAAATTTATTAAATTGCGAATACTTAATTTAAAGTTTCGCAATTTTTGTAAAATATTTATGAAAAAAAAGAAAAACAAATTTCGAATTGTGAATTAATTAAAAATTAAAATTAAATATAATTAAATAAATCAATAAATTAAATTAAAAAAAAAGTTGTTTTTTTTTAAATAATTTCAATAAATAAACTAAAAAAAATTAATAAATTTAATTAAACGATGCAATTCTCAAAAAATTTAGTAATTTTTCATAGTACCTGCATTTATTTAGGATTCATTCTGTTAATTCCTTTCATATGTAAGTATTTCTTTTTTTTTTTATTCTTAAATATTTGTTACTTGTTTTTTTGTTTTTCTATTTTTGTTGTCAAATGTTAAAAGTTTTTTTTTTTTTTTTTTGAGGAATCAAATTTCTAAATTAAACTTTTCATGTAATGATTCAAGTTTGTTTGTAAAAGTTTCAAATTACTCAATTAACTTAAAATCTTTTTGAAAAGGGATACAAGAAGGTTTTCAAAACCATTTTAAAAACTTTTGTATATACTACTTATGTATATATACAAAAACGACATATGAAATATAAATTTAGATACATATATCAAATTTCAAATATTTCACAATTTTACTTTTTGATTTGCAAATCTTTTACAGGTCAATGAATATAATGTTCTTTGTAATTTTCTTTTATCATATTAAAGGACTTGAATTTATTTCAAAATTGTCCCTTTTTAAAAGTATTGATTATAAAAACATGTGACTTGATTGGGTTGAACTACTTTCTAATAATTAAAAATTTTCACACATATATTAAAAGATACCTTTAAATGATCTTTTAAATAATACAAGAACATAATATCAATGACAATATAAATTCTATAACTAATTCTATAGATGACTGCTCTGTGGTAATATATTGTTTTAAAATTTCTCTTCAATTTCCATATGAAAGCAAAAGGACATTTTGGTATTTTGAGTTCAGTGTTGTAAATATGTAATTGTCTTTTACATACTTACATACTTAATTAAATCTTCTGAAAAAATGTATAACACTTTTAAAAATTAAATTTGCTCATAATATCGAAAGTGAAAAAAAACTACATATAAACAATTTAGTCAGAACATCAGATCTAATGTTATCTGCAGATTCTATAATGTTATTAGAATTTCCCTAAAATGTTTTTCTCACTAGAGATTCTATTAAATAACACATGTTTTTTTCTAATAACATTTAGAAGCCTAATTTAATTGTAATTTGAACTCATACTTTCAACATTCTTAAAAATCTACACAAAGAGAAATACTTTTATTCCAAATTTTTCAGATTAGTTTTTCTCCTAAACTAAAGATAAACTCATTCAAAATTAAATTACTATCTACTTCATACATGATTTATTGAAAAATTATACTTTGGTCACTTCTGTTTGTGTTCATATCTAATTTGTTACAAAATGCATTTTATGACTGTCTTTCATCTTCATCAACTTTTTAAATATTTCATTATATATGTACATATGTATATTCTCTTCAAATTATTCATGTATGAAACTTTTCAACGCTTCAAACTCTATGTTGTGTAAAAATAAATTTAAATGATATATAATATCATCATCACACAATCCATGTCCTCATCATTATCATCATCATCATAATATCATACAAGAACATACTAAAAATACAATCCATTTAAAGTTAGCCAACTGAATCATTTAAAATCCCTTCATAAATATTATAAAATAAAATATACACGTACATATATATGTGTAGTACCTATACATATGTACATATATAGTATGTGTGTATAAAAGGAAAGTTAAAAATTAAACTTGACCTTTTTTGTTATCCTTTTATCCATATCTAATGATGTTTTTTTTTTATTAAAAGCCAAAAAAAACAAATAAAAAATGAACGACAAATTTGTATAAAGTGGAAATCTTTAAAATTACACATCGAATATATAAATCTTAGGTACATATATCTCTATACAGATACACATATACACATATAATATACAAAATCCGATTTATTTTGTTTACCATAGAATAAAATTACTGAAAAATAACAATGAAAAAAAAAAAAGCAATATATCCTAAATCGAATAAAATGACTATGATGATTTTGGTTTTTTATATATATATATTAAAAAAAACAAAATTCAATACAAAATGATGTAGGATCAAGGTTTTGTATTATTTTTAATTAAATTTAAAGAATCAAAAATAAGATGAAAAAATCAACACAATACAAATAAATGAATAAATAAATTTTCAATAGTTACCTGTTCTGTAGATTCATAAAATTTTACATTTATTTTTCAAATAATATTTTTGTTTTCTTCAAAATTGATATCTTTTGAATACATATACCTAATATAATGTATATATCATGTTAATTAGGACATTTGTTTTTTATTCAATTCCTTGAAACAATTTCATTATTTTTTACAATTTCACTAATTAATTGATGTAAACAAAACCCTGAAAAAATAACCAAGAAAATTCAAATTTCAGTATTCTCTTGAAATTTACTTTTTGTATTCAATTCATTTTATTTATGAATAAAATTCATTATTTTATCTTTTTTATTATACTTTAAATAGAAAATCTGGCATAAATATTACCATAATCATATTTTAAATTTGTAAATATATAAATCAAAAATTCCAGATAAAATCTTTTTTTTTTTTTTTTAAAAAAAAAAAGTTATACCTATAAAATCTTTAAGATTAAAGTAAGCTTCTTATTATAACTTTAGAGAAAATAAACGGAACAACAACAAAAAATTCAATTGATTCTTCAAATTGAAATTATTATTTATCATTATTTCGGGTACAAAAAAAAAAAAATTTTTGAATAAAAAAAAACCTTATATTATAGAAAGTACAATAAAATTAAGCTTCAATAAATATCTTGAATTCTAAAGTAAATAGATTATGTACATCTGATTCGAATTTATTTTAAGAGAAGAATTGATTTAATAATCAATTCAAAAAGAACTCACAATCGATAAATTTCAACAAAAAATATATATAGCTATTTCTGTTTGATTTTACCTATTTCACACCCTGTACTTTGAGGATGAATAATAAATAATTCAACGAGATAAGATATAAAAACGAAAAAAAATGAATTTTTCACAACAAAAAAAAAACTAATAACCCTGCGAATACTTTAAAAGAGTTGTGAAGTGAAATCTTCTCGAAATTGCACAATTAAATAAAAATAATGAAACATAAAATATCTAAATATTAAACAAACAAAAAAACAAACAAATGAAATTAAAGAGATACAATTATATACATTACAAAACATTATTGTACATTCAAATTTTTAAATGTGTAACCATTACAAAACATAATATCATTAGAAATAAATTTCTTTTAAATAAAATCAGTAGCTTTATCTTGATTCCTTTTACTGTAATCTTCTTTTAAATTACATTCATGTTAAACATATGAGTATTTTCATGCATTAAATACAATACATACATATGTATATATATGTACGTAAAACAAGATTTTATAAAAGACAAATTAAATTTACTTTTACCCCCAAAAATAAATTTACAAAATTTTACTTAAAATGTTAAAACAATAGAAGAAATTTTTTTTTGGTATATCTAAGGAAGGAAATTTTTTTTTTTAAATTAAATAAGCCACCAAAAAACACATACACAAACATATTTAAGAAAAGAAGAAGAAGAAGAAAAAAAAAGTAGAATAAAATTAAGTAACAAGTGTAATTCTAAAAGAAAACAATAAATAAATTTGTGTATTTTATTTTTCGTATATTTTGTTGTTGAACAAACTGTATTTCCTTTTTTTTTTGTTTTATAAACAAAACATGAAATGAATTTTATTTTTTACATTAAAATGTTTTTTTTTTTCGTTTTTTCTCTTCTTTTTTTTTATTTTTTTATTATTGTCTACAGCAAATACAAAAAATTACAATTGTGTTCATTTCAAAAATCTCATGAAATATTAACTCAAGAAAAACCGTTCATTTTCAAGTACTCTTATGAACGTACTTATGTATGTTTTTTTTTTTTTTTTGAAAACTTTTTATTGTATTATTTTATATTATTTTGTTATGTTCTGTTGTATCAATTTTATATGTATATAATATGGTGTTGTATTACCCCGTTTAAATATATATATTTTTTTTTTTTTCATTTTTCTTTTATAAAAATATAAAAGCATATTCGTCGTTTTTACCACAATTTTCTAAATACATATTAGAACAACAATATTTGATATATGTATATGATGGTAGCAACAGTATAGCGTTTTATAAAAATAAAATAATAAACTTATGTACCATGACAGGAAAAACGACAATTTCACGCATATACTCCCACAATTTAACTATGTAGGCTTTTTTTATTTTTATTTATTTTTTAAATGTATACGAAGGAAAAACTTCACTTTTGTGTATGCACATGTATTGTAGTAATAATGACTATTAAAAGTACTTTGTAAACATTCAATTTGTGTTTTATTTCACTATTCAACCGTATCAACATTCCTATATTCCATATATTTTATAAAAGACATGTATTTACATTGGGACAAAAAAAAAAAAACGCAAAATAACAGCAATATAGAATGACAATTTCTGAAATTATAAGTCAATATTATTTGTATTATACAATATATGTACATATTTTGTAAACTTATTATATTATTTCAAAAATATAATGTACATGG
Organism: Bombylius discolor; assembly: GCA_939192795.1. Taxonomy (NCBI): domain Eukaryota; kingdom Metazoa; phylum Arthropoda; class Insecta; order Diptera; family Bombyliidae; genus Bombylius; species Bombylius discolor. The sequence goes on along the minus strand of OW584241.1, from coordinate 33,824,083 downwards.
TAACAGAAACAAATAAAATATAAAACAATCTAATATTAAAATTTCATATAAATTAATAAAAATAAAAATAAATAAATAACATTAAAACAACAAAAAATGTTTAACAAAAAAAAAGTAAATTTACTCAAATTTGTGTATAAACCATAATCCGATTTGAACTTGTGGTGAATCTAACTCAAATTTTTACCGTTTGTTTATATTTTTGAATAAATTATGAATTACTTTATTCTAATAATTTTGAAAGTAAATATTTTGAAGTATCTACCCACTTGTATACTATATTAGGAAAATTTAATCATAAAATTAAAAAAATAAGTATATTTGAAAATTTTGTATTTTAAAAATAGCATGTCTATTATCCTTGTGGGGGGCTAATGTAACCTCCCACACGATAAAATTATGTGAACAATCAAAAAAATTGAATCGAAAAGTACTAAATTAATTTGAACTTTATAAAATTTTAAGATACATTGAAAAAAAAAATGAGTGGCATTTTAAAAAGACATTTTGAAAATACTTTAAAAATGTTCTTATAAATTAACGACTTTTTTTTTTTTATTTAAGATTAAATGTCCTGATTATTTATAAATTTCAAATTTTTTTCAACAAGTTATATAATAAACCAATTCATATTCTAAAAAAAAAAAATTTATTGTCAATTAGATACTTGTCAAGTCCGATTTTCAGAATTAATTTGCTTGAAAACGATGGCGAATTAGGACCGAAATTCATTTTCCGCTATTTTCATCCTTCCCTCGTGAGAACTTTTAAATTTATATGGGAAATATTTCATAATATTTTCCTTTAAAAAAAAAATGTTTTTTGTATGTTTTTTGTGTAGGTACGTAATAAAAAAACCATAATGAAAATATTAGCAATGGTTATTTTCTGTCTGTTTAATTTTATACGGACATTTAAAAAAAAAAGAAACAAAAAAAAAAAAACAAAATGTGTTCTTTTTTTTTTTCAAGCTTTATCGATTTTTTTCTATCAAAAGGATATATCGTCAACAATGTTCAGTCATACCTTAGGGATACATTCATTATTTTTATAACTAAACTTTTTTTCTTTCTTTTCTTCTTTTTCTCTATGTTTCTCTCTTTCTCTTTCCCAGATGTCATATTAAGAATTTATGGGAAAAGATAACAATCAGTTACCCGATGTCCCTTTACTATTTTCATATAAACGACATTGTTCATTTTATCTATTTAAAAAAAAAAAAAAAAATTGTGGAAAAAGAAAAGTAGCATACGTTTTTTTTTTTTTTCGTTCTAGTAATAACATACTCAAGGATATGATTGTTATGATTTCAAAATGAAAACCAAATAACAAATCTGAAATGCATGAATTTTAAAAAAAATATATAATAATAATTTTTTTTCTTTATGTTTTTAATACATTATATACGTATTATATTTTCATATGAAGGCTTTTTTTCGAATAGAAAATTAGGCACTACTTTTTATTAAAAAAAAAAAATAATAATAATAATAAAAAATTGGAATATTATTCATGAATTTATGGTAAAAGACAAAAAAAAAAAAAAAAAGGAAAATGTAAATACACTACAGTGATATTTTCTCTGCTTTTATTCATGTGTAAATGTTAAAAGATATTACACAGACATTATGATTTAAAAATTTTAGTTTTATATTCAGTTCTAAAATGTTTTTATTTTTTTAACTTTTTCATTGAAAATTAATTTTTTTTTCTTATTTCTTCGCATTTAATGTTCTTAAAATTTAAATTATATGAGCTTTTGTATTTTTAAATTGAAAATAAAAAAAAAGTTTAAACAAAAGGGAATAAGCTAACAAAACAAAAACTTTGAGGTTTTTCAGTGGTCAAGGTATTACTGATTTTTTGTCATTAAGGTTAACTTTTAAAATCATGAGAAATTATTGAGGATACTTTCAAATTACTCAACTGAATTTTTCTTAATATAAGAGAAATTATCCTGGGATTGTTTTAAAGCATATACATGACTTTCATTTTTCGCAATGGCTAATATGGTTCATTATTCAAGTTGATTATACATACATATGTATTGAAAACTTTTTTTTTTCTTTCTTGTAGAAAACAATTGCACTAAAATACTTTGTTTTAATTATTTTTTCATGTCTTTTCATGCTCTATTTGACTAATTGCTTAGCGTTTATTTTAGCATTCATTTGCAATTTAACAAAAAAATTAATTTTAAATTTTATTCTTTCTTTAAAAGATATTAACTCAAATGAATAATGTATGCCAAACTTTACATTAATTTGTATAAAATAAAAAATATAAATAAACAAAGTTTCTTAATATCCTTTGTCATGTCATAATTAATATTTATTAATTATTTACATGTTCACATATATATAAATAACAGATATTTAAAAAGGTAAAAGTTAATAATGTTTTTTAAAAACAAATTTGCTTTTTTTTTTTTAGATGAAAATAAACTCTATAGAAAACTTTTATTTTTTCAAAAGTGTTTAATTTATTTTTATGATATTAAATTTTAATTCGAGATAAATTTTTCAAAAATTACTGTATTATCCTTTTTTTCTAATAAATAAATAAATAAATAAATATTTTTCATATTTAATGATGTTTACAACAAGTCTAGAATAAAAATTAATCAAATATCAAAAAAAAAAAAAAAAAAAAAAAAAGTAAAATACAAGAACGATTTATTTAGTAACTTTTATAACGTGTCGCGTTTAGTATTTATGTTATACATATATGTAACTTTTTATTTATTTATTTATTTATTTTTTTTTTTTTTTGAATACAAGTCATGTAAAAGAATTTAAAAACTCAATTCACGTATCTAATGTTTTCAAAGTCAATTTATATTATGTATATATATATATATTATATACGGGTACATGTACTTTTTACACAATAAAAATGATATCTTAAATCATCTTTATATCTAATTCATTGAAATTCAACCACTTTTAATGATACAATTTCACATTATGAAGTCATTTTCAGAATCTTTTTAGTTCATAAAATTTCACATTTATAAAAATCAAAAAAAAAAAAAAAAACAAGAATAAAATACTATTTTATTCTTTTAATTCAATGTTGTATCAAAATCGATACACACACAATTTCATTCTTTATATGTATTATATACTTATATATGTATGTGTGTTGAAAAGGATAAAAAATGTTATGAAATAACATTCTGAATACGAATTGCCTTTTTTATTTTTCTAGTTATTTCTTTTCAATTCTAAATAATACAATTTAACAAGATTACGCTTTAATGTATTACAATATATATTATATAAAAAAAAAAATATATAAACAAATAATAAAGACTGATAAAGATTAATTTTTCTTTGAATTTTTATGTGATAATAATTTAATGCCGTGTATCTTATGAAATTTCTTAAAATGAAAAATAAATTTAAAGAAAAAAAAAACAGATTAGCAACAAAAAAAAAATTGAAATTTATTTATTTTTTTTTTATTTTATTGCTTTATCTTGTTCTCGTTGTCTTAGTGATTATTTCTGAAATAAATAAGTATTTGCAATAAATTGAAAACTTTATAATGAAGATTTTACAAAAAAAACCAAAAAAAAACAAAATTTACGTCCTTGAATAAATGTGACTTTATGAACTTGCTTTTGACCTCGCCCTTATTCAAAAGAGCTTAAATAAGAATTTGTTTTTATGTTCTTAATTTACACAGATAAAAACTGAAGATTAATTTTTAGTAATTTTTTGGATTAAATAAAAATTTACACCAAAATTTAATTGAAATTTAGTTCCCGGTAAAAAATTATATACTATGAAGATTGAATGTTATTTTAAAGTGAAAGTTGATAGCTTGAGAATAATATGATTCAATGGATTAAATTTGAATTCCCAACAAAATGAATTTATGGTCTAATTAAAAAAAAAAAAATTAGACCAATTTTAAATTATATTACAAGGCATCTGATGTAAAAAAAAAATTAGGTATCGGTTTTTATGAGTATTGGTTATCTTTTCAAAAAATAATTTGTGAAATCTTCTCCTGTGATCTTTTATTTTCATTTTAACCATCTCGCGCACTAAATAAGTCTTCCTAGGACCTAATTCGTTTAATTAAAAATATATTTTCAATAAATCAGTAGAACGAAATTTAATTTCAAAAACAACTTTAAAAAAATCGTAATCTTTTCTGATTATTACATTCTAATCCTTAAAAACTTTACAAAAAACTTATATGTCTTAGCTGACTGACTTACAATTTACTACATGATTTTTATCTGTGTACAAAAGTTTCCTTATTTTTATCTCTTTTATATATATATTTTTTTCTTCTTCTAATTACATTGATGTTGAAGTTTTCTCTGAAAGAAATAATAATTTGAATCAGTGAATTTTCTAACTTTATTTCTACATGTGTGTATGTTTGTACGTACATACATAAAAATATTATTTCGAAAATCCTAAAATGTTTCATTGAGGTTTAGTTATTTATATATATAAATGATCAAAAAACATCAACTAAATAAGATATTAACACAGGGGATAACATTTCAAATAAGTTGCGATTATATTCTGAAAACAAATATCTAAATGCTATAAGTACAACTTTTTTCGTAAAAGTTGAAATTTCTTTAATCAAAAGATTAAGAAATTTTCATTTGTTTGTTACGCGTTTTATTCTTAGGCATACTTATACAATACATATACGTTTATATATAATTATATATACATACATACTTGTATATAATGATTTTTAGAATTTTTAATCTTGACATTCACAATGAAAATATGTTATTTCTAGATGTATGTTATATATAGTATATGAAAATACATCATATACATAGTTTCAAAATGACTACATAATTCCCCCTAAAGTTAAATCAAGGATATGATTAGCTCTTTCAAGCGTTAAATTGAATTTCAAGAGCACATAAAAGATAATACCAAAAAGTTTCTTATATACAAAAAAAAAGAAAAAAAGAAATAAAAAAAAAAAAAACTCCTTTATTTTGTTCTGGAATTGGAATTGCTCCAAATGGAATCAAAATGAAAAATAATAATAATGTATAATTCTTAACAAACAAACAAAAAACATACATACATACATATATATTGAATATATAATAGTCCTAAATTTTTGAAAATACATTAACAATGTGTTAGTAATGAATGAAAGAATTATTTTTTATGACTTCGTTATACCTTACCTATCAAAAGAAAATTCAACTTTTAATTTCTTTTTTTCACTTTTTTTTTTCTTTTCAAATAAAAAAAAAAAGTTGTAATGAATTTTGAATATATACTCACTTATTTTATAAAATCAACTTATATTTTCTGTATTATTGTGAGTTACATTGAAATTGACGTTATACTTTTGAATTATAAAAAAAAAAAAGTAAAAATGTGTTAGCGATTCAATAAAATGCTTTTTCTTTTAAATTACAAAAATATGAAAATTTAATTGCGAAATGACTGTAAAAGAGAAGAAGTAAAAAAAAAAAATAAGGACGAATTCACTACTTGACGCCTGTCGGACTGGGATTTCATTTTAAAATATACATACATACATATATATAGTATGTATAACTGTATCTTCTTAATTTACAATTACTAATTTTCAATCTTTTTAAATAATAAATTTATTTTGATAAATATAATAATAAATTTTAAAATTAGATTTAATATTTTAATTTTCACTAAATATTTATGCAATTATTTTGTAATTATAAATTACATAATTTTTTATTCATGATTATTCTTCCAAAAAAAAAAAAAAAAAAAAAAAAAAAAAAAAAAAAAAAAAAAAAAAAAAAAAAAAAAAAAAACATTTGCTAAAACAAGATTAAAAATGAATAAATTATTTTAAGAATTTTATCACATCAAAAAGATAAATCTTGAAGTGAATTTTCTTTAAAATATATACTCTATATACTAATTTATATGTATGTTAAAAAGTTTATAATTAATTGTATAATTTCTAGTGGTTATTTAACAAATATTATAATTTAATTTTATTTTAAGTTTTATATTAAATTATCTATCAAACCACTATTTAAATTTTACTAATATTTAAATAACTTTAATCGTAGTATACAATGTATACTTCAAAAATTTTAAAGCTTTTAGTTGTTTATGTATCTTAAATTTAATTTTCATATTCCGTATCATAAAATATTATGTATCTTATTATGTATATATACAGTAAGTTTGTTATACAAATAATGACTAATTTATTAAAAAATACAATAAAAATCCAAATATATTTTTCATAAGGATAAATAAAAAGTTTGTGAAAATATTTTAAAATACAGTCTAAAATATTCTCATTGAGTATTATAATTTTATTCTCATGCTAATACAGCCAGTAAATTTGTATAAATTAATTTTGAAAAGAAAAAAAAAAAACCAAACAAAAACAACAAAACAAAAAAAAATTGCATGTTTGTTTTTTTTTTTGTATTTCATTTTCTTTTCGTCAAATAAAGTAATAAAAACTAAAATATTCTGTGTATTAATTCTTATAAATTTAATTAGAATTTTTTATTTTATTTTAATTTAGATGGACAATCCGAAGTTGAAGTTAAACTAATAACCACTGGAGACTTTATAGAAAAAGGATCAAATATTATTTTACAATGTAAACATAATGTTGATTCGAAGGTCCTGTACAAGGTATATTATTCAATTAATTTTATTACTGTTCTTACTTTTTTTTTTTTTTTTATTTATATTTATGTAATTTATAATGTTTTTTTTAATTCGTCCTTCTATCTTTTATTATTATTACTTTTTTTTTTTTAAATTTAAAATAAACAACTATTAGACAATTTGTCCACACCTTTATTCATTAAAACAATAGATAAACATTCTAGATAGATAGACAGTAAAAGTAGAAGTAGAAGAACATACATATATGTATGTACATATATTTTTACAACGTGACAACGAGTTGACATTATATACACGTGTAATAAATTTTCTTGAATGAATTTCCTTCTTTTTTATTTTTTCTGCGTGAAAATCAAATAAAAAACTTTTTCATTTCACTCCCATTTTGATGGAGACGACATGATGACAATATTAAAGTTCAACAAAAAATAACAACAACAAAATATAAAGAACTAATACTGCAATATAATGATACACAAGGGCGAGCCAATATTTATTGCTCTATGACATGAAATATCACTTATCTTAAGAGTCTGTGTGAGGTTTATCTAGTCAATATTATAAGATTCTTGAGACATTTTCATGACGATTCAACAAACTTCTTTAATATCATTTCAAGTTTAAAATATGGGTTAAGAGACTTTATAATATACCAAAAAGTATACTTACATACATCTATGTACATATTTATTACATATTACAAAAAATTCTAGAGAGAAAATTAAATATTTAAAAAGAACAACAACAAAAAAAATCTACGTTTTTTTCTTTTTTTTTTTAAATAGAAAAATCTGATAAATGCATTAAATGAATAAAAATGATAATATTTTTGTTTGTTAGAAATATTTAAAACTAAGAATTCTAAGTACAATATTAGCTTTTTTTTTCTCTCTCTCTCTCTTTTGTTGAATATTTAATGAAATAAAAAATATATTCAAATCTTTTCAATTTTTTTTTATGTGTAATGAAAAAAAAAAATACATACATATATATAAATTGAATATTTCAAAATTTATTCATGACATAACAACAAAATTTTTCACAGCGGCATGCTATGTAATTTAAATATTTACATACCTTGAAAAAGAATAAAAAAAAAAAGAAATTTAAAAGAAAAGGAAAATTTATGTTTTATTAATATTTTCAGGTTGCGTGGCTGAAAAATTGTGCTGATATTGGAAAGTTTTTTGAATTTATTGTTGATCGAATACCACCATTTCGAAATTTTACTATCCCTGGAGCTGAAATTGATGTAAGTATGTATGTATATACGCTTATTTAACATATTATAATAAATCAAAAAAATAAAAAAAATAAAAAGTGAAACAAAAAAATATACCAAATTTAAACAATCACTGAGTATTTTTATCAAAATTGAAGAAGAGCAAAAAAAAGATAAAAATCAGTATAAAATGTTTCATTATTTTATTTAACATAAATTTTATTTGTAATTCCACTTTTAATCACTTAAACAAATTTATTTGAGAATGTTCTTTGAAAAAAAAAAATGTAAAAAAAAACATTAGCTTAAAGGCAAATTTGTTCTGGAAAAAAACAAAATGTATAATATTAATCTCCCCATACACATACCGTTTTTTTCTGAATAGAAACCTGGAATTCTGTTCAAGGACAAGTTTTGTTTATAATATGATTTATTATTCGTGGGTGGGGATTGGTTATTTTCATAATTTCACACATGACAATATCCTTATATTTCGAACAACTTTGTTAAATTGATAAATTGTCGACTATAACTCTTTAAAGTTTTCTGAATTTAGATTAAATTCAAGGTCCTGTTACGTATTTAATATATACTTCAAGTTATCAAAACATATTTGTATATTTAGAAAACCGTTCAAAAAAATAGAGCTTCAATCAAAAATTTATGACATATGAGTTGAGCCCTTATACTACAGATAAAATTATCTGCTGTCGTATATTTTTAAAAATGATAAAACTTTTATGACAGAAATTAATGGCAAGATTGAGAATACTTGTAAAACCTAAACCATTAAGTACAAATTAATGATAGACATAAATTCGATTACTTATCATTAAAATGCATTTAACAAATAAAAAAATAAAAAAAATTTACGTTATATTAATTACTTAAAGTTTATTTGTAAATAGATATCAGAATAAATAATCTCAAAAGCAAAATGTAATAGTAAACAAAAACAAATAATGAATTTATTCTTTCATACATATAAAACACACATACATATATGTATGTACGGGTATCTATGTATGTAAAAACAAAAAGTGATTTTTAGAAAAAACACAAAAAAAAATAAAAAATGTAATTAAACACTAAATGTCAAATAATAAAAAGATTGAGTTCAAAAAAAAAAAAAAAAAACAAAAAACATATGAACAACAAAATTAATCGATAAAAATTCTTTGTATATTCTTAAATAGTAATAAAAAATAATTCTTACCTGAAAAAAAAAAAAAATACATAAGATATACTATATATAACTATTCAATGTGTTAAGCACTCAATTCCTGCTGGGTTGTTGTCTATTTATAGCTTTTTAGATATACCAAAAGAATAAAAAGAATTATTTAATAGTGTGTAGGAAAAATATATATAAAAAAAAATAAAATAAATATGATGATATACAAAAAATACACACTCATACAAAACAACACAAAAAAAAAAAAATAAATAAATAAATAAATAAAATAATGGTGTCACATATACTTTGAATGTGTATTTTAATGACTCGACATAAAATTCCGGAATGATAAGATAAAATAATAAAAAAAAAAATGAAGGAAGAAAAAAAAAAAAAAGCTCTTACATAAAAATACATATAAGGATAAGAAAAAAGAGCTACGTTATATTTCAATTCAATTTAGACACCTTTTATAATGTATATACAGGGAACTAAATGAATGAAGATAATAAAAGGGCGCGCTTTCGAAAAAATAAAAAAAATATAAAGAAAAAAGAAAACTTTTATTAGAAATGATAATGTTGTTTACTTTGATTGCGGGTTGAAAAACAAAATTAAGAATTTTTAGTACGGGAAAAAAAAATACAAAAATTTCTTGGGTTTTTATAGTATAAATATAAAGTAAAGTACCTTAAATAAGGAACGAACAAAAAAAAATAAAAAGATATCTTTTAAAAGGTATAATGAATTTTTCATGCGAATAAAACTATATTACTGATGATATAAAAAAGAATTACATAAGTATCTTACATTCATGTTCCTTCTTCTTTTTGAAAATGCTCAAAGCATTTTTATTTAATTTTAAAGTCAATTACTATTTTGTATTAAATATGCTATGAATATAAACAAAGATATCATTAAAAAAATTATAAAAAGAATTTTTATCAGAAAATTTATAACTTCAATTTGTATTGGTGGTATTGGTGGGTGTGTAATAAATGAATTGATTATATATATTTTCTACGATTTTTAATTTGCTTCTTTCTGTAATCAAAAATAACATAAAAAATCGAAATATAAATTAATTAAAGAATGTTTGTTTTTTTTTTAATTTACAGTGGTCTAATACAAGCAATGAACAGATTGCCTTAAAAAATATTGATTTTGATTTTTCTGGACTTTATTATTGTGAAGTTACAACAAGTACACCAATTTATACAAAAGCATCGCAAGATAAACGAATTCGTGTAATACGTAAGTAATTTGTTTTTCTATGACTTTATACATATATAACATAATTTATTTTTTATTATATTAAATAACCTTATTAATTTATAGTTTCTCAAGCTGCTCCACCTAAAATATCATTTAGTAAACGTATTTATCATGTCGGAGAAAAATTGCAAGCTAATTGTACAACATCAAAGGCTCACCCACTGCCTTCTATTACATGGTTGATTAATGGTAAAAGGGTCAGTATTAGTTGATAAATGTTAAATAAACATAAAATACCTTTTAGATAAAATACAGAAATTAAACAATTAGAATTCAAATGTATAATGAAATACTTTGCACTAATATAATTTCACAAAATTTAATTTACACAAAACAAAAACAGTACATCGCAGATACATTTAACCCTTAAACGGCCAAAAAGGTCGGTCCATCAGCCCCATTGGTAAATAGGACTTATATAAAAGTTAAGTAGCCTATACAATTTTGGTTTTCTCATCATAATAACCTCTTCATAATAAGAAGAGTATTCAATAATCAAAATCCAGAAAAAAAAAAAATTCAAATCTTAAAATTTGTACACTTTTATCTTTACGTAGAAGACCGCAGTGGGTCCATAGGACCCATGTATAATAATATATAGAATATAAGAAAATGTTGATTACTTTTTGAATTCAAAAATAGAAGAGAAGAAATTTAGTTTATTGAGCGAAAAATAATTTCTTTTCTTTTTTTTATTTGTTATATCAAAGTTGAAAGTTTCCAATTTATTTCAGATTAATTTCTTTCTACAAAAAAAAAAGGACATGAATCAACAAATTTTTTTTTATCAATAAATCAAAATTATTATACAAAAAAAAATATACTCTTAAAAACTCTTTACTCTATGTATGTATACATATGTTCATTAATTTTTCTTTCACTATCATCAATCAAAAAATTATCTGAAACTGAAACAAAACAATTTATTTAAAATACTTCCGGTTACCCTTAAAGTCACTTATACTATTTATATTTAATTTATGTTATATATTTTTTTTATCTGATATTTTTGATCACAAAAAAAAACAAAAAACAAAAAAAAAACTTCCAAACATAAAAAATGAAAAAAGAAAACAAAACAAAACAAAAAAAAATAATAATAATGAAAACAATTCACTATTAATGATAATATCTTTATATTTTTTGCAACAGGTTGATGATAAATATGTACGACAACTACATCCTTCAACAAATAGTGTAAAAAATTCTCATCGATCCAAATCACATCAGCAACAACAAAAAGAGCACAATAATATATCTACAAATAGTTTGGATAATAAAAAAATCCAAAAAAACATGACTAGGATAAAAAAGAGTGAGTATAGATTTATCTTTTTTTTTTTTATAATAAAAGATAAAATAATATATAAATGAAAAACAAAACAAATGTTTCATACTACAAAATATGTATACTAACAGATTAAATTTTTGTTTTGTTGCCACCTAATTGTTTTCTGTATATATATACGTACATTAGAAAGTAGTCTTCATAGACGAATTTTAATTAACAAAATTAATTTAATTAATCTTCTTTGTTTTTTTATCATAAAAACAAAAATGTCTGAAAAATTTGATTATTATGAGACTGGTTACGTTATTTGTCAATATTTCCTTTTTTTTTGTTTCTTTCTGGTTTTATTTTTATTTTTTTTTATTTACTCAACTTTAACCAAAATGATAAATTATATGAAATTTAATTCATGCTTATTGATTGACTGACGTTCATATAAATTTCTACTAAATTACAAATTTTTGAATTAGTTTTTTCATGCTTACGATCCCTTAAAGGTACTAAAATATAAAAAAAAACCAAAAAAAAAAACAAAAACAAAAAAAGAAAACGTGGCAACATAAAAAATGTAACAAATTATTTTTTAGTCTCATAAAAAGGATGGAGGCATCAGGCAACAATAACAACAAAAAAACATTGAATAACCAATCTAAACAACATTGATGCCATATTTTTAACCTTAAGGCTATTTTATTGACTTTCATTTTATTCGAAAAAAAAAAAAAGATGGGAAGAATTATTTACTGCTATTTTGAAGGATCATTTATTTTACTCGAATAATTTGGCACAAGTTACAAAAGTCGATACAGTCTTTTAATAATTGTCCTTTTTTTTTTGTTTTTTTTTTATTATTTCCTTCAATTTGCCGCAATAGATGGAGCAATTAAAGTTTTTTTTTTTTTTGCTGTCTGTTTTAATTCCCTCAAGCTCGAACATTTTGATTAATTTTCCAGTTTTTTTTTTTACAATTTAATACTAATAAAAATAATAATAAATCATCATTAATTTTTTTCATGTTTTTTTTTTTTTTGTTCATTATAAATTAATAAAAAAAAGATTCAATAATTAGTTTATTTTTAAAAGAACAAAAAAAAAAAACAAGCGATATCTGTCATCATAGATTCTTAATCCTTGGCATCTAAAACAAGACGTTCTAAATGAATATCTATTTGTCATGATAGACTTAAGTGATTAGTGAAAGTAAAAAACAGATTCTTTAAATTATATTAATTAAAAAATATTGAAATTTAAATATTTTTGCTTGGTTTTTTGTTTTTTTTTTAAACTTTAATCAATGAAAAGAATAGACAAATCTTAGATACCTATTAAAAAATAAAAAAATAAATTTGTTTTCTATTTTAACAGATAAGCATGTTCATCATCAACAAAATGTACGTCATGATCATAATTTTGAATACAATAACTATTATAATCATCATCAGAACAATCATAGATTCAATCGAATGATAAATGACAATAATTATCTTGATACGAATAGGAAGGTGTAAGTATCGATTTATCTTCTTTAAATATATCTCTTACATACATATCTACATATATCTATATTATTTTAAAATAACAATTCTTATTCTCTGACAGAAAAAGCAGTAAAACTAGTTTTTTTTTTTTTTTTTCATTTTTTTTTTTAAATAATGAAAATGAAAAACCAAAAAGAAAAAAAACAAAATTACGATATAAAAAATTCTGTACAAGTTTTAATTTATATTCCATAATTAAAATTAAAAAATATGAAACATCTGTCACACACATCATATACATATGTATGTACGAGTATATATGCATATATGTACACATCACATATGTACCTACATATAATCACATAATGAGAAAGTTTATCTTAAAAATACGTTCGTTTTGTTGATTTTTTTTTTCACTTAGAAAAGAATAAAAAAAATAAAAAGTAAAAAAATACATTACATATACGTACAAATACACATATCTATTAGGATATACCAAAAAGCTTAATTTTAAATATCAATGGTCACTGCTTTGATTCACATAAGGCGATACTAGCTTAATTAATTTGAAAAAAAAATAAAAATAAATAAAGAAATATTTTTTACCAAATAATACGAGGTTTTAATTAAAATGAACAATTCATTGCAATCTGTGTTGTGTTAACCGAGAAATTAAATATAAATCAACACTATCTCGATCACTTTGAATTTTCTTTTAAAAAATAAAATACACCAAAAAAGAAATAACAGGAAAATGATGTTTTCATTATTTATGCTTCAACAATTCTTCAACTTTTTTTTATTTTATTCAGAAAATAAAAAATGAGAAAAACAAAAACCAAACAAAAGAAAAACTAAAAAGGAAAATTCATATGCATGTATCTATACAGTTCTATGTATGTATAGATATTGTATATGTATATATTTATGAAATAATGTTTTTGTTATGACGTATGTGCAATATTTCTACATTTTTTAAAATTATTTTCAAAATGCATTTTGGCTATAGCTTAATTATTTTTCATAATGAAAATAAGTTTAAAAGTATTTTTTTTTTTTTATTTCTGTTTTGAAATTTCAAATTCACCAAATATGTTTTTCTTATTTTTATATAAATGGATAACACGTATTTAGATACTAATAATTTTCTTATTTTGACTTACCACAAGATTTTTTTTTCTTTTGTTTTTGTTTATTTTTTGGGAAAACACTTAACTTCTTTTACAGTTTTGAAATGTTTAAAACAAAAATAAATTGAAAACCGATATTAAGTTTTTCTGTATAGCACGTACAATTAAAGGTTATTTTAAAAACAAATAGTCCATTTGAAAAATTTTATGTATGAACATATATGTGTTTTTTTTTTCTTAGATGTCTAAATCTAAATTTGAAAAAAAAAAATAAATAAATGAAAAAAAAAATATAAATAAATAAAGTGTTTCAAACATATCACATACTCCTTAACACATCCAAACTACTTACATTATAATAAATCAATAAAATTGTACACACATTATGTTTTTCCTTTCTCGGGTTTTTTTTTTTTTTTATAACAAATTTGTAAGATTAACGCATGAACTAACAATCTCCTGTTTTTTTTTCTTGATTATTTTGTACAGAAATTTATTTAACCATAAATATCGAAGACACGTAGATGAAGAAAATTTTCCTGATAACATTCCATATAATAATAACAATAGTTACGATTATAATAATAATAATAATAATAGTAGTTTTGATAAAATTGATGTTAATAATATTACTTCTACATCTTCTATTACAACAACAACAAATATAAATGTATCTTCTTCAAATATTACATCTTTTTCATCTAATTCATTTTCAAATACAACAAAACAATATATACATCGAGGAAATATTTCTATAAGTCAAATAAATATTGAAGTATCTAAATTGTATATTGGTGAAAAAGATAAATTAGAAATAACATGTTTAGCAACAATTCCGGCACATATAAATGATGGTGAACAGTTTTTTGACTATAAAACATATTCTGTTAAAGGTACGTACACATACATATTTTTTTTTATTATTATTATAAATAAATAAAATTTACTTATATTTAAATAAATAGTAAATTTGTCAATAGAATATAACATTAAATAAATTCTTCTTTTTTGTCGAGTGAATTAAATATTCATATGAAATGTTTACTTCTTATATATTCGTGTACACATATGAAAATTTTTGTCATAAAATTTATTTATTTTTATTTTTTTTTTTCAACCATCATCATGTACTGCACCAGTTTCATTAAAGAACGAATATAATTTTTGCTTAGTAACGATTCATTTTATTGAAACTAATATTACCATATAAGTTTTTTTGTTTATTACCAGAAAAAAAAAAAAGGATATCAATCAAGTAACCTAAAATAAAATGTTTTACGTAACAAATATATCGATTGCATTAATCATTTATAAAATATGAATAAGGTAAAATATATTTTATCCTATTTCAAAAATATTCAATTCATAAAATAATGAATAAAATTTTTGTGAACATGTATATATACAAATATAACGAAATAAATCATAGATATAATAACGGAACATATACATACATATTGTATGTACAGATCAATTTTATATTGAAAAATCCACATTGTACGAGTACGAAAACCAAATTACAAAAGGGTTAAAAAAAAAAAAACCTTATTTGTAGTTCTAAAGAATTTTTCTTACAAAATTTAGTGAAGCATAATTGTAATAAAATTTATCTAAAATTTAAATTAACTTAAAATTAAAAAAATTTATTTGTGTAAATATTTTTTGTTTGTTTTTAAAACAGTTAATGTTGCAAAAGACGAACAACCATCATCGATTTCTTCAATGAGTGGAATAACTGCTTTCGGTAATTCATCTATTAGTACAAGTGTTCATAAAAATTCAATATTATTATCGGCAATTAGTTTTATTATTTTAAAATTTTAATTAATTAATTAATTAGGTAGATTAATAATAATAATATTTAAGATTATTATAATTATTTTATCATCAAATTTAGATATTCGATTAACAATATTAATAATAATTTTTTTTTTTTTTTTAAAAAAAAGGATACCTAAGTTTTTTATATGCCATAAAATTTAACATGTCACTGTCAGTTGATCATAAAAATTAATTAAAATTTGAATATATAGCTTGTATCCTTTTAAACACTTTTAACAAAATTATTACAAAATCCTTTTAGTTTTTCTGTATTTTTTATTGATTAATTATTTTTTTTTAAAGTATCCTGAATATAGAAAAATCTATTTCATTTCCCTTGAAACATGTTTTACCATTTTTTTTTTTCTTTGTAAAATTAAAATTAAGATGAAAAAAAAAAAATAGTATATTTAAAAAATTATTATTAAATAATAAAATAATAAAATAATTAAAAAATAAATAAATCATTTCACTGAAATTTTAAATATTAAATTTTGAAAGAACAAAAAAAATAAAAACAAGTAATTAAAATTTAGCTTCATCAAACACCAATTAAAAAAATGAATATTCTTTAAAATATAATATTTAAAAAAAAAAAAACATTTTTTTTTGTCTTGAAATAGAAAAAATAAATACCTACTTTATATGCTAGTTTTTTAATATGTATGTATAAATTAAAAAAAATATAAAAAAGCTTTAAGTGCTAGCTGTAAAAATTTTACATGTAAATGCACAGAAAACATATTAAATCATACTAATAAAAATGTAATAAATCTTTAACAATTACGTTTATGGACTTTTTCTGAGAATAATTAAAAATTATATTAAAATGTTTCACTCCCTCTACATAGTATTTTTTGTTGTTATTTTTATTTCATTTTTAAAACTAATTTCGGATCAATGGACAACTGTTTTAGTTATAGAAAATTAGAAAATCAATGAAAAACTTTTACTCAGAAATATTTTTCCTGTAGAACAGATTTCTTTTTTTTTGTTTTTTTTTTTTTGTCCTTGTGATTTAGTATAAGAAAGAATTTCGAGTTTCGTTAAAATATTGATTAAATTCAAATATTCTCAGAAATTCGTAATAAAATAGTTCAACTTTAAAAATTTATTTATAATTGGTAAAACAAAAACTTATTGAAATTTAACCTGTAAGATTGCTTATTCAACACTATATAGAGTATTTTGCTAATTTATTCATTAAAGCATATAATTGCACATGAATTGAAATCATTCGATTTTATTTACCTTGAACTAATTTTTTATTATTTTTTTTTTAAAAATTAAAATATGAATAAATAATAATAGATGAAATTTTTTGTTTTCTTGTAATTTAACTCAGAATTTGTTTATAAACGTATTGATTGTATTTGTTCATAAAATCTAAATAAAATTTAAAATAAAAAAAAAAAATAATTTAAAAAAAGAACATTTAAAAAAAGGTAAAAAAAAAATGAAAAGATATATAAAAAAAAAAAAAAACAAACAGATTGCAATGTCTTATGCAGGTATCGATGTCTTCCTATGCTACGCTATATATTAACTATAATTATTATATATTATATATTTAAAATATACTCAATTATATTATAGTACATACATATAATATTAGAAAATAAGAAATGCTATATATGTAACGAATATTTATTTAATTATCATATAGTATATCTTTAAATTGTAGATAAAATAGTTTCGAAAAAATAAATGAAAATATCGTAGTAAAAAAAAAACTAATTCATTATAAAAAAAAATTCAAGTGAAAATTTTTAATTGAAAAACAAAAAAATAAATGAAGAATAAAAGATAAATAAAATGAAATTAAATGAAAATCTATTATTATAAATAATAATAAAAAATTTTTCTTGTATCTTTTACATACACACATACTATAATAAAACAAAAACTAGATATATACAATCAATCATTTACTAAAAAAAAAAAAAAAAAATATTAAAAATAAAAATAAAAATTGCATAAAAAATGATATAAAGGAAAATATTTTTATCAAAAATGAAATACACACAAACTTACCTTCAATTTATAAAGAATTTATTTTTTTATTATTAAAAAAATATCTATTAAAACTGTTTTATTTTTCTATTGTACAATCATTTATTTCAAATAAGAATTTCTACATATTCATTTTTTTCTCGTTTTAAAAAATTGTCATCGCTTTGTAAAAACAAAAACGAAAATAATAATAATAAATAATTGAGTAACAAAATAAACAAAAAAAAAATTTAAAAAAAAAATAAATAAATAAATTAAGTCGAGAATTAAATTTTTTTTTTCTAAATACTTGCGAGGACAACTTCAATATAAATCTTTTGAAATTATCATTGTATTTTTATATAATCGCTTTTTTACATTTCTGGTTTTTTTAAAAAAAATTTATTACTGCTATACTCCTGTATTATACGAATATCAATATTATTATTAAATTTGTATTATTTCGAAAAAAAAAACTGACACCCACACCCACCAAATTATGTACCCAAAATGATATAAAAAAAATAAAAAAAATTATAAAGAAAAATTTGTAAGTATATATAAAATAATTTTTTAAAAGAATGAAAAAAGAAAAAAACATTTGTATTTTTTCTATGTGTTTTTTTATTTTATTTTTCTTTTCTATTTTCATGTTATTTAATTTCATTGTAGAGATTTAAAAAAAAAAAAACTTTTTGAAAAAAAAGGAAACGTTTTATATAAAGTTTATAATAAATGTTGTTTTTTTTTTTGTATAAAAAAAATAAGACAAAAAATAAAAAAGATAAAAGTTTGAAGGCTGAAGAAAAGTTTTTGTTTTGTTTTGTTTTCGTTTTTTTTTTTTTTTTGTTACTTCAAAGAAATAATTGTTTTTGTTTAAAGAAAATGCTGTTGAAAAATATGTTTTGTAAATACCTATAAAGTTTTACTTAATAAATATTTAAAAAAAAAAAAAAAGATAAACAAAAGAAAACAATTGATAGATATATACTATAGATACATTAAAATAATAATTAAAATATATTTTTGAATATTAACATAAAAACTATATTTAATAATTTATAAAATATTTAAAAAAAAAAAATATAAAAGTAATATTTTATAGAATAAGGATAACAGAAAAAAAGGCAGAAATATGAAAGAAAAAAAAAAAACAGTGTTAGTGTTATGAAAATATATTTAATTAAAATCTTGTTATAAGGACTTAAAGTGAAATAAAATATTACAGTTTGGAAAAATTGAAAATTTGTTGTTTTAAATTAAACTTAAATTTATTCTTTTATTCAATTACCCTGTAGTCTTGTTGTATTTTCTTCTAATTTTCCTTCCTTCTCCTACACGATTTATTAATTTTCTATTTTTTCGCTTGAAATTTCACTTTGATTTAAGTTTTTAAGCTATGAGCTTCAAAAACTTTTAAAATTACAGATAAAACCTTAGTAGCTGTTTTTTGTAACTGGATTCGTGTTAAATATACTTTACTGATTTAAAGGATATATTGATTGATCGAATTTGATTGATGGCTAATATCTATTTTTAGATTTACTCAAAGACTGTATTGCAAAATTTCAGAAAAAGCTTGTGAGTTGTGTGTCCTGTCTTCTTGTTTCTGTTTTTACTGAGAATTATTGGTTTAAAAAAAAATCGAATACTAATTTTTTGTAGAAAAAAATCTAATGAAAAATAAAACAAAAGAGAAACAAATTCTTTTAAATTTTGCATAATATTTCTACACAAATTTATAATCTTTCAAAACTGTTGAAAACATCGCGTGGTATCCAATTATTTCCTTTCCCTTAACATGTGGGAAAATAACACATTCACGTTTATTTTAAACAAAAAACAAAAAAAAAAAAGTTCTTTTAATTGGATAAAAAAAAAATCCCCCAGTATCACATTTAATTTTGTAAACATTCATTTTATGAGTTTTACATGTCTAATGTGGGTTGTTAGTTTTGTTCAAATTTTTTTTTTCTTTTCAATTCTATCTAATTTTTCAAAAATAAAGTTGTACATACTATAAAGTTTGCCCAATTAAATAAGAATACATAATGCACCTACATATGTATGTAGATATATTACATATGTTGGAGTAGATACAAATGTAATGTAATAATATATAGATACGTTATAAGACTTCATTTGAAACAATTTTAAAAGTTAAAAGCAGCCTAAAGTAGCATAAAAAACGAATGGGGAATAGAAAAAACAAAATCGTATGCTGACATGCACTTTGAAATTTGAAAAGAAAGATAAACAAATGTCTTTTTCAGAATGTATCTATAGATATCAACATTGAAATATATTTGTAATTTAGAATTTTCTAGTAGTTTCAAAGAAGCTTTGTTTTGCGGGTTGCAGATTACAACAAAAATAAATTTCTAGTATATTGTTTTTTCAAAATTTTGTTTCTTGAGGTTTTTTTTTTTTTTTTTTTCATTAATAAAAAATCCATAGAAACCATTACAGCTATCGCTTACTCTAAAACCCTCCTTATGATTATTTTTAATTATCACATAATAAATATCACATAATCATTAAAAATAATGATATCTCAAAAAGTTTCAAAAACTTTTACCACCTTTCACCCTGTCAAAAAAGTATATCTAATTTTTTTCTATTGAAAAGTAGAATTTTTCTGAAAAATCAACAAAAAAAAAAAATTGAAATTTAAAAAAAAAAAGCACTGAATTTTAAATTATAAGAAAAGTTATCCTTTTATCCTTTTTCAATTATGCATTCGAATGTCAAGACATACTTATATACAAACAATTGTCATTGATAAAATGTTAATATTATTAAATTATATATATGAATATTTCATTATTTCCATTATCCTTAATTTATGTCCATACTAAGATTTAATAACCCATTGTAATAAATATTCTATATGTATTTGTACTTGTCATATTTATGACCTTTTCAAGCATAACATATAACAAAATGAACCAAAAAAACAAAAAAACAAAAAAATTGAAGGTTGTTAACATATTACCTGTTATAAAAAAATATATATATATATACCTACCTATATTCAATAAATTCTACTCATGTACAAGTATTGGAAAATAATTAGCCATTTTTTTTTCTTTGTTACTTTTTGAACTGATAAAATCTGATATCTATAACTAATCAAATATTGAAGAAAAAAAAGTAGTATATAACTTTAGTTGGAAACACATTAGTGTGAAACCATAGAAATCGATTTAATTACAATTAAAACACACCCAATCATAGTTTTTATTTTTTTTTTTTTTTATAATTTATTGTTGTAATGAAAAATTGAATATTATTTTAGAATTCTTATATATGTGTTGAATTCATGTGTGAACTTATTACATACCTATATATTTAAAATTCAAATAAAATTTATGTTGTATATAATTGATTTTAACCAATTATTTTTATTGTACTCATATATACAATTATAATGATATTTAAATTATTACACATTTGCTGTAATAAATCACTTAAATATAATGACAGAAATTAAAATTCATTTATCATTTTAAATAAAAATTTAAAGAAAAAGAAAAAAAAAAAAAGCAAATAATGAAGTACGAAAAAAAAATAACGACACGTTATTTAAAATACTTTTCCATTATTATTACATTTTGTTTTAAATTTAAAATAAAAATCTAATTAAATAAAACTACAGTTATTAAACAATAATATATTTTTTTCTTTTCTTGTAATTAAAAAATGGAAATAAGAAAAATAAAAAACCATATTATTAAAATCTAACAGCATTTTTTTATTAATGACCATTATGATAATAATAATCAAAGTTTATACTGTTATAATATTACATTATTATTGTACACCATCAGGATTCATGCAATTTGATATTTATTCCTAGATTCTTATTTCTTTGTTATCCTGGACTAAACAAATTAAAAAAAAAAAAAAAATAACAGTAATAATACAACAAATAAAAAGTGAAAAACAAAAAGTAAATAAAATTGTTAAAGTTTTTGCTTTTAAAACTTTAAATGTATATTGTGTTGAAATAATTTTAAATTGTTAAAAAATTGTTTTAAATTTGAATTTTAATTAAAAGAAAAACGTATCATTGATTTTAAGTATTAATTTTATTAAGATGAAAAAAAAAATACATGGATTCTATAAACATGATTAAATCCGAATAATGCACAAAGACAACGTTTTAAAGCGCTTGAAATGGATTTCTAATTTTAGATTTTTTTTTTACTATTTTTTTGTGATTTTGAAAAAAAAAAAAACGGTTTTCAATACATTTTTGGTATCAAGTTGTAAGGTACATATATCCTTTTGAGCTCACTGCGTTCAAAATCAACCAACTCTATGAAAATTGGTCTTCTTCTACTTATAAAAACGTTCAAAATTTGTTCCTAACGCGTATTTTCTTTAAAATATAAAATTGTGTTCAAATATTTTCAGAAATCTACATTTTATATACTTACACTTTGAATATAAAAAAAAAAACAAGTTGGTATTTTATTCTCCTTCAAAAGTGTCATGTATTGAATAATAATATAAAGAAAAAATTGAACATACAATTATTTATTTATTTTTTTTCATTTATTGCTTGTGAAAAAATTGAATGCTTAGGCACTTTTATTTTATTTCTTTGTCAATTTTCTATTCTTCCTTTTCTGCATAATCATCAAAGATTTAAATAAAAACAAAATCAACAAATTTCACTTTATTCTTTGCACACAATTTTTTTTGTGAATTTTTGTTTGAAAATTTCAAAACAATTTCAAAAAGTGAAAACATCAATTTGAATTTTAAATTAACTCGAAATTGTTTTCTAAAAAAAAAAGAAGACATAGAGAAGTACATTTTAAACACATGTATACGTATGCATATATACTAACATATTGCTTACACATTAAAACTATTCAAAGAATTTAAATGAAGAACATCAGAATTTACAAAAGATTTCAAAATAAACGTGTATTTATTCACATTATATTCAAATTTTGTTTTATTGCCAGAAAACGACAAAAAAATCAATATTAAATTACTTGAAAAATTTCAAGTTGTTAAATTTTCTCTATAGAAAAGTGTTTAAAAGGGTAAATCAAAAAATTTCTTATATTTAAATTTTAATTGAACCTTCTGTTCTATTATAAAAACTCAATGCTCGGTTTCACAATGAAAGTTTAGACTCAAGAAAAGAATCAACAATTATTGTCATCTATTTTTTGTTCTTATTTTGCTCAAGTGGTGCATAAACTTAGGAATTTCAATGTTTTTAAATCAAACCTAACATTAAACTCGATTTTTGAAATTTAAACCTAAAAACTGAGAACATAACAATTTAAAACCGAATTTAAAAAAAGAAAAGCAAACTTATTTTATTTTCATAAAACGACACTTTTTCAAATTTTCCGAATTCACAAAAACGTTTCCGAAACAATTCGAGATACGTATAATTTTTTTTTTTACAATAATAATAAACGTTTTCACATTTGTTTTTAAACATGTAAAAACAATAAAACTGGTGTATGAAAAAAATATAAAAAAAAAAATGATAATAAAATGAAATAAAAATGTAAACAGCAGGCGTAAAATTGTATTTTGAAATTTATAGCTCCATTGTGGACCTTTATGGTCATTTCCACTTTAATATGGTATTTATCACGTCTTCTTTTGATATAGCAAGAATTTCAAAGTTATACAATTTTACGTGACTTCATTTTTTATATCAGCAATTATAGATATAGTGATTATGTTAATAATGTTTTTAACCACATAACAACAACAACAACAATAACAACAACAAAACTAAAACTTAGAATAAAATTTGATAAATAAAAATGTTTATGTTCATTTAAGTACACTTTAAAAGATTAATTCTAAATGCGTTCTAAGTAATTTCGAGTCAGATCATTTTATTTTAACGGTAATTATTTTATAAGTATGAAACCGTAAAAAAAAATAAAATTAAATAACATATCAAGAAGAAATTAAGAATGTCACCTTTAAACTGAGAACATTTTTAAATATCCTTTTCAACAAGATTTGCACCTGCAGATACATAATATTAATTTCCAAAAAACTACATCCATTTAAATATTCACTCACATGCTTATTATTTTGATTCAATTAACCGAAAGTTTTATCAAAAATTCTTGAAGTCGAAGTAAATGAAGGCATTCTTATAGTAATCGATTCCAGTGTCATTTCCATTTAATATTTTCGACTATCTATTTTTAAGGTATTTTTTTTGAACTAGGTATATATATTCAACAATTCACTATTGGAATTACTATTTTCTACAGAAATTCTTAAGAATTCTATTGAAATTTTTATTAGAAATTAAACTGAATATTTATTGAACATTCCAAATCCTTTTAAATTTATTCTGTTTCCGACCATTATATTAAAAAATTTCACACTCACCTGAAGAATAGATATTCAATATTCCATTGCCTATAGTTTTCATGAGAAAATAATAATTAAATTAACAATTGAATTTTATTCAAATAATTCATGAAAAAATGAAAAACTTGAATAGTCAGTACAATTTTCATTTCATATCTATGCACACATGTCTATGTATGTATTTTATAAATAATATCTTTCTTTGTATTTACAATACACAATACCGTCATACCAGTAATCATTTAGATATGTATATTTTTATTCTACCTATACATTGATTATTCCCTGAAGAAATTATTATCTCATTTTTAGACCAAAAAAAAAAAAAAAAACTATAAAAACACAAAAGCACGCACAAGAAATTGTATTAAAAAAAAAAAAAAAAAAAACTAAAGTGAATATCAAATACATAAAAAGTTTCAGATGTGAAACATACACATAAAATATCTTTACTATACCTTTAAACAAAATTTTTTTCTTATTTTACTCCCCTTGACACACAGGTCAAGGAAAAAGTTTTTTATTAGCTTTTCCTACACCTTTAAACATGAAATACATAACTTTCGAGTTTAAGAATTTACCTTTGATACTTCATGTTTTCTTCTTCTTCTTCTTTTTTTTACACGTGTTTGCATGAATATCTTATAAATTTCATTTGAAACTCAGTTAAAGTATAGCTACTTTGTAAACTTCTTACTTATTTTGTTTTTTTTTCTTTCTCCGATTTTCTTTTAGATTTTCCCTTCATGCGCAAATATTATAAAAGTCAATTTTCTTTTGATAAAGAAAAAAAATATAGAAAAAAAAAAATTCTTTTAAAGAAAAATAATATAAGATGATACTTTCTCGAAAAATATATTATAAGAAAATATAGAAAACAAAAAACTATTTGTAAAGGACAAAATGATGGAATTGTTCAATATTATTATGAAAGTATAAACTACATATTTTCTTTTTTGTTTCTTTTTAAAAAACAAGAAAAAATTTGTATTTTGGATTCTTGTACTTTGAAAAAAAATTGTTACGAAAATATAAACACACAAAAAACATAAAACTAAAAATTTAAAAAAAATCATAAAAGCATAATAAATGGATTTTATTTCAAAAGTCAATATTGTTTCAAAATGAAATTTATCAAAATAAAAAACCAAAAGCTTTTTCTTTTCCTCTTTTTTGAATTTTTTTTTTCAAAGTTTTCCAATATTTAATAGGTGATATTTGAAGTAAATAACAAAAAAAAAAAAAAAAACAAAGTTGTAAGAAATAAATTAATTTCGCGCCTACACAAAAACAATGAAAAAGAACCACAAAACAACCAAGAAACAGTATTTTTATAAGTTTTTCGTTACATTTAAATCCTTGATTAACCTTCTAAATTTATTTTGTGTTTACTTCAAAACATAACAAGAAAATAAATATAAGGAAAATAAAAGTCTTTACGATTCCTTTGTTTATTTTATTTTACACTTTTACTTTTCCTTTCTTTTCTTTTTTTTTTTTTTTCAAATGAATGAAAAACATCGAAATAAAAACCTTGTTTTTATTATCAACATTTTATCGCCCATCATGAATCTCTAAATACATACATATACATACAAAAAAAAAGTCCAAATGTTTTTTCTTCATTTCCATTTTTCAATATTTTTATTTTTTGTCCTTATACATAAGTAAATTAGATTTTTGTTTATATTCGAAAAAGAAAAAAAATAAAATCAAACGAACAAACAACAAAATAACAAGAAGTATTACAATATATTCGTAATACCTTGTTCATCTTTGTACAAAGGTGTTTTTTTTTTCTTTTTTTTTTATATACGTATAATGTAATAATGTTTTTTTGATGTTGTATTTTTTGATAAAAACAAAAATCTTTTCTTTAATATTATTTGCTTTCAATTCGTGAAATATAAAAATATATTATGAAACAAACACATTTCACTCACCTATCCTCTATACCGTATATACATATATTATAATATACAGTGTACATGTATGTCCTTATATATATGTACATATATTCTCATCAATTCTACAGGTTAAAAAGGTGGTTATAAAACAAATCTGTTAACTGAAATGTGAAAGTATATACATACCTATGTATACCTGTTGGTTGTTTTTTCCAAAATAAAAATATTTAAAAAAAATATATATAACATATAATATTGATTTTAAATTTTATGTTAAAGCAAAAATGTTGAACATAAACATACATAAGTATATACAAACATATTATTATGCACATATAATATTTATGTACATGTACATATATACATTTTAAAGAAATAAAAATAAGACATGCTTGAATTATTTCTAAAGATTTTCACGAATGAAAAAAAAATATTTAAAAAAAAAAAAAAAAAAAAAAAAGGATTTTACGGATAAAAGGTTTGATAATAATATTTCATGGACACTCTTCTAAAATGTAATTCATGTAGAAACAAAAATATCATATTGAAAAAAAAAAAATTTATGAAGGTAACTAAGCGAACAAAATGATATTTTGTTTTAAATTTATAAGATTTTTTATTTACTGTTTTTTTTTTTTCGGTATTTTTCTCATAATTTTTTTCTTTTTCGAAATATTGATTTAGTATTCACATAAGACAGATATTAAAAGTATTTAATAAAATTTATTGATAATTATTTCTTTTTGTTTTTCAAAATAAATATTTTTGAAAGAGAAAACCGAAATAAATGGTGAATACCACCTCAAATAATTAAAATTAATACAAGATACTTTCGAATGCTCACGATTTGAAATTTTACATATTTGGTGAATACATACATATATACAGAAATTCAATTCTGTTTAGTTCCGGACTATATACTTAGATATTAAAAAATTCAATAGAATAAATTATCTTTCTCTTCGATTTTATTAGAAAAAAATATTTTTTTTAAAAAAAATGTTAAAATCAAAACTTACCTTGATGGCATGAATCAATTAATAGGCATCTCAAAATTTTCATTTAAAATAAATCCGTTTTGCTAAAAAGTAAACATTTTATCCTATTAATTTATTGCGATATTTTTTCTACTAGTCCGAACACTTTTCCTCTGAGACAACACTATAAAACTGACTAAACTGATTGATTATTCATCTCGTACACTATAATCCCTACACAGCATTTATGTGCATGTCTTATGAAAGGAAAAAAAAATTCCAAGAGAAAAAACTATCTCCTTAATTTTACTTAAATTCTTTACACATTATAACTGTTTTTTCTTTTTAATTTTTGTTTCAATACTAATTTTTTTCATACTTACAATTAATATTGATATCACATATTCACATGAAAATTATCAAAAAAACATTAGAAAAAGAATTCTCTAATGTGTAAAATTTTATTCTATACAAAAAACTAATTTCGAAAACGACTAACACATTTTTAAAGCGAAGAAGATAGATTATGTGACATTTCTCATTTTCTTTTGTTTCAATTTTTAACATTTTTAGTGCATTTTTAATGATAATTCTGTGTCGTGTTTATTCACGTACATACATACATACATATGTACTATACATGGAATTCTGATGTAATGAGAATGTTAGACATCTGTTTTCAACCCCTAAACAAAATTATCGTTTATTAGGAAAACGAAAATATTTTAGTAGAGACGGGGTACTGGCCACTGAGTACAATGTACTCTCCTAATTGAGTGCACGTGGGTGCTTGCATCCACCCCACCCACACAAACAACAAAAAAAGCATGTTTTTTTTTTGTAATTCGTTACTTTGTTATGGTTTTTAGATTTACGTTTGTTTTTTTTTAGATTTCGTGAAAATAATTCTTAAAAAAGTTTAATTTAACCTAGAAAAAAAAATCCTCTAATGGAAAACAAATTTACACTCTAATGTCTTAAATTTTATATTTTATAAATTTATTATTTAAATTTTTCAGTGGAAATAAAAAATTCTTAAAAAATATACAAACACAAATTAAGTTATTTTTTATACAAATAAAAAAAAATTTTTTTTTTATTATAAAATATTCAAATATTAAGGATAAACATTAAAAGTATCCTGGGACAAGTGATAATGATAAAATTATATTAAATGAACAATAATAAAATTATTTATACATAAGTTAATGTTTTATTAACATTCTTAAATTACATAATTATAGTTTTTTTTTTTCTTATTTATATTGAAAATTATACTTACCTAGTTTATCTGTTATCTTTTAATTCGTCAATTTATTATATACTTATATATCCTTTTTTATTATCATATAAAAGTATATAAATTCATATACATACACAAACATATGTGATTTAAGCATACATATGTATTGTATTTCCAAAAAATAAAAAATAA
Source organism: Bombylius discolor (assembly GCA_939192795.1). Lineage (NCBI taxonomy): Eukaryota > Metazoa > Arthropoda > Insecta > Diptera > Bombyliidae > Bombylius > Bombylius discolor. Next base: position 33,795,362 of record OW584241.1, on the reverse strand, counting down.
AAATAAAAAATAAAACAACATCCTTATATATAAATGAAGATATCATCTGAGTGATATAAACATTATATAACCTATAAAAAGTAAAGTCCTTCCTTAATTTCTTCCGGAACACTTGATATTTTATTTGTGTGAACAAATAAAATAAAGAATAAACATTTCTCTTTCTTTCTTTTGTTTTTTTGGTTTTTTTTTTTTTGTACATGTACACAATAATAAACTAAACATATGCACGTATTCTATGAATTTCCAGGCCATTTATTTTTTCTGAAGCTGTTGTAAAAATTCACTTGATTGCTGACGTCGTTGTTGCTAAATATTTAATTAAATTCAATATAGTATACGCAAAAAAAAAAAAAAGGAAAAAAAACAGAAAGAAAAAGTGTATATAATTTTAAATCATAAACGAAAATTGGAAAACAGAAAAAAAAAAATGAGAAAATGAAAAAGGTGCAAATTTATTATGATTACTTTTTTTTTTTGTTTTGGTTCTTTACTTGATTCGAATTAAATTCTGTTATAATGTTGAATTTAAATGAAATGATGGTATTATTACACAACATAGTATGTATGTAGGTATATGTATGTATGTACTACATAAAAAAAGTGATAGTGATTATGATAAAAGTGAACCGTAATTAAATTTTATCCAAAAGAGAAAAAAAATGCGAATTATTGTTTGAAATTTCATCATGGTTAAATCTATATTACCTTTTATTGAATTTTATGCGTGTAAAACTTAGTAATTATTAAATTTATGGTATAGATATAGTATTATATATGTGAGAGATAATTAATGGAATGATAAGGTAAATTTATTAAATATTTACGTAAAAGATTTTTTTTTTATTTATTTAATTATTAATGGTAGACAGAGTCTGAAAAATTTTCTACACAATCTTGTACAGAAAAAGTATATGTAATACATTAACATACTGTGCGATATAATTTTTTTTATTATTACATATTTGTTTTTATTTCATTTTATTTTCTTTTTTAATAATTTTTTACAGACTAATAACATTAAAACTTCAGTGGTATGTATTTTCAAATAGTTTTAAATAAAAAACTACAGGTTCATACAGTAACCCTTTATCACTTACCTACACATAGCATCACCACAGAACCTTTTTTATTTATTTTATTTTATTTAAAAAAAAAAAAATTTACAAAAATGAAAATTCATTTGTGATTTTCCCATTAATTTTCTTCTTTTTGTTGTCCAATCCCAAAATACATAAAAAATTATATTGAACCAATTTTATTGAAGTATTCCCCAACTATCTTGTTTTCATTGAGCTTCAACTAACTGGTTCCTACGCAATAAAATTAGAAGAATTTTGTGCATGTTATATTTCGGATTGCTTTACCCATTTAAATTAATTTTCATTCGTAATTTTTTGTAGTTATTTCGAAGATAGTGCAAAATTGTATCTCATAAAAAAAGCTTCAGTTTTTCGAATACTCCACAAAAGATATCTTACAATTTTTTTTTTCTTGAAAAAAGTTCTTTTTAAACCTCGAAAAAATTTGTATTCATTAAGAAAAAACATAAAATACAAAATTGATTTTTCACACTTTCAAGCCTACAAAAACACTTCCTTTTTATTTTAGAAAAAAAAAAATTGAAGCTACTACTTGTTTGACAAAATTTTTAAAGGAATTTTCTAGTCACATTTTTAAAATTAAAAATCCACTTTATTTGAATCTAAAAAAAAATAAAACATTCAATTTTTTTTTTTTTTAATGAATAAATGCATTTATTTACGCAGAAAAATATGAGAAAAAAAAATTGATTAATAAGCAAAATTACATGTAAAATGTAGCTTACATTTTTATTTACGATTTATTAAAAAAAAAAAAAAAATTAAAATTGTAATAATAATAAAAAAAATTAAGAAAATACTCTAAAATAGTTTTAAAAAAATTAGATTACAATTTAACTTATGATTTAAAATCTATAAATGCTCTTTGTATTCAACATGAATGTATTTTTTTTATATGTATTTATTTTCTTTTTTTGTTTACTTTTTCATTTTTCTTAAAATTTTTAATTTTTTATTATTTTCAAAGTTAACTTTGACTGTTTCATTAGTCATTTTGGAATGAGCGATTTATGTTAATTAATCAATTATTTGTATTATTTACGTAATTATTAATTATTTTTGTTTTATACATTATACAAATAATTTCTTTTTCATTAAAATAAAATAAAAATAATAACAAAAAATTAATAATAATAATAATAATAATATAAAAAAATAAAATCCATACCGTACTTAGATTAACAAAAAAATATAATTAGAAATTAAAAAATTTATTTTGTTGTTTTGTTTTTATTTTAAACGCTTAAACTAACTTCTTAAATTTTTCACTTTATTTTATTTTATTTTTCTTTTGTATTTTATTTTCCTGTTTGTCTTAATTACATTTTTTTTTCTACGTTATTTTATATAAATTTATGTTTATTATTATTTTAACACAAACATCTTTTATTTTTGCAATAAGCACCATTTTCATTCACACAACAACAATAAAAAAAAAAAAAAGTAAAACGATACAGGAGAAAAAAATAAGTAAAATTTTTAGAAGACATTTTAAAAATACCAATGTGGAGAAGACAGGACGGATTTGTTAGAGAATAATTATTATTATTAAAAATAATCTGGTATACAAAATTTTTAAAATAGTTTTTTTTTTCTTTTTAAAATACTGTTTTAAAAATCTTAAAAAAATTGTGATGTATTATATTTAAAAATAAGGATAACAAAATGTACGTAAAAGATTTTCGAAATCAAATACAATGTTGACTAAATACTATAGTTATACATAAATTTTAAAATATTTCATGAGCTTTCGAATAACTTCCTTGATATTTAAAGTATTAAACGATGAATTAATTACAAAATTAAATATTTAAAATGTACTTTCAAGGACGGAATTAAATTTGATAATTTTCTAAGGAAAATATATACCTCGTTTATGGTTTATTAAAGTAAAGTCCAACTACATTACATAATTCGGACAAAATAAATCTTAAATTATGAAACCGATATTTTATTTTTCACTTTTTTTTTTCATCTTAGCAAACTTTTTAATAAAAAAAAAAAAACTCCACGTCAATTAGGTGTTACGCCCACTCGAAATTTACTAATACATATTTTCGAAAGTATAGCCTTAAAGATTATAAATTTTCAAATTTACATTTTATTAAAATTAAAAACTTCAAAAAACTAATTAATTAATGTAATTTTTCATTTTTTTTTTTTTAAATACGTTGGACGGAAAATAAAAATACCGAAAATGTAAATGGAAATTTAATTTCAATTTTAAAGGCCACAGTTTACACATACATATAAATTTCAAATATACTATAATTAATATTAATTCGAATATTAAAAAATTTCTTATGTACTGTCTAGTAGAAAGACAGATAAAAGAAAATGGCGAAAAAAAAAAGTTGTGTATAAAAAAGATCTACACATACACACATAATAACAAAGTGCGTTTATAAAAAAGTTATTCATGAATTTTTATTTTTTTTTAATCCACGAATTAAAGTGCATGTACTCTACAAAATTCATTTATTCTGAAATTATCTGAAGAAAAAAAATCAGATAATACTTTTTCTTTTTTCTCTCTAATCATTCCAATTATACTTACAAGACAAGAGATAAATTTAATTTAACGTTCATTAAGTTTTTAAAAAAAAAAAAAAATACCACAAAATCGGACAATTCTTATACGTTTAACAAGATGAATGCACTCGATAAGAAAAAAATTCATTTCGATGTCAAGTATAATTATTTTCTTTTATTTTTTCCTTTACGTTTATTTTTTTTATTATTATTGTTGTTTGTGTTAACTGGCATCCCTCTAGTTACACTTGTTGTTGTATTCATCATGTATGATGTTGTAGTTTTTGTTGTTGTTGTTACCATGGGTGATGTTGTTCTATCATTTGATGCCGCTGTCGTAGTAGACAAATCTAAATATTTCTCATGATCTAATTTAATATTTTCATCTTCATCAACATTATCATTATCATTATCATCATCATTATCATTATCATCATCATCATCGTCATCCTCATCATTATCATTTGTTTCTTCATCATCTTCAACTTCAACCTCAATTTCATGTTCATTTTTTTGTTGTTTAATTGTTTGATTATCATGTGCTATATTCGATTCAATTTCATGTTTTAAAAATTCTCTTAATTCTTGGATTTTCTCATCAGATTCATCTTCTTTTAATTGTTCTAAATTTTTTTGTATTTTTTGTTCTATAATTTCATCTTGTTTTTCAAATTCTTTAACAAACATTGTCTGGCTTTCATGTTCAATATTTGATTCAATTTTATGATGTTTTAACATTTCTTTAATTTCTTCTATTTTTTGTTCAGATTCATGTTTTATTTGTCCTGTCTTTTTATGTACCCTTTGTTTCATTTCATTCACATTCAATTCAGACATTACTTTATCTTTTAGTGCAGAAACTTTTTCATGTATCAAATTTTCTATGTTATCATCATTCTTTTTATTATTTTGATCAATTTGAAACGCAATTTCCGTATTCGTATTTGGATTTTTATAAACTTGACAGCCATCTACAAAAGATTCTTCTTTCTGTTCTTCCTCATCAGACTTGCCTTCATCAACGATTGATGCTATTATATCTCTGGCTGTTCTTCTTCCAGATTCAATTTTATTTTTTTGTCCTACATTTGGACCTTCCATAAATTTAATTTCAATGCTTCTATCTAAGGCATTTCTATTTGCAAATGTCATATCCTTTTCAATAATATCTTTCCGTTTTTCAACACCATATGAAGCATATTCTTCTACATCGCTATTTTCTTCGTCATCTTCTTCTTCATCATCATCATCATCTTCCTCCTCTTCCTCATCGTCATCTTCATCTTCTTCATCTTCGCCTTCTTCTTTTTCATCTTCTAAACTTCTAGATAAATTCAATTTAACTCGTTCATTTTCGAGCAATTCTTGCAGGACATTTTTCATTTTCGCATTCAATGACAGTTCCTCCCTTTCATGACTACTACCATCTCTATAATCATGACCATCATTATCGATATTAGTTAAAGTATCTGTTGTCGTTGTTGTTACTATGCTTTCTGTATTGCTTGAAGGAACATGATAATATCGTGAGGTAGTATCAATGTTTGGATTATACGTGTATTCATCGAATGATGGATATGTACAATCTGTTGAACGACCAATTGCTATTTTATTTGGAATACCATCACCACAAATTACCGGATTAACAACTTCAACAATTGTTTGTAATGGTACTCCAACAATATTACAATTACGATTTACATTTTGTGATGTTGATTCATGTTTTGATTCATTATTTGATCGGCCAAATGAACTTAATCCTCCACAGCCTCTTAAATTATCTGTTTCCTTTGTATTATCTGATGGTCGTAAAAATAATTTATCTGTATTTGTTCGTATTGTAACAATTGATGCAGATTCATCATCATCTTCACTAGGTGAAATTTGTAATTCTTCTTTTTCTGGATCATGTAATTCCAATGAAATTATTTTTTCTTGACATGTTTCCACCTGAACAAATTTTATTTCAATTTTATATTGTATATATGTATATGAAAATAAGAGTAATAATAATAATACACAAGACAGATAGATAGATAGTGAAAAAAAAAATGGTACATACTTAGGTCATTTTAAAAAAGAATTATTCTTCAAATTTTATTTTTCATGCATAAATTTTATGTTTTTCTTATTTTTTTTTTATTAAACTTTAATTTATATTCAAATTCTTACTTTTTTTTTAAAATAAAAAAAAAATAAAGAATAAAAAATTTCTAGCTAAAGCATAGACGAATGAACAAAAAAAATTTAGCTAGGAAAAAAAGTAAAGTAAATACACGAACGTTCCATGCTCATATTTTGAGTTTTTTTTTCTCTCTCTCTCTTACTTACAAATTAAAATTAGAAGAAAAAAAATCAAGAAAAATAAGAGATAGTAACACGTTCAAAAAAAAACATAAAATACAATTCATTTCGCTATAAAAAAAATGAATTTGAAAAAAATAAAAAACGTATTTTCTAAAATATTTTTACATAATTTAAAAATTCGACATTTACAAAGCAGCAAGACAACACTCATGCTCTATATACATACTATAAATTTTTTTTTTTTTTTTTTTTACAAAATAAAAGTAACTTTAATTTCAACTAAAGAATTTTTTTTAAATACCATAAACATTTTGCTTGTCGTGGTACAATACTCATTTAAAGACTTCTGATAAAAACTAATGAGCTAAGTTTAAAAAATTTTAATATGTACATACTATAGCTCTACTCTTCTATCCTCTTCCACTCTGATCAAATGGAGTCCAGAATTTGATCTTCTATTCGAACAGAGCTTATATTATAATTTTCACGGAAAAAAATATCATTATTCGACATTTCGAATGTGATTCAAAATAATTTTCATATTGAACTTTTCTTTGTGTAACTTTAATTAATATTTTCTATTTAACTGTTTTGAAATGAATTTTATTATGAAATATTCACAGAAAAATCTTTCGAATAAGCATTGTACCGGTAACACATTGATAAATAAATACAACTGATTAAAATGTATTAATAAATATTTACAAAAGTGATCACAAAAGAAATTGATTTATAGATAAATAAAGCACACAATTATCGATTTACAAATGCAAACAAAACAATAAAACACCAATACTACATTATTTCATTTTATATTAAAAAGGATATCTCTGTATTTTATAAACATTTTTTTATAAATTGAAATACAATTTAATCTTCAACATTTATTTTTCAATAAAAGTATTTTTAAAATTTTTATCTTTTTAGAAAACAATTTTGAATTTGATTTCAGATTGAAAAATTATAAAACATAGAATGTACATTCACATAAAAAATGAAAATTAAAATCACATAAAGTTTTCATACTACTCGTATGTACATATTATGTATTTGAAATATGTATGTAGTTTTAAATTTTCACTTAAAAATTTGTTTTTCTATTTCTTTAGATTGAATTTAAATGTTGAAAACACACACTCAAAAATACTGTATTTTTATTCAATCTTGTAAACTTTACAAAAAAATTGCAAATTAAGAATGTATATGAATTTCCTTAAAAAGTTTACACAATATGTATTCCATTGGAGAGAATATAAAATTTTTGAATACATTATGTGTTTAAATTTGAATACTTTTAGTTTTAATTGTGATAATTAAATAAATATGCCTCAAAATTTTATTTATATGTATTATAATGTAGAAAAGTATTTATATGCAATTAAAAAGTTTCACATCAAATTTTATACTTTACCATTGAGAATAATATTCAATTTATTATTTAGGAATGATTAAACTTTTCTCTGTTAGTAATTTTTAAAAGTTTATTAAGGAAAAAGAAAAAACATCTAAAAATTGGAAAATTGTAAAAACAATGAGATATTTAAATAAAGAAAAAAAAAAAACATTTATGGTTTATTTAAAATCCAATTTTTAAATAATGAAATAAATACTTGATAAATATCACTGACAAAGTTTCAAACTATTTTCTAAATTATAGAGAATCAAGTCAAAACTTTAAGAAATGTAAAATATTTACTCAAAGTCTATTAAATTAACTAAAAATGAAGTTTCTTGTTAAACTACAGCCACACGATGAAAATTTTTGGTAAGTTTATTTTTATTTTTGAGATCTACCAAAGAAATCACTCTTTAAAGTGAAAAATCATGGCTTTTTAAATATTTTGCCACAGACTTTTTTTCGTGTTGTGTGACAAAAATGTAACTAAAAAATGTTTCATGCTCAAAAATCAATCTCTCTCATCTGACTAAAAGCTTTAAAAGAAGTAAATAAAATTTGAACAAAAAAAAAACAAAGTAAAATTTAAATTTTAACTAATGATATTTAATTTGTACGACCATTTGTTCCAGCATTTTAATTTAATTTATACTTGCAATTTAGATAAAGAGGAATTCTATCTATTTAAAATATATTTAGTTCCAATTTCAAAATTGTATTAAAACTCTAGAAATTCGAAGAAACTACATATACTATAAATTTCAATGAACAGCGTATACACTTCAAAGAATGCACTTTTTTATTCCTTTTAAATTGCATAAATCAAATTTTTATTCGATTTTGTGATTGAAATTAAACTAACTTGTAGATTTTTCCCAATAAATTTTTCCAATGATAATTTATTTGATTTTTCACTTTTATCTGATTATAAAAAAAGATTAATTCTGAAACTCTCTTTTTTTCTTTAGAAGTTCTTCTACGTTTCTGAACTTATTGAAATTTTATTTTGTGTACTTCCTTCAATAATTTTTTTTTTTTTTTTACAAATATAATTTCAAATCTTTATTTGATGTATTTTTTCTCATTTTTGATATATGTATATGACATATCCTGTATGTTAAATCATCTTCCTATTTTTTTATTTTTGAAACCATAATAACAGATGCATTTTTAGATGGAGAATTTGTACTACTATGTATTTGCACAGGTGTATACGAAATATTGAAAAAAAAAAAAAATTCGTGCAAAATCAATACGTAAAAGAGAAAAAAAATAAATAAAATAAAATGTGACATATGTGCTCATTGTGAAGAAAAAAAAAACAACAGTGACATTATTAAAAAGCTATCACAGAACAAAAATAAAATTGAAAGAAAAAAAAAAAAAAAACCAGAAAATTTTTTTTGTTTTTTCTATCTAACCTCTGTTTCGATGACTTTTTCAACATATTCAATTGTTCTCAATTGTGGTTGTCCTGTTACTGGATCAGGTACTTCTTCGGTGCGTTGTGTTATTTTCTCATCAACAATTATTTCACGTTCACGTACAATTAATGCACCTGGACTAGATTTTATTGCAATTTTTGGAAATTTAACATTTTTCTGTGAATATTTTTTTTTTTTTTTCGAAATAAATTGAAAGAAATGGTAAAAAGAGAAAAAAAAATTAACATTTAAATTTTTCATATTGAACATGTTTTCTTTTTATTGAAAAAAAAAGTTTTTAAAAAAGAAATCTTTCTACGATTCTACATGATTTTCTAAACGTGCGACAAGGAAACAAAAAAAAAAGTAATAACTCTGTGTATTGTAAGAAAAATCAATTTCTAATATATTTAACCCTTTAATGCTATCTATTTCTAGAATAGTATTTAATGTGCACAAAAAAAAAAAAAAATTAATATAAAAGTTTTGTTATGTATTATATGTATACACTGTATTCAGTATGTATGTATGTAGATATGTATATTGATATTATGGCTAAATGTTTATAACGATCAAAATTACTTATTTATTTTTCACATATTTCATATTATTGAATGAAAAACTTAATTAAGTAATTTTAGCAGATTTTCATTTCGCTTGATATCACATTAAATTCAAATACATAAATTATATTCGTTGGCATACATAAATATTTCTATATAAATGCTATTACATCATGTATAAAGTTTATTATGCATCGTTCACATGAAAATCAAATCATATTAAGTTAATGATACATGAAAATCGAACATATTAAGTAATTAAATGGATTATTGAATATTGATTTTTTTTTTTTTTTTTTTGTAAATATTTTAATTAACGTTACAGGCAATCTTGTTTTTATTTTATTATATTTTTTTTTTTTCAATTTTTTTGGTATTTTAACGAGCCTGATGAAATATTTATACATCATTCTTTCATATCTTGTATGTATAGATACTAAATTGAAAAAAAAAATTATGATTAATAAGAAATATTTGAAATCAGTTAATAAAATCTGGAACATAAATTGATAAGTTAAAAATGATTTTCTTTCTAAGGAAATTTCTATTAATTTTGGAATTGTAATGCGTTGTCGTTGAATAGCAATTATTTTTGTGATTTCTTTTCTCTTTTTAAGTCTTTATTTCTCAAGATTTCCTCCTATTTCTTTATTTTGTAATTAATTTTCTTTTTTTAAGAAAAGAAATTCTCAGTTGTTAAACTTCTTAATGTAGAAAGCCTCTGGAAAAAAGCAACTTTAACAAGAAAATTAAATTTTCACTGTCAAAAAAAAAAAAAAAATCAAATAAATTACAACTTTTGTTTATTTTTATTTTTTAAAAGAAACACTGGAAATGTTTTTTTTTAAAAAAAGTAAATTAACTTTCTTTGAAAATTATGAAAAAGCAAAAAGTATCAGGTTCGTGTTAAAAGAAAAACTAATTACTATATTTTTTTTTCTTCTTTTATTTTGGAAAAAATTTGAAAACAAGAAATCCAATTTTCATTAAAAAATAATAAATTCCCTTTTTTTTCAATAAATTCGTTTCTTAATTTAAAAAAAAAAAAAAAAATTCTAAGAAATTTGTATGAATTTTTTCTTTCGTAACACATACCTTTTACTTATCCTTCAGTTCTCTTTTTTTTTCGCTTACTACGCTTAATAATAATCCCCACCCAAAAATACAACAACAACAAAAATAAAACGAGGTACTCAAAAAAATTGTAAAATTTTTAAAAACTTGTTACACTTTTTCCTTCTTAAAAAAGCTTTTTTAAAAAAAAACTCTTTTTAAAGAAGATTTAAATTAAAAAATTTCCTCTATTGAAGAAATAATAACAGTTAAATATAAATTGTAAAAGTTTTATTATTCTTAAAGTAAGATGTTTTTTTTTTATTATTTAATTAAGTAGATCCTAGAACATTTTTCTTTTCTTCTTTTTCTAATAAACAATTTTCTTAGAAAACATTTTAACTGATTATTTTTTTAGTTAATTGCTGAATGGATGCATTTAACTACAACTTATAAAAAAAAAGACGTAATTGAACATTTCAAATACGAGTAAAAGTGTGGAAAGCATAAATTAAAACTACAAAAACAAAAAAAAAAAACAAAAAAATTCATAATCGTCTAATTTATTTAAAAAAAAAAAAATGAATAAATAAAATAAAATCAAAAGAAAAAACAAAAACTGCGAACCATTAAAATTTTCATAATATTTACAATGCTTATTATTTCGAGCATAAATATTCATATTTTTATATCCTTATTAGTCCTTTTTATTAATTTTCATGTATTTCCTGTTATTTTATTGCTTCATTTATTATTGATAACAAAATTACACACAATTCTAATAAAATATATCCATCACAAACTAATTACCATAGAAATTATAATAAAATGTCATATTTTTTGAATTTCAACACAATACCATTTCAACTAATTACATTTTCTAAAAAAAAAAAAAAAAAAAAAAAAAAAAAAAAAAAAAAAAAAAAAAAAAAAAAAAAATCGGAGAATGTGGTCCTGTTTATAATCATTGCACTTATTTTTATTTATTTCCTACCATAATTTCATCAAATTTGTAATAAATATTTAGAAAAACAAATTAATTTCATGATATAAATTTCAAATGTACAGATTAAACTATATTTTATTTTGTTTTGTTTTTGGAAGAAGGAAAAAAAAAACCAAAAAGAGTTAAGTGGTACCGTGAAACACTACCATATTTTTTAGTTTAAAAAAGTTTTTTAAGGCTTACACAATTTAAGTAAAAGTGTGTTTTTCTAACTCTTAATTACGAAAAACTCTATGCAAACTGTTGAAGCACTATTAAGCTTATTTTTTTTATCTATTTCTTTAATTTTTGAAAGTACATTAAAATTAAATTACTACGATTAGTTACGAATTTGTCATGTTTCAAAATTCAGTCTCAAAATAGAAAAGTGCAGAAATAAAAAAATTAAGATAAGTATGCTGCTAAATTATTACTTTAATAAGATTATCCTTCTACAGCTTTTTAGAAATTCTATCATTCGTAATTCAATAGAAGCTTCTAATTTTGGTACTGCTTTGCTGTTTTCAAATCCAGTGCTCAAAATTAGAAATTTCAGTTGTTTACGATAACTTCTACAATTTTTCATCTCTTTACATTTTATGGGCACTATTCTACGACATCAATGGAAATCATTAAAAACATTGTTTTGTATGACACAAAATCGATGTTATTTAAATTTAATTTTAATTTTTTTTTTTACAATTGTGGTGATAACTGATATCAACCGAAAGCAAAACATATTAAAAAAAAAGGGGGGAAATTAGTGAGAACACACAAAAAATAAAAAGGAATAAAACATGGTTGCAAAAAAAGCATTGAAAATTGAAAATTATTCAACATTCAATATATTTTAAATATGATTATTTTTTATTCGCTTTTATTTAAAAAAAAAAAAAAATACGTATCCGTACAGAAATGTGTACACAATAAGCATAATGTATGTACGTTCTGTCTGTACATGCATCGAATTTAATTTTTATATTAAATGAAAATGTTCATTATTTTGTTATTAAAGACTTATTCATTCCATAATGTTAATTAAGTTTATACAAATTTTAATTGAATTGATAAAAATAAAAAATACGTGTGTGTGTGTGTATGGTTTTAGTTTAATTAAATGCAATGATTAAAAACGGAGAAAAAAAAAAAGACAAAAAAAAAAAAAAAGAATTTTTATACAAAATTATATTTTGATTTTGCTAACCAATTTATTAGAAATTTTTTTCTGTTCATATTAGAAAATAGATAATATGTACATACAAATGAAAAACTCTTAGTCCTATACAGCTATGTATATATGTAGGTACTTGAACTTGTATTATGTATTTTATTTTTGTTTAAAAATTACGTAATTGTATTTTGAATTTAAAATTGAATGTAAATAATCAAAAAATCAAAATATATGTAAATAAAATCAAATCAAAGATAAATAAAATAAGAAATAAGAAAAGTTTTTAAGTTTGTGTCCTTTTTTGTTTACATTTAACGTTTGAATAGATAATACAAATTTATTTTCAAAAGTAGAAAACATTTTGACTAAGTTTAAATATTTTTTGTTTTTTTTTTTTTTTTTTTTCAAACTAACTCTGTATGCTAAATGAATTTTTCTATTGAGAAATTGGCTTTTCGTGAAGAAAGCCCATTTGGTAAATAATTATTTTATTTTTAATAATTTTCATAAATTAAAATCACTTACTTTCTCTTCCCCTATAATTTCTCCTCTCTTTTATTTTCTATCTACATGCGACAGCGCTGTAGAAGAATTTTAGACGAAAAAAAAATACCCCACTTTATTTCTGACACAATTTTATTACAATTATTCTTCAAAAACACTAAATTGGCACAGAGTGTAAACATTTTTTTGATTTAATCACACAAAATAATAAATATTCAGTCTACCTTTTTTTGTAAATGCCTATAAAACTTTTCTAAAAGTATGAACAATTTTAAATATTAAGTTATTGTTTCTAATTTTCTATTTTAAAGAAAACATAAATGAAAAATAAAACAAATTTTAGGAAACCAAAAAAAAAAAAATGAAAAAAAAAAAAAGCAACTCTTTATCAAACAACAAAAATTTAAATATTCAAATTTTTTGCAAATAAATAATAATTTGATATTTCACAACAACAACAAAAAAAATAAGAATTAAATAAAAAGCAATCCTTTATATCATTTAAATATTATTTCGAGTATCTTTTTAATATTTTAATTAATTCAGTATCTAAATTATATTCAATAAAACTACTTTAACTTTAATAACATAAAATTCTTAATTATCTCTGTTTGTTTTTTTTTTTTATCTCATTCAATTGCAAATTAAATCGATGTAGAACAATATTTTTGAAATTCAAGTAGCTTTTTATATATAACAACAACAAAAAACGATGGAATAAATAAATGAAAAAAAAAAAAAAAGTTGCAAATTCTAAGAATAATGTTACTTGAAAAAGAAAAAAAAAATAGTCTAATTTTTTTTTATAAAAATTGGACAGGTTTTGAATTAAAATAATAAAAATACAACAGATTCTAATTTTTATCCGGATTTTAATTTTTTTTTTGTTATTGTAGCAGATGTCAGTTGAATTGTCAATTTTGTTGACATAAAAATCAATTAAGGATACACATGGCTTTTATGAAGGCGTTTTTTTTTTCATTTATATTTTCTTGTTCTTTTTTTTTTTGAAATTGATTTCTTAGTAAATTGTTTAGGTAGAATTTATTTTTAAAATTATTTTTACGCCTCTTGAATATAAAAATAGATGAAAATTAGATAAGAACAAGAATACATTAATAAAATGAAAGATACAAGTATTGTATTTTTTGTAAATATAAATTTAAGATACAATATTTAAATTTTTAAAAGGTAAATTTGATTCGATACCTTAATTTATTTCAACTATACAAGAAAAGTTGTATTAGTGTTCGGCTTTGTTTTTTTTTTCATAATGTTTAAATAATTACTTTTGATTTTTACAAGTATCTACTGTTGTAACAATGATAATGAAAAAATAGTTCAAATTTTAAAGAAAATATATTTTAACTTCAATATTCTATTTTTTCTTTTCTTGAAATCAATTTAATTCAAGAGTATATCAAGAGAAAAGTACACATAGTTCATTCCTACACTTTCATTTGAAAAATTAAAATATATAAAAAAAAAACAAGTTCAAGTATTTTTTATTTTAGGATTATATTGAAATGAATTTGAAATGTTAATGATTTTTCATGCATTTTAATGAGAAAAAAAAAATAAAAACAGTGTATTTTAATTAAGGAAAAATAAAATGCAAATTATTTAATGAGAAATAAAATTCTTTGAAAAAATCATTAAATAAATTAAACTTTTACTTACATCATTTTTATTTTCTTCAATTAAATCATCAGCCATTTCATTCATACTTTTTATTACATTTTGAGCTTGTACTGCATCTTGTTCCAAAGATTTCAGTCTGGCTTGTCTCCAGGCTGCTCTTTTTGTTGCACTGTAATTATACACATCATAAAAAACTCATATGATTTTATCTTGGAAAAAAAATTTCATTCTTTATTAAAAAATTGAAAAAAAAAGTAAAAAAAAAAAAATTCATACAATACTTTATTTTTTACAAATACTGTGTTAAATTGAAAACTAACTACGTATTCTAATTTACAATAAATATACTAACTACATTACATTTCTATAAAAATATGTCTAATATTAAAGAAAACAGAGAGAAATAAAAAAAATTGTAAGGCATTTTCACATTAAGAAAATTACATTTACAAAAACGTAAAAATAAAAAAAAAAGACCAAAATCAACATCCTTATCCTTATGCATGCAAAATAAAAAAACTTACTTTATTGATTCTATTTCAGATGGACTAAGTGCTTTTTCTTTCCTACTAAAATTTCTTTCATCATCATCCTCTGTTGTTGTAGATACATTTTCATTATTTTCAATTGTTTCACGTAAACGTGCTCGTTTTTCTGCTTTCAATGTTCTTATTGGTATACGACTTTGAGGTGATAAAGAAGTTGAACTTGATGATGGTGATGATTGTTCAAAAATTAAATTTTCTTTTGTTGTTATTATTGTTCTTTTTGGTAAAAATGATGGTTTTGGTTTAACCATTGGTTTCGATTTGAATTTATTCGGTGGTTGTTGTAAATTAATTTCATTAAAATGTTTCATATCATTATTATTATCATCATCATGCTGTTTTTGTAATTTTTGTTGATACATAGGTGACATGGAGGAGCTAATGTAATGCATCAATCAAGTGCAGAAATAAGAAAAAAAAAACACAAAAAACACACAAGAAGTGCACAGTGTACATATTATGTATATAAGTATGAAGATTTCATGTGTTTTGTTTTTTTTTTTTTTTTTTAAATTGAATAACATTGAAAATAGAAAGAAAATAATATATATTTTTTTAATATTGAATCTGATAAAATATGACAAAACAAATAGGTTTTTTTTTTTTCAAAAATAATTTAACAATTAAAGTAAATGAGTTAGTCACATTTTAAAATGAAAATTTTATTTTGTAATGAATGACATTCAAAATAGATAAAATCAATTTGTCTAATGTTTTTTTTTTTTAGCAACAACATGTATCAAGTTTTACAAAATTGATTTGTAAATTTAATTTCAAGCTAATTATTTCTGTTAATTTTGTTATTATGAGATTTTATAGTTACTTAATGATTTTGTTAGCAACACAAGCACATACGAGTACATTCTTTTTAATTATGTCAAGCAAAATCCTTTTTTTTTTAAAGATTTTTAGTAAAATAGTCCAAAATCTACTAAAATATTTTCAAAAAATCAATAACGACTTTTTCATTCCTGAAAGCTAAATGATCTTCAAAATTTTTCGATTTGAGTGAACATTTATGGGTTGGGCACATCTAGATTCTTTTCTTCACTCTATACAAATTTTTCTTTGATTGTTACGCAGAATATAAATTCAGTTTTTTTTTTAAACAAAATATTGAAGAATTCGATAAAACTCCGGGTCCTTTGTATTTCCAAAAAATATTCAATATCAATCTACCACTTTTTAGTAAAAAAGAAAACGCTGAAGAATGAAACACGACTTTTAAAATAATTTTATCTTTTTCATTTTTTAAATGACGTGAAATAGAACCTCCACATTTACTACAACTTACACATTCAGATTTTTTAGACTCTAAAGTTGCTTCATAAATAAAATGTTTACCGATTATTTAAAGATAATAGATATGCTAAATTATTTTTGTTGCTATCTTAAAATCCTTCCACCAAAAAACACTAATATACAATGTTTCACTTTTATTTAATTTATTTTTATAAGAAAAAAAAAAAAATATATAATTAATTTTATTTTAGAATTAGTGTGAAATTAGTTTTTTTCTCTTTTTCCTCAAAAATTATACATCTTATCTATTTCTTTGTAAATAATTTACTACTTATTTATATGTATCTATTTCTTAGAACAAAGATTTATATGTGTTTTTAAGGTATAAAAGTTTCAAAAGAAAATTCATATATCTACACAAAATTTAAAAAAATTTTATCTTCATTTTTTTACACTTTTAAATAATTGTTAAAATTAATTTTCAACAAAGTAGGTAGTTAGTTGAAAACTTTAATTCTATATAATAAATTTTACTTGAAAACATTTTAAACTTTTAAAGCTATAGTAATGTATTTAAGAAAAAGGAAAAGAAGCATAAAAAACGGTAAAAAAAAATTTAAAAAAATACTCCTTATAATTATCATACGAAGTAGAATATTGATAAAATAAAATTTATCGCAATTTTCTTCAATAATTTTGATATAAAGTAATGTAATTTAGGTTAACCAAAACTTTTTACACATGTGTTCTTGTATTATTAAATTGAAATTATGAAGAAGAAGAAAAAAAGAAGAGGTAATGTGAAAAATAATCAAATTTTATTAGTGGAAAGTTTGTGGTGTAATTTTTTACAAGGAAATTGAATATTAAAGATATGATGTAGAAGTAGTTTTTAAGTTAGAAAAATATGAGAAAAGTATACAAAGCCAATTGGAAAAAAATATTTAACGGTATTTTTAAAGAAATATATGTATTGTTAGTAATCAAAAAATTTATAATAAAAATCAATATTTTGTTAATATATCAAATTTTCTTTATATTATAGTAGTTTTCACAGAATATGTATAATAAATTTAAAAAAATAATGAAAAAATAAAAAAAGGATACTGTACAAATATAGGATTTATTTATTATAATTCTTTTTTTTTTTTATTTTGATTTTTAATTATTATCCTTAACATATGTAGGTACCCTATTTTTTATTGTTTCTTGTATAAATATAAAAATGGAATGAAAATTTAGTTTATTTTTATTTTTTTTTTATTTTTTTGTTAAATAATTTAAAAATTAGTAAAAAACATATTTTATATTTAATAAATAATTCAATATTACTTAGTTAAATTTCATTTATATATATTATATAGTATATATTTTTTTATTATTATTTTTGATAGAAAAATAGATATTTTGTGTTCTTTAAACCTTAAAATATAATTTTTGTTTGAATTTATTTGCTAAATATTTGAATCGTTGGATAAAACTAAAAACGAAAATATTGTCCTAGCTATTTATTATAAATAAAAAATTTTCAATTTATGTGATAGTGGAAAATTCCCCCATACATATACTTGCAGCTATTTAACCCTTTACACTTTATCCACCCACTGCTTCTTATATTACTCATATTTGTTTTTTTTTTTTTTTTTAAATCTTCTATTTATTTATTTTTATTTTTATAATTATTTAAAGTAACTGAAATTTTTTGTTTAATGATTTAATGAAATTGATCATACAGATGCAAAGGGTTAAAGATTTTTCCTATTCTAAAGAAAAATAAAGAAGATAAAAATCTTTACAACGAGATTATAACAAAGTACAGGTAAATAAAGTGATTTTGTTGTTGTTGTATGCATAATTTATGTTATTGTTTAATTTATTTAATTAAATTTATTTAAAAGAAGAAGAAAATTATAAGAATAAAGCATCTGAGTTATTGTTAGTGTTAAATTGCTAAAAAAAAAAAATGAATAATAAATTATTTAAAATATATTATGATAGATAAATAAAGAAAAAAAAATAAATAAATTAATAAGAAAATTAATATTTCTTAACTTAGAAAAAAAAAACTAATTGAGATTAAAAAAAAAACAAAGTAAAAGGAATTTGTTTTTATAGTTTTAAAAATGAATGTGTAAAACAGCACAATTAAAATACTTATTTGTTTTTTGTTGTTGGTTTGTTTGTTTGTTTTTTTTTTTTAGTTTGATTTGTTTTTGTTGTTATTGGTAAATTATATGTATATATAAAAGAAATTATTTATAAAATAAAATAATTATTATTAAAGTTAAAATATAGTTAAATTAAATGATTATTTAATTTAATTTAAATATTATTTATTTTTATTTATTTTTTTTTTTAGTTTTTAAATACTGCCTCGATTTCTTCAAGTGGATTCCTGGAGGGAAAAGAAAGAAAATAAAAAAAAAAAATAGTATAAAATAATAAGAAATGTTATTTAAGCATTGAATTAGTTTTGAAATGAAAACGTTTTACTAATAAATAAAAAAAAAAAAATGTGTTCATTGTTTTTTTTAGCGACAATGTTGGTAGCAAAGAAAATATATTAGAATACAAAAAAAAATTAATAAAAAACATAAAATATTCTTTTTTTTTAATTTTGATTTTCACGTGATTAAAAATAATGAAATTGAATTTTCTGAAACTTTTAACCCAATGTGGTATTCTAACTTTTTTCCCAAATTTGAAGTAGGTAATTTCACGAATAATAAATTTTTTACAAGAAAGTTCGAAAAATTTTGCCCCCTTATTAAAGTCCTAATTAGTGTACCACATGAAGAATTACTTTTTTTCGAAAAATAAAAAACAAAAAAAAAATCAATAAAAATAATTGTCTTTGATTTGTTGTCTTTGATTTTCTCTGATTGAATAATCCGTAAAAAAATGTCCTTGGGCCTTTAGAAATTATTTTTCTACTCGAAATAATAGAAATACAAACGTTCATTTTCAAATCAAAATTGATCTTTAAAATTTTTATGCTTTTTAGAGGCTTTTTTCATGTACAAAAATCAATTTTAATTTTGATTTTGCTAAACTATCGTGTTACACTTCTAACAGTTATCGTTATTGACTTTTTATTATTTTGGTTTTTACCCTTTTTTTAATGATACAGCACAAATCTTTAAATTGCTCATTTTTAATTTTCAATTAATCTAATTGTTACTTGAAATTTCTGTGTTTGAAAAAATTGTATTTTCATTTAAAAAATTTTTATTTATTTAATCTTTTCATACATTTTTTTTTTTTGTTATTCAATAAAAACCATAACACTTAATTAATTAAGCCCTTTAAATGATTTTAATTACAAAAAAACCAGTAATTAATCTTTTTTTATCGATTTTATTTACCAACAGAGAAAAAAATCAACAGTTTAAATGTAGTAAAACGTCTTCATATGGTGAGTACTGCAATCGAATTAATGTTTTAATGAAAAAAAAAAAAAAGGAAAAAAAAAAGAAAAATATAACAAGTACTAAATTAAGATGAGAACAAAAAAATAAATTTCAGAGAAATTTCATTTTTTTTTAGAGATTGGTATTTTTTTTTTTTTTTTTGGTAAAAAAAATGATATGGAATCGATTTTAAAAATTACATGAAGTAATCTTATTTTATTTTAAAATTTTTCAATTTTATTTAATTTTATAGTATGTTTTTATTTCGTATTAAAAGCTTTATGTCAATAAAAGTTTTAGTATGAAATATATATGTATGTACATATGTAGGTATATATTGTAAAATAACTGTATGAGATATTTTTTTATTTGAACAGAAAAAATAATGTAAAAAAAAAAAATAATTATAATAAAAACCTTCACCATAAATATATTATTTATTTAGATTTTGGCTTATTTAAAAGCATTGCATAATTGATAAATTGCAAAAAAAAAAAAAAAAAAAAAAGATTTACAAATAAATAAATGTGTTATAAAAAAATATATTGTAATTGTTTTTTTTACTTTAATCCTTGATCAAATTACAAATAATGACATCAAGTAGAATTAATGACACTCAATCAGATATAAAAATAAATCAAAAATACTTATACGTATGAATAATTGTGCAAATAAAGCATTATTAATTTTTTTTTTATTTTTTTTTTATTATTCTCTATTTTACGTATATATTATGAGCGTTTGAATGAGATTACAAAGAGAAAAAAAACTACATGAGAAATAATTATAAAATAAATCCTTTACCTTGTGATATCGTTAAAATTTAATCATTTTTAATTTAAATAAATAATTTTAATGTTATTTGTGTGTGTGTTTATGTGCGTGATATGAAATTTTGCGTGATGAATCATAAATGTGAAAAAAATGTATTATATTTGTTTTTTTTTTTTCTTTTTTAAATACATGAGAATTATTTTTTTTTTTTTAAATTAAATTACAAACAAAAGCTAATAATATAAAAATTACCTTGTATGACTTGAATCTCCACCATTTTCATTTTTCTCATTTTCACCATCTTCATCGTCATAGTAACCTAAACCAACTAAAGATGAATAATTTTCATCATCATCTACACCACCAAAACTACTTGAAGGTCTTTTTATTTTCTTATCACGTTGTAAGGTTGCAATTTTTTTCTCTTCTTCTTGTTTCAATTTTTCAACTTCATCTTTCGACAAAAATGAGAAAACTTTTTCTATATTAAATAAAATGAAAAAAAAAAGAATTAAAAAAAAAATACAAGACACAAAAAAAAAAATAGAAAGCCAAATTAAAATCATTCTAATGGAATGTAAAACAAAAACAAACAAGAGAACAAGAGAAAAATAATAAAAAAAGAAGTGAAATAAAGAAAAAAATATTTCTTCTTTTTTCTCAAAATAATGAACTTTATGTTGTTTCAATGTCTTCTCGGTGTAATTTTCCATTTTATTTTTCCTCCTTTTTTCAAGAATTATGCTCATTGAAACATTCACAATAATTATTTTTTTCTAATTTTTTCTCTAAGTTATTAACAATTTTTTAAAAAAAAAAACAAAATCACACAAACAAAAAAAATAATTGTGTAAAAATGAACATCATTTGTTTAAAAAAAATTTCCTTTAAGAATCACAAAACAAAAGACCACTTATATTCGTACTTCTCGTAAATTTTCATAATTTCAAATAATATTTTAAATAATTACTTAAAGTCATACATAAATATATATTTAATTTTCTTAACTTAAATAATTTCTGTAAAAAAAAACAAACAAACAAAATTCTTTAAGCACACACCGAAAATCTTTAAATTAGATTTTTTTAAAGAAAAAAAAATCATAATCATTTAAATTTGTATTTAAAGATAAACTTCATGAATGTTTCCAATTATTTTTTTGTTTAAATTTTTAAAATTTATCCTTTTAAAACTTTATCATGAACATTTAAAAGAATATCAAGATTAAAAGATAATAAAAATAAGGATAAAATTGTGGAGAATATTTTTGTATTTGTTCATCTGTACAATGTGCATTCCGAATATTAAGGCAATTCATTTCAGAAGAAATTTTGCAAAATCACATGAACGTAATTTTTCGTTTTCCATAGTACAAAAGAAATATCTAACCATTAGAGCTTATCTTAAGTAAACTTGCATCTACATCTAGTTTTAAGTGGAATGTAAACCAGTATTCACTGGTAAGGAATAAATTTATTTGTATAACGTCACATCACAAACTGTTTCTTCTCATTATTTTCATATTTTATCTGTTAAAAGTTAAAACTAAGCGTTATTGAATGTGAAATGTAAAGTTCAATTTTTGAAAAATATTAACTTTACGAGAATGATCAGATACAAAATTACAAATTAATAAAAAATACATGAATCTCTGCGTTCTACAATGAATTCCCTTATTATTTCGCCTTGAAAATCTGTAAAAATGTTTTTTTTTTTTCTCGAAAAAGAAGTATAAGTATCTTAGATATTTCAAACTTCTTCTATTTTTCTCAAGTTCTGTTATTGAAAATTATTTTTTTTGAATATAAATAATAATTAAAGATTTTTTTTTTTTTTTTTTTTTTTTTTTTTTTTTTTTTTTTTTTTTTTTTTTTTTTTTTGTGTACCAACTTACCTGATTTTGGTGTTGGTTTTTGTTGTTCTTCTGCTGCAGTTTCAAAAAATTTCCTTTTATCAAAAACAGTTTTCGGTGTTTTAGCTGAAGGAGGTGGTGACTGAAATTTTCAAACAAAACAAAAAAAAAAATGAATTTTAAAGAAAATTTTGATTTTTTTTTTTCCTTTGCTTTTTTTTTTTCTTTTGAAATATTTATTATGAAATTTCTTAGATAAAGAGAATTATGAAAAGTCCGTCAAACCCATTTCCGTTTAAAATATGATATTAAAGTGTTTTTTTTTCCTATACCGTAATAACAAATATTCTGAATAAATAACAAATACAAATACAATAATATATTTTCAACAAAAAAATTGTTTGTGGTTGGGTGGTTTAACCAATTTATTTGTAATTTTAAATTGTTATCCTTTGAGATATAAAAAAAAAATTATAATTCGATATATTTTGTGTAGAAAGATTATCTAGAGTACGTTTTCCATGGGCAATAAGTTTTAATTTGTGTTTTATTTCAAGATGGAATTTTTTGACTCAATTGAAAAATAAAAAAATAAAAAAGTCATATAAAAAAAGACACAAATAAAAAAAAAATTTCTGTTACAATGACACTTAGTAACAATTTAATGAAACTTTATTTACAAACATCACAATGAATAATTAAATTTTCCTTGAAGTATTTATCTTGACATTTTTAAAAATTTGCTGAGAGCAAATATAAAATTAAAAATTGTGTACTTTAAAGAATTATATTTTCAAAAAAAAAAAAAATTTTTTTAGTTTGAAAGTACATACGCTTGTTTACAGCTTATAATTTTTTAATTTGAATCACAGGATCACGAATAGCGTTACAAGTGCACATTTTATGAAAACCAAAATATTTAATTGCATTAAATTTACATTAACGGTCAAAAATTAAAAATGAAGAAGTACAAAAAAATATTGAAATTCAAAAAATGACTAAAAAAAATCAAAACGTTTGCTGAATGGTATACAAAATACAAAACGTTAAGTGTATACGATTTTCATGTGACCGTAAGATTCATATATTAATTAATTTAATATACTAGGTACTTACTACATACTACACATACATACATACATATATGTACTAGTATGTACTTAACTTTGATATATTATCTGATTGTTTGTCTAAAACAATTTACATTGATGATAATTTTCATCAAATTTTCATTTTTAAATAAAACCTGTTATGAATTTGTTTTATAGATCATTTATTTAATGTGAAGCATCATATTTTATTCATCCTTATCGATTATTTTGTTCATTATTATATCTTTAAAAAAAATATATATGTACTCCTATATTTTTCATATAATCAAAATTTTCATGACCATATTTTCTGAGTAATTTCTTTGAACGTGTTTATATAAATAAGTGAAAACATAAAATAAAATATAAAAAAAAAAAAAACATAAAAAAATATAAGATTTTGTGAAAGCATAATTTTTATTATTTGATAATAAAAAATTTACAAGACACATGTCTTCAGTTTTTTTTTTTTTTTTTTATAGAATATGCATGTGTTACACTTGAAGACAAAAAGGATTTCTTTATTTTTCTGACATGGTTGTTAAAGTGTAAATTTGTTTTATCACTTTTTTTATCTGTTCGAAAATAAAAAATTTAAGATTTTTCCATAAAACAATGAATTGAGAAAACTTACTTTTTTTTCTTTGTTTTCTTTCTACATTTTAGAAAAACAAAAAACACAACGCTCCATTAGAAAACTCTAACGAATAAAATTGCTTAATAGCTGAATTATTTTCAATAATCTTTATTGTAGCTTTTAAAAATCGTATAAAAGCAAAAAAATACTTAACTTAAAAAATATGTCAATTTTTTTTGTCGTCAAATGTACTCTTCTTGAATGCAAGAATCAAAATTTATTATATCATTTTGAATTTATGAGTGTGCTCATAAAATACAATTGCTGAAAAAGCTTCTTTATTTCTCCATAACCATAATCAAAAAAATAAAGCAATAAAGATTTAAATACAATAAACAATATAAAGTATTTGAACAAAGACGTAGTGTAACGGATAAGCATGAGGATCAATTACTAAGATATTTAAGCATTTTCTGAAATCTTTGGAACTAAAATGTGTCCATTTAAAATTAAAAAAAAAAAAACTCAAACTGAGAAAAGTTTTTTTAAATATCATAAAACTTGCTACAGTAATTCAATTTTTGATATTTTTGTCCTATGACCCCCAAACGGTAACTATAACACCACTGTGTTAAAATTATTCACCTTTTATAAAAGATAAATATATATGTAATTCTAATCTAATTTTAGTTCAAAATAAACATCAAAAAATAAATGATTATGTTGTTTAAGAACAAAAATTTTTATAAATCCATTTAATCTCAGAATTGAAATACACATTTTTATTTTCGTATTATTTGAAGAAAGAAAATAACAATCAAGAAAATTTTAATTGAACTTCTAATCCTTAGAACAAACTTGAAAATTCTAATCAATTTTCTAAATCTTTTCCGAGGAAACTAAACAAAGATGTTTTTTTTTAAAAAAAAAAGATATTATAAGCAATTTTTGGAAGAGAAAATTATTCGCTTTTTTTTAAACATTAAAAGCCCTAAATTTTTAGAAAATAATTTCATTTTTAAAATTTGTTGTTTAGAATAACTGTGTTTTAAAAAATTATTTACAAAAATATATTTTCATTATGGTAGAGATTCGAAATTTAAAAAAAAAAAAAACCTGAATGCCGTTTCCAAGAAGTATTATTTGCAATAGAAAATAGAAAAAATAAATAAATAAATAAAAACAAATACTAAGACCTCGATAACAGGATACTCACGGTTGTGAGGTAGGTTACAAATACCAACCACTTCAGTATGGCAGATTCAGTCCCATTTAAAAAAAAATTACTTAAAACAGTTACAAAAGAACCTAATTTAATCTTCAAATAGTAATACGAAATGAAAAGAAGCTGAGTTCGACAGTACCAAATTTAACAACTCCTTGTTGAACGATCTAAGACTTCAAATTTTTTATAAAATGTAATAAATTTCTACAAAAATTTTGAAAAACATAAAATATCTCATTATATTTGTAAGAAAAATCAATCTAAACAAAAAAAAAAAAACATAAAAAAGACGTCACAAGTAAAAAAACACAAAACACAAACAATCTTTTCAACTCAAAATTTTATTGAAAAATTAAAATAATTATGTAATTAGTTTGTTGTTATTTTCAATGCATGTCATATTTTCACATTCATTTGTAAATCCTTTTTATTAAGTATGTATTTTCCAAAAACAAAGAGTACAACAAAAAAAAAAAAAAAAATTTTAAATTGTGTATCCTATGATTTTTATATAAAAAGAGTTTATAAAACTTAATGACCAAAAAATGTTTTTCACATTTTAAAAAACATTTCAAATAAAAAAATATTTAAAATTTACAAAAAAAAAATTGTAAAATACTTAATTTCCCTTTTAAAAATTTTTTTTAGGGAGAAATCAAATCATTATTACTTTTATCCTTACCTAAATTTTATTTTAATTATACAAGGAGGAAAAAATTCAAAAATTTAAAAGATAAAATAAATTTTCAACATTTCAACAAAAAAAAAAAAAAAATACAAATTATTGAAAATTCATTTAGAAAAAAAAAATTAAACTTGCATAGGATCAACTTTATTCTTTCATTACAATTTTATGAAAATCTGTAATATTCTTAAAACTACCCAAATCAATTACAAAAAAAAAAAAAAAAAAAAAATTCAAATTAAAATTGATTTTTCAATAAAATTATCGTAGTTCATGAATTATTAAAAATTAACAGACAATTTTAAAATGTCAATTTTTTTCTTTAAACACAGTGAGAAAATTTTTAATAAATGAATCGAAAAATTGTGAAAAATCGTAAATTAAAAATTCATGACAAGAATATGGTTTATTACAACACATACATATATCTACATATGTACATTATGTAAAGAATGGTTATATATCAAACAGCAGTTTCTTTACCAAAAGTTTTCATGCTTAATTTATTTGCTTCAGGATATTGTACCATGGAATTTGTGGAAGAATATGAACGGACATTTATTGGTAATGTTTCTACTTCATCATCATCATCATCATCATCTTCTGAAGAAGAAGAAGAAGAAGAAAAAAAAGAAGATGATGATTGTATTTTTGTATTTGTATGAACATTTTTATTTTTATTATCATTATTCGCATAATTTTCATTTATGGGATTTTTTGAATTTTGTGTCTCATCAAAAATAGATGATGATTCTTCTTGTTTACGTTTATGTTTAATCAATTTTTCATTATTTTCAAAAGGAATTTGTGTTGTTAAAATAATATTTTGATCATGATGTGAAATTGAAGAGGAAGAAGAAGAAGAAAAAGAAGAAGAAGAAATTGGAAATGTTGTAGGTGTATATGTATGAGAAATATTACTATCATTATTATGAGAGTTTATAAGAAAATAATTTTGTTGTTGTGATTGTTGTTGATGTTGTTGGGGACTATGAGAAGAAATAAATGATTGAGATAAAAATTGGTTAGGTTGTTGTTGTTGTTTTTGTTGTTCACTCACCATAAAACTACTACTGTATCCATGAACAGTAGAAGATGGTGTTATTGTATAACCTGTTGGGGATGTACAATATCCAATATAAATGTTGTTATATGGTTGATAGTCATGGGATAAATTATATAAACCACCTGCTGGTTGAGAATGTTGAGGTATTGGTAAATTTGTATATTGAACAGGAAGAATTTGTGGTGAAGGAAAAATTTTTGTTGTTGTTGGTATAAGGCATACACTTTTTTTTTGATGATATTCCTGTTGTTGTGGTGGTGGTTGTTGTTGTTGTTGTCCTTTACATTGAGACTGTTCAGTTTGCGTGAAAAAAACATTATTGATCTGGGATATATTTTCTAAACTACTACTACATGAACTTAAAAAAGGATTTACCGAATATTTTGTGACGGTTTGAGGTTGCCTCTGTTCTTGATTGTATTGATGTGCAGATTGTGATGATGATGATAATGAAGAATCAATATCAGCACCAATTGTGGATATATCACGTAAACTATTACGAATTTCATTTTCTTGAAGAAGAATCGTTCTATGCATTTCTTCAGACACTAAAATATTATCAGGTGAATTTTCATGAATATGTTCTGCACGTTTTCTTGTTGGAAGTACACCAATTCTAGTTTGTATAATTTCAATTGTACTCGAAGAATCTGATTCAAATGCTTGTAATTTATCACGACTTGGCATTGTTGCAAGATTAATCGGTGGAGGTGGAGGACTTTCTTTTGGTCTTGTAATATTTATTGAACGATTTATTGAATGTGAGGAAGGAATTGGAGGTAATGAAGAATCTGGATTAAAATCGGTGTATAATTTTGGTACTTCAGTCTTTGAAACTTCTCGTATGGTATTTGTTTCAATATTATGCTCATATTCAACGAAATCTCCATGATCCATATCTTGTTGAAATTTTTGTAATGCAACATTTTCAACAATGCTGGCTTGTTTAATTTTAGGTTTCGGAGGTGGTAGAGGTTTTTTCTGTGGACGATTATAAATATTTTCTGCAGATCTATAAATCGGTGATTGATGAGAGCTGATATTCATTTCTTCATCTAGTAAATCTTCATTTGATCTTGTGATCTTATCTTGTGATTTCCCTACAACAAAATGATCTCTTGTAGATTTTACATTTTTACTTAGTTTTTGTTCATTTTTTGCTTTCAATGCTTTTTTTGCTATTTCTTCATATGCCCCCTTATTGTTATCTTTCGTAAGAAATGCTTCACGGAAGGGATTGTCACGTTCAAGTTCGTCGTCGTCAGAATATGCTCTTTCAAAACGAGAAGAAGAAGCTGATGAACTTCTTCCTCCATCTTCTTCACCATAAATAATTGTATCTACTCTTACTGCAGGTACTGTAACAAAATCCATTGTTTGTGATATTCGTAAAGTTGGTAGAGTAGATGATGATTTTTCAGTTTTCTCTAATGTTGAACTTGCACTTGGTGATGGACTTCCTGATCTTAGAATTCCTTTTTTTGGCATCATTCTACTTTTATCTTTCTTAGTCATATACTCTTGTTCTGATTCATATAATCTTGCTCTATAACTAGGATCAGGTGAATATGATCTTTCAAAATCTGATTTTGATTTTTCATCACCACTTAAATCGAAACTGACCGATTTTCTATGTGAATAAATTTCTGGTGAACTTCGATCAGAACTGCTCAGATGACGAGTTCTTGATTTCATTTCACTATCAGATTCACTAAAATCACTATGTTTTTGAATAGTCAATTTTGATGGTGGTTTTTTTGAAGGAACCAATAAAATATCAAAAGTATCTCGTCTATTCATTGGTGATATTGGACGATTCGATGGCAGTTGACTATCACTTATTACATCATCAATTTCAAAGTTATCTTCGTCATCATCATCATCATTATCATCATCATCGTCGTCATCATCATTATCATGATCAGGTTCAATATATACTTTCTCTACACCATTTTCTTCAACAAATTCATCTGTTGATTTCGATGTAACTTTCTGATGTGAAGTTAACTTTCCTACAGGAACACTTTCATCAATTGAGGTTTGTGTTCCAGTTTCATGTAAAATTGAATGTTTTTTTGTATCTGTCACCGAAGTAATTTTATCTTTCTTTCCATCAGATTTTTTAGAAGTTGTTGTTTTTCCTTTTTTAATTTCATTCTATTATACCATTTTATTTTGGATTTTTTTTTTACAATAGGGAAAAAAATAAACAAAATTTTTTTGTTAATCAATTTAAAATTTTGTTATTCACGATAAAAATTTATTCAATGTGTATGTGAGTGGTGTATTCAATGATTTATGTATGTGAAACTCTGCACACTACACTCTACATATATTTGAATAATATAACATATATAAATAAATAATCGTGTTTTTAGATGAATAAAACGTGTATGGTGCAATTTAAACATATTTGAAATAAATGATCGGTGATATGATTATTTTTTTTTTATGAGATTGTTTTAAATCCAATCACCATAATATTTTACACTTTAC
Organism: Bombylius discolor; assembly: GCA_939192795.1. Lineage (NCBI taxonomy): Eukaryota > Metazoa > Arthropoda > Insecta > Diptera > Bombyliidae > Bombylius > Bombylius discolor. Next base: position 33,765,717 of record OW584241.1, on the reverse strand, counting down.
ATATATATTTTTTTTTATGACACATAATATTTAAATGACATATGAATAAGAAAATAGATAATGATTTCAACTAGTTTTTTATTTATTTATTTTTTTTTTCTTCAAAATTATACAAGAATGTGTGAAGACAAAAAACAATAAGAAACAGAAAAACAAATTAAGTACATGAATTTTTTAAAGCAATTAAAGCAACATAAAGTTTAATTTTTTTTTTTTAAGTATTTGATTTGAACAAACCAAAAATGAATTTTTACATTTTCAGCATATATTTTTGCTCTTTAAATCATTTTATATCATCGGGTTTTGTAAGGGTGGGCAACAACTTTAAATTAGAAATTTAAAAAAACTTAATTTAGAAATATTATCCTTAAGAATTGTTTTACTTTATTTTATTGCACCCTCTATAAAAACGATTTTTCATCTCCAACTACGAAAGCAAAGCGAAATAAAATTGAAAATTGAATTAAAATCAACTCTAAAGCAACAAAGGCACCAAGAGAACCATACAACAAAAACTATCTAATTCAAATTTAGTTTTTGACGAATAATTTTGATACTCATTTATATAAAAAACACATTTAGCATTTTCAAAAGTAGCCATTTTGTCGGGTCGCAGTAGTATCTATACTGAAACAAATTCAACTTACTCACCTTTTCTTTATACCTTTTTCATGATTTTTTATATTTGATTTTAATTTTTCTTCTCTCAAAAAACATTAAATTAAATATTTTTAAAAAATTACTTTAATAATATTTTTTTTAATAATAATAATAATAATGAATAAAATCACAATTAATTTCTTATTTTCTTGCTTTTTTTTTTTTTTTTTTTTTTCAACATTTCAGACACATAATATAATAATAAATTCTCTTATATGCCACTTTTTTTTTTTTTTTTTTTTTTTGACTTTTTAAATCTTTGTAAATATAACAATAAACACATAATAAGTGCATGAAATATACAATAATTACTTTTTTTTTTTATTATTTTGAAAACATTTTGTATTCTTTTATTTATTTATTTTTTTCTTGAAATAAATTTTTATTAATAAATTTTATAAGTGCTGTGTATTTGAGGAACAAAATGTTGCAGTTATTCCTTATAAGGATTTTATTGTGAAAATAAAAAAAAAAACATTTATTTTATTATTTTTTTTTTTAATTCCCTATCATCCATGGACTAACCTTATCTTTAAAGAATTTATTTAAAAAAATTTAGGAATTCCCTTGATTTTTTTTTTTTTTTTGTGTGTATTTTCTTTAATTTGTTTTATAAATTTCTATTCAAATTCTTAGTTCTTTTATAAAGAATAAAGCATCACAATGTAAAAAGATTTTTTTTTTTTGTTTTTTTTTTTTTTTTTTAACTTTTTTATTGTAATCTATTTTTTGAAACCAAATTTTGAAACTTCATTTTTATTAAGGTCAGTCCTTTTCTTTATTTTTTTAAATTTTTTTTTAAAGAAATATTTTGATTTTAGCTTGTAGTTTTTTTTAGGACTTTTTTTTTTTCTTTCTTATATATTAGTGGTCAATAAATAGGATTAAGAATTTAGTATAGTTTGTAGAAAAAAAAAAAGATTTTTGTAGACAAAAGTGATTTTTTCTCTTACTTTTTTTTTTTTTCATAGAAAATTGAAGACAAAATTTGTAATTAATATTTAATTTATGAAAAATTGTGTGAAATAGAAAAATTGTATCATTATTAATATATATTATTTTCTCTACAAGATAATAGATAAATTGATTAACTAATGTAGAATGGTATCTTACAATAAATTTCTTATAATAAAAAGTTTTTTGTTTGTTTTGTAAATACAATAATTCCAGTTCCTTTTCTCTTTTAACTATTTTTCTTCTTTGTTTTTATCTCTTTTAGTTCTTATTTTTTTTTATTTTTTAAATAAATTTGGTCCAAAGCAATTTTCTCAATAAAGAGAAATTTACGTTTAATTCTACTTTATATTTTATTTTAATATAGCATGAATGATTTCATTATCTTTTTTTATTCTTCCTATCTATTTTTGTTATACCTTTTCTATTTATTGATAAGAAATTTAATTTTATTATCATCCAGGGCGGGTTTGTTATTAAATGTACGAGTTTATTTAAATAATGTGTATCAATAAGGATCTAGTTTTTTTTTATATACATACGTATGTATTACTTATAGGTATTATGATGAATAGAATTTTTAAATTTTAAACAATATTCTTAAATATTTACAATTATGATAACTATCTATTGTTTAATCTAAGATATTTGTTTTTTCCTTGATTTTTCACATTCCTTTTTTCCTTTCTTGTTGTAATAGGAAACATCTCAATAAGAAAAACAGAAAAAATATAAAAATGCTTAGAGATTTATCACACATTTTAAAAATAAAAAAATCTATTTCGAAAATGAAAAGAAAAATTATAAAAAAAAAAAAAGCATTTGCGATCATTAAAGCTCTTTATTTATTTTTTTCTCAAATTTATTGTGCGACCGATGCTTTTAATTACAAAAATTTATAAGTTTCGTTATACAGTGGAATAAAAAAAAATAAAAATATCAACAACAAAACAACAAAAAAATTGTTTTTTAACGTTTTTGTTCAATTTTCTCGCGATTAAAATTTCAAAAATTACAATTTTTGCAAAATATTCTAAATAAAAACTTGAATTTTGCATCTGACACTTTATCTATCTTTTAAAAATGTTTACTGTATACTAATCGCTCTATTACCATGAACAATAAGACTTTCGGTAGGATATGAGTTTTTTTTTTAATTAAATTTAAAAAAAAACCTACAAAAAAATTGAGAATGTTTCCTATTTTTACTTTACTTTTGTTTACCTCAATAATTTTATTCTTATTTAAATTTTAAATTTATGTACTTTTGAAAAATTTGATATGACTAAATTACTCTAAGAAAAATAACAATTAATAAATTAATTAAGACTGACAAGAAAAAAAAAACAATCATAAATGCATTTCTATTATTTAAAATTCCAACAAACTCTCAAAATATATACTCTTCTTCGATAACACATTTCAAAATACATATTTTCTTTTTCTTTTTAATTGTTTTTCTTCTAAATTTTCTAATTATTATAATTCCATTGTATCGCAAATTTATTGCAAAAAATGTTCAATAATTTTTTTTTTTTTTAAATTTATATTGTATCGTATTGAGTTCTACAGAATTTTAAATTTAATAAAATTGTGTTTATATTCTAAATGGAGGATATAGGACAAAAAAAAAAAAACTTGATAACTTACACAATTAATAACATTTAAATTTTATAATTTATGAATTTTTTTTATTTTTTTTATAGTAAAATTTCAGTCTTTTTGTTATTTGCCGGTAGTTAAGATTCATTATCTTCTGATGGCTGTAACAAGAATAAAATATGAAGACTTACTATATTCTTATTTATTTTTTTATTTCATTCAAGTTTATTTAAAATTTAGAAAAAAAAAGAAAAAATTATATAGAACATCGATTACAACAAACTTGCAACATAATGTACGAAAAAAAAAAATTAATTAATAAATAAACTAACATTAAAAAAAATTCATTTTTAAATTAATCACTTTCTCTTCTTTTTTCTATGTTTTTTTTTTGTCTTAACTAGTTTTTGATCTTTTTTTTTTCATTTCAAATAGAAATGACATTTTTTTTTCTATTATGGTATATTTTTGGAAGTATATTCCAGTAAAACTAAAAATCCGATCACCACAATAAGCACGCTTCATAACACAAAAAAGGACAAAAAAGTTAGCTTGTAATAGAATTATAATATTTTTTTTTATCAACTTTTTATATCGACAAAATACTTCATTGAAAGTTTTTAAAATTGTAGCTTCGCGAACGGACGGACTAACATACAATTACATGTTCGTGCTTTATCTTGCATAGGAAAAATATTTACATTGTGGCGAACGTTAATCGTAACCAAAAAAAAAAAAAAAAACAAAACATTAAAATGTCAATTCAATTTGAAAAAAAAAAGAAGTTATGATTTAATTTTATTTTTATAATTTCATGCAAATATTATGTAATAATTCAAATTTTATTTTATTTCACATTTGAGCCGTTTTTTTTTTTTAATTTATTTTTTTTTTTTATTTTTTTATTTTTTTTTTTTTGAAAGTGGTATAAGTCCATTCTGTTTAATTTTGAGATATTTGATGTTTTCTATTTTAGTATCCATGCGCACTTCCCATGTAAAAGCTTAATTTCTGGTGAAAAATTCTGGTGCATAATAATGTACGAGTATAATAACTTTAATATTATAAATAGTTGAAAGGACTCATTTTTCATCAAAAGTGGACTTATACTACTTTCAAGAAAAAAAGGCTCATTTAATAATTATAATAATCAACATGCTGTTGTAGTCATTTAATATGGCATTCATCATTTTAATTTATTCACACAGAATTTTTTAATAAATTCTCTCAATTCAAAATAAAAACACATTAAAAAAAATTAATATCAAAAATCAAAACATAAAAAAAAAGTATCCTTATTGACTGTAATTTTCGAATTAAAATTATTGCGAAATTTTCGATTATAAATTATATTTTGTAAGTTCTACTCAATTTCACTTCGTAAAACAGTGGAAAAAAAAACTCAAACCAACAGTAACCATAAACTAGATAAACAATTCCAAAATTATTTGGTACAGCTTAAAATCGATTTCGTTTGATGATTTTGTTAATTCGATGGATGGTATTAGCAGAATATACATATATTTTATTTAAATGTTTACTTTTAAAAAAGAAGAAACCTTGCCTTTTCAATTATTAAGTAAGCAATCTTTTTGACTTCGGCATTTATACTAACTCATCATAAGACAGGTGAAAAATTTGGTGAATCGATTCAGAAAGTTATCAAAATTATTAAAACCGACATTACAGAAAATATCAATATCTTGACAAAATTAAGTGCTTTCAGAAGGAACCTTTATGATTCTAGAAACAAAGATATTCCGGTGTTTTTTCCACTAACAAAAATTTATCTGCACATTTAAACGACAATTCAACATAACAACAAAGTTGTTTTTCTTTTCAATAACGAATCCTTTGAGCAAAATAATAAAATATAAATTATATATTGAAAAGCAAATAATAAACAATACACTTATAGACAACATAGTATAACTCATAATTTACATATTAACAAAAAGAATAGATAGATGTTAACAGTTATGAACGTATTCTTTATATGTTTATATGATTTTCAAAAGATAAATTACGAATGATGATGAAAAATATTTGATAAATAGATTGAGTTCTAGTGCAAATAGTAAAACAGAACCACCATGAATATTTTTCAATATATACTTAATTATTTTATTTTTTTCATTTAATTCATAAAAATTACTTTATTACAACGAGATTGTATGATATAAATTTTGCACTAAAACTCAAAATTTCTAAATAGAAACACGATGAAATGTATATTCAAACATTATTTTTTTATATTATTATAAAATTAAAAAAAAAAAAACAACAACAAAAAGAAATAAAATATAGATATACATGTGAAAAGCCAATGATGCAATAATTATTAATTATTCACAAAAAAAAATTAATTTTGAATAATAAAAATCTAATTATTATCGTTTTTTTTTTATTTTTGATATTGTGAAAAAAATCTTTTGAGACAAATAAAAATAAAAGCAATAGTAAATTCAACATACCTGTGGTGTAGTAGGATTTGTTGTATCTAATGTATGTTTTGATATAACAACAGTTGTTGTTTTTTGTATCTTATCGTCATGATGCTCTGATGGTGATTTTGGAGGTACAGTATCTGATAAAGCCAAAGATTCAGCAGCTCTAACTATATCTAAGACCTAAGTTTAAAAGAAAATAAAAAATAAAAAAGAAAAATAAAAATAAAACAATCAAAATAAAAAACATAATTTTTCAATTAAAATTATTTTAGCTTTTTTTTTTTTTTTGTAAATACCTTTTCTGGTGTACTTTTTTCTTTTGTACTAACTAAAGATTGTTCAGAGTTAACCACCGCTACATCTTTCGATGTTTGGGCAACTCCAGTATCTTGTGCTTGCTGCTGCTGTTGTTGTTGTTGTTGTTGTTCGTTTATTTCTGATTTCATAAAAACATCAGAATCCTGAATAAATTTTTAACAAAAAAAAAATTAAATAAATTAATAGATTTTTTTTTTTAATTTTTCTTTTTGACATACATTTCGTATTCTTTCATCATCTTCTCTATCTAAGCTTGAAACACTCTGACTAATATCAGAACCTGTTTCAGATGCTCTTGAACCTAGAACAGAAAAAGGAAAAAAAAAACAAAAACAAAAACATAACGGGATCAAATAATTTTCATATTGAAAAACAAATTTATTTGAAAATATGTAATAAAATTTTTACCATGTCGACTTGAATTAAATCCTGTACTCATTCCACCTGCTGTACCAATGGAATGTATTAAATTCGATTTATCATATCCTTTGCATACAACTAAATGAATTTCATTTCCGGCTGCTCTTAAAGTGTTTACAGCTTCCTGATGTGAGGCACCAAGTAATGAAACACCATTCACTTCAAGAAGACGCATACCAACCTAAATATTAAATAAATACATTACAATGAGAAAAAAAAAAAGAAAAAAAAAACTAATAATAATAAACAAGGAAATATGAAATTCAATATTATTCCAATTTTTATTTATTATATTTTTTTTTATTATTATTTTTGTTCATTTTTCTGTTATTACATAAGAAAATTGATGTTTTATGTTTCTTACATTTAATTTATTAAATTATATAGAAATATTATCATAGAAAAAAAAATAGGAAAATTATTTTCTAACATATACCTTAAGTCTTCCATCACGTCTAGCAGCACCACTTGAATTGATTTTTGATACGAATACACCCTCATCAGTGGGATCGACTGGATTACCACGTTGTCCATACAGTCCACCTTTAATATGCATTCCAAGACGTTCACCTTCATTTTTCTTGATCGTAATTTCCTTTATTATGAATAAATATACAAAAAGTGAAAAAATCAATGAACAAAACATAGTTTCATATGAAAAATTATACGAAAGAAAATAGAACACGTATATAATATATTAACCCTCTAATGCATGAATTATTATTTTTTATCCAAAAAAAAAGTCAGTTTTAAAAAAATTCACTTTCAGAATTTCCATCATTCTAAACACTAACCTGAAATCGGTTATTTAAAATGTTTTTTTTACGGCATTGTCAACCCTTTTAGATACATTCTACATTTAATATGGGAAGAAAAAACCGTTCACACGGAATGCCAAAATGAAATATAAATCTTTTTCATGCTTAAAAAAATTTTAATTTCAATAAATTTCAACTTAAGGCAAACCCCTATGCATTAATGGGTTAAATAAAATGAAATTTTATAATCAAAAGCTCTAATACGAGTGAAAAAAAAAAATTGAAAAAGAGAAAAAAAAAACTTTTAAATTATTCAACAACATAAGAGGAAATTAAAATTTATTTATTTGGTGCTTTTACATTACAAGTGATTGTATCGAATGTTGACAGTATGACAGCAGAAAAAAAAAATAATTGTGTAATTGAAAATTCATGAAGTAATTAGGATTACTTTTTTCTTGTTTGTTTTTGTAAATGTGACACAAAACATTAAAATTTATTTGAAGTGCAATTAAAAAATTTGTTTGAATAAAAAATAAAATAAATCTATTTTCTTGTGTTTTTAGTCTTTTCAAATCAAAAAAAAAAAAAATTATAACATTTCTAGAAGAATTTCATGCAATAAAACACAGAAAAACTATACAAAGAGTTTTATGAAAAATTAATAAAGTAAAATTATTTTTTGAAAATAAATTTCCATGAAAGAAACTAAAATTTTAATTAGAGAAATGTTTTTTTTTTTTTTTCTAAAAGACACAAAATTTACACGACATCAAAAAATCTTTTTTGGTTTTATTTTTTGTTGTTGAAGAAAATTACTTCCTTGAATCCTTACCTCAGTCGGTATATAATCTACTTCGAAATGCTTGTATTACAAAAATAAAATATATTTTATGTATATGTATATACAGTAATATCGTGATATGTTAATAAGCGTGATAATAATATAAAAATAAGTTACAATTACATATTTTGAAATTAAAGCAATTATGACTTAAATTTTTTTTTAAATTACTTTCAACAAATTACTTATGAAGATTTAAGTTTTTTTTTTTTTTTTTTAAATTATTTATTGCAACAAAAGTGATTTTTATGAATAAATTTATTTTTTATTGATTTATTTTTTTCATTAATAATTAAAAAATTTTTAATATAATAATTACCTGAAATCCTGCAGGAAGTGGATCATGTTGTATTGTTAATTTTATATCATCACCAGGTCTTAATAGTTCCATTACTGCTTCTTGATGTGTGGCATTTGTAACATCAGCTCCATTTACTTTTAATATTCTATCACCCATTCGTAATTTTCCGGAGCCTGCAGCAATGCCACCAGGAACGATCTAATATGAAATAAAGAAAAAAAAAAAAATAAAGAAAATATTGAAATTTTTACAATAAAAATATTTGACAAAGAAATGATGCGTTCATTGTAAAAGTGGTTTAAGTCGACATACTTTGAATTTTCTAATTCATATGTTTCACAATTTCTACGTGAGTAATATCTTAATTTTTGTCAGAAATTTTACAAAGATATTATTATCATATATTCACTCTATCGTTTTAAAATTTTTTGAATGAAAACACAAATACATCAGTCATAATCTACTATTTACTTAAAAAACCTCATTTTTTTTTTTCTGACAATTTGAATCACTTTTTTAAAAATACACGACTAAAATAATTTTAAAAATGATGAATGCTACCAAAAAATATATAGACAGAAAGAATTCTTATGTAGTATAAAAATGTCTCATACAAAAATTTTTGTTCTGGGGTTCCAACATTGGAACCCCATTAGTGAAATAGCTTTGAATGTACATCAGCATATTTCAGTTTTGTTAAAAAAGCTTTTACTTCTGCATAGAAATACATATGTACATGCGAATACGACAATTACCTTGTTTATGCACAAAAATTAAAACGTATTAACGATAAAACGTTTTGAACATCGTTTTGAGATAATACATTTTAATTGTTGTTTATGCGTAGTACAACATTTCATTCTCACTTAAAACGTTTTGAGTAATAATCTGATACTACTCTAAAAGTTTATATTGATGTTTAGTATGTTACCAAAACGAAATAAAGTTTCAATGCGTTTTAAAATTTGGTTTATGCATCCGTATTTAGTCAAAACGGCATGAGTTAATGCGAATTAAAGCTTCACATAAACAAGGTAATTGATGGTGTCGGTGTGACTCATTTTATTCACATACGTTTCACCATTTGAAATTTTTTTTATATTCTATTTAACACACAAGAGTAAAAATTTTTTTTTTATTTATTTTTCATTCATCGTGATCATGTTAAAAACAGAACTTAAATTTCAAAGCGCTTTAAAGCATAGTTAAAAAAGCTTTCACTTCCTTCCTTCTCTTACCGTACTGTTCTATAGTCTAATTTAATAATTACAATTTTTAGTCGATACTACATAAGAATTCTTTCTGTCTATATATTTTTTGATGCTACACATCGTTAAAACTAGAAATTGATTCTAATCTACCATGTTTTTTTTTTATAATTTAGACTTAAGGTACTTTTAAAAGCTGACTGCAATAGAAAACTAATAAAAACTATCTATTATTGCTTCATTTTTATTATAACAAGCAAAATTCATTTAAACTCACGCAATATGAACAAATTTCTATACCTACTATCAATATTAAATACTAACAATTCATTGACAATTTTAATTGAATTGACCATGTACAGTTCATTTTTATTATAATGAACATATTCAAATTAAATCAATTAAATAAAAAAGAAGAAAAAAAAAACACTTACATGTGATATAAATATTCCAGGTTCTCGAGCACCAAATGGAACACAAGAATGATCAGTACCGCCAATTATACTAAAACCTAATGATCCTTGATTTTTCGGTAAAACAACTTCCTATAAAATATAAAAATTAAATTACATTTTTTTACATATTTATAATTTTCTTTTATTTTTTATTTTTTTATCTTTTTAAAATTTAATTTTAATAAAAGCTTAAACATTTACAAAGCATAATACTACTACAAAAAAAAAAAAAAAAAAAAAAAATGAAATAAAATAAAATCATAGTTACATACAGAGTTCAATTATATATGGATATAAAATTATGTAATGCTTATATATGAATATATTTTCTATTTTATAAAAATAATGTATATATATGTACATTTTAAAGAAAAATATTCAACAAAAATACATGCATTTTAAGAAAAAAAAAAAAAAATGCTACACTACAGATTTAAAACATAAAATAATTTATTAATTAGTGTAAAATAAAGCAAAATACATACTTATAAATGTAATTCTTGAAAAACAATATTTAAATGTAAATGTGAATGTAATTTATGTTTTTCTTTCGTCAGAAAATTTTAAAAAATAAATATAATTAATCACAACTACAACCAAATAAAATACAAAATTGTACTTTCTAAAAAGAAGAAGAAGAAGAAAAAAAACTTTGTTTAACTTTTTTTTGTTTTTTAATCAAATATATATAATTTGAAAAAAAAAAATAATAATAATATTATGAAACCTGATAAGATAAACAAACAATTACTCAACAGATAAATCTAATTTCCATTTTTATTACAAGCAAGGCCCTAGGGTTTCTTTGATATACATACATATATATATTTTATTTGTGAGATATATTATAATTTTGAAAAAAAAAATGAAATAAAATTGTAAAATTTTTTGTAATCAACTGAGATTTCAAGTCAAGTTTATAATGTAAGTATTTTTGAAATGAGTAAATTGCATTTCATTATGTTTTTTAGTTTTTTTTTTTTAATTTTTTTTTTTTGTACTTTCACAACGTATTATTTTTGAATATGAAATAATTTTCACAAAATAATAACAAATATCACCTGTTTAATATACAAAAACTAACTTCTGTTCTTGACAAAACTATTAGTACTTTATTTATTTATTTATTTATTTATTTTTTTTTTTTTTTGACTTTTTCAAAGCATTTTACTTTTTTTTTTCTCTAAAATTATTTGAATTATCTACGGTTTTAACGGTTTGTTCTAAAATAAAATGTAGTAAAAGGATATCATTTGAAATATCCTTATGACTGTTTATTAACTTAAAATTTAATATACGTATTTAAATTTTTAAGGTACTTTTTTTTATAAATTTATGTAAATCAAATCTATTGTTGATGTTTATCTGTTGTGCAAAATCGCTAGAATTAAGTCATATGAATATCCTTAGAGATACGCTTTTTACTACTACTATTTATTATTTCAAACAAAGGGATAACGGATGTAGGAGGAATCAAGATAAGGGAAATCATGAGGAAAAATAAATTATTTAAAAAATTTTGCTTGAATTTACGTGAGTGATAAAAAGGATTCTTCCTTTAAAAAAAAAAAAATATTCTCAATGCCTTACTTAGTTTTATATTTCACTTAATACTGAAAACAGCAGGGAAGGTATTGAAAAATAATTTACAAAAGTTATTCTAATCTAAAATTGATTGCAAAATCTAAATGTGCATTCAAAATATTTAAATTAAAAGTTTCAATCAAAAGAATTTGCGTGTAGAAAATGAGATATATCACATGAAACGTATCAAAATAATACAAAAAAAATTAAAAATAAACAAAATAATGTTGCTCCATTAATGGATATTCACCGATTGAATTTTTTTTTTTTACATTAACTAATTGAAAATTATTTAAAATTTTTAAATCAAAAGCAATGTTTTAAAATTGTTTTATTGCTAAACACTAAAAAATTGATTTGTGATTGTAAACGAAAGCTTTGCGATTGTTTTTTTTTTTTGTTTTTTAAAAAGTGTTAATTAAAATGAGGAAAAAAAATTTACAAAAGTTTTTTTTTTTTTGAAAAAGAAATAAAATAAAATAAAAATCAAATGAAAAGAGAAATTAAGTAGAATTTGATGTTTAAATGTTTTTTTTTCTTTGATTTTTTTATGTGCCAATCAATTTTTATATATAAAAATGAATACATTTTTTTTTTGTTTTGTGCACCTACAGTTTATTTTTTTTTTTGTTTTGCTGATAAATTGAACCATTTTAATTATTAAAACAAAATTATAAATAAATTATAAGAAAAATAAAACCAAGCAAATAATGATTTTTTTTTTTTTGTGAAATAATAAATATAATTTTTTTTTTTTTAATTTTCAACATAAAAAAAAACTCCTGCATTTTTATACGATAATCACCTCACTAATTAATGGTTCCGCTAAATGATTATCTGTTATTCTAGTCATAACTGTTTCCGTAAATGTAGATTTTGTTATTGTTTCTGTTATTCGGCCTAATTCAGTAGGTGCCGGTGGTAACATCGGCATATCCGGTACAGCTTTATTAACAGTCACCGTTACTGAAGGACCACCCTCATGTTTTTCAACATGCACATGCGGTTGACTACCACCACTTAAAAAATGAGCTGGTATCATTGCTTGGAAATCATCACTTGTCAATGGTCTCGGTAGTGGTGGAACCTATATGGTATATATTTGGTAGATTTTAAGATAAAAATTCATTCATAATTTAAAAAAAAAAAAAATAGAAATGAAAAGAAAAAACAAGAAAGTAACATGAATGTTTGTTTTTTTTTTCTGTTTTTTTAATGGAAAATGAGGATATTTTCAGGATTATGGATTTTTTTTTCTTCTTAAATTTGTTTTTCTAGAATTTAATCACACAAAAAAATGAAATAAATCTTACAAAGTAGATAGCAAAGTAGGGCCCAAAATTGTTAATAATCAAATTTTCGAAATACATAACTCTTTTTTTTTTAATTTTTTAATTTCAAATAAAATTAATAAATCAAAAAATTAAATAAATAAAGAAAAAAACACAAATTATAGATACTATTAATTAGAATTTAATAATACAATTAAAATTTATCTATCATATACATACATGGTTTTCTTTTTTTTGTTTGTTTTAGAGAAAAACATCATTCATACTAAAAATCTTAAAAATTATTTACGGCCACTACAAAGCTTACACATATGTATTTATTTTTCTCCTTAAAATGTAGATATGAATGTATATTGTTTTTGTTTTTTTAAATGTTTTTCGTTTATGTAAGACAAAACACAAATACAAATGTTTAAATGAATCACATTTCAACTACAATACCACAAATACATAAGTTAAAAGGACATAACATAATAAAGTTTTCGAAATTTTATGATTTTTTTTTTTTTTTTTTTTTTTTTTTTGAAATTCGAGCACAATAAAAATTTTCAAGATGCACAAAATATATTTTTTTTTTATTTAAATTAAGAAATAATAAGCAAATTTAACTATCATAATTTCTCATTTAAAAAACAGAGGTTGAAAATGAAAATAAATTTTTTTAGAAAAGAAAAATTATTCCGAAAATTTCCACAGAAAAAAAAAATTCTTATGGTAAGTTTATATGAAAGAAAACGTTGGCTTCCAGATACCAAAAAAATTGTGTCTGGACTCCAGAAGATCTTGTGTAAACACTAAAAAGACCTCCATGGTCTCCACATACCATTCGGAAACTAAAGTCTCCTATAGTGTATACGTACTCTTAGGAACATTATTTTGAACTCTGGTTCTAATAACTAGACCACAATTTCAAATAAAAGAAATTTTCAAAAAGCACTAAAAATATAGTCAAATTTAGTTTTCTTATTCTCCCTTTTTAATTTTGTCCAAAATAATTTTCCATTTTCAACCCCTGTGTTTATGAAATTTATTTTACTACAATTTTTTTTTTTTTTTTTTAAAAAAAAAATGAGGACATAAGAAATCAAAATTCATCGTCATGTTTCCAATTACTTACCATTTTCATATTTAAAATGATACAAAGAGATTTTGTAATTACATAATTTTAATTAAAAAACTAAACTTAAACTGAATATTAATAATAATAAATAAAAAATAAATAATATTACATAAATTTTAAATGTAATATTTATATCTTGTCTTCATTTTTAAATTTTTTATGATTATCATGAAATTTATACTTGAGAAAATATGAAGAAAAAAAGAAGAATTACAAGAAAAAACCGTAAATAAATAATCTTAGTAAGAAAAGAGAATAAAGAAAAAAACGTATAATAAGTATGAATAACCCGAGAAAAATACTATCTTTTATTTTTGGAATTTAATTTTTCTTTATTAAAAGTTTAAATGTACATCAACCTCTTTGTTCATTTTTTTTTCTCGTTATACTGTTGTACTTACCTTTTTCCTTTCATGAAAAAAAAAACAGAAATGTTTCATGAAAACTTATGATGAAAATAAATTACTTTATTTTGTTTGTCGTTTTAGTTATGAATTATGATTTCTTATAAATACAATTTTATTTTTTTTTTCATCCTCATTTTTTTTTTTCTTCTTTTGTATGTTGTATATTTAATTTCCTTTTTTTATTTTTTTTTTCTTCTTATAACTTTATTAAAATAAGATAATGTAAAATAAAAAATTTTGTTGTCATACCTGAGTTTCAATATCCTCAAACTTTGTGTTACTTGTAGATGTAGTAGTACCATTCTGTTGATTATGTTGCTTATTTGTATCAGGTGATGTATCAGAATTTTGATCTGATAAAGAATTTGATTGGCTTAAACGAGTCCTTGGAGCAGGAACTGGTTGTGGATTTTGTGTATTTGTTGTCATTATATTATTTAATGTTGTGGTTTCATTTTGATCAAAACCATTCGTTTTTACTTCTGAATGGGGAATATAATTTTGACCAATTGTTGACATTTGTTGATTTGTTATATTTTTAATTGATGAATCTAATGGTAATGTTGAATGACCAATGTATCTATTAGAATCTGCTATTAAATCATTTGTTGAACGTTTGGCGCCTAAATAAATAAATCAATCAAATTTTTTTTTTGTCATTAATTTATTTCTTTTTTTTCTTTTCTTTTTTCTTTTCTTTTTTCTTTTTTTTTTCGTTTATTACTTACCAGGACGGTTTGCTAAATATCCTGTTGGACTCAAAACTTTTAAAACTGAAGGACTTCGAGGACTTTGTGGTGGTTCAAGTGGACCTTTAATTTCTCGCTGAAGGACTAATCGAACAAATCTTTGATGATCGGTTAATAATTGTACTGCTGCCTCATGATGAGCTTGTGTCATATCTACTCCATTTATCTAGAATTAAGTAAAAAAAAATTGAATTTTAAATTTAAAATACATGTATGTTATCATTAATTTTTTCATTTAAAAAATATAATAAAAATTAACGTAAAATAAACAACAACAAAAAAAAACTTTTTAATTAATTTTCTTACCGCTAATACTCGATCTCCCACCATTATTTTTCCATCTCTATGAGCTAATCCACCTTCACATATTCGAGAAATAAATATACCATCTGAATCATCTTTATATGGTGGTGATCCTTTACCACCAGCTATACTAAATCCTAAACCTTGTCCAATCTGATCCCTAATTAAAGTTGTGTGTAATGTTATTTTATGTACTGGCTCCTATGAATGAAAAAATGTTATTTTATTTTAATAAACATTACGATGCATATATTTTTTCTCTATAAAAATTTTCTCATAGAAGTGCTACTTTAAAGTTTAAACAAACATACTTACCCTACCATTCTCTATGATACCATTACTTGAAAGTGGATTAACTTGATGTGGGTCGTGTAAGGCAACTGGTATTTGTTGATGCTGCTGCTGCTGTTGTTGTTGTTGTTGTGATGTAAATATTTGTTGTTGAGAAAAGTTTTCAAGTTGATGCTGTTGGGGTATTTCTATCGGTGGTGGAATAAACTTTTCATGTGGAAGTGTTAATGTGGGTTTCACAGCAATCTTTTTTTTTTTTTTTTTTAAATAAAAATAAAAAATTATTATAGTTCATCTTTATTTTAAAATTTTATATTTTGAATTAATCAATAAAAATTTATTTACATTATAAAACATAATAAACAAATTTTAAAATAGAATCTCACCTGTGATACAGAACCATCTTCACTAAAAACTGGATGGCCTATTAATTTTGTAACTTCTCTTGAAACCAATAAAACTAATACAGATCCACATGCTTTTAATACTTCAACTGCTGTATAATGATCCACATCAATAACTGGTACACCATTAACTTTAATTACTTTATCTCCAACTTTTAAACCAGCTAAATCAGCCGGTCCACCCTCTGTAACACGTGATATAAATATTCCTTCATCATCCCCTTTGAATGGTGTCGATCCCTTACCACCGGCTATACTTAAACCTAAACCAGCAGATGTTCTCTCAATATGAATTTCATGTTGTTCTTCGCGTAATTCTGTTACTGCATCTACAGAATCTGAAATTTAAAAATGAAAAAAAAAAAAAATCAAAATCATTAAAAAAAATTACTTAAAACATAAAAATGAAAGCTAAGTGAAATATGTATATGTATATAATAAAACAAGTAGGGTTTATTGACTATGAAAAAAAACAAAAAACGATAAAACACAATAAGATAACAACACAAAATAGATATTTTTATCCAACTCGATATAGTGATTATGTAAATAAACCAAATAATCTCACCCAAATCTTTATCCTTTTCTCTTGTTGTTACAATTCGAACCTTTTTATCCTTTCGCCGTAATGAATTGTACGGACTTTTATTTGATAAAGAGCTTCGAAGGCTATTTGTATTGTTATTACTGCCACTTGAATGGCGTCTTATACGATTTAATGAGTTTGAAGGTGAAGAGTTTGATGAGCGTGGCAATGAATTGCGTGCCTCTTTTATTTTTAGTTTTATATTAAACATTTTCTATATATAGAAAATTTTATTAATCTATTTCTTTTTATCTTTATATTTATTAATATTATTTTATTTCATTTCATTAACATTCTTTCCACTTAATTAACATTTATTCATATTATAGTTGTACATATATACAAGCTATATTGAAAATTTTCTGAACTGTTGTTTTTTTTATAGAGAGAAAAAGTTTTTTTTTTAATATAAATGTCAGAATATTAGATACACAATTCATAAAGCTGTCAATTTTCTTTAAAAAAAATTTTAAATTGATTTATTGCAAATTTACAACGTAGAACGAAAAAAAAAAATATTTAGAAATTTGAGAAGTAAAGAAGATAAGTTACAAGATACTCTCCAAAAATACCAAAGTATGTTGAAACTTCCTTAAACAAAGGTAAAACAGACAAACTTTTTCAAGAAATAAACTTTATAAAATGTTTGCATTTACGTTGGGTTTAATTAATTTAAAATTTATTTTGTTACCACATTTCTCATTTTTCGAATTTATTTTCATTCAACATTGTGTTATATTTTTCTTTCTCAAACAAATCGTTTAATTAAGAAAATAATGTTCTAAATGCAGATTTTCCAACAAAAAAAAAACAAAAAATGGGAACAAAGTTTCCGGTCAAATTTAAAGAAATTTTTGAAAATAATCATGATACTCGTGTGTCTAATTTCATCACTCCACTCCAGAACAATAATTTGATTTTCAAATGACTCAAAAGGCTGTTAGTTTTCATGGAATTGATAAAGATTTTTTATCAACGTCACACGAGTTACATATTTTCAAAATTTCATCCAAATTGACCAAGATTAAAATTTTGAACAGGATCCATAAAAAAACAAATAAAATTGATAAAGCGTTCATTCAATGATCTTCTACAGAATAATCCAGAATTCGTTCGAATTGATTTTAGAATCCAGAATGTAATGACTGTTTTATTTTCTGTTCGAATGTTGTTGTTTATACGTTATAATCAACATGCATAAAAATAAGCTTATTAAAAATGTGTAAAGTGTTTATGATTACATGATCAATATTTTTACAATTACGCAATGAAATACGTGAATTGTTTTATTTATTTATTTTTTATTTTGTTGAAGAAAAGATGTTTCATAGGTAATTTTTTATTTGTAACAAAGACTGTTATTTATAAAATTTTTTTTTATTTTTTTTTTATAAAATAATTTTTTTCTCCAATACTAAGAGAAAAACTACATATGTATGTACATATGTATATATAAAATCAATAATTTTTTTCCTAGTGAAGTATTTATGAATACCAAGTAATAAGTTTTTTTTATTACTATTTTATTTTAATTTAGTTTTTTTTTTTTAAATTAAAAAAAAAATCGATATTAAACACAACAATAACACAATCACGGTCACTAGGTCATTTATTATTACTATATAAATTTAAATTGTCATGCTTTAGAAGAAATTATTGACTTTTATGCTTTTACTATTAACTACTTTATTATTAAAACATTTAACCACAATTTTTTTATTCTTCCATTTTAATTTATTAATCATTTTCTTTTTTTTTTTTTTTTGCAAATGTAATTTAAAAGAAATATTCTAGAATGATTTTCTGTTATATTTTCATTGTTATTTTTAATTTTCTAAAACGTCAATTGTTCAATAAATGATTTACAATTATTCTTAAGAATGGGTTTTTTTTTTATATTTACTAAAGTTTTTTTTTTTTTTTACAACTTGAACAGCAATATAAACCTTGACTGATTGTGATGACTAGTTTTTTTAAAATGAAATACTCAAGAACTTATCATCATCATTCACCTTTACATTCCAAAGTAAATCATATATGTATGGAAAACAGAACCACAAAAACACACAAAATTAATTATATAAATGTATAACCCCTTCTTTTTTTCTATTTTCTATTCTTTTTTTCATTTTTCTTTTTAATATTGTGTTGTTATCATAAATTTTATATCATAAACAAAATATCAAAAGTTAAAAAAATAATAAAAATAAAAATAGAAAAACTAAATGATATCTTGCAATATTATTATAATGACGACATCATTTTATGTATATTTTGTAATCAAGATAAAAAAACAACAAGATAACATACCTTTAACCTACCTGACAAACTTTATTAGTCACAAAAATTGTACAAGGGATAGATTTTGATTTTAATATTTACGAATTTTAGTCTCTCACCTGATAATTTCCAAATGTTAAAAGGATATTTTTGTTTGAAAAAATTTCAAATAAATTCAAAAAATCTAATTTTTCATATGCTCGAATTACTAATGAGCTTTCAAATTATTACTAAATTCGTTAGCAGATTTCCTTTAACGAGGTCACGTAATACCAAAAACCACCTATCAGTTAAATTTCTAAAAATACACTCTCATGTAGTTTACCAGTTAAATTAACAATAAATCGGTTTCTATGTGTGTGCAAATATAATACAAAAACTATTCCATTAAATTTGTTAATTAAATTTACATGACTTCTATAATTTTTTTGAAATCGTTGATATTATTCATTTGTTTATTATTTGATTTTTCAAGCTCTCTTCTCTATATTTCGTGTGTTTATCTTTTTATCTTGATAAGATACACATATGTGTACATATCTATGTATGTATAAAAAATGTAGAAAAAAAAAATTTTAAATTAAATTACAATAAAGTAAAAAAAAAAATCTCATTTTTCCTTATTACAATACATGTACTTTTTTTCCATACTTGTTTAATACATGAAACATCAGGTAGCAAGAGGAAAAAAATAACTAAATTCTTATTAGCAAACATCACCTGTCGCAAATACCGATAAGACGCTATTACAATACTATTACATACAAATACATTTTTCTGATAACGCAATCGCAACGATATTGTTGTTATCAACTTTTTTTTTTTGGTTTTTTGTGAAATTCCGTCGTAAAAAAAGAAAAAAAAATAGTAATAATACTAAAAAAAAAAAAAAAAAGAGGGAAAAATACATTTAGAAATAAAGTACTCGCATATGACTCATTTTTTTTTTTCTATAACAGAAAAGTAATTTTGATAAGTTAAAGAAAAAAACAGGTACTCGACATTGCACAAATACCCTACTCAATTTTTTTTACATGTCATGAATTTTTTTATTTTTTTTTTTACTACATTTTTAGTCTTGCAAAATTTCAACATAAATAAAGAGCAAAACAAAAAGCACGTTGAATGAAAAAAAAAAAAAAAAAAAAAAAAAAATAGAATAATATTACCTTATAAACAATACTTTTAGATTAGGTAGACCATTGAACCCTTTTCAAAAAAAAACTTCATTCTAAACAAAATCAATATATTATGTACCTAATACAGTCAATATGAAAAGAGAAGAAAAAAAAAACACTCGATATTTAATATGTAATTCCATTGAGAAAGAAAAAATAACAACCCTTCAAATAACATCGTACATAATAACATAAAAAGAAGAAAATAAAAAGTACAGCAAAATGATATAAAAACTGAAAACAGAAGAAAAAACATGCGAAAAACGAAAAACAAAATAAAAACATTCCCACAATTTCAATTTATGAAAACGATAAAGAATACCCCATGAGTGTTGTATATCGTATTTTAGTCCAATGGAAAATATTCTCCTGAGGTGTCGTATTTCATTTCATTTCTAAAATATATAACAAAAATTGTGTTTGGCAACAAGTGTTACAATCGTATTATGGAACCGAAAAATGATATTAAAAAAAATAAAAAATAAAAACTAAGATGATTTTTTGCAAAAAAAAAACAATGAATATAACACTTCCTGAAATAAAATTGGTATGTTTTTTTTTCCATACAATTCAAAATTGTACATATTTCCTTTCATTCAATCATAATTCAGAACATAAAATAACATATACGCACAAATAAATCAACCATAAAAACATCTTCCTAGTACCAAAACAAACAAAAAACACATAATTTCAAAATTAAATTTAAATAATTTTGTAATCCTATTATTTTATCATTGAAAATCTGTTTCTCTTTGTTCTAAATATTTTAAATTTTAATTAAAATCAATAATAAAATCTTTAAATACATAATTTCTTGATTGAGAATTGTGTATCTAAAATAATCACTTTAAAATAAATATACTATAATAGAAATAGTCTTACGATATTACATGATTTCAAAATAAGAATAACAATCTAATACTATTTATTATTATTACAATAATTTTATTTAATAAATTTCTCTAAAACACCTGTGAAACAGAACAAAATATATATACAGTATAGTTCAACAACACACACACACACATATACACACAAATGATAATTTTTATTTGAGAAATATTCTTCTTCACACAGGTACCAAATCAATTTAATTAAATAAAACTTTAAAATTGATAGATTGTTATCGTACGACAGACAAATTATGACTAAATGCCACCTCAACGATGGTTTTAATAACAATGTGTCTCAATAGTAAAATTGATGAATCTATCAAATATGTGTGAATAATAATATATTTATCTTATGTATACATATACTTATATCTATCAACAACGTCATGTACATATCTGTACATATATCGAGTGAAATATATTGTATAACAGTTTATTAGATGGATATTTTGAAATAATTATTATTTTAAATATACAAAAAAATTATTGTCAAAATATTTTATTGCCTATTTTTTTTTTTTTTCATCAAATAAACAACATTTAATTATCTAGATATTTTTTTTTTTAACATGAAAATGAAAAAAAATATTTTTTACTGTTTAATTTTAGCACAGAATTTACGTACAATATGTATGTGAGAAAGATTATTTCATATTGAATGCATTAGCATTGGTAATTATTATGATCTCATCGAAATTTTGTAAATTAACAAATAATTCACATTACTTTTGAAAATTTTAATTGAAATTGTTGTTATAAATATTAACTGTATGTGCCAAATTGAATTATTCAAATAAAATAGCCGGCTTTTTAATAAAAAAAAAAAAATATCTTTAGAATCAGTTTTTTAACGAATGGAGGTATGAAAAAAAAATTTTTTTAAAACAAACTCAACATTTAACAGATCTTGATGTATTGTAGTACATTTTAACTATATTAGCTTTAGGAAAAGACTAATTTGGCACAAGTACCAAGTTTATTTTTCTTTTCTTTTTGATTTATTCTAAATTTTCATGGACATTTCGAGGAAGTCAAAGGTTTTTTTCCTCTATTTTTCTTTGCTTAATTCAACCATGCATATCAGAGATTTGCTAAAATAATTTTGTTTGTTATTTTATTTCTGTTTATCTTATTAAAAAAGTTTATCTCATGTGTAACATTTTAAAATTTAAGTAAGAAAATTTCTTTAAAAAGAAAAAAATAAGAAGATAATTATGGGGTAATTTATTAAAAATATGGAAAAAATTTTCAACCCCATATAACAAAATAATCGATTTCTTTCTAACCCGCTAATTTATCAATCAGACTTTTCAAAATGCATGAATTAGGAAAGTATTGATTTCCTCTGGTAAAATCATATGATAAGAGGCACGCTTAGACAAATAAAAAGAATCCTAAATAAAACAAAAACGACCCTTCAAGTTTTTAATTGGAAGAAAGTCCTTAAAATTACTAAAAGATAACCCAAAATCAAATGTATTAAAATTATTTTTGAATTCTGACCATTTAAAAAATCGACGGTAATTATCATAATTATAAAAATTTATTTTCGTTTTAATTAATTTTGTAACAATAATTGTATAACCTCCCCTATAATTACACAATATAATAACACGAATTATACTGTTATTGAAAATTAAGTATGTGAATTTAATTTTGTTTTGTTTTATTCTTACTTTTTTTTTTGTCTTCTCTATTTCTCTTTTTATTAAAAGCTTTAAGCATTCACTAGAATATAAACATTAACAACATCATTTTCTCAAATAATATTCTAATCTTAATATTATTACATAATCAACTATGTACTATGTTACGATGAATGCGTAGGAGGATACATACAAAATTTCATTATAATATAATATAAATCAAGAAGTCACTGAGCTGTAAATTAATAGTAGGTATCTTAATTTGAACACATTATATTTAAGCATTAAAAAAAATAACATATTTCAAGGTAATAAATATGAAATTGACGACGGCAATATTCTTTGAATTTTTCTTTTTGTATGTTATTAATATACAGTGCTAAATTTAATTGATATAATTTCATAAAACGCAAATTAATTGTAATCTATTGTGACATTCAAATTTATAATTTTTCCAGTGAATAAATAAATATCTTTTAAGAAGAACTTACCGTCGTCTTGCAGTTGTTCCTTATTCTCTGCTACTTCCAAAATTGGGGATTTCATGGGATTCAATTGATGAATTTTCTTCTCTTGATTCTTTAATGCATTAGCTAATATTTCACTAGCTTGCTTATCAATAACGCCATGCTGTACTCGTTTATTCTTCAAGTGATGCGGTGTGTCTCTATTTAAAATTTAAAGTTTTAAAAAAAAAGGATTAATATTATAATTAAAGTCAATAAATAAAACATTAAATAAATCACCTTCGATGCAATTTCATTGGTCGTTTACTAAATTCGTCATCATTTAATTTTTCTTCATCTTTTGGATCAACAATAAATTCGACTTTTCTCTCAAGGTATTCCTTAAAACAAAACAAAACAATAAAATTTAAAAATTCAAAAATATTATAACCGTTCTTACATATTCTTCTTCCTCTTCTTGTTGTTGATTTTGCTGTTGTTGATTTTGTTGTTCAATGGTTTCAACAACAGAATCTTCTATCGGTTCAGATCCATGGAATTGTGCTGTTGTAGTAGTTGGAGAAATTGTTAAAACTGGTGTCTGTGGTGGTAATAATGGTTCATTATGTGTCTCAGCTAAATTCTCCATTGTCGTTGAATTTAATTCTATTTTTGCCGATGAAGATGGTTTCGATGAGCTCTGCATTATCATCAACGAGAAAAACGTACAAAAAATAAATTCATTTAAAATTTTGAATACGAAAACAATTTTTAATGAAAATTCTATGAAAAGCTTTTATTTTACATACCTCTTCGGATAATGTATCTAAATTTCCACTTTCTTCTTGTCTACTTCTTTCTTTAAGAAAAAGTTTGTGCGCTTTTGCTTTTAATTCTTTCGGATGTGGTGTATTTTGTCTAACAAACGGTGTTTCTTTTTCTGTTGTTGAATCTTCTGAAAATTTAACTGAATGTGTTCGAGATGCTTCACGTTCTTCCCAACCTTCAGAATCGCTATCATTTTCTTTAGCGGCTGTAAATAATTTTAAAAATTAATTTGCAAATTTAATGTATTTTTGAAACATAATAGATTGTTTTTCATGCTAAAATAATCAGTCTATGCAATTTTATATGAAAATTGATACAATAGAAGCATGAGTTTTCAAACATGCGATATCTACATTATTATTCCTACAAATGAAATTTTAAAATCAACAATTAAAGGGGTAGCTACTACAAAGTAATCCTTTTTGTTTATATCAAAACGTAGAAATTCTCCTTTGATGCAAACACAATCTTTACACATTTATTTAATAAAACGTTAAAATTATGGATTAAATGAAATGATATCCTCCTTCATATCCATGAAATAAAAATCGTGACCCTAATCCAAAATCAAATTTTTCATAATTTTTCTTAAACAATTTCTCATTTATTCAGAAACATCCTATATTTATAAAAACAAAAACAAAAAAAGCTTATTTTGGTTGTTACATTGTGTTTAACCATAAATTGTGTTTCGAAATTTCCTTAAAAATAATATTTATAATGAAAAATCAATTCAACTAATTTATTTCAGAAAATGTTAAAGCTTATTTTTTCATTTCTTTGTGTTTGTTTTCCAAGATTCCCTTGAACTTTGACAAATTCACCTTTTAAAAAGGTTATTTAGCCAAAATTTATTCGCACGTTATTATGAATTTATTTTACATACACATTTAAATGCTTCTTTTCTTTATGTTTTTTTCATAAAATTAAAAAAAAAAAAGATACCTTATATACTTTCTCCATATACAAGAGAAATTTTACTTTCGAAAATTATAAGTAGGTAATAAAAAGTAATTTACCTCTAATATCTGAATTATTTCTCAATAATAAATTCTTATTTTAACCAAGTCTAATATAGAATTTGATCATCCTGAATAATTAAAATTCAATTTTCTATTGATTACAACCAAATTAAAGATTCGTGTTCAAAATCATTGAAAAACAATTATAATTCCTTTTTCGATTTTATGTTTAATTATAGCACGTTTGTCACAAAAGAAAAATAATGTTAAAAAGATTTAATAAATAAAAAAACAATAACAAGTAATAATAATTAATTCCAATGGAACAAAAGAAAGACTAGATTCAAAATTATCGTACCAAAATACTACACTGAAGTTAAAAAAAAAAAAAATCAAATTCGTGTAATTTTCTTTTTTGTTTTCTTAAACACATTTCCTTTTTAATTAAAAAGATTTTCTTCAAATGATCTGTTCTCACGACACGATTATTTAAACTCAACCAACGTATATGTACCATATACATATGTATGTATAAATCGTTAGATTTTTTCATTTATTAAAAAAGTGTTTAATTCATTTTCAATTAATCATTAATTATGCAATTGATTAAAATTGTATAAGCAATTTTATTATTATGTTTTTTTTTTTTTTTTTGTAAATCAAAATATTTTAACCCTTTTACCCTGTTTTATTGTGGAAAATTTAAAAATTTTTTATCGATTTTTTTTTCTTCCATGAAATATGGAAAATAGAAAAAAAAAAGAGATGTAAAATGCAAATTGTATTTAAATTGTCCTTTTTTAAAAAAAAATTAGATGCATGAAAAATTTTATTTTACAAATAGAGATCCCTTTATAAATTTATTTCAATTCATTATTTTCATTTTATAAAAATGTTATTTTGCAGACAAAAAAAAAAATAAATAATTATGAAAAAATTTAATAAAAATTTTACTAAATTGTTGTCAATTCAATTTAAACAACAATAGCAATTATTTAATATTCTCTTTAAAAATTTTCTTCATTTTAAAAGACTCGAAGTATATGCATTTTTAATTTTTTATTTTATTTTTTTTATTTTTATTTTCTTTTCAAATGAATGTTGTTATGTGTACAAGTAAGGTAAGTTAAGCATAATAAATATATTATAGTAATAATGCATGTATGGAGAAATAAATGTATAAAATTGTTAGCGTAGCAAACTAAATTATATATACCGACCAATTTAAGATAACAAAAATAAGTTAATTTCATTATTTATGTATGTTAAAGGAAGAAAAAATAAAATAAATACAAAAAAAAAAAAAACATTTAAAAATAATAATAATAAAATTTTCTAGAATATTTTAAAATGAATAAATAATTTGGTTAGAAATATTCTACATTTTACATACCACATCTTCAAAAATGCATTTTTTTTTTCTTGTTTAAATGTAAATTTTAAATTAATAAATTAATTTTATAATGAAAAGATAATTTAAATAGTAAGGTAGTAGTAGTAGTAGCACTAATTTATTTGGTTGCTTTTTTTTTTAAGTTCAAATGCAGATGCAGATAGATTTTTATTATAAATATGTAGTTTTTTTTTTGTTAGAACAATATTATAAATTTGATTAATTTTTTTTTCTTATATAATGATGTAAATTATTATTATGAATGAATAACTGTTATATAATTATCTATTATAAATATATATTATATATGTATACGTATATATATGTATTTATGTAATATGTATTAACGTGCTAGTAGTACATCAGAGATATAAACTCAAACCTTGATGATATTCTGAAAGATCCGTCGAACTGAATTTTTCATTTGATCTGTACAGCCGACCAGGTGGATATTCTTAAAAAATTATTTTTAAAATTTGTGCAACAAATAAATTTTAAGTTAAAAAAAAAAAAAAAATATATATGAAAATATTCTTCTTCACAAAGAATGAAATTTAAATAAATTAAAAATGAAAAGAAAAAAAAACAACAAAAACGTGTTTTAAGAATTCATTTTAATTGTATGTGTGTAAGAGATATCATCTAATTAGTTTTTCTGTATTTATTTCTTTCTTTCTTGTTTTTAAATTCAATTATTAATTTTCGCTTTTTTTTTTTTTAATTGTAAATTTAAATCTGAAAAACAAAAAAAAAAAACAGATTATAAAAAACCAATCTGTTCAAACAATTCAGTAATACAACAATGAATGCAACATTTATGAGCAAAAAAAAGTAATTACAATATCTTTACAGAAACAAAAATCTTTTAAATATTTTTCTGAATCATTCTTAAGGTAAAAAAAAAAAACAAAATAAACAACTTCATATAACACAATACACACATAAAAGTAAAATGAATTCAATTTATATATAAATAAAAGCTAAGCGTGAATTGTTACATTGAAGAGAAGAAAAAATAAATGTTCATTATTTTTTTCTTGAAAAGAAAAAATAAAAGAAGTATAAAAAAAAATTTTTTTTTTTAATTAAAAATGAATAATAAAACTCACCTGGACTTATTGGTTGACATTCTTGTTGTGGCAGTAGAAAGCACGTAAGAACCTGAAATTTATATTATGATTTATGTTTAATAAAAATAAAAAAAATATTATTACAATAGATTTTAGATTAAAAACAAAAGAGTTACTATTCATATTTTTTTCTCTCAATGGTTTTCAATTATTATCGGATTAAAATAGTGCTGCCAGATCGTTTAAAATTTTTTTTTTGTTTAAGTGAGTTTAGAACATAAAGGTAGTTGGAATTAAACTACAAGAGAAATTTTGAATTCAAGATTCCAAGTATAAAATATGAAAAGTAAACGATTTAAGCAAGACAGTAGTATGACTGATGTAAGTTCTACAAAAAGAAATCATCAATGGAAAAGATAAAAGATTAAAACCTGACAACACTAAAATAAAACAGAAAAATTTAATTAACTCATTCTTTTTAGGCTTTGTATTCCTTTTTTTTCTCAATTTATTTTATAATCTTTAAATAAACTTATAGAAATAAAAAAACAATACTCACTTGTTCTCCAGTTTCTGGATCTGTATCTGGTTGAAATGTTAAAAGTGGTTGTGCTTGATTTTCAGATAGCCAAACAGCTTTTAATTGTAAATTAACTAATGAATATGGTAAATATTGTAATTGATTACCAGATACATCTAATACATGTAATACATTGCAATTTCCCAATTCTGGTGGTAATTTTTTTAATTTATTCTCTCTTAAACTAAGAACACCTAATTTTGTGCAATTTCCTATTTCAATTGGTATTGTTTCTAATACATTACGATCAACATTTAAATTATTTAATTTATTCATACGACCTATTGTTGATGGAAGTTCTATTAGAAAATTTTCTGTTAATATTAATTCTTGCATATTTTCACACCTATAAAAAAAAACGAAGAAATCAAAATTAATTTATAAAATATTAATCAGGATATTTTCTTATTTCATTTTTTTTTTCTATACGTACATTCCAACTTTTGGATTTAATGTATGCAAACGATTTTGATCTAATTTTAATATAGTTAAACGACTTAATTTTGCAATTCCATCTGGTAATGATTCTAACAAATTTTGTGATAAATGTAAATCAGTTAGATTTTCTAGACCACCAATTTCATTGGGTAATTCTTCAAGTCTGTAAAAAGAATTTTTTTTTTTTCAATTAAATCATAAATATTTATTTAAAATTAATAATAATATTTTAAAAATATTTTCATTTTTTTTTTTGAATTTTAATTATTATTCATTATTTTACCTATTTTCAGATACATCCAAACAAATAAGATTTTTTAATAAACCAATTTCTGGAGGTAATCTTTGTAATTGATTATGATCTAACCATAATTCTTGTAATGATGGTAAATAACCCAAATGTGGAGAAAGTTCATCAATTTCATTATCACCTAAATCTAATCTTTCCAATTTTGTTAATTGGCTTATTGATTCTGGTAAATGTTTTAGCAAATTTTCTCTCAATTCTAATGATTCCAATTGTGTTAAACTGTAAATAAAAAAATAAAAAAAGTAAAAAAAAAAATTTATAATTTTAAATAATATTTATTATTTGAAAGAACCTGTTAAATTGTTTATCAATTTTCTTTAGAGATATTAATAATATGGAATAATTGAAAAAGGACTTGTTATTTTTAAAAATAAAAATTACGTAAACAAAAATAGAACAAAAAATTATATTTTTTATCTCGATTGTTATTATCTAGGGCTCATTGAAAAGTGAAGGTTCTACAGAATATGAAAAAAAATATATATATACAATTAAGGACATATACAAAACAAAAATGATAACAAGGATAAAAAAATAATATACACCTATACCATCCTTGAATTGTTTATTTATTTAATTCATATTTCTATTTTCGATTTAAATTCACAAGAAGTTAGAAAAAATAAATTGAAGAACGTAAGTATGATATCTCAAGGATAACGATTATATTTTTTGTTATTTTTATATTCCTTTTCTTTTGTTCTCCATATTCTACATAAAGTATGTGATTTTTGTAGAATCTTTAAGTGATTTTACCCATATTATTTAAAAAATTGCAAAATTTTCTTAAGGACTAAAAAAAAATTATTTCTTCATTACATAAAAGTTTTCAATTATTTGTCAGGAGTGTAAAATATTTTTATCTTTTTACTTTTCTCTAACATACCTCAAAGTTTTCTTTTCCTGCAATCTCAGTTCAAGCGAAAGAATTTTTTTTTTTAAATAAATAATCTTACCGATACACCTACGTGGAAAGAATATTCATCTACTTTTAAGGAATTTTTATTTACATATATAGTATGTATTATATTGAGAAAAAACTCATCTCATTAATTTTCTTAAATTGTTTAAATCTTGTAACTTGAATTTTATTCTGAAAATTTTTTAATTGAAAAAATAAAAAAAGATCTAAGAAGCGTACAATAAAATTAATGCAAATATTAATATGTGCTTAAGTCGTTCAGTGTTTTATAAATGATATACGAATATATGAAAACATAATGTTATTGTTTCATAAAATTTATCTAAACTTTTATCTAAAAATCATTTGACGTAGAATATTTAAAAAAAACATCTTATTTTCAAAATATGATTATTAATTTTAAATCAATTTAATTTTAACTTTTTAAATTAGATAACTTTTTTATATTAAATTTGATTCTATTTAGCCCTTTTTTACATTTTAATTTTTAATTATACTCAGTAATTAAAAAATGTTCTCTACAGGAAACATTTCATTAAGCTCAAATCCTTAATTTTGATTTTTTTAAATGTTGAAAAATTTAAAAGTTAAAAAAAAATCTCATTTTTTTTAATTAAAATTTTCACAAAACAGCCCAACACATACATCACTTTTTGATTTTGATTTTTTTATTTTATGTAACAACAAAATCATTTTGTGGATAAATTAAATTTATATTAACAATAACAAAAAAAGGATTAAAAAAAACTGTAAATAATGTGTTTGTTTATGACAAACGATTATTTATATTTAATTTTACAGCTAATTGATGTTTTTATAGTTTCAAAATAAAAAAAAACTTTTGTCGTTCTGAAGTTTATTTAAATTCATGTCATTAAAATAAGAAAAGAAAAACAGAAACTTTGAACAAATTTAAAATATTCCAGTACTATGTCTATCCTTTTTTATACATGCAAGTATATATATTTACTTTGAAAAACACGAAAAAGAAAAAAGAATTTTTATTAAAAAAAAAAAAAGTAAACTTTCACAACATGGAACTTTTCAGAAATTTGAAACTCTTTTTGTTGTTTTGTTTTACTTTCCATACATTAAATTAGATAATAATCAATTTCAAAAAATAGATATTTTCCTTCCCTTTATTTTTATATCTTTTCAAAAGATATGTGAAATGATAAAAAAAAAAAAATGAAATTTCCGTAAAACTTTTTTCTTCCTTTCTATATTAAAGACCTCATTTTTCATTTTTATTTTTCAAAACAAAAACAAAAAAAAAAAAACCTTGAACACACACATTAGTTTTACATTTTCATGTATGATGGCTGTAAAATTTATTCTTAATATGATCCTTTTAAACCTAATTATATTCTTCCCTGAAGGATTACAAACAAAATATTTAAAAAAAAAAAAAAAAATTTTACCAAAAAAGAATGTCGAATATTCAGAATTTATTTTATTCCCTGAAATAATGATTATCTTGCGATCCTGAAAATTTAAAGGCTTGGATATTTGAAATAATATTACTTTATTCTCTAATTCGTATTATGTAGGAATATGTATATGTATTTGTAAAGGATAAAGTTAAAAATAAACAAAAAAATTAAGAATAAATATCTTTTTTATTTTATATACATATTTTATTCTCGAATACTGATGAAACAATGACTTTTAGCAAAAGATATAAAAAAAAATATAAATGCTTTAAAAACAAACAAAAAATTAAGTCAAAATAAAAATATGAAGTAAGTATTAGGGTTTAAAGTATCTACCTACTGTGAAAAAAAAATACTTTTACTTATAAACTGTAATTTTAAAAATATTCAGTGGTGTTGAAATTTGAACAAAAACAAAAAACTAACTAAATACATACGAGTATGTATTATGTATTATATGTAACTACCTCCCTTTAGTGACAACAATTGTAAAAATTGTTAGGTATAATTAGTAGTTCACACGCGATCAAATTATATAATTTGAAAAAAAAAAAAAATAAAATAAAATAAATAAAGAAATACGAAAAAAGAAACTAAAACTTTAAATTAACTTTTCACTGAATTTAATTACTTTGTTTTAATTATTTATTGAACTGAATAAAATCCGTAATTTGTGAGTTTATGCTCACAAATCTGAAACAGAAACATAAATAAATAAAAATAAACAATTATCAATCACCTTATTCAGTTAAATAATAGTGCACTATGATGAAAATAGAAAAACAAATATTGAATTTTTAATTAGAAAATTGAAAGTTTTTTTTTTATGAAATTTAAAAATTCATAATTACGAAAATTTAGCGGAAAATTTCGAAGTTTTCTAAGATGGTTTTTAAAACGTGAGAAAATAAGAAAAATAAATAATAATACAGGAATCAAGTTCTACATTTTTAATTGTTTTTTTTTTATTTGTAAATATAGTTCCTTTTGTGAAAATTTTTTTTATTTATCAAAAGTTTTGCACAATAAAGTTTCCATTTTTTTTTTCTTGTTTGTTTTTGTCTTTTTTGTTTATTCATTTGAAATCTAGATGAGTGTTTTAAAATAGGTCTTTGAAATAAAATATATTTTTTTAAGTAGAAAATTTAAAAGGACATGACAAAAGCTATTTAAAATTTTGTCACAAAAGTCAATTTATCTTCTGAATTTCTTTTTAATGAATATCAGAAAATCTATATTTAGATAATTCTACATAATTTCAAATAAGCTGTCTTAATTTAATCGTTTTTTTTTTCTTATTTTTTTTTTTTAGATATCACAGATATAATTTTTAAATGAAATTTCATTAAAAACTTATCCTATTAAAATACATTACCCGGCGTTTTGTTACATTTATCATATTATATATTTATTTTTCATAGATTCTTTTCATTTCATATCATTTATACATTACAGATTATCAATTTAAATACTGTTGTCATTTTATAGTTTTCACAACAATCAACATGTCAACACATATGAAAAAAAAAGTCGAAACGTATATTTTTTTCTTTCTCATTTTTTCCATTCTCATTAAACATGAAAGGGAATATAATCTGTGGAAAAACTTTTCATTTTTTTTTTCTATCGATTTCAATTTTTATTTTTTTGTTCAATGTATAAAAACTTTTTTTTTTTCTTTTTTGATTGATATTTATATATGTATGTATGCATTCATATATTTTGAATTCAAACACATTCAAAAATAACAATTCATATACGACAAAAAAAAAAAAAGCAGCATTAAATTCATTTTCTGGTATAAATATTTTCAAAATGAAATAGCAAAAGGAAAAACTTTCTATTGCTATTTCAACTTGTATAAAATTGATTTTGCTTTTTTTTTTTATTTTTAACTACATATATGAATACGAATACACACATGTGTTTTTTAGTTACAATTTTACTTATTTCCTGTGACAGTAACATGTGGTATAATGTTTGATTTGACATGAGCCTAAACTTTTTTGACAATATACATATGTATACATAAAAAAAAAAAAAAAACCAAGCAAAATAATAAAGAAGAAAAGAAAACTGTTGAATAAAACAGTTTTCATTTATTGATATGACAAAATAATGTCAAATATTTGGTAAATCCTTTTATATATCATTATTATATTTTTTATGTTAAAATGTTTGTGTTAAATTTATAGTCAATATATGTATATAATAGCATGTCATTTAAAATGAGATCCTTGACCTAGAAAAATTCACACAAAATTTTTAAGAGTATACATATAAGTATCATATGTATGTAAATTTACACTTTACAGTGTATTGAGTGTGTGTATATAGTAATTTTATTATATTTTTCTTATGGTATTTAAATTATGTATGTGTACATATATTTCTTGTTATATTTTTCTATTAATTTTATATGATTTTCTATTAAGATTTTTAACAATACACAATATAAAAAAAATTACATTTATGTATACATATGTATATGTACTGTAAAATTATAAATCGATAAGTAAATTATATTTTTTGCTTATTATATTTTATGAAATGTTAAATAGAAAATAATAATAATAATAATTTTTATGCTTCAATATGTATGTAAAATAATTTAAAAAAAAAATACAAACAAACAAAAATTATCGAAATTAACATACCTTCCAAAGTCAGGTGGTAATGATGTCAAGGACATATCATTCAATCCTAATACTGTTAAATTTTTTAATTGAGAAAATCCAGCTGGTAAACGTGGAATCGGATTTGAACTAAAATCTGCTACTTGTAAACTTTGTAAATGCTTAATATCGTCAGGAATGTCTGGAATTTCTGGAAAAAAAAGAAGAAAAAAGTGAGAAAAAATAAATAATGTGAATTTAAGAAAGCCATTTTGTTATTGAAATACAAAAAAAAAGGATTTTATTTTATAAATGTATTTATTTTTTTTCTTTCAAAAAGCCTGCTAATAGATTTATTGCATTGCTCAAGTACCTATCTTTCTTCAATATTTTCTCGATTAATTTTAAATTCTTACCTATTCTATACTCTATGATTCAAGGATTCGCAATACAAACTATAAATATCCTTATTTATTCGTTACATTTATATTTTTCATTATATTTTCAAATGTAGATTTAAAAAAAAAAAGAAAATTTTATTAAGTGATTTAAATTTTCAATCTTTTTCAATTTCAATGTTATAAAACAAAATAAACAAACAATATGTACCAACACCTTTCAACAATAATAACAAATATCTACCTACAATTAAAATCAAATACTTATTATGATAAAATAGCAAAGTGAATGAAAATTGCTAAACTAGGGCAGATTTAGCACCTCAGAATTATATTATTGTTTAATGCACATAAATTGCACTTAGCACGAATATCTATACTTTTGTATGTATGTACATACATACATATGTAAACATATTCAACAAAAGACTATACTATTTATTATTATGAGTGATAGATAAAAGAAGAACTGATGATGAATAAGGATTTAAAATGTGATGTATGTATATATACAATGTGCAAAAATACCCATACATAGACATATATGTACGTACATATACAATATACTGTATAGGTATATATACATATCGCAGCAGATTGTAAATAAAGTGCAGTTTGTATAAAAGATATTTTTAAATAAACTGTTGCTTCTTCGCTATATATGAATTAAACTAAGGTTGTTGTTGTTGAATCAACCCCACTTTATAAAAGTGCAAGATAAAAACATATTATTATGAAAAATAATAGATGCTTGCAGCATTGCTATAATGATATCAATATTATAAAACATGTTTACTTTTATTATTTACTTTTTCTTCTTTTTCTTCTTCTTTTCGTTTATATTTATATATGTATTTTAGAAAAATATTGAAAAAGATTAAATCCTTTTTTACCGTTGATTTAATTCTTAATCGTTTTCAATTTATTTAGTATTCAACAAGTACTGAAGTGTGTATTATTATGTAAGCACATAATTTGTGTTTTGATTATTATGCTTTCTGTAAGGTTGGATAGAAAATTTAAACAAACAGATTTAACTTTCATTAAAATTATATGGTAAATTAGATGTTTGAAATTCATATCAACGTACAAGATATTTACAAAAAAAAAAAAAAAAAAAAATAAGTTCAAAATTTCAGTGATTTGGTCAAATAATGCAAGAACTCTAGTTTTTAATATAATTTCACTATTTATTGACCTTTTTTTCTTACTGAGGCTTATATCCATATCATTTTCGATACATAAGTATGATTTATCAACAGAAATTTTTAAAACAATATTAAATATCTTTCTTTCCTTATTTAAATTAAAAACTCAAAGTAGATTTCAATTAATATCTCTAATCATTTTGAAAATAAAATAAAAAATAAAAAATTCTCTTTATCGACTAACGTCCACTCTGATTTCATTTCATTTTAATTCAATTGCTATTTAAAACAGATTTTATTCACATCCGTTTATTTATCCATTACTAAGTCTATTGTTATTAAATGACAGTTGAGAATACTTCTGATTGACCTTTCTATCTTTTATCATTTCACTATTTCACTCTACATTACAGTCCACTCCCACACTTTGTTTTTCATTTGATGGACTTTTGTATTTAGTAAAGCAGAATAAGTTTTTTTTTTTTTTTTTTTTTTTTTTTTTTAAAAAAAAGGAAAATTTAGAAAAAGTGAAATAAAAGAAGAGTAAATGATGTAAACTATTTTCATAAAATTTCCCATCCATCTTCCTGTATTTTTTTTACTCACCTAACTTTTGTATTGAAAATAAAAATGTAAAAAAAAAAAAAAAGTTTTCAATGAAACTAGGTAGTAATCAATTCTATTATGATTGTGAAATGAATTCTATGTATTTTTTTCTTCTCTATTCTGTCATATATATTTTTTTCATGCATGTTAATAACATACTTTCATGTTAGTTTAGTTCGGCCCATTTTCACTATAAATAGTCTTTTAAAAACATGTCCTTTTTAGTACAAAGTAAGCTATATGTACTTTTTTTTTTTTTTTTTTTGAAAAACATAAAAGGTTTTTTGCATAAAACAAACAAAGTAGGTATGTTTGTTTGTTTTTTAAATAAAATAAAAAATCAACTGAATACACATATTCCTGATTTTTTCAAAGATTACATGTGAATTTGATGTATCATTTTATCATATTAGCACATACATATGTATATGTATTGTATATCCTTGTTTTTTTTTAATTTCACTACATTATAAAAAAAATTTGTTGACATATAAGAATTGAGAAGTATTTTATTAAGTACATTCTGCTAGTAACGTCACATAGAATTCCTTTAAATTGTTTTTTTTTTTTTTTTTTTTTTTCAAATTTATTTATTTATTTATTAAAATTCCATTGCTTTTTATCACTTACCTAAATACTTTCATTCTCTAAAAGTCTTATCTCATATTTCTTATCAGAACAAATATAAAAAAATTTTTGATTAGATACATATAGTATACGTACATATGTACTTATATGAATATATATATGTATAAACGATATGTACGTGATAAACTTTGAAAATATACACAAAATATATAAAAATAAATATTTAACTTCTAAAAGTCAATCAAGAAAATTTTTCACCTTCTTAAAGAAAACTTTATAAACCTGTAACACATTCAGTGAAAAAAGAAATCTAAAACTTAAGTTTGTAGTGAAAGAAAAACTATTTCAATTTAGTTGCATATACATATTCATACATCATATTCTTCTTGTGTTTCTGATTTCAAATTTTAGATAGAAAATTCATTTAAGTCCTTAATAAATCTCATATAACCCTACTTTTATAAGTAAAATGGAAGAATCCAAAGGAAATTTTTACCAACACTTTTCTTCTTCAATGCTTTTTGTTTTTTTCTAACACTTTCTTTTCTTCTATGCCAGAACAAAAAAATTCTTCACGAGACTGAGTTTAATTCTATAATAAAGAAATTCTTCATTCCAAGTGAATTTTTGCAAATGGTATCCAAGTCATATCTTCTCGAAAACCAATATAATTGGAAAGTTTCAAAACTCGTACAAATATTATTCGTTGAGGATTATTTACAGTAAAAAAATATTCAAAACGAAGGGTTCAAAACAATTGTGCAAAAAATTTAATCCACCTGTTTCCACATAAGATACGTGCTTCAATAACAAACCAAAATATATTTAAATATTATATCAATTTCGTATTTTTTACAAAGCCATATAGTTAAGAATTATTACGTATCAAATTGTTTCAAATTACTCTGCAAAATATGTAATTACTGCCTAAGTATCTACATAAAAATTCATAAAAGTACTTAAAAATAATTTGCTTACTAAAAGGTAATACAATAACAGGAAGAGCTCTTTCATATTCATAAGTTTTTTTTATTGAATTTTTATGGAATAAATGCAAAATAAGAAAAAATTACAAAAACAAAAGCAAGAAGAAAAAAAAAAAGTATAGAACTTGACATGTTTTTTTTTTAAATAAAAATTTATTCAGACCACCTGTTCAAAAAATAATAATGAAACATATTAATATGCTTTACAATGTTTAAATAACCCAACCACACTCTACCACTACTCGACTAAACAGTATAATATGCTCTTGACATATCTATATAATCACTTTAAGTCATACCTTTGTGGTGTAATATTGCATAATATTTACCTTTGAAAATTATTTACAAACATTTATTTAATTGGCAGTATTTAAATTACTCATCAAAAAAAAAAATTACTATAAAATTTCAATTATCACATTTATTTTTCGAAAAAAAGAAATTACATGCAAAAGTTATTAAAGAAAACAATATATAGTATATATTTTTAAAAATCAATCATTTTTTCGTTGTTTTTGCTTATCAATAGTTAATTTTTTTTATTCATTTCATTTTCACGGTGCTACTGCATTATCGAAATTTATAATTAAAATGTTGTTAACGTAAATAAAAAGAGGTTCTGATTTTTCCCCCATTTTACCAACTAAAAATCTATAGAATAAATGTATTTTATTTTTGTTTTTTTTTTTTTTTTTTTTTTTTTTTTCAATCTAAAATTAAATTTTCAATATACATATTTCATTCATTTTTTTTCATCGTTTTATTCCGCTACGAGTAATTAATTATTTATTTTTGAATATTAAAGGCTATATAAAGATGGCTTTATATGCTTATAATGTTTTTTTTCTTTTTTGTTTCATTTTATTCCTTTTTTGGCAAAAAATTATTTTGTATATATGAATATGTTTATAAACAACAATATGTACCTATATATATCTTTCTTTGAATGTGTATATCTTTTTACATATTATATCTATACATATGTATATGCATACACGTACCCATCAAAGGTATAGAAAATTAGGTCAAAAAAAAAGGTAAGTAAGTGACGTGAGTTATTTCCGATAATCGATATTGGAATGTCTTGCCTAATGGTGCACAACAATGTCGATGTAATGTAACAAAAACAAAACAAAAACAAAACAAAAAAAAAAAAAATTTTAAAAAACAATTTACAAAAGAAGGAAAAACATACATATTGCTTTGATACTTATCAAGAGGTCGTTCATTTGGGGGGTGTGTATAAAATCTTCATTATTTATTATTATTATAATTTAGGTTTGAGTTTGAGTACATGTAAAAATAATAAAGTGATAATATAAATGTTTTGGGTTGAAGTTAAAGTAGTATCGGTGATAACATGATTATAAAAATTAATGAAAATTCAAGAGAAAGTATCTACGGATGTAATTCAATTACATTTCACTTTTTTTTTTAAATTAAAATACTTTTATAAAAAAAAAATTTTTTTAATTAAATATAAATTTTTAAGTGCTACACAAAATATTTAATTCAATTTTTTTTTTTTCATAATAAAATAAACTGTATCTATGTCTTTTTACCACATAATTAATTTTATCTATAATAAAAGCAGAAACCATCTACATGGTCTTCATACTTATTTTTTCCTTCGATTTCGAAAATCAGACATTTAAGAACAAAAATCCAATTATCTTTTATTTTTTTTAAAACTTCAAATAATTTCTTAATGTTTTTAAAATCTTTTCGACGGTAATATACTTCGTGATATCATTATCCGATTTTTATTAAATAAAAATCTTTGAAGAAGGATATGTAATTTAAGAGCAATAGTGGATATTATTTTTTTCTAATAATATTAATAAGAAAAATCAAATAAAAACCAAAATGGATCAGATTCAATATACATATCATATATACAATATTTTTTTTAGAAATTTTGAACTATACTCATTTTCCACAATGGTGAGTTTATGAGAAGACATTAATAAAATATAATTAGAGAATGTTTGTTTTTTCTTTCAAATGTTTCTTGTATCTTTCAAATAATATTATTGCTAAAAATAAAGTTTCTGTTCCCATGAGAACACTTTTTCAATAAAAAAAAAAAAAAAGTAAAAGCATGAATTTTGCTTCAAGTAGAAGCGAAGTTACGTAAATATTTTTTTTAAACAAAACCACAGAATTTATTAGAATTTATCTGCACAGGAAATCATTCGAAAATTTATTTTTTTTAAAAAGATGTAATAAAAAATTCAGACTTATGTGAATATTCGATATACATACTATATAATGTATTTTTTCTGCGTTTATTACAAAATTTCAATAACATGTTATTTAAAAAAAAAATTAATTTTTGTACGTTAATACGCCTATCAAAAGAGAAATTAAAACAATAATGAAAATTTTTGTTCACAACAATATACAGGTGCATTTTACTACATAACCTCAAACTAATAGAGGTATTTATGATATTCAACCGATAATAATATGTATTGGCTAAAAATAACAACAATAACAAAACTATGGGTTACCTAATCATAATGTTGTGTTCATGAATAAATATCATAAATTCATATTATTCTCATGTAGGTTATTTGAAAAAAAAAAATAAAAAAAAAAAGTGGAAAAAAACAAAGAATCATAAAAATTCTACATAAGCAAATTACATTTTTAAAATAAACTAAATATAAAATCATATCTTAATCAATATGAATATGTGTATCTATAGCTACCGATATATGATTCGATAATGTGTTCTTGAAAATTTCACTAGAACAATTTTAAATTTAAATAATACTTGTACACAAGCAATATAGAAAAATTAATAGGCAGACGTAAATTTTTAATTAGAAAATATATTAGCAAAACTTTGATTTTGTTTTTCTTTGAAATTTTACAAAAATAGAATCTTATTTTACATTAGATACAGTTCTAAGAATTGAATACCTTGAAATAGAAAATTTCAGATTTATTTTTTTCTTTAGTTATCTAATTTACACCCGTAATTTCCGTGAATTTTTACTTTTATATTTGCCAATAAAAAAATTTTAAAATCCTTGAATTTTTATGTTGAATTTCCTTTGAATTTTATTATAATAATTTTTTATGTGCCTGTCAACTGTCAATTTCCTATACAAAACATCAGGATTCAAAGAACAAGGTCAATTAACTCAGAAGTTAGTCCAATTTTAAAAGTTTGATAGATATTTCATTATTTCACTTTTTTCTTTGATAATTTCAACACACAATTCGTATAAGAACAAACATTTATTATGTAAAATTTATTTTAACTATAATTGAGATGTTAAGAATGCAACTTTAATCAAAACTTTTTGAACAAATCTTCAAATAAAATTTTTATGTAGTATACATTTGTTTTTCAAAAGTTACCTTCAACTAACCTAAAACATGTATGTATGTATAGTTTCATCAAACATTATAATACATTAAGAAAATTTACGATTTAACACACATCAGTAAACAATAATGATTGCATACAAATTTGTAACGAAACCATAGATTACCATGTTTTTGTAGATATATACATACTTTCATTTCTCTGTTTTGTGATCTGAATTCAAATAGTAACAGTACAAAGTCTCTGGTGGTGGTGTTTTCATGTTATTAAATTTTCATGAAATTTCCATATTTGATAATATAAAGATGAAAACATTTATTATATTTTAAATAACAAAATACCGCTACTCATTTACATAATATAATATTTTCCATGGAGCATATACTATTTGCTACATTTATCAGTATATAAATTTGAAATAGAATGAAAAGTATTCGAAAAAATACAAGAAAAAAGTGAATCGAATATTAATAAACTACCTATTAAAAAAAAAAAACACAAAATGAATTACATTCAAGACTATTCAATTGTAATTTATGTTAATTACTCCAAAAGGGAGGCCAAGGCTCTTGACGGGCTGTAGCGCCGTGGAGTAAGTAAGTGAGTAACTCCAAATAATATTTATTTTATTTAAAGTTTACATAATATTTCATTTGTTCAGAAAAAAATTAAATGTAGAAGAACAGATTCAATAAAAATCATTTGAATTAAATTAATTTCATTTTATACATACATACATATAATGCTCTACGCTTCTATCAAGAAGAAGATTTTAATTTCTTTAAAGTAACCAACATTCAAAAATAAATTTTAATACCTACAAAAGATACTATAACAATTGTATCTTTAATAAATTTGATTTTATTATAAATCTATAAAAAACTGATTGCATACATATTTTAAAAAGTTAGAATTGTGGCCAACGTTTAAAGCAACATTACAACAAAATTTATCAACCAACACAATGCTAGAAATGAAAATTTATAAATAGCTCTACAATTCTCATTCATAAAATAAGTACGTTATTCAGACCAGAAATAATAAAAAATAAATTCTATTCACATAATTATAAAAATAACATAAAAGCTGTCTACAATTTTAAAAATTCACAAGATAATTCTTTATTTTATTATTTATGTGTTATTATTATTATTATTTTTTCTGAAATAAATTATCAAAGAATTTCACAAAAAATACATGACATATTTTGATTGAACGAATTAATATACATTCATACATATGTAAATACTCTGTATGTTAGGTCGATAACCTATTAAGTTCACTTTATGAATAATATTTCTACTGTAGTAGCTTTTCATTATACAAATAGGTAAACCGTATAAGTATCTAAATGTATGGTACATATATGCATTCACTAATGATGATTGAATACATACATATGTAATGACAGGATGAATGTCAGATGTGCATATGATCGAAATACTTACATATACATATACCGTATCTAAACTTTTAAATATAAAATTAAAAATAAAAGAAAAAGAATTTCTTTTCATTTATTTTTCTATTCTTTTTTTTTTCTTCTTAATATACCTATATTTTTATAGACTGTTTTCTATACATACAAAATATGTATATATCCTATATGTACAACACATTTATAAAGCATTCAATACATATAACATTCTAAAGATATAGTTTGCATGCTAAATTGCTTTCTATTGAAAATTTAAAATGAGAATAAACAACAACAAAAAATCTTCACATTTTATGGATAAAAATTTTTTTTATATCATACATATTTTAAATGATGGGCAAAAATAAAATCTATCTTGAACATTTATTTTATAATAAAAAAGAAAGGAGTTCGTTCTATTCAATATAAACAAAAATTATGATTGTGGGAGTTCAAATAAATAAAAATTTTAAATAGATCACAATATATACAGCCAACATATACCTATGGTAAGTATGTACATATGTGTATAAAAAATTGTTACAATAAGAAATCATGATCATGAAATTCATGCTAAATAATTTTCTTTTCTTTTTTATTTTTTTAATATTCATGTTGCATTTTAGTAGAAGATACTTTTACGATTCGTTCGTTCATTTCGCGGCAAGTGATTTTTTTCTTGTACCTACCTATATACAACTTTTAAAAAATAAAAATAACCACCAAGATCAAGGAGACAAAATGCCAACTTATAAAGAGAAAAATATAGGAAATATAAGTATGTATAAAAAGAAAAGACATGAACACCTACAACAATTACCTACTTAACATTTAAAAAAAAAACGATGCAACTTCTTTCTTCTCCTTTAAATATCTTTCTTTGTACCGTTTTACTTTTTACCAACTTAAAAAAAATAATAAAATTAAAAAAAAAAAATTAAAAAGAAATTGCAAATAAGTACCTGTCGTTTTATCATATCACTGATACAGGTTAAGGTTATATTTAAATGTGCTTCAACATAGTAACAAAAGTCATACAAAATGATAATAATTATTTTAAATGCATATATACGTATATATGTATATATTTACATTTTTTTAATGTGGGAGTGTCTTTTTATATAAATATAAAAGCAGTTTATCAACTATAGTCACATAATTAACAATAATATAAAAAAAAAGTATATATCGAATATAAGTATAAGTAGTCCCACGCAACCGCAACAGGTTATAACCTACAATAAAATGAAATATAATGGGATTTTTTTTTTCTTTCTTTTCACATTTTACAAAAGGTTAGCTACACCTATTGACTAAACTATTATCAAAATATGATGTCATTGTCCTCTTTTAACGATAATAATCAAAATCACAATACAA
The DNA here is from genome assembly GCA_939192795.1 of Bombylius discolor. NCBI lineage: Eukaryota > Metazoa > Arthropoda > Insecta > Diptera > Bombyliidae > Bombylius > Bombylius discolor. The sequence goes on along the minus strand of OW584241.1, from coordinate 33,722,151 downwards.
AAAAAAAAAAAATGCTGTTTTTTTCACTACACATGTACTACATACCTAATAACTTTTTAAATTCAAAGCAAAAAAACAAAAAACAAAAAACAAATTTGATGGTGAATCAATTATAAAAATTGAAAATGAAAAGAAGATAACAAAGTTTTATAGCACATTATCGTTTGTTCGAAAAAAAAAAATTATTATTATTATTATTGATTTGCTTTGTTTAAAAAATAAAACTCAATCCTTATTTTTTTAATCAAATTAATTCAAGATTAGGTTACAAAGGATGTTCATTAAATTAGATTAACTTAAAAAAAGAAAGAAGAAAAACCTCGTTAACACCCATAAAATTTTAAAAACGTCATAGATATTATTTTTACACTATATATTTACGTTATTATAAAAATATCTACTATATTATTTTTAAAAAAAAGTATCATATTTTAATAAAAAAAATAAATAATGATTATCTTAATACGGTATTTTTTTCATGTGTCATAAAATACTTTAACATGATAAAAAGAAATTTCATTTCGTAATATTTCGTCATTAAATAAGAGACAGATAATAAAGACGAAACAAAAAAAAAAAAAGTGAACTTAAGTTCAAAAGTTAATAAATTAAGACACTTAATTAACAATTTCAATAAATCAAACATAATTGAATGATGCATAATGAAAAACAAATTTCTCTCGATGATGTGTCCATGAAGAAAAAAAATTTCATAAAGAAAAAAATATAAGATAACATAAACATTCGAATTTCTAAATTTACATGCATACCATACATATGTATGTATATGCTTGATTGTTTGGATGTGGCTTGAAATGGAGAAAAAATTTGAATGAAATGAGAATCATCGTTTCAAATTTTTTTTTTTAAATCTGGCAAAAATTAAAATAAATTTTTAAATAAATTTAGAAACAAACCGAGAAAATTTTATAAAAATCGAGAATGTACATGTCATAACGTCGGTGGTTTTTTGAAATTACGATCCTCAATATACTGTTCTTTTTCCTAAATTTAATTTTAAAAAATTCGTTTATAAAAAATATAAAAATAAATTTAAAAAATTTAACCTATAAATAAAACATAATTATGTATGACGCATGTAAATTTCTGAAATTGCTGAATTATCATCAATATCAACATTATACACTTAATAAAAGTAATATTTTTTTTGTTTTGTTTTAAATTTCAAAATATTCTTTATAATTAAATATCGAAAAGATTGTGTACAATGTGTAAGCACTATGATGACCACAATCTTCTTATTTGCAATCATAACCCTTTGAAAAAACAAAGCAAAAATTAAAATATGTAAATTCTGGCTCATACAGTTTGACCGTAAAATAAGAAAGAACCCTTCAAATTTAATTTCACATCAACACTAAAATATTTCTCAGACTTTCCCCAAATAATCGACCTTTTTTCAGTGCAATGACGGAAACACTTTTTAAACAATTACCTGATGAAATAGGACTATTTTTGAAATTTTCTAGTTAAGTTACTTACAATTTATTTATTTTTTTTAAATTTACAAATTTGAAAATTTATTCATTAACATGCAACCTTTCTCACCTAAGTAAGTAATTGTTTCTTATAGAATATTTAATGTAGTTATCTTGTTTTGTTTTAATTGTACCAAATTCTTTACATTTTAAATTTTTAGATACTCTTCCTCATTTAATTCTGTATTTTGATAAGAAGAATGATTATTATTTTATTTCTATTGTTTATTTTATTATTTTATTTATTTTTTTTTTTCTCATAAATATTTTTTATATGTATACATATATGTATATTTTTTATTTGTCATGTATTCTACATGTGATGTGCTTAACCAACCACACATCCTCTTTTCAAAGTAAGTATAGTAATTTATTTAGCTTGTAAAACTTAAACTGTACACAATACGATTTTTTATATAGGTAATATGTGATTATACAGATGTGTATTAAATTTTTATACATTATACTTAATATATACAAAATTACAATATTTTCATGATATTCTGTATCTATCAATTTTTTAATACTTAATGTTCATTGCAAATAATAAAATTTTAAAAACAAAACTGACTAAAACTACTTTGAATGAGATTTTATTAAAATTCAATAGTAATGCACCTACACTCCATATTTTCCTACAATTTTGTTATTTTTTTTTTTTCCTATTACTTTGACGTCCTTGTAATTTTTAATGAATAGCAGAAAAACATTCATCACAGTAAATGCAATCATTAAATTTTACAAGAAAAAAAAAAGGATTTTTATTGTTAATCAAATAATTTGAAAAAAGGCCTGTACGTACATACATTCCAAATTTTTATAAAAAAAATTTGTTAAGTACGTGAAAATATGAAATTGCGATGTTAAGAAAATTTTTAGCAAATGAAATCCTTAAAAAATCGATAACAGCATTAGAAATGACCATCTAATTTTGAATTTTTTAACCAGAAAAAAATATATTACTGATTTCTTTATTTTTACTTACCATTTCGTGAAACATCTAATTCGACCAAATTTTCAAAATTTTGTATATCTGGTGGCAGTCGATTTATTTCATTATCGCTTAGTCCTAATTTACGAAGGCGATGAAGTCTGAAAAAATTCTGTAAAAAAAAATCTAATCAATATAAAATTATAAAATTAATAAACTGTATAAGGTAAAATTTAATTTATTTTAAATTTATTGTAAAGAAAAGTTATAAATATTCAAAAAAATATATATATATTATATTTTGTAAGAACCTGTAATATTTTCGTTTATTTGCTTTACATTATCGATTTTATTATTACCAACATGATATCTATTTTTATCTTTATTTTGTTTTAATTACGCCACAAAAATTAAATGATAACAATTAACTTTGTTTAAAAATTAATAATAAAACTAAAAATTTTTGGCAGGTGATAAAATTAAAATACACAATATAGGTAAATATTATTTTTGTTTTTGCATCACATTATCATCATCATGATACGTGTGTTATATATCATTGTTATTGTCTACTAAAATATGTTTACCTTGAAAAAATTATCATTTTATTTTAGTTTTTATATTTAAAGATGCGTTACAAAATAATCACTTGATTACTACATAGTATGAAAATATATACTTTAAAAATATTGTACAACTTACTATATAGGTATCTACATATTGTATAATATACAAATAAGATAATTTTAAAAATCATATCTTTGTATAACTATTTAGTTATGGTTTTTTATCCGTTACAAATTACATATAGATTACGTCATGTGTTTAACACAATATAAGTAATTGACTAGATTATTTAAATTCATATCGTAAACAATATGATTAACATTAGTAATATAAAAAAACAAATATCATCATATGCTTATGATTTTCATTAACATCTATTAACAGATTTTTTCATCTCAAGAAAAAAAAAAAAAGATTTTTGAGAATTTCATTTATTCAAACAATTTATTTGAATTAATTCATTTTTATAGAACACCACCCCTTTAATTTCAAATTTGATCAACTCAATCATTTTTTTTTTTTTCGTGTAAATTAAGATTTAAAATGTTTAATCTTCAGATTTTACGTTATGCGTCACAACTAATTATCTTTTAAAAAATTGTAGTCATCTTTTTGTATAATTTGTTTATTTGAAAGTAAAAATTGTGTCAACATTTCAAAAGTAAAATAATTAAATGACATTCTAAAGACAGTTTTTTTTTATTATTCTCCCCCTGATGCTGAAGTTTTTATTTCTTTGTGCATTGGACTGCAAATTTATTAAAGTTCATATTTAAAAAACGTGTTTTTTTTCTGTATTTGATTTTAAAATTTCATCCCAGCCCACTATTTATATTTTACGAACCGGAATGCATATTTTCACAATTTTCATTAAGTACCTACTACAAAGTACTTTGTCCAAAACTTTTTTATTATATTTTTGTTTCAAATAAACATGAAGTTCCTTTTGTATTTTTTCAAGCAAAACAGTAAATTTTACCTTTTTACAAAAATTTTTAAACGGAAGAATTAGCTATTTTTTTTTAATTATAACAAAAAAGTTTCATTTTTGTTTTATTTTTTAAATTTTTACATTTTCAGTACTTGATGAAATAATCTAATTACCAAATAAGCAACATTAAGTTAAAGTCCACAGTCAGTTTAAGAAAATAAAAAAAAAGCAGCTATTCAAAAAATTTGTAAAAAGTCAAATGTAACATGAATTTTTCAAAAACACACAACCTAATTTTCTAAATGAGTATCTTTAATGTATTGTTGTACGTATAAATTAAAATAATATTAATTATTTTTCATCTTATATTTATAAATTAATTTTATAAATTTAGAACACAAAATACATTATTATTTCATGTTTTATAATTAAATGTGATATTAAAAACCATAAATATGCTTGCATATGGTGAATGAATCATGACATTTTAAGTATCGCAATATTACTATGTACTCCCATATTTTATATGTATGTATAATTTAAATGTATATTATGCAGATTGTTAATACGTGATACGTACATCATTTATATTCACAATTTAATATAATTGTATATTAGATTAAATAAAATATACATATATATGTATGTATAGTTATATTCACATGTAAGTTTAATCAAATCTCGAATAATACACGTTTATATAGATTTATTAATTTTATTTAAGAATCATAAAAAATATTGGTATAGGATCTCCAATACAAACAGATTACAAACATACTATAAAAAAAAATGTTTTTTAATAATAAAAAAATATCGTCTATACAACTAGAAATCGATAGAACTTCAAGCTATAGATATAATATAATATGATTTGCACTTTAATTTCACAAAAGATTTATTAATATTGAACACAATTTAAGTAATTTTTACGTGCTTTTAAGTTGTGAATCGTGTAAAGCATTTTTATAAACCCAGCAAACAATTTTACAAAAAAAAAAGATGAAAAAATATTGAAGATATTTTCACTTTTTCATGAACAATTAATCAACATGTTTAAAGAATTGTCCAATTCCAATATCATGTGAATGGACTGAATAAGTAAAGTAAAATTAAATTGTAAAACACAGACATCAGAGAATTATGTTCTTGTAATTCAAGATCAAAAACTAAATCTGTGAGAATGAAAAATTTCCGATGCACAGTGTTAGCTGGGAAAATATTCATTCTCACATGTGCAATTGAGATGATGTCATTTAAAAAAAATCTCTATATGATTTTTTTTTTATATTTACAAGTACACCTTGTTGTTTGTGAAATTTTTTAGTTTATAAATACAAAACTTTATGTAATAAAGAAAAATAAAAATTAAATAAAAAATTCGTCTTGAACAAGCAAAAAAAAAAAAAAAAATTGTTTTCGATTTTTAAGATGTCGGATGAAAAATGCAAACCTTATTTAAATTTTGAAAACCCAATAAAGAAAATCAAAGAAAGCAAAATCCAAGAAGGTTTTTTATGTTTTTAAAAGAATGGCTTAATTTTTTTTTTTGTTAAGACAACTCTAGTCTTTACAGCGATGAGTTTTTATTAATTTAAATTAATATTTCTATGAAAAATGGAATGAAATTTCCAAGAACCAGAGATAGCCTAAGAAAGAAGAGAAAGCTTTCGCATAAGAATTTAATGTAACACAAGAAGAATTATATTATTCAAATATCTGGAATGAAATATGTATAATATATGTATTTAAATACTTCTTTAAAAAAACATAAGTCTGTATATCTACAATTTAAGAAAGTTATACATATCCTTATGTTCTTTTCAATCTTACTTTTCGGAAATAATTTCTTTTATTAAAATAATGTACCTAATACACTATGTAACAAGATTATATTTAATTGTCTTAAATTTAAATTTTTGCACGATTATCTTATTTTTTTTTTTTTTTTCAAATTGAAAAAAGAAAAACAACTAGAATACATATTTTTTATTATAATATCTATTATATATTATATATGTATGATGCAGATATATTGTGAGCAAATTATAATGTTTATCATCATTTCAAATTTATTTTTCGTGATAATTTCAGACAATAAAATAACTTCTCTTATTGTTTAAAACGGGAAATGAACAATCATTTGAAATCAAAATAAATTATAAACAATTATCTTGAACCCAAAACTTTTTTTTTATATATATATATATACATAATATCATCTTTAGTTCTGTGTTTAACTCCAGATACCTAATATAAAAAATTAAAAATCTCATGTGAATTTTACATATTTACCTTTATTTGATATACGATTTTATCGTTTAAAAAAAAAAAAGTAACAACAAATAAAATGAAAAAAGAACATCTGGTTAATATCTGAGTGAGAATTTTCATCGTTATAAATTTCATATTGCTCAGCTGAATAATCAGGTAATCCCAATTGCAGACATTTTTATTTTACAAGTTTTAAAATTTATATAAATTGTAATTCACCTTTAGTAGACTTCGACACTATGTATGTTCTGGTTAAATTTTGTTTCACATATGAATATTGCTATTCTAATTATGATTATTATGATTGTATTATTATAAATGGCAACAACGTCATCAGGTAATCATGTTGTACTCATGGAGAAATTGTAAAAAAAAAAAGCATATCTTATATATATATACTACAGAAAAGAAACCAAACTCAAGTATGTAGGTACATATATAATACATTCTGGCTCTCCACAAGTCAATGACAAAGAAATGAACTCCAAAGAAACAGTCTGTTTTTTTTTAATGCCACGTAAGAAAGTGCAAGAATTAAAACAAATATTCATACAGATATTTTGTATATTATATATTAAACATTGAAAATACTTAAACTGATATGAACTCTATATCATAAAGGTATACTTATATTTATTTATAAAAGCCTTGGAAGATATTGAAACACTTGACGGTCTTCCCATAGCTATTTGCAAAACACAGAAAAACAAACACATACTTGTAAAATATATACAAACATATATACATAAATGTGTTTTTTATGAGGTTACAAATGGCAAATCACAGCATAAATTTAGATAAAAATTATAGTATGTAAGTATGTTAGTATCATATATCTGAAATGCAACACCATACTTACATTCTAACTCAAAGAAAAAATTTAAAAAAAAAAAAAACAATCTCTTATCTACCTTTATTGTCGCTACTTTTTTTTCTACTTCTTTATTCAGATTTTTACCGTTTGTCATCATCAACCATTTCAAATGGTTGTCTTCATATATGAAGCTTCACAGTATTTTCATTTACCTTCCCTTTTAACAATCAGTTGTTTTTTTTTTTCTTATTTACTTTATTATTGTATCTAATTGTAAATACAATGCATGTGTTAAGTAAAGCCCGTAAAGCCGCATAAAACTCTTGAAGTTTTTTATTATTTATTTATTTATTCTTTTTTTTTTTTTCTAACAAATCTTCTTATATAAACATTCAAAGGTTCAGGTGTATTAGTGTTAAAATGAATTCAAATTGCAAAATATTGCAATTATATTATATCTTCTATCTATAATACTTATATTTGAGTAATAATAAAAAAACTTGTTTAATTTAAGTTCAATTTAATATGATAGTTTATTCTATAAATCTACTTTCTGCATCTATTTTTATTTTATTTTTTTACTATTTTTATTTACCGATCGGTACACAACCATAACCTATCATATTTCAATCACATTTTGTATTCTTTTAACATCAAGTTGACGACTATCTATGCGGTTTTACTTAAGAAAAAAAAAATCAAAATTTAAAAAAAAAAAATACACATGCATTTACTTAAGTACTTTGAATACATACATATATATCCATGTAGACGAACGTTTACATTTTCATTATACATATATACTTATTTTATTTTGAGATCCTCATAACTCAATTAAATAAAGTGTGTACTGGAGAGAATTATTTTTTATTCTTTTAAAAATCTCTTGAAGATTTTTTTTATATAAAAGAGTTATTCTTATATTCAGTAAATTGCGGTAATTGGTAATTATATTTAAAATGATTTTTTTTTTTAATTTAGTTAAATCAAAGAATTCATATCAAAAGCCATGAATAATATGTATGTATGGTAAAATATACTGCATTATATTTTATTTTATTTTTTCTGAAAGCAAAACTAGGGCGAAAGGATCAAATTTACATTATATTAAATTAAATAGTTTATATAAAAAATATATTTTCACTGTAATGTAAAACCTCATTCTTTTCATTTATTTTTTTAAGTATGTATTTTTTTTTTCATGAGTAATTTTATTGAAGTTATGTTGTAATATCAATGTGAATAGGTTAACTTTTTTTATTTAGGTAAAAAGAGCTGTTATATGAGATTGTACTGTACACCCAACCTACATGTAATGCAATTTCTAGTTATGAAATTTTTGAGCTCAACAAAAAAAAAAATGAAGAATATGAATTCAAGTGTATAATTTTTGCTTTTATAATATATGGACTTGAATTTAGATTATTTATGTTGGTTTATTAATTATATTTTAGGTTTGAAGAAGAAAAATGTTATTCATAACAGAAAAACAGAAATTCTTAACATTTTTGCTCTTATTTAAAAATTTCTAATTTCTTTTAATGTTATTCTTCATTGAGAACAAAAAAATAATATTTAAAATTATGAATAATAAAATTTAATATATGTGCATTCTTTTAAATTGCTGAAAATTCTTTCAAGGATTATTAGAAAGAGATTTTTTTTTCTTTTTTTTTTTTTGAGTGAATCTTTGAATGAAATGTATTTTCTAAAAGTTTTCATAGATAAGTAGAATTTTGTTTTTGTTTTCAATTTTTCAAAATATAAATGAATTGTTTAAAATTTTTTCTTATAACAGAAATTAAAAATAAAAATCCAAGAACTACAGAAAATTAAAAACTACATTATGAAAATATAAATATGTACATATGTAAATGTAACTAAAAATCAGAATGTTAGTTTGGACATTCATTGTATCTTTTATGCTATCTCACAAAACTAACTTTTTAGTACTGTCTGGCAGTATTTGACGCCATGTTATACATATAGCGTAATAACTCTTTTGAGTCTTCTACATTTTTCCACCTCATAATTTTTAAAAACTATTTTCAAGCAAGGCAATCGAGACACGAACATGGCAAAAACCATGTTAGAAAAACAAAAAAGTTACACGACGGAAGTAGAAAAGAAAAAAAAAAGTGCTACGAAGACATAAAATCTTTTTCTATAGAAAATATCACTTTTGATGATAGATGGTATCTAAAAAGGTAATATAGTACATAACTGTATACTATAACATAAATTTTGTAGAAAAGTTTTTTAAGTACATACTTAGATATTATCTTTTTGCAAAAATTCACCTTTAAAAAATTGTTGTCAAAATGATAATGGATACTTGAAAAGAGTAGTGAAACAACACTAACGAAAAAAAAATTTCAAAAATTAATTAAAAAAAAAAATAACAAACAAAATTCTAAAAAATAGTCTAACGAAATAAGAGACAATTTCTTGATTTTATTAAAATTTCATCAAATGGTGTGGAAAAGAATTTATGACTTTATAACGTCATTTTTCAACAGGATAATAAAATTAATATGATAATGCTGATGACGCACTAGAAAAGAATACTAAACATAAATTTCAAATACTTAATTTAGATCAAAGGGTCCAAAGATAATTGAATTTTAAATTGTCTTGACTTACAAAATTCACAGAAATTGAATGTAATGTTAAGCCAAAGTGTTAATTATTTGAACAAAAAAGTTAGATAGCTGATTAAAAATCTCAAGATAGTTACAGCTAATTTTTTTTAAATTTATTACTTAATAAACTATAAACTGCAAAAAAAAAAAAAAAAAAATACCTATCTTATAAAAAAAAATAAAATAAATGATTAAGCTATTATAAATTCTAGAGACAATTAATTACTTTCAAATAAATTAGAATTGAATACTACCTCTCTATAAAAAAATAGAAATTATTTTGATTGATTAAATGCTCATACGTACGTTACTTATTTTTCAATTAATTTATTTTTTATCATTTAACAAGAGAAGAAAAAAAAACACATGAAAACATAGTTCAATTCAATTATTTTGATCTCGTTAAAATGTCAAGACAATTTTTCTGTTATTATTTTTTAAAATATTAATTTGCTTGTTATCTTATTACTTTTTTTTTTCTTCGAAAATTTTCTTCAAGTACACCTATTGTTATTTTATATATAGGTACACGACATTTACCTTATATGCTAATATTTGCTCAATTAATTATGTTAAGAGGAACACCTCAATTGTAGTTCTTGAAATGTTAAAAAATGAATTTCAATTTTATTCATCTTTCACATTTTAATCATTCCATACATAATAAATAGTCTTATTCTTTAATTTAAAAAGATATAGTATATAGTTAGTTAATTATATGTATGGATATGGAAAAAAAAGCGGAAGACTACTCAAAGAAGAACATTATTTTTTTTTTTTTCTGTTTTTTTAATAAACTCAACCCATCTTTGACCTGTTGTTACATACAGACTATATAACAGTTTGTTTTTTAGCTTTAATAAGAAAATAAAAGATAAGTCTTTCTATAATACACCGTGCTCATAAATACATGAAAATAAATTCCGTTTGTTAGAAAAAATAATTTTTTTTTTTTTATATATTATATGCCGCTATAGTTATTTATCTTTTTCTCTTTTGTATTATAGAGTATTTATTGTAGTTTTCATCTGACATCATAACATTGAATTCAAAACGTGCATTTCGTGTATAATTGTTGTGGGAATGACACGACTGAAATAAATTCAAGTTTTTATCTTTTAAAATATACATATAATAAAGTATAGAAGAAAAACTGATTGATGCTAAGATATGAAGAGAAAATGATTTTTTACCTTTACTTACTTACATACTTACATTAACAATTTATATGAAAAAGAAATGGATTTTTCTTTCTTCATATTTAAAATACAAATAATTAAGATAAATAAATAAGGACATATTTCTTTTTAGTGAGCTCCAATAAAAATAAGAAGACGAAACTATGTTAAATAATTCAAATATATGTAATAAGAGAATAAAATATCCAGTTATTTCTACTTATGTACATACATACATACATACTTGAATATATTCTAATATTTAATATAAAAAAATAAATTTAAAAAAAAAAACAGCATAGTCATACAATCCTAATTCTTAATAACACGACAGAGCTACATAAACTACAACAATAGTCTAAGGATTTCAAAATTAAATATGCAATAAGAGCATTGCTCAATGAAGCATTGTAATAAAATACAAAGCATTCTTTGACCTTATTCAGTTACTCAACTTTTGACCTCACTCATACTAACATACAAACTCTGATGGTGAAAATTTTCATTTATCATGTTAAAGTATCTTTTACTATTTAAAAAAAAAAAAAAGCAAAATAAATTTTAAAAAAATAAGTAGGTACCTGTACCTTCACCTTCAATTATTTTAAAATTCGAAGAAGAGAAAAAAAAATGTATCTTTTTACAGATCGAATCATGAAAGTACTGAATTTAAACATGTTTTTTTTTTCTTTTTTTCAAATTAAATACCTAATAGGAAATATAAGAAATTGATAACAGTAAATGTTTTTCTTTTATTATTTTTTATTTATTTAATCAAAATCATTGTAGATAAATTTAATGAACCATAAGTAACTATGCTATTAAACATGTAGTTACTGCAATTTGCGAAATACACATACTTCTTTACTTTCTAATATAAATTGCTTGCAATTACATATTATAAAAAAAGAAAATATATTACTTGAGTACATATTTGTCATAGATTCAATTAAACATTGTGAAAAATTGTTTTGAAATTTTAATTTTAGAGAGAAAAAACAATTTGAATGGAATTGAAATCTTTCGCAATGAAGAGAAAAAAACAATTTTTGATAAGGTTTTCATACGGAATTATAAAGTCAAAAGACAGATTTTCATTAAAAGCTTTCAATATTTTTTCTTAGTTTTTCTAATACTTTTACTGAATTTGATAGCTTAATAAGCCTTTTAACTTCATCAAAAATCAATGGTCAAAATAGAAGAATTGAATAAAAAGGATCAACTAGAAATACAGAAAAAGTGAGATCATATTCAACCTGAAAGGACACAAAATATCCTTATATGTATGTATATATCAATATTTTCACGACATACAGATTCAATAGTGTAAACAAAAATCCTTATTAAATGTTCTGATTTTGTAAATTTAATATTACAATTTTTATATAGAAAATCTCAGAAAAAGCTAAATAAAAAATCACCAAAAAATTTGGAAGTCCACTTGACTGCGGTATTGTGCCAGAACAACGAATTTATTAGTTAACTAGACTCTTAAAAACATTTAATATCTAACCAAGAATAAAAGGGGTTAATTCATACTTTTTTTTACCATTTTATCTAAATAAAATGTACATTTTTAATAATGACCATAAAAATGCATTAAATTTTTTTATATACTTAAACATTTATCTAATATCTATATGTACATATTTGTATATTGTATGTAGTTATGTATTATTTTAAATTATTGCTATTAATTTGTAAGTGCTTTTATTAGTTAGATATAATAAATACTTTCCATAAAAATTAAATGAATATTTTAGTAAAACCATTAATTTCTACTGAACAACCACATATAACAAATTAATGTATAGATAGATTATTAAGAATATTGGCATATAAAATATCGATAAAATAATAAAATAAAATAGAATTTTTGAAAATAATACCTACTACCTACTTAATGCAAAAAAAAAACTACAAGTGCATACCTACATACATTCCTACTTTATAATAAGTATTTTTCCATTAATATTTTGGTTTTTCTTTTTTATACTCAACATAACATTCAAATATACTATAAACTGTGACCTCCAAAATATTAAAATTATGATGGCATTCCAATGCTATTAACATACTTATATGAATAAAAATATACCTAACTATTAAGTAATATATAGTTATATGTCTATTTATACACTTGAATAGTTATTGTTATACAAATTTATTAATAATCTATTATCTATACATATTTTGAATATTAATAATTGAATACAATATCTAAAAACATTTAAAAATATAAAAACAAAAATAAAACAAATAAATTTTTAACAGGTAAGAAATAAACTTCACCTGTATAGGTAACATAAGCTTATATTTTATTTATTTATTTATATACCTAAAAAATTTAAATTTGTAAATATTTGAAAAAGAAATACGAAATTGCAAAAATAGATAGAAAAATAAAAATAAAAAAATTTAAAAAAAAAAACAGAATTTATTATTACTTACAAACAGACAGAAAATTATTTTTAAAAAACATCTTTTTCGTTTTACATAAAACTGGAAAATTAAAAAAAAAAGAAATAATAATAAACCTAAAAGCTATAAATGTAAGCACAACTTGATTGTAACGGCTAAAAATTTATTTTTTAAATGTAGTTATACAGATACATTCATATAAACCGGTTCTTTTACTTTTATATCTATATATAATTATATGTATACTTGTTTTTTATATAGTACCTATTTATTTATTATTAACATTTTTTTCAGATAAAAAAAAAAAATAAATAAAAAATGATAATAACATAAATGAAAACATACAAAAATCTATAAACAAGGTAGCAAAAAGTGTTGACAGAATTGTTATTAATTTTTCTTGTGAGAAAAAAAAAATAACGTTTCTTTCAACTTTAATTCAATTTCATCTAATTTTTTTTGTATTTCTTTAAATAATTTTTGACTTGAAATTTTATTATACAAAGAAATTAAGTAGGTAAATAGAAATCATTTTGACTTCTAGGGAATTACCTTTGAAATGCTAATTTAAAGTACACTGTACAAATAAGTAAGTAGGTACACCAATTTCATCTGAGGTGAATGGTAAAAAATGCTGTTAATGTAATTCTTTTTATTACAACTTAAAAATTTGCAAAACAATCACACAATTTCAATTAAAAATTAATTGCAAATTTAAATTTTTAATTTAAAGGTACATACATATTATGTATATCTTAAAAGTAACAATGTAGATATTAACAATTTTCAGACAACTTTTAGCTTTAAATAAAAGAAAATATTTCATGTGGAAATCAAAATAAACAAGGAATTTGTGAATATAAGCAAATTTATGTATAACGTACCTATGTACATAATTAAAAAATGCTGAGTTATATTGATTTCAAAAAGTCATAACCTTACTCAATAACAGTTAGAAAAATATATATTTTTTTTTCTGTAGATACAACACTGCGGCGATTGTTTTTTTTTTACTTGAGTCCGTTATTATTATGAAAAAAAAAATTATTAGAAAAAGAAAAACAACGAAATAATGATGGTGGCATTTAATTAAATTATAATTTCTTTATAGAATGTATTCTTAAGGATTACTTACTTACAAGATAAAATGAAAGAAAATAAATAAATAAAAGAGTATGACTAAGAAGAAAATTACCTATTAATCAAAAAAGAAAAAAAAATTGTTAAGAAAAATCAGTTTCATAAATTCAATTTTGATAGATCAAAAAGAAAATTTTTTTAATACAATTTTTTTTTATCATTTTTGAAATCATGTTGAAATAGGGTGCGTCATTAGACAATAACGAAAAAAAATTTTTTTATTTAAAAAATAAAATAATCTATATTACAGTTACGCTATAAATTTAAGAATCCCAGATTAGATATGAAATTTTAATTACATACATATGTTGTCTATTTTCTGTTTTAAGATAAATTTATATTAATTATGAAATATTTAAAAAATTTCAAATTAAAATAATGACTAATTGATGAACTAAATGATATTTTTTGGTAAATTTAATAAAGAATAATTATTGTATTTTGTTCATTTCTTTGTGATTTTTTTTAATAAACAATTTGTTATAATCTATGGTTTATTGTCTAAATGCAAAAAAAAAAAAAAACTAACAAATGATAGAACCACAATTGAATCAACTATTAAGGTATCTTAAATCGCATGAACACCCTGTTTTAGTATGTACATATGTAAGTATGTACCTACATACATTTATATATATAAAAAAAAAGTGGGAAGCTGAAAATAAATCATTTCAATTCAATTTCAAAAAGGTTGTTTATAAATGTCATTTGATATACCTAATGTAAGAAAAAAAAAACCTATATACCTACATATATCAAAAGAATTTCTTTTTAATGTAAATAGGTATTCTAATGTAATGTTTTTACCGCTAAACACAAGAATGTTTGTCATATTATACCAAAAAAAAAAATTCCTCTCTATGATTTCCCCGTAGAATTTCTTTTTGATAAGTAGGTACAATATCTTATACTATTGAGAACTTGTTTTTAAGATCATATTACTTTTTATAAGTAATCTGAATCTGACACATTTCTTTTTTTTTTTCATATAGGTAAGTATATAAGTTATAGGTATGTATGTATGTTTATAGGTACAAAAGAATTCCCACATTCAAATTTTAAATATTATCCAATAATATTTGCTACGCAATTAAAATTAAAAAAAAAAAAAAAATATATGATTTCTATAAGTAAATAAAATCTAAATTAGACAACAATGAATTTTTATGATGAAAAATTTACCTTACAGACATGTACCTATAATTAAATTAATTTCTCATGAATAGGTTATACTTAACCTTCTTAATTATTACTTTTTCCTCCTTATTTTACTTTTTTTTTTTTTTTGTGGAGTTAATTAATTTGGCAAATGAGTGGCTTAAATAGTAATAATACATTAAATAAGTTTAAATTAAAAAAAAAAAAAAAATTACCTTCGGTAAATCTCGAATATGATTGGCATCAAGTAAAAGTTCTTCTAAACTTCTTGAATAACGTAAAATCTCTTCAGGAACAGTTGGTAGCGAACAATGTCGCTTATCAACAAATTCCACTTGTCTATTACAGCCCTTAAATATCGGAATGCACTTGAACATATTGATGTAATTTTATTGTTGTTGCTGTTGTTTTTATTATAATGATGATTGTTGTATCTTTTGTTGTCGATTTATCATACACACATTCACATACACACGTATTCCGAAAAAAACAATAAACTACTCCAAATTTAAGGGGTAGTATTTAGGAATTTTTTTTTTTTAGAAATTATCTTTTATAATTAAAACATTAACTCGTCACATAGACATTTTTTTTTTTCTTTTAAATTATATTCACAAAAAAAATTTTTTTTTTTTATTTGTAAAGTTAATTTATTATTTGGCACTTTACATTTATAATGACTTTAACTGCCATCAGATAAAATCTTATTGATCATTTTATTACTTTTTTTTTTTTTTTTTTTTTGTAATGCACTTTAGTAAATTAAATTCTTTATTGTGTAAATGATACAGGTATTTTTTTTAAAAAAATATGTAGACACGAATTGATAGTATTTATACCAATATAATTACATACATATTACATTTTTTGTGTAAAGAAAAAAAATATTTTAAAAAAAAATTTAATATTTACACTAGAACACACCACTTGTTTTTTTTTTTTTTTCTTACATCGAAAGACAATGTGTTATTTTTAAAAAAATGTAGGTAGATAAATTCTTTTTTTTTTTCTTTGTAAATTCTTTAAAAAAATTACAAATTTTTAATTACACCGATTTTTTGAAAAAAAAAAAATCTTATAGTATTCTGTCACTGTAAATATACAAAAAAAAAAAATGTTTTTCTTTTATGAAATCAGTTGTTTGCCGAGAAAATAAAATGACAAAGTTACAACAACAAAAAAGTTAGGTATTGTCAAAAATTCTTGAACAAGCGACAGCGACACCATCAAAAAATGTTGATCATCATCATCATACCAGCGGGCAACAAACGTAACGTCACGACACGCCCAACTTGCAATACAACCACTTAAATTTCCTGTTTTAACATTAAAATTGTTTTATTTTTTTTTTTCTTTTAATTTATTCTTTTCGCAAATGTACAAATTAATTACAAATTTATTTGACAGAAGAAAAAAAATTTACATATTATTACAAGAAATAGAAGAAAAAAAAAGATATATTTAAAAACTAACAAGAAAACACAACACAACTAACAATAATTATCTAAAAGCTAAGAGGAATAAAAGAATCCCGCTCGTCGACAAAAAAGTAAAAACTCAACTGAAAGAGAAAAATATTTCATGAAATCACGAGAAACAGTCACGTCAGAAATTGCACAACGCGACAACGACGAACGATGTATGAAAATGTTCGATGATGCATTGTCGCTTTGAATCGTGTATTGAATAAAAGAAAAAACATCGAATTTCGAATCCGTTGGTATCCAATAAAAATTAGATACGTTGACAAACGTGGCTGTGGATTTTTGTCAACAACTTTTTTTTTGTTACTACGAAACTGGATTTCCACAAATAAGGCATTCAATTTTATTGTAATTGAATCGAATTTATTTCACATTTAATGTTTAATTTAAATTCAACTTACTTTTTGTAAATAAAAAATCAAAGGTTACTTCAGATTTATAAATCCCGCGATTGTACACTTGTGCACGCATTCATGAAAAATTACAATGCAAACACACGCACTCAAGTGAATCCCTAAAACTTTAGAATTTACTATTCGAAAATTTTGTACAAAACTTTACATTTATTTTAATTTTTTGTTATTCATAATTATTAACACTTTATTAATATTATTTAATTGTCTTTTTTATATTTTATAACTGATATTTACACCACCTAATTGTTGAAAAAAAAAATAAAATTACAGAGTACGAGAATAAATGTATACGCTAATGGCTACTACGATACGAATGCGATGCGATGTTCTAAACCAGTGTCACCAATCACCATATCGTGATTATAAGATTATGACAGCATTCTACATATTTTACATAAATATCACCAATCCACTACAACTTTTGGCGAAATTTTTTTAATGTTTGAATTCAAAGTCGACAAGGCAGTTCTCAAACTTTTTACCGCCTATTTAAGTTGTCAGTAAACTACCTTTGTCAATTTAATCGCCATCGCGAGCCCAAAAAAATATTCTTGAGTATAGTGGAAGTGGATTTTCAATTGTGTTTTTTGGCTTTAATTCTTTAAAAATTAAAGAAATATATCTAGAAAATTATTGTGGCTTTTGTTTGTGCTTGAAAATTAATAAAAGTAATGTAAATAATGTAAATAAAAATTGAAAAGACTTTTCCTTCGTGGCCACGCAAGACCCTTCTTAAGGTAAGATTTTTTTTAAAATTGGTAAATTCAATAATAAACTAATTCATGCTAAATTAAAATTTTTGGTTTGTTTTAAAACAGCGCATCTTTGACTCTGCTCTGAAAGCTTCAACGGGTAACAAACAGGACCAACAACACAAAGTAAGTATGTACTTTAAAAATTACAATAGGTACACATTATTTATTCAAAAATTGATATAAAATGACCCTTAGGATCTAGTTAAGAACTACATATAAAGAAAAATTTGTCTCAAAAACTATTATACATTGCAATATAAGCAACAAAATCATCTGATGATTTATTATCATCATCAGCAATAAATTGTGCATAATCACCAGCATCTCCGGGAATGAAAATTATAGATCCTCTCTTTAAATTCAAACGTCCATATTTTTTTGTTTCTAATATCCGTTTACCATTCAATACTAAAATTATTGAACCATATTTATCAACTAACATTTTGTACAATAATTCTTTAGAAGGTATTGTTAATTTTCCAACAGCAAAATCTTTAACACTTGGAATGAATATTTCAAAAAAATTGTCTTTTTTAATTGATTTAAATAGTTTCTTTTCTGGTAGATCACCATTATAATTTAACATTTGTAATAATGTTTCAACATCTTTATATTTTGGTGTTAAACCAGCACGTATAACATTATCTGAACATGCCATACATTCAATACAATCACCATCTAAATATGCATGTGGTTCATTTGCAGGTAAATATATTGCTTCACCTATCTTCAATTTAATAACATTAAAGAAAAATAAACTTAAAATTCCAACATCTCCAGGAAAATCATTTTTCAATCTGTCGAAAATTTCTTTTAAATCATTCTCTTTAAGTTCTGAAATAAAAAAAAAAAATAGTTTTAAATTTGTGTTTTATAAAAAGGACTCAATTAATTATTATACCTGCAGCATAATTTTTAGAAATAGCTTCAATACATTTCGTAACATCTTCCGTTGTTGATGTCATCAATTTAACATAACAAGTTTTCAATCCAGATGGACCATTTTTTAATTGTTCTACAATATCATGTCCAAGTAATTCTGATAAAGGTTTAAAAATTTTTGCAAAATTATAAATTTCATCATTTAATCGAAAACCACACAAAGCTAGAAAAGGTGTTAAAGCTATTGCTAATTCAGGTTTATGATTTGGATCTTTATAAATATCTGGACGTTCTGAATGAAGTCTTTCAGCCTCTTGCTAAAATTACAAATAATTACTTACAGCAATTGATTAATTTGCATTTCAATGTTAAAATTTAACCTTATTTGGATGAACTTGAATACTAAGTGCTTTTTGAACACTTAAAACTTTAAATAAATATGGTAATTTATCTAAACCACCAATTAAATCAGATGATTTTTTATTTATAAATAATCCAAAATCTTCATTTGTTGATTTTATTTTTGATTGACCACTCGGATGATCTCCCATCCATAATTCAGAATATGGTGTATTCGAATCTGGTACAAAATCATCGGAATTTAATTGTGCTAATTTTGCAACTTCTGATTCAGCACCAATTTTACCCCAAGCATAAGTTTTTATATTTCCAATTATTTCCATATTTTTAAAACAAATTTAAAAGTAATAATTAAAAAATATTTAACAAAAATAAAATAAATATTCCAACACACTAAAGAAAGGGCAACACGAACAAACTGAAAAGAACAATCAGCTGACTGACAGCCGCCGATTTCTGAATTCGCTTTGTTTACCAATTTGCCAGTGCTGCTTGAAATACATATTAGCAAATATTCAAACCTATTCTTAAACAAAAAATAAAAATTTCGTCGTTTTTAAATAATGAAAATTTTATAATTAATCTCTTTTTTAATTAACGTATATTTTTTGAAATACATTATGTACTTTCATTAAAAAAATTAATTTAAAGAAAAAGAATTTAATATAATTTTTACCCTTCAATTTCAAACCTAATCAAATCTTCGTAGTCTTACATTATTCCATAATTCTTTTTGTAGTGGAGCACATGATATTTTAAACAACTTTTGGGAAATATACTTAAATATTTTCTGTAAAATGTGATTTACACAATAAAACTTTTGCTGCATATAACTTCTTTCCCTTCGGAAGGTGGTGGGGTAGCTTTTTAAAATCCTTATTCCTTTATCATCTAGAAATAAAGATATCAAAAAATTGAATACTCGTATCAATTTTAAAAAGTTTTCAAATATTTTTTTCCCCAAAGGACAAGATCTATCGTCCGATCGTAGTTTTACAAAGTTTAAAACAAAAATACATTTTAATTTACAATTACAAATTTTTATTTCATTTTATTTTTTAAATTTATCAAGTACAATAATACCGTTTTGGAGGCTCTTACAAAACGATATTAATTTTATTTACAATGAAAGCTTGCATTTATGCGTACTTATACTATATATTGTTTTAAGATATCCTTTTCTTTAAATTACAAACACAAGTACTAAAATTATATTCAATAAATAATATCACATGATCATATTATACGTATAAGCCTTATTATTCTACGGTATATGTATTTATGTTTATATATACAAAATAAAGCAATTATTTAACTTTTTTTTATATTTTTTATTCAAATGTATTTAAAAACTGTGCAATCGAACCAATATCTTCACAATCTGGTACTGCTTTTCCTTTAAATTTTAGACATGATTCAGCACATGCTTGTCCTTGAAAATAATTACCAAACATTTTTTTGCACTGTGCACAATTATTTAAACAAATTTGAACGAAATCAAGGCCTGAAAATGCATCTGAAAAATTTATTATAATTAATATTACTTTTTTTTTTTAAAGTTAAGAATATTGAAGAAAAAAAAACTTGTCTTAAAGAAAACAAAAATAGATAAAATTTGTAGAAAAAAATAGATAATTCACATAGTATTTCAATTTTTTTTTTACCATATCGTTTGCCAATTGATGGCATTCCATTTGTTGTGTTAACCATAATAACAAGAAAAATAATCATGAAAGCAACAGTCAATTTCGATGAAGCCATAATTTATAAAATAATTAATTTGAATATTTTTGGAAAAAAAAAAAACAATCTGAAAATATCAAAAAATAAAGAAAAATTAAATAAATTAAATATTTCATAATTTAAGATGTCATATTGAAAAAAAAAAAGATTCTTTTTTTAATGAATTATGATCTCATAAAATCGAAATTATAATTTTTTTCTGCTAAATTATCTAGGCTATTGACTTTTCTTCTGTTATTTGAAAATTATTTATTTGTTTATAGTTTTTTTCTTGTTTTTTTAAAGATGCATCGAATTTAAAAATGAACTTTTAAGGCCGTTTTTTTAATGATTTATGCAAATAACTTTTTGGTTTTTTTTTTTTGTTGTTGCTTAAATGGGTAAATAATCTAAAAATAGTTTTTGTTTTTCTAATTTCAAGAAATCATAATTGAAAAAAAAAAAATTAAAGGAGTCATTCTAATAATTCTTATTTCTAATGCCAATTTATAAAAAAGTGTACTTTGAATTTTTTTTTGTTTTACATGTTAGCTCCGTTTTTTTTTTTTTTTTTTTTTTTGAAGAATTTTATTATTTTAACTTTATTAACCCCTTTACATTAATGAGGAGTAAACAATGTACCAGATTCCTATCGGACTTAAGGAAATATTCTAAATTATCCCGAACTTTTATTAAATAGAAAGTGGACTGTCTGTATATACAGAAATTTAGAAATTTTTCCAATTGTTTACGTAAAATATAGTTTTCGTATATCAAACTGTTTTAAATTACAATATTTCAAAGCTGCTTAAACAATTTCACAAAACCTTCGAATAAAATATAACTAAATTCATGAAAGATCCCTAAAATTTGAAAATGTGCATGAGACAATCGGAATTCGAGGAAAAGACTGTGTAAACTTTGATTCAGAGGCTCCTTATTTTATAAATATATTCTCTTATTGTTTGTATGGAATTCAAAAGGACACTTTTCATTGAAAAAAATTCATTAAAGGGCACAAAAGAAATGAATACTTTTTATTTAAAACTACTTTCTAACTAAATATATTTATTACTTTTACTACTACTTTCACCAAAATTTAAAAAACTTTTTCTTAAAACGTTCTCAATTTAACACATTTTATTTTTAGAATTTTGTATTTCTCAAATTTACACTTTTTAATTTTAAAATAGGTATTTTTAAGTTAAACTATGCGATAACTCTTAACTTTTTGTTTATGGACAATTTTTATATTATTGTGTTTTTTTTTTTACCCAAAAGTATCTATTAAATTCTGCAGACTAAAAAAAACTACAGAACATTTACGGATTACTACAAATATCATTTAAATATATATTCGCGTTTTTCCACTTCTCCAGTTTATATTATTTATGAAACATGAAATTCTTGCAAAGTGGCAATTGTTTTCATTTAATAAGAATGTCTTGAAAAAAAAAAAAAAAATTTTGCAAAAGAAGAAAAAAACAAAAACAAAATATATATTTTTAAAAATACAAGTTTAAGGATGAAGAGGGGCTTGTTTAATGCTGTTTTTTTTTTTTTTTCTTATTGTGTCTTAAAATATATCGCTCAGATTACCAATAAATGCTTATCATTTTAATCCAGTTAATATATCTTCAGAAGTTAAATTTATATACTTCACCATAAATATCTTTGCTTGTCATCAGTATGAAACTTGTTTATAAATTTTTTTTTTTTTTTTTGTTTAATGGTAAATTATGAAAATCAGAAGAAAACAAAAAACATACAAAGAATTCCATTTATCATTACATATTCTTGTACATAATATATCTTCAGTATTTCCTGATTAAAGTTTATATTCTTTTTTTTTTTTATTTTTATAAATAAAACTTTTAAATTTGCATTGTAGAATATTTTTGAATAATTTCTTTTAAAAAATCTACAAAATTATTAAATAATATTGATTCCTTGTGCGAAATAATAAATGAGATATAAAAACCTCATTAATTATATTATGTAAAATTTCTTATGTATAGGCAACATAAAAAGAGAAAAATTCATGTATCTACATATGTATGTATGTATGTAAATTTTTTTAAAATCTTTTTATCAAAGATATCGAATATCACGTTATTCTCAGTATATATTGTTCAGTTCCGGGTCTGAAAGTAATATAAGTATGTGAAAAGTAACACGATATAAAAGACAATAAAAAAAAAAAAAAGATACCAATTTATTTAAAAACAAAAGAAAAGTTGATTACACA
This sequence comes from Bombylius discolor, assembly GCA_939192795.1. Classification (NCBI taxonomy): domain Eukaryota; kingdom Metazoa; phylum Arthropoda; class Insecta; order Diptera; family Bombyliidae; genus Bombylius; species Bombylius discolor. The sequence goes on along the minus strand of OW584241.1, from coordinate 33,698,732 downwards.
GGGTAAGTTCTAAAAATAACTGTTTTTCTTAATACATATATAAAAATTAAAAATAAACTGAATTTATATTCGAAAAAAAGAAAAGAAAAAATTTTATCCCTTGAAAGCATAGAATAGCTAATGTACTACAAGCGTAGGTGTAGCGTGAAATTGTCGTTTAAAGGATTTTTTTAGACCTTCGTTTTTATAAAAACCACACAATCCTTATTTTCTTAAAAAATTTAACCGTGAAAATTATCATAATTGATTCTTAATCCTTGTATGAACTATCAAATTAAATGAATTTAGAGACATAAAATAGGAATGCATTATAATCGTACTTTAATGGTTTATGCCAAAAATTTAAAGTATTCCAAGAAAAATTTTCAATATAATTTATTAATATAAAACTTTCGGCATCTTTCGGCAATAACTATTTATGATTGGGAAATTGGAAGTAATTAATTATTATTAAAGCTTACACGAGCTTATTACACACCTCTTTTTGTTGTTTTCTTATTTAATCGTAGTACAAGAAGATACCAGGTACCACTTATCTTTTTTTAAAAGAACATGAGTACACAAATTACATATCTATATGTATGTATAATCCATATTTCCACATTTTTTCGTTTTTTTTTTTTTTTTTTTTTACTTTACAGACCGGAATTGTATTAAACAAGAATTTACTCTCACGAAGATTTTATTTAATCAAGGGATCACCTAAATACTTATTTTTTATTTATTTTTCTTTTTTATAATCGATAAAAAATTTAAAAAGGTTTCATAAAATTTATACTTAAAATCAAAAAAAAAAAACTGGTTTTTTGAAAATCTTTACTCCAAATTGATTTTTTTTTTCTTCAAAATTAAATTTTTTTCTTCGTGTTTACTTCCTGTGTATTGAAAACAAATAATTTTTAACATAAAAAAAAAAAATTACTTAAATTACTTTCGAAATAATTTTCATTCATTTAAATTAAATTTTTGCAAAAATAAAATTCATTTAATACTCGTAAATTAAAAAAAAAAAAAAAACAATACACCTTTTACAAATTGATAATAATTAAATGAATAAAAAAAGAGAGAGAAAAAAACAAATTAAATAACACATGATTTAATGAGATAAAATTTATAAAAATTTTACACACTGTTTTTATTTTATTATTACTTTTTTTTTTTTTGCAGATTATTAATAATAAATTTTTTAAATTTATGACTCAGTTATTAAAATTATGAAACAGTAGCTTTTAGGAAATAATATTATCGGGTTAATACGTTATTTTTTTTTCGAAAATACCGTGATTAATTTTGAATAAATTAATTTTATAAAATTTTAATTTATTAGTTTTTTTTTTTGAAATTTTTTATACTTTTTTGTTTTAATTAGTTTGTTTTTTTCTAATGCTTGTAAAAAAAATACTTACAATTCGAATTGTTTTTTTTCTCAATGAATTTTACTCAACGTTAAACAAAAGAATAATATCGAATGATGCCATTCTTCAAGGATATATCGACTTTTATATGAAAATGTAACTATCTATATTGTAGGTGGTTGATTTAATTTCCTCAATGCATTTATTTTTATAGTATCCTTTGAAAATTTGATTATTTGGTCAGACAACTGTAGTGACATGTATGTAATTGGTCCAGGTTAGAGGGGGAGTTTCGTTATGTGTTACTTTTTTTGTTATATGCTTTAATTCGAGGTACATAGTAACAATTAAAGTATCATTTTAAGAGCAAAATTTTTGATTGTAATTTAATTTGAATAATATGATTATAATCCTGTACATCAAATTATGAAAATATAATAGGTATTGGGTACAAAAAGTGTACATTATAAAAATTATCGTTTTTTTTTGAGGAAAATAACATTACCATAAAAGAATAAAGGTTAAAACGAAATTTTTAATAGTAAAATCATTGGAAAAGAAAACGAAAGACCTTAGATCTTTCTCTATTCAAAAGGCGTTCAAGAAACTTTGTATACAATATTTTAAAGATTTTGGCACATTTTAAATTGATTGACTGAATAACCAATGGACTCAAATCCAGGAAGTAGATTTTATATGACTCTTAACTTAAGTTTGATATTCTCAAAGCTTTTTTTTTTGTACATTTTTCAAGACTTTAATTTTAGAACGAAATTTTTCCCAAAAATGTAAAAAAAATAAGGTTGTATAGATATAGATATAGATATAGATATAGCTCAAAGATGCAAATTTAATATTAGATTAGTTTTAAATTTCATACATTTTTGTTTTTTGATTCATTTTTAATTTTATTTACAAAAAAAAAATTTTTTTTTAAATAATAAATACAATAAATTTTATCTACAAAATTTTTTCTTCTTTATTTTTTTTTTTAAATCAATTTAATTCACAATTTTAATATCGAAAAAAAAAAAAAAAATTAATAATAAAAATAAATTTTATTCTGGCAACAATTTTCCTGTACTACTTAAAATGGCTTCTGTTTTCAATTGAATCCTTTTTTTAAATGTTTTATCAATTTTATTTAAATTAAATTTCTCCATATTGATTACATCAATTTCTTTATAATTTGTATTATTTAATTTTTCTGTATTTTGATTAATTGTGTCATTTGATGATAATAATAATTGTTCTAAATATTTTTCAATAAATTGTTTATCATTTTTTTGTAATTTTTTAAGATCATCTTCATTTATATAACCTTTTAATGATAAATTTTTAATTTGATTTAATGAAGAATTTATTTTATTGAAATTATTAGAAAAATTTGTAGTATCATTTATTATTTTGAATTTATTAGCAGATCTACGACGACGAAGTTTATCTATAAAAAAATATCCCTGTAAAAAAAATGAGAAAATATTGAAGAATTATTAAAAATTTGAAATAAATTAAAAATTAAGAAAAATCATAAAAAAATTTTGTTATTTACACATTCTTTTTTGTAAGTTTTTGAGCAATTATTTTTTTTCTTTTTAATAAATGTTATCCATTGTGGAAGTTAAATAATATTAAATACACGTGTATTAGAAAACAGTTTGAGTTAGAACATAAAATTGGTGCTATTGACATGGCTTTCAAAAATACTTGTGTAAAAAAAAAAAGATTGAAGGGTTATTAATCTTGTTCAAAATTTTAATTAGTAAAATTATACAAAATCTTCAAAATAATGAATTCAAGCGTTAAATTTCATCTAAACTTTTTTTAAATTTAAATAAGTTACAATTTTGAAAAAAAAAAAAAAAAAAACAGAATTAATCAGCAAGAGCATAAGAGAAATACTGAAAACTCTGAATATTTGTTTCAGGCGATTTACAAGAAATTTAGGGCATGAAATGGCGTTAATTTTTTCATATTTTATTAAAATTTATAAAGTAGAAGAGATCCTCGAAAGAATTAGGAATACGCCGTTAAAATTCTAGACATATGAATTGATAGTTAATTAATTTAATTGATAATAATTAAATTTCAATTACAAAAATTTCATACAAGTAAATTGCCATTGTATTGGATTTTAACACAATTCATTTTATTTTGAATACTATCTTGTCTGTTCATTATCTTAACCAATTTACATTTACAATAAAAAATATGTTTCAAGGATCAAAGGGACATCTGAAACAAAATAACTAAGTGAGAAACATTTAAACGTTGTGTGTTATCCCATTTTTGATATTAGATTATTCTAAAATACCATTATATGTAATCGTATTATATATAATATACATTTCCCAATGACTAAAGAGATATTTTTGATAAAATTTTATATACATACATACATATATGTTATCCAACACCAAAATTATAAAATATTTTGATTTTTTTCAAATATTAAAAAAACAAAAGAAAAAAATATATTTTCTAATTTCTAATTTTTCATTTAACGGTTTTAATAATTTTTCTTTTATAAATTTATTACATTTTTATCTACAGTTACATATAAAAATATAATGTAAAAATTTACTGTATTCTATATATGTGAAAAAAAAAAATTATACAATTTATGTGTGTGTGTGTGTTTTTTTTTTTCTTTTTCTTTTTATGTAACTAAAATTTGTTTTATTATCCTTTTCAATTTAATTTTAATTTTTGTTCAGGTTTTGTTTTACATTTTTTTTTTATTAAATGACGTATTTACATAACATTTTTTTTTTTTTAAATAGGCTATATGAAAGTGTACTATATATTATTTAATGAGTATTTTTCTATTATTGTTCTTTTTTTTTCTACTTAATTTTAAAATAGAATTTTAAATAAAAAAGATTAAAAAAAATGAAATTATTTATGAATTTTATATAATATGGCAGCAAAAGATACCCCAAAATGAACCCATTCACAGTTCTTAAATTATTAATTTTTTTAAATTTTTTTTATGTTTTTTTTTTTTTTACTCTATTATTTTTAAATACATATAAAACAAAATTTATTTTTAACTGTAAATTTTCTTATATATATTAAACGATTAGAATTGTAGAACATGTACATACATTATTTTTATTTAAAAAAAAAAAAAAACAAAAAAATGAAATAAAAAATAATAAAATGAAAAAAGAATGAAAAAATGGGCTTTTATAATAAAAAAAAAATAAAAAAAAAATACAATTACCAAAATTTCGGTAATATTAGCTTACAAAAATCCACTTGAGATATTTAATATTAAAAATTCCATTGTACATAAATGATATATGTATGTATATGTTTACATATGTATGTGTTTATGAGTTGAAAAAAAATAAAAAGATATTTTAGAATAAAATAAAAGAGGAAACCAAAAAAAAAATATCTACTTAATAACATTTTAACTATATTTTTATACATATCAATATATTTCCCAAAGTCTACAAAATAAATTATTTTTAGGAAATACCATACATTAAAGAGAATATTTATTATATGTATATATATGTATATGTGTAAATTATATTATACAAAAAATTTATAAAAAAAAAAAAAATAATAAAAAAGAAATAATAATAACTCCCATTGCCATAATTTCATTTTGAATTATGATCATTTATGTGATTTTTATGTATGTAGTATGTGAATGTATGAAAAAAATGACTGACTTTAAGATGTACATATGTGTTTTTGTAATTTTTTTTTTTTTTTTTGTATTTTTATTTATTTTATTTGTTATTTTTTTTTTTTTTAAATATTAGCAGTGCATTTTGTTGTTGTTTTATTTGATTTTTTTTTTAAATGAAACTAAAAAATTTAATTTAAAATGTGCATCAAAGTTTTCTCTGTCTTTATTTTTTGAAGCTCACCACTGTGTCAGGCAACTCGTTGAGAATATTCTATAAAAAAAAAGAATTACAAAAATTTCACATTAATCAAATTATTTTTTTTAAATTTTATTAAACACTTATCACAGGTGATATTAAATATTTCATTGTGTCTCATTTACAGTTTATTGAGTTTTTTTCTTCTTTTAATTTATACTTACATATGTATGAGGTGCATAATCTTGTCCATAATCTGCCCACTTTGAAAAGTCCATTGATGGTATTATTCCACTTTTACAAGGTACTCTTGGATTTCTATGAAAATAAATATGAAAAACATTAAATTAATTGCATAAACAAATGATAATAAAAAATAAAATTACATTTCATGATCTGGTAGAACCATTGGATAAATTTGTATCGTATCAATTAAATCAGTATTATCGCATATTAATCTAGATAATTTTGCTTTTCTTAATTCTTGTAATTGTTCTGGTGTAAAAGATGATGGCTGATTTGGTAATTCATACCAGAAACGATCACCTCTTCTTATATAACTTAATTGTGTTGCAATAACACATGCAAATGTTGGACCTAACATTGAACCAGGTAATGGACGTTCTGATACACCACCAGACCATAAATCAATATCTCCAGGATGTCTGTAAAAGGAGAAACAAGATAATATGTATATGTAATTGATATTCAATTGAAATTAATTTTTATTTAATTTTTTTTTACACACTCGAATATACTTTGATAACGTCTTATTGTTTCATTTGGCATTGAACCAAACATTTCATCCCACGTATTTGAAACATGAAGTCCACAGAATTTTCTAAATTCCATATATCCGGGTATACCAAATTCTCTACCTCTTTGCATATTAAATGATACTAAATCCATACCAAATCTTGAACCTTCTTTTTTAAATAAATGATTTGTTACTTCTTGTGTTATTGAATCATCCATTGCTTGTGCAACTTGATTCATTAAACCCATAAAATATTCATCTAATACACCAGCACGATACAAATCATATGGACGACGAATTAAATCTGATAAACGTTTTGATGCAATAAATTTATGAGCTTTTGACCATCTTTCAACAGCTGTTGGTAATAATGAATGTCCAAAACGGAATGCAGCACCAGCAAATGCATCAATTATACCAGGATTTACTTTTGGATCATAACCATTCCAATAGCCTTCTTTTTGTAATACAAGACCAAATTTTTCCATAACTTCTTTACCAAGTAAAATTGGTAAAAATTCATTAAATGTAACATGTTGAATAATAGCAATATTAATACGACGTGATTCTTGAAATATTGTTTCATCATCCCAATGTGGATTTATTTGTGCTAAACTATTAGCAACACGATTATGTTCTCTAGCCAAAAGTGTGTGCATACATGTCAAAACTAATTGTTCATTAACACGAATTTCACCTGTGTTTTATAGAAAAAAAAAATAGGCAATAATTTTCATTTATAAAAAAAAAATTCAAAAATTAAATTAACTAACCAGCTTCAAAACAAAACATGCTCTTATTTGGTCTTGTACATCCTTCATCTGGAATATCCAATTTTAATGGTAATAAATCTTTTAAACCATATTCCTGGAAAACAGGATTCATTCGTAATAAACCACCATATCCTGTACGTAATTTTCTTGAAAATTTCTCATTAACACCATACACAGTATTACCGTCAATTACACCAGTTAAAATGTTAAATGGTTGTCTTGATCCTTAAAAAATAAAATAAAACAAAAAACAAACAAAAAATATAAATAGAAAAATATTCCATGATTAAAAATAAAAGAATAAAAAATATTCACAAACAATTACGATCAACAAATAATACATAATTATTGTAATTGTTTTATGTAATTACCAAGTCGACAGCCTGGTCTCGGTGATGGAAAACCTCGAACGAAATCCATGCACTTGACATTGAATAATCTATAAAAATAATCATCATCCGGAATACGAATTTCATTACAATACGGGTGTTTTAGATGCAATGGTCTTTTACAACATTCTTCTGGATCGTTACGGTTGATTGGATCTGAAATTTTAATTAATTTTCTTATACTTATTATCTTTATTTTTTTTTCTTGCTTTTATTGTTTAATGCTAATTGAAAAATGAATTTTTCATGACAGAAAGAAAAGTATCACACAATGTAAGCACACTCGTATGTGGTGTAGGTATATGGATCGTGCATAGATACTTTAAAAAAAAAAATTACATATCGTTCAATAATCTATAACTTGTAAATATCTATTTTTTATACAATACATATGTTCATATGTAAAAAGAATTTAAAAAAATATATAAAAAAAACTCACCTAACGGTGTACCAGTCAAGGTAAAATCATGGTCCATGAACTGACCCCAAGCAATTACCATAACTGTACCAGCATGATCATGATAACCTTCATCTGGATGTAATGTACGTGATACAACACGTGATAATGGTAAATCACGTCCAGTTACTGATATTCTTGGTGCATTAATACCATCTGCATATAATGGTCCAACTAAACGTTGAAATGGTGACATTGCTGCACCCCATGTCGGATGTTCAATATTATTACATAAACCATCAAAACGACGATATTTACCAGGACGGCATTCAACACCAGAAAAGAATGGTGGACATATTTCACGTATTAATGTTTTTGATGTATCTATTTGTGGTAGACCTTTTTCGATCTCTTCATATGATAAACCATAACTAAAAGTTTCGAGGATAAGAAAAAGAAGAAGAAATAAATAAATAAAAATATTTTTGTGTAGGAAATTTTAAGATCAAAAACACCTTGAAAGATAAATCGCGGTAATAGACAATTCAATGAAAAAAATAACGCAAAAAAAAATGCATACATCATAAAAACATTTTAAAATGACAATATTTTTTTTTTTTTTTGTTGCCAAGACAAAAAAGAAAATACAATAAAACTGTTAACGATCTAATCATTTATTGTTTTAATTCTTCTTTTGGTTTTTGTATCTTTCGTTTGTTTTTTTTATTTTTTTTTTTATTTGTGTGTTTTTAATTTTTATCGTTTTGTGTATCTTTTATTCTTTAGAAATATAAATAATATACACGTTTAACCATTCATAAAGTCAAGTTATAAACAAATATGTAATTTAAATTCTTAATAAATTCAAATATTAAATAAAAATGTCAAGTGCTGGTTGTCCTCGTCTTTTAAGAATTTTTTTATTTTTTTTTTTTATTTTTCAAAATACTTGAATATGGTTGGCGTTAATATTTTGTCAAATACATTATAATGGTTTTTTTCATAGAACAAAAGAAAAAAAAAGTCCTTGAAAAAGACAAGAATTCACATTTTAATTAATTTTAGTTTTATTTTTAAATACATAATTCCATTTAAAAGTTCTTTCAATTCTGTCAATGTCAATGCAAATGCGTTTTGAAAAAAACTTGAATTTGAAATCCGTATGACTTAAAATTTCATGGTCCATTTTATTTGAAAATTTTGTACGATATTCTTTAAATGAAAAATATCCTAAATCCATGCAACAGGACATTGAAGAAAAAACAAAAGAAAAAACCATTCTAACCATGGAAGTAAAAAGTGAAACTTTTAAGAAAATAAACGAAAGAAATTTCTATAAATCGGCCATTGTTTTTTTTTTTATCTCTTTTTGAAATATAAGAAAACTTTTTTTTTTTTTTCATATTAAAAAAAAATAAAGTGCTTACACTTGTAGGCATTATTTGATTGACGTAACGTTCTTAAGAAATCGGTGCAAATGCTTTAAGCTCAAGTATTTTTTTTTTTTTTATAAACAAACACTTTTTTTTATTTTATCTTTTTTTCATTTTCTCATAACGAAAATCACTTTTTAAAAAAAAACGTGTCAAAATTTTGCTTTTAGACATTCAATTTTTCATTTTTTTAAAATTGGCGCTAAAACTGATTTCGATTGATTCATTTTTTTTTTTTTTTTTTTTTTTTTTTCAAAGAAAAATATTTATTTATATAATTTTCATTGTATGAATTTTATTGGACAGACGCATGTACTTGAAATTAAATTTAAAATTAGAAAATTTGACACAAAAAAAAAAAAAACAAAACAAAAAAAACCAACTTCATTTATGCGATTTTGTAATTTTATTCAGGTATATTTAAAACGAGTATCTTTTTCATATTCATTATTGTAGTTTACATACAAAAGATACATTTTTGCTCGTTTATTTTTTTATTATTATTGTATTAAACTACACATGATAATAATGCATTATGATTTATTAGTAATAGTTTGGAAGTTAGATTAAACATTTAAGTATTTATTGCAGATATTATTATTGTTTTTATTTTGATGCGATTTCGTAAAACAAAAATAAACAAAAAAAAAATTATAATAATAATAATAAAATTTATAAAACAAAAAGAGATTCATTGAAATTGAACCTAAAACCTTGGCATAAATAATGTGGTTAAATCAAATTGCTTTATTTTTTTTTTATCTTTTCGTGCTTATAATACATTATTAAGAAGATATAACATTTTTTAATGCTTACATCAGTTATAACATGTGCAAAATGGACGGTTATTAGTTTTTTTCTTTTTTAAATTTTTTTTTTTTAATTATACTTGTATGGTAATGCGAAATATCTAATTGTGGATGATATGAATTTTTAATTTAGAAAATTAATCAAACAATAATGCCGCATTAGAAAAAAAATAAAAATATATCTAATGCATGATTAGAAATACAAAATGAAAATAAAAATAGAAAAACGGCAAATTGCAAAACAATATAAATTTAAAAAAAAAAAATAATTGGAATTTTTTATCGTAGAAGTCATATGTCGTCGGAGAGATGGAAAATACATTGAACATTTTTTTAAGGAATACTGAATGCCAAGTTTTTTAGGACACTATATTTTAAGCTCCATAAAAATCCATCGATGTAATTTTGTTGAAAATTTGATTGTGCTTGGATTAATTGTTTTTGTAATTGAATAATAAAAGAATTTTTGAAATTAGTAGCCTTTAAAAATACTTTTTTAAAATGACTGTCATGGTAATTAGCAATAGCAACCAACACAAATATGTAAAACACCGTTAGTTAAATATTATTTGATAGCTAAAAGTCTACATACACCTAAAAGTGAATAAAAATAGGATAGTAATGAAAAAATTGTTTATATTATAAAATTTTTACAATTAGATCTGTTTCCTGATACTTTGCATTATTTATTGAACATTTTTGATTTTTTTGGATTTAATTACTTAAAAAAATTGATTATAATTTTCATTGTGTATAATTTTGAAATAATAAAACATGAAAAATTGAATTTAAATAGTACACAAAATAAATCAATCAAATTTTAAATGTGGGTAGACACAATAAAATTACTGTTAAACTACAAACATCTTATTTATTATCAAATATGTAATTTTAATAGTTAATTTTTCCTATCTTTTATCTGATTTTTATCTTTTTTTCTCATTATGTATATAATTTTTCTAAACCACATATAATTTTTTATTATAAAGTAAGAATTATTATTAATAATTCACCTTTTTAAAAATCTAAATTACATACTACCACTTACCTATTAAGTGTGAAAATTTCTTAAATTATCTAACATTTATAATAATTCAATTCATTCATAGATAATTCCAATAAAACCAACCTAACCTTTTCTTTTTTTTTTTTCTTTTTTTTTTTTCATTACAAATCAATTCATTAATATGTATGTAATAAAATATACTTATATATATTTATTTATTTTTTTCTTACAACTAATAATCAGTTTTTATATATTTTTAATGTTAAATAGTAGGAAGAGGTGGATCGTTTATCCATCATAATATGATTTCTTCTTATTATTATTTTATTATTTATTGTAAAATAAAATATGTGATTTTTATCAATTGATGATGCTCTTTGTTACTTTTTCATTGATTTAAGATTTGTTCCGGTATTCAATTAACTTAAATTATTTTATAATATATAAAAAAAAATTGATTTTATACAAAAGAAAAAGAAAAACATAATACTATGACGATATATACTTTTTTTTTCTCATTGACTTTCACTCTTTAAAATTTTTTAAAATACCCCCCATGAATTAAAGTATCTTATGGACAAAAATACTTTTCAACAATTTATTTAATTATTTATTATAATACAAATTCGACAACAACAACATAATAAGAAGAAGAATTGAAGAAAAGGAAGAAATAAACATAAACAAATTTTAATGTGATAATTATTTCTTAATTACCATCCAATTTTTTTGAACTTGTCAGTTATTTAATTCACATTAAAGAGAAATTTCACACAAAAACAAACCAGATTATAACTTTTTTTTTTCCCACTTTTAAAGAAAGATAATATGTTAAATTATTATGTCGATTATAAAAAGATTTTAAATAATTAATTAATATGCATATAACATATAAGATTATATCAAGTGTTAAAAGTCGCTAATTATCGAAATTTTTTAAAATTTTCAATTAATGATGCAATTTTGGTTTCACATTGCATATCTACCGCTTAAAAATTGATTTTCTTTAGAAAATTGTGGTTGAATTGTGAAAATCGTTCATTTCATTATGGGAAAATATTAATTATTATTAATATAAAATAAATTTTTTTTTATATTATTGGACCTTAATTTTTAATGTGTTGAGTCTCTCTAGGGTGTCTTTTTTTTGGGATTAGCGTTCACAGACGAAGAAAAAAAAAACTAGGAGAAAAAGGACAAAGAAAAACGTATTAGTGAACATATTACAGACACTTTTACAGACTAAATAAAGAAGTTAAGAAACAAAAAGATATAAAAACTTGTTCCGAATCTAAACCGAACCATTATTAAAAAATGGCTTTAAATAAGTTCAAATGGAAATTAAAAGTAGAAGAGATCTATATAAGAGCCTCTAGCATTACACATACATACATATACATACATACATGTACATACATATGTACATTTATAAAACGTGATTTTATAGTCTTTTCGTAAGTCTAAATACTACTTACATGAAATATTTCAAAATTAATTTAAATTTCAGAAATACCAATTTTTCACACATCCTTTGTTTTTCAAATAAAATAATTAAATTTTCATCATATTGCATTATTGAATATTTTAAAATGAACTTTTCTATAATTTAGAAAATTAAAATAAAAATAAAGTCACGATTTTTAATTTAAAGCAAAAGTATTCAGATTTTTTCATTAAAAGAAAAATCTAAAATGAAATAGTAAATGAACAATTTTCTTTATTTTTTTACTTATTTTTTTTTTTATTTTTGTAAATGAATATTTTCATAGTTCATTGCTTCGAAATAATAGCATGCAAATATTTCGGAATTAAAATTAAATAGTTAAACTATTTTTTGGCTAATAAAAGCAATTTTATCGTTATGAAATAATTATTGAAAAATTGTTCAACTTAAATAAAATCTATTTATCATATTTTCTTCTTCCATATTAAATCCAAAAATATAAAATTAGAGATCTGAGTCTGACTAATACGAAAACCCTCATGACCCATAATTCTGGTTCGCCTAAGGAAAATGAAGGTTTATCACTTTTTTCTTTTATAATCACATGACTTACAATAAATACTTTTAAAAAACATAATGAGCTCTCTAAAAAAAACACACACATTTCATAAAATATTCCAGAGATTGACATATGTACATATATGTATGTAGTCATGAAATTGCTCAAATAATTTTACATTCAAAAAAAAAAAAACAAATTTATAACTCGAACTTAAATCCGGATCAATATTTACGAGTATCAATTTTTTTTTTTCGTTAAAAGCATCAATTTTATTTTTATATCATCGTTGTCTTGTTAGCATGCAGGTAATATGAAATTTTAAAGTGTTTTTTTTTTTTTAAATGTAGTTATCCTGAATAAAATTTAGTATACAATTAAAATATCAAAACAAAATATATTACGTGAAAAAAAGCTATAAAATAATCTATAGTGTACGAGTAGATACTTAAATTATATATGTATGTTATTTTTTTCTCGTTTTCATCAGTCTCCGTTATAATATAATTATTTCTTTAATTTCACAATAATTTCAGATATTTTCAGATACTATAAGTACCAACTTCATGAAATTTATTCACGGATCTAAAACAAAATTCGCACATTTTATATAATAGTATGTAATTTACTTTGTGTATATGCTTAAAAAAAAAAAATATCTAAAACAAAAACAAAAAACACCATAATAATAAAATATGTTCATGCTGCAATATACACATGATTAATAATTATTATTAACAAAGATCATTTCATGTCTTCTTCATTTCATGTTATTGTCATGATTGTCAGTAATAAATAGTTACATTAACTGATTTTACTAAACAGATACTACATGTACAGTTATACAGTTATATATACTATACATATGTATGTATCTATAGATATGTTTGCATATTTTGATGATGGAATTGATTAGTGCAAAAAGAAAGGAAATTCATTTTTATTGCACAAGTCCATGATCGTATAAAGTGTCTGGGATAAATGAAAGGGAAATTCATTTTTACTTTCAAATCAACAGATTCTGCATAATCTTGAAAAATATACATTTGTATGTATGTATATATATATATGTATACTTTAATTTTATTACAACAACCAAATGAAAAGATGATCGAATTAAAATACACCTGTTATAATACTATATACATATGTATGTATGTACAAAACTATACACTCAATATACAAGTAATTCATGTATGTATATTATATACATGTGTATGTATCTATAAAATATGTAGAAATATTTAAATATTCATTCATCTATATAATGGAATTTATCTATGTGAAATATTATAAATGATTTTAAAAGTCCTCATTTCGAATTTAATACACCATTCTATATAACATCTCATGCATTTAAAAGAAGAAGAAAAAAAATAATATAGAAAAAAAAAAAACATTTACGTTATGGGAATATGATGTAAGATTATTTGTAATTTTCAGATATTAAATATGTAAAAAACAAAAAATAAAAAAAAAGTATTTATTTGTTACATTTGCCTACATTACAAATGTGCTGCATAATATCTGACATTCATTTTCTTAATAGCGTGATTATATAATTTTTGATTTTTTTTTTTTTTTTTTTTTTTTTTTTTTTTTGATAAAGAAGACGATAAAATAAATAATATTTTATTGATGAATCATTTTAATAACGTATTCAGTTTTTTGTTTTTATTAAAAAATGTTTACCTTAGCACATTTAAATTTTTGTTTATTTACTTAATTTTTCGTTTTTTTTTTTTTTCATGTTGTTTTTGTGAAAATGAATTGGTTAAATAATTTTTTGTTTGGGTTTACTTTTTCGTTAAATAAACACGAGTAAAGAGAAAAATTAATAAAATAAATATTAAAGGCACGTTTACTTTGTAAACAAATCGAATAGAAAAAAAATGTAATTATATATTTCGAAATTAAATTTTAAAAGGTTTTTAATCGATTTTTAATTAAAGACTTTACTGTTATTTTAAATCATATACAAAAGATTTTTGCATAATTTTTTTAGAATTCTAATTCACTTCGTTCTACAAAAAAGTATCAAAGGAGTATAGTATACTCCACTCCAGTTTATTTTTTATTAGGTTTCCTCAAAAATTTTAGGTCTTTAAATTTGAAGTTTTTGGAACAAGAAAAATCATAAGTACCTACTATGAAACTCGAATTAAAAACTAATTTAGAAAGTTTTGTGAAGTTTTTAAAAGTCATAATATCAAAATGTCTCCATAGGTTGTAGATTATACTACTTATTAGATAGAGTCCTCAAAATTTCCATTCCAATAATTTTAAGATAATTTTTATTTTCAAACTTCCGAGAAAAAAAAAAAGAACACATTTATGTATTTTTCATGGTTTAACTCATACTGTTTAGACTCTAATATGTGTATTTTAAATTTTCTTGGTAGTCAATAATTCAAATTGATTAGTATGTGCTTTAAGCTAGAAATAAATGACAAAATTGTAGAAAACAACATCTAAAAACCAATTGATAGTTTATATGTGCATTTTGCAATGTTGAATTTTTAAAATTTTAATTTTCCAATGTTTTTTTTTTTTTGACTTTTTTGACTTTTTTTCTGTACACCAAATCAAATTCTCTCCAAATTTTTTTCTAAGCCTTATGTAACTTTTCTACGAAACATCAAAACAACGACTTTTTAAAAATTTCAATTTAAATGAAATTATGACAACACAAGAAAAAAATGGATATGTATTTCAAAAAATCTTGACTTAACTTAAATTGGAAAAAAATCAACAAAAAAAATTACAGTAATCTTAGGTAAAAAAATTTCTTACATCGTATGCCAAAAATTTATTAAAATTGTTATTTTCATATGAAAATGTTGATAAAAAAATAACTAATATTTTACATTTTTTGAAAAAGGAAAATAAACAATAAATATTACTTAAATAATTATTATTACAGTTCATGGACAAAATATTACATATGAATCTTACCTTAAATGGTAGATATTTTATACAAAATAAAAAAATAACTCGCCGTTAATTGAATATATCTATATCCTACAAAAATTAGATATAAGTATACACACACACATGTGTGCTAAAAATATGTAATAATTTTTTTTTTCAATCTAAACATCTCATAAATTTATCTTCCGTAATCGTATATTAAGAATTTAATTGAGTTGTAAAAAGATGAGTGCAACAATCTAAAATAACTTATGATTTGTTTTTAATGTGAAAAATACAACTTTATAAAAAGTCGCACAAAATGTTGTTCATGATAGACATTAAAAAAAAAAAGTTAGAAAAACAAAAAAAAAAAAAACGGAAAAAAAATTGCAAACATTCAATTAAATGCAATTAATCAGTCTGAAGGTCTACGATGTGATCAAGTAAGAGGCGCCTTGAATTCAGCATAGTTGTAAATTTTATCATTAAAAAAAAATAAATAAACATAAAACAAAAAGTCACACTTAAATCACGCTTTTAAGTAAAAATTACATAAAAGAGATTATTGATAATTTAACAACAACAACAAAATTATGATTATCATTCAACAAAAATATTAAATATATGTATCTCAAATTTCCAAACACGAAATTTAAAATGAAAAATTAAAAAAAAAATTTGACATTTAATAGACGTGTTAAAAGTAAGATAAAATATTCTGTTTTCATCTATTTTGAATTTAACACTTAAAGTAATGCGTAATACAACGTACATATATACATATGTTTTAAACGCTTCGCTTCAAAATATTTGTCCATTAAAATTCGCAACAAATTTTTCCTTGGTCACAATTTAGTCAAAAATTGGTTTTTCAATATAAGACCATTTTGAATAATCTTTTTACTG
Organism: Bombylius discolor; assembly: GCA_939192795.1. Classification (NCBI taxonomy): domain Eukaryota; kingdom Metazoa; phylum Arthropoda; class Insecta; order Diptera; family Bombyliidae; genus Bombylius; species Bombylius discolor. The sequence continues at coordinate 33,682,149 of OW584241.1, read as the reverse complement.
ATAACAAAATGATAAGTCTTTTCCGTGACGTTTATTGCGTCTACGTTACTTGGATGTGATTTCACGTTAGTCATTCGCATAGTAAAATATGAATTTTAAAAGCTTGATGACATGAAAAGAAAAATAAGTAAACATAGCTGATTCAAATACCTTTTTTTTAAAAAAAAAAAAAAGTCCGACCAGTGGCGTTAGAAAATTCATTTTTATTGTGGTAGTCAACGTGTTAAAAAACATAAACGATAATAATCGCGGATAAATACAAATATTTTACAAAATGATATAATATTTTTGAATGATATTGTAGTAGTGAAAGTGCGTTACTTCCTACACTCGTGATATTTAACGCCTTTAATTCAATTGTTTGTTTGAGAGAGAGAAAAAAAAACTATTACTACATTTTATTATCAGTATGCAATTTTTTCAAACATGTCCAATTAAAATCTCACTCAGTTAAATAATTATAATTGGTATATGAGAATATACGGTAAATGTGTTTCTTAATGTTACATTTTCAAAACAAAACAACAAAATAAAACAAAAATATGTTATACGTGCTTTTGTCTATCACGAGAATCTGTCATAATATAAAATTCATGTAAGTATTTACTCGCATATAGATACTCGTATATGTATATAATATACTGAAGCATCTATTCAAAAATGGTTAGTAATAGTACATTAGTGCATAACTGTTGCACTAGCAATAATGTGTTGTTGTTTTTTTTTTTTTTTTTCTCAAAGAAATGTTGTGTAGTATTTACATTTAACTGAAGTCAATTTTCTAAAAAGGTGGTCCATGACATGCTTTTGCAACACTTTTGCAGTCGTCAACAAGATTGTTTTTTATTTTTTAAATTTTTTTCTTTATATATTACATTTTATAATTTTAATATAGTATATCTTTATTTTTATTATATCTTTATTGACCCAAAAGTAATCAACACTGAATTCTTAATGAGTTTAATGATTTTGGATTCGTATAGATTTACTTACATATACGATACTGTACTCACAATCCAATATATGTATATCAAACTCTGAATAGATGACAAAGATACTTTTATTTTTCTATTTTCGTTTGTTTTATTTTTTTTTTTTTTGTATTTTCCATATAAGGTTGCAGAAGCATTAAATGATTTTATTAATGTGTTTTTTTTTTTATCGTTTTTTAATGTGTTTTTAATGAAAAGTGATATTTTTTTACCTTGTTTTAATTAATTTGGAATTCATTAAAAAAGAAAAAAAAAAGTTTTTTTTCATAGATTTTTCTGTAAGACTTTTTTTTTTCTTTTGAAAAACTTTATCAGGAATTTTATTACAATTCAGTTTGATATATTTTTCGATATTTATTATAATTATATATTAACTGCTCTATTTCACTTAATTTTTACGATTACGGTAAAATAAGATATTTTTCTTCTTTTTTGATTTTCTTTTTTTTTTTTCCTTTAAAAACGAAAATGAATTTCTTACATAATTTTACAACATCTTTTTATATTATTACAACATAACATGTAACATAAGGATAAAAATATTACTTAAAACTTTGTTTTATGTTTCTTCTTATTTTGTTGCTAAAAAAAAAGTTATTTTATTTTAAAAACGTTATAAATTTATTTCTACACGTGATAAAAAAAATCTGGTTTTATTTGAAAAAAGAAATTTCTCTTATTTTTTCGAACATTATGTTTAATGCATTTATTAAGCAACAATTAAAAGTAAAAGGAGTATCTAAGAAGCTTGTTACTTTTTTTTTTTTTGAAAATTTCTATATAATCAGGTTTAAGTCTTCTTTGATTTTTTTTTTTTTAAAAGATTTTCAACATAAAAATTACATGATTCATTAAAACAAAAATTGTATCAGGTTTAAATTTTCTTCATCTTTTTCTTTTTTGTTTAAAATTTTTAACACAAAAATCACATGATTTTTAAAACAAAACTAATTCACTCTATAACATTTAAAATAAAAACTCTTTTTTTTTCGAAATTGTAAGTGAATTAAAGTTACTCAAACAATTTTTTGTTGATTATTTAATAAATTTCCTTTGAAAAAAAAAAAAGATGTGTAATAGTATGAAACTTGACATCCTTAAAAGACATTTGATTGCTTAGAAAAGAAAAATAGTTAAATATTTAGAAAAACAAAATAGATACAAATACAAAAAGTATCTTTGAAATTTTAAGTTCTTTTACACTATAAAACAAATTGAAAAATGTGAAAATCAAATTGATGTACATTTCCTGCATTAAAACTGAAAAAAAAAAAATTTTTTTTTTTAATTTTTTCTTTTAACTGCAACTGTCATTCACACTGAAATTTATTGTTTTTGTTTGAAAAATAACAAAGATACAAGCATACGAGTACAAAATTGCAATTTATTATATAACATAAATATTTTTAATTCATTTTTTTTTTTTTCATTACAAGTGTTAGTTTTTATTGGCATGTATAAAATATAAATCACACAGATAAAAAAAATAATAATAAAATACTTATGGTAAATTAAAGTTAATACTGCAAAAAAGTATTTACAAAAAAAAAAAAAGTTAAATTATAATCGTAAACCAGTCTTTGAAAATAATATCTTAATAACATATCAAATAGCGTAACAATATTTAAACAATTGTGCCATTAAAATAATTATAATTTGAGACGCATTTAACTAGAAATTTAGCTACAAAACTGTAACATTAAATGCAATATTTATGCTTTTCAATTATTATTTTTTTTTTTTTAAAAGTGTGTTATGCCGCCATCATAAAAAATAAAATTAAAAGAAGAAAAAAGTCGTTATTGTGTTCTGGAATGTGGAATTATTATCTATTCATTTCCTGGTTTTTTATTTTGCTAAAATATCATTCATTGTGAATTAAGAAATTAAATGCAAAACAAAAAGTAAAAAACTACAAAAATTTATAAATTTTATGTTTTTGATTTTTTTTAATTCTCCAGTGACTTCATTAGGCTTTGTTTAGTTTTTCCAGTTTTTATTCTTTCAAAGTATAATTTGAAATTTTTATTTAATCTGTTCGTTAAAAAGTTCGATTGTGTTTTAAGAATACGAGAGTTTTAAAAAGAATTCGTCAAATTCAGGTGAACTTTTTAAGTATTTAAAATTTAGAAAACTTTCGGTATTTCAAATAATATGAAAAAAAAAATTATCAGAACGTTCCTTCAAAGTTGTTATACATTTTTTCGATAAAAATTCATTCAACAAAAAACAAATCTTTCTTTTCTACTATAATCTCGTGATCGTAATACGGAAAGATAGGAACGATTGAATATTTTACGCTGCAAAAATGTTCTTATCAAAAATTAATCAGATTCGAATTAGAATACCTCAAACTTTGATAGTACATCGACATACATACATACATACATATGTATGTTTGTATACATGTTTCGTTGTACAGGTGTATTATAGGCTTTATTATAGTCTAATTTAATCTAATGTGTTTAGATAAATTTCAAAAATAGAAAATCCTACAGAAATAATAGTATTTGTTAAATTATAATGATTTTCAAACTTACTTTCTTGCTAATTGTATAGATATATCAAGTATAACTTCACCAACAGTGGCAATATCTTCTGTTTTATAATCACCCTTTGGCTGTGACACATCTGCGAAAAAAACAAAAAACAAACATGAAATTTGTAAAAATAAATTTAATGAAAAATATTTTAACATTTCATTCACAATTATAAAATTATTTGTACACCTACAAGAAGTTTTTTACTTACGAATTCTTTTTCTAGCATCAAGATAAGCGGCATTGATGGCATCATATGTTATGCAATTTTGATCGCTTGAATATGAATTTCTATTTAAAAAAAAAAGAACAAAAAAAAAAAATTAAATTAAATAGCTAAATAATAAAAAACAGAAGTTTCATATATATATTTTTTTAAAGTTTATAGGAAATACACGAAAATAAAATACAATCATTTAAAAAAAAAAAGAGGTGAAAAACATGATAAAAGGTACTTTGTTATTCAGGAAATTCATTTCCTTATTTTGTTCAATAAAATTTTAAACGAAAAAAAAAGTACCTATATAAAATAAAATAAAAATGAAAGACAATAAGAAAATCATAAATTTGAAAAGAAAAAAATTATTTTGTAAAAATACAAAAGAAATAAAAAAATTTTTATCATAAAAAATGAAACCTTTTTTTCCACAAAATAAAAACCAAAAAGCATTCAGTTTTGATTCAATCGAATTTTTAAAAAAAAATATTTTTGTGTATATGAAATTTCAAAATTATGAAAAATTAAAATTTTTCAACTTCTTTTTTTTCTTAATTCCTCAATTAATGTATAAATGAAAATATCTTTTATTAAAATGCACATCTTTTTATTTTTTCAAGCTCCTTTGTGATCCACACAAAATGTTTTAAATTCCAGTTTGAACTTTTTCAAAAGGAAAAAATAAAAAAAAAAACAAATTTAAAGACTATCACTTTCAAAGTTTTGATTGCATTCATTGCATGATTACCACGGTGTTAAAATATATATAGTTACCAAGGTATACAGATACTACATGTATAGCGTACATATATGAATGTATATAAGAAAATGTGCAATGATCATGAAATTGTTAGGGAATCTTGAATTTTTTCTTCTTGAATTTATGCTCTATTATAAATTCAATTACAACGTCCTCCAAATGATATTTGAAAAGTTGATATTTTTGCAATATGTAGTAACATTTTGGTATATATTTTTACGTACATACATGCACATTCATTTATGTTTAGATAATCAGTGTGTTGTTGTACAAATAAGACAATTTATTATGTGCACGCATTTCCCATCACATGAGATGCATTTCAAATATCTTTTTTTTTTCTTATAGTACCTACATAGTAATCTTTTATTTAATTTTATTAATGCATAACTGTACCATTTGATGATTATGTATACATACATTTCAAAATAGTATCTATAGATACTTGTATGTACATACATGATACTACAGTCTCTCATTTTATATAAGCTACACAGCATCTACAAATGAATATTTCAATTGTAAAAATAAAATTGTGTACAATGATCTTTGATCCCTATATTTAGTAGTAGCAAAAAAGCAATAATATTAACTAACAATTTTTCCTATCAATAAGTCGCGTTTCGCATATATCTGTACACTTCTTTTTTTTAAAAAAAAAATGAAAAAAAAAATACTTAATAGAGAGGAAAAATTCAGATTTAGACGACTTGTATATCATAAATTTCATACCATCGATAGTGAAAGTTTTTACTTTTAATGAAGTTCCGACATTTTCCAGTTTATCATGTCTTCAATATTTTTTTTTACTTTTATTTGGAAAAAAAAGGAAAATAAAAAACTATAACCATTTTTCTTCTTTCTTTCATCAAAATCAAATTTTTATACCTACATATGTATGTATGTATTACTTTTATTTTATAGCGATAAGATTACACGTACTTTTAAGTAGGTGGAAATAGGAGAAAGACTTTTCTCTGAGACATTCCTTTTTATTTATAAAATCAAAGATATTTTGCGGTAACATCTCTGTTAGAAATTATCGGTTAATGTATTATAATTTTTTTATGCGTAATATTTGATATCATATTTTTTTTAATTTTTTATTATCATTTTACTTTTCTTCGGTTGAAAATACATTTACTAGAAAGTCAATGTTTATCCAATAAAATGGACTAAAAAATGTATTTTATTCAATTGTAATTTAAACACTAACTAAAAAATGTTAATATGCATATTAAGTAAGTAGAGAGAAAGATAATAGGGCTTTTCCTTCTATAGTATATGGAAACTTTCGAAAGAGGAAATCATCAGGTTAATGAGGGGAAAAATCTGTAGCCACAATTTACGATATAGATTTTTTTATTGTGTCAAGTCCCAAGGACATCCTTTTATTTAAATTAATAACAGGGGAAACATTTTTTTTTCTTCCTGTATGGGAAATTGAAAAATTCTTCCGAGAGGAAATAGTGAAAAATCTAACAAAACTAAAAATTACATTATAAGTATATTAACTTCTGTAATTAGTCTTAATAATAAGCTTTTCAATTTTCCTTTAAAAGCTAAAAATAAAATCATATTTGATAAAATTGATTTTCTTTGGCTAAACAATAGTTCATAATGCTGTTTTTCATTTAATTTTTTTAAAAGAAAATTATGGTTTATCACGCTAACAAAAAAACTAAAAAACAAAAACAATAAGTAAAATTTTATGCTTCGTTTGTTCAAATTTCAACAAATTGTTAAATGTTAATCAATAGAAAATCTAAAACGTGACCATTTTAAAAAAAAAATTTCTTATTTTACTTATTTAAAGATTTTTTTTGTTTTTTCAAATTAAGTATTACTAATATAATTAATTACATTTTTTAAATTCATTTTACCAGTAAATTGGTAGTTAGTAATGTGTACAATTGAAATTTATTCTATTTCCGTCACATTATTATTATTTTGTACACAAGATGATTCAATTTTTATAAATTAAAATCCCAATATTGAAAAATTAGAGATGAATGTACTGCTAAATAAAACAATACATGAATTTAATTAATTAAATTTGCAATCATGAAATTTTAAAAGAAAAAAATGAAAATTGGACTTTACTTTACAAATCTGTGGACCATTTCTTAAAAATTCTAAAGACTGCAATGAACTTTTCTAGTAGTTCTATAAAATAATACATTTTTTTTTCTTCAAATAACTTTCTAATTACACGTTTATTCTTAAAGAAAATTAAGATATTTTTACACATTTATTCTTAAACCCAATAACTTGCACTTTTGATACCTGACTTCTTTTTAATTCTTTTAACATTTTATATTTCCTCATATTCGTCCTGTTTTGGATTTTGAGATGTATTAGCAGATGCATGATTAGAATCAGAAGTAGAACTATTAGTAGAAACTCTGGCGGAACTTGCAACAGAATTTGCAGCAGCAGCACGACGATTACATAATCTATTAAATCTACGACGGAATCTAATTAGTCTACACCATCTTTTAAATCGTCTTAGCCTTCTTAATTTTCTAGATAGTATCTGTGCTTTAGGTCCATGATCAAATCTTGAAAAATCAATAATTGGTTCGTCATTATTGTATAAATTTAATTTCGGTTTAAAACCGTAAATATAATAATTATTTCTGCTGTATATTTGTGTATCAATTTCTTTTTTTATAAATAATTCTTCTAATTTATAACACAAGCTTGAATTAATTAAAATTAATATTATTATATGAAACATTTCGAAAAATATTTGATTTATGTATTAAAATATTTGTTTTTTTTATTCGATTTCGTTAAATTTTTTTTTTTTTAATATTTAATAATTAGGAATTAATCACACAATTTTTTGTCGTTTAATTAAAGTGGTAAAACAATTTTTCTAATGATTTATTGAAACTAAAATCTCCTACTAAAACCATATTTTCAATATTTTATATTTTTTGTCCTACAAAGAAGAATAAATTTGTAATTTTTAAACAAAAGGCATAGAAAGAAAAAAAAAATAGTACAATAATTTTACAATTTTCTATGGACTTTTTAGTTCCATTTTTTTTTTTTTTTTTTTCAAATAATAACAATAAGTTTTCAATCAACAAAATCATTTCAATTCATTTTTGTATGAAAAGAATAAAAACAGAGAAGAATTTTTAAAATTAAGTAATGTATTATAAATTGAGCGAAATATTATTTTTTTTAATAATAAATTAAGTCAATATGCACAAAAATTGCAAATATCATGAGTGGTAATTTTTCCAAATCTTCAGTCCTTGAATTCTTATGAAGCTAGACTAGAGAGTAAGGATTAAATAACAGGAAAAGTGTATGAAGCTGCATTCGAAAACAACTGACAAAGGACCGAAAAAGCTGGAGGAACTGAATTTAGAACACCGACAGAATGACTCCCAGAGGTAATTGAAAGAATTTTTCTAAAGTTGCATATCTTTTGAAAAATATCTTTTACTAAACATAATTGATGAACACATTGTGCTTGGTCAAATAATTGATTTAAAACTGTTTAAAGTTGAAAAATGAAATTTTTAATAAAGTCACGACATTTTAAATAGTATATTTAATCAAATTCAGTAATTTAAGTTGGGCAATTTTGAGATACACTCGACCATTCCATTTCAAAAGTACTCACACAAACTCAGCATTTTAAATAGCTGATTTGAAGAGAAAAAAAAAATGATAATATATAAGCCTAGCTAGAACGATTATTTTTCCTAAAATTTATAGAAAAAAAGTGTATTTTAATTAAATATGATAAAATCTTTTTAGTAAATACATATTTTCGATTAAATTTTACAAAATAATAAATGAATTTCTACTCAACAGTTTTCATTTACACAATTAAAAAAAAAAATTGGCGCTAAATTGAAAAGCTTAATGTTTCTCCCTCATGATTTTTCAATTTGTAATAAAAAAGAATTAATTGCAATTCTTTTTTTTTTCTAATCTAAACTTTAAATCATTGTTTAAAATGTTGTTTTAGGATGCCGTTATATAAGTATCTATATACTTTATTTGTATATTTTTGTTTATCAAGTAAATGTGAGCAGAAAACAAACGAAAAAAAAAACAAATTATATTTATTTTTAAAATTAATACCTTCTACTGGAAATCATTAAATACTATATTTTAAGTCGGCAAAGTATTTAATAATAATTTTCAATTTAATCCAAGTTTGTTCAGTAAACAATCTAATAATGTAATAGGTCTTCGAAAAAGCAAAAAAATAACTTTTGTAAACGAAAAAAAAAATATTTAAAAGTGATTAAAATTTCATTGTATCTGTTATTTAAAATCAAGTATTTTTTTTCTACCAATATTTACTCAATGCTTGTTAATTATTTATTTAGTAATTTTTTTTCTTCACCATGATTCTTTGTAAAATTGTTAATTAACAACTTTTTTATCTTTTGAACAATTCAATATATATTTTGAATAATAAATTTTTGTTTGTTTATGTTTTTTTTTTCTTCTTCAACTTATAGTTTTTCTTTTGAAAAAATATTCAAAGTATAAATTATAAATGCACATTGTGCATAATGTAAATAATATACTTATGTATATATTTTTTTTTGTAATTATGTCAAGTAAACTTGTGAATATAGTAGAGATACATTAACACATTCTACTGTATTAAGAAAAAAAAAAGTAATATGTATCTTCTTTCATGTAGGTATTGTTTTTGTTTTTTTCTTTAAATTAACATAAAGAAGATATTATATGAGGAGGTATATTTCATCACTAAAATAGACTATAGAATGCACTTTACACATTATTATTATAATACATATATCAATATACATATCTAGATTCAACTATATATATATTATATACATAATTTGCATATGACAACAAACATTTAACAGTTACACAGTAAATATGTATGTACTAAAATCTTTAAACGGTATTATGATCTTTTTATAGGAGAACAAAGGAAGAATCACTATTAAGAGATTTTAAAAACAATCATTACAACACAATTGTTGAAAATAAGATTGCAATTCAAGCTAGCAATGTTTTATGAAATCTGATTCAGTATAAGTTTTGTTCATTTTTTAAATTTTTAATCCGGGAAAATTCAGAGAAGTCTTACATTTCTCATAAAACAATATTAATAAGAAAGATTCCAAAGGCTAGCGAATAGATGTCGAATTTTTTACCCAAAGCTATCGCAAGTTACACTTTAAGTAAATTAGGAGAAAAATGCACTAATTCTCTGCGTTTTGTTTAATACTTGTTTAATACATATCTTTTCTTCGCGTAAACAAGCTACAAAGAGATAAAAATTTCTTGAGGACATAGTACATAAACTTACGAACATAGTCCAAAGAGTAATCGCTGTACTCTAGCGCCTAGGAAGAAGATTCATTAACTTCTGAATCATAACCAACAGCGTTCTTCACTATTTTCTTCTAAATAATTCCTTCTTTCCGTTTCACACGGGTTAGAAAAGTCAAGTTCTGTTTCGGGACAAACAACTCCTTCAAAAATTTGCTAAATTCGAATATTTTTCTAACCCCAACTCACAAAAATTAAAAAACCTTCTATATCGTCTTTAATTTTTCAGCTAGAATACCATATTTTTTACATTAAAATTTCATGCTTTAGAGCTATTTACAAGAATCGTCCCATTAAAATACTATTCATTCGAAATACTATGAGTTAAATAATAAGTATGCAAGTTTCGGATTATCTACATGTTTTGTTTTTCATATTTGTTAATAAAATTAACATGACGATGACGTGATAATATGTATATGATATTTGTACTACATTTTCAATGAAATTGTAATATTAAAACATGTATAGTCATTACATCTAGGATGTAAATGTTATTTGTTTGAGTACAAAAACTAAAGACTTTTTTTTTTTTTTTTTGAATTCATTTTGAAAAAACAGCTGTGAATTTTTCATTGCAGATACAATAGATTGTGATGAATTGTGAAAATCTTTAAAATTGGTGGGAGTACAATTACCATCATTAATCAGACTTTATTTTTATTATAACAACAAATTCTGTTTACTATTACTTTTATGAATATTTGTAAAAAATACTGAATGAGAATTCTTCACAAATCACAATACAAACAAAAAATATACATTCATCTTTTTTTTTGTTATTTCTTTTTTTTTCTTCTAAATCATAAGAAACATTGCATTTTTCTATCATTACTTCAAATAATATAGTTGAAAAAAAAAAACGTGTCTCCAATATAAGATAAATTTAAATAGAAAAATAAGAAAAAAAAAAATTTAATATACATATGTATGTACATATATGTATGTAGTATATATTTTTTTTCATCTTTTACAATAATATCGTGTCTCGTGCTGCTTCGTTCATGTTTAACATGATTTTATTATTGTATGTTACAAGATAATAATCTATATGATGATGATAGATGACTAGAGAAAGGAAATTATTTCATAATTTTGGTCCATAAAATACAATTACAATTTTCTTTGTTTACTTTTTTAATTCCAAGGTAAAGACATTATTTTACCTCATATTATTTGTATATAACGGCATTTTTTCCCATGACAAATTTTTTTTAATTATTAAAGCTATGTTTTCGAATTTCATATCTATGAACTTCTTTTCAGATATACTATATGTGATTTTTATGTAATTTTTTGGGAAATTTTGGTAATAAATTAAAAACTTCTAAAAATGATTAATTTATTCTTATTTACTAGCTTAGAGGATCTTCACGACTTTAATTACGTATTTATTTTATTTTTCTTAATTTTCATAGCTTCGATGAATTAAAAATTCAAGAATGTTTAATTGTCTTATAAATCACAAAAATTCGTTATACTATTTAAAAATTAAAAGTTTAAATATTTTACAAATTCACTGGAAGGACAAATTTATAATTAATCGATGTATCAAAGCCTAAAGTAAAAAAGAACTGAAATTATATGTTTCAAAGTCAATAAAATTTAATCAAACAAGCATTCAAGTTTCAAGGTAAACAAAAAATAATTCAGAAAAATTATGTAATGAAATTAATTTCTTAAACGTGTTTTAAAATTTCACAGAAAAAGGTGAAAGAAACAAATTTTATTTGGCCAAAATCTTATTTCGATTTCGACTCTCTAATTAATCAATCACAGGTTTTTGTTTTACTAATTAAACAATTTTTCTATTCAACTTATTAATGGTTTATACTCGTATAGGTATTTATCTATCACATATGATTAATAACTATTTTTATTCGGATGGACACTAATTTTATACTTTTTATTCATGAACATTTATTTTAATTTGGTGTTTTTTATTTATTATGTCCTTTAAAAAAAATTTTTTTTGTTTTTGATTTTGAAAAATTAAAGTTATAAATATATATAATAAAAAAAAAACATGATTTAATAATACTTACACTCCTCCTCTAAATAAATTTATATTATGTTCAAATGCCGATGACCTTCCAGGACCAGATAAATATAATGCACATTCAGAACCATGTGCTGTTTGTGGTACAGCATATTGAGGAAAATTTGCTTTTGAAAAGCATATCGATACTAAAAGTAACAAAAATTTTCTGGAAGAAATAAAAATGAAAATAAATTTAAAATTATTAATATATTTTTTTTGGATTATAATTAAAACAATTTAAAGAAAAAAAAATTAGTTTGCATTTTTGGAATCATTTTTAGATTTCACAAAACAAAATTATTTATAAAATCCTTACAATTAAGCTTACGAAACAATAAAATTAAAATTAGCTAAAAATTAGAAATATCAGTTATTTTCGAATTTCGAAATTTAATTTAACAATTGACATTTCATATCATTTTATATCATATTTCGAAGATATTACTTTACACATTGTACTAGTAATTATTTTTCTCAGTCAATCAACTTTTAATTATCTTGACAGATCAATAAATTAAAAAGAAAAAAAAATTAACATACATACATATATGAATAATGTGAAAAAAAGTAGGTTGTTGAAAAACATGTGATAACGCATTAAAAAATAAATAAATTGTCTGTCTAATAAATGATACTTGTAAAATAAAAAGATAAATGACAAAAACAAACTACTTTTCTTCTTTTTTTTTTCATCTTATTTGAAGTTAAATTTCATAAACACTTTAAAAAAAAAAAAGGCCTATGTAACATTTTAGGAATTTACTAGAAAAATCATAAAAGTGCCTACCACGTTATTACCTTAAATAATTTGATGACTATAGAAAATTATTTCATTAACATTTAAATTTATCATTTCGGACACACAATGACGAACTCTTGCAAAAATGTAAAAGTTGACGGATCGTTTATCATTTTATATCACGAAGGTCTTCTCATCAATTATTATGTAATCATTTTTTTTTTTGTTTTTTACTTTTGGTTTTTGCAATAGTTTATAATTTTTTAAAATGTAATAATTCGCATTAACTTTTTTTTTGTTGTTGCAAAAAAACAATATTCGTTATGTGAAATAAAAATGAACTAGTTCAAATTAGTTTCTTATTAAAAAAAAAAATAAATAAAAATAGGTTTCAACTGTAAATCATTTCATTTATGAATTATTTTAATTATTTTGATGCTCTTTCTTGAAAAATAAATTTATATGATTGACTGCACAATTGGAGGTTATCATTCACAACTTTTGTAATTTTAGAAGGCGTGAAATATTTTAAAGATGATTTAATAACTGAAAATTTTAATTTTTTGAAAGTTTGATTTAAAAAAATAATAACTGAAAAATTGTTACAATTTTTCTGACAAGAGCCGTCTAAAATTTAAATTAAAATAATTATTTTCAAAAATGTGTCCTTGCAGCAACTTTGACACGATAGGAGATTTATTTGACTGGAAAACAACTTAGGTGCATGAAATAATTTTTAAAATTAGATTTTAAAGAACCAAAAATATGGAGAAAAATATAATAGACGATTTATTCTATTTTTAGTCTCCTATAAGAGCTCCAAAATTAATAGACCTTTATTTCAATTAGCCGAGAAAAATACCACATTTTTGAGACTCCAAAAACTCAAAATAAATAAAATTTATTAGAAATATCTGCATCAAGCAAACCCCCTTTTTTAAAAAAAAAAAAAAAAAATACTTACAGGAAATATCGTTTACGATTAAAAGCATCTTAATGTTTACCATATTACTTAATACTTTTTAATAGTAAGCTTACATTACACTTAATGACATACTTTATGACACGACACAAAGTGCGAATTACTTCTTTTTTATTGAAGAAAAAAAATTGTGTTAATATACTACTTATCTTTCTACCAACTAAAATGTCTTTTTTAAACGATTTACATCCGTTCTACTACTCATTTAATTATCGTGATAGTTTAATACAAGATAATAGATATTTCAAGATAACATATAGCGGTAAATATGATCTCAATCTCATTAAACGACAAACTGTTTTAATTTATTTGTAAATGTTAAGTACTTATTTCATTATTTGATATAATTAGAAAGAAGAAATAATCGATTATCTCATTGTAGATAATTAAAAATGATATCCATTTTAAAATAAATCTAAGATGAAATAAGGAAATTAGATAAATTTAGGTTATATAAAGTGTGTGTTTGAATCCTGTGTTATCATAACAAAAAATATAAATTTAATATTGAATTAAATTCTGAATAGATTTGAAATTATCTAATCGATCGTATTTATGAAAGGCAAAAAATTGTTTCCAATTAAGAAACTTGGTAATTTTTTCATTAAATTTAATTAAATAAATAATTTTTGTTCATTTTTCTCTCAAGTAAACAATTTTTAGGTCACCTTAAAAGGAAAATATATTGTTTTTTAAAAACCATATTAAAAAAAAGAAACAAATTTAAAAACCAAATTATCAAATTATAACCAATTTTACATTTAAAGCAAAAACTTTATAACATTTCCAATAATATAATTTTATAACTTAATTTCAATATATACGTTCACTATAATTAAATAAAATTATATTTCCATACACGTATATGTGTCTATACACATACACATATGAACAAAAATTTATTAATTTTCCTTGAACTAAAAGAGACATTATTGATTTAAAAATCATTTTATCTGACAAAAATCAAGAAAAACACAACAACAACAACAACAAAAAAAAAAGATATTTTACGGTCAATCACTTCACATAGATTGATTATATTATTATTGCATCCGGTTCTGAAGTAAATAAATGCACAAAATCAACAATCAATATTTACAATAAAAATATATTTAAAAATAAGAAAAAATAAAAAAAAAACATTATGAACAACTTGATTAACGGAAATTGTTGTAATCGCATATTTTTTAATATAATGACCATACAGATGCAATATTTAATTTGATTTTGTATCATATTGTTATATACATCCTATTTATTCGAAACATACATATACTCGTACATATTTATGATTATTATTAATGCTATTTTTATTCAGACTTTCATGATGATCTTGAGCTTAATATTTCATCATATTATCTTTTAGAAAAAAATTTAAAAAAAAAAACTCTTTAAAAAAGGTGCATGCCAGACATACAATGCATTATTATATGATTTTACATTGACAGACAAAAAAATAAATAATAAAAAGATAAAAAATGAATTTTTCAAAGATATTTAATTTTTAATTACATTTATTAAGTGTGAACCTCTCTATAATGTGTTTATTATTTTAAATACATAAATAAAAATTTTGAATTAATTTTCTAAACTAATTGATTATACAAGCTTTTTCTTATCTTTCTTCGATTAAATAGAAATGAGTGCCTTTTAATCATTTTTAGATTAAAATTTAATTAAAAGAGATTATAATCAATATCTTACAATACTCAATTAAATCTAAAATGCATTACTATTATTTTATTAGAATTAGAGTTTGAAAAAACCTCTATTGCTCTGAAACATATGATTTAATACTATCAATACTCTAGCACTGCAAATTAAAATTTGAACATTTAAGATATTGAATTTCAATCTTCTAAGAGTTAAATTTCAATCCATTAAAGTAAATTTCAAATAAAATTGTTAAATTACAGTTCTAAAATTTTTACCTTCAAAAAAGTTATATTTCTGTTGAAAACTAAACTTCAACCAATTAGTTTTTTAATCCAAAAAAAAAAAAAAAAAAAAAAAAGATTGAAATTTAGTCCAAAAATGTTATCTGTGTAGGTGATATATGTACATACTAACGAGGATTCAATACTCTTTTAATTTCTAACAATATAAATTGACCACACTTAGATCAATTAATGATATCTTTGTAATGATAACCACACAAAAATCACATACTTGTCACTGAAAAAAATTTGTTTTTTTTCATTTGCCACTCCTCTTTTTTTTCTTATAATTAAAATTAAAATTAAAATTGTTTTTATTTTCTTTTTTTTTTTTTGTTTTTCATTGCTACTAAATAAATTTTTATATTATAATTGTATCACAAATTGGTCACTGTCAAACTACCTAGCCTACAATTTAGACATGTATAAAAATACATATAATTGTGTGTTGATAATATTTATGTTAATAATAAGATATTTTGGAACTAGATACAATGACATTTTATTTATTGTTAATTGCAGAGGACGAAAATAAAAACAAAAACAAGACAAAAACTACACAACAAAAATTCAAAATATCTAGTCAATGAAAAATTTTGATTAAAAATTGAATACAAGTTTTATTGTTGTTTTTTTTTTGTTTTCATGAAATTTTAATTTTTAATGTCTGTAAAACAAGTCTGTATTCAATATAATAATAATTTGGGTGAGGCTTTTTTTCTTATTTATAACTATCATATATGTTGTATTTAAGTAATGTATTAAGAATTTAACAAGTAATCAAACAACAATCACTGATGAATTAAAAATAATAGCAACGGGACATAAACGTCCTTTTCAACCTATTATATTAACATTATTGACTTTATAACCAACCATATATATGTAATGTATGTATGTATGTATGTGTTAAAAATAAAAAATAAATAAATATCATTCCAGTATAATGATACAAAAACTCAAGATCAACCACACGCTTAAATTTCATACAATGTTTGTTTTTTTTTCTCCTGCATAATGATTATAATTTTTAAAGTTCAGACATTCAGATGATACAAATTTAACACAATTCAACGCTATTAAAGTATAATAAATAACACATACACACATGTATATAAATATGGGGTTTTTTTTTTTAAGTCTGAATTAAATTTACAATCTACAAGATACCAATTTAATATAATATGAAGATAATAACTTCATGCTGAGCCTTGATCTGTTTTATTTGTCTTTTAAGAATCGATCATTGATTAATTCTCAATATGAAGTGAAGGTGATTTAAAAAAAAAATTACAACAAATTTTTTTACCATTATTTTGCATTATACATTGAAAAATGTTAATTGAAGACAATAACAACAACAATAACAAAAACATACAAAATGATCAGATAATATTGTGAATTTTATTTGTGATTAAAATGCACAATCAATAAAAGTATCTTAATATTAATATTTCATGATTTTAAACTGTTAGAACACAATAATGCTGATTGAAGACAAATTTTATAACAAATATTTTAATTTAGAAATTGTTTATGATGTGTTTTTAAAGATACAAGGAAATATACGATGGTTTCCTTTTTTTTTTTTTTATATTTAATTTTCTAGAAAATTTCATTTTGAATATTTTGTAAAATGTAAAAGTTAATTGATATCCTTGAGTTAAAGAATTGTTGAATTTTTAGTTATAAGGATTCTTGCGAAATACTTAGTCCTTTAGAAAAAAATTTTGAAAATCCTTCTTGTTCTTAAAACGAGATCTACATCAGTCATGATGTTAATACCCGTATAAGTTCAAGTTTGAATTTTTTCGACTCCAAGGACAATTCTTATTTTTTCATATACTTGTACATATGGATAGGTGAGCGCCCTGAAGTCCGTGATCAAAAAAACCTGCATCTTTTTAAGAAGAATTTTATAGTCTGATTTGAAGCAAGTGCATGGAAGTTTTCTAAACATAATCATTGACGTCTCCGATGGAAAAATTCTAATAAAACTCGTATTATCTATTTTTTAAATATTCAATTTTTCCTACAAATTTTTCATAGTATTGAAAATATCAACCTTTCACTTTTCGATTATAATCGATTAATTTGATTTGTGAAAATCAATTTTCTTATTTTTATTCAATTAATTAATATGTTGTAGTATTTACTTTCTTATTTTTCATTTCAATATAAATTATCTATCATTATGATCAAACTATAATAACTTCTGACATTCTCTGTGTATATTTTTGAAACTTTCGCAAAACAACACGCAAAAAAAAAACAGATAATTATAAAAACAAAGTGAAACAAACAAACTTGAAAATCATCTCCATGTTTCATTCATTTACCTTTTATTTATCAAAAATGAAAGATTTTTTTTTTTGATGAGCAAATACAATGTTAATTCAATTTTTTCTTTGTAAAACAAAAAAATTCAATTAAAGAATTTAATAGATTGTTATTGTAACAATTAAAAGAAACAAACAGATAAATAATTATTTTATTAAAAATTTAATTATATTCATTTCGTTAATTGTTGAAATTATTTAACTACGTGCATTTTCAAGCTATTAAAAGTACAAAATAGTACATGATGATCATGAAAAAAAATTAAACTAAATATAAAAAAAAAAAAAAATTGATAAGGTAATTACAGGTAAAAGTGCACTCTTAAAGTAATTTTTTTCTTTCTTTTTTTACATTTTAAATAAACCAAGAAAAAAAAAGTTCCATTATTAATCTTCACTGATCTACATTTAAAATTTTGTTAATCTTTTTTTATTTTCATTTTTACAGTTTATGTTATGATGAAAGATACATTTCGACCTTTATATTGAACCAAATAAATGTACGAATTGGATACCAGACCAGTTTAGTATGTCACAAGATACTTTTTTGTTTTTTTTCTTTATTGCTTTTTTTTTTGTGATGACTACTATTACAGCAATAACTTTCCTATTATTCAAAATAATGAGATAACTATTTTTCGAAAAGAAAGTAAAGAAGAAAAAAAAAGTATTTATATATATATTTTTTTTTTTTGCTTTGTCAATTAACAATATAATTTTAATGTTTATTAATTGATCTTTTTTTCTAATTATTTCTTTTATTAAATTGAAAGTTAAGAAGATTTAATGAAATTAACAAAGAAAAAAAAAGTGAAACAGAAAGTAATTTGATCGTGAAAGTTGAAGGTTTTTTTCCAAATGGAAAAATCATTATAGGCCATCGTAGGTATGCATAGCACACATTCATATGAACTATCTATTCTTTTTTTATTCCATTTTTTTTTGTTAATTGTAGGTTCTGCCTAATTTAATATTTCATGCATTCACAACTTTTCAATTTTTAATTTAAGACTTTATTTTAAAAAATAAAAATAAAAAAAATCACAACAAATTCTAAAAAATTGTTTTTTTTTTCTCTTTCTAATCGTGACCCGTTAAAAAAATCCTTAAATGTAAATTACTTATTAAAATTACATGGTAATATTCAAATTAACTTTTAGGTGTAACCATCGATTAAAGATTTGTTACTTATTGCCTTGACATTATATTTTTAATTAATTAAAAAAACAATATGCATACAATTTTTTGCTTCTGCTTCAAATAGGAAATTTTATCAATAAGATTCTTAACATAAAAATTAGAATGCAATTGAAGAGAAAGGCATACTGTCAAGGTCTTCTAATTAAACTTTTTTAAATCTCATCTTTGTTGATAATTATATGGTAATGTTTTATTTAATAACTTAATTATAAACATCATTTAAAATTTATTCAGGAATTTTAATTTGACTTTACATATTGTAAATGACAATCACTTTGAATTTATGACTTTTATAAAAAACTTATTAGCACTTGTACACCTGATCAAATCATGGAAAAAAAAAGTTATACATTAGACAAAATGGTAGGGGTGGTTTCAATTTCAGACAATTTGTTACAGATCAGAATTTATTATTATTATTTATTTTTTTTTTTCATTAGAAAGTTGGAAAAAGCTTTATCATTTTGAAGTTATTCAAAAATTTTTAAATGTTAATGTTAAAAATGTAATTTAATGTACAAAGCATAATTTTCGAATTATTACAAGTCCATTTGAAAAAGCAAAAGTTTAAAAATGCATAAAATACTTCATTAACACGATCACTCTTCAAATCTTAAAAACTTACAAATACAAACAAACAACAAGTGAAAATTTCTTCCACATATACATACTCGTAATTTATTTTTTAACCTTAAAAGGTTTACAGGTAAATCTGTCATATATTGAAAACTTCCGTATTTTCTTGTTAATATTTTTTAAATCTAATGATGAACAAATCTCTCATAAAAATGTTTGTAATAAGCATTTTTATTTCTTTATTTTATTTTATTTTTGTTTTTGTGTTTTTTTTTTTACTCTTCTTAAATTTTATCTTACTACCTATTTTATTTTAACTATAATTACATCACACCAAAGATGTACAAAAAGCCATCATGAAAAGCATTTATTTAATTCACTGACTGTCATATGATATTGACAAATATTACTCGTTTTTGTTTTTAAATTGTGAAATGAAAATGCAGCAAAAACACATTATATATGTAGTACATAATACACAAAACACAAATACATATTATGAATATGAAGCTTGAAATAAATAAGAAAAAAAAAAACAGAAACAAAACAACAGAAAAAAAAAACATTTTATTTCTTTCAAAATCAGATATGGGAAGTAAAATAACAAAACAAAAAAAAAAAATACTCTAATACAAAAATACAAAGTTATTTTTCCAGATTTAAGACTACTTTTACACGACCTCTGCTACTTTATTACGGTGTCGTCATATACATAATTATGAATTACAAGTTATTTTATAAAATGAAATAAAGAAAAAAAAAATAAGACAAATTAAATCTCGTTTTAAACATATTTAATTTATCTCAGTCAATGAAAATTTATTTCCACACATGATTGTGTTTCTTTATATACATATACTATTTTTTTAATCAATCTAATCATAATTTCCGTAATACATACATGTAATAAAGCTTTTGTAAAATGAAATATAATAAATTAGAAAAATATACATATTTAAATTTTATGCAGATACAGTCCCCCATATACATATGTACATTCATTTAATATGCATATTCATTTGTTTGTTGTTTTTTTTTTTTATTATTATCATGATCATGTAATTGGTATGAATATCTTTCTTAATAGTTATATGATTTTTATTTGAAATAAATGTATACGTAATTTTCTATGTCAATATATCGATTAATTATATAAAAAATTATTAAATATATATATATTTTTTTTAATATTAATGTCCTTTAAAAGACAAAATACATACATGTTATATTTGGTTTTGAATGCAATCGATCTCATTAAAAAATCAAAAACAGGAAAACTAGTAACAAAAGGTAAGTTACAGTCAAAAAAAGACATAGTTGAGAATGTCGTAGTCCTTGAGTGTAGAATTAAAGGAAAAATAAAAAGGTTTCCTTATTTTGATAATATTTATTCTTTCGTCAAAACGTACCTATGCTGTATACTGTTTAAAAGCACAACATTTAGCGCACATAGATGGTAAAAAAGGGTGGAGAAGGTCATAGAGAAAAAAGATTAGTATTAAGTAAATCTGCATATTTATTTCCTACCAGTTTAAACAAAAATTTTTTTTGATCATTTTCATAAAATAAAAATTAAATCAAAGAAAAAATAAACTATTGAGTTGCCGAAAGACAACTTCAAAATTTCTTTGAATTCCAATAAACAATTTGAAAAAAAAAAAAATATTTAAAATCTTGTGCAACAAATATTTTACAAAATGTCAATTACAAATTTTTTTTTTCTACTCTGACATATAAATGTTAAATTAAAAATAAAACGATATGCTTTATTTCGTATAGTAAAAGATACTCTAAACATTTTGCTCAAGAATAAAATAGAAATAATAAATTTTTTAGAAAAATTTTTTTTATTGTCACAAATTTCATTTTGACAGTATAATTTCAAACTGAGTTTGTACAATCTCTTAAATCCGGTTGAACTATAGAAAAAGACTCCGTTTTTTGAAGAGCTGCTACAGGGCAATTCTTATTTAAAACTTATTGAACATGAAAAATTTTTTGAAAAATTCCAAAATGAATTTCTTAACAAATTTTTGTAAACATCACTGTACAAAGAAATCTTTAAATAATTATTTTTCCAAGGGAGTGTGGGTCCATCGTTATAGTGGCCGAAAGTACAAAATCCCACTAGAGATTATCAAATTTAGAAAATCTGACGGATATTTTATTTATTTTTTCAACACAATTATTTATAACAGTAACCATACTGTTTAAGATTTTTTTCTCTTCATTTTAACAAAATTCCACAGCATTTTAATTGATACACTTAAAATGTCACCCTGTATTTATTGATTCTATCATTTTATTATTTTCCTAATAACCATTTTAGTTATATCATAATTAATTTATCTAATTTATTGATACATAAATGAATAAATATCAGTCAAACAAAATTTTGTTTAATAATAATTTCATTGCAGAGTGCAAACATTAAATAAAAAAATTTTCTTACGAAAATCTAATAATATTTTCCTTACATATTTTAATAAAAATGGAAATAAAGTTATATTTTATTACACATTTATTTTCATTATTAATATTTCCTTTTTTTTTTTTTTATTTTCATTTTGAAATTTATATGAAATTTTGCTTACTTTTTTGTTTATTTTCAAAATCAACTTTGAAGATATTTACAGGCTTTAAACTAGTTAATTTTTTTTTTTATTTTTGTCATGCAGTTTTTAAATTTAATAAAAAAAAAAAAATACTTTTAACATAACATGGTGAACGTGCAATGTGTGTGGTGTTGATCAAGTTTAAATTTCATCCAAAAAGGAAAGGTTGCTTAGCAGGTCCACAAAAAAAAAATATTAAAATAGAGTTTTATATATGGGTCTCCAAAATATATTTAATGAAATAAAAACAAATAAATTTAAAAAAAAAAAGTGAAATAAAGCCTATATGAAATTGACATATTTTATAAGTTATACCTACATATGTATTATGTATTATACATCCATATAAAAGTATACATACATATGTACATGTTTGTCGTTTAGAAAAGAAAAAAAAATAAGTATGTAATAAGATTTCATACATTATAAGTACATTTAATGCATATTTTAAATGTTTTCCAATATGTTGCCGAAATGATTTTCAATTACAATAAATCAAAAAATTTTAAAAAAAATTAATTTTTCAATATTTTATTTTTATTTTTCTGACTAGATATCGTTAAAATAATATCAAATTTCAGATGTACTCGTATGCATTTAAAATTTATTAATTTGAAAATTATGTACATAAATCAAATTAATTTATTTTAAAAAGACATAAATTTTTTTAAGTAAAAAATATATAATTACATACGTGCACTTATGACAGATAAATAATTTTTGGGTTTTTAAAAAATATGTACAAGTATATGTGTGTGGTAAACTACCTACATATATACTTACATACTTTCTGTAAACAAACGTATAAAAATTCAACAAGTTCCTGTAATGTTTATGATATATAAAAATTAAACTATGTACCTATGTATTTTTATTTTTGTTTTTTTTTATTATTTTTTGTTTATTTTTGGTCATGTAATATGTGAAATAATATTAAGAAAAAAAAACTCAGCAATAAAATTATATTTTTTTTTTTTTTCAATGTATGTCAAGGTGAACAAGTATTTTTTTTTTTTTTAATAAAAATTATTTTTGAAAGAAAAACAAAATGATAGCAAAACACTAACAAATTTTAAAAGCCATTGTCAAAATCAAAAAGAAAGTACATAATCAATTTCAGATAGATAAAACTCCTTGTCAATAAAAAGATATTCTTGAAAAGAAAAAACAAAATGTTTTCATTTTGATCTTGTACAAATAGAAATGCAAGAAATACGTGCAAACAACTTATTCAGTATTACAAAAAAATAAAATAAAAAATTTCACAATATATACATATGTATAAAATGTGGTATTTTCTCTATAAATATAAATTAAATTTAATTTACCCTCAAGTGTTCATTTTGATGATAAAATGACATTTTGTACACATTTTGATTTTCTAATATGTACGTTAAATTAGACTTCATGAAGTATAGACAGGTATTAATCTTTTTTTTTTTTTTAAATAAATAAATACTATAAACTATTTGTTATTGTAGAAAACGACGTGAGACGATTAACAATTAATTTAAAGTATTAGCAAACTATATTTTATTTTATATAGATACACATATGTTATACGTGTAGATAGATATATGTACTCGTAAATATATTAAAAAGACAGTGAACTTGATGAAATGAAATCAAATCATCACCTTGAAATGCATTAACTTACATCTATTTAATTTTCTTAATAAATGTATATAAAGTAAATTATATTACAAATAGTTTTCTCTATGAAAACTGTAATAGCATAAAAAATGACTTTTTTTGTTTCTTACTAGAAAAAAAAAGAAAGAAAGAAATGAAAGTAAACGACCTTAAACCTGTACAAAGTAATTTAGTTCAACATTTTTTCATTTTTTTTTTTTTTGTTATTAAAAAAAATACATACTATATATGTAAATACCGCAAAATTAATAAGATTCTCGAAAGAGAAAAAAAAAAAAAAACAAAATTGTCCGGAAAAATTGCTTAAAGGTCAAATTTAATATTTATTCAATTTTTCGCAATACACTAAACCATTTATGTAATTTACTTAAAGGCAAAATATGAAATTAATACAGTTGTATAACTGGAAGGTATCATAAAAATTATATAACTTTTTTTTTAAATTATTTTAGTATTGGTTTTTTTTTTTTTGTTTTTGATTTTTTTCCTTGAAACTGTCATTTATTTTGAATTAAAAGTTCAAAAACTTGAAAACACAAATTTTTTAAATTTTTAAAAAATATTTTGAACTAAGTCAATGAATCTTTCGAAAGTGAAAATTTTTTTTTTCTTCAGGTTTCTTTTGAATTATTACGAAAGATTAAACAAAGTCAAGGAATTTATATCCCTACAACTTTACAACAACTTTTTCAAGATTTTTAGATTTACTAAAATTGTCTAAACCAGCTATTTTTAATTGATTCAAAATAACTTGATTCATATATTTTTTTTATATTGTGAAATATTTTCGAAGTTCCATGAACGATGCATAGTTTTTGACAAAAAAAAAAATAATAATTAAAAAATAAAAAAGAAGTCAATGAGACAAATTTTAAACCAAGGATTGAAGCTACCTACTAGTTAAGTTGATTTTATGTAATACTAGTAATGAGTTCCTATACATGGAATTTCGTCCTTAAACCAGTTATTTCTTTTATTATTTTCAGACCCTGACAACTATATGTCCTAGACAGGAAATTTAAATTTTTATTAAATTAATTGAAAAAACAAAAAACAAATAACTTATGTAAAGCACAGTTTCCATTCACAGAAATTAAATTTAAAATCTTAATTTATCATGTTCATCAGATTATCAGATTGACATCATTAAAAAAACATTTCAAGCAATATAATGTTCGTTAAAAAAATGTTTTTTTCTTTTATATATTTTTTTAAACGAGTTACAATATGACAAATATTCATGAATAAAAAAGCCTTTATTTGTCAGTTAAAAAAAAAAAAAATACTCTGTTAATTTTTTATTTATTCCATTTTTTAAATTCACTTTCTCGATTGGATTGTCATAAAAATGCATAAAATGTAAATCATTAAAACACAATAAATACATGGTAATCTTATATGCTTTATGTGTAGTACAGGAATTATAGTAGCAGATACAATGTGTATTATGCGTAAACTACATATTAAATGCAATGAAAAGTCCTAAAAATCGTTTTATATTTCTTTTTAACTTTTATTTACTTTTAATGTTTTTTTTTTTCAAGTTGTTTCTTCTTAAAAACAAATCTTTAACAATTTAATACAATGAGTGAAAGCGATCTTTTTGATTAAAAACTTAAAAAAAAAAAACAGTAAAATCCGAAGCATAATAATAATAACAAATAAACAACTATTTTTGTTATTTGATATTCATGATTATCACCATATGACAACCACTTTAATTTAGTGTAAACGCCTAAGTTTTGATCGTTTTTGATATAATTTACATATAAATTGTATCTTTATCTGTATATATGTATTCTTTTTTCTTCAACCAACAAAGACAGATCTGTTTGTATTAATTTCGTTGTTTATTAAAATAAAAAATTTAAAAAAAAAACCTAAAACCTAAATCAATAAAATGAGCACAAAATTTACATTTAGACATAAAAACAAAAAATAAAAGTTTTTTTTTGAGAAATTATTTTTGCAAATTTGAATAACAAAAATATAAAAATAAAGGTAAATTTTTGCATATTATTAAAAAACACATATCCATACACATGAAAAAACGTTTATAAAAAAAATCTATGTTTTCGTATTATTTTTTGTTCTTTTTGAATTGGTAAAATATGTATAGTTTTGTAAATGATGAGAACTTTTTTAATCACTATAGATAAAAATTAAAACAAAACAAAAAAATACTTTTATTCGCAAAACATAGCAAAAATTTCAAAAAAAAAAAACAAATAAAATATGGAATTAGAAAAAAAATAAGAATTTTAATTAATAGAAAAATTTTTAGAAACCTATGAATGAAAGTCTTATTTTTAATTAATTAATTAATTCAAGCTAACCAGCAAGTAAAAGTAAAAGGCAGACAAAAACAAAGAGGAAAAAAATGATTCTAATTAGCATCTGAATGATATTTTATCAAATGAGAACAAGTCTTTGACCAAAAAGAAATATTATTGACCTCTTAACTTCGAAGAATAAAATTAAATTTTTTTTATATTTTTTAAATTTAATAGGCTGTTTTTCCAGTACAATGAACCAGAAGATATCAATTTAAGAATTGAAGCCGGCGGCTTATTTATCTAAAAAATCTTCAAAAATTATCGTTTTTTAAATCAGGTAAAAAAAAGAAGACTATTTTAAAATAAATTAGTGGGAAATTTATCAATAATTACGTAATGTGAAAAAAATATAAATGATTCTCTATTTAATTTATTTTTTAAACAAAGAAATAAATGACTTTTTTTTCTATTTTGGCTTTATAATAAGAAAAGATAAATATTTTTAAAACACTTTTTTTATTTTTACTTTTTCAAAAAAGGCAAGCTTTCAACAATACAATTTTTTTTTCTTGTACTGAATTCACTTTCAATTATAATTCTAATTTAATATTCTGACAAGTCATGATATTGTAAATTATAAAAACTATCGTAATAGAGTAATGGTCTTTAATTTATGAACAATTGCAAAAATAAAATGTGGAATAAGAATAATTAAGACGATAAAAAAAAAGCATAAGAATTATTAAAACATTAAATTAATTCATAAAAAGTAGGTGTAGTTACTACTGTTCACACGCTATTGTAGACTAAAATTTGAAGAAAAAAAAGGTAACAAAAAAATCTCAGAACTGAATAATTACAGTAATTGAATTAAAAAACAATTAGTTTGGAATAATAATAAAAAGTAAGTAACTGAAACATACTGTATATATTGTAGAACAATAATAAAGAGTTAATTAAGAAGTCAGTCACAAGGGAAACACCCTTTTTTTTTTTGTTGAAATCATGAATATAGAATTTTTTGTATGTGATGAAATAAGGAATTTTATGATTCTAAAACGTTTTTTTTTTAAAATTTGTAAATTCTCTATTTTTACCTTATCTTACATTTTTTCCTCATTTATTTAATAAAAGTATTTTTTTTTTTAAATTTTTTCTAATATAAAATTTCCACAAATTTCTTATGTCTGACCCATATATTTTTATTACTAAAATTTTTTTCGTCTTTTATTATGAAATTTTGAATAAATTAATTTAAAAAAAAAAATTTAACATATATAATTATTAGTCAACAAATATCAATAGATACATATGTATGTAACATATGTATATAATTTATTACATTAGGTTTTATAACGGTCTAAATTTCTTATCAACTAATTTTAAAAAAACAGTAATCATAAATATTTTTATCATGTCATCAAATTGTGCAATATTTTAATTTTTCATACTAAAAATTTAATTTTCATCCTAATTTTAAAATTAACCTACGTTTTGAAAAACTGAAAATATATTTTTTGGAAATTTCTTTTACATACATATTTTTACCCTTTACTTTTTTTTATTGCGAATTAAATATACAATTACTTTGCACAAACTTTCAACTAAATCTTTCACGCATTTCAGATTCTGATTAAACCACAACAAAAAAAAATGTACATAAATCAATTTTTTTCACTCTTAAATTTATATAAAGTGCATTTCACCAAGTGAAAAGGGGTCAACATTGTGGCATAATTTACCTTAATTGTTAACCAAACAAACCTTTTATGAATGTTGCACAACAGAATTGATGTTACTTGCATTACCTTTCTTTTTCTTTTTTCAATTTTTTCTTTGTTTTTTTTTTCTCTCTTAAATAACGGAAACAGTGATAAGTGTTAGACATTTCATTTATTCATTTTTTTTTTCTTTATTAAGGTCAACGTTCAAGCAATACCATGTAATAATCATATTATTGAATTTTTTTTATTAAATACAATAAATAACCGTTAATTACTAATTCATATATATATACATAGATAATATCTGTAAATAAAGTTAATTCTATCATACATTCTAACATACCTTAAAATCATTATCCAAAACTTATAGGTAATAATTAATCCAATGTTAAAGTACACAGCTAATGTATTTGCTGCTTTCCAAATAATACACTATTTGAATTTTCTGTTATTTAGAACTCTTTTTTTTTTCAAATTTGTTTTCAATTAAAAAACAAATTTGCTAGTATTTAATTAAAATAATAAGCTTGTTAACAGACAAACAAAAAAAATAATAAAACGAAGAAAACTAAAAAAAAAAAAAAGATCACTTTTCCGGATCTAACACTTTTACTTTAATTTAAGATACTCCATTTCTTTTTGTCGTCACTTTCTTTCCATAATTATATTATATGATAACAGCGATGAAAAACCAAGACTGGTATAAGTACCCGTTACACTTATCCCACACACAAAATAAATTCAATTGCAAACTCTTGATATGTTTTCTTCTTTTTTTCTTCAAAATTTAAAGAAAATATTAAAAAAATTGGGTTAATAAAGATAAATTGAAAATTTAAAAAACAAAAACAATCACAAATTTTCTTCAGCACACCTGGATCACGAAAGTAAAACTGAACCGAACGATTGAATATCCAACAATTAACTGATGACTTCTTTCGCTTAAAGGTGTTTCAATCAAAACCTAACCATGAAGAACTGGATGGAGGTGACAGTGGTTTTGTTTTTTTTTCTGTTTTTTTGTTCGACTATAGGTATGGGGCTATTGCTGATGGTTAATTTTTGTGTTACCTTTGCGGTCGTCGTATTCTTGCAATCTGTCAAAAGACGACCAATATATAAATTTCTTATATTAATGCTAGCACGACTTTACTTTCGAATGTACAAGTATACACTCATAGAATATTATACACACAATTTTTTTCTTTACTTTAAAGTTAACTTTCAAGTCTTATAAAATATTAAAAATTGTTTAATTCAATAAAAATCTACTAACTAGCAAAAGTAATTGCTATCTGATTGTTTTAAGAAAATCTTTGGTACATGTTGTTCACATAATAAAATATTCACATATGTGCATTACCTGGTGATGGTAATGGCCAATATTATAAAAGAGTGGTGGATTCAAGTTTTCTGGTCTGAATCTAAATCTAATAGCATTTGTATGTGCAGCAAGTAAGCATACAGCAGATAATAGATATGGTACATACTTATACACATATATTAGATAAAAATACTAATAAAATTGGTATATCATAATAGCACACCAGTACATTGATGATGGTGGTAGTAATAAATGTAAGTTCGAAAGATTGTATTTCAAAAACAACTAAAGTATGCTTCCGTTCAAAATTTTTATTTTGAGATACTGAAAAATACGACAAAATGTTGCGTGTTTCTAATAGTTATATTAACTTGCGACAAATTAATACACTGCTAAAATCTTTTGATTAAAATATATAAAGAATCAATGTTGTCAACATCTTTTTAAAAAAAAAATGTATTCACCACAATATATTCATTGCAAAATTTCAAATACAAAAATGTATTACACAAGATATTATATTGAATATTAAATAGTTAAAAGTGGAAATATGTGCGAACTGGATTATATGTTATTATGTAAAATAGCAAACTAAAAGTTAGATAAAAAGAAAAAAACAAATACATAGTAATCACAATGTATCTGTCTATTATATGTTGAGAAAAATATATGACCGTATTTGTGCTGCAATACACTATTTACATATTTAATTATTCGTTGTTGTTTTTTTTTCTACAACTAAGTACAGTTAGAAAACATCAATTAATTCCAGAAATAAACTACGAGAACTAGACTTTATTTTTAAGCATGTTATTTCACATAACACATATTCTTAAAGTAACAAATTGCCATTTTATCACTTGTAAACGATTGCTTAATCAATCCTAAATTATTTCCTAATGAAAGGCTGGTGAAATTAGAATTAAATTAACGAAAAGGACCTGTGAAAATTAAAAATTATGACTCTACAAAATTTCTAGTAGTCTTGCTTTCCTGCATTGAATAAAAAAATCATCAATTAATATGTTTTTCAAAAAGGATACTCTATCTTTAACTTTAATTTGTATAAAAGAGGTTATGAGCGTTAAAGAAATGATTCTTAGCTTGTCATATTTTTCATTTTTATTTTCTCTTACCATGAAATCGACCTTTTTATCTTCTTCTTTTTTTTTTTTTTTGTGACCAACTTATTTCAATAACCATTAATAATAATTTTGTACAAAAATCATTAAGTTTAAAAATTGAAACTTCAAAACATATGCGGAAGTTAATTTGTCAAAATAAAAAAATAAAAATTTGAGTATGATGACATACTAATAAATTATAATTATTATCTTTATCCCAAACCTTTAAAAACAATTACTACCTGCTTTTTTTTAATTTAATTTCTCTATCAACAAAACTAAAAGTACAAGTATAAAAAACAAAATAATTTTTATCGTATGTGTAATTAAATTATTCATTGAAACAGGTGAAAGAGATGTTAGATATAAAAATCATCCTAAAAGCGATCATGTTGTTTTACGTGTACGAATATCTAACCAAAAAAAAAAATATATATACATATGAAAAAAAAGTAACTCTCAATCTCATATATCTTCATTAATGGTGGTCCTCCTTTTTTATGAATGATGTATTAAAATAAATTGTAAGTAATATAATTTTGTAACCATTTCGCTTTCAGGTTTTTGAATAATCTACAACACAGTATGCATCGTCAATTAAATCTATTCAAATTATGTATATAGAATTCCACACACTACTGAATCTTGATGTATCTACAATATTTACTTATATTAACCACAGACTTTTAGATATTAAATTGATTTTTCATCAGATTGCCAACCAGACTTAAATCTAGCAGGTATTATCTAGACATTATGTAGAAGTATGTACCTACATATGATGTATGTATGTATTTTTTTTTTTTGTTTTTTTTTTTGTATTACACTACTCAGGTAAATACCATAGTCTAGTATATTAGATTTTTAATCAATAGTTTTAACGGTAATTTGTGTAAACCGGTATCAATATATTATATATACAAGTATCATACATATGTATGTACATACAATACATATATGTGTCAACAATTCAAGTGCGTAATGCAATATAGTGAATGGATAATGTAAACACCATGTACACCATGAATACAATCAATAAATCAAATTTATTGAATACATACATATATGTATATATCATACATATGATCTACGAAATGTATACTCAATTTACATATGCATTGTTACTGTTTTTTCAAAGTTATTTTATGGAATTCATGATGTTGTTTTTCAAGAAAATAAATACACTTTACCTTATAAAAATAAAGTAATTTTAATAGATTTTATTACAATAAGAGCATATTAATGATTTAAAAATTATATACGAAAACATACAACCTAACAACGTGTGTCAAACGAAACTTATTACTCTGAACATCTTTTTTTTTGTTTTTTCTATGAAAAGACAGTTCTAGAGTAGATTTTTGAATAGAAGTTTACAGAATTCTTCAATGTTTTTCAATTTACATCAGTTAAATTAAAGGAAAAATTTTTGGAAATTTTCTAAAAAACGAAAATAAAAGTTCATTAAGCCTTTTTTCAGGCAAACAGAAAAAGTCCTGAACATACAACATAATAAAGTATTTGAAGACAAAATTGCAAAATTATTAAAAAAAACTATAAAATTTTATCCTACTTCAATCTTTGGTTACTATGTAGATGTCAAACTTTACATTTAGCACACTAAACATTTTCGAGTAAATTTTCTATCATTGTGACATTCAGAGAAGTTCCATTTGACACACTTGATAAGTAGAAAAAAAAAATTAAAAAAATCGATTTAACTAAAATGTATCTTGCAGTATGTATAGCAAACATAAATTTACATTGTATCAAGAAAATACCTCGCAGACACAAAGTTACTGACAAAACAATATAGGTTTGTACATAATATATGTACATATGTATATGAGAAAAGGAAAGGCCCCATAAAGAAAATTTCATTAATAAATTGTGCATAGAGCCTTCTGTTACTTAGAAAAAGATTTAAAATAAAAAATATGTACTTATATCTTTTTAAAGATGAAAACAGAAAATATTGAAGTGAATGAAAATTTGACATGAATAAATATTTCACACAGAAACTAATATTCCTTTCCCTGGAAATTTCTTCCTAAGAAAATGTTAAAACTCAAACCCTCCTTTTTTTAACAACTCAATTACGCCTCCATATGAATTTTGCATCTTCAAAGATTTGAATTTTTTACGAAATAAATATGCAAATTCTTTCCTACAACTGTGTGCTATTTTAAATTCATTTAAATTGTGAAACAAAAAAAAAACCATAGATTCTACAAAAAAATTGAAGATGAAGTACAGGTAAAAATTACACTGTGTAAACAATTAATAAATTTCAGATGTGTATATTTCTTCTCAAACCTTCTACATACAAAATAACCAATTATTATTATTTGAACGGATAATTCATTTGGTTACCGTAATTATGTAAAGCACAATAGTTTCATTGTAGGCAATTAAAAAATATTAGTCTACAATAAATATTGTTAATTACCATTTTTTCTTTGCAATTATTTATTTATTATGAAATTTGCAAATGTAAAGTAACAGCAACAACAACATCAATATAAAATTATTCAAATTGTATTGATATTACCTAATCATCAGATACTCAGTGTGTATGCACTTCTTTTTTTTTTTTTTTTCAAATTGTTATGAACACAAAAAACGATTTAGCCAATTTTATGTAAAATTTTATTAAATTTATCATAATAAAATATTTCTTTATAGATTATTTTACAGTTTGTTTCTTCATTTACCAAATAATATCATTTTTTTATTTTTATTACCATAAAAAACATGTATGTATGTTTTGTCGCACTTTAAAAATATATTCTCTATAGTATCTTATCGTAATCATAAAAAATTAAAAATCTTGTCAAACTCCTTTCTATTTGATCACATTTAATTATTTATTAAATTTATTAAATATCATCAATTTCAATGACGTTATCATTAGTCTGTTAGATATCATGTATACTGCATCGCACGTATGTATTATAATTCATTATAATATAATATAAAATAGTATTAGCTATTTTAGGTAATTAGGTTAAAAAAAAAAAAAATTTTTAAATTGCACTTCATATTCTATAAACGTTTTAAAATTATAACCTACGTATCGTAAACAAACAAAATTTATTCATGCATGTTTAAAGAATTCACATTCAATTTACAACATTATTTTAAATTTGTTTTTTTTTTTTTTTTGTTTTTTATTAAATGTGTGAGTATGTATATTCAAATTAGTTGTTCGTTCAAAAATAATACTCCTAATAAATTTAATAAATAAAACCTACGTAATATTAGTTGTTTTAATTTTATTTAAAAACTGAAAATGGTATGCAATTTTGACTTAGATCATTTTTGGTTGGGATTAACTATAAATTGGTTAAGAAAAAACAAGCATCTAAAGATCTGTCAGACAAAAATCATTTTAATATGGTCTTCAATGATTTTTTGATCCCAAATTAAATCAAAAAGTTATTAAGTATCATATATCGAAGATTAAAAAAAAACAAAAGAATAAAAAAAAAAAGGCATATAAGCGGATTTTAATTCATAATGCACAATCTTGATGATATATGAAACAGATAAAAAAATTAACTAGTTTTTAGTGGTTTTTTTTTTTCTTTTTTTTTTTTGTCTGAATATGGCGAGATGAAAAAACAAAATCACTGCTGGTCCAATTTTAATAACAGTTTATTCCATGAGTGACAATGACTGGCTCTGTCATCTGTGTATATTTTAGTTCAAAACAATTACAAATTACAATAGCAGATTTTGAAGGTCATATGTACATATATCAATCATTTTCTTTTTACATTCTAAATTATCAGAACACTTTGAATTTTCAAACAGTACTTGTGAGTTACTTTGTAGCTTTTTATATGATAGGAAGCAGTGAATGAATCTTTATCTGAGAATTTTATTTGTCGTGTTCTACCTTAGGCCCCCTGTTATTTAGTATGTACAGTGTAGCATAGTGTTATTACTAACTCATTTAAGTACTTTTACGTATTTATAAAGTTGTTGTTTGGTTTGAGGAAAATGACTTGCTGCCTAACGTGTTACTGCAGGTCCTGGCGCGGTACATAATTCTTGAAAACATTTGAAAAATCCAAAAAATAATCAACGACTCTCAAGATATAGTTGTCATATTCCACGTGAGTACTTTTCTTCTAATTTTTGAATTAAAAACTTTACTGCGAGAAAAAAAAAGGCAATTTAATATATTTTTCGTGAGTGTTACAACTTGTAATATATGTTAAGAGTCAGTATGATAATAATATGGGCTACATTACTTACATAGTTACATAATATCCTTGGAATGTATGATCAACTTTATTTTTTATTTTTTAATTCACACCTTATCTTTTTGTTTGAATGCTAAGAAGTGGAGGAAAAAAAATCAAAGCTTTCATCATAAATAACCTTTTGCTCACGAAATTGATTGCGTGAATTGAAAAAACAATTTAAAAAAAAGAACACTCAAATAAATATTTGTTGAAATCATATCGACTCATTTCATACAAATTTTTTATTTAAATATTATTTCTATTTTATTTATGAAAGAAAAATGGAGTAACAATGACAAATGATTTTATTCTAATGGATTTTTAAAGAAAAAATAATTTGAATTCTCTTAAAATCACATAAACTTTAAATTAAAATTTAATAGACAATTGTATGAAATACACACCTGAATTTGATGTAAAAAGTTTATCAAGAAAATTTCAATTTATTTTATTTATTTTAACGAAGAAAAAAAAACACAAAAATTTTAATAAATGTTTACTTAGTATGCCTTTAATCTTATTATTTTTGCTAACGCGTAACTATGATTTTTGTTTTTCTTTTTAATTAAATTTGATTTTCTAATTGAATAAACATAAAAATTTTTTTGTTGTCTAACAAAATTAAAATTTATACTTTAATATAAAAGAAAGGAACACATACATATTTATACACATATTCCTATTTTATAAAAAGTAATAAAATGAATGCGTTCATCCAGTATTACATAACACTACTGTTGTTAAATTCTCTTTTAATTTATTTTATTTTTAAATTTTAAAAGTATATGTGTATATGTACATATGTATATCAAGTATGTACAAAAAAATAAAAAATTTTATTCAAGTTGAACCTATGTACATATGTACATATGTATATGCAAAATGAAAGCTACAAAAAAAAGGCCTAAAGCATTTTTAAACATTCTCTTCTATCTATATATTGGCAATTATTCTGTGTGACAGACAATATATAAATGCTTGTAATATTTTATGCCATTTTTACTATACTCCCATTGATCCAGATATAGGCAACAGGTAACATACATATATCTAACAGTTCAAATATACACGGATTTAACGGTATTATTATGTATAATATACTTAGTTGTCACAGTTATTTTTAAATATCTAAATGTTTATATATACTAATATATACATACATATACATATACATATATTTAACTGTTAATCATGTAAAGTAATAGATACACTGTAACATAACGTACAATTAAGAATTAACGTATATAAAAAAAATAATGAAAATAGATACAAAAAAAAAAATACATATTAAAAAATAAAATTGCTTATTGCTGGACAATTATTCAAATTATTAACGCATAATATACACTATACAATTTATTGATGGGTGGGATACATGTACATACATTATATTTAAATATAATATACAATGCATATTTTATAAATAAAAGTAAACCACATATAAATTCATATATGTACCCTAAGTATATTTTTTTGTTTTAATATAAATTTTAATTTAAATCAAAGGTGGCATTTTATCCTTTTTGCATGTTGTACGCATTTTTTATCTATCATGTGCATAATTTTCATATTATGTAATCATAACGGTAAAAGAAAAAAGTAAAAAACAAATTTCGAAAATTATAATAAACCTATACTTTTGATCGCTATATAAATGTCCAAAAATTATATGTAACATTCATATTAGCATATGCGTATCTACTTTTACTTTTAATTTTTTTTTTCTAACAATCAATAAATCGCATCGTATTTTAATTATATCTGAAAAAGTTTTCTTTTTCTCAGATAAGAGAATTTTGATTTAATTGATTATAATCAGGTGTTTACTGTCAAATATGTATATTCAATGTGATTATCTTAAGATTGATTATTATGAAATTTCTAAATTATAAATCGAAAATTTTTCTCATACAAAAAAATTATTTCAAATAAGAAGAAAAAAATGAAATATCATTTCGTTATGCAAAACAAAAAAATTTTGTCTAGACTTTATTTCACATGAATATGAATATTAAAATTATATTTTTTGAAAAAAGTAATTGTTATACAGCACATATTATATGACTCAAGTTTATACAAAACATGCCTTTGAAATGATTCATTCAATATCTATTGGATGAATGAGTATACAAAAAACAGAAAGTATGTACTTATTGAGCACCTTTTACAAAAAATATTTTTGCTATATTTCCACTCTAGTTCAAGTGCTATAATAAAATAATAAATAAATAAATGAATGTATTGTACATAATCTAAATATGGTTTTACTTTTCAAAATACTTTTAATTTTGCAAAAATTAAATTAAAAATACAAGGCTTTTTCTATTTGGTCTAGTACATAACGAAATCTCTTGACTCATCACAGATACTCTGAGGAAAAATAAAAGATACTCAAACCAAAGCAAAAAAAAAAAAAAATAAAAAATAAAGATTGTACAGGATGACAAGGAGAAGCACCTTGGACATGTTTATCAAATATAATTGATAACATAAAGCATCAGCCCGGGTAGCTCAGTCGGTAGAGCATTGGACTTTTAATCCAAGGGTCCAGGGTTCAAGTCCCTGCTCGGGCGTTCAAAACTTTCCTGTTCTTTTTTTTAAATAAATAACTTCTTTTAATATTGAAAATAAAGTATTATAAAATATCATCCATAATTCCTATTTTTAATTAAATTTTTTATTCATTTTAATTGGAACTCACGTAAGCGCCATTTTAAGTAAAAGTGATTGTAGACAGCTGATTCAATTCATTTTTGTGATTATTGGACGATAATATTTGTTTAGAATGTACACAAACCTTAACGGGAAGAAAATCAGAAAGTAGTGAAGTTAAGGAAAACGTTAGAAAGTGTTGAAAGATTGTCATAAATTACCTGTGATATTTTTACATAACATTTTTTGTTTGGAAAGGTATATGTGAAAAACTTTCTCTTTTTTAAAAAGGAACTTGATCACCCTTCAATTAATCTAATAAACTCGGAAAAGAAAAAATAATGAAAAAAATTTTGAACTTTTAAAGAACAGGAAAATAAATTAAACAAAATTTTTAAAATAACTACTGCATGGAAATTAAACGTTTCCAGAATTTATTGTCACGATCAAGTTTGATGAAAATTCAACAAAATATAAAAAGAAAAACAAACACATCTGTTTTGGATTTGGTTATTATTAAAAAAAAAAGTTTTTTTTTATTTAGTTTGTTTAGCTTAAATTAAAAATATTTAAAAAAACATTATAAAAATTTTTTATGTGGGATTTCAATATATGTATATTACCTTTATTTATAATAAATCAACAAATTTAAAACAAAAATGTATAACAGCACGACCATTTATGTCATAGGCTTTAACAACTGCAACATATAAATCAAATTTTAAAAAAGAAAAAAAATATATGTACATATATATGATAGTACCTTTGAATGTCTGTAAAAGAATGGCATTGACTACAAAAAAAAAGCCTTGTAAAAAGAATCACTCATAATTTAATATTTCACACTTTATTCTTTTATATTTTTTTTTTCTTTCGAAATTATACAAACTTCTTGATCTTGATAATTATTCAGTAGGTGGAAAGTCAAATACGTGAATTATTTCTTTTATCTTTTTTTTTCGATGGATATTATTTTTGAATAAAAAAACAAAAAGATGCGAGGTATATGTATACATATAAAGATAAAACCATGGAACTTAAATCAAGATTTACTTCGACCTTGATCTGCATAAGAAAAAAAAAATTACATCTATGTGCTCATAATTCATAGATTGATAATAAATAATAATTTTCAATGTATCACCTATTTTTCTATCTTTTTATCTTTAAATAAAAGATAAAGAGAAAATGCAATCAATTACAATAAAAGTTAATAAATAAAAATCATGAATAATCGCAATTTATGTCTGACATTTTTTTTTTTTCAACTAGAAAAGAAATGAAACAAATTCAAATTGAAAAATAAAACAAAAAACAAAAAACCTTAAAAATCAAATTACATACAAAAGAAATTGAAAAATCATAATGGCGAAGGAAAAATATTAAATTAAATAAATTGCATTAATAAAGTACTTAAACATACATATTAGATTGATTCATGTGAAAAAGGTTCCAATAATTCAGATCTATCGATTAATGACATTAAATATATACTTAAAAACAAATCTCTGTTCAATCTTAAACTACCTATGGTTTATTTTTTTATTTTTTCTTTTACAATATATAATTTACACCAAAATGATCGATTTTAGTGATAGGTAAAAAGAAAGGAAAAATTGTCGCAGTAAAAATGTAATTTATCGTCATAATCAAAATAGACTACTTTTTTAAGTAAATATTCCCCAACAAAGATTTAGATAGCTTAAGATGGATCGATATTTATTTTATCTTTTTGCTAATTTTTTTAAAAGTGAACAAATACGGAAAAACGTTTAAAATATTACTACTTTCCGCCTGTCAGATGACAGATTTCCAAAAATGATCAATTTCAATGACTTGTTTTTCCTGTGGTCAATAAATATTTAGTTTCGATTACGCGTCAAAGATCTTTTAAAGGACTTAATAGTGTTGTGAATGAAATATAGGCTGTAATGTCATCAGAGTAGAAGAAGAAGTGCTTAAAACATGAATTTTTTGTTTTTTATTTCGAAAAGTGGTATAGTAAAACATCAGCGATTAATTATGTACGTTTAATTTAATAAGGTTTTAATAAAATTGTTTGCTGGGAAAATTACCTATAACTTTGTAATAATGACAGAAAATAAATTCAAAAATGGAAAAAAAAAAAAAAAGTAAATGCATAGTTTAACATTAGGTGTTTGCGTTGTTAGTTAATATTAATCAATAAGATGAATTACTTTATTCAAAAAAAAGGAAATCTAAAGACATAAATGAAATCATTTCAACACTTTTGATGAATGACTTTTCAGATAAAAAAAATCAAATTGTATAATTATAATAATGTATGTATGTATATGTTATGAAGACTTTTTTAATAGAAAACTGATTTGTCCATATATCTCATACATTATGAAACTTTTTTTTCCTTCTTCCTAATAAATAATATACATATGTATGTTTTTATAGGGTGACTGTAAT
Source organism: Bombylius discolor (assembly GCA_939192795.1). NCBI lineage: Eukaryota > Metazoa > Arthropoda > Insecta > Diptera > Bombyliidae > Bombylius > Bombylius discolor. The sequence goes on along the minus strand of OW584241.1, from coordinate 33,642,417 downwards.
TAAAATAACTTTCTTTTTTTTTTCTACAAAAGAAAAAGTGTCATGAAAATTTAATATATAGTAATTTATTGAAATTTCATTATTTTTCAAATTTAAATAACATTTTACAAATTGTGTGTGCGGTCATATATTTAAATGTGTTATTTCTTTTATTTCTTATCTCACCCACACAAAGAAAATTCATTATGTATTTCAATTTGAAATTTAAAATATAAAAAAAAGTAAATAAATAAATGCAAAAAATTTTTGCATAAGTTTAAACTAAATGTAATGTATGTACATACATATATGTATGCATTATACAATACACAATTGATTATAATTTAGATACACATAATAATTACCATATATCTATTTACTTACAAACAAGTACATAGCAACTACAATACATAGTTTATAATATTAATACACCCGCTATCAATTATTTCAAATTTGTTTTGAATATTATCAGATATAATTTTTCTTTTATTTTTTATTTTTATTTTTTTTTTGTGTTTTTATTAATTTTATTTAATTGAAATCCTTAAAAACTTTAACCTGAATTCCGTCAAACCTGTCTATTAAAATTATGTATGCAAATAAAATTGATTTTATCATTATTATTATGAATATATGTACATACTTAAATTATTATATTATATATACGGTTATTATGTATAATAATGAATACAAAGAGAAAGAATAAATATTAAGTAGTTTAGAAAAAAAAAAATATTATAAAAAAATTCAACAGAAATTTGTTTTTGTATTGCTATTTTATTCAATTTTTAAATTATCTGCAGTTACTTATTATTTTATGTCAAATAAACTTTATTTTATATCAAATTTATGTAGGTAAGTATTTTAAATTATATTTTGGCTCTTTATTACATCATTGGCTTTATTATCTTTACGTTATATTATTTAAAACAAAAAGAAATATGTAAATAAAAATACGTACTATATACGAGTATGTATAATATCAAAAAAAAAAACAAGTGATCATGTTTTGAAATTGCATATGCGATAGATACCTAAAATTAATATTTTTTTTTACATTTTTTTCTGTTTTTTTTTTTTTACTTTAGTTCGATGTTTATATACCAGCAACATTTTCTTTTAGAACATCCTATCATCAGAAAAGTCACAATAATGAGTCATAACATCATATATTATGTGAACGTAGACACAGTTCCAATTTCAAACATTATTCAAATTTGTCAAAAAATAATAAAGAATTTGACAAAATTTAATAGTAGAACTAATTTTATGAACTAAAAATATGATCATTATCAAAAGCTTTATTAGAGCTGAACAGTTGTCGCTTTGTCCAGAGAACCTGTATTCCAAATCTGATCCAGATCTTTTAATATGCGATGGAGTATTGGAAATATTACGAATAAACGATTTCTCTAAATTTCTATATTCTATATCAATTTTATCAAGTTGAGGTTGAAGTGGAAGTTCTATTTTCTTTAAGTATTTATTTAAAATGAGCTTTTACTGAGCCTTCATAGAAAGCTATTATCCTAAACTTCTGACCTTCAGAGTAAGCTTTTGCCAATAATTTCGAAAATTCGAAATTTATTTTTTCAAAAATATATTTTTTTCTTTTTCAAATTCATAATAACCAATTATATTTATTACAACTGCAAATTATTAAAAACTAAATTACTTGGATTTGATTATAATCTACAATATAAGTAATATTTTCATTAAAAGTATTCTTTTGTTGTCAACGGAAAATGATTAATATGAAAGAAAAATAAATTTTAATCTTTTCATAGAAAAGCGTCATCATAAATTTTATATAAAAACTCAATAGCATTGATGGATAATAATTAATCACATAGACGAAATCTTATTAAGCTGATACTGTAGTATTTTTAATTGACATAATTACAATTAAAATAACAAAAAAATATAAAACATTAATAAATTTGAATCATTTCAATTTTAAATAACATATCAATATAATATTAAATCGATCAAAATTTTTCCATATTTAGTATGATAATACAAATCAAAATTCATGTTGTGCCAATTAAAGTATTTTGCACGAATTTTATTAATTATATGAGATTTTGATCAAAAAAAGAACTTGTGTATATTGTGAGTACCTTATAAATAAAATACTTATCATAAAATTATATATAAAAAAAAAATGGACATTAAATAAAATTTTATAGTTAAACTACACATATAAAACAAGTTATACACATAAAATAGTTAAATATGTAGTATATACGAAAATATAAATTAGTGTAGCACACGCTTAAAAGGCGTAACAAAAAAAAATATACATACACTATACACATACTTTCAACTTATAGTTAAATTTACCACTTCGATATAATTTGAATAGCATAAAAAACACTTCGATTCTCAAAAAAAGACTCATACTCTTTTTTGAAGAATGTCTCTTGTAAGTTTGAGGGATTTCAAAAGTTAAAAAATTATTATAAGATAAGGACTAGGGTAACCTCTATTTTGTCGGTAGGTTTCGAAATAAAATTTAAAAGAAAAAAAAAACGAAAAAGTTTAACGAATTTTTTTGACGAAATGATTGACTCGATACAAATATATTTTTGCTTTCACTCCATCGAAATCTACGTTTATTGAAGTTTTGCTTTAAAATGTTTAACAAAAAATAATGTAACTTTTTAGAAAAAAAATGTATTTCATTTTGCAAAACGAAACCGAAAAAACTTTTTTACGTTAGTTCATTTTTTCGTCCTTCAATGTATTTTTATTATTTGACCGAAATACACCTTTTTTTAAAACGACAGATTTGTATCGAAAAAAAAAAACATTATATAATACGAAAAATATCATCTATAAAAGATTTTACTCAACTATGAATATATATATGTATACGTATATAATACATTGATTAGTTATTTGAATAGCTAAACATACTTCATTACTATTCTATAAAACCTACAAAACGTGTAACAAACAACATAAAATGCAAAAAATAAAATAGGAACATAATATATATAACAAAATTAAAGTAAAAAAAAAAATAAATAAATATTCAAAATAAATTTTTGCATGCGGTTGTTAAAATTAATGACCTCACTATACATACATAAAATAGAAACAGAAACCATAATATTCCATCTTAGTAAAATATCTGCAAAATGTAAATTTGAAGTCAATTTAATTCATTTCATAATCAAAATCGCCCTCAATGTTATGTTTTTCTTAATAAAATTATTTGGTCAATTGGTGCTAAAATGTTTTTTTTTTTTTTTTAATTTTTAAAAACCTTTTAGTTTTTATGGACATAAATATATATTTTTATATGAAAAAAAAAAAGTTGAAAAATATTTCAACATGATAAAAAAAAAGTATGTAAAAAATTGTTTTTCCTAAATATTTTAGCATTTGAAAATTTATAGTTGAATTGCACATATTATTGATATTAATTTAAAAAAAAAAAAAGAACAAACAATATTTTAAAAAAGTTTTTTTTTTTTTTTTCTTCTAAATTTTCATTATTCAATGCACCATTTTAGGAAATACAACATAATTATAGATTAAAGATAAATTTTACCTTGTTAAACAATATGAAGTACTCTTTTATTTTTCTTTTATTTATTAAACATGACATTTCAAGATTAAATTTAATACCAATCTATAATTTTTTATTGACCCAAATATATAGTTATAGTATCGTTTTTTCATTTCTTTAATAAATTATGTGCTATATTTTTTAACAATAACAATAAAAATCGTCCGAATAATACAACAACAATTTTTTTAAATATAAATTTAAAAGTAGCTGTATTTATAGATTAATATTTTGCCAATTATTTTTTTCTCATTTTTATAACTTAAAAGTACGAAATTTGAATAATAATCTGGTTCAAAAAAAAAAAAAAAAGAAAACAAAAAACAAGATTTTAGCAATACCATTATTTCTTTCTCTAATTCAGACTCTATTTCTTTAAAAAAAAAAAAAAATAGTTTAGTTTGAAAGTTGTAAGTAAAAGGTAAAATAAAAAGAAGAAGAAAAAACAACATGGAAATTTCAAAAGAAATAACAAAAAAAAAATTGAATTAAGTAAGAAAAAAGTAAATGCTCAACAAAATAACAAGTATAGTACCTTGTTTATTAAAAAAAATAATAATAATAAAACAAAATAAAAAAGAAAAGCATGTAAAAAATACAATACACCTTTTCAAATCGCTTCAGGCAACAGTCACGTGCTACAAAAGGATTGATTTAAACATGATAAACACCTTTTATATAATTTATATGTATACTATATACTTATATATTTTGCTATATATCATATTATTTAAAGATATGTTACAATTTATTATGTTTGTCATGTTTTAAATTGTTCGAAAATCATACCAATTTCTTTTTATAGTAAACACTAATGAAGATATCGTAATTTTGAGCCTATTTTCAGATAAAATGAAAAACTAGTAAAATGTATATAAATATTTAAGTACTTTTATTTTTTTCATTAAGTTACGTCAACTTCTATAAAGGCTAATTGATGTCAAAGAGTTAATATTGTGGATAACAAACTTTGATTAAAAATTTAAAATTAAATTTTGTATTTTATGCTATATAAACTGGTGAAGGGATTATAAATATTTATTAAGAATATTATTATTTCAATTATTTATATAATAATCTAAAAAATTTATACTTAAAAATTAGAATCAATTTAATACATGTACAATTCACAAATAAATTAAAAGAGTCTGATTTGTCATTTGTACTAAAATTTAGAGTGACGGATCTAATTTAATATAATAAATATTTATTCAACGAATTCGAAAAACTTTAATGAAATCCATGCAAAAAAATTCCATGTGTATCGGAGGATTAAAGATAAAAAATTGATAGTATAAGAAATAACTTCAATTTAATTACAATTTCAAAACATAAAGCAAGCTTGTTACTTGTGAAAGTTTGCATTTTTAAAATGAGTATAATTTTTATTAGACAGATAGATACACAAATGAAACATATGAAAAGATACTACAGTTTATATATACAACAAAAAATAACTAAATTAAATCTTTAATGACCAAAACAATGGAAATTAGACAAAAAATTTTTAAAAAAATGGTACAGTCGTTTAAATAAAATTACAATTTTTAAATTTATAGTTTACTCTTCACAAATTATATAAAATCTATTTCAATATTTCTTCTTTCTCACAATGAGCAATTACATTATATGTAATGTTTTCTAATTCCCAAAAAATAAAAATAAAAACGTTATCTACTTAAGTACTCTTCTTTTAATTATTTCGCATTTGTTTTTTCGCAAAAACGTTCAACATAATTTCAACTTTCACTTTTAAAATAATGTCGGTATTTCAAAATATTTGAAAAATAGTATAAAACTTGTTTTATTTAATGTAATTGTGAAATAAGAAAACATTAATTTTTATATGATAATTTCTCACGAAATACAAATGCGTAGGGTGACGATACCAGTTCCGAGTTCTTTTTAAAAAACTTTTTTATTTTTGTTTTTGTTAGTTAACTTATTTAAATTGAAACGATTAGTCTAGAAGAAAACTAAAATAGAAATATCTATGTATTTGTAAAATACAAATAAATAGGGAAAATTATAATTGAAAAATTAGACAAATTAAAAAATTGAGACATTTGAAGCTTCAATCCAGGACATGAATTGAATCTAAGACTTAAGCAAACCTGGATTTATTTTAAAAATATCTGCCACGTATCTTCATAAAAAGAAACAGGGAAAAGGACAAAGATACATTTAAATATTTTTTTTCTCAATTTTTTTGCCAGAAATAATAAAAAATTTTTAGTAATTTTTTAATACATGTTGTATTTGATCTAAACTTCTTTTTTAAATAACTCGAACGCTATATCTGTTACACTACAGTTATTGAAAAGTTTACTTTGCAACAATGTAACTTATTTTATACTCGTACATTTGTTTCTGTCTTACCATGACAAAGAGTCAAAGTTCAATAAGTTCAATTGAAGCAATTTTTATGGTTTTTATGTATAAAATTATTATTCGAACAATAAAAACAAGATTGATAGTCAAGTCAGATCTTAAAACAAAAACATAATTGCAATAAAACTAAAACAGTTTTAGTTTATTATTCAAAAATTATTAAAATAAAAAAGCAATTTAAAAACAACTTAGCATTGATTATATGTGTCAACTATTTTTCGAAATTATTCGATCGAACACATTTTTTCGAAAGAAATGATTCGGGTGGAATTAGCTCTTCGATCATAATCTACAATAGAGGTGTTTATTTCGAAGAAAATCGTTCAAATAATATTTTTGATGAGAACGTAAAAATTTAAATACGTCAAAGAAAAATGAAAATTAAATCCTAAAATGATGACCCTATCATTATTTTCCATCCTGTAACTTTGATCCTAGCGGACATGAAGCTTTGTTTTGAAATTCAAGTTCACATTTCCATGCGAACATTCTTTAATTTTTCTAAAAAAGAAAAATGTACTCGCCTTCTCATTAATGTCAGAAACTTAAAGCAAATCAAATTTAAATTTTTAATTTCTTGAAAACTTAATCTTCACAAAAATCAAGTCATTTCTTAATTTAAACTCAGAAAACAAAACAACCGGTTAAACACTTCAACTTAAATGAATACTTAGGAACTGGTCATTTCGAGCACAATTATTCAAGAAAAAAATTTAAAAAAAAAAAACAAAAAAATGGGCTATGGCAATATTAACAAATTTGCATTTATGTTGTGTATTCGCTGTCAATTTTCATATAAGATATATCAAAATAATTATAAAGTGTTGATTTGTTCTCAAAAATTCATTTAATCAATATCTGGTGGTACCTACTCATAAATATTTACAATATATGTACTATTCACTTCAAAGTCATATATGTATAATAATTTTAAATTTAAAATGAAATTTTCTTCTTTTATTTTTCGTATTTTTGTATTAAAAACATGAATGTATGTATGATGATTTTTTGTTGTTGTTAATTTTTATTTATAATGTATGTAAGTGTGTAATTTATTTTTCCGCTTTCAAGTCTATTCAAGTACATATGTTATTTAACTTTTTGTTGATTGCATAAGAAAAACTTAAAAGATGTTGATTATATTATTAAATGTCGGTCAATTTAATATACATAATTTTGTTGGCTTTTTATTTTTATTCTGTTAATTTAATTTATATTCGATTGGTCAGTATCGTATCGTATTAATATGAAATATTCATTTGATATTAAATTCATCCATATAAACTAATATTGATCTTTATTCATCGATAAAAATATAAGAGCTACATATGACATACATATAAATATTATGAAATTGTCAGCAATAACGAATTTCAAATTAAACTCGAATAAATAGGTACTTATAATTTTTTTTCTTCTATTTTGCAGAATTTGTTTGAGTTTCTGTTATACCTTTCATCATCTTTTTCTTCTTATTTTTCTTCTTCATTTATTAATAAATATAATAAATTGAGTATCGTTGCTGATTTGTTAATAAGTGTAAATCTGAACAACTTTCAAAGAAAAAGAAGCGAAGTCGTATAAAAATTCAAGTTATCAATTTTTTTTTCTGTTTATTCTCCAAAGTACATATCAAAAACCAAAAAGAAAAAAAAAAAGAAAAGGAATTTAGTTTTCGGCCTATCATGTCTTTTAAACAACTTTTACAGATAATGTTTTAATTGAAAAAAAAAAAAGTTACATGCCAATAATTTTTTTTTAATTGAATATGAATTCTAGCGATAAATTATCTACTATGTACGACATTTAACCCTTAGTACTCAAAGACTTCTTTCTGACGACTTAAAAGCAATTCAAACAATTATTTTCTTAAATTTCTTGAATTTAGTTAGTCAGAAATTGACCTTTTTGTCAGATCTTTCACCTCTGACCTCTTTGTTTGAAATTTTGCATTATTCCCTTAAAATCCAAATTTTTAAAAAATATTTGTTGTTTTTTTTTTCTTCTCTCGATACAGTGTTTTAATAATTTTCCACATTTTTTATATCAAACATGTAAGTTTTAGAATACGTACATGACTGGCAACTATAACTACAAAGAAATATTTGTTCTAGTAGTATAAAAAATATTATTATCCTTACAAATACTTACTGAGCCTAGGGGGAGAAACAGTCGAATACAAAGGGGTAAACAAACCTAATAATTTAGAAATTTTTTTATAGTAAAAAATAAAAACTATTAATCTAATTAGTTTTTTATCATTCATAAAAATAATCACTAAATACATTTTAAAATTTTCCACTTTTATGATTATCTCAATCAGATAACCCCAAGATTTTTTTTGATTCAATTTATTTTTAGTTTGTTTTTTTTTTACACAAAAGAAATTGAAATTAATAAAAAGCGTTTTCTACGTTTTTTCAAGTGAGTTTTTTTCCTTCTTATAATTAGTGTTAAAAAAATCTATATAAATTAACTGTTAATTTACATTTAATAATTTTTTAACTAAAAAAAAAAATTAAGAAAAAAAATGTTATTTTTTTTTTTTTCAACTTTTTAAAACTTTCCGCCCAAGTCATAAATCAAAAAAAAATAATAATAATAACGTTTACATGGTTTTTCCTTTTGCCAAACTTTTTTCAAATTTTACTTGTTATTTCTGTTTTTGTATTTTTTGTAACTTTTGCAATTTGTTGTTGTTTAGTTTTTTTTTTTATTAAAAATTAATTTTTCGCATAACTCTCACACATGCCTTAATTATTCTAAAAAAAAAAAGCATATATGTACTCGAATTCTTTTTATTTTTTAGGTTATAAACGCTGATTGGATTTACAGGTAAGTTACTATTATAGAGTTGATGTGAACGCATTTCCTAGAAGTCAATATATGTATGTACGTGTGTATATAGTAGCTCTGTGATCAGTAAAATAATAGTAAAATTTAAGATTTATGTATGTAGGTACAACATATGTTATTTTTATATTAAAAAAAAAAAAAAACTACATAACTAATATAGAATGTTTATAGGCAATTTAACAAGCATATTTGTTACAGTTATTATAGGCCGTAGGCAAAATATAATTAAAATTATTTTAATATACGGTTTATTAGTTGTATAGCAAAAATGAATATGTGACTATTACAAATTACTGTCATACATTCAGGTACAATACTAACAACAGGTATATATCATCACAAAATGTAATTTTTTTTAAAATCTATTTTCTTCCTTTTTAAAAAAAAAAAAAAAAAAACTGTAATACCGTTGCTATAATTTTTATAGATAAACTGATAAAAAATTGTGATAAAATATTAAATATGGTTTTGTATCTATTAAAATGATATATATTATATATGTATGTAATAAAATATTTTAAAATCAGAATATAGTTTCTTCACCCTCTTTCTCTTCCTTAAATTTATACTTTTTAAGATATATTATTGCTGAATGATAGACTTTTCATATGTTAAATTAAGAAAGACATACGATATTTTTTCTACCAATAAGTTTTCTTATTTTCCTTAACAAGTTTAAATATGACAGCTGAAAAAATAAATGTGATTAAAAATGTTTTTCACTTAAAATTATAAATTTGTGTCATGTATAATTTGACTTTTTTCTCTATTTATTTTAATATTGCAAAATTAAAGAACATTGAAAGCATTTGATGTAAATACGATATAAAAATTATTACAAGCTATTTTTTTTTTCTTTTTTTTTTCGTTTTTAATTTTGATATTTTTTTCGTAATTATCATTAAATTTATAAACTTTTCATACAATTAAATATAAAACATTGATCATTGAATTCAAAATTGATTTTATAGTACATATATCAATTAAAAAATATTTTATAGTAATTAGTAAAGGAACTGTTATACAAAAATTTCGATTAACGAGTTTTACTGTTTTAATGTCTTGGTGGTTTTTTTTTCTTTACGTTTTCCTTGAAAATTATGAGAAAATTATTGTGGTAAAATGAATGTGAAAAGGTGTAGAAAGTGAATGGAAGAAAAAAAACTAAATTGAACAATACAAAATTTTTCTTTAAAATGATAAAAATATAGATAAACTATTAATTATCGTATAAAACTTGTCTTATTGAAGAAAAAAAAAATACGTTAAAAAAGTGGACCTTATTGAGGTCTATTCTATTTTTTTGTATTTATACTATAATTATTTCTGAAAAAAAAATATATTTTTTTTTTTAAGTCCTTAGACTTTTTTAATTTCACGTTATGGAATTTTTTCACAGAGAAAAACTTTTGACTTCATTTATTTGGAGTCAGTTTGTCTCGTTCTCATGCTTCAAGTTCACACATATCACAAAAATGTGTATGAAATAATAAACTCGAAGAAATTATTGAAAACTTTTTCAAAAATAAAAATACTCATAAGAGGCCTAAAATAGAGTACCTATATTATATAAAAATTTTAAAGACTCTGAGAAACTGATTCTAGAGTTTAAAAAAAATTTCAATGAGAAAGAATGGTATCCTATGATCCTCGTTTATAAAAAATACAAGAATACAATTTGGGACTATGTACACTACAAGGAAAACTGCTTTATACGAACCCAAATAAACAAAAAAGTTTTTTTTTTACATTTCATTTATACTAATTTTTGTCAAATATCAAATATTTTTTCAACGTATTTCAAATTTAAACGTAATCATGTAATATGTTGGCACATTCATTCATACATCAAATCAATTTTCTTCAACATTAACTTTAAATTCTGTTTTTGTGGTTTAAAATTTATTAATTAGAAGTCACACCTAAAATTTTATTATGAATTAGAAAAATTCAAAATCATATTCATTCACATTTGTTAGACATGTACTTAGATACAACATATGTAACATATGTTCATATTGGTATTTTTTTTTTATCGAATCAATAAAATAGTTTGCCGGTCTAATTAATTGATTAATCGGCGCTTGACTTTATAGTTTAAGCCACGCGTCCATGACCTAAATTTGCATTATGTTTTTTTTTTATTTTTCAATATTTGATCGTCTCGGCAAATAAATAAATTACCATTAAACCAGTTCATATTGTTGTTGCTTGTTCCTTTTATATTTTTTTAACCATTTTGATTTTATCATCGTCTTTATTATTATATCTGCGAAAAATTTTCACCATTTTTTTTCCATCTACTTCTTTTACACTTGGTTTATTGAAAATATAAGAGAAAAAAGAAATAATTAAGATGAAAAAAAAAAAAGTTATTTATACCTCTGAGGCAAAAATTATATCAAAAATCATCGAGACAATGTATTTTTATTGTGTATACAGATACTCATATATGTACATAATATCTCATGAATTAATTTCTTCATACAATATGTTTACGCAATTGTAAATAACATTCAGTTCCAGATTTTTATTATATTATCAACCTTTTGCTTTAACTACAAAATCATTTTGTTTTATTTTTTTTTTCCTTTTCACGATTTTTATTCACTTTCTTATTACGAGATAAATTTTATAATGTTTAATAATGTGGACGCTTACATTTTAATATGTTGAAATAATTTTTATATAGATATGTACCTGTATATGTATAACTGGATTTAGTTTCTTTTTTTTTTTGTTTTTAAGTAATTTATGATAATTAAATTTTTACAAATTTGTGGAAACAAAAAAAAAAAACAAATAATATGGCAATAAAATATATAATTCGCATTTTTTACATATTATTGCACACCCATTGATTTTTGATTATTTTGATACCCTGAAATTTGCAATTTAAATTTATCAAAATGTACATACTATATGTATGTAATTTTTTTTTATTAAAAATCTTCAACCAACTTTCTTGTAAAAAAAAAAAAAAAGAAAAAAAATAAACAGAAAGCGAAATCTTACTTTTTATAAGAATTCGCAATAAAAATAAATAGAGCGCTAATTTGTTTATCTTTTATTTTAATAATTTATAAATATAACGGTAAAAAAATTAAATTTTTGATTTTCAATGCCTCACTTCATTCGACATGCAATCAATCACACACATTTAAAAAAAAAATCTTAAAACAAAAACAAATTGCGAAGGATTTTCTTTAGTTTTATTTATGATTCCTTACATCTTTTTTGACTAATTTAATTTGATAACCCTTATCGTACCGTAGTGCACAGTGCTGTCGCTAGTAGATTAAAAAATGGATGGCGAAATGTTATGTATGTAGAAGAAAAAATAAAGTATTAGAAAAATACACTGTTTGATTGTACTCAGAGTCAGATAGTATGAGATAGAAAGTAAAAGGGCGTTCCATGGTTCAATTGAAAATAGAAATTATTTGAAAACATAAATTCTGAACCTTAAGTGCTGAATCCTTCAACTTGAACTTCCATCTATAAATCAAATATTGTAACAATTTTATCCTTTTTATTTTCTTGGGTACATGTTACATACTACATGTATCTACTGTTTGCTTTCAGGTTATTACCCTCATGATACCCCTTACGTATTTTAAAAGAAATTTCTAAAAATTATCTAATCTTTCAAAATGCTAATAATTTTAAAAAAAGGATAGGAATTTACAAAAATTCCATAGAATAAATTTGAAATTTCAATACCATTAATAATATTTTATATTTTCTAACTTCGTATAACACAAATGTCAAATATTTAACGTATTCCAAATTTAATATTTTTTTTTTTTTTTTTTTTTTTTTTTTTTCAAAATTACTCATATGTACAAATGGTTAGATATCATATTAATTTTTGTCAACAAATATGAACTTGTTAACATATAAAATTATCGTATAACATATATAACCATATTGTAATTAAATTACACCTATTATACCATAATTTATCTTTTCATTAAAAAAATATACATACATATATAGTATATCATACCCCATTCTATATAAAAAAAAAAACAAAAAACAAAAAAAAAATAAAAACCATATTTAATTTCATTTCTTTAAAAATATTTGATTTTATTTTATTTATTTTTTTCGCTTTTTTTTTCAGATATTTTTATGTTAACAATACTAAAATATTGTTGATATACGAGTACAACACATAACATTTTTTTTTTTTATTTTTGAAATATAAAACTTTAGGAAAATTTAAAACTGATAAAAATAGTATTATTTTTTTTCCTTAACATTTTTTAATGTTACACCTGTTTCACATATTTCTATCATTTATGTTATAAATTATGATAAATAATTTTATTTTTTTTTTCTATTTTATACAGAATGTATCCATATGTATATTTTCATATAAGTATATATTACAGTAAAAGCAGTCAGTCACTATGTATTAACAAAAAAATATCTGATATATTCCACATATGGAATATATGTTGTTGTGTTTATTTTTTTTTTTTTTTTTTTTTTTTAAGTATTTTAAGTTTTAATACTAGTAGCTTTAACACTTTTATACAAGAAGACATGTGCTCAAAATTATAAATTGTGCAATATATAGTTAAATAATTTATCATTCAATATGTTATATGTTATATTATAGATACATATATTATAGATACATATATTATTCCATGTTAGAAAAAAATACAAGAAAAAAAAAAAAGATTTGCAATACTGATAATAATGAGTTCAGGTATAGATAATAGAAAGTTATATTGCCTTCAAGGTAATTATATCATAATTTTTGTTTCTTCTTATTGAAAAAAAAAAACATTCGGTTTATCTATATATAAAAATCCGTGTAAACGTTATAGATACTTTTCAGATATTTAATATAAAAAATTGTTTGAAATTTATCAAATGTATTCATCGATGTTATAAAATAAATGTATGACTTGAATTATGATTAATTTATACAAAAGGTGTAATGAAAAATATCATAAGAAATTTGTTTTAATTTATTATGAAAAAAAAAATCTACTATATTTATGTATGTCTTCAATCTCTAGAATTAAATATTAGATATTAGATAAATTTTAAAACAATTGGATTTAGAAATATTTTCGTTGGATATTAAGCAATTTTTCATTTACACATCGCATACTATGTACATATACTTGATGATTGCATTGTTTTCATCTACATCCGCTTCAATGTCATGCCTAAAAAGAACACTTTAAAAGATGAAGCAGAATTTATAAAGAGGAAACGTAGAAGTTTGTTTCGAAACGTCCTTCGAGTTTTTATTATACTTTTACTAATTTCCCAATATTACAGGATGGAAAGAACCTTTAATTATAAAAATATTGATATTTCTAAAAGCTCGAAAAAATATATTTTCTTTGAGCTTGAGTTGAACCGAAACAAAACTCAAAACAGTGGAATTAGAAAATAATACACGTTTTAAATAAGTTTAATTTGTGGCTACAATCACGTAGCTTTTTATTAGTTGTTACGTTGCTGTTAAAAACAATTTTTAGAAAAACCTTCAATTAAAATTTTATTTTTCAAGTAACCTAATAAATTTTTTTTTTTTTAAATTTAATCTACATTTTTTTTCGAAAATAAAATAAAAGATATTTTCTAACAGTCAACATTTAAGTTTTATTTAAAAAAAAAAATCCAGCGAAATTTATAGATTTCTCTCTAAAGAAAAATCAAAATATAAGTAATTTCTTTCACATACATTAATTCAACATAAAAATTATTTAAATTTCTTTTTCAAAAGATTTTATCAATTATTTTTACATAAAATTTTAGTATTCTAGGAACATATCTTCGAAAACGTTTGTTTTTTTCAGTGAAATCATTAATTTTAAAATTTTATGAAATTTAAAACAATGTTTTCTGAGCATACAAAAATATAATGTAAATTTTCGGTAAATTTCTGTTTTACGGATTATATGTTCAATCTGCAATAAAAATTGTTTATCAGCTTTTTATAGAATGTATCTTGTCGATCATAAATAAATACATGAACAGGGTGTCCGAAATAAATAATCTTCAACCTCCTAAAAACACTCTTTATGCAAACACCTGCAAAACAGAGTGATGTTATGGAGTGACTCTACAGAGAGGATTTCTTTAGTTTAAATATTTCTTTAAAATTTTTTGTTCAAAAATTTAATTGATCATAATAAAAAACTACGCTGTATATACTCTCCAGAAATCACTGGTTTAAAATCGGTTCTTTCCAAAGTTGATTTTCTTATTTATTTATTTTTTTTAATGGCAAAAGGTGAAAAAAGGTCGTCAGATCTTTCAACTTTTAAATTTGAAATTCGAATATAATTTTATTATGTATAAAAATTTTAAATTGTTTATCTACAGCCAAGCACTTCAAATATTTACATATCAAACAACATACATTTTAACTACATATACATACATATTTTGACATAAACAAATTCGCATGTTAACACAAGAAATTTTGAATATCATTCATTCGTCTTTTTTTTTTTTTTGTCAATAAGATTTATATAAAATTCACGTAAAGAAATTATTCAATGTGTGTCAATTACTTTAACGACATTTGAATAATAAAATAACAAATAAAATTTAATGAAAAATATATATAACAGGGTGATTCATTTCAATTACAACCGTTTTCTAAACATTTTAATAATTCATATTTTGGAAAAAGGTGACTGTTTTTCGTATATCACGTAAAATTACCACCCTTTATGGATGTTTAAAAAAAACATCTAGGTAAAATTATTAAAGTAAAAACAAAAACATCTTAAAAATTGACTGCGTTATGTAATTTGTAATAACAAATACAAATTAGGATTGTAATGTCAACATTCTAATTTTTAAATTACAGTAAATAAATATTTTACTCTTTCAAGGACAAAAATTATTGATTAGAAATTTTATGATGAAATTTAGTCCGGGAATTGCAAGTCAAAACAGAAGCAATACCTATGAATTAACAAATTAATGCTTTCTTGATATGTAAATATTATTAAAGTGGTTTACAGACCAAGGTTAAAAACTAATAAGATAATCCACTTTCCATCTATGCGTTCTCCAAGACATAATTGTAATATATATTCTTTGAATGTACAAATTCAGTGCATAATCATTGAATTTATAATATACAGAAAATATATTATACATACTTTAATATTCACATTTAAATAAAACTAGTTTAGAAATATATTTTTTTTAAATTTATCACTTTTTTTATTAAATACGACAGGACTTTGACTGATATTTAATGTAGTCCGTCAACTCGACCAATTAATATTAACAAAACATAACCAGAAAATTAAAGTAATCTTTGTTTTTATTTATTATTTTAATGTACATAAATTTAAACAACACAAAAAAATATATTTATCTAAATAAAACCTAAATGCATTATTACTTCAAATAAAATTAAAAAGTAATTAATAATGTTTTGTTTACAACCACGAATTACTTGAAAAATAAAAATTTATTTATTTCTAAAATGTATAATTAATATAAGGTTATTTCTTATTTCATTTTAATCATTTTAATCGATTACAAAACAGATAATTTATTTTTTATATTTCAAGTTCAGAAAACCCAACAACCTTCACCATAAAAAAAAAAAATAATAATAATAAACAACAACTTTTAGTATTTTTTTTTTTTTTTTCTAAATTAAATCAGCACAATTTTCATCAGAAGTTTCTTGCCATCCTGCAATAATAAAATTGAAAATAAAGTAAGAGTATGAAAAACTACAATTAGATACTAACGGTTATTTTCATAACAATTTGCCACTTCGAATGTACACTTATTTCCGAAAACTTGATGTTTATCACCATCAAAAGCACAAATTGGAAAATATATATAAGGACAAGGTTTAATGCAATTACTTTTTAACGATCTATCAAATACATCATTACAATTTCCAATTGAAGTTTGACGCCATTTATCTATTTTGAAAAAAAAAATAATAATAATGTACATAATTTTTGACAATTCTTAATTCAATTTACCTTTTTCTAAAGAATTTCGTCTGCAATTTTCTTTTAAAAATTGACATTCATTCAAAAATAATTTATATTCATTGTCATTGAATGCACATATTGGATGCAACGGTATTTCAGGACAAATATTTGGACAACGAATTTCTACATTATTTCGGAAATTTTCTTCACATTCATACAATTCAACTATTTTCCATTCTTAAAAAAAATAATAATAATAATAAAATAAAACATGCACAAATATTTAAAAGTAAATTACCTTTTTCTTCATTACACCTTGTTACATTCAAAATACAATGATTTTGAAAAATTTTATACATTTTTCCATCATATCCACAAACTGGTAAAATTATTTTTGGACATCCAAATTGACATAAATTTTTAGAATTTAGATTATCAATTTCATTACTTGTTACAAATTGAATTAAAAATATTACAAATAGCAAATTGAACATATTTTCTGCACAGAATATTTCTTGACGTAATAAAAAAAATGTATCTTCAACTGAAGTAGAATTTCATAAAAATGTCATTTTTATAGATTTTTTTTTCCTTTTGAAGATCTTATTTTTGAATCTTGTGCAAACAATACGTTATCGAATGAATCAATTCATTTATTTGCTAGAGATATAATTTTTTATCATTAATCTGTTAATTTATTTTATTTAATTTTTATTTATTTAATTTCTTTGAAAATGATAAAAAACAAAAAACAACCTAAGACATTAAAATTGACCCGTTTTTGAAGTACGCTTTTTTACTTACCCTCAATTTATATTTCTTCTTGGAAAAAAATATGAATTTAATCAATTAAAATAAAATAGAGGAGAAAAAATTTTACAATCCATTAGAAAAAGAAGTTATTCGAAAAAGGAAATCCGAATTAATAAATCAAATTAGTTTAAAGCTTCTGACACTTTTTTAAAAAGTAAAACACAGGACATTCCCTTTATTATTCAATTTTTTAATAAAATAATTTATTTATTAAAATATAACGTTTCTTAATCTCTTAAATAAAAATATTAATACAAAACAAACTATAAATTGAGAAACAACATACTCTATCAACCTGATTAATTCTCTACTCAAAATACCAATACAAATTATTATGAAGTTCGAACTATTTAATTTAAAATAAATTTAAGGAGTGGTTTTTGACAGAGAAAAATAACCTAATTAATAAAAAAAAATTTTTTTAAAATATAATAATTACTCACATATTTTATTCAGTGAATTTATGAAAAACAAAAAAGCACACAAAATTAGCATTAAGAAGTTTAAAATGTCATTTTAATTAAAGTCTCAATTAAATATTCTTATGCTACAGATAACATGCTATTAAATAAAATTTATATCTGCAATTAAAAACAAACAACAAAATTTATAAAAATTTTCATAGAGAAAAAAAATTAAAACATTTAACGAATATTTCGGAAAAGTTTTTTTTAATGTTGTTTATATACAATTTCGATTTATTTTTAAATTACACCTGAATTTACTGTTATTTGTATAGAAACATTTTATTTTTACTGTTATATTTAAAAAAAAAAAAAAAACATTTATAAATGCAATTATTTTTCATAAACAAAAAAACAAAAAAATATTTCAATTAATTTTATTTCCCAGATACAAAATATTATAGATACACATATGTACAGATATATGTGTATATTTAACTCATGTTTTTACACATTTATTTAATATTTTATAAAATAAAATTTTATAAAAAAAAAAAAAACGCTTCATTCATAAATTTTAATCAAATACTATATTTGGTATTATAAAGTTGAATTTAATTAATTATTTTGTTTATGTAATTTTTTTTTTCTCTAAAAACAACAAATATCTTTAATAATTTATTTTATATTTCACTAAAATAAAAAAAAATTATCCTTTCCTAAATTCCAGAATTTGTTTGTTTTTTTTTTCTTTTCTTCTTATCAAAATAGGAAAAACAAAATTAATTGTAAATAGATTATTAATTTTAAAATATGATCTAAAAGTATATATCTACCTATACTTTAAAAAGTATCTATAATACACGTGCACGTGAATAATTTTTAGATTATTGAATTGCGGTCATATGTTACGTATACATATACTACATATATGTGCCCATATTTTTATATACGACTTCATATTAACTAAATATGTACATGATGTAGTCTATCAATTTAATAACAATTTTTTTTTTTTTTTTGATTTATGTTTAAACGTATAATTTTCAATCAAAATTCTTTAAAACTAATAATTTATAAGTTACAATAATAAATTGATGACGTTTTTTTAAAATACAAAAAAAAGGTGATCTAAATCTCATAATTTAGAAAAAAAGACATTTGAGAGATAAAAAAAATTACTAATGAAAAATAATAAATAAATATCATAATAATAACATAATGAAATTTTGTATATTATTTAGTATTAAAAATACATTTTTGTATTTCACACTTATGTATTTATTACAGGGTGATTTGCATATATGTAGTTGTACTTTTTTTTCAATTTAACGTAGAATCTTAATGAAAATAATAAAGACATGAAAGCAAAAATTAACCTCATATAAAAACATACAGAAAAAATAGTTATAAAATTGTTCTGTTCTTTTTAACTTATATTTTGCATTATAAGCCACCCTGTACAAATAGTAAACATTGATAGTTTAGATATTTATTCTACTTTTGGTTAAGAGCATTTTTCTGTAATATTCTTGATTTGATTTATTATATTTATCATATTAATATTTCGATAAAGTTATTTTATTTTGTAAATGTAATATGACCGCAATTATGACAACTAATTAATAAACATTTGTCCAATATCTTACATATATGTATGTTTTTAATATGTAATTATTATTCAATTTTATATATGTATAGTGATATTATTTAGTAAAATTTAATTTGTAATAAATGCACGTGATATTTTAATCACATGATACATATTAGAATCAAAAAAAAAAAATTAAAGTAATTAAATTATAATTAAAAAAATAAAAAAAGAAAGAAAAATATTAAAGAATTTTTAGAATCTGTGTGCTATTTGAAAAGACCTTGTAACATATTCATACTTCAAGTTTCTTATTGAAATTAACAATTTAAAATACTTTCTTTCAGAATAAAGATAATTTTACACAACCGAATTATTTGAACGAAAAACCAAGGCATTTTCATACAAAACTCACGTAGAATCCGTTTTTATTAGAACGTAAATAATTAAAACACAAAAACATTAAAGATAATTTGTTATTTTTATTTTTAAAATCTTTTTTTATTGCTTTAAATAAAATTAAATTAAATTAAAACTTTCAGTCTTCAATCATTTTCAACATTCACCTGATTTCACAAGACTCCATTCTGAAAAGACAAAAAAAAAACAAAATTAAATAAAATTTATTCGATAAAAATTTGAATTAAAAAATAAATTACCGTTATAATCTCGACAATGTTGATTTTCAAAATCACATTTATTTCCAAAAGTTTGATAAACTCTTCCATCAAAACCACATACTGGCATATAGTCTAATGTGCAAGGTTTCAAACAATTTCTTTCTTCTTCAATTAAACGTTTTCGTTTCTCTTCAAAATCTTTACGGCATTCTTCAACGTCTCTCTTTTCCCAATCTGAAAAAAAAAACCCAAAAAAAAAGAACATATTTAAAAAAAAATCCTTTGAAACCCACAATAATAAAAAATAATTACTTTCTCCTTGTTTGCAATTTGTTCGTATCATTTCACACTCATTGCTATAAAGTTTATAATCATTTCCACTTTTAGCACAAATTGGACTATAAATGTATGGACAAACATCTGGACATACTCCTGCAGCAGGAGTTTCCATTTTATAATCATGTGAACAGAAAATCATAGAAGTTTCTTGATAAACTGAAATTACAAAAATAAAAAAAAAAATAAAAAAAAAATAGTTAATTAAAATTGTTGAATGTTAAACAAAAATTAAAAAAAAAAAATACTTACTAGGTGCTGATCTCAATTTCAATTTACAATTTTCAACTTCCATTTCACATTGATTTGAAAAAAGAAGATTAGCCATTCCATTATCACCACAAACAGGATCATAATTATCTGGACATCCTTTTAAACATTTTTTATCAATGCCATTTAATACAGAGCACAATGATACGATTAAATTACACAAAAATAAAATAACAACAAAAGATTTCATTATGCTTGAATATTTTTTTAAACTATACTATACGTTTTATTGAACAGCTTAAAAAATGATGTACGCTTATCAAAAAATATGCCCCTTTATATACTATACATGAGGAAATTCCAATTTTATCTCTTTCTAGAATGTTATCAGAATATTGAAAACAGGTGATTTTTTTTATAATTATCAGTCAAAAAATATATTTTCAATTTTAGTTACCAATGCAATATTTTTATTTGCATTATTTTTCATTTTTTTTTTTTTTTTGCACTTAAGTGCATTAAAATGCGTAAAATTTAAAGTGCTTAGAAACGTGTAGATACTTAATGAAATTTTTATTAATTTTTATGATAATTTAGAACTTCGAAAATGACTTGGTATTTTTGAAAGAAAAATAATTGGAAAATTTGTTGGCGCCTTAAATTAAAAAATGTCTCCTTTACAGATTACGAAATAATGAAAAATCTATAATTCATTAAACTTAAGTATTAAAATGAGAAGAACAAGATATGTGGCACGTACACATTATTAGGAGAAAAATCTATTTTAAAATATTTAAGATAATTCAAAACGAAAAAGAACAAAACACTAAAAAACTTAGAGAAATCCTTAGAATGGAAAATATGTGTATTTTAGCCGGAGATGTTAAATTTAAAATTTAAAAGAATTTTTAAATTAATTTCATGCTAAAAAAAACATCTTAAAATTTTTAGGTCTTGCTGTTTATTTGAAATCTAAACTCAAAGTGTAAGAAAACAAAATATTTTTATTTTTTGCAATATTACAAAAAAATATGTATTATACGTGAATAATATAATTTAAATTTTTTTCTAGATATTTCTTTTTATGTGTAAATTTTCATAAATTGCTAAGGTAAAGAAAATATCTATAATTTAAAAAAAAAAAAAAAAGAAACCATACATTAATCACGAATACCCAACCAACAGTAATCAACATTGGTTGTTTTTTTTTTTAGCTCAGTCATTGTCATGGTCGATTACTTTAAATAAAAATAAAACAAAATAAGATAAACAGACAAAAAAATAAAAATAATATGTATGTATATATACCTGTCCTATATGCAATATATATATATACATACATATACTAATGTATATAGGTTCTTGACCTACGCTAAGACGGTTTTAATAAGAAAACACTTAAATCAATTAAATTATGTTCAAAACAAATCAGATTTTTATTGGAATACATAAACATAATATTCATTAGTCATTAATATACCTTTACAGTAGATAAAATGTTTATTTGATTTAGTTAAATAGATTGTAATTAAAAAATATATACATAGATATAAATTATTTTTTTTATTTTTTATTTATTTATTTTTTTCAAAATGTATCTTTTACGTTTATTGTCTTATCTATTTCATATGTTGTTTTCTTTTTCATGTTTTTTATTTGAAATTTTTAAAACTTTATTTGTTACCATTTACAGATAATTGTTCAAGGGTTTTGTTGTGATTTTTTGTCCTTTCAATTTTATTATTATTGATGATTTTATAGAAATGAAAAATTAAAAACAAGATGTGTTTACAATCAAGTACTATATATTTTAATTAACCTAAATTTTTTTTTTATTATTTTGATTAAAAAATCATGAGCATTGTCACGTTACATTGATTTTTAATATTCTGGAGAAAAAAAATGAGAAGGATAATGAATTGAGATACATATTTAAAACAGTTTTGATTTTAGAAATCATATTAAAGGATTAAGGATCAAAATTGGCAACTATAATTT
The DNA here is from genome assembly GCA_939192795.1 of Bombylius discolor. Taxonomy (NCBI): domain Eukaryota; kingdom Metazoa; phylum Arthropoda; class Insecta; order Diptera; family Bombyliidae; genus Bombylius; species Bombylius discolor. Next base: position 33,619,693 of record OW584241.1, on the reverse strand, counting down.
TCACATTTGGACTGGTTTCTGCAAATCAATAATAATTGCCATGTTAGACAAGGTCAAAAAATTAATCGATTATGACGAAAATTACGTCCTGCTTGGGTTCATTAAAACATTATAGGATTGTGTTCTCTTTGACTCTGTGCCACAGATGCTATCGTGGTAGATTTTGCCATCCTGATGTGAAAACCTAATAAAATTAAAACTATTATATATCTTTTATTTTTCTTCTGAAAAACATACAGGAAGCCTTCTATTGATTTTTTCAAATAAGTTTCAGTCTAAATTCAGTTTCAAGATTTAAAGATGAGCGATAAAAAACTTATTTTTGATTTGTTCTTGAGCTAAAAAATATAGTGAGTAAAAAGCTATAATCCATATATTATGTACATACATATATAACTCACCTTAAACCTCATATAAGATTTCAAAAAAGAATTTTCAAACTCAGTTTGTTTCGGTTTATACATACATTTGTTAACTGCGGGCTACGGATTATTAAATCCTTCAAAATAAAATCTATGTATCGAAGATTTAGTTTTTGCCCCCTGTAGTGAAGTTACTACAAATATTCAAATTTCAAACATTCTAAATGGAAAAAGTTACACCTTCACCTGCGTCACGTATAAATGTACCGGCCTGCAGATTATGTGTTAAATATCAAAAGATCCCTGTACTGAGGCTTCTTTGTGATACTTCTTATTATTTTCAATAAAATCTTTAAGTTTTCATTAATTTTTTATGACATCTATTATATGTACTTTTTAATTTGACATAGCTATTGCATGCTTTCATCTTAATTACATGGCACTTTTGGAAATAAATAAAAACAAAATGGGGCCACTGTACTAGACCGTTTCCAAGTCCCAAGGGTTCTAAATGTTGCAATCGTTTTTTTTTTTTTCTAAAAAAAACTGACTCATGAATGTTTTTAAAGTAAAATTCTTTAACAATTTGTATACATTTTTTATCAATGAATAATTTTGTTTTTCAACATTTTAAAAAAGCACTTGTATGAAAAAAAAATAAAAACAAATTTTTGTTATCAACTTAAAATATTCTAGAAACTTATTATTGTTTTACTATCAGTTTTCATTGTAAATATCACAAAATTTTATAATATTCAAAGTGTGATTTTATCAACAACAAAAAATTAATTAATAATAATTAATTTAAAAAAATATATACATACATGTATAGAAAATTAATTGAAGTTAAATTTTAATATGATCAAAATTTATTTAAAAAAAAATATATATAAAACAAAAACAAAAACAAAAAAAATCGTTTAAATAACTGTCAAGATAAATTTATGAAATATGATTTTTTTTTATCATTTCTAATCTATATCATAAAATTTACTATATAAATCGATAATACAGTATTCTGCTTCGAACAGTCGTATACAAATAATTATTATACAAACAATATCTAATTATTATATTTTATTTTTAGTGTGAAAATTTTAATATAATTCTATTTTAAAAAATATATATATAATAAAATTAAGTAATCCAAAATGAAAATAAAAATTTTTGCAACTATAATTTCTGGTAAATAAAAATTTTTATACATAAATTAAATAAAAAGTGAAAAATAATTATTTTAAATCGATTTTCTTCTTCTTTTTTTTTTAGTTTTAATTGCAAGTACATTTGCAAAAGAAGGCTGTTTTAAACCATGTATTAAAATTTATGATCCTGTTTGTGGTTTCAATGGTGAACAATATAAAATTTTTGGCAATAAATGTTTAATGCAAAATGAACATTGTTTAGATGGTCATGGTAATGAAATTTTTTAATTTATTATTTTTAAATTTTTGTTTTAATTTACATAAATACTTTTGATGAAAAATTTTCAAATAAATCTCTATTTTTATTTTTTTTATTTTTTTTTTTTAATTAAAGAATGGTATACTACAAAAATGGCCAAATGTGATGAACACAAAAGTATTCAAAAAAATTGTGAAAAACCATGTACTTTAGAATTGAATCCAGTTTGTGGTTTTGATGGTGAACAATATCAAGTATTTCCAAATAAATGTGTTTTAAAGAATACAAATTGCAGAAATGGAAAAAGTAAAAAGAAAAATTCTAAAAAAAAGAAAAATACAAAAAAATAATTAAATGTTTTTTTTTTTTTCAGAATGGATGGAAACGAAAATGAATAACTGTGATAATACCCAGATTTCTATTTCTGAAGAATCAGAAATGTGTGAAACACCATGTACAAGAGAATATGATCCAGTTTGTGGTTCAGATGGTGAACATTTTAGAACTTTCTCCAATCCATGTGTATTGAAAAATCAACATTGTAAAGATAGTAAAAGTAAGTATAAAAATTTAAATTAAAGTTTAATTTATCTCTAGTTTTTTCTTACAATTGTTTCACATTTCGGAAAATTTACTTTTTAACAATATTCGTGAGTGCATCTTAGGAATTAAGGCAAAATAAAAATAACAAAAAACTTTTGTGAAACCCATCCTGTTCAAATGTTTTACGTATAACTAGTAAAGTGATTTTTACCAAATATGTACGTTTATTTTGCAAAAAACGGTAAATAGCTATGCTTTTTAAAGCAAGAAAAAGTATACATATATCGAATGTGTAATTTTTTTTTTTTTTCAGAATTTGAACAACTAATAACAATTTTTTTCTGTTTTCTTATCAACAAATTTCTATATATGACTTTAATTAATTGATAATATTTAATTTAATATCTGATTGTGTAAAAGGCTTATACAAAATCAATATAGATATCGAATCTATGCAAAATATACGTATTTATTTTCTATTCAATTGATAAGATATTCAGATTAGTACATACATAGATGATTAATATGTGATTGGCATAAATTTATTTGCAAAAAAAGATGATTAAGCAAGAAATACACAAATCCGAGAATTAGATTGACAAATGACTGTACGAGTACACCTATATGTACTTGAAATTTATGTATTTTTTTTATTTTTATTTTTTAAATGCTTGAAAAAATTGTATGTGAAAATACATTGTAAACATTATCTAATCAGCTAAAGTATTTAAATTTATCACCACTCTCACGTAATGACTAATTTAAATTAAAATATTGCTTATTTTTAAATTTTCAAATAACTACTTACATAAACAAATACAAATAATTATTTGTTTTTTTTTTCTCAGCATGGCTTCAAGTTCGTAGTTCAAATTGCGAAGTAGGAAATAATTTGAATAATGAAATCAACAAAGAGGAATGCCAACAAATTTGCCCATTAATTCTTGATCCAGTTTGCGCTTTTGATGGTCAAGAATATCGAATTTTCAGTAATAAATGTGCGATGGAATTAGTAAGCTGTATGGAAAACAAAAGTAAGATCATTGAAATTATTTTTTATTTATGTAAAAAATTTTAACTCAAATATTTCAAATCAATTTCAGATTTCAAAACTGTTTCACGTTCACTTTGCGAAACTGAAAATTCAAAGGAAATAAATTATAAAGGTTGCTCACAAATTTGCCCATTAATTCTTGATCCAGTTTGCGCTTTTGATGGTCAAGAATATCGAATTTTCGATAATAATTGTGCGATGGAATCAGTAAGCTGTATGGAAAATAAACGTAAGTTAATTACAATTTTTTTTCTTTTTATTTAAATAATTTATTCTTAAATTAAATCTTTAAAAATTCCAGATTTCAGTATTGTTTCAAGATCACTTTGCGAAATGGATAATTTTCTAAGTGTAAATTGTGAGACACCTTGCACAAGAGAATATATACCAGTATGTGGTTTTGATGGAGTTAAATATGAAATATTTTCAAATGCATGTGAAATGAAAAATAAACATTGCAAGGATGGACACTGTAAATTGATTATTTTTTAATATTTTTTCTTGTTTTTTTTTTTCGTTTTTGATTATGATTTTTTATTAAAATTTTTCTCTCTTTTTTAGATTGGACAAGAACTGAAATGTCTCATTGTTCAACAGAAATGAACGAGTATTAAAAAAATAAATCGTCAAATTTATCGAAAGTCGATCTCAATTTTTATTTATATTTAATAAAAACAATTAAACGAGTAAATAAAAGCAATTAATTTGATAATTAAAATATTTTTTTTTTGTTGTTAAAAATTTTACATAATTATTTCTTTTTTTTTAACAAAACAAAAAATGTCATTCCCTTTTCTTATATGTATTCTTGTTTATATAAGAAAATAAATGAAACCAGTTCAAATTGAAGATATTTCTTGATGCTCGACCTTGCATCTTTTTTTTTTCTTTTTTTTTTACAAAATTACAAAATCATAATGTAAAGGGAATATGATTTCAACTTTCAAGTAATAAACAATCCGTATTTTTTTTTTTAATTAAAATATTTCAAAATGTTTCCTGTTAATTGGAATTGTCTGCGGTTATTGTTTAAAATTTAAAATAATTATAACAAAAAAAAAATTACTGACTGTTTTTAAAAAAAAAATGTTAGCCAATTTTGTTTTTTTTTTAAATAATTTTATTGTTGGTATATAAAAACCTTGCAAATTTTGTGAATTTAAAAAAAAAATTGTTGTGGTAGGTACTAAAAAGACGCAAACACCTATTTAAAAACATACACGTCCTTTTATTTTGATACTAATTTTCTTTTCAAATTAATTTTTTTTTAAATTTTTTAAAATTTCAAACTCGATTATTTAGAAAATCCTGACAACAAAAATTTTAAAAACCATTCCATAGTCTATATTTTAGTGTTAATTTACAAGTATTATTATTGTACCTAAGTAATGTAATTAAAAATAAATGTACAAAAGTGGTACAACATAAAATTAATTAATTGTCTCTATTTTTTCTTTTCTTTAGTCTTATATTAAATAGCCTTCAATATTTAACATCATCTAGTATAATTTATCTGGTAATAAATATCTAAAATCTTGTTTACTTCTATAAAATTCTAAAACATGCGACTAAAAAAAAAAAACAAATAATAAAAAGATCAAAGAATTATTTTTTGCGAAATGAAATTTGTTAATATTTTTTTTTTTCATAAGCCTTAATTAAGAAAATAAAATATTTAAATATTTACTAATTTGGTATTAATTAAACCAACAAGAATTATTATGAAAAGAATTTTTTGAAATATGTACAATAAAGTTTGATATGTTGTCTGTCCATCAACCATCATTAGACATTGATACCATATTTAAAAAATAAAAAAAATAAAAAATGTTGATACATTTAATACACATATTGCACAAAAAAATACTTAAAATTACATATTTTCACGTCTATAATTGTGAGAAATATGTATTTCCGTAAAACAGTAATTCAAGTTACCTTTCTTGAAATTAGAAAAAAAATAAAAATAAAATAAAATTAACGAACTAAATATTTACAATAATAAATGAGATACATTTTCCTTTATGAAAGTTAATTAATTACATTCTATTATTTATCTTTTTCCAATTTAATTAATCATTAATAATTTATTAATATTATTTTCATATTTTGTTTTTTTTTTTTAAATATTTCCTTTAATAATAACTATTATCGTCTTATATAAATTCGTCAATTAAATTTTAATTGAAATTCCAACAATAAAAGATCATAAAATGTGAAATAGAATTATTTTTTCTTGCGAAAAAATTTTAATTTTTAAGAGTTGAAACCAAGTTAAATGTTTTAAAATTAAATTTTAATTCATTTTAGAGAGAAAATTTGTTTTTCGAATCTTTAAATAAAATTATATCCGATGTTAAGCGTACTAATTAATATTACAATATTCAAAATTACAATAATAATAATATAACCAAATTAAAAAAGAAAAAAAAAACAAGGACGGTAATCGTCTACTTTTTAAGCGCCCGAGCAGGGACTTGAACCCTGGACCCTTGGATTAAAAGTCCAATGCTCTACCGACTGAGCTACCCGGGCTGGTGAGCGTTGTCCCCGTAATGACTAACATAGGTTTGTTTAAGTAATATTTCTAATTTCTAATATTCTAAAATTCTAAACTGAGTAATAAAAATATTTGTAATTATTATTTTTATTTCAATTTAAAAAAAAAATTATAGATGTATGTATGTATCTAACAAATTAAAAGATACACATATGGATATAAATTAATACATGTGTATGTTCTATTATAATTATACCTTATTCACCAAACAGTCATAAATTCAACACTCGTGTCATTAATAGCTGGGTTTTATTGGAACTGAGGAAGTGATATATGATCACTTCAGTTTTTTTTATATGAGATCATCTTCTTCTTGAGAATAGCCTCACTGTAAGTACCGAAAAAAAACATGTTAAAAAAATTAAATCACATACTTGAACAAATTTCACTAAAAAAATCCAATATAACAAAACAAATCAAGAAGAAATATAAAAACGCATAAACCCAAACTTCTAATTTCATATGATACTTTGACTCCAAAACAGCTGAAAGTGGAAACTGCGGAAGTAATATTTTTCGTAGGGACCTTAATTGTCGAATAGAGAAAATGAGTGCCAAAAAAACGCGTTTATCAAGTCATGAAGTGTGAAATCTCCGAATTCTCACTTCCTCAGTTCCAATAAAACACATTACACAAGTATTGTATCGTGGATACAAACCACTTTGTGACTGTATGCTGCATCTCAGCAGCAATACTAATGCATCCATCAATCGCATGAGCAGAATAATTTTGTAGCCGAAGATGCCTAAAGTGAAATTGTAAAACGAAGTAAGTACCTACATATTAATATTTTCTACAAAAATCCTGACTGAAGACCTGAAACACTTGATTGAAGAAATAATTGTCTAACAATTAATTGAAATAATAATAATAATAAGAATTTCTTATTTCAGTGTTTAAAAAGTTTTAAAAATTGAATTAATTTAACATAAAAAATAATTGCTACAATTTAAAAAGGTAAGTAAAATTATTAAAAATTGAAATAAACTTTTTGTCAGACAACACCTAACTTCGTACTTTTTTTTTTTTCTTTCTAATTTTTCCTGTTTTTGGTTAAAAAATTTTGAAAAAGAAAAAACCATACTCAAATACCTATTTTTTCATTTAAATTTGTATTTTTTTGTTGTCTAAATTAGAAAAAAATAAATAGTTCTAAGATTCTGAAAGTAGGCAGATGTACATATACCCACATATGTTCCCTTTTTTTCTCCTCACACTCCACGTAAAGTGCTATATATGCAAATGTATTATGTATATATATTTTAATATGTGTGTAAGATATGTATAGTATGTATAGATATGTATATATATATAAGGATGAAAATTTTTTCTTATAAGAAAAACAAAATTTTGTGATTGTGTGATTTCTTAAGAGATTAGGTGTACAGTAATAAAAATTAAAATTTAATATTTTGAAATTAAAGAGAATGGTAGGTATTAAAAATTGAATAGATATAAGATTGTTATTGGAAAAGAAAATTTTACAATCAAAAATAAACAAGCTATAGTATAGGGTTCCTTTAAAAACTCAAATCGAAATAATTTTAAGATTTCAAGGGTCTTTGAACAAAAATTAAAGTCTTTAAAAGAAAAAAAATTTCGAAAGTTGCTTCGTAAGCCCTCTATTCTGATCAAATTTAAAAAGACAAACTCATTGTGCAAAAAATCGGCTTAAAATTCACATATTTTTCTATAAATTTAAAAAAAAAAAATCATATTAAGCAATAAATTAATTAAAATAATAAAATTATTAATTAAATACAAATTTTTTTAATATTTTCTTTCAGCAATTAAAAAAGTTATGTATAAATTCGAAAATAAAAACTAAATACCTTCGAAAATCCGACCTTCATTTATATTTTCTCTTGTAAAACTTTACACCTACTAAAAAAACAGAAAAACAAACAACACAACAACAACAAAACATTTCATCATACACTAAATCAGTCATATTGAAATCAATTTACAATAATAAACACAAAATCACCGATAATTAACTATTATTTTTTCCCCGTAATAAAAATTGAAAAATAAGAAAATTGTTAAACTGAAGAAAACTATGAATTTATGTTCATCAATTGGTGTGGGACAAAGTGGTAATAGCGAAATGCCACAAGAAAATCGACCAAAAATTGTTACAGTTAAACATCCAGAATCAAATAAACCAAAACCAACAACAAAACGTGGTAAACCAATACAAGCTGATCAAGATGTTACAAAAGCATTACAAAGATGCCGTGATGAAGGAATTAAACGTTTAGATCTTAGTAAATCATCAATAACTCATATACCATCATCAGTTAAAGATTGTATACATTTAACTGAATTATATTTATATAGTAATAAAATATCATCATTACCATCTGAAATTGGTTATTTAACAAATTTAAAAACTTTGGCATTAAATGAAAATTCATTAACATCATTACCTGAATCATTAGAAAATTTGGAAGAATTAAAAGTATTAGATTTACGACATAATAAACTTGCTGAAATACCAGATGTTATTTATAAATTAAAATCATTAACAACACTTTATTTAAGATTTAATCGTATACCAGGTGTTGCTGATGATGTTAAAAATTTAATTAATTTAACAATGTTAAGTTTAAGAGAAAATAAAATAAAAGAATTACCATCAGCAATTGGTTTTCTTATAAATTTAACAACATTAGATGTATCACATAATCATTTAGAACATTTACCAGATGAAATTGGTAATTGTATTAATTTGAATGCATTGGATTTACAACATAATGAATTATTAGACATTCCAGATAGTATTGGTAATTTGAAGAATTTAGTAAGACTTGGACTGAGGTGAGAATATATGCACATGTATTTTTTTTTTTTTTTTAAATAAAAGATTTGTTCTAAAACACTAATTTTATTTTTATATATTTTTTTTTATTTGTAGATACAATCGTTTAACGTCAATTCCAGCATCATTGAAAAATTGTAAATATATGGATGAATTTAATGTTGAAGGGAATGGTATATCACAATTACCAGATGGTCTTTTAGCTAGTTTGAGTAATTTAACAACAATAACATTATCACGTAATTCATTTCATAGTTATCCATGTGGTGGTCCAGCACAATTTACAAGTGTAACAGTTATTAATTTAGAACATAATCAAATTGATAAAATACCATATGGTATATTTTCACGTGCTAAAAATTTAACAAAATTAAATATGAAAGAGAATGCATTAACATCATTACCATTAGATATTGGTACATGGACAAATATGATTGAATTGAATTTAGCAACAAATTCATTAACAAAATTACCAGATGATATACAAGCATTATGTAATTTAGAAGTATTAATATTATCAAATAATTTATTGAAAAAAATTCCAAATACAATTGGTAATTTACGTAAATTACGTATATTGGATTTAGAAGAGAATCGTATTGATCAATTACCTGGACAAATTGGTATGTTACATGAATTACAAAAATTAATATTACAAACAAATCAATTAACAATATTACCACGTTCAATTGGTCAATTAGAAAGTTTAAAACATTTATCAATTAGTGAAAATAATTTACAATTTTTACCAGAAGAAATTGGTTCATTACAAAATCTAGAAAATTTATATATTAATCAAAATCCATGTTTAGAAAAATTACCAACTGAATTAGCATTATGTGCTAATTTAAAATATTTAAATATTGATAGATGCCCATTAAGTTCTATACCACAAGAAATACAAGCTGGTGGTCCATCATTGGTATTACAATGGTTAAAATTACATGGACCATATAGACAAATGTGATCTTCTTATAATAAAAATTTCAATGTAAAAGATAATTGATGATGCTTACTTTAAATGCTAATATTAATTCACCAAATCGTCTACTAATTAAAAAATAAATTATTATTGATTAAAAACTTTAAAAATGCTGATATAAAAATTTTCTCAAGCAAAAATTATCAAAAACAAAAAAAACAAAAAAAATTAAAAAAATACGAAAACAAAAAAAAAATTATGTTGAAAAATTGAAAAAAAGCTTAAAAAAAATAAATAAATAAAATACATATTAATATATTATTGTGGTATATACATATATATGTGTAGAGGAATAAATTTTTATTCAAAAAAAAATAAATAAACAAATTATATGTGGAAAAAAAAATTAATTTATTGAGGGAATGTAATTATAGCTTTAAAATTGCTTCAAAAAATACAGCAAGAAAAAATTGATGAATATTTTAAAATGAAAATTATTACATCATAATTTTTTTCAAAAATACTGCATACTAAATGTAACGAAATTTAAAGAAAAAAATATATATATAATGAAATGCAATTTTTGAAATAAATTAAATTATAAAAAATTGCTTTTAAAAAATAAAAATGTTATGGAAGCGATATTGATGACTGAATTTTATATAAATGGCATTAGAAAACACCGAAGTAAGTAATGTATTATAAAAAATATATTTAAAAAAAAAAAAAACACAAAATTTGTTCATTGAAATGAAATATTGAAATTTAAATGCAGCTAGTATCTTGATCGATTAATTAATTAATTTGCAATATAATACAAGGCAGAAAGTCATATTTAAATTTCAAAATCCCATTCCAATGTACACGAATCTTTTTTACTCGTTATTTACTTTTGTTTTCTTTTCTTTTTTTTTTTAGATTCAACGAAAAAAAAGAAAAACAAAGATAATCTACCTAAATATACTTGTATGATGGAATTTGAAAAAAAAAATAAATAAATGAATAAAGATGAAAAATCGAAAATTATTAAAATTAAGTAAAAAAAAAAAAACACAAAATTAAGATAATACTATTCAAACCCCGAAACTAGTCATTTAAGAGATTATTATAAATTATATTATAATTCATTTTGAAAAGAAAAAAAAAATGTATTCGATACTAGTCAGAATTGTAAGCTTTCTTTTGTAAATAATTTCATTTATTTTTTTTATTCTACATATTTTTTTTTTTAATTTTTTTTTAATTATAAAATTATAATAATTTACAATGTTTTTTTTTCTCTTTTATTTTTTAACTTTAAGAATTAAATAAAAATTTTATATCATATGAAATTTTTGAAAACAAAAAAAAACATATTAACAACACAAGGAAAAACAAAATAAAAACTAAAAAAAAAAAGCCAAAAGGAATTGTGTTTAAAAATGAGAATTTAAAAAAAAAAAAAAGTTCGATAAATATTAGGTTTTTTCTTTTTTTAATTTATAAAGCATCGAACATTTAAAAATAATCTCATTCATTATGATATAATTGAAAAAATAAAATAAATAAATATTATAAGTAAAAAATAAATAAATAAAAGTAATAAACAATTTTAAAAAAATAATAATAAGTTTTCAGTTGATATAAAAATTATTTATTTCATCTTTTATTTTATTACTTTTTTTAGTATTTCTAGAATTTAATCAATTTGTATTATTTTGTTTTTTTTTGTTTTAAGGCTCAAAAAATAATAATTTAAAATTAAATGATTGATATATATTATCAAATTAAAAATACATCTGATAACTACATAAATGTATATGTGTATGATTATTTCTATGTTTATGAAAATAAAAGAAAAAAAAATTAACCAATTAAATATTTTATCAAAATATAGTAAATAATAGAAATTTAAGAAGATAATTGAAACATACTAATACCTATGCCACAGATTTCAATTAAAATTGAAATTCCAGTTCGATTGAATTTTAAATAAGTATTTCACATTCCGATCGAACTGTAATAACTCAATTTCATTCAAAGTTGTTCTAAAAAATAACTGTTTAACCTTAAATTCGTATTCGACCTTTATTTAAGTCAGTAATTTACAAATTTGTTTTAAAGTTAGATAACGGATAGTGTATTTTCAAATTTATTGTGAGATGAAAAGTAAAAATAAATCGGATCATTTAAATCTTCTGGATTAATTATAAGAATTGTTCTTTTGATTATTATTATTTTTTCTTCTTATAAAACTTGTTTCAAGTTTTCAAGCAATTTTAAAATCATTTCAAATTGAAATAAATTCCAATAATACCATAAAATTCATTTCGGATAATATTTCAATGTAATCGAAATATGGAACCTCAAATTTCAGTTCGCAAGAATCGAAATCTGTGACATGGATGATAATTTAAAAATATCAATAATTTTTTTTAAAATAAAAATAAAAAAAAGCAACACTGAATTAAATGTTTAAGACAAATTGATAATAACTTATTTTTGTTTGCTTTTTCAAATACAAAAAAAAAAAAGTTCATTAATAACAACAACAATAAATATACAAAAAACAAATAAAAAAGAATTTTTTGTTTTTGACTCTCTATCACAAAACTACGAATATTTCTTATGAACGAAATAATAAGAAATAAAAAAAAAGGAAACATAAATAATACAGTTTACTTATAAACACAGATTTAAATAATAAAATAAAGTATAAATACATTTTTAAACACATTTTATTTATAAATCAGTGAATCTTAATAATTATATTCGTGTCATTAAAACATTTAAAAAAAAATATATTTAATACATTTTACTTTTTTATGTTTAATTCTCAAAATGAGATGCTCCAAAAACAGTCTAAAGTTAAAAAAGCTTTGTTTTTTTATTTTTTTTATAATTAAATGTCGATTCACACATCCGATCAGATTCAGATAACTTTAAATCTTTATATATGATTTGTGACCGTAACCGGAACATTTAAATCACATTCAAAATATGAATCGGATGTGTATAAATCGACCTTAAATATGGGCTCATATTATTCTACTTTTACTTTTGATTGATTACTTTTTTCTATTGATTGATTTTTTTTTTACTTATCAACAAAAACTCATTCACAATTTAAATTTAAATTTCGTAAACTGAATTTGTTTTGAACATCTCAACTTTTTAAACAATGAAAATAATAACGAAATTTTACTTTATCCAAACACTCAAATATAATAATTACATAATATTCATGATTTTCTTTTTAAATATATTTATTTATTTTATCATACTTAGAATATATATTTTTTACATATTATGTATTTTTACAATCTAAGAATTTATTATTTACACAGAAATTCATTTTTAGCATAGGAAACATTTTTAGAAATAACATAAGAAAAAAAGGAAAACAAATTTAATTATAAACTTAGGTACTAATTTTAGGATGCTTATACATTTTACACATACATTCAAAACTTAATTTAAAAAAAAAAAAAACTATTTACTAGTGTTAATTTATCACAAAAATTTCTGAATTAAAAAATTTGAGTAAATAACACAAAAACTATCAAATAAAAATATTTAAAAAAAAAAAACAACTAATTATTAAGAAAAAAAAAACAAGCAAAAAATTTATAAAATTAAAAAAATATATATAAAAAAAACAAACCAACAACATATTTGTAGAATCAGAAATTAAATGTGGTAGCCTCATCTTGAAATGGTTTTCATAGAAAAAAAATACTTTTTACATTACATAATACATAATACATACTACATTACACGCAAAAAAAAAAAAATAAAAAAATTACATGTAAAGCTAGTATTTGTTATTAATGAATTGCGCGATTAATTATTAAAAAACAAAAAATGATAGAATTATCATCATGAATTATTAATTATAATTAAAAGAAGAAAAAAAAATAATTTAAAAAAAATATATTTGAAATTGAGTAATTTTAAAAGAAAATAAAATAAAATTCAAATAAAAATGAAATTTTCAGTATAATTTTAAATACATTGATAAAGAAATGTGAATGTATTTACATATTAAATTTAAAAATTTAAAAAAAAATAGAATTTTTTATTAAAATGATAATTTAATTTGATGAATATTTCAATAAAATAAAATTAAATAAATAATGAATAATAAGAGAAAAAAAAAATAAAAATAAAATAATAATTAGGCTTCTTAATGTTAAAATATTCATTAGTCTATTTGAAAAAAAAAAAAAAGCTTTATCGGCTTTTAATAAAACAAAAAAATATATATATTTATAATTGCATTTTTTTTTTCTAGTATGTATGTATTCGAAATATATATTTTTTCTTTCAACAATACACATCAAGGATGTTCTTCATTCAATTTTCTAGTTTGTGCATCTTCGAAAAGGTAAGATGATCGTCAGCAATTCAAAGTTTTAAGCAAACTGACGATATCATTTGACTTTTTCGAAAATGCATTTTTTCTCATAAACATTTTTTTGTTTTTTTTAATATCTTGTAAATTGTAATTGTAATAAATACTTTATGAGTGTTGACTTCATTTTGTATACATAATATAATTTTTTTTATATATAAAACGCTATTTTTTGTTTTGATTATATACATACATATGTATTATAAATAATGTATCTCTTTTTGCATAAGTAACATAAAAATTAAAAACAGACTAAATAATTTAAAATTTAAAAGTATTTTGTCAAAGGGAGAACAGAAAATAAAAATATTTTAAATATTAGATATTGCTAATTACAAAATATTACATAAATACTTTAACAATGAAAATACATAATTCACAAATCATGACCGCATATTTAAAAAAAAAAATTATCATTAAATAAAAAAAAAGTGATCGTACATAAATTCTTTTTGCTATAATTTTTTTTTTCAACATTTAAAAAACATTTTTCTTAAAAACTCACTTTATTGATGAAGTTAACATTTTTAAAATTTATATACATAATTATTTATTAATTTTATTTTTATTTATTTATTTATTACTATCTATCACTTTGATATCACATTTTTAGATAAATATCTTTTAAAAAAAATAAGCAAATCATACACGATCGTTAAAACGTTTGTTGAATGAAAGAAAACATTGCGCTCGTTTCAAAATTCAACATTGTCGAGCATCACACCATACGGTGAAACCAATTTGACTGCATTATTGTGTTTAATTGATGTTGTTTTGATGTTCTGGTGTTTCGGTATTCGGTATGTGTTAAAAAATGCAACTTTTGGTGAATTTACGGGGTTATGGGGTAATTATTGAAACATCGAAATCAGATTCTGGTGGATAGATTGTGCAACCTGTTGAATTTTGAAAACGAACGCATTATTTATTGTTTTGGTCGTTTCTAGCTGAATTCTATTAACAGAAAAAAAATTTTTTTTTTCTTTGTGAATGTTTAGAAACATTTTGTATAACCCCATAATTATTGTATCGTGTATATGATCTTTTAAGACTTTTAATATAAAATTGCTCACTCATTTGTTTTTGACTTTTTTCATATCACTTTTTTTAAATACAAAATCAAAAAAAAAATAAATTTATACATGCAACATCAGATAAAATAGCATGTTTATTATATTATAACTTTGTGTCTTGTGATATAACTTTAAGTTAAATTTATTTTTCTTATTAAAAAAAAAAATCAAATTTTGGCATTTTTCAAAAATTCAATTTTCCCACAAGATTGACTTGCAAAAATTTTCATAAAATCAATCTTGAAAATTGAAAACTTCATAAAATCAAAATATCTTGCTTGCAAATCTGTCTTGTATGCTTTCTAGTTTTACATGCATGCATGCAAGGTGACGTAAGCTTGAATTTTCGAAAACTGCGTTTATTTTGACTATCTTTTTTTTTTTAATTTGAAAATACTTACATTTTGATTTTTTTCTTAAATTTTTCTCCAAAAAATTCCTTAACAAAGTTTTAAGTTTAAAAATCTCACTTGTTTAAATTTAAAATAATGATTTGTTCGTTGTTTTTTTTTATGCATATGATATGTTAATTAAATGTAACATAAGAAAATTTAATTAATTTAAAATTAAGGAGAAAAAAATATAATTAAACTACTTGAAATGAGAAATACCTAATGTATTTAAGGAAGAAAAGTAACAAATTTTGTAGAAAAAGAGAAAAAATTTAAAACGCGCACACAATGAAAGTATTCTTAATAATACAAAATAATAATAATAATTACTATTAATTAATAAAATTAAGTAAGAAGTAAATAAAAAAAAATATTCAAATAAATGAAATCAAATTTAAAGAAAATAATTTAAAAAAAAAAAAGTAAGTTTAAAAAATATATACCTATTATATAATATTTAAACTGTATCTTATAAATGTTTGTATGTGCAGTTAATTTAAATAAAAATATAAATCAATATCTATATATGTATATTAATAAATAATGTTAAGTATCTAAAAATAAAAAATAAAAATAATAATAAAATTTAAAAATATATATATATTACATATATACGATAATTTTCTTTTATAAATTTTAAATATTAATTTTTAAAAATATGAGATGAAAAAAAAAAAATGATATTTTTAAATATAAAATTATTTTAAATTAAAAAACAAATAAATATATATATATATTTTATGAAATTTAACAAAAATTAAATACAATTGAAGAAAATAACAAAGTATGTATTTAGGTACTGTTTTTTTTTTTTATTATACTTTTCATTCAACTAAACTTTAAAATCAAATATCAGAATAAATAAAAATAAAAAATATAGTTAGAAATCAGTAAAAATGTGTCCACATCAAATAAATTTTAAAGAAAAAATCAAATTTTATGGCTATTTGTTCAAATTAAAATTGCATTTAAAAAAAAAAAATTCTTTTTGTTATGTTTTGACGTGAATATTTATAAAATTATTTTTTATGGATTTTATTCGATATTAAAAAGAAACAGTTAAAAATTAAATAAATATAATACATATAAAAATGTTATCGATGTGATGTTTTCTTTTAAATATTTGATTCAAAATAATATACTTAACAATATTTGCAAAAAAAAAAAAAAAAAAAAAAAAAGAGAAAAATATATACATAATTATAAATTGTATCTTTGCCAATATTTTCAAAATTAAAAAACCATGGAAAAATAAAAATAATAATGAAAATAATTACAAAATAAAAAGAGAAAAAAGAAAAATTATTTACATAAATTAATTAAACTATTTAATGGTAGAGAAATGAAAATGAAAGAGTTTAGAAAAAAATAATTACTTAAAACACAAGGAACTAGATACTTGTTATATTTTTATATTTTTAAAAAAAAAATTACAAAATATGACAACAAATAAATAATTTAAAAAAAAATAAAAATTAAATAATATTGAATGAAATATAAAACAGAAACTAAAAATTAAAAAAAAAATAAATAAATTTTTTCAACGAAAATAAAAATAAATAATTATTTAATTATTTTAACACAAAAACAAAAAATAAATAAAAGGTAAAAAGAGATATTTTTAATGATAAACTAAAAAAATTTAAATAAATTATTCAACATACATATATTATTTTGCAAAAATAAATAAAAGAAAAGTTAAAGATGAGATTATATTTGTTAAATTGATAATTAAAATTGAGTGAAAAAAAAAGAAGAAAGGAAAAAAAATAAGTAAAAATTTAAAATAAAAAAAAAAAATAATGCAAAAAATAAAATAAAAAATTATATGAATGTTGGTAGCATTAATTAAAAAAAATATATAATATATATTATACATACATACATATACTATATACGATACAAAAAAGGAAATAATTCCGTGAAAAAAATATACATACATACATACATACATATATATTTGGAAATATAAAATACTTGTGTAAATGTAATTCATATTGTTTTCTTGGCCTTAAAAGGGACTGTCGGACTCTCGTTGGGCTCATCACAGGGCATAACACATGTATAACCACCACCTGGCGGTCATGAAAGTGGTCAGGGATCCGACGTGCGAGGCCTGCCTGGAGGAGACGAAAACAACAGAGCACCATCTCTACTGTTGCCCAGCCTTCTCTAGGATAAGGCTTCGTACATGGAACTCTGATGCAATGAGAATGGAAGACATCTGTTCTCAACCCCTAGAAAAAATCCTCTCGTTTATTAGTAAAACGAAAATATTTTACTACAGACGGGGTGTTTGTTTTTCAATTTATTTTTATTTAATTAATTTTTCTTCTTAAATTTTTTAATTACATTACAATATTTCCATAATTCTTCATGAAATTTAAGTCCATTTTACAGAATCAAAAATTAAGTTAAAAATTGAAGTATGTACTTCTTGAAGAATCGATCAAATATACTTTTTTATTTTATTTTTTTTTTCAATCTGCAAGTGATTAAAAATGAAATTTTACATTTTTCGATTATTTCTTGAAATGTTGTTCAATGAATTTTGAACCTGAGAGTCTCATTATATACTAACTAAACCACATACTGAACATTCAAAATTCAAATATAAGAAAGAGAAAATATAATAATGTGTACTCGTACTCGTAATATATACTATCTGTAGATCAGCTGCTAAACTATACATTTATCAATTATTTATTTTTAAACATTTTTTTTTTTATCATTTTACTGTCGCTGTTCTTTGTTTAAACAATTCACACTGATAGTGTTTTTATTATCATTATTCCCAAGACAAAGTGCAAAAGAAGAATTATTAATTCATTTATTGTAAAATTTTCAAATTAATTTTATTTTAAAAAAAAGAAAAAGTTAAAAATGTAAGTATGTAGGTAACTATACCTGAATAATTTTCCCTTTGAAATATTAAATAAAGATTTTATTTGAAAAATAATAAATTTTTGTTATTATAAAGTGCGATCGTTTCAACAAAAAAAAATTTGGTATCAAAATGCGCAATAATTCGATTTGAAAAACAAACAAATTTAAATATTTTATTGAAGAAAAACAAAAAGATTTTTTTTAAAAAAAGTCTTGTGTACCAGCTCAAAGAAAATTATAAAAAGCAAAAAAAAAAAAAAATGACAAAGCAAATTTAACAAGAATTAAACGCATGGTATAACAAAGAGAAAAGGTGTGAAGTAAAATTTCTTTAATTATTTTAAATTATTAATTAAAATAGCGCCAAAATTTGTCTACGGAGCTAAGTTCAAAAAGTTCATTTTGTGTTTAAATTAATTAAAATTTAATAAGTAACTTTTGTTAACTATTTTTTTTTCTTTTCATTATAAAATCCTTGAAATTTTTATAAAATATATAAATATAAATAAATATTTCCTGATCTTTCTACTATTGTGTTTTGTATTAAGAAATTTACTTCCCAACTTTTTTAACCCTTTCAGTAACGTTTTTTTATTTGTTTCTATTTTTTAAGCTAAATTTTGTCTGTTTCGCGATGTTAGAATTTTGAAATCGATTTATGTACGTTACGAAATTTTGAACCTACTAACAGATTTGATAAATTTTAAACTTTCAAACTAAAAGATCCTCAATTTATATTGTTTAATTTCTTTTCTTAATTTTTTTTTTTTTTTAGATCAACACAAAATGGAAATAAAATTTTTCATAATATCTATTTTACTAACAGTATTATTACATACTGTAAATTCATATTCAGCTAAAGAAGATGCAAAAATTATTAGAGAATATTTACGTAATAGACCAAAACCACCAAAGGATCATGCTAAAGTTGCTAGAACTTTAGTACATAAATCAAATTGGGCAGCAACAGGAACAATAAGTACTGTTAAAAAAATTCAAGGTTTTCCAATGGTCAATATTATATCAATATCAGATAGTGAAATTGATGCTCCTTCAACAGGAAATATATATTTTTTATTGACAATGCTAGATTTTACTGGTCAAGATATTGAGGTTTGTTATTTTGTAAAATGCAAATTTTTACCTTTTTTTTTCTTCATTAAAAATGTGTGTACTTTTTTTCTTTCAATAGAAAAATAATCAAATAACTTTTTTGATATCAAATGATGAAGATTTATCATGTACAAATAACAATCATACAGATCCAATGGAACCAACATGTGCAAGAGTCATTTTGTCAGGAGGTGTTGTGAGGGTAAGTTTTTTATGTGTTAGACTTCAACAAAATGGATACCATTACCTTTCTTTCCCAATGCATGGAGATGGAATTTTAAAAATGAAAATGATCAATGAAATGATTTAAAATTTTGTATGATACTTTCATTTTTACATTGACACCCATTATCACCCCTTTTATTTTATCTGATTTCTTGTCTATCTCGATGAAATATATCTTTTTCATGTATTATTTAGTTTTAATTGATTATTAATATACTTTTTTTTTTCACACACAGTTAACTCCTGGTAGTGATGAATTCGAATTTGGACAAAAAGCTGTTATTAGTCGTCATCCAGCTGCTGAAAATTGGTTAAAAGGTAAATTATTATTTTTTTTATTGAATTTATTTTAAAAATTAATCTCTCTTTTTTTTTATGGATTTCAGCTCATACATTCTTTCTTTGTAAATTAAATATCACAAATATTTTCGTATTAGATTGGTATGGTGGACCACATGATATTTCTGTTAAAGATTATTATAATGCATCTCCTGATAATGAATTAAATACCAATGATGTATTCAATTATGAAAACATTAATGAAATTCCATCGAAAAAAAATAAAGAAATTCATATAAAAGTGAATAAAGCGAATTATAATGTGGTGAGAATTGAAATATAATTATTATCTATTTTTTTTTTAATTGAATTTTTTTTAACATTATTTTTAATTTGTAAAAAAGTCAAAAAATGTGATTTTATTTTTTTTTATACGTATAATAAACAAAACAAAATTTTAAAAAACAAATAACAAGCAATTGTTTTACAAAAATTTCTGTATTAACCCTTAAATTACTACGTGCACACAAACACTGTTTTGTAGTGTTATGCATCAATTTTTACCAAAAAACTTATTTCTACGTAGCTTTCTTTCTTTTTTGTTCTTTGTAACTTTATTCTAAAAATATACAACTCAGCTTGCAAATGGTACTTAAACAAAGCCTGTTTTTAAAAGCTCAAGCTGCCGCAAGATTGATTTATAAAAATTTTCATAAAATCAAGATATCTTACTTGCAAATCCAGCTTACATGTTTTAAAGTTTTACATGCATGCATGCAAGCATGCTTGAATTTTTTAAAACGGTCAAATTCCTTTTTCGACTTAATTTCGAATTTTCGTAAATTTACTCTAGACATTCTAGAATTAATTGTTGTACCTCGAGTTAAGTATCTTAATTGCATAACCGATTTTCTGAAGATACTTCATGATTTTGTATTTCAAATTAAAACTGATAAAACAAAAAGAATTGGAAAAAAAAAACTTTTTTATATTTTTTTAAAAAAAATGTTACTATTTTATTTTTCATTAAAGTTTTGGAATAATTTGAACACAAATATCAATCAATGTAATATAAACATAAATTTATTTGTTCAGCCTCTTTGTAATCTGGAATAAATAATTATTGATCTAGTTTAAAAGAAAAAGAAACAACAAAAAAAAAAAGCACAAGGAAAGAATTAGTATAGAGAAGATAGAAATTTTAGACTATTTACATTTTCTTTAAAAAGTAGAAAACTGTTTGTTATGAACTTATTAAATATGTATGTACTAGAATTTGCTGAACATTTTTTTTTTTCTCTCTATAAATTAGATATTCATTCTTAACTATTTTACATTTATGATGATTAACAAATATTTAATGTAAAAATTGTACAATTATACGTTCATTTTTTTTTTATAATTCTTAAAAACTTAATCTCAATTTTTTATTTTTTAAAATTTGTGACTTTTATTTAAAATATTAAATTTTATATTATTTCAAACATACATCATTATTAGCAATTATTTTAAGAATTTCAATTTAACATTAGAATTTATGCCGTTTAATAATTATTACATATAAAATTTAAAAAAAAAAAATCCTGAATAATTAGAAAACAATTAACAAAAAATTTACAATTTAACAATGAAAAATTTAAACAAACATTTTGTCGTTGGTTTTTTTTTTTAAATAAATTTCTTAAGATTACATTTTCAGTTTTATTGTTTGTTAATGATAAAAGTACATAATTAGATACAAATTAATTGCTGTGATTGCTAATAATGAAATATCTCAGTAGAAGATTTCTGTGCGTTAATGAAATTTTATTATTTATAATTTTTTTTGATTAGTTTTTTTTGTTTTGGTTTTTTGGTTCTTTTTAATTATTTTATTAGTAATTAACATAATTTAATAATTTTAAAAGTATTTTAAAATAAAATTTCTTTTTTTTTTTTTTTTAAATTGTTAACATAACGGTTTACAGTCCATCATTGATTGAGCACATAAATGCGGAAATTGTATGCCTTGCATTAAAATATCTGTGATGCCCTAAAATAAATAAAACAAAAATTTAATTAAAAAAAATAATAATAATTAAAATTATTGAAAAAATTATAAAAAATTATTTAGAGTGTTTTAAACTGAAATTCGAAATGAGTCAAAGCCTACAGTTTAAAGTGGCATGCGAATCACTAAATTCGCTGGTAGAGAACAAATTTATGTGTATGACAGGGCTGGTACTGATATTTGTGTAATTGTTTCTTAGTCAGTAAGCAGAGCCACCAAAACTTCTTCAGTACCAAGTACTTATGCCCAACTCAAAATGAATTTATATTCATTCAGAGCTGAGTGAATTTGGGCAGATTCGAACTCAAGATCTCTAACTTTAGTATCCAGCACTCAACTGCTTCGACCACTAACCACTATATTTCTATAAAATAAACATTCGAAATCAAACGATTTCAATGAAATTTTGGTCTTTGAATGTCACCATAAATCCACCCTGTTTTGAAATTTGATAATGGAAATTATTCTAACTTTAGAAATGACTTTGATTATTATCTTAAGGACATGCTTGAATATACTCAAACTTTATCAAGTATGTTGTATCGCTTATCACTTTCTCAAGAAAATTCAACTAAAATGAAAGAAGCTTAAATAACAATTATTTTTCACTTTTTTTAATTTTTTTTTTTTTGTAAGTTTGTCACATTTTTATGATGTTATTATTTGTGAATAAAATGAACTTTCACATTATTATCTACCATTTAAAAAAATACATAGAAAGGAAAAACAATTTTTTTTCCGAACATTTTCGAAATCATCAAAAATATCCGTGAATCATATAGCAAATTTTGATAGTGAAAAATCTTGAAAAAAAAATTCTATTTTATGAAGTAAAAGGAAAAGAATAATTAAAATTTTTGTGACAACTCACACATCTTTAGTAATTTTTGTAGTTGGGAATTATAGGTACCTATTATTTCTTATCTTTAAAATTCAACATTTTACATTCCCTTAACATACATATGTAGATATATGATTTTAATTGTTGCTTTTTTTTTCATTCTCTAGATCAATAAATTCAATTAACTTGAAGAAATATTTTTTATCATTGTAATACAAAATTCAATTACGTCAAAGAATTTAAAAAGAAAAAAAAAACACTTTCACTTATCTTAAATTTAAAAATAATTTGAATTCTTGATAAAAAAAAAAATTTTAAAAAAATGTACATACATATATAATCTTGAAAAATAAAACGTATAAAAAAATATTTTCAAAGTGTATGAATAATTTTTTGTTTTACTGTTTTGATAACACATATGCTTCTATAACATAATAATACTTGTTTTTTTATTCAGAAAAAAATGTTTAAAAATCAAATAAAAAAATGACTCACATATTATTTTTGATTATCTATTGTTGATAAAGAAAAAAAAAATATAAGAAAATTTCTATGAGCAAAATATCAAAGAAATTTATCATTATTAACAATTAACGAAAAAAAATAAAAATAAAAATAAAGTGGAATTTTTATCTTTTGAATTATATTTTTAAAAATATGTAGCCATGTAGGTATCATGTATCTTACAGAGAAAACCTGAATATTATGTGTATAAGATATTATGTGTGAAAATGAAGTTAATTCTTCTTTTTTGTTGTTTTTGTTTCTGCTCAAATGCATTAAATACAGAACATACATACATATATGAGCCATATGGTGAAAGTTACAGAAATAAAAAAAAATAAAAAACTTAAACAAAAACAAAGGCACTTTAAAAATTAAAAAAGCAAAAAAAAAAAAAAAAGTATAATATCAAAGCATAATTTATGTTTCAATAATAATATATTCTGTATTAAATATATGTACTTACTTTTAATGCTGGAATGCAAACTGTTAAAGGGAATAAAATAATATACCATCCAGCACAGAAAAGAGCAACAAAAAATGATATGAACCATAAAATTAGAAGCCAAACAACAAACCATAATGGGTTACCCATTCTGAAAAAAAAAACAACGAAAAAAAAAAAAAACAAAATTAAGTAACAAATTTTAAATGCTATGTAGTATTTTTTTTTTTTTCAAATTTTTTTAAATTCTTTTCTTCTTCTTTTTTTGCAAAATTATGTCATCGAAAAAACATTCTAATCGAAAAACAAAAAAAAAAATAAAAACACAATTTTACACAACGCATCAATTTTCAAAAAAAAAAAAAAAAAAAAAAAAACACTATGTATAAATATTTTGCTTGTGAATATAATCATCACAATCTACGTGTATAAAATTCATTATAAATACATTTAACTACACCCAATTTGTAATTAATTACGGTGGTTTTTTTTTTACTTTAATTAAATACAATTTATTCACAATTTGTTTCTTTTTTTTTTTTTTTTTTTTTTTTTTTGAAATGGAAATGGAATGCATTGCATTTCCATAATTTAAAAAAAAAAATTTCAAAAAAACTTACTTTGAATATTTTTAATGTTTAAAAGTAGCTGTAAAGATTTTCTTATTATAATTTTTTTCTATTTTCTTCACGTCTTACAATTGTAAACTGCACCGACCGACTGATGATATTAAATTTTCACTGATGATGGTTTATTATTATTATTTTTTTTTTTATAAATCTTTTATTTCAGAGAATTAATATCAAAGCAGTTCTCATTTGATACTGTGAAATGATCTCTGAAGCTCAAGTATTTTTAACTAAAATAAAAACAAAATAAAATCAAGATATCAACAATACAACAACAAATAACAAAAAAATATATATTTAAATATATTACTCACAGTTACAAACAGTGTGGTATTGATTATATGTATGTATGTCTCATTATAACATTTGGTTCGATTACTACAGTTGATAATTAAATTTGAATCTCATTTTACCATGTTTAAATGTTAGAAAGTTAACTGATATCTATTTTTGTATATTTTTTTATACAGGATGTATCATAAGTATCAGTCACAATGATTTTTTAAAGAAAACTACCAAGTATTTTTATTTAACATGACAAGATCTCTTTTAAGTAAGATTGTTTTCCTTAAAATTCGATAATATCTAATTCAATTTTTCTTATAACGAGGATCGAAACATAAACTATAAAATTTCTACAACGATTTCTGGAATCGATCTTGGTAGTGTTTCTCAAATAACAACAAAAGAACTAATCGAAGTAGGATAGGAGCGTTTTTTTTTTGTTTGTGGTATAAAATCAACTTCTAGTGTAAAATAAGTTAAAATAAATTTCAGATATAGAATTGGCATATCCTTTCTCAATTGTTCAAAATTGTTAAAATTATTATGACACAGAACTTTTTACCAGAAATTAAACAGCAGTGAAAAAATAACAACCTGAAATATTTTTACCACTTTCAAAATATGTACATATACGGCTTATATCGACATAAAAATTCGTTCTTATGAAACAACCTGTATAAATATGATTTAAAATTATCACTTTCCAAATATTGATAACTTACATGTGGCTCATTATTATTTTTTATAGTTTATTTTTGATAATAGTTTATCTGTTCCTGTTTTTTTTTTTCTGTCTTAGAAAATTTCTTATGTTCTTGACTTTTGACTTTGTACCTTCACCTAACTTCTATGACATACTATGTTCAAGAAAATAATATAAAAACAAAATAAAATACATTTGTTCCTTTACCTTATCAATATTGATATTTTCAAATGGAATTGTTTTTTTTTCTACTCAAATAAAAGAATAAAAATAAAAAAATTTGTGTAAGGATTTGTTATTTAAACACTACATTCTTTTTTTTTTTTTTCATGTTAGATCAATGATTTAAAGATGAACAAAATATATGTAGGAAAAAAAAGTATTTTGAAAAACAAAAAGAAATAATCATTCAAAAGTTCTAAAATAATACGTGATTATTCAGATAAAATTTCCATTGAAAATACAATTTGAAAAAATTAAAAATCTTTCATTATTCATAAAATACATCTTAAATAAATATTTTGAAGTCCAAAGTCGAATTTAATTAGGTTAAAGAATGTCTAGAAGATTTTTTTCAATATTTATTATTTGAATTTTATTTATTTAATGGTGAAATAAAAATAAAATATGTAGACTAAAAATTTACAATATTAATAATAAATTTTTTTTTTAATCTCAAAAGGACTCTTTTCATATTTAATTCAAACTTTAGTACAAATTTTTTTGAACCATTTTTCATTCAAATTTTACTTAAACTTAACAAAAAAAAATATA
The DNA here is from genome assembly GCA_939192795.1 of Bombylius discolor. NCBI lineage: Eukaryota > Metazoa > Arthropoda > Insecta > Diptera > Bombyliidae > Bombylius > Bombylius discolor. The sequence continues at coordinate 33,593,434 of OW584241.1, read as the reverse complement.
AAATTGTGGTCAAATAAAAACTAAAAATCATTTTAATTGAAAATTTTTTAATTATTTTAACATGAAATTTTTTTACAATTTATAATCCTAGAAATTAAAACTTTATTAAGAAACTTTGTAAATGAAAAAGGATTACAAATTCTAATGAAAAATTATAACTAAATTAAAATGATAAATTACAAACTATTAATAACTATATTTTAATTTAATTTCAATTAAATTTATTTGAATTTAAACAGAAAAAACAACTAAAACTACAATATTTTTTTATGCATGCAAGAATTTAAAAATTAAAATTAACAAATTTTCTAAGTATCTATCATTTTTTTTTTTTTTTTTGTTAATAGTAAATTGTCATATTGTAAAATGTAATTTAAATAAGTACCTAGTTTATATTTTTTGTTTGTTTTTCTTTTTAAAATTTAATAAAAAAATTTAACTGAATACTAAAATACATACTATTTCAAATTTTTTTTTTTTTTTTTAAAATCTATATTTTTTGAATGCATTTAAAATTGTGTGTTTAGAAAGAGAATTTTTAAATAAATGTTAAACAAGATTTTTTTAACGAAATTTATCTATTTTATTTATTTTTTTTTTTTATTTGAACTATTTGTTTTTTTTTTTAATGATTACTTTGTTTTTTTGTTCATTATAAATAAGCGTTTTTTTTTTTTGTTTTTTTTTTGGAAATATGAATTCAAATTATATTACAATAAAACTTTTTCTTCTTCTTCAATTTAAAAAATAATTTTGTATAAAGTATTCTAAAAATATTTAATATTATCATTTTTTTTTATTTCTACTAAAATCTTTTAAAAAAATACTAAGTTAAAAATATTGGATATTATTCATAATAATCACATTGAAAAATTAATCTTCAATAAGAATTTGAAGTTCAACTTATTTTTTTTTGCTGTAAAATTAATTTTTCTTAATGTGATTTGAAAGCACATCCATTGTCTTTTAAAAGTTCATTTTTTTTTTTATTTTTTTTTTATTTATTTATAAATATTATTTCATAAATTTCTTAAAAATTACAAATTTTCTTAATATTATTATTTTTTTTTTTCTTTTTTGGTAACAAAAAACCAAATCTTTGTAACACAAAAATTTTGCGCTACCTTCAAATGTTTTTTGTTCTTTCAATTTAAATCTATAGTCAATAAAAAAAAAAAATAGTACTATACTAAAACATTATTGTAAAAAAAAAAATACATATTTTATTTTTAATTTAGTTTAAAAAAGAAAAATTGGAAGTATAAATGAGTATAAAAATATAAATATCTACATATTTTCAAATTTAATACAAAAAATTTGTTTTTCATATACTGAATAATTTTTCCCAATCATTTGAATTTTTACTTGTTTTTCTTGAAAATTCCCACATTTCTGTTATTATATTATTTTCACTTAACATTCTTGTATCAAATTCAAATGGAAATAATGTTTTATCAATATCATTTGCTGCAAAACCACGTATCATTGTTGACGGTGTATTACCATCTATGAAAACTTTTGTACAAAATCTTAACAATTTTAAATACAATCTATAAAAAATAATAAAAATTGTTAGGTAAATGAGATAAATAGTAGTTGTAATAACAACAACAATATTTTTTTTATTATTATTTACCGTTTTTTATATGTATTTTCATGATCAGTTTCAATAACATCAACGATTTTTGATAAGATATTACTTTCTAATGAATTATATTTGTCTAGAAGTTCCTTAATTTCTTCTTTCAATTCATTCTATTTAATAAAATAATAATAAGAAATAATAATTAAGAAAATAATCAAATAATTTTATGAATAATTTAATTTTATGTTTCATTTGATCAACAAAAAAAAAAATTAATAAAAATAACAACGAACCATTTGTATAGTTTTAATTTTTTCAAAATTTTTTCTTTTCTCAATTATTCGCGCCAAATCATCTTTTGTTTGTGATAATTTTTCAATTTCTTGTTTTTTAAACGTTACTTGCTGTTTAAGTGCTTCTACAATTAAAATAATAAGAAAATATGATAAATATTGAAAATGTTTATGAACAAAATAATTCAAATATTTATAAATTGTAAAAACTTTTTTTTTTCTGAGAAACTCCTAGAGTAGAGATTTTAAAATTCAATTGCCTGAAATGATTACTGTGAGGTCACATCATTAATTGGATTTTAACAAAAATTATTTAAAAACAGTAGGAGGTAAAAAAATATAAAAATAAAGGTTTCCCAAATAATAGAAATTTTTTAAGGAAATAACCAATTTAGGATTTTTCTTCTTTTGAACATTTCTTTCTTGTTCAAGGACCTATGTACAAAATTTTTCTGTGTTTTAAAAAACAGATTTTATAGTGATTATTAAAGCTATTCAAAATTTTTTTTTAATTTTTCTGTTCATTCTGCAGACATTTAACACTACTTTACCGCCATTCAAAATTTCAAAACCGCACACTTATCTTCCAGAACTCACAAAAACAATTTGGTAATGTGAGAAAAGAAGAAAAATTTCAAGAAGAAGATCAAAATTTAAAGGTTATAACAATTAACAACCGAAATTTTTGACAACTGAGAACTGAAATTAAATTTAAAGTAAATTCTTTTGTAAAATGGCTTTAACTTTAACTAGTGGATTAATATCATCTGCATTAAGATTATCTTCAAGAGTAGCTTTCATTGCTTCAAATATAACGCAAACACGAAATAAATGTAAATTTGTTGATAAGCCAAAACCAGGACAAGGGAAACAATTCAGACGTATTGTACATTTTAAAGATGAATATACTATAGAACCTTTACCTGTAACACATTTAGCCGGAAGAGATCCTGTTACAGGTCGACTTGTTGCAAAAGGAATCGGTGGTGGTATTAAACATAAATATCATTGGATAAAATGGGTAAGAGATGGACCTTTTGAAGGACCACCACAAGTTGAAAAAGTAATTGATGTACTTTTTGATGGCTGTCGAACATCAAAAGTTGCTTTAGTAGGATGTGGTGATGAATTAAAATATATATTAGCAACAGAAAATATGAAACCAGGTGATCTTATTAAAACATCACGTCATATACCAAGAATACCAGTTAGACCGAATGAAGGTGATGCATATCCTTTAGGTGCTCTTCCAATAGGTACTCGTATACATTGTCTTGAAAAAAATCCAGGATATCCTTGTCATTTGATACATGCAGCTGGTACATTTGGAACAATATTACGAAAATTTGATAATAAAGTTGTCGTTCAATTACCATCAAAAAGAGAATTTGCATTTGATCGTACATGCATGGCAACTGTTGGTCGAGTTTCTAATGTTGAGCATAATAAAGAACATGTAGGAAGTGCACAAAGAATGAGAGAACTTGGAAATCGTCCAAGATCTGGACTTTGGCAACGTAAAACTGGACGTCATGGTCGTAAAATTCGAAAATTACCTCCAATGTCTGTAATACCACCACCTTCTACCAAAAAGGATGAACCAATAAGATTTACTCTTAATGTTTAATATTTGTAAAATTTTATCTTCAAAATAAAGTAAATTAAATATGAAAAATCTTTATTTTAATTGTACCTATGAAATTTCAGGTCATTTTTTGGAAAGTAAATTGGAATGAATTATTCTCTGAAATTTTTGTAATCAGATGAATTGAGTCATTCTGTGTGCAAAGCTGCACTTGAACAACCAAAGGTTTAATGACAAATTGTAACTTGCCCTTTTTTTGATGTAAACTATCAACATAATTATTTAGGATTTTACTACTATAATTTAAAGCTAAAAATATTTTTTTCTTCTTAAAATGGCTTTTTCCCATTCAAAGCCAATTGGAAAAAACAATTAGACAAATCACAAATTCTCTGCTATGTAAAATATTATTGCACAAATCACATTTCTTAACACAAAATCCGCAATAAATACATTCAAAAAATATGTATATATTATGCTACATTTTCAAAATAAAATAAGAATAAAAAAAAACTTTCATAAATCCAGTGGAAAGTACTCACCCAATTTCTTCGCATTTTTATGGCAAATTTTGGTAATTTTATAATAATCTTCATTTAGTAAAATATTATGATTTAATAAACCTTGAAATATATTTGTAATTTTTGAAAGATCAGTCATTTTATGTGAAGAAAAACTCTTTGAAAAACTTTAATTAAACGAAATGGGCGCGAATTGTCCCTTAATTCATGAATTCAAAAATTATGAACGTTTTCTAAAAGGGCGAAAGAGAAGATAAATTGTCTTGTCAAATAAAATTTTCAAATTCATTTTTGACTTTTCAGCGATCAAAATTAAATTTAATACTGCCAGGCAAAATTTTTTTTATAAAACTGAACGTATATTTTAAAATGGCCGATAAACTATATCACGCGTTTTCAAATTCTACTGGTTGTGTCAAGAAATGAGTATGTCAACTATGTAGCGTTAAACATTTAATTACTTTCGCCATACTAAGCAATCATAATTACAAAAAATTAAATAATGTTTCTAATGATGATCTACATAGAGAAGGTGAACACGTGAACACCAATCATTAAGCATTAAACACACTTATCGATTATTTATATCGCTCAATATGGCATCACTAAGAAGCGTTTAATCAAACTTCAAACTTCAAACATGACAATCGGAATAAGAATTTTGAACCTGCAGATTTGCAGAACTGCAGAGTAGAAGACTATGAAATACATATAAATGAAAATACATTTTGTTTTAAAAATAATTCAATATTTTTTAGATTTAGATTTTTACTTTTCATATATAAAATGGACATTGACAGTGATGATGAGAAAAGTGAAAACGGAGTGGATTTGACGGGTTTTCTTTTCGGTAACATCGACTCGGAAGGAAGGCTGGAAGATGATATATTTGATCCAGAATCTAAAAAACATTTGGCATCTTTGGCTAGGTAACACAATTACAATCTTTTTTAAATATTTGAATACTTAAAATATCACTTAAATAATTACAGACTTGGCTTACATTCATTACTTAATGAAGTGATAGATAGAGATGATAGTGACGAGGACGATGATGAAGATGATAACGCCAGAACAAAAATAAAAAATGAAGAAGATTATTTTCAGAAAAAAGATGATTCTGCCATAGATTACTCAGATATTAATGAACTAGCTGAAGATTGTTCACCATGCAAAGTAAATATTTAAAACAGCATAAAAAACCAAAAAGCATATAAAATATTTTCCTAACCTTTCTCTTAACAGCCTGAAAATGATATAGAAGATGAAATTCCATCAAGTAAATTATTAATTGATGGAAAATCAGAAAAAGCAGAAAATGATTTAGGTATATTTTGTTGTTTTAAGAAAAAATCGCTTTTTTTTCCAAAGTACTTACTGATTATTCTTTTTTTCTTTCCAGATAAACGAGATGACAAAGAACTTATGCCCCCACCGAGTTTACCTCTTCGAAGTATTAGTACAGAATCACAAAAATCGAATAATGAAGGCGATATTGGAGATATTAAAACAGAGAAAAGTAAAAGAAAAGCAAGTTAAATTAATTCATTCAAAAAATAATAGCTTTTAAATTTTCAGAAGAAGCTATGGAAAGAAAATTAGATACACCTTTAGCAGCTATGTTACCTTCAAAGTATGCAAATGTTGATGTTAGAGAACTATTTCCAGATTTTAGGCCGGATAAAGTTCTACGATTTTCTCGTCTTTTTGGACCAGGAAAGCCATCAAGTTTACCTCAAATTTGGAGGAGTGTACGAAAAAAACGTAGAAAAAGGAAACAATCAAGGGATCATAGAGTAATGAAAAATTTCAGTTAAAACTTGTTTGCCTAATTTTAATTTGAACTGATAAATTTTGTTTTTTTTTTTTAGAATAATGCTGGTTCTGATTCACCAAGTGATAATGAAGAGCCACGACGAAATCGTGGATTTAATCTCCATTATGGTCCTGATCCTACTAAGGAACAATGTTTGTCTGATGATGAAGAAAAACTCTTAAGTGTTATGACCGATGACGAAAAGAAAAACGAAGAAAAAGAAAATGGTGGGAATAATGATTCGAAACCGAAAGTTGCTGATTGGAGATTTGGACCAGCACAAATATGGTACGATATGCTTGAAGTCCCTGCATCAGGTGAAGGATTTAATTATGGGTTCAAATTGATAGATTCGAAAAATAATGTATGTTCTGCATAAAAATAATACTGTTTTGTTTTACTAAATTTGCAAAATAAAAATTATTTAGATTAAGCAGAAGGACGAAGATAGTGTTGTTATCAAAGGTGAACAAATTTCTGACGATGCATATTTAATGGTATCTCAATTACATTGGGAAGATGATGTTGTATGGGATGGAAATGATATAAAAACAAAAGTTTTACAAAAATTAAATTCAAAAACAAATGCAGCTGGATGGTTACCATCAAGTGGATCAAGAACTGCAGGAGCATTCAGTCAGCCAGGTAAAGGAATGCCTATAACAACGACAACAGGTGCTAAAATGCCTCTTCCAAATCCAGCATTACCAGGAAAATTGTCCAAAAATCAGATGTAAAAAATAAAAAAAATATATATAAAAAACTTTGATAATTTTAAAATTAAATTCTTTAAAGGACTTTACCGAAACAAGAAGAAAATGATGACACATGGTATAGTATTTTTCCAGTCGAAAATGAAGAACTTATTTATGCTAAATGGGAGGATGAAATTATTTGGGACGCAGAATCAGTAAATAAAGTTCCAAAACCAAAAGTGTTAACACTTGATCCAAATGATGAAAATATTATTTTAGGAATACCAGATGACATAGATCCTTCGAAGGTATGGTTTTTTTTTTTTTTTTTTTTTATTGTAAACAAAAAAATTATAAACATTAAATTTTTCAGGTAAATAAAAATACTGGACCACCTCCTAAAGTTAAAATTCCACATCCACATGTGAAAAAATCTAAAATCCTTCTTGGTAAGGCTGGTGTAATAAATGTTTTAGCAGAAGATACTCCACCTCCACCACCAAAAAGTCCTGATCGAGATCCATTTAACATTTCAAATGATGTGTAAGTCCATAAAAAATACTCCTAATATTTCAATCTAATTATGGTATTTTGCTATTTAAAAAAAAAATCTTTTACAGTTTTTATGCAGCCAAGACCTCAGAAAGTACAATTCGTTTAAAAGTTGGTGGAGGAAATTTAATTCAACATTCTACACCAGTTGTTGAGTTACGAGCTCCATTTGTTCCGGTAATTTAATTTATTCTAATTAATTTCTGTTAATTTTTAAAAATATTTATTTGTTTATTTTTTTTTTTTCACAATTAAGACTCATATGGGTCCAATGAAATTAAGAAGTTTTCATCGTCCAGCTATGAAAAAATATTCACATGGTCCATTATCATCGTCAATTTTACATTCAGTTTTACCATTAGTTAAAAATATTGCAAAAAAAGCAAAACAACGAGAATTAGAAAGAATTGCATCAGGTGGTGGTGATGTATTCTTTATGCGTAATCCAGAAGATTTAAGTGGTAAAGATGGTGATATTATTTTAGCTGAATTTTGTGAAGAGCATCCTCCATTAATGAATCAAGTAAAATGAAATTTAAAAAAAAAAAAAACTAATAATAAATGAAAAATTATTTTTTTAATACTTTTATTTATTTTTTTAAGGTTGGAATGTGTTCAAAAATAAAAAATTATTACAAACGTAAAGCAGCAAAAGATTCTGGACCACCAGATTTTAAATATGGTGAAACAGCATATGCACATACAAGTCCATTTCTTGGTATTTTACATCCTGGACAATGTATTCAAGCATTAGAAAATAATATGTATAGAGCACCAATATATTCACATTCAATTTATCCGAGTGATTTCTTAGTGATACGAACACGTAATAATTATTTTATAAGAGAAATAAATGCATTATTTACTGTTGGACAAGAATGTCCATTATATGAAGTTCCTGGACCAAATTCAAAAAGAGCTAATAATTTTGCTAGAGATTTTTTACAAGTAATTTTTTAAAATAAATTTCAAATAATTTTTGATCTTTTATATTCAATTTAAATATTTATTTTTTTAGGTCTTTATTTATAGATTATTTTGGAAAAGTCGTGATAATCCTAGAAGAATTAAAATGGATGATATTAAAAAAGCATTTCCAGCACATTCTGAAAGTAGTATACGTAAACGTTTAAAACAATGTGCAGATTTTAAACGTACTGGTATGGATTCAAATTGGTGGGTTATTAAACCAGAATTTCGTTTACCTAGTGAAGAAGAGATCAGAGCAATGGTATCTCCTGAACAATGTTGTGCATTTTTCAGTATGATTGCAGCAGAACAAAGATTGAAGGTATTTAATTGGCAGAAATAAAAAAAAACTCTCGATGAATTGTTTAAAATGAATTTATTATTTATTTTTTAAAGGATGCTGGTTATGGTGAAAAATTCATTTTTGCTCAACAAGAAGATGATGATGAGGAAATGCAATTAAAAATGGATGATGAAGTTAAAGTTGCACCATGGAATACAACAAGGTAACATTTTAAAATTATTTTAATAAGTTTTTGTGCTCTTCTTTCAACCAAAATTTATTACATAACAGAGCTTACATACAAGCAATGAGGGGTAAATGTTTACTTCAACTAACTGGTCCAGCCGATCCAACTGGTTGTGGTGAAGGATTTTCCTATGTTCGGGTACCAAATAAACCTACTGTAAGTGGAGTAATGTATTTTTTTATACAATTTTTCTCTTAATTATATTTTTTTTTTCTAATTAAAATAAAATTAGCAAACAAAAGAAGAACAAGAATCTCAACCAAAACGTACAGTAACAGGAACTGATGCTGATTTACGTAGATTACCATTAAATAAAGCAAAAGATCTTTTACGTAAATTTAAAGTACCCGAAGAAGAAATAAAAAAACTTTCACGTTGGGAAGTTATCGATGTTGTACGAACATTATCAACAGAAAAAGCAAAAGCTGGAGAACAAGGAATGGATAAATTTTCACGTGGTAATCGTTTCTCAATAGCTGAACATCAAGAAAGATATAAAGAAGAATGCCAACGTATATTTGATTTACAAAATCGTGTATTAGCTAGTGCTGAAGTATTATCAACTGATGAAGATGAATCATCAGCATCTGAAGAATCTGATTTAGAAGAATTAGGAAAAAATTTAGAAAATATGTTAGCAAATAAAAAAACATCAACACAATTATCATTAGAAAGAGAAGAACAAGAACGTCAAGAACTACTTAAAAAAATTATGGAAGAACGTGAAAGTGGTTCATCAACAATAACATCAAAAAATAAAAAAGAAAAAGAAGAACAACAAGCACAACAGGCACAACAACAAAATCAAGGAAGAATTTTAAAAATAACACGAACTTTTAAAAATTCTGAAGGTAAAGAATTTACACGTGTCGAAATTGTTCGTCGACAACCGGTAATTGATGCATACATGAAAATTCGTACAACAAAAGATGAAGCATTTATTAGACAATTTGCAACACTTGATGAACAACAAAAAGAAGAAATGAAACGTGAAAAAAGACGAATTCAAGAGCAATTACGTCGTATCAAAAGAAATCAAGAACGTGAAAAATTAGCACAAATGCAAAATCAACAACAAATGACACCTGGTGGACCACCAACAAGTTTAGGTGATCCAAAAGGTAGTGTTGGTTTAAGTAGTGGTATACCTGGTTTATCTGGAATGTCAAGTGGTGGTAAAGATATATCTCCATCACGAAGAAAATTCAAATTGAAACCCGATTTAAAATTAAAATGTGGAGCTTGCGGTCAAGTAATGATTACAAATTTAATTGTTCTTTTATTACTTTTTTTTAAGATTTTAAAAATTACTTTTTTTTTTCTTTAAAAGGTTGGCCACATGAGAACAAACAAAGCATGTCCTCTTTATACCGGAACACCAGGCCCATCACCATCAGTTAATGTTGCACTAACTGAAGAACAGGAAGAAGAAATTGAAAAAGAATTGAATGCAGCTGATGATGAAGATTTAGTTAATGTTGATGGTACTAAAGTTAAATTAAGTGGTAAATTATTAAAACGTCATGAAGATGTTAAACGTCGAACATTATTATTAAAAGTACCAAAAGATGCTGTTGGAAAAAAACGAAGACGTATTGGTACTGATATACAATGTGATTATTTGAAAAGGCATAATAAAACAGCAAATCGTCGAAGAACAGATCCAGTTGTTGTTCTATCATCAATTCTAGAGCAAATTTTAAATGAATTAAGAGATTTACCAGATGTTCAGCCATTCATGTTTCCAGTTAATGCAAAAGTAATTATTATTATTATTTTTAAATTGAACACTTTTAAACTCACTATTTTACCTTTACAGTTAGTACCAGATTATTATCGCATTGTTACTAGACCAATGGATTTACAAACAATAAGAGAAAATTTAAGACAGAGACGATATCAAAGTAGAGAAGAATTTTTAGCAGATGTTAATCAAATTGTTGAAAATTCATCATTATATAATGGTTCGAAAAGTTTATTAACATTATCTGCACAAAAAATGTTACAAAAATGTGTTGAACGTTTAGCTGAAAAAGAAGATAAATTAATGAGATTAGAAAAAGCAATTAATCCACTACTTGATGATGATGATCAAGTAAGTTAATAAATTTTAACGGTTTTTTAATGGAAATTTGTTTATATTATTATTTTTTTTTCTTTTCGAAATAATTTTCAGGTTGCACTTTCATTTATTTTCGAAAAACTTATTAATAGTAAACTTAAATTAATGCATGAAAGTTGGCCATTCTTAAAACCAGTAAATAAAAAACAAGTTAAAGATTATTACACAATTATTAAACGTCCAATGGATTTGGAAACAATTTCTAAAAAAGTAGCAGGTATTTATTTATATCAATTTTTTAACAGAAAAATAAAAATGATCATTACATTGTTTTTTTTTTGTTTTTTCATAATATTTTCAGCTCATAAATATCATTCAAGATCAGAATTTTTAACTGATATTGAATTAATTGCTACAAATTGTGAACAATATAATGGTAGTGAATCAAATTTTACAAAAAATGCAAAAGTAATGTTAGAATTTTCAAGAAATGCATTAGATGAGGTAAAATTTTAACTTTATTTTTGAAATTTTGATAGGAAAAAAAAACAAAAATTACCTAGTTAATTTTATAAATATTTATTAACAGTTTGGAGAACATTGTGCACATCTAGAACGTAATATTGCTTTAGTTCAAGAGAGAGCACGTGAAGATGCTGATTTAGATGTAACATGGGATCATGATGATCAAGATATTGATTTACAAAGAATTAGTAGAAATAGTTCACCAGATAATGATTTTGTTGATGTTGAAGGTACAGATAGACCATCATCAGCAGCTTCAACATCTTCTCAAAAAGCAACAACAATACCTATGATGGTAACAGCACCAATACAAACTCCAATTTTAGCTCCAATACCACTTACACCATTAACAACAATGCCTGGTGGTATTGGTGGTCCACCAATAATACCTGCTATGCCAGAAATAAAAAGAGGACGTGGTAGACCAAGAAAACTACATAGAGATACTATGATTGAAGAAGGTAAGACTGTAATGATAATATATAATCAAATATGTTCCTCTTATACGTTTATATTGAAACTAAAAATGTAAAACATGATAACTATCAGTTTACGTATTTGAATGAAACAAGTGATAAAAACACAACAAGAAAAATAAGAATAGGCACTCACATTTAAAATATATCCTTAATCCTTTTTAAATACTTTTTTTTTAATGCATATTATTTACTGTCAAATCCCAGTCTTATTACTGTAACGTAACTTCCTTTCATACTTTTACAATTGCTTTGAAGAAAAGGGCTTTTATCTTTATATTAAAAAAATAAATAAATAAATAAATAAAAAGTAAAACAAAAAAACTATACACATAATTTTTCAGAAATTTCTTAATTTCTTAATAACATACTTTCTCATTCCTCCCACATCTCTCTTCTTTTTTTCAAAATTGAAAATACATTATTTAAAAAATTGCATGAATAATATTAAGAGAAAAACAAAAAAAAATGCGGGGTACATATCTTGTTTTTTAGCTAAGGTACCTGGCATGAAACGTGGTCGTGGTCGTCCCAGAAAGGACAGCCTAACCTCGAATCAAAGTAACACTCAAAATTCATTCTTGGAAGAAGGTAAGTTTTAATTATTATAACGGTGTTGTGCTTGAATAATATTTTTTTAAACTAAATTTTTTTATTGCCTAAATTTTGATTTTTTTTTATTTCAAAATTTTATTATAATTATTGGCCGTTTATTTTTTAGTTTTTAAATTTTTTATTCAAAATATGTTTATTGAAAGATTTTACTAAATATCTTTTTATTCTAAATTTTATGTAGATCTTCAATTTTCCACTGATGATGAAGAATTTGAGGAAGTTACAAGTGAAAATGAAAGTGTTGCTGCAGCATTAGATCAAGGTGAAGCATTATCAAGAAATACTGCTGGCGGTTTAATTAATAGTGGTGTAGTAATGGGCAATAGCAATAACATGATTACAACTCATGTTCATACAGAAACACAAGGAACAGGTATGAGACAAAATAATTTTATATTTATAAACGATTAAAGATCGATCCATACACATCCGATCCGGTTTCCATCCGGCTTTGTTTGTATGTGATTTGTGATCGGAACTGGGCCGGATGTCTGTGGATCGACCTTAAAAGTCTTTTTTTTTTTCCAAACTGAAAAAACATCATAAAATTTTTGTTAATGAAAAAATATATATATAAATTAAATTTTACTGCAAAATAGGACAACATGGAGAGGATCATGACAGTCAACAAGCAGCTGAAGCCATGGTTCAGTTGAGTGGTGTAGGATTTTACACTCAACCCCAAGGTTGCAGATTCATTTTATTTTTATCTATTGTTTATCTATTATTTCTCATAATCTTATTTAAAATTATTTTAATTCCTTTTTCTTAAAATATTCGTACACTTATTTAGAGAGACTTAACTCTGTAATTCAAGAGTTCAAATCTTGAAAGTACTATATACAAAGTCTTGAGACTAGTCCTTTAAAATTGCATGAATTTATTTTAACGGACGGATACGGGTTGTTGTGGTTGGTAGTGTAAAAATTGAGATTAGTCTCAAGATTAAGCGAGATTTTAATCTTGAAGTGTACGAATACCTTCAATTATTCCATTCGATTATTTATGAATGACTTTAAGTCCAAAAAAAAAAAAAAATAAATAAACAATTTTTTATTTTTTTTTTCTACTATTATTCAGATGAATCTGCTGAAGTTGATTCAAATTATGATCCTTCAGATTTTCTTGGACTTCCGAATAGGAATATCGATCAACAACAACAGCAGCAACAACAACAGCAACAGCAGCAGCAAGATCAACAATTTAAACAAGAATTTCTACAAATACCATCACAAGATCGAATGCAAGATATTAATATTATAAATAATCAACAAATGTATCAGCAACAGCAACAACAACAACAAGAATTCTTTCCAAATATCAATCAAAATCCAATTAAATCAGAAGATCAAACAAATATTGCAATTCATGATGATTTAGCGATATCAGATAGTGATGAGGAAGATAATAAATTTGTTATGGAAATTTCAAAAGAGGAAAATGATGATGATCAAGAAGATGGTGCACTTTGGTTTTAAACATACAAAAAAATTATAGTTAGAAATTTCTATTTTTTTGGTTTTTTAATTTAATATTTAAGGTAAAAAATTCTAAGATATCAAATTTTATTTTAAATAAACTTAAAAACTATCTTTTCAATAAAATAAAAAAAAAATTATAACACATAATTTTTTTTAAATTTAACTTTTTTGTGTAGTAAATTCTTTAAAATTTAGAATGAGTTCGAATTTTTTTTTTTTTTTAAATATTTCAAACACTTTTTAATTAAGTAAATGACTTTAAAATATTTAAAGTAATTTCAAATGGCGGGTAATTGGATCAAGTTCACTTGCAGCTGCTGGACCAATAGCTAAAACTGTTCTTGCATACCGTTCAACTTGTGTTCGACCAGCATCACGTATTAAACATGTTACAAAATTATTTGCTTTTGCAACTTGTTCAATTTCTAATAATTCCTTTTCGCTTTCAACCTAAAATAAAATAATTAAAGTTATTAGTTTCTAACTTTTTTAAAATTTCTTAATTAGAAATTTTTAATTTACCTTTACAACAATTTTCATGCTGCTTGAATCCTCCCATCGTCGTACTAAATGAGGAATTTTTTTCATTGCAATTTGATATGCTCCTACAGCTGCATGACCACATTGTGAACCAATTTTTCCTTTTCCCATTTTAAGATCATTACGTACAACTAATAACATTTTATAATTACTATTTGAATCTCTGAAAAACTTTTATAAAAACAAAGTACATTTACAAAAACTAATTTGATATTAGTTTTATATAAAATCTTTCATGAATTACCATATCTGTTGAGATATTTTTCTCTGTTGATTCAGAATTATTTTGTATCCTTTTTAAACCGTATTTATAGCCTACATAGAATGATAATAAAATTGCAACACCATTCACTAATTGAGATGTTTCTATTATTGTATCCGACATTTTTATTGTATGACCTGAAAAAAATATAAATTATGTGTTATTTTAAAGGAAAAATATATTTTTGTAATTCTAAATGCAAAAAAAAATGTTTCCAATTTCATAACCTCGAATGTGTAGACAAAATGTGAAAATTTTAATTTGACACAGTTTTTTGTTTCTGTGTCTCGAAGTGTTTTTTTTTTTTCGAAATTTGTTATTTTGATATAAATAAAATACTTTTCTGTCGCAAAAAATGCTAATTTGCAATGTTTAATCTGGAATCTAGAACCTAAAAAAGTGATTATTAAATATGTGTATTGACTATTGTCTGTATAGGTGATGTCGTAGTCGTATAAGTGCGATATATATACTGATATGTGGCGATTGCGACGTGAAGTTAGTGCTCAGTGTAGATTTCTCACTTCTAAACAGGGTGACCAGATTATCATTATTGTTTTTGTTAATAGGAAAAGATTTATGTATACTATATTATAAAAATCTGAATTCCGAAGAAAATTTTTAGCAAAAGTGATGGAGAATGTATAAATGAGAAAAAGTGTTGCAATGCAATACTGCTAAATGGAAAATATTAAATAATCGTTCTACAGCATAACAAATTTTTTTAATCAACTGTGCTATTTTTAAATTGTGCAAAAATTTGTTTAAAAGTTCTATTCACCCTATTATGGCCTTAAAATAGCATTGGTCAATTCGAAATTTATCAGTTTCAGCTTCAGTAAACCGGTTTTTAGGAAAAAAGATATAAGACTTGTAGATAAAATGTACTTCATCCCTCCTTCTCTGAGTAGAAAAAACCGGTTCAATCTGCCTGTACACATTAGGTGGTTAAACCGGATATTTTGCGCTGGAAGTAACAATAATGGTATAATTTTTTCCAACTTGGTATAGTAAGAAATCAACTAAAATAATTTTAGCTTCACGGTTGTAATACATTCATACTCTCGTTACAACTGGTAATTTGAGCAGTTGTAAAAACAGGTTTTAAATCCGGTTTGCATCCGTTGTTATAACCACCTAATGTGTTCATGCCCAATTAGAATAATGATTTTAGACGATCTCTGTTTATGTTTTTTCAAATCGAATATATTTAAAAAAAAGTTTAAATTCAAACTATATTTAATCTTGAATCTTGATTCTACTGAGATGTATACTTGCACAAAATTTTCTAATTTGACAATTTCACTATATAGCAGGGCGAGCAAATTCAGTGGGCCAAAGTCATATGACAAATTATTAAATTGTTAAAATATTTTACAATGTACAATTTTCTGGCTATTTTTTCTCTTTTATTCATACAAGGTAAGTAAAGTATAATTAATAATAATTTTGAATGAAAATAAATTAAGAATACTCAATTTTCAATAAAGTACTAATTTCAGAATAACTGTTAATTGATCGATTTTTCTCAGACTTGCTTATAAATTAGAATAAGAAAATAAGTTTTTTTTTTTCTTTTTTCTTTTGTATTTTTAGCGAAGGCTTCAGGTGAATTTTCTATTCTTCACTTTTCAAATTCCGTAGATTTTAAAGGAAATGAAGAACTGAATTCTGATAATGTAGCTGATGTTCTAAAAGCTTCTGTTGGCTGTTCAGTTCAAGAAAATAGTAAATGGTCTGGATTAATTGTTAATGATCCATTTAATACTCCACAAGGAGTTGTTACTTTAGTAATCGATGGAATAGATTCACTTCAAGGAAATACCAAAGCAAAATCATATCTATTAGTTGGTGATAGTACATATGAATCACTTAATACACTCGATTCAACACTATCTGATGAATGTTATTCTCGGGCATGTAATGTTGATTTAAGTCTAGGTCCTGATGAGGTAATTGATTTCATATTAAAGGTGTTATTTAAAAAATGTTTGATAATTCATTTCATACATATATATTTAGTTAGAAACATGCAGTGAAATATTTACCAATATTAAAATACCTGATATTTCAAAAGCATCAGCAGCTAATTTAAAACCAAAATTTCATCCAGAAGATAAATTATTCCTTAAACAAATTGCTATTATTAATACATTTGCTGAAAAATTATCTACAATAAATGATGATAAATTACTTCCTACATTTATAACTCTTCGTATGTCAATGGAAACATTTAAAAATTTACATGGTGATGTATCTTCAGTAAAGGGACTTATAACTGATGCAATTGAAAAACTTAATGTAGCTACACAAAAAGCATATAAAGATAATTCACTTTTTATTGTTGTTACTAATAAAGCAGATCATTCACGTACAAAACGACAAGCAGCTAAAGAAGGAATTGATGTAATTTATACGAAATATTCTATTTTTTATTCTTATTTAAATAATATTTTTATTTTATTTTTCACAGCCAACTAAACTTAATTTAGCAACATATTATTCAGATGATTATCCTGTGATATTTAACATTATTTTGTGGTTTGGTGTTGTAATATCATTTTCATTAATTGCAATTGCATATGCAATAGCAACAATGGACCCTGGTAGAGATTCAATTATTTATCGTATGACTTCAACTAGAATGAAAAAAGATAATTAAGTTTTTATTATTTTTATTTGTTCATTTCATTTCGTTATTTTAGTTAATACAGTTATTATAAATATTAAGAGAATCTTATATTTCAAGACTTAATGTTAATATATTCAACTAATGAAAAAGTGTATTACTGAAAATGTAAAAAGAAAAATCCAGTATTGTCTGTTTCATTAAAGAAACGAAAAAATGGAAAATCAATCATGTTTTTTTTTTTTTGGCAATTAAATGTTAATACGATATTCAAATGTAGAAATTAAATAAATAAATGGAAAATATATATGTGAAAGTGTATGTTTGTTGAATTTAATTCCTATACAACTGACACTATAAATCATAATATCTACCTTTCTATTCATCTGTTGCTTAAATATTAAGTTCTTTCTTCTATGGTCTTAACAAAAGCGTACTACTACTAGTACAGCATATATATTACAAAAAATTGTCAGGACCATCCTCACAAGTTAGTTTTTTATTTTTAAAATTATGCATTAAAAGATAATTTAAAATCATTTACTAAATATTTTGAAAAAAAATTTCGATTTATAAATTTTTACCTTCGAAATGGGGTGTATTTCATTTCCACGTATAGCGTCTTGAAAGTGATTCCAATGACAACATTCGAAAAATCTATTTTTCATGGAAATTTGTTGAAGAAGACATGGAAATACTATTGGAAAATATTTAAAATTGTCTTAAATTAGTTTTGCATGTTTATTATTTTTTAAAAGAAAACTAAAAAATATTGAAATTGTAAAATTTCCGTGATGGTATTATGTAGTATTATAATTTATAAATTTCCTAAAAGGGAATATTTGAGTATTCTAACAACACATTTGATTTTGACAGTCCATCAAATCATCATTGAACTAGCACCTACAAATTAAAGTGATGTCATCATAGTAAATTCATTCAATATTTATTTATAGTTTATTTTTCTCCCTTTTAATAAATTAAACAAGAGGTAAAGTATTCTTTTTTTTTTAAATTTAATTCAATTTATTATTAAGAATATTGCTATAAATTTTTTATAGAATAGTTTTAAATATTACTATAAAGGAGGAGGCTCGATAATCAACAATAAATTATTTTTGAAAATAGAAATAGAATGCCTCCCATATCCGGGTAAGCGCTTTCAAGTACAGTTAAAAAGTACTTTTTTTTTTTTTAAATGATTATTTAATTAAAATAATGTAAGTACCTATGTACATCACTAATTGTATCAGTTCATTGTACCAGTTTTTGCTTCAATTGAAAAAAAAAAGCTAAAAAAAAAAATAACTTCTAGGTAGGTAGGTATGTACTTTTAATGTGGGATGAAAAAACTATATCAACATGCATACATATTTAAACACATACAATATGTTTTTTCTAAACTATTCCATATTCCATTACATCCATATTTAATTATAACAAGGCATAAAAAATTTATTAAATTTTTAACATTAATGGCACTCAATGAGAAAATTTTATCTACCTAGTACGTACAAGTACCAAAGGTATGTAAATGAAGAGAAAACAAAATGTATTTTCAGTAGATTGAAATTTTTAAATTAAAATTATGTAATACGTTCCAGTGGTGTCTGTGAAAGCACCACAATTTTTCCCAATATAATCATATAACATTGGCTTTTATTTATTTTGAATGTAATTCAGTATAAATTAGATCTAAGATTTCAAACTTTTAATCAAGAAAATACAAATCACACAATGAACACTTACAAATATTCAACTTCATACCAACGATATCACTAGAAAAATATATAATAAAATGCTTTTTTGTTTAATTTATAAAATATTAACACATTAATGGTACATCTGGTTGAATTTTAGTAATATTTCATGTTAATTGTAGTTTTTCTATGCAAAAGAATACAGATATCTAAAGGGTTAAATTCTATTAATTTGTCGCTTACACTTTTGTTTTCTATAAACAATTTGCTACATTTAAGCTAGCTTTGGCTTAAGTTGTAAAGTGCTTAATTTTACAAAGTATCGTTTTTAACATTTTTTTAAATTTCTGAATAGTAAAATATTTCATAATTAAACTAAAAATACAAAATTTTTAATAAGATTTTAAAAATACAATATAAAATTTCAGAACAATTATACCTAACATGTCCTTAGGGAATATGTTCTGCGTACGTTGCGCAGAAGGTTTTGAACCACATGAAAAAATAGTAAATTCCAATGGTGAATTATGGCATACACAATGTTTTGTGTAAGTTTGGATTTTTTTTAAAAATTTTTATCAAAATGTTTTTATTTTCTTTTTCATTTGTTAATTTTTGGTATTTCTTTTTTTGTTTGTTTGTTTTTAGTTGTGCTCAATGTTTTCGTCCCTTTCAAGATGGTATTTTTTATGAATTTGAAGGAAGAAAATATTGTGAACGTGATTTTCATGTATTATTTGCACCATGCTGTAATAAATGTGGAGAATTTGTAATTGGAAGAGTTATTAAAGCAATGGCAGCTAATTGGCATCCTTCATGTTTTTGTTGTCAAATGTGTAATAAAGAATTAGCTGATTGTGGCTTTATTCGAAATCAAGTATGTGTGATAATTAAATGTAAAAAAAGAAATTGTTATAATTACTATAATGGTTTTTTGTTTTTGTTGTTGTTTTTTTATTTTTTAGAATCGTGCACTTTGTCATGAATGCAATGCTAAAGTTAAAGCTGTTGGTCTTGGTAAATATGTTTGCCAAAAATGCCAGTAAGTAAAAACAAGAAAAATTTATTTAAGAAAATAAGAAATTTAAAAAAAAAAAAAACAAAATTTTCTTTTCTCTAGTGGAATTATTGATGATGCACCACTAAGATTTCGTGGTGAAGTTTATCATGGTTATCATTTCAATTGCACAGCATGTGGTGTTGAATTAGATTCAACAGCAAGAGAAGTAAAAAGTAGACCAGGATTTGCTGCAAATGATATGGTAAATTGAAATCTTATTAATTTGATGTTTCTTTCAATTTTAAATATTAAATTTATTCATAGAACGAATTATATTGTTTACGATGTCATGATAAAATGGGAATACCAATTTGTGGTGCATGTCGTCGACCTATTGAAGAACGTGTTGTTACAGCACTTGGTAAACATTGGCATGTTGAGGTAAAAATTGTATAATTATTTCTGGTTAAAACTATGAAACAGCTTTTTTTTCTTCTTTTTTTTTTTAAAGCATTTTGTATGTGCTAAATGTGAAAAACCATTTTTGGGACATCGTCATTATGAAAAACGTGGACTTGCCTATTGTGAAACACATTATCATCAACTTTTTGGAAATCTTTGTTTTGTTTGTAATCAAGTTATTGGTGGAGATGGTGAGATGTTTTTCTTTTTCATTTTTCATTTTTTTTTTATTAATTAAATTTATTTGATATTTTCAGTTTTCACTGCACTCAATAAAGCATGGTGTGTTCATCATTTTGCATGTTCAATATGCGATATGAAAATGAATCAAAAATCGAAATTTTATGAATACGATGAGAAACCAGTTTGTAAGAAATGTTATGAAAAATTTCCAGGTGAATTAAGAAAACGTCTTCGTATCGCACATGAAAATACAATGAAAAAAAGTATTTAAATAAACAAATTTAAAAAAAAAAACGGGAATTTACTCGAATTTATTTATAAAACTAATGACGAGAGAAAATTTTCAATTCGTGTTTAAATTAACATTTAAAAAAATAAAATGTGCCTTTTAGTCGTTTTAGTTTGCCAAAAGTATATTTTTTTTAATATGAAGTAACATATAATACAATTTTTATTAATGTACTAATGCAGCTGAAATGTTTTTTTATTTTTTATTTTGAATAAATTTTAATTTAATACAAAATTTAGAAAGTATTTATTATGAACTGCGTTTTCTCTTCTCAAGACATAATTATTTTTATTTTTAATCATTTTTTTCTTGTTATTTAAATTTTTTAATCATTCAAAACTTGTATTAGATCTGAAAATAAATCCATATTTTTCAATGCAATAATTCCACCTGAATTACATTTTTCATTTTCATCTAAATAATTCAATGGAATTGGTTTTTCTTGTTTCAAACATTTTCTAAAATCAAAAATTCCACCACCTAATGATTTTAGAATTGCATGTGGTGCACATGTATCCCATTTGAATGTTGTTCCTTTTGTCAATAAATATAAATCAGCTTCACCTGTAATAACTTTTAATGCTTTATGACCAGCACCAGCTGAAAATGCTATTTCATAATTCAGTGATTGAATTAATCCTTTAACTTGCTGATGTTCTGAACTAGATAGAACTGCTATTTTATTTTGTTTTTTTGTAGATGTTTCATAATCAATATTATTGGAAGTGATTTTATCATTAATGCATAAACCCCAGAAAATTTTACTTTCATATGAATTTAAATCAATTTTTTTATGAAATGGTTGATTTATTATACCAATAAATGGTTCACCATTTTTTTTATTATAGACACCAATTAAAACAGTTACACAATCTAGACCAGTTGATGTGATACCAGGAAAACTTGTAAAGAATGTATCACCAGCAATGTATTCAGATGTTGCATCTGTAAGATTTTTTTTAGATAAATAAAATTTTACAAATAAATTCAATATGTACATGGCCGCGTTTCAAAATTCAACATTGTTGAGCATCAGACCATATGGTGGATCCACCTGGGTAATTTGATTGCAGTGATTATTAAAATATTGAAAAGTTGTGCAGCATGTTGAATAATAAAACGCAGCCCATGTATGATAAAGTGACATCAATGGTATTAACCTATAGGATCAATCCATATGCCTAATTCATTTATATCAATATCTGAAGGTAATTCTGGAGCTTCATTTGAAACCTGACAAATAACTTCTTTGTGAACCTCATACGAAAGTATATCTGCTGCTAATTTATTACCATTTAATACCCTTGTTAAACAAGCCATTGTTTTTTCAGTTGTATCTCCAATACAAACTGTAATTGAATCACCTAAAGTATTTGTAAAAGTTGGTGATTCTTCACCTTTAATACTATCACGGATTTCTGGAAACTTTAAAATATAGGAGTACCTATTTAATTACTATTATTTAAAATATTTCAATATTTACCAATTCTCCAACATCATGTCGTATTGTCTCTTGAATAAGAACATCTGCTAATGTTTTGAAATCTTTAACAAATCTTGGATTTGCTTGATCTCCAGTTTTTTCCTCAATTAATAATGCCAGTAAATTAACATCTTTTCGGCATATTCTAGCAATATTAGCTGCTTTTTCTGATGTATTTATAAGTACTTTCAGTAAATTTGTTGCCATAATTAAATAGTTTGCTGAAAATTTAATTAAATTAGAAAAATTCAGTAAATTGAATTAAGAACAACTGGACAACTGGAATATAACTGACATTTAACAGATGTGCGCAGATGGTAAGAAAACAATTACTTCATATGAATGTAACTAGGAATATATATTTTTTATCAAATCAAACATTAAATTTTTGTCATATAAAATAAGTTACACATAAAAATAAATCTTATAAATACTAAGTCACGTTTTTTTTTCTTATTAAAAATTTATCTTTTTTCAGGTAATGCAAAAAATTCTCGATCACTTTCTTTAAGAATACCCGGTGGTAAATGTCCCAAGAGATGTTCGATGTGCTCTTTCAATAGACTGATTCGTTCTTCTTCAATTAATTTTTGTCTGAAATAATTTTAAATAAATTCGATTATAGGTTTCTTACCCACTTTCTATAAAATAAAAAAAAAGTGTAAAAAAATACCTTGTATTCTCCTCTTGAATTTCTTGTTCCCTTAGTCTTAAAAGTTCATTAATTTCGTCGATTCTTTTTATTTTTCTTTTCTCGAGACATTCTTGTAATTCTTTTCTATGTTCAATTAATTTTCTTCGACGTTTTTCATTGGACATTTGATCAAGTTTATCACGTTCAGCAAAAATTCGCATTTGTTCCTCATAAAATGCTTTATCTTCTTGTTCTTCATGTTTTTTTCTAAGTAAAATTTCTTCTTTATGTTTATCCAAATCTATACGTAATTGAATACGCCGTCTAAATTGTTCTTCAAGTTGTTTTCGTAATTTTTGTTCTTCATTTGCTTCTTTTTCAGCTACATATAAGCCTCTAAGAATTTCTTCTTTTTTTAGTTTCTCTTCCTAAAAATAAAAAAAATATTTAAATTTATTTATGAAAAAAAAATGTAAAATTAATTACCATAGTTTTATGAATCTCTTGTCCAATTCTATTTGCTATTTTTTCACGAATATTTAAATTTTGTCGTTGTTTTTCTTCTAAATCTTTGTAATATGAATCTCGATCTTCAAAATATTTTCGGAGACGTTCATCCTCTTCCTCCATATCTTTTTTCTGTTGTTGTTTCCAAGCTTCTTGAATACGACAAAATTCTTTAATTTCCGATCGATATTTAGCTTTCTTTTCAAGTTCTTGACGCATTTCTTCCAATTGTTCTTCATAAATTTTATATGCAATTTCATCAAGCAGTTTTTTCTCTATTAAAAATTCTTCATAACGTTTACTTCTTTCTAACTGTGTTAATGAAATTTGATCTTGTAGATCCTTTTTTAAGATTTTCTTTTTTTTCATTTCTTTTTCTAATTCCATTTTCATTAGTTCATCTTCCTGATGTATAGCTGTTTTAAATAAATCATCTTCTTGTTTTTTTAAAAGTATTTCATTACGTTTGAGGATTTCTTTTTCAGTTATTTGAGTTTTCAAACATTTAGAAACATATGCCGTACGTAATTTTGCTTCTAATTCTCTTAGTTCATGATTATTTTCTCGTAATAATTGTCGACGTTTTTGTTCGAGAAATTTTCTTCGCTTTACTTCAACTAATTCTTCAGCAATTTTTACATCTTGTAGAAGAGACTTTGTTGTTTTTTCATAATTTCTTCCTGATAATAATTCAGATGATGTTTCTGGGATTTTATGTTTCACCAATATATTTTCGTGCTTGATTTTATCAGTTCGAACAGGTTTTGTTTTACAAAAATAATCATTACCGGCAGCTTCGAAATCCATATTTAAATTGAATTTGTGAGGAAATCCTTACCAAGAAGAGCTTTGAAGATATTTAAGTGAAAAAAGGATTTAATTTACAAGTTCTCGTACCAGTTTGAAAATTAGTTCTAAATTATTAATACCTACGCCTATTATTTAAAAACATAAATAAAACTTAGCCAAACAAACAAAACACAATGCGCAACAAATTTGCGAGACCGGTCCGATAATATAATATGTATACAAAAACATTTGACACATATTACCTAAACAACAACCCAAGACTGCATTGAACAGGGGGTCGATTCTGTAAAGTTTTTACGCGTTTATACAGCTGATTCCGATGCTAATACAGTGTAAACGTGATAAAAAATGTCAAAAAGTTTTCATATGTTAATATTTTTTGCAACGTGAAGAAGGACTGAAAACAAGGTAAATAAATTGAGAGCCATAAATGGCGAATTTTTTTTTATTTAATGGCGTCACTTGGTTCATGTTTTAATTTTTTTCGATTATTAGATCGATTAAAAATATTTTGAACAAAAATATTAACATTTTAAGATGATTTCAACTCGATTTCGATTCAATTGAATCGTAATTCAATTATTCATTTTAAGTTCATGTGACAACCCTTCATTTAAATTTGACAACCAGATTCCAGAATCCATTCAGTTTCCAAATTAAATTCCAGTTTCCAGAACTTGAAACAGACGGAGACGGATTGAGCTCAAGAACTAGAAAATTTATTTTCGACTTTAATTTTCTAATTAACTTCTAAATTTTTATTATATAAGAATAAAGTTCAAGATGAACGTATCTAAGGTAATTAAGATTTTTAATTTAGTAGTTTAACCTTTTTTTCGAATTTTAAAATAAATTTTTTAAAACGAAAAATTACGTAATTGTGTATATACATTTTTTTCTTTTACAGCACATCATTAGAAATATTTCGACAGGTATTACTCGGCAAGCAGCCTCTGTTCCAAAAGGTGAAGTATCCAAAGGATACTTTGAATTGAGAAAGATTCAAGAACATTTTCAAAAGAAGGATGGAAAACCTGTATTTTTAAAAGGTGGTCCAATGGATCAAGTACTTTATCGATTAACAGTTGGACTTAGTTTTATTGGTGTTGGAGGAATTTTAAAACTTATTTATGATTTAACCTTCCCTAAACCTCCAGAATAAATCACACAATTCACTTTGTTTGTCATAATCCTCTTGTTAGTCCAAATTATGTAAATGTAATGTATTTCCCTGCAATAAGTGTTTTTCCCTTAAACCATCTCCTTTAACTCCTTTAATGTCGCATTTTTAATTTAAGAAAAAAATAAATAGCGAATATAATTCCAAAAATGCATTAAATTCTAATTTTAAGAGGGAAAATTAACATTCTGTGAAAATTGCATTTATAGCAGAGAAATATATTAAATTTGAATTACGAGTATAAATTGATTTTTTTCATTGATAATTTCCCCTATTTCCTAACCAAAGAATCCTTGTTTTTATTTTACTTTTTCAGTAAATTGACTTCAAAAAACATGAAATGCATTTTATTTATAAAATTGTGTTGCATATTTATTAACTGATCCCGAAGCATGTATCTCAACTTTAAGGGTGTCGGGCCAGAACCTAGGATTCAGACAGGACTCAGGAGTAATCAATAAAAAAAACAGATGTTAATTTCTATTCTAACCTTACTTTTTACCTTTTTACTCAGTGGTTGGTTTGTTTTGGTTTTTGATACATTTCGGATCTTCAAATTCGCAATGTCTTTTGAATATTTTGTTTTAAATATAAAACCAGCATGTGAAAAATTTCTACGATCTCCAACTAATGATAACTTAAGTGAATTTTTTAATTTAATAAAAAATATTGAAAGTTCACAATTGGATAATTTTCAATCGTATATTCTCTTACCACTTGTTTTGAAGTTAGACTCGTTAGACAACAGGTAAAATAGATTTAAAACTACATTTTTTTCTCTTTATTTTGACTTTTTTTCTTATTAAATCTAGTTCTCAAAGTAAAATTAAAGATCAATTACTTGATTGTATTTCATACATTATTTCACATATTCGATTAAAAGACTTAAACGCTCTCAAAACAATATTAATAATAATTCTTAAGCAAGTACATGATTTTAATACCGGTATCACAAAGCAAAATTTATCAGAAGAATTGAAATTATCTGCATTAGAATGTATAAAAGTAATTTTAAATAAATCTACGACTGAAGTACTTGAAAAATTCTATACATCAGATAACAGTACAATTATAGGAAAAATTGCAGTTACATGTGTTGATATAATTAATAAAGAAAAATACAAGAAATTAAGGTAAACAATTTGTTTTTTTTGTGTACACCTGAATGCAGAAGTATTGTATGTCAGTTCCGGTTTGAGAAATTTTTCAGGAGAGCAATTTAAAAACTAATTAAAAATTGAAAATTAAATTGCGTTAGAGTTTAGAGTCTTAGATTGAAATAGAGAAAAACATGGTGAACAAGGTATGACAAAGAATTGAATGGACATACAACAGTTCTACATTCAGGTGATGATTTATATGATTGAACACTTGGTGTTTAAAATTTCAAATTTTAAATTTATTTTTTAAAGATTGATATCAATTGAATGTTTAATGCAAACATTTTATGTGAATGATGAAGCTGATTTTAATGATATTGTTTTAAGAAATCAAGTTGTTAATGTTGTTTTTTTATTTCTACCAAAAATTATTCAAACACTTTATAAAGTTGCTATTGGAGATGATAAACAAGGAGAAACTTTAATATGTGTAAGTATTGAAGTAATGTATAATCCTGATCCTGAAAATATTTAATTATCATTTTTTATTACAGACATCAATTAAATCATTAGGTAGAATACTATGGATTATATTTGAAGATAATACTGAAATAAAAATTCAAAATAATCTTGAAATTGATGATTTTGTTAAACTATTAAAACAAAATAAAATTAAAAATGATTTAATCAATAATGATGATGAAATTTTAGGAAGTAAATCAAAATGTAATAATATTGAAGAGAAATTTAAAAAATTACAATTAATAGGATGTACTGAAGAATGGTTGGGTGCATCATCACGTAAACTTAAGAATTTATTTTATTCAATGAATATTTTAAGAACACATACATCATTTAATATTCGTTATGAATACGCAATAATGTATTGTAATTTAATTGAAAAATGTTTAAGAAATTTAAAAGAGAATTTTTCAACATTTTTGGAAAATATTATTGCACTAACACAAGATGAAAATGAAAATATTAAAGAAATATGTTTAAAGAGTATACAAAAATTACAACAAAATAAGAATTTTCTCATGAATAATACAATTTTTCATGAAAATTCTGAATATCTTTTTGAAAATTGTATAACACGTTTACCAAGAATTATTTATAGATCAAATGATAATGAACAATTAACTGAATTTCTATTTTTGAAAGGTTTTATTGAAATATTACCAGATAATGATTTTAAAATAATTTTAAGTTTACCTGGAATAATAGATAAATTTTGTATGTGTTTAATAACAATATTGGATATGAAATTAGATAAAGAATTATTGATTGAAGAATGTTCTTTAAAAGATATGATGGTGGATGATTTTAATGTGAATAAATTACCATGGCGAAGATTTAAATATTGTGATTCTATTAAAGTTTTTAATGTTGTACAAGATATTTATCGAATTTTAGGAAGATCAGATAATATTTTATTAATTTATGATCATTTAATGGAACTTTTATCTAAAAAGTTATCAATTACCAATGAGATTATATTAAGTTTATCATTATTACTTGGTGGAAATAATGAAAATGATATGTCTACTGAAATTTCAAAATTAATTGATTCGGTAATGAATGAATTACTCGAAGAAAATCATTGGAATCTGGAACTTGAGCCAACTCAACGAAAAGATTTGAAAACTAATAAAGTAAGTTTAATTTTTTTTTTTTGCGTTCTAGAAAACGTTAAAATAGATAATTTTTTTCCACATTTTAAAGAGTTCTCGATGGTACAGCGATAAAACACCTGGCTTGTATGAATCAGCAATTGAAGTTAAAATTAAAGATCTCAGTTATGATGAAGATGATGGTTTGTACTTTAATTTTTTTTTAATGAAATTTTTTTTATTAATTATAATTTATTATTTACGCAGATAATGATGACTTTGTAACGGCTTATGATGCTGAGTTTAACGTTCTTCATACTTGCATAATTCTAGATTCGATAGGAAATTTAAGTTTAAGATTAAAAGATAATTTTAATGTTTATATGTATAGGGTATTACAAAGGATTTTAACGAAAGCAGGTAATGATGATTTGTACAAGAATAATTTTCTTATTTATCCACTGTTTTATTTTTACTTTTTAAGGAAGCAGTAATACTATGATTTTTAAAGCTAGTAATTATTCATTAAATTGTATTAAAATTGCATTGGGTTATAAAACAATTCAAGAGTTTATGCTGGAATTTTCTGATCTAATTTCATTTCACATAAACCAATTTTTAAAGAAGGTAATTTATATATTTACAATTTCTATATTTTCTGTGATGAATTCAACATTTTTACATATTTTTTGTTGTTTTGTGTTCAAACAGGAAGAAAAATGTAAATCAGCATTAGATATTTTAAGTACAATATTTCAATATAATTGTTTTGATGGCACATCACAAATTCATGATATAATTTTAAAATTACTTGATGAAATTTCAAAACCTGATAATTTCCCTTATATTTCATCATATCTTAATGTTTTTCATAAATTTTTTATTCATTTACAAAATCAATTAACAAATATAACAATTAATGATGAAGATGATTTTAATTCTGATGTAATAAAAAATGTAACGTACAATGAATATCTTTATCAAAGTATGTGTGATTGTTTGAAAAAATTCAATGAAAGTGAGAAAATTGAAGAAATAGAAGAAGTTTATGAAGAGAATGAATCAAAATTATCTGAAGAGAATAAAGAAGAATCTATTAATGAAGATGATATCAATAATGATGAAGAAAATTCATCTGATAATTTACCAGAACATATTAAAATTATTATTAAAATTCTTAAAGAAGTATTAAAATTTTTACCATCAAAAGAACAAAATCATAAAATTTTATCAATAGAATGTTTAAAAATTGGTTTAAAAATAATCAAAGATTATGAAAATGAACTTTTACCAATTGTTCATTTAATTTGGTATCCTTTTATTGAACGTTTTAAAGATAATAATTTGATTGTTTTAAATCATTGTTTTGATCTTTTACGTGTATTATGTATGTATGCTAAAGATTTTCTACTACAAAGGACTTTACAGTGAGTATAAATTTAATTTTAGAAGAATTTTGAATGAAATAATTGAGAGTTCTTTCATTTTTTTTAAATATTGCTTTTACATTATTTTAGAGATATTATTCCAGTTTTGAATAAATTCTTAAAAGATTCATCAAAAAATAGTGTAACAGAACATCTTTTAACGTGAGTAAAAGATTTTGTATTTTTAGTAATTTAAAAAAAAAATAATAAATTTTTTTTCATTTTTTCATAACAGACAAACTCAGGAATATAAACTACAAGTGAATATACTTAAACATTATGCTGATATCATAATTAGTATAGATATCAATGAGAGAGAATTGGATGAAATTTCAAATATTCATCTTTTATATTTAAGTGTTAAACAATCAAAAAGATTACAAGAATACGCTTTAAAGTATTTTTTAAAAATTTCTAATTATAATAAACCGCTAGTATACGTTAAACTTTTTAATTATTTAACAGATTGTGAACTTGAAAATAATATTCAAAAAATTTTAAAAAGTATGTAAATCTTAAATATTAAAGAACATGTTGGTCTTTTCAAAATGCTCTTTCATTTTATTTCTTTCACACCCACAAATACTTCTTGCTTTCACCCTCATAATATTTCTCAATCGCTTTCGATTCACTAACAAAAATGTAATAAAGGAAAATTTAATAAATAAAAAACGTTGGAAAAAATTAAATCTTACTAGAAAAAAAAAAAAGAAAACAAATTAAAATATTAAAATTTTAAACTACAAAATCAAATTTTTATTTTCACGATTTTATTATAATATTTGCTGCATTTTGTAGCATTATAACTTCAAAATTATTTAAATAAATACTTGTACTTTCAATTTGAATTTATTTTTAACAAAATATACTTGAGATATGCACTTTAAATTATAAAAAAGAAACAAATAGACAAAAAAAAAAATGTTAAAAATTAATCTAAAAAAAGAAAAAGAAAAATTAAAAATAAAAAAAATTAATTGGAATTATTCAATATATAAATTTTTACGCTTGAAAGTACACATCATTTTTAAAAAAAATCATTTAAACAAAAAAACTAAAACAAAAAAAAACCGATCTTTTTTTTTAAACTTATATTTTTTTGTTTGTTGTTGTTTTGCCGTTTTGTATTTAAAACAATAATTTTATAACTAATTATATATTTATTTTTAAAATAAAATTATTGTATATTTTGTTTTAGAATTAATTTATTAATATGACTACGTTAATAAACTCATCAATGAGTTTGCATATGCCATCGGTTTTACGTCGGGATGAGGCTGAAAATAAAAAAATTAAAAAAAAAAAAAAATTTCATTAAAAATAATTTTATTGATTAAAATTAATTATCTTAACTTACCACAGACTCAAATGATTTGAATTCTGGTTTCAAATCATTTCCTTTAATAGTTATGAAAGCACCCATATTACCCATTGTATCACTGAAATTAATGAAAAAATAAAATAAAATAAGGAAATAAAAGTGTAAAAAATAAATAAATTAATTAAATTAAATTCATACCAATAGTTAGGTGCAGAAAATACAGTTATACACTGTCCATTATGAGCTATTTCATAACCCATATCTTTTACTTCATGACTTCGTACAATATAATCTAAATTATTTTTTTCACAAAATGTTTTTGTAACATCTGGTCCAAATTGTATACCAACACCACGTTTTGATGGTCCTCTACCATCCCATGGTTGTGGATCAGACCATAATAATTCACACATTATACCTTCTTCAGGTGGTTGACGATTTCTTTCAATATTTCTTATATCATCTAATGTTACATCATCAGATGAAAATAAACCACCATGCATAACAAGGACTTTATTATTAATACAATGGCATAATGGTAACCAATTAAATACTTGAGTAAACATATCTGCCATTGTACTTGTATATTTTGCTGTTACTTCACCAGTAAAACCATACATTTGGTTCATGTTTAAACTTTCATGATTGCCTAATTAATTTTTAAAATAATACTAAAATTTCAATTACAAAAAAATTAAAATTAAAAATTACCTCTAGACATATAAAAATGATCTGGATAAAGTAATTTAAAGCCAAATAATGTAAATATACATTCAACAGAGAATGATCCTCGATCAACGAAGTCACCATTAAATAAATATGGATTTTGTGGTGAAGGTAAACCATTAATTTTAAAAATATTCATCAAGTCATAAAACTGACCATGTATATCACCACATATTGTGAATTTTGATTTATCTGGTACATTTATATCAACTAATGAAGGCTGTTTACGCATATACGTATCAATGTCACATAAAATCTACAAAATAAGTTATAAAAAATTAAATAAAGGAAAACTTCATTTTTTAGATGATAAGAAACAAAAATAAAATTGTATTACCTTGTAAGCGAATTTTCTATGCAATTTTTTCTGTTGCTTATAATGTTCCATTAATTCTTCCATAAATTTCAATGTTACCTTTCCATCTTCTAATTTTGGACCATTATAATCATCTTCAATGGCTAAATAAAAAACAAATGTTATAATATAAATTTTATTTTAAAACAATTTAAAACTTACCAATAGATTCTAATTCTCTAAACATTTCAGATAATGTCTTTTCTGGTTTATCTACAGCTATAGCACGTTCAAATGCCTGCCTTTTTACTATTTTATTGCATTCTGTATACTTTAATTTAGCATCTTTGTCATTCGGCCTAAGTTTAGCAACCTATAAAAATTTTTTGTTTTTTGTTACATTACTCTGAAAATTCATACTATTTTAATTTCATATCAGTGCTTAGTCATACTTACGTATTCAAAATCAGATAAAGCATGTTTAAATTTCCCTAATGACATGTGAGCAGCAGCTCTTCTATAATAACCTTTAAGATATGTTGGATCTGATTTAACAGCTGCAATTCCATCTTGTAAAGCATATCCGAAACTTTCTTGTCGAAGATGAGCAAGACTACGATTTGCATAATATATTGCATTTTCTGGATTTAGCTCAATAGCTTTGGTGTACATTTCAATTGCTTTGTTATAGTCTTTATCTGAAAATATAAATTTTTATTCAAAAATTATGATTGCCGATTTTAGATATATGCTTTTGACAGAAAAAAAAAAAATTAATGATTTATTTAGCCAAATATTTAACGCTCATGTGAACATTTTTTTTTCGCTAATCGCCATTATTATTGATGGACTTTCATTCTAGTCCGCATTATAGAATTTAATGAAAGATAATTCAAAGTAAATATTTTTCTCGAAAAAGTAGATGTAATTTAATGATTACGGTGAATAAAAATGATTTCACATGATTTCTTTTTATGCTTTTTTTTCTCAAATATTTTATCAATACAAAAAAGAGGTTATAGTCACTTTGCATAAAACTTACTTTTCAAATACTGATTTCCTTCATTTTTAAATGATTCTGCTAAAGTTATGTTTTCGTTGGCAATTTTTTCCTCATTATTTACTATTGGTGATGCCGACATGTTTTCTATTATTTACAATTACAGAATTATTTTATATAAAAAAAAAAAATATATTGAATTGAAATTTGAAATTAAATGAAATAATTTGCAGAATGTCAATTGTCATTGTAAATAGAATAATAAGGTATGCTGAATAGTCATTTTACATAGAATGGGGAGGTATGCTGAATACCTACACATAACCTGAAAAACAAATTTGACAACTAAAATGACGTCACTGTCTACAATTTAACAGCCATAGCACATATAACTAGCTATTCAATAAAAGTTGAGGCATCATATTACACTAGAAAAACATGCGCAAAAAAAAAATTACTTACACATATGAGTTTTTGTTGTTGTAACAGGTTTCTTCTTTCGTATATGTACACAAAGAAGATCACTACGCCATATAAACCATGCGAGAAAAAACCTCAATTTTTATTATTTTACCTATGTATAACTCTTTTTACTATGGTATGTAGTAGTAGTATGTACTATTTGGGTTTAAAAAAAAATTAAATTAAACTACAGGGAAACGGTAAGTTAAAAAATTATTACAATAGTTACATGTTTGTTACATAATAAATTTGGTAAATTTTTTGGTATATTTTTTCTACAATAAAGGAATTTTCCCGCGATCTGGCAATAACAGTTATGGTAATTCAGCAACAAAATCTGACGTACTTAGAGATACTTTATTGTTTGAAAGAATTTTGACCTAAATGTTTAATTAAAAATCTCAATTGAAGAAAAATAAGCAAAAAAGAAATGTCTGGAAATAATCTAACAAATGATGGTGAATTTCGATATATAATTCAATGGTTTAATGAGTGGAGTGAATTACAACGAGAAGATTTTCTACCAATATTAATTGAATACATCACAAAAGAAACTCCAGCAATTTACATGAATGGTGTTGTTTCCAGCATGGCAAATTCTAATTGCCATGATAAACCAATGAGTCTATTTCAATGTCGAGTGAGTTAATTATTTTAAAATTTAAGATTATTTCAATATAATGGAAAATTTTAATGTAATTTAATTAATTTAAAAAAAATGTAATTGATTTTAGATTAAACTCTTTAAAGAATGGTCAAAAAAGTGGCCGGAAGAATTTAAAAATAAACTAAAAGAGAAAATTATAGAAATTGATCCAAAATACGGTGATAAATTGAAAGAAGATCTTGAAAGTTTAAACATGAATGGAACATCATCATCATCATCACCAATACCAACAGAGGAAAGTAATGGTGTTGTTGTTAATGAAGAAGTGGCACAAAATGCATAAATGATTTCTGGTATTTGATATAACATTCCATAGTAAAGTTTAAAAAAAAATACGATAAGATAGTAAACAGTTTTTATAATTATTTAAAAAAAAAAAACAGGAATATTTTTCAATATTTATTTATGTTACATTAGGTTCATAACAAGAATATTGTTTATTTATTGATAATTTAAAAAAAAAATGATAAAAAAAGAAAACGCACAATAACAGTTATTGTTTCAAATTCCGGTAGAAAAAAAAAAAGTATGTAGGTAAGTGGTAAATTATATCTATTATTTTTTTAAATCAAGAATAATATTCAAAAAGGAAACCCCATTTATAAAAATATGTATTTGA
Organism: Bombylius discolor; assembly: GCA_939192795.1. Taxonomy (NCBI): domain Eukaryota; kingdom Metazoa; phylum Arthropoda; class Insecta; order Diptera; family Bombyliidae; genus Bombylius; species Bombylius discolor. The sequence continues at coordinate 33,558,820 of OW584241.1, read as the reverse complement.
AATTTGAATAATCACAAAGAAAAAAAAAATATTCGGTATAAAAAGAAAATTTTTGGATAAGAAATATTTTATACAAAACATTTGGTAATTGAGAGAAAAAGCTCATTGTGTAGGTAGAAATATGTATGAATTTCGTAATGATTCTTTATTAAAATAAGAGAAAAAAAGGACGTAAAAAGTAAAATTTATATAAATTATAAACTGTTTTGTTAGTAAAAAAAAATTATATAGAAAAAAAATTTAAGTTCCGGATATATGAAAACGAAAAAAAAGACTATAATTAGTAATTATTGAAATTAGAAATTTACATTAAAGAAAAAAATATATAATAAATATAATAAAATATACTTTTTGTAGATGAAAAATAAAAACAAAACTATCTACATTTAATAGTTTATCATGACTTATTTATATATGTATATCAATTTTTATTTTTTATTTTTTATATATTTTACGAAGTTTATATAATAATATTTAATCTTTAATTAATAAAGAAAATACATTTTGTGATTAATATAAATTTTTAAATGATTTTTGTTTTATCAATTAAATTTTTTTTTTCATTTTCTTGCATTGAAAACAAGTAAATTATGAAATTGAAAATTGATACAGTGAAACTTTTTGAAATTATCAATTTGATCGTATTTTATCGTTAATTAGCTGTATTTGAGACAGACTTCTTAAAATAAACACAGATCGTTAGACTAATTGAGAAGAATTCAATCAATTAATCTAGACATCTCTCAGTTTAATGTAGAAAATTCGAAAATCGCACTTTTCGATGTTGAATATGTATAACCTTCCCTTTGTTTTAAGTATATAAAATATTAAGCATTCATCTGTGCTAAAATGAAATTTATTCCGATAGGTGACATTCGGTATTCATAATTAAATCAGTCATAATTAATTAATGTCTGAGATAGCTTTTATACTGAAAATAAATAAAAATATCAAAATTGAATTTTATTATTTTTTGCTTATTTCGAATAAACCTTTTGTTACATCATTTAAAGAAAACATTCACAATAAAATGAATTGAACGACGTATTATTTATTAATATGTTAAAAAAATGAGTGTTAAATGTTTTCCATTAAATAATTTTATGTGTGTGTGCGTAAGTAAATTACTTTTTATTTTAAGACAATACGTTTACTTAACTGATTTTAATTACACCTTAAATGATATAGAAGTACTTATAAATTTATATAACGAAAAATCGTAAAAATGCCAATAAAATATAATATGCCTAAAATATACATTTAAATTTTTTTTTTATGATACATTTGTATCTTACCTGCTATAATATATGATACTTAATTGCTATATTTTCATAATTTTCATAATTATAAAAAAAAAAAACAATGTGTTAAATCATATACTTATTTTTTGGTTTAGCAGTTACAGAAAAAAACGTTATACTTACAGTTTGTTTTTGTCTTTTTTTATCCTTGAATAAGATACTAGAAAAATATTGAAAAAAATTATAGTAATAATTACAATAAAACTAAAAAAATAAGTTCATATAATATGTGGGTACATAGGTACAAAAAATTTTTTTTTAAATAATATTTCAAAATTTTACATAAATTAACAACTTAATAAATTATCTTTTGTTTGTGATCTGGTTTAATGGTTAAAAATTTTATTGCGAATATATATATATTTTTTTGATTCTTTTTTTGCACAAAGGTATTTAAAAACAAAAAAACAGTTTATATTGTTTTATAACTAGTAGAAATAAATCAGCAATTGAGAATAAATATTTATGAAGAACATATATTTAGTGTATTAAATATAATAGTAGGGGAGAAACATTAGAACTGGTTCTATAAATTAATGAATGAAAATTTTAAAAGATCTTCAAAATTATCTTTTTTCTGGACAAATTTTTTAAAAATAAGTATATGAAATAGTTATGTACATATTTTGGTAACGATATGTGATAACAGCGGGTATTCCATTGGAAACAATTATTGAGAAGTAAGCGATTTGAGTTTTTCAATAGAGCACTTTTTTAAGACGTGATCATTAAAGGTAAATTACACACTGTGGTTTTAGTTATCGTATTATAGCTAAGTGACGTGGGGGTTCTCGGAACCTTCCGAAGTTCCAATTTTCACTGAGAACACCGTTTTAATACCACATCTCACGTAACCCTAGGAAATGACGTTTTACATACTAACAGGAGATCTTTACAGCCATCCTGTTTCTTTCAGGAAACGTACCATGTCTCTGACCGTTACTTTTGCTATTTCATAAAGATGCTCTCCAAAATATTAGGACTTTTTAAATAATAATATTTTTTAATTTTTTTTTTTAAATAAATCAACTGTCTCTCCTTTGGTACACCCTGTTGATTTTTCAAAAATTTTTAGTATTTTTGGATTCATAAATAGTAAAAATTATACATATATTAATTTGAAAATATCCCCTAATATGATCATTTTAATTATGATAATGAATTAGTCATGGCTAATAAATTAAATATTGAAGAAGTATTTTTTTTGATTTCTGTTTTAATTAATACACTTTTGTCTTTATGTTTTAATTGCAATATATGTATATTAAAAAAAGTGTAAATATTTATTCTATATTATTTTTTTTTTTAAAGAATTATTCTTGTGGAAATTTTTTTAGAATTTATTTATTTTATTTCATAGCATTTAAATTTACTAAAACTGTGTTGACAGACAGTTATTATAAGAGAGATGTATGAGATGATAATTGTTCTTATTTTGTTACAATTTTGCATGCGATTATGCAATTTTTTAATTAAGAAAACCACTATTTAAATTTTTTTTAAAAAAATTTATGTTTTAATCTTGAAAATTTAACTTTAATTAAAATTAAAATAAAAGCATAATAAATTATTGAAGTTACAACGAAATAACAGGTGTTTGTGCCTTATTAATTTTTATTTTAGCGCTTTCAATTTTATAATCCTTTATATTTTTAATTCCGCTAAAAATAATACGTACCTTGTCTTTGTGAAATTAAAAAAAAAAAAAAACATAAAGCCAATTTTTATTACTTGAATGCCTTGACTTTGTACTTTTGTACCAACAAAAAGAAAAAAAATTAATTGTTTTTAACAAGTTTTTTTTTTTTAAACACAAGTTTGTAGAAGAAATGAAAAACTTGAAGAAAAAAAAAGTAAGTGAGGAAAACACCCAATTTATTTTACTTCTTCGAGATTATTTTAAAAAGGATAATTTATTTTTTTTTGAAGTAAAAAAAATTGTTCACGTAGGTTCGTCCTTCTTATAGTTTGAGTTTTTGTCTTACCCATATTTAAAATGTCCATTAAATTACGATAAAAAAAGATAAGGCTGTTGTAGTTTTAAACTTGTTCACAGTGATGTAAAATTCAAAGTTTTTCCACAGCAAAGAAAAATCTTAATTTTTTTCAAAATATTTTCCAACAGGAATATTTGAATTTGATTTGCAAATAGTGAAAATTAGAGCTTCCGAAAAGTTCTTGGAAAAAAAGTTCAATGTATGTACATACATATATTTCATTCAAATTATATGGAAAAATCAGACAAAGGATTTTCTATGGGAAAATTTAAGGAAATGTAAATTAAAGTTATCTGGATTTCCTATGCAAATTATTTTCTGTAAGAATATTCTGTAATAAAAAAAAAAAAATGGAAAAAAAATAATTGGGGATTTTGCAATTATGTTTTTGTTTACAGATCCTTTTTTTAAACATAAATGTAAAAATAAAAAAAATGAATTTAAATGTAAATTAATGTTCAAGTTATTTTGTGAATAACCATCTACTTTTATTTACAAATATGTATGTATGTATGTACAATTAATTAAAATTTAAATCCAATGAATAATACTTATTATTGTAAAATCATAATTCCACGTGTTTTCCTGTTACAAAAAAAAAAAAAAAATACATATTTTTCGAATTTTTTGTTTTTAAAATTTTGTAACAGAAAATATCTGCACAAGCTGTTGAATTAAATAACGCTTTCATATAGTGTAATAATTAAATAGCGCTTTCATCATTACTCATTCATCTTTAGATAAGATTCCACATGGGAAAATTAAATTATTGTCGCGTGTTTATACATGTTTTTTCTTGTTAATTTCATCAAATAACCGTATTTATTTACACAGAATAGTAAAATTTTTTTTTAATATTATATGTAGGTATAAATTGATTGACGAACATTTAAATATTTGTTAATGACAAAATATCATATTTATCATGGGTTGATGACGATTGTCCACCTGAAATATACTACAAATTACCTGAAGAATATGAACTTGATTTTTAAATCGAAAACTAGTTTACGAAAATTTGTTTTTTATTTATTTATTTATTTTTAAATATTTTGCTAAAACTTTTCAATAATATATAAACGGGGATTTTGTAATAAAGTTTAGTGTATTTTATTATTGATAGTGAATTGATGTTTGTATATACATATGATTGTTATGTACATTTATAATAATATAGTTCAAAAGCCATATAAGAAAATATACAAGAAAAAATTGGTTTTAATCTCTCTTTATGTTTCGTATTGATTTAGTTAATCTTAACACTTCAACTTTGAAGGTTTAATTATTTTTCTGCTTTGTATTGTTAGTTTACAAATTAAAAATTAACATGATAATTACATATTTGTTTTTTTTATGGTGATTTAAAAAATTTAATTTAGTTTTCTTGATTACAAGTTATTTATTAGTTTTTATTTTTAATAAAATTTTATAATTGTACGAAAAATGATATAATACTATGTGAATATTTCAATTAAATAGTTAATTAATAAAAATGTATAAACGTGAAAAATTAAAGTGCCTCTGAAAAAAAAAAAAGTAAAATAAAAAAGTTAATAACGGAAAATATTTTAAAAATTATTTTTTACTTGAGTTTAATTAAGTGATGTTTAAAAATTAGCAAAAACAGGAAAAATTTACAAATTATATAAAACAAAGTTCAAATTTTAAACTCAAAAAAAAAAAAAAAAACTTGTTAAACAAAATGTTTATAACGAATATATTTCGAGTGTTTTTACTTTGCATCATTTTTCCCTGCTGTGAGTATAAAATAAAAATTTTTTTTTTCCTTTTTAGAAAAAGAATCGGTTACACAATTTTTTTGATTAAAAAAAGTTACTGAAAAAATTTTTCCGAGACAAAATATAGTTTTTCTACACTTTTTTTTTTAAAACATGTAATTTCTACTTGAAATTTAAAAAATTTCCAAAAAATACTGGAATGGTTGCTAATTTTGATTTCTAATAATTAAACGGGAAAATACGTATATATTTTTGCAATATCAGGAATTTGAAAACTTTTTCGAAACTTTAGTAAAAAAAAAAAAAATTGGATAAGTGACTGCAATGTATTTCCTCAAAATCGTTGTGGATTTTGAAAATTGATATCCGAAATATTTTAAATTTGACTGAAATTTTTTTTCTTGTTGTTGTGAAATTTTTAACAAATAAAAGTCGAATTTTATTAAATGTAATAATAATATCTTCATTATATTCTCTTAAATTAATATATGTATTAACATTGAAATTTTCATTACGTACACATTTCCTGTGAACATTTTCTAACTGATGTGCAAAACAAGGTAGAAGAAAAACCTTGATTCCATGTTGCAGTTTTCGTAATTTTGGAAACTACAGATTGTTTAGATTGTTTTCTCTATTCAAATTTTCAGTTTAAAATGCTTTAAAAACCATCATAAAATCAATTTTTGTGAAAGTAAAAAAAAAAAAAAAATATTTCATGCTAGATAAGAATGATTTAACAAAATTTCTTGATGTCTACTTTTATACACACGTTCTTATAATATTTCTCAAAAAAAAAAAAAAAAGCAATGACGAAAATAAAACAAATTAGAGGAACACACTTGTGTGACAAATATACAAATCATCCAAATAAATGATTACTTAAATATTTAATTATAAAAAGATTCAAAAAAGGTTATTAGCATTTTATATGAAGTAAAACTATCTATTATCTTGCAAAACATAGCGTGAAATGAATCTTAAATAAATTTCATTAGTTTCAGTCTACGATATGGTGAGTTATGACGTAAAAATCTCCTCCCTTTTTGAATTCTTGTCCACTAAAGTAAAATTAACGTTGAAATTTATTAATAACCATCAAAAATATAATATAAATTAAATAAAAAAAAAATAAAATCTAGACTAAACATATATATGTAAGTTTAACTATACAACAAGGTCATGTTAGGGTGTTTTTCTTGTTTTTTATTTCTCAAGAAAAAAATTGTGGTTAAAAGAGAGGAAGAAACAAAACAAAATGAATTACCAATATTTGAATTTTCCACAATATTATTGTACTTTCTTATTTTAAAAACCATCGTTTTGTTTTTTTTTGCTGTTTAAATTATTCCATCAAGAACCTTCGCTTCAAGTTCATTTAACTTTATTTTTTACGCGGAATACATACATATAACATGATTATAATCGGTATGAGTAATTATTTTATTTTAATTGTTATTTACTTTTTTGAAAGATTTGATTTTAATCATATTAGAGTACAAAATAAAATCGAAGAAAAAAAAAATTTGAAGATGAAAATATTTATGTATGAGATGTGTTGCAACAAAATTTTAAGATATTGTTTATTCTGCATAGTGAATAAATTTTGAAAAATGATTTAATGTTCAAATTTTCCATTCAATATTGTGTAATTATGAATGAGTATCAGAAAAAGGTGATATAAAAACAAAACCACATTTTGAAATAAAAAAAAAAAAAATGTGATATGAAAAAAAAGTGCAAGAAAAAAGGTTAAACAAAATAAATATTTTCGGAATCTCATTAAAAAAAGTCATGAAAAAAAACTAATTATCTGTCAATCCGGGGAAGATCCTGAGACATATAAACAAATATGTATATTATAAGTCACAGACCTGTAAACCTTGGATAAAATTAAGAGTTAAAGTTCAGCAGACTATGTATTTTGAAAAATTTTAAAAATCAATAACGATTTGATTAACACCTGTTCGATCATTTTGTGAAGAAATGATTTATCTTTCTTATTTATTTTTTTTTTCGTTCTAGTTTATTGTGATTTTTATAATTAATCTATAAATATAACACTTTACTGATTATCTTAAATTTATGTTGTATACGAGACGGGATTTATAGTACGCATTGTTTTTGAAGGTAAAAGTTCAAAATAACAATAACAGTTAAAAAAAAAATACTATATAGGTGGCACATTCAGGTAACGTATATAATTTATGTATAAAAAAAAAATTGTCGAACATGTAATTAATAGTAAAACCTTGAAGAATTTAAAACAGTGCGTGACTCATTTAATATGAATGAAAATGCACTCTATTTGTAGATAAATTAGTACAAGTTCCTGTATGATTTATACTTTTAGATACTTTTTTTTTCGGAAATAGCTTTAATAATTATTAATTTTATTTACTTAAGATACTTGTAATTTTATAGTCATAAATAGATAAAATGCATAAATAATTTATTGTAATTACCCATAATTTCTAAATTTCATGTAAAATTTGTTTAAAGATCCGTGTTTGATTATTTTAATAATTATTAATTTTTTTTTCTTGTTTTTTTTTAACAGCATTACAAAAGCCATATGAATTTGAAAATTCACGATCGCCAATATTAATTGATAGTAGTTCAATTTATTCATCATCGTCATCGTCATCAGAAAAATGTAATTGTATAAAATTAAGAGATTGCAAAACAGTCACAGATTTTATGATAAAAGAGCAAAAACCTTTGCCACAATGGTTTTTAACATATCTTCGTAATATCGGTTGTGGTTTCGATGACAATGATCCATTAATATGTTGTCCAAAATTTCTCAATGATAAATATGATACAATAACTCCGATTACTAGTACCACAGAAATGCCATGGATTTGGGATATTGAAAAAATTCCAAAAAAATCATCAAAATCATCAAATGAACAAGATTATGATAATTTGGAAGATAAAATAAATCCACGTAATTCAAATGATAATGATAAAATATCGACAAAATCTCGTTTTGATGATTATAATGATGAAAATAATGATTATCATTTGAACTTAGTTGATTTTGAAGATCCAAGAACATTAAAAAATTGCCCACCAAGTTTTTATGATGATGATGATAGAATTGATAATCGAAATTATAATTTTAATGGACGTAATAATAAAAAAACAAATCCAGATAAAAATTTATGGGGTTGGAAACCATATTTTGAACCACCACAATTTTCTGAAATTTTCCCATTTAAAAATCATTATCATCATCATAATCCTTTTTTTCATAATCGTAAATCTCAAAAAAAGACGACAACAACAACAACAACGACTACCACATCCAGACCATCATTTAGAAGAAAAACTACTCCTAGTTCGAGTATTCCTTCAAAAATCAATAACAATAAAAAGAATCTTTTGAATGCACCAACTTGTGGTATATCTGTTAGTACTCGGATAATTGGTGGTAATGATGCTGGACAAGGACAATATCCATGGATGGCTAGATTAGCTTATAGGAATCGATGTAAGTATCTATTCTTATTATATATCATGATTATTGTATATACATATAAGAAAAAAAAGCACAATTTTTAATTAAAAATTACAATTGAATTTATTCAAATAAAATTTCATTTTAAACATTTATTTTTTTTTTTTATATAACCACATCCGGTATGTGTTATTATTATTCAATTTACTCTAGTTTACTTTTTGTTTTTCATTATTTTTAATTATTATAAAAATTTTTAAGAATATGATATCATTCTCTGAGTAAAATTTTTTGTAATCGGTGTGTCATAAATATACCAAGTATAAAAACTGTACTACCTTTTACAAGAGACCAATATGCTTTATTATTATAAATATGTTTTGCAAGATCTTGAAACGCAACAGCAGTATTTTCTAATTGTTCCTTTATATCTTCCATTCTTCTGAAATTAATTTAAACATAAAAAATATAAAAGATACTTAGGTATAGGTAAACAAAGAAAAATATATGTACAATTAATAATCAGATTTATTTAGTTCCGGTATTTTATGTATTTACTTTTTATTATGATTTTTTTTAAGTTATACACAATCACTTTTTAAGCAATAGTAATTTTTTCTCTTTAATTTTAGCTTCAGGACGCATTAGTTACCGTTGCGCAGGATCTGTTATTAATAATCATTATGTAATAACTGCAGCTCATTGTGTTACAAATTTAATTGAATCATTAGAATTGTAAGTATTCTAACAACAAATTATCTTAGAGGGCAAGTTTGGAAACAGCTATTTCTTCAGCATTGAATATCCTATATTAATTCTTAATTAAAATAAATTTAGTTATTTCGATTTTTTTGAATTCAATGATGAAAGTAGTTTTTCCAATACAGTGTAGTGATCTCACAAAGATTACCATCTAGAATATATTATAATGAATTAAAAAAAGAAAAAAAACAGAGTATCCTTTTCAATTTCTATAACTTAAATTGAAGTAAGAAAAAACTTTCGATATTGGAAATCCTGATAAACTTTTCGAAAAAAAAAAACACATTCAAGTTACGTCGAAAAAATCGAACGTACTCCTTTATTTCAATGTTCTTTTTTTTTTCCAATAAATTTTAGAGGAAACAAAAAAAAGAATGAAAATTGAGTAAATTTATTTTAAATTATAAAATCTTATACTCCTATTAAAGATCTACAGTGCGTTTAGGAGAATTAAATATGGACAGAGATCTAGATTGCAATATTGATCCGGTAGGATGTAATGTACCACAACATTATGAAATAGAAAAAATTATTCCACATCCTGCATATGATACACCAAAATATGCAAATGATATCGCATTAATACGTTTATCAAGGACATTTAACACAAGTAAGAAATTTATTTCACACACATTATTTTTTAAATACTAACTTTTTCAACTTAAAAAAAAATCATATTTCAGCACAAATAACACCAATATGCTTACCGTTTGGTAATTTTGCAAAGGCTGATGAAAATTTAACTGGAAAAGTAGCCGTTGTTGCAGGATGGGGATCAAGTTCAATGAGTAAGTTAATAATAATTTTTTTTTGTATAAAAAGTAAATAATATGCATAAAATTCTTTTATTTTTTGTTGATTATACAACTTAGAAAAATTACAAAAATGTATACAAAATATTCTTAATGATTTTTCAAATAAAAATTGAATGAAGAAATTCATAGCCTACCATCAATTTTCTTTTAGAAATTAAAAAAAAAAATTATTTTTATTTTTACAGCTAGAGAGAGACGTAATCTAGCGTTACAATGGGTTCGATTACCAATTGTTAATAGAACACAATGTGCTATAACATATGCAGAATTTAGTGCAAATTCTCGAACACCAATTATTGTAAGTTCATCTCAAATATGTGCTCAAGGTAGAGAGAATATGGATGCTTGTCAAGGTAAATTTAATACATTAATTTGTCAAAATATATCTGATATAATTTGTTTTTCTTCAAATAGGTGATAGTGGAGGACCTTTAATGGATGAAGGAACAGAAAATTTTCCTGGCTATACATTATTAGGTTTAGTTTCATTTGGGCCAAGAACATGTGGAGTATCAAATTTTCCAGGTGTTTATACAAGAGTTTCATCATATATCAATTGGATATTAGAAACTATTGAATCATAGTCTTAGTAATTATTTATTGTTTTTATATAATTAGGAATTTTTTTTTTTACTTTAAATTATAATAGTATTATTTTAAGACTACCTCGACATAGATTTTTTAGAAATTTGTTAGTTATTTAAGTAAGATAAGTTTAAAAAAAAACAATAATAATGACAATTTTATTAAAAACGAAATTGACTGGCTATACATTGTTTGTAGTTTTTCTCGAATTTTTCTTAATTATTTTAAATTATGTAAATCAGTTTTCAATATGGAATACCTCTGGACTCAGTAATCCATTCGATTTGAAATCTTTACACATTATTATTTATTATCCTATTTATTTTCGACAAGACTTTTTGAAATGAAGACGTCCTTGCAACAGAACACGAGTTATGGGGCGTCAGAAATACAAAGCTGTATGCATCGATTTTAAGGTTAAAATTATTGTAGACATCTTTTGTTTTCGTAAAAGTAGGAAGCTTGAAAATTAGTAGAATCTTTTAGAAAAAAAATTCTTAGATTTTACTGCCTGGTCTTTCTCATATACATATGTTTCCCTAAAATCAGGATGCATTACATTCTTGAAGTGTTTTCCTATCGAATGCTTTTTGTTTGACTTGAATTGGTCCAATAGAACTCGAGATATAACTGCTCAAAATTCGCAAGTCACATTTTTTTACGAAATTTATATTAAAATTTAGTAGCATAAAGCATTTGTAGTTGCTAGTTTAGTGGTTAACCATAGCCCATAGGACTGGCAAGTTGTGTTTTTCCTTTGTTGATAAAATTGAACATAAGAACTAACTACACAAAAATATCAGTTCATTCTGTCCTGTCATACCAATAAATTCGTTCTCTACTAACGAATTTAGTGGTTCGCATTTCAGTTTAAACTGTAGGTGTATTTATGACCGAAAAAACAAGATTTGAGCTTATAGAGCCATCGGGAAAAAAATATTTGAATTACTCAATATTATTTTTACAAAATCGTTGAAATTTTCTACCAAATTTTGAAAATACGTACGCCTTATTTTATTGTCATCACGGAATAAGAGTAAATTTCTTACTTATAAAATGCACTAAAAGGATAATAGAAATGAAAAAAAGTAACAAGGATTTGGTTATATGTAATTTGTTTTTTAAAAAGCTGAGAATATATTTATGTTTTCTTTTTTTTAAATTAAAAAAAAAAGTATTTCTAACTTTTTATTTACTATATACTTCACTTCACGATAAAGTATCATAAAAATATAATTTATTTATAATAATAATAATAGTACATACTCATTATAATACAAAGAAAAAAAAAATTTGATTTTTTCCTACTAAAATAATGCTTCACAAAGTAAAATTTGTTTTTTTTTTTTTTTTTTTTTTTTAATAGTGTGGCAATATTCTTATATATATTTTATTTAAGTTTTTTGTTGTTTTGATTTTATATAATATAATATTTTGTATTTTTGTAGTTTTTTCTTTCAATTTTAATAATATTACAATATATTTAATGTTTATCAGTATTAGTTATTTACTTATATTTTATTTTAATTTTTTTTCTTTTTTTTTTTTATACGAAAATTTTGAAAAACTTCCATAAAATAAAATTAAAAAAAAAAAAAAAAAAGAAAAACAAAAAAAAAAATTAAGAAAAATTGTACCAAAGGCCCTTAATAATATTACATTATTAGTTATTTGTTTTATTTAATTTTAAAAAAGAGAAAAGAAAATGAAAGCTATTGCTTATCGTTTACATCACCAATTTTTTGTGTTTGCTGCTGTTGTTGTTGTTGTTTATTTACAGAATATGAAGTAGATTCAATTGTTGTTGATGTTATTTCTTCATTTTTATTACATTCTTCATTTTCATTTATTTGCTCAATTTGTTGTTGTTGTTTATTTGATGAAGTATCAATCATTTCTTGAGCTGGACTTACAGATTGAAATGAAACAATCGAATTTTTAGTAACAGTATGTTCTGGTGAAATATTCTCTTTTATTTCCATTTTAATATCAGATGGTATTAATTTACAATCTTGTTGTTGTTGTGCATCAGAAACTGATATTGTATCCATAAATGGTACATTTTGTTTAAATACTTGTTTACCAAAATCAGCAATACCACGTACATATGACTGTAAATTTGAACTAATCATATTATCAGATGATATACGTTTTATTTCACCAGTTTGTGTTTTATGCCATTGAAAAAGACTCGGTGGTGATTGTTTTCTTAATGGTATTAATGATTGTGAAGATGATATTTCATTATCATTATCAAATTTTTTATCATTTTCTGGTGATACACTACGTGAAAATAAATTTCCAGGATTTTGAAATAAATTTAATAATTTATCAACAGTTGCTGGATAATTTCCACTTGAAATCCATGATACACGACGTGTTCTAACTTCTGTAGTTTCTGGTTGTTTTTGATTTTCATATTTAACATCAGATAATGGAGAAATATTTGATGTTTCTTTAAGAGGAGATTGTATTACATTAAGTTCATGATCGATTTCATCAATTTGTTTATTTTGTTCTGCCTGATCTACAGGCAAATCTTTTTCTTTATTTTCATTTTGTACAGTTTCCTTTATTGGATTTTGATTATCGTTTAAATTATTTTCTTTTGATTCAATTAAAATATCATTTTCATTGTTTGTTTTCTCAATAAGATTTTCGCCAATTATTTCTTCATTAGTTTGAATTTGTGCATTGCACATTTCTGGTATTGGTGAAATTTTTGTACTCATATTTATTTGAAGATTTTGCATTTTCTTTGAAATTGTATCATCTGAATTTATATTTTTATCTAATTTTTCAGATATTTGTTCGTTAGAATTTTCTTTGTGCTTTTGTTCAATATTTAAATTATTTTCATCACATTTATTTGATTTTTCGGATTTTTCTATTGTTTTTATTGGAGAACATTCAACCATTGTTACTCGAAATCTGGAAAATCTTGTAGGAATTTGTTTTACTGGTAAAGGAGGAGGTGGTGGTGGTAAAGGAACAGACTCTTTCATCTCTTCTAATTGTGTCGGCGATTTTTCAATAACACGAAATACTTGAAATCTATTACGTGAAGGGCTTGGCACAGGCGATGAAGAAGGCGAAATAGTAGGTGGGCTTGGTAATGGAGATCTTAATCTAGTTCCCGAACGTTTTCTAATTGTATCAGATAATCCTAATTCATTTTTAACAATTACATCTGGTAATGGTGTTCGTAAACTTTGACATGTTAGTGAAATTTTACGTGAACTCATGTGTCGTGATACTTTTACATTACAAGCTGTTGCTGTAGCTGATGGTGTTTCTTGTGATCCTTCATTTTTAGAACATAATGAACGTACTGTATGCAACATTCTTGAATAATGAAATTGTGTTTCATTGCCATCTTCCTGCAATTAAAAATCATTATTTAATAAACGTAATTCCTCTTTGCATTCAATGAAAATATGTATGTTAATATATTAAATTACAAAAAAAAAAAAAACTTACGGGAATACGTTTTGGTACATCATCTATATCAATTCTTGTTATTGAATTATTTGATTTTAATGCATCTGCTAAAGCTGCTAAACCTTCAACTTGTATATTATTATCTCTTATATCTACTCTTTGTAATGTATTATTACCGCCAAATTGTAGTATTTCAGCTAATATTTTAATACCTTCTGAATTTAAATGTGTACTCTGAAGTCCAAGATTTGATACGGTCGTATTACGTTGTAAACTACTTTTAATACGTTTTAAAAACTCATTACTTAAAATATTTTTACCAATATTTAATAATTCTAATGATGTTGTTGAATCTAATAAATCAGATATATATTCTGCTGATTCTCTTGTTATATCATTATTCCATAATATTAAAGCTTGTAAACCTCTTGGTTTTTTATTACTTATTTGATATTCATCATTGTGCTTTTGTCTAGTTAATGTATCATTTTTTGTTAATTTTTCATTAATTTTTGATGAAATCACTTGTGAAGTATCTGATGATAAATCGCATGAATTATCACTGCTTAAACTATCAGAACTTAATGAACGATTACGAATTTCAGATGAAATTATTCCGGATAATGTTGATAAGGATGATTCATTATTTATTAATATATTATTTTCTTTGGTATCATATGATTTAGATTTAGATTCAGATTCAAATTGTTCTTGTTGCTGCTGCTGCTGCTGTTGTTGTTGTTGTAAGGGCTGTTCTTGTTTTTCATTTTGATCATGTAAATGTGAACGCATAACAGAAGGTAATGACGATGATGATTGCATTGATGATAGTGGCGATGTTAGAGCATAATTATCAATTTTGGAGGAATTTTTAACTAATAATTTTGAATCTCCTTCCGATGCACTTTCAAAAACAGAATCATAACTAATTGAATCAGATTCTTCAATAATTTTATTATTGTTTTCATTTACGTCCAATGAATTATTATTTGATGAAACTGGGGCTAACGGTGTTGACTGTGCAGGCGGTAATGGAGATGGAGGTGGTGGTGGCGGTATTGTTGCTGGTGTCATTGCTGTTGCTATTGTTGATAAATTATCTTTATTATTATCATTTTTATTAAATAATAATAAATTATTATTTGTTTTAAAGCATTCATTTTCATTATTATGTTTATCTTCTTTTTGTAATAAAAAATCATTTTCATTACATTTTTCATCTGAAAATGATGAATCAACATTAAATGGTGGTGTTGGTGTTAAACTTCCTGATATTGTACTACATGTATCATCTTGTATTCCAATATTTATTTCATGATTTATTTGATTTTCAATTATACAATCAAGTCTTGAATTTAATTCATTATTTATTAATATTTCTTCATTTTTTGTTTCATTTTTGATTTTATTATTATCATTTTTATCATTTTCATCAATTTTATCTATTATTATATTAATTTCTGAATTTTTATTTGATTCTTTAATTTGATTCATATTTAATAATGTATCTAACATTGAACGACCAGTATTATTTAAATTTTTTGTAATTGATGATTGTTGTGATACACATGTTAAATCATCATTTTTTTGTTGTATATCATTATTATCTATTTGAGTTTTATTATCATTTTTACTAATTATCGAAGAAATATTTTCAAAATTATTATTATCAATATTTGAAATTGAACTAAATTCATTTGAATCGTCTTTTGGAGTTTGTAAATTTGTTGATTGTTCGATTAAAGCTATTACGATACGTTTTAAACCAGCGTCCTAGAAAATATAAAAATTAGATAAATTTCAAATGATTATTATACATAATTATTAATTGTCTTTTTGCTTTTTTTTTAAACGTACTTTTATACTATTATTACTTATATCCAAAAATTCTAAGTACGGATTAGATTTTAATAATTCAGCTATTTTTTCAGCATCTAAATCAGATAGATCATTATGTGCTATCCATAATTCTCTTAAATTTGAATTTTTTCTAAGGTTAGTACCTGAAAAATAAATTGAAAATTTTCTTAATATTTATCGAAACAAAAAAAATATTGTTATAATATAAAAATTCCTTACAAAGTGCAGCTAATGGTCTTCCAGTTAATCCACAATGTTCAAGTTTAATTGTATGCAAGCATGATTGATTTAATGATTTACCAAGATTACCTGCATTGATTTCTGATAATACAATTCCCCTAGCGGTTAAAATTTGTAATGCTCTACTTTTTCTTATCATACTAATACATGATTGCCAGCCTCTTGACGTTAAACTAGGATTATCTGATATATCTAATTCATTTGCTGCTTCATAATATTCAATCATATCAAATAATGCTGATCCAGCTACATCATTTAAATTACACGAAGATAAATCAATTAGCTCGTACTGTACCTAAAATTTGAATATACAAATAAAAAAAGTAATTATTATTGAAGTTGTTTATTTTTGTTTTTTACCCGTTTAAAAATTTCTTCTAAAGCTTCACATGATTCTGGTGTTAAAGTTACATTTTTTAGTGTAAGGCATTGTTGCCTTTCGACTTTATTTAATTCTAATGTTTTAATATGATCTAAAATTATCGTTAATGGTTCTGTATTATGTTTTCTACACGATTCTTCATACAGATTTTTTAATTCATCAATATTTTTAACTTCATATACTGAAAATATTTTTAAATATAAATACAAATAAATTATTTAAGAATTTCATTTTAAAATAACCTGATTCCCAAGGATTTGCTGGTTCTAGGTAACCAGTAACCAGTGCGCTATCACTTTTTGGAAATGATACTCTTCTGGATGCTGAAATACTTCCATCATTAGAACCAATGCTGAGACGAGGAAGTTCTTCGATTGTCTCTGATTCACATATATCATTCCAAGCATCATCATAGCCGTGGTTCATGGCCATATGATTATAAAGAATGATTTCACTATATATATATATATTTTTTTTTTTTTTAATTTTTTGCTTTTTTATTTGCTAGTAATAGATTTAAATTTTCTTCTTTGCTTTTGTTTTTTTTTCAAACACATACCAAAGGCACAAGAAAACAGAAATTATGATATCAATGATGTTAATGTAATTTTTTTAAATATTTTTCTCATAAGTTATGCTTTATTATATGAAATCTTTGTTTTTCTGCTTACATAAAATTTCCACAAATAATTTTTACTAGCATTTCTACTTTTCTATTTTACTTTTATTTATGTTTTTCTTTATCTTTTTTTATTGCACTCCACCCCGAGAAAATTTCTAAAGCAACAATATTATATAAAATTTTAAAATATGTTAAAGTTTTCAATAAAAATTCATTAAAAAAAAGGTGAAGGGAGAAGAAAAGCAACAGAAACAAAAAATGTCAGATTTTTCAGACATAAAATAAAAGTACTTCAAAACGGCTGAATACAGTGATGGTAACTTTCAACTAAAAATAGTACTTTTTAAATAGAAGAAAACACGAAACGTTGTGCTTTTTGATTTTCGCTATAATACGCGACGAAATTTTTTAATTTAAGTTAAATAATATACATACATACTGTTATTGATTTTTTTATTTTTAGTACATTTCATTTAATGAATGGATGAATTTCTGAAATAATCATCAAAAATAATTGTACAATTTAATTTTTGTTTTCTTTTCTTATGTATATTTGTGTGAAAAACGAATTTTTTAAAAAACTTCAGTACTTTTTTTAAAAAAATACTTACCATCACTGGCTGAATACAATCAGCCGTACCAAACTAACATCCAACATATGGGATAGAAGAAAGTAGCCAAGTGTGACACAGAAAAAATAAAAACCGATATACAGAGCTGCCATATTAAAGAAAATAAAAGTCACTTTAAAATTTTTGTAAACTATGTACTTTGTAAATAGTATAAAGTTAATTAATTCAAGCTGGCATCGCAGTCGGTAAACGAATGTTGACGATGAATTTATGCCATTCACTTTTTAAAAGGTGATTTCCCTTATTTTTAAAAATTTTTTTTTCAATTTTAAGTTCTGCAATTATTTTATATCCGGAAAGCCTTAAGATTAAGATTTTTCTACAATCAAAAAGAATCAAATAATTTTGGCCGACCAAAAATAAAATTTAAGAAGTGGAGCAACTAAAATTTTAGTGCTATAAGGTTAGTTTAGAACCCAATGTGAAAAATTTTACCTGTTTAAAATTCATTTTATAATAAATCTTCACTGTGAACATTCTCAATAAATAAAAATAATTTATCTTTTGCTATTTTTGTTAAATTTTCACTTAATAAAAGTGTAATTATCTTTAATCCTTTATAAACATCGAAATTTGAATTTAATAATCTTCACTCCATGCTGAATTTTAAACAAGTAAAATTTTTTACCTTAGGTTCTAAACTTACCTTTATATTTTTGTACATTAAATGTAAAGTCCTTTTTATTTTTCATGCTATTTTTAATTTTTCAAATTGTTGATTAGAAAAAAAAATTGAAGAGTAACATAAAATAAAAAGCTTTTAATGTGGAATTTAAGTTTCTCTTTTAAAAACAGTAAAGAGAAAAAAGTTAAGAACAATTCTGCTAGAGAGTATCAGGTAGCCTGGTTGAAATATTTCAATGAAAACAGAACACTTCAATTCGATACTTCTTGAGAAGATTATATAGCAAAAAAATTTTTCCTAACCTTATTTAGTTAAGTTTTTAGCTATCAAGAATTAAAAGTCGAATCACATTAAGAATTTGATATCCAAAACAAATTTACTCATCATAAACAAAATGTACGTTTGAATTGCACTTTTGTATGAAGGTAGGAATGTGAAGTTCCGGTATTATTTATACATATGAAATGTTACTTCCATTGAAAAGTAATTTTTTCCGGACAGTAAATGAATTTTAAAATGGGATGAAATATCTATTTTTTTGTTATTAACAAAATTCATTCAATTATGTATTTCTATTGAGAATTTCAAATTCTAGCATTAAGTTATTAGAAAAATGTTTTTCCTTGAAAATAATTGGAGAATTTTTCTTCTTTGGTAAAAATTTAAAAAAAATGTTTACGCATTCAAGCGAACTTATCATGTGTACATATACATACATATACATAAATAAAATTTATTATTAGATTAAATGGATTAAACCATATTATTACTCTAAAAATCCAAACTGTCCAGGATGATGTCAAATTGTCAAGGACGTCATGTGAAATATGATATAATATAGTACACGTGTCATCTTTATAAAATGAGATTTTTGGTGTTTGAATGCGAAGGATAAATTTTAATTGTCAAGAGACGAGACGCACTATAGATAATATCCTTAAATTATAACACATATATTTGGTATGTAAAAAGTATAATACAATATATTATATTTATGTCTGTCTTGAAAACAAATAGTTTAACCTTGAGAAAAAAATCTACATTTCTTGCATTTTTCCTTTGCTTTCTTCTATTTTTTTTATATATATTTTAATTGTTTTTTTCATATTTGTCATATTTTTTTGTTTCTATAGAATAGTTGTCATTTTTAGTAATCCTGAATCCTTGGAGTAAAAATACAAAACCCTGATGAAGATTATTATAGAAAATCTATTGAAATGATGATTTTTACAAAAAAGGATCTATATATGTATTGGTATTTTTTTTCAACTTAGTTTTGATACTTTTTTTTTAAATGTTGTTTTATTATAATTTTTAATACGGTAAATTCGTCCTTATTTGAGCAAATCACAAATATTATATTAAAATTAAAAAAAAAAAAAAAAAAGTTGTAATCTAAAATATTTTGTATTATGTACTCACTAAGTTTAAATTAAATATTTTTGGCTTAAAATCAAATAACTTTCTATTTGTAAATCAGGACATCACTACAACATATACAGTATATACATATGTAAAATTAATTTATTTTTTCTACATAAAATCTTTATTTGTAAACACATAAAGTAATAAGAATTTTATGTAAAAATAAACATTTAGTTATAGTGAATGTATGCATTTAACTATATATATATTTCGTCTCGAAATAACCACATGAATCCTATATAAGCAAATATCAGTATATAAGTAGTATTTATGTACCAGAACAGAAGTACCTTATAGTTTTTGTTTACATAAAACGAAAACCTTTTTGAATGAATTTGTAAATAAAATTTTGGAACGTAAAAATTACTTAAATTAAGAAGAAAAGATGAATATTATTTTATTATTTTAATAATATTACATCAAGTATTTACCTTAATGTCCTTTACGTATGTATATAAGTATATCCAAAGAATCGTCATACACATATGTATGTACATGTAATGAAGAAATATCTAACTATAAATAAGAACTATTTAAATGAACTTATCAAAATGTTTTGTTTGTAAACATTCTCATGAATCTAAAGAAAGTATGTAGATACATATATGTACGAGTATATTCAAACACCCGTACATATGATTTTTTGTGTCTATTTATGTATAATGAAAATTTTTTGTTTATTTTATTATGATATTTATTATCTGTATATTATTTCAGTTTATACACATTTGAATATAAAATTGTTTATTTATTTTTTGTAATTTTTTTTTCTATGTAATAAACTGACTGTGAAATATCAAATAGAAGATTTTATTTATTTTTTTTTTTTTTTGATTTTATGACAATAATATTCAAACAAAAATTAATATGAACGATATTATTTGCAATTTTATGCAAATATGTTTTTTTTTATTCAAATCAAAAATATGTACTATTTTAAAGGAAAACGAGCAATTTTTATAAACACGTTTGACGTCATTTTTATCACAGGTTGTGGATGATAAGTTTTCTGTTGTTGAATTTCATGAAGTTGAATATTTTGATCAATCATTTGAAATCTCAATTTTGAGGAAAAAGGTGTCATCAATTATTGAATACAGTTAATAGTAGAAAAAACTTTTCTGCAGATGATTTGTAGTTCACAATATACCTGAAAGTAACGAAACAATAAATAATGTAAAACGAATAATATCGATCATGTGAGTGTATGAAATTGCTGTGCAAATAATGTGCAAAAGTTTTTCTATTGTGTTTCACACAAAAAAAAAAAAGAAGAAGTGGAATGAATTATTAATTATTACTGAAAGTTGTCAAATATTTTAAAATTTGTTTTTATTTTATAAGCATTTTTTTAAATGAAAAATTATAAAATTTTCAATTTATGGTGTATTTTTTTAATTAAAATGTACTGATAAGAGTCTCAAATTCCGTTGTCATATAAACAATATACATAAATACTTAACAAAAAAAAAAAAAAAAAAATTATGTAATTTAATAATAACGTTAAAACAAAAATTAAATTAATACGTACCTACTAGCAATCGATATACGAGTTATTTGTGGTTTTAAATTACTATTGTTTGTATATTTTTCAAATATGAAACTCACTTAGTGCGATAATTCTCAATTTAAAAAAAAAAAAGAATTATTCTATGAAATTAAAATCACATATTACAACCCATTTTTATGGATTTGTTTTCAAATTTTAAAACATGTCGATTTTAGTATTAATTTTTTTATTTTCACAATAAAAACAGTGAATTTTTTTTATCGAGTATTTAATATAGGTGTCTGAGTTGTGCATAAATATATAGTAATTAAAAACAAGTATGTACATACTCACCTATATATTTTTTTTTGGGTGTTTAACAGGTGGACAAAATTTAAATTTCCACTTGATGTCGTATCTACATAGTTTATTATTGTAGAAAATTGCAGTGTAGTATAATTCCAGAATATTATGTTCTTTTTTCTTCTAATTCAAGTGTTAAAAAAACAACAGAAAATTACATGCCAGAACACATGAAATCGATTGATCTTTAAGCTTTGTATCTGAAACTGGATGAAATATTTTTCAAAAAAATCTCCTCCTTTATTTTTCAAAGTAGTTTAAAAACAAATCGACCACCTTTTCATAGTCTTTTTAGGACACCCTTTACATATACATATGTTTATCAATTGATGTACTCAAATTTAATATTATTAAATGTCATGATGATATTAAAAAAAAATATATTAAATTTTATTTTCTGTTTTTAATATCGATGAAAATAATATGCAGATGATTTTCAAAATGAGATGAAAAAAACAAAAAAATTGGAACGTAGTAGCGAAGAAAAAAAATTATAAAGTCATTGTAATCCTGGCAGGTAAAAACTAAAAATGTATATTTAAATTTATTATTATTTTTATTTAAAAAAAAAACACAATAATTTTATATTTTTATTTACTGCTCATGTATAAATGAATAGGTATAATGTGAAGATAGATACATATTTAGATGATAAGCATAAAAAACATTATTAAAAGAAAGAAAAAACATACATTTTGTTTTGTAATATGAAAGTAATACAAAAAAGAAACGAAAAACATTAAAATGAGGCTTTCAAATTCAAAAGAGACATTAGAAAAAATAAAAACTTTTTTTTGTACTTCCATATTTATGTATATGTATCCATGCAAAAATGTCAGTTATAAAAGAGTTCGTTTTGTTGTTGTTACATATTAAAATTAAAAAGAAATGAGAACAAGACAAACATAAAAAAAAACAAAAAAGGATATACTTAAAGTGGAAAAGAACTGAAAGTCAGTCATATAAAATATTATGTAGGTGGTTTACAATTTGTTATAGTACATGATTTCATGTATTCAAAAAAAAAAAAAAAAAAAAAAAAAGGAAAATTATTCTTAGAGACAATTTTAAAGCTTTAAGTTAAAAAAAACATGTTTCGTTTTTTTTTTAGTTCTTGTTTTCAATTGAAAACACTACAAAAAAAAATAGCTTGTCCACAATATTTTGTATTTTAGAGGCTAACATTAAGTATTCTTCTTCTTTTAGAATCCTTTTAGAAATTTAGATATAAATTTAAAGGTCCAAGATATGTTTTATACATAAAATATGCATATATTGATGTCATATCCTTATTATAATATACTTTGTGTAGTGGTAGTATATAATCATAATCATACATATACATACATATGTGTGTAATTGTACAGTACAAGTACAATATAAAAAGAGTACTTTTCATCATTAAACGAGTATACGATTTATATGATTCTTCTCAGATGTTTAGAATAAAATTTTTATATATATACATATCTTTATTCTACTACAATTGTTATCCTTTTATCTTAGCCTTCAAGGATGAAAAGCCCTTTTAATAATAATCAAGTCGACCATGACACCATTTCAAGTTTGTGAATGGTGCCTTTTATGAAGGATTTATACAATGCATGTTTGGCGTGTGGTATAAGTATACTATTATATATACGTATATCTGTATCTACATATGTATGTACATATATAAGTGTAGACATTGTACTTATAAATATATATGGTAAAGTTCACAATAATTTTATTTTGAAATTTTGTGCATTTATAATTACATACAATAAAAAATAGGTACATACAGTACAAAATGCATGAACATGAATACAAAATTTATTTTTATGAGCCTTTATACTCATACGAATGTTTTCAGAAAGTAAATATAAAAAAAAAATAAATAGTTTTTCAAAAGAAAAAAAAATTCTTTTATGGTGATTATATTAATTATAAAATACTGCTTTTCTTTTTTACATTTTAAACGTTTTTATATGAATTTTCTTTAGGAAAATATTTTTGGTTTTTAATCGTAATTTGATTCAAGAGATACATACATACGCATATGCATATCATAATATTGCATGTATTATAATTTGATAAATTATAATATACACATGACAACTTGTCAAATTGTTATTCCTTTTTTTAAATATAATTTGTTTCGTTTTTCATTTTTGTTTTCTAGTTGTAAGTGGAATGCGAACCACAATTCGTTGGTAGAAAACGAATTTATTTGTATAACGTAAGTAGTTGATTTATATGTACATACTTGCTTATGGTCCGTAAGCAGAGTTTTCTTGTTACTATAGTATGTATCGATATAAATAGAGTTGGGCGGATTTGAATCTACCAATTTCGTATTCAATATTTTTCGACCTTTGAACACCCTTGAGACATACATATTTTGATTTCTCGTGAATCTAAATTATTTTTATCATATTATTTTTTTGTTTAGATAATTTTGATTTTCGCAAAATACACATGTAAATACATTTTTAAATCACTCATTAGAGTATTTAAAATTTACCTTTTAAACCATGAACTCTTAATTATTTAAACTTATCAGTTATTTACCTGATTTCATTAAATCAAGATAAATTTTAAAGGTTTTAAATATTTATTGCATAAAAGTTATAAATTAGAAATAAAATCTTTAGTTTAAAATCTAAAGTATTTTATTGATATTATATGAACTTGAAACCCCTTAAAGTAGCCTCATGTACTTACTTCTTATAAAACAAAGATAATTTAATTTTGATAGTTTGTTAAAGTTTTCAATTTTACAAATTCTAATAAGTTTTATATACGTGTACATATGTATACTGAAAGTTTAAAATATATATGTACAGTACGTAAGTTTTTTGTTTTTTTTTCACCTATGTTTTTAAAGTGAAATGTGTTAGCAAAAACAAAGAAAGTTACAATTTGTAAATTAATTTATGTTTTTATTGGTTGTGTTACAGATAAGAAATTATAGAATTATTTTATCTCAGGGTTATTTTATCTAACAAAAAAAAAAAAATCTAAATAGATGCCTTTAATAGACAAATACTAAGATGTACAAAACCAATAAAAAATATGACAGAATCTTATGAAAATTGACAAGATAAATAAATTCTAATAAACTTTTCAGAATTTAAGAGGAAAAAAATATTTGTCAAACTTATAAAGTTAAACTAATGATACACAGCAAACATAAAATTTAGTTATCGTAGTTGGTTTACCAGTATACCGATAGAAATAACGTCTGACAATATTCAATTAATGATATGTTATTTTTTATTTAGTCACCTGTCTTTTTTTTTTTTCAATTTTAATAATATTATAGTATAAAATAAGATAAATAAATTTCTTAGAAATCGTTTAATTAACCCTAAGTTTCGAAGGTTATTTGAAAATATTTGATAATTATGAAGTGTGTAAATTCGGTTATACTTAACACTTTTCATTACACGATTTTGATTTGCATGATCTATGAAAAAAAAAAAAAAATTAAATTCATTATTTTGCACGATTTATCTCACACGATCTCATAAATTTGCATCTTAAAAAAATTTATTTTTGTTTTATCTGATAAAGAAAAATTCTTACTCATTATTAATTTTTTGTTGTTGTAAAATAATGCACTTAATTAAAAGAAGAAAATTTTTTTTTATATTCAAGGCTACTACATATTCAAGTAATCTTATAATTTTTGCTGTATTATTAAGTTATTATGCAAATACTTAAGTCCATAATTCTTTTATCCAATTTTTATGTTCATGAACTAGTGACATATTATTTTCCATGTTAATACACACATAAGGCAAAAAAAGAAAGAAAGCATTTAAGCGCATAAGCAAATAAAGATTTTACCATAAATTTGCATTTTCATATATGTACATACATACATATAATGCACTAAACTCTCTACATACATGTGCAGATAGGTATAGGTTGTATGTAGTTTGTTTGTACACGTCCTTATCATATTGTTTTTATTAGGTAATAGTTTTTATAATTTTTAGAAAATTTTGCATTCATCTTTATGAACTGTCATTTTTGTTTTTTGTTGTTTTTGTCTATGGTTTATCGTACAAAAAAGTATTTGACATAATGTATGCACTATGGATTTCACAAGAGACTTTTTATAAAGTTTTATATACGAATATATGATTTTATCTTAAAATAATATTCTGAAATATTATAAAATAATTTCTGCTTTAAAATGGATCATTAAAAAATTTTAAGTTTTTTTTAGAGAATTTTTAATGCCATTTTTTCCTTAGGTTGATTTATTAATTTAAAACTGTTGTTTTGCATTGTTGTACAGGGTACGTGATTTTAATTCAAGTAAAGCATTTATTTATAATTTTATTGTTTAACTTTTTTTTCTTCTAATTCTTCTTCTAACCTTATTCATTTATTTTATAGTACAGATGTTAACAACACAAAAACAGATTTAATTGTATAATTAATCATTTACAAGGAAAAAATAAAGTTGCACGATATTGAATTTTATTACAGGTATAAAGAAAATGTTGGCAAAGGTATTTTTTTTACATTTTTCATATTTGCTTTTTAAATTTGCATTTCTAATTTGTTTTAGGTATTTCATTTTGAAGAAAATGAAATTTTCTCATGATTTAGGGTTACAAAAAATTAGATTTAAAGTCTTTAAGAATTAGGTTTTAATCCTTTAAACATTATATTTTAATCTACCAGAGATTATTTTTTAATACATATTCTAATCTTAGTACAGATTTTCATTTTTTTTTTTAGTTCTTAAATTTTCTAATCTTTAATTCCATAAAAATTATAATTCAATTTTGATGTTGGACCTTATAATTAAGTAAAAACAATTTAGTCTAAAATTGTTATTCCTCAACGATATTCCTTTTTCTTACAAATTTGAATTTCTAACATAAAAACTTTGCCTCTTTTAAATTGTGTTCTACATACGTATATATGTATTTTTATTTTTTTTTTAAATATTTTTTTTATGTTTATCGAAGCCTATAACATAATATTGAAGTACACGTATATAAAACAATATTATTTATCAAAAAAAAAAAAAAAAAAAAAAAAACGGAAAAATTTCCGTATTAATAAAAGTTAATGCTTTTATATTATTTACGAAACTAATCTTCTAAATAATCGATACTATTTTTTCATATTAAACTTGCACGTATCTAAACAAAATCCACATATAAAATTATTTCACATCTACATATGTATAAATACATATACACACATACATATATGTATATGTATATCTATAATAATTCTCAAGGGAAAGAAATTTTTCTTACGGCATTTATTTATGCTCCTTTAAGAAACAAACAATTTTTGTTTAATAAAATGTTTCATTTTTAGTGAAAATATAGTAAGAAAACAGAAATATTATAGCTACTTTTTGAAACATATTACATATTTCTGTCATATATTTTTATTTTATTTTATATAAAAAATTTTTTTTATTTTTTTTTTGTCAGTATATGATTTGAATGAAATTTCGTTGGATTAGAATATTTCATAAAAGAAAACAACTTCATAAATACAGGTAACCCTCGTATGACATGGTTTTTTTTTGATTTCTGAAAAATTTCGGTTTCTGTTCTTAATTCATGGAACTCAAAACAAAAAGTTTGTGGAAAAATCCCGTCCCATCTTATTCTTGTCCAGACTTTTTTCAAAATTTTCAAGGATATGTATTGTAAATAATTTGGAAAACTGAATTTTTTGGTTTATTTATTTTTTTAAATAAAATTTCTAATTTTTCGACTTTTATGGAGGTTATCGTCCTGTTGTATGAAGTGTTATATCTTGAATACTTTCATTTGAAACTGACAATTCTTTAATCGTCCTAAGAAAACACCGTGTTCTAATGCCTTGTTGTAAGAGGGTTACCTATTAGTATGTATTTACTTTTATTATTATACACATACATATAAAAATATTTTGTTTTTATATCTAATCGTTTATTGTAGCAAATCAAAATACAAACAACAACAAAAAAAAAAGGTATATTTTCTTGACCTTTACTCTCTTGATAAATTGTAAGAAACTTTTCTTCAAATATACCACGCAAAAGGATTTTGTGTTTTTTGTTTCGTTTTTGGTTTAATTTTTCTTACTATAAGTCAATGTTTGTTAATAGAATGATTTAACGTTTTAATATTATTATACATACTTACACACATATATATACATATAAAATGTATCAAATAGACCTTATTAGAAAAGCTATACATATAGTATATAAGTATATATAATATAAGTTTTTTTTAATGTATATATATACGTATATGACTATTTGACTTTGTGACTTTATGAACTTTTAGCATACTCATGTTTGTTTATATAGAAATTTTGTTGTTGTTGTTTTGCTTGTGGTTTTCCTACAATTTCAATTTGTGGTGAAAATAATAAATTAAATCAAAACTTTTCACACAGATTACAATAAACTTTAATCAAATAAAAAATAAAACGTACATATATGTACCATTTTTTTTTTTTTTGTTTTATTTTTGTTTTCATTTTTTTTTCCAAGTGTGAATAGGCATTATTTTGTAAAAATTGAACTTCACAAAATTGTTTTACAAAATTGATTATCACTTGAAAGCAAAAAAAAAAAAAAAGAATTTAATAACATATAAATATAACGTACACATTTTTAAATTGAAATATGTATCTGCACTGAAAATTCTTTTTTTAAAGTGTTTTTTTTCTATAGAAAATAAGAAAGAGAAAAAAAATCAAAAGTAAATTTTCTTTTCCATTTCAATGTGTAAAGTGACACAAATTTCCTTTATTATTTTTTTCTTCTTTCAAATCAAAGATTTACATAGGTTTTTCCTTTTAAAGTCCTTTCAAAATAAATCAAGTTTGCAGAAGCTTTGATATAAAATACATTTTAGATCTAAACATACTACTCTTAAGGATATTTAACTGTTACGTGATCTGTAAGTAAACCTTTTTTACTCCTTAGTACAGATATACCAAATTTAAATGGACAAATTTCCGTTTTGTTGTTATTCTAACTATGCCATTTGTTGACATTTTTTATCTTTTGTTAAAGAAATAAGAAAAAAAAATGGAGAAATGAAAATGGAATCAAAGAATTAAATTGAATTGGCAAGATCTAATATAAGAAAATTTTGTAAATTTAGGTCAATAATTGTTAACCTTTATATTGTCATCAATAGATCGTCGTATGTTTAGTGTTATTTTTTTTCTTTATAAATTTTGAAAAAGTAAAATAAATTTAACATTTCAATACATAATTCCTAATGACATGTAAAAATATTCGTAATGATTTTTTAATTCTATAAAAATGAAATTGTGTTTGAAGATTTTATCAATAATAATGCAATTGCATGCGGAAAGTAAAGGAAATTGAGCTACATATGTATACCTATGTAGATAATTTAAAAATTATGACATTTAAAAAAAAATCTATAGAAGGGTCTACGGGTATAGGAAGGATATTATTACACACATTTTTATTCGTTAAAAAAAATGAAACATATTTTTGTAGAAACAAATGTAAACAATTTATAATTTAAAAATAAATATTTTTTCAATTAAGAATTTATATTTTTTTTACACACATGTATTACATAACTTAATTATTTAGTATGTATACAAATAAAATATGTATACACGTGAAATTATTTAACTATATATCTTAAAAAATATTCACAACGATGTACATATGTATATGTATGTACTATATAATAAATCAATGAAGAAAAATATTAAAATGTATGAGGTGTGTGCAGATATATCGTAATTTATTCAACAAAAAAATATTTTGTAAATGGAACAAATATTTAAAAAAATTTTCACTCATTAATAAACATGTGAATGAAAATATGTATGTAAAAAAAATAAACATTAAGTGTGTAAAATAAAATGAAATAAAATAAACGATTAGCAACAATGGTTAGTCATAAAAAAGTTGTTATTACCATTTTACCTACAATTTTATGTTGCTAAGCATTAAAAAGAA
Organism: Bombylius discolor; assembly: GCA_939192795.1. Classification (NCBI taxonomy): domain Eukaryota; kingdom Metazoa; phylum Arthropoda; class Insecta; order Diptera; family Bombyliidae; genus Bombylius; species Bombylius discolor. The sequence goes on along the minus strand of OW584241.1, from coordinate 33,529,110 downwards.
TTGTTTTTTTTTTTTAGAGCTATTAAACTTTATTTTATAATCAACAAAAGTTTTGTTTTATATTTTGTTATCACAAATTCACAGAATAAAAGAAGAAAGAGAAGAAAAATTAGGGAAATTCTTATTTTTAACACAATAAATTAAAATTTATTCTATAAAAAAAAAGTAAAATACAACGAAATAAAGGGGAAAAAAATATAAATAAAAATCAGGATGTTAAACTTCTTTTTTTTTTTTTCTGTAGGAGGCATATCATAAAAATAGATAGCGTATATTTGATAAATGGAATCTTTCTTCTATTGTATTTTATTTATATAGAAAACATCGAATAAACTTTTAGTAAAAATGATAACTGTCGAATTGCCAATTCATGTTATCTAAATCGTTAACTTATCTTATTGTTAGATATTATAAGAAAAAATATAAGCAGAAAAAAATAATACAAAAAAGAAAAATAATGGTCTTTTAAGGATTAAAGCTCACCTACATAAAATATAGTAGGTATGTATGTATTCGTAAAAGAAATTTGTTAAAAATAAATTCGTAATTTGATCTGTATTAGGTAGTATTGTACTCGTATTGCAGAAAATGATACTATCAGTATAATTACTTAATAGTAAGGTATTCAATCAATTATTGATATAGTAAAATGTTAAAAGTTAAAAGTCAAAAGCAGCAATATAATATATCTTATTTGTAGTGTAATTGAAATGTTATAAGAATTTAAACTGTTATACCTATGAAATCATGTCTATGACTGCGATCGAATTTCAAATAAATTCAAAGAGAATTTATTATAAAGACTTTAGTTTTATTTTTACTTTTTTTGTTGTTGTTGTTGTTGTTGATATTTTTCTATTTATCTGTATATATTATCTCTATATATGCATGTATGTGTATTTTGACCGTGTCAAAAAGTTCGAAACATACATACATAATATATATCATATAATGTATTCCAATTATAATCCTATTAACTCGCAAGTCACGAACAACTTTTCAAAGTGAAGTTGTTGTAAATGAAGCGTTCAAAAACTTTCATCAAAATTTTCTCATTCTAGAAATAATTTTGAATGATTCAATAATATGTACATACATATATGTATGTATATACATATATGTATAAAACATTAATGGTGGATGTTATATTGTATATATGTATGTGTGTATGATAATAATATGTGAAAATATTATAATAGTGATCACTATTTGAGTAATTCCATCATTAAAGAAAAAAAAAATTCGAAAAAATATTCCATAAAATGTGGATAATTTTTAATGTATGAAATGATTTTTGTAAAACTTTTAAAGAACATATAAATTATTTAAGTTATATAGATATCATACAAGAGTTTGTATAGGAGCGAGAAGGTGAAAAATCCAGATTTATAGTAATTGATGTTATTCAACTTAACTTATCAACAAAGCTGTAAACAAAATTGCATTTACAAAAGATCGAATAAAAATCAGTTCACAAAATTAGAAAAACTATATTTTCTTATGAAACTTTCCACAATTGAGACTATCAGTGAAAACTGGAGCCAATATACAATTTTTTTCCTATATGTACATATACATATACATATGTATACAATATGCAGTTAAGCTTTCTGATAATGTTAAACCAGCTTAAAATTTCCAAAAATTACTTTTACTTGTTTTAGTTTCATACTTTTGAATTTAGCTTAATGGTTTTTGCGTCAAAATTAAATCTAAAATAATACATATGTAAATTCATGTTATGTAAGTTAGAATGATGATTTTTACTGAGTAAAATATAGTTCAACTTATACTTATGACTAGTTTAGTTTCATAATGACATAATTTACCGGAATAGATTTGCAAAAATTATGATAAAATAAATTTGGTATAGTCATGGAATTGTTCATATTTATTCATAAGAGAATTTTTTGTTATCTAAAACATGTACCTATTTATGATTATATCGTTCAAAATAATAAATATGTAATTTTATATGTAATCTATGTATACACATACAAAAAAATATATTTCAAAACATATTAATTTTATTTTTGTGTAATAATAAATTATGTGAAAGAAAATAAATAAAAGAAAAAAAAAGAGAAAAATTGCATTGAATGGATTTTGTATACAAAATTTATTATATTAAAAATGAATTTCACTTTTATAGATTGTTTCAATCTTATTATTATTTAATTGACAGTTTATGAAATTAAATTAATCGATTTAAAAAAAGAACAAGAAAAAAAAAATAAAATAAAAAAAAAATAAAAACAATATTTTTATGAAAAGTTTATAAGTAAGCACTTAACGAAAAATTTACGATAATTTACTACATTGAACAATGAACAAAATAAAAAAAAAATTTGTTTCTTCTTCTTCTATTTTTTTTTTTTTTTTGAGTTTGAGAATTATATTTTTGTAAGTTTTTAACTTTTAAATACAGCAAATTGTCCTTATTAGTTTTTAAAATATTTTTTCTTCTTTTTCGAAAGAAACTTGATTATGATATTTTTTAATTCTTCTCTAAAACAAGTTGAACTAACTTATTTAAAAAAAAAAAAACAAGGAAAATAATGTGTATAACAATTGTAGTAAAGAAAAGCAAAAGAAAATAAAAATTGTAAATTTTCAAAAATATAAAAATGGAGAAAAAATTTACAATATCCCACATGAAAAGAAATAAAAACTTTTTTAAGGAATATTTTAAAAAGGATCATCGGTTTAAATTAAAAAAATAAAAATCTTACGTTTGGCTGGGAGAGAGAATTGTTTGAATATTCAACTCAAATTTCAAAAAAAAAAAAAAAGTAGTTAAAATAAGTGAGAGTATGTGTAAAAAAAGTCGGTAATTTTAGAAAGATTTTGATAACCTAAAATTTTTTTTAAAATTATTTTAACAAATTTAATTTTATTTCAGAAAATAACTGTTTTTTATTGAGGCATGTTATGAGGCATCAGGAAAAATATCAAATTCTTCAATATCGTATGGTAAATTGAAGAAAAGATATGTTTTAGAAGAAGAAGAATTTCTTGGCTTAAAAATCTAAGACAGTGTTTCAACGTGTATACAACATCGCTATTATAAAATAAAGAAAGTTAAATGATTTGAGAAGAAAAGAAAAAGAAGAGGGATATGTACTATATGTATAAAAGGATTAGATATATGAATGTAAGGATAAAATATTTGATATTCTTTAAAAGGTACCTCACATTCTTTTCAGTTTCCAACTGGGTTTCTAAAAAAAAACATTATAAACATACATCTATGTATGTACGTATTTTCATAGTTTGATTTTTATTTTCTTGTTTATCTTTTTCTTTTATGTTTTTTATACATTTTTATTTTTTTTTATTTTTCCACTTTTCTATTTATTTCGATTTTACGTAAAAATTTGTAAGTTTCATAACTCCTTTTCAATGACTTTTCTAAACAAAATATCATCGCTAAAGTCATATATTAGTTATATGCATAATTATATATACATATATTATGTTCTACTAGATTGAATTCATGTATATGAATGAATAAAAATACGTATTCTATTATAGCTATTGAAATTTATATTTATTTATAATATCTAAAATCTTACAACCGAAAGATATGTTTATATTCATTGAAAACTTTAACAATTCAATTCAGAGTTTTCAAAAACTTACCAAAAAAAAAAAAAAAGAATGAAATAAAAAAGAAAAGAAAAGAATTTTCACCTAAAAACATAAATATATATTAATCTGTATATATGTATACACCCATATTTGTATGTATGTATAAATAGTGTATATGTGAGATAAAAACGTGGCTTGTAAACATATTTATAAAAATGTTGGATATACATATAAAAATATATATGAAATTTATTGTATATGGAAAAGGACACAAAAATCCTTCAACATACATATAAATTTGTACCTATATAAATTTGAACATACATATACAAATTTTTTTTCTCGCCTATAATAAAAATGTTATATCGATTTTCCATATATATTATGTTTTTTTTTTATATATTTTCATTTTTACTTTATTTTTTTTTTGTGAAAATAATGAATTTTTATTGCTTGAGGCTGTTTTTTTTTGCTTAACTTTTCATTTTATATATATTTTCTTAGATACTATATAAACATGTATATATTTAATAGAAAAAAAGAAAACATGTATATATACAATTCACTTTCAAATTGATTTTAAAAAGCGAAAAACTTTTAACAAAATATATTTATAGCAAATTTTTTCAACCATTACAAAAAATAAAAAATAAAAAAAGGAAATACTTATAAAATACTCATGAAAAAAGTGAAAATACATGTATACATATGTAAATTATTTGTTTGTAACATTTTAAAAAAAAAAAAAAATATTATATACATCACAAGTATCTTGTTTCTATCAAGATAGTGAATAAAAAAATAGATATGTACAATTTAGATAAAACATACGTTAAAAATTTTTTTTGAATTTTCCTTTCCCTCTTCTATTCGTAAATCAGTGAACTTTTTTATAAAATTTTTTTTTTTTTTTTTTGGTTATAAAAATTTTCTGTATTCTATAAAAGACGCGGTATAATTGCCTTGAAAAATAAATTTAATTCTATTTTCAAAGAAATATGTAATTTGAAAATGAAATTAAATACTTAAAAGTGAATTGTATATAAAATAAAATTTTTTATCTATATAAAATTAACTTATAAGAAAATTTTGTTTAAAAAATATTTTATGTACCTACATGTGTATATATACAATACATACACATACTTTGTTCCATTGAATTTCAAATTGAATGAAAGATTCTTGAAAAATTATTATTAATTTATCTAATTTGTCATACATAACTTTGAATTATCCTGAATAATATAGGTAAGTAATTCATATACCATATAATTTATATGTGCCCATAAAAAAATATGAATATAATCATATACATATGTACATGTATACATAACCTTTAAGAAGTTCATATTTATGTCATGACATACGTATGTATGTATTTGTATAGCTATTCATCATAGAAATAAATAAATTTGCTATATACGTACGGGGCTTTCAAAAATGTTCAGATCATGAAAGTATAATAAAATTTGTCAAAGTTATCATCTGCGTTTTACTGGGTTTACCTTCAATTGTACTTTAGGCGTTTTCTTTTAACTTCATTTTATTTATTTTTTTTATATTCTTTTTATTCCTTTAAAGAAAATTTGACTATGTATAGTAATTTAGGCATGCAAGCTAAAAAAAAAAAGTAATAATAAAATATGTGCTTTACATTCACGTACACATATACCATTATGGAAACAGAATACCTTGCTTAGAATATAAGAAAAAAAATTGTTCTAACAAGTTTAACATAAAAACAGAATGATTTTGAAATCACCACCCCTTTTTTTGTAACTTCCTGAAAGACAAATTGGATAAAAACTGTTTGTTATAAGTTCTTCGTTATTTTTCGCGGTAGCTTTATATACAGTTATTTTTTATTTTCTTTTTTAATATTAAAGAAATTTATTTTATATTTGAAAAAGTGCCACAGGAATACAATGTTGTCTATATAGATAGGTACTATATACGTATAAATTTTATTAACTTGAAAATGATTTTGATTTCCCTTTAAAAAAAGATATACTAAAAAAGGGATGATGGTGTATAAAAGTATTTATGAAGAAACAAAATTTAAAGAATATTATGTATGGAGCGATCGAAAACCATTGTAATCTAAAAGTTTTCAACAAAAATCAATTGTAAGGCCAAAGAAAGTTTTACGATGACGATTTAAGATTTTTAAAGGGAAACCCGAAAGAACATCAATGAGAATTAGGACGAAATGTTGAGAAGATTTTTTTTTGTTGAGAATATTGTCTCGAAATGTACCCTTTGCTTCTACTAAGATGGTGATACCACATGGATAAGTGCTTTCAACTAGAAGAGTTTTGCATATTGTTTTATGTTAAAAAATAACAACTTATTTCATTTTCTAGGAATTTTTTGATCGCCCTTCGTTAATACGCGAAATTCTTATTAAAAATTTTTTGTTTTATGAAATTTGATTTTTGCTTATTTTTAAAATTTTTATATTATATTGTTAACAAAAGTTATTTTCCATTATCACAGCAGAGTCAATTTGATAATATTTGAGCATTTTATGAAGGTAATAATATAACAACAACAACAACAACGTATAGTCTCATTTTGATGATTAAGCATCTCATGCGTTAAATTATAGGAATTTAAAAATTTTCTTCTGTATTTGTTTTTTTTGTTTTGTTTTTTTCATCTTCTTTTATTGTGTTGATTGAACTGAAATTTGAAAATTTGATGATAACAAAAAAATATAATATACAATTGACAGACAAGTCATATTATAAAAATAAAGATATAAAAATAAAAAACCGAAATACACATAAAACAAAAAAACAAAAAAATAAAATGGAATACAAATTAAAGATAATAAAAAAGAAAAAAGAAAAACAAATTGAAATAAAAGATGAAGTAAAAAAAAAAAATAAAAAGGAATATAATCTCCTTAGAGCATATTGAAAAAAAAAGTAATAAAAAGGAAACTCATTCGTACTTCTTTTATGTACGATTCATGTTAAAAAAAAAAAAAAAGTAAGTAAGTTGTACTAGCTACTACAGAAGCCTTATTTGTATTTGTAATTTACGCGTTACTTCAAAGTACCAAAGCTTTGTACAATAATATTCAAGAATTTTTTGTTTTACTTCAGGATATTACTAATGAGAAGACGACAAAATTAACAAAGGAAACACCATTTTACAGGCTTTTACAATAGAAAAATAGATAGAAAAACAAATTGATGAAAAGAAAAGCAAAAAATAACAAAATGACAACAATAATAAGAAGAATTTGTTATTTTTTTTTCTTAATTTATTTTATTTTCTTTTTTATTAAGTTATTTCTTTGGTTTTATACATTTAATTACTTTTGTTTTTTTTTAGACTACAGTGTATTTTATTTACTAAAATGAGAGAAATCACAAGAAAATAAATATCAAGAGTGTTTTAATCTGATAGCTATTATGATTATTATTTTTTTTTTTAAATTTATTTTTTACAATTAATTCAATCACAAATCGTATTAGACAATATATCGTGTCTTATTATTTTTTCTCTTGTCGTAATTGATAAAATAAATAAATAAAAGAAAAGACGAAAGAAAAGCAAAAATATATAAATTAGTTTTATGCAAAAGAAAAATTTATCTTGTACAAAATAAAATTAATGTTAAGCATTTTCATTTTTTCTTTCATTTCTTTTTTTTTTCAATTTTTCTTTTTTTGTATAGCAAAAAAAAAAAAAACCAACAGATAAAATGTTATTTAAATCTCTTAATCAGTACTTCATTAAATACTCATTCTAAGAATATGGTTTTTTTTTGTAGGTTGTTTTTTCCCTTTTTTCTTTGGCACTTTGTGTAACCAAGATGAATTGCCTAGTATATAGTTTGTAACAAAAAAAGAAATTGTATAATTTAAGAAAATTTACTTTGTTCAATATGAAGTCCTTAATTTTATTTTTATTACACTGTTTCTGTGTGTGTGCGTGTTGTCTTTCATTTTTTTTTTCTTTTACTGGGAAAATTTTTCGTCCTAAATAAAATGATGTTTCAGCAAAGAATAATCTTTTTCAGCTTTTACACATTCATTCAATTTTCATCAGTTGTATGTAATAAGATGTAACAGAATTTTCTTTTTCGTTTATTCAGTAAAAATATGTGTAATGTACTTATAAAGAATATTGAAATCGAATTACAGTTGAGGTAAAAAAAAATTTATTTTTTTAACAAAAATAAAAAAAGTTTTGAAACATAAATGTTAACTTATTTTCTTTGTAATATTTTACTATACATATTGCCATTATGTTATAGTTAATATGTGTTTTTGATCCTTCTCGATATTTTTAGTCTATCCGTTTCTTGGCTTCCACTTGAGGTCGGTTTTTCTAAATTTAGTTTGTGAAAATTTTTGTAAAGAATTTTCTGGTCATGGACCAGCTATTTTTAACTTTTATTTTTATGTGAAATCAATTCAGGATTAATTTCGGAATTAATTATTAAGAATTAAGTTCTATGTATACTGAAAAATTGTATAGTTCGTATTTTACTTTAAGTGTACTTATGACTATTTAAAAAGAGTTGAATTGAAGTGCCATCGAATAAAAAAAAAAAGAAAAGAAAAATATTGTCCCTAAAAAATATGGCCTTAAGTCAAGTGTACTGTACATTTTTTTCGAAATCCACTTTACAGTAAACTAGTACTAGTACGTATTTAAAGTATCTGAATAAGAGACTAATGGCTTGTATGCGACTTGATTGATGTGACTTTGAAAGTACTTGATTAGATTTTTACAAACACATATACATATTTATAAATAACACAAAAAAATGAATAAATTGTTTTTTTTTGTACCCAGGTAGATTAACTACTCTGGGAAAAAATAAGAGCAGACAAAAATAAACTTTTTTTTCTTCTTTTATTTTTGGAATTGATGTGATACAAATATTAGGTTCATTTGAAATATGTGTTTCGAATTTTTTTCTGTGCCTATCGATTTGTATTTGCTTATTCTTCCTCTTTATTATTTTTTTTTTTTCAAAACGTGTATGATGAATAATTTTAACAACTTTACTAATTAATGACTTCATTAGAAATGATGCATACAAAATGTTCAATTGGAAATATTTCATTTTCTTAATTTGAAAAAAAAAAACTTCATTATCTGACATCGCACAAAAAAAAAAAAAACTTTTTTATTCTTTCATACGCTTGAATGATTGAAGTTTTATAATTATACATAATAACATTTTAGAAGACGAGAGATTTTTTTTGTTTTTGTGAAATTAGCAAGAAAAACTACTTTTTTGCTCTAATTAGCAATCTAGTTTATAAAATTTATTTTCGAATGGATGAATAGATTTACTTTTTGGAATATGAAAATGTAAAAAAACGAAAAAAATAACAAAAATAGATGACATTGATGACAAAAAATTTTTAGAATTTTATTCATTTTTGAACATTTTAAATTACTTATTGGCTATTAATAAAAACAACAAAAAAAGGAAAATTCATGTTTTAAATAAGTCCTCATTTTTTTTTTTTTTAAATTCTATGATAGTTTTTATTTTTGATCAACATTTCTATTTCCTATATTGAATTTTTAGTTTCAAAATGTTCATAAAAATACTATTTTTAGTTTTAATCCTAAAAAAATTAGGAAAAAAAAAGTAAAAAAATGAAAACCTTTAAAAATTATCAATTTCAGATAACTACGATTAAAAATTCGTGTCCTTGTTTGTAATACATGAACTAGTAAAATGTATTTTTTAAGCTACAATCTATAATTTTACCAAATGTAAATTCACAGAAATAAATCATTTATCTATTCAGCCTTGACCTACCTTCTGGTAGTCACTATTATTTTATTACAAAAAAAAAAAAAAAGAAATGTTCACAATGAATAGAATTATTTTGAAAAAAAAAAAAACACGATATGATGCTTCCATACAAATTTTATTTATTTTTTTTTTTCAGTACAAAAATGAATTCAAACAATTTCCAAAAAAAACTTATATATTATCCTAGTTTCAGAATATTGAAAAGAAAAAAATATCTATTGTATTTTTCTGTAATGTAAATACAAATCTTCTAATTTAAATATTACGTAATACCTAGTTTTTTTTTTTACAAATAAATTGTCATTGCAATTTTATACATTTCACAAAATAATTTTTTCTTTTTCTAATTAATTAAATTTGAAGAAAGGATTAGCATTCTATAATCTTTGCCATATTAAGTTATATTGTAATATTGTGAACTTTAAATAGTGTGTTAAAATGACTGAAAATGAACAAAAACAAATTTCTTGGTAAAGAAATTGAAAATGAACAAAAAAAAAAAATATCAGTTATAAAGAAGATATTCTTTCTTGTAGTTGTAGTTTTAAAATTTTATTTTTTTTTTCGTAAAATAAGACACAAACTTAATATATGTATGTAATAATGTACACAGTAAAAAATATCGAGGACTAATTTATAAACTATTTAGTTGGACGAATAAGGTGCTAGAGAAACTTAAAAATTTATTTTCTAGTAAATAATTTTAAAATATTTGAATAGATTTATTAAATTTATTTTGAAATTTTATTAAATTTTTTGTTATTTTCTAAAAATTTTTTTTTCCAGATATCATTTTGATAATAGAGTTAATTTTTTTTTAAAATTAGATTTTATTTTTTAGTGTGTACTTGTAAGTATAATGATTTGACGAAACATTAAAAGAAAATGCAGTAGAATAAAGAATAAGAAACTTTTTCTATAATTGGTTTTTTTTTTTTTATATTTCAAGTTTTCTCAATATGATTATCTGAATACAATTTTATATTGTATTTAGTTGGTCTTTCAACTTTTCTTATTTCCTTTTATTTATTTTAAAAGAAATTGAAAAAAAAAAGATTTATACATGTAATACGATTGTACAATAGTTTTGTCGTTGTAGTTAGCTTTCTCTTATAAGATTCAGAAAAAAAAATAATAATAAATAAGAAGATACTATGCAATATTAAGGAGAAAATTTGAAATAATTTAGAAATATCTCTTACTAAATTAAATTTCAAATAAAATTATACGAATTCTTGAAAAAAAAAAAATAATAAAATAAACAAATAATAAAAATATCTGTTTGACATAACAGGAGTTTTCCAAATGAAAAAAAAAGATATTTTAAGAAAACCAAAAAATGAACAATAATATCAAATTTTTGTGAAAAATTAAGTTGAAAAAAGTTATAAAAAATTACAAATAATTTTCAATAAATAAAAAAGTTAAATAAAGTATAAAATTGAAGTTCTTATTATCTTGAAATTTTTTATAGTTTTTCGAAATTCGAAAATTCAAGAGATTTTGAAATTTGAAGTTTTTTGAAAAAATATGCATGTGGTTAATTTATAAATAAATTTAGTTTATTTTTGTTTTAAAAAAAATGTCAGTATAAATATTTTCTTGTTTCTTTAAATATGAAGTGAAAATTGTGTTATATCTTTTTTTAGTTTTAAAAAATTTTATATTCTGTTTATTTCCCCTTTAAAATAAAAATACACCTTATAAAAATTCTCATAAAATGAAATTACATTATATCAAAAAGACTTTTAAGAAAATATTCGTGTTTTTTTTTTCTATTTTCCAAAAAAGGGTAGAAAGCTTGAAAATTTTACAATCATCTTTTTTATGTATTATTCACAGAATCGCTTTTTTTTTTTAAAACCTTTTATTATCAATAAGGATGCATAGAGCTGTATAGATATAAAATACAGTCGTTTTAAATGATTTCCGATAATAAAATTTGAAAAAAAAAATATCACCTTCTACTCAGTAATTTTTTTATTAGCTAAATTGATGATATTTTATAAAGTGAATCCTTTTTGTTTATTCTTCTAAAATTGAGTGGGTGGTATGTATTTTCTATTATTTTCAGTCAATAAATTTTAAAAAATTTTTATAAAAAAGAATCAAATTAAATGAAGACCCTTAAGGTTTTATTTAATAAATTAGTTGAATTTTATTACATTTTATATTACATATTTATAATTTTATTTTTCTTACTTACTGACTTATGTCAATTTAGATATTTTATTTTAGAAGGCGATTTACCAATAGTTTCGAAATTTTAATGTTTTTACTGGTAGTTATTATTACTCTTAAATTATAGAAAAATTTTTTTTAAAAAAAAAATCATTTTGTATCAACGATTCAATACTCTTTTAGTACTTTATCATTATACAGTGACTTTTCGAAAATCCAAAGACAGAGAATTTGCCTTTAGCAGTTTAAAAAGAAAACAATAAAAATTTATTTATTTTCATGTTTTAAATTATGTTTTATTGCCTGTTTGTTTAAGTAATTGAAATTATCAGGAGATACAATATAAGACTCTTGAAAAAATAAATAAAAAATCTTACTAATAATAAATTGAAAAACATATAAGTAGCATGTATATTTACATACTATATGTATATATATTTTTTATTATTATTCTAAGTTTTTAATTTGTCCTTTTTTATTTTTATTTTTATATATCTTGAATATACATAAATTTATAAATTTTTGAATGCCATGAACTTTAACGTAACATATGTTTTGATGATGTTCATCTTGAGTATCTTCAAGAGGTATATATGTGAATGTATGTATGTACATAAGTACATTACGTAGATTTTATGAAATAAATTACCATATAAATTTAAAAAAATTTGAAGTTAATAAAAAAAAGCTTGTAAAAGCAACGTAAAATAATGATAAAAATGAAATTTTATGGATTTTCTTATGGTAATGTTTTAAATACATATGTACATATATACGATACAATGAAATATAAAATGAAATTTATAATATGGATTAAATGTAAAAAAAAAAACAAAACTAAATTTCTTGAACGCAACAAACAAAAATGTATAACGATAAAAGTTTATTATATTGTGTATACAATTTGTATTGTTTAGGTTTATGTGTGATAAATGTATCTACATATACGCTTATTAAAAGAATTAATGTTAAAACTAGTAAAATGTTTCGTTTGACCCCATTACCTTGAATAGAAAGTTTAAATGCTCAGTAAGTAATAAATTTTGGAATTATTTTCAATCTACATTATTGGTAATGTACTAAATACTAAGTGTAGCTGTTTATATGTACATATGTATATACCGAACTCCATAACAGGATGAACTGTTTAGAAGTTTCTTAAAAGTTCAGGTACAAAAAAAAGTGTCATTCATAACGTTCTTGTGAGAGTTTTGAAAGTTTTATAGAATGGGGAATACATATGTAGGTACTTCTTTATAATCTTATTTGTTAGATGTATTGTAAAACAAAAAGTGCTACTACATATTTTGTGATGTTAGATAATTCCCACTACTTAGAAGCTGTAGCTTTATAATCAATTGTACTTTTATTGTACTGGGAAAATAAATATCGATATGTAAATCTCTGTTAAAATTTACAGAAATTGCATATGTTTGTATTTGTTGAAGCACTCAAAAACATAAAAATTAAAATCCTCTTTATTTTTTATTAAATTTATTTTTCAGGACTTGATTGAATCATTTCGAAAAAAAAAAACATAGTTTCATGAAATGAGAAAAAAGCTTTATTTTTAAATCTACTTTTACTTATTAAGAATAAAGTTAAATTTCAATTGTAATTAGAACATTAAAAATGACAATTTCAAATAAAGTAAAAAAAAAGTAAATTAGTGAAGTTTACATTTTTCAACTTTTCATTTCCGTTTTTCATTTTCATTTTTTTTTTGCCCATCATTTTTTATTATATTTTTTAAATCTGTGATATACATAGAAGATTTTTTTTTGTATTCTAATAATTCTATGTTCTTATTTATATTACTAAGATACATAATTAAAATAATGTACATTTAGCAGGTGTTACACAGTAAATAGTACATATTTTGTTTATAAACAAACATTCACGAAAACAAAAAATCATAAAAACAAAAATGAAAAAAAAAAAGACAAACTTAATGGAAAATAAGGAAAATAATTAAATTTACAAAAACAAAAAATTTGTTTATTTACAAAGCAAATTATAAAAAAAAAAAAAAAAAAAAAAGAAGAAGAAAAAGAAAACTTTCTCCTAGGGTTTATTATTACTTCAAATTTGTATCATATCTAAACAAGAATTATTTTTTTATATTATATACATAATTGCTGATTCGAGTGTTTATTTGTACAAACTTCATTTTTAATTGCTTGTTTTATCTTTTTAAATTCTTAGATGAAGATTTTTTTTTAAAGTCTTCTGATGAAATTTAAAGAATCTTATAATTGTATAAGTTTATCATTATCTCAGCCTACACAATTTTAAAAATATCAAATTTACAATGATGGTTATGATTTTTTTTTTTTGTATTACACTCGTACCAATTCTATATTATGTAGGTATATACCTACAAAATTATAGTATGTGTATACATACATTCACTGTCGTCTTATACACTATGTAGTATATTTTAATATTTAGAATTTCACCAGGTGTTGTTCAATATTTTTATGTTAGTACTTTTAAAAAGGAAAATTGAATGAAGAAGAAAATTATACAGAAAAAAAAGGTAAAAGTATAAAAAAAGAAAGAAAAAAAAAAATAAAATGAATTTAAATAAAAAAAACAAAAAAGAAAAAAGATGGAAAATTACAAAAACTTTTGAAAATTTCATTTTTTGTTGTTACTATTGTTTTTTTTTTGTGTATTTGTCATCCGTTTATTAGCAATATAAACATTTTCTTCTTCTTCTTTTTTTTTTTTAAATGTAACAAAAGTAGAATAAGAATATGAAAACAAAAATGCTTCCGGTAAGATTTTTTGAATCTATCAAAAAGTCAGGTGTCAAGAAAAGTTTACCTAGAGGAGTATTATTTCATTTATCAAACCACTAAAAATGTTTATTCAGGTTTAAATCAAATATAATGTAGGTTGAATGAAATACAAGAGGAAAAGTAAAATAAAATAAAATAAAAAAATAAAAAAAAAACAAAACGAAAAAGGTACCTATATAATATAAAACGTGAAAAATTTGTGGAAAAATAAGATAAAGAACTCATTTTAAGATATATGTAATATATAAAATGGTTAAAAATAAAAACATTAAATATATAAAAAAATACCCATCTGAAGGATCAATCTTATCATGGGTTTATAATAATGTATTTTTATCTATCTATAGCACCTAAAAATACTACATACATACAATAAAATACTACTTATGGTGAGAAAATGCTTATTTGGCGAAGTCCATTTGAATTATTCAAGGCTTTTATATGTAGATACATATTTACAATCGACCAATTGTATGAGAATTATATGTATTATTATATCCCATATAAAAATTTTACCTATACGCATTTATATATTTTGTACATTAAGAAAAGATAATGTATATGGACACATTAGCATTATTATATTTGCCCAAATAAAAAAAAAAATGTCGGTGCTATCAAGCCCACACTCAGCTTGTATATATGTAATATATGTTTGTGGGTCAAAATAATAGTAATCTTTTAACCTTTTTCTTTTTCACAGAATTGTAATGTATCATGAATATATGTAGTATTAAATTCTGTCTTTAAATGTCTTATACATATGTGAGTATAAGTAAAATGAAAAAAAAAAAAAAAAAAAAAATAATTTCTCTATTCTAAATAAAAAATGCTTATAGAATATTAAGTATAAGGTGATTGATATATCGGTTTAAGGATTTTGTTTGAGGTGCCACTGGGTTATTCGTAACAAGAATATAAATGATCTTGAAATAATGATTACTTACTTACATTTCGATTAAATGTGAAAAACTAAACTAAAAAGTATAAAAAATAAGGAAAACTCATAATTGTGACGTTTACAAAATACAAATTTAACTGTTTTTTTGTTTTGTTTCGTTTTTAAAATAATTTTAAAGAATTATTATATACGCCTTATAATTTCAACATTAGTTTCATTCTAGTGGACACTTTGATCTCTAAGGTAAAAACAAAATAACCATTTCAAAAAAAAAAAAAAATATCTTTTAAAGCCATAATAAATTTCATCGTATTTTTTTTTTATCGCATAATAAGTCATGGGAAATATACCAAAAATTATACATCTTTTATTGATTTCACTTTTTTGATGTTTTTTTGGGATAAAAAAAAAATTATATATATTTTCAAATTGATATATTGCATTGAAAAAAAAGAAATAAGGTTTTACCTGTGTAATTTTATATAATTTTATGTTTAAAAAATATTTTGTTCAGTAATTTCGATGTAAATTAAATTTTATTAAATGATCTAGTATTAATTCGAAAATAAAAAGAAAATTTTTTCTCTTTATATCTTTTGACCTTTTATCTGTATATTCTATATTTTTGTTATATACTGGATATACGAAGATCCTTTCTTTTTCTATGGGGGAAAAACAATTTATTTGATGTTAAAAGAAAAATTTCCAGTTCTTCAATTTAGTAAAAGAAAAATTTACTATGCTTGTGATGTTGATTATAATGAAAATTCTTTTATCCTTTTAGATTTACGAAAATTGTAATTTATGGTATTTTTTTTTTTAACTATATACAAGAGTTATCGAAATTTTTATAAATCTTTTTATAAGGAATATTTCAAAGTTAAAAAAAAAAATTAAAATAAATATAAAAAGACATATAGCTGATGGTTCTAGCAATAATGAGTGAAACGAATTTTTTTTGTATCCTTTTTAACCCTTCAATCCACATCACACAATACATTTTGAATCTAAAATATTTTTGTATGTATTTTTGCGAATGTTGTAGTTTAAAACAACTTTTAAATTTTAGACTGCTTATATGCTGATATGAGGTATAGCCCAATTTTTATTTTCTTAATTATAATATTTTCGTGTTTAAACAAAAATTTCATTTTTTTGCTTACAGATATTTTTAAAAAGTAAATACATCCTACATAAAGTTTTCGTATGAAGGATATATCTGAAAGTATTAAGTGCCTGCAATAGGTTGAATTTCATATCCACATTGTATAAAACCTCTAAGTAAGCAGAAATGAAAAATAAAAATATGATTGATATCAATAAATTAATATTGAATAAAAGGATAAACAAAAAATAAAGATATTCAAAAAGGTAATTGAAAAAATTGTAAAACATAATTAAAAGATTTTAATTAACAATTTTAAATCAGAAATTTTTGTTTTTCTGTTTATAGAGAAATTTTTAATTTATCAGCAAAAAAATTACTTTATAATTTTACTTCTTTTTTATAAAGGTCATTTTCGATATATAGTATACATAAAGAGGCAATTTTTTCTTATTAAAAAAAAAGTTCTGATGAAAAACAAGTAGGAAATATTATTTGAACAAAAAAATAAAACCAGAAACAAGAAAACAAAAAGCAAATATCTAAGACAGGGAAAAAAGAAAAATAAAATGTAAAAAATTTTGCAACGATAAAGTTTTCTTCGGTATATTGCCATATAAAAAGAAGTTACTGTTTACTTATTTTACGAAAGCTAATTAAGAGTAATTTGTTTCTAAACTTAAATTTTATATTTTATAAATAATGTAGAGTCAGCGGTGTAGATTGGTGATGCACATAGTTACGTTATATTTTTTTTTTTTTCGTTTCCTTATGTTTTAGATACTTGGTGTTCAACATTCTCAATTAAATTTGCTATATATCCTTGGTAAAGTAAAACTTTTTTTTTTTCAAATTGTTTCTTTTTTGTTTCTTTTTATTTTTTTGATATTCATCATCTGTATAACTATTTTATTTAAGTATGAATTTACGTAAAATGTTGTCCTTTAGTATTTATTATTTGTTTCTCAAAAAAAAAAAAAAATCTAAATAACATAAACTTATAAGTTATATTATAAAAAATGTTTGTATGTAGAATTATATAGTAAGTATACATATACTAATACACTAAGTACAGAAAGGACAGAGATTGAATGAGGACAAAAAGAAATATATATGTATAATATTTTCTTGTCATTGCATACTTATACGTGTATTCTGTGACAATTTACTTTTTTCTTTTCTTGAACAAAAAAAATTTAATAGTAAAAAAGAAACTTTTAAAAATTGTACGAGTATTTTTAATTAACTTTATTTAAATACTTGAAATCATTTTGTAGAGATTTTTAATTTTTTATTATTTTTTTTTTTGGAAAATGATTAAATAGTTTTATAAACAGGAAAATGTACTCGTATATGTATTACTAGCTATATGTGGATTTTTTTTTATTGTTGTGAAGATGTTGGGCGTAAATATGAAGGTTGTTCCTAAACTTCTTACTAATAGTTTCTTATAGTCCGTTAAAAATGATTTTTTCACAATCGTTGAGAATAAAAAATAATAATTCGCGGAAACAAATAGAGCTTTAATAACTAACAGATCCATCTTTTAGTCGTAGTCATAAATTTGAATCACTTAAAAATTTTCGGACCAACCCGTATATGATCTAAAATCAAATTTAATAGTGATGCAAATAAAGTAAAAGTTACATTAATTTGTTTTTGGTTTCGTATTTACTTTACATTTCGTTATTAAATAAAATTTCAAAGGTATTCTAAAAGTTATGTAAAATGAAAATAAATATAATTTACAAATATTAGAAAAAAAATATATAAAGTTTTCTTTTTTGTTTATTCTAAATTCAGGAAAATACCATATTTTCCCCAGAAATAATTAAGATTTTTTTATGATATTTTTTTTCTTTGAAATATCGATTAAAAACTTGAAAATTTGTTAAAAGTACAAATTTTATTTATCAAATAACGTATATATGTTAGAACTCACTAGAAAAAAAAAACAACAGCAAGAACAAGAAAGTAAAGGAAATAACGAAATGGATCATAAAATAAATAAAATACTTCACGTTGATGAAATTTTGTCCTACTTATATGGAAAATTTGTAATTTCAAATGAAAACAGTTTTTGATAATATACACACGCAAATAACAAAGATTTTATGTATCTACATTAAGAGGATTTAGGTGTTTTATTTAGCACTTAAAGGTTTTATTTCGCATCATTATTCAGATCTGTCGATTAACAATTTTCATAATGTTTAGGAATTTTTTTGAGAATTAAATGGTTTTATTTTTGTTTTTTTTTTTTTAAAAAATAGTGATTTTATTGTGTTTAAAATTATCAAAATTATTATATGTACTTTGCGATGCTTAATGTATTTTCATATAACTGTTGTAATGAAATACTATGTATTTAAAAAAAAAATAAGAATATTTTAAAATATTAAATTTAAATAGTCGCCGTATTATTGTTTTAATTATATACAACAAATATGTGTACATGATTTTGTGAAATTTACGTTTTTCAATCTCGATTAAATGTTATTTGACAAAGCTTTCTAACAATATTTTTGGATAATTATATGTACATATCTACATATTTGTAGACAGACACAGTCAAACATGAACATATATGTATGTATTTTAGTTTTTCAATTAGTTTAATTGCAAAAAATTTTTTGTTATTTTAATTTTGTGTATCTATATGGTAGAGGGGGTTTTTTTTTAAACAAATAAAAATGATTTTTTTTCAGTAAATAATCTACCTTTTAGAGATATTAAAATTTTGTGTTTTTATTAAGTATTCATACTTTTATATTCGTTAATATTATTCAGAAAGATTTGTTGAAATTACGTTTTGTATTACGTTACTAATTTTGTAAGTTAAAAAAGTGTAAAAATGAAATTTTCTTTTTTTTAATTTTTAAGAAAAAAGAAAAACTAGTGATTTTAATTAACAAAAATAATAACTAGTTATTGGGAATCATGTAAATTTTTTCGTGAGAATAAAATTAAAATTTTAAAATAATACGCTATTTAGAGCAGTCGAAGTAGTAATTAAATAAATTTATCTCCTGTTTCTATATCGTAATGATGCTTCTTTCTAAATAATAAACAATTGAAATTCAAATATAAATTTAAGTAGTTGAAAATTAAATCTTATTTCAATAATAAAAGTTTTTATTTCTGCAAAAAAAAAAAAAAAAATTAAAATTAACTGTAAAATAAAAATGTGTGTTTTTTTTTCTGTATGAAAATATTGATGATTACAAATGTTTATTAATAAATAATAAATAAATTCATTGGAAAATTCATTAAACATCAAAAATAATTTAAATTAAAAGTAAATTTGTATAGTAAATAAACAATTATATATATTTGTACTTTAAAAGCTTATATTGGTACCTATTAGTTCTATTTTTGAAATATAAAAGTTAGAAATTTATTTGTGGATACTAAATTAATAACTGATGTATAAATACATATTACCTATAATATGTTTGATATTTACATACTGAAAATCAATTTGAAATTCCTTTTTTTGTTTAATTGCAATTAACATTTATTTTGATTTACGTATGTATTATTAATTTTTTTTTTAATGGAAAAACTTAAATATCAAAATTTCTGAATAAAATTTTGAAAATGGTATTTGAATGGAAATTATGGTGGTTTCAATTATGTAATTGAAAAATATAATAAAAGAGAAGTTTATAATAGTTTTTTATTGCCTTTTATGTTTTGAAATATATTTTGAAATATATTTACATAAAATATTTTATTTTATTACTTTACAAAATCTAAATAAAGTTCTTCTAATAGAAAATTTAATAAAACGATTTTTTGTTTTGTTTTTTAATTTTTTGTTTTTTTAAAAATAGTAGCATTATTCTCGTATTCATTATACATCATAATTAGTTAATATATAATTTTATTTTATTTATTTTTGTCTGTATAATATATGTATATATTTTTTTACCCACATTTTTTTTACTTAAAATCTTACGCCGTAAATTCTTTTTAAATTGAATTACATATATTTTTTCTTTTTTTAAAAAAAAATTAATAAAATCTTAATATTTGTTTCCTATTTTGTTAAATTGTGTTTTTGTTTAAGTTTTTTTTTCTTTTTATTCTTTCCCTCTAACCTTCTCAAAATTGCACAATTAAATAAAATCTATTCATTCAATTTTAATTACCAACTTATCCACATTACTTTTCACAGAAAAAAAAATATAAATCTGAAAAAATGTTTATTTCAATCAGCACTTTCATATATAGCAAACTAGTACCTTCACAGTTAAAATTACATAATTATTGAAGGTGTTGAAGAACACTCTATAAACCCGTTAAAAAGGTTATGACCTTAAAAATTTCGTAATTATCAGGATGTTGCTCAAGTATGTACATATGTATTGTAAATAGAAACATAATTTCATGTATGTATTATGAAATCTCATGAACTTGATATTTTAGAAATTTTTTATTATTTAATTCAAAAAAGCTTTTGTTGTTTAAAAATATATGAAAAGCATTCGCAAGGATAAAAACAGTAAATTAAGATTTATTTTATTCGAATCAAGAATTCATGCAGCAAAAGTATATTAAACAAAACAACGAGTGCGTTATTACCAAGTTGAAAATATGAATCAAGTACAGGCATTCGGTTCGGTTGGTTACAAATTTTACAAATAAAGTTTTTTACTGATTTTCAAGATAATAATGTATTTTACACATGTAAGTTTATCTTTCTTTTTGTGCAGTTCTCGATTAGAATTATCAGAAGAATTAATAAAAAAAAAATTTTTTTTTAAATTTTCATTAATATTTTGTCTATGCTTTAAAAATTTCTATATTAATTTTAAATTAAAAAAAAAAAAAAATTTAAAGTAGCGACATTATCAACTTTAAAATAAATTCAGGGTCATTTTAATTTTATGAGAATATGTTTTTTATTTATCCATTATGTATTAAACTAGCAAAAAACGAAAAAATAAAATGTACATATACATATTTTTAATCAACTTTCACATAAATATATAAATTTACGAATAAATACTTTAATATTAAATGTATATTAAACACATATGTATGTACACATTTTCACACATGTCACATATGAAAATGATTCTTCACACTTGTTAACTAATAATTCATTATATTATTCCCACTCAATTTCTCTTATCTTATTTTTTTTTCTTCTTTTTATTTATTTATTTTATTTATTTTTTTTTTTTTTAAGATAAAGCATGACAAAATTAATGTTGACAGATTTTACATTTTGTGATTTTATTTTTGGATTTTTGTTAATAAGAATCTATTTTTTCTTCATTCGACAACGAAATTATTGAAAAAGTAAAAAAAAAAAAGTATCATTTTTATAGATAGTTGTTGTTTTTGCGATATTTTTACACATCAGATAAAATAATATGAGTACTCTTTGGAAATGAGCATAGAAAAAACAAAAATCTAGATTATTATACATAGGTAATTTTCATATGTACATTCAATTCAACATAATTTTTATATTGGAAAAATAGGAGATTTAAAAATTATTGACAAAAAAAAAATCTGAAAAAATATTTTAATTGAACTGATTAAATTCACAAAATTTATTTTTTTCAAATAAAATTTTATTTATGTATGTATGTATTTTATTATATATATATGTATGTATGTGTCTAATTTATAATACTTTTATTTTCAAATTTATAACAATTGAAAATGACAGACAAATTTAACGATTGCTTGACAAATTTATTTATTTCTTTTTTTATTTCTTTTCTTTTTTTTCTTTTTTTTTTTTTGCTTTTTTCCTGGTACTGTACAGTAATTAAAAAAAAATAAAATAATGAGATGATATTTTGTTAAGATACGCCTTTTAAATTACTTTAATTATATATTATTGGAAAATTTATTTTCTAATTGAATTGATTTATATTGTGCTGGAAGATATATTATTGTAATTAAAATGTTTCGATTGATTAACCTAAAAATTTCTTGATTATACATAGGTACATACATACATATATAAATATTTATATTTTGTGTTTCTATTTCAAATATCAAATACATACATATAATAAGGCAGATTAATTTTTTTGTATGAAAATTAGTTTTTATATTTTTGAGTATTTCCATAGGAAAAAAAAATTCTTTTCTATCTAAAAATTTGAAGTAAAAGTATGAAAAATTCTTCATCGTAGTTTTTAAACATTCTGTTTTTGTATTTTTATTCGGAAGATTGTACTAAATTAAGATAAATTATGGTAAAATAATGAAGTAGATACTGAAGTTTCAAACATGACACAAGGGAGTCAAAGAAGGAATAACATTGTTCTTCAATTTCTACTGAAAAAATATTGTGACATAAAGTAACTTTTATGGTGAAATTTCAAAGCTTTATCTGACTATAATGTATTTTAAGGCTTAATACGCAAAAGAGTTCTTTTAAAAGCCAGTCAAAACTGATGGAATAGCTCATACATACATCCATACCTATATGAAATATATAAATGATTTTATTGAAAAAGATTAATGATGAATAGTATATGGAAAAAAATTCTAAAAATAAATACATTTAATATAGAATATATTTAAACTGAAAATGATAAATATATTTGAGTTTGTAATCAGCTAAAAACTTTATAGAAAATTGAAATTAGATTTGCAAAAAAAAAAAAAAAAAAACGTCAAAATTTTCGTATATACGCATCACCTAATCCGGCGCCCACATCTATAATATTTAATTTTTACATTCATATTTAATATAATTGAAAAAAAACAAAACGAATACATATAATTACGTATACACATATAT
This sequence comes from Bombylius discolor, assembly GCA_939192795.1. Classification (NCBI taxonomy): domain Eukaryota; kingdom Metazoa; phylum Arthropoda; class Insecta; order Diptera; family Bombyliidae; genus Bombylius; species Bombylius discolor. Next base: position 33,505,956 of record OW584241.1, on the reverse strand, counting down.
TATAATAAATATAAAGATGTATGTGTATACATATTTACGATCGAGTATAATAATTATATATCTACATACATATATAATTATAGGTATAGCTAAAATCAACATATTATTAATAATAATAATATGCTGGCACGTATCCCAATAGATAAAAGAATTTATCTTATTATTATTATTTTATTTTTGTTTGTCATCATATACATACATTCAACATTAACACCTTATTTCCAGGCATGTTCATTCTAAAACAAAATGTATTTTTGATGTATGTATATACAATAACTTCCTTATAAAAGAAAGAATAAAATTTTAATTTTTTTTCAACATCATGGTATTATTTTTTTATTTTTTAGTTTTTTTTTTAAATTTTATTTTTCATTTTCATGAAATAAGAAAAATTCAGGTTAAATTGGATTATAACTACCTTTAACCAACATTATTTTGTTCTACGTTTTTTTTTTTGGTTTTTTTTTTGTATTTTTTTTTGTTTTTCGTTTTTACCTTGGTTTGCTTTTACTCGTGTGTTGATAATATGAGATATGAAAATTATACAAAATTAAAAAAAATAAAAATAAAATTTTCATTACAAGTGCCAAAAAATTTTAACGTCTGATAATAATTCAAATTCATTGCACAAGAGTAAAAATAAAAAAAAAAAATAAAAACTGAAATAAAGAAGAGAAATGTTTGTGGATACATTAATATGAAAAAAAAAAAAACCAAAACTTACTAAAAAAACTAAAACAAAAAAAAAAAACAAAGCTGAAGGAAAATAAAAAAAAAATGGAAAAAAGAAAAACAAGAAAAATAAAATGGAATTGTGATGTTTGAATTCGTGAGAGAAAAAAAGTAGATATTCCTTTTTGTTTTTGTTTTTTTGATCACGCAAATTCCCTGAAAGAGTTTTTTCTTGACAGTTTCGAATGGCTTATCTGTTAACTTGGGAAAAATAATCATTATTTTTGTTTACATAGAATCTACATATTCACACAAGAATATTATATACGAGTAAAAGGATAAAGTGTAGTTAAATAATGATATAAAACAATATAAGTATATAATACTATACAATTTAAAATACTTATTTTCTTCATATACGTATAATGAATTAATGAGACCACAATCTCTTGTTGGGAATATTTTTTAACTTTTTTTATAAAAAGCATTCAATTACTTACATGAAAAGGATATTATAGTAGGCCATATAATCTTGTTGTCTCTATTTGATATCATAATGTAATATTCATACATATATACATATATACATACATAGTTTTATGCATAATAATTGGAAGCCAAAACTGTAATAGCATTTAAAGAGAAACCCTCAAGCTTTCGAATAAAAATAAATAAATAAAAAACATATTACAAAATAAAACGTTATATTGTACGATAGGAACATGGAAATGTTTTTTAAATGTTTACAATTTGAATGCATATAAAATTACAACCACAAAAAAAAAAACAAGATTGTTTCTATTAACAACTCAATGGTTTTGATTACAATTAATCCTTAGAGCTGTTACAATAGTTCACAGTAGCGTTGCCAGCATTTGAATGCATCTAGCCATTAAATTTCAAACTTGAAAAATGAAACTTTTTTTTCAAATAGCATAAAAATCAACAATTTGCTTTGGCACTTTCTTTTGAGAACGTTAATTTTGATAAAAATAAGATGAGTTGGCAACCCTGGTGAACAAATAAAAACATTTTCCATTTTTAAAAATTAAAAAAAAAATTTTGTTTTTTTCTGAATGAGTTCTTTTATTTGTTGAAATTATTTTGGATAACTTGGCAGTAGTTCAGAATGATAGAAAGATAAATATTACAAAATTGTAATGGAATTTTTTCTAGGTAATAACTAAATTAAGTATCGTATTACAAGAATTCTTGCTCTTCGAGTAATATGTATAGTTTATTTTATTGTAAGTAAACGAGTAAACTTGTTGAATGTTTTGTTTCCTTTTCCAGAGTTCATTCGAAACCTATAACGTGCTGGTATCACATTATTTTACTAAATAATATATCAAAAAGTTTTATTAAAAATTTTAAAAATTAAAAAATTTTATACTTTTCATTTACCTTTATGTCTTTAAAAAATATGGCTTTAATGTCAATATGTCTGAATGTTGAAGAATACCCATAACTGATTGAAACGTTTAATGGAATAAATAGCAGAAAAAAAAAATATTACTATATTGTTTCTTTTTTATTTAAAATCAAGGTCAGACTTTTGAAAAACAAAAGAAAGAGATTTTTCTTTGTTCAAAGAATTGATTTTTAAAAAATTCCACCCAAAAGAAATTTTTTCCTTTAATTATAAAAAATTTCTTTTTGAAATTTTGGGTGAATAAAACCCATCACTAATGAAATATTTATTGTATGATATATAAAAGAAATGTCCAAGAAAAATTTTCACATAGTCCTTTTTATTTCTCTTTTATTATTTTTTTTCAAGTGAAAAAAAGCATCAAGTAAACAAAAAAGAAGTTATTTAAAAAAAATCCTTTTTTTTTATACAAAGCATTCTTATAATTCATTTTTACAATTATTTAAAAATTCTCTTTAAAAAAAATGGAAATAACTTTACCATCTCTTATAATGTTTTTTTGTGTTTTAAATTTATCTGTAGTTTTTTTTATACCTATACTTTATTACTTTGCACAGTAATTTGAGATTTTTTAATAAAAATGTCTTTGTAAATTTGTTTTTAAAATCCTTTATCCAACAATATTTTTATTCTTGTGCTTTTTTAAGGAATGCTATAGTTATTATAGGTATTGTTAAATTTATATACAGATATTTTTATGTTTATAATTTAGATACAAAATTCACTTGTATCGAGACTATGACAGTCATGAATTGAATTATTTTATTTTTATTTTTTTACGATATAAAAATATCTAAAATAAAATCTTTTAAGAATTTCTTTATAATTTTATTTTGCATTTTTTTACCTTTTTCTGTTATTATCTTTGCTCCTTTTGTTACTATACTTTTGTTATTGTCGCCAACATGATGCTACTATATGTATACTATATATTTTCTGGGAAAAAAAATTTAATACATAAAATTTTTAGACAATAATAATGTTGAAAAACGGAAGTAGCTACAAGTTGAATAAACAACTTAGGCAAATTTACTGTTGAAATTTCGTGTAAATAATTCCACTCGTACAAAATTTACTTTTTTATCTTTAAAATATAATATTAAGAAAAAAAGGAATAAAAATAAAAATAAATAAGTGTATAGATACTAAGTACTGTTGGATGTTTTTAGGTATATCTTAGAAGATTTATTTACTTTGAACAAGGGACCAATAAAACATGCAAATGGTTTCTTTACAGTTTTTACTTATAATAAAAAGTACAAGTTTGATTATAATATTATAACATTTCTATTTTTGCTGGTTTGGTTTTTGTTATGTTTTACTAATGTAAATTGGAATTTATTTAAAAAAGTATTGGTGGTATGCCTGAATCATAAAAATGAAAATAGAAAAAAAATAACACAAATAGAATATAAATCAAGATACGATACTTTTAGCAATCAGATATTTGTAAAATCCTTGGAGAAACATAAAAATAAGACGAAAAACAATATAAAAAAAAGGTAAATAAATAAAATTTTGATATATGTATAATATTAAATGTATTTTTGTATATAATATACATATAAATTGCGTATTTTTTTTTTTTAACTTTCTATATAAAAAATACTTATACAACTAACACATACAAAAATATTTTGAAAAACAAAAAATTTTCTATTCAATACCTTAACACAAGTAATAAACATAAAATAAAAAGGATTTTTTTTTTGTATTTCATATACCGATAAACCTAAATAAAATTAAAGTTGCTGCTTGTTCATTTTATTATTGAATTTTTTATGATTCTTTGAAATTATTGAGTTGTAAATCTGAATCTTATAATTTATAATATTATTTTAAGATACATATACATACATATATACATTGTGTGTATACTACAATATATATTGTCTTAACTAAAATTTTTGAAATAGTATTTATGTATATATTTTTTTATTTCTTATTTAAATGTTTCTTTTTTTTATTTTTATTTATTTAAAAAAAAATCTTTATGAGTTTTAACAACAAATATAAATAAATTACTAGAAATATATACCTACGTAAATCTTTTGTATAAGGAAATATATAAAACGAAAAAAAAAAAAAAAATTGAGAAACAGAAAAAAAATTATGATATTCAATTACAAAAAAATTTAATATAATCCAAAAAGGACTGACCATCTCATCAGATAGATCTATGGTATATTAAATATAATATAAGATGAAACAAATAACAAACGACTGTAAAAGATAATTGAATTTTGGAATTTTGCCTGATGTGCTTTTGTATCTATTAGGAGTTGATAATAAAATTGAATTTTTATATAAGAGTCATCAGTTTATATAAAAGTATATAAATTAAATAATATAATATTTTATAAACAAAAGAATAGATATATGTATATAAATAGATACAATATATAAGTACGCGTATATATAATTTAATATTTTTATGTATCTGAACTGAATAGATTTTATGTGTACATTTATTGTACAGGAAATACGCGAAAATTCTTTGATTATATTGTTTATAAAAATTGTATGTTAAGAAAAGGAAAAGAGTAAGAAAATTACGGAAGTTTATTAAAATTGATTCTTAAGAATGCAATTTAATTTTAAAAGAAAACAAAAATTTTATTGTTTTTTTTTTAGAATAATGAAAATTTTATTAGTTTTATCGTTTATGTGTAGGTACGTTTATTTTCTCCTATATAGATATAATTGTTCAAGATGTAACAAAAAATTTTCAATATTTTACAATATAAAATTTATAAAAAAATGTACCCATATATCTACATACATTAATATATTATAAAAAGAAAAACGGAAAGTGTTGCCATCATCTTGTGATTTTTTCTTTCTAAAGTTTTTAAAACTAATTGATAACCATACTTTTCTGTATGATGTAAAATTTTGTAGAAAAAAATTTTCTTCTAAAATGAAAATTTGGCAAGATCCAAGAGGCTTGATGAGAAATGAAGACTAAAAAGAACTTTTAAAAATATGTCTACTTTATTTTTCCAACAAAATACAGTTTTAAGTTTTCTAATAATTTTTTTATGGTTTTTTTTTTCTGAGCTCTTCTAGCGAGCGTTTTTTTTTCCATAGATATTATATGGTTAAGTTTAATCACGTTCAGTTTCGCAAAAATTAAACTGAATTATTAATAAATCAAATCAAAAAAATTATGTTTAAGAACAAGAAAAAAACTGTCAATCGAAATTACGTGGCAACGCTACAGAAGGGGTATAAGGTATAAATTTTGTGAAGAAAAGCTTATTAAAAAAAAAGACGTTATAAAGATTTATGGAAAATAAAGAGTTGAAAAGTTAAAATATAATGTATTTTATATCATGAAGATGATGATGTTGATGATAATAATAATGATGAGACGGAAAAGATTTTAATTAAAGTTTGAAGGCCTTCACTGATGACCCATAATAGACTTCATAATTGGAATTTATTTTAAAAAGCTTAAGGCTGTATCATTATCATTTTTTTCTTTCAAGGGATATAAAAAAAAAATATTAAAAACCTTACAAAATTAAGTTATAGAATTCGTACACAATTTATATTTATATGTATATATTTTTGTACCAGCTAATTATATAGTATATTTATTGAAACTGGTTTATGAAAATAATAATAATGAAAAATATTTAATATAAAATCTTTTTAAGTTTTGTGGTAACCTTTAACTTTTCTTTAAAAAAATTAAATAATATATAAAAATTTTTGTTGTAAAATATTTAAAAAAAAAAAAAACCAACAAAAAAGAGAAAATAAAATTTGAATGTCGTTAATTTGGTTTTGATAATATTTGTTGTTGTTGTTGTTAATAAACGAAAAGAAAAAGTTAAAATTTTGTTAATAAAATTAATCATGTAATTTTGTCTATACAACTTTATCTATTGTTAAATTAAATAAATTGTTTTTCAAGTAATTTAAGTTTTTTTTTGCTATAGCTTTTGAAAATAACATGACAATTTTGATTGTCATTTATTCATGAAAATTTAATAAAATTAAATTTGGGAAATTTTATAAATATTTTTTGAATTGCTATAACTGAGAAAATTTGAAAAACAAAAAAATAAACATCTTTATTGAAAATGTAAAATATTTCCATTCCTTGTAATTTCAGAACAATGAAATTTCCATAGAAAGGTACATCTTTTACAAATCAAATTTCTATTGATCAAAATCTAAAAGCTAATTTACATTTTATTTTTACATAAATAAATTTAAAATTTTACACAATAGATACAAATGATGACAATATTTTCATACAGTTTGATGGATTGTAATATTAATGATAATCTGATTGGCATTTTTTCTATTGACGTAATTATTATGCATAACCGAAATTGCTTTCAACAATTGTTTACCTGAAATTTTGATATTTTTATCTACATAATTGTCAGATAAATTTAAAAAGATATTGATTGTGAATTATCTGTTATTACTTTGTTATGATCATCGAAAGGTTGTCTTTACACACGGGAGTATCTTTTTGACGTACCTTTTATTAATATTATGTGTATATTTTTTTGGTAAAAAAAACCTATAACCTTCATCAATAATCATCATACTTTTATTTTTGCAGCATATTTGTATATTTATTAAAAAAAATATGAGAAAAAAAAAATTATATCGAAGTTTTTTATTTATTGGAAAAAAATAATAAATGTAAGAGAAAAACAATTTTGACTTTAACAAGAAAATTATTATTCATAATATGCAATATTATTTTGCATTTTTATTAATTTTCACCCTTGTATTACATTCATTCAACTTCAACATATAGCAACTAGTCTATAGTATCTATGAAACTTTGTTGAAAATAAATTTTTAATTACATTGCCCATTTAGTCATCTTTTATCTTGAATTGGTTGAAACATGATTCTGAAAATATGATTAATTTCTGTTAATTAAAATTCTTTGACAAAGTAATAAGTAATTTATCTTTATGAATTTTTATTGATAAAGAATATTGAATTTTTATTGTATATGTTCTCTTTTATCCGTTCATTGGAAAGAAAAAAAAAAAAGGAAATATGGTATAATTCGTTGATTTATATTTTCATAATTATTTTACTTTGCGTTTTATACATTTGTATTGGTTAATTTTAGTTTTTTTGATTATTTTATTTGCATTTTTTCTATCAATATTTAAACAAAAAAAATTGCAAAAATATTAGCACATAAAATATTTTTACACAATAATAAAACGTGAAGAAAAATTCAGTACGTTCACATATTCATAGCGTCAAAGTTCAAAATTTTTTACTCTGAAGAAATAAACAAAAAAACTTCATATTTTTTGTTCATTTAATTATTACTTTAATCAATCTTCATTATGACAAGAAAAAAAAAGACAAATTGTTGAACAATCAATACCGGTTATGTGTTACATTTCATATGCGATTGCTCAATAAGGCATAACATTTGAAAAATATTCAATCTGAATATTAAAACATTGAACAAAAAAAAAAAAATGTAATTCCAGTACTTGATTATCTACTATAAATTATTTCCCCGATAATTATGTTGCTGTTTTTAAAAATCGATATTAAAATGAAAATGAAAAAAAAATTTTCAACAAGTTCAAAAGTGAAAAAAGAAAAAAAAAAAATTTTGCGCTTTAAAGTTACATGTAAAACTAGGCTAATAATGTTCTTATTGTGTAAGGTTGGAATTGCCCAGATATTATAATTAGTTAGGTTTTTATTTATTTTTTTTATTAATGTTTTATTCACTTTGTGTATTCTAATTTATGAGTAAAAAAAAAAAAGTACTATTATAATATATAATCTCTTCAATTTTCAATCTTGCTTCATTATTTTTGATTGAAATGTATATTCTCTCAAGTGTAAAGTAATTGGTTTAAAATTACAATTTTTGTTATAGAATCTATCTTATAATAATCGAAAATTATTTATTATGTGATAATACATGTATAAAAAAAATAATTTTTTTTTTGTTACCAGAGATACTTTGAAACAATTTTGTAAAAAAAAATATTACAAAATAGAGAAAAAACAACTAACACAAATAACTAATAATTATTTATAATTATTATTAATTTTAAAGATCATATATCATCAGAATAATTTTGTTTAAAAGTTTTTTTTTTAATATTTTTAGTGTACTGGATGGTTCAGAAGTGAAGTTGCTTGTACCATATGTATTTTCAAAAGTTCATAATTTTCTGTTTTTCGGATTTTGTATTTTTTTTCCGAAACAAATAAGATTTACTTTCAAGTGGAATCTTTTTTTGTGACCTAAGAAAACTGAATGGAAATATTATTTTTGGAGAATTTTTGAATTAATTCTCTGTTCGTCATTAAGTGAAAATTCACTCACTTGAAAATTCAACGATCCATACAAAAATTTAAAGAACCCTACCTTGTTACAAAAACATGGAGTCATACTTCAGAAAAAAAATTGTGATTCATCCTAACTCTTCAAAAGCACATCTTTCTAATCAGAGGATATTGAGAGTATGTATTTTTTTTTTTAAAGGTTCTCATATTAAATAGATACAAAATTTTTTACAACAATGTCAAGCATGATTGGAACCGAAAATATTGGTAATTTCACTTGAAATTCTAAAAATTATAAAGCAGAATGTACTAAAAAGAATCTGAATTTTTTAATCACAATGCCATCTTTTAAGAGAATTTATTTTTAAAAAAAGAAACAAATAAATGGTTCTTTTGGGCCACCCAATACAATATTTGTTTGATTTTTTTTTCCGTAAAATTAAGTTGTGTAAAAGTGTAACGGAAAAAAATTGAAAAATAAACGAAAGAACAAAAATAAACAAATAAATAAACATAATTAAATGATATTACAAAAACAAAAACAGCAAAAAAAAGTTTAAATCGTAGGTTTATATTATTTTTAAATTTTTTTTTTTATTTTCGATCTTAAAATAAAATTAATTTATATTAAATTGTGAAGTATATATCTATGTATAAGTATGTATGTATTTTTAGTAAATTTGATATTTGTGTGTTGTGTGTAATTTTCTTTTAAGAAGATGTACGTATCTTTTTTTTGATAATAATTAAAATTGATATGTTGAAACCACATAAATTTTCTATGTTTTTATTTTTTTTCTCCTTTTTTTGTTTTGTTTTATTTGTGATATATAATTATAATGATCAATAATAACTTTACAATTAATTTTAGATGTCTGTTCTTTTACAAAATAATATATGAGACAATCAACAGTATTGGTATGGAGTGTGGTCAGTTTGTGTAATCGTGTAATGTAACATATGTAATATATGTATATATGTAGATATTATTTATAATACTAAAGTAAAATATCTAATTACAAAAAAAGAAAAAAAAAAAGAAAAAAGAAGACGAAATATATACATATACAATCATGTTAGTAATTAATCCTATGCTATAATTTATGTTTGGTATACAGGGTAATTTACCATATACTTACATACTTACATTTTTTTCTCTTTTCTTTTGTTTTGTTTTTTTTGTTATTTTAGTTTTTTGTAAAGCTCAACTAGAGCAGAAAAATAAGAAAATTTATTTTATATAAAATAATTTACAATAAAGAAACAAAATAAACAATGACATAAAAAGGGTTTAATTAAAAGATATACTATACAATTTTTCTTTTCTAAACTTTATTTTATTTTTATATGTATTTTTTTTTTTTTTTAGTTTTTTGAAAGTGTTTCACTTTTTTACATATATTTCTTGTATGTGTAATTTTATGAATTTATGCGCGAAACCAATATGTAAAGTATTTCCTTTTGTTTTTTTGCTTTTAAAGAAAATGCATCTTTGTATACGCAATTATTATTAGGATGTGAAATTGCTTCTTTAAAAGATACTTTTTGAAGTACATACATTTAATAAGTAGATCTCTTCTTATATGCAATGATATAGCTTGCCCTAGATTTTGTTTAAGGGTTATATATGCATATGTATATCTATATGTCTGAAGGTATTTATTTAGATATATACATTTAAAATATTTTGTATGTTATATGTGGAGTATGTCATGTGTAGGAAGCACTAAATCTTAAATATGTATACATATGTATATACACACTTATTAACATTTGAAAAGCCATCTCACGTAAAAGTTTTCTCGTATTTTCCGACAGCTTTTCATTTGTTAAGGAAATAAAGTTTATTTGAAAATAAGAGAATTTTTTAATTTTCTCATTGAAATGAAAAAGTTTGATAAAAAAAACGAAGAGAAATTTGATACGTATAGCTGTAGCCAGTGGGTGTAAGTTAAAAAAAAGACTCATTTTGATATCAGAGACCAGAGTATATATTTACTGAGTATTCATATATTTAGTCCTTGAGAAATTGCAGCTTTAAGAATGATAAATTGTGGATTGCAACAAACTGAAGAGCTTTTTTTTCTTCATCTGTCTATTCAATATTATTGTTTTGTGGACATGTGCAAGTACTTTAGTATAGTAGGAAAAATAAAATAGAAGAAAGAAAAAGCGAATATATTATTCGCCCGCTTTTGGGTGGTTGGATGATAATATATTTTGCACTATTGGCACCTACAGATTATAATAGCACTGTTGTTGGGGCGAGCTTTTTATTCATTTAAAAAAAAAAAAATTTTTTTTTTTACGATAACTAAAATGTATGTTGCTGAGTATGTTTTTTGTTTGTTAAACAGAACATTGAATTTACAGAAATTTCAGGCCATTTGCAGATTTTCAAATTATACCATAGAATAGACATAGCTGTTAGCTTGCTGCTGTTACAGCTCTAAGATGCTCGTTTAGTTCATCATATAGTTCGTATCAGTTCGCTTAGCTCGTTTAACCGAATCTTGTTAAAATAGTATAAATATTTTTGTTGTATATTGTGAATTTTATTCGTGTTGTGTTGTCAATTATTTTATTTTATTCTACTATAGATACTCTATATAGGTATATGTACAACAAATAATGTGTTTGGCTTATGTTAACTGTAGTAGCTCAGAATTATATTTTCCCAGTTTTTATCGGGATTTCATTGTGTAAGGGTAGCGATTTTTTAGTTTGCTAATATATTTAAAGTGTTGTGTATGTAAAAATTATATATAGGAGAAATTTGTTTATTACATTTTCAAATTTGCCTATATTTTATTTATTTGATTATGGTTAATAATAATTATACATATATATTTTAAATTTATAATAAATAAAAAAATATTGGCAAAGCATTGAAATAGCGCTATCATCTTATCTTTTGCATCTTTATTCATGAAACAAAGTAGAAAAAAAAAAATAATGCAATAAATTTTTCGACTAAGTGTATGTTAAAAATTAGTTATTAAAGTGCATTGGAAATTTTAAATGAAAAACAAAATAAAAATGTTTATTTCCGATTTAATTGCCAAAAAAATTTTTGTTTTGAAACGGCAAAATTAAAACAAAATAAGAGAAAATGATTAGAAGAAAATTTAAATAATTATTTTTTTTTTAAAATAAATAAATAAATAAATGTTTTGCGATTGATTGATTTATTTAAATTTGAATTAAGAAAAAAATTAAATAGAGTGATTGACAAAAATTTTAAATTTGTGAAATTTAAAATATTTAAATTTTTATTATTTTCTGATACAAAAATAGAAAAGAAAAACCAAAATAACTTAAATTATTGAAATAAGAAAGTTTAAAAACGTAAACAGGATTAATAATACGAAAATCGTTTTTCACAAAAAAAAAAAAAAAAATAAAAAAAAAAAAAACAAAAAAAAAGTAGAATATAATCTAAAATTAACAACAAAAAATTATTAGTAAAAAGGATTTCTACAAAAATTTTTCAAAAGAAATATATATAAGCAAGAAAGGATTTAAAGGATTATTTATTTCTGTCAACGATTGGAAAAGTTGTAAGCAAAAAATTAAAAGACCTCAATAAAATAGAATTATTTTTATTTTTGTTTCTTTTTTGTTTTTGTTTTTCATAATATTTAATTTTCGTATCTTATATAAAGTTTAACATTTCACAGATTTGTATCTTTAAGAGATAAATAAAATAATATGTTAGTGTGTGCTGTGTTTGAAATGTTTGTTATTATATTTTTTCATATGAAATTATCTATTTTTACAAATACACATATATATAAATAATTAGATAAAATTTGAATATTATTCAATAACATCCATAAAATTTATAACGTCCTTATTTTTTATTTTATTTTCTTTTTATTGTTCTTATAGCTTTTTTCTTATTTTTATCATATTTTTATTCTTAAATATTTTTTTTTCGTCTTGATTACAATTTGAATATTATTATGAAGTTATAGTTAAAAATGCATAATATACATACTCGTACATATAACGTATAAATACTTATATTTAAATGATTATATTTATGAACATCTGCATACAGAAATATATACATTATATATATATATATATTGATGAACTTATATAAATAAAATATGAAAAGAACAAGAATCTTAACTTATTATAATTACAAACTGCTGCTTGTTGTAAATAATCAACTTCTAGCATCTCCAGAATCCAAATGATGCATTGCATCCGTTATAACTACTATAAATTGTTTAGTTTAGTTTAGAATGAACATTTTTTTTTATTCATGTAAATATATAAAGAGTATATTATGTACTATTAAAGTTATCTATAGTGTAGCTTTACTTAGTTAATAAACATATAAGCTAGTATAAAATATAAGTATGTAATATATTATTTAAGTAGCTAATGCAGTCTCATTCAATAAATATTATTATTATTATTATTATTATTATTGTGATTCTGTTCACGTTCTAACACTATGGGGTAATTATTACCTCGTATGTAGTTTAACAACAGTACAAACATATATCGAGTAAATTTAGTATAGATGAAAAAGCATCTGTTTTAACGAAATTTTTTTTTTCTTTTTGATTTTTGATAAAACATATTCAGTGAAATTTTCTATACACAAAAATTGTAATTAAAATATTCATGAGTTAGATACTTGTATTTTTTTTTTTAAAAAAAAAAGTTTTTATTATTAATAAAAATTATAATTAACGTATGTTTTTTGTAAAATATTTAATTTCTTTTGAAAATTTATACTTAATTATTTCACATGTGTAAGATTTATAGAAAAAAAAATTGTTTTTTTTTTGAGTGTTTTTAAACCTAGAAAAGAATCATAAAAAAAAAGAAAGTATAAATTAATAACAAAGTTAAATACTTAAAAATTCTTATAAATACTTTGTATGTATTTTAATTCAATGATGTAATTATTTAATTTATTTATGAATGCATTAATTATAATAATAATTCATTAACAACAACAACAACAACAACAACAAAATTAAACATATGAAATAATTAAGAAACAAGAAAAAATATTTCATATTTCAAAAATAAAAAAAATAAAAAATAAAAATTTTGTATATGAAACATCACTTATAAATAATAATTTACATCAACTTTAACGTTTTCGTAAATTACTTATTTATTCTTTAGAAATCTACAGAAAATAAAAATACAAAAAAATATAAAACAAAAAAAAAAAATTGGTTTAAAGTGATGCTTGTACCAAAATGAATTAAATTTGGTGACATCGTTCTGTGTAATATTTTGTATATACTCGTACACAAAAGTTTTATCTGTAATAATATATAAAAGATATCTCTTGATTTTGTATTATATAGAGATGAGATATTTATGCAAAGAGGTGCAAGGTGAAAAAGAAAAGAAAAAAAAAAAAAAAAAGAAATTAAAAAAGAGAAAAAGACTATGAAATTTCTTTGAATAATTAAACTAAAATTTGGAGAGAAAATTCACATCTATATTCTATATAAATATATGTACATATATACATATATGCCTTTAAAAATGTACACACTACACCATGATCATGGTGATGAAAATATGCATTCTAATGTTAAAAAATTTTCAAATTAAATTTAGTTTATGATGAAGTATGTTACAAGACCATCATCGTTCTCTGTACACACTTAGCTTTTATGTATAAAAATATTTTAAATGACATAACATTGAAAATTTTAGCTATATTAATTTATATACATATACATATGTAAGTTTTCTTTACATGATTTTAATGAAAGCATATTTACTTTGAATAGATAAAAAAAAAACACATTTAATGAAACTAAATTGAATTTTCATAAATACAAAGTTATTCCTTTTTTTTTTAAATATTTAATTATTTCATTTTTTTTTTTGTTTTTTTTTTATGTTATTTATTGTTTTTGTTTCTTTTTTTGTTGTTTTGTTTTATAAAATTTTCATAAGTGTGTTTTTGAAAATTAGTGTAATAAGAAAAAATATATACGCAGTGAAAAAGAAGATCATTCTAACGAATTTAAATAGAATAAAAAAAATTGAAAAACCAAGAAATATTCTGTTTTAGAAAATGAAAATGAAAAAAAAAAAAATAATAAAATACATATTCCACTTTTATCTGTTTATTTTTAGATTTAATAAATTTATTTGATTTTTATGTTTTAACATTTCAAACTACATTTATTATTATAAATTTTTTTTTTTCTTCTAGTTTTAAATATTTGCTACATTACAAAATTTTTTATTTTAGTCTTTTTTTTTCTTTCTTTTATTTTTAAATTTTATTTTCGAAACAAACAAATATTACTTATATATTTTTAAAAATTTTATTTTTTTTTATAACTTTTTCGTGATGTATAAAGGAAAAAAAAAAAAAAAGATATTTATATATATTGATATTGCAAAAAAATTTATATACATAAAAGCGACTTAAAATTGAATATTGTATAATTAAAGAAAAAATAATAACTATAAAGTTTCATTTTGTTACTACACATTTTTTCTTACTTTGAAAAAAAAAAAAGTGTGTTTTATATTGAGAATTTTTATTGTATTTTCTTTTTTTCTTCTTTTTTTTTTTAATTATAAATTACTTTTATTTTTTTTTTTTGAAATAAAAAAAATATGCGGTTTACGTGGGTTCAGTAACTTATTGTTCAATGTATACACAAAGTTTATGGCTCATTTAATTTTTTTTCTTTTCGTTTTTTCTTGTATTTATAAACTTTTTTTTTTGTTTCATTTTAGCAAAAAGGTTTTTTCCTTAATTTATAGTATGATTTTTAATAAGTTTTATAATATGATCTTTTTAGTTTTTTAAGATCTTTTTTTTTTCCTTTCTTGTTAAAACATTTATTGTAAAATTCACAAAATAACAGATGATAAATTTAACATGAAGTTTCAATAGAAAATGAAAGTCTCAGAATTTGTTTAAAACTTGTACAACGAACACGATATTGTTATTTTTTTTATGACCGGAGCTTCTGGATATTTTCTTACGACAATAAGATATTTCAAGGATTTTTTTCGAATAAATTTAAAAAAAAAAATTAACATACTGCGACATGACCTATAAACATTAGAACAGACTATCATTTTTGTAATTTTAAATGTTCGATTAAAAAAAAAAGTTTAAAAAAGTTGAAATTTTTTCCAAGGCTTTTATATACATATTTTAAAACAAATTCAATTTAAAATAACCTTTTCAAAATTAATAATAAAATTTAATCGGTCTGTTTCCATAGAAATTTTGTTTTTTAAAACTCGAAAACATTGGTCATATCTTGAAATTCATTGAAAAAAAAAAAATTACAAATTTTTATAATACAAGTATTTTGAATAAATATTTTTAGCTTAAAAACAAATATTTTGGGTATCCGATTACGCAGTTCTCAATGTAGGTGTTAGACATGAAAATTTAGTCTTTTGTTTTTCGAAGAAAAAGATTGAGATGTCTGTTTTTTTTTTTTTTTTTTTTTGGTTTTTCTTATTTCATTATAAATTATCGTGGTCGTAATGTTTCTACGAAAAAAAAAATACTTGATAAAAAAAATTTTCTATATAAAATCCGAAATAACGTATACCTTTTATCCTAAACCTTAAGTAATCGAAATTAGATTAGGTTAAAAATATTTTTCATAATTTATTAAGAAGAAGTAAATAAAATATTTATGAAAGGAAAAATATGTTGTTTAACCTGAATTTTTTTTTTTTTTGTTCTGTATAATTTTCTTGTTGTCATGTGTGAACTTGTTATATAGTATATGTATGTACATATGTATGTAAAATAAAAGATATTTATATAAATATTCATATATTTTTGTATAATATTTTCATATTGAATTTTCTTCTTTTTTATCACAGCTTTATTATATAATACAATATTTGATAAAAATTTTTCTTGAAACGTTTATTGTTGTGAAGTTATGTAAAATATTTGCAAAGAAAATGTTATTTGTACGATTTGTATTATCAATTCTTATTTATCTTCTATCATTTAAAATTCTTAAAAGAAATTCATCATTTTTTTTAATTATATCATTTAATTTTATTAATTCAATTATCTAAATTATTACAGATTGTATTCATTAAGAAAATGAATTATAAAGTAAAATTTCATTATTCATGTGAAATCATATAAAAACAATTTCATTTTATTTTAGGGGAAAAAAAAAATTAATTTCTAATTTGCTAAATTTATACTTTAGAAATTTGAATTGAAAGTGAGATAATTTTTAAATTTTTAATGAAAATAATGTCCTTAGGCATCTATAAAATATAACAGATAGCCCACACACTAGAATTTTTATCAGATAATAAAAAAAGTAAAACGTCACATTTAATCTAATGTTTAGCGTGTAGGAAGACAGATTTTTAAAATATGTTTTTCAAAACATGATGAATTTTTCGTATTCAATTAGTTTTTCTTTTTAAAAATGTTTGTATAAAGGATGCAGGTATGCTTTTATTTAGTTAAATGAAATGTCAAATTTCTGTATTCATTTGAATTATCGGATTCAGACTGTGTTTGATGTGGTTTTGTTTGTAATTTTTCAAATGGTCAACAAGCACAGACATTTATTACGATAATAATGAACATTCTTTTTACCTAATTAAAATTTACTGGAGTTGAAGCTGCTTGGAATTAATTAAACTAATTACTGATTTAAATTTGATTCTCACACTGTAAAATAAATATTTGAAAATTTAAATTATTTAAAAAGAAAAACGATATTGGAATTTCTATTAATTTCACTATAAAGCTTTTAGTTTTTCTTTAATTAAAGTTTGCTAATATTTAAAAAAATAAAAAACGAAAAATTTCATAGGTATGATTATTTTCTTAGCTTTTAAAATATAATATATGTATATATGTATGTATGTATATGAAAATTTGAAAATTTAATAAACCAAAGTACGTATTTTCAACTTATCATTTATGAAAATTCACACCATAATAATCTTTAATAAAATTTAGATAGACTGCTTAATGTATACAAATTTTCAAAAAGAGAAAAAAAAAACGAAAAATTTATATTTATGAAATTTTCATATTGAAAATATAATCAAGAGAATTTAAGTCTCACAGGATTTTATCTGAAAATATTTTGTTTTTATAAATTATTCAAGAAAATGTTTTTTTTTTTGTGAGCTATAAAACAGATTATCATGATAGATTATTTTGAGTAATAAAAAAAACGTTAAGTGTATAATAAAATAAAAAAATAATAAAAAAAAAACAACAACATAAATTTAATGGGTTTTTTCTTTAAAGTAACCAGAATAAAAAAAAAAATTGGAAATTTAATAATAACTATACATATAAAAATTAAAACTTAAAATATGGAAAAAATTTAAATTTAAATTGAGTATTTGAAAGAAAACAAAAAAATTTATTAAATAACAAAAAAAAATAAATAAATAAATAAATAAAAATGAGGAAGAAATTGAAAATAAATTTTATTGAAATTTCAAATTTTTTTTATAAAAAATATTTATTCAAAAAAAAAAAAAAAATACAACACTTTTTTATTTTTTCTTAAATATTAAAAAAAAATATATCGTTTTATATTGAAAAATGAAGTACAGGAAACATACTTTTTTTTTTTCTTTGGTATTTTATTGTAATATTTCGATTTTTAATATTTTATATTTTGTTTTGGCAATTTAAAAGGAAACTAAGTATATACACAAACGAGGACGTAACTACATAACAGTGTTGGAGTATATCTTGGAAATTTCTCATTTTTCTGAAAATTTTTATTGCAATAGGTGTAGCTTTCAGAAAAATTATTTAACAATCATATGAGCAAAAACTTTTATATTCTGAGAGTAAGAAAAAAAAAATGATTTTTAAGTGCCACTATGGCATAGATAACATGCGATTAAATATGAAGCACATATTGTCAGAATTTTTGAACGAAATAGAAATATGTAATTTTCTAATTGAATTTGAAAATTAAAAATTGTAAAGAAATGTTTAAGGATTTTATTGTATTTCATATGAGAAAAAAAGAGGGAAAACAATAAATTTTGAAAGAAATATTTTTTAAGTGTGTCCTAGCACTACGATATATGTACGTACATATTTTAAACTACCTTTCAATTGTTGAATTTTTTTTTTAAATATTTATAATAATATAAAATTCTTTATTTATGTATAAATTTATAAAAAAAAAAATATGTTTCATATAATAATAACTAAATATCAGAAATATGAAAAAAAAAAAAAAAAAAAAACATACATATATAGGTACATTACAATATTTCTTGTTAATGTATTTTCTCAAAAGGAAAATTTATGATTTTTCATATCATATATTTTTCAATTCCTTTTTATTTTATGTTTTATTTTCCTTTTTCACAAAATTTTTTTTTTCAAGAATCAGTTTTCATATATGTATTTGATGAAATGATGCAGTTATAAAGGTCTCTTATTTTATTTTATTTTTTTTTTAAAAATCTCCTTAAAAATTGAGCACATCTTACATCCCAACTACTATATTTTACTATATACATTTATTGTATAAATCTAAGATATTATGTTTAAATATAAATTTTTTTCCCATTTTCTACTATGTAGATATTGTATAATACTCCTACATACACATACATTGAACATAAATCTTGAATATATATGATCATCATCATCATCAAGAAAAAAAAAAAAATCATGTCTAAAAGAATGTTTATTTGGGGTAAACCATCATAATTTATATATTTCTTCAGTAAATATGTGTGTACTTAAGATAAGTTTTATTTTTATTATTATTTTTTTAAAAATAAATTTAAACGAAAAAAAAAAAATTTATGTGAATTTCAATGTCCTGAACAAGTAGTAGGTATATATATCTTATGTATGTACATTTGTATTTGTGGTCTCTTATATTCACATATACAATTCGTATGTTAAAATTCAATCTAAATAACATTTATTTTGAAAAAGGACGTTGTATCAAAATAAAATCAAAAAATAAAATAAAAAACATAAAATAAAAATTATTGAGAAGTAGCTATTCATTTTAAAGAGAAAAATTTGATGTTATTTCAATACAAGAAAAATAAATTTTATTTTTGTCTTTCGAAAATATTATCTCGATTTTATGTAAAAAAATGTTCAAATCAATTTGACAAAAACAAAAAAAAACAAAAAATAGGATGTATTGAGAAGATTTTTTTTTTCGATAGTATTGATTAGTTTTATTTTTTCTCTCTAAAACTTAGTATCATAAAATTAAATAAAAGTATCTAAGGTTTGTTTTTTTCTTTTTTTAAATAGACTTTAATTTTACAATAAATACAAAAAAAGTCTTTCCATGAAATTGCTTACTATTTTGGATTATAAAACAAATTAGATATTATTTTGTCCTTTAAAATGACTGCTCACATGGTACACAATATTTATGTTAAATGAAGGTTTAAAATAATATCGTATTATCCTTTAAATATGGATTTTTATGGTGCAATCTAGCTCAACTGACTGCGAAAGGTATTATAGTCACAACATTTTGCTTTTTCGAAAAATAAAAAAAATTAGGGAAAAAAATATTATCACGTAAATTTTTTTTTATAAAAAGGTTGTCTATTAGAATTACAATTACAAAATTATAACAAAGAAATCATACTGAGTTTTTTGTTAACATATAATTGAACTACTAAATTCAAATTATGTAAGAACAGAAAAAGCTAAGCATTAAAAAAATCATAAATTTTTTTCTAGAGAAAAAAATATTATATCTAAAGTTCGATTCGATTCATATTTATGTACACATTGTATGTGTGTTTTTTTTTGAGATAGTTTTTAAGTGGAAAATTATCAGAATTTACACCTATATGAATTTTGTTTTTTGTAATTTAATATGAAAGAGAGCTTGCTCAAAATTATGATAACTTCAGTTTTTATGACTTTTATTTATAGTTTCACGTGGATTGTGAAACACTAGTTCTTTGGTTATTTTTTTCAAAAGACCTGAAATATGTTTTTTTATCATTAGCACAATATTATGAATTTCAAACTAACTTTTACATATGTGTTTTAATCTCGGGTATTTTAAAGTGTGAAAAAAATACATTACACAGAATTAGTAGGTATGTACTTAAGTTGAAGATCTTCATAGTTTAAATTTGGTATTTATGGCAATAGTTTAGCTAACAATTTTCATTGGAAAATGCATTTAGTATTTGTTTTATTTTCAAAACAAAAAAGAGTGTTAGTAACAAAAATTATTATTAACTTCAAAAAATTATCTGAAGTTGCCGAAGAATCATTTCAAAGTAAAATTAAATTTTTCATAGCTTCTCATTTTCCACTGCCTAACCTATTATTATAAGCAGTTTTTTTTTTAGTTTGTTTTAAACATGAGTCCTTTTATTTTACACAAATATTTAAACCCTTTTAAGTACCTTCTCCTATACTTCTATGTTTCATCATCTCGAAAAATTAGGTACTTTTAAGAATTACAATTTTTTATCTTTAAAATAAACTTTTGTACATACATACATACATACAAAGAAAAAAAACATACCATTTACCTTGAATTTACCCATTTGTTTCAAATAAACATTTAAAGATAAATCAATTTCATAAAATAATGTTTACTCATTGCACTTTTAAAATTATTACAACTTTTGCGATAACAAAATTGAACAAAAAAAAAATGTTATATTTTACACACTCGTACTTAAAGTAACTTGTACTACAACTTTTTACTTTAAAAGTTTACTTTTTAAGTGAAATAATAAACCAATTTAACTTTAGAATACATGTACAAATCTACATTTTCTATTTTTAGATATGTTATGAATTAAAATTAATTACACAAATTTAACGTTTTTTTTTTTCCATTTTGTCATTTGTTTTTTCTTCAATTTTTAGAATTTAATAACAAGCAAATAATTTACAGTATTTTACATGCTATATCTTTTGTATAATAAATTTAAATCTATAAAATATTTTTCTTCAATAAGAACTTTCATACTAAATTGATAATATGTATTAGTCATCAAAAAAAAAAAAAAAAAAATGAAGAGAAAAAAAAAATGTTCTGTTAATTGAGTGAAAATTTCTGTTAAATGTTTTGATTTTGACTTTTTTTTTTTATTCTACATGTTTTATAGATTTTAGTTTTTGTTTTGTTTGTTAATTCTGTTGGTCGTTTTGAATGTCTTTTTGTATTCACATGTACGAAATATTCCCATTTCTATAAAGAAATATATACATATCATAGAAAAAAAACATACATAAATACCTACATGCACAAATATATCTACATACATATGTAATAAACTTTTTTGTTGAAGCTTTATTATTTGTCATGTAATCAATAAAATTTGATAATTTTTAAGGATATTAAGTAAACTGAAATGATTTTAATTTGAATGAGTTTATTTCTAATTTAATTTATAATCTACTTTTGTTTTTAATTAATAATCAAATTTTAATTAACGTAATATTCCTTTATTTTTTTTTTTTGTATCTAAGTTACAGTAATGGAAAAAGAATGTAAATTCAATGTTGATAATTAATTTTTCAAAATAACGAATTTATTATGTAATAAATAAAATGAATATATACAATAACAAGGAACAAGATATTAATCAGCTCAAAGTATTAATAAAATCTAGATACTTGTATGTAAATACATTCAAATGTATAGATACTATTATATCAAATACATTACATTTAAATTTAAACGTATTTCTTATTATTAAGACATAAGTACAGGCACTTGAAGAAAAATAAAACGAATAAAAACGAAATTCTACAATAAAAAATGTTTTAAATAAAACATAGTATACATATATGTATGTATGTATGTGTATACAAAATTTTAAATGTGTTTCTCTCACGAAATATTTAAGCTGAAATTAGGTTGATGTTTTGAGAAAAATATAGGAATTCATTTTTCTTTTATTTTTTTGCAGACTATTTTTTTTTTTTAACAAATGTTATGTGTTGTGTTTCTTTTCATATTTTATTCAGCAATAAAAAAAAAAAAACTTTTTCTTCCTTACAGCTTATAACTTTATAGCAAAACTGAATGAGTACAGGAAAGATTTTCTTATACATAATATTGTATGTAGTCTTTATAAAAATAAAAAAAGTTCTATTGAGTCTAATAATTTGTGTTGTATCTTTCTAATTATATCGGCTATAAATTTTCTTCTTGATTTCAATTTGTAGAAAGAAAAAAAAAATATTTCTTTCGTAATTTTGCTCCTTTGAAAATAAGATAAATAAAATATAATTCTAACAAATTACATGACAACTTGCATTTTAAATGATAAAATTTTTGTTGAATAAGGTATATTTTAATTTTATTTTCCTTGTTACTTAATGTATTTTTTTTAGTCCTTGAGTCCTTTTGAATGGATATTTACTTTCTTATAAATTATCTTGAAATATTGTAAATTTTCCTTATTTTACATAATCAATAATTAACGTATACAATATAATAAATAATGTTGATATATAGATACCTTTAAACACATGTAATAATAATGATAATAACAATCCATCACATCAAAGGATTTTACTTTATGTACCACAATACAATGTCAATCTTCAGTGTATAAAAGGATGTTTTTATTCAGTGTACTGTCAACATAATATGTACATATATGTCCTTCAACTACTCCGTGTGCCAAATTAGAGTATTTTCAAAAAAAATTTTGATGTTACATGATGGTTAGATTTATTCAATAATTGTCAGAATTCAACTTGTGACTGGTTTCAGTGCTCAGTGAGTTCCAAAATCATTTTGGGAATAAGCCAACTTGACATTTTTTAATCGTTCAATTCAAT
Source organism: Bombylius discolor (assembly GCA_939192795.1). NCBI lineage: Eukaryota > Metazoa > Arthropoda > Insecta > Diptera > Bombyliidae > Bombylius > Bombylius discolor. The sequence continues at coordinate 33,482,746 of OW584241.1, read as the reverse complement.
TTTTGTGTGGTAAAAACATGAAACAAAAATGTGTGTTCATATCTGTTACAGAAAAAACACATTTTAATGGGGATTTTCAAATTAAAAAATGAAATTATTGAAGGAAACAAATGAAGGAAATTTTCTAAAGTGACTTTTCGCTTGAATATTTTAGTTTGGCACACAGGGATATGTATGTGCTATTAATAAAATACTTCCTGAATCATGCCTGCTATTGCGAAAATATACATATATATACTCAATGAAACTTTTTAGTTACAAATCTTTTTTTTTTTTTTTTTCGTACTGTATTATATTTTTGTTATTATGAAAACTGTCAGCAATGTGATATAGGAATTGTCTGACTTTATCGTTCCTTAAATCAGAAAACTTCTATTTTTTCAAGCAATTACATTTTGTTGTTGTTATTTTTTGTAATGTATGTAAAATGTAACAAGTCGTCATTACATTAAAGTAAAGTTTACACGATCTCATGCAGTTAGCGTGACATATGTCAGATAAGAAAATTTTCGTTAAACAACATTTGTAAATCATGTTTTGTTTGCGTTTTAAGTTCAAAAATTCATATTTATTAAATTTAGAAAAAAAAAAATATGTAAGTACTTAACATATGAAAATATTGTACATATTTATTCGATTATAAATATTTGTATGTACAAATTTTTTGAAATTTTATTAAAAGTATACAACATATGTATAAAAAAGCTTGTTGTATTGATGACACATTCTTTTCATTCTTTTGAATTTTACTTAGTTTTTTTTTTTCTTAACTTTTTAAAAGCATATAAAAAGGTAACGAACGATAAGTTTACCGGATAATACTTATTGCTTCATAAAATTAAAATGAGTTTTCATGTAAACATTAAATGTATATATGTATATTCCGTGAATATTCATTTATTTATAGAATGTATACCTGTATACTCGTATGAAAAGAAAAAAAAAATTGCAAATAATTTTTTATACTTAATTGAATGTAGTGAATTATAGTTACTGCAATTTTATTATTATTTTTTACCCTTAGATGTTTTTTTTTCTTAATCGTTTGTTTTTTCATTACCGATACACGAAAAATATATTTTTTTTAATATAATGTATGTACATACATTTTTTTTTGTAGATACATATATGTATGTATGTACATATGTATTATATTAAAAGCAAACACGATATTGTTGCTTTGCAATATGTTGATAAGTAATTAATCAAAATTTAATTTAAAAGAAAATAAAAGGCAACGAAAAAAAAAAAAACGCAAAACAAAAGATTTTCTTTATTATTTTATATTTTTCCATTTTTTTGTTTGCCTTTTGTTTAAAGAAGTGGAAAGGATTTATGTTCATTCAATTTGTGTTAAGTTATAACAGATGTGTGTGCTGTTTTTTTATTTTTTTTTTTCTGTCTCATAAAAATACAATATATATATTTTTTTTAAATGAATATTTTGAAATATGATTAAGGTAAAAGTTTTATAAAAAAAATTCTATAAATATTATCAAAATATTCTGTGTAACATTTGTTTCTATGCAGCACTATTTTAACAATAGATTGCTATGTATCTATGATGGTATATTAAAAGAACTTTGTTTTCTTCTTTTTGATTAGTAAGATTAGATTTTTTTTTTAATTATTAAAAATTAATATACAAATTTATTGAAAAACGTTTATATGTATGAATGAAAAAATATTTGTTTTCCATATTTACATATAATTTTAAAACTATAAATATTCTTTTATCACTAAGAACACAATTATAAAAATTATATGTTTGAAATAACATTTGACATTAACAATAACCTTCTTACAATTTCGATGTCAAGTCTATTTCTATCATCTGTCTATTTATTATTCATGAGATCAGAAATTTTTTTTTTTCAATATGTGTAAAATGCTGAAAAAAAATTGACAAAAAATATGTCATGTGCCAACTTTCCTGAAAATTCTAAAAAATATTCAGAGAAAAAAATAGCTACCATTTAAAATAATTTTCAAATAAAAAAAAAAAAATTGAACTATTATAAACAATCAGACTAGAATTAGAAAAGCCTTGAACAAGTCATATGTTTGCATCGATCACAGATATTTTAAATTTAAAATTCTGTGCTTTCTCTTAAAATAAAACTATAAAATTTTTATCCTGATTCGAATATTGAAAAATTAATTTTGTTTTTTTTTTTATTTGGTTAATGCAAAATATGTATGTTCAAATATTTAATTGTAAGTATTTATTTTGAAATTTATATACCTACCTATTTATTATGTTTGCATTTAAAAAGAGCATTTTTAATTAATTGAATAAAAGGTTTGCTTAATGGTATTTTGTTAACTTTTGCATTTTTGCTTATAATATTGTGCTTTTTCCATTTAAAAATAATGACTTGTGTTAAAAATTTTCAAGTTTTGTTACATTAATGTTAAAATATATTTTGTACTTTGTACTTGTTTGCTTAAGTTTTTACAGTTTCATTTCAATGGTACTTTTTATTTTTTAATTTATTTTTTTATTTTAATTTAAATTAAAAGTATATTTTTGATTTTTTTTTTCGTAATATTAAATTTCATTTACAGAATTAAATTACAATGTACAATCATTATCAAAGTATATGTATACAATTTTTCATACTTATTTATGTTTCATGTATAAAAAATACATACATATGTATATATAAAAATGGTATCACATTTTTCTATCTGTGTTCAATATTAATAAAAATTAATTGATGTGGAATTAATATATATGTTATTCATTTTTATTAAATTTTCTTATAATGTGTGAATGTTGCAATAATTTTTAAATTTTACTTTAAATGTTTTTTATTAAAGCCATATGAAAAATGATGACAAAAATCTTTCAAGTTTTTCATTCTACGTCGTTTTTCGATTTGTATTAAAAAGATTTTACGTTTTATTAATTTTTAATTTTTTTTTTAAAAATATTTTAATGTTTCTGAAGATGTCAAATCATTTTTAATTTTAATTTGAAAAGTCATTATTCAAGATAAAATACTAAAATCTTGAACCAGTAAATGTGGATTTTTACACTTTTTGTTTTTTTTATTTTTTTATTATGAAATATAAAATAAATTTAACCCTTTAACGGTGAAATATTATTTTAAAATTGTTTTAAAATTTAAAATGTAATTAAAAATGATAAGTTTATTCGAAAAAGTTTATGTGAAAAAGTTAAGTTTAACGATAAGCCTGTTTTAATTCTAAGGAATAGTTAGGTTTTTCTGTTGCAGTTCTAATAGTTTTCATAGCGATAGCATTTTAAGTAAAACTTGAATATCAAAGATTCATTCTGAATTTTTTTTATCTAGTTTCAAAACAAATTACATAAAAGTTTTTGTATTTATTAATTGTTTTTAGGAAAATAGAAAATAAACATTAGCATTCTAAATTCATTATTATGTATTATTATGTATTCAATGAACAATATAGTAACAAAAATCGTTGCATAATTCACTTCAAATAAAGAAAAGTACAAAAATAAAATAAATCAATGATTCACATTGATTTTCAATTACATTTGCATTTAGTTTGCATTAATTTAAAAAAAATTGAAGTTTTTATAATTTTAGTTTTTATTTGCAGATTCAATTTATATGCTGTGAAAATGTCGAATTTAATGTTTTAATAAATAAAAAATGTTTTCATTTTTCTCGTATTTCTTTTCTATTCCATTCTCGGAAACCGTTGACATATTTAATTTATTACAATATGGTTTCATAGTTTCATGTGTAATTTGTTTGAAATTTATAATAAAATAAAATTTAACCTGTTATCAAAATTTGTCGAGATTAATTTCAGTTTTAAAGAACGTATACTTAAAAGAAATTTCCCAGAGGGTCTTCGTGGTAATGCAATCTATTTGTTTTTTTTTTTTTTAAAGTTGAATAATTCTTGTTTGATTTTCAAAAATACATTTCCAACACACCTTAGATAAATTATTAAAAAATAATATCAACAAAAAGTTTCTTATAGTTTTAAATTGAATTTAAAGAGCATTTTCATATTATTTTTTTTTGTTATTTTTCATTTTCCTTACATTATTCAAAGTCATGATAGATCAGGAATTGCAATTGTATACATTTAACTTTCCTAATGTGCACGTAAATGTAATGCATGTGTGAATAGGGATTAAATGAAAAAGTTTTAAATTTCAATAAGTGTTGTAAAAGATTGCAGATGAACTCTCTAGGAGAATTCTAATGTTTTTTTTTTTTCTATTTTTGTATAAAATGTAACTCAATAGTAACTCGAAAACACTTTTTTGTTTTTCTTATTTTCTTTTTGTATATTTTTCCTAAATACTTATCATTTATTTAAAGTAGAGAAAAGTTAAAAGCTTAGAGAATTATTTTATCTAGAGAAAAAAAAAAGAAAAACGAAAAAAAAAATACATAATCGAAATCCAATAGAAATTTTAAGTATTTTCAAAAAGATGCTTTGCATACAATAAAAAAACAAAAAGAAAAAAAATTATAAAAATCCACAAAGTAACATCAACTTGTGTGTGAAAGTAAAATTCTACGAATATTTTAGAAGATTGAAAATAATTTAACGTAAAAAAGCAAAAGAGATTTTCGTAATAAAATAAATCCTTTTTTTTTTTTAAAAAAAAAAACAAAATTACTTTTTTATCCTTTCTTTTAATTTTCAAAGATACACAAAATAATTTTTGTTTTTTTTAACAAATTGAAAAAAAAACAAAAAAATAAAAGACAAGTACACAGATGTGTTTTTAAAATTCAATATTTGTTATTTTTTTCCTTTAATTCTAAACTTTAGAATTAAAATTTTCAATTTTAAATAATTTTTTTTTTTTTTTTTTTCAAATATTTTATTAATCTTGACAAGTGTATTTTATGTTATATTACATTTAAAAATTTTGTTATTGTTGTTTGTATAATAAATAATTGAAAATTTTAAAAAAATTTTCTGATAATACTCCCAAAAGTAATTTTAAATTAAATGGTTTTTCATACATCAATGTTGATTAAAGACATTTGGGGCAAACTTTTTATATTTTGCAATGCCACATATGTTTTAATTTTTTTTTTTTTTTAAAAAGAGAACTTTGCAATTAGTAAATTTTTAATTAAATGTAATACCAAAAGTTTTATATACGAGTAAATGAATAAAAAAAATTTTTTTTTTTAGAAAGAAGAAAAATGATTTTATCGAAAATACAAATATGTATATAAAATTGTAAAAAAGCCCGGAAACAAAAATATAGATAATATATTTTTTTTTGGTTTTTGAAAATATTGAAATATTTTATTGAACAAAGCATGCTAGAGAAAGAGAAAAAAAAATAATTTATTGATTAATTCAATTATTTGACTAGTAATTATTTCAGATTTATATTTTGTAAAACATTTTTAATTATTACATGAAATATGTTTTATACATTTTTTAAATCATTATACATTTTTGGTTTCGATTAAAAAAATTATTAAAAAAAATTATTATATTTGAAAGTAAATACATTGCATTTTAATATTAATAAAGTGTTTTTTTCCGATTTATTTAAGCATGTGTATTATTAAATTTTAATCAATAAAAGAATGCGAGAAAATAATTGATAAGAGCTTGTGTCAAACAAGATACTTGTTGGAAAAAGATAAATGTTCTAAAAGATAAATATTTTGAATTTTTGTAAAGTTTTTCATTTATTTCTTTGATAAAAAACTACAAAAAAGAATTATCAATTACTAACTAAGCTCAAGAAAAAAAATTTTTGTTTAAAAAGTTCATGATAAAATGAATTTGACACACAGCATAAGCTCATTATTAAATGTAATTTTTTTAAATATTATGATAATTTTTCTTTTTAAAAATTTTTTATTTGTTTTTATTGCAGATTGCAATTTACATTTTAAATAAATTCATTGTTATTATTATGAAATATAATAAATATCTGAAGAGATCAAAAAAATATTTATAAAATAAAAACAATGAAAAATGATACTTTATTTTTATATTATGAACGTTTCTATTATTAAAATGTATCATACAATGTTATTACTTTTTTGTTTTTTTTTTTTTTTTGCTATGATATTAATTTTCAATTAAATAAAAGATAAAATATAATCTGAAAAGTATTATTTTTTCTGGAAACAAAAATAAATGTTTCATTAACTTGAAAAAAAAAAATACTTTTAATAAGATTTTAAATTGAAATTTACAGTAAATTGCATTATGGAAAAAACAAACAAACATTTCAATTCATTTTAAATAAGATTATTATTTTGTTCATTTTACAAAGTATCATTTTAAATACCAATTTAAAAAATAATAGAATTTCTATAAGATACCTACCTACATATTTTCAGAAATCTTTGTTATAGTTATAATATATCTTTTGTACAGACAAAATATTTTAATTAATGTTTTGTGGAAATATTGTATAATTTTGTTATATAGACATTTGAAAATTCTTGAAATGTTCATTTAATATTACAAGAAGTTTACTACTTTTTATGTTGCAATTAAATATTCTTAAAGATAAAAAATAAGTATATAGGTGTATTTTATTTTGTATTGTATTGTAATTAAATTTAAAATGATTTTTCAATTTAATTTATTTAAATGTCATGTATTGAGTATACGATCACAATAGAATTATTATTTTGCATAAATTGCAAGGCTTTATTTTATTGATTATATGATTTGTTTTCAAATAATGGTCATTAGTGAAGTTCTTCTTTTGCAAATGAGAAAAAATAATGCATGCTAGCTATGAATCAATTATACAAAATTAATTTTTACTGTTATAATTTTGTGAAAAGTAATTCAGATCAATTTCATGTAGTTGTTCGTCAGCGTTATAAAAGCTTAATCATATTTCTATATGATCTGTTTTTAAGCTAAAGTCAAAAGATAAATTTTTTTTGATAGGTTATTTTTTGCTTTGTCATATCGCACAACTATCAGAAAAATCTTTTTACAGATTTCCAAAAGTCATGTGTTTCTTAACAGTTTTTCTAGAAGTTGTGTTTCTTATGACTATTGTTTGACTACAAAAAAATCTCAAGATACTATGTGTGTGCGAAAAAAGAAAATTATATCTCTATCATAAAACTGTAGCTTTAATATAAAAGTCTTAATGAAAATGAATTTTGTAATTAAATTCTAGAATAAAAACTAGAATTTGATATTTCATTATAACTATGAAAAAAACTTCTTAGATATTACTTAATTCGGAAATAAATATTAAATATTTATCACACAAAATAGGAAGTAAAAATAAATTAAATTATATTTTACCCTATTTTCCTTTTGGTTACATACATAACATTTAAAATATACTATACATACATATTACATACATATTTATAACCATTTCAAATTGAATGTAAAAAAGGTGTTATGCATAAATAATATGAATGAGCTGATTAAATCTGTAATATAAATTGATTGCTGTCAAATCCCTTGATCCTTGATTTTACCTTTTTCTTTTATTTTCTTTTTTTCCAATTCGTAAATATTGTATCGTAATTTAAATAATTTATCATTTTTGTCACATCCTTAAATAAAATTATAAAATATTTTTATTCAAAAGAAGAAAAAAAAAACTTATATAACAATTTATATCAAGAAATCCTTTAACATTTTCCATAACACACACACACAAAAAAATTCTAAAACAACAAGCTAATTGCTAAAAGTGTTATTGTATGCATTAAATAATTTGTAAAATATCTTAAATATCTTGAAAATGTTTATTTACAAGTACCTTTTTTGTATAATATCCTTTTTTTTTTTTGCTATTTTAATAAAACAAATAAACAAGTATTATTATTTTGTACAAAAAATAAGAAAGAAAAAAGAGGAAAATTATAATATTATGTATCAAGTATATAAAAGTAACACTTAATTATTTTAATATGTGTAACAACATTCCCACATGAAAGAAAATTGTTTCACTTGTATATGTAATGTGAGTATACAATTTTCACTTGTTATTTAAAAAACAAAAAAAAAAAAACGAAAAACGAAAAACGAAAAAATTTTTTTTTAAGTGTAATATCACACACAATATTCAGAAGAAGAAAATGACACATCTAAATGAAATTCTCTTGAAAAGTATGTGATAATTTTCATCGGATGTGTAATAAGAAACCTTTTGTATGTTTTTATTGTTATATTTTTTTAATCTTTTGGAATTTTCTATAAAACAAAAATAAAAAAGAAGAAAAAAATAATAATAAAACGTTTACCTAGAATATTAATTTATTCTTAATTTGCTGAGAATATTTAAATGAAGTGTGTGTATATGTACATTGTATGTACATATATATAATGGATGTTATGTAAGTATCTACATAGTTACTGTGGCTATTAAAAGCATATAAAAATCGATAATTTTTGTCATTCGATGTCAAAATTATTTCCTGTAAAACGTCACTTTCATCTTTAATTTAGCTTCGTTAAACAAGATATGTACCTGTCCTCTTATATTATACATACATACATATACACACATGTAAGTATATATATTCTTCATGTGCTTTGTTGGTTATATGAGTATATACTTAATTATTATTTTTATTATTATTATTGTCATAGTCTTCATTTTGTTGATATAATTTTATTTTCTCACATATATTTAGAATGTTTTTAACAGCATGACACTGCTTCTATATTATACAATACATTATCTATACATACATACATATATTAAATACTTATTACCTCTTATAAATGAAGAAGCCATCCACGTGATATTTATGAAGAAAATCTTAAGTGATCATAAAAATGTCGTAAATTCGTTTATAACACAAGGATTCAATTCTTATATAGCATACATACATATGTGTGTACATATATACATACATTTACTATAGCTTGAAAATTATGTTAGCGGTTAAGAATAAAGGTGGTCGATATTTAGATAGAAATGATATGTGGATGGGTGGATGAAATGGTTAAGTCAATGATTGTAGATCTTACTATAAATTTATATAAATATGTATATGTACATATAGTAAATATACACATCCTAAATGGGTGTGTTATATTATGTTAGGATGTTATATTTTGATATCATATGATATATGTAATTATATATCTTTATATACATATCTTTAAAAGGATGTAAGATAGTAACATTGAATCGGCAGTAAAGATGTTGTCATGATTTATGTAATTTCATTTTGTACATATTACATTAAGTAAATATCAACTTTTATATAAAAAAATTTATGTGTACATTCACAAAATGTATATATTTCATTTTTTGAGTACATATTATGTGTATGATACAAAAAATAAAAAATAATATCTAGTAAGTTGGCCACATGTTTGAGAAAAAAGCAAAAAAGTAAAAGAGAAAGAAAAGAAAAGAAAATATATCTAATAAGCTTATTTTCTTTTTTCAATTTTTATATGGTATATGGTATATTTTTTTACAGTTAATGAAGGAAAATAAAAAAGATATGTTTCCTTTTAAAAGAAAATAAATAAAAAAAATACTTCAATGAATGAATGCTGGAGTAAATGTTATATAGTAATTTGTATATGATGATCAAAAATATGAAACATGTGTACACAATTTCCAACCACGCGTTATACATGTTCTTAAAATAAAGAAGAAAAAAAAATAATCATGTACACTATGATATTTATATTATACATACTATACAATTTGGAACTGTTTTTCATAAATAGAAAATATATATGTTTTTGACGATATCGTTAATTAACAAAATATGTGTGTATTTTACTACAATTAATTTAGTGTCTATATGGTTTATTTTCGTTTTAGTATATATCTTTTATTTGTATGTACATACATATGTATATTTAGTATGTGGCCATTATAATTTTCACGTAAGATATATCTATTTAAAATTTTGTTGATGGAAATGTATTTTTTAATGGGACTATAATTTCTATTATGAAGTAAAAAATTTATAATTTTCGCGTGCGAACAGAAAAAATAAACAATAAATATTTTGTTTTTGTTAGAAGTTTTCAATTTTTATAATGAGGTAAAATTTGTCATAATTACTTACTGCATGAAATATTTTTTTAATTGGATATGAAATAGTACTCGAGAGAGTTACCAGATCTGAAATTACGAATATAATACTTTATATAGAAAAATATGGGAAATTAAAAAAAAAAAAAGTTGATTTTGTAACAGTTTTTTGTTTTAAAGTTACATAAACTTCAAGTGTTTGAACTTATCTCCTTTGCAGTAAATCTCTGATTTTTTGTAGGAATTTAAAATTAAAATAATAAAAATTGAGAAATTTAAACATAAAACATGGACAAAAAGGACACTTTGAAAAGTGGTAAAGAGAGGATCCTGACAGCCTTACATACAAATATTCTCGTTTTTTAATTTCTTGTTCTTTAATATGGTTCACTTTTTCATTTTTAATTTTTCAAGCTTCTTATATGATTGTGTTAGAATTTAATCATTGACTATTATCCTTGCTGCATTTAATACCTGTCTATTAAGAATTTCAGTATTTTCACAGGAAAAAAAAAAACAACTGTCACTAAAGAACGCGACATATTTTTGTTGCTTTTTGCATTATATACGTTGATATAATATTTGAAGAATTTTCAAATATTACCTTTCTAAAGTTCTAAATTAAACTTTAAAATACACAATGGCTACATAAATATTCTAAATATACAACAAAACATTAAAATTATACAAAATATGCCTAAGAATGTAAATGGTCTTTATGCATAATATTATATGCAGGGTGTCACTTTTATCCTTCAACGTCAATCTAAAATGGAACTAGGGAAATTTTATAGAAATTTTAGAATTAAATTAAAATAAATTTCCTGCAAATTTGAGGATTATACTTTGATTTTTTTTCTGACATAATAAATAATTATGTCAATAAGTTAAATCTTGTCAGAAAATTAATTATATCGGTCAACATAGACATCCTGTATATTTACCTTTATATATATATATAGTATATTTATTTATATTTTATTTACACATATGACATAAAATCACATAAAATAAAACTTCATCGTGTATATAATATATTTTTGGTTGAACATTTTAGATCGGAAATGATAACAGGGAGACCAGGTCACAATTTACTGCCATTTTAAAGGCCAAATTTTTAACAAAAAGTCTACAGTCACGAAATGGTTATAATATACATATACATGTGGAAAAAAAATCGTAATAATAGAAAATAGCAAGGAAAAAAAACCGTTGATATAAGAATATTTTATATATTATAGGCTTAATACTAAATTCAATCCTTTTTTTTTATACATTTTATATTTTATCACATATTCGTATATATAAGCTATACAAGCGAATAAATAAAGGATTTCTTTTGAAGGAAAAGCGCAAAAAAAAAGATTTTGTGAAAATAGAAAAGTAAGGCTGAACAAAAAAAAAAAAAATATATATTGCGTGAGTTAAAATAAATTTATTGGAAATTATTTTCTTTTGTTGTTGTTTTTGTTACTCTGGCTAAATTTATATTGGGTGGAAATGGCATGTTTTTTTTTTTCATTTTATTTTTTATTTCGTTAGAAATTATATATTTTTATAAGTTTACTATATTATAAATTTAGAAGCACACAAAAGCAAAATTTTCCTATTTTGTACTATAATATTTTTTATTTTGCTTTGCTGTTTTCAAAAATAAATAATTTTAGAAATGACTTCAGAGTTATTTTCAAATTGGGGGAAAAAAAATAAGGAAGAGAAAAAAACACAATTTTTTTTTTTGAAAAAATAATGAAAATCAGTTAATTAAGGTAAATTGTTGAAATGATGTCTTGAATTTTGATTTTTGTTGTTTTTTGTTTGTTCTGATAAGTATAAAAGCTAAAAGTAATATAAAGATAAAAAAGAATAACGAAATACAAAAAAGAAAGTAGGAAGAAAAGAAACTTTTATTATCCTTAATGGCATTTCACTTCTTTGTTTTTGTTTTCTTCCTTTTTGTGTTGTTTTGATACTTATTTTTGAACAAAAAAAAAAAAAAAAGTCATCATAATATAAGTTACAGCTAAATTTTTGAATTGTATTTGTTATTTTTTTTAAATTTTATTATTATGAGATATTTTTGAAAAATAAAAACTAAAAAACTAAAACAAGAGAAAGAAAAAAATAAAAGTTTTTAATTTTTATTTTGTTCCCATTTAATTAGTTGATTTACAGTTTTATGTCATTTTCCATTTAATTTTAAATTAAATGCATGAAAATTTGTACATACATACATATTTACATTTGTATGTATACTCTATATGTATATTATTTTATTTTGTAGGAGAAAAAGAGTGTGATGAGTTAGATTATAATTTTAAATGAAGTATATATTTATTTTTTTTTTTATTGTATAGATAGTTAGTGTGATTTATATTTTCTTGTTCATTTTATAATTAAACATTTGAGCTTTTAAATTTAAAACATGAATAGCAGAAATTACATTTTACATTTATCCTTGTAGGAGAAAGAAAAAAATAAAATAAAAGAGAAAAAAAAATTATCGAAAAAATGGAAAAAGTTTTCGTTTATTCATGCACCACCCGTTCTATTTTTGTTTTTTTTTTCTCTTTACTCAAAATGAATGAATGTACCATTGCTGTCAAGTGATTTTATATTCAAGCACATTTTCCTATTTTCATGTTCATGGTGATATCAATTCAATATAGAACAATAAAATGTACTTTTTTTCTAAAAAAATACGTTATTTTATACTTGATTTTTCATTTTCGCTCTTCTTCTTTATAATAATGTATGCGTTGAATGAATTAAATTGCCTGATGTACAAATTAAAGACTTTTCATTCCTGAATGAATTATTACAGTAGTAGTAGTTGTGGTGGTGGGTGGTACTGTTGGACGTCGAGCATAGCCTTCATAGTAAAAAGTATTATAAAATATTTTATGCTACCGAATGTCTATGTGTTTGTTTGTGCATGATAATGATGAGAAATAAAGGATTTTCTATGAAGCGATGCCGTCAGTTACAATATAGTAGTTTTAGAATGAGTTCATCTATTCAAATTATGTAGTTCACAATGTTTTATATCCTTTTAACTTTCCATTGGAATATATGTATGTACATTGTGTATATACGTATGTACGTATTTGATTGTTTTTTTCTTTTTTACCTTTTTTAAATTTTTTGTAGAAAAATAAAAAAGAAATATTCAAATTCTTTTTTGTTCACCAATTTCATATACTTAGACTTACTTACTTCCATTTTTTTTTACATATTGTATTTTTTTAGATTTTCCTTTTAATTCTTTCTTCTGTTCATGCTTTTTTTATTATATGACCTGATTTTAGCCTTATAGTCATTTTTCAAATGGTTTAAGTATAATATAATATAGTTAAAGTCTATACACACACATAATACGTAGGATAAAAAATGTCAGATAACGGTAGGAGGTTGGACTATTAGAACTTGAAAAAAAAAAGTATTTGTCAAACTGAATATGAAGACTTTATTTTCATATACTAAACAATATATGGTGATTTTTTTGTTTTTTATTTAAAGTAAATTTTTCTTGCAGTTTTTTTTTTTTTAAATTTATATTTTTTCTTTTCGTTCTTTTAAATAGTTTTCATTCTTTCATACAATATACTGCATAAATGTTTTTTCATGCATTTTCTCTCTATACATAAACGTAAAATGTATATGTACATATTTTATACGTTATACACATATTTCATACGGAAAATAAATATGAACATGTATGTCATTTTAAACTTTTAGTTAAAACATCATTTGTTTTTTTTCTGTTTTTTATTTTTTTCTTCTATTTGTTTGAAAGTGAATCACGTTTTAAGTTTTTTCATATTGCTTTTATACATACAAAAATTGATGCATACAGAGAATTAAAAAAAAAAAAAACAACAACAACTTTAAAATGAAAACACGTAAAGTATATATCCTGAACCAGAACGTTTGTATCACATTATTTTTGTTAAAAGGATATATGTAGCTATAACGAAAAATGGATTTTATGTTGTGTTTTTATTTTTCCACTTTTTCTTCAGTATTTTTATTTTTGTTTATTGTTTTTTTTTTTTTTTTTGTATCTATTCTATTTCAATCTCGATTTATTAAAGGAGACAGCGAAAAGAAAACAAAATAAAAAGAGTTAACAAAAGTTTATATCTATTTATGAGATTTTTGTTTTTTAAACCTTGACTTAGTTGATATTATTAATTTTATTATTACTATTTTTTTGTTTCAATAAAATTTTTTTTGATTTATTATTTTATTGCATAAAAATGATTATTTCCGGATTATTATTTTTTTTTTTCATTGTTCATTGTTTAATTTTGATATCATTTAAAACGCAACATTCTCTTTTTTTTAAATTCTTCTACTTTTTTTTTAAAATACAAATCATATGTATACAATAGACTATTATTAGTTATATATTTAATCAATTCTGACCATTAAAATACATAATAATAACGTCAGTCATTGTATATTTACATCAATCATGGGATTCATTGCTTATAATAATAATAATAATTTGTATTTTTTTTTTTTACTGTTGTCGATTGAAGTCAACAATTCATTAAATGACAGCCATTATTCAATTAGACAATCAAAAAACGATTTGGCGTCTTGTTGCTGTCTATTTTGCAGTTTGCAGAAATTTGAATGACGAACATTTATTATAATTGGCTATATAGGTATCATAGAAATACAAATATCTACTAAAAATAAATCATATTGTATACATCTACATTACATACTAATTATATAGATACTTATACATATTTTCTTATATCAATAAATGATATAGATTTTCATCGTAGGTAGTGCATATGTGTATGTAGGTATACCTATGTGTTTTGTATATATTATATTCAAGAAAAATTTTTGTTGCCATTATGCATCATTGCATTCTGCATTGAAATGTACACATATACCGCATCATTCACCAGGTGAAACATCAATTTTACTTGCGGTATGTTCCGGTTGATTTCAAAATAAATTTTATGAATATACTAAACAAAATGTTCTAATATACATACAAGTGTGTTGCCAAAATACATTTTGAAAAATAAAATGACTAAAAGCATATTCTCGAAAGAAAATAAAATAAACTAACACAATAAAAAAAAAAAAAAAATAAAATATGAGTTTAGAAACAAAATGTAAAAATTGACAAATTAAAACTAAAAATTATAACTTAAAAATGATCTATGGTAAAACATATTAAAATGTAGTTAAAGGTGACTATAAAATAATTAAATTGGCAACGCTTATTTTACAAATGATTGGTTACCTATGTATGTATGCCTGTTGACATTTAAAACAGATTCGTGAAATGAAAATTCTAAAAATTAAATTCAACATTTCTTTTTTTTTGTATTGCTTTTATTTTTGAAAATTTTGAATAATATTTACATTTATGTGAATTTCATTTTTCTATTGTTTTATTTTGGTTTCTGTTTTCTGTTTTTATTTTGTTTTCGATTTTGCAATGCTTGTGTTGAAAAAATAATAAAAAATTTGAAAAAAAAAACCATATATTTTTCATTAATAAATACTGTACTTGACATAAATGTGCAAAATTTGGAAAAATAGAAAATTTGGAAAAATTAGCTATGTGTTAGAAATGTACATATAATCAATATAACTGTTTATACATCATTTAGGATACAAAAGGCAAACAATTAATTATGATTACCATGAACTAACAAACACATATTTCACTTTATACTATGTACATAATTTTGGTTTATTGTACGAAAATTTGTGTTATAATATTTCCTACTTGTAAAGGATATTAAATATTTAAATATTTGCATTACAACACAATCATTATAAAATTTGTTTTCTTTTACTTGTTAATTATGTTATAATCGATTATTATTATTATTATTTATTTTTTTTTTTGGTTTGACTTTACGTTAAACAAAAATAAAAGGAGTGTTTAACAAGTGTCCTGAATATAAAACAAAATTCTTTTGATGTGTTTTTTTTTTCGTCATCAAAATATGATTGATCGCTTTGACTTCTATAAAAAAAAAAAATAAATTAAAAATTAAAATCAAGATGTCAATAAATGACAAATAAAAAATGTTCTAATTAAAAATGAAAACATTCTGATTTTTATTGATTGCGTTTAATTAGAATACTTGCGGTAAAAAAAAAGAGAAAACTTTGAAAACTTCTGACATTTGTCTGTCTGGACGGTGAAAGTTGATACATTGGAATGATTAAATAGTTTTATTAGATTTTCGAAATTCAGGCTTTATAATTTATTTTTCATTGAAGGTCTCCATTGACATTTTTAGGATCATTCTACAGTAAAAGTATTGTTAAATTTTTGCTAAAAAATGCATAAATTTGTCATTATTTTTCTTTTTTTTACTTTTATTACGAAAAATTAAAAAATAAAACATGCATATTTAGCCAGTTATTGATTTATCGAAAAATTATAATTCAAAACAAATTCTAAATTAATTATTTTATTATTCTTAAGGTCAAACATTTACCAACATGAAATAATTTTTATTTATTTTTTCTTTCTTTTATTTTTGGCACAAAATTTATCCACGTACAAAATAAATGTATAATTTATGTGTAAAATATGAATAATTATTTTTATATTTCCTTATAATTTAAGTAAAATGGAAAAAAATATATGTATATATATTAATAATTTAATTGCGTAATCAATTTAATAATTATATTCTATGTATTACAACACAAAATAATATAATGAAAATATAATTGAAAAATATAAGTAATTATTGTAAAACAAAATCACGTACATGTAAAAAAATAAAAAAAAATAAAAATGTTATATGATTTTTGTCTATCTAATGAATTTATAATGACTTAAATTCATCATTATTATTTTAAACGAATAAATATAAATTAAATAAAAAATTGATTCATCTTTTTTTCATGAATGAATTATCTCATATAAATGTTATTAAATTGTGTGTATTTTATTTTCGGGGAATTTTTATATTTTTATTTTTTTTTATGTTGAATATTTATTTAATTAAAAAACAATTTTTTTTAAAAATGATTTTATAACATTTTTAATTGAAAATCAGTGTTAATGAAAAAAAAAAAAAATACATATATCTTCTGCTACTTTTAAAAATGTATATATTCTACTTTTTTTTAGATTTTTTATAGATTAAAAAAGTAAAAAAAAAAAATTTGAATTAGAAATAAGGAAATTATTGGATTTTAACCTTTTTTTTCGTAATTTCCTAAGCTCATTAAAATAATACATACATACTTATTTCATGTATACCTGTATAACAGTATTTTTTTCTTCTACTTCATTTACAATTTACAAAATTTCTTATCCGGTTTATTTTTTTTTTTCTGTATTTAACTTTGAATTGACAAAGATATGTTAAAAACCATTTTATTTTTAGAAGGATACTAAAGGAAATATATTTTCCATTTTTGTTTTTGTTTTATTGTTTTTCCCTTTTTTTTTTTTTTTTTTTTTTTTTTTTTGCTTTTTTTTCTTCTTAAAAGTTTGGATATTTTTACAACTGTGTAAAGGTATATCATCAAAAGTAATTTAGTATTGTTTTTTTTTTTGTCTTTACAGGTATTATATGTATGTTTTTCTTTCACTTTATATCATTTTATTTATTTATTTTTTTTTTTTTTTTGTCGAAATGATAAGAAAGTGTAAAATTATTTTGGTTTTATATGAAGAATAAAAAATTTTGAAAGGAAAAAAAAATGTTCACATAAATCAAAAAAAGTTAAAGGAAAAAAATATTTTTTTTCTTATGAAATGACGTGATTTCATTTTTGATGAAATCTTCTTTTTTGTCTTGTAGGTAGCGTGTAATTTAGGACATCATAAATAAAAAAAAAAAATATGAATAACGGAAAAGTAAAAAAAGGTATTAAGAGATTTTTGAGAAATAAATACAAAAACAAAAAAAAAAAAGGAAAAGAATAAATAAGTCATTGAGAAGGTGATGAAAGAATAAATCGATTCTGTTATTTTTATTTTTTATTTTTTACTTTTTATTTTAAATATATGTGGTTAAAAGGAAATATTGATATATGTATGTATGTATATAAGTTATTTATTGAAGTGTAAAAGCTTTTATTCGCAATTTTTATATATTTGAAGTTACTTATGCAGAAGAATAAGAAAAAAAAAAGGCATTTAATATGTATGAAACAGTAAATTTTCGATTATAATATTTTATTAAAATTATGTGTTATATACTTTTTTAAAGATTATGTTCTTTTGGCTTTTAACTATAAAAAAATCTTGTGCAAAAAAAAAAAAAAAACAAAGTATATATTACTTGATGTGCTTGTAAAAAATGTTTTTATTTTCCTTCTTGACTTCTTTTGTTGTCTAAGTAGAATTTTTGTTTTTTTTTTTTAAGATCTTATAAATAATAATCGTTTATTTTGCCTATCAAATTTTCTTCACTTTTTAAACTTCTTTCATTTTATATTCATGAAGGCTTAAGGGATAAAAGTTTGTTTTGAGGCTTTTTATTATGTTGATGATGGTTTAGTACAAAAATTAAACAATGCCAATGGGATAATGTTTTTTTTGGAAAAATTATATTTAAAATGTTTGTTCAAAATAAGCCGAAAATTCAGTATATGTATTTTCACAATAAAATCTTCAAATTAATTTGATTGGATTCTTTAAGGAAATGAAAGATCAAAAGTATTAGGTTTTGGAAATATAAGTTCGTAGATGAGATTTTTAAGTTGTATTTGAAAGATACGTACAATCAAAGATCCTAAGACATATGTATGTATATGTACGTACATAGCCTTTTTTTGTTATGAGGGTTATGAACTTTAAATTTACTTCAATCTGAAAAATAAAATTTACCAGGTCAATGACTGTAATTTGATAAATGAGACTGTCAAAATTGTTCGAGGGAGTACTCTTTTTTTCAGGAATGACGATATTTTAAATCAAATTTTTATGTATTAAAAAAGTTTTTGTTTGGTGAATATTATAATAGACTTTTGCAATCCCTTATGGTTTGAGCTGCAGCCAAATTATCTAAAATTAGGATTTGTTTGTAAATAATTATGTTAATTAGAAGAATATAATTTGTAAGTAAGATGTATTGTAAGCTGTTAAGATTCTTATGGCTTTTTATTTTAACAACTTTAAATGTAGGAATGAAAATTTATTCTGAATTTTCAAAGACATCTGTTTTTTTTTTTCTTTTTTTTTAATTTTCTATGGGAAACATGTGAACTGTTATACATATTACAATTTGAAATATAAAAAAAACTAAAATTCTACCAACAGAAATAAATTTTTAATATTTGTTTTTTATAAATTTAAGTGTTGTTATAAAAAGTGAACCATATTTCACTTTAAACATTTTACCATGCTGTGAGAAGAAATTAAAACTTTTGGGTCTTAAATATATTTTATTTGTGTTATTTCAAAGCATTTCAGAAAAACAAAAAAAAACAAAAAAACAAACAAAAATTGTTATTTGAAAAGTAAACCTTGAAAAACATTTATTTTAATTTGTTTTTCTAATTTACTTTTAACTTAATAGGAGGAACAACTTTTTTTTCTCGTAAAATGTATCAATTATCCTTTTTAAAAATTTTCACAATAATTGCGGATAAAAAATTCGAATTTTTTCGTTCTTTTTGAAAAGAAAAAATGAATCATAAATCTTCATTGAAAAAAAAATTTGTTATTTTTTTTTCTTGATTTTTTTTTTTCGTTTTTTTTTTTTTATCCAGAAATTTTATTTTATTTATTTAACAATTTTAAGTATACACAATAGACTCACTTAGTTAAATTACGTACTAATATAATATAGACCAAGAAAAAGTTAACAAAAAACAAAAAGGATAAAAAAAGAAAATTTGTTTTTTTCTTTTTCAACATAATGCTGCATCCTTAACTTTTTAAGATGATAAATTTTATTTCGTTTTTAAAGTTAAATCCGTAATTTGTCGAATTTTTCTTGTACAAAAAAAAATAAAAAATAAAAAAAAATAAAATAAATTTATTATTAAATTTTTGAACATAGAAATAAGTTTAAAATTACATTTTTGGGACAAATAATAAATTTCAATTATATGAAAATATGTTGAATAATAGGATTTTACAAAAGTATAAAACATTTTATTAAGTAAATAGTACAATTTAATTTATTGAATTGAAAGGGAAATGAAGAAAAAAAATATATGTATGTATGTATGTTTATAAGAATAGGTTCTATAGATTTAATTTTTTTTTTTGTATTAAAATTTAGTTTAAGATGAAAAAAAAAAACTTAGTTCATTTAAAATTCAGAATATGTTTTCTTTTCTTGATTTCGCCTTTAATTTCACTCACATTTTTTTCCTTTTCTTTTTTGATGAATTTGCATATTTTTTTTTTTCACTGATGGAATATACACAAAAAATGATGATTTGAAATTAATTTAATTTAATTTTTCTTTATTTCATTTTTTTTTTGCAATTATGTATATTATTGAGATTCATAAAATTAATAAAATGAAGAATTTTTTTTTCTGCATCCTGGAATAAATTTGCATTTTAAAGTAGTAAAAAAAAAAAGAGAATATTTTTATAAGCATAGAAAATCTGAAAATCCTCATAATATCAATAAATGAACGAATAGATAAAAAAAAGTAATTGAGAAAAAAAATCAATAAGATTTTAAGATTTTGTTGCATTGACAATATCTCATCCTCATGTTCATACTCACATACATACACACATACATACATATACCTACATATATTCATTTTATTTTGATTTCATTACCATAAAACCATCTTATTAAATGTGTAGAATGAGAAATATATCTTATTGAAATTGTTATCTTTTATGGTTTTTTTTTTTTTCTTTTCTTTTTTCATAGTTGTGAGCGTATTTTCTGAGTGAATTTTTTTTTAATCTTATTTTTTTATGTAATCTAAATTGTATGTATGTATGTGTTCGTGTGAGATATATTATTAAAAAACCATGGATAAGTTTTGTCCTATAGATCTATCTATAAATTTAGATTTTACAAGATTGATACTTGGAATTAAGACCAAAGGATTTTGAGGAATTAATTTTTTTTTTGTTTGAAATTTTGAACTAAAAAAAAAATAAAAAAGAGTACGATTACAACAATTTCATGTAACTTTCACAATTTTATGCTAATTAAAAAATTGTATTTTTTTCATAAAACATTTTAGAGAGAAATTATTTTTTTTTTTAAATTCTTTTATTAGTCAGAATTTTCAGACATTAAGTACGCAAAAATTTTAACAGCACTCAGCATCATATTAAAAAAAGAAGTATGGCATATATTTTTTTTTCTATTTTACTGACATACTTTTTTTCCTTTTTTTTCAAAATGAACTAATTGCAAAAAAAAAAAAAAATGAAATTTTATTCGTTTTTGTTATATTTTTTTTTCTCTTTCTCTTAATTTAAATAGTAATCATCCTACACACTTTGAACTTTTAATCTTGTCAATTTATTTTAACTAACGACAAAGCTTAAAAGTAATTTTGGCAAATCTAATTAAAGCTCTTGTCATCACAAGCATACATATATACTAGTATAGATACACATTATAATGATGAGCAAAAAAAAAAAAAAAGGAAAAACATTTTTTCTTTTATATTTTCCATTTTTATATACAGGGTGGGAATAAAATTTAGTTAATTATATCAATAGACACGTATCTACAAATTTTATTTCTCTACTTTTTTTTAACGTTTAAATATTTTTTTTCTTTTTTTTTTGCCATTGTATGCTTTTAATTTTCTGTTCTCACCTTGCTGTATCATTCGAACAGGTTGAATATACGAATATTATCCCTTTTCCTTATATTCTTGTCGTTTCCCTTTTTTTTCTTCTTCTTCTTCTGTTTTTCATACATTTTTTCCTCTGTTGTTAATGATATTGTTGAAACGCGACTAACTGTCTATAGATATGTACAATTGATGGAAAAGGACATACACAAAATAATACACATATTAGGTTAGGGATCTTGATTTTTTCTTCTTATTATTTTTTTTTATAAGAAATACTTTACGTGCCTAGCATATAGAAAGTGAAAAAAAAAATTCTTTTTTCTCTATACAGTTATTCAATGTACCATAATATAATATAAAAAAAATATGTCTACATCTATATAATGTACATATAAAGGACAATTGTGTGAATTGTAAATACGCATGCATACACCTACAATTATAGATATTATTTCGTTGAGAAAAGTTTTAATTTTTCACTTGAGGTAATATGTATATAGTGGCATGAGCTGAACAAAACATCAAAATTATATTAGAAAATTTTATGTGGCAGAATAGCAGTAATATCAATGGCATTTACATACAAAAAAAAAAAAAAAATGTTGTAGGAGTTATATAATGTACATACATATGTATATACACATAGATATATGTATATGTAGGTACTACAATATTATAATATATAAGATTGAATATTATAATATAAAATGAAAACGAAGAAGACCTTTTTTTGCATATCTAATTTACACGAGACATTTTTATCCTCTCCATTTTCGGATGCCAAATGACAGTTTCAGTGAATTTATGTGAAAAAAAAAATACATACAAATAAATATATTTAAATATATGTATGTATCTATATAGAATATAATAGTAGTATGAACTTTTATTATTACATAATATATACCTTTTTCTTATTTTGCTTTTTATTTTTTCATTTTCAATTTTTTTTTTTTTTTTTTAAATTACATATTTCCATTTTTATTTTCCATTTCATATTTTGTGTAGAAGTTTTCGTGATTCAATTCTCTATGACTTTTTTGTTGTTATTGTTGTTGGTTAGTTTTTCCTTATTTTTATACTTTTATTTATTTTCTTATTGTAATGGTGTGTTAACTTGTCTTTTTATTTGTATACATATACATTATATGTACTTATTTTATGTACATATATACCACATATGTAGATATACATGAAAAATCATCAACTGGAAAATATATTTTGATGTGGTTATGTAAATTTTTCCTTTTGTAGAAATATTTTTGAATTCATATAATATTTAATGTTTAAACACTATAGGTATCTTACATACATTTATAAATGTATATAAATAAGTATATCACATACATATATACATACTCGTATATGTAGATTTATTTCCATTTTTATAGATAATACACAGTTGAAAAGTTTTAATATAAAATATTAACAGATAAAAAAAGTAATTCATAATTTAATGGATGAAGTTTTTTTCCATATATTGATTACGGTACAGGAAATACATATATACATGTTATATAGTAGGCATGAAGTCGAAATAGGTTGAGATATTTGATTATACTTGGAAGTTTTCTAAAATTTTATCCTGCCGGCTAGGCCATTTTCATTTCAAATGACTACTTATTTATTTGGATTAGGACATAGAGGTCTAGTACCTATTATTAGCAGAAATTTACATCTGAAATATATAAAACAATAATCTACTCGTGAGATCTATTAAATGTATTCTTTTTTGTTTATATCGATTATCTTTTTTGTGATTTGCAATCCACGTGAAACTAGAGGATTGTATTAAAACATAAACTACCATTTATTAACATCGTTATTTTTAAGGATATTGAAAAATTAAAAGAGTACTTTTTATGGTTAAATTATAAAAATTACAGCAAAAACAAATTTCAACTTCACAAAATTTAATAGAATTTATGGTGCAATTTTTAAACGTGTATTCTTATACCTTGAAAATACATTAAATATATTCAGCTTTTTCTTAAATTTAGTTGAGGTCATTAAAATGTGATAATTTTCGTTTTTTATGTTATCAAATTTCTACTGTAAACGAAAATGTGATATTCGAATATGAATAATATAATTTTTAAAAATAGACAACTATATTTCACTTTCACTTTAAATGAAATTTTTTTGCTAACTACAATTATTTAAATTTTTTTTTTTTTAAATAATCTTCATTTCCATTTAAAAAGGGGAAAAAAAACTAAACAAAAGAAATAAATTCTTTCAAAAGCATTTTTTCATTTATTTTGCATTTTTTTATCCATAAATAATATGCATTAAAGAAAAATATATAAAATATATGTATATTATAATGTATATAAAGCAGTTGCCTTTGCTCAAAATAGTGTGAAAAACAATTTAATCTTACAGTTACAAACGAAAAATACAAAAAAGATAAATAAAACGAATGAATGCGTTTTTTTGTAAAACTCTTAAAAGGACAGTTTTAATAGAATATATAGATTTTTTTTTATTTCTTTTTATATACCATGCAATTTATATAGTATGTAGAAAATTTCGTGGCTTTTAAATTTGTAATATATATGCATGTGTATGTAACTGAAAGAAAACGTAAAATGTTATGTTTGGTTCTACATTTTCTGAATAGATGTTTCAAATTTATTCAATTATGGTTTTTAAAAGTCTTATAAAAAATAAAGGATACAATGAAAAGTAGATAACATTTTTTTTTTGTTTTTTGAAAAACTTGTTGCTTTTAGATGACCACACAATCATTATGAAATTGTTTAAAGGATAAGAAAAAAAAAAAAAGAAAATAGAATATATGAGTAATGTGATACTAGAATTTATGATGGATAATATTATTATTTTATTGCTATATATTTTATTTTCAGTGATATTTCCTTATAGTAAAATATAAAAGTTGAAAATACTTTTTTTAATTTTAAAAGGACATAGTGGAAGAAAATTAAATAAAAGTTGTAAAATTTTGAAAAAGTTTGCATTTTAAAGGTTTCTAAGATTAAAAATTATAAGTTTATTCTTTTTTTTTTTTGTTTGTAGTGATTGAGTGTATGTGTTTTTTCAATAAAATCACATTGTAAAAACTTTTTCTTCTATAATTTAAAAGTTTCTCAAGAATTTTCTTTTTAGTTTTTATTTTTATAATATATATTTTTTTGTACTTAAAATTTTAGATTGAATTTTATATCCTTAGAAGAGTTTAAAATAAGTAGGTAAATAAAAAAATGAATTTTATTTGACTTAAGTGATATATATATACGAGTATTTTAGTTTTAAATTGTATAGTTTGTGTGTATTTTTAAGGAAATTCATTATCTGAGGTAGTTTTAGAGTTTTAAAATAAGAATTATTCAATTGGCAGTCATATGGGTTTATTTTCTGTTCTTTTTGTTTGTTTTTTTTTTAATCGTTATTATCAGAAGTTTATTATAGTTTCAATTATAAGATAGATAAGGGATACAGTTATGAAGTTTCATATAATTTAGAATTTTTTTTATTAAGTTGAATTTTTTCTCAAGATACTTAATTTTATTATTTTTTTTTTTTCATAAAAAATTCTCTTTAAGATTGCTTTTATATGTATTTTATCCAAGAAATGCGATATAATGCAGTCGTTTTTAATAATTTCTGTAATAGAAGTAAAATTTTTTTGTCTGGCTAAGTTTACAAACAGGATAAAATAAAGTTCAAATCATATCACCTAAGTGTAATACAAATACTAACAATTTGCTTTAATTTAAGTGAAATATCGTTTGAGTATCGTACGTGTATATGAAAATCAGTAAATGAAAGACTTCTTGTATTTAATCTGTTAACTTTTAGAGATTTGGTACGTGAGTGGGTATCAGTGGGCATCATTGTTTGTTTGTCCTATACAACAAGTTCTTCTGATAGTTCTCTAGATGATTTTCTTTATATGAAGATATAATTTCCGTTTTTAGTGTTATTGGTTGAGAAAAAAAAATGTAAGTATATAAAAATAGCTTTATATTGTGACACTAAGTAATTGGACACGCTTTTTCAGATTTTTCTCAATTTAACAGAACCAAGAAAGTAAAAGAAAAAAATTCAATTGCTAGAAAAATCATGATCTCTTAAGAGACACAGTTATATGATTTTCATGGTAATTATTGTAAAAACTTTATATAGAGATTTTGTTGTACTGATGTACCTCAAAAGTTTTATAGATTCTTTTTAATATTTTTGAATAGAAATAAAGAGCATTTGTGTTTTCTTTTTTAAATTGATTTTATTGAAGTAAAGTAAACTTTTTAAATGAAAATATCGAGAGTGTTTTTTTTTTATATTTTAAAAATAAATCTTGATTAGAGAAATTTTTATTATGTGGTAAATCTTTATATACTTCATGTTAAATAAATATTTAATTTCAAAATTTTTCAGTATACATACTAACGATATATGTATTATACGTACATATCTATCTAAAGAATTTAATGAAAAATTTAATTAAAGTTTTTTTTATTAAATTTTGATTTTTCCTTTATTTTTATTGCACAATATGATGTATATAGATATGCATATCGAAATGTGGCGCAATATACATACATATACAATACATTAGCTGATTGCATGTGCAATTTAAAAAAAAAAAAAAGCAAGAAAGTGTTAAAACATAATACTTCAGGATATATTTTATAGTGTGTTTACATAAAATTTATGAAGCATTCAATTTTACTCTTCTCACATACAATAATTTATTTCATCTTGTCTTGTACAATAAAAGATTATAATAATAAAATAATAATGATTTTGGTTCATATAAAAATATTTATAATATTAAAAATTTAAATCTTTAATAATTATTAACAAAAAAAAAAAGCAAAAACAAAAACTAAAAAATCTTAAGAAAAATATTTTTCTTATTTTATTCATAATTATCACAAAATATACTCTATAATATATAGTAATATTTATATATATTTAACATAATTAGTTATCAGATATTTCAAGTATATACTTATGTATATACTTTTTAATGTATATCTATACAGATAATAAATCTTTTAATATTAAAATAAAATATCGTTTAAATTCAAATTGTAAATATATTCATACATCAATATTTTACAATTTCTAGTAAAAAATTTTATTTAGAAAATAATTTATCTCAATTGTATTAGAGAGCTTCATTTACATTTTTAAAGACCTGACAGTAATTTAATAATAATTTTAAAAAGGAAAATTTTCTGAATATTTTCATCATACTTTATTAATAATATACTCAAAATATATCTATGTATATACAAAGTTAAATATATATAATGAAAAAACAAATTAAAAGCATAGGACATTTTTAGTATAAATATATATATGTATATAATAAAATATAATCATGTTATACTACATAGGACAAAAAAAAAATGAAAAGATAGAATCAACACAAAAAAATAAAAAGAAGAAGAAAATAAAAAAAAAATAAAAACTTGAATGAATATTATTACAAGGAGAAAATTGATGTTACCATCTATATCTATATAATGTCTGCATTAGACGTTTCAAGGAATCAAGTAAACAAATATATACATATACATATAAGTACATATGTATAAAAAATAAAATAAAATTATGTGGGACAAAAGGAGTTTAAGGGTTTTTCCTTTTAATTTGGTTTGAGGGCGTAAATCGATTAGGACTAAATAAGGAGAGAAAATAAAAAGAATTTGAAATATGAAAAAAAAAAACTAAAGAATATATATTGTAGTAAACAAAATAAAATACACAATTCTTCAGACATAAAAAATAAAACAAAAAAACCGGAAAAAAAAATTTATTTTTCGCGTTAAAACAATAGTGTATAACATGAATAAGACTATAACAACCATGAGGAAAATACTCTCTCTTCACTTAAGATTAAAAGAAATTAAATCAGTAAATATCTGAATGCCTTTTCCAAGGGTAAACGGATATAAATAAAAAGTGAATTTAAGATGTAGCTGTACACAATAAAATAAAAATAAGAAAACATCAAGAAAAAAAAAAACTTTCAGAATAAAAATAAACGAAAAGAAAAAAAATTATCATAGAATGAAAGTAAAATTGAAAGAAAAAAGGCACATTTGATAGATAGCTTAGCTATAGACATGTCAAATCAATTCCTTTTCATTTTCTTATATATTTCCGTTTTTTTTTTTCTTACTTCTTATAATTTTTTTTTTATTTTTATATTTTTCAATATACAATACATACTTATATATTTTTATTTTCACTTCAGTTATGTGTGTTTCAACTGTGGTAAGCTTCTATTTTAACTTTTTGATTGAGATCTTTTTACACATAGATTATTTTGCCCTGGACCTTGTGTATTTTATATGGATAAATTCTTTATTTTCATTTCATTTTTCTACGACGTTAATTCAATTCCCTGCCAAATTTTATTTGGTTCCATGACTTAAAGATAAAATTTGATGTTGTTGATGCCGCCGCCGCCGGTATAAAAGATAAAAACATATAAATAAAAAGCACAAAAGAAAATAGAAAAAAAAAATAAAGTACAAACCAAATAAAAAAAAATTTATATATTTTTTTTTTTTCTTCTGAAGATACGTTTATGTGAATGTATCTACCTACATAAAATAAAATAAGAAAATGTTAGTGGTGCGAATTTTTTTGTTTTTGCGGAAAGCTGAGCAATCAAAATTTAGCGGTAGGTGGATTCCTGTATTTTGTATCAATTTTCTCTTATTATTATTTTTTTTTTCAATTTTATTATATTATTTTTTTGTTATTTTGCTTTGTCTTTTAATTTTTTCATCATTGAATTGAATTTGAGTTGCTGAGCCTAAAAATAATGTGAGGTTTTCTAATAAAATTTCTTTTCTATATATTTTTGTTTTTTTTTTGTTGTTGTTGTTGTTTTGCTTTCCTTTTTTTTCTGCTTACCATCATTTTTCGTTCTGCTACAACTGGTGCTTGTTCATGTGTGAAAATTCTCCCCAATAAGTCATAAACCGTTCGCTACTATCTCTGGAATATCTTTAATCGTTAAACCTTAATCTATATTGAAAAAAAAATTATATTAGAATGTTTATATTTGTACAAAAATTCTCATAGATAGATAGATATTTTTATAACTAAATCGTAAAATGAAATTATGAACCTTTAACATTCTATTTTACGTATATAAATAATGTTAACATTTTTATTGTATATATTCAAAACAATAACTAAAACTGGTTAATTTCTTGGCAGGTTTAATTTATAAACCAGTAAACATTGGTAAAATGTGTATTTAAATACATTTAATTTAATGATTTCAAGTAAAAGAAAAATAAATGGCAAACGTGGCAAATTTCTGATAAAAATCTTCAATTGAGAATAAACATGCAAAATGGAAAATTGTGATTATTTAATTTTCTTTTATAATATTTTCTGAATGATATATGTATGTACATATGTATAAAAAATTCTATTCTTCTATTTTAATAATATATTACACAATGCTTATATTATTGAAAGTATCTACATATGAATAATATAAATGAAGAAAAACAAAGTACAGAAAATAAAAAAATAAAAGATACAATCAATTTCTTTTATGATGTCAATGATTATATTTGTTTGGAGCCAATATTCTATTTTAAATGATTAAATTGTTGTTATGCATTTGAGAATTTTTGTTCATTTGAATTTTATGGATAAAATGTAAATAAAACTCATATCATAAATTGTTTGAGATATAAAAAGTTTAATTTCGAGTATACAAAATGAATAGTGGTATATTTGTGTTGTGTGTGATTGTATTCTATTAAAAATTATGTTTTATGTATTTCGTATATATGCTATACGAATTTTATTTTATAATGTAACATTTCTTAATTATAATTTTTATTTAAATTAGAAATTTTTAAGGAATACAGATAAGAAAAATTATTTGAAAATTCCAAAAAGATGATGGCATTTTAAGTGTGATAATCATTATTTCATAATTTAAATTATGTCCAAACTATTTTGCGGTTTAACCTTTTCAATTTAAAAAATTAAATTCTTTAACACTTTTCAAGTGTAATTGTTATATATAATTCAAGAGTGCTTCATTTATAAACAAGTAATATAGGGTGTTTCTTTTTAAATTAAATAAAAACAAAATTTCTTAAAATAACAACAAATTATTGCTTAAAAAACATGTAAAATAAATTTGTTTTACAAGCTTTAAATGTATCGTTTATACATTAGATAAGCATTGTCGCCAATTGCTGTAATATAGAACAAAATCAAGAATAAATTTTTTTTTTTTTTTAAATTTTACAATTTATATTTATTTGATAGAATATACATTTATTTTAATTGAACATAGCAATTACGCAATGGATTAACTGTATGAAAAATTTTTAATTTATTGTTATATATCATCATTTCAAGTATTTAATTTTTTCTTTAAAAAAAAAACCGACATTTAGATACATCTTTTAGTCTCTAATTGGTACTTTATTTATTTATTTTTTATTATTTCATAATTAACTCTATCATCCTGTATACACAAATAATTTATTTTTTTTTTTTGTATTTTCTTTTTATAATTCTTACGAGTACTTGACACTTTAATTGCTGTCAATTGTTTGATAAACGGATGCTAATTCTGTCAACTCTGTATCTATGTATATCAATTTCGGTGTATTTTTTTTTTTTTTTTCAAATATTATATGGAAATATAAACGTGCCATAAATATTTTTTGGTAGAATATAGTAAAACAGTAAAATAAGAGCTTCAACTTTCCGTATACATATGTATATATGTATATTCATCAAAATATATAGAAATAGAATTTATAAATTGAATGAAAGAATTGAATAGAAATTGTTATTTAATAAAGATGGGGGGAAACTTTAAAGAAAATTTGTACTCCTATGATTTTAATTTATATATTGTTTTGTAAACAAAATTTTTTCGATATTAATTTGTAATCAAACTATTTATAACATTTTATTTACAAATAATTTACCAATAAAAGTCTATTTATTTTTTATTATACATAAGTATATATATTTGTAAAATAAATGAATATTTTTGTAAGATTTTTAATTTTTATGTGATTCATTTTGAAAATACTTGAAAATATTTACGAATTTCTTTTTGTGTATTTGTAGTTTAATTATAATTTAAAAATAAAATGTTTGAAAATGAAGTGATTCATATTAATTTTACGAATATTAAATTATTAATACATTATAAATACCATTTAAATATAATTTCTCATTGTCAATTTATCATTAATTTATAATCCATCAACAACAGGTACGTGGGTTGGTGGAAAAGTATTTAGAAAATTACAGACCGACTGTTTTGTAGAACAAAAACAAAAAAAAAACCAAAATAATATGACGTAAAATATTATTAGGAAAACTTTTTAAGGACATATTTATAATTTTTTTCTTCTAAATTTCCGTTGAAAGTTATAAAGATTAAAAATGACTATGACGACATTTTGTCAAAATATAAATTTTTATATTTCTATATTCGTATGAAATTAAAGAGACAATTTCATTAAAATTGAAAGGTTAAAGCTATCAAAAAGAAAGCGTAGGCCTGGGCTTTCTACTTAATTTATTTTTAAATAAAATTTTACCTTTGGATATTTTTTCTGTTTTAGATTTAAAATTTTTTTTTTTTTTTTCAAAATATATTTTACTTTTAATTTTATTTTTTTAATTTATGCTCATTTTTATTTATATATATCTGTTTTTGTTTTTGTCTAGACAAGCATTGAATTTAATTTTTTTCTTTTAAATTATACACATTTGTCATTTCAAAAGTAGAAAAACATATCTCAATGGAAATAAAAAGGGTTTAAATTTGTGCAAAATAAAAATATACATAGATATGTATGTGTGTTCATTAGGATTAAAAAAAAATATGATCAGTTCGATTAAAAAATTTGAAGATTCGAAATTTTGTTTTTCTACGTATCTCAAAAAAATTTTCACTTTGTGTTTTTATTTTTTCTTCTCTATTTTTTTATTTTTAAATAACTTAATACGATACAGCTTGGATTATAATTTAAAAACATTACTTATGTTTAGCCTTGCTTAATTTTAAATTTTAATAATTATTAATTAATTAAATCTTATTATAATTAAGATATTAATAATAATTAACAGATGTTTATTTGTGTTATTTTTTATAATTATAAATAGGTAAATATTTTTTAATTAACATATAAAAACAAAAGTAGATATTTGCCACTGTAAAATTAATTATTACAATAGAATTTATAATTGTATCTTGTTAAAAAAACAAAAAATTTTTTTCCAACTATTAAAATTAATTTTTAAGAAATAAAATAAAAAAATAGACAACATCTATAAAATATAATTATTTAACGCTTTAAATTAAAAAGAAGAAGAAAAAAAATCAAATAACTGGTTTTTAACGTAAGTACAATGTTTTGGAACACCTAAAAATAATTAAAATAAGATAAAAACAAAGCAAAAGATAATGATATGATGTTGATGATGGAAATTTAAAAAAAGTAAAAACAAGAAAAAAAATACCAAAAAAAGCAAAAAAATATTAATAATGAAATTTATAAAATTTTTTACATGTTTTTCATACGATTTTTGTCTCGAAAATATAAAATTAAATTAAGTTAACAACTTTTTTCATAATCTTTTATCATATTTAAAAGAAAACATGTATTTGAAAGAATTTTTTTTCTTCAAATGTTTTTTCTTTGAATTTTTTTTTGCTTAAAAGTATTTTTATTTAAAACAAAATTTAACTTTGTTAATAATATAGATAAAAGATACACACCTTTATACATATATATATGCTATAGGCTATATGTATATTAACAATTGTGTTAAAATGTGTTTTTCTGTCTT
The DNA here is from genome assembly GCA_939192795.1 of Bombylius discolor. Classification (NCBI taxonomy): domain Eukaryota; kingdom Metazoa; phylum Arthropoda; class Insecta; order Diptera; family Bombyliidae; genus Bombylius; species Bombylius discolor. The sequence goes on along the minus strand of OW584241.1, from coordinate 33,450,172 downwards.
GATTTCGTTTTATTTCTATTTCATTTTTTATCTAAGAACATGTAAATGAAGTGATTTCAAAAATATTTTACATTTTTGTTTTTTCACTTTAATTTTGAAGAATAGTAAAAAATAAAAAAATAAAAAATAAAGGAAAAATTTTAAAAAGAAAAATAATTTATTTTCAGTGATTTATCATTTTTGTGATTGTAAAAGTTTTTGTTATTTGAATTGTTATTTTGTGTTTTTTGCTTTGATTTTTTTTTTTTTTTTTGAATAATTATTTATTAATTGCTTTGTGTGTAAAACATAAAAATTTAACAAAAGAAAAATAAATTTAAGTGAGATTTATTTATTATTATTATTTTTTGTTTTTTTGAAAATCGTAAGATGGGTACAATTAAAAAATAAATTTTTAAGTTATTCTTAAGTTTGTTTTTTACTCATTATCACCGAATTAATTTACCAAATTTTATTGACGTAGGTGGTTATAATTTAAATCTGTTTATGTTCATTTTTTTAAGATATTTAGAGTTTAAATATATGTACATACATTAAGTTATAATCATAGCTTCATTCTACCTAAACTGCTAGAATTGAAAAAAAAAATTCTGAATATGGCAGATAGTGCTGAATTATAATTAAAAAGAAGCTAAGTGAAAAAAATAGCAAAATATTTTTTTATATTAAATAATTATCTGTTAAATTTATGATACTTAAAGTGAAATTCCAAAATATAATTATATTATCTGCGTTATAAAATACAGCAATTAGCTGGACTGAAAAAAATTCTTTAAACATTCCATGTTCATCTGGATATAACCTTTTGTATAATACTTAATACTCATATCTTCAGTTGGATTTTTTTGTTGTTGTTATTACATTTTATTTTGGAATAAGGTAAATAAAATTAGATATTTTTAAAATAGCTTAAGAGAAATTAAGATTATTTAAGTTTATTATAATTTCAAATATTATTGTACCTACTAAAATAATAATGAAAATTTTATCAAAAGTACAAAATTTTTGACATCACATCATACATTTTTTCGGATTTGTTTTGTTTTTATTGGATATTATAAATAAAAAAGATACATATTCATAGTTGTATTTTGTGATAAAAAATAAAATAAAAATAAGTAAATAAGTTCAGTTTATATCAAGATGATCTTAAAAACTTATGGCCTACGATAAAATTAATATTACGAGTTGTTTTCGTTTTAGAGTCTTGTAGGTTTTTCAAGTTTTCATCTATTATTTATTTCTAATTATACCTTTGTATTTAACACAATTAGGTATATAAATTTGTTTTCCTGGTTTTCAGAATAAAAAGAGAAAAAAATTAAATTAGAATTTACAAAATTTTCTTTTTTTTTTGTTTTAAAAAAATAATTAACTAGTTTTTAAAGAAAAATGTCAATCTACGAGTAAGTATTTTTATAATAATTTATTCAAGAAAAAATTCTTTTAGATAAACTTTCGAGTATTCTCTATATTTTTATAAGAACAAAAAAAAAAAAAAGGTCAAAAAGTGATTGTAGAAAAGTTTGTAATTATGATTGAAGAGAAATGATTAATTTAATTAAAATTTTTTGTTTAATAAATGAATAGATGGGCTTTTTTAATTAAATTTACTTTTTTAATTTTTTTTTTTATTACTTTTAAATGTGATAAATTAGCTTTTAAAAGGTTGTTTTTATTTAATTTTTTGTGTAAAGAGAAAAGAAATTAATTACTTCCTTTTTCAATCTTTAATAGAATTACCTTATTCTCACATACGCGTATACATAGTAGAGATATAGATTTTTTTTCTTCTAAAATTTGGAAAATACATTTTAGTTATTTTTTATGTTTTAAAAAAGTAAAAATAGAAAGGTAGTATAAAAATACAAAAAAAAAAAAATAAAAAAAAATAAAATTCAAATATCATGAAAATAATTCTTATTTCAAAATTTGTATTTTCTATTATGTTTTCGATTAAATTATATTAAATATTATTTCATATGGAAAATGATTTCTGAATCAAATGTAACAGATTTTATGAAAGTATATTGTTTAAATTATACATATGAATTAAAATTGAAATTTAAATTTTAGTATTTATTTCCTTATTGAAAATAACAAAACAACAATTTTGTATGTGAATAATTTTGTAACATAATTGTTTTCTGGGTTATATAATAGAAAATTCTGAAAGCATATCCTATTTACATCGCTTTAATAATTTACATTTTGTATTTACATGAAAGCCTCTTAAACAGTGAAATTAATTAAATTACATATTATTATTGTTTTATTGATATACCGCATATTATTTACACTTCAATATAATTTATTCAATTTTTTTTTTTAATATTTTGTTATGTAATGTTTTTTTTTTTATTTTCTATTGTAATTGTTTCTTATTGTCTGTCAATTAAATATGGACCTTTGCTATTTTTCCCCCAATTTAATGTACACACACTTCATATAAATTTTTATTAGAAATATTAAGATCATGAATTTATACTAAAAACTAAAAATTTTCAGAATATTTAAATATACATACATATAGCTTTTAAACATGATTTACATACATAATATTTTTCATACATGAATTGAATTCATTTAAATTGAAATATGTTTTTAGAATAACTACACCACTTTACATGTACTTATATATTGTAAGATGTATAGTTCTATGAATTTGTCTAGATAAATTTTTCATTTTTTGTGTTTTACACTTTTTTTTTTTTAAATTAATAAATATCTCAATGCCGTTGTAAAAAAGTAACATAAGTAAAATGATTCCTGTATTTAGAGAATAGCACGCTAAATGATCGTTAATAACCGCAAAAAAAAAAAGCAATAGTCAAGATATTTATAAAGCATATCACGTCTCGTAGACAATAAAAATTAATGCTTCCGACTACATACAAATATTGTATAGTAACTAACACTGCAGTATTACATTACAGTGTTTTTAAAAATTATTTGTACAGCTTTATTTTGGGGAAAAAAAATGAAACAAAGGAAACTCAGTCCTTTATAAGCTTTTTTAATATCTTCGAAAGAATTAAATAAAACTATTCCGGAAGAAGTATAGTGCAGTAATGTTTTTTTTTATTTTTTCTTAATTCAGAGTAACATAACCAAAAAATTTGTAAAATTGTAATTTTCAAACATAAAATAATGAAATTTCTTTAATGTGAAAAAGAATTCAAATTTTTTGTTCATAGTGCATTAATTTAGATTAAACAAAATGTGATTACATACTTTGAAATGTTTTTCAAGAGTCCTCTTTTATTATTTTTTTTTTTTACAAAATTTGAACCATACTTAAACTAAAAAAAAAAAAACATAACAAACAAAGTGCACTATGAATAATTATTATTTTCTTTTTTTTTGAAACTACTGTACAGAAAGAAATTTTTTTTTTCCAGATACTTAGGAAAAGAATTATATCATAGAAAAATATGAATATCTACTTACATATGTTTGTATGTAGGTACATATGTATGTATGTACATACATATATATAAAGATCTAAAATACATGAATGCCAAGAAACAAAAATATGAAATAATAATTTGTTTTTTTTTTTTTTCTCCACAAAAATATTTCAATATAGGGTGTTCTTTTATAAAATGCATTACAATGTGAAAAAATGTTCTCAAGAAATGAAGTGTGAAAATATGAAATTGAATTTTTTCTTTAAATTATTTTGAAAATTTTTTAAATGTATGTTCGTGAAATTTAATGAAAAATATTTTTTTTTTTCTCATTTTCTAATTTGTATTCTTCAATTTAATTGATTTTTTTTCCATACATATGTTTTTTTTTTTTTCAATTTTTGAATTGACATACATGTAGTACACAACAAGAAAAAAAAATCATTTAATTGACATATTGAAGTGTTCTTTTATTACAGTACATCCTGTATAATCATTTACAAGGATTGTAAATATATACATACATAAATATATGTACAAATATATGTAGTATAAATTTTGTGTGATTCCAAGCACATATTTTATAATAGAATATGTATAATATATAAATGTTATTTGAAAGTATAAAGAATTTCAAGTCATTTCAATTAATCGATAATATATTTTTATCCATTTTTCCGATAGTAAAAGATTTAGAAATGAAAAGGATTCATCCTTAAGAGTATTACTTTAATAGAAGCTTAACTTATAGATAGTTCTTAGATATACATACTTATGTATATTAAAAAATAGAAAATCTTTTAGAATTAAATAAAAAATCCAGTTTAAGTAGATTTGATCTACTTAAAGATTATAATTTTAATATACGAGAAAATACATACGCATATTTTGACATATATACATATTATTTTTCTTCAATTTTTGTGTGTTTTTTATTTTTTTATTTTTTCATATTCAATTATTGCAATTGAATGGTTATGTCAATGTATTTTGTATTTAGGTTATGTGCATATTTTCATATTTTATAATTACACAGTTTAAAATTTTCTTAAAAACATTATTTAAATTTTTTTTTTCTTTTTACTATAAATACTCGTATATGAGATGAAATTGAAGTATGATAGAATAGGGGTTTTAACCTTTAATATTTTTGCTGATTACAATTTTCTTTGAAAAGTATACATACATATGTATGTATGTGTAAAATCCTTTTTTTAGATTGTGTATAGTAGATACAACCCAATTCATATGTTTAAAATCAAATTATACTAAATTTTAATATGATTTTTTTGCTTAAAGAAAAGGTAAAGTGTCAAAAGTAAAATTCGTAAAGATTTCTCATTTAAAAAAAAAAAGCAAAAAAAGAATCTAAAATTCAATTTAATTATAATTTACAGAATTTTAAAAATAAAAAAAAAATTATTCTAAAAGATTTTTAACTGTGTACAATTTACATATACCTTTTGTAGTAATTTAATCAAACAGATCTTATTTCTTAATGTTATATTTGGTCGCGTGCATAATAAGTTAACAATTCAAATCAAATTTATATATAATACATAAATATATACATATGTAGATAAATATTTAAATTTAAATTCACTTTATATTTAATATGACATGTGAAATACAATAATTTATCTTAAAATTGATTAAAATAATTCTGATGATATGTTGATGATGATGATTATTATTATTATTATAAAAATATACATACTATGTATATACATATGTAGATATACATATTTGAATATATAAACATACATATGTACAATATTAATGATATATGATGCATATAATAATATTTAATTATATTTACATAATTTGTACATACATATGTATATGCAGATTTAAATATTTATATATGTACGAGTATATAGTATATTTGTAAGTGTATTAAGAGAAAATATTATGAATATTCGCTAGAGATAAGCAATATTTATCCATATTCTTATTCAAATATTGACATAATTAAAATATACTATTATATACATACATTGTAGAGGTATGTACATACATACATAATAATAATAATAATAATCTACATTTATACATGCATTTTGTAAATGTTTGTTGTTTTCAATTAAAATCTATTCAAAAATAAGAATTTATAAATACCATATCCACTATAAGTCAATATTATAATGATTTTTAATTGTGTAATTGTTAATGAGATTAATTTATTAAAATTATGATTATACAATTAAAAATTATATTAATAAAATTTTCTCGCTTATTTATTTTAATGTTTTTTTATTTATTTTTTTTTTTTGTTGATGATGTTATTTTTTGTTATTGTTATAATCAATTAATTATATTTTTAATTTAAGAAAAATTAATGAATGGTTTTATGTAATTTAATGTAAATAATTTGAATTTATAGTATATTCATATTTTTTGTTCAAATAAAATGTGGATAAATATTATGTTAACATTATAAATGAAATTTTATTATGTTATATAGATATGTAAATTATATATACGTATGTATATATATATAGGAGGTATGTTTTTATAAGTACATCCTCATATCATTATTATTATTTACATTTGAAATGTTGAAAATTGTAAAATTTTATGTTAATATGAATTTAATTTTCAGAGGAAATGAGAAATTATAAAATTTTAAATGCATTTTGTGGAAAATTATAATAGTGTTTTTTTTTTGTTTCTTTAAAATTTGATTTTTGTTTTTTTTTTTTTTTTCAAAGGGATGAATAAACATTTATATATACATATGTACGTATAATTTTTTTACAATATAATAATTATTAGTATCAATCAAAATAATGTGTTAAAATCATCATTAATAATTAATTAGTGTAAAATACAGTAAATTTGAAGTTAATTTATTAAATTATTTTAGATACATATATATATTTTTTTAAATATCGTTAAATAACAGGGTGAAAGATATTTATACATATACATATGTATATCATTAGCAGCGCAACAGTTCAGTTTGAGCAATACGCCCCATTAAAACTAAATTAATTTTTTTATCATACATGAATAATACCAGTTTTAAGTGGCATGCGAACCACTAAATTCGTTGGTAGAGAATATAAAAATTTATTTTCTTGTATAATTGATTTTGTCTTCATAACATGAAGATTATTCAGATTTAATTTTACTGAAACAAAAATACAATTATAATTTAATTTTTCTTAAAGCTCCAGATCTTAAAAAATTATTTTTATGTCATCTGTTTAACCTTGCAAGAATTTTGTTTGTTTATCTTTGTTTGAACTTATAACAAGTTGAAAGCTTCGACTTACTATCATTACGTCCACTGAGATTATCGGATTATTTAATATAAAAATTCTTAGAAAATGTTTAAGTTGAATTAAATGATTTTTGAACAAATACTGGAACACACATAATTTTTTACATGACATAATAAATTTGAACATCTTTAATGTAGAAAATAAAGAATAAAGCAGTTTTTGTTTTATGATACAGTAAAAATGATGTACTTGCATAATTTGTATTCATTTTCTTCATTCTTTTGTTTATGATTCCTTTATGTTTTGTGTTCAACAAAAATTTTAAAGCTATTACCATAGCTTTTGTATACATAATATAAACAAATCTCCTGTGTAGAATCTGCATTTATTGCATTTTCTAACAGCATGATATCCTTGTAATGTTAAAAAAAAGATTACTTATCAAGTAGAAATATTTAGTTTTATACAAAATTTTAGTAAATTTTGAAGAAAAAAAAATATATATATACATATATACATATATGTATATGAAACTTTCTCATTTTTTTTTTTATTAATGTTTAGAAAGAAGTTTTTATGTTTTTTCCCATAATTTTCATATCTAAGGAATCTAATCCTTGTCAATAAAAATTTGTTGTAAAAATTTGCTGTTGTTTTATCGCATTAATTTTATATTTTGTTTTTACATTCTCAAGATATTTGTACATACATATGTATTTATTTTCTACTTTTCAGAACTCTTTTATTTAATCTTATCGCGGAAGATGAATTGTGGTACTATTTAATTTTAAGTATGATTTCAATTTTACAAGTCATAATTACTTCCTGCTGAAGATTAAATTTTTTATCTTTTTAATATAAAAATACAAAAAGTGGAAAATTTTTATTGCTTAGTGTAGTTTACACTTATTATTGAAAAAAAAAACAAATGCTAACGAGCGAAATATTTCAATCAATTTTTAATGAATTTTTGTATAAATTTTTTCAATATTTCAAACCTAACAGGATATTGAATATTCCGCTAAATATTTTAAAAAATTCATAAAAAATTTTAATTATGAATCGTTCTTAATACTCGTATAATAGTATAAAAATTACATTTTATTTTAGTATATACGAGTATACGGTATTGATTTAAATTATAATTCGTTGATGTCCTTGAAAATAATATCCTATTGTTTGACATTATTTTGGCATGAAGTTTTATCCATATTTTGCATGTGCATACAATAAAAGAATAAAAGATTCTAGTTATTGAAAGTACGTTTTATGAATTTATTTATTTATTTATTTATTTTTTTGTTTTTCATGTAATACATTGTGTGATGTTTGCAAAAATATTTAAAAAATGTATTTTTTATTTTTTTTTTTGGGAGTGTTAAATTATTCGATGTCATATTCGAGAAAAAAAAAATTTTAATCCAAGTGTTTATTAGGAAACAAAATTCAATGATAATATATGTAAGTACTTTATCCAAATTTTGGCTCTTACCAATGTATTTTATATAACCAGAATATTAATGTGCATAACTCTTGTTAGAAAAATGTCAAGTATATGTATGTAGATTATGTAATGTATTTGAAATTTCCCAAAAGAAAAGAATAATAACAAATAAAACAAAACAAAAACAAAAATGTAATTTAAATTAGCAATCTAGATTTTTATATAAATTTTGTGGAAAATAAAAACATCCATAACAATTGAAACATAAATCTTCTTAATAAACCACTTTTCTACATAAAATGATTTATTTTATTTTTATTTTTATTAATTTTTACCTATATCATATTTCTAAATAAATTTTCACAAAAACAAGAAATAAAAAAAAAAAAAAAAAAAAAATGTAAGCACTATGATGAAATTTAATATACAACTTAATCATTGAGTTTTTTTGTTGTTGTTGTTTTTTTTTCTTTTATTTTAGTTGTTTTTTTTTGTTTTTTTTTTTTTATTAATCTTAAGCTTTCATTTTTGCTTTGTTATCCATTTTTTCTTTTTATTTATTTTTTGTTTTTCAATGTTATAAAATTTTCTATCAGAGTTTTAATAATTAAATTTACAAAATAAATGTTTATATAGTAGCTAGAGCTACATACATACATATGTATATTGAATTTGTTTTTATTGTTTTAGTAGGAAAATTATTGATTTGTATTTCACCCTGTTTATTATACTGCATTTAAAATTTGTTTTCTTTTTTTTTTTATGAAAATTAATTTACATATTTTTATTTTGCGGTATTTACTTTTTTCTTGAAAAAGTATTTCATTAAAAAAATTTTTATTTTTGTTAAAAATAAAAAGCAAAAAAAAAAATAAAATAAAATAAAACAACATCTAAATTTAATTTAATAAATTAAAATTATCGACCACGAATAATATTAATGTTATGTGTAAAATTAATATCATTTGATAAAGAGGAATTCCGTTGTTGTGTTTAATATGCAGATGTATGTACAAATGTATCTACAACATTATTGTTTGTGTCAAAAAAAAAAAAAACGTACATATAGAAAAAAAAAAAATTATTTGTGGTAAATTACACAAGATATACTACACATAGGGTTTACAAAATGATATTAATATATTATATGTATGTATTTATATCAGTGTATAGTGTAACAATAAATAATAAATAACATTTTATAGACTTTGTCGTTTTACGGAGTATTTACAGCATCTGTGAATATCAGAGATTGTTTTTTTTTTAAAATTCTTATTTTGTTTTTGCTGCTATACAAAACCAAAATGCTTTTTATTTTTTTAATTGTTATACCATCTATTGTAGTATTACTACAATAGTCTTTATAAATATAACACAGTATAATATATCCCAGTCAACATTACGAAACGATGTATCGAACCAAAAATAATTTACTTTCTCAGGTTAATTTTTTTATTTCGAATTAATTTTAAAATCGTTTATGATTCATATGTCAACGAAAAGAGTTGCCTTCTAATTGTAATCTTGAACGAATGTTCAAAATTAAAATAGTTGACTTTATAATTATTTCTGGTCAAGCATTTTTATTCTGATAAAATTTATTTTCGACAGATGTTATTGATGTTAATTCTCGAATGTTCAGATTTTTCGGGAAAAAGTTTGAAAAATGTATTGTAGAAATTCTGTATGATTTCATTCATCCATTGACATCTAGTTCTAGAATTTTCAATTATTTATATATTTTATAATTTTTTTTTTTTTTACAATAAATGTCAGGTGGGATATTATATATTTTATTTAACATGGGATTTTATATTTTATAATAGCAGTTTCCTGATAAAGCTTTCTTACACGTGCTACATAACAATAATTAAAATGTATAATAAAACGGAAGGAATTTTATCTATGTGATATTTTTGTTTATGTGCAATAATTATTGTGTACTGTATATAATATAGTTTTAATGCACGAGATAATCAAGGTTGTATTTTCATTAACAAATTGCAAGCATACATATATTGAAACAATGTCATTTACATGTAATCTAATGTTTATTTGTCGCATTAAAATTAGATATTATCACGGCTAACTATAGGTGAATCTTTTTTTTTTTCTATATATATATATGTGAATAATTTTTTTCTGTTTGAAATGTTTTCAATAGCAACATTGTTTTTATTGTTGTTGATTCGAGGTGCATGTACATTTTAAATGCCATCAATAAATTATATTGTGATTTTTTTTTTATGCTTTTATATTCAATTAAGAAAAAAAAATTTTTTTTTTGTTTAAATACAACATACTCTTATGTAGGTACATACATACATATATGATAAATGAAATGATTTTTTTATTTTGTTCATATATTAAAAGAATTTTCATTTTTAACCTTCTTGTTTAAATAAATACATCAAGGTTAATAGTTTATAATTAAATTTCTTTTCTGAAATTTTTTTTTTTCTTCATATATTTATTTTTAAAGGTTATTCTTGGACGGATGCCATCATGACGAGATTGTCGTCGATAAAAACGACGGACAAGCCACCAAATTTAATTATTGCAATTGTAGAAAATTTAAGAGAAAAATTTGAAATAATATTTATTATTGCCAATACAACAGAATTTTTATTATATAGCTACTGTTGTTGTAGAGGTGTTCAAGTGGTCGGCGCTAAATTAAGTTTGCAGCTGTCGAAGCTCAATCAAGTATATAATTATAAAAAACAACAACATCAACAACAAAATCAACAACATAAACAAATATTAAATATACCACAAAATAAATTCAATATTATACATCATCAACAATATAAACATCAGCAAAAGTGTGAAATCTACAAATCACAACAACAACAACAACAACAACAACAACAAAAATATAATAGTACGTGGCTATTTATCAGCCATAGAAAATCAACAAAATGAGTTCATTAAATAATAACAGAATTTCTGATAATCATCATCATCAACCACCATTATTGTCTTCAGTATCTCATGCAAGTAACAATAATATGTCATCAATTTATGGTCCAACTGGGCCACCATTTACATCATCATTCATGATGGGAGCTGTTACAACAACAACTGAAGAACAATTATCAGCAGCAATAACAGCGGCAGCAATAGCAACGACTGATAATAGTAATATCATACCAAAGGATGATCAAGGACAATGGGTTGATACAGTTCTTCTAACATTAAAAGCATCGATTATGATATTCATAATTGTAGCAGCTATATTTGGTAACTTACTCGTAATTATTTCTGTGATGCGACATAGAAAATTAAGGTATGCTCAATTAAACTTATATTCATTGTAATAAAAAAAAAAAGAAATGAAATGCTAAAAAAATATATATTTATTTCATCAGTATCTTAATTACTTTAGATTTATTATGTAAATATAATTTATTGATTTTATTTATTTTTTATGTTTCTTACAGGATAATAACAAATTATTTCGTAGTTTCTTTAGCAATGGCTGATATTATGGTAGCAATGATGGCCATGACCTTCAATTTTAGCGTTCAAGTGACAGGAAGGTAAGATTATTTGCTAAATAATTTATCATGAAATGAAAGTGGTAAATTTTTTTATGATGTTGAATTCTAACAAAATCAATTAGTGTATATACATACATACGTAAAAAGTTCTAAATGTCAAAAACTCTACTTGTAATAACTTTACGCAAAATATACTCAACCAAAAAATAAAATTTCAAATTATTTGGTAGGCGTGATAATGATGGTAGAAAGAAAAAAAAATGTAATTTATGAAGAAGAAGAAAAGAAAGAAAATTGAAAATTTTTTATTTGATGTTTGTAAAATGAGTATAATTACCCACATACATTTACGTAGGTATACACATTTCTAAATGACATGTGTGGTATTTATGTATAAATGTATTATTATATAAGATATAATTATACTTCGGGAATATTTATGAGTTAAATGATAATATAAGGGTCCAAAAATTTGTTGGAATTTAATAAATTTTCCAAAAAACTTATTTTGTATATACTCGTGAATATACTCGTGTATGTATGTATATACATAAAGATATAATTATTACATGTATTGAAATTCAAAATGTTCAAATTAGAAGACAGAAATTTACATATAAGCATATATGTACATATAAGAATTTATAAGATGATGATGATGAATAATAGTAAAATTTATTAATATGAATTAATTTAATTAAATATGATTATGTATTACGTGGTTCCTATTGCGGTTAGTTTAAGTTAAATACTTGAGTAGAAGTTTTCTGAAAATTCAAATTTATAAAAGCAACATAATATAAGAATAAATGTACGTGTGAGATATACTATTCATCTATCTATTTTAATTTATCTCATCTATTTAATTCTATATATGTACACAGTAAGAAATTTTAGAATTTTTGAGAAAAAAAACTTTAAAGTTTACTACATAGTTTAAGTGAAAGTTGCTAAAGTCTCATATAGTTTAGTCAGGTCAAGAATTTACATAGGAAATTTTTTTGTTTTTTCTGAATGAATTATGAATGCATACATTAAAAAAAGTTCATCTAAATTAAAAGAACGGATAAATTAAAATATCATTTAAGATCAATTTAGCAAAAAACAATATGCAGTAGTTATTTTCTAAAGAAAATCTTTAAATTCATAATTGTTTTCATTAAAACTTTACAGAATTTTTAATTTATAATAATTTCCTGTAGCTCTGTTTTTTTTTTTTAACTGTGTATTTAATATTACTTCTCTTGTAATAAATATCATATATTGTAGATGAAAATTTTTCGTAAAATGATGTCAAAGTTTAAAATTATAATGAAATTTTAGTTGGATTATAATTACAACAGAAGCATAACTATAAAATTTTACTTTATTAAATATGTTTAGTTTTGATAATTTTAATGAATTTTAAAAATCTTTTTCATCTATATATATTTGCGAACAATATTCAATAAATTTTACATATACCACAATTTATATTATATGTATACCCGATCATTATTTATTGTATTATACATATATGAAATTTTATTATAAAATGTATTGAAATTCAAGTAAATGTACTATATATTTTTGATTTTTTTTCATTTATTTATTTTTTATTTTTTTTATTTTTATTCGAATATGATTAAAAATTTTACAAATACCTTCGATTAAGGTAAAATAGATACACAAAATTTACTACATAAAATTATTATGATTAAAATATGAACATCATGAAACAAAAAAATTACAATAATATAACTTTTAATTATTTCGTTAAATTAATTAAATTTTAAAACAAAATTTGAATCTATAAAAATGTAAAAAATCCAAGAAAGTAATAATTATAATTTCCATTATAAAGATAAACATAATAAAATTACTAAATCAATGTAATCAACAGGAAATACTTACATAAAATGTTTTAAAATACAATTGTAAGTCAAGTTTAAAAATTAAAATAAATTTAATTTCCTGAATTGCAAACATATTGGTTATACTCGTATATGTATGTACATATTATGTAGATGTAGAAGACATTAGATTAGGAAATAATAAAGAAAAAATAGTTATTTTGTGAGGAAAATACGATAAAATATAAGAAATGAAAAGTTCCTTTATTAAATGGAAATGTAATGGGAGTTGTTATTATTTCATTGAATTATTATTTTTTCTATAGAATTTCAAAAATTTCATTATTAAATAACATTTTAGAATTCAGTGAAATATGGTCCTAAAATAACGGACTCTTAATTAATGTTATACCATTCAAATTGTATATCCTTAAGATAAAAGATAAAATTTAATTCTTATTTGAATAAGAAATTTTCTAAACTAACAAATTAGGATTCAAGTGAACCTTAAATTTTTGTATACCTTAAAGTTTTTTGTTTTTAGAATCCTTAAAGAATAAGACTAATGAAAAAAAGAAATATAGTTAAAATATGTATATTACGAAATATATTCTTATGAAAATTTTGAAAGTTTCAATCCTTCACAGAATCCAATGCTGTTGACTTTTGAAATATTTTAGAAAATTTATGTCAGAAAATCATAAATTTTAAAATATTTCTGTTTTGTTTTTTTCTTTTATTTTGAAAAAGTTTAAAACACATGAAAGATTTTACGAGGAAAAATACATACATACATATGTATGAAAATTGATTTTATAAAATGTTTTTTTTTTCCATCAGAAATTACGAGTTTACTCTTTCTTTTTGTTTTGTTTTAGGGTAAAGATCAATAATTTCTTTCATGTGTATATTGTACACATTTTTTTACTTAAAAATTTAAATTACACACACATGAACAATTTGTATTTGAAAAAAAAAAATTACATTAAAATAAATAAATAAATATAAACATATTAAATAAAATCTTTCCGATGAATATTTTCTCTCTTTGAAGTTTTAAATTTAAAAAAATTTTGAATTTTTTTAATAAGTATTTTTGAAATAATATTTCGAATGATTAGCGGAAGTAACGGTTTAAAAAAAGGACAATATGTGATGTAATGAAAAGAATGAAATTCATTATATTCTCAACTACTGACATATACATACATGAAATTTTGTTTTCATTTTTATGCAATTTACAACAAAAAAATATATTGTACTTTATTCTTTTTGTATGTGATATGCTATGATTTCTATTAACTATCGATTTAAAAAAAAAAAAGAAGATAAAATAAATCCCTTTTGTTTGTGCTATTATTTTTATGTTACAGTAAAGGATCAAAGTCAGTTTAATGTCATATTTGTAGAAAATAATACGTCTTGAAATTATCTGAATTATTCTGGAGGATATATTATAAATATTGGAAATAATAAAGATACAAATAAATTAGATAAAACAAAATCAGAAAATAAAATAAAATAAAAATAAGTCGGAAAAAATATTTTGAGAATTTCTTAAAGGGTAAAAAAAAAAAACAATAGGTAACTAGGAAGAAAATATAATACTTTCTATTATATTTTTGAAATTCTGTAGGTATTAGAATCAACTTGATATTATTTGATAAAGAGATAATGTCATTTAGTATTTTGTCATGTTGAATTAAGATACAATCTTAAATTATATAAATATACATTTGATAATCGATTTTGTAATAGAAATTTTTATAAAGTATCTGTACTAATTTTGTACAATGAAATCGATACATTTGATGATAACGATGGTATTTCTATACATGATTGACCTAAAATTTTCTCATTTCTGCTGGAAGGAATTTCTTAGACAATCTAATAGAATGTCCAATATTATAAACTAAATTCAAAATGAATGTACATATGGACATTTCACATATGTACAGGCAATCTATTTCCATTTTATCAATATTAATAAGATTACATGAATCTTTAATTGTGGCCAAATAATGTCTTTTACTGAAATACTTTAGAAAATAATTGTAAAAATGTACAAATTCGAATATTCAATGTAATATATCGATTTTATTCATTCAATTTATAACAATTAAAATAGATTAATAAGTTTAAAAGTTAATTGTAAATTAAGATTTGAACGTACATATGTTTTGAAGATATGTATAATTTGATATTGAAATGAAATTTAAACAAATAGCTGCATTTGGATTTTAATACTATATTATTCGATTTTCAATTAATTTGCACATACATCACACTCTGAAACATTTTAATGTAATCGGAATGAAATGTGTACTAAAATGTAATCTAAAATTTAATTTTCAATGATGAGGGTAGTTTAACAGTAATTTTTCAACTAAATTAAAAGCATATTTAAAAGCATATGATACAAAAAAATTTTAAAAACGAAAACTTATAGACTTATATAAAACGTGTAGAGTAGATGAACGTTTCTTTTCTAAGAACTGAAATCGATTACTGGTATTTTTATTTTTTAAGTATTGAAATTTTTCAATACTTTTTTGAATTTACAATAAAATTTCAACCTAAAAATAATTTAATTGTTCCTTACCAACATTTCTATCTGTATGCGTTAGCTCTAAGCGTAATAAAAATGCAGATACGGCATATCTCTATGCTAAAGGCTCATTAATGAAAAATCTGATTAGTTGAAAAATTACTCCAATACTCGGCTTGTGTCAAGATAATTGTGTAACAAATAAAAAAAATAATAATTAAAAAAAAAAAATATATATATAGCTAATTTTTGTATGAAAATTATTTTCAGATGGCTTTTTGGTCCTTTCCTATGTGATTTATGGAACAGTTTAGATGTTTATTTTTCAACAGCCAGCATACTTCATTTATGCTGTATATCTGTTGATAGGTAATTATTATGAAATCTTAATATTCTTATAATAATCCTGTGTGCCAAATTGAACTTTACGCTTTAAAAATTGTCACTTATTTTTTCAACTTTCCATCGAGGCCTGATTTTTTTTTTTAGTATTTTATTTAATTATATTTTTATCCCGATGATTATTTGAGAAGATTATATTTGGCACATAGGGTACATATAAGATAAGATTATTTTTTTTTATAGAAAATTTGTACAATAAATATATGTATATCGAGAATCATTATCATTTTATTCTTATTATCTTTTTCATTTCCAAAAAAAAAAAACTCAGATATTACGCAATAGTGAAACCTTTAAAATATCCAATCAATATGACAAAACGTGTTGTAGCGATAATGTTATTAAATACATGGATTTCACCAGCATTATTATCATTTGTACCAATTTTTGCTGGTTGGTATACAATAGAAAGTCATCAGGCATTTTTAAAAGAACATCCTGATAAATGTGAATTTGTAGTTAACAGAGGTTATGCTGTAGTATCAAGTTCAATATCATTTTGGATACCATGTACAATAATGATATTTACATATTATGCAATATTTAGAGAAGCAAATCGTCAAGAAAAACAATTAGCAATGCGACATGGTAATGCAATGCTTATGCATCGACATTCGACTGGTGGTGGAACAAATGGTAAGTTTATAAGTTTATAATAATAAATACATAATTGTTATTTTTACATTTCATTTTTAAAATTACAAAAATAGTTTTTATATATAACGTTTATTATACACAAAATAAAAGTGTTACTAACATAAGTATATAATAAAATTATAATAAGGATAATTTGGAAAACACTTAATGTTCTTTTAAGATTTCATCTTATAATAATTATTTTACGCGAGAGTATTTTCATTAACATCTTTAAAAAGTTTTGCTTTTTTAATTAAATTTCTTTATATAAAATTTTAAGTTGATGAAAGAAAATTTAGTGAAAGAAAAATAAAAACGACATAAAAGAAAATTTGTTGTCTTTTATATTTTTTTTTTTATTTTTCACAAAGTTTCTTAAGTAAAATTAACTTGATGTTTTATAAAAAGCATAAAATTGCATTTTCGTTAAATTTTCTAGAACTTATTTATATTATGTGATATAAATTTAAAATGAACTGGGATTTATTTTACTGAAATTCCTTACTTGATTATTTAACCTTTTTGTTTTAAAAATTCGAGGATAATAATGATGAAAATGAATTTTTCAATTTTATAATTTATAAATAACTGTTATATTAAGTTTATGGGATTTAATTTTTATTTACGTACAAGGAGAAGCTTTAAGTGGATCAGGATCATCGAAAACATTAACAATGCATGAAGTGGACCAAGAACATACCCCAACAAAAGACAAACATCTTATAAAAATGAAACGAGAACATAAGGCTGCACGTACTCTTGGCATTATTATGGGAACATTTATTGTATGTTGGCTACCATTTTTCCTATGGTAATTAAATTTAATTTTTAAATAAAATAAAAAAAAAATGAAAAATTAAAACTATACATTTAATTAAATAATGCAATATAAGTTTATAATTTTTAATTTTTAAATAATTTATGATGATTTTCACTATTGTTCTTTATAGGTACGTGATAACAAGTTTATGTCGTGAAGCATGTCCTTGCCCTGATATTGTAGTTGCAATAGTCTTTTGGATTGGTTATTTTAATTCAACATTAAATCCACTTATATATGCATATTTTAATAGAGATTTTCGGGAAGCATTTCGTAACACTCTTAATTGTATATTTTGTTCATGGTGGCGTGATAGGGGTCTTCCATTAGATATTGATATTAGACGATCCAGCCTGCGCTATGACAATCGTGCCAAGAGTGTTTATTCTGAGAGTTACCTAAACTCAAGCCATCCACAAAGAAGAGCCAGCAGTCAAATGGTAGAAAGTTTATAATATACATATAGATTAAGAACTCCAAAGATAGTTATAACTTCAACTGTATAGTTTAGTTTAGTTTATAAATAAATTAATTAATTTTTTTTTTAAATTTAATTTTAAATTATTATTATTTGAAAGAAAGAGAAAAAAAAATGATGTAAATTAATTTTATATATATTCTATATACATATAAATTTATTTATAAGGGCGTGCTTCCATGATTTATAAAACAAAAATTTATGTACTCGTATATGGCTTGAGTGCTGATGATATGTGAATGCAATTCAAAAAAAAAAAAAAAACATTGAATAATTCAAACAAAAAAAAAAGTAAATTCTAAAAAAAACGATTACTAATTGCATAGATTATTTATTGAAAAAAAAAAATTGTTGCTTTGTTTTTTGTTGTGAAAATTGTTTATTTTTAATTAAAATATAAATTTTTTTTGTTATTGCATTTTTTGTTTTTGTTTTTTATTATTATTATATCCAATCTATTAGAAAAAAAAATTATTAAATTTATCCAATTATTTTATAATTAAAAATAAAAAGAATTAAATTCAAATCATGAGCAAATAAAAAAAGTAAATAAAAGCAATAATGAATCCAAAGTGTAGTTGTAATGTAGCTATTAAAAATAAAAAATAAAAAAAAAAATAAAAAAAAGAGAAAAAAAAATAAAGAAAAATTAAAATATTATTAAGACTGTCCATTATAAAATACTAATTTTATCGTAATTTAATTGTAAGTAGAATTATGTAGAAACATACTATTTCTTAAATATTTTTGAGGTGTTGCTATAGAAAAAAAAAATTTTAAAAAAATATGTAATTGAAATTCAGAAACATTTTAAAAATCATTTATCATCGTAGAATCTTCAAAAAATATCTTTAAAAATACAATAAAATACAATAAAATTTGAAAAAAAAAATCAATTTACAAATAGAAAAATATAATAACCGAAAAACAAAAAACATGACTATGAAACTACAAATTAATAACAATAACTGGAAAATTTTTAACATCGTTGGAAAATCAAATATAATAACAACAACAACATCAATAACACCGTCATCATCATCATCAGTTGGTGTTTTTAAATATTTATGGCAATTCCTGGAATTAAGTTGACTGGGTGGCCTACACAGGAGCTTTTTTAATAATAAGTCAGCAACTTGATTCCAGCAATGGCTGTAAATGAAATTCTTCAAAATTTTTCAACTTTAACGAAATATGCAACGTTCAATCAAAATTATTATTAAAAAAAAAAAAAAATTTAAAATAAGAAAAACAGCACAACAAAACAAAAAATGATTTATAATTTTTATATCTTGTTTACAATAATAACACTTTTGCAGTTAGTAAATTAAAAGATCTATTTTTTTTTTTTTTTAGAAATTGTATAATTTTGTTTTTATTTTTTTTTTTCATTTTTGATTTTTGATTTCAACGTACAACGACTATAAAAAAAAAATAACAAATTTAAACAGCAATAATTTAAATCAATCAATAAAATTAAAACAAAAGTGTTTTTTTATTAAAGGAAAATAAAGAAAAAAAAACAACTAAATGTTTAACGGAATGTGTTCTTTACATAATAACAGATATTTAAAAAAAGAGATTATTAAGTAGTAAAAAAAAAAATTATAAAATAACAAAAAATGAGATGAAAGAAAAAAAAAATGCATAGCCTAAAGGCCGAATTAATACGTAAAAGCAAATATAAAATATTTTGTATATATTGTAAATGTGTTTGTAATCACTCGTACATTAATATTTTAAATAAGATAATTATCATATACATAAGTATATATAATATTTTAGCAATAATTTATTATATTGATGAGAAAACAAAAATTGTTTGTGTGTGTCTAAGAATAAAAAAAAAATAATAATAATAATAAAATAAAACTAGTAAATAATATTGTCTTCATATACAAATCTAAATAGTGTACTATAGATTTTGTCACAAAAAAAATTTGAAATTTTTTTTTTTGTTTTTTTTTTTTTTATAAAAATGTCCGAACTTTCATTTCATTCAAATTTCAAATAGCCTTTAGTTAAAATGTCTACCTTCAAGCATTTACACATTATTTGGATTATATTTTCTTTGTATTAACTTTATAATGTTTTTTGAGACTTTAGAATTAAGGAATACAATTTGTAACTTTCACTGTATCTGACAAATTATTATATGTATATATGTATGTACGTACATATATATGTACATATATAAAATCAAAAACTACTTTATTTACTTAGAAAATATATTTTCAAGAATAAAGAAATTGAATAGATGCCCCAAGAGGATTTCATATATAAATCAATATATAGGGTTTAGTTAAGTCCTTTAGATTTCAAAATGAAAAAGGATATTAGAATAGGCGTAATTTTCTAATAGGAATTACTATTAAGCTAATAGCTCCTAGAATATCAGAGATATTTTAATATGAAAGTGTGATTATCGATGAGCTTTTGATTCTTTCATAAGTCAAGTTGCTCTCAAGGTATCGACATGAATAATTATTAGAGTCAGAAATAATTTAAGTTGTTCAAAATCATATTGTAATCAGTTTAAAAGGCACATTACCTAGTTTAGATATTAAATTTGTATTTTTGTTAACTGTGCTTGTTTTTTAAAAAAATCAAAAATTTAATATCTTATTTTAATAAATCCTTAAAATATGTAAAAAGTTTCACACCACATTATTTGTGACAGAATTTATGATACCACTATAGATATAAATGTAATAATAAAAAAAAAAAAATGTTAGTAAAATATAACGTGTGTAATAAAAAAAAATAAAAATAAAAACAAAACTATAATAAAAACTAAAAAACAAAAAAAAAAAACAAACTCTCTTATACGGTACGTTTCTCTATATAACTATAAATAATGAAAAAAAATAAAAATCTAAAATTATAAATAAAATAAATAATTTTAAATTATATGTAACAAATTTTCTATATACATTATTTATTATGAAACAAATTTTTAGTTTAGAAGTTTGTAAAAAAAAAAAAATTATGTTGAAATTGAGTTATTTTTGGATAAAAAAAAAAAAAAAGATTTCGAATAAATGAGTTTTCATATTACTGCTATTTAAAAAAATGTCTTATTTTTCTTATAAATTAAATATTTTATGTACACATGTACATTGTACATATGTATGTATGTATATGTATGTAGATAAAAAGGTTTCTATATACAATACATACATATTTCTTTCAATTTAGAAAAAAATATTTTTTTTAATTTAAATAATTATTCCATAAACGTTTTAAAGGAGCGGAAACTTAATTTTTTATTGTTAACTGAGAAAAAAAAAAAAGAGATAGAAATAGAAAATATTTTGATTATAATAGATTGAGTAATGGGTTAATTCTGTGTGACATATATAAAAAAATTTCAAATTTCATTAACAGTAATTTTAGCAAGTCATTGTATGATTTTTTTTTCTCCGAATAATATTGTACACACGTTTCAATGTTTATATGATCTTTTTAATAGAAATTCGTAAAATTTAGAAAAATGTAAAAGTAATGACAATATAAATTCTATAACTATAGATAACTGCTCTGTGGTAAAAGGTTAGTTGTACTTACTCTATTTTAAAATGTTTTTGTTACATATTTTATAAAAAGAGCTTTTTTCTTTATAGGTATAAGGACAATTTTTTTTTTCATTAACAAGGAGGATAATATACAAGGAGGATATAATATAATTTTTTAAATTATACATACATATGTACATACATATTACATATGTACATATGTGTAATACTTTGAGAAAAATCGTTTTCTTTTTAAACTGGATTTACCCATATGCTTTAAAAATTTGACGATGAATAATATAAGATTTTTTTTAGAAAATTTCTTTGTTAAACATTTTTTATGCTTTTATGTTTTCATATTTGGGTGGTACATTTACTTTGAATATGTTTTTAAAACGAAAATAACAAATCAATTATCAATTTTCTTTCTGTTTTTTTACTATATTTTTTCAGTTAAAATTTTTTTCTTCAACTTTTATTTTAATTTGAGAATTATCTTCTTTCAGAGAAAGTTTTTATTTTTATTTTATTTTTATTTTTTTTTTAAAGTACATACATATAACCTTCATTATAATTTTTTGATTTCATTTGTTTTATTATTCTTCAATTCAGAATACAAAAAAAAAAGCTAAGCTACTTGAGTTTTTTTAACCAGATATAATTAGATTTTTTAATAACTTTTTTTCCGCGAACTTTATGATAATTACAGTTTTCAGTTTTTTCATAAGTTTTGAATATTACATTTTAATTAAAATAATGTAAAATAGTTTTTTCCAAACATACTAGGTGCATTATGCATATTTTACAGAAAAAAAACTACATCCCTCCCCTTTATTAAAAGCTTTTTAATACCTACAAAAAAAAATTCTAAGTGAAATTAAAACGAAAAGTGTGGTAATACTCTATTACATATATTCCTTTTTTTTTTTTTCACTGTCACACTCATTAAAAAATCTAATTAACTGATCATGTTCGTTTTCTCTTATATTTAATTAATAATTAAGTTTAAATTAAAAATTGAATTTCTATTATCTTTTTTTTTCTTTTTCAAAATTGTTTATCTCTCTTAACTTGTACAAAGTTATGTACTTAAAAAAAAACACAAGTATTCTTTATTGAATTTTTAATAAAATCCAAAACCTTATAAACACCATTGTATCCCAGTAGAAAAGTTTATGTTGTTAGACATTTGGAATCGATTTTTTAATCTGTTAATACTTCATGTAATTTTTCAATTTGATTGTACATTTACGTTCTGTAGTTATACTTCTGTACATACATACTCCTTTTATATGTTAAATTTAAAAACATCAAACTCTCAATCGAAGGACATACGTTTATTAAAATTCTTTTTTTTTTTTTTCAATTGGAAAAAATAACATCTAACTCTACTTTGTGAACATTGTTGACACAATATTTGTAGTTAATCGATTTTAAATTTATTTTTCACCGGCTATCAAGTTTTAATAAATTGCAATTACTGTATCTTTTATATGCAATCATGTACTTTTATATTTTCCAATATATAGTACATGTATACTTATTTTTTTTTTTTTCAATAAAAGTCCTTTTTAGTAACAAAAAAAATGATGATGATTAAATGAATGAACAATTTTAGCTTAAGGGTAAAAGTAAATAAAAAATAAGGAAAAAGAGTAAACAAATAGAAAAAAAAACAAAGGAAATCAAAGGAAAAAGGACAAAAACAACAATAACAAGTTACTTTTACTCTGTATATATATGTGTGTGTATTTATGTATATTTAAAGCAATTAAATTACACTAACAAACCAACCGACCATCAGTTAGAAGAATAAGAGGCACTAAAGTTAAAATGATGGTCCTTAATTTCCGGACTTGTTACCGGTGGTGGTCGGTGTAAGTTCTTTTTCTTCCATTATACATATATGTATATGTATTTAGCTATTGTATGTGTAATGTACAATTATATTAGGTACATTTATATTATTATATCATGGTTAACTAACTAACTTATCGTTTAAGATTTCTTTTTCTCATTATGATAAATGGACTGTAGGGTAATGTGTTGAAATGACATGTTGAGGTATAAGAAAAATAGACACAAGGGAAAAATTTAATTTTCATGTGCTGATTATTTTGATTGTTGATGGTGAAAAGTTGATAAAATAAAATTGTTATAGATACCTTTTATATTATATATGTATAGGAAATATCAAAGGCAATACAAAAAATTAATAAAAAATGCATGACAAAGGTAACAAGTAAAAAATATTTATGTACATATATTTTTTGATATTAAATATTATATTGTACATACTAGATTCTTTGGAATTTTACTAATATACATATATATGAATACATGTACATGTGTATGTACGTATATATTATATTTGGAAAAGGGAAACTTTTGATATATGGTGTATTTATTATAATGTGGAAAATTGCAAAGAACCAATTTATTATTATCACTGACCGGTAACCTGTATTCAAATAAATTTGTGTTTTTTTGTTGTTGTTTCTTTTTTTTTTTTATTTATATCGATATAAATACATACATATGTGTATGTATAGAAATATGTAGGTATATTTAGAATATTTATGTCAATTTCAGGATAAAAAAAGGAAATTAAATTGAAACATTGTGATTATTGAAATATTATGTCTTTAAGAAGATTGGAAAATTAAAGTATGTATGTAAATTGTAAGTATGTAATTTAAAATTTAGGATGAAAATTATATAATTTGGAAATATTGCTGTATTAAAGTGATATAGTGTTAAGGAAATGAAAAAAAAAATTTTTTTTCGAATCATGAATAAGATTTTGTTAATGTCAAAAACTACTAAAGCTGCACAAAAGAAAAATAAAGGATTTTCTAAACAAATAACTGAGATTTTTAAAAATCTTTCATTGAGCTAAAAAAAAAGTAAGAATAGCCTTTATTCTAATTGCAAAATAAATTTCAATTGTTTTAGCTCTTAGCTTTAGTTAGATCATTCTTAATTGAAAATACATTCAATCAATAAAGTGATAAAAGAAAAAGGTGACTGAATGATTTTATTCAAAATGAAATCAAAATTTATACTCATACAGGTATAAAAATCCATTAACAGAATCTAAAGAAATTTTCACATTTTCGGTATTTACTTGAATAAACGAATGAATTTTTTTAGTTGAAAATTTAAATCTTTATTGAAAATTTCTATGTACTGCAGTATATCTACATACATACATTCTTGTGTTTTATATTTTTCCAAAAATACATTCTTAAATACACAATGGATTTTTATAAAAAGCTGAATATGTATGTATGTATCAAAACTTTTGTGATACTAACAAACATTTATTTTTTTTTATTAAAGGATTCTGTAAAGATTTTAATTAAAAATCTGTTAAAGGATTGCTTCAAATACTAAATATATGAATTTAGTAACAACTTTTTGTTGCAATATTGAAACTATAAAATTACTTATTTGTGTAGCATAATTCTGTTTTATCTAAAAATTCATAAATTTTTGTTTTATTAGAAGAAAAATCATTTTAAATTTTTTACTGCTATACTATTCACAGAAATAAATAATCAATTTATCGATGTTGATATGTAAAAATGTGTACAATGTGAAACTAGTAAAACTAGAGTGTCTCTTGTTTACAAATAGAATTGTTTATTCAAGTATCTGGGAAACAATTTTTTGCAATATATGAAAATCTAAACATCAAGATTCTTTTAGTAAATTAAAAATATTTGATTTGCTTTTGCTTTTTTCACATCGTTTTGAATACTTATATTTTTTAGATAAAAGAAGATATTTTATTATGGAAAATAATGAAATTAAAATTTGTCCTTTCCTTTTTTTGAGCATTGCAACAGAAGATTCTGAAAAACTGAAGAATTTAGAGTATGTTCAGTCACGTTTTTAAATTTTTTTTCCGAATTCTGTAATTTAAATTTAAAATGTTCGTTATTGTTTATTCAGTGATAATGCGCATGTATGAAAAAATATCCTTTTGAGGTTTTTGTCTTGAGTTTTATATTTTTCAAAATTTGAATTTTTAAAAGGATTTTCTATCATTTAATCAAATATATTAATATTTTTTTAGGTTAAAAAATTATAAATATTTTGAATATTAGAGAATTTTTTTAGTTCTCCCAATCATTTTGTTAGATTTTCCATTAAAATAAATATATATCAGAAAAAAATACAAACGATTAAGTAAATAAATAAATAAAGAAAAATCCGTTTATTAATGTAAAAGAGCTTTTTGAAATCATTGCAGTGATATCAACATTTAAAAATATCCTTAAATGAAATCTCTGTTTTATTTAAATATATCCGTAAAATAAACATTATTTTTTGTTAGCATTACCGATTATTAATATAGGAAAATATTTGTTAAGATATTTACATATTTGACTTTTTTTTTTCTTTGTATTTTATAATGATTACACAGAAGGTAACATTTTTGTTGTATGTTTGCATTTGTTATTGAAAATATTTTTTTTTTTTTATACAAAATAAATTCTATTTAACAAATAAATTCAAAATGATTCAATAAAAGGGAAAAAAAAAACAATTTTTATTTGTAAATTTAATTAAATAAATCTTGTATACCTATGTATATACATATGAGTATATATATATATATATTTTTAAGTTTAATGTTAAAAGATTTACGACACGCAATCAAGTATTTACATATCTACATATTATATACATATGTGTAGCTCAATGAGACAATAACATCGATGCATAACTTATTTTTGTTGTCAAAGTCAGAAAAGCTAAGCTTTTTCTTATGTATACAAAAAAAAAAAAAAAAAATCTTCTTAAAAAGTTGTCATGTGTATAATGTTCTCATATCAATTACCGGAAAAGAAAGTGTTTCAAATATGTACATATTGTTTTTTTTTTTTTTTTAATTTGTATATGTACTCACAAAAAGTTAGATAATATTGAGAAAATACTTCGAATACTAAAAATACCGCATAAATTCCGATGATTCTTTTGACTTTAAAAATAATGATAATAATATAACAAGAGAATACATTAAAAGAGGAGCATGTCAATTGCACAATGCATCGTTATGTTTTTCTTTTTTACTTTTAAGGATAAACAATTTGAAAGAAAAAGCTTAGAGGAATTTATTGAAAGAAAAAAAAGAATAAGAAAAGAGTATGAATATATGATAATCAAAATTTGATACAATTGAGTACACGTTTAGAAAGGATATATATGAAGGATAATACTTTACAACAAATGTATACTTAAAGAATATAAATGTAATACACATTTAAGGTGTAATCGGAATATCGAAGGATTCGCTTTAAAAAGAAGCAAAGTATTGTCAATAATAATAATAATAATAATAAAAAAAAACACACACACACACAAAAAAAAAAGAAAAAACTATAGTGAGTGAAGAAAGGAATTTAATCTTTTTGAGTTAAATTGAGAATAATGTTTTTTTTTTTGTTTGTTTTGTTTTTGAAAAGTATTTTCCAGAGAGAGTTAAAAAGGACTTGAATTTTTGCCAGCCTTGCGCACCAACTAAATATACATTTTCATATTTAAATTTGATACCGCTCATTCCCAGACTTTAAAGCTCATCATCAGTTGTTTGCAGCGTCTCATGTTGTTCGGTTGATATAAAAAAAAATTGTATGAGCTTTCTTTTATTGTGGTTTATTTGTTGTTTTATATCAACCCTGTTTTCTTCATTTCATATTCAATTTCTATGTAAATTTTATAACGTGAAAAGCAAAAAAGTAAAATAAATTTTTTTTTTTTTTTTTTTTTTTGCAATAAGGAGTTTACCCAAATAAGGAAAAAGTTACGAAGTTCATGTTATTGTTCTCTAAAAAAAAAAAAATTTAAAAAGAAAATCTGTGTAAAGTAAAGAAAGTAAAGAAAAAAAGGGAAGATAATGAGAAAAATAAAATTAAAAAAAGAATAATAAAAAAAATTCTTCATTCTTTAAGTTTTATGGTAGTTAATTAAAACGAAAATTGTTTTACGTAACGGAATAAAAATCACAATAAAAAAATATGTAATTTAAGTGTATGTATTATTTTTAATATGTGAAGTGTGAATGTCATTTAAGTGTGAATAAAATGTAAATTTTTATTATTAAAAAAGAAAATATAAAATATTTTTTCGTATTTTAATATTTACAAGAAAAATAAAAACTAATTATATCATTATCCTTTCTTTTATATTCTTTTTTTTTTTTTTCATAATTAATTTTTCATTATTTTTATTTTTAGTTTGTGATTTCAATTTGAAAAATTTGTTCATAAGAATAATTCTTGAAAAATTTTGTGTAATAATACCATCGGCATTTTTTTTATAGTTAATCGATTAGTGTAGGTCAAAAATCAAAATATAGGTTGAATACAAAAATACTTGTAGTTAAACCACATTAAAAAAATAAAAAAAAAAGGAAGAAAGAAAGTATGTACATATAATGTACATAACTAGGTACTAACAAACAACAATCAAAGTTCTCATACACTCTTTACTTCCCAGTGAAAGTTTTGAGAAACCTAAAGGTAAAATATGATATATAGAAAGTATAATTTTTTTTTTACTTCACATGTGTACATACAATAATATAATATATGTATGTAGGAATAATGTGTGATGGAAAAGTGGTTAATATAAAAAAAAAAAAAAACGAGAGACAAAAAAAAACAGGTTGGGCTGAATAATAGGGAGTATGAAGAACCAGTAAAAGCCATTCGAAAGCCAAAATTAGGAAAAAAATAAAAAATAAAACAAAAACAAATCATAAAAATAACAATAATCAGCAACAATATATATTTGGTAGTCTAGGATCTATTGATTTACGAATCTGGGATTGATGTATCTATGTATATATATGTTATTTATGGTTTTTAATATACACTGGGCCTCCTTTTTTAACCTTTATTTTTTATGTATGTATCATATATACATACTTATGCATACAGCCGTATTGATGATTATACAAAGTGACAATAATATTTAGATGCCTCCTCACACGTACATATAAGATATAAACTTTTATTTTCGTGTGAGAATGATACAATTAGATAACAACAGGGCTCACCATTAACAGGAAACTATAGAGAACTTATATTTTTATTATTATTTAATTTTAACTTTTCCTTTTTTCCTTGTTAGATGTATTTGATAAATTATTGTATGATTGGATATTATATTTGATATATGGTATTTATTTTTTTTTTAAATATTTAATATGTGAATATTGTAGGTGTACACGATATACTGATTTTTTTTTCTTCTTTTAATTATACCTATGTGCTATTAATAATACATATATACTTTTCTAGACTATATAATAATACAGGAGTTAGTACAATATATCGATTTAACTCTAATAATAATAAAAGGATTTTGTGTGTTTGTAGAAGAGAATGAACTTTGGACATTTGCCAAAAGCCATAACACATTATCCTTTATATATTATATAAATATGTATGTGCATACCTTATATATAAGTACTATTAATACTTGATTATGTATAGTATAGTTATGCTTTTCATTTATATACACAATATATATTTTATGCATATACTGCATAAGGATGAGTCTGATAAAAAAAAAAGGATAACTGAGAAAGAATAATACAATATCATTATACATATATGTAAGTATATAACAATAGTTATATGTACTAAAAATGTCGTCCGTCTACTATATATATAGTATATTCTATACTTATAAAATTAAATAGTATCTTTATATATAAATATATCTACGTCCTACATACATGATTTTTTTACTTACTAATCTCACTTTAATAAATGTACACACACATATACATATTTATATATTTTTATTATTTATTTTGTGTTTTATATAAAATATCTATTCACCTTGTGTGTTTATACAGATTATGTATTTTTTTTATTCCATTCTTATCTTTTATTTAAAAACTTAGGTATAGTTTAATATATTGTTATAATTTCCTGACAAAACTAAATTTATTTTATTATTGTTTTGTTTTTTTTTTATTCATTCATATTATTTTTTTTTTCTTTTACTTTTCTTATTTTGTTAGTATATTCTGTTTTTTGTTCTATTTCCTGGGGATAATAAAAATGAAATAATGATTTTTTTTTCCTCCAGAAAAGGAAAATACGAGAAAATCTATTTAACAAAAACTAGGAAATGCAGTGAAAAATTTTCTAATCTTACCAGTTTGTATCTATTTAGATACACATTAGTATGTATATATAGTATTTTTGTTTATTTATTTAAGAAGAAAAATCTGTAAATTTATATTCTTTTCCTAATTGTGTTTGTATCAATGTTGTTTTGTAAAATTTAAAAATTAATTTTTTCGTACACCACGTACAAACCTATATATGATGTGTTACATGCATACATATAATGTTTATTTAATTGTATTGTAAATTGTATGTATATTTATTTTTGTACAATTTACACTTCACTTTAATTAGGTATATACATATGTATATATGTACATATACATATGTAAGTATGTATATATTTTCAATTCCTGAAATCTAGCTAATACTTGAATTATATTCATTCATTGTGCCTTTGAATTAATAATCTTATTTTTCAATGTTTTCTATAAATAGTACATACATACATACATTACATAAATTCTTATTTGAAGTGGCAACAAACGGAATTTGATTTTTGTTTTCCTCTTCAACAGCTGTTTAAGGTTTTCCTTTTGAAATCTTAAAGCTTCTTAGCAGTAAAATTGATTTTTTAAATTTTTGATTTGATTTTCATTTTATTATAATTTAATTTTATTATTTTTTACGTATATACATATCGTTCGTATATATTAATGTGTGTACATGTAATTAAAATCAATTATTTTAAAATGAAAATAAAATTAAATTTTTACTTAATATACTTTATTGAATAACCTACAGTATGAAACATATAATTCTTTGAATAATAAATAAAAACTTTAAATTAAACAAAATTAAGAAAATTAATAACTGTTGATAAATGTATGATATTTATTAAAGATATGTAAATTATCATCTTTAACCGTTGTATTCATCAATATGTTATATCCATGACAATCATAATTCAATTCAACATCCCAGTATGACTTGCGATTTCGGTTGAGATATTATGTGGTGTCATATTATCAACATAGTAAATAAAATGTCTAGTAAGTAGCACCCACGTTAAATTGTAGGTGTATTTGTGAGAGTAAAAATGAATTGTCAAGATATTTGAATTTGATTTGATTAGATTTGATATTATGAAAAAATAAGTATAGAATAAGGAAAATTTCAAATTTTCTTTTCAATCAAAATAAATTTACGTATTTTTTCAAAAGTTCTAGTAGAATTTGTTTAAAAATGAAAAAAAAAAATGTTACAAATGCTCTATAATCCATAATATTCTTTTTTATTTAAACAGACGTTA
This sequence comes from Bombylius discolor, assembly GCA_939192795.1. Classification (NCBI taxonomy): domain Eukaryota; kingdom Metazoa; phylum Arthropoda; class Insecta; order Diptera; family Bombyliidae; genus Bombylius; species Bombylius discolor. Next base: position 33,418,952 of record OW584241.1, on the reverse strand, counting down.
ACGTTTTTTCAATCAAATTATAAAATAAAAATATTCTTCTTTTATTCTTAAGAATCTATCGAAAGAATCTATAGAAAGTTAAATATTATTAGAAAGTGTAGTTGCCTAGTATTTGTTTAATTTTCAGCATATGAAAATTTTCAAATCCTAACAATAGTTATTGCAACAACTCGTCCATTTTTCTGTAAAACCAAAAAAAAAAAAAAAAAAAAAAAATTATTTCTAAAGATTATGAACACCTTGTGTATATTCCTACATTCATATCATTTATTTAATTTATGAAGAAATAAAAATAAAATTATTTTTTTTTTTCAATTTTAAAAAAGTCACGTATTCTGTGAACTTGAAAAGGGTTAAAAAGTAATTTGTTATAGAAAATTTTGGATTAGTGGTGATTTTTTAAAGATTGAAAAATTATTATAGACGCAATCAGACAGAATAATAAATGAAAAAATCTTTTTTTTTAGTTTCAGTTTTATTCATATATATTTTTTTTTTTATTTTTGATTACAAATATATACAATGTGGAAAAAATCATACATTTTCAATAAAACAAATATAAAATTTCTTGGGAAAAAACTTAGGGCAAAAAATAAAAAAAAAAAACAACAAAAAAACATAAATAAGTTAAAAACTTTCAATTACTTTTTTATATAATTTTTGGTAGAATAAAACAGATAGAAATATGTATATATATATTTTTTTTTTTTTGCTTTAATATTATTCTTTTTTATTCAATATTTTTACATTAGATACTTTATGATAACTTTATAATTTATATTTTTCTTTCAATATATTTTAACCACAAAATACAAAATAAAAATCACTTGGAAACAAGGACAAAAATTTTAAAAAGTTGAAAAGAAATTTTATGTATAAAATTTATAATATACACAATAATCATTTTCAACTTTAACAAATTCTTTTACAACAAGTTAATTCACACTGATAAGAATTTGTTATTATTATATGAAACAAAAAAAAAAAAAATTTTTTTTTCAACGAAAGTAATAATCGATCAATTATTTTCATGGATCACTCTTCATAATGACTGATTTTATTTCATAGATTTTTTTCTTTTCTTCCTTCAGGAAGTCAGAATATTAAAAGGCCTAAAAGAGAAAAGCTAAAAGAAAATATTATGGGATTGAATAAGCTTAGAGAAAATAATGAAGGATGATGTTTTTTTTTTATTTTTTTTTTATTGTGTGTTGTGTGTTTGTGTGTTTGTGTGTTAATATAATACTATGTACAAAAGAATTTTTGCTTGTGGCTTTTTGAATAGACTGAAGTGGTTTTGAGACGATCGAAAAAATGATTGATAAGAGGGTTTGAGTTAAATACAAAACAAAAAAAAAAAAGGTTATGACATTAAATGAAACAAGACTTCATATGTATATACACAAAAACAGAATTACATGGATTTGAAAATTGCTTAAAAATAAGAGAAATAAAACATAAATAAAAATAAAAATAGGAAAAAGTGTAGTACATATAAATAATCTATTGATGATCCTGGTAAATTTATGATATACATTAAAGAATGATGCTATCTGGTATACATTTGTAAAAAAAAATAGCCTAATTTAAATTGTAAATGAACTTATTATTTTTAAGGATTTAATAATTTTAGTTAAATACAAATTTATTTGATGATAATGTGCTTTAGGGTTTAAAAGAAAGATTATAAGTAAAAAAACATAAAATTAGCTAGCTAAAATCTCAATGCGATTCATTTTTTTTTATTTTTTTTTCCACCAAAGTGTAACTATTCATTGGAATTAGCAAAAGAGAAAAAAATAATAATAGAGCTTTATGGAAATTATTAATGTCTTTTTTATTCTTCAGAAATAATCCTTTTCGTAGAAGATATTATAAGAGTATGTCACACAATTGATTTTTATTTAAAGCCCCTTAAGGATTACGAAAATTACTCACGAAAAAAAAAAACCCAAAAAATTATATACATATGTATACATATATAAAGTGTGTATTTTTTTCTCATTTAATATATGTATATGAAACTGTTATATATTGTATTTTGTACATTTACCTTAAAGCGTTATCCTTTTATTAATAAATGAACATATAAATTTTATATACGTTTCATATCCAGATTATTATTATATGTACCTACTTAATACTTATTATAAATACATATTATGTACATATATTTATAAAAATAATACAAATGATATGGGTTGTACATACATGTATCATATGAAAGTATCTCGAAGGTCTAATTCACACTCAAGCTCTTAAATACCACACAACTCTACAGGTGAAATATATTACATTTTAGGGTATTATAAAAACCACATGAAAATATCATTATAAATGTTAAACGTGAGGAATTATAATCATCTCTTCATAATCGCCATCATCATCATCATCATCATCATCATCTGTAATAAAGTTAATGTAAAACAACATGTAAAATCTTTAGGTAAACACAAAATACAATTTAGTTCATATTAAGTATTAATTGAAATTTAATATGTGTTTAAAAGTTAAACAGAAAAAAAAAATCATAAATGAAAAAAAAAAAAAACATGCAAAAAATTTTTAATTTACTAATAACAAAAAAAATTAATTGTGTTGGCGGCATTTGAGAAAAAACAAAAACGACATTATTGATTGATTTTATTTTTGAATAATTGATAAAGTTTTCTTCTATTTAAATAATGTGAAGAAAAAAAAAATCTGTTATCATATATTAAATATTAATTAATTTTCAATTAATTTCAATAAAACGTAGAAATCTATAATATCATTTAGAACTTAAAATATTCTATTTAATTGTATTTGTTGGCCACGTGTAGTGTTTTTTTTTTTCTCTTTTCTGTTTGTTTTTTTTTTTGATTATGTCACTTGATACAATTATTATTAAAATACACGCTTTGATAGATACAATCTGATGTATTATATCTTTTCCTTTTTTAAATATTAAATAAACGAGTATGTATGTATATATATATTCCGTTTATTTGTATTTTGTCATGCGGTAATCCCTAATCAGATTCATCTTACTCATAGGCAATGAATTTCAAGATTAATTAAATTTTTTTTTGTCATTGAATTTTTTTTTTTGAAGTCATCCATTATACGAGATAAAGTTATCTTATCCAACAACGAAAAATTTGGTAACATTTTATATATTAAATTTATATGAAAAAAAAAACAAAAAAATACAATTGTGAAATAAAAACAAATAATGGATGCTATTATATTAATGGTTGTAAAAAGAAATTTATAATATAAATACTCTTCAGAATATACTATATGATCTAAATTAAAAGTTACTAATAATATTTTCTATTTTCATCTTGTGCACATAGTAAAACATTGTTTTTATGTTTCATTATAAATTAAATTATCTAGAACCTATAACCATCATGTCATTCATTTTCTTAATTTCTTAGAGTCAATATATACACATAAATACTTTGTTACAACAACTCTTTTTTTTTTTCCTAATTGTTTTTATTTTTTCCTCGTTTAAATGATTTCATTTAAAGTAATGACCAAAAAAACCCTACTACAATAATTACTGAAGAAGTGTACTTTCTAAGTTATACCACAAAAAAGGAATGAATTTAAAGTAATCTGTTTGATGATCAAGAATGAGAGTTCTTACAGTTATAAAAAGATAAAAGTGTATCTTTTATATCTATGTACTATATAATATTAGTATTAGGATGTTTTTTGTTGTCTTATTTATTGTTGGTGGTTTTTGTGATGATAATGTTGTTGTTGTTGTTGTTTTTTTTTTCCTCTTTTCATTGATAAAGGTGTGTTGTCTGCCACCGACAGGTAATTAAAAAACGCTTAACCACAGCAATCTCATTTAAGATTCTATAAAGAATAATCTGACAACTAATAATGAATGTATTTATAAACTAACATACAATATAATGTACAATTCAATTGAAAAGGGACATCATTTATTTAATTATGTTTACGGTACACAATACAAAAATTGAAATTGTTATTAATTAAATAATACTAAAAAAAAAAAAAAGTAACACTAACACTGTAATTAGGATTAAACATAAATTTATAAATGTATAAACAAATTCTTCAACTGATTTAAAAAATTTATTTAAAATAATATAAAATAAGAATTGGAAACAAGCTGAGCAACAAATACATAAATGAAATAGACTAAAAGGATTCCTTTAAAGGATTGCCATTATTTTATTGGGTGTTTGTTTTTTAAAGCACAAACTTCTTTTTGGGTTAAAAATTTGATAAATCTAAAAATGCACAGAAACGTTTGGAGTGCGTGTTTTTCTTTTATAGATATCGATTTAATAAATGCAAAAAACGTATCTTTATTCTAGTCTTTCAAATATTTGAAAAGTGATGATATAGTTGATTATCAATTTTTTGATCTAACTGCAACATTCAATTAAAATTGATTCAAAAAGGAATTTTTAATATTATACTGTGCTTGAAAGTGATCTCAAAATAAAGCCTATAGGTTCTCTACTTTCTATCTTTTGTATTATTTTCATAAAATGGACTATGTAGGATTAAATGGAATATCATACCCTTTTGCGTCCAAATCTATACAAAGTATTCTGGTACAGATAGTTGTTATTTTTTTGTTTTTGTTTTCTAGAACGACATGTGTACGTGTTTATTTCTTCTCAAATGGTTTTCTCATGTATGTACATACATACAGTTATCTAAATATTATATTTAAATTAAACAATATCTATGTACATGATACTCCAATATTTCGTTTTTGATATGCTAGTAATAAAGTTTTCAATTACTCTTATGTATGTGTAAAATTTCATGTATATATATTATATGTAAATATATAATCTAAAACAACAAATAACATTTAATTGTATTTTTGAATTCAGTCGAACTTTTTCAATTCAAACTATATGAAAAGAAAAACTTTTCCATTACTCATAATGTAATTAATATTGTAGATATTTGTTCTGAAAAAAAAAGCCTACATGATATAATGTAAATAGCTATGTATGTATTCAATAGTATTTATTTATCATATAGTTTTATTATATACATTTATTTGTATAGAAAGCCCTGGTTTCGGTTGAATAATTTGTTTTTATTTATTTGCTTAAAATAACTCTATCTGAAATTTATATAATTATTATTTCTATAAAAACTTACTGAAAAGAAAATATTTATTACACATCATATTCAAATGTACGAATTTATTAAGACGTCAAGTTTAGATCCTTCTCTTTTAATCTTTTACTAAAGTTTTACTTCTTTTTATTTTTTTTTAGGGTAAAAACAATTTTCATTAGATATTTAGATAAAATCATATTTTCGATAAATTTCTTTTTTTACAAGTTTAAAACTAAAACTACATATGTATGTATAATATTTGTTATTATGTATGTATGTGTATACAATTTATATACCATTCATAATATTAAATAATAAAAATCTTCAACCTAACTATAATTATGAAAATAGCCGCTCATAATAAATTAATAAATATGAGCCTTGAAAATGAAAAATATAAAAAATGTTCATAAAATTCTGAAACCTCAAAAATTATCTTTCTTTTAAATTTTCGCCAATTCCTTTTGTATTAAATTGATTATGACATAAATTCATTTTCTTGTTATATTCCTTGGAGATTTTATAAATTATTTGAAATAGTAAATATCTGCCATTATGGATGTACCTATATACATATAATATTCTATTCTAAAATGTATATAATATATTTTTATTGAAAAAAATATATGTAGCTATATAAATATACATACGAGTATAACTTGGAAAATTGTTTTTCCTTGTATAAGAACTCTAAGTACATGTGTGAACTTTGATAGATACCTGTTTTATTTTACTTGATTTTTTTTTTATATATAGTATACTTTCTTGTAATTCTCGTTTTTTTTTTTTCTTCTTTTTCTATCTTTTTTCATTAAATATTGATCAAGGATAAAAAACTACGACGTTCTAAGGATATCGATAATTTCCTTTAAGGGACTTTATTATAATTTATTTATATATACAATAAAAATCTTTTTTTTTTTTTGTTTTTTTTTTTTAACTTTCTTGTTTTCTTATCCTTATACTTTTCATTTTTTCATTGATTTTTTTTTTCTATTATATTATTTTTTATATATTACAAGTATATGTACAATTGTGTTTTGTTTTTAGTAATAATACGTGAGATAAATAATTTTTCATTACTTATTTCAATTTGATAGTTATTGTGTTATTGTTATATACATATACATACTTATTACAATTGAATTGTAATTTGTCCTTTACTGAGAAGAAAAAACGAATAACATTTGTTCGAATAAAAAATAATTATTCTTTTAAAAATGTATCTATGTTATTATACATATATGTAGATAAATATTGCGATATAAATAAATAAAATTTTTAATAAACTAAAAAGATAAAATTACTTAATTTTTATGTAATGTGTACATAAAATAAATGTAAAATTCATTTTCCTTCTGTCTAGTTTTTTTTTTTTTTTTTCATCAACTTTTACTTAATTTTTTTATTGGTTTCTATTTTTTTATTTTATTTTCAAGTTAAGAGGATAAAAACCAAATTCAAAAAACAAACACATTTATTCACATAAAAAATTTAAAAAAATATATATCTGAAAATAAAACAAAAGAAAATGTGAACAAAAGGAAAAAAAAAAGAAAACAAAAAACTTATTAAAAATAAAATCGTACTTTTTTTTTTGTTGTTTCATAAAAGAAGTGGGTATTAGCAGAGACAGAATGGAAAAAAAAAGGAAAAAAATACCAATTTCATTTCTCATTCAGCGGAAGAATATTTATAGTGTAAGGATTTGAAATTTGATCAGGAAGGATTTCAAATGGTCTGATGGGATATTTAGCTTAATTGTTATTTAGAAAGATTATATAATGTCAAGCAATCCAAAAGTATCCAAGTAATCCTTTACTTTTATATTCGATTACATAGTTCAATGTGATATAAATTGATATGATATGAAAGTAAATACGGGTGTATGCATGTATATATTGCTAATAAATACGAGTATCTATATAGGTACAATGTAGGTGTATACTACCTTTGGCAAAAGTTTATTCATAAAATTTAATCTCGAATTTTTATTACCTTAATGTGGGTTTTAATTTAAAACGATAAAAACACTCATTTAAAATTCTTTCAGTTTTTTAGATTTCACTAGAACTTTATTTTCTTGTTTTATTTATTTTTTATTTTTTCAATAATAATAATAGCATATAATTTCTAGAAGGGAAAAAAATTGAATTTTATTCTAAAATGCGTTTTTTAGTGTTGAATAAAAGCTGTAAAAATCTATCGTTTCTAATCGATATCGTTTCAGATACAATACAATATCTTCTCAGTTATCCATGACTATAGCTACTTTGTTACCATTGATGTTATATCTGTGTACATAAAGTAGAATCCTATAATTACAGAGCATATTGTAATGTTTAATGTTACATACACATACATATATAATATACTATGTTATATGTATACAGTTATTGTTATAGTTATATTTTATAATATATATAATAGTCTCTTATCTTTTTCATTATAGAAATTTCTTTCTCTTTTGAAAGGATATGTATATAATGGAAAAGCAAATATCTTACACGTTCAATGCCCCAAATGTATTGTACATATATATGATACATATGTATTACAATATACCTACGAGTATACCTATTTAGATTTTATATGGTTGATGATTAAGGTATTGTAAATATATGTATACATGTATATTTTTTCCGATATTTTCTAAGGAAAAATTACCTCAACTTTTTCATCTCTCTTTTAATTGTTTTTAGTAGGTAAATCTTTTTGTTTACACATAGAAAAGCGTTAGTGCCTAAAAGGTATCAAATTATATAAAATCTGTATAGCATTGTAATAATGGGTATATGTAGTATATTGATTATATTGTACATAAATAACGTATATATTTGAATTCTTATGTTGTGTTACATAATTTCCTTATATTTTGGGTACATAATAAACAACATATTGTTTCATTTACAATTAAAAGAAAAACAAAATAGAAAAGTAATTTTACGAAATAAAATGTATTTTTCTCACATAATTTATTATCAATTTTTTTTTACTTATATACATACATGTGTATATGGGTCTGTTCGTGGAAAATGTGAGAAAATTTTTTAGAAAAAATGTTTATATCTTTTATCATTAAATAAAATCTCAATGGAATTTTCTTTGAAAGTACTTTAGCAGAAGAAATAATTATAGAAAAATCATTAGTAATGAATAATAATATTAATAATATTTATTATTATTAATTAATTACAAGTTGAATACTAGATTAAAACTAATTAAGTTTTCAATGCCTTTAAATTAGTCAAATAAAATTTCTAGGTTAGAGGAATCTCTCCTTTGTATTGCCTTCATATTTCAGAATTTTTTTTTTTTGCTTTTTAATAAATAATAATTAAAAAAAATTCCATTTTTAAATAAAAGTTTCTTATATTTTAAATTTAATTTTTAACAAAATATCTTCAGGCATAAGTAATTTGAAGGACTCATTTTATTTTTAAAGACTTATTTAATTTTGTGCTATATAAGAGTTTGTCTTGTCAAATCAAGAAAATGTTACTAGAATGAAAATATTTTTGTGGTGTAAAAAATTCTTGTAATATTACATAATTTTCAAATATTTTTCTGTGTAGGTGTCCATTTTATGAGTAGGTGATTTTTTAGTAAATTTATTCATTTTTTTATTGGTAACAAAAAAAAAAAAGCTTATTACACACAATTTTTTTCGTGTCAAGTTAATTTTTTATACAATTATTTTTTTTTTCTTTCAAAAGAATCTAATTTTTTTCTTTTTTTTTTTTTTGTAAATTTTCAGTGAATTTCAGAATTTATACTTGTGACTAAAATTATTTACGAACATACCCTTATATGAATTGATTTCTAGTAATTGTTATGCGTAAAAATAAGTTTATAATTTAATATTATAATTGCGTTCACGTAATATATATAGTAATTTAGTACGAAAGGATAATGATAAAATTTCACTATAATTAATATTATATACATTAATTATACTTTTACATATGTAGTGTCAGGTGTAAGAAGAAAATAAAAAAAAAAAGAAAGTAAAACAAGAAGAAAAAAAAAATGAAATAAAATGGAAGTGTTGAAAAATTATATATGTAATAATTAGAAACATGAATCAAATTGTAAAGATTCGAAAATGTATAATAAATATTGTAAAATAGTAATTAAAATTCAATTACATTTGATAAATAATAATCAAATGATAAATAATATAATAAATTATAATAATAAAAAATTAAATATATTTCAATAATATATAATTATGTGTGATAATATAAAATGCAAGTTAATTTAAAATTGTGTAAAAAAATATCAATAACACAATACTTTAAAATAATAAATAAATATAATATTAAATTTAATAATATTAAAAATAATAATTGGTGTTATATCGGATATGACAGGAGATATGTCGCAATTAATAACTGAATCAGTTCCATTACCAATTATAAATGGGACTAGTTCAAATAATGAAAATATAAAATCATCAGCTAATTGGTTTGATTTAACAATTTTATGTATTAAAGGTGTTATATTTTCAACAATTATAATTGGAGCTGTACTTGGTAATGCATTAGTTATTATTTCAGTTCAACGTAATAGAAAATTAAGGTAAGTTAATTCAAAAAAAAAAAAAAAAAAAAAAAAACATCAAAATAAATAAAAATAAATAGTACACAAAATTTATTTGTCATTAATATTATAACACACTGTCAAATGATTCATATATGTATTTTCAATACTCATCTATTCAAATGACTAATACGTTTCATTTCATGTCAAAAACACAAATAGAATGAAATTAACCTTGTTTTAAAACAAAAAAACAATTAACTAAATGAATACAACGAACATAGAAAATTTTTGATTTTTCACTCATGAGTCTTTTGTGAGAATCATTCATGGTCAGAATCAACCTTTTGAACTCATTTTCAAAATCAATTGTAATTATTAATGAAAGAAAATAAATGATTTTTGTTGACCACATACACGCAAATCTCTATTTAACCAACATTAGAAAACTTTAGACTTTTTTTTTTTTTTTTCATATTTTGTCTAATCAGTGGGATAAAAAGGTTAAAAATGATTATCTACATTATTTGAGAAATGAATCATAATTTGTATAATTTTTACATTAAATATAATTTGACTATTAAAAAAGGATTTTTAATTTTACACACTTTCTCACTTTAACATATCTTCATAAATATTTATATGAAAATTATTCGTATTTAAATAAAAGATTTAAAAAAAATTTTCAGTATTTTTAATAATATATACATTTAAAAAAAAAAAATTCTTTAAATTTTTTTGAATTAAGATTTTAAATGTTGTTTAAAATAATATTACTGTAACGGTGTGCTGTATCTGAGGACTTAAAATATTTTATTTGCGGTTTAAAAGATTAATGTAGAAGATTCATACATATATTATATTCATAATATTAATTAAAAAATGATTTTAATAAAGATGAGTATCTGACTGAATAATATATGTATAATGTATATATATAAAATAATAATGATAAATACTTTCTACTTAAAAAATATGAGAATTTTATTTTTATGAATATCATAAAACAAGCTTTTATCACTTACACTACAAACTTTTTTATTCATTCTGAATTTATTATTAACGTTTTTTAACAGCTTTAACTCCTTTTTTTTGCTTTCGCTAGGTTCAATAAAAAATACATCAGATGCTTTAAAACATATACAATACATTAATTGAAAAATTTACTGAAAAGAAAACTTTTAACTTTATAGAAATAATTTCTCGCTCATTTACTTTTAATGTTAATTTTTATTATCATTTCTTTTTTTTTTTTTATGAAATATCATGAAAAAAAAAACTGTTGAAAACAATTTCATTTAAAAAAAAAAAAAAACTTTCAGTAAACTATAATTGACAGATTGCAACCATAACTGTATTTTACAGATCAATCTCAAGAGATTATTGTCCCTCTTTAAGAAACTTATATAAAAGAAAAAAATAAATATGTTGTTATAAGTTTGACAGATATGACAAGAAATGCTTTACATAGATGGAAAAAAAAAAATTTGGAAAATTTCATATGATAAAATATGTGTAATATTTGTAAATAAATATTATTCTAACGCGATACATGAAAATCTAAGGATCTATTTTATAAAATGTTATTTTTTTTTACAAAGTAAGAAAACATGTACGTATAACGTGTGAATTTTAAAATATCTTTTTTATTTTGTTGTTTTTGGTTTTTTTTTTTTTTTTGACATCATACAAAAAAATTTCAATAATTGCCATAAATTTGTCAAAAGATATGATAAATTGTGAAATGTTTATGTTTATTTTGAGGGAGAAAAATAAATCTGTAGGCTGTTTATTTTATTTTGTTTTTTCAAACGTTATGCAAAATATAGCAATTTTACAACCATTATCGTATTATTTCTTATTTTAAAATATTTATTTAATTTTTATTTTATTTCTGGTTTGTTTGTTTTTTTACATTACTGTGTGACTGTATGTTTGGGTTAACAAAATAAAGGATTTTTGTATTTTGAAACATTTGAATGTTAACAAATATTTTTGACAGATGTGCACAGTTTGTTTTTAAATGTTTTGCTGACATTTAAACAATAAATTATAAATATAAAGGATTATAAAAAAAAAAGTTTGATTGTTATTTTCAAAAACATTAACTTATTTTTTAGTTTTTTTTTTTTTTAAATAACTAAATTGACTCATGTTGACACACAGTCAGTTTGAGTTAATTTATCTAAAAACAGAAAAAATAAAACTTTATAAAATAAAATAAAAAAACAGATTTATTTGGTAAAAAGAACTTTTTTTTTGTGATTTATGTCATTTAAAAAAAAAAACATATGTGTGCAGACAAAAGGATAAATTCTACTAATTTTATGCAGGCAAAGTTTTATCTTGTTTTTAAAACTTTGAATCGTGTCGAGACAAATTGTGAGGTGTTGTTGACAAATTTGAAATATTCTTTTGCTTTTGAATACGTTTTCAACGATATAGCATATTCAAAAACTTTATAATTATCTCTAATCTAATAAACTTACGTTTTTATCTTATTCTATTTTTTTTTTCTTTTGTATATGATTCACCCTGTGAACATTTTTAAATTACATAATTTGCATATAATAAACGAATACACATTTCATTAAATATAAATTATAGCTTTTACACAATAAAAATACTGAATATTATCAATCTAATTGATATTGCAAAATATCTATGTAGCTTTATAGACAATTTAATTATATTAAATTTTATTTCTTTCAAAAAAAAAAAAAATACATATAGCTATATCTTTTTATTTTCTTCAATGTCATCCATACACCATTTCAATATATACTTAATGATTTTGAATAAAACAAAATTACCATGATGTGCTTATAGAAAATTTTTATCAATAGCTAGTTTCAAGTTAAAAATTCAAGAAAATTTTTCTGTTTCTGAGTAATTGCATTTTGACGTTTTTTTATATTTTTTCTTCAAGTTTATAGATTCATTTAATGATAATTTGATTAAAAAAATAGAAAAATAAAAAATTCTGAATATTTATACATAAAAATATATTTATTTAATTGAAGAATAATATATACGAACGATATTATTGAAATTATGTACGTATTGAAATTGATTTTTTTCAAAATCTTGAAATATGTATAAAAAATTGAATAAAAATTAACTGTTCATTTTGTTATGTAAAAATATTAGATTTTAAAGATTTTTTCAACGTAAAAAATATTTGCAAAAAAAAAAAGTATCTGTCAGTTGAAAATGTTTAAATCTTTAACTTATAAAAATTTAATAAAAATGATGAGAAAATACGTACCAAGTATAATTTCTTTGAAATAAAATAAACCAAAAAAAAAAAATATATTAAAGTCAAAATATAAATATTTTAATAAAATTCTATGAAAACTAAAAATCAAAACTGTTTTATTCGATTATATATCTCATATAATTAATAATTTCTGTATGAAACCCGTATAATGGATATAATAAAGGTTAAATTCGATTTCCTAAAATTATTTTATAAAATATATCCATTCAATTTTATAAATTTCATTTGATCTAAAATTTAATCCGAAATTATTAAACTTCACCATTTTGTTGAGATCATTGTCCTTTTTAAAAGATGGCTAACCTTTGAAAATTTATCTAACAAATTATTTTATATTTATTTTCAGTAGAATATCCTTTTAATATATGATATGTATAAATCTCTATCATGAGATAAGAGTTCTTGAAAAATGAAAATAATTATTTTTCTTTTTGTAGGGTTATAAAATTTAAAAAAATATTTTACACATAAAGTATAGTCCTGTAGTGATTTTCGGATAAACCCTTCATTTAATCAAACTGAAAATTGTATATTGTAAAACTAATATCATGTTATAATTTAGATTTATCTTTGAAATTAAATTACCTCTAAATATGACTATTACATATCATACTCTATTTAACGAGCCACTCACCCTTTTTAATTATTTCTTATCAAAACTTTCAGTTTTCACTCACTTTGGTAGCTCTTTTAATATTTAACCCTCAAAAAGTTAACCATTCAAATATTATTTACACTAAATTTTGATGTAGACTTTTTATACATTCTAAAAATAATTAAAATTTAATTCAGAATGTTTTACTATATGTATAGGTTTGTTTTTGTACGTCATCTCAAAACAAATAAAAGGTATTTACTGTATATTGAAAAACCAAATGTAATGAAAACGTTGTAGTTGGGCTAGCTTTTAATATCCTTTACATCAAAAATTTCCTTTTCAATATATGTATATATGTATATGTATGTATGTATTTCAATTGATTTAAACTTTTCCTATTGTTCGAAATAGCATGTGTTTTTCAATGAAAAGAATTTAATGTTAAACTTATTTCCTTGCTATCGAATAAATTCTGTTCAATTTTCATTTTACACATTTTTCTTTTGCCAGATATTTACATGATGGAATAAACATAACTATAATAATAATTTTATGTTAAAAATAAATTGAAATTATTTTTTTATTCATTCATATACGATATGTTTTTTTTCTTCTCCTCTTCTTCTTTGTTTCTTTTTGTAGAATATTTTCTTATTCAACGATTTAGTAATATTTTATAATCTGTCAATGTCAATGATTCTAACAAATTATTAATATAAACATACATGCATATATAATTTTATTTTCATATTTCTATTATATGTATGTGTATATACATATGTATGTATATTTTTTAAAAAATTTTATTCTATAATTTTATTGATTAATTCTATTAGAAAAGTTCAGGGTTCAATTACTTCCCATGGTCGAATAAAATATGTATATAGTGATAATGTACATGTATCCTTGTATTTTAAGCGCTTTTCTTTAATTTTCTTGACATACACACAAATACATATAAATATTCGAACATACATACATACATATATGTATGTATATTATTTTTTTTTACATTTATATATGTGTATGTGTGTATGTAAAAGTACACATATACTTATTATAATGAAATGTTTAAATGAAAAGGATTTTCGTGACTTTTTCAAAGTCAAACTAAGTACTGTGACCTCTAATAATGTTTTTCAATGTTTAATAATGTGACATGTACATATATGAAGAATTTTTGTATATGTTTTGAAATATATTTTATTTTTTTGAATGACGGATAAACATAAAACACAATTAAATATGTACATATTACGTTTACCTACATATGTGTTAGTATATTGAATTTATTTTAGCTCAAAGGGTACTTATATCAATGTAAGATTTCCGCGTTTTCATTGTTCAAATTGATTAAATCGTAAATTATTCTGTAATTACTTTTAAATAATTTAGTATAATGAAAATGAAACCATTAATCAAGTATTCTATTTTCATTTTGTATTATTCATATAATCATGTACGATTATGTATGTACATTTAGACATATGATATGTGTATATTTTGTCTATGAATTTATTGAAGGTTTGTAAATTTATTTTTACATTTTTCAATTAAATAGCAAAATATAAATTTAAGAAACTAAATTGAATTCGTAATAAAATATTAAACTTTTCAAGGCTATGTGTAAAGTGAAATAAGAGAGTGGTTAAAAGAAAATATTGTTTTTTAATCATGTAATTTTTATTTTAAAATTTTTAAAAAGGATACAAAAAAAAAAAATTTATATGGTTTTGAAGCTTAATATTTTTTTCTATTAATTCTTGCTCAATTATTATAAAAATCAATTTTCTGAAGAAGAAGCAAAAAAAATATAGTTTAATTATATTTCTTTTGCACAATTTACCAAGTAAAAAAAATTTCCAGTTCAAAATAATACCTACTTCGTACTAAAAATAATTCTTATATCGTCAACAACTTTTCTCTGATATTTTTTCATATATCCTGCAAATAAAATTTGATTATATTTTTGTAATTTAAGTAGGAACATTTATTTCAAAAGAAAGAAAACAAAAATAGATAAATCTAATAAATGATATTAGGCACACGCTATTTCAACTTAAAAATAGTTTTAAAAGATCTCTTGAAAATGATTCGTTCATTGTTAAATTAACTAGAAAAATAAAATGACAAGAAAAAAAAAAACAACAACAACAAATTTAAGTAAATACATAATTTCAATGAATTTCAAAATAATAATTGTTCGTGTATTAAATGTGGCTCATTTTTAAAATTAAATCTCTTGGAATTTCATTATTGTATTCTAGTCTCGTTATATTTAATAGACTGTATTAAATAAATTTTGAGGCTCAAGGGAAATTACATATAAGATTACAAAAAAAAAAAAAATAAGCAAAAATAAGCAAAAAAAAAAAATAATAATAATGAAAAAAAAAAAGAATGTTTGCGTAAAAATACACTATTTTTCATGTTTCTACATTATCTGTTTAATATTATAGAAAATAAAAATAATATAATTTTAGATTTACAACAATTTATTAATAAAGTGTTTTTTTTTTTTTTTCGTTGAAAATAATGTTCCCAATAAAATAAAAATTATAATAAGTATAAGCAATCATAAATTTAGTATTAAAAAAATAAAAATAAAATTACGTCTCTTTTTCTTTTTTATTTCGAAACTTAATATTAAAATTATTTATGTATGTATATGTATGCATAAATCTTTAGAATTTTATAAAGTCACCTCACGTAATACATTAATATTAATAAGTGCAATTTAACATATAATAAAATAGAATAAGAGAAAGAAAAAAAAAATGAATAAATTTTATAAAGAAAGATTTTTTTTTTTTATTTTGTGTTACAATTGAATTTTACGAATAAGAAAGAGAAAAACTCAATAAAAAAAAAAAGTGTATTGAGTTAATATTAATTTTCTTATTACATTATATATTTCGATAAAGTATATGAAAGAATATATAACTAAGCAGTAAGGTGAATTTTAATTGATAATAATTAAAAAGCTTTAAAATTACCATTTCAGAATTCTTAGAAATATCATTTTAAGTTTCCTTGACGACAATTATCGCAGTAGACAAAAGAAAATTTTAAATAAACTTTGATAATTTTAATAAAAATTTCATGAATATTTACAAGTATAAATTGTAATGTAGTCAATTAAAATACCTGTGTCCAATTCAAACATTAATATGAAATAGATATCTTAATTTATTTACAATTATTCACACATGATAAATTGAGTGTATTGAATTATCAGAAAAAAAAAAAAATTATTTCTACAAATAATATTTATTATATTTAACATCTGTTTAATAAATTCTTCCTTGTTTCCTTCAATAAACTACAAGTTACACACTAAACTGAACATGCAATACCTATCATATATATACACATGTATGTATCTATCTATGTATGTATGCATGAATCCAATTTAATTTTTTTTTTTTTTGTATCTACATTCATGTATAAACATACATATGTACGTTTATACCGTATGTATCAGATGCTCAGATTTATTAAACAAAATTACTATCAACATGGGTCACATATGTCTTTACATATTTTGTACGTTATATAATACTACAATATTGCCCGCTGGGTCACTTAATTTTGATTAATTCAATACTGTGTGTTATATTACAATATATTTCATAGAGTGCGTAAACTGTTAACAACATAAAAAAAATGTTATTATGGATAAGGATTTATGTACTTGAAAATATATTTAGAGAGAATATATATCATATATGGTTATTACATAACATAGAGAAGCATTTAAATGAAAAAATTTATTTTTGAGAAAAAAAAAAAACACATTGAATAAAAAATTTTCAATATAACTTTCTTTTTTCAAACTTATTTTCTTTTTTCTTTATAATATTGATAATTTCTATGCAGAATATTCCATATTATAAGATATTATATGAATACAGACAGAAGTGTATATTTTTTTTTTTTTTAAGAATTAAAAACTAAAAAAAAAAAAATAATAAAAATATAAGAAAAAAATGTTGCTTAACATTAACATTAAAAAAATAAAATTCTTATTATGTAAATAAATAAAAATATGGGTGATTCTATGGAAAAATGATTAAAAATGAAGTAAATAATATGTTTTTTAGGTCCAAAAAAAAAAAAAAAATAAGTAAAACAAAAGAGAATCAATACAAGATATGATAAAGTGTATATAAAGAAATGTAAATTTTCAGAATAACATGGAAAAATCAATACAGAAAATTAATTTTTTCACATATTTATGAAAAATGTTCATATGTATGTTTTTTCATATTATATTTGATTATCAGACAAAGAGACAAAATTATTTTATATCCTAAAAAAAAAAGATGTAGAAACATAAAATATTTAGTTTATTTTGTAAATTTTTAAATACGTATAGAACTTCAAACAATGTTTTCGAAGTACATTGAAAAATTAAAAAAAATCAAATAACAAAAACCAAAAAATCTTTAAAATATTTTCTCATAACTAAAATCCATTCGTTAAATTTCTATAGAATTACCCTTATATAAAAGTTTTATTATAATATTAGAAATTTTAATACATAATATTGGAAATTTATTATACGCATGCAGCAAAATAATGAAATCAAGAATTTTTATTTAAATTATATTCAATAATTTTCAAGAATCAAAAAATAAAAAAAAAATAATAAAAAAAAACCACAAAGAAGAAGAAAAAGTTTTATTTTTTTTATTTTTTTTTATTTTATGTATGTGAGATAAGAATATTTAAATAATGCTATTTATTGATCAAGAAAAGTTGAAAAATAAATTGAAAAAATAATGATTTGAAAATGTTCTTCAGAAAAAAATATCATAAAATTTGTTTTTCTAGAATTTAAAAAAAAAACAACAACAATTTGTTAAATTATATGAGTTCATTATATGAGAATTTCAAAGATTTTAATGCATTTTATGGATTTATCTCATAAATGCCACAATATTCATTTGAAAAACCATTTTGTGCTTGAGATTATTTTTCATCCTTTTGAACGTTCTGTTATATGAGATTTGTAAATTTCATAGAATATATTTATATTTGTAAATTTTGGTCATAAAAGGGCTTTTTAAATGTCATCCTTAAAAGGACTTGGCTTTAATTTTAATTAGATGAGCAAATATTTATTTTTTATCTCTTATTTTTTTTCCTTTTTAGTTCTCATAATTAAAAAGAAAACCAAAACTGAAAATTTTTAAAAATAAAATGTTGTTTTTTTTTTTTTAATTTTCTACCCATTTTAAGCATAATTATTTTTTATTTATTATATGAAATTCCACATTTTAATTGAAAACAAAATAAGAAAACCATGTCCAGAATATGATCTTTAATTTATTTTTTAATTTTAATTTTCCATAGAATTGACAAACAAAAAAATAGCTATGAAAATTCTATGTTTTTATATTTTTTTTAGTTTTTTATTTGTTTGCTTTTTATTTAGAATTTATTATAAAAGTATTGTACCAGAAAATTGTCATTCATAATTATTTTCACATTTTAGGGAAAAAAAAACCTTCTTTCATTTAAATTTCATAATAATAGAAATAATAATAATAATCCTTTATAAAGGAACATAAATATTTATTATTCATTCATTCATGATTGTCATGTTAAATTTAAAAAAAATTCCTTTAATTTTAATTCATAAAAAATTACATAAAAAAGGAATTATTCTGAAATTTATATATTTTTTTTTCATACATAAATATTAAAATCCTTGAATAAATTTTTTTGGTTTAAATAAAAAAAAGCCCATATAGGTATACTTTTTTTTTTCTTCAAAATTTTATTCAAAAATGCGTAATAAATTTAAATAAAATATTATATATGTATATATGAATAAAACTGAAAGTATCTACTAAAGCAAGATAAAAAATAAAGAAAAATATAAAGATGTTTAAAAATTTAACTTTTTTTTTTTTTTTTTTTAAAAAAAAATAATAATCTATACATCATCAATTTTACGGTACTCATTTTTAGGATATACATATTTTGATATCAAGCTTATCATAAAAACATTTTTTTTACATTATAAATACAATAATATCTTTAAATTCTAAAAATAAAGTACCACTCATAAATAATCATACTTTATCCTTTTCATTTTAAAATATTTTTTTCAGATACAAGAAAAAAATTATATAGGTACTATATATTTGTTGTGTCAGAAAATAAAATGTACTTTTTTTCGCTTACGTATTCGGTTTTTACGTTTCCTTCGTAGAGACAACAAGACTATTATTACATATATACATGCTTTTAAATAAAAATAGGCTCTTATTACAAGAAAAAACATCGCTATTGTTTTTTTCATTTTTTTTTTTTTTATGTCTTTTCAAAATTGATGAAAATATACTTTATATGAAATCAAGACTTTATAAATTACTAAGCTGTTATGTTTTAAAAAGAAAAGTATGTTTATATGTATACATACACAAAAATTATTCAATAAATTAGCAAAGGAAAATGTTTTTATAAAAAAAAAAAAAATTTGTCAAAATCATTTGTGAAAATTTATTTGAATATTTTCTTGTTGGAATTTATGAAAATAAAGGAATTATTTTGTATACAGTTTTAAATACACAATATTTTTGTTACGATATGACACAAAATAAATTTGAAAATATGTATTTCTAACAAATATATGTATACGAGAAAATAATTTGGTATTTCAATGAACAAAAAAAAAAAAAAAAAATACTGTATTTGAATGTACAAAATTTTATATTTTTGAAAATGTATATTTATCAAAATGAATAAAGAAATTTTCAAAAAAGACAGGAAGATAAAAAAAAACAACAAAATGAATTATAAATTGTTTATCATTAGTTATATAAATTGTGTAAATAAATTTTTTGAAATATACAAAAATTAGTCTTTATAATCACAAACAAACTGTAAAATGTTGTAATTTATTTAAATTACAAAATAATTGTTTAATTTACACACGAATAAATTAACGGAGTTTTTTTTCTTTCTTTAGAATGTTTTTTTATTTGAATTTTGTAAAATGATTGACTAAATTTTTGAACATTTCAAATATGAATTATATTCCTTAGAATTATTATTTTTTACATTGTATAATGATTCAAATATATATACGTACATAGTAGCCTTGAATAATCCTTTTTTCTTTTAATGCGGAGGTTTTTGTTAAACGGATATATTTATGAATGATTTGTTATTACTTACAATTAACACTTTTTCCATTGTGTGTGCAACTATACTGTTCAAAGTTACTGCTAAAGACAAATAAATTTTCAAGTAGTAGCGTACAAATTTTATTGGATTTTGTTTAGATAAAAATAACCTAATTGTTAACCTTCATAATCTGAATCTTATTAAAATCTTATTTTACTGCTTCTGAATTATATAAAGAAATTATTGAGTTCATGAAATCTTTAGAAAGTGGATTATTTTATTCGAAATGTATCACTTATTACTAAATACTTAAATGCCTTGAAATTACGACAAAAGCTAAGCATTAAAAATATCCTCCCTTTTACTTCCAATTAACAGGGTTTTTTTTTTTTTTTTCATTTTCTTTTAAATGACTTTTTTATTACGTAAAATGTTAAGTAAACAAATTTAACCATGATAAAAAGTGATTACTATTACCGATATAATTTGTATACCTAAGATAAATTTAAAATTGAAACTTTCTCATGTAAAAGAAAATGAAACAGTTTTTTTTTTTTTTTAATTGATGTTTGCAAATGAGAGTTTACCTTAGAGAATTATTTTTATTTTTCAATTATTCCATAATTAAGTGATTTAACAACATTTTAGAATAAACTTTCAATAGGTAATAATAGAAAAAAAAAAAATCAATTAAAAAAATATACATATGTATATTTAAAATAAAATCACACCATCGAATGAACTAAAGTGTGTAGATACTTACCATATTCACTCAACAGCAAATCCCAAATATCTAACCCACACCCCTAAAATTCAAATTATCCCTGTTTATTTTCCTTAATTTAAAATAGAAAAATTTATCGTCATATGTATATTCCTTTAAAAAAAAAAAAAAAAAAAAAAAAAAAAAAAAAAAAAAAAAAAAAAACTTATTCCTGCATACTTAATTTACAAGACACGTGCTATTTCTAATATTATGAAAATTATGTAAATTTTCTATAGAAATTTCTTGGACAAAGTTCAAAAAAGAAATAATCACCATTAGCAAATTACGAAAATGTGTTTCAGATTATTTTTTTTTTTTCATCAAATCAGAATAAATTTTAAACTAGAAAAAAAAATTATTTTTCAATGATCAATTTTTATTTAAGAACTATCTGTTTTTTTTTTATATAAAAAATAAAATAATCTTTCAAATACTTATATTGAAAAATTTATGCTATTTTGAATTTACTAAAAGCAAAAAGAACCCTCAACATTTCTTTGATAGATAAATTTATTAAAATAAGAATTTCATTTTTGTTATTTACTTTTATATAGCCAACATGATTTACAAATACACTTTTAGTTCTGATTTTTATACAGAAGAAAATAACATGAAAATTTTTAATTAATTAATTAAAATTACAAAGGACAATGAGAAATTTATTTATATTTTTTACTTGAAAAGTTATATCTTCTTCGTGATTATAATTTCTGTCATTTCTTGTTATAAAGACGTAATGGATTTTTGATTTTGAACAAAAAGTTTTTTTGAAAGATGCATTTCATAGGAAGTGAATAAATTAAAAGTATGAATAATATAACTTACCTGAAAAAAGGAATGTTTTGAATTAAAATAAGTTTGTTTTTATTTTCTCTGTCTTTTTTTTGTTTTTTTTTTGTTTTAATTTTCTTCGTAGTGATTCTTCTGAATCTCTGACTTATTTCGTAGTATTTTTTTTTTTTTCTATTATTACACAGTCTGCTATTTTGTACAATTTATTATTTGTGAAGCAAATAAATAAATAAAAACAAAGCATTTCATTACACTAGACCATTTTTTTCAATTAAATTTTCTTAATTTTTCAGTTGTAAATTTTTTTAAAATCTGTTTCCTGAGATATCAATTCAGTTTTTTCAATGTCATTACCTTGAAAAATCTAAAATTTTAATGTTGTTCCATTGAACCGTTATAATTTCAATACAATTATTATTTTTTTTTTAATTTTTCATTTATAATATAAATTTGATAATTCGTTTTTAATCTCTATAAAAATAAATTAATAAATCATTTTTAGAAATTTAATAATAATAATTACTTTTATATCTATTTAATAAAATTTTAAATACAAAAATTTCAAAACTTCATTAAATTTTCACAAATAATCCAATGAATTTGTAATAATACTATAAATAAATCAACCTTTTGTATCTCATTTAAAAATAAATTATTAATATTTTATGGTTAAATATTCAAATTAATTTAAAATTACTCATTTTTGTTTTTTTTTTTTTTATGATCATTAATCCTAATGATTTTATTTTAATGTTGTTATAGAAATTTTGTATATATGATATTTTGAAAAACATATACGTATATCTGTAATATGTAAAAGTTTTATATTCTTATACATATGATGTAAAATAAATTTTAATATTAGAATATAGGATTTAAAAGGAATTAAAAAAGGATTTTTATTTGAATGTACTGATAATGAATAAGCATCCTATAACGTACATATATGTAATAACAATGCTTATGTCTATTCGTTTACAATCTCATATTAAATTCTCAATAAATTTTGATTTATTATGATAATTCAATAAAATATTTCATAATAAATATAATTTTAAATAACTATAAAAAAAGCCGGTATTAAAAATAAAATCTACTGTAACGATTTTTTTGTTTGTTTTGTTTTTTAATTATTATGAAATATAATATAATTGAGAATTTATGCATACACTTTCGAATTTATTATTTTTTATTTATTTAAAAATTGATAAGTGATTAATTTAAAATGTATAAAATTTAATTATGACATTACATATTAAATATTTATTTTCAAAATGTTTATATTTGTTTATTTCATTCACATGAGAAATTTTAATGTATACAATATATACAGTCAATAAAAAAAGGATTAATTTATTGACGAATAAAAATAATTAAATGAACTTTGTATAATAAAACGAATAAATAAAAAAAAAACAATCAAATATAATTGAATAAAAAATTTAAAAATAAATAATAATTATGTAGGTATATTTCAAATACGTGTGTAACGTTATATTGAAATTTTATTATAAATTACACCTTTGTTGCAAAAAAATTAAAAATTTACGAAAATTTATTTATTTATTAATATATACTTTTTTTTCTATTTTTAAAAAAAAATACTAATTGCACAAAAATCATCTATACTTTTCATATAAATCGCAAATTATTCACTTCAACTGAAAATAATAATAACAATTAAAAAAAAAACATTTAATACATTTTACAAACAAATTACAAAAATTTCAAATTTTGTATGTGTTTTTCATATTAGCATATATGTATATACATTTGATTGAAATCTTAAATTTTCGCAAGAATTTATTTCAGTAATTTTGTTTAATTTTTTTTTTATTACATAAAGAAAATAAACAACATGATTATTGTTGTTGTAGTTTATCGTTAATCAGCTGTAAAAATTAATGTTCATTACAAAATGTTAAAGAGGCGTAACGATAAAATTGTAATCGTAATTTTTTTTACTAGTATAATCTTTTTTTTTATTTTTTTTAAAAAAAATACACACACATACACAAAATAAAATATTACAGTTACAGTGTATTTTTATATCAATAGTGAAATCATTTGAAACTGATTGTTAACCTCCCACTTAATTTCATCTTTGCTTTATTAGTTCATCATACATGAACAATCAAAAAGATTTTCATACATATAAAAACCTTTTTTTTTTTATATATATATTTTTATTATTATACTAACTCCTTATTCATGTTAAATTTGTTTCTTTTTTTTTTTTTTATTTCTATTTTTGTACAGTTACTTACAACATACATGTAAATATTAATTTTTTTTTTTCATAAAATTTTTGTTCGATAAAAAAAATAAAAAAAGAACAGAATGAAAGTTTTTTTTTTCCTTTATTTTCAATATTAACATTCAAAATTTTGTTTATCCTTTTATGTAATACTTTACAATATGATTACAATTTCCTGAAAAAAAAAAAAAATAAATACATACATATCGAAAAATATTGAATTTTGCAAGGATAAAAACAGCTTACATACAAAAACAAAATATTGAAAAAAAAAAAAAAAAAGAATAAATGTATGAAAACAATAACACTAAAGGAATTTTTTTAAGCTGATTTTTACGGGTTTTATGCTTATTTTATTATTAAAAAGTTCTTGTTTTTCTGTTTATTTTTTTTTTATTTTCAAAATTTTTCATATTATGAAGAACTTTTTGAAAGCTTTCTCTGAAGAAACAGATGGTTAAAATGTAAAAATCATCCAAAGTTGAAGAAAAAGAAAAGAAAAAAATACTCTACAATAATGCTTCAAATTTCAGGAAATTTTCACAAAAAAAAAAAAATAAATAAATAAATAAATAAAAAATAAAATAAAAGTTAAAACAAAATCAATAATTTTTTGTTTGTTTGTTTTATGTTTTGAAATTTTCTGAAGAAAATTCAATATGGTTTTAAATTATGAATTGACATTCAAAGATTTATGATTTAACTGGAAACTTTATTAGCTTTTAACTTATAATAACTTTTTAATATTATAAACCATAAGAATTATCCTTTAATTAACATTAAAAAAAAAAAAGTAATGATGTACATATGAATGTGAATTATTGTTTTCGATTTTTACTATTATTTATGAAATTTCCTTAATTTTTAAATTCATGGGAAAATTAATAAATTTTAAACACTTATGTAATAATTTCGTGATAAAAATCAATTGTTTAATAAAATAATCTACAAACTACTTACTTGCTTGAAAAAATCGAAATTTAAATAAAACTATGAGAAAATTATTCCATATACCAAAACTTTTGGGTATAATCTAAATTAAATTATCCTTAATTCATATTCAAATAACAAAAAAAAAAATAATAAACTGATAAGAAATTTTAAAATACCATAATGATTTCTTAGAACAAAATTTATTATTATTCAGCTAACGTTATATGTAAAATATTTTAAATTCAAAAATTACATATTCTATCCTTTATTAACATTAAATGTTGATCCTTTTTTCCTCACTTCCCTTAAAAAATTAATTTTTGTATAAAAATCTTCAGGTATGATATCAAAAAAGTATGTACCTATATCTGCATTTTAAGTATCTACACATTTACGTGTTATAAATCAAATATTCTAGAATTTAAAATAATATTTTAATGTTAGTATTCTAATAAATTGAATAAATTTTTTTTATATGTAATAAAAGATAAAGAAAAAAAATTTATAATATAGAATATAATAGTTTTTCCATTATTACACATTTTATTGTTTAAAAAAAACTACTTTTTTCCATAATAAAACAATTTATTAAAATTTACAATTCCATCATCGATATACCTAACAACAATCAAAAAAAAAAAAAAAAAAAAAAAACGAAAATCCATAAATCCGTTTTATTTATATATTCGTTTTTTTTTTCTCCTATAACTGAATTAATTAAGAACATTGACCCATTTTATAGAAAATGATATAAAAAATTATTGCCTATAACAAAAAAATGAAATTTAATGCAATTTAAAAGAAAGGAAAATGTAATAAACGATGTGAGCAACAACAACAACAAAAAAATAAATAAATAACTAAATTCACTGATTTATTTTATTATATTCTTTTCGCTTTTAAAATACAAACACCAAAAAAAAAAATAAATTAAATTTATATTGAGATGAGAAATTATATTCTTTTCAGTAGTATTTAAAAAAAAAAAAAAAAAACGTGTTTTTTTACAATATATTCAATTATGTGATAAATGAAAACTTTTTAAAAAAATAAAAATGTGTATCGATGAATCGTGTACATGTTTCAAATGTAAATAATAAAATCCTGAATAATTTTATTTTAAAATTGAATAGTTTTTTATTTATTTTTTTGTTTCCCAATTTTTTTATTTTTTTTTATTTGAACCCTTGATTTTATCATATTATTATTTTCTGTTTCTGTTGTTAGGTTAAAAAATGTTATTAAAAAAGCAAAACGAAAAAAAAAAGCAAATGAAAAAACGTGAAAAAATTATAGAGACAGACCACAATTTAAATCAAAAATATTTACATTTTATTTTATATTCTATATACTAAAGAATTCTATAACCTATTATTTTAATATGATTCCATATATCTGTAATGTATGTATGTATTTACCTGAAGGTGTGAGAAAACACACATTCAAGTTTTTTTTTTTTATATATTTAAAATTGGTAAACCACATTTAGATATTCAACTGATTGTTTGTGGTTGTCCTGATTATCAGATTAGTCAAATGAACAAAAAACAATTATGTATGTTTTTTTTTTCTTCTATTTTTACGGAAGGAGGAAAGGTTTTGTTATTATAATTAAACTAATACATAGACACGCATCTGAAATATACATATATTTGCAAATAAAGCTATAATAATAATGAAAATGCCGTAAAAATATGTATTCGTTAAAATCAAATTGGAAAAAATAAAAATAAAATTTTTAAATGCTCACTCATCATCGTTCTGATTCAGCAGAATAAAAAATAATCGTTTCAAATAAACCAATAGAAAAAAAAAAGATCCACTTAGAAATGACAAAAATATAAAAAAATATTAGGCAAAAAAATAATATCTATAGCACTTGAACTAGGAAGGGTTCCATACTTTAACTCTAAATTTGATTCTCCTGAGCTATAGGTCTTTGAACCTTTAACAATTTTTTCCCTGGATAATTGTCCGTAATATATTTTTTTTTACCATGAAAATCTTTTACACATTTCAATCTCTTACTTAAATAATTTGAATTCATGAAATGTTTCGTCCTTAAAAATTTTCTTCAGTATTTTTTATGATATTTCAACATTATTATATTTATTTTTTCGTGTCTCTTTCAACCTTCTTTTTTTACAAATTTAAAAAAAATACAAAATTAAAAGGACATTTTTCAAAATAAATTTAGTGTATAAGAATAATTAATAATATAGTGGTAATATTTGTATGACGGTTGTGAAAATTAGATTTATAAATTCGATATAAATCAAAGTCATAAAAGGACAACAACAAAAAAATAACGATAATAGAGGTTATTTATTTATTGTCTAGGGACAGGTCTAATATATAGGATAATAAAAAAAAACACATAGGGCATCCGAATGCTGTTCATTCTGGCTTATCTAATTTTGTTTTTTCTTGCTTTATTATTTTTGTATTTTACTTTTTTGCTATCCTAAAATTTTGTGTGTGTTTGCAATTTTTTCATTTTTGTTTTTTTTTTTGTGACAAATGCCATATATACCCGTATACTCCCGGAAAATTTTAAATAATCTAAACCATAACGAATGAAAAATTGATACATGAAATTTTACTTTCAAACCATGTTTTTTTTTTGTTTTTTTTTTTCAATCCCTAACCCCCTTTTTTAAGAAGCAGCACAAAGAAAAGACCAATATATAGCTACATAAATAATAATATAAAAAAACATGTAAAGATTTTATAGCCATAATTTTTTATAATATTACAAAGAGTTGTAGATTTAAAATTCAAAAAAAAAAAAAAAAACTTCTTGAAAAATTGGATTTCAAAAAAATTTTTTATTTCTTGTTTTTTCTTTAGAAAAGCTAATTTACTTACATGTAAGAGAAAAATTTCACAAAAAATATTCATTGTATGATTCTGACAGTATTAATTATCTTTAAAATTTAAATATAAATAGTTAAAAAAAATTATATACCATAACCACAAACTGAATTTTCTTTTTTCTATTTCAAAAAAAAAATTATATTTGAAAACTGATATCATTTTAATATTTTGAAAAAATAATGGAAAACTTTCTTTTAATAAATTTTGTTATATACATACTATACATATTAGTTCTTTGGTGAGGGTTAATTTAAAAAAACAAAAAAGGAAAAATAAAACAACAAAAAATAAAAAAAAATAAAAATGTCAAAAAGTTTGCATAAAATCCATTAAAATTTCATTCCCTTGAATAACAAAAAAAAAAAAAAAAAAGGAAACCTAAAAATTTAATAAAAAAAAAGTTCTTTTACTTTATTTTTTTTTTTTTAAATATTAATTACATTTTTATATTGTGTTATTATATGTTGTAAAATAAAATTTTTTTTTAATAAGTAATTTTCCCAACATATTATTTTTAAAAGCAAAAATTATTTATAAAATTTTTTCTTTCTTTTCTTTCATTTTTTTTTTTTTTAATTTTATTTCAGAGTAATAACAAATTACTTTGTTGTTTCACTTGCAATGGCTGATATGTTAGTGGCATTATGTGCAATGACTTTTAATGCATCCGTTGAATTATCAGGTGGCAGATGGTTATTTGGTTCATTCATGTGTAATGTATGGAATAGTCTTGATGTATATTTTTCTACAGCAAGTATTCTTCATTTATGTTGTATATCAGTTGACAGGTAATTTATATGAATAATAATAACAATAATAATAATAATCATAATAATAAAAATAAATTTAATATATAAAGTAAATAACAATATTTTACACGATGATAATAATGATGATTGGTTTTTATTTATTTAAACGTGCGTAAAAATATCATAAATAATCAAAAACCAAAATCTATATATCTATATACATATAATTTTGTAATATTACATAAACAATATAAATTGTTTAATAAGATATATATTTTTTTTTATGGATAAAATATGATTATATCATGCAAATAACACATTAAAAGCTTTACTATTTCTTTTTTGTATTTAAACATTTAGAATTTTTATGCTTTTGTTTTTTCTCTTGTATAAATTGTACATTGTTTTTTCATTCTTTTGTTTTTTTTTTTTCGTTGATTTTTTCTGTTTTGTTTTATTTATATTTGTATAAATGTATCTATTACATGTATATTATAGATATTATGCTATCGTTCGACCACTTGAATATCCTTTAAACATGACCAACAAAACAGTATGTTTTATGTTAGCTAATGTTTGGGTACTACCAGCACTTATATCATTTACGCCTATTTTTCTTGGATGGTATACAACAGATGAACACTTAAAACAAATGTCTGAAAATCCGGAAGTATGTATATTTGTTGTTAATAAAACATACGCAATCATATCCAGTTCAGTGAGTTTTTGGATACCAGGAATAGTAATGATAACAATGTATTGGCGAATATATAAGTAAGTATATAAATACGAAAATTATACAAATATAATAATATACATAAATATTTATGATTATTGAAATATTTTTTTTTTTTTATATATCAACATTGAACAGAATATTTTCAATGATTTTATAAAGTCTATAGAAAATTCTAAATGTATATAGCAACAGTTAAACCATGAAAATATTATTAGATTTTCTCGATATTGATTGTTAGGATACAAATTCAGATACATATATTATGTACTTTACATAAAACGTGTATTATTCAACTGAAATAAAAAATACATATATATGTATAATATTCAGATCTATTTATTTGTTTTCATATTCTAAACTTTTTCTTTTTGTAAGATTAGGCTTAAATTAAAAATTAAAAATTCAAAAGTAGTATGTACTTACCTGCACAAAATAACCATAATGGTTACATTTTACCACATTTTATCCAATACGAAAATACCATGATTATGTTTATACAAGTATGTCCTATTTAATCCAACTAGTGATACACAGAAAAAAAAAATCCTTAAAATAACTTCGGATCTAGTTAGCAAACTATAGCGTAGGTATATTTCACACTTCTTATATCATTCTTAAAGAATTTAAAATTGAACTATACAAATATTAGTCATACATCACATTTAAAATATTTCATGAAATTCAGGTGTTAGAAAATAATTTTAAATCCAGTTTTATTTGAAAAATAATGCAAATTTTATTTAAAAAATTTTTAAATGTGTAATTTTACTCATTTTACATTAAAGTGGTTAAACGTTTTCTAGTGGTTTATCCTTGCTACATACATCTAAATGTAATATAGATACACATGATATAGTGGAACATTAAATACTTATTTAATACTTCATGATTACTTAAATTTCATAGCAAGTTAGATAATGAAAATATTTCATCCCACAAAAATATTTTACAAAGAAGGATATACCACCTTTTTTACTTGTTGTAATTGAAGTTTCATTTTCTAAATAAAATTTCTTATTTTCCAAAAAATTTTAAAATTTTATATGCAACTTTTAAATTCATGAAAATTTCATACTTTAAAGAAAAAGTTATTCTTCAAAAATGTAATTTTAAACGAAAATAAAAATTTTAAAATAAGTATTTTTTGTTGCAATTTAGTACTTAAAATTTGAATAAATCCAATTAAATTTCCCTTATAATCGATTTTCAGAGAGGCTGTAAGGCAACGAAAAGCTTTAAGTCGTACTAGTTCCAATATCCTTTTAAATAGTGTTCATATGGGACATACATCTCATAATATACACCATGTACATCAATATAATTATACTCATCCAAGTGATTGTGATTTTAATTTAACTTTAACACAATTGGATAAAGAAGAAAACCATAGTGCCATTAGTAATTTGGAGGTATGTAATTAATTTATTTATATTAAAAAAAAATCATACTCCAAATAAATATAATCAAATAAATAAATAAATAGCATAAAATGAGAGAGGAGAAAAAATAACAAAAATAATTGAATAAAATTTATTATTCTTGTTGAATTGTAATTTATGATTTCTGTATTTGTAAATGTTGTTACAATTCAATTTTTGTAATGTATTTTTTGAACATAATTTACTTTATACACATTTCATTTGATAAAAAAAACTTTCAT
This sequence comes from Bombylius discolor, assembly GCA_939192795.1. Taxonomy (NCBI): domain Eukaryota; kingdom Metazoa; phylum Arthropoda; class Insecta; order Diptera; family Bombyliidae; genus Bombylius; species Bombylius discolor. The sequence goes on along the minus strand of OW584241.1, from coordinate 33,387,507 downwards.
TTATTTCGAAATTTATTGTTCTTTTGTAATCTGGTTTTATTTTACTTTTTTTTTATTTTTCTCTCCAGAAAATAAGAATTTTCTTCTTGTTCTTTTGTTATTATTTTCATTTGTTTTCCATGCTTTTCTATTTTATTCTTTAACATTTTTCTTTCATTATTTCTGTTTTTCTTTCTTTTCTTTTATTTTTCCCTTTTTTTTTTATAAATAAAACCATAAAATACGAGCATGTGTGTCACATTTGTCGCTTTGTTCGTCTTAATGAACCTCTCACTTTCATATTGTTTTGTGTGACTGAACAACAAACTAAGAATTATGAAAGTCATAAATTTTTTTCTCATAAAAATTGTTGTAATTTTTTTATTTTTTCTATGTTGTTTTTTTTTTACCTTATATTTTTCACATTTGTTTTTCTTTTTCTATCATTTTTTTCTTTCATTTAAATAACAGGAACTACCTCAATATGGTAAGGATGATTGTGATGAATTACGTGTACCATCACCACCCCAAAGACGTCTAAGTCGTAGCAGTATCGATTTAAGAGATTTAGAACAAGAAAAACATGAAAAAGTCACACATACCGATAGTGCCCCATCAATGATAGCCTTACAATTTGACAAGTATTTAAAAACTACTACAGGCACTCAAAATATAACAACAACTATAACAACTACCATTATGACTGACACTGAAAATGAAGGCCATAAAACTTTATTACATCTTCAACATATGCCAACTTTTATGCAACATGAAATTAATGACACAGAAGAAACAAGTTCAAAGTTTTTCGATGGTTTTTCAAACTATGAACATAATATTGTTGTACCAATAGAGGAAGATAATAAAGAATTAAAACGTTTAATTGAACAAAATTACATTTATTTTAAAAAACAAATTGATGGTGACATCAATTCAAATAGTTCGAATAAATTTAAAATTTCTGCTTTAAGTGAATCTGATTTTATAACAATGAAAGATAGTCAAAAAGAATCAAAAGATGATGCACAAACAATTGAAAAAAATCGTCGTATATTTGCTTTAAGCGATTCGGAATTTTTACTTTCGTTTGCAGGAAAAACAAAAAAATTAACATTAAAAAGTGAACCAGGTTCAAAAAATGTACTTAAATCCTTATTGCAAAAAACTCGAAAAAGTAATGATTATCTATCGTTGGAAAAAAATGATTTCAGTCCGAAAAGTAATGAAGAAGATGGTGGACGTACAAAATCAAATATCTTCCGAAGATCTAAAAATCGTAAACTTTCCCGTTCTTATAATGGAGTTGGAACGATAAGCAAACATCGAAATAAAAGTGAAAATGGTAGTGATGACTTCGATGGTATTGTTAATTTACCTCGAATGCTCAGTGAAGGACATGAGACTGATTATAATAGTGGATGTATAGGACAAATTAGGGCACAAAGTACTAATCAACAAAGACAACAACAGCAACAGAAACAACAACAAAGAACTCCAGACATTCTTCTTGATCTTCATGATCTTCATGAAAATGTTTCTGGAACGGAAATTAAAAATGATCAAAGTCGTTCTGATAGCTGTGAATTAATAAATTTTGATATTGATGTAGTTCAACAACCACCACCACTAGCAATAATAGGTGATGAAATTTCACCAGGTGATGGTGGAAAAATAATTGAAAATGAGAATGAAATATTTTGTGATAATGTAGACAACCATTTAGTAAATATTAGCAATCTAGATGAATTATTAATGGGTTCATCCACGAAATTGGATACCCGATCAGAAAAATTAATCATTAAGCAATCATCGGGCAGTGATAGTTTAATAAATAGATTTAGTACAGTTAGTGATCAAATGTTTGTAACTAGCAATAAGTTTGTTATATCACCACCGACAACACCCAGTTCGGGTAATTTTTTGAGCCCTACCTCAGCTCTACAAATAAGTTCACAAAATGTTTATTATTTAACACCAAATGTTAGTAATGCACAAATAATGAGTGATTCATCAACAATATCATTAGATGTTGTAACTGGATCATCTCCAACACAAAATTTAGCAAATATATCACCAAAACCAGAAATTATTTTAGATTCAACATTATCACCTAGTTCATTGAAAAATGTTAATGCATCAATTGATGAAAAAGAAAAAAATTTATCTTCAATTAAAAAACAAAGTGATAATAATAATTATGGTAATAATGGTGGCAATGATGGAGTTGTAAATTTATCATTAAATGAAACAAATTCATCAGTAATGAATCGAAAACGACAAGCATCTGTCGTTACATATGATGTTAATGTAATTAATTTCACACAGGATGGAAATGATGGAAAAAGTTATGTCGCCATGGGGAGACAATCTACGAGTTCGGCTAGTAAGTATCATTCTATTAATTGTACATAATTTAATATCATTTTTTTCTACTTCTTTTTTATTTTATTTTTATTATTTTTTTTTTTTTTTGTTATTTCAAAGTCACACATATTATACATATACGTATATGAATGATGCTTATAGCACAATAAATTCTGCACCGAGAAAAAAAAAACAACTTATAAAATCAGATGTTAATATATAAATATTTTTGTTTCTGGTATTTAAAAAACTTTCTACATACTATGTATATGAAAAAAAAAACAAATCTTTTAAAAAAAATTCTAAAAATCAAATATGAAAACTGAATGAAATTTTTTCTATTCTATAACGAGAGGTCATTTAAATTCTTGACCACCCATGGACAATAATATAATCAAGGCTAATTCGCTCCCATGGTGTAAGGATTTTATTTAGACATAGCGACAGTACTGATGGCGTCACAGTTATACCGGATTTTGTCTTGATGAAAATTCAATGAGATAAAATATATTTTTAAACAAAAAAAAAAAGTGTTACTTATATTTAAATTCTTTTTTTTTTCTTCTTTCGAGTGAAACTGTCACAAGATAAATTTTCTTGTTTTACAAAATAAATAAATTTCACATTATAAAAATTGGCACAATTTCATATATAAAATAAAAAGAAATAGCTCACTTAAACTAAAATCAATATGGTATGAGTTGCCATTATAATTATGTAAAAAAATAAAAAATAAAAACTTGCAATAACCTCCTACGCATTGAGCTTCAGTATATCAGTGTATAGGATGAACAAGAAATAGAATATTATTTGAATATCACACACGAAAACGTTTTCTTTTACTTTTTTGTCCTTCAATTTCACAAAAATAAAATCACTTTTAAAAAATGAAAAGAAAAAAAAAATAATTTAATCATGTACTGGAAACTCTAAGTGAAACCCAATAGTTTCGATAAAAAATAATACAATACTTTACAATAATAATTTAAGGGTTGTACTTTATAATTAGAATAGATAATGCTTTTCTAATTCACTATAAAAGAGTATCCTTAAAAACTGATTTCAAGTTGAAATTATATGACTTCATCTTATTATAAAAAAGCAGATATTCACAGAGGCAAAAAACAAAATGTATGTGAGCTTTTATGTATTTTAAGAAAATTTCTATCCGGTACTTTAAAATTTTAATATGATTTTCATTTTAATAAAGTTTTTTATTACCTATCAACAATATTATTGAATATTAGTGACATGTGGCAAGAATATGAAAATTGGAAAATGTAACAATCATATAGTCATTTCTATTTTTTATGAATATAAAATACTAAAAAGAAAGATTATGTAATCCTTTTTTTTTTTTTAATAAAGTCTACTTCATTATTTGAAAAAAAAAAAAAAAATTCTCTAAATCTTTGTATTCTTTGAAGAAGCATCAAATGTGACTTTCAGGAAGGAACTTAATCCATAAATTTAACAAGAAATATGAACATACATATATATTTATACATCTACTTATAAATTTATGTATATATTTTTATGTACACATAAAAGTAGGGATTTAAAAGACATTTTCTTTTATTTTGAATTTTTGTAGAAAATGATATCCTCAATTTAGGAAAAAAAAAATATATTTTTTCTTAGATTTTATATAATGGTGATTTAAGGCTATTAGATTGAATATATGAAAATTATGTAAAATGTCCTTTTTATCATGAATGATCGATTCAAATTTAAACAAGAAAAAAAAGTTTTAGGATTTTTTTCATATTTAATATGGATGTTTTAACTTTAAAATTAACTTTAATGAAGTTGAAAATTTAGTTGCAACAATTGTTATAAGTTTTTATTTTTGAAAATGGTCTTTAATTTCGATGAAATTTTGTACAAGTTTTAAGCTTCTTCAGAATTTTTTATAAATCAAATGTGGTGTTTTTAAAATTCTCAAAATATTCTTGTTGATTTACTTGGAAAAAAATTTTTACAAATTCAATTTAAAATTTACCTGTGACCAAAAGAATTTAAACTTCGAACGTTCTAAATTCACCAATTCGTAATATTTCACAATAGTTTAAAAGCAATCACTTCTCATACTGAGCTGGAAATACTATTATTTCAGTTTTAGGCATTTGTTCTGGTTGCTACAAAAAAAAAATATGAGAAAAAACTTTTGTTTTTAATAAAGTTAAATGAATTACTATTTATTGTTTTAGATACGTTATAAAAGCTAATTTTCAACAATCATTGTCTATATTTTACAAAACTTTTCAATTAACTTAATTCAACTTGAAAATAAAAACATAGACGATGATTTACCTATTCCTAAAAAAATTTACCTGAAATTTAAACATATGTACATCTAAATAATTTTTTTTCAAGAGATTTTTCGTTTATTTGTTTTTTTAATTTAACAAACGAAAAATGAGGAAATCAATATTATTTGTACAGTTTTAATAAAAAAAAAAAAAAATCACTTTGATTAAAATTTTATCTATTCAATTATTCAAATTAAATTAATGTTTATGGAAATTTCTAGGATATATTTAATGTCAGTACCAGCCCATTGATTTTTATTTATATTTTTTATATTTAATTTTATTTTTTCATCTCATTAATTTCAAAATCACAAATCAATAATGTCAACTTCTCTTTTTATTTATTTTTTTGCTCTCTCGTCATTTTGTAATTTCGTGAATTCTTTTCATTTACTAAAATTCAGAAATATACGTATCTTTTTTATTTTATTTTTTTGATTGACATTTATTTTCATGTAGATCAAATACAAACAATTGTTTGATATTACATTAAACAAATAAAATAATAAAAATGAAAAAAAAAAAAAAAAAAAATTTTCGATTGGAATTTTATGCTCTCATTCTTTCATCTTTTAATTAAATGTCCTTTCAACCTTAAATGAAGCAATGTGAAAAATTACATTCTTGCTTTTCATATGATATCTGTTGTGTATACATATTTACTTTCATCATCATGATCATCATCTGTGTTTTTTTTTTTCTCATGTATATTCTTGCATCAATTTCAATTAAGTCTTGAATTTTATTTGAATCTCCTGACATGTTAATCAAACTAATCTATAGATAGTGTTCATTTGAACTAAATAACAGACTCTTTTTCTTTTGAATTTTTTTTTTTTTTCGTTTTTTTTTTTTTTTTACTGAAAATTGAAAACACAGTAGTTATTATAGATAAAATCTATATATCGTATGTAAACATACGATTCTCTATATATTGAAGAGTGAAAATTTTTCTTGTAACATATACATAGATGAAAATTAAAATCGAACAGTTTTTTGTTTATTTTGTTTTTTTTTTGGTTTTCATGAACTTTAAATAAGATAATATAAAAACATAAGAACTATACCGTATATTCAAGTATTTTGCATATGAATATGTGACATTTTTGCATGTACAGATGATAATACTTATAATGCTTATCATATACAAATTGGATAAAAAACTTAAAATTATATATGTATGTACATATGTATTTATGTATATTTTAACTGATAGGTTTAGATACATGTAACAAATGAAAGTTATATAAACTTCTTATATATATTTTATTCACATATATGTAATTTATTATTCGTATCACAAATATCTCATCACATACTGGATACAAACTTTTCCATTTATTTACAAACTTGTTTGTTTTTCTGACGGATAAAATTTCAACAGCTCAAAGGTATTTGATAAAGTACACTCTATACAAATTTTCTATAATAAACATAATTAAGATATTTTGTAAAATATATGCATATTGTGTATATGCATCACATATTTATATAAAATATTTTATTTGGCTTCGTTAGCTTAGAACTTTTGTATTTTAATGTTGAAAATTCTATGTAAAATTTAAGATATTAAAAACAATTTATTGTACAGTCAAAAATTTGTCAAAACAAACAACAATGTATTATTTATTTACCTAGTTTTTTTTTGTTTTTTTTTTTTTTTTTTTTTGTTAAAGATATAAGATTTTATCATACGTTTGATTATTTCTAGAGAAAACAACACACACAAAAAATCGTTGATTAAACAACGATGATGTTTTTCATTTTCTTAAAGTTTTTATTTTGAAATATTAAACTTTTACTACATTATTTGTAACTGTAAATCATAAATAACTTTTATGAAAAACAAAAACAAAAATAACAAAATTTTTAATAAAAATTTGAAATATTTCTTATTTATTTTATATAATATTTTATTTACAATTTTATTATATCATCTTTTATTTTTGATAATGTCTCCTTCAAATAAATAAACTCATTAATTATATATGTATATAAGTATTTTTCTAAATTGACTATATTGAATTTTGTGGTTCATTTTATCGTTTTAATGTTTTAAGTATTTTCAAAAATAAAAGAAATTAAAAAAAAGCAAAAAGCCAAAAAAAAAAAAACGAATAAATAAATAAGTTCTAATGTTCTTATAAATATTTTATGAATTCTTAAAATTATTTATTCCTTTTATCTTTTATACATTTTCAAATGATATTTAAGATTTTATATATGTATATGAAAAAAAAAAGAACTTCTTTAATCAATCTTTTAACATATTTCACTTAATTTGTAAACATAATGTTTGTATCTACGAGCATATAAGATAAGAATGTCTGTTAAAATATAAATTATATTAAAAAAAAAAAAATTCTACTTTCAACAACATCCTTGCATTTCTCAAAACCATCCATCAGATTACATTAAAATAAATCTTTAAATTTAATAATACATACATTGTAATTATAATTTATTTGGAAACAATTCAAGATATAATCTTTAATCATTGTTGTTGGATAAACAAAACATCAAATAGATTATTATCTAAGTATTTATAAATTAATCCTAAACAACTAAAATTAACTTATATACACATACATAAACAATAACTTATGATAAATGATGCGAATTAATGAATTAGATATAGGATTAGATAGGATATTAAATGCTCAGATTTATTTGCATTTGTAAATATTTATTTAAGAATATTTTTCTTGAATTTTTTCCAAGAATTTTTTATTTGTACTTTTTGAATAGAGTAAAAATATATTTTTTTTTTGGATAAATTTTAGGATAAATTCTATATAACTGAAATTATTTTAATGCATGTGTTAGCAATTAACTAATAAATCTTGATATAACTGTAACGAAGAATTTTCGATATTAAGTTAGAATTTAAAGGATTTTTTTTTTTTATTTAAAGAAATTTTTTTATATAATGAAATAAGCCCATAGTATTTCTAGTTATTTTACACTCATCTCTTTTTCACATATTTTTCATATGTTTTTTTTTTGTTCATCGTACAAAAAAACTAATCTAATGAAACTGCAAATGACATATCGAGTTAAAAGTTATTACTCTTCTCTTTTTTTTTCATCTAGAAATATTGAAAATGAAATAAAATATATTACTTGCAAATTTTTTTGACAGTTATCTTTAATATTTTATCATTCACAAAATAAAAATTTCGTTGAGTTTATTTTATTTATCTTTTTTTGTTATTTCCTTTAACTATTTGTTTTTAAAATTTATTTCATATGAAGCTTTTTGTTTTATTTATATCGATCAATATTTTGTAAATGTCCTTTAGCTCAAATACAGTTATACAAACTTTAGCAAATAACTTTAGGGACAAAAATAATTAAATACAAAAACTAGACAATCTGAAAGCATATTACTATGTCGTTCACGGTTCAAGAGAAGTAAGATTGATAAATGATTGACATAACAAAGTACATTCAAAAATAGATTGCTGAATTCTTCTTCTTTTTTTCTCAAAAATTTATAGCTTTTTCCTAGAAATAAAATTGTTTTATTTTTATTAAAAACACAATCAATGTCAAAGTATTTTTACTAAAAAGACAAAAATAAATTACTTTCATCGCATACATTTTTTAAATTTTATGATTTTTGTATAAAAGGAAATTTTTGTTTTTCAATAAAAAAAACTTACAAAGAAACATTATTATTGAATATTTTTCTAGGAAATTTTTTTTACAGAAGAAATTGATATTATTTAGTCCTAGAAGTCCTAGAACGTCAAAATTAAAAACTTTTTTTCTTTCTTTCTCATGACTCTTTCTCTAACCTTCGAACACTCTCATGTGACAATGTTATTCATAAAAAATAATATACCTATGATTTGATATAAAAAAAGGTCTTAGTAATATAAAGTTAAGAAAAAAAAATAAAAAATTCGAAATATATACCAAATCACAAATTAAAAAAAAAATAAAAAAACATATTATTCTTTCATAACTTTATTTATTACTTTCAAATTTCACTAAAAGTTTGTCAAAAAATTTTCTAAATGGTAACATTTTTAATCTTAATTTTTTTGTTGAACTTTTATAACTGGAAAGTTTTTATAATATGTTCACAAAAAAGAACATAATCCTCATTGTCTATTCTAAGAAAAATAAAACTTCCACTTACTAAAAAAAAAAAAAACATTTAAAGTTTATTTAACCTAACAGACAAAATATAGGTATATGAAATCTTTATTTTATTTTATATTTTTCACTAACAAATAAAAATGTTCTTTAAATGAAATTAAATGTATTGTGACTGAAATTTCCTAAAATAAAAAATAAAACAGATAAAAAAAAAAAATTCAAGTAGACTTCATACATCATGAATTAAAAATAATTACACGTGATTCATTTTAATTCATTTATTACTATCAACACCGTTATACTAAAGTGTTTCAACCACATACAATAAAAAGACCAAAAAAAAAAACAAAAAAGTAAAAATCATTAGCAACAAAATGACAACAGAAAAATTAATTAATTTCTTCTATAGACTGAACAAAAACCAAAAGAATTTTTTTTATGTTATTTTTTTCATAGCAATATATGTACATTAAATGAGTACATTCTTGTGAAATTCTCAATTTTCATAGAAAAATGCTGGTACCATAATTACATTACGTCAATTAAATAAAAAATAGGTAAAAATTGTAAAGAACAAAAAAATTGTAGAAAAAAAAGTATCTAAGTATAAAAATAAGTGATTATATTGTGAAAAGCAATAAAGAAATACGAATAAGAAGTGGTAGGAGTGATTAAAGATTAATTATTTTATATATATGGAAAACAAATAAGTATGCGAGCTACACGTGTGTAAGAGTTAATCAAATTATATGTGAACGTGTGAAATACACATGTATATATACGGTTATTAGGGTTAAAAAAAAATTACTATATAATGGCGATAGAAACATTATATTTTTGGTTTTTCTTGTATGTAATGAAAAGCACAATATCATTCTATCTTTTAAAACTTAATTACATTGAATTTCTTTCATTTTTTGTTTGTATTATTTTCTCATAAACATTTCATTTTTTTTCTCTTTAATAATTTTTAACAAAACAAATCTTAAATGTTTATTGATAAAACAGATATCTTCAATACAAAATCTATAATAATAGTTTAAAACTTAAAAATACAAAAGTATTATTTTTATACGTACAATATCTGTTATTAAATATAAAATATGTAGATTTAAGTCCTTGCAAAACAACAATAAAATAATAATAGTAAAAAAAAAAATCAAACAAACAAAAAAACAAAAATATTTACGCTTAGGTCCTGTTCATAAAACATCATTAAAACGTCGTGGAGGTATTTGTATTGTGGTGGATGAGGATACAACTGAAACAGAATTGAATACTTCAAAAAATAAATGTATCAATATTTCAAAGATGAAAAAATGCGTATGTCAGGGACATTTCTCTTCTAATACGACTACTACTACTGCTACCACCACAACAACAACCACAACAAATATAACAGCTGCCAATAATTCAATAAATAACAACAACTATGATGGTTTAAAAACAAAATATCAAAATGTTTGGAATAACTTTTGGCAAAAACAAAAATGGAAAACTGGGAAACAGGGAGAAGGAAATATAGCAGATAATGTAGGTGGTGGCAATCAACAAAATCAAAATTTATGTCGTTGTGGTGCCGCCGGTGAGTCTATAATAACCTCCCCCAACATAGGTCAAGGTTAGTTTATTCTGTAAATAAAGTAGTGTGTTTTTTTTCATATTCATTTATATTCTGTTCGGATTGAAAACAAAACAAAAAAAAAAAAAAAGAATAATAAGACACTTTATATTTTCTTTCATAATTAAATCTGCTTTCTATATGCTTGTGTAGTTTTTCTTTTATTAATTTCCTTTTTTTTTTTATTAATCTGCCTAACGAACAAACAAACAAAAATTTTTGAAAGTATTTTTAAAATTTTTTCCTCTTACAAAAATTCTTTATATTCTTTTAGCATGCATTTTATAAATTACAAAAATAGCAACAACAATAAAATTGCTTATAATTATGTTATCTGTTTATTGATGGAGACATTTTTAAGCCTACACTTACACTTTTTTAGATGAGATTTCTAAAAATAGATTTAAAAAAAAAAAACAAAGTAACGTACCAACAATTTTTATTTAAAAGAAACGTTACATAAATAATTAATTGAATGACGCTTTTATTTCCTGAATTTGAATATTAAAAAAAAAAACTTTTCAAAAAAAAATTCTTCTATAAGTATTTCAAAAATTTCAGTTTCTAAGTTTCTATACGTTTTTTTAAATTTAGCGCTTTTGAAGTGTTTGTTGTTTTTATTCTTCTTTTTTTTCTCTCTTTTAATTAATAAAAATTATGTTGTTCTTGTGGTAGTTTTATTAATTTTAATTAAATTAACACTTGAGTCAATTTATCAGAACAAAAAAAAAATTTATCTAATTAAGAATTTTTTTCCAATTAATAATTTTTCACTTTTTTAAATTTTATACTGTGATAAGAAGTTGTAATTGAGGTTACTTTTATTTCCTATTTTTTATATTATATTTTAAAATTTAAATATTAGTTATCTCAAGGATATTTTTTGAATAAGCTCTCTATTTTTTCTCTACTTTAGACAAGAAGAACAAAAATTATGAAATTTTCGAACTATATTTTCTTTTACTAAAATGTGAGCAAAACAAAATCCTGAATTAATCACGTTCAATCCTTTTCATTTTTTGTGATATTGTGGTTAAGATGAAAAAGAAACGAATTGACAAGATTTTTTTCTTCGAATTTTAAGAAAGTTGTAAACCTTTGGAATTAAAAGTGTATCTTTAATTTTTTTTTTTCTCTCCTAATTCTATTTTTTATACTCTATAATTTGTGCTTCAAATTTAAGAAATATATAAATTTTGAATAAATGCAAGATAGGGGTAATTTATGCAGATTGAATTCTACAAAAATTTTCCAATCCCTTTGAAAACAAAATTATGCAAAAAAATTTACAAATTTATTTTCTATGGAATACTACAAGTGAAATTTAAAATTGCTGTAATATTGAAGCAATTTGTACATGGCTATTAAAAAGTGATTTAAGAAATTCACATTAATCAAATAAAATATGAAAAAAAAAATGTTGACTAAACTATAAGTGTGAGTTAAAAAATTTATCTAATAAAAAATCTCACTTTACTTTTTTATTTCTTGTAATTTACTCAACTAAAAAATTGAAGAAAAAAAACATACACACTTACATCATGGCAACAAGAAAAATAAAATCAAATCAAAATTACCATAATGTTTAACTTGGATATAAACTTAGTACAAAAAAAAAAAAAATATTATAAAAAAGAAAAAAAAAATCAAATTGATTTTAAAAATAGCTTTTGACATAATAAACCTTTTTTGTAAGTAATTATATAATATTTACCATCTTTATATTTATGTCAGAAAAATTTACGAAACTTTTATACATTTTTGATGTGTTTCCTAAATTAAATATTGAAAATAAAACAAGAATGTGCATTTTTGGGAAATTATTTAATATTTCAATTTTTTAGTAGTGTATTTCCTATCATAAAAATTGTTAAAACTTGAAAATTCACTGACTCCATGTAAAAATGCATGAGGACAACTCAAATCTCTAACCTCTTTCATAAACCAAAACTATTTATATACTGCTGTTTTCAAGTGACGTTAAATGTTTTCACTTTTACACTAATTGTCGTCTGTCTATTGTTTCAAGGATTTTAATATCATAAATTTTGACTGAAAATTTTACATCATTCTTTCAAAAACACAGACATGTGGTCTGATCATCCCTACTTCAATTTCAATTTATTTTGCTATCAATATGATTTTTTTTTTTTTTTTTTTTTTTTTTTGAAAGAAATTATGTTTTGTTGTTTGACAAATGATAGATCCCACAAAGAGATAGAGAAAGTGATTTTTAAAACAAATTTTTTTTTTCTGACATATAAAAATTATAAAAAAAAGAATAAATAAATTTGAAAAACTTTATTTATTTTTTTTAAATTTTTTAAATTAATCACTTAAACTTTTTATCTATAACAAAATTTATGATATTTGATTAAAAGTTTCATTTAGTGAAAAGCCTAAAACCAAAATAACTTTAATCTTTAAATGGGTTTTTTTTATTTTTAGAGAGTATTTTATATTATCACTTTTTGAATATATACTTATAAAGAAAGAATAATAAATGAGAAATTGTATTTTAAAAAACATTTGTATAAAATTATTTTCTATATATTTACATACATATGTATGTATGAAAATGAAATTAAATACTTAAAAGACCTGGGGTAAATTTAAGAAAATATTGTGTGAAATAATTTTATTGACGCCTTCCACAAAACATTATTTAAATTAATTTTAAATAGTTTCAGTATAGTTTTTGTGTTTTGTTAAATATAATATTTAACTTATTAATCGTATTTTAAGTCTTGGGAATAGAAAAATTTTAAACTTACTATATTTTAAATGGCACATTCCAATACAAAAGGGTTGAAGTAAAGTTCTAAAAAAAAAAAATTAATAAAAAAACAATTTTACCATGTGTTTTTAATTGTTAGTCTTGTATTTGAATTTTTAAGAAAAACTTATTAAAAATAAATTTTATATTAAGTAATTTCCATATTTTGAAAATATGTATGTATTTTAAAAATATAAATTTAAAATTAATTTATTTTTACTTTACTATAAAATTATGTACAATTTTATTGCATATTATTTTAATGAGTTTGATTAAGTTATGAAAATTTAAGAAAAGAAAAATATAATTTTAATGTTTCATTTGTTGCTTTTTTTTTTTTACTTATTTTTCTCTCATACTTAATTAAATTATATTAATGAGTTATTAACATGGAATGTGTACTTAAAATTAATTTAATAACTTTTTTTTTTTTTTTCAAAATTAATTTTACATTTTTTTATTAAATAAATTATATAATTTCTTGAAGAATGTTAAAAATTTTTCTCTTTATTAAATTTATTTTTTCCTCAATATGAACTAATAGCTGTTATTATTAACGTCACTTTGATCTTATATTTATTAAAAGAACGTGAAGTTAATAAAAAAAAAACGAACATAAGTAAAATATAATTTTTCAAAAAACACAAAAAATAAAGATTAAAAAAAAAAAAAGAACAATTTTAACACGAGTTACATTACACAGAAAGTATCTGCTTACAAAACAACAACAGCACATCATCCATATTTTTTCTTTTTTATTCTGTGTATGTATTATATAATACAAAATCTAGAGAACATAACAACGGAAAAAAAAAAAGAAATATTTATTATCTTCACATCATAAATGTGTTTCAAGAATCATGTGCTATTCAACACATCTGCTGTCCATCATCAATGGGTAAAATTTTCCAGATGTTAAAGCATTTTTCTTTAAATATCTTTTACCTTATATTTTATTAACTGGGGGGGATGGGTTGAAAAATTTCCTTAAGCATGTAATGAAAAAGTAAATTGTTTTCTGTCTTTTTTTTTTTCTTTCTGAAAATTTAGAAGTTAGTTTTCTTATAACGTGCTATAAGCAATTTACCTCTTTAGTATTTACCATACAGTCGTAAGTCGTTATTATTTATTATTATCTTGGTTCTCTATTCACTAAGTATTTAATATATTATTAATGTGTGATTTTTAAGGGGTGTCTTATAATGTTAGTTTAAAAACTTTTCTCAAGTACAAACACACACACACACACACACACAAATATAATATTCTAAGCTTATTTAATTGAATATTATAAAATTAGATTGGTATGCATTGAAATGTGCGTGACTCTTATATAATTTATAAAGTCAACAATAATAGAAAAAAAAAATTTTTCAAGAACCAATTTTTATGTTTATTTTTATGTATAATTAAAAAAGTTACATTATTAATATTATAAGATGTGTGTAAATGTTTTATGAACGTCTGTTATGCAAATTAATGAAATGAATGGCAGGCATACAAGAAATAGATAGTTTTTTTTTTATTTTTAAAAATCAAACATTGATTTTTTTTTTTTTTTGAATACCTGAACGATTAGAACTTTCGGTAACATTTCAGAAATTCTAATTTTTTCCCTTATAACTTAACAAAAAAAAAAAATCTTTTAGATCAAATATCCATTAGAAACAACAGACAAAAAATAATCACTTTATTGATTTGTACTCTTTAAAGAAATATAAAATTCAGTCAAACACATATGTTGACTTTTCACATTCTTTAAAAAAAAAATATTACATATGAAACATTCTTTTTTATTTTATATCAACAGCAACAGCTTTAAAGGATTCTTTAACGTTATGTCCCTGACATTAAAAGATATTCAATGTGAAAAAAAAAATAAAGACAAAAAAAAAACATTAGGCTTAACGACAATACAAATAAAGAAAAGGAAAATCTTGAGTGTCAAATCTTTTGCTGGCATATTTCAATCTTAGTTTCATTCAATTTTTAACTTTTTTCTTTTATTCATGATAACAAACGAACTAAATGTATGTTTGATATCGTATTGTAAATATAAAAATAATTTTTCAAAGGGAAAACAAAAAGTACTGAAAATATATATGTATGTATGTATGTATTGTATATAAAAAAAATATATCTTTTCCTTCTTCGCCGTCATTTAAAATCCTAAATGATTTTCACGCAATCACAGCTTTTTTTATAAAATTTTTTTTTTTTTTTTTTTAATATTTTGAAAATGATACAAGATATATTATGTATGGTAGGTACATGAAAATATACATAAACCTGCGCATTTCATTCGTATTATTTTATATCTAAGAAATATTATTTTATTATTCTTTTTCTTAGCTATATTAAGTAGATATTATATTCATGTACTATATATGTATTTGTATACACATGTACTTATATAAAAAATATAAAGGACAAAATATATCATACAAAAATAAAATAAAAAAAATAAAAAATAATCTCATACTTAAATTACACAGTTTAAATAATGATTTTTTTTTTTCATTCTCTGTTTATGACTGATAATGAACTAGTTATCATGAAAAAAAAAAAAATCATGTCGCTTTTTATAATACCTATATACTAAAAGAAATGTTATTCATAGATACATACATGTACAAGTACTTATGTATATTATGTGATTTTTTTTTGTTGTTTAACTTTTCCCTTTTATTGTTTTTTTGTTTTTTTGTTTTTGTGGTTATAAAATTATGTCATAGAATTTTATTATCATATTTATAAAATCGAGTACAGTTTCGTTTTTCTTTTAAAATAAAAAATAAATAAAAAAAAATCATAAATTTTATATTTAATATTTAAATAGAAAATCTTTAATAATTTTATGTAAAAGGCATATTTCAAGATAAGCTAATTATCTTATTAATAAATAAAATCATTTTTGTCTCTTATTATAGTATAGTGAACCGCCGTTTTCACTAACCCATCATAATTATAATTTATGATAGTCATAAATTAGAAATTTGACTACAAATATTACGTAGTAAAATTATATAATGTTGATAAATGAATTCACCTGTTTTTTTTATTTTTTTTTTTTTTTTTTTTTTTTTTTTTTTTTTTTTTTGGCCTACCAACAATACTTTGTTATATCAGGCCGTTTATTCTATCTTCATAATTACATAATTACATACATATTTCTTTAATTTTATTTAAATTATTTTTTATTTTTTTTTTTTAAAGGTTTAAAATTATATTGTGTTTACATACATACTTTGACTATTTTAAATTTTATTAATCATATTTTATTATAAATTTTAATGTCATTTAAAAAATTGAGAATATTTGTTATATTGTTTTGTTCTTCATCAGCTAGGGAGCAGAGGTTGTTGATTTTGTTTCTTTTCTTTTGTAGTCTATAGTATGGGCAGCTGTTAAAGATGTGTTTAATTGTGAGGACTTCTTTGCATCTACAAGTCGGAGGGTTGTTCTTTCGTAGGTGATGTTCATGTGTAAGCTTCGTGTGTCCAATTCTCAACCGTGTTAGAATGATGCTTTCTTTTCTTGTTAGATTTTCCATGAATTTCCACTGTTTTGTATCTTTCTTTATTTCTTTTAATTTATTGTGGGTTTCATTTGCCCATATTTTCATCCACTCATCCTGTATTTGTTTTTCGATTTCTTTGTTTAGATCCTTGGGTATTATTTTGTAATTATTTTCTTCTTCTTCTTCTTTTGTTGTTTTTGCCAGGTGATCTGCCATTTCATTTCCTTTTATACCGATATGACTGGGTATCCACAGGATGCAATACTTTTTATTTTGATTTTTGTAAATTTGTTCTTTAATTTCGTGTGCTATTGGGTTATCGGTGTATATTTGTTTTAGTGTGTATATTGAGCTTCTTGAATCGGTGCATATTAGTATATTTTGTTGGTCAGTAATTTGTGTTTCTTCTATTGCTTTTTTAATTGCGTATAGCTCTGCAGAATGTATGCTTGAATTATTAGATATTTTATATTTGTTGTGGAACTGTGTATTGTAGTAAGCGCATCCTGTGTTATTGTTTTGCTTAGATCCATCTGTGTATATTTGAATGTAATTTTTGTAGTTTGTGTTTAATTTTTCTTGTACTATTTGGTGGTAAAAATTAGTTGTAGTTTCATCTTTCTTGTATTTTGCTAGTTCAGTGTCAAATTTTAAGTTTTCTATTAACCATGGTGTGTAGGATGAGTGATTTTTTTTGTTAATGTTTTTTGTATTTGTTATTATGTTGTGGTTTTTTAGTGATTCTATTGCTTGTTGGTAAAATGGTGTGTATTTGGATTTTGGTGTATGATTTTCATTTATGGTTTGTTTCAGCTTATTGTATAGTGGGTGGTATTTGTTGCTTAGTAACTTTATAATGAATTTCATTAGTAATTTTTGTTTTATTAGATTATTTGGAATTTGTCCTGCATCAATTAATATGCTGTTTTTAGGACTTGTTCTGTATGCTCCTGTGCACAATCTTATACTCATGGTTTGTACTGGTTCTAGTTGTTTTAGTTTTGTTTTATTTGTTGTTGTATATATGTGACTACCGTAGTTTATTATTGATTGTATGATTGCATTATGTATTGTTAATAGCGTTTTTCTATCTGATCCAAAGTTAGTGTTACTTAGGATCTTAATTACATTCATGTTTCTCATTGCTTTTGTTTTTGTGTATTTTATATGGCTTTCCCAGTTTAGTTTTTTATCAAATATTAGTCCGAGGTACTTGTGTTCGTTTACATATGTAATTGGTGTGTTATATATATTTAGTGTGGGATTTGGATATTGTTTTCTTTTTCGGGTGAATATTATTGCTTTAGTTTTTGTATGTGAAAAGTTAATACCTTTATTTTGTGCCCATATTGTTATTTGATTTATTGTGTTCTGTAATGTTTTTTGTGCATTATTAAGATTCTTGTTTTTTGTAAATATGATTAAGTCGTCTGCATATATTACGTGTTTAGTTGGTAGGTGTATTTCGTTTTTTATGTTGTTAACTGCTAGTAGAAAAAGTGTTGTACTTAGTACTGATCCTTGTGGAATGCCATTTTGTATATTGTATACTCTAGAGCAAATGTCGCCTATTTGTACTTTACAGGTTCTATTTTCTAAAAAGTTTTTTAAGAAGTTGAACATGTTACCTCCAATACCGATTTCTTTTAGTTCTTCAAGTATGATTCTTCTCCATATTCTATCAAAAGCTTTTTCTATGTCGAAGAATACTGTTAAAACATATTCATTTTTGTTGAATGCTTCGATTATTTCACTTTGCACATATGCTAACGCGTCTTGTGTACCTCGATTTTTTCGAAATCCAAATTGATATTTGTCTATTTTATTATTATTTTCTAGGAACCATGTTAGTCTTTTATTAATTATTCTTTCTAATACTTTGCATAGGCAGCTGGTAAGTGATATAGGTCTGTAATTATCTAAATTTTCGGAGCTTTTTTGAGGTTTAAGTATTGGTATTAGAATTGCTTCTTTCCATTTCTTTGGTATTCGTCCTGTTTTCCATATAATATTGTATAGTTGTAGTATATAGATTTTTTGTGTTGTTGTAAGATTTTTTAACATTTCATAATGTATTAAATCGTTTCCTGGTGATGAGCCTTTGCATTCTTTGAGAGTGCATTCTAGTTCTTGTAAAGTGATTTTTGTGTTGTAGGTTTGATTTGTGTTTATAGGGTTTTCAATTGGTGTGAGTTCAATTTGATTTTTGATTTTTAAGAAGTTGCTGTTGTAGTTCTTATCGCTTGAGATTTTACTAAAGTTACTGGCAAATTCTTCTGCTATTTGATTTGTGTTAGATATATAATGGTTATTTACTTTTATTGTTGTTATGTTATGATAGTTGTTTTTGTTGTTGATGGACTTAATTTTTTGGAATATATCTTTGCTTGACGTTTTGTGTGAAATGGTGGATACATATTTTTCCCATGTTTTTTTCTTGTGGTATCTAATCAATGTTCTCACTTGGCATCTCATTTTTAGAAAATTTATTAAATCTGTTTGATTCATTGTTCTTTTATATTTTCTAAATAATCTTTTTTTGGTTTTTATAGCGTTTGAGATTTCTTCGTTCCACCATGGTACCTGTTTCTTGTAGTTTTTAGCGTTCGTCATTGGCATTGATTTTGATGCTGCGTGTATTATTTTAGTAGTGATATATTCGTTAATTGTTTCAGTGTCGTCGGATTCGGTAATTGTTTTGTGGAAGTTGATTTCTTTTTTATAGATATCCCAATTTGCTGCTTGTATTTTGTATGTTTTTCTTTTTTTGGCATATGTTTGTATCTGTGATGTTATTATGATTGGAAAATGATCGCTACCAAATAGGTTTTCTTCAATTTTCCAGTCAAAATAGTTTTGTATAATTGGTTTGCATAATGTTATATCTATTGAGCTGAATGTTTTGGATGTGAAATTAAAATGTGTTGGTTGTTTTCTGTTCATTATATTTAGGTTGTGGTCGTGTATTAATTTTTCTATTTCTTTTCCTTTCTTATTTCGGTTGTTTGACCCCCAAAGTGGATTATGTGCATTGAAGTCTCCTAATATTATATATGGATTTTTGACTTGTTTTATTATATTTTGGATATCTAACGATTTGAGTGTCGTGTCTGAATATAT
The DNA here is from genome assembly GCA_939192795.1 of Bombylius discolor. NCBI lineage: Eukaryota > Metazoa > Arthropoda > Insecta > Diptera > Bombyliidae > Bombylius > Bombylius discolor. Next base: position 33,367,708 of record OW584241.1, on the reverse strand, counting down.
GTTTATAATTGTCATTCTGATTGGATTATATATTTCTATTGCGTTTGCTTGTAGTTGAGTTTGTAATTTAATTTCATTGCAGGTTATATTGCTATCGACTAGTATAGCAACACCTCCATGAGCTATGGTATTTGTAGTTTTATTTTTATAGAAAGTTTTAAAATGTTTTATTACAGGATTTTGTTCTTCTTTTAACTTTGTTTCTTGTAAACAAAGTATAGAATTTGGATACTTTTTTATTAGAATGTGTAAGTTGTTTAGATGTGTCTTCAGACCACGACAATTCCATTGAATTATGTTTAGTTCTAATGTTTTTGAGTTTGTATTATTCGTTTTAGAATTATTATGCATTTATTATGTTGTTTGAATGTTTTATTTTATTTAATTTGTATTTAAATTTTTTGATTTTTTTGTGTTGTTGGGACTATTGGAACATGTTCTTGGTCTACCCCTTCTTTTTTTTTCTGGATTTGCATTTATTTGGGTTTTATCATTTTCTTTTGGTTTGTTTATGTTTGCATATTTGTTGGCGAATGTTTTTAATTTGATTTTGTTATTTTCTAATTGATAGGTAAAATTATTCAGTGTATCATCTACATTTTCTTCACTATCACTATCAATGTTATTATCATCAGTTTCGTTGTCGGTAATTTCTTCATTTATAGTTTCATTGGAATTTTTTTTGTTATTGGTTTGGATGGTTTGAGTACTTGCATTTGTTTTTGTAATTTTTGCACAATTAAATAATGATGCGAATGTTTTTTGAAATTCTGTTGGGTGTCTTTGTTTATATATTTGTTTTGCTGTTTTCATATCTGTTTTTTCTATTACTTTGATTTTCATGATTTCTTTTTGTTTTTGATAAATGGGACATTTTTTGCTTAAAGAATTGTGTTGTTCTGATTGACAGTTAGTACATTGTGTGTTTAATTCGCATTTTTCATTTTCTGATTTTAAATGGAATTCCTTGTTACAGTTTATGCATATTTTTGGCTTTTTACATTCTGTTTCAAAATGTTCAAAATGTAGGCAATTTCTGCATCTAATTGGTTGTGGTATGTAATGTCTAACTTTTATTCTTTCGTACCCTATATTTATATAATCTGGAATTGTAATTGTTGTAAATGTTAATATAAATAGTCCGGTATCTTTTTCTTTATTATTTTCTCGTTTTTTGATTCTTTTAATTTCTATTATATTTTGATATTTTAGCTCTTCGAGAATTTCTTGGTCATCTATATATATTAAATCTGTACTGTATATTACACCTTTTGAGGTGTTTAGTTTTTCATGTTCTGTGATTTTAATGCATATATCTGGTGTAAGTGTTGTTAATTCGATTAATTTTTTTGCTTGTATGACATCTTTTGTTTTGATTAGTATTGTACCATTTCGTAGTTTTTTACACAATTCTAATTTTCCATCTATTTTGCTATCTATTGATTTTTGGATCAAAAAAGGTGATATTTTTGTTAATGTCTTATTTTGGTCTGTTCTTTCCATTATAAGAAATTTTGGCCCTGGTGTATTGTTATTTAGTTTGTTAATATTGTTAGTATCTGTCCTACCTGTTGTTTTATCAGGAGGTTTTGGAGGTGGTTCGGTTTGCATCTTCTGCATTTGTATTTTTGCTAAAAGAAATTCACTTGTTTTTCACTTGACCTTCACTTGTATTTTTGTTAAAATTCACTTATTTTTCACTTGTCTTTCACTTGACCTTCACTTTTTTTTTTTTTTTTTTTTTTTTTTCTTTTTTTTTTTTTGTTTTAGTTAAATAGTTTTAATGTATGTATATATATATAAGTAAATATATTGATATATGTCTATAATTTATTGTTATTATTGATTGATAATTATATGTATTATATATGTATACACTGCACTATTTACTCACTACCCACTCACTTGTTACTTAGACTTTATCGGATGATAGCTCGCACAGAACTGACCTGTTTTTATATTTATCTAATCAAAAATTAGGTGAAAAAAAAAAATTTAAATTAGAATTTATGTTATAATTACCAATTTTTTGAATTACCGATTTTTCCGTTGCTGATTTTATTATTTCTCTTTGAAAATATTCTTTTGTTTCAGAAAAAAAAAAAAAAAAAACCATGAATTTTTTAAAAATTAAATCATTCCTAAGACATCACAATAATAATAAAATAAAATGCTCTATTCCTTGAAATATTTAAATTTTAATTAGATTATATTTTTCATCACGTTTTAATCATTACATTAATATGATCAGACTTAAAACAAACTACCTAGAAATAAAGATATTTAAACAATATAAAAAATTCTATTAAAATTAACTGGAACAATAATGTAGTTATAAATTTGTATACAGATAATTAGTAAATACGGCTATAAAAATATCCTTTGATTTGCTTATGGCTATAAAACTGAAAATTTATAAAAACATTCATTGTAGTAATGAACAAAAAAAAAAAAAAACCAACTAAAATATGAATTTGTAAATAAATTGTAAATTTCACAAAAATTTATCTTTTATGAGGAAAATATATATTCTATATATATATCGATAGATATCTTATTATAGATACATACTATGAATTTATTTGTTAAATGATTTTCTTTTGAATTTTATAAAATGGATTATACTCAAGAGGCAAACAATGACAATGTAATTGTAGGCTATAACAAGAAAGGATTCTATTTTATAGAGAAAAACCCTTAAACAAATTAATTATTTCAAAAGTTAATATCTATTCACACATATACACATGTACGTACATATATATAAATTTTAATATGATATACATATGTTCTTCTAAATGTGTATATCATATAGAAAATGAATAAACTAATTGGGTCTTTTTAGATAAAACATATTTTGTGCTAAAATAGAACTTTAATTAATATCACCATCAAATTTTGTATATAAAATAAATTTTAAAGTTTCTGTCAGTAACATAGTTTTTTCTTCTAATATTTATGTAATAGTATGTAGGTATGTAGAATTTTCTAAAATAATAAACATACACTTACATATTTATATTCTATTCATTTTTTTGTGTGTTTTTTTTTTTCTTAAATTTTTTTATAGAAAAATTATATTCTCGCTGGTTCAGTGTTACTATCATAGATTATGCTACTATTATGTAATTTATTTTAATTATGTTCAACATTTTCCTATGAAAATTTCTAAAATATATACATATACTATGTAAACATACATAAATATATACATTTTGTATATATATATTCAATTTATACTGTGTAACATAAGAATATTCAAAACGGTTATTATGAAACTAAAAACAATTTAAAAAAAAGACATTATTTGGAAAATCCGAAACTCTTTTATTGCTTTCCTTTTTCTGCATGGCAACTTCATTATGGGTGGCATGGTCTCGGTGCAAAAATCTTTATAAATTGTTATTATTTTTTTTTTTTTTTAAATTTTAATTATACATTTCTTGTAAGTTTTTATATGATGTTCCTTTTTTTACTTTTTAATAAAAGAGCAAATTCTTATTTTTCTTACAAAAAAAAAAACAACAACATATAATTTGCACACAAACATACATATACTTAGAATAATTTTCTAACATATTTCAGCAAAAAAAAAAAAAACATAGCTACATATTTTATTTATATGCAAAATATTGTATGTGTTCATTTACAGGTGGATCTGTTAGACCCACAAAAGGTTGGAGAGCTGAACATAAAGCCGCTAGAACATTAGGAATCATTATGGGTGTATTTCTGCTATGTTGGTTACCTTTCTTTTTATGGTAAATTAAACACATATACATACATTTTTTTTTTCTTCTATATTATTTTTTTCTTTATGCTTTTTCTCTAGAAAGATGCAATTAAAATATTAATTCACATGTCAAAATCAAAGTGCACATGACTTATTTTTTTTTTTTTCATCGTTCTAAATTCATTTTATGGTTAAATTACTTTTTTCTTTCTGTTTTACTTTTAACATTTTTTATTTTAAATTTATATATTACTTTTTATTCATATTTAATGTTGTTTTTTTTTCTTTTCTATGTAATTTACAGGTATGTAATAACATCTCTTTGTGGTGAAGCATGTCCTTGTCCAGATGTTGTTGTTGCAGTATTATTTTGGATTGGTTATTTTAATTCAACATTAAATCCATTAATTTATGCTTATTTTAATCGTGATTTCCGAGAAGCATTCAAAAATACATTAGAATGTGTTGTACCATGCTGGCATAAAAAGAATCCATATAGTGCTTACTATGTATAGCAATTCGAGAATAATAATAATATTAATAATAATTCATCATCGTCATCATGGTCAACAAAGACTCTATTATTTTTTAAAAAATTCACAATTAAAAGAACATATTAAAAATAAAATATATATAGAAAAAAAAAACAATATTAAAACAAAAACAAAACTGTACATATACTGAGAAAAAGAAACAGAAAGTTATAATAAACTATTAACAATAGATACATAATTAATTCTTTATTCAAGTGTTACATATTATAAGCATTTAGTGCGGTACTAAAAATAAAATAAAATACATATGTATACGTAGATTAGATACATTTGTCACAAAAGAAAAACATATATAATTTTACATAAACAAAACACAGATTTTATGAAGAACAAAATTAGATCATAATAATAATTCAATATAACATGAGAATAAAATAAAGGATAACAAAAACAAAAAAACAAAAAAACAGAAAAAAAAGAAACCAAAGAACTTCCAAAATTATTTCATAAAAAATAATCAAAAAAAAAAAAAAGGGTTTTACTTTTATTTTTCGGGTTTTTGAATTCATTTCAATCGAATTTTATCAATAATTGCTTTGGCCATCAATCAATGAACTATTTCTTTTTTATTATTTTTCTCGAGGTATTATGTGGTTTTTTCTTTTAGATACTTACGCAATCATATATGTATGTACATACATATATACTCTTTATGATATTTTCATTTATTTATTTATTTTTTTTCTCAATAAACTGGTACTTATAGAGTATATATTTTTGGTAAATTTTATGGTATCTATAAAAAATCAAAATGATTTAAAAAGAAAAAAAAAAAGAAAGATAAATAGATACATTATTTAACAATATAGTATACTCGAGTATATTTAGATGAAGAAAAAAATAATGAAATAATAATAATTTTGATCTTATTGAATGACATCTAGATTTGCTGCCTTCGAGATTAAATCTCAGATAAACTAAATAAGTTTTCATGATGAGATTTTTATCCGATTTTGATATGTTTATGCTATATGGATCAATCAATGTCGCATAATACTTATATAATGTAATATATAAGTTAAATACATATTATGTATATTTTATACGTGATATGCAGACATATGTATATGTACATAATATGTACATATATATAATCGCGTGTTCTACACATACATGTAATATAAAAATTGTGATTATGTGTTTTTATTAAATTATGTAGCATAATATGCCTAATTTAAGCATATCAAATTTTTAAGTTCATTTTTTACGTTCTTAAATTGAACTTGAAATTATGTAAATTTTGTAAAAGTATTTAATTACATGAATTTCATATATAAGCAATTTTCTTTGTGATTATTAGATTTATAAAATAAATTTTAAAATTTTAATTAAAAATCAATAAAGACAACATATTTTGCTGTTTGAAAAATTTCTTAAAGTTTCACAAAATGAAATAATTTCTTTTTAAAGTAGAAAAATTGAAAAATTTACAAGATTATATTTCATTGTTTTTTTTTTAAAATTTTTTTTTTTAATTTCTATTTTTATTTCTTTTGACAATTTTACAATACATCGTTTGTATTTTAATGGTAATTTAAATAATTTATATTTCTCATGATATTTTATTTAACAAAAATAAAAAATAATATCAATAAATTTAAACGAAAACAATATCAACTCTTTCAAAAAGAATCAATTCAAAAATAAATATTTTCATAATTTTCATATACATATGTACATATGTGTATGTATTTATATTATTTACCAAAAATAAATTTTAAATGAACTTCATACGTATGTACTTATGTATGTCTAAACTTCATATACATACATACATATGTACATATGTACATGATATGCAAATATAAAATTTCAATATCTTAATTTAAATAACAAACCAAACAATATCAATAATGTCAAAGTTTTCTATTTCCTTATGTTGTTCATAATAAATATTTTATGATATTCTATATAAACTAAATTTACTTTAAATATTAACAAAGCTCTTCTTCTATATTTTTTTCTTTTTTTTTTTTTTTTTGTAAAAACTTCAAAAGATTCAGTAAATTTGTATTTGGAAAAAGAAAAAAAAAAAGTTTTTTACCTTTTTAGCTTAAATAAAAATATTCTTTTATAATTTTTTCTTCTTTTTATCATAAAGTTTCATACAAAAAAAAAAAAACTTGAATGAACCCAAACATAACAATTTTGAAAAAATAGCTAAATTTGTATTTTTTTTGTTTGTTTGTTTGTTTTTCTAATCGAATCTGACTTTTATTCATTAAATTATTTTTTCTTTTTGTCTATTATTTAAAATTTTTTATCAAAATTCTTTTATTATTTATTAATTATTAAAATTTTTAAAAATAGATTATTATTTCTCCATAAACTATTTCCTATTTTAAAGAACAATTTTAAGAAAAACTATTTAGAAAATGTTAAATAAGAAAAAATTATCCTGAAATGTTTTTCCGTTTAATAGTTAATGTTGGCTAAAGTAGTTCTCCTGGAAAATAAATTCAAACTGAATAATCGTGATAAGTAATATATTCTCTACAGAATACTTGGTTGCATGGTATTAGAGATACTAAGTACATACATCTATGTTCATGAAAAAAAAAACCAACTAATTTTAATAGAATGTGATTTTTTGTTTTTGTTTTTTTCTTCTTCTTTTGTTTGATACTTTCACATATGAAAATTTTCAAATGTTAGTAACTAAATATTTAATTTCTATAGATTTATAAAATATTGCTGTTAAAAACTTTTTATTTACTTTTAAATCAAATTTAAATGTGATTAAATAAATTCCACACATCAAAGAATTTTATTTTATTTGAGTTTTCATTTCTTTTAGAAAATTTTTTATGTTTCTGAAAGCAATTCAAATATTCTTTAAGTAGTAAAATTAGTTTAGAATGTTTTACTAATTTACATTTGAAAAAAAAAAATATATATACATGAATTCTTCAGAGAAAAAGTTTTGTGTTCAATAAACCACAACCATTGTTTTAAAAGTAAATAATTTTTGATTTATTTATTTATTTTTTTTTTTTTAAATTTGAGTGGTTTATGGTTTTTTATTTTGTATTTTAAAAATGTGAATGCAAAAATGTGATTTTTTTAAAAAATTTCTATTTGACGTAATTCAATCACGTCAATAATAATAAAAAAATAAAGAAAACAATTTCAATTTGAATATTGAATAAAAGTATATGACATGGAAACATTTTGTCATAAAAATGAATACTAACACAAAGATTATGTAAAACATTAATTTTTCTTTTTCTCAGAACAAATACATATAACATTCGAAATAATAAAATTTAAATAATGATCTGACAATGAATAAAGAATCATGTAATTTAAATTATTTTTAAGTACGCAAAAAAAGGAGTAGAAAATACAACTTTTACATATTTTAATCATGCCTAGGTTGAACTATCTGTAACCGAATAGTTCTTCCACGTTAGCATTCCGTGTGTTTTTTTTTTTTTTAAATATCGTTTCCATTCAATTTTTAATCTAAAAAAAATAAATAATTACAATATTACAAATTGTTTATATTCTCATTATTTTTTTAAATATTTTCAATTAAATGATTTCAAGAAAAAAATTATATTTATAATTTATTCCTTTTATCCTACACAAATAATTTTTTTTTTTAATAAATAAAACAAAAACATTAAAACATAAAAAAATAATTTAAAAAACAAAAATAAATTGATAAATTAATCATACTAATTATTATAATTGAATAAAAAAGAATTTATATAAAAAATAACCAATATTATTGTGATAAATAAAAATGGCAATATTTCACGTTACTGTAAAATAGTGTCGAAACATTTTAAAAAACATAAAAAAAAAAAATCAATAAAAGAAGCAATAACTGATGCAATTCATTTAATAAATAATACATAATATGTCGTTTTTCTTTGAAAATATTCGAATACGTTTTATGTATTATAATAATAAATTATTTATCCTTTTTGTTTTTTTTTTTTTTAATTATTTAAATTGACATACCGCGTACGAAACATATTTAAATGAAATTTTGTTTTACTTTCCTTTTTTTTAAATTGAAATAAATTTTTTATTTCGGAAAACAATATTAATTATTTATTTTATACTGATTGACATAATTTCATTGTAAGTTCGAAACAAATAAAAATAAAATTACTCAAATGTTTTTATAAATTTAATTTTTGATAAAAAAAAAATAAAAAAAAAAACAAAATGACACTAGAAAAAATCATTAATCAAATAGAATAAAAAAAAAAAAGAAAAAAATGAAAAGTAAAATTAAATTTAATTGTTGGAAAAATATAAAATATAGACTGATTACATAACATTTATATACTTAAAAAAAAAACAAATAAATAAAGATAAATAAAAGGAAGCAAATAATAAAAAGAAATTATTATATATATGAAGTATGACGTAATAAATGTAATGTAAAAAAGAAATATAAATGATTAAAATAATAAAAAAAAATATATAAATAAACTAACTGTGTAATGTTTAAAAGAAAAAAAAGATAAAATTAAAAATAATAAGTTTAATTTATGTACGTGATCTATTATGCTGGCCACACATCCTATCACTTTGCGATTTTTCAAATTGCGCGTCAATTTTAAAGAATTTCTATTGAAAATTAAAATGACATTTTCTATTAAAATTAAAAGTGATAAAATGTAAAAAATTAAAAAAAAAAAATAAAAATAAAAAACACGCGTGTGTAAGCGTTGACATTTAAAAAAATAAATACTTTAGTGTTTAATGATGATTGACGATAATTAGCTCCAACCTACATTATCATACATGCAGCGTTCAATAGGTCATTAAAGAATATACGAAACATAAACATTTTGTATATGTATGTATATAATATTTTTCGTTTTAATAATATGTATGCTGTCAAACAAACACAAACTTAAAAGATGATAATGTGTCGCTAGCATTATATTCATATACATATATGTATATGTATTTTAATATCCATACTTATACATACATATATTGTATATAAAATATACCTATAGTTAGTAAATTATTATAAGATATATTAAACGGTAAATTAATTAAATATGTTAGCAATAAAAAAATATGTATATGTGAAAAAGTTTGAAAGGTATAACATAATTCAAATTTTTTTTTTTTTTCTAAAAAAAGGAGTAAATAAGCAGGTTATCAATAAGTAATCATTGAAATTATACATAAATACGTAGAAATTCGTACAAAAAAAAATAAATAAATAAATAAACAATCTTTTGAATAAACTAAAAACATATTTTTTTCCATTCTATTCATGTATGTGTATTTTTGAAATTGAATTATACGTAAGATTTATTCGTGTATTTGTATGTGTAAATATATAAACAGAATTAAAGGATAAATATTATTTTTCGCGACAATCGTTCTAATTCATAAAATTAATATTTAAAAAAAAAAGGAAAATGAAAATGAAAATCCTTCGAGGTAAATAAATAAAAATTATGGATAAAAAAAGTTTATTTAGTAATATCTCATGTCATATTTGACGTATTTCACATTTCACATTTTTTTTTTAAATTTTTCCTCTTAATATTTTCTCTTATTTAAATGTAATTTATACTTGTCATTAATTGGAAGTAATTCAGGGCAATTTAATAATTATCAATTCAATTATATGAAATAATAATTTTTTTTTTTTATTCTTGAACTTGACTTACCTTTGTGGAAAGGATACAATTAAACGTACATTATACATACAATTTTAATTAAACTTTTCAAAGATATAATATAAAAAATTTGAAATGCACATTAATTTCATAATGATTTCTATAGAAACTTTATTTTTCCACAGTATTTGTCTATATTCTGACATTATCCTTTTGTGCAATTCTATTGTATTATAAGTTTCGAACAAAAGTAATTTAAACTTCATATTTCTTTAATAAATCTTTTTTTATTAAATCATTCATATTGCAGTCACATTCAAATTAATTTAAATTGAATTTATTAAAAATATTTAACTTTTCAAACAAACAAAAAAATAAAAACTTTTATATATATTTTTAAATTTTAGATTTTCCAATAAACTATTTACTTACAGCTTGTACATGCAAAACTTACAGTGCAATTTTTGTAAAATAAGAAAAAAAAAAAAAAACAAATAAAAACATTTAAAAATTTATTTAAAATATAATAACTGTTAACTGTCACAAAAAAATAATGGTTAGATAGATTTTTTTATTTAAATTAAATTAAAAGAAAAAATACATTGAGTTCACAATTCTTGAAAGTTTTCAAAAACTATCATTAATTAAAACAAATACAAAAAAAAAAAAAACCTTTTCTATAATACTTTTCATAATTTTAAATAAGACAGTATTATTACCATAAAAGATATAAAAAATAAAAACTAAAAATAATTTAAAAGAATCAAAAAGAACATAAAAAATTTTATTTTTAATTCAAATAACTTTCGAAAAGAACTAAAATAACAGAAATAAGCAAGAAAAATACTTTAAAACATATTTTACCCGCATTCCATATAAATTTTATTTAAAAAAAAATAAGAAAAAAAAATTGTTTTAAAAAGTGTCAAACTAAATTTTCTTAATTTATTATAAACTTTCTAATACTAAAATAATGAACTTTTCACATTTATTTTATTTCTTACAAAAAAAATAAAAATAAATAAGTAGAAGAATAAGAAAATAAAAATGGCAACATTTATAACGAAACTGATGTGATTACTATACTTGACTACTTGAGTCCATTTCAAAACGCAAAAAAATTATTATTACATCCTTTTTTCACTTTAAATATCTTTTTTAAATTTGAGAAAAAAGAAAAGAAGAAAAATAAAAGAAGAAATGAATTTAATTTCAAAATGGCACATTCAAAATTATTTTTCACTATAATAAATATTTTCTTTAGAATTTCAAGACGATTATTTAACTTAAGAAACAAATAATAAAACTACTTTAAAAAAAAAAAAAGCTAATACAAAAAATAAATCAAAAGAAAATCATTTTGCTGAAGAGAGAGAAAGTTTTTAGTTTTAAACACCAAAAAAAAAACAAAAAACAAAAAGCTCAAACTTTATAATGAATGTCATACATTTAAATGAAAATGTGTGATAAATTAGTTTTTTTTTTTTTTTTTTGTTCAAAATTGTATTCATTATGAACATATAATAATACCAATTCATTTTTAAGACATTCAAATACATTTAAATGTTAAATTGTTAAAGTTTTTCATAATTCTACAGGTATTTCATTTTTAGTTTATCAAGCATTTATTTTAATTTTTTTGTAAAAGTGAAGTGGTAAATAAATTTATAAGAACTATACATGAATATATAACTGCATACATGAATATATCTCCTTAAGCTATTGTCTCAAGAGATTGAATATTTTTCATACATTTTAATTTTGTAGTTTTTACTTTAAATTTGAACTTAAATAAAAATGATGTAAAAAATTATAACGATTGAACGATTGCTGAAAAAAAAAAGATTTCTTTTATAATCAAAGTTAAAATAGAAATAAAAAATATTTAAAATGATGAAATTTTCAATATCATGTTACAAAGTACAATTCCGAACTAAAATTAATTTAAATTTAAATATTATATGTTTAAAGAATTTTCTGTTCTATATATTCAGTCTAATGTGACAGTAGCCTAATAAGAAATAAATAATAAATATTAAAAAAAAAAAATCATGTAAAAAAAAAAATATATTAATTTTTGTGAATGTAATAAAATAAAAGTAAAAATTTTTAGAAATATATACATATACATATATATAAAACCCCGTTAGATATAATTCACATAATATACATATACATGTAATTATGTAAAAGATTGATTATATCCTAAGTATACTATTAATATTAAATATGAATTTGTAATCAATGTGTACGATATACGCTTGAGAAATTTTCAAAAAAAAAAAAATGGAGGAAAAAAAACATACATACATGTAACAAAAAATTAGTATGTATTTAAGAATATCTAGAATATTAAAATAACTTAATAAATAATAGTTAATAATTAGATATGTATTATTGGTTGTTAAAATATTCGCATTAAAAAACAAACAAACAAAAAAATTAGAAATAAATTATATGAAAAAAAAAACAAAAATTAAAATAAAGGAAAAGATAACAAAAATAAAAAAAAAACACGATTAGCGAGGTGCTAAAATTCTTTTTTTGTTTTTTGTTTTATAGAAATCCAATTTATTCAGTCCCTGATCCTTTAAAGGATATCTCAAAAATTTTTTCTGTTATTTTATATTTACATACATACATATGTATATCTTTTAAGGTTCTTATTTTTGTTTTCTGTCATTTTAAAAATGTCGATTTTCAATTTCACAGTGTAATCAAAATAAGATAAAAAGTTGATGAAAAAAAAAAACCCCCACGAAACACCTAATCTAATTTATCCCTAAATAAATCAAAGACTATACGTTTTAAAATGAGTTAAATAAAGTTAGTAAAATATTTACTTTACAGGGCAGTAACGACAAAACAACGGTCAGTTTTTTTCTTTTCCTTTTCTTTTCCGTTTTTATTTATTTTTTTCTTCTTCTTATTTTTTTTTTTCGTTGATAAGGGTTAAATATCATAAAATATGACAGATGATTAGGATGACTTTTTCTTTGACAATATCTTAGAAGAAAATTGTTTTAAATTTTTGTTTGCATAATATTTAAAATTTTTAGCATTCTTAACAAATTAATGAGAAATAAAATGGTTTAAAATGTGGGAATTTTAGTTTACACAATATATTAACTTTTTATTATTATAAAATACTGAATAGAAATTTTATGGTCTAATATTATTTCAAAAATTTCATTTAACACCCACCTAAAATATTTATGTACATACAATAATTTCATGTTTGAAATTTATGGAATTTATAAGGAAACTAAAACAACAATAACAACAATAAGAAAAAGTGTCAGTCTTATTTTCGGAAGAGAATAATGAATTTTATTAAAAAAAATTTTTAATTTCAAAAGATTGTTTTTTTGTTTTAATTAAAATTATCATTTATATAAAATTTAATATGAAAATTAAATTTATTAAATTAAATTAACTTAAATGAATTAAATTTTACGATGACAATGGAAAGTTTTGTGTCCAATCATTTTTATAAAGTTAATTTCAAAATATAATACACCTGTCATTTGAACGAAGGTTTTTCTTTTGTTTTTAATTTAACGTGAAAGTTTTACATCTATCCACTTGTTTAAAAAAAAAAAAATTAATAATTTTGACATGATTTTGTCATCATAAAATTTAAAGACATGTTCGTATTATTAAACAGGATATAAAATCCTGTATGTTATATCCATATCTATGTATATGTATAGTACTTTACCTTACAGGTAGGTATTTTACTAATTAACTCTCTGTATTTAATATTTTTTTAAAAGTACAGATTGAAATTTCCATTTTCCATTAAAAAAAAAAAAAGCAATCGAAAAATATATGTATGTATCATACTTTATTTTTTTTTTTTTTATTGATATATACCAGTACTTTTCGAATTTTTTTATATTTTTGTCAATAGAAGCCCCATATTTCACTCAGAATAAATTGAAATTATTTTTAACTTTAATATCCTTTGGTTCAAATGTTATTTTTTTTTATCAATTTTCATTATATTTTTATTTACTTCTTTTTTTATTTTAAGCTGAGTGAGTAGTAAAAGTAATATTTTTTTTATTAATAAAAAATAAAAAAATTTAAAAAAAAAAAGGAGGAAAAGGGAGATTATATTTTTGAATAATATCCGTTAAACATGAATATGATGAATGTCATATATAATATTTCATGAATATTTTTAAATTATGTTTTTTTTTTTCTATATTTTTAATTTTATTTCCTCTTTTTAAAATTTTCATTTGGATAAATATGATAATAAATATATACATATGTACATATTTACATAATATCAAATAGAAATTTAATCCGTTGAAAAATATTTGCGAAATATCAAAACACAGAAGAAATTCAGATAAAAAAATAAAATAAAATAAAAACACAAAGAAAAATAAAGTGGGTTTAATAAAATTAAGTTAAAATTTAAAAAAAACAAAAAAAAAGTGTCAATATCATGAAATAATAAAAAGGTGGAATTTTAAATTACTACATAGGCGGAATTTGACTTTTATTATGTACACACAAAACAAATAAAAAAAACACCAAAAATGAAGAAATAAAAGAAAAATAAAAAATAAATAAATTGTTTATTTTTTTTTTTTTTCGTATACACACAGGATTGATAATGCAAAATTTACACTTCTAAAAAAAAAACATATCCCAACTAAGTACGTACCTGTACTATTGTAAAACAAAATAAATATACTCTAAAAAAAATTTTCTTTTAAAAGTATCTTTGAATACATTATTCAACGTACTTGTATAAACTTTCAAAAAATTTGTACTGGTACATCAAAAAAACACAATTTCGATTTACATTGTATATATTTCACGATTACGTTCTTTTTTTTGACATTTTTTTTTTTTTTTAGAAAACAAAACAAAAACAGAAACATTTCATACTTATAAAATACAACAAAGTATAAAAGAAGTATTCATTAACAATTTAAAAAGATTTTCGTTAAACAAAAAAAAAAAAACAGAAAAACAATCAAAGTTGATTCAAACTTTTTCTTCATTTAAAAATTGATTAAAATTCCTTTTCTTTAAAAAAAAAAAAAAACAAGAAAATCCTAATGAACACCTCGATGGAAAAAAAAATATGTGTCAAAGATAGGTTTATGAATAAAACAAAAGATGATAAACAAAATAAATAAGACTGTAGAAAATGAAAATAAAAAAAAAAAAATTAAAATCACTGTTTCTACTTATTTTTTATTCCTTTTTTTTCTTTCATTAAAAAAAAATATTGAAAATTACTATACGCTTGGAAAATTCTTAAGAAATAATTGCTTACAAAAAAAAAAACGTGGATTTTTAAAGGACAAAAAAAATTATTTTTTTTTATTTTCGAAATTAATGAGAAAATGAGTATATCGATTTTCTATCTAACGCGGAATGAAATCGAAAAAATTTTGAATAATAAGCGAAACAAGTGAATCGAAAATAAAAAGATCAATAAATTTAAGAAAAATGTGTTACAATGTAAAACGAAAAGTGTGAAACAGTGAAATTTTCACAGCTTTTCAATACAAGTTTTTTTTCTTTCTTAAATTGTATTTTTAAATAATTTTCATTCGAATAGGAGATTCATTTATTTGTTCTTTCCATTTTTTTTTTCTTCAAATTTTTAAAAAATCTTCTAAAGTGTTCCAGTTATTTATGCAATTTGTTCATCAAAATTATCTTTATGTCACTAAATAGATGCAAAATCAATACCAAACTTTTGTTCAATTTGGAAATGTAGCTTTCTAGTTTCGAAAATATTTGTAGCAAGCAAAAATATAAAAGAAATACCCTGTAAATGTTTAAAAATCGATTTTTTCTAACTAAATAAAAATAAGATTAATTTAAAAACTAAATTACGTCATTAGTTTGCATTTCCTGCCCACTTTAAGACACGAGTAACAAATTATCATAGAAAACCAAAAAAAAAGGACCTTAAATCAAATGAGTAATCACTTCAAAAAAAACGCATTAATTTACCATATTTTATAATACAGTATGTTTAATCAAGAATACCACCAATAAAATCTGTCAAATCAGACCTTTTCCTTATAAATACTTACCAAATATATGTTACGCATGAATTTATACAAATAATGTTAATTCTAAGAATATCAAAAGATTAGTAACAAAAATATATTATATATCATTTGAATTTCATTTTGTATTAAAATATAAACTTAAAGAAAAACAACAGAAATGAAATCGATACAATAAAAATACTTTTTGTTTTTCTTTTATTTTCCCACCCAATGTAGACACACAAACCTTTCTTAAAATCGAGAAGAGCACTCAAGTAGACAATAAATTTTTTTTAAATAAAAAGGTCGAACCTTTTTTTAATATAAAAAAAAAAAAAACAACAACAAAATAAAAAATTTTCTCTTTATAATCTATTTCTTGTTATTTTTCCGTTTAAAAAGTATCTGTATCTAAAAAATAAAACAATAAAAATAAAACTAATATTTTTTGGCTTGATTAACGCTTAAATTTACCGTATTTCAAAGTGGTTAATATGATAATACAATATGTAATCATAAAATAAATGATTTTCTTTTCCTTGTTTTTAAGATATTTCCGTAGTATTACGAATTATTATTATGTATTATTTTATATGGAGTTATGATATCCTGATTTAATAATAATGAATGGCTTATTGAAATCAAACAAGCGAATTTTTTAAGGCAGATATTGAGACAAAAATAAAACACATACACACACACACACTGATCAATGAAAAAAATAACAAAAAACGAAAAAATACACATATGACTTACATAAGTATGCATATAGGTGTGGATATGGAATAAATAATAGAATCGTAGGGAATTCTTAAAAAGAAAAAAACAGGATAATTTTTTTTTTCTTATATATGATTAAAAAAAAGGAAAATTGAGAAAAACACGCGTACCCAATAATAAATTCAAAACACGTAATCAACACGACAAAAAAATAAGTAGGAAAAAAAAATTAAAAAAAAAAACAAAAAAAACACATTTTAGATAATAATGAATGAATATTCTATCGAAAATAAAATCCTGTCGGATAAATCTTTAGCTTTATTTTATGTAGTCGACTTTTAAAAATTCCTAATAAAACTTTAAAATATGCTTAACATTCGAAAATGTTTCATATACTTACTAAGTGTAAATATGTGAACATAAAATTCGTAATAAAAAATTTACAATGTATGATGTAATGAATTTTAACCATTAAAAAAAATAGCTTAGATTTTTATATACATATATGTATATTTTTTTTTTTTTTTGAAATTTTGTTGATACTAGGATAAAAATTATTTTATTATGCCATCACTGTTTTAGTATCACATTCAATTCATAATATAAAAATCTATTTCATTTTTAGTTACCTATGCAATTTTTTGGTATCATATTTCTTGTTAACATTCATATCTTTAAAACTGTTTTAAGTAACGTAATTGAAAACAAACAAAAAGGAAATGATAAAAATAAATTTAAATTGAGTATAATAAATTTTTGGATACCACAAATATTTGGTAGGTGTCAATCTATCAAAAAATATTCTTTTTTCATTTATAAACACATACATATACACATGTACGAGACGATTTGCCTATAAATGAAATTTTTGATTTTCTGAAAATAGGCATTGAAATTTATGTAAAAGAAGGACGATTTATCTGTTAAGATAAATAAAAGTAAACGTGATAAGAATTTTAAATATAAAAATTATTATATAAATTCGTACATATAAGAAATTTAATATGTATGTATGTGTGTATATAAACGCTATGAGTAAACTAAATCATGTCTTTTATTTTAATTCAGTATTTTACAAATATTTAAGATTTTTCTCTCTTGAATCTCACGTATTGGATTTTTTTTTTTTTTTTCAGAGAAATATTGGCAGCACGTTTTTTTTTTCGTTCAGTGTAATAAAATATTTTCTTCGAAAAAAAAAAATAGATTGAGAATTCAGATAAAAAATATAAAAAAAAATTGAAAACATTGTAATTAGTATTTTTTATATTCACATGAAAGAAAAAGGATTATTTATGTAAATTTGAATATAAATAATTTTTTTTAAATCTAAAACATTAAAAGAAAATGTAAAAAAGAAAATAAATAAATAAATTAAAATTTTTGTTTTATTTTTTTACCTCAATCTCACCTTATAGGCCCAGCACTAAATTTATAATGAAAATATTCAAAACGGAAAGCAAAAACGAAAAGATAAAAACTGTAAATCAATGCTTTTTTAATTCTAGAGGATTTATATTCATTTCTAACCAGTCTTGTAGAACGCCACACTTGTCATTGTCCATGATAAATTGTCACTGAAAATAGCAATAAAAAATCATACGAATTTTTACAAAATAAAGGAAAATGATAGGTGATATTTTTTGTTAAAAATAAAGTAAAAATATTGTAGAAACTAATAATAAAATATTTTGCTTTAATAAATAATTTGAAAAATATTAAGCTGATAGACCTTTTTTTACTTTTGTGAAAGAAGTCGAAAGAAGTAGTTCTAGTGTTGAAGTTGTTTTCTGCTTCTTCTTTTTTTCTTAAACTAATGTCCCGTCACAAGAATATATTTCACACTATAAAAATTAAGTAGACAATAACAAGAAGCTATTAAAAGGGTTAAGAATTTTTGTAAGTAAGTAATAAATGCCTAAAGATAAAATAAATAACACCCAAAATGGTGGTGTGATAGAATTTGTTTTGATAAATTTTTCATTTTATCTAAGACACCAAACTTCAAAGCTCCAATGAAAATTGCAATTTTAAGCTAATTCCTCTTCTATGAAAAATAAAAAATTCACCTCACACTGGTTGTTGTAGTAAAATACAGTTAATACAAAAAACATTGACTTTGCTTGTACTTTTTAAAGCTTTTATTTTAATTTTTAAAAAATAATGTTACCATATTACAATTTAATTTCATGAGAAAACAATTTTTATCTAACAACTAAATTTAAAATTTTCAATTAACAAAAAGTGCTCCTTATAAAAAAAAACATCATACGTTTCTAGTGTAATTTTTTTATACACACATATGTACATATATGTAAATTAAATTGACTTAAAATAAAAATAAAAAAAAATTTAAAAAATGATATATTAGAAAACCCTAATATACAATTAATATCCTTACATTAAATTTTAAACTTTTTACTCCCATTTAAAAATAGATAAAACATACCACCTGCTGAAAGCTTATTTTAGGGGTAAAATTCAATTGAAATAAAAAGCTTTTGGTACGTCACTTTCTTACAAAGGATAAGAAAGACATTAATGTTAAAACATGAATGAAAATATAGGTATGCATGTAAGTATGTAGGTAGATATTAGAATTTACGTTCAATATATTCCCACAATCTGTTGGATAAAAACACAACCTGGAATAGATGAGGAGGCTTGACGCCTTGCAACATTAAAATGTGTGCGCTAACATCATCATATATTTATATACAAGTGTAAGCACAAATAAAATTTACTAAGGTCCCTGTTGTTGCTGATGTTAGAAGTTAAAATCATTCAGACAAAAAAAAAAGGATGTCATCTTTAGATACTTCTATAAAATTTTGTATCATTCGAGAAGTGAACGTGTTTGAAAGCGGACGAAGAAAATAAAGATATATAAAAAAATTGGGTTTTTATTTAAAAATTTTGTTTCTATGTGTATAACTGTAAAATTACATTTGGACAGCAACAATATATACAGTACTTGTATATAAAATTCAATTGCTCGTGTTTATTATTTGTGCATTAATAATATATGAAAAAAATATCCTTATTATTTAAAAATTGAAATACTCTATACAAAACTTATCGTTAAAAAAGAAAAAAATTTCTAAAGAAGATTTTTTTTTTCAGTTATTATTGTCGGTCGACAATCATTTATTAAATTATACATGAAAAGTTTAACAGAAGAAAATTTAAAAATATAACAAAAAAAAAATAATATAACATTTTAAGATGATATGAGAAGATACACACTTGTGAACAATTAATAATAAAAAATAAAAATGTGCGGTTTTTTAAATTTCTAATTCTATTTACATTAAAACACGAAGAAAAAAAAAATATAATGTGTAAATATGTTTATATGTATGTATTATAAAACATATAAATGCGTGTATTTTATTATGTGAAAATTATTTTTGATTGATGAGATACAATATTTAGACATTAATTTGTAAAAATTTTATAAATGGTCATTTGTCATCACAATATACAAAATAAATAAGCATTAAAAAAAATTAATTGTATAAACAGGATAATCTACATAGTTTTAACAGTAAATTGAATAAATAGTCACATACCATAAATTAATGAGCAAAAGTGAAAAGGCAAACAGGATTATAATTTCAAAAATTAAGGTAAATATTTTTTTTATATATTATGTAGAACGTAGTAAAAACACAAAAAAATAATGAATTATTTCTTATTATATAATTTATTTTAAAAAAAATAATAATAATAATAAAGTAAAATTTTAAAACCCTCCAAAAAACGGATAAAATTTCAATTTATAGTTTTATGCTTTGTTACATATAATTGCATACATTATACAGACATATGTACATATGTATGTATTTTAAAAAGGAATAAAATTTTTGATTATTCGTCGATTGGCTTAACAACAACCCACAGGGAATACAAATCAATATATGTATGTAGATAATATAAATACGTTACACATGTACATAATGTATACCGTATTATTGTTTTATTATTTCTTTTTTTTTTTTTTTCTGTTTTTTTTTTTTTTTTTTTTGATAATTTTTGGTTGGAATGTAAGTCACATATTCATGATGGGTTATTCATATAATAATATGTGGTTTATGATAAAACCTTTAGTATTTTCATTTTTTTTTTTATTTATTAAAAATGGGGAAAATATAAGAAAATAGACAACAACAAAAAAATGCTAAATAGTCTGTAATATCATACAAAAGGTTTTTCAAGAATCGAGCATATATCAGTAATAAAAAAATATGCTGATGATGGATACGCATCAAAAACGAGAAAAAAAAAATACTTTTCTTGAGTAAGCGAAAATTATGTTAAAAACAATAAAAAGGAAAAAAAAAATAAACAACTCATAAAGAAAAATGAAAAAGGTAATATATGTATGTACCTATATTACATATGTACATACATACATATATTAATAATCTCACTATGCATAATAAATATGGATATCATTCAATTTTTCATATCATCTTTTTTTTTTTTTTCGATTTTTCATTTGACGTAGTTGTTATTGTTTTTCTACTTTTATTATTTTCTTACTGTGAACTATGTGACTATGGCTTTGTTTTTTTTTTTTCTTTTTTTAATTTTCCGTCTTTCAAATATCAAGAGACAAAATGTCTATATTTAAACGACATCATGTTTCTTGTCTTCTCAAATTTTATTTTGATCCCCAAAAAAACAAAAAAACAAAAAAAAAAAAATCATAAATAAATAAAAAAAAATACACACACAAATATGATATTATTTTATATTTTTTTTTTTACGAAAAATTTGTTACGGTAAATTCATTTTTCACCTGCGGTTAAATTAAGAAGGAAAAAGAAAATCAAATTGAAGAGAAAAGAAAAACATTTTGGATTTTCTTGTCTTTTATTTTCAATAAAATTTTCATTGTCATTTTAAATGCCACGTGAAACAAATTAGTGAACTAAAGAAAAAATGAAATTTCATAATAATATCTATGACAAAAAAAAAAAAAAAAAAGAATGACGACCAAATAGGATATTTAAACAATTCAAATTTTATTATGGTGAAGATAATAGAATGAAAAAAAAAATAGGGACGTTTTATTATGTCTATGTTTAGATACATGACATTAAAAATTTTACATATATTCTTGTGGTAAATTATTATAATAAATTTTCTATTTTAAAATATGAATTTATGGTTTTCATGGGAAAATTATGTCAAAATTATTATTATGTTATTATTTGAAACAATGAATAAACATTGACCTCATTTCTTTTTTTCTTTTTTTCACTATTGTTTTAAACACAAAATTATTTTATCGAACAACAAAAAATGAATGAAATTTCTTAGTTTGGGTTTTTTTTTTATTACCATTAAAACATAATTTTATATTTAAATGTATTTTAGTAACTTTAATATTTTTTTCCGTTGTTTTCACTTAAGTTGTTATATCGACAAATAAATTTACAAGAAGAAAGTATTAAAATATTTCTTCAATGTGGAATTTGAAAAATATTCATGTATATAATTAAGTTAGAAGTATTTGGTATCTATGAAATTTAAATGGATTAATTTTAAAATTTTGTATCTTTCATTTTTTTACAAACTTTAGAAATTATTTTCATTTAATAATTTCATTACATTTCAAAAATTTAAATCACACGTGTGAAAAACTTTTTACAAACAATTAAAAAACAAAAATTATGAATTATACATACATATGTTGAAATAACAAGGGAAAAAAAAAACAAAAATTAAAATATTTATTTTGTGTAAAAATTCAAATTTCTTTGATATTTTATTGTTAGAAAATTTTTGTTTATTGTTTGGTTTCTCTTTTAGTTTGAAAAAGTTTCTAAATACCTACCTTTTGTGTTTTTGTAATAAAATGTTAGTTTGTAAAATATTTCCAGGTGAAACGGAAAAAAAAAAAAGGAAAACTATTTTTGTAAATAAAATTTCTGTAAAATATGCACAATTTAAATAAACTTGATATTTGCTTTAATTTACATTTTCAAAAATCATTTCAAAAAGCCTTGTAATGTGTACGAAACAACTTATGTGAATAATTTGTATGTGTAACATTATTCTAACAGTATATAGTCACTTTTATATACTCATTTATATTCGTAATCAATTTTAAAGAGAAAATTACTTTTTAAATTATTTTGGCGTGTTCTATTTTAAAAATATAAAAAAAGTAAGAAAAAAAAAATTACTTTAATTTCCTAAACCTAATAATTTAATTTGTGAAACTTTTTATTTTCAGATTACTTTCAAACTAATTATCTTCCTTTTTTTATAATGTCAGTTAAAAAAAAAAAAAGTTTCACTAATGGTACTTTAGAGTTTTTTAAAAAAGTATTTAAAAAATTCATATGATGGATCTTATAAGATTGCATTATATCTCAATATGTAATTACCCTATTTTTATGTAATTAGACTCATTTTAAAAAAGGATTTTTCTTTATCTTTTCGTATATAGAAAACTATTATTTATCTAAATCTTTTTAAAACTTCAAAATTATGTAATGGTTTTATATCACTATTATGAAAAAAGTAATTACCTTTATCTTGCATTTTTTTTTTTTTTTTTTTTTTCAAAATAAAAGTGTTTTTTTTTTATTTTCTTTTCATTTATATTCATTCTTTTGTTTCATTCATCATAATCACACAACATTTTTGGAAGATTATTTCAAAAATTCTATTCAAAATCAAATTTGTATTTTATAAATAAGAATTACAAAAAAAAAAAAACGATAAAGAGACAACTAAATAATGGTTTAAAAGATATTTCCACTCACTCATAAAAATAAAAATTAAAAAAATTAAAAAAATATAAAAAAGTGAAAAGATATACTCTTACTTTATGTAAAAGTCTGTAGAACAAAAAGTAATAATGCTTTTTTAACGAAAAAAAAAGAATTTGTTAAATTAACAAAAATTCTGAATAAAAATAATAAATCTGTAAAATAGAAAATTATAAGGATGAAAAATAAAAGCTAAAATATTTCTTATTTAAAATGTTAAATATTTACAAAATTGCAAATATTTTAAATAATAATCTTTATTTAGTAGAATATGTAATAGAATACAAAATTCACGTTATTTTCTTTCATTAATGTATTATAAAAACTGCAACTAAATATGCAACTTCTTAATTAAATCTATAGTTTACTTATTTTTTGTTGTTGTTGGTTAGTAGTTTTATAATTAATTTTTTTAAAATTATTTCGAACTTCGCTATCATAATCTTCAATATTAAAATCTTATTTAATCCTATTTTCTTTATCGAAACTTTAATTAGAAAATAATCTCCTTTTTAAAAATAAAAATAAAAAGGAAAAAAATCAGATTAATCTTAAACTTTAAATTAAAAATTAAAAAGTTTTATTTTAATCTAAATAATTTTTTTTTGTTCTTTAAAATATAAAAAGTGAAAAAAAAAATAAGACAGTTTTTAAGTAAATGATTTAAAATAAATTTTGTGAATTTGAAAAAAATAATAATAAGATAAAGAAAAAAAAGAAAACATTAACAAGTAGTCAACATGTATTCAAAATAAAAAATAAATTTATTATTTATTTGTACAACAAATTATTTTTAATTAAATGTAATATTTTAATTATCATAAACACTTGTAAATTCAATTTTTTTTTAAATTTCATGCAATCGATTGAAATATGTATTGTCCAAAATTAATATGCAGGTACTTATGGAGAAATGTTCATACGAAAGCATATTTAAAATAATTTTGAGAACTCACGGCATATTTTTGGCTTTTATTACAACTGTAATCGTATGTGTACCTTTAATTTTACGTGAAGTGTAAACTACTATTTCATCAGTAGAAAACGAACTAATTTCGCGTGATAAAGCTAGGATTGTGTTTATTACGATTTGGTTGCCACATATTTACAATAGTAATTAATTCAATTAAATTACTTAGCTTTCATTTGCAATAAAATTTAAAATCATTGTTGGCAGAAGCTATTCCTACACCAATTTTCAACATTGCACTCTCTGTGAAAAGTTTAAGTTTAAAACAATTTTTCAATTATACCACTGAAGTCAATTGTTTCATTTAAAAGTTCCACTGAGACTTTATGTTGTACAACATAGAAAAAGCCAACAATTTTCAGAAGTTTTTGTATTAGTTTTTAAATTCTGAGTCCTGTGTAGAAAATTTACCAAAAAAAAAAGTTTCAAATCGTTTTCAACCAACAATAAAGATTACACACGTTAACGACGATTTTATTTAGTTTTTGCTCAAACAAAGTTTCAAGTAACAATTGCAAAACTAAAAAGTTTTTTTGTAAAAGTTTACTTCAAGAAGAAAAATTCTTCTATTTTGTTTTTTAAAGGCTAAATTATTAAAAAAATTTTTTATTTTCGTTGAATTTTAAAGTTTTTCTTACTACTTTGAGTTTTCTTTTGATGTTGCAAATTTATAAAAAATAAACTTTTTTGTTTGTCAAAGTGCTTAAATAGAAAAAATAATAAACGTAATTATAATTTATAAAACATAATTTTGAAGTTATTGAATTTAAATCAAATAAAATTTTCATATGATATCAAATTTGTACGAATCTACACAAAACACACAAAAAAAAACAAAATTACAAAGGTAAGCTTATTCTTGATAAAGAATGCTAAAAATAAATTTTATTGGAAAATTTTTATTCTTCAAAATATCTTCATTTTTTTTTTACTTTTCTTAATTTAATATAAATATCTTTGTTCTTTGGAAAAGAAATTCGTAGACACGTTCAACAAAGAAAATAAAATCTCAAATAAAACTTACAAATATATCTCAAAGGATCTTATATTTTTTCAGTCTAAAAGGTTTGAAAAAGTATTCATTCCAAAGTGTATAGGATTTAAGGATAATTTTATACTTTTTTTGTAGGATTATGAAAAAGTTTTTTTCTTATTCAAAGTAAACATACATACATGTGTGTGCTTTTGATTTTTTTTTAAAAAAATGTTAAATTTTATTTTTATACATTTTCTTCCCGCAAATTGATATTATTTTTTATTTTGAATCCTCTAAACACATGTTATGAATGAATGTTGTATGTATCAAATTAGTTTTTCTCCTTATTTATTTTTTTCTCAATTTTTCTTTTCTTTTTTTTAAACAATTTTGTTTTCAGACCTAAAAAAAAATATTTTCAATAAATTTCAAAGGTTCTTTTTGAAATTCTTAGTTAATTAACTATTAAATACCATGAACCATTTTTTGGTTTTGTTTTTTTTTTCTGTCTCTTTTTAATGAAAATCTAATGTACAGTTACGTTAAATTGTTTTATACATACATACCATAAACATAAAATTTTTAAGTTAGTACGTACAATGGTTTTTTTTAATCAAGAAAATTGTGAAACAAATTTAAAGCAACGATGAAAACGGTTGTTCAATAAAAAAAAAAAGTAGAATAATACTTTTTTACTTTTTTATAAGTACTTTAAATTAATCGTGAAAATAAACTAAAAATTCAATTTTTCTTAATCAATTTTAAAAAGTTAATTGAAATATTTTTCATTTTAAATAATCATATAATGATAACGTGATGTTCTCAAGAGAAAACTCTTACTAAGAGCTTAGTTTTCGAAAAGTATTGCTTACCTGTGTTACTAATTTTTTCTTCATATTTTTTTAATAATTTTTCTGAATCATCTTCTAGAATTTTTGTATTCTAGATTTTTTTTTTTTTTAATTATATATACACAAATAGAATACAATACGTACTTAAGAATCGTTCATAACTCACACTGCGCTACAACTGCATAGTAGAAAACTACAAATAAATTATATTTTTATTTTCGAAACTCATAAATTATTATTGAAAAGTTAATTTAAAAGTTCAACCACTAACTCACAGAACATTTTTAAAAATTTTCAAATTTTATTCCCATGTTAAATGTTGGGTTTTTTTTTTTTTTCAAAACTTTAACACTCAACTAATTGAATTATATACTTCATTTATACGGGCAAAAGGAAAATAAATATACACAAAATATCTAAATTTGTTTGTTAACGATTAAATAAAACACGAATTCTCGAACTCTATACGTTAAGAATAATTAGTAAATAAATTATATTTATAATTTTACACGTGCGTGTTTCATAATAAAATATTTAATTCTAAATACCAAATACCATCAAATTAAATATGCGGTATCGCACACCCAGTTTTTAAGTTATTTATTTTTTTTTTTTAAATTCTTAATTTAGTTTTATGTTTGTAGAAAATTTACAAACAAAAAACCTTTATTTACTTCGTCTAAAAATTGATAAGAATTTTTTTCTCTTAAAATTCTTATTTACTTTGTTATGTTTTCAAATTTATTGTGGTACTAATTACATAGAATTAATTTAATATTTAAAATGTGTACTCGCATTTTTTGTTTAAATGATGTTAATAATTTTCTTTTTTCTTTATAACATTAATTTGTTGCTTAGAGAATTTTCAAATTTTTTTTTTTTTACTTTAAAATTTAACAAATCAACAAGCTGAAAAAAAATCATTATTTAAAAAAGCTAAAATTTTCACTTTAAAAATTTCATTTTAATTTAATAAAGTTCTAAAATTCTAATATAAATGTATACATACACATTACACATATACATACATATATCTAAATATATGTATACATTTACATTTATGTTCCAATTACCAAAAAAAAAGCTAATTAATAGTATAGTTTCTCATTTCATTGCAAACATAATTCCTATTTGTTATTGTTTCAGTGTATTGTTGGTCAGAATAAGAAAATTAGCTAAAATAAAAATGGTAATAAAATACATAAACATGTAATTTTATGTTTGTGAGGATAATTGTATTTTAGAAAATTATTTTTATTTGTATTTTGTGCACTTAATTTTCATGGAAATTTAAAAATGTTTAACTACCAATGAAATAGAAAAATAAATAAAACAATAACTTTTTGTTTTGCATGAAATAAAAATAAACACATAATTAAAAATCAAGGGAATAGAGAAAAACCAATAAAAATTAAGGATTATGAAGTGTACATTAATTTTAATTAATTTAAACTGTCCGCTTTTGTTTTTTTTTTTTTTCATAAAATTTATACCAATTTAAAAATTATCAATTTTTTCTTCTTCGTGAATCTCAATGATTCGTTCTTCAAAATAAAAAATAATCAAAAAAGAAAAAAACAATCACGCTCTTTCATATTTAATCATAAAGGTCAGACAGCTGTCTCTCAGGGAATTTCTTAATCGACGTTTTTAAAAGGGTATTTGAAAGAAAAAATTAAAAAATAAAAAAAACCAAAAAAAAAAGAAAAATCTGAAAATATTTCATACTATTGAATTTTTATTTTTTTATTTTTTTATTATCGCTCGACCATAATTATCTTTAGAAAATTTTAAGCTTAATTTTTTATGTTTTTTTACAACAACAATAACAAAAATAACATACACAAAAGCAAAGGAATCATATTTAATTAATTTTGTTTTTGGCTGCCAAATACACAGTATGACAACAAATTGAATTTTTAGAATAGCATAAAGATAAGTTCTCCTCTGTTGCAATTTACATATAATGTTTTTTTTTTGTACCTTTTGTACATTACACTACATAAAATATTTTCAATGATGCTAAAGTAAGCACTTTTTTTTTCTTCTTT
Organism: Bombylius discolor; assembly: GCA_939192795.1. NCBI lineage: Eukaryota > Metazoa > Arthropoda > Insecta > Diptera > Bombyliidae > Bombylius > Bombylius discolor. The sequence goes on along the minus strand of OW584241.1, from coordinate 33,339,430 downwards.
TATTTATAAACTTTGAAGGAAAAACAAAATCAGGATATCTTTTTATTTCCCAACATATGCAAAATAGTAAACTTTAGTTAAATTCCAAAAAAAATTTTAAAGTTGAAGGTCGATAGTATATATAGAATAAAAAAAGTATGTTTTTCTTTTATAAATTGTAAAATACTGTAAATAAAAAATTGAAGGTTTAAAAAAAAAAAAAAAAAAAAAGGAGGAATAATATATTATATCAACCAGTCAACCGCATTAAATTTATTAAATAAAAAGTTTCAATGACAAAACCAGAAAAAAAAAAAAATAATAATACCATTGATACATCATGCATTAGATGTACATACTCGTATGGAATAGTATTTACATTTATGAAAAATCATATTTGTAAATTTAAAAAAAAAAAAACCAAATTATGTAATAAAATAAAAGTAAAAAAATAAAAATGAAATTGTGAACTTCTTCAGAACGTTTATCGTATTATTTTTACAGAATTTATCGGAAATCAAATATAACGTATTATTATATACTTTTTTTGAGGAAAAAATATTCAACAAAAATTGTTAAAAATAAAATAAGATATAACATGCATGCATGTATACATTATTGTATAACGATATTATATTTCCATTTGATGAAAAATATTTTGCAGAATATCGAATTTGTTCTTGTATTTACTATGCAACGCTGTGTTTCATATAAGATCGTATATAGCAAGAAAAACTCTTTCTCCAGGACAATTTGCCAATTTTGTTATTTTTTTTTTCTTTATCTATTATTCTTTTTTTATGATACTATGACACAGAATACAAAAATTGTGTATATTACATTACGTTCTATATAAATGACAGGTAATAGATGGATTGAAGAATTTCTTATACAATGTTATTTTTTGTTTTATTTATTTATAATGTTTTCTTCTTTCATTTTTACAAATTAAGCTGTTATATTTCTCTAGATACAAAATATTTTATTTACCTAATTTGAACATCTATCTTATCGATTATTTTAAAAAGTTTTAAATAAAAACAATGTCTTTTTAAGGAATAACAAAAGGGTGAAACAAAAACAAAAGGAGTGATCATTTTGATGATTTTTTATAAATATTGATATTCAAGATTATACAGAATAAATACTAATATTTTCAAAAAAAAAAAAAAAAAAACGATAAATCATTAATGATGAAGATATACTTTTTAGAAATTTTTTTCTTCCTTATAAAAAACAGTCTAGCCCATGGAAATAGAATTTTGAAATTTTACTTAAATTTAAAAGCAGTTTTTGCTTCACTTGCTTAAGTTATCCTTCAAAATTTAAACTATGACATTGCAAAAAGAATACAATTAACTTCAAAAAAAAAATTATGCTTATACGAAATAATTTTTATTATGATAAAATATGATAACATAATATAAGAAATATTGTACATAAAAGTATCTAACCTGGATGCTTGGTGATAAATATGAAAGAAAAATTATAATCTACAGAATATTTAAATAATTTTGCAATTTATTTAACACACTGTGCATATAACATATAACATTGAAAATCTTAATTTGAATAACAAGTAGACAAAAATATCATTTATAATATATTATAATCGTCCTGTTATCACAATTACATACTTTCATCACATCAGGATAATAATAATAATAATAATAAATGTAATAATGTCAAGGGAAATTTTATTGACCTGCATCCATTGTTAACAGGTTAGAAAAAAGAAAAAAAAAATCAATATAAAAATTTCATTTAAAAGTGATAATTAAATAATATGGTTTTATTATTCGAAATCAATGATATATTATTACTTTTATAAACCATTTATAAAAATAATGTCGTTAAAGTAAATTAATTGAAATTAATTTAATTTTACTTGAGACAAAAATATATAAATAAAATAAAATAAAGAAAGAAGAAGAAAAAAATAAGTATATATAAACATAAATAAAATAAATTGACATTGATAAATCTATGAGTATATCATGTTTAAGGAGTAAAATTTTCTCATTTTTAGATTAATTTCAAAAAGTACTTTTATCTTTTTTTTTTTATTTTCTTTTTTTTTCTATATTTTATTTTACTTTTAATTTTATGTAAGATGAAAATATAATAAATATTATTTCTTTTTTAAACAATTTTTTTTTTTCATTCTATTTTTAAACAACAAAAAAAAAAACATAACACAAATACAAGAAAATACATAATATTCATATACACATACATACATACATGTGTACATATAATATTTTTCTTTCTTTTTTGATACTTGAAAATTTGATAAGATAATTTGAAAAAGCGTCATATGGTAAAAATTGTAAGATTGAAGACTTTAAAATTTATATATATGAAAATGTAAAAAGTATCTTCAATTTTATATAAATTTTAATATATCTTTTTATACAGATATGTATGCTTTTTTTTTTTTTCAATTCCTTTAAAACTTAAGTTGGTACTAAAAAGACCAAAAAAACCAACAAAGAAAAAATAAAAATAATATATGTAGCTATGTATATATATATGTGAAAATATAAGCCAAACCGTCATTTTTAATATATATATACTCGTACAACAAAAAGTACTTTAAAAAGTTATCGTAATAAAACAGAGCAGTAAATTCTTGAAAAAGGTACTCTTTTCTTAATATATATTTTTTATTTTATATACATACATAAATACATAATATGTATATGAATAGTATATAACATTCTAATATATTTTTAAATTCTATATATTTTTGTGTTGTTTTTATAAGACTTTTCAAACTCATTAGATCCTTTCAATATTATGACTGACTAAAATTTAAGAAATGGTGAATGCCCATTTTTAAATTCTTTTTATTATTATTATTATTTTTTTATTGCTAAATTATTTCATCTATTTATCTTATTTTTCTTTGTTTATCCTATTTTCATTTTGTTTTTCGTGTACAAATATTTTTTAAAATATATAAGTGTGGTATATAAGAAAATATACATTTACAAATAAACAAAAATTTCTTCTGTAAAATTGATAAAATGTTAGAGTCATTAAAAATGAATGCTTTTTTATATATATATTTTTGATACATACACAAAAGTACTTACATATTGTATTTAATAATATTTGTTCAACATGGTGTTTATACAGACATATATACATAAATACATATATAAAAAGTTTAAATTTAAATTTTACTATGGTTTTTTCTTTTCTTTGTTGATTGTATGCGGATTTAATTTTATGATCAATTTTAGCTTGATTAAAATTTAATTAAACTCACAGCTACTTTCTATGTACATAAAATTCACGTACTCTATATTTTAAGAAGCAAAGAAAAAATAACGACTATTAAATAATTTTAAAAACAATGAATTTCATTTTTTTTTTTTTTTATTAAAATTGCAAAATTGTTGTATAGAAAGGTTTTTATTATTTTATGCTATTTTCTTTTATAACATTCCATTATCTTAAACGTAATAAAAATGCATTTTTTGTTTTTTAACATAAAACATTTTCATTAATAAAAAAATGAAATTTAAAAAGGATATAGAAGATTACACATATTAGTGTATCATATTAATTAAAAGTTGTTTGATTTTAATTTTCTAGAGGATTAAAGGACAATAAAATAGAGTTTAAATTGATACAGGAAAATTTTTGAAAATGTCTCTTTATTTAATTACATTTTTTTCTCAATTTTTATATATGTATGTATTTTTCGAGACGCCGTATTATTAGTATATGTTGTAATCCAATTCTAGAAATTAACAATTAACACCATCTTTTACTTCATAACGACAAGCAATAGTACACAGCAACATCTATTCAATTAAAAAAAAAATATTTAAAAAAAAATTTTTTATAACCAATGACAAGTTCTCATTAAAACATTTCCCCAACCAAGGTTAATTGTCTAATTTTTATGATTAATATCCTACACAACAAGGGAACATGGATAACTCAATATCATCTAATGAGATTAACTTAAATGACAGAACGGATGTGAAATATTATTACAAAAAAAAATATATATGAAAAATATAATGAATACTATCTAACAAAAAAAGGAATTTCAATTTATGTATATAAAATTGAAAAGATACTCGTGTATAAAAAATCAAAAAGATTTAAGTAAAATTACTATGTATAAGAAAAAATTATATAATATCCGGATTAAGTAAATAGAAAAATATAATAAGTAATTCTTTTTCTTCTATCACATTAATAATACTGTTGAATTTAGAAAAAGAAAAAAAAAACTAATATGCTTGACAACAAAATATCTCTATTTGAAACAGCAAAACTACCGGTTTTTCTTAAGATATTAGATATATTAAGTTTAATTTAAATGCAATCCATTTGAAGATTTCATATTTCAAGGTAGATTTAATTTTAATCATTATTTTTAATTGAAGATATTATATTACCACAAATATTGTACAATAACGTGAATAGAAAAAAAAAAAAAAGTCAATTCATTTTCTGACATTGAAAATTTTATATCCTTCTTTTAAAAAATTGCATTAACTTTTTTTTTTATTTGTATTTTCTAATTTACAAACTTCACAATTTTATTATAAGTAATTTTTATTGCAACCTTGTATCTTGGTAGGTGAAAAGTTCCTGAAAACAAACATTTATTCTAAAGCATCATGACAATTATTGTTGTCTGTAAATTTTCTTAGTAAAATATTTATAAGCCTTAAAATATGCATTTTCAAGACAATAAAATACATATATGTACATATGTCTTTATATAAAATTTATGAAAATTGCTCTAGTGACTCCTCATTAATATCTACGGAGGGTTTGTTTTTCCTTGAAATCATAATTAATTTCTCACATAATTTTGAAATATGTATGTATATTTTTTTTTGCTTTAAGTTATGTAGTCCTAAAAATTTCATGAATATTTTATATACTAAATTTTTTCACAAAAAAAAAAAAAAAAAAAACAAAAAAAAAAGCATCAAGACCAAATTTTGGAGAAAAAAAATGATGATGGTTTATCTGTTAAATTTTGTATGAAGTGAACGATTTTTTTTAATGTTTTTTTTTTTTAGCATTTAAAACGTCTTACATCTTTCAGGAAGAATATAAATATATCATATATACATATTTTTAAGGTTGTTGTGCATACTCTTGTTAACCACTGAGAAAATATTTAAAAATCAAATTCGATGTCAAAAGTCGATAATAGATTTACCCTATAATAAAGCTTTTTCATATGAATTTTTTCATGTAAAAATTTATTTATATCGGTATTTATAACTAACAATAAAATTTAGTAATTAGAAAAAGTTTTTGAGTGTTTTAATGAATGCGAAATTATTACGCATAAATCATTTCTAATAGGAAAATTTGTCACATATAGACAAAACCCTATTAAATAATTATGTTATATTATTGATCCTGGAAGGCGTTTATTGCTCTTAATTGTCGAAAAAAAAATCTTAATTAGTTTTTATCGTATAATTTATTATTGAACATTTAAATATCTTTTTTTTTTATATCTTATTCAAGACCTCATAATGAAATATTCTTAGAATTTATTTTATTTTATTTTTTATCTTTAAGGTAAGTCATTATGATTATTTTTGTAATTAAAAATTGTTTAACATTTTTACAATAAAATATATTCTATATTCTAAGTAATAGATAATTTTATGATAAATTCTTCAAGCATTCACTTTAAAAAAATAACCCATTAAAACATTTAAGTTTTATATACATAAGTACAATATGTACATTGATTGTGGGCGAATGTTTCTACACTAATTTATAATTTAACATAGAAACACACAAATTTTAAAGAATTGATTAGAATAATATACAGAAGCAATTTAAAATAGAAAAAACTAAAAACTAATTAAAAGTATATTTAATTTTTTGTTTTAAAATAATATCGATGACAAAAGGTAAGCACTTAAACAGTAATTACGAATTCTTACTAAAAGTACATAATAACAAAACAATAATTAACGAAAAAACGTACTAAATAGTTTAAATGTTCTAATTTGAAGATAATACTGAAGATGTACTAAATAATATTTTATAAATATATACTATTAATATTAAACAACATAAAGCCTTTTAGATATTTCAAATAACTTTATTCAATTTGATTCAAAAATGAGTAAAATATAAAGTTAAATCCTCTTATGTATATGCGTATCCCCAAATAATAATAATAATAATAATAATGAAAATATTTACCTACATATTATCTATATCTTTTTATATTAAAATTTTATATTATTAAATATCCATCTAACAAAAGCTTTACATCAATTAAAATAAACGGGACCATGAACCTTTAAAGGTTTTAACATTATCATTTTATTGTCCTTGAATCATTTGAAACATTATCCTTTCTTTTCTCCTTTTTTTTTTTTCATTTTATTTTCAACCAAATCTGCCAAACTTAGCGTAACTTTGTGGTCTATTAAGAATATTAACATTGAAAATGTACATCACAGATTGTGTATATCAAAAACATATATTCAAAAATATGTACATATATGTAGTAAGTTAGGGATGATAATGTGTGTTTTACTCTATTTAGTAATGCTTATATGTACTCGTATATGCTTGTAATACATCATGGAGAAAAATTGTTTATTCATATATATACAATTTAATGTACTTATTTAGAATCCTTTTGATTATTGTGTGTATATTTATAAAAATAAAATAAAACAAGTATATACATAAAGGATATATGTATGTAAGTTATTTATACATATACTAATCTCCATATATTCAATAAAATGACACAATATAAAAAACAGAAAGGCTTCACCCCAGACAATTTCATTTTAACAACTCATTCTAGCATAAAGACAGATTTTACTTTTTCTGTGAAAAAGGATGATGATAAATGCGAAAGGAAATGAAAGGATTACAAACCTTAAAATTTTCTATGTTTTCATTAAGGAAAAAGGAAATTCACTTAAGTAACATCTCTATACTAATATTTTTTATGTAAAATGTACATTTGCTAAAAATAAATTTAAAGGAAATTAGAATAAATAATTTACGCGAATTTTAGAAAATCTGAATTTAAAAAAAAAAAATAATAATAAATGAAAATATTAGGCTAAGTAACAAATATTTACATAATTCACAATTTTAAAGATAAACCACAAAATTATAAGATTTAACTTAATCATTGAATATAATTGAATTAAAAATAATCTATTTTTAGAAATTTTACTCAAATAAAATGAAATTGTCTCGTTGAAAGATACTTCATATAAAAAGTTTGATTAAAAAAATATATAGTATATCTTTTTATCGATTAAATCAATAAAAAAAAAATAAATAAATAAATAAATAAACGAAATATAAAATACTTAATTTCAGTTTAAAAAGTGGAATGAATTTTTAATCGTTCTCATTGCAAAACGAAAAAAAAAATATATATGTACATATACTATATCTACATTTTTAAACACGTACTGTGTATCTTGAATGAAGGAAACGAGCTGATAATATTGATTTAAAAAAAGTATTTAAAGTTAGTTAAACGATTTACATTTAAAAGAAAAAGAAAAGTGAAAATTCATCGTTAAAAAAATTTCAATACAAAAAAAAAATTAAACTAAATTCAGTATTGAAAAAAAAAAAGTAAAATTCATTTTCTCCAATCACTCAATATTACAAAAGAGGAAAATTCACTAAAAAGATAATTAGGAGAGATTACATGAATACTTTAATGTACAATATATGTATGTATGTATGTATGTATATGTGATTAGAAACATTTTCAAATTCAATCTATTTTTATTTTCAAACATTTTTCAAATACCAAATATATAGTATACATGTATAATTTACATTGTTTAAATTCTGAATGTTTTTTTTTTTATTTTCAATTTCACGAAATTTTTCAATTCAGAATGTAAATGAGCAATGATGAAATGAAAAAAAAAGGAATACTAAAGAATAAATAAAGCAAAATAAAACTTATTAAAAAAAAAAAGATATGAATAAATAAAAGGGAAAAAAAAGATATAAAATAAAAAATAAAGAAAAGAATACGTTTCGAAAATTATTCATAAAAAAAACAACAAAAAAGTTTTATCATTCGCATTCTTTTGCTTTTAAATATTACAAATAAATACATTCATAAAATTAATGAGCTCGTTAAGAATTCTTTATTCATTTACTTTAATACGAATAGGTATATATGTATGTATATATGATATTATATATATATATATATAATTTGTATACTTAATTTTCAATGTACATATATATTATAATTTCTGGTATTTGAAAATATATTTAAGTTCATGGTCAATAAAATGGTATTAATTTTGCATAAACGTGACCAGTATTTCATTTAACCCATACCAATGTAAAAAAAAAATTCAAAAAACAAAAGAAAGGAAAAAAATCCTCCCCACATATTAAAGAGAAAACAGATAAATATATACTTACTATATATACATACCTATATACATAGATGTTTAAGTAAGTAAAAAATAATAAAAATTTTTTATCACTCTATCAAAATATTTATAAATTAGTAAATGGTAGATAAATAAATAAATAAATAAATAAGAAAGAAAGAAATGAAAAAATTCAGATTTATTTATAACATAGGTCAAAAGTATATTTTTAATATGAAATATCAATATATGTATACAAATAAACTCCCTTTTTTCCAAAAACAACAAAAAAAATGAAATTATTATTACTAAACAATAAAGAGTAACGATACTAATCCCGAACCTTCGTGGGATTTTTTTTTAAACTTTGTTGATTCATTAAAATACAATTGTTAAAAGGAAAATATTGAAAACTTTGAAAGCTTTAGTGTCTATATATGTATGTACCTACCTACTATAATAATAAATAAAGTGTACAAAATATAAAAATTAAAAAATACAACATACATACATACATAAATTGTGTGGTTTGCTTGAGAAATAGGTGAAAAGAAAAAATGATCACGCTGAGTCAGCGCATCAACGCGTCATGTCGGTGCGTCAAAATCATAACCACTAAATAACTATATATATAATTACTTCCACTGTAGAAAAGGATTAACCTTAGTTAAGTAATAATAAAAAACATAATTTTCATCAAACACTACACATACGTTATTTCAGAAAGGGATTCAAGATGCTATGATTTCAGTACCCGACCCGACACTGGTATCATTGCCCTCTATGAAATTTCCTGGAAAAAATACTAACAAAACAAGAGGAAAAACAGTAAAAAAAAAAAATTTTGTTTTTCTGATAGAATAAATAGCCCATTTTATATTTCTACATATATGTAGATACAATTTGATTGGCCTGTATATAATCATCATACCAAATTGAACTCAAATTAAATGCAAATTGTTTACTATATTGAATCAATGATTAAGATTTGTACATAATCAATATAATGTATGTATATACAATATTTTTGTTTTTTTGTATTAATATTTATATTAATATATAAAAAGATAAATAAAATACTTTCAGTTATTTATAAATTAAAAGATAATATAATCGTTATGTACATCTGGATATTTTATTAATAATTGAACACGTACTACAGATATAATTTAATATAATCTACTACAATATGGGTATACTTAAATTACATTATAATATAGATTAATGGATATTTTCAGAATTTTCAATTTTATATCATATAGTTTCTAATCTTATAACAAACAAAATAATATTTTTGGCATAGCAACATATGAAAAAAAAAAAAAAAAATCTGTAATTTAATAGCTAAATATTATATCCAGAAATACATAAATTAAACAAATGAAATAACAACGATTAGATACTTCAATCGAAATCGACATCAGTATATATTCCCTTAAATAAGTTGAAACAAAATAGTACAAGCTCTGAGCTTACAAGAAAAAATGTGTTTTTAGATAAAATCAAGTCCTTTTATACCATGGCTTTTGTAATAAATCAAAAAATAATGCAAAAATAATTATTATAACAAAAACACTTTATAAACTTGAATTTATTTGTTGTTGTTTTTTTTTTTTTTTTTAAATTATGGTGAAAGTCCTTAAAGTTTTAAATGCGAGAATATTGATGGCTCAAGGGGATTTGAAAATTATTTCTTGCTTTGCTGTAACAACAAAATTCTAACTTATAGTATATCACTTTCAGAGTGTTGCTTTCACTATAAAAATTAACCTATTATCCTATTATTGACTTATTGGAAAAAATTACGATAAAATTAAGATTTATAACCGTTATTACATACCAAATCCAAATTTTGTTTTTTTTTTTTGTTTTTCAATAAATTTTTTAATTTATAAATTGTTCTAAATATTTTTTTTTTTTTTTTGAATTTTTCAGCCTTTTTATTTTTATTTTTTTTTTTTTGAATTTTTTTTTGTGTAATAAACTAAATAGGTATAATTTAAAAAAAAAATTTTTTTTTTTTGCCTAAATTAAAATTTCATGTAACAGAATGCCTTAAGGAAAACTTTTTTCATTAATTTTATGTTTCATTATACATATTATATATACAAACTTTGACTTGATTTCTATGTAAACATAATCTATAAAAATTACATATACTCTCTGTTATACATTTTATGTAATACATAATTTTTCTAATGTACATTAACTGTAATATACATATACATATTATGTATATATGAATATTATTTATGAAAATGTATTGTTAATTTTGCATCCTAATTCAAAATTAAAAGAGAAGAAAAAATGTTTATAATGATAATGAATTTTAAAACAAACAAAAACTAAGTAGAAAAAAATTTTTTTAGTGTATATTTTACACTAAAAATTAGCTTCAATATAACAATTTATTGATCAAAGAATGCTCTTTTAATAGAAACTATAGAAATATGTATGTATATACGTATATGTTTCTAATATATGTATAAGCATATAGCTTTTGTCGCACAAATATAATGGTAGGTTAGTTTCTATAATACATACTTAGATGAAAATATATGTACATATGTATGTATATAATATATGTAAGTTGGTGCATTTTAGAATTTATATAAATAGTTTCGTTAATATTACATACATACATACTTAAATATATGATGTGTTTAGTTTCATATACGAATAAATACAGATATAATCAATTTATTTACCAACCAGCACCAGGATGAAAGCTTTTCTCATTTCTCTATACTATTATATAAAATGTTTTAGTTTTAATTATACGGGGTGTATAATGCAATAAAATGTACAAACAATCATTAATTAATGCTTCATTCAACATGAATTTTATCATCATTTATGCATGTACTACATACATATGTATACTTTTATAAGAAGATTTTTATATTGATAAAAAAATAAATCAATTTAAATAAATATATGATTGTATATATTTTTGTTTTATTTATCAATTATCATTTTATAATTTATCATAAAATAGATATTAAATCAATTTTTTTTTACTTATTTGATTAAATTAAATTAGAAAAGTAAATGATTCAAGTATGTAATATGATTAATGTTTCAAATGGTTTCAAATGTCCACTTAGTTAATTTATTTTGAAACTTTGATCTAAAAAAAAAAAAGTTTTTTTATCATTATTACACCAAAACTATTAATAATGTTCACAATCTATATGATACTTATATAGGCGTAGGCAGTATCTAAACAAATACATACATACATACATATATTTTGTATCCTTTCTTCTTTGGGTGTACTTTATCTAAATTAATTTGAGGTTTAGAGATTATTTAAATATTTGTATAGTTTTCTAAAAGTGAAATTTGTGTGAAGTATTAAATGAACCTTGTGAAAAAATATTAATCATTTCATAATTTCCTGTTTACTTTTTCAAGGAAAGAATCTGTAGTATTTTTAAAAAAAAAAAAAACTAAATTCTAGATTAATAAAGTCCCAATTGCAACCAAGACTGACATATTATTTATTTCAGGAATAATTTTCCAATTCAAATAGCCATTATTTCTTAAATTTTAATGATAATAATTTTATCTGAGCATTTTTTTTATATAGGATAGGAAGTAATTTTAAATGTTCTAGAAAATAATAAAAAAAATAATAATAAAATAAAATCAATATAATATAATATTTACATCACTTATTTATTTTTATGCTGCAAAATATCATCCTTTGTACCATTTACTGTGAAAACGAACGCTTGTATATATCCTTTTCGACATATTTTATTTATGCAATGCTTTGCTTTACACTTTTTTTTATCGAGTTAATAAATTAGATCGAAAACTGAAAAAAGAAACATAAGCATAAAAACTTTTTTTTATATTTTTACTTTTAAAGAACATTTTTATTTAAAAATGAAAAACATAAACGTCATAGGAAATAAAATCAAAAGCAAGTCAATGCTTTTACCTTATAAAATCACTCATATTTAATGTAATACAATTTTTTTTTTTTTTTTTTTGCTAACCTAAATCCCAAAAGAGTTTAAATGCAACTATGATGAAATATTAAAATGTTAAAAATAGAAATCATGTAAATCCTTCAAATCTTGAAAATCTTTTTTATTTAAATTTGAAAAGTGAATAATTTTAAATCTGTAAAATCTAAATAAAATAAAATAAATATAATTCAAGATAAAAAATATCAAGTAAATTTTTTAAAGATTGAGAACAAAGAAAAATCTAACTAAATTCCGTTTAAATCTTTTTCATTTTTTTTTTTTTTTGATTGATTTATTTTTTATGTGTGATGTGTATAATAACTTTCGACATATAATTTATTCATTCAAAGTTCACTAAAAATTTCCGATAATTTCTCATGATAATACAAAATTCAAATTGATTTGAAATGTGAAAATATTTATTTAAAAATTTTTTTAAAAAAAAAAAAAAAACTAAATTGATGTGGAATTCTCAATTCACTTTTTAATTTATTTTATTTATAAAATGCTTCTATTTCTGATGCCAAAGGTAAATGATAAAACACACAAAAATATTATGTGAATTTAAAAAAAAAACAGAAAAAAAGAAATTGTATAAGTAAATTAAATAAATTCTTCCCTTCAAACAAATAAAATTATGCCAAAAATACCCTAATTTTTTTCCCTACAACGTATACATTTCAAATATAATTATGCAAAAATAAATATCTGCTAGAATATCAAAAATAAAGAACTTTAATAGAAAGGTAAAAAATATGTTTTTTTTTTATTTTTTCATTTCTTTATTAAATTAGAATTACAAATCCAAGCAAACTTTTAGATTATTATTTACAAAAAAAAAAATAAAATGAAAAAAAAAAACAATTCTCATAAGTTGTTATTATTCTAATTTAATTTAATCTATTGGTATTATCTTGGATATGCTACCTTGCTTTTTCAAAAAAAAAAAAAAAAGACGAAAAAAAAATTTAATGTTAATTCGTATTCATTGTACGATATATATATTTCTTAATTTTTTCTTTCTTCTTTTTTCATTTTACGTAGTACACTTTTATTTAGCGAAAATATTATCAGAAAATTTTCAATGAATACAATTAAATTTCATTAAAAAAAAAAACTAATAAAAAAAAATATGGAAGAAAAGGAAATAAAATTTAAATTAAAAAAGAATCTGTTTGTATTCTATAAAAAAGAACGACGTATGTACTACATGCATTCCTTTTTTTTTTTTTGTTTTGTTTTGTTTATTGAGAATTAATTGAGAGAAAAAAAGTCTTTTGTAAGAATTCATTTTACAAAGTTATATTAAATTAAAAAATGACAAGAAAAAAATTAAAATAAAATCATAATAAAATTTTCAATTTTATATTTTCAAATTAAAAAAGAAAAAATTCATAAAACAATAAAAATTGAAAAACAAAAAAAAAAAAAACATTTTATTTTTTGATTGCATTTTAATTAAATTTGTTTTTAGCGATTCTTTCTCTTCAATATTTCAATTACAAATGTGAGTGAAATCATTGTAATTTCATTTTAAAATGAAAAAATAAAAAATTAATTTTCATTTAACAAATTAATAATCTCATGATATTTTATCATACAAATGATAAGAACCCCAAAAATTTTAATATATGTATTTTTCTTTTTTATTAAAAAAAAAAAATGAAAATCGGAAATGATTTATTTTTATTTTGAAAATCACATTTTTCAAATATTTATCAAATATGAATTAACCTCAAGACATTTCATTTTGTTTATTATTATTATTTCAATGACACAGCAATTTACAACATGTCAACCCCCCAAGAATATTTTACACAATATGTATACAATATGTATATTAATAACATTAACCTATATATGTCACTTTTGTGTTGAATATATACAATCAAATAAAATCATAAAAATAAATTACATACATACATTTGTATGTATACACTTTCAAATATTTGTGAACCCATCTGTTGAACAGGAAATATGAAAAAATAATAATGAAGCAAAGTAGAAATATTCCATTTAAAATCAATCAATTTGAAGTGAGAGGTATCTTTAAGAATATTAATACGTATATATGTATGTATTCGTGTTTATAGGTGAGAAAATTATACACAAACACAAAGAATATGTTTTATTTTTAATGATGAAAGTATCTATATTAGTAGATAATTTTAATAAAAAAATACATTTAATCTGAAATAATTATAGATATTTTTAATATAAAAAAAAGTTTTTTAAAAAAAAAAAAAATTATTTCACATATTATTTCATTATCCCACTTTTTAAGTTTTTAATAATTAATTAAAATAAATAAGAAAAAATTCTGATAATAAAATCTGAACTGTAACTTTTCAAATAAGCAGCGTCAAAGCTTGACATTTTTATCAATTACATACATGAGAATTTACAAAATAATTGAGACAAATTTGAAATTTTCTATAAAAGCAAAACAGTTTTCAAATGAACTCTAAGAAAATGATATGAATGATTTTTATGCATCAGGATAAATCCAATACTCAGACCACTAAGAATACATAAGCTGTCAAATTTCTTTAAAAATATGTACCTACATGTGTACATATATTTTAATTAAAAACATATAATTACCCTGAGTGCTGATTTCTAGTGGAATAATATCCTTTTTCCTTTTTTTTTTTTTTCGAATGAAGAAAAATCATCATTATTATCACATTTACTTTCAAGACTTCTCAAAAGAATTGAAAAGCAATATGTATTTTGATATAATTTGGTCATGTAAGTGTACTTATAAATATGTATATGTACGTACATATATATACATAAGACACTCTTTTTTCTTTTTTTTTTAGCTCAACAAACATGACATTCAAATGTCACAAACAAAAACAACTAACAATCTCTTAGAAGAATTATACATGTAGTATACATATACAGTATGTACATATTTACATAAGTAGGTACATACATATATGTATTAACATGTAAACATATAAAAGTAAGTAAGAATGTCACACTTGAGAATAAGATTGAAATGGGTTTATGTTATTTTTTGTTAAAAAAAAAATATATACCTATATACATACATATATTATGTATAATTTGTGAAATTTATTATGAATTTTTTAAGGTGTAATTGACACTAAAAATTCATTAAAAATTATAAAGTATTTCATTCATTAACATTCTTGTTTATTATTTTTTTTTTTTTTTTTAAATTATAAATTTGTGTAGTATCATTTTTCTTAAAATTCTAAGTAAAGCCCACACCTATACCTTATAATTAACATTTAAATCCTTATCATCACTTTCTTTACTTTTTTTTTTTTTAATTGTTTTTGTTTTTCTTATATTTCTTAGAAAGAAATTTTTTAAATTAATTATGTTTAATCATTATCAAACAGACAATGTTCAAAGTTCTTTTTTTTTTTTTTTTTGGTATTTGTTATATAAAATTTTATTATTTACCTTATTATTTTTATGAACCAAAAATTTTTTTTTTTCTCTTTCTT
This sequence comes from Bombylius discolor, assembly GCA_939192795.1. NCBI lineage: Eukaryota > Metazoa > Arthropoda > Insecta > Diptera > Bombyliidae > Bombylius > Bombylius discolor. The sequence goes on along the minus strand of OW584241.1, from coordinate 33,323,596 downwards.
TTTTTATTTCTCAGAAAAACAATTTGTAATATTCATATAAAATGTGTAATTTATCAATGTCAAAATATATGTTATATAAAATGAATATATAATTTTTTTTAAATGCCTTACATATTTTATCAAATATGTATAATTGAAAAAAGCCAACAAAAAAATTTTTTTTTATCTTTAAATTATTATGTATGTATAATTTGAACATGACTATTTGACATTAAATTGCATTAAATTAACTTCTGTTTTTTTTTTGTAAAACATAACCCACACACATATTGTTTGTTTTATAAATATAAATGGTAATAAATTAAATAAATTCTTTCAATTTAAAATGAATTATCATAATAAAAATTTGTTCAAATTTATTATATTATACACAATAAATATATTTTATTGTTACGCATTTTTTTTTTCTATTTTATTGTGTTTTTTTTTTATTTACTTTCTATTATAAATTATTAAAAAAAAATTTAAGATATTTAATCAAAGAATAAAAATGGCAAAGGTTAAAATTATAATTAGTCAATCATAATAAATCTTAATAAATTAATTTAATATATTCCAGTCATTTATATTTTTTTTTCTTTACTATTACTCCCACTTCTTTTGTTTTTTAATTTGCTTTGTTTATATTGAATAGATATTCTTGGATATTGTTGAATGGCGTTGATTAAATATAGCTTCAAGATAATTTAACGATGAATTAAGAAATCTATCTTTTAAAGTTTTACACAAGAACTAGATTAAAAATACAACCTTAACAAATTCTCAATTGTGACAACATACATACATAAATTCGATTAACCTTTGACACTAATGCTCTTTTATTTTCCTTGTACAAAAATGTATTTGTTATCTCTGCAAAACTCAGATCGTTTTATTGAACAGAACTAATAACAACAGTGAAGAAAAAATGCTTCTATACATTCGTTTAAAGAAAAATCTATCCAATTGCTGTAGAAATTAACAATTTTTCTATCTGTATTTGCTTATTTTGAAAATAACTTACTCTACATTTTTACTACTTATCTTAACTAAACAAACTTTTTTCTGTTTTCTGTTATAGTTTATCCTTTTCATTCAAATTCAAAGTTTACAAAACCCACTTTTTTTCTGAATTTTTCTATGCTTTTTATCACTGCCTTATTTTTCCACTTTTCTGTTTTCTTTTCTTTTTCAATTTTTTTTTTTTCTAGTTTTATTTACCGTAACATCTTAAATTTGAACATCCATTGAAATAATCCTTTTTTATGTATATAAATCCCCAATACTACAAATTCTATGTACTAAAATAACATAAATAAACGCAGCCACATAACAAGTATGTAGCGTAGATAGATATTACAACTATACACTTACTAAAAAAAAACTAAATAAACATCTAAATGATAATATATTCAATTTAGTATAAATATATTTATATACGTATATACATATATATATAAATTTCCCAAAAGGATTTCATTTGCATAAAGAAAGGAAGTAGATAAAACTTTTCATTACGATTTGCTTCATTGATTGTATTATATTTATAAAAAAATAAACATATATACAAGAATAAAAATACAAATACAAAATCAAGTTAAAAAACACTTTTTTTTTCTATAATATTCCAGCTGTTGCTTTCAATTGTATAACATAGTATATTTTGCCCATGAGAATTATTTATATATCGCACTATACAAAATTGAGCCTAATAATAATGGGTATTTTCATCAATTTAAAAAAGATACTTCACAATGAATTTTTAATATAATTAAAAGTCAATTTTCAATTAGTGAAAAATTCAAAAATTAATTTGTTTTTAAATTTACTTTTCATAAATTTAATGTTAACTAACTTGTGGGTTTTATGAATATAAAATAACATTTTTAGAAAATTAAACAAATATTTGTATAATGTACCTTTTTTTTTTCTGTTAAATTTAAAAACAATTTTTAAATTAAATAAAATCAATTACATAAATGTTTCTCAAACTTTTACTTTTCATAGTTCCACGGGCAATTTAATAATTTCAAAATTACTTTATAAAGTGCACAATTTAAAAAAAAAAAAAAATTTCAAATACTTAGGAAATGTACAAAGAATAGAAGAAAAAAAAATAAGTAAAAATAAATAGAAATAAAAAAAATGTTTTTGTTGAAAAAAAAAAAAATCATAAATTACGACACAAAATAAACGAAAGATTCAAGTGTGATTTTATGCACTAGTTTATTCCACTTTGCCATTCCAATTGTTCATTTTTACAGAAAATTTAATTCAAATAAGATTTTTGTTTGTTTTTTTTTTTTCAAATGAAAAGTACCTAAATTTGAATAACAAGGGTGGTATATATTGTACTTCAAGAGTTATCTGTAAAGCATTGTGAATAATTCATAGTGGGGCCATAAAATCTATAAAAATTTGTTTAAACAAAAAAAAAATTAAGGACACATTTTTGCACGAGTGTAAAATTAAACACAAGAAATAAACAAGGTCAATTGTGAATTTTCTTCTTCCTAGAAATCAAACCTTAGTAATTTTCTATTCAACATCAAAAAAACACACTTACAGAAATCTTACATTTTAGCTAATAAATTAATTTTACACGTGCTTAATAAAATATCGAAAGGTATGCATGACATTGATTTTTTTTTCTTAAGAATAAGTAAGTAGAAAAAAAAATTATCGCTCCTATCAATTTTACTTATAACAAAAAACATATACTAAATATAGTCTATTGTACTCGTACAAAGTAGAGAAGAGAAACAAAAAAAAAGGAAACCTTTTTTGACGAAATCGAAAAAAAAAAAGTCGATTTATTTTCAGTATCCAATTGAGTAAATACATGAATATACATAGTAAAATCTCAATATCTAAAATTTTTATACATACATATACTTTATTTATTTATATATCTGATATCCTTTAAAACCCTTTTTTTTATTTACTTGCTTCTTTAAGAAAAAAAAAAAAAAAAAACTTATTAGAAATAATATGAAACATTTGTAATATTTAAATCCATAGAATGAATTAATTTAAATAATTTATTTTATTTCTTACATATAAAAATAAATGTATTGTACCTATATATGTATACACATTTATAGTATATAGAAAATGGTCATTAGGTCAAAATATTCTGTAGGCGTTACAAAGAACTTTTTACTCTTTGGTTGGATTATAATATTGATCTAAAGACTTTATGACGTTATTTTGTTACAAAATGAAATAAATTTAAGTATCTATTTTATAAATATATATACATATACATATATACCATCAGTATATATTATTTCAATTTATTCAATATGACAGCATATTGTATACGCATACAATTTTATTAATCTAAAAATAAATATCCATCAACAAAAGTAAATTGAAAAAATATATATATTTAATAATAATAATGTTTCGAAAAAAATTAATGTATAGATGATGGATAGTCAAATCTTATTTTCATTATCATCATTCACAAAATCTTAGTACAGGTTGCTATGTTAGATGAAAAAATTAAAAACAAAAATTAAAAAAAAAAAAAAAAAAAAAAAACAAAACTGTTGCTAAACAAATTAAGATAACAAATCATTTTGATAAAATTTTAACACTTAAGATAAGAGAAACAAAAGAAAATTACATCCATTAAAAAAAGAAGAACATAAAATGTAACAAAAATCAAATCCTTTATCTTTTCCAAGTAAAAAACATAAAATATTTATAATTTATCTTTCTTATCTGTCTTTAATCAACACCAACATTAATTAATACATACATACATTTTTTCCCTGTAACGAAAAACAAAACAATAATTACAAAAAAAAAAAAAAAAAAAATTTGTAAAAAAATAATACGAAGAAAAAAAAATGTAATAATAATAACAAAAACATAATAAAAATAAATAAAACATCTCTTACATTCTATCTGAATTATTTTGACCTTATGTTTTGTCATTCTTAAGCACTAAACATTAAATATTTACTCGAAATATTGTATGTATATATATCTTAAGCTTCATATACCATATATTCACAAACCCACCTATTCTACTTCTATTATTTTCATCTATTTTCATTCTTTATTATTTTTGTGTTTTTGTTATCCTTAATTTTACAACATTTTTGTATATATTATCTTCATATAACCATAGCTTTATCTGTCTCTATGTATTTTTATCACCAAATTGTTTTCACAAAATCTACACATGTACCTATGTACATATATTCAAAGCTTATATGTATATACATATATCTAGTACTTTATTCCCACGTTTTTTTTTTTTATATCGAAAAATAATTCACACATTTAAAAGCCAAACCATCACCTGAAGATGGATTAAATTATATACATAATACATCATATATCTATAAGAAAAACTTATGCACGCAACATTATAAAAAAAAAAAAAAAAAAAAAAAAAAAAAAAAAAAAAAAAAAAAAAAAAAAAAAAAGAAGAGCAACGACAAATTCAAGCAATTTAACCATTGAAAAAAGTAAGTATTTTATGTACATATGTATGTACATATATTACAAAAAATGAAGATAGGTAATTGAAAAAAGAAAGTGTATTGTATAACACTTAGTGATGAAGATTTTTAAGGATTTTATGCCAGAAAATTCGATATTTGAATTTCTGATTAAGCTTTTTTTTCATATACGTATGTATGTAATATGTATACTGTATAAGATATAAGTAAGTACACATTCAGTTCCGTTCAGACTTATATTGTTCCTATGTAATCAGTAATATCATAAAAGATCTTAATCTTAATTGAAAATCTTCCTTTGAGTTATGTATTTATTCTGCATCGATATTTTCTACATATATTGTATATAAATACGTATAAATAATACATTTTCATCTTTTCAATATTTTTCTCATTATGTGATTTATATTTTAGCTTTACTACAAAAGAAAAATTTATGTACATATTTAAGTAAATGTATTTAAGTGATCCTTAGAAACATCATTTTCTATTTCTATATATATATATATGTATATATATTTTTAGGCATTATTAAATGCTAAATAAATTAATGATTGCAATTTTTGTTTTTAATTTTTAACATTTCAACTCATATTTAATTTATATATATGTATATCTAAACTTTTTATAACCGTTATATAAAGTATAAAATATAATTCATATGGTAATTTTATAATTTTAACTTTAAAACATTCTGTGTAGACCGAAATCAGGATCAAAATCTTCATTAAAATATCTCCTATAGACTTATCCTATTATAAATTAATTTATTTTTTAATTACTTCATCTCAAAATAAACTGTACTATAAAAGATATTTCGACAAAAATTTAGATCCTTGTTAGAAACATTCTAGTTTATTGAAAGATATAAAATTCAAAATTTCCATATGAATTATATAGTATACAATTTCTTTATAGCGGTTGTATAAATTTGATGTTTATTTTTTTTAAAAAAAATTGTATGCTGTATATACCTTAGAAGTCAGGACTTTGAAGTCAGGACTTCAATAAATAAATGGTTTTTTTATAATTTTTCAATAGTATTTCAAATAAAACTTAAAGTAAAGTTATTTATAAAGCCTTTTTTTAACTTTTAAAATGATAGACAAAAACTAAAATATTTTTACTTAGATAAATTTTATTTTCATGTTTAAAATTAAGGATACAATATTATATGTAGGTATATATCCTTTTATGTTAGTTTACCCATTTATAAAGAGAAATACTCATAAATTTGTTTATGAAATTATTTCTTATTAAGAAATGATCATTATATCTTCTAACTCCTATAATATTCGAATTAAATTTAATATACATATAATATCTATATAAAAGTAATGAATTTCATACTCTTAATCCATAAAACAAAATGTAATTTCATATCCACACTTTTATAAGGCATTATTTCATTATAATACATCATGTACGAGGTGATAACTTTTAATATTAATTAAATTGTCCACTTTACAATTTCAAAAATACTTAAATATTTTAAATTTCACTTTAAATTTCTAAAATATGCATTTCACATTATGGACTTTACGTTATATATTTTTAGTAAAATTTTATATGCAATGAAAGTTAACTAGATACCAACACAGAGGACACCTTATACTCTTATTTGCATTTGTTAAAATTAGTTTACTTATAATGAGTTGTATTAAACAATTGTGTACTAACAACAGGATGCAAGATTATAATATTATCTAACGTTAAATAAGAACATATGATAGCGTTTTTTATATCTTCTAGGAAAAAAAGAAGAAAAACCGTAATTGAACAATACAAAATACGATATCTGCACAATACCTTGACTATCTAGGTCATTTTTATGATGATACCTATTAATAGTTAGTTGGTTTTTTTTTTCAATACCGATAAAATGTCTCAAATGAAAAAATAATAGGTAGCGAAAAGATAAAAAAAAAAAAAACTATAAAAAAATCTCCTTTTACATCAATAACATGAAAATGAACTTGATAAATACTCCAATACATTCGATAAATAAGCAACAATTTAAAAAAAAAAAAAATAGAACGCGCGTTTTTTCCAACATAAAATAAATTTTTTCATAAAGTTATTATAGGTATACAATACCTATGTACCTATAAAACATTTTTATTGATCTTCTAACTTGATTTTTTTTTTGCATACTATACAAATAATATATTAGTAATATTCTACCTACATATAGGGTGTATAGGGTGTCCAATTGCAGGAGTATAACAATCCAAAAGTACATATGTTATATATTACTTCTTCTTTTTTGTTTTTTTCAATGTTAAAGTCATATTTCTTACAAATAAATTGGAATTTAGACAAACTTTACCATTCTCTAGTAACTCAATGATTAAAGTGTTCGTTACCACCATCATGAACATTTTTTTTTTTTAACAACGAAACATTCCATAGTTTTATTTTGTAATATTAAAAATTTCAGACACCCTGTTTGGGAAAATAGAATATTCAAGAAAGAATAAATAATTTTTTTTTTCTATAAAAACGAAATTATTTTTATAGGAAAAAATGATTATTTTTTTTTTTTTTTGTAAAAATAAAAAATTAAAGGTAAATGAAATTATTTAAATGAAAAAAAAAAAAAAAATTTCATAATAAATTTTACGGTAACATAATATCACAAATTTTTCTTTAAATTTATATTTTATACTAAAAGTTACTTCACTTTAAAGAATTTTATAATTTATCTATGTATATAAAATCTACGCAATTTCTAAAAACTTGATGAAATATGAGAAAAGCAAAACTAATCAAGTAATCTTTAATCAACTGCTAGTTAATTTCACAAAAAAAAAAAACAAAAAATGAAAACATCTATGGAATTGTAAAAATTTCGTTATTTTGTTATTTAAATTGAATATTTCAACATTATTTTCTATATCTATGTATCTGCGTAAAGTAACTACAATATGTATATTTAGGAAAGTTACCCTAAAACATTTTTCGGAAAATATGTTTATATCCTTTTCAAATACATTCAGCTATTGTATATATGAATTTGAATATTTGTGTGTACATTATTTAATATTAATAAATACACGTGTTTATTTATAAATATAAGTATATAACATATAACAAATGAATTTTATGTATCTAAACTTAAAACATTTTGTTGCCCTTGGCATTGGTTTGTTACCCTTCAATATTTAAACAGGTATTTCGAACCCTTTAATTACTAAGTTATTTAATGGACTTCTTCTAATAGAAAAATTAACAAAACAGATAAAAAAAACAACAACTTAATTTCATAGCACGTTTCTATAAGCAGTTAGTCAACAATTAATTTTTTTTTTCCCCGTTAATATTTGTTTTGTTTTTTTTTTTCTGTTTTCCTGTTTAATTTTCTATTTCTGCTTCGTTTTTGTTTTTCTTTTACTGAACTTCTATTTTTATCTAATTTTTTTTTCTCTCTTTTAACTTGTTTTCTGTTTATTAGATATTATAAAGCTTTGAAAAAATTATTTTTCTGGAACACTCTTTGTATCTTATCGATTCGTTCAAACAAACATTATGCATATACATATACTTAGTATGTATTTTGATAAATATTTAAAAATGTACATATAATGTGTAGCTAAGTATATAATATACTTTAATAAACTTGTAATATTGAATATTACTATGAGAAGTTTATTAAAGCTTATGAAAAAAAAAAAAATTTGATAAACCAATAACACAAAAAAGAAAAAAAAAAAAAAAAAAGATGTGAAAAAAAAAATAAATATGAAAATATATAAGAAAAATAGACATAAACTCATTGAAAAGGAAAGATATTTTCTTGATTGTATGAAACCAATTTTCGTTAGATACAAAAAAAAAATAATGATAAAGAAATAAGAAAATAAAAAAGAAAAACACAGTTGGACATTAGAAAATATTTAACGTTCGAATATAAATATTTTATTTTTTTTATGTTTTTTTTTATACATATAAAGAAAAAAAGTAATTTATACATGTTTTGGAATTCGAATGATATGGTTTTCAACATTCCAATATAATGATAATATTGTATTGGAGGACACCCCTATCGTTCAAATTTTGTTTCTTTTTTTATTTTCTAACACAAAATATCAATAAAATTCAATAGATTATATAGCTATTAGCTTTACTGAGGAGAAAATTGCTTTTTTTTTTCAAATACATATAAAAAAAAATGTAATCAATGCGAATGTGACAAAAAGAATTTTTGATCCTTTATTCTTTATTTTTTATTTTATTTTTATTTTTTTTTTCACTTTTATATCGTATGTGACTTGTATGATAATGATAAAATGGATTTTAAAGACGAAAAAGAAGAAAAAAAAAAAGACAGGTGAAAAGGTAAAAATATAAATTTGTTTTTGATTTCCTTTAAATGTGTGTTATAAAACTGTAATGTGTTTTATCTTTAAATAACTGTCAGCGAAAGAAAAAAAAAAACGAGATTTGAAGTTCAAAAATTTGATAAATGTTCATAAATTATTTCTTTTGACATCTCAGATGAAAACAAAAACAAAAATTAAACTTTTTTTTTAGTTACAATTAAGAATAACGTAATTTTATGCCATATTATTTCTGTTAATACGAATATTAATATCTTCTAGAAGAAATAAAATTAAAATTGTAATATAAATTAATTTCTTTTTTCATTTTATTCATTCTTTAAAATTGTAATAATGGTATTAAAACAATAATATTCCCTCTAAGGATATTATTAGCATATTTTACCAGAAATTAACTATGAAAAGCATGTACATTTGTGGCAATATTTCAATATTCTATAAAAAAAATAATTTTATATTTAATTTTATGTTTTATTTCAAAAATTATTGTTCTTTAAGTTTTCACACATTTTGGTACTTTAAAATAATCTCAAATTTTATTTTAAAAAAGATAACAATTTCTTAAAATGATTAAATATTATAAAATCTTTTAAAATTAAATATTTATTACCTTGGAGGCAATAAAAGTTTAAAATTAAACTAACAATTTACACAATAAAACTTAAACTGAAATTATAAAAGTAAAGAAAAATTATTTAAACTTATAATTAATTAATTCTAATATTTTTAAATTATATTCAAAAATCAGCAAAAAGTAAGAAATAATTTTTTGTTGTTGTTATTGTTGTTTTTGTTGTTTATAGTATTTTTGTACAAGAAAAATTTCTAATTAAATTCATTTTTTCTTTGTTTTTGCATATTTAAAAAATTAAATATTAAAATTTTATTCATATAAAACATCTTTTTTTTTTTTCTCTCTTTTCTTCCTTTATTTTCTCAACAGGTTTCATATTCCACAATTATAGGTATCTAAAATTGAATGAAATTTATTTCTCATAATAAAATATTTAAAAACAACATTATAAAAAATACCCAAAAAAAATTTTCTTTAATTAATATTTTTACACTTGAATAGATTTAAAAATTTTTTTTTTTTCTTTATTAAATTGAATGGAAACATTTTGTCAAAAATCATCAAATGGAAACCATTAAAAATCTTATGATACTTTTTAATATGAAACAACAAAATATTAAAAGCAGAAAAAGTAAAAGAAACATCAACATAAAAGAAACTAAAAAATAATTTAAAAAAAATTCAATAAGGAAAATATTTTGAAAAGTCAACACAAGCACAATGTAATAAAAACAAAATAACTTAAAACAAAAACAAAAAAAAAGCATTTCAGAATAGATTGTTAAAGAATATTAAAAATTATTCGAATCCAAAGGAGGAAATTTACTTTTATTTTAGAAAAAGAAAATCATGATGCTTCAATAAAATCAAAATAAAAATTTCAACAAAAAAAAAAGGGTGAAAATTAGAAATACAAAAATTAATGATTTTTTTTTTTGTAGACAATCAAAAAAGAAAATTAGAATAAAAAGGGTTCAATAAAAAATATTCATTAAAATATGATAAATAAATTTGAAAAAAATTAAGAAAAAAAAACATAAAATCAAATACAGAACAAAATAAATTTCTAATTAAGAATCAATATTCAAATGATTGTTTTTGAACAATCAATGTTATCATCAATTATTATGGATAATATGGAAAATTCAAATAACATACTACATCATCATCATCATCCTGATCATGGACAATCCTTAGAAAATAATTTAATTAATAATAATTTAACAACAATCAAAATGGAATCCTTTGGATCTGAAATTATTGAAACAATTCCGCCCACTGGACAAAATGTCATTATTATTGAACAATCAGCCAGTATCAGTAATTATTTTAATAATAATAACAATAATAATGTTAATTATTTTATTGAAACAACAGTACCAGTTGCTGTTATGGAATCCTATTCAATATTTTTATTATTCAAATGTTTTGTAATAGGTTTCATAATTTTAGCTGCCATATTTGGCAATATGTTAGTGATTGTATCTGTTATGAGGCATCGTAAATTAAGGTAAGATTATTGTTTAATAATTATGTTGTATTATTTATTAAATTGAAAAAATTATTAAATTATTAAAAACTATGAAATCCATTTCCATGTAATACTGCTTATTATTGGTTCATATTAAAATATCTACCAACTTTAAAAATCTTTCATCTCATTTATCGCAAATTTATATTCTTTAAAAAAACAAAATTTTGATTAAATTGCTAAATTTTCTCTTTTTTAAATTATAAACCAACTTACATTACATTAAATTATACGTTTATTGCGTTGTTTTTCTTTTTTTTTTTCTCTTTAAATACGTTTTTCCTTTTTTTTGCTTCTGAAATTAAAAAGTCCTCATAAACTCTCTCAATGTACATTTAACAACTTTATTGTTCAACTTTTATTGTATAACTTATAAAATTTAAAATGATTTTTTTTTCTCCAAAAGTCTTTATTAAATAGAAAAATCTAATAAATTTTTTACACTATCTTATTCAAATAATAACGAAACTCATTCAGGATTCATTTAAACTTTTGCCACTTTAAAATTATTGCATTGTTTACGGTCCGTAAACTTAGTCAGAATCTAGAACTCTTAAATTATAATCATATATGTATGTATGTATGTATGTATACGTAATACATACATATCTCTACATATAATTTTAGCTACAAAACCAAAACGTATAATACATATTTTCATTATAATTTAGAATTGTTGTAATAATTGAGAAGATACATATTCTAGAAATTTATTTTTATTTTATTTTATTTTGTTTTTTTTTTTTTTTGTTTGCTTTATGTGAAGCAGATTATACACATATAAAATTAATAATCTCTGTGGCCTACTTTTAGAGTCATCACAAATTATTTCGTGGTATCATTGGCTGTGGCTGATATGCTTGTTGCTCTATGTGCTATGACATTTAATGCATCCGTAGAGATATCTGGAAAATGGATGCTTGGTTCAACCATGTGTGATGTTTGGAATAGTTTCGATGTATATTTTTCAACTGCCAGTATATTACATCTTTGTTGCATTTCGGTCGACAGGTAAGTAAGCAAGTAAATATGCACGTCATTATTATTAACTTTTTTTTTCAAATTTTATACGAGTACTTGAAAATTAATATAAAATGAAAAAAAAAAATTTTTTTTTTCAGATTTTATGCTATAGTACAACCATTAGATTATCCTTTAATTATGACACATTCAAAAGTTGTGTTTATGTTACTTATTGTATGGCTATCACCAGCTCTACTTTCATTTGTACCAATTTTTTTAGGATGGTATACCACCGAAGATAATTTAGAATTTTTAAAAAGGAATCCTTATGTAAGTAGTAATTTATAATTGATTATAAAATTATAAAGCAATTTAATTTGAAAATTTACATGAGAGAGAAAGTGAATATAGAAAAAAAATGAAAGTTTATAGTTTTAGTTCATTTTGTTGCTATAATTGCTAAATTACACAGATTCTTCTATAATTTACATATTTTATTTTTAAATATGTTTTTGAAGAATTTCAAATCATTCCGTTCTATAAACTCTTAAAACTTTCTAATGACACAATTTTGTAATACGATTAAAAAAACAATTTTACTTTTTGTAACTGTTTTTTAATGATTTATTTTGATTATTAAAAGCTAATAAAAAATTTTATAATTTTCAAAGGATATTCATTTATATTATACTCCTATAATTTTTACGATTTAAAAGTTGTTGTGATGTGAATTTAATAGGATACTTGATAAAAAAAAAAGTGATTGAAAAATAAAAAGATAAAAATCATCAGAGAAATAAAAATGAAATTACTTATTTTCTTGAAATAAAATCGATAATATCAATGCTTTTATTTTATATTTATTATTTTTGTTTTTTTTTTTGTTTTTCTTTAGATGAAAAAAAAACGATCTCATAAAAAAGGCAAAAGAAAGCCTTATTAAACTATAAGATGATTTATTATTGCAGGATTTTTTCAGATTTTTCACTACTATCATTTATGTATTTTTTTTTTATTTTTTGTTTTTTTGCCTATAAAATAATTAACTCAACGTATTTCTATCCTTCTAAAAATATTTTATTTATTTTATTACTTTTTTTTCTGACACTGTTAACTTTCCAAATATAAATTTTAGTTCGTAAAAAAAAATTAATTCTGTTATGTAATTTCGAAAAAAAAAAACTGAAACACAATTCTTTTACGTACAATCTCATCTACAAAATTTACAAAAATAAAAAATACTGAAAATAAGACAAGCATGAAATTTAAAAAAGAAGAAAACAAGAAAGTGCATAATATAAATTTCTTGTCATCCTTAAATTGCTTCCTAGTTTTTATTATGAAAGTTTACTAAAACGTCAAAAAACACATTTTTTTCATTTGAAGAAAAATAAAACTGAATTATAAACAATTTTTTATGATAAAATATTCTTTGACTGATATAACCTGAAGCAGATTTTTCATAAAATTTTTCATCTTTCACCTTTAGTTTTCATTTTCTTTTGATTTTTTTCAAACAAATTCATAACTTTATATTCGCTTTTTTATAATTTAAAAAATAAAATTTCATCATCATATTAAATTGGCAATAGATCAAAAATTTTTACATAAGACATTTTTTTTTAGTCAAATTAATTTATTAGTTTTATTTCAAAACTTTGCGACCTTGATTCTAGTTTGTTTTGTTGGCCAATTGATTCGGTTAATTTAAAATCCTTTTTTTTTTTTAATTTTCTAATTTTTTTCAGATATGTGAATTCAAAGTAAACAAATCATATGCAATTATAAGTTCATCAGTAAGTTTTTGGATACCGGGCATTGTTATGATTTCAATGTATTACAAAATTTATCAAGAAGCTGATAGACAAGAAAGAATGCTCTACAGGTAAGAAGCATAGCAATTAATAATTAATTAATACAAAATTTCTAATTAAAATTATACACAATTATTTTTTCTACACAAATAAAGATCAAAAGTTGCAGCACTTCTATTGGATAAACATCTTCAAATTAATCATATACCAATTCCAAGACCTAGCGTTCAAATTGAACAAACAGCAATAACAACAATGAGACGTGAAAGAAAAGCAGCTAGAACTCTTGGAATAATTATGAGTGCTTTTCTTGTATGTTGGCTACCATTTTTTCTTTGGTAAATTAAATAAATTAACATATGCATTTTCAAAATTTTCTCTATAATCTCCTAAAATAATTTTTTTTTTCCAAAGGTATATAACAACTTCCCTCTGTGATGATTGTTCAACACCAAAAATTGTTGTAGGAATTCTATTTTGGATAGGTTATTTTAATTCAGCTCTTAATCCAATTATTTATGCATATTTTAATCGTGAATTTCGAGCTGCTTTCAAAAAAACATTAAAGGTATAAATTTTCTCACTTTTTTTTTTTGTTTCTTTCATTTTACAGTATTAATTTTCATTTATCATAATTAAAATTTAATTAGATTTTAATTTTATATAGTCTTGTTGTCCATATCAAATAATGAATTGTAAAGTAAGTGATGGAGCTGACTTACCACCATATATGCATTCTACTGCGTCATCAGAAATTCATATGAATGTTATCCGATCACGTAATTATACATCATCACATCAACTTCAACCATAATATCAGGTATCATCTAGTTTCTAGAATGCCTATAAATATTCCACACACAAAAAAAGAGAGAGAAAAAAAAGAAATTAAATAGAATTAAATTAATTTTGAAGAAAAAACAAACATTTCATTAAGAAAATTAACTTTCCATATCATCATTAAAAAAAAACAAAAATGAAAAAGTGACTGATAACATACTTGTACATTTTATTCATAATTCATTAAATTTTAGATACTATAGATATATGTAGTATATGTATGTAATAACATCTATGTATGTATGTATTTATGTATGTAGGTATTATGTTTTTTGGATAAATTAAATTTTAAAAAAGAAAAAAAACTCAAATTTTAAAGCTAAATAATTTAATTTGTATTGTAAATAATATAAAATACATGTGGTGTATACTCATTAATATTATATTTTTAATCATAATTACACTGTAATTGTAATCCATAATAGGTTTTATAGAAAAAGTTCGAATAGAGAGTACAATAAAATTAAATTTTAAAATCTGAATAAGATTTTTTTTTGAAATTTATTTAAAAAAAGAATTTGAATTTTAAAATAAGGATTCTTTATTATGGCTTTTTTAGTAATAACCATTCAGCCTAATACTTAAATTTTATATTCATTCACCACACACAATCTCTTTTCAATAATTTCCACAATAATTAAATACCTATTGGCATTTTTAGAATCTAAAAGTTGTGTTTAAATAAATTTGAGAAAAAAACGTTTTATGACTCACATGCAAAAGAAATAAGATGTCTTTCCTGACTACCCACTATTATCCAAACACAAAATCCATTCGTATTTAATATTCAGGTTTTGTATTATTCTTTGTAGCTCTTCTCAATTTTTTCTTTATTTCTAAATTACAATAAGTGAAAAAAAAAAGCTTACTAAGCTTTAAATATGCCGTATTTGTAGATTTTATATCTAAACTGATGCATCTAGATACAATTCTGTCCTTCAAAAATTATTTAGAAATAATTAAATTGGCTTACACATTGAAATTTGTTTACGATTTACAATTTTGTAATTTTCTGTTAAAAATTGGATCAAACTGCTATTTCTGATTCATTCAATTTTTATTTTAAATTTATAAAAGCTCATCGAAACATCTAGAAAAATCATTTTCAGAAGTGAATTTTTGTTTAAAAAAATATTAATTAACTTTCTCTTTCATTTTAAATTGATTTTACATTTTCAGGAAAAATTCGTAGAACCTTTTTCAATATTTAAAAAAAAATAACTTTGAATTCTTAGATCTTTCTTGCTCTGAAAATTTTTCAAATCTTCAAACTTATCTTACTTCAACCATTTTTCACACCCCAAAAATCAAACGTTACCAAACTAACAACAAGATTTTTTTTTTTGGATTTTCTTTTTGATTGTTGTTTTTTTCAGTTCATCCTAATCTTATGAACTTTTTTGTATTCATAAAACCTAATTATTACTTTTATACACCATTTTTCAAGGTCGATTAAATCGTAATAAATGTAATACGCACAGAAATTTAAATGTATATCTTATTGTATAATCATGAGTAAAAACACTTGGCAGCTAGCAGGTAGTTTGACATACTTTTCATGTACACCTTTTTTTTTTTTTTTCAAAGAAAATCGAACTTTAAATAATTAATTCATGTAAGGGCGATTTTGCAATAGATATTGTAAACTTTCAGTATCTATTTAACTTTTTTTTGTTGTTGTTGTAAAAATAATTACAATGTTTTTTTTTAATGTTCATTACAAAAACCATTTCGGCTGTTACTGAACTTTTAAATTCAAAGAAAAATACAAATCACAAGAAACGTGAAATAAAAGCTACAGTTCAATATACATATGTATCTTTTACAAATTTCACATAAAATCTGCATTTACATTTAAAAACTTTTCAAAGACTTTTTTAGATGAAAAATAAAGTAAACTAACAACTGACATCTTAAATAAATGCTTTTTTTTTCACAAATCAAGTTTAAGCCCCACAACGAGAAAATAATTCAACATGAATCAGTAATATAAAGTTATATTAATCTATACTTGTATATCGTTAGCTTACGACTTAACTTTGTTATACCACCTGCACAGGTATGAAATAAATGCTATGAACATTTAGTTGTGAGTTTAACGTCGAGTCAAGTGCATGTATTCTTTAAAAGAAAAGTATTTACCGATTTTTTTTTTTTTTTCTTAACAAAATAATATCTATGAATAATTGTAGTTAAAAAAAAAAATAAATAAATAAATAAAATAACGATAAATACCTACTATTACTAAATCACCAAATGAAAACTTGCTGACCTGAATATTAAAAATATAACGTAACTATATACACAGCATTAAAAACAAAAATATTTACAAATTAACATAAAAGTTGTTAAAAAAAAAAAATAATTTATATTTAAAAATTTTGTAGCCGATTCGTTAAAACATTCGAAAAATTTTTGCCAAGATTACAAATCATTTTTCCAAAAAATTATAAAATATAATAATGATTTTATAAGAAAAATTGTATTTTAAATAAAAAAATTATTTTTGGAAAAGAAAAATTAGAAAAAAAAAATTGTATAAAATCAAATAGTGAAATGAAAAAACAAAAGTGTAAAAATTGTGGTTATTAAAGGTGTTCACATTCACGTTTTGATGTAATTACTTACATAATTTCGCCAGCGTTTTCTTTACCTCCCTCTTTTTTTTCTTTCTTTTGTTTCTTTTACCATCTTCCTCGACGTAGCATCTTTTTTTTGATACTTTTTTTTTTTAGTGAACATTGCATTCATACATATAATAACACGTATATATATACATATACATATACATTACCTCTTATATACTATTTATAAAATATTAGTGTTTTATTTTTTTTAGTTTATTTTTATTTTAAATGAAAACTGAATGTGTTATTCAACCAAATAGAGTACATCATAATAATAATAATAAAATTAAACTGTATATTGGATATATAAAATAATATCTTTATTTTGTTATTTATATCTAAAAGGAGAAGATTTACGGATCATTGTATTCACATTCCTGGCTCGTGTGTACTGTTAGCGGTTAAGGTAAATCGCTAATTAGAATTTTATATTATTTGTTTTCAATTATACAATGAAATAATTTTGTTTTTGTTATATTTGTTTTTCTCTATAATCATATATTATATATTATAACTGCATCATACACACATTACACACAATTTTCAATTCATGAACAACACATTTATGTTTAACTGATATTTTGATGATAGATTCATTGATTTTTCTAATTTAAATTCAAAGCGAATCTTCAATCAACAAAAGAAATAACTATATACAAAATAAAAAAGATTCTATTTTTCTATTCATCAATCAATGTTTTTTTTTCTCATATAGAATAAAAATTGAATAATGAATTATATTCAATGAATAAAAACAAAACATTTTCAAGTATTAAGAAATCCTTTTAAAGGTATGAATAATTTGAAAAGATACAAATTTAAATTTTGAATAGGTAACAAAAATATAGACGAAAAAAAAAGATAAAAAGAAAACGTTTATTTCGAGAGTACTATAGTATCTTATATTAATATCTTCTTTTTTTTTTTTTATCTTCTTTGTGTATTTCAGCAATATTTATTATAATTATCGTCTTTTTTTTTCTGCTTTACATCATTTATTTTAACTTAACTTGTATATATGTATCTACTAGTAAAACTGATTATATATAATACAATATGTATTAATATTTATCAAGTTCTTGTTTACTGTTTACCTTTAAAATGTTCGCTTTGTCAGCCAAAAAGATACTGCTTGCTGGCCACTTGGGAAATAGGACGTCGTAATAATAATAATTCCGATTTGTAAATCAACATTTTTAATATTACGACATAATATTAACCATAAATATATAACCATATAAGATATCATGTTGCTTTGTACATTATAAATAATTGTTGTACTTTTACAACTCAACTTTCATGGTACTAAAATAGTACCAATACATATTCGTATATATACACACATATCTATGTATATACGTTTGTATATATATTTTTCTTTCATTATAGTATATACATATTTATAATTTGTAAATTCAAACAAATGGAAAGTGTCTAACATGATATTTCACTTAATTATTTTTTATTTATAATATTTTGTTAATAAAAGAAGGGTTCAAATTATTATTAAAATAACATTTTATATGATTTATTATGTGATAGTGTTTCTTTAATCAGAAATTTTGGTATAAAGTTTTATTTTAAATCAATTATGATGAATTTATTAACATAGAGCTATAGATATACATACATACATATTTTATTTATCAATATTCAATAATGAGGCTAATTACAAGGTTTTACATCGCGACTTCGTATATAATTTTGTAATTTTTCAAGCATAGGAAAATATTTAAAATATTTTTTTTTAAAAGAAAACAAAGTAGGTACTTGCGTGTAAAAATAATTTTATGATTAAATTTTATTTTTCTTCATTTCATTGATTTGTACAAAATTTAAAAATAAATACTTTAACATTTTATCAATAGTTTGGGTTTTATAACCAATTTGTAATAGAAGTAATTGCCGACATAGAAATTTTGAGATAGGTACCTACATGTTAAAAAAAAAAAATTAAACCAAACACACTCTTAACCTTTTCATTCTTTTAACGAGATTGATTCATTTTGAAACAAATAAAAAATTTTTTGTACATTTCTCGAAAAAACTTTTCTGAACGTCATCACGTTGTAAACTGTGAGGTAATTCAAAACTTAAAAAAAAAAAAAAAACTGGTTAAAATTAATTAAAATGCTAATGAAATAATTATTTTTTTATTAACTATTTTAAAATAAAAAATCAATTCTTTTCGCATTGAACAAAAATTATTAACATTAAATGCCAATAAATGTCAATAAACTCAAATTTATTTTCGAAAAAAAATATGTTAATTAGAAATTTAAAAATAACTGTAATTATCCTTTTATATTACGTGCATAATATTCTGTTGAATATGGCTTTTTTTTTTTCTGTGACATTCAATAGAAAAAAATAATTTTTAAGATAAATATTTAAATTAAATCAAAAGCGCTCTTACTCTTTCGTTCTTTTGCTGAAGCTAGTTTCTTTTGAGATAAAAAGAATTTTTCTGCACATTTTTCGAAAATTTTTCACTGAATGTCATTTTGGTTGTGACTACATCAGACAATGTAAAACTTAAAAAAAAAAAAAAAACCGGTAGAAATTAAGTAAAATGCCAATACAATAAACATTTCATTCTCATGTTTTTTTTTTTCTTAACACCAATAAAAAAAATCAATTCTGATCGCGTTTATCAAATGTCAATAGCATTAAATAACATTTAAATATCAATAACATTTTTTGAGGAAACTAGGATTGTATTTGGACTTTAACACTATTTTAAAAAAAAAAAAAAACAAATCAATAATTCAAAAAATTTATTTACAAAAAATTATGCTTATTGAAAACTTTTAATTATAAAATAATTTAAAAAAAAAAAAACAAACTTGAAATTATCCTTTTTTGTTTTGTTTTGTTTGTATAGGTATACATATCTATTGTTCTTATGATATTTCAAAACAAATAAATAAAGATTATTTAGATAAATTTTATGTAGCAAACAAATAAAATTTATCATAATTTAGAATTATTTTTTCTTGTTTTTTTTTTGTTGTTGATATAAATTTTAAAATTTTATAAACTTTTAAACAATAAAAAATATTACATCACAGTTCAAAGTTTAAACACACTTAATAATTCCTAAAAAACAAAAGTAAAATTTCAAATGTAACATTGTAACGCATTCAAATATATTCGATTTCAATTGATCAAAAAAAAAAAAAAAAATTATATGATCGTCGATCGTAGTGCATTTATTTCATAAAAATAATTTTATTTATTTAAAATTTTTAACATCAACTTATAAATTTATTAATAAATCAAATCATGATTTTTATGAAAAATTAAAAATTTATCAGAATGATATTTGCAATATTATAGAATACACACAACAATAAATGTGATTATTATAATCTATATTTATAATTTCATCACAAAATCAATGAAATATTATAATTTATTGATTGTGAAAAATTTATAAATTTATTGATAAATTTTTTTTTTTTTCATAAAATTTTTTTGTTGTGTTTATTATTTGTTTTGTGTGGGGGGAATGCAGGCATCTACGAGCACTCAGACAGAAGAGTCCATTGCACTTACCACCCCACCCCGTCTTTAGTAAAATCTTTTCGTTTCCATAATAAACGAGAGGATTTTTTTCTAGGGGTTGAGAATAGATGTTTTCCATTCTCATTGCATCTGAATTCTATGTAGGAAGCCTTATCCTAGATAAGGCTGGACAACAGCAGAGATGGTGCTCTGTTGTTTCCGCCAACGAAAATTTTCTTAGTTGTCATGTGAAAATTAAACACGCTATTCTTAATTCAATCTGAATACGCATATTTGGTTTTTAAATTTATTTATTTTTTTAAATTCGTATGTTCATTATGAGCTAATTTATCTTTATCGTGATTTTCTTTTTTATTTAAATTATTTTTTTTTCTCTATAACTTCAAAATTATTAACCATAAATTAAAAAAAAAAACGAATCAATTTGAATAAATTTTTTAAAATTTCTACTTAAGAAGATAATATTGTACAACAAGTGTGTACATTGGAATTTTTCAAATTATGTTTTGTAAATCTACAAAAGAACCAAGGAATAATAATTTGTATCGAATAACAGAATAGATTTAAATAAAGTTTTAAAAGAAACCAAAAATATAAAAGAAAGATGAATGACACTTAAAGTGTTAAAAATCAATCTAGTTTTAAAAATAAAAACCAGACAGTTTCAAAAACTTATGTTAATGCATTTGGTTTTTGAATGATTCAATTATGAAAATTAAAAAAAAAATTAATACACTTTTCCGCTAAATTTAATTAACGTTAAAAATTATTATCAGATACTTTCTATAAAAAAAAAAGTATTTTCAATAAAAAAAAAATGTATGAATATGTAATTATAAATAATTAAAAAGTACAAACTTTAATTTTTAAATTGCTTTTTCTACATAAAATTATTTAAAAAAAATGAAGAAAAAAAAACAACAACAAAGCATAAAAACCATTATATTCAATTAATTGTAACATTTTTATAAAACTTGAATTTCAACTGAATGCAATTTACTGTGGTTCCCTATTAAAATTAAATGCAATATTATATAAAAAGGTGTCATAAAATTTAAAATAAAACAAAAGAAAACAAAAAAAACACACATGTATGTAATACGTAACTATGACGAGTACATTTACATTGTTTAATTTATTAATTACAATTTTTTTGTTGTTCATAATTAAAAAATTTAACAATTTTTTATGTAAATAAAATTGGAAAGCAAATACATATATTTAAAAAACAAAAAAAAAAAATTCATATTGTAAATAAAAATTAATGATCTCATCAAGATTTTTAAATAATTTTTATTTTCTTATCAAACACATTATTTATTTGTAATAAATATTCATAAAATAGAAATATTATAATGCATTATGTTTTACATTGTCATTAAACAAATTAATTAATTAATTAATAAAAATATATTTATTACATTTAATTATTCCATTAAATAGTATTTTTCTGTTTATTTTTTATTTCATTAAATTATTCCGATTTTGAATTTTCACTTTTCTAAATTAATGAAAATTTCAAAAAGTGTTTAAATGAATTTTTCGTATTTTAACATTTTAAATTCTTTTTTTAATTTATAATTTAAAATTTTCTTTAGTAAAATATAAATACCATTTTTCATGTAGAACTAACAAAAGAATTATTTTATTTTTAAATTTATGAGCTTTTAACATTAATATCATGCAATTTAAAAACAAAATTCATAATTTTAAATTTTATGAAACATAAAATGTTTATTATGTTATATTGATTTACCAATTTAACTAAACAAAATTAAATTTAATTATTTACGATCAAAAAACAAAATATTATGTATTTTTTTTATGATTTTTAAAAAGAAAATGAAAAAAATATATATATAAAGTTTTTATAGTATAATTTATTCTATTTTCGAAATTAAAACAAGTAATTTCGTTATACTTAAAATTACAAAATAAAAAGGGAATTTTTTACTTGTTCTAAAATTACGGTTAAACATTCAATTTATCAAGCAATTATCTGTGGCATTTTCAAGGTAATGCAATTTGATTGGAAAAATTCATTTTTTTTAATAGTTATATTTTCTATATACATATTGCAATTTTGTTTAAGAGTTTTAAAAAAAAAAAATTTAATTAAAAAAACACTTGTCTGAAAAATAATTTCATAAATATTTTGTGTAACGTACACTTAAAAAGCTTAAATTACATCTACATAGGTGATTGTAATTGATTTTAAAAAAACAATTGCATGATTTTAAAGGAAAATTTGTGAAGAAAAATAAAATAATTTTTAAAAATATCATTGCATTTCTTATCTCGAATAACGAAATATAAATATAATACAGGTGTACATTTTTTTATTACTGATGTCATGCCTTAAAATAATAATGCCTTTTTTTAAAACACCTTTTCGTTAACAAGTTCGTTTTTTTACATGGATTTTTTTATTTTCATGAACAATTTTCAAGGTGTTTTTTTTTCTTTAAAAAGGTTAAAATTCAATCTCAAAGTACATTTTTCCATCCTTATCAAAACTTGTTCTTCATATAAAATTTCTTTTTATCCAAGAATCATGTTTCTTGTTCTTTAAAGACGTGAAAAACAAGTTTATCACAGAACATATATTATAGTAGTACCTCACCCTGAGCCTCCAATTAAGCTATAGTCCTTCAATTGGCTCACTACATAAAACTTCTTCAAAGTTTGATCTTTTCGATGAAAATATTATTTAAAATTAACTAAAAAAAAAAAAATAAAAATATATTGTAATAAATCTGAAATACTTAAAAGTTATGCATAATAATAAATTTTAATAATTAATAATAAATTTGAATAGTTTTTGTAGAAAAAAATTATTTTTAATTTTATAATCTTCTTGTAATTTTATCACTTTATTTTTCTAATTTATTATTACGTAGCTGTCGCGAAAAAATCGATTAAAAACAAAGACTCAATTAAAATGTGCAAGTTTATAAAACCAGAATAATAAATATAATTTCGTGAAACATAGTAGAAAATTTAAAAGTGTGAATAAAAGACAAAGTCCACAGAATAATATTATCTTAGAATTTCAAAGTTAATTTAATAAAGGTAATTTAACAAATCAGACTAAATTGATAAAATATTGTATAACAAAATTTTCATATTTGTAAATAATTGATCAAATGACAAAATAACTAATCTAGTAATTATTCAACAAGTAAAATTTGTTCGACAGGTTTTTTGATAATAATTAAATATCAATATTAAGTAAAAATTGTTTTGTTTTTCCAGACTTTTCTTGAATTTTGCAACGTAAAAAGGTAAACTGATTCTAACAATTTTACTTTTAAATTTCTCATTATAGTACAACAGCTAGTAGTTGAAAATTATAGAAATTTTGAGAACATATCACATTAATTTAATAAATACATATATCACTATACAAAATCTCTATACTAAATTTAAATTAATTATACCAACTGATTAAAAAATCAAAAAAAAAATCATAAAAAATTATGTTGAATGAAAAAAATGGCCTTTATTTTAAATATAAATTTTTCATAATATTGCAAAAAAAAAATTTAAATTCAATGAAATTAAAATGCATGCGAAAATGTACAACAACTACGATGACTAAATGATGTCATTTATAATTAAAAATATAAAATTAACCGAAAAAATAAAGATCTTGAAATGAAATATAAATAATTTAACCTTCTTGTAATCTTCAATTAATTTATTCAAAGCAAAATTTGTTTTATATTCAATATAATTTTTGTAAATACATTTTATTTTTAAATTTAACGTTAAATAAAAAAAAAAGGAAATATTTTGCCACATGAAATTCATTAAATGAAATAACCACAAAACAAAGAGAAAAAAAACATTATTTAACCCAAAATCTTTCACAATTTCATAAATTTTAAATTCTTTCTTTTAAACTTTTGCAAAGTAAAATGAAGTAATTTTATTTTTAAACATCGGAAAAGAAAAATTAAATAATAACAATGATTAACAAAAATAAAGGCAAAAAAAACAGTATAAAATGTAAAACAAAACTTAAAAAAAAAAAATCTGTTATATAAGACATAAATGTTAAATAACAAAGCGATTCAGCCTCAAAATTCAACATTTTGTGACTTTTATGATCATAAAAAAAGCATCTGATAGATAAAAATGTACAACAACGATTTGTAATTTTTTTTTGTTGTTGTTGTAAAGCTTACATTAAAACGTACATACATAAAAGTTGAGGCAGTCCAAGTACATGTTAAAAAAAGAAGAAAAAAAGTTCAATTTATTTTTCCATCTCTTAAAATTCTCCAAAAACCTAATCTTTCATTTTTAAATTAATTAAAATATAAAACCTATATTTAACCAACAAGCATACATACATACATAACATCCACTCACTCTATCCATTATATTACTATATATGTATTTAGAGATACCATTTCTTCCGCTGAATCGCCACATTTCTATTTGTAACATATTTCTTTCAACGAAATTGAAAGTATATTTTGCTTGTATTTGCAACAGTTTAACATATTCATAGGTATAGCTATAATTTTTTACTTTATTTAAAGAAAATAATTTTTGAATTATGTTTACTTGTGTAAAACTTACCAAAGATAGAGAGGAAGGAAAATTTTTTTTTAAGAAAAAAAAAAACCACAAAACGTCTACATAATGCATGCTAAAGTATCTGCGTCATCCATCCATATTTTCCACTTATTTCCACATTATTGATCATCGGATGTACCTGTTCTCCCCATTTGAATATGTGAAATCTGAAAACACACAACAACAACAACAAAAAACACAAAATTATTGCACCACTATTACAGCACCTCTCCAAAAAAATATTTTTCATACATACTTGTTTTTCTGTTTCGATTATGCTTTTTCTTTTGAATAATTTAAAATTGAATACATATTTTGTATGCGATCATATCACGTGCTGAAAAATGGGCTCTTTTTAATGAAAAATAAAATAGCCCTTCATATAATTTTTATTTATTTTAATTATAAAACGTAATCTCATTATTACCTATACTACTGTATTTAATTTAAAATTTTTTATTTTTTCTGTATTTTTGTTTTAAAAATAAAAATAATTATTATGTGTACATATCATACATACCAATCGAAATTGATCTTTTGGATTGGTTAAGACAGGTAATGGAATTAATATCAACAATTTAAAAAATGACAAAAAAGAAAATAAAATAAATAATTGGAAAATGGAAAATCTTACACGGAAATGAATTTTTCAACCACTTAAATAACATACAGTGATATTCATTTAGTTATTTTACTTCCAGTGTTTTAGTAAAAAAAAATTCCTCTCCTCCATAAGTAACATATACTCCTATTATACATATTTCTTTTGTGTTAACCAGTTTTTTTCATATATAAATACAATTAGATTCATCTTGTTTGGGACAGTAACATAAAATTTTTAAATAAATATAATATATTATAATATATATGTGCACATATGTATACCTTTTGTTTGATTACAAGACTATGAATTATACTTAAACTAGGTAATTTTATCATCTTTTACAATCATAATATATGTGTTATAAAATGCAGCAGTCTGCTTCTTCACTTTTTTTTTTTCATTCATTAAGTCATAATCGATTGACCTCGATTTTGGTCATAATAACGTAATATTTCTGAATTTTTATATATATGTATATGTACATATGTGTTATGTTACATACGATTAATTTATTCAGATAATTATCATAATCTCACTCAGATATAATATCTAGGTATATAATGTTATTCATTTGAATTTTATTTAATGTGAAATTTTTTTTTTTTTTTCATTTTGAAAAAAGAAAATACAATTATCTACATATAGATATGCGCATTTTATATATTTGGAACATTTTACCGGTAAAAAAAAATTGATCAAAACATAAAATCAAAAATTTTAGGTATTTTACTCGTATGACCCATAAAAAGCCTACTTTACTACTTTTACTTTTACAAAAAGCAACAAATTTTACTATTTGTTACTTCATCACTTCGGGTATATCTTTAGCTGTAAATTAGATATTCCAGAAATAAAAATCGAATCCCTTAAATCTCTTTCTTGGCTTATCCTGATTCTAATAAGAAAAGATTTTTGATGAAATTTCTACTTGAGTCACCGTACTTCACCGTACTTGTTGTCTTTTTTTTTTTTTTTTGTAGAGATTGATACAAACTCCATTGTTACAGCTTTTGTGTATTGTTAAAACTTCAGAACCTTGCTTATTGATAATGCAAGATGGCAATATATGCTCTTATAAAAAAATTGTATTCAAAAATCCCCACTCATTTTTCTTGAGGTCTCAAAAATACTTCTTTAAACTTTAAACATAATTTCCCTCAGGCCATTCACTGCACATTCATTACTCAGATTCGTTTTATCCCCTTCAATTTTTTTTAACTTCTTTTGAACTACCCAGCAAATTGAATGCATATTAAAAATAAAAAAAATTGGCAATAAATCGTAAAACAAAATAAAAAAAATGAAAAATTATTTTTATTTTTTGTTCACGTAAGCAAAATTTATTACCTTTTATTTTACATAACGTGGGCACTTAAGGGTCATTAACTATACTAAAATGTTTAGTTTAAATGTAATTGACCAAATGTATGCGTCAATTTATGAAAATTTATCTAATGTGTTAATTGAATTTTATAGTTGCAAATCTTTTTAAGTAATTAACAACTTTCAACAAAAATATAAAAACAATATTTTATAAAATTTCCTACAGAATATTAAAATTTTCAAAGAACTTACATATTAAACCATAAACACGTGTAAAGTGTTTTTACTAAGTACGAAGGTGTAATTTTACTTGAACTGACCGCTTATTATAAGTATGTATAAGATTAAGAACAAATAATCACAGTGACAGTCAAAATAAATTCAAGGAAATAAATAATTTTTGATGATCTTAAACATTGTAAACACTTCATTTGAATTTTAAAAAACTTAAATTATTGAATAATTTTATTTTATTACTTTGAAAAAAAAAAAAAATGAAAATTACTCGAAATTTCCAATGAATAAAAAATTGAATTAAATTTAAAAATTTTTTTTTAAATTTTTTTAACAAACAAACATTAAAAATACCCAAACCATAAAAAATACAATAAATATAGGAATTACTTATATATTTTTATATTTTATCCAAATGTGCTTACAAAATAAATGGTTTTTTTTTTTTTTGCATTTTGGTTAAAATAAATACCCAAATACAAGAATCTTGTTTGAATCGAACAAAAATACAAGAAAAAAAATGTGCATGATTAATAATAATTCAAATACAATATTTGGTTTTTCTTTTATTTTATTGAAAATTCAAAATTCTTATTTCAATAGATCGCAAAAAATCAGGATTTATTGGGAATCACACAAAAAACTTGTATCTTTTTTGTAATATTCATATTTTTTTTTTAGATTAAAAAAAAAAAAGCAGAATTACATTTTAAACAGAACTGAGTAGAACTTTAATCGAAGTTTAATAAACCCTTCTTTTTTTCTTTTTTTTTCGTAATATTTCAATCAACAAGAAATGTTTGGAATATTTTTTTTAAATAAAGTAAAATTAAATTTTGAACAGAATCAAGACAACACATTACATACTTGAAACGCATAATATGTAACTGCTAAGTTGAAAATAGTTAACAAGGAAAATCTTTTATTGCATTACATCGTAAATTCCATTTTAAATTGCATAGTTTTCAATGAACTTAAGTTTAATCAATAATAAAATATTATTTAACGTACATTCAATCAATATTTAATGAAATATTATTATTTATTTTTTTTATATAATTTAAATAGAAAAACAAATACAATTAATTTTCAAAATGACTGCAGTTGAAGTTCGAAATGGATACAAATATTATGGGCGGTCATCGAGTCCAAATAAAAAAGTTATTCTCAATTATCTTAACATGACTGTTATGAGAGGATCAATGTATGTAATAAAAAAATTTTAAATCAATCTAATGTAAATAATATTAAATAATCAACATTACATTACATTATTAAAAATGATATAATTTATTTTAAACAAATTACTTAGATATGGATTGTTGGGTGCTTCAGGATGTGGTAAAACTACACTTTTATCATGCATCGTTGCCCAAAGACATTTAAATAGTGGAGATATCAGAGTATTTGGAAATAAACCAGGTGAACCAGGTAGTGGAATTCCCGGACCAAAAGTTGGTTATATGCCCCAGGTAATTGAAATTTAAAACATTAAAAATAAAAACCAAAAAATAAATAAATAAAATACAATTACTTATTAAATTAATAGCCCGAATAAAAATTAAATTAAATATAAATTTATTTTATAGGAAATTGCATTAGTTGAAGAAATGACCGTTAAAGAAACAGTTTATTATTTTGGTCGAATATATGGTTTAAGTGAAGAAAAAATTTGTGATCGTTATAAACTTTTAGGAGATTTATTGGAACTTCCATCATCAAATCAATTAGTTAGAAAATGTAGTGGTGGTCAACAGAGAAGAGTATCATTCGCTTGTGCAATGGTACATGATCCAGAACTTTTAATTCTTGATGAACCAACCGTCGGTTTGGATCCAATTTTAAGAGAAAAGTATCTAATATTTAAAATTTTATTTAAATTTTATTTTTATTGTTTGCCTATTTTTTTGTTTCTTTCAGAATTTGGAATTTTCTTATAGAAATAACAAAAACTAGTAAAGTAGCTGTAATTATAACAACACATTATATTGAAGAAGCACGTCAAGCTGATTGTGTAAGAATAATACGATAACATTAATCCTAACAGTCGACGACATGTGATGTTCTAAAAATTTTCGACCGTTATGGATTCAAAATCAAAATTTAAAATTTTACAAATTTTTAGAAAAAATATTTTTTTTACCTTTATTTTTTTAATTAAAATTAGATTGGCTTGATGAGAAATGGAATACTTTTAGATGAAGATTCACCAAATAATATAATGCAAAAATATGAAAGTATTTCTCTTGAAGATGCATTTTTATCTTTAAGTCAAAAACAAGGAAAATCTGAAGAAGCTGATCAAACAATTAATCAAAAAAATAATAATGTTCCGTGTGTAACATCTGTTGATGTTGTGGAGAATATTCCAGGTAAATCATCAATTGTTGAAAGGGCCAAACCATTATTTAAACGTAATTTATCATGTCAACAAGATCAAAAACCAACAACAATGAAAGAGAAATTTTTATTCACATCTCATAGACGAATGAAAGCATTAATAACAAAAAATTTCATTCAACTTTTAAGACAACCATCGTAAGAATTTTTTTTCGCGTAAAACAAAAATACATCTTTCTAATTTTTCTTTTTTGAAAAAAAAATATATTTTTAGTGGGACAATATTTGCATTTTTATTTCCAATTTTACAATTGACATGCTTTTATTTAGCTGTCGGTAATAATCCAACAGATCTTCGTATTGGTGTTGTTAATAATGAAGTACCTGATCGAAATATGTGCTTTAACAATTCTTTAATAACAGTTTTCAATACAAATGAAACTTGTGAATTTTATAAAACTTCATGTCGATTTTTAAATGAATTTGATGAAACTTTAGCAAATAAGGTATAAAAAAAAATTTTGAAAAGAAAAATAAATTTAATAGAAATGGAAATTTTGAATTTACATATTTCAACCTTTTCTAGATATATTACAATACCATTGATGATGCATATGCTGCAGCTAGAAAAACTGATGTTGTTGGATTTATTCATTTTGCTCATAATTTTTCAGAATCATTACAACGACTTCTTGAAGATGGTCGTTATACTGATGACGATTCAATAATGACAAGTCAATTGAATGTTAGACTTGATATGTCAGGTAAATAACAATCTAAAGAAAAAAAATATTAAAAATTTTAAGAAAAAATGTAAAAATAAATTTCGTTTTAGATCAACCAATTGCACTCTACATTGAAAGAGGATTACGAGAAGTATACAAACAATTTATTGAAGGACTCATGGTTGATTGTAATCTATCAAAGGAATTAGTAACAGCACCTATTAAATTTGAAGAACCTATATTTGGTTCATTTCATGAAATCTATAGAAATTTTATAGCTCCCGGTGTTGTTATGACGTATGTACATATAGTATTACATTTATTTATTTTTTCTTTTGTATTTTTAATTGAAATTTTCAATTTTTAGAATGGTATTTTTCTTGGCAACATTAATGACTGCTGCTGTTTTTATATCAGAACGTTCCGATGGTGTATGGGATAGAACATTAGTTGCTGGTTTGTTATAAAAATTCAATTTTATAATACAAGAACAAATTCATAAATTCAATTAAATTTTTTAGGTATTACAACATCAGAAATGCTTTTTGCTCATATCGGATTTCAGACAACTATCATGATAATTCAATGTTTTGAAGTGATTTTATATATTGCATTTGTATTTAGTCCAGAAAATAAAGGAGATAACTATACAGTGATTGCTCTTTTAGTATTAAATGGATTTGCAGGAACATTATTTGGTAAAGTATATTATTATTCTGAACAAAATCGAAAATCCTTATAACACATATTTAATCATATATTACAGGTCTTCTAATATCAGTTTATTGTAAATCTCACACAATGGCAAATTTTATTGCAACTGGTGCATTTTATCCGATGATTATACTCTGCGGTAATTATTAACAATTTATCAAATTTAAAAAATGTTTTTTCAAATTACTTTGTTTTTCTTCAAGGTTTAATGTGGCCGTTAGAAGGAATGCCTTCAGTTTTACGAAAATTAGCTCTCATATTTCCATTCACAGTTCCATCTATTTCAATACGGAATATTTTACAAAAGGGTTGGTCCATTACACACTCACAAGTTTATAATGGATTCCTTATTATGTTCCTTTGGATCATTTTGTTATTTATTTGCTGTATAGTTGGTCTTAAACGGAAAACATAGAATTTAGAAAAATTTTAATCTTAGGTTTTAATTTTAATTTTATTGTTACATTTAGGTTTTGAATTGTGATTTTTTTTTATTGTTTTCATTAAAATTTATAAAATAAGTAAAATTTCTGATTTTTCATTACTTTGACTCATAGATTCTTCAAAAAACAAAATTCACGAATAAAAACCCTTTTTTCAAATTTCATAGTCTTAATTATTAATGATAAAAATAGATTTAATACAAAAATAATTTGTAAAATTATTTGAACTACCATCTTTTCTGTCCTCCTCCGCCTCTACCACCTCCACCTTTACCAAAACCACCACCACCTCGTCCTCCACCGCCACCACTTCGTCCTCCACCGCCACCTCGTCCGCCACCTCCACCACCACCTCGTCCTCCACCGCCACCCCGTCCACCACCAAAACTGAAACCACCACCACGACCGCCACCACCTCTACCACCTCCTCTTCCTCGTCCACCACCTACACCACCCGCAGGACCTTTTTTCCTTGCTCCTTTGGGCTGTGGTAGTTTAGGTAAGAATCTTGATAAAGGCAATAGTTTTGAAGGATCTATGTAGATTTGCTGACTCGGTTTAAAACTACTAGCTTTCATATTATCAGAAAGCTTAACTGTAACTGAATAGTCTCTAAGATTTCCAAAAATTTCATCAATTTTTCCTATTTGCTCCTTATTCTCGAGATATATTGGGGCATTAAAAAATGGTACATCTTCAATATCTACCTTACAAACGAGATCATCTTCACAAGTGTAAGAGAAATGTCCTAGAGGTATAACACGATCTGGTGGTCCAGTATCAAAACCTCTTCCTCCGCCACCACCACGATTTCTAAAACCACCACCACCACCACCACCACGGAATCCACCTGAAATTTCAAAGGTTTTCTGTTAAAACTTTATTATCAATTAAACAGCAGTTATTATTATTACCACCGCCACCACCACCACGTCCACGAAATCCTCCACCACCACCTCCTCCTCCACCTCTTCCTCCACCACCTCCTCCTCTATATCCCATTTCTCTAAGAAACTATCCGACCTTACTGTCTTGAGCCTTCAGTCCAAATTACTACCACTATCACTTAGTTTTATTTTATTTTATTGTTTTTTCTAACTTCTAAAGCTTAAATAAATCAAATTTGCTTTAATTACAACATAAAGAACGAAAAATTAAATGCACAGGGCACACCACACCAACAAGTTCACTATCACTTCCAATCCAACCGCAAATGTTTTTAAGGTTACGTTAACATCATGTCAAAATAACATCAAGCGAAAAACTCAATGCACGTGAAACATTCGGCGAAATTGAACCAGCACACTCAATGCATAATCTTCAATAAAGGATTACTCTATTCAGTTTGAATATGTTTTTAATAGGCTGTGTCAGTTTTCTTCAATTTCATACTTAATACTTAACTCGAGTAGTTTAATTTCAAGTTTAAAAACAAAAATTCAATTATTTAAGAATTTAAAAACACAAATAATATTAAAATAGTTAAATAAAACTCAACTCGATTCGACTGAAACCGACATCATTTATACATATCCGAATTCGGTTTCATCATTAATTTGACTTTGACATTTCATTTTTTGTTTTTCATATTGGCTAACTTGACCTATTTGCTTTCACTCACAAAACGAACAACTTTAGCCAGACTTTAGAAAACGCTCAAATTTATTTTTTATAATGTTTCATATTTTTTGTGTAAATTTTATGTGAAATGGAAAAATCTGGTTTAAGTAAACAAATTCTCGATTATTACTATAAGTTTGGACAAAATCGTGATCTTGAGAAATACCTATTGTTGCGTGGAAGTCAAAAATCATCAAGTGAAGGTAGTGTAAACACAACTTCTGAATTCCATGGCAATAATTTAAAAAATGTCGTTACATCAAAGTCTTTGGATAATTTAACTTTTCATAGAAAAAACAAAGATGACTGTGAGAATAAAACAATTGAACAATTTGAATATAAACAATGTAAGTTTAAAATTTTATCTTCAAATGATACCGCCAAAGAATGTGGACAATCAAAACAAACAAAAACAACAAGTACACAAATTACCAGTGGCTTGATTGAAAAAGAAAAAAGAGAAAATCCTGTTTACTCATTTAGTTGTGAATCAAATATTACTCTAAATCTACCTTTGCCTACAGCTAATGACAGTATTTTACCAAATACTAAAAACAAATTAGACAATCAGTCAATTATTGATAATTCAAATCTTGGAGATGTGGTAAGAACTTTAACATTTCCATCAATTTTTTTTTCTTATTCATTTTTTAATGTTTAACAGACAAAATTAGATCAGTCGAATTGTTCGTCAAACGATAATGAATTCATAAAATCACCATCGAAAATGGAAAAAAGATTAGAATGGGACTCACTTGGAGATGTTGGTTATAATAAGCTACCAAAACAACGAAAACAAAAGACTGAAATTACAACTTTAGAAAAATCTGTATTGAAAGAATTTTTCGCTAATCAAGGAATTGAAATAAATTTTTCTCCACTCGAAGGAATAAAAGAATTTTCAGAAGCAGAATTTGAAAATTCACAAACTAAAACAAACGCTCGCGAAAAATGGAGAGAAGTTCTTGATAATGCAAGAAAGAAGTACAGCAAAAATGAATCTGGAAAGAAAACATATTTACAAAATTCAACTCAAACTAGTTTTACACGAACAATACCAGATACTCATAGCACTCCAAAAGAAAAGACTACAGAGAAACAAGTCCAAACAAGTATTATTCATCCTTCCGAAAACAAAGAAGTACAAGTGAATATGACAAACAGGCATTCTTCAATTTTAAGCACCACTGATGGTGGTGATAGTGCAGTTTCTCCATCGAGTTTTGAATATATTCCTCCAAGTGAAATAATTTATTCTGAAAGTTCTGATAAGGAAAATCGTAATTCATTAGATCAGCCATCAGAAAATCATCAACTGCACAAAAATAAGAGAAGTAAAAATTATGATGATTCATCTACTCGTACCGATACAAGTAATAGCTCTTCTGGTGTTAATCTTGGTGTAAAATTATTATGCTCTTTAATTGAAGCTAAAAGTTTAAGTGATAAACAAAAGAAAACTCTCGCGAAAAAGATCATAGCAAAAATAACTAAGAAAAATATAGTAATCGATTCAAATGAAAAGACAACGTCAGCATCTTCAAATGGTGCTAAATCAAGTTCGTCAATAATTAGCACTTCCAATCAGTCACCCATTGAAAGTGTTAATTGTGATAATTCAGTGCGGCCATTAAAAACAAATGAAAACTCATTGTCAACATCAGTAAAAAGCAGTGAACAAAATAAAACAGAGGAGAAAAATTTTAATGAAAAATCAAAAATGAAATATCACGAATCATCAAACAGTAGCAGTGAAAATAATTTACCAATGCGTCCTCAAAGTGCTGATAATCAAATAAAGTCTGGAAAAAGAACTTCCACAATGAGAAGTTCTTCTTTACCACCGAAGTGTGTTCCTTCTGATAAAAACGATTTATTAAAAAATTGGCTTGGTAACGTAACTAAATCAGAAATTAATTACGCACAAAGGAAAATGGCTGAACAACAAGGAAAATGTATTGAAAAAGAAGTTGATATAAATGCTGGTGGTGATTCTTTATCGATTAGTCGAAAACCTCTTCATGTTATGGAATTTGTGGAACTGGAAAGAATGAATCACATAAATTGGATTGATAATGAAATTAAACATTTAGAGAATTTAAAAAATCTCTTAGTAACTGAGAAAAAATCATCATCAGATACAAATTTTCCGTCATCATTCAAACCTCAAATGACAATTACAGCATATCCAATTCATAAAAGTCTTGATTTACATGTTTATGACAAAGTGGCTTCAAGTAGTCGAAGTACTAGAAAAGATCCTTCTTCTACGAAAACTACAACCGCTTTTGCTACAGACAAAGTGGTCGAAGTGAAAAGAACTGAATCAGAAGAAGAAATAAAAAATGAAAAAGAAAATTACAAAAGAAAAATTAAGCGGACAACTGATGAAATTTTATATGAAAAAGTGAATGCTTCAACAAATGGTAATATCGAAAATGCTGGACAACATTTGAAAGTTACAACATATGTGGTAAATGAAGAAAAACGTTTTCCAAAAAAAGATTATAAAATTGAAAAATATGTTACAACTGTACATGATAAAAATACAAAATTACATCGTTCTAAATTAGAAACACCTCGGCAACAATTTCCAGATGCAGAAGAACGTTCATTAAATTTTAAAAATCAATCATCTAATGAAAGTAATCATCTTTATTATTCTCAATTAAAAGATACTGATGCATTACGAAAACAAGATAAATCTGAAGTTTATGCAACATCAGCAGGTATAACATCAAATTTTTCTTCAGGTTCAATTTCATTACCAGGTATGACTCAAAGTTCATCATCATCAATGACAACAACAACTCATCGATATGATCGTCAAGTTGGTATTGGAATTCAAACATCTGATTCATTATTAAAAAGTTATCCAATATTTGGAAAACAAAAATTAAATTGTACTTGTGAATATGTTTGTAAATGTGATAATGTTGCCAATTCAAATGGTAAATTACTGCGTTCAACAACAAGACAATTTTATTCAAAAAGAAATAAACAAACTCAAGTAAAACCTTCTGCAGTTGCATATATTATTAATTTTGAAAATAAATCAAAATCATGCAGAGAAACAACAATACCACAACAAGAATGTTATACATTACAAGATTATCTTAAGAAAAAACGTCCAGATTTTCCAGAAAATGTACAAGAACGTCAAAAAGTTCTTAATGAATTGAAATGTTTAAGACAAGAAAGACAAAAAAAAATTGAAAATATTTTACAAAATGCAAGTGAATCATCAATTTATGAAAAATTAAATCAACTTCCACCTCCTCCCACAAGTAAGTAGAAATTAATTTGATTAATGTGAAACAGATGATTGAATAAAAAAATATTATTTTATTTAATTATTTTTCAGAATGTGTTCGAATTTTCGGTACAAAAGAAATGAAAGCAAGAACAAAACGACATTATCGTAAATTACCAGAAGTTATTGAAAAAGTCGAACGTGAATATAATGAACGTAAAAAACGTAATAATAGACTTTTGTTAAATGTTTTCAATAGGGTAAGTATTTAAATTATTAAAATTCATCTTTCAATTACAATTAATAGAAAAAAAATAATTTTATCCTATAGCGTTTACAAGGAAGAGTTCATCAAGGAAAATTAACTTTGGAACACAGTAGAACTGTAATTTAAATAAAAATTGGAGATCACCCTATAATATTTAAATTTTAATCTTATATATTTAATAAATCAAGAATTTTTCGTTATCAAAAAAAAATTATAGAAATCTTTCTTTAAAATTCTTTAAATTTTATAGATATACATATTCTTCTGCAACTGTACAATCTGGTAGACAATATTTACGAATTTGTCGTTGTGATTCAATTCTTAAAACTGGTGGATAACGTTTATATTCTGTACGTGATTTCATTTTACGAATTGTTCCATCTGCTAATACTTGAATATTAACTAAAATCAAATAGAAATTTAATATAATTTTTCTAGAAAAACTAAAACAATAAATATTCTTACCTTTACTATCGACACGAGTTTCTAAAGTATCATCTTTGGTACCATTAAGTAATTCTTTAACTTTTTCTAAACGAATTGGATTTATAACTGACACAGTTTCAGAAATTCTTGGTGGTGTCATATATGACCATATTCTTAATTGAAATTCATTTTCATTTTTTGATACTTTATGAATAACTTTTGGTCCTTCAACTAAAACAATTGAAGAACCAGTTTCAGGTATATCTGTTTCTAAAATATCAATACATTTTTTTTTACAAGTTGGACATTTTTGTGGTGGACATTTGTTTTTAGATCTTTTTTCCATTATAAATTTTAATTAAAAGAACAATTAATAATTTAAATTAAAATTTAGTGT
Source organism: Bombylius discolor (assembly GCA_939192795.1). NCBI lineage: Eukaryota > Metazoa > Arthropoda > Insecta > Diptera > Bombyliidae > Bombylius > Bombylius discolor. The sequence goes on along the minus strand of OW584241.1, from coordinate 33,285,988 downwards.
AGTACAAAAAAAAAAAATCAAATATAAAATTCCAAATAAGACTAAATTTTTGTCTGATGTTTTTCAAACGTTAAATTTTTTTGATAATACTGAAATTTCACAAAACAAAAAAAAGTTCAAACTCAGCAACCACAGTGAATTTTTTCAAAATTTAAAACAATAACAAAAAAACATTAAAAATTTATTATTTCGGAAAATTATTTTTTTATTAATTTAAACGCAAACTATTTTTTAAAGAAAGTAGAAAACAATGTACTAGATCATTTTAAAAAAAACAAAAAAATAATTGACTTCTATTACATATTTGTTAACTTTTAAGTACTTTTTTATTATATTCGAATTTATTTCGTTATTTTTTTCATTTCATACAAATATGTGCTCCATTTTTATACTTTTAAACAATTAACAACTTTTTTATTTATTTTTTTTTCTAGAATTAAAATTTAAAAGTAAAATTTCAGAAGAAGCTTGGCGCAATAAACGAGCTTTTAATTTTTTTTTTAGAGGCAGACAAAAAAATTATTGCTAAAAGCAAAAAATTAATACTTAAAGCCAATTAAATACAAATCTTTAAAGGAATTAAATACATATATTTAAAAAAAACACTGGAAATTAAAGATGTATGTATATACTTATTTAATTTACAATACATACTTTCAAAGTCAACTAATTCAAAAGAAGTTATATGGCCATGATATTTAAAAACCTAATATCTTTTTCAATTATTGTTGTACATAAAAAATCTGAAATCATAATTGTTTTAAGTAACAGATGCACAATAATCCGTAAATAAAGTCTTTTTTCTTTTGCTTTTTATAAAAATATTGTTTTAAAATCTTAATCAATGTTTTATTTATAATATTTATTATTTTATAAGCAAAAGAAAAAACAGTTTGTTTCTAACATAGTGCAAGTTAAATATTGCAGATTTTTACCTGTAGGTTATCCATATAGATATATAAACATACATACATGTATGACAAGTTATAATAAAAATAGTACATGATCTATGTACTATTTCATTTAAAATATAAAATAAATATACAATAAAAAAAAATGTACTTTTAACTTTTATCATATATGTTATGTATGTACATTGTTTTGTATGTATATTAACACCTGGTATAATACTGATTGAATGTTCAATATTCGTAAAATAAAGTATCATAGTTACCGGTTCGGTAAGTACAGAAACATTGGAGAGAGTTAATATGCTTTTGTGACGTTTTTTATTTAATTTTTTTTTTCTTTATACAGATACCTATGTGTATACAGTAAATTTATTTTTTTATTATTTTTATATAATTTTAAAGGTAGTGAAGTAAATATTGTAGTTTTGTATAGTTAGTTAGTCTCAAGTTAGTTTACTGTCTGTGCTGGTTGTGCTGGGATTTTGTGGTTCAACAACAACATTATTTGCTTTTTTATTGAGCTCTGGAATTATATAGATATAACTTGTATTATATGAATTTTCTAGTATAGAACCATAATATAAATATACATATATCCAAGTTACCTTAATATATAGGTGTACCAGAAAAGACAGATAAACTATTAAAAAATCTACGACAAAAAAAAAACATACAAATTATTCAGTAAAAATTTATTCAAATTTCGATTAGTAATCTGGTATTAAAAACAACTCTTTGTGGTTTTGTTGTTGATTTTAATAAAATAAAAAATAAGATAAAACAAAAAGTAATTTTTATTAGTTATCTATAACGAATTTTGAAAAAAAAAAAAAATTGTGTATAGCAGTTATATGTATAATATTCGAAAATCAAAAAATTAAAACAAAAAAAAAAAGCATTTTTGCTGACTCGACAATTCCTTCTCATTCGCTAATAATCTTGCTTTATTTTACGTGTTTTACGTCAAGCAAAAAACAAAAAACAAAAATTAAAAAAGATAATCAACAGAGACAGAAGCCGTTGAAGAAGTACTACTTATTTATAAGACGACGATGGCGATAGTGATGTGAAAAAATATAAAAAAATACTATATACAAAATACATTCAAAAAAATACATTAATATTATTTTTTCGAAAAAAAAAAATTATTATAAATTCAAAGTGATGATGATGATGATGATGTATAAAAGATGTGATATGACGATTTTATCTTTGAATTTTTTCTAAAAGTCACATTTTATCTTTTTGGTTGTTGTTGCTGTTTGCTTTATTTTTTAAATTTCTGATAATTGGTTTTTTTATATTTCTTGTCTTTACAAATTTTGTTTCTTTTGATGTTGAAATTTTGTTTTATTGATATATGTATATTATACAAAATAAACTGCAACACAACTATTTAAAAACAAATTGATAAGTTGCCAGTGATTCACCCTTTTTATATCTTTTTTTTTATTAAATGTACACTAACTATGTGTGAATAAAATACAGAGTGTATATAATTTTAAATAAATAGCGTGCTTTTATAATTATACTCCCTCTTCTTATATCTTAAAATTTATATATAGATATAGATTCCATATCTATCACCAATAATAATAATTACAATATATATACGTATATGCTATAGTAGCATAATTAAAAAAAGAAAAAGTTACAAGTAAAAAAAAAAATAGAAATAATAAAAACGAAGTTATGTACACAATTCATTGACGAAACGATGATATTACAATCCGCATCTCAGATACTTAGATATACATTTTACATATAATTGAGTGATGATGATCTGTAGAAGAGAAGAAGCTGTATTTGCTTTTTTTACTATTTGATGTTTTCTTTTAAATTAATATTATTTATTAAAAATAAAATAAAGTTTAAGATTTAATATTTTACAAGTGCTATAATTATCAGTGCATATTAAAAAACACGTGAATTTTCATATAAAAATTTCTAAAAAGAAAAAAAAAATGACTACATGTGTATAAAATAAGTTAATTCATTATCTGTGCAATAGAAAATAATATTTATAAATTATTTGGAATTTTGAAAAACAAAAACAAAAAAAAAGCAAACGTGATTTTATTTTGTGTTACAGTTTTTAAATATTAAGAAAAAAAAAAACTAAATACATTTGTTTTAATTGAAATATTAAATTAAAACACCGACAAAAAAAAAACAAAAAATTTTAATTCAACAATATAGAACATACTAAAAACAAACAAAAAAAAATGTTAAAAACAAAGGCCAATGAAGAGAAAATAGATACTCTGTTAGCCAAGAGTCAAATTCCAATCATTGATTTGGCTCATTGCGGTAAGTACATAATATGAAGTTTTTTTTTATTGCATTTATTGAGAGTAGGCAAGAAAATTTTTGCATTAAAAAAATAAAAAACAAAACAATTAAATATGGTGTAACCTAAAATGTACTTTTCATACAATTTTTTTTTTTTTTTTTGTTAAAACACTCTGAACAAGTTTCAGAAACTTACACAAAATTATGTCAAAGTACAAGTACAAATACTTTATTTTTTTTCTTATAAAAACAAGTATATTTCTGTATTGAATAAGATGTTGAAATTTAGATAGGGTGATTTTTTTTTAAAACAATCTTATATATAATAAATCCAAGATAAATTAAAAAATTACAGATACTATTCTGTGAAAATTTAAAATATCTATCACACTACACAAACCAAAGATATTTACATATTTCTATGAAATTATGTCTACAAAATGTGTTAATTCGATTTTGAATATTCAACACATTTAACTTTCGATTTTTTTGTGTATTTTTTTTTTTTTAAATAAATTCTAACATCTGCTATTTACCATAGATATTAACATTTTGCTGTTTTAATTAACCCTTTCAATGTAAATTTTCATGTAAAATGAAGAGAAAAAAAAACTTTCAATTATTATTTGAAGAAGTTACTATCTAATTGCTTTATTTTATGGTTAATTAATATTTTTTCTTCTACATAAATTTGAATTAGATATATCGGTCTTCATACACAAAAAAGTCCAAAAAAAAAAAGTGATACTGGCAAGTATTTTTAGTACTTTATCGTTTTTTTTTTATGTATAATCTAAAAATACCTTGGAAAATATGCACTTTCCTTTTTCTTATATACATATTTGTAAAAATCACACATCTTTTCTAAAAATAAATTATAATTCATACTTTGTGTTATTTTAAAATGTGTTTTATTTTCCTCTTCAGAAAGTTAAAGCTGAAAGAAATTAATTTTCCGAAAATTTAACATAATAAAAAAAAATGATCAAAGAAATAAAAATTTTTTTTTTTAAATTCTATTCAACTGAAATATTCTTGTATATTTTAAGGAAATGAAAGCACTTCTACTGAAAACAAGAAAATATGTTTGTATGTATGTACATATATATTCTGTAATGAATGTATGAAAAAAAATTAATAATAATTGAAAAGCTTACAACTTCTGTTGGAAAAAACTCTAGATCAATCAACCACATGTCATTTCATACGAAGATTACTGACTATTAGTTCGCGTGCTCGGGTTTATATACAATAATCAACAGATAAAAAACATTGAAAAATAAATAAAAACAAAAACCGGTAAACATACATACATCCTTTTATTTTAAAATATAAAGACTATGTGCCAAACGAAATTTTTCAAAAAGTCTGTAAAAATGTACTAGAACATAATAAATGTTGCTAAATAAAAATCTGATTTTCTCGAAGCTTTTTTACAAAATAAATTGATTTATCCTTGAAATTTATTATTAATTCTGTTCACCTTTTACGGAAAAAACACAGCAAATTTTACAGAGTACAGAATACAATAAACACAAATTTTCAAAGGGTTAAATTAAATTTTTCGAAATATATTTATAATAATTGATTCTAATTTATAATTTCCTGTGTAAAAATACATATTAAAAATTTTACAAAAAAAAAAAAAAAATATTAATCATGTACCTATGATAAATACCAAAAATGTTAGCTTAAATAATTGGATTATTTTGTTAATTTAAAATAAATACTTATGCGGAAAAAAAACTATAGTATATTTTAATAGATCGCAATATTAAATGACAAAATTTTAAAATTTTATTCGAATTGTAAAGCTTAATTGTATTAAAAAGTTCTCTTTTTCTCGATAAATATTTTACGTCATAAAAAAATTCATAATTTTTTTTTTTTAATAAGAATGAATGACTTTTTAGTTTTTCTTTGAAATTCAAAGAAAAGCAAAAAATCGTTTAATTTTTTTTTAATGTAAAAAACCAACACTATTATAGAAATTTTTTTAATGTAAATGTCAAAAAACACAATTATAAAGAATTGTATGAATTTTAAAATTGAAGAAAAGAAAAATAAGTTTGAACATTTTTTTTTTCTGAGTTTGATTAAGAGAATAACAAATAATAAAAATAAATAATTAAACATAAAAATGACAATAATATAATTTTTCTGTGGATTTTTATTTAATTAAACCACATTCATGCATTCATTATTTAAGATTTATAATTCAAATCAATAGATAGAAAAAAATCTATAGATTTCTAATTTTTATAAAATCATGATCAAAGGTGTGAAGAAAATAACAGATTAATCGAAAATTGTCGTCATATACTTAGGTACATACATAAGTATGATTAATAATTTCTAACTTGTGTTATTTGTATTTTGTATTCTAAAATTAATTTTTCAAGGAAATTTTACAGAGGATAATTTAGAATTCTAAACTTTTTTATGAAATTTTGGAAAATTTAAATCATTTCTACTTAACTGAGCCATGTGGCTTCAATATTTGAAATAAATATTGAAATTAATGATAAAATGATTTTATCTAAAACAAAAACAAAAAAAAAAAAAACTTGATTGGCTGGAAAATTTACTTTTTCTACTCTTTAGATATAATTTCATTTATCATGATGGTTTTGCATGTTTGGATGTTTGGTTTAACAAATATGTACATATACGTACATACATATGTATGTATATTTTTTTATTTACCTAGTGTTTTAAAGTTTTTTTTTTTTTTTTTTTTTTTGTGGGAAAATAAACAAAACGACATTAAGTTAACACAAATTTTGTTAATAATAATAGGTTTTTAAGAAACTTGATTAAATACAAGACTATTTTTAAATTAATTTCTCTATACTTTTACATTTTTGATGTTTGAGTTTTTATCTACATGTGCTTTTTTTGTTATTTTTTATGTTTATTCTTGTTCTTTTGCTTTTAAAATATAAAAAATAAAAATATTTGAATTGAAAACGGATCAAATAATTGATTTCATTCTATATAATAATATCATAATATGACCTCCATAATACCATAATATAAAAAAAAAAAACGCAATTCATTTAATTGGTTTTTCAGTAACGTATAGATAATAGATATTTAATTTCCACAATTTCCTCTTTAAAAAAAAAAATGTTTGCCTCAATTGTATTATGCAAAACAATTATTTTTAAATAAACTTCGAAAAAAAGTTGTTGTTTGATAACGCAATTTCATTGCCATTATGTGAATTATAAAAACAATAATTTATCTTAATGTGAAAACAAAACAGAACAGTTGAATAATTATTATTTATTGATAAGATGATGATAATGATAACGAAAACAAAGTTTAAAATTTCAAATACTTAAGATAATAGAAAAAATATTTTATAATAAAATCAATTAAAATTTTTTATATTAAAAAAAAATTAATTACTTTATAAATTTACCTGTATAATAATATTTAAATTTAAATATTATGTAATCTAAAAATCATTCATGTACCTAATTGAATATAAAAATTTATAAATGGAAGGAGTGGCTATAAAAATTTTATACAATTTGAATTATCATAGAAAATAAAAAATTTGTAGTACTTAAATAGTAAGATTATTTAGGGAAATTAATCATTTTTTTTTTGGAAATTATTAAATGAAACCGTTTGCACTTCCGAAGTAAACAGCTCAAATACCTAAATTTGAATTGATTCAATTTCCAAAATTTATTTATAATTTCTATTAACTTTTGAAAATTTTCCCTTATATTTCTAAAAAAAATTTTTGCAAATTTTTTTGTTTTAAATTTGGAGTGGTTGGTGACTTTTAAATATTATTATTTTTTATTAATTTGTTATATTTATTTTTCTTAACTGTAGCCAATTTAGTAAAACTGGTTAAATCTGGTCAAAAGATGTTATAAAATTTTTCAAGTGGAATGGCCTCTTGAATTTTGTTTTCCAAGAAACTCTCAACTTTTAAATTGTTTAGTTTTACCGGTTTTAGTATGTTCGTTTACCGGGTTTACTATAGTAGGCGTATCCTAAGCACTAATTTGAAATTTACAAAATAAAAAAACTGAGTTTATAGTGAATGATCAATCTTAAAAAATGAGTCTACTTCAAAAGATTCTCCCAATTTAGACTCTATTTTCAACGTGTTTAATTTGAAGAAAAAAAGTATTAAAAAATATTTTCGAAACAAAAAACCGTTGAAAAACATAAAAAATTCATATTTGAAGGGTTAATATTTATTCCACAATTCAAAATGCTTTTGATGATATGAATATCAATTAAAATTCACACATAACGCTGTACATTTATCTCAAATAGGAAACAAAATTTTCTTAATCTGTAATTCAATACATTAATTTTTTTTTAAATGTTCATTGACATAATAATTTCTTTTCTAAATGATTAATAATTACGTAACACGTTTTTATTTAAATAAATATTTGAAATTCGTTCATTTATTCGTAATCAAATTGACAATTTAATACTATTTATATTAAAAATAATTAGGTAAATGATTATTATGACGAATTAAAGATATACATACATATATACATACAGATACTGTACAATTTAGATAGATACGTATACATGTAATTAAAATGCCGTTGAATTATTTTTATTTTAAACCTTTTGTGATAATTTAAAAATTTATTCGAAACTTTCGTGATCACTCCCAAGATTTATTACTTTTTTAATTGTCTCTACTTGAACAAATGTGACTGACTCATATTAATAAAATTCAATGAAAATGTTGATTACAAAAAAAAAATCTGAAAAAAAAGTAAAAAGTAAAAATTGTTCAAACATGCAAAAATTAATCATGACTTACTTTTATTTAAAATTTAAAAGCAATTAATTTCATTTTTTAAACAAAATAAGAAAAAAAATTGAATTTATTGTTTGATTTTTTTTTTTTGTATTTCAGGAACAGAAGAATGCCCCGTAAAATCAGCTGTTACACGAGTTGCAACACAATTAAATAAGGCTTTATCAGAAAAAGGTCTTGCATTTCTAGTCAATCATGGGATATCAGAAGAAAAAGTACGAAAAATAAAAAAACACAAACGAAAAAATTTAATTTGAAAAAAAAAAAAAAACAAACCAATTCAATTTAATTAAATTTTCTTTTGAAAATTTCATAATTTCAGTTAAAATTGGCATGGCAATATTTAGATAATTTTTGTGAATTACCAACAGAAGTTAAAGAGCATTATATACGTAAAGGTGATGATAATCATGGATACGTAAAACCAGGTGTGTTTAATTACTTTTAAATTCTGATTAAAAAAAAAATTCATAAATTATTACAAATATTAATTTTTTTGATTGATTTTTTTTCCAAGGACAAGAAAAATTTGATGGAAAATTACCAGAATTACGTCATGCATTTAATATATGCACTTTAAATTCAAAAAATTTACCAGAAGAACCATTACCAGGATTTGCTGATCATGTTGCAGAACTTGCTAAAGAATTTCAATTGCTTGCAAGATTTTTATTACAAGCTCTAGCAATTGCTCTTGGTAAATTTAAGAGAAAAAAATACTTTATACAAAGTCTTTAAAATAAAATCAAAAAATTCTTCTTTTTTTTTTTCATTTAAGAACTTCCACAAACATTTTTCTTGGAAAAACATTCTCATATGTTAAGTGGTGATAATGAAAATGAAACAACTTTACGTTTATTATATTATCCGCCAGTTGTTGAAGATGATAATAAATGTGAAATGATAAAAGGACGTTGTAAATATAGTTATCAACGTTGTAATACAGATAGTCCAAATTTTAAATTACCCGATGATCCTAAAGAATTATTTGAAAAAGAAATGGCAGCAGCGGCAGCAGCAGCAGCAATAGCTAATGGAACTGATAATGATAATAAACCAACAACAAGTTCAAGTAATGGTATTATAACAAGATGTGGAGAACATACAGATTATGGTACATTCACATTACTTGCACAAGATTCAGAAGGTGGCTTAGAAGTAAAACTTCCTGGAAGTGATAAATGGAAAAGAGTTGGTCATTTACCAGGAGCTATTTTAATAAATACTGGTGAAATTTTATCAATATGGACTGATGAAAGATATGCCGCATTGGTAGTTCGTTAATGAAATTTACAATTTATTGAGATAAAACTTTATTTTCTTCTTTATTTTAGAATCATAGAGTTATAGTTCCAGAACAGGAATACTTACGATCACGTGGTCGGCATTCCATTGCATTCTTTTGCCATCCTGGTACATAAATAAATATTTAATTAATACAAAGTGTTACTATAATAAAATTATTTCTCAACAGATAATTTAACAATGATTTCACCAGCTGACTTACCATCACATCCATCTACTGAAGAATGTCATAAAAAGAAACCAAGAAAAAAGTCTTTTAAAGCTGCCAAAGATAAGTAAGTTTATCAATTACACATTGAAAATATCATGAAATAAAGAAAATTACTTACGTTGTTATCCTTAATTTATTTAATAATAAATTAAGAAATTCCTTTTAATTTATTTCCTTTTATTTATTTACTTTTCTTTTTCTCTTCTTCTTCATTTTTAGAGTATACAATGCTTATCAGTTAATTCAGAGAAGATTTAGAGAAACGTATGGTTCTTAATGGAGGAAATTAAATTACATTCAGTCGACTTGTTGTCTATTAACCATTACCAAAATACGTTTCTGAAATGGAAAAAAAACAAACACAAAACAAAAAACAAGAAAATTTTTATTGAAACTGAAAAAGTATTTTTTTTTTTTAAATTTATGTGACATAAAATAAAAAAACAACAAACAAACAAAAATGTGACTAAAAATGTATTATTGACTTTTTTTTTCTTCTTCTGTATTTCCTCTATTTACATTTCCTTTATCCTTACAATTTTTTCCTACACAGTTTAAAAATAATACAATGTTAATTTAAATAACATCTCTCAGCTATTTTTATATCAAGAAGATAGTCAAGAAGGCATTTTAAAGAAAAATAAATTGCTTGTAATCATTTTAAAAAAATTTTCTTAATATATTGAATTTTTGTTAAAAGAAATAACTTCAAACATCTGTCTTCAATGTAGGTAAAAAAAAAAAAACAAAACAAAAACAAAAGTGTTAATTAAATTCTTTTCGAAATTCAATGTTAAAATTTCAAGCTATGGAAAATAAAATATTGAAAGTTATTTTTTTTTTTTATTGTGAGAAAATTTATCAATAAATTTTTTTAAATAATTACAATTGTCTTCTGAGAGTAATAAAATTATTTGGAATATTTAAAATTTCTAATAAAATAGACATATGTATTTTATTTTTTACAAAATTTTTATGTGGATAGATGTCAGTTCTGTCAATCTTTTCAAACAAAATAAGTAATTGAAAAACTTTTTAATGAAAAATTCATAATTTTTTTTCTTTCTGGAAATTTTTATGAGAAAGTCAATTAAAGTGCTGTTCTGTGAGACTTCTATTTAATCATTACCGATTATATTTGAAATGAAAAAATTGAGGAACATTTTTGCTTTGCTGGATAATTTTAAAATTTTTAAAATTTGATTAAAAAAAAACAGTTATAAAGCTCGGTGTTTTAAATAAGTTTTTTTTTAACTTCTAAAAACTTAAAAGCTAAAAAAAAATTATTCTAAATTAAATTTATAAATTTAGAATAATAATGTCAGACGTTGAAATGCTTCATTTGAATTTGCTCTTTAAAAATATTTACACAAAAAATTACTTTAAAAAAAAAAATTCTAGCACAAAAACTGTTTATTCTTGAAAAATTATACGTTGTTTATATTCACACCTTTAAAATAAGGAAAAATACACTTTTTTTATATACATATATATATATCACCAAACATCTATAAAATATTATCTTTTTTTATCATATTATGTTGATTCATTTTAATTTAAAATAATGGTAAAAAAAAAAATAAAACAAAATAACTTCGTAAAAACAAGTCAAACCCTAATCTTACAAAATATTCATAATTTACAAACAAAAATAAAATTTATCACATTTTTTTTTTTTCTTTCATATGATGTCTTTTTTCTTCACATTTATTTTCACATGCATACATTTTAAATTACATATCTTCACCTACACCAAAACAAGAAAAAAAAGAAAAGTGTTTTGATTGTTGAAATTACCTGTATGATATGTATTTTTTTCTAAAGAAGAAAAAACAAATATTCATACTGAAATATTTGAGAAAAAAAAAAAAAATAAAACGTAAGTAAAAACAGTACAAATTTTATTCAACAGAAACGATGAAACTAAAAAAAAAAAGACATCTTTTTAAAATATCAAATATATCTACTTACTTATATATATTTTTTTATTATTATTATAAACAACCGGAAGAAATACACGCTTATAAATAAAAATGTCATATTTTTAAGGTAGTATATTACAGGATTTTGAAAGGATTATATTATCTTGTTGGTGTAAATACATATTTTAGTCATAAATATATATTTTTTTTCATTCTTGTTTTGAAATGGGATTTTTTGAAGACATTATTAAGAAGGATATAAAATAATAATTTTGATATTGAAAATAAATTTAAATAAAAAAATAAATATTATATATATCTATATGTGTATTATTTTTTGTTAAAGAATTTTTTAAATATGTACATATGTGTCTTTTATGTCTTTTTAAATCAGGATAAGGTATACTTTAGAAGTAAATTAAATTTGTTGACTTTATACAGAATATTAAATATACAATACATTTTTTATTTTCATGTTTCTATATTTTTATAATAAAATTTAATTTGTTTTCATGAAAAAATTAAAATATAATTTTTTTGTTTTGTCTATTTTAGTCGAAAATAAACATCTCATAAATAAACTTACACATTTTAATAAATATTGGAATTGTTTATACGCAAAACAAATTTTTTCATTTATTTATTTTTGTTTTTGAACACAAAATTGAAAAAAAAGAATTAGGTAAATGCCACAAAAATATAAATATTAGAATATATCAGACATAGACCTCATTTAGATCAAACTAAATTGCATGTGAATGCAAAAAATTTTATTTATAATTGAGAAAAAAAATAATCATATTTTATCATACAATTTTTGATATTAATTTTCAAGTTTATGAACTGAACTAAAATAAAATATTAATAATTTTACTGTTTACACAATATTTATAATTACACAAAGAAAGAAAAACTTATGATCATCAAAGTCAAAATCAACATTACAATTTGTTTTTCTCTAAAATGTTTACATGTTCTAAGCCAAAAATGAGTAATAAAATGAATCAATTCACAAAATTAAATTTATTTTGAAATCTTTTTGATAGATAACTATTGTTTTGAAAATGTTATAATGAATTTAATGTTGAAAAATATCTATTCTGTTTATTGATTACTTTCAAACATTAAGAGCGGTAACATTAAAATTTTTGTAAAGTGTATTAAAAATACATATGTAGGTACGTATATATATATACTATATGTATAAAACTTTGAATTTCGGATTGAAGATTTCAATCGTTCTAATATAAAAAAAAACATGAAATTAATTATTTTTGAGAACGAAAAAATACTTGAGATCCAGTGAAAATTCTTAACTTCGACCAAAAGAAAAACCAGTTCCGAAAAATCTAGAACAATATAAAATGTAGCAAGACCTTAACTATCTAGGAGAGCACTTTAATAATCAAAACTAGAGAAACGTATTAAAGGAATCCATGATTTCAAAAATTGAAAAAAGAGTTCTTATACATTTTGAAAATGTAACACTAAAAGTATTCTAATTTTCCATGTCAATTTGTCGATTATTTATTTGAAATTGTGCAACACGAAATTTAATTTGAATTCAGACACAGACGAGAAAAATATATTTTTGTTTACTACATTTCAGTTTGTCAATTATTTTAATATTTCTTTTTAAATTCTATTTTAAACATAAATATACATAGAATATATGTATGTATGTATGTACTACGTCACTCTTGGTAATATAATTTTTCTTGATTTAAATAATAACCAAACATATAATTCATCGTAGCTACAAATAGAGCAAATAAATAAAAGTTGACGTTTTTTGAATTATTATAACTATTTTTTATTTCAAACATAATAAGATTTATATCATACATATATGCGATTATTCAATTCGATAAAGATTCTGTATTATGATTCAGAGATACTGAAAACAACTCTGTTTGCATTATTTAATTTTTTTTAAAAAAAAATTCTTGTTTAGTCGAACTCACATTGGATGACTACATTCAATCTAACAAACTACGTTTTTAACATTTTTTTCCATTTTAATACAATTTTTCAGTATTAATTTTTTTATTTCCACAACTTTATGATAATTGGTTTATATCTACGAAAGGAAAAATCAAAAAGCTTATCATTTACACTTTTTGGCCTTCCAACCTCCCATGTAAATTAATTAAGTATGTCAAATTACATTACTTGTTTATTTATTTTAAAACCCGGAAAATAAAAACCAAATTAAAAGATAAGAATATTTTTTATTTTAGTTTTTTTAATTAATTAATTAAACCTCAAATTTTATTGTGAAAAATAAAAAAAAATCAAATATTGTTTGATTACTAATTTATTAATGTAAGAAGGAACCGAAGAGTTCTTACTTCGAATTATTAGTTTTTTTTTTTCTTTACTTACCTTTAACGAATAAACAAATTTTATTTTCTTAATTATTTTTCTAATATGAAGAGAAAAAAATCCCCAAGGCTGTAAAAAACAATACGTTCTTCACTTTTATTTTTCTTTTTTTAATATTTTAATTTTCAACATTAATTAATTAACATTAATAATTTTAATACATTTAATGAACAAAAGACATCTTAATTCATAAGAAAAATTACATAATAATTTTAATTTTTTACCAGAATTTTATTCACAAAAAAAAAAAAAAAAAAAAACTTACCTGCAGTTTCACAACAAATGATTAATAAAATTATGTTTCAATGATAAAAACATTTTAAACTTTTTTTTTCTGTTTCAAGTTTAACGATAAAACATTTATCAAAATATATAATGACAAATTATTTCTATATTCTTCTACACAGGGGACTTATTCAATGTTTTTGTGACTTTTATTTTTTTTTTTTCTTCAGGATATACGAATGTACAACTTTATCATACAATTCTGAATTTAAAATAACTTTCGTAAGACTTAAAGTGCCAATAATCTTTTGTTTATCTACGTTCTACTAAAATAAAAACAAAAACAAAAATTGATGTCTTGGAATATATTTTAAATTTTATCATATCCTTGGTCATAATATAGGTATAAAGATAAAAATATTTCTGTATATAAATTGTAGCATTTACCCAAAAAAAGGTTTTAATTCAGGTGAATTTGTTTGATTAAGAAATGAAAATCCTTTATGCTTGTTTGTATTTTTGCGTAACACTTAAGATTTTAAGGAAGCTAAAATGGACATGACAGTTTAAATTGTGATGAAATTTATTGTCTATTTCTTGTTTTTTTGTTGTACTATCAAAATTTTCTCTAGTTTTATTTGTTTTTGTTTTTGTCTTTAAGTAAAATTTATTCTATTTAAAATAAAAATAAGATTCAAATTTAGTTGTTTGAATTGAAATAAAAAGCTCGATCCAATGACATTGAATACATAATTGAAAACTTTCCATTGGATTACATTTATATACATATACATACATACATCCTTCCGGTTCATGTGTTCCTTTCCTGTTGTAATCTATAAAAGTTTAAACATTATATTCATTAGCATTATCATTCTTTTCCTCCATGACCACTCTCTCTTTTTTTTCCATCTACATACTGTATGCGTTATCATACATACATACATATGTATATTGCCCTTTTTCTAAATGCAATTAAAAATCAATTTCCATTTAAAAATATTTCATTACACAATTAAAATTTTACATACATAAAAGTTCATTAAACTTCTAACTTCTACATAATTTTCATACATTTTATAATTAATTCATAATTTCTAAAATTTCAAATTTATTTTAAACCATATTCGCCCACATTCTTAATTTCCGGTCTAATAATTTCAATTTATTATATTCACACACTTACATATACATACATACATACATATATTAAAAATATAAATAGGATTCATAAAACAACATAAAAAAAAGTCTTAAATTTCATCAACTAATTGAAATCTAAAACACGATCATACAAAAACAAAAATCATATTGTTGGTATATAGGCAGCAGCTCATAAACAATTGTTATCCTTCTTTTCAGACGTTAAGTCATGTCTTACGCTTGGTTACATTTTCCTTAAATTTAATAATTTTTTTCATCCTTATTTTTCTTCTTCTACTACTGCAATTACAAAATTTATCCTTTTTTTCTCCTTTGTTTTATATTTCATAATATTTGTTAAAAATTATGGATTATGTCAAATAAAAAAAATCTGTTTTATTTTTGAGTGGTTAGAATTTTCATAATATTTAGGCTGTGTAAAGAATAAAGGATAATCAATTTAGAAATATTTTTTTCTACTTTTTTTTTATATTAAAATTTGACTACTTCAAAAAACACAAATGCAATTTATATTAAAATCTTTTGCAGAAATCCTTTATGATGAGAAATTATTTTTTCTATTTATTTTTCTTAAATTTAAAAATTTCATTATTGATGATTTATTTTTTATTTAGGTTTTTTTTTCTTGATAAATTAGAAATTTTAGACAACAATTTATTTTTCGACATAATGAAATAAATTAAAGAAAATTTCATTAATTTCAGATATCCCATTGTTTCCCACAATTTATTATACAATTAATGATTGAAAAAAGAAATTAAGATGTAGGTACTCATTGAAAAAAGGATTAAAGTGTAAATTTAAGGACTAAATAGATTTTATTCTGATTACAATATTGTGAAATGTGGATAATTAAATTTCTGTAAAAAATTAAATTTTTAAAAATAATGACAAAATTTTTTTCAATCTAAAATAATTTTAAAATTCCTTATCAAATTTTCGCCGGTTTCTCTTGATTTTTTCCGTTTGTTAACGACTTCTACTAATTTATTTTACACCCATAACGAATTTTATAAAAATGATTATAGACAATTAATTAATTTTGTTTTGTCAAACTAAATCCTGCAAATCATATTACAGTTATATGTGATTTCTACATTCACACAAAATTTTTTTTTTTTTACTATTTTCAAAAGAAAAATTATTTTCATAATGATGAAAACTTTTTTAAATGTCTTTTGGAAACTTTTTTAATTTCGAAATTATTTTATTGATGGTGCCATTTTTATGTCTTGGAAACATGAAATTTAAGTAAAAATTAACTTTAATATGTGTTCTACATTTTTTTTTTCAGTTTATTATATTAAATTTTATGTCAATTCAAATTTCGTTGAAGGTAAAATTACTTATATGCAAACAAACAATTTTTTCTAGGTTAAAATTTTGTAAACAATGATATAAAAACCAAAGTAAAAAAAAACCACATTCAAGTAACATAATTTTTATATATTAACTGTTAATAATAGATAAATACATTTTGTTTTTTCTTTTGTTTAACTGATATCGAAATTACCACTTTTTCGTTTCAACAAGTGTTTATTATTAGTTTCATTAAAAATGATAATCACTCAATCGCTGATAAAAATTTAATAATACCGAAGCCGCTAATTTAAAAAAAAAAAATACATACTTAAAAGCTAGTTTTTTATTTTTTTTTATGAACACATGCCCCAAATTGATAATTTTTTTTTTTGTATTTTAATGCACATATACATACATTTTAAATTCATAAAAGAAAAACAATAAAGAAAAGTTTCCGTAATTTTATAGTACCTACATATGTACATAAAAATTTGTTCTAAATATTTACTTTTTTTTTATTTCGGCCAAAATAATGTGTTTTGTTTTCTTTTTAAATTTAAATCATATGTAACAACATATGTTTTACCCAACAAAAAAAAAAAAATAAATAAATAAATAATACCTACAAAAATACTCGTATGTAAAATTAATTTTATCTTTATTTATGGTATGAAAATTGTTATATAAATTTTTAAAACTTAACGTATATAAATCATTTTAATGGCATATTACACAAAAATTTTAAATCTAATCACGTCGTTAAAGTAGTTTTTGTAAATTACCTGTCATAAAATAAAAAAGTAATGAAAAATTTTTTTTCCAATTTAAATAAGAAATCTTTAAAATAAAAAATGAATTTGCAATTTTCGTATTCCAAACTACAACTACAGACAATTTTTTATCGCCTCAAAGTAAAATTGAATGATTTTGAAAATACGTGCTAGGTTTGTGATAAACTGAAAGTAGAGTTTTCAAATTACCACTTTAACAAAAACTACAAAAGTACAAGTTATTTTCTGCTAAAGCCTCTAAAAGATTTTTTATTTTTAGTTTATTCCAGAAATTCTTTAAAAATTCCTGGAAAAAAAAATGTACAAAAACAAAATCTATTTAAAGATCCGGTCAAATACCTCAACACCCACTTTTCAAAGAAATTCATATTAACCAAATTACAATAAAAATTTCCTTTACCTTTTCCTACAGTTTTCATATACATATCTAAATACACCCAGTATACATACTCATGTAAATTTAAAAAAAAAAAAAACTATAAAATTATTTTTGAAAATCAATAAAAATAAAGTCTTCAACATTTATCAGAAAGAAATAAAAATAATAAAAAAAACCGGACAAATTTATACGTCACATATTTTTTCAATTACAAAATTTTTTTTACACATTTGTGTTATTATCGTTATCATAATGATTAAATTGTAAAAATTACGATTCTATAAAAATTTAAAATTATTTTCATTGCACGTGAAGATAATTTTCATTAAAAGCTTTTTTCATTCATAAATTCTGTCAATAGTATGGAAATTTTCATTTTGTTTTTGTTTTCTTGAAAGCTTTACAAAGTTATCATCACGACTCACGATGTATAATAAGAAAAGAATATTGTATCTGTGATTACATTTTGACGTCATACATATAGTAGCCAGCATATATTTTACAACAATTGTTGCTGTTTTTCTTGTAAATTTTCACTTTCATTTTAATAGAAAGTACTATATATTTTGTGTAACATACATACTCACGTACATATATTTATTATAGTTTCTATGTGTTATTTATTTATTTATTTTTTTTTTGAACTGATTTATCAAGAGTATAGCGGCTTTTACAAAAAAAAAAAAAAATTTACACATATGTACGTACACAAATAATATGCAGACGTATATATATTAGATTTATATACAAGACATTTTTTTACTTATAATAAATATTCCGAAATTTAATTTCCGATTATACCGAAAGCCTGCCTATAATATAGTAGAGATACATTTTTACAACAGCATGAATTAAATGAACACGCATAGCATCATCCAGTATATATTTTATAATATCATATATACATACATATGTTTATGTATGTACGTACATTATATGTATATGTAGTGTGAAAGAAAGAACTAGGAAAATACTTTTAACGGATTTCAAATCAACTTTAGTTTCATCAGAGACGTTGACTTTGTCGGTTTATTATCTGAAAAATGTAAGAAAAAATTTTAAGAAAAAAATAATCAAAATAAAATAAAATAAATATAGCTGATGTATTCACATACTTATAGTAATGTAAAAATACACTTGAGATGCATATAAAATATAAATGCTCTATCAATTAAATTGAGTAAATTGATATTTGAAACGTTTAAAGAATTTTTTTATCATCAAATAATGATTGTAAACCAAAAAAAAAACAATTTGCTCTTTTTTTAAACAATTAAATGTTTAGGATTCGCCTAAGTGATTTTAAGTGGTAAATTTAAAAGGAATATTGAAAAAAAAAAGTATCTAATAAAATATGTAAAATGTAATGTGTTCAGTTAAAAGCAAATGAGAAAAATAAATCTAAAAGATTTGTGATTAAATTGTAATTTTAATGCAAAATTAGACGAGATAAAAAAGAAGGATCTATTGAAAAAATAATTGTTTTTTTATTCCTATTTTTATACATTTAAAAACGACACAAATTTTAAAAAAAATAACGGATACATAGAATTAATTTATCAAGTAAGGACACTAGTTTTTAAAAATTTCAAAATAAAATTTGTAATAAGTATGTATTTTTTTTTTTCCATTTAAAATAAAACTAATGAAATTTTCGACAAAAAAAATTAAATAACATTGCACATACAAAGAATCAAATTACTCATACAAATTTCGGTCTTAATTTATTTTTTAAAAAATAAAAACAAAAATTAAATTAAATATTCCAATTTTTTTTTTTTTTTTTTTTTTTTCAAAAGTTATTTTAAAAATGATAATTTTTAAATTAAATCGAAATAAAATTTATTTTTGCTTCCAAATTAACAATCACAAACAACAAAAATAAAAACAAAACGAAAAATACAAAATATAAAAATTTGCAATATAATTATCATATATAATGATGATAAAAAAAAGACTGCCTCAACTTTCTTTTCAAAAATACCAAAAACAAAAAAAAACTTTTTTTGTTATTATTGAAATTTATTGGTCAATAAATATGTTTTCAACTTGCGGCTATTTTTTTCTTTATTTATTGCAAATATGAAATTTCAATTATAATTAATGAGAAACCTAATTTTTATCAAACTGAAATTTTCAAAAATTTTGCAAAAATACTTTATAAGAAAAAAAACATTTGCATATCATCATTAAAATATTGAATCTATTTCTTTTTTTCCGTCTGATTTTTATGGTTTTTACTTGTTATTTTTTTTTCCATCATTAATTTTAATTTTTAATCTTTCGAAATTTATGAAATTTTTTTTTTCTTCTCTGACTTAAACCACTTTAGTTTTAGATTTACTTTAAATTTATTTTTATTCACAAAAATTAAATATCATCTTTATGTCTTTCATTTATGTTTTTTTTTTTGTTGTCCTTCTTTTTTTCTTCTCATATTCGAACATACTACCGTCGGTCAACAAGAGGATATTACGAACGAAATTGAAACAAAACAAAAAAAGAAGAAAGATTTTATTGGAATTAATAAAAAAATGAAAAAAAAAAAACACATGAATGTATAAATTTTAATTTAATTTTCTCAAAACACAAAATACCAACATATAAAAATGTCCTTTTGAATTTTTTATTTATTCAAATCAAAAAGAAAAAAAAATCGTTTTGACTTTTTTTTTCATTCTATTTTATAGTAATACCATAAAAACCACAAAATTTTAATATTGAAAAAAAAAAAAAAATCCACTTACATAATAATTTAACGCCTAATATAAAATAATAATAAATTTTAAATACATAATTTCATATCGCAATAAATATATACAAAAAAGTTATGATGTCCAAGGATATAATAATAAAAAATAAGGATCTTCATGTATATTTATTATTTTAATAAATTAATTTCAATTTATATCTAATCTGATACCAAATCATAAAATCTAATTTATGAAATTATATTTGTGGATTATCAAAGATGAAAAAAAAAAAAGGAAAAAAACATAAATTTTCGTATATGTAAAACAATCAAATAAATTTTTATTCATCATTTTTAATTTCATAAATGTTTTATTTGCGTATATGCGATTTTTATTTATAGCATTTTTCGTTTTGTCATGATTTTCCTTTTGAAATATTTTTTTTCTCATTTTATTACTGGAAAAATTCTAGTTTTTTATTTTATTTTTTTTTTTGCAATTTTACAACAAAAACTTGCTGTAGCATGCGTTCACATATGAGTATGGATTTTCGTTTTGATATTTTAATCTCAATTATAAATAGGAATACTTTTATGTTGAAATCATTTTATTATTATAAAATTGTGATCCTTATAAAATTTTGTAATTTTTCTTTACAAACATTCAATTTTATAAAATTTATACTAAAATGTTTATTTAATATTTTTCAAGTATATTAATTGTTTCTCAAAAAAAGCGAAAACGTTTTAAAACATTTGACAATTTTAAAATAACGAATATAATTGCGGATTTTCCTCTCAAATACAACTGTTTTACATTATAAAATGTCTACTTATAATCCTTAAAATGAAAATAATGTTTAAAAATTCCATTAAATGAGATAATTAGTGCTTGTAAGTATCATATGGTTCATATATTTTCATTTAGAATTCTAATATTACTCGTAGGTGGAAAATGCTTAAAATGTCTTTGAAGATTATGTTATACTTTTTAAAATTTTTTTTTCTTTTTGCTAATTAAAAATAAAATCAGTGACGTACATAAATTACGTAAGCTTATGGAATTTTCAAAAGAAAATACAAATATATAGATACTAAATAAAAAACAGAATTTATAATTTACTCCTTAGAAAGATACATTCCTGCAGGTTAATTTAACATTTTTCGATATCATATGATATTCAATTAATATCATTGGAACAGTTTGAAACAAATTAATTGAAAAAAAAAACAATGTCCTCATATCGTACATATTTTTAAAAGTCAATAGTTTAATTTTAGAACTAAGTATGTATGTATTAATTTAGAACTTTAAATACAAAATATCCAATAAGAAAAACTTCAACTATGAAAACAAAGGAATATTTAAATTTATCCACCCGCATTGTTTTTCGACTGTTAAACGATTATGGAGTATTTCATGTAATGTAATCATAATTATTTTTATTTTTTAAGTATGTTATTTGGAAATAAAACTCGATATATAGTACTAAATTAAAAATTATATTTCAAAAAGTTTCGTTATTTTTCTTTCTATTAATTATTCTGTTAAAGATACTTACATACGTGTATGTTGCTTCTATAAAGGAAAATAGGCAAATTTATTTTTTGCAATTGATAATTTATTTTAGTTTCAAAATATATTTTAGCTTACAATTTAAGCTTTATATTTTATGTATGTATGTTTGTGTTCATACAAAAAGATTTAACACAATTATGTAATTCGATGAAATTAAATTTTAAAGAATCTGACATATTGAGGATAACAAGAAATATGTGAAGAATATATACTCAATAGTTTTCTTCTTTTTTTTCAGTTCTAATTATCTTCAATTTTAAATCCTGAAAATGTAAAATATATATGTATTTATGTGCATACATATGTCTACAAAATAACTAACATATAAAACTGTTTTATTTCAACTAAGTTTTTAAACTTTAAAATTCCTTCAAAATCAAAAAAAAAAAACATACTCTCAATACAATTTACTTCTGATAAATATCTTAAATATTTTTTACACCTTTCGTTTAAATTTCTTAATTTATTTAATTGACAAAATTAAAATAAATTAACAAATACAATGTTTCATTACAATTAAATTCAATAATTTTAATCAGAAATTTGAAAAGTTTAAAAACTTTTCCAGTATCTGATTAGTTACAATGAACTTTAATATACGAGTATGTTCGTTTTAGAACAATAAAAAAAAAAAACAATTGATATTTCAGAATTAATTTACAAATCAAGTTATAATCGTTATATGTAAATCATACGTCGTATATATACCTACAATTTAATAAAAAATTATGTTACATACACACAATTGACATTTAAATGAACTACACAATCACATTATACTAGGATAATGTGTTTGCTTCATTAAATTTAATAAATTCTTGAAAATTTTTTTATTTTACTTTTTCATAGGCAATTTAACTTTAATTTCATAAAATATCTCTTTTAACATAGAAATAAAAAAATAAAAAATTTTCATGAAAACATTCATTTAAATCGTTTACATAATTAAAAAGAAAATTCATTTCTTAATTATCTTGTGTCTAAACAAACAAAAAATAAAATAAAACAATTATTTTCTATTAAGTAAATCGAGTACGTTTTACAATAGATATTTTCATATAGAAATCAGAATAGAAATAATAAGTACATATGTATGTACATACATTTTGTTTTGTTAGTAAAGCGTTCTTCAAGTATATTCTTGATTAAATAAAACAAACCATTAACAAGTTTTAAAGTGAAATTTAAAAGTAATTATATATGTGTATTTGTATGCAACACATAAAAGTTTAAAATTAATGACAATTTTTAACTGTATCCATACATGTTACACTTGCTTCATATGTGTTCATTTACATATGAAACATACATACATATATACTTTTTAAACCCAGGAAAAAAAAATGTGAAAAATTCGAAAATAAGAATAAAATTTGAAACTATGTATGTAAAAGGCATTACATAAACGTGATGTCCATTTAAATAATGTTTTATTTCTTTTTTAAATAACAATACTATAAGTCTTTGTCATCCTTTTTAAATTTCAATTCATTTTTTTCGTTCCTCTTTCCATTCGATTTTTTGTTTTTTTAAATCACAGAATAACAACGTTTTTTTTTTTTCTATTTGTATCTTTAAATTAATAGTTTTTCCTAGGAAGAAAAATGTATTCAATTTGAGTGTAATTATAGTTAAACGTGTCGAAAATACAATGAGAAAAAAATTGATTTTTTTTAAATTTTGGAGAGTAAAAAAAGTGTGTAAAGGATAAGCTTTTATATATTTTTTAGATGAAAATATTAAGAAAAACTAAATTTAAAGTTTTAATGATTTAAAATGTAATGTTTTTTTTTTCTCAAAAAATATTTCATGATTTGGAAAGAATTTTCTTTTTTATGCTTGAAAAATACAGCTAAGGTAGTACCGAATTACAAAAAAAAATGTGGAAAAGAAAAGATATTAAATATAAATTAAAAAATATAAATAATTTTTCGAAAGGATAATGTTTTCCTCTATTGTAAAAAAACACTAAGAAAAATTTATTTATTTTCATGCTCTTGACATCAATTCACTACTTACTTCTTTTAATTGGAACTTTGAAAATATATATTGTATATACACATAATCATCCTGTTTTTCAAGTTCATTTCATATAGGGTAAAACTGACAATTTCTAACCCCCACAGGTTTTAGAAGTTTGAAACTATCCAATAGCAGATAAAAATAATTAAAATTATAAATTAGGAATATTTTTATTCTATTATTCTGGATGACATTTAGAACATACACAGGTTCTCTGAACAAAAGTTAAACAGTCCAGGATAAAAGATTTCGGACAATCTATTGCTAAAAATTTTAAAAATAGCTTTTGTTGCTTATATTATTTTGTTCAGGAAGAAAGTAAAATTAAATTGAATTCAATGAAATTCAACTCGAAAGTGATGTCATAGCCTTACATTAAAAGTTCGTGTTATAAAGAAAAATTCTGGAAGATAGTTATAATCACCTTTTGAAATAAAAATCAAAATATGAAAACAGCAAAACTTTAATCCTGAAACTTTAAGTACTGAAGTTTTATTTTACCAAGTGATTAAATTTTTTTCTCAATAGTATTGTTAGGAAAAAGTATGAAAAATAACTTTTTTTTTTAATTCAAGGATTCTAAATTTTATCCAAATAAATTATTTTTTTCACGTTCTTCTTTTCACCTTTTTTCATGTTTTAATGCATTTTCAAAATAAAATAACAAAAAAATTCGAAAACATTAAATTACAATCAGAGAATAATATTTCTATGTCAAGGATTTTATTTATTTTTTTATTTTTTACTCTTCAATTCATTGTAAATTGAAAGTTTAACATTTTTTATCTTTTACATTTGAAATAGATAGCAAAAAATAAATGAATTCAAATTTAGTCTCGCATATTAATCTTTTTTCTTTTTTCTAAATTTGTATGTAAAAGATTAAAAAAATCCATATTGATTTTCGTATTATATAATTTTCATATAACATATGAATAACAGTTACATTAAAGTGTTTTTTACATAAAAATATTGTAAAATTAACAGCTGTAAAAAAAGTAAATAAATAAATTTATTGTGTTTATGTGAATAGGAAAAAAGTACAATAAGAAAATGACAGAAATAAAGACATGTTGACTCAGCTAAGTGGTATCCTGTTAAGAATATAAAGAACAGAAAAACTAAAGGAAATCAAAAAAGGAAAATATATAAGATACATAGTGAACACGGATTATTCAGGGAATTTCCAAGGCAAAAGTAAAAGCCCCAGAGTGATAGCTTTCACCATAACACAATTACATAATAATGCAACGACTGTGATTAACCACCACCCAAACAACCACTACCATCATCATAATCATCTTCATAATCATCATCATCATCATCAATATTATCATCATATAACACATACTATACAACAACAGACAACAACCATAGATTATGGGGCATTTAGCAGTACGGGTGGTGGTGTGGAACTTGTATCAGGGAATTATGCTTTAGCAAGTGTACTAAATACATCAAATTCCCTATTCAATGGACATAATGGTAATGATACAGCCAGTAGTGATGGAAATCATACAGTTACCCAAGGATATGATGTGCCCCAGATCCCATCATATATACGAACAACATCTATGGCATTGTGTATTATGATAATGATTTTAGGAGTTATCGGAAATATCATGGTAAGCATTCATATTCCTGCAAATAAAATATAAACGTTTATTTTTTTCTTTTTCAATTGTATCAAATACAATAAATTATTTTTTAACAGGTACCTCTTGTCATAATGAAAACAAAAGACATGCGAAATTCCACAAATATATTTTTGATTAATTTAAGCATTGCCGATCTATTAGTACTTCTTATTTGTACACCAACAGTTCTTGTTGAAGTTAACAGTAGACCAGAGACATGGGTACTTGGACAGGAAATGTGTAAGTATATCTAAAAACTAATGTATAGTACATATTTCACCTAAATTATTGCATACATTTTATATTTAATTGATTACACAACATAAATGTAATGTTTTTTTTCTTTTTTTTTTTCTTTTTCAAAAATGCATAAAATTTCATGCATTTTTAACTTGTTATTTCGAAATATTCAATTTTTTTTTCAATATTATCTAAAAAAAATGGCATGTACAAGAAAATGTATCTGTCATTCAAAAATACATTTTCTTATATGATTTTTTTTTTTCTTTCAAATTATTATGTTAATTGATGATCCAAATATTATTAAGAAACTAAGAATCAGTAAGTAAAATCACATACATACAATTTTGTATTTAGCTTTAAAAATACATATTTCAATAAGAATATTTTCCCGGAAAATTGAAAAAAAAACAAACAAATAATAAGTTAACTAGTTGACATGAAAAAAGAAAAATGAAACAGATGGTAAAAAATTACATGTATGTATGTATGAGCATTTAAATTTTTCATTTTAATTCATTGTCATGTCATAGAGGGTAATTACACACATGATAAATAAAATTTAGTGTGTTTATAAACATGAAAGATATTTAAACAATTTTTCTTTTTCTTCTTGTTTTACAACATTTTTTTTTTTTTTAAATTTAACTGTCATCTTTGATATTGTTGAAGCTGTAATCATTCTTTTAAAATTAAAATTGACTTTAATGCATTATAGTAGTAATGTAAATGTGAAAATTAAAATGAAAATATTTTAAAAATTTATTTTCATACATGTACTTGCATATTTATTAAATTACATTTAAAATATTTTTTGCTCTAAAATAAAAATTTTACATTAATTTTGGCGACAGTATTATCAATGAAATAGCAATGCACTGATTAAAAAAAAAAATAATGTGTAAAGTGTATATGGTATATTCCATGAAAATTGTCACAGAATTCAAGTTTTTTTTTTCTCTCAGTTGAATAAATTAGCTTATAAACGAAAAATAATGAATATTCTTGAAAATCAATACTCAAAAAAAAAAAAAATCTTATTTTTTATTAGTACACATTGTAGGTTAACATCTGTTAAAAATATCTTTTGAAAGTTTTCTTTTTTGTTTTGTTCTTTTTATTCGAAAAGGAAACAGTTTGAAAAAAAAATACAGTCATCAAAAATTCATAAAAACAATATCAAAAACTAATCTAAAAAAAAAATGCCAATCAGAATGTTCTTATTTTTAGTTTGTTGCTAATCCTATGATTTTTCTTAATATGGAATTGAAAATTTTGAAATGATAAAGGACAAAGAAAAACATAATACATGTTAATGATACGTTAAAACAATTGTATTATAAATTTTCAAATGTTACCAATTTTAAAGTAAGTACTAAAAATTTTAATGTTTTTTACTGAGCATACGAACTCGATCCTACTCAAAACAACTTAAGATTTTCTGATCTGATAGCCTCATAAAAAATCAAAATATTTGTACAATTTTCATGAACCATCCTACATTTTAAATTTATTGTCGTTAACCACATACATACATTGTGCTGATAAAAAAATTCACATTCTAAAATTAAACATGAAATTTATTTAAAAATTTAATACTTTGTAATCATATAATAACTATTATGAGCATTTATCAAATGTAATTGTTTTGATGACAATTTTATTGAATTTTAAATTTGACACTTTATTTTAATCATCAAAATATTTATAAATGAAATTAATGAACCAGATGCGAAAACAAAATCACGTATTTAAAAAATATAAATATAAAATATAAAAAAAAATTCGCACATAATTTGAATTAATTCATTTATCATAATTTTCTTTTTCATTTAGTTTTTAATGAAATTCACTCATTTTAATTAAATTCTCAACTTATCATAAAATATGCGAAAGTTATCAAATAAATATCATTCTTAAAGTGGGTGTTTGAAACAAAAACAAACAAACAAAATTTATTTGAAATAGTAACAGTTAATCAAAATCCTAGACATTAAAAAAAAAACAAAAAAAAAAATGATTAGCTTCATAAATCTTTCAAGCTTTTC
Source organism: Bombylius discolor (assembly GCA_939192795.1). Lineage (NCBI taxonomy): Eukaryota > Metazoa > Arthropoda > Insecta > Diptera > Bombyliidae > Bombylius > Bombylius discolor. The sequence continues at coordinate 33,258,070 of OW584241.1, read as the reverse complement.
CATAAAAAATTAAATTGAAATAAAAAAACGGTTATTTAATTTTGTTCATCAATACCAGATTCTTAGTGTATAATCAAATACACATTATGTATCTTCTTTATCTTTTTTTATAATGTGCTGTCCTCAAATGATTTTTTTTTCTCTTTCAATTGATATGCTTCTTAAACATTAAACGATTAAACTTATGAATGGCGCCTGGAAAATATTTTTTTCTTGCCAATCTTTAATAATTTTTTTGTTTAATGGTAAAGATGATACGGCGAACCATATAAGCGACATAAAAAATTATTTAATTGAACATTTACTTCTTCTTCTTTTTTTTATATTTGAAATATATACTATGTGTTTGTAAAAATCACGTACATATAAAAATCAAAAATCATTGAACTGAATTGATATTTTTTTTTTATCATTATCTGAAAGCTATCATAAAATTTTAAAAGGAATTTTTATCTCAATTTAATTTTTAATTAATATCACGAACAAGAAAATTAAAATTTTGCAATTAAAAAATCAATTATTGTAAAACATAAAAGCAACAAGAAAAGAAAAAACCAAAAACAATCTTAATTTTTGTAATCACACAACAAAATTTAAAAATAAAATAAAAAACCTTGAAAAACGAAAACATAAAATTTTACACCATTTTTAACGGATCATTACTTAAAAGCTCAAAGTGTTAAATTTTTTTTTTTTTTCAATTCTTTTTTATTTATTTTATTTTTATTATTATTTTGTATCTTTTTTCATAAGTAAATTTTATATATTTTTAAAAGTGTAAAAAATATATTAAATTTCACAAATTCATAATATTTGTGAAAAAAAAAAAAAATGCATAACTAATTTTATTTCTACTAATTATTTTATTTTTCATAGTCAATTTTATAAAATAAAAGTTGTATTTTTTTTTTGCTGGTGTTATACAAAACAATATAATTTTAAAAGACAAAAAACAAAAAAATCATTTGTACCGGACGTGCTAAATTATAAAAATGTAAATTATAAACTAATAAAATATACTTTTTTTTCTTTTTTTCTTCTTTTAATTAAAAAGTCAAATACAAGATTTGAAGACAAAAAATTAAGATAAGAAAAAAACATTTACCTGTCAACAAATCACATTATATCAAAAGAAAAGATTTTATTGAGTCATTAGGAGTGTGCTAATAAAATTTTTATAATATAAAAAATTTTCGAAAAATATTTTTAAAAAAAAATATAAAAAAAACTATTTTTAGAGATATCGAAATTTTTTTTTTTTCTAAATAAATTTTGGATCACTATTATTTTGGATATGATGCAAATTTTGTTGTTTTTAATCCGCTTATAAGTTTCTAGTCACCAAATTTTTCAATAATATTAATTTTTCATTGTTTTGTTTCATATGATAAATCATTTATGAATATGCATGTATGTACAATCAATTTATAAAATATTTAGATTTTATACTTAACTTTCTGTTTCACAAATTTGTTTGAAAATGTACCAGAAACTATGTATTTCTCTTATTTTTTTGCACCCCAATTACTATTTTTACTTAGAAAAAAATCACAATAAAAATTTGAATAATCATTTCTAAATGTTATTCTTTCGAACATTTTATTTTACAATAATTTTCTTTTCACAAAAAAAATGCATTAAATAAAAATATGAATTTTATTTAATATAATATATAAAAAAATCGAAATATGTTTTTACTTCATCTGCAGATTGCTTCCAGACAAATTCTTTTCTGTAGTTGAAAAAAAAAAAAATTCCTATTTAAAAATACAACAACAACAAAATAGACTAATTAAGGTCTTTATTTCCTGAAATTCTTAATTTATTTTTAAACAAATTTCAAAGTAGGTTAAATTTCCATCATTGATTCGAATACAATAAAAGTTCAAGATTTTAAGCATCTTTATGTATTTTTAGCTAAATTTATATATTCTTTTGCTTACAAAAAAAAAAAATTCCAACGAAATCTTTATCATGTTTTTATAATTAAAGTTATTTTTATAACACACAATGAATTAAATGTTTTACTTTTTATTAATCATTTTTTTTTTTACATTTTACTTAACAGGTAAAGTTGTTCCATTTATTGAATTGACTGTTGCACATGCAAGCGTTCTGACAATTTTGGCAATATCATTTGAAAGATACTATGCAATATGTGAACCATTAAAAGCTGGCTATGTATGTACAAAAACAAGAGCTTTATTAATTTGTTTAATAGCGTGGGCTGTAGCTGCTGTATTTACAAGGTAAATTTAATAAGTAATTTACTAGATTTATTCAACAACAAAAAAAAATAAATAAATAAATAAAAGATTTTTTCTTAACGTTTATTTAAGACATTTATCTTCTTGAAAACTAATCATTTTTTTGGTTTGTTTTAATTATTCAATTACAATTAATATTTATTTATTTTTACATTTTGATTTAATGTTTTATCACAAAATTACTAAACTGTAAAAAGACAAAAAAATAGAAGAAAAAAAAAAGGAAAAACTTGCAGAAGCATGACATAATTTAATTCAATTCCTTTTTTTTTTTTTAATTCTTTCACTGTTTGTATGATTGTTCTTTGTGTTCTGTTTAATTCTTTTTGTTTTTATGTTTGTCTTTGCCAAAAAATAAATTTTTTGTGATTAATGTTATACGGTACATAATTAATCATTTAGATACTTGCCATGTTTTAGATATATGTATATATTTTTTTTTCTTCATTTTTTTGATTCTCTGACAAAAACAATTCATAATTAGCTACAAATGTATATTTATATTTGTGCTTACATTTAATATGTTTGTATGTCTTTTAACATAAAATTTTATTATTTCTTTGATAATTTGCAATTCATTAATTTAAACATTAAATGGTACATTTTGAAATAGGCATTTGTTATTGATCCACTGCAAATGTGTTTTTGACAGTATAGAAATTGTGTCAGTATTACAAATTTATATCAGAAAAATTCAAAACATTCAAACCAATACATTTAACATATTTTTAAATTTTTAAAACACATTTTTCACTTACGTTTTTTTATTTCCAAATATTTTTTTTTTAATTTAAAAAGAAAAATTAATCTTCTGAATTACTTCAAAAACCCTGAATATGAAATTTTCTAGGGAAATCATTATCCGTAAAAAATTTCCCTAATTTCCTTGTCAAGTGCAATTATCTCTTAATTTTCTTCAAGTAGTCTCTTTAATTAAGGACACCTACATTATATATTCTTGATTTCCTTAAATTGACTTTGTTCATTAATCATGACTCAATTAATGCAAAACTAAAAATGAAAGAAAAAAAAACACCTACATTTTTTTCCTGAAATCTCAGAGTAATGATAAAAAACTTCTGTCAGGTATAATTTTTTATCTACTTTTATAATTTTTTTCCTTTTTTTCACACATTTGTCATAAAATGTCTTAATATCTTTTGTTTTTTTCACATTTACTATGTACCATTTCCATCTTCTACTATAATTAAAACATTTTTGTTGTACAGTATAATTACTTGGATATTTTTATATTCACACTTCTTACACTTTATTTGTGTTGAAAATGATTGTCTTGTCGAAACGGAAAAGCGTTTTCATGTTCATTTCATACTCTATAATATTATATACATATATGTACGTACACATGTATGATTTCGTTCGTATTAAAACATTTCAACAATGTATAGCTTTCCCTTTTCTTCTTCTTCTTCTTTTTTTTAATAGCATAGTAATAAGAATAATGCTCATAAATTAAACCGCAAATATTTCCCATACGAACATTTAATAGAAATTGTACCGATAAATTTTAGTGCGTTTGTTATATGCATAATATATATATATATGTATATTTTTATAAAAGGACCTGGAATGATATGTACATATACTGTATTACAATATAGTAACAACAACAATGAATTGTCTATTTAACAGGATAACAATTTCATTTACAAAGACAAAAACCAGTAGACAATGTTATATAGTATGATAATGTTCCAAAAGAATGATTTTCTGTAATATAATACAGACAATATTGTATATAATATAAGATTTTATAAAAAAAAAAAAAATCTTTTATGTTCCAATAATAGTAATAGGCCCAAAACAAAATTGGATATTCACAAGAGTACTTATAACTTAAAAAATATTATCTTCATTCCACACTTTGTATCTATATTATAAAAAAAAAGATACATACATAAACGATATGCATATATGACATGTATATGTGTGCTTTTAGATTTTTATGACTTCACATCGTATATGCTAAACTTTATATTTTGTTAGTGCGGTCTCTTACATAATATGTAATGGGATACACACATACATATACGAGTATTTTCAAAGAAAATCAATTGACATCAAATTTATTAATATATTGGAATTTTATCTTAAACATATCACCAAAGATTTGTAAAAAAAAAGATTGAAAACATTTTAAGAATTTATCTTTTCCATTTTTACTATTTAAAGTATTAACTTTATAGTTGCTAACTCATCAAAAATACATTTGAATGTTAATAAATGTTTGTTGTCGATAATATAAACTAAATACTTATCTGAAATTATAATAAAATTTTTAAAAACAGACATAATTACTTTTTATGATTATTTCAAATTTTTATTATTAATTTTCCAAATATGTTGCAAAATTGTAATTTTATTGTTTTACAAAATAAATTAGGTGAATTTAATTTTTTTTTTTTTTTTCAATTTATGTTTATTGAACTACCAATAATTGATTATTACAAATATCAATTTACATATGCTATATGAGATCTTATTTAATATGAAAGTTTACACCATTATTAATTTAATAAAATAGCATGAAAATAAATTAATTATTTGTGAACAGATTTATTTAATAGCAAATTCTCAATTTCTTACTCCCACGGGAACATACTTTTGAAAAGAAAATAAAATATGTATGTCTACATATGTACATATGCTTTATCATTCACGCATGTACTGTTATTTGGCACCTTGTAACTTTGACCCTGTTGCAAGGACCTGTTTTATGTTAGGAAAAGTATTATAGGAAATGACGAGAAGAATATCGTGCAAAAATTTTAAATTAAAATTTAAAAATGATTTTTTTTTTCTTTTTCTTTTTTTATTTAGTAAATTAAAATTGCAACATATTCAATTTCAATCTTTTAGTTTTTTCAACAACTTAAACAGAAATCTCAAACTTCATATTTCTTATAAAAAGTGTTTTCAAAAAAAAAAAAAAAATACTTACATTTACTTTATCATTCAAGTACTATAGACTATGACAACTCACATTAAAGTTGTATAATAATTAATTTTCCATTAAAAAATGACTTTGTCCTCCTTTTTGTCTTCAATTAATAGCATCTTGTTTTTTTTTTTTTTTTTTTTTTTTTTTTTTTTTTTTTTTTTTTTTTTTAAGTTTAAATTCAATTAGCTTTTATCTAACACACAGGTCATAAGTGTAAATCATTCCTTGAAGAAAAAAAAATTTAGTAGTATAATATTTTAAATTTTTCCACTCACAATTTAGATAATTATGAAAATTTTTTATGATTTTTGTTGTTAACAAAATGTTTTATTTCAATATATTATAAATTAAATATTATCTCATTTTTAACACCATATAATCATATCATTCATCATCAATATGTCATTATGCTATAATAATAATTTAACATTGTATATTTAAGATAAAACGAAAAAAGCATCTAAAATCCAAAATTAAAAACACAGAATGCTATAGCCATCGTTATATAAATTTTGTATGTATATGTAGTACAGTATATGTACATGTAATTATGTGTATATGTATATATATGTATATATATGTATTATTATTTTAGCTTATTTGTAACTATTTTTATGTGTCCCATATTTTTTGCTTTTCAGTCAATTCTTGTTGTTTATATTTGCTTTAGCCCCATTTTACTGGTTGCCGAATATAAATATGAGGAATACATCGATGGATCATATGTACCAGTTTGTTTAACACAAGCAACAACACCATGGAAATTAGGATTTTTTTTAATGACAATATCATTATTTTTTGTAATACCATTAATTATATTAATAATATTATATTCAATAATTGCACATAATTTAATATCAAAAGATGGTGCAATGATGAGATTACGACCAACAAAACATGAATTCAGTTTTAAAGCACGTAAACAAGTTGTATTAATGTTAGGTGCTGTTGTTATATCATTTTTTTTATGTTTATTACCATTTCGTATGATAACATTATGGATAATATTTGGTTCAGATCAAACAATTAAAAATATGGGTATTGAAAAATATTATAATTTATTATATTTCTCACGTATTATGTTATATTTAAATTCAGCAATAAATCCAATATTATATAATTTAATGTCATCAAAATTTCGTAAAGGTTTTATTAAATTATGTTGCTGTTGTTGTAATCCATTTAAGAAAACACTTAGAATACGACCAAGAACAGCAACATTTAATACAACAACAACTACTACCTCATCAAGTTTCTTATCAAGAAGTTCAAATCGACGTACAAGTGAAAAAACAACATGTTCTTTAGAAGAGCTTAGATTAAAATTAGATACAAATAAGACACAGCATCAGCAACAACAACAACAACAAAATCAAGATAATTATAATAATCAATCTGAATCTGAATGTGAATTGAACACTTTAAAAGAATTCTCTAATAATTTTATAATAAATCATCCAGATCAAATACGACGTAAAGCTATTGTAAATTCTGGTAATTTAAAAAATAATACAATAATAAAAACAGCAACAACAACAACAATTAATAAAACACAAAATAATATAGAAAGTTTATCATCTGAAGATATTGAAATTGCAATTAAATCTTCATCCAAGGATCATCATAATTTCAATAGAATCAAATGTAAACGTCAAATTAGTTTTGATGAGAATCTTATAAAAGGACCAACAACTAGACAAGAAAAATTGAATGCTTTTCATCAACAAAGTCTAGAAGAGAAAAGGTCAACAAAATCATTTATTCAAGTTCAAGAATTAAACGGAAACTGTTCAAAATAAATTTCAAGAAAAGAAAAAAATATTTTTTAAGAAAAAAAAAACAATTTGTATAAAATATCAAAGTTTATTCATTAGCAGTTCAAGTTTGTTTTTTTCGTTTTTTCATCTTTTGTATGTTCATTTAGTTTTAGCCACGCACTATTACCAATTGATTTATGAAAAGAAATATTAAATTTGTAAAAAACAAAAAAAAAACAAAAGGAAAACATTAAATTCACATATTGTTCATAAGAAAGTTAAACAGTCGGAAAAAAAATGAAAAGAAAAAATTATTTAAAGAAAAGTTTTTCAATTTTTTTTTGTACACGTACAAAACTATAATAATATACATGTAATTTTTTTTTATGTAATAAATTCATGAAATATGTGTGGATGTATATGTATGTACATATATTTATCAGCCTTAGAGAATTCTGCATTAGTTGAAAAGCATAAAAATGTAGCAAATCACAGTAGGTGTATTACTTATATTTGGGTAATTCTTTTCGAATTGATCCATTTGATAGCTCTGAAGATAATAAACATGAAATTCTACTTAATTTATATTTTTCAAATAAATCTCATTTAAGCTACAAAAACATTTAACGGAATTACCGTATAACTCGTTGGCAAAGTGTATGCTTAAAAGGAATAAAAGTACAAAAACGAAAATAATTTTTAAAAAATTCTAAAACAATAAAACAAATCTCATTACTATAAGGTTCTACTCAATTATTTTGTTTAATTTTTAAAAGTGTTAAACACTTATATGGACAATTCGATTAGAATCACCCTTATACATTTTATATTGTAACAAAATAAGCTAATAATAATATCCTAATCAAGAATATATTCAATAGACTTTATAAGTATATTGTTTTGTCTTTATGAAAAAATCAATATAATTTATAGTGAAAAGAATCGTAATTATTATTAAAAAAATTATTCACTTGGAAATAAGAATCATGAAAACCAATACATAAAGTAAGAAATCTTATTTTTGTAAGTTTGGAATCTATAACTTTTATCAAAATACATAAAAATTAAAAGTATTTTTCACATAAAAAATAATAAATTAAAGTAATGATGATGAAGTTTTTTTTTATATATCGATGATTTTACAATCTTTCGAATTTAATTGAATGTCATAAAGATTATTTGATTATCTATTTTGTCTTCTATTTTTTGCATCTATAAAAATCGAATTTAACAACAAAATTGAGCTTTTCCTGAATATAGGTGGACCCATAACAAATTGTATTCCAGTCATAATAGATCAATAAAATTTCGTTAAAATAGTTTTCTTCTAGAATGATTTTTTTTAAATTAAAAGAAAATAAAATCACAGTGAAAGCTTTAACCTAATCTAAGGTAAGCCGAGGTTCAAGAAATTTTTTCTGGGCATAAATAATAAGTCCTTTTTTTTCGAAATAAAATTTACGTTTTTATAATTAAAATTTGACCAAATATTTTTATCAATTATCTTACTATAATAAACTATATTTTTAAATCTAATATCCTTTTGTTCAAATTAATTTATATTATAATTTATGTATAATAAAAAAGTTACAATATAAACTCAATAAGTGGTAATTCAATTAAAATTTATTTTTATTATAATTTAAATCAAATTGTCTGTAACAAAATGTGTTAAAATTAAAATTTTATGTCTTTTATATTTACATATAATTGAAAATATTAAAATACAACTTTATTAGATAAATATAATATCCTTAATAATAATTGAAGATATGTATGTGTACATGTAAGCATCAGAATATTAATTTTATGTGTAGCTTTTATTGTGAAAAAAAAAAATCAAGTAATATTAATATTTATAAACTCAGGTACCTTTTTTGAATCTTTCTTAAATGTTTGTAATGTTTGTAATTTATAATATTATATTTAATATTTCTTATATTGTCAGAATATTTGTCAAAAAATAAAAAAACATTATTTAATAAAGTTTAATATTGAAAATAAATAAGAAATTATATATGTGTATATATATAAGAAAATATCTTTTATAATTATGCTCCCTATTGAAAAGTTTTGATTTTAAATATTTATAATTTTCTGAATAATAACTTTAAGTATCTTTTTAGATATCATCACATTATTGCATTTGTAAATAAAATTATACATTTTCACATTTTCGTAGAAAAGAAATTAAAGAAACTTTTTCATGCATGCAAAGTATCTGTTTAACTTATTCGTAGAATATAGATTTTTGTTTTTCGAAAATGCACCGAAAATCTGTTTTTAATCAATTGTTATTGTAAAGTAGTTTGATGAAAAATTATCCAAATATTTGATTTTTAATGTAGTCACATAAATTGCTTTATCATAACAGTCCTTTTTTCATAATTGTAACACGTTAATATTTTGTGTATGTAACAAATATTTTATTTCATTGCTTATGAGTTAAGGTAAGTATGTATATTTTCTTTTTAAATATAAAAAAATTTGAAAAGTCAATTTCGAAAAATTTTTGAATCTACCGCACACTCTCCCCAATAAATGCATATGTACATATATTCTTGAATTCAAAATATTGTAAGAAAAATTTCAATTAATTTCGAAAGAAAAAAAAATAAAATAAAATAATCATATTTTATTCCAATTTTGATTTAAGCTTGAATCGGATTGCTCCATTGTGTGACTGTAATACTTTTAAAAAATACTTTTATAAAGTCCACATTACAGTTTCCTAAAATATCATATGACGATTATCACTTTTCGAAATTAATAACGTCAGTTGTTATAGTAGTTTTGTTCCTTAATTTCCACTTTTTAATAACCTGAATTCATCTAATATTAAACTATTCACAAATTTTTAAAAATAATTCCAAAAATTTGAAAAGTATTACCCAATTTGCAAAATATCTTTCTATATGGTATTCCTATTCGAAATTACTTAAATCAATCAAACTCTTTTTTTAGTGTGTGGTAGACCAGACAAGAAAAAATGAAATTGCTTTTTTGGTTGAAAAAATTAACTTTTCAGAATTTATTATTAAATTAAATTTTATAATATAAATAATTTGAATTTATTAATTGAAAACATAAATTAAAACAAATTTTTACAGTCCAATATTATCAATTGCAAAATATGAAGTTGATACATATTATGATGGTACAGAAGCAGCAGTTTGTTTAACATCTGTGGATACATTTTGGCCATCATTTTATTTTATTGGAAGTATATCATTATTTTTTTTAATACCATTAATTGTATTAATAATATTATATAGTATTATTGCAAAACATTTAATGAATAATCCTGGTTTAACAATACAACATGGAAATCGAAAAAATCTATTTAAATATCGTAAACAAGTTATGTTTATGTTAGCAACAGTTGTATTAAGTTTTTTCATATGTTTATTACCATTTAGAGCATTTACATTATGGATTATAATAACACCAAGTGAAATAATAATGTCATTAAATTTAGATACATATTATAAAATTTTATATTTTTGTAGAATTATGTTATATTTAAATTCAGCTATGAATCCAATTTTATATAATTTAATGTCAACAAAATTTCGTATTGGATTTTTAAGATTAATAGGTTTTATATCATTAATTCGTAATGATACACAATCAATTAGTGAAAGAAAAGGTACATTTCATACAACATCAACAAATTTTAGTCGTACATCTACTAGTAGTAGAAAAGATTATGGTACTAATAGTTTTAAAATTATTTTAAATGATAATAATACAACAACAAATACAATTGAAAATTTACAAGAATTATATATTAATCAAAAAAATGAAATATTACCATCATCAAATGATAATGATAAAATAATTTGTCACACAAAAAAAAATCAAACATCATCAAATTTTGATGATATTCAAGAAATTGAAGAACCTAATGATGATGATGATAATGAAAAAAATAATGAAAAACAATATTTAAATGTTTATGGACCATGTTGTAGATTAAGTCATATATCTGAAGGATGTTTAGTTCCATATTATATTCCAAGAGCAATATCATATTTTTATGCTACACAAAATGAAATTGATTTCGATCATATTCATAATGAAGAAGAATTATCATCAAGTGTTTTTGAAAAATATACACCATCAAATTTTAAATTAAATGGTTACACTTTATATGAAGAAAATAAAAAGGAATTAAATGTTTTCACTACAACTACTGTAGAAAAAGATCATATTCCAAAAAAAGAAAGTATTTTATAAAAAAGAAAATAATATACAAAAATTGTTTCTTATTTTGAAAAAATTGTAGTCAAAAATTTTCAAATTGAAAGAAAAAAAATTGCTGAAAATGTATCGTTTTTTTTTCCAAAATAAAAAATTTAAAATACTCGTATTGGTGTTGTTTAAAATAACTATTTTGCTTGTACTTACATGAAAAATTATATCTAGTCATTTTAAAAGATTTACACATACATACTTGAAATATTTTAAAATGTTATTTAAAAAATATTAAAGGAATTAATTAATAAGGAAAAATTATGTGAAAAAATTTCCCAAGAAATTGTTTTCAAGTGAATTCCATTTTTGCAATACCATAGTCCATAGACAATATTAATTATATTTATGTAAAATCAAAATACTGCAAACTTTAAATTTTAAAATTTTCTCTTCAATTAAAATAAAGAAAATTATATATTAAAAAGACTGAAGCTCAAAATATAACTAAAACATAGAAGAAAAATCAGATTTATCAGAAGTAGAAATTTTTTAAGTAAATAAATAAAAAAACCAAAACCTTAAAAATGTGTGTAAATCGCATTAAATTATAAGTTAGAAATAATTTTCAAATTAGCTTTTATAAAAATTATTGTATACAATGTTTATAGATACACAGTAAATAAAAATATTTGAATTTAAAAAAACACATGTTTCACTTATGCATACATTGAAAAATTCCTCTTTTTTAATCTGAACAAGTTATTCAGAACAAAAACGTTTTGAATAAATTAAATTTGAAATTTTTTTATGGCTTTTCTTCAAGTAAATGTTGAAAATTTTATAATGATACTTTTAAATTTATCTCTGAACTTTTAAACTTCATGTTATTTTTTTTTTTAGATTTTTATTGAAACAAAAATGAAGATAATTTTTTAATTCTTTTCACTTGGAATGTAAGTAGCTATTTAATTATGGAAATTATTAAAATTTACGATAACAGCAAAAACAAAAACTACTTAAACAATTTTTTAAAGTTTTAAGATGAAAAATGAATAAAAAAGAAAATAAGTCATTTATTTGAAAAAAAAAAAACCAAAAAGCTTACTTTCTTTCGAAATCCTTTTCAAAGCGAATTTATGCATATTAATAGGTAGAAGATTACATATAATAGAGATTTTTCATATTCATAACCTTAAAATTTAACAGTCACTGGAGTAACATAATATCACAGATAACCTGTTCTTTTCAAAACAGCTAATAAGTAATGATAACTATAAAAAGTACTCAAGATTTTTTGTTGCATAATTTAAACACTTTTTTTTTATCTTTTATTTTTTAAACTTTTCTCTTCAAAATATCCTATAAGTGCAATAAAAAATATTATTTATTTTAAACTTGAATAAAATTTATCCCTTTTGACTGCGTCAAAATTTTTTCCAAACACATTTATTTTGAAAAATTATTCATGACAGGTAATTTGCTACTTCAATGCTTTTCGGTATATTGTACAAAAATGGAAAAATTTTTAATATTTAATCGAAACCCTTATCCTACTGTTTAATTTGATATTTTTTTTTTTTGTCTTATGAAAGTGGATTTTTTATTTATTTTAGATAGAATTTTGGTTATGAAGGTTAATCCTTTTTTGTGAATCTTTTGGAAATGGTAATCAAACAATAATCAATCTATTGATTTGTGGTTATTATATTTTTGTTTTTGTTCAATTAAGTCAATGACATCAATTTAAAATGAAAAAAATTATTTAATGGAAAATTTTCTAATGAAAAAAAAAAATTAATCGTATTCAGTAATTTTACTATAAAAAAAACCAATTAAATTTCCATTGTTACTATACTTTTTTATATTTAATCAAAGTTCAAATTGTTAAACAAAAGTTCATTTCTTTTAAAAGGTAACCCTTTTATTTAATTAAATATTATTCCAGAATTATAATCACAAAGTCTTTATATTTATTTCTTTATCTTTCATATACTAAATATGAAAATATATTTTTTTTTATATCATCAGAAAAAGCCTTAAATCTAATTTGAATTTCTAAATAGTTCTTAATGTGAACAATAACATAAAGAACATTTCTTTCATATTTATTTTTCCACAGTGAAAAACAAAAGGCAAAATAAAGAATTTTCTAATAAAAAGAGCTTTGACAGTTCTATAAAAAAAAAAAAAAATGTAAAAAAAGGCAAAATGTAATAAAATGCATAAATTCAGCCACGCGCAAACCATTTGCATTTTGTAAAATCAATGAAAATAAGAAATCTTAAAGTATCCTTTAAAAAGTATTTTTTATCCCTTCGTATAAAGCCAATTTTATTCTATGTGTGTATGGTTTTTTTCTTTCCTTTTGGCTTGTGTACATACATACATATATACATATAACTATGATAGGTCAGGCGAAGAAAATATCTTTGAAGTATTAAGTCCATTATTTGATGTCGTCTTTATGTTATTTTTTATTATTTAATTTGCTTGTTAAAAAAACATTATTGAACAATTCACACTCAACATAATAGCTGAATTTTTTCTGAATTTTATTGAATAACATTCTAAAAATATTGTGATTTTGATGATTAGGGTTTTTTATTTGGAAAAAAAAAAATGTCCTTATTATATTTGTAAAAATGTACAACGTACAAACTATGTATTTTTTTTCTTTGTTGATAAGAAGGACATAAAACATTTAGTTAAAGGTTTCAACACATCTAAATTTAGTATTTTTTTAAAAGCTATTAGAAAATTTTCATTGTTGTTTCTAATAGAAGATATCTTGATCAACTACTGTAGCAAAATGGCAAAGATATTCGAAACAGGCAAGGATTTTCCATACTAGAAATATTTTAGAATCGGCTTGAAATAAGTATCTATGTTAGTTAAAACATACAATACATACTATATTTGCCTCTACCCAGATTACTTGAACATGAAGAATATGGATGAAAACGTAATTTTAATAAAGCCTTATTTAAATCAAAATTAGTGCTAATATCACTAAAGTACAAGTGTATGTATGCCTTTAAATGCTATTTGAACTGTAAATTACTTTGTATCATGTGTAAATTTATCCATGTATAAAGAAAACAAAAAAAAAATATACTTATCAAGTATGTATAGTTTTTCGAAATTTTTTAAATGATGTGAAAGAATTATTTCCATATATAGTACTTTCTTCAAAATCATCGTTATATCAATCGATACATATTTTCTTTTCAATTTAATCAATTTAAACTTTACAAACACTTTTAAAATAAAACTTGTAATAATTAATTTATTTATTAAATTTGTTTTTTTTTTTTTTAATTTATTGCATAAAGTACACTTTTACAACAACAAAAAAAAAGTATTTCTAAATCTAAAATAAATTTAAACACATGTAATAATAATAATACAGTATACAATACAATAATGTATTCAAAACAATATTCAAGATCTATATAGTCTCCTATATCAACAAACATAATAATATTTTGATATTCAATTTAAATTTCCTTCCAATGAACAATAACTCTTTGAGAATCAGGTGCCAAAGCAAATGGAATTGTTCCATCTGTATGAACATACTGATTAACTTGGTAGTCAAGCATTATTTTGTACTTATATACATCTGTGCCCAATTGCTAAAAAAATAATAAAAATAAAAAATAATTGAAAGTCATAATTTTTTCAACAATTTTTGTTTTCATGTACGCACTTGTGTTAAAGGATTTGTATTTGATGTTAATATTCCTACGAAATTTTTACTTTTTGCAAGTTTTAAAACTTCATTTTCCATGAAATGCATCACAGTAATATTTTCTTGTGCATTTAATTCTTCACTAGTACCCATCATGAATGAATGAAATATTTTATTTAAACCTTTTGGAAGACAATTATCTCTAAAATTTTAATTAATTTTGTTAATTAAAAAATATATAGGAAAAAAATCATTTTCAATTTGTAAAAAAAAAGTGTTACCTTATTGGTCCTTCTAAATATTCAAGAAAATCAAATATTATAATAAGTTTACTGTTTACATTAATTTGTGGTTCATCTCTTGCATCGAAATTCAATGCAACACCAATTACTTTATTTGATTTATCTCTAACTATAAAACTTAATTCTTTTTTGACCAGTACCTCCCAGATATCCTGCATTAAAAGTTTTTAATTCATAAGTTGACAATTTATAAAATAACAAAAGCAAGCCCAACAAACCATTTTTAAAATATGTGCAGCTATTATGGTTTGTTAGACATGAAAAAAAAAATATGAAAAATTTCAAATATTTACCTCAATAATATCTGCATAATCTGTAACTAAAATTTCAGGTTTCAACCATTGTTCAAGATCTGCCTTTCCATAAAAGCTTGAAGTAATAATTCTGCAAAAAATAATTGGTTGTAATTTAATCTGTTAAAAATAAATTTAATTAATTTCTTGTTAATTAAACTTACTCTATAACAATATCCTTATCTTCTAATTGTAGTGGATCTGCATGTAAATCATTATTATTTTCAATTTCATCATCATTTTGTCCATTTGAAACATAATCATCCAATTTATTTAATTTAAATAAAATTTCACCCAAATTTTGTGCTGTTATAAAATCTGTTATACCAATTTTATAACCTTTCTCTTTTAATAATGTTACAGTATATATTGAATTTAATGAATTTCCACCAAGTTCATAAAAATTACTTGATATTGACAATGTTGAACGTATTGATTTTCCAATTACAGATGCAACAACATCAAAAAGTACTGTAGCAATTGATTTTAATTCATCTGGAATTCCTGTATAATCATAACTCAAAACTATTTCTTCTACAAAAAAAAAATAAGAAAATTTAAATCAAAATACTGAAAATATAAATTTTAAAATCTATCAGTTAAAATCTCACCATTATTATTTGAATTTTCATATAATTGAAGAAGTTTTTGTCTATCGATTTTTCCATTTACTAATAATGGTATATTATCCAAAATAAATACTTGTGGTATTGTATATGATAATAATTGATTTTTTAACATATTTTCAATTTGTAAACTAGTATAATTTTTAAAATTTGATTTTAATGTAATAAATGCAATTAATAATTGATCCATTTCACCTGGATGATAACATAATACAATTCCTTTTTCAATAATTTCTAATTCAAGTATAATTTTTTCAATTTCAGATATATCAACGCGATGTCCTCGAATTTTTATTTGTGAATCTGTTCGTCCTTCATACATTAAAATACCTTTACGTGATGCACCATAATCACCTGTTCTGTACAATCGTGAAAATTCTACGAAGATAAAAATCACCAATTATATAAATTAATAAAATTACATATGATTTTGTTTTTCCTTATTAATTCAAGATCACAATTATTTTCAATAATATATTAATTATTAATTAATTTTTTTAATTACTTGAATCAAGCGCCAATGGATTATTAATAAAACGGAATGGATCACGTCCATTAACATAACCATCAGCTAAATTTAATCCAGCTACAAAAATTTCACCAATTTCACCATTTTTAACTGGTCGATAATCTGAATCTAAAAGGTATATCACAGTATTGTTAATTGGATGTCCTGAAAATAATTAATTTTAAAGAAAAAAATAATTATATTGAAATAAAACAAAATACAAATAGCAATTTCTTACCAATTGGTACTTTTTCGAAATTCTCCAATTGATTTTTATTTTCACATAGAAAATATGTAACATCACCCATTACTTCTGTTGATCCATAAAAATTATATAATTTATGATAACCCTCTGTGAAATAATCATAAAAACTTTTTGCTAATGACACTGATAAAGGTTCACCAGAACAAACCCATATACGTAAATTTTTTAATAAATTTTGATTTTCATTCATTTTAAGAAACATTAAAATCGATCGAAGAAGTGTTGGTACTAAAACTAATCTTTCGATTTTATAATGTTCCAAAATTTTTACCAATTTTTCAGGATCTTTTGTAACTTCTTTTGGAATGATAACCAATGCCAAACCTATAAATAAAAAATAATAACAAGATAAATAAATATAGTTCTTTATTTAATCAAAAATTGTATGTACATACCATTTAAAAGTGGACTCCAAATTTCTGATACTGAATCGACAAATGTTAATGCTGTTTTAAATGCTGCAAATGTTTCTGTATTTGAGCATGGGAAACATTCCCATTGCCATTGCAATCGATTGAGTACAACTTCATGAGGTAATCTTACACCTAAGTCAATAAAAAAAAAAAAATATTTCTTACTTAATTCAAACTTTATTTATTTAAATTTTATTGGGTTTTTTTTAAAACAAATAAACCCAATATAATTTAAATTTGTACGAGTACATGATTACAATTTATTTACCTTTTGGAATACCGGTACTACCGGAAGTATAAAGCACAAGGCCCAAATTATTATTACAATTAGCAAGCATTTCATTATCTTCTAAATTAGAACTTTTCATTTCAGATGATCTTTCTAATAGGGTTGATATATTTATTACAGGTGTATTTTTAAATGTAATTTCTTCATTTAAACTATCATCATGTATAACAAGAATTGGTTTTGATTCATTTAATATATGATCAATACGATTTTGTGGAAATGTTGAATCTAACGGTAAATATGCAGCACCACATTTTAATATTGCCAAAAGACATGCAATCAATTTATCACTTGGTCTCATACATATTGCTATTATTGAATCACCATCTTGATTTGGTCTTGAAAAATTTAATAATGTTTCTCTTATAATTGTACGTGCCAATTTATTTGATATCTGATTTAATTTATCATATGTTATTAAAGATGTTGCATTATTATTTTTATTTTCATTATCAAAAAATATCAATGCCGTTTTATCTGTTATTGTACAATTTTTTATTAATTGACTTTCAAAAATTTTATGAATTTTTTGTGATGAAAATTCTCTGATTGGACCTTTAATAATTGAAAGTTCCGGTATTGAACCCATTATTTCGGTATTTTTCTTTTTAACTTTATTTCCTCAATGATTACCTGAAGATTTAGAAATAAAAAAATAATTTATATAAGTATTTATGAAATTATTAAAAAAAAAAATGTAATTACGTATATAACAGTACTTCAATATTTACTTTATACAACAATAAAAATACAAATACAAAATATTAAGTGATTTTCTTATTTTAAAAAATAAACAAATACGTGTTAACCTTGAATTGATCATTTAAGCAATTTAATGAGCAATTTAGTAAAATAAATTTAAATTATATTATCAACGTAAATAATAAAAAACATTCACACAATAATTATATTTTTATAAAACAATACTTATCATCACCTTTATATACGAGTATGTTGATGGATTTAAATCAAACAAACAATATCTAACATCTATATTATATATTTTTACCATAAGATCATAAGTACCTTATAAGATATTCAAGTGTTTAGATAAGAATCTAATAATTGATTGTAAAACTAGTTTTTATAAATCATACAATCACATTACAAAGAATAATTAATTATTCAAAAACAAAAAGACAAAAAAAATTCGTCGGAAATCATTTGAAAGCCTTTTCATAAAACAAAATATTGCGCTATTAAGAAAAATTATTACAGAAAGATTTAATAAAGGTGTAAACATAATTATTAAACATATGTATATACCAATTTTTTATTATTTACAAGTTATTAAATGCGTAATATAGAATATTTAAAAATGATACAAATTGTAATATTGTACACATTGTCATTTTGTCATGTAATAAATCATTTTGACATGATAATTTTTTCACTTGAAAAGTAAGCTGAATGTTAGACACAAATAAATTTAGATTAAAAAGTAAAATATTAAACCTGATATATAATATTTTCATATTTAATGTAATTTCATGTTTTTTAATTTAAAAGCTTTTGGAATCATACTGGTAAGCTCATAAATCACTTTTTTTTTCAAACTACAATAACCCACAAGCGCACCTATAGTGTCATAGGTTTTAAATGTTATACATTTTTTTTTAAACTGATCCAATAGATTCATTAACATCACAAATAGGATTTTTTAAATTGCAAGGATTTTTGAATTTTTTTTTCTTCCTTTAAAAAACATTTCATACCTGTAAAGATTAATGTAGAAATTTATAGAAAATTTGAAAATATGTAGTCAGATCCAAGGTACGGAAAGATATTAATTATTTCAACTATTTATTTCTTTGTTAATTAATTTGATTGATTTATTTATTAATTAAACTTTTTATTAGTTGCCAAAAAAAAAATTTTATTATTAAAATGTGTTCTACAAAAAACTTACAGAATTTTTCAATCTCAAAACAGAAAATTTTTTAAGGTTTTCAAAACTAAACAATAACTTCTCGTATGTATTGTACATGTGTGTACATACTTGTAATTATAAAAAACTTTAAATTAATTCTTTAATAACAAAGTAATTTTTCAAAGACATACAAAAAAAGACATTTTGATCGATAACATCGATAACTCATTAATGAGATAATAATTAAAATTGTGTAAAGAATTCATTAGGACTAAATACAATAAAATTATAATTACTTATAATTATACAATAATTACAAAATATATGAAACAAAAATATATAAAATATTTTTAAGTAACTTGAAACATTTTTTTGATTTTTTCATTTAAAATTCTAAAATTCATATTGCTCTATGATTATCGATAAAACAAAGCAATAACATTTTTAAATTTTTTTAGTGTGTTTAATTTTAATTGTTTCTGCTATGCTGGCATAAAAAATAATTTTTATTTTAAATTTGATTTTTTTTTTTTTTATTATTAATTATACCACAATTATATACATTATTATTTCTTGTTGAAACATAATTATCAAGAATTTTCGATAAATAAAAACTTTACATAACAGAGGATTCCCCAACTATAAATTTAAAATAAAAAAAATAATAAATAACAGATTTGCATATAGATGTTAACTAATAATAAAATATAGCTGCATAAATACTTGTTAATCAAGTCAACTTAGACAAGAATAATTGAGATTGAACGATCATATCGAAATGTAAAATAACTATATTTAAGTAAATGATTTATAGACTGATTTTTGAAACAGATCATTACTTGTATTTGATCACATAAAAAATAAATTAATATACATATAAGATACGAATTCATATATTGCATTTTAATTAATTTTTAGTTCGTCAGTTATATTTTAAAAAACAATAATACAGAAAACAAAATCTAAATAGCTTTTAATATGCATAAATTTGCTCTTATAATTGTAAACATATGTATATGTATATTTAAATTAATTAACTATCACTATATCTACAATTATTCTGCTAGAATTATGCAAGTGATCACAAAAACGTACTCTTTTACACATAATGTACACATAACATGTATGTACTATATATGATGGAATGACAAAATCACCTACAACGAGGATCGTAAAAAAAATATTGCGCAAAAAATTGCCATGGAGAAAAATATACGAGAATGTACATTCATCGTCCACCCCTATGGGTGGTAAGGGAGTTAAGTAAATCCACGAGTGTTCAAATATTATGAAAAATCATTGTATAAAAAATTACCTAATGTAGAAATGAAAATAAAAAATTAATTTTTTTTTAAACTTATTTGCATAGCGCAAAATTTAATCAATCTAATACCATAAATGTCATGTAATTTAATTGACAACTCAGTAAAACGTGAATAAATTTCAAATAAAACTTGTTTTTAAACGTGCAAATTTACTATAGGGAATGACATTTATCTTTCATTTTTAATAAAGAAGTGTTTTATGAAAGTATAAAATTGAAAATATGGAAACTATAAATCAAAAAAAAAAAAAAAAAATTATAATTAAAATTAGCTTGTGTAATTAACGCAAATATTTACATATGTTGTAATTAGCACCGCAAGTAAAAATATTAATACCATAAATAAAATAAACCATAGTACCCAGCCATAATGCTTTTTGGTTTGTCTTTTGATAATGATATGGTATGGTTATGGTGTGAGCCTGATGATTATGCTATTAACTTTTTCGTCCTTTCTGTTTTTGTTCTTATCCTTCTTACTTTTATTTTTTAGTTGTTAAAATCTTGACATAATTTAATAGAAGTTTGAAAAAATATGTTCCCCTCTCTCGTTTTATTTATTCAGGTTTGTCAAAAATTACATATTATAAATTTTTAGTTTTTTATTTAGGATTTTTTTAAATTTAACATTGTTTTATATTTTTTTTTTTCAACTTTTAATTTTTTAAAAAAAAATATGAATTTCAAATTCGAATTCTAAACTAAAGTAAAATTCAAACCAAGGACCTTCTACTACACATCAAGTACCGTGTCATGTGATCTTATGGTTAAAATCAAAAAATTAAGTATGAGCTTTTCGAACTTTGAGTTTAAATCTGAGAAAATTATTATCCACTTAGAATTTAAATCCATACCAAATTAATTTTAAAAATAATATATTAAATATTGACAATCAATCAAAACAGCATTACTTCAACCTACGATCTTTTTAAAATTTATAAAGTACGCAAAAGAAAAAAATACAGTCATTAAATAAAAATTACAAAAAAGAAATTGAAAAAAAAAATTAAATTTTAATTATTTAATCTCTAATCAGAATATAAATTTAATAATGTATGTGTACCGAATTTGGTTTTTATTTATAGCGAGACATGGAAATTATTCGTTCCTGAATTGTATGAAAGGTTCAAATTTTCAAGTGGTCTTAAACTTATATGCAAGACTGTAATTCAAGACAATAATTTACATAATATTTTGATTTACGAAATTTATGATTTTAAATCAGAATTAATTGAAATTTTATTAATCAAGACATTCAATTTTAATTTCGTTAGACAACCGAAAGATAAAATGATATTTAATTGATTTTTTGATTGAAATTAGCTTAAATCACACTTTTGATTTTTTTTTTACAGAAGATCTTATTGAAATTTACTTATTAAAAATAATACTTGTTTTTTAATAAATATAATTTTATTGAAATTTATTTTTAAAAAAAAAATTATAATAAAAAGAAATAAATTTAATAAATTTTACTTGACAGTTGACTCGTAAATAAATCACGTTTATCTCTCAATAATATATATACATACATACATATGTACTACATACATATATACATATGTATTCTGATACTAAAAAATTTTTTTTTCGATTAATTTACATAATTTTTTTCAAATTATCATCAACAGTACGATCAAATTTGTTCGCACTTACCTTTTACATCTGTCATATGAATCAGAGCAATATAATTAATGAGATATGAAAATTTTGCAAAAAAAAATTTTCACATTTTCAAATCTTGGTGATTAAACTTTTTTTTAAATATGTTTTAAAAATTTTTTAAACATACCATATACAGTTGAAAGTGTGACAGCTCTAGAAAAGTTATAAAAAATTTCCTGAAAAATGAATTTTTCATACATTTTTAAATTAACAATCTTAGTACGCAACAAAAGTAAAGTAAAAATGTGAAAACTATAACCACAATGCAAAATTCGATTTACATACAAATGTATAGTATATAGAATGAGTTTATTTCTGAGAGGCCATAGTATTTGAAGGGTTAAAAATTTAAAAATCAATATCTTATGATTTTTGTCATGGTGTCAAAGTTCTAACATCAAAGTATTAATTAAAACAACTAAAATATAGTATATGACCAGTCTAAATTCGACGGTTAATTGAATAACAAAATTTTGAAATTTATATCTCAATGACATACAATTACATGATTAATTACAAATCTACATAGCTAACATTAACTTTTATTCATGGATTTAGGTTGTTATTCACTGATTTTTTTTTTCATTTCAAAATATGACAAATACAAATCACGTTTTAATTATATTTTTTTCCCTTATTCAAGGGCGAATTATACCCATGAAGGTCTAGGCCTATGTTGAATACAAAATATATAAATATAGTTAACTACTTACAATAATTATATTTTTTGTATACCTACACTTTTTTTTTTGTTTCGAAATTTTAATTTTAATTTAAAATATTTATTAGTCATAAAAATAAATATCTACACACACATATATGAAATAATTGAAAATAATTTATAAATTAATGGCGAGCGTAGATTATGTGAAATAATTTCTTATTCTTTTTCAAATAACTAATGTCTTTTTTTTTTTCAAAAAATTTATTTGTTAGTAATCTTAATCACAAATTGATCTTATCCAAAATACATTGTATTTTATTGCAACAGCACTCATAAACCTACATAAACATTTTCTTTCAAATACACATACATGCACATTGTGCATTTTAAAAAGATTGATTGCATGAATGAATTGGTAATTATGTAAAAAATGAAACTATAAAATTCATATTTAATCGAATTTTAAAATCAAAATAAAAAATTTTATACTTTTACAGGTGCAACTGAAAATCAATAATATAAAAACAGATTGTTTTTATTTATTCCAATACAAAAAAAAAAAAAACGTCCTAAACGAGAAAAAAAAATTTATTTAAGGTCGGGAAGTACATTTATTCATGTACTGAACTGTACTGTTCAATTTTTAATTTTTTTTAATTATAGTATATTCATTTTATTACACTTTTTTATACGTAATATCGCCTTGGGAATACACCTTACGCAATCTTTACCAGCTATTACACAAAAACATAATAATAACTTAAAGTTCTACTGAAAAAAAAAATTATTTACTATAAAGTACTACATATATGTACATTTTACTATACCATTAAAACTTGTGAGTTTATATCATTTCTTATATTCAATAATATAATTTAGATACCATTAAGCAATATCTTTAATGACCTCGCTCGAGCATTCGAGCGTTATTGTTTCTTCCTCTACACAAAATCTTCAACTTTTATAAAAAAATAAAAAAAAAACTAAAAAATATTTATAAAATATGCATGTAAGTATGAACTTTTAAAGTTCTTTAACCATATAAGATGATTACACGTTAATGATGAAGATGATGATGATGATTATTATTGTTATTGTCAGAAAATTAGTATGTATTTTTTTTAAATTTTAAATTACAAAAAACAAAAAAAACCAGTAAAATGAAAGTTTTTGTTTTTTTGTTTTACAAGGTTTGATAAACAAAAACATTTAAAGAAATACAAAAAATAAATAATGTTGAACTTAATTAAATTTTTATTTTTTTTAAATAAATTGAACGGATAAATTCAAAAATTGTAATATTGCAGATTTGATGTACATGTACAATTATCGAAGTAATTGATTGATGTGTTTAAGTATTTTAATTTGTTTTAAAATTTATTAGTCGATTGTAAAGCACTGTAAACTGAGTTTTGTTTTTTTTTTTCTCTCACATTTCTAATATATTAGTAATTTTTGAATTCACCCATAAATATAAGTTAGTGCATATTGTAAATTTGATTTTTAAATGCAAATTTCTAGTTAGCTATATACCATTTTATTGTGAAATATATTCACAAGTCAATAATAATTTATAGTACATTATAAAAGGGTAATTTATGATCCCCTTGAAATGCAGAAAAAAAAAATTGATATCCCACAAAGTTACCCTATACGAATAATCTAGTAATAAAAGTAAAATTCTGCTTTTTTTTTTAAAGGAAAATAAATTGAAAACTCTAGGTACATACATACCTATATAAATACATTTTTTTATGAGAATGATCTTGCGACAATGTGGGGAATCAATTAAGCAATTAGTTATTTCCTCATTATACAATTCCTTCGTTATTTAGAATGATTGCATAAATTTACATTCACTATAGTATATATCTCATCACTCAAACTAAATGCACGATTTTCACATAATTTTCAATGATGTGCATTAATTTTTGTAACGTTTTTTTCTTCTCTTTTTCCTTTTTTTGTTGTTTTGTTTTTGTTTTGTTTTAAAACACTACATTTTTATACAAAATAAATACATTGTATAACATTGTCCTAACTGATTAGTATAAAAATGTGTAACCATCAATCAATCGATTATTTTTATTTGAATTTTATTATAAAACATCAGAAAAACGTAACATTCAAAAGTGTGATTTTAAATAATTATGGAAAATTACCTTTACGTGTGAACAAAATCTTTTTTTTTTTCTCTCTTTATTTTTCTTCTTTTTTGTATAATCAATCCTTATCCGGTAAATTTTCAATTTCTATAATTCTAACATGTCGAATATAAAATACAATTTTTTTTTTTAAAGATATTATTAAAACACAATTTAAATCACATGTTTACTAATTCATAACTGAAATAATTACACATATATTTATGTATGTACATACACATATATATTTCATACAATTAATTTAAAACTTTACTTTTAAAACACATTATAAATGCAATTGATAAAATGTTAAATTTATTTTTTTCTAGATACATTGCGGCATTCTATAACGACAAATAGTCTAAACTGTCACTATAAATGATCTATGTAGTAAAAGTTTTTGTTTTTTCTTTGAGTAAATTTTATGAACGGATGTAAAATGTAAAATTAACTATAAACCGGACATAATCAAACTTATGTCAACTTTAGATTGTTCTGTATACTATATAGGTATACTGTATGCAATCAGGTACTTTATAATTGTGAATAGTGTTGTAAAAGTCTAAATCTAAACTGAACGTTGTAATGTCGAAATAAAAATATTATATATGAGAAAAAAGAACATCAGAATATAATGTGTTCAATGTAAATGACGTAAATACCTACATTTTCAATGTCACCAATAGATATTTATTGTTTACACATAAAGATGCTTAATGGGATTCCCAAATTCCCCAAACTGCATCTCAAGAAATTTAAATTTATATGCATTACACAAAATTATGCATAAAAAATAAGTTAAGTGTTAACGAATTTTATCAGAATGATTCATTTGTGAAAAAAACCATATCAAGCATGCATCAACAATGATCATACTTCTTTATACTTTTTTAAAACTTTTACTTTTTATTCATAAATAATTCATTAAAAAAAAACTAATTAAACAATGTTTGGTATTTTTTTATTACACAAAATCTTTTATTAAGAATTTTGATATTTTAATTAAGTATAAGCGATATATGTATGTATGTATATATTTTTTTTTCTCATACATATAATTATTGACACCATAGATATAGATAAATTTGTTACGAACGTGGGTTGTTCTTTGATCATATATATATCCACGTATATATGTATGTACATATGTATATGGTATGTATGTACGTACATACGTGATGATAACAATAGTGGCATATGACAATAAATATTTTTTTATTGGTTTGATCAATCAATTAACCTGTTTGGCTTTCATGGTAAATCAGTATTAAATACTGTCACCTAAATTACATTTTATCTATAAAGTATTATTATATGAATTTAAAATTACAATGTTTACTTTTTCTTTTCCTTTTGTTTTTATTCAATTAAATTTTTCTACTTTTTTCTTAATTAAGAACATAATTCTAGGTAAGAGAGTACTATAAAATATTTTTTCATAATAAAAATAGTAATTTTTCATTTTATATAATAAATACTCATAAAACATCATAAATAACAAATACCTATGTATATACAAAAAGATGCAAAAAAAATGAGGTATGAGGAAAAATGTGTTGTATAAAATCATAAACTTTCAAATTCCAATAATAAATTACCTATGTATTCACTTATTATAATTACCTACATTATTTTCTTTAATCAATGTACCTGTATAAATTTTAATAAATTCTTATTGTACAATAAAAATGTTACTGTATTATTTGTAACTTATTTATCTTGTACAGATTTAATATAGATAACTTATATTGTTGCTGTAAATGATTGTTAATTTTTTAATTTATTATACAATAGAATAATAGAGTACTGTATATAAAATGTCGTCAGAAGAATTTAGAACAAAAAAAAAAGTTATAAATGAACAAACAATCGTCAAATGTTTTTTTCTTTTGAGATATTAAATTAAAATTTATTACAAAATCTTTTTTAATATTCTTGACCTTAATTTTTTTTTTATTTTTATATATTTTTGCACTTTATTGATTAATATTTTTAAAGTGTGAAATTGATCTGTTGATCTTGTATGAGTAATGAACCAAATTTTTAAATAAATAATTGCGCAGATTTTCGACATCATAAAAAATAAATTTAGAAAAAAAAATTCATAAGAATTTGTTATTTTGATTCTTGTTTACCAATACATATTAATGTTATTTCAAATAAAACTTTAATAAATTTCTGACTAAGTTAATATATGAATAGGAATATAGTTAATAGGAATACCTATTTCATCTAATTCATCTCAATCCAAAGAGATTCTATTCTGTTAATACCACTTAACTTTGGAATCATAGGATGAACTCATATATGTATTTATACATATGTTGTATATAAGGAAAAATTCAAGGGTTACTAATACCACATACGAAAACTTTCTTTTTTTATGTATTAAAATTAAAACAAGTTGTCTTCGTTTTTAAAGGTTTTTGTAATCATTTAGATGACATTATCAAATGGAAGACAATTAAGTCTGTGGAAAATTGACTTCAAAATCCAGATATATCTTTTAGTTAGAAAACCTGCTTTTCAAGTAAAATCAAAATAAAATAATAAAATGCAAGCAAATTATTCGATTTTTAAGTTTTTCAAAACAAGAAAAGAAAGAAGGAACAATAAAGGTAAAGGACAAAATATTTAAGTTTTAAAAGAGTATTATTTATAATTATTGGATATTCAAGTACAAAATCGAGGTGAGCATTATAACGACAACAAAAGGTTAACTACTTTCAACAGCGATAGAAATATTTTAGATTTTTATTGTCTTCAATTAGTGAGATTAAAAAAAGATGTTTAACTTGTTTGTGTGAATGTTGTTTCAATAATTCCTGATTTTATTCTAATTTACATAATAATATTCCTAACGAGTAGAAAGGATAGCTGATCATCATTTTTTTCATATTATCAGTCTAACTAATCTGTACTCCAGTTTTTTTTTTGTCTTTCAAAGATAATGGCTGATTGTGAAAAATATAAATTTTTACATTTTTTTTTAGTTTTATCGTTTTCACCGAAATTTTAGCAGTTAGACAAAACTTCAGAAAAAAAACTTCACTTTTTCGCAAATCATTGTTTAGCTTTCCACAAATAAAACTTAACTTTTCCTCTTATCTTTTATTATTTTCATATATGTATAGGTTACTTTTCTTAAAAAACCATTTTGGGTTGCCAGCTTGATATATATTCTAATAATAAATCTAATATTTCTTTTAAACCTAACTTTAATTTTGTCTTTCTTTTTTGTTTATTTAATTTTTCACTCTTTTTTTGATTTTTTTAAAAAATTGTTTCTATTAGTTATACACTATTTTAAAATTTTAGATTGAATTATAGGAAAAAACTGACACTTTTTCAAAAAATTATAATCTAGAAATTTATTCACTTTTTTTTTATTATCTCGAACCTACAAAGTTTGACAGCTGGAAAGACGATCTAAAAAAAAAATTATCTTTCATATTTTAATTAAATAAAATTAATTATGATAAATGAAATAATGATGTTATCCTTCTATAAATCATTTTTAAAATTTAACTGTTTTTTTTTTCACGTATAAATTATTTATAAATTCAAATATAATATCTAAATGCATATTTCAAAAATAATAATAAATTTTATCATTATTATAGTATCAGTTTTCAAAATGAAACTGAAATGAAACCTATTGTGAAACTTTCATTTGTATAAAAAAATACATCAATTCGATTACTTTGTATTATACTCATTATTCTTTCCTATATTCGTTTATATCTAATTATATAATTTTAAACGCACCATTCAACATTAATATTTAAATAAAATTATTTTTAATTATAGTAATTATAAATTTAATTTGCAAAAAATTAAAAATAACAACAATAATACAAAAACAAAAAAAGAGAAACTATATAAAAACAAGAAAAACAAAAAAAAAACAAAAACAAAATATTTAAAATACTGACAAAACCGTACTAATATTAATAATAAATTAAATAATAATACATATAAATAATTGTATTTTATTAAATAAATAACAAGTAGATATATAATTGCATGTTATAAAAATATATTTCATCTAAATTTTTAATTAGCATTTATTAAAATATTCAATTATTAAAGATTTTATTATGATAATAAAAAATCTATTTAAAAAAAAATCTTTTTTTTTTATGTAATTAGAAAAAAAAAATTATCAATCATAATTAATTTGTTTTAAATTCATTATGCTATGTACACAATAAATCAAAATGTTAATTATCTCTAAGTATAATTGAAACAATATGAAAAATTCTCAATGTCTAATTTTGTTGATTAAAGAAAAAAAAATAGAATACTATTTTCAAAGGTTTCAACGTCATAGTTTTATTTATTTCTCACAATTACTAAATTTTATATTATATTATTTGAATTACAAAGTTGCCTAAAACTTCATTTCAAATTCCAATTAAGTGAGATATTTATTTATATTTTATTAAAATAAAATTTCAAAAATCATTGTTAAAATCCAATCAGATGGATAATTAATTACCTGATTTTATTTTTTCTTTTAAACCTTTTTTAATGACTACAGTGTATTTTTTTAATCCTTAGCTTAAAACTATGAAGAAAGCAGTGTTAATTAAAAAGAGAAAAAAATATTTGAAAAACGGAAATACCAATAAAAAATACCAGGTGTTATGGATTGAATTAAATTGGAAAAAAATTAGTTTAAAAAAAAAAGCAATTGAAATTAAAATAGATAATTTATTTTTAATGAGTAAATAAGGAGAAAATAATTACAATGAAATACTCCAAAAACTAATTCAGAAGAATAAGACCTAATCCGTCGTATTGAAAAATTGATAAATCAACATTTAATGCAACTGCAAGGATGTACATACAAGATAACTTACTACCAAG
The DNA here is from genome assembly GCA_939192795.1 of Bombylius discolor. Taxonomy (NCBI): domain Eukaryota; kingdom Metazoa; phylum Arthropoda; class Insecta; order Diptera; family Bombyliidae; genus Bombylius; species Bombylius discolor. The sequence continues at coordinate 33,227,961 of OW584241.1, read as the reverse complement.
CTTATGAATCACTTAAACCAAATACAAGATATCTTGTAGTACTGTTTTGTTTTTTAAATCATTGTACATTTCAAATTTTGTAAATAAATATATAAATTAATTTTTCTAAAACTTCTTTCTTTTCAAATAAACTTTTTCTACCGAAACAAAAAGTGCCCAAGGATACAAAGTAGTTTTTCATATAATCAAATAATTCATTCAACGCATAATAATTTAGGTAAAATCGATTGATTAAATTAATTTGAAAAAAGATATTGAAAATCTTTCTCTTTAAAAAAAAAATTTTCAATACTGCTCATGTTAAAAACAATTTACATTACTTTATTCCACTAAAATCACTTTAATTATTGGTTTGTCAAAAAAAAAAAAAAAAAAAAGTAAAAAGAAAAAGTAATACATAATTGAAAATGCAAATTATTTGTTGATTAATTAATCTTGGATTACAAATCTCAAGACTCAATCAAGTTAATATGAAACTATGTAGTTTATCGATTAAAATTGATTAATTTGGGTGTGTTTATACAGCAAAATAATTTATATATTATATAATTGGTTTACAAATAGCAATTAAGTTTTCATTTAAAAAATATGTACATATTAGTATGATATTTTCACACTATACTTAGATCATAGGAAAAAAAAATGATAAATTTGTTCATGTTCATAAATTGGAAGTAATAAAAAAAAAAAAGGAAATTATAATTATATGGAAAGATTTAAATATAGATGGTAGGTATATAGGCATATTTATTTCCTATAATGGCATTATATATACGCAATATGTGGAAATATAAAAATCATAATTATGGTACAAACATATGCATGAAGGTACATACATATATGATGATTAAATGAATGTGCTTTATATATGTCATATAATTTTTTTTTTCAATTTTATTACCTGTAATTTTTATTTTTATTCTACATAATATTTTAATATACATTTTTTTTATGTATTACAATGTATTACTTTGTATATTTTAGGTAATTATGAATTGCGTAAAATCGAAAAAAAAACAATTACCATACAACATTATTAAATAAAATTTCAATTGAAAAAGTAAAATATACGTACAATAATTTAAAATTCACACTATGTAGTTTATTTTATATTTGATTTTATTTTTATAAAGTTATCTACCGTTGCCGATCTTAATAATAAAATGTTCACAAAACAAAATTTTTACATTAATTATCTGTTTGCAAGTTTGCATATTAAAATAATTCAATTTATTTCATTCTATTTTTTTTTTTTACAATAAAAAAAAATTCCCGATGTAACATTCGAAAAATGAGTAAATAACAAAAAACTTATAAACTTTTATTTGAAAAAAAAAATAAAATTAGGCTATTCAAAAAAAAAAAAAAAATTACAAGGTGATTTATCAAATATAAAATAAATCACAAATTTTATTATTAATCGTTCTTACTAGTCTCATTAACATATAACTGTAATACGCAAAAATGTAAAAAATAATAGTAATTTAATATATAGGTATATTAATATTGGAAATTCTTACTTTGTAATTTTATAGAACATTCAAAATAAAAAAAAACAGAAAAAATATTTCCTTTAAAGAATTTTTGAAAATTTTTCAAAAGAGGGTATATTTGCCTTTCCGATTCGATAAATTTAAGTAATTGTGCTCGAAATGATTTGAAATAAAAACAAATTTAAAAAAAAAATTAAATAATTTCCAATCAAGATATTTTTAAAAATTTCCATAGATACTTATGTATATGTATAACTTACATATTTTGTGCAGCATCATATATGAAATTTTGTTTACTTTGACATGATTTAGCAATAATTCTTCGACTCGTGTCAGTTTGAAAATAATAAATAAACTAAAGTTCAATATTTTTTAAAGAATTTTTATTTTGATTAATTGACGATCTTTAAAACTTGTTTTTCTATTCAATTATTACACTTATATTCTATATTGTCATGTTTACAAATTTTATTGTTAAAAAAATGCAATTAATCCAATATACGCTTAATTTTTTGATTAAAATCAAAATAATACTTGAAAGGATAGATTTTAAATTCATAATAAATAACTAAAGAAATAATTAAAAGTTGTTATTGAATTACATTTTTTTTTACTTTTAATCATTTCAGATATACATATGTTCATTTTTAGGTCGTTTGCTCCTGGTGTATCTATTTTTAGAAAATTTCGTCAATCGTAAAATTTAAAATTAAATTGAAATTGAAAAACAAATTATTTTTTTTTTTTTGTAATTTTTAGTTTTTAATCGTGACTTTTTGATGAATGAAATGGATTCAAATAGAAAAATAATACCGGCGTTAAAAATTGAAGGTGAACGTTTAAAAAAAAACATTTTTAAAATTTCACAGTTAAATATAGTTTTCGTTATAAATAGAAAATTTAAGCGATTAAAATGGCTCACTGAGGAGTCAAAGTGGATTTAATTTAAGTGGAGTAAATTCTTCTAAAATATGTACATATGTACATATGTATATTATTTTGCTATTTAAAATTTTGTCCGCGTTTCTGTGAGACACTATCCCACTGATTAACTCTTTCAAAAAAAAGATGAAAATATTGAAATATGTAATTAGAACTTTACAAAAAATTTTAACCTCGAAGGAAAGCGGCCTAGAAGTCCTTTTTTAGAACACATTATTTTTTTAAAAAATTTTACACCGTTGCGTGATAAAAAAGTTTTTTTTTTTCTTTGTAGGCGCATACCTTCTAGACATACATACATGATAAAATCTTTCAATGCAGCATATTCTAAAGTTTTAATTTATTACTCTTAAAAGATCATATTCATATTAATTTATTTACTATATGCAGCTTGTGATTCCGTAAGTTGAAATTGCATATTTCAATAATTAATTTTTTGACCTTGACTTTGTATCACAATTTTTAATATATCACACTGCAAGATTTTCGCTTTTTTTTTTCACAATTCAGGAAAATATGAAATTCAAATATATAACAACAGATATTCACAGATAAAATATGTAATTCTTAATTTATAATTTTCTCGTTAAACTCATAGTGCTTTTGGTTCATAAGCCTTGTCAAACGACTATATTATTATGTACACATTTTTTACCTTTATAAAATTGAATAAAATGTACAAAAAAAATGTATTTTCCGTATAATATGTATTCTACCGGTTTGGTTCATATACTCAAAGCTCGTCAGCCTTGTAAGTCATTACACTTAAGCTAAACATTATATACAATATACATAATATGTACATGAAGGTATATAATCAATTATTATTATTATTTATAAGTGTACATATGTATATGTTTATACCTGTAGTATTATATAAATATAAACAGTATAATTAAATGAATTTAAAATCTAAACTTTAACATTGTGTGCAAGAAATCATTATGCAATTGTTTAAGAAATAACCCACTTTCATTTTTTTTTTTTCAAGTAATTTTTTTATGTCAAATTTTTTTAATAATACACAAAAAAAAATCTTTTTTAACAATAGCAAAATGTACAAATTTTATTGTTATGTAATTTTTGTTTTTACTTAAAGCCTAATCAAGTGAATAAGTGTAGGTACTATTCAATTTTCCCATGCATCATATGAAGTAAAATTAGTAATTGTTAATACGAAGGTATTTTTTTTAGGATTTTGTAAAAGCAAGTTTTTAAATATCAAAATTCGAACTAAATAATTATTACACATATTTTAATTCCGATTATTCTGTTTTGAGTCATAAGAATTTTTTTTATTGTTGGTTTTTTTTCTTCTTATTTTAATTTATGTATTAGAATTTTCTCAAGAAAAATTTAAATTCAGAATCTTGGAATATTTTTAAATGATTTATTTAAAATTTATGTGAAATGTTTTTCTCGTTATTCTTTAATGTATGCTTTTTTGATGAGTTAAAGATTACGTGTTATAGAAAAAATTGAAAGTAAAGGACGAGAAATATTATTCAAAATTTTTTTCACAAAAAAATGCATATCATTAAAAAAAATACCCCTGTAAACTTTATTAATGTAGTTGTATGAAAATCTATTTTTAAAAATTGAGCCTTTATAAAATCGAAGTTTCTTCAATTTTTAAGAGACTGGTTTAATTGAAATTTTAAATACATTATATGTAGTCAAAGTATTAGGAAACAAAACTGTATCCAGTGACAGCAAAATGAAGAATAAGTAAAACTGGAAAATAACATGTTTGAAAATTTCATCCGATTTCGCAAAGATCAAATTTTAAAATTTTTTTGGCTTTTTGCTTAATTATAGCAAAAATAACTCGGGAAACTAGAAAGTGTTTTTTCTTGATCATTATGTCGAATTTCGAATGTTAAAAAATTGAACGTAAAATAATTTACAAATTTAATTAAAATTATTTTTACTTAAATCACAGGTTTTAAAAAAATAAAAACTGCTGTCTTTTGTTAAAAAAACAGGAATATTTTTAAAATTTATTTTTGATGCGAACACAATTCTTGTTTTTAATCTAATGAAATATTTATTTTTTTTAGTTTTCTAAAAAAAAAATTTTTTTGTAACAAATAAAAACAAGTTTTTTGTTTAAAGAAAAATTATAAAGAAATTTACATATTATTTTATTTTAATGACTTCCAAAAAATCAAGTAAATCATATGGCACACGTTTTGAACACAAAAAAAATGTTCCATTGAAACTAAGCAAAATTTTGTTGATTGCTTTTTGTTTTGTTTTAAGTGCTTTATTTATCTAAATTAAAAATATATTATATTGATTTAAAACATAAAAATTAATTTATTTTATGTCAAATAATTTAAAAAAAATATGTAATGGTATTTTCAATAGAATATTATATAAATTAGTAGGTAATAATAATTCAGGTCGTAGAAGAATTTTATGTTCCATTTTATATTTCTGTTAAAATCCACAACACTCTATAGAAACTTCTATTAATTAATTTGAATTTGAAAAAAATTATTTAAAAAAAAAAACCTGCATTATTAAATTTTTTTTTTTTTCAAATTATTTTTAAAACAAACAAAAAATGTAATACATATTTTTATATTTCAATCTAGGAAATAAACATAATTAACTTAAAATAAATTACAACTTATTTTTTACAACTTTTTTATAATTTTTCTACTTACTTTTTCAAAATATTTTCTTCTTTTAATTTGTTTTTTGTTTTTCAAGAAGAAAAAAGTGATGTTTAAACTGGTTTTTCAAATTAGTGAGTAAAATTTCACATATACGATGGCAAATACAAAACAAAACAATAATTTTAATTTATTTATTCGAAAAGATGTTTCTTTTCTTTTGCGTTTCAAATTTTTATTTAACAAAAAACATCCACAAAATTTGTATTTTAATTTGATTACCAAGAAGAAAAAAAAAACTTTAAAATTATCAAATGTCCTTTCTATTAAAATAAATAATGACACTTATTTTTAATTATCAATTTTAACTTTTTTTTTGTCCTTTTGTACACTCATTTATACACAATTAAAATAAAATCTATTTAAAATTCAAATGTAAATCTCCTATGACATTAAAAAATTTTGTTTTAATTTCCATATGAAATACAACTGAATCAAAATTAGATAGTACAGATTTTTTTTTTTTAAAGATCAACTAGATACTTTTTTCTCACTAAATGAATATGAAGAAAAAAATGTTGTTAACGATCAGACAAAGATACATTAACTGACTGTCTATTAACAAGATACCTCTTTTATATACCAAACCAGTACTAAATTTTTTAATAAAACGTTTTATTAGTTATAAGTTATAACTTATAACTATAAACAAACTTTTAAATGAAGAAGTAAATATTGTGGAGAATTGCTAAAGACTATTTACCCGAAACATGAGTGGTGAGTATTTTTTTTTAAAAAATTTCGCTGATAATATTGAAGTATTGAACACTTTTTTTTAAAATTATGATTTGCAAACTTGATAAAAAAATTTCTAAAATTTTTTTTTTAAAAAAAAAATTCAGATTCCTAAAGTATGTGAGATATCTGACATTAATTTCTTACTTAATTGATGATAAAAATTAAAAATATTAATAATTAAAAAAATAAAATAAATAACAACTAAAAAAAAATCATAAAATTAAATTACATAATTTTTCTATTGTTATTTTCATTTTAAAAAAATAAATAAATTAGAATTAATTTTCATTTTTTTCTTTAAACTCTTTGATGTTCAGATTTTCTAGTTATACGTTCTATTATAATTGTCTAGCCGTACAATTTAAATGTTTCCTTCTTATAAAAATATATAATATGTACCTATAATTATAATATTCATAATGATTCCAATTAATGCCAACTTTTTGTTTTCTAATTCATATTCAATTAATTTCTATTTTAAATTCAAAAACACGAAAAAAATAAATATGAAACCCAAATACATGTACTAGATAATTTAATTATGCAGTAGATAATATTATAGAATTTTAACACTCCTTATTTCTCAATTAAATAACGATAAATAAAAGTTTTTAAAATAAATTTATCTTATACAGGCTATTCACATTTTCTCAAAATTAAACTAAGGTTGCACGAACATCAGGGGTAGGTGTTTCCTTAATAGATCAACTGTATTACACAATTGAATCTATGATTTCAGAATTGGTCAATCAACAGATGTTACAAGGAAATCAAGGAAGCACCAATGAATACTTTCCGATGGTGTGTTCTGCAAGAGGAGGCAAAGATATACAAAAAATCTTTTACTTCTCAGAAGTTGCACGAACATCACCGTGGTTGGTCCGAGGTGTTTCCTTGTTTCCAAAACAAAGTGTGACTAGTTCCGGTGGCGGATTCAGCCCATTAGTAATTGGATCAACTGTATAACAATTGAATCCGATTAACAATTTCTGTTCGAGTTGAGTTTGTTAATTACTTTTCAAGTATATAATTTTTAATTCTGTTGTTCAGTTATGCTTATAGGCTAGAACAATTTATAAAATTTTAATTTTATAACGTTGTTTTTTCCTTCAAGATTAAAAAAAAAATAATGTGTAAGTGTAAGTTTTTAAAAATGAGAAATTATTCTTATTTTCCCATGAAAGCTTTTTCATTGCAAATGGTGCTTTTTTAGGTATTGAAGGACTTGCACTAGATGCAGTATGATGGCGTACTGACGCTAACTCTTCGATTTTGTTCAACGCTAATTTTTAATGATTTCTATTATTTTTTTTTTGGAAGAAAATCATTAAGGACTTTTCGATCAAATCAATAAAATTCCAGATACTCTTCAGACAAGTCCAAGCCAATCACCAACATCAGATAAAAATGTATCACAGGTTTTACATCAAATTGCAATGTTTTTTTCTTATTTTTTCAAAGGTGAAGTTTTTGACCCTGGAGGAGCACAGCACCAACAAAATCATTGTAATGTGCTGAAGGTGTTGCATATTTACATGGAATGCGTCCAAAACCATTAATACATCGTGATTTAAAACCATTAAATTTATTATTAGTTAATCAGGGTAGAAATTTAAAAATTTGTGATTTTGGAACAGTTGCAGATAAATCAACTGGCCAAGGCTTCGCAGATAGAAATCCGATCCATCAAGTTCTTTTGTGTTAATTGTTATTACAGATGTTACAGAACGATTAATAATTCGAAGTGACTATGCTGGTTAAACCAAGGAAATTTATAAGGAAGTAAGGAAGCACCAATGAATACTTTCCGATGGTGTGTTCTGCACGAGGAGGCAAAGATATACAAAAAATCTTTTACTTCTCTGCAGTTGCACGAACATCGGGGGTGAGGAGTTTCCTTGTTTCCAAAACAAAGTTTGACTAGTTCCGGTGGCGGATTCAGCCCATTAATAATTGGATCAACTGTTTTAAACAATTGAATCCGATTACATTCAATTTATTCATTTTTTATTATTTTACTTTTATATGATTTACAATTATTTGCATATATGTATACATTTTTTTATATATTTTTATTATTATAATTCAATTATTTTTTCTCTCTTATTAAATACTTTATTATTCCACTTTTAAATATTTTCATTTTTAAAGGATAATTAATATTCTGTTCACTAAAATTATAAATAACAGCCATTACATTGATAAACATTTATATTATTAAGCTCCATCATGACACAACATCATCATAATTCTTATTACATATTATTATTTTTTATTATAAAACGTGAAATGTTAGCTATTTTTTATATTATCTGGATTTTGTTCTTGTTGCTGCTGTTTTTCTTTTATTTTTGTTGTTATTTTTTTAAGATGCTCAAGATTCTATATAATTACCGAATTTTGTGTTTGTGTTAATTTAGAATCATTACCAGTTGTACCAGTCTGTTGATTTTGTGTTGATTGATCAATACGTCGATAATTTTGGAATGTTTTCCATTCACCAGTATTATAATCTAATCGAATAAGCGATTCTACAAGCATTAAAGCATATGTATCATCCTCTTGTTTTACTTTTTCCTGTAAATTTTATAAATTAAAAAAAAACGGAAAAAATTTTAAATTAAAAATACAATTTTAATTTAAAGAATTTTTTTTTCTAACCTCTGTTTCGCCTAATTTTATAACAATAACATTTTCTGGATTTGGTCTGGGATTTTCACGTAATCCAGCCATAAATCCAAGTATAAGCGCCTTGTCTGGTCGAGATACTCTATTAGCTTTACGAAACATTTCATGTGCTTTGATAATATGCTCATTCTAAACAGGAAAACAAATATATTTAAATAGGTAATTCATTCTGGAATTAAAAATTTCTACATACCGACAATGATAATCCTTTTCGTTGAGGTTGTATAGTTTGCGTTTGTTGATTTGGTTGTTGTTGTTGTTGCTGTGTTTGTTGGATTTGTTGTTGCTGTTGAATCTGTTGAGTTGTTATTATAGTTTGAGGCTTGTGTTGAATAATGATTTGCTGAGGTCGTATTTGCGTTGTCTGTGGCTGTTGAGTAATAATTGTTCTTTGAATTTGTTGTTGTTGTGGCTGTGCTGGAGTTGTTTGAACTTGAACCAATTGAGGTTGTTGCCCTGGTCGTTGTATTAATGTTAAACCTTGAGGCAATGTTGCGATACCACCTTGAACATTTGTCGTTAAAACTGGCCGTATAATAGTCTGCTGAGGCGGCTAAAAGCAAAATTAGAATCAAAGAATAACAAGTAATATATGACATTCGACACTTACGTTTCCAATAATTGTTTGAACAGCTGGTTGTGGTTGCGGCTGTTGTTGAACATTATGAGAAGCAATAACTACTGGGGCTAATGATGGAACACTCACGTTTTGTGTTATGGCATTAGTTGGTATTAATGCAGGAATTTGTTGAGTAGCCTGTTTAATAGTTGGCTGTTGTGTAGTAATAGTTTGTGGTGTTGTTGAAGTCTTTACAATTTGTGGTCCTGCTGTGACAATTGTAGCTCCACCTAAATTACCAATCTGGGAAGTATTTGCTATTGGTATTTGCTGATATACATCTCCACCCACACTTCTTAAAATTACACCCTTTTGGGCCAAAATGAATGTTTTGCCTTTCACATTCATTCCAGGAGACATAACAACTTGAGCAAATTTTGGTTGTTCTGTTGGTGCAGTGTTTGTTACAATTGTATGCTGTTGTTGCTGCTGCTGTTGTTGTTGCTGTTGTAACTGTGCCTGTATATGTTGTGCTTGAGCTGCTTGGGAAGCTGGTTGTATTGTAACTGCTCTATTTGGTAAGTTAACGTTTTGTAAATTCAATATTGTAGGTTGTTGTGTTGAGATAAGAGGGGGCGGGTTGGTTTGTATTGACGATGCACGTGACGTATTTGACATCACTAGTGGTATGGTTGGAGCTGTTTTTAATAGAATTTTAGTCGGTTGATGAGTTTGCATCTGTTGCTGTTGAGACTGTTGTTGGCTACTCATAGGTGTTTGTATTATAGTATGAACTGGTCGCGCCTGCGCGAATGAGGTTAGTGACGGTATCGATACTGATGATGGTGTAGAGGTCAAAATAATTTGAGTTGGTGCTGCAGATTGCTGGTGATTTGGAATTGTTTGCGTGTAGCTCACTGGCAGAGATGTCACAATTGGAGTAGATACTACACCTGTATTTAGTGGTATAGTTTGTTGTTGTTGTTGCTGCTGCTGAGTTTGCTGAGATCGGAGATGTTTTGCTGGTTGAATTATGGTCTGTGAAATAATTACAGGACCAGTTGATTTTGATATGGAAACTGGGGTTGAAATGGTATTTGTTTGTGTTTGCTGACTTGTTGATGCAATGGAAGGTTTTAAGATAGGTGAAGAAAATTTTATGGGAGACGAGCTATTAACTACAATAGACATTGGGGAAGATTTTGAGATTATATTCGATGATGCTTCTGATGCTGAAACTGCTTTTGATGTCGTAATAATAGTTGTATTAGCATTTGTTGAAATAGCTGAAGTTGTTAAATTCGTAACAACTTTTGGTTTTGCGCTGCTGATTATGTCAGGTTTTATATCTTCGATTTCTTTCTTTACTGTATCTTCAACTTTTATAGGTTTTGTTTCCTCTTTAATAACTATATCACTAGAAATTGGTTGAGATTGAACTTGAGTCGTTACCATTGTGTTACTAATATTTTGCACATTATTTGTAAATGAATTCTGATTGTTCGATAAGCCGGCAGATATTGAAGTTTTGCATGGTTTTTCTTCTTTAATTGTCTGATGTAATGAAACTGGAGTTGAAGGCTGGGTGGTATATGCAGTTGTTGATGTAAGACCAGCTGCATAATCAGGTGTTGTTGGTGTTGGAGTGGTTGGTGTAGTCGAAATTGTAGTAGTAGTCGGCGTTGATGGAGACGTTGTTGTTAATGTAGCTTGTTTGCTTTCCATTGCTTTCTTTTGTTGTTCTTCAATTTCTTGCTGTCTTTTCCTCTTTTTAGCTGCTGCATATCCTAATGGTTGTTCAGTAAATTCAATCAATTTAATACCGCCATCTTTTCGACCAGCTGGTGTTCTACTTATATTTGGTCTATTTTGATTTTGTAATGAAGTAGGTGATCGGAAACCAGATGTTGGTACTCGAGATGGTATTCCTTTTAAAGGTGTTGTGTCAGTCATTTTTCTTGGCATACCTCTAGACCGTAATGGAATCGTTGGTGCAGAAGCTTTTTTAAGACTTGATTGTGCGTCTGCCGATTTTTGTAAAAGTTCTGTTCTTAAATTTGCACTTTTTGGCTTTCTTTTAAGTGTAAAATGTTTAACTGGATTTAGTTGTTGTCCAACCTAATATATTTGCAAAAATTTTAAAATACAAAATTTCTTTATGTATATAAAATTTTAATCATATTAAACATACCACCGATGTGAAAGCATTTTTATTCAAATATTGACATTCCAATGGAAGCATTCCTAAATCACTATGTTTACTAACCAATTTTCGTAAATCATTTACCATATCAGTAAAAATTGGTCTTGTTTCTTCATAATCTGATATTTCCGTATTTAAAGATCCTGATGATGGTAAAGTCTTCATTGTTTCCGCTACCATTGATACCCATAACTCAGTATCAAGACCCGCCACTTCAATAATTTCTTCTAATTCAGTTTTCCACTATATATTCATATTTATAAAAAAAAAAAAAAAAAAAGGAAATTGAAAATTAAGTATATTCAACTTTCACTTCTAATTCTAAATAAACAGTTACCTCTTCTACAAGACGACGAGGAATGTGAAAAAAGCTTAATAGCAATTTCAATTTAACCTGAGTTTGTAAATCAGGGAAGCAATCTTTGATATTCCTTAAAACTTCTTTATTTAATTGTGAACATATTGAACCACTTGTCCAGGAATCATTTGATGTACCCAATTTATTGTGTAGCCATAAAGATGTATCGCTATCACGTACATTTGCCAATGCCTCACTCATTTTGATTACGGAAGTCTAAAAGTAAACAAAACTTTAATTAAATATTGTGAAATTTATTTATTTTTTATTTAATAGAATACAATTTTTAAAATAACTTGATTTGCGTAAATTAATTTAATCTTCATTGAATTTTCATTGCCCAGATATGCGTAATATATTATGTGTACCGATATTTTCAAAAAAAAAAAAACAAATAATTTGCAACTGCTTGCAAATAAATTTACGTTCTACTTGTATACTTGAATTAACACTGGCCATAAATACATAACATACTGTCTAAAGAATAGTGGGTTTGAAAAACGCCAAGTAAAATATTATTATTTATAAAATCCATCAATTCTAAGTTCCAACACTAACCACCTTTCTTAAACATAAGTGGTTACATTGAGTTTGTTAGCGCTATGCAAGATTTTATATTTTTATACATCTCACATTCAAAAAACCGATAAAAATGAAATTATTTATGAAATTTCACTAATTTGTAATAAATAAAAACATAATTCACCTGAATTTATATAATTTTCGTCAATATGTGAAGAATAATATGGTTTGCAAAAAATGCTATAAAAAAAGTTATGTTAAACAAAAAAGCCCTCGTCAATTCACAAAAAATCACTATTTTATATATTTCCTTTTAATCCAATTAATTTTCAAAATCTCTATTTACACTTTGCAATGATCGCGAAATTAATGTAAAATAATAATTTCGAAATTTCTGTATTTTAATAACAAAACAAGTCAACTCACTTCAGCCATATTTCTAAAAACTAGCGGACGGACACACTTTGATTTGATGTAAAAAAAAGACATTCGTTAAATTTCGTTATGACATTCTCGTAGTGTTTCCAGCTTCACGATCACGGCAAATAAACTAACCACACATTTAACGAATATTATTTAATGTTATTTTTAGCAGACTTTATTTCCAAAATTCTTTTAGCATTTCATTTAGATTTTCTTTATTTATATTGTAAAGGTTTGCTAATTGATTAAAATATTGAAATTTTAAGTTTATCAAAAATTATTTAAAAAATTTCAAATCATTAGATTTAAAAATTTCAATTTGTATTTGATGATGACGGCAAAAATGTCAAACTATGCTCGCTCGAGAAGAGTTTGTTTTGTTGTTTTTGTATAACATAACCTTATTTTTTAGCACGGTTTATTTCTTCTTTTTTTTCACGCAATTATTTCTAAATGTAAATAAAAAATACACTTTCCATTCCAAAATGGAAAAAGATGGAAGTCAAAATAATTTAGGAAAACTTCTAATAGGAATTACTGGAGGATTGGCACTATCATTCAGCATCATATGTGTTCCATTCGTATCTCCAGCACTTCGAAAATATTGTTTGCCATTTGTTCCTGCAACCACTAAACAAATTTCAAATATATTTTCTTTAATTCCAAAAAATTACAAAGGTAAACTTTTGGACGTTGGTTCCGGTGATGGCCGTATAGTAATTGGTAATTTTTTTCAATTCAAAGTTTTAGAAGAAAACTAATTTTTTTTAAAATTCATTTTAGCGGGTTCAAAGCACGGTATTGAATCTCATGGGATTGAATTGAACCTTTGGCTGGTATTATATTCAAAAATAAATGCTTTTAGAGAAAATGTTTATAAAACAGCAAAATTTTATAGGAGAGATTTATGGAAAACAAATTTAAGTCCATATGATTATATTGTAATTTTTGGTGTTGAACAAATGGTAAATCATTTAAAACTTTCTAGCAATTGCTTTTAAATATGACGAGCTGTTACTAAATATTACAATTTCAGTTAATTTTTTTTTTTATTATTATTTCAGATGCATGATTTTGAACAAAAAATTTTAAAAGAAACTCGTCCTGGTACAAAAGTAATTGCTTGTAGATTTCCATTGCCTGGTCTTATACCTGATAAAACAGTTGATTTTGGAATTGATACTGTTTGGTTGTATAATATCAAAAAAAATATTGCCAAATAAGTGGTTTTATAGGAGAAATGTAGTTGAATTTATTAAAAATTTTTTTAAATTTTGAATTCGATGCCTTTTTTAAAAAAAAATTCATTATTTTAAAATACTAAAGGAAAGAGCTTAACTAAAAAGTGATCAATGAAATATAGAAATCGTATATAAATTTGATTTCTAGCGGCTAAATGAGAAATAGAAACTTAATCCTGAAAATCCTGGTGAATAAATAAAAAATGTTTTTTTTTTTTTCTTACATTAGTTTTATTTATTTGATCATCACTATTTTAATAATAATAATAATAATTTAGCATAATAAATGGAAAATAATTAATATGCAAGAAAAAATTCCATCGTAATTGAAAAAAAAATACATATTTTTGATTAACTTAATTATTTCTTCTCTTAAAAACTAAAAACAAAAAAAAAACTCACGTTTTATAGATAAATTTATAAAATACGTAATAATTATTTTTCATACTTTATATTTTAAAATTAAAATTTTATTATTATTATTTTTATGCTAGAAATTTCGTCCTAAATAAACTCGAGTATTAATTGAATCACGATAAATTTCTTGAAAACCTAATTTTGTATAAAATTGATACATATAACTATCAGTTTGATTAATACATACATGAACACCGAATGAACCATTTGAACGTAATGCAGCTAATAAAACCGTTATAAGACGTTTACTAATTGATTGATCTAATTGTGATTCATCTTTTAATATACAACATGTCATTATTGATGGATATGAAGTAAATACCTCTTGTGGACATTCATATTTAAAATTATGAAAATGATTAATTGAATCTTTAGCAGTTTGTGTTAAATTTGTTGTATCTAATAATGTTAATGGATATTTTTCACACATAGCTGGTAACCAACACATTTCTTGATTTCTATAAAATGTTCTTGCATCTAATGCAGCACATGCATAACCAATAATAATATTATTTGAATTTTGAACAATCATACATAATTCGGGATATAATGTAATAAATGGACCAACTAAACGATCAGCTGGTATTCCTTGTAAATTTTCTAAAAACAAAAAAATAAATTAATATAGAGTAAAATTAAATTTATTTATTTTTTATTAAATTTACCTGGAAAAAGTTCTGAACAATCAGAACCATCACGACAAGTTTTATGACAAATACCATAAACGTCTTGTTCATCTGCATATGTAAATGGTCTTATTATATAATGATTTGTTGTTGGAATGTCTGGTAATTTATAGATGAAAAGATCATTCCCAGAATCTACTGGTATTAGCCTCTGTAAATTAAATTTTTTTTTTTACAAAAAAGAAACAATTTTGTAGTGTATTGGGCATTCTAAAAAAAATTATTGAACAGTAAATAAATTTGCTTTATTCTAATCGTTTGTGTCCATGGAAATAGAAATCCATGGGAACATTTTATGTATTTTTTCATAAACAATATTGGATTTAATTTTTTTAAAAAAGAAAAATTTTTAATATTATTTAAATAAGTAAAATAATAAAAAACCAATTTTTTTAAAAATAATGCCAAGACCAACTACAACAAAGAAAACCAGAAAATCCGCATCAAATGAAAATTCTCATAAAAATTATAATAAACAGTAAGTAATTTTTTCAGAACTTTTTTTTTTAAAAATTTCATTAAATAATATTTAATTATCAATTTTTAGACTGAACAATATGCCTGATTCAATAAAGATTACACGTTTTAAACCTCTTGAACTTGATTATAATGAAGCACGTAAAATAATTGGAACCAATAATTCTAAAGTAACTCAAATAAATCCTTCTGGAAAAATTAAAATTTATCCTACATTATTGCCAAAAAAGGAATTAGAAAGAATTAAGGACACTGCAAAATTTATAAGTATCGAAGAAAAATTAAAGCAATTACAAGAAGCTGATGTAGAGAAGAAACGAATGAAAGAAGAATATGAGAAACAAAAAGAAATTATAAGAAAACGTGATGAAGCAAGATTAAAAGCTAAAATTCAAAAACGTATATCTGATGATAGAAAGTCTGATGATGATGATTTAGATAGTTGTGAAAATGATCGTAAAAAAATCATAAATCGAGCATTTTTAGCTAAACATGAAAATGAAGAAGAAGTTAAAAAGGCAAATCAATTAATTTTAGCAGCTAAATGCCATGTAATACGAGAGGCTCAAATTATGGAAAAAAATGTAAATAACTGTTATTGAAATCGAAAAATTGTATAAATTTTTTTTATAATTAAACCCATTTTTTTTTTTTAGGAATTAGAAAAAGAACTTAAAGAAGAAGATTTAAAATTGGAAAAAATAATGATGGAAGAACGTGATAAAGCCTTAAAAGAAGAGGAGGAAAAATTAATAATTCAAAATAAAATGAAATCAAAATATGTCGAAGAAATAAAAGTATAATTCTTTAATTAATTAAATAAATTGAAAAATAATTTTATTTAAATGTTATTCTTAGAATCAATTACAAGAACGTGAAATGCGTAAATTACTTTTGGCCAATAAAGTTGAAGAAGAAGCAAAAGTATTATCACAAGCTGCTGTTGTTCTCCATGACTATGAAGAACGTAAGGCCTTAGAGAAAAAAGAGAAACAAGCAAAACTTCGAAAAGATCTTCAAAAAGCTGCAGAGCATAGCTTATTTTTCAAGAAAATGGAATTTGAAGAACAACAACAAGCTGAACTTAAAATTTTAGAATATATGAAGCAAAAAAATGAAAGAAACCAGAAATTCTTGTTAGAAAAGAAATTAAATAAAGAAGCAATGGAACGTCAGCAAAATCGTTTAATAAAAGAACAACAAAAAACATTAAAAACAAAGGAAGAAGAAATTGATATAGCAATTAAACGAGAACAAGAAAGGAAAGAACGAGAATTTAGAAGAAAGGAAAAAGAAAATGCATTAAGGAAAAAACAAACTGAAAAAGAATTAGCAGAATCTAGACAAGCGCAAATTGCAGATTTGGTAAGTTTTTTTTGTACTATTTAAAAAATGCTTATAATAAAAAAAATTAATAATATTATTTTGTAGAATAAACGACGTGCTATTCAAATGGCTAATAATGAAGCTGATTTCAGAAGGATAATTGATAATATAAAAAATTCAGATGCAAAAGAAAAAGAAAAAGAGGAAAAACGTTTAAAAGATCGTGAAAAATATCGAGAAGATATAATAAAACAAATAAATAAACGAACTTTAAAAAAGAAAGAAGAAATGAAAAATTTACAAATTGAACATTTGTCTTGGATTGAAAAAGAGAAATTACGCGAGAAAAATATTCAATCAGTAATTCAAGCAAAATTAGATGAAATGCGTAATGCTAAAATGCCAGAGAAATTTATTAAAGATGTTGAAAAACAATTGCAACTTGCCATAAAACTTAATTAATTTTTAATTAAAAAATACAAGCAATATTTAACGGTAAATTATCAGTCACAATTTTTTTTTTTTTAAATGCATATATGCATATTTATACAATTTAAATACAAATATTATGGTATAACAGATATTTTTAAAATTTTCAATAAAGCTTAATTTAGAAAAAAAAGAAGATGTTTACCGTCTAAAAAAAATTTCAAAATTTTGTCAAGACTCAAGAGAAAAGAAAAAGCAAAAAATAAAATGTTTCATACATACCTGTAAATCAGCTGTAAGACCACCACGAAATACCCACGGTTCTTGGTCTCCTGACGTAAAAGTCTCTTTCCATCCTTTGCTAAACCCTACAGAAGAAAAAATTTTTTTTATATCACACACTGATACTAAAGATAAATTAATATTTACATGTGTAACTTCCTTGCGTGTATGAATTAATATTTGCTGGAAAATTTCCTAAAGCTAAAAATAAAATTAATTTAAAAAGTAAAATAGATAGTTATTGATTAATTAATTTACATACACAACCACTTTATGAAAGCATTTAATAATGATATAACACCAGATATATCCCATACATATGAAAATAAATCATAGCATAATTCTTTATTTGCACAACACGCTATTTTTCTTGATAATGCATGTACAGCCTGACAAAGTCCAAAAAATTTTTCAGATCTCTTAATCCATTCTTGAACCTAAAAAAATATTTAAACGACCAAGATAAAATCTTTTAAAAAAATTCTAAAAAAATCTTTCAAACCTCTGGTTTAACTGGTTCATTTTTTTTAGATTTATTTTGTAATAAAACATGTGCATTCGTTTTTAACCAATAGAATTCATTCAACAATTGTAATGCTCTACTTCCATGTTCAAATGGTAAATAGAATAAATCACATAATAAATATAAATCTTCAACTGTAATATTTTTATCATTATTTCTGAAATTAAAACAAAATTAATATATATATATACATATATATATTTTTTTTTTTTTGTAAAAGGTTATAATTCATTGAAAAATTTTAGAATTTGTAGAAGTCTAAGAAATGAGAGAAGTAACTAATTTAGATACCTATCAAAATCATCAGTCATTTCAGCATTTGATACTAAAGAAGTATCAGAACTTTCTACTTGCATACTCCCTGAAGAAGTCTAAATATAAAAAATAAAAACCATAAATTTTTAAAATTAAAATTTTCAATAATTCAAATTTGGTTGCGTTCCAATTTTCAACATTTTGCGCAACATTTCCACCAAAACATCATTTCGAATGTTTCAACAATCACCGGAAAACAAAACAACAATAAACTCAATCTTCAACCAAAGTGGATTCACCATATGGTGTGATGATGCTTAAAAATGTTGAATTCTGAAACGCAGCCTATGTTCAAAATTTTATTACCGATACAGTTTCAGACATAACAATATCATCTGATGGACTTTTTGTGACACGTTTTGGCGATCCTAGTGAATTAACACTACTACTGCCGCATTCCATTGGTTCAGTAAAACTATGTGGTGATGGATTTTCTTCTAAAATATGCATACTTTCAGTTATTGCTGCCGTTGGTAATGATGGAGTTGTTGTTATTGTTCCATTATTTGTTGTTAACGATTCAACTGCTACTGTTGCCACTTGCGCTTCTAATTTTTGTTCACCATTACAAGATCCATTTCTTTTAATTTCATTATCATCATTTTCAATATTGTCATCATCAGTAATTTTATGTGATGTTTGTACTATTGGTGTTGTTGTTGTTGATGTTGTTGTTGTTGTAACACAAGTATCATTTGTAGTAATAAAACTTTGTTCACATTCTGCAATTTGAACATCATCCTCAATTGCACTTGTTGATTTTTCTATTTGATTCTCATGATTCACAACATCTTCATTACAACCATCCTCTTCTACTCTTTCTACTTCTGATATTTTCATATTATCATCATCTGTATTTGCTGATATAACATCTTTGTTTAAACAATTATTATCATCAATATTTGTTGTATTACAATCAACATCCAATTCAACATTATCAATATCACTTTTATCAATATCAATTATTGATTTTGATTCATTATTTTTCATATTCATTATGGGTATTGGTACACTTGATATTGGGATTTTTTTTGGAATTTCAATATTTGTTGCTACCGTTGATGTAATTGGATTTGGTATTGTATCATTTGTTATAACTTTTGTTGGTGATACAAGAGAATTCATTACAGCATTTGATATTGGTGTTATTTGTGAAACTGTAACTGCTGTACTACATACATCAGCTAACGCTTGTAATTGATTTGTATTTACTTCAGGCATTTTTGTTTTACTTGTGCTTGATGTTGTTGTTGTTGTTGTTGTTAAACTCATACAGGTATTTACTGATGGAATTATTGGAATAATTGGCATTACCACTAATTTAAAAAAAAAAAAAAAAACATTGTGAAATATTTATGCGAAAAATAATATACAATAAAAAAAACTTACTTGTAACAGGAGGTTGTGGTTTTGAAATCGGACCCCAGGCTTCTTTTTGGATTGAGAATTCTGGTAGCCATTCAATAATTGCATTTCTATAGGAAAAAAATCTAATGTATAGAATTTTAATAGAAAATAATAACCGTACTTACTTTAGGGCAACACGAGGATGATAAATATTTTTTGATAAACAAGCAGGAATATCTTCATTACCAATACCATCATCATTTTCAGTTTCCAATTTTATATCGGCTGATATGGAATCTAAAATAGAAAAAAAAAAATAACAAGTTATTAAATTTATAAATTTTATAAAAAATCAACAAAATAACTTACTATTAACTTTTGTATCTAAACTACATTTTGACCAATAAGCTAAAGTATGAATTGCAATTGTATTCGCATGAAATTCACAATTTGGATTTGTTAAAACACCACGTAATAATGGTATTAATTCTGGTGATCTACCAGAATATGGTCCTAAAAATACTCTTTTTTGATCATAATCATTTGCATGTAAATTATCCCATATAACTGGTGGTCGTCTTAATACTTCTGTTATTTCTTGAATTAATTCAACATTTAAATATTTTGATATTACTTTTGCTCCTGTCCACATTACATCAATTTCTGGACATAATTTTGAACCTAATGTATTTAAATATTCTGAATGTGTAACTGATGGTACTGCACGTGAACCACAATATTGTGTTGGACAAAAAAGAAATTTTGGTCCATTTAAATGATTGTATATATCATTAGTTACAGATACCTTTAAAAATAAAAATTGAAAAAGACAAAAATTAATTTTTTAATTCAATAATTACATTAAATTAACTTACTTGAGCATTAGCAAAAGTTTTAAATACTTCTTTATCAGTTTTACTTAATTCTGCTTCTATATCATCAAACAATAAAGCAAATGCTTGACATCCAAACTGAGATACTTGATCTAATTTACGTTTAAGTGCAAGAACTTCTTTTGGATTACTATAAGTCATATCAAGGCCAGGAGATAAGGCATAATAAAATACAATTCCTTGTTCTTTTGCGGCAGTAATTAATCCTGTTTTCATGTAAATGAAATCATTTTTTTAATGTATTCTTTAAAAATGAAATATACACTGATGCGAAAAAGTTTTGGAACATGAGTTATAACTTTTTATGCGAATTATTAAATAAGCACCGTTATGTTGCAGATGCATTTGAAATTGTATGTGAATGATTATTTGTAATTAATTGGTCAGTTTTTAATTATTTGTGAAAGAATAATAAAGTTCATATTTTTTTTTTTTTTCAAAAATGGTAAAAAAAGGTAAAAACACAGATATAAATATAAGATCTTTGGCTATTTATCGTAGGAAAAGTGGAAAAACTAAAAGAAATTTCAAAAATTTTAAATTTAAGTTCAACCACAGTTCACAATATTTGCAAAAGGTTTTTTGAAAATAATGCAATTGAAGATAAACCACGATCAGAAAGACCTGCGAAACTTAAAAAAACGGATGTTAAATTCTTAATTCGTGAAGTGACTCAACAACCTGGTTTAAATTCAACAGAACTTGCACAAAAATTGAAAGAATTTAATAATACTGAAGTACACACATCTACAATTAGGAAAAAAATTAAACAAAAACGGTAATTTCTTACGTGTAGCACGTAGAAAACCAGTATTAAGTGATATTAATAAAAAAAAAAGATTTTATTTTGCTAAAAATTTGAAAATTAAAGGAATAGACTTTTGGAAAAAAGTAATATTTGTACCATGCCTAACAGTACCACAAATATTTACCTCTTCCAGGTCTGTATTTGCCTTTCTCCATCTTTTTTCTTGTTTTGTATCACCTTTAAATAAATTAAAGTTAATTTTATTTACAAATACTCATGTTCCAAAACTTTTTCACAGCATTTTAAGAAGTTGTTCCCGTTATCATTATTTTATGGGTGTTCTACATATGTTTTTTGTTGTTGTTTTTTTATATTTTTATATTAGACAATCAAAAGAATATTTTAGATAAGTAAATATGTGAATTTTTTTAAAAAATATATAGATATGTATAATAATTCTAATAAAATGAACTATGTTCCAAAACTTTTTCGCATCAGTGTATGTTAAAATCTAAAATGAATATTACCGGTAAGATGGTCAGCTTCTTCTACAGTGTATAATTCTCGCCAATAAGCACGATGTTTGTAATCATCCTTAGGTGCATATACATATGAATCCATACCCCATCGTCTCATCCTGAAAAATAAGAATATTTATGTAAAGCTTCTCAAATAACAAATTTCAATATTACTATATTTACTTTCTAAAAAGATCCTTTCTTTGTTCAGTTGTCCATGGTCTTCCATAAAAACCTAATAAGAATAAATTTACCAATTTTATATATTGTATAATATTTTTCTTTCAATTGAAAAATAGGCAAATGGATACTTGATAAAACATAAAACCCATATAATATACCTTCAACAACTCCACATAGAAAGTTCCCGTTTTTCTGATCAGAACTTGAAAATTCTGAGCTTGCTGCCATTATTTTACGGATTTTTAATAGCTTTAAAGAAAATATTTAAATAAAATAAAAAATTTAACAAATTTTTATTTGTTTTTTAAAAATAAAAATACAAAATAAATATAAGAGGATGAATCGGTTTTCCAAAAAATTGTCGCTTACGCTTATTTGGTGTTGTGGCTGCTGCAGCTTTTTTTCAGCAACTGCCAGTGTCACCGCTGTTGTAGGATCAGTTAATTTCCTGATGAAGTTGCCAGTGTAACTTAACTGCATTACAAATACGGAAAATGTATGGAAATGGAGTATATTAGTACTGCCAGCACAATAAAAATAAAGGATATTGTTTAAAGTTAAATTAAAATGTATTATTTTGTATTTTTTCAATTTTTTAAATTCTCTGATACACAATAAATTGTAGATATAAAAGATATATGTAAATAAAATATTGCCGCCATCTTGGGTATCCATTTGCAGTCTAGTAGCACAAAGCAGATACATTGTAGATACGTTATAGAATACATTGTCATTGCTAGTAGAGAGACAATATGGGTATTGCCATTGCAATTGGTATTTGTTTTTTTTTTCGATTTCACTATTTTTTCCAAAAACAATTAACATTTTTTTTAAACATGAACCAACATAACAAAATTTTTTAATTTATTTCTGGACTTCTAGTCAGCACAGCTTACACAAAAGTGCTGTATTGGATGTAGTACTAAATTTGTTACTTTTTTTTAAAAAAAATTTGTTACTTTTTTCCGTATGTGGCTACTGGCTACCTTGGTTTGGTAATAATATTCACCGCCCCTACCCGCCCTTAAAAAGAAGTATAATCAATCGTAAAAAATCAAGAATGTCAAACTTATTGTTTTTGTTTTGATTAGTTTGTTTTATTCGCCGCAGGCAACATAAAATTTCTTTTTTTTTTTTAAATAAAAGTATACGTTTTCTACTTATATTCTTAATTTTTTTTAAAAATAATTATTGATGACTCCATTTATATTAATTCGTTCCTATAAGAGCTGCGATGAACTAGAGTGCCAGAATGTTGTCAAAGATTATATGCTTTCATTTGTGAGTTCAGCATTTTGGTTTTGTATATTTAAAGAGGTAATTACAATATCTATGAACTATTAAATTTTTAATTATGTTAATTTTTTCTGATTTATTATTATTTTTTTTAGACAACAATTCAATTTGTAGTTATTACATGGGCAATACTTTTCATATTTATAGGAGTTCCACTTTTTCTATGCACACTATCAATACCAGGATGCATTATATTTATTTATATTTCTATTTACATTTCCATTTACTCTAAAGCTATAGAGATTTTATACGTAAGTTTTAATCTCTAGAAATGAATATGTAATTAATAACGTACTTTTTAAAATGAATATACTTATTTATAGTCAAAACCAAAACAATGTTTTGTTGCTGAATTATTTGAACCATTTTTATTACTTAAACAATATCATAAATCTTCTAATGTTCAATATGAAGTTTTCATAAATGAAGTACCATATGATGAAACATATAAGGCAAAATTTAGAAGAAAAGTGTGTATCAGAAAGTCAGAATAATAAATTTTAAAATTTAAAAATATCTATTTTCTTTTTTTTTTGTTTTTTACAGATTATTGGAACTGTTGATGTAAAAAATCATAATACAATGCATAATGCTGCTTGGATATATCGTTTTGCAATTAAACCAGAATATCCATTTGAAATTGTAGCAGAACCATTAATAAAATATTTATTATATATATGCTATCAAAATAATTATAGTAGTGCAGAATTAGTAACAACTGAATGGCAAGATAGTGAAAGAGATTTATTTACAAAAATTGGATTTTTAACACGACAAATATATCATAAACAAATTGGTGGTTTTCGTGTTATGAAATCTCAACTTGGCTATGAATTACATGGACAAACACAAACTAAAGTTGAATAATAATAATCAAAGACAAAAACAAACAAAAAAATAAAACTTAATAAATAAATAAAAATAAAAAAATAAATTTAAGAAAAAACAAAAAAAATGATAATAAAATGAAACATGATATTCGAAAGTATTTTTTTTAAATTGTAGATTTTTTATATTTTATATAAGTAAGTTTAAGGTGGATAGGTGGATCTTGTAATAAAACAACTTTTATACAAAAACAATGAGTTTTAATTAAGTATTTTTTACTGAAAAAAGTTTTTAATTAGCTATTGTTGCAGAAAATGAATTCTTCTGTTTTCAAAATTATGAATTTAAATTTATTTTTTTCTTTACAACATGCAACCAATAAACGGACCTATTTATCAAGAATATTATGAACTAAAAAACGATACTAATAGTGAAGATGACGTTGAAAAATCTCACGACAGTCACCAAAATTTGGAAATTGAAATATGTACTTAAAAGATTTCCGAAATCTGGAATTTTCTGATCAAGAGTATTATGACTTTGTAGTAAGCGACACCAATAGTGAAGATAAGGTTGAAAAATCTACAAGTGCCATTCGTCTATCAGTTAAGACTGAGGAGAATGTGATATCAAAATCACTTACTTCTCAATATTTTCGCAAAAGAAAGATAAACGATAGCGACCATTCCTATGCTTGGCGAAAAAAAAAAATTGATTCTGGAAGGATAGTAATGGAAGAACATAATTATTCTTACTTCTTCCAGACGGATGTTAGTGAAGGATTGCTTCCGCCTGTTCAACAAGTGGTAGTGGAGGACGAGGTCCCAAAATTTCCTACTCCCCAACCTACTTGTTCGAGGGTGGAATATCCTTCCACTTCCTGGGCGATCAGTCGAACAGCACCAGCAACGAGAATGGGACCAGTTCCAGCCCATTAGTAAAGTAAATGAAGCTTGTTTACCCAACAAAATCACTTTTAGTTGCACACACTATATTACTATAATTGAATCGCTTTACAACATGCAATCAAGGTGTAGATTTACCATATAATATGGTGGTGCTCAACAAAATTGAATTCTAGAACGCAGCCATTTTAAAAATGTGTGTCGGTATATTAAATTTTTTTCTAAGTAAAAAAGTCAAAATAGTAGCTGAAAACATTTTATTAGCTTTAAAATGCATATATTAATCATAAATAATATATATATATATATATGTAGGTATTTATGTTTTTAATATAAATTAATTCTTAACACTTAATTTTTATCTTTTTATCTATTAATTTTGTTGATAGATAAAAAGAAACTTTATTATTTTTTTTTTTCATAAACAAATTTTGTTTGATTGTGTGCTATATAATTATTATTATTTTTTTTTATTTATATTTATGTTTTATTGTTATGTAAAGATATTTTTGAGTTGTGTAAAAATGAATTTTAAATTTCTTAAAATATTTCCATTTCACTAAATAAATTAAACATCATTAAATGATGATAATTATATTTTCTTTTTAATTGTTAAATGAATTTTATTTTTTTCTAATTTTTATAAAATAACAAAACATTAAGAGTTGGTGGGAAATTGTTTATTTATTTTAAGAAAATTAAAATTCATCTATGTGAGAATGTTTTTTGTTTTTATCTATAACATTATAAGCATTTTGGGTATTGTTTTATAAATTTTAAGTTTAAAATAAAATATATAAAA
This sequence comes from Bombylius discolor, assembly GCA_939192795.1. NCBI lineage: Eukaryota > Metazoa > Arthropoda > Insecta > Diptera > Bombyliidae > Bombylius > Bombylius discolor. The sequence continues at coordinate 33,202,138 of OW584241.1, read as the reverse complement.
AGCTCTTTTAAAAAAAAAGATAAATAAACATAAAATAAAATTCGATATTAAAGGATTCTTTAAATCGATATCGATCGATATAAAATAAATTAAAATAAAGAAATTGAGCCTGTTTTCGATCGAAATCTCTAGAGTAGCTTTTTATTTTATTTAAAAAAAAAAAAAAAGAATGTTATATACAACTTTTTTTTTTTCAATTTTGAAATGTTATTTTGTTTTAATTTCTATTTTTTTTTTTTTTTTTTTTATAAAATATACATATATTGCAGTTGTGGGTAATACTGCATTAGGAAACACCTAATTTAATATTTATAATTCCACAGTATTCAAATTTTTAAGCTATATTTAATTTTTTATCAATATAATGGCAGTGAAAATTAAATCTAATCAATAGAACCCACATTCAATTTTTAATTTGATTGATTCACGTTATCATAAGCATTGGCTAAATTTTTTTTAATAGTTGTTTAAAAATAAAGAAATTGTTGATTTGTTTCAAAATTTGTAATAAAATATAACGTTTTTTTTTTTTTTTTTTTTTTAATACATACATCAAAAGCCCTATATTTTTGCAATTGACGATTATTTGATGTTTTTGAAAAGATTCTCACTTTTAACGTAGCTTCTTTTTTTTTCATTTATTTAAAAATTTTAGTTATTATTAAAACTCTTGAAAACATGCGTGAGATTAAAGTGAGTTAGTACTAAATTAAAGATTTTTCTCTTTAATTACGTACTTCCTTTTTTACTTTTCTTTTTACAGCTTCAACACGGTTTATTCTAATATATCCTTAAAACTACATCATTAGAAATTTATCAATTTGTTCATTTAAAACCTCTAAAGCACTGTAATTTAAAAAAATATATTATTATTATAAAATAAAAAATAATTAACACTTTAAACCTTTTTTTTGGTATACAAAAAAGTATATATGTATATGTAAATAATAAATATTAAACAAGATTGATTTGTTTTTGAAATTATAAAATAAACTTGCTACATATTACTCAGCCATATCAGCCATAGTATATACTACATATAAAATATTGAATGCATGCACGAAAAAAAAAATTTTAAAAAATTTCCATTTTTTTTCCGTTAGGTATCGCTGGATATCATTTTGATGAATACCAATTAATTAATTTTTAAAGCCAATTCAATTAAATAATTATCAAGGTAAAATTTCGAATATTAAAAATTAGAAATGATCCCAATTTTTTTTTCTTTTCCACATTTAAACAAACACGATTGCTAATGTATCACATGTAATCACTGCATATAATTCATTCATCATAATTTTCTACAAAACAAATATTATAGTCACCATGGCAGAAATTGGTAATGATTTAAAAATAATTTTAAAAAAATACAAGATATAGTGCAGTATTTTGGTTACAGGGAATATTAATTTTTTTTCTCTCTTTTTCGAGTGATTTACTTTTCGTATTATATATATATATAAGTATATGCATCTAATAATTGAAGACAAAGAAGAAGAATGAAAAATATAAGCGAAAACTACATAAACACTAACATGAAGCAATTTACTTTTTTATTTATTTATTTTTTTTTAAAGCAAGTATATATCGCTTCATTTTTAATAATCAATATCTACAATCTGTTTCAATAGTTTATTTTAAAATTCGAATAATAAATTATTTTTATTTGTATATTTTCTACTTTTTTGATGTTTCAAATTTAATCACTTTTTTTTTATTTTTTTGAAAACTACAAGGAAAAATCACACAAAATTATTTTTCCACACAATCTTCGTTTTTTTAAATGCTAACATTTTTTGCATGCTTTTTTCTGATGATTTTTTTTTTTCATATTCATCAAATAGAATTTTTTTTGGTCGATAAATTGATTTTTTCTTTTGAATTAGAATTTCGCTTAAATAATTTAAAATGCACATAATATTATATTTATCAAGAAAAATTTAGTTCACTCGAAAAATTTAAATTATTTTTATTTTTATAATAAATTTTATTTTATCTAAAATAATAATAAAAATTAGAATAATAAATTGCAATAATAAAATTATTAATAATTCTTTTTTTTTTTTTTTTTTTGTATATAATAATAATAAAAGCCATCATACGTAATTTACTTAAAATCTAAAACTTAAAATTTATGAAGAAAAAATAAATTTGGTAAAATTGCATACTTTTAAATATATTTTTTTAAAAAAAAGTTATAATTTTTATCCTCTTGTTTTTTTTTTCCTTAATATATGAAAATAATAGTTATATTGAAAATTGTAATCAAATTTTAATTTGTAAATAAATTTTTATAAATTTTTTTTTTCGGCTCATAATTTACATTATTTTTAATGAATAAATCGTTTTTATTATAATTTCTCTTTTTATATTCAAAAAAAAAATAAAATTTTTTTTGTTTGATTTAAAAGAGTCTTGCTCGCCGTTTAATTTCGTTTCGTCTCCATTGTGGTAATCGATAAAACTCAGAACGAGTACATTGTAGAACATGTTCAAATTCTACATCAGATAAATGTCGCTAAAATATTAATGTTAAAAATAATTTAGTATCTATGAATTTAAAAAAAAAAAAAATTATTATTTTTAATTTTACCTCTAAATTACAGCGATCAACATCGGCTGGCAAGCGATAATTTGTAATTAATAACAAATGATAAGGATAAATTTTAGCTGGCTCATGTACTAACATTGAATGAGCCATATTTGGTAGACTACGTCGAATTAAACCAGTATGAGGATAATGATAGGAAAATGCTCCAGAATAAGTGCTAGATGCAGGAAGATCACCAGCCATCTTTAAAAAAAACAACAACAACGAAAAATACGTAAAATATTAAAACAAAATAATTAAAATTAATTTTAATAATGATGAATACTTACAAGAGCTCGTCTATCTCCTTCAGTTATTGATTCTACTGATGCTACAAAAAAAATTTAACAAAAAAAAATAATATTTTGTATTATTTCAATGTGTATATACAGTCAAATTGTTTGACAAAATGTAATTTTACCATCAGATTTACCGCAACTAAATTCTGTACTGTGGGTCTTGTCGCCCAATCCTCCGAAAGAAAAGTCCTATAAATATTTTGAAAATTAGATTTAAATTTTAATACTTTATTATTTTTTCTTTTCTTTTTTTTTTAAAAAAAATTCACGCCATAAAATTTATTTATTTTTTTATATACAATTTACACATTACATGCAATGCATTAACTATTTGAAAAACAAAATTTTTCTAGCAATAATACAATAAAACTGTGCATTTGGAGCAAAGCAGAAAGCATGAAAATAGATGAAAAAAAAATGTATGTATATAGGTACCTACATATATAAAAAATAAAATAAATTCTCTTCAAAAATATGATTGTATTGTGAATTTCAGACATGCAGAAAATATAAACACACAAAGAGATAATAAAACGACAAGAAAAAAATAATAATGTTGCTCCTTGAAATGTAATAAAATTTTCATTAAAAAATTTAAATTAAAAAAAATTATAAAATGAATAACATTAAAATATTTTAAATTGTTGAATTTTATAAATTTTTTCCTTTATTATAACTTCCAAATAGTTTGTTTTTATTTTAATTAATTAATATTTATTGTAAGCCCTTATTAATTTGCATAAAAAATAAATATCATTCAATTCTTTTCTTTTCCAATTTAAAACTAATTTGTCGAAAAATTTTCACCAGTTAAAAATAAAAATGAATTTTTAAAAATCTAATAACTTTCGAAATTTATAGATAAGAAATTCAATTCAGATTTTCAAGTCATCATTCAAATTAAATTTTGAATAAATTCGATCAAAAATATTGATTCGATTCGAGTTCTGATCGTTCTGATCAATCGATCAAAAATTGGAGTAAATTAAAATTTGAGAAGAAATTGATTGATGTTTCTTTTTTGTTACGAACGGTATAAAAAAATAATTTAAAAAGTAATTAATTAACATAAATTGTTGCCGTCATAGTGCAAAAGTAAGAGGATTGTGATAAAATAAAATAAAAAGAAATTTCTATACAATAACAAAAACAAGTGGTGGATTTTCGATAGAAATTATTTAATATGTTATTGTGATAATTGAATTTATTCCATTTTTTTTTTAAATCACAATTTAGTAATTTTTTTTGTAATTATTTGTTTAGTGAGAAAAAAACGTATTGACTTTAAAAATAAAATCTAAAAAAAAGAAATAAATTATCTAACGATTTAATAAACAAGACAAACTATAAAAAAAGTTTACTAAAAAAAAAACGAAAACAATTTTAAATCAACAAAAAAAAAAACGATAATTTGATAATTTTGCAAAAATATCACAATATCATATATTATTAGAAAGTCTATGTACACATCAAAAAGCTTACAGGAGCAACTTGAACAGAACCAGTAGTTGTAGCAGAGCTGAAAGTATGCGAGCGAGGAGCCAAGCCGTATCCAGGTTTTGGAACATGACGTAGTGAACTCACCACTATGCACATATACAAACGTTATCGTTGATATTGGTGATGATGATTTTGTATTTTGTTTTTATTTAATCAAATATGAACATAATTTATATTATAAAAATTTTATGATGGATTTATCATGATAATGTCGTCATCACAAACAGACGAAAAAAACCAAAACAAATGAGACCGATGAAGTTCATGGTATATATTTAAAAATCGATTCATTAAACATCATCGTATGTTGTTAGTAGTTAAATGTAGATTTATAAATAATGGTAAGTATGTAGTAGTTATAGTAGCAGCAGTAGCCAAAAAATATTCATTCATCAAATCACACATTATTAGGGTGTGCCAGCAATATCATCAGTTATAAAGAAGAAGAAAAAAAACAAACAAGAAATTTTGAAGAAAAAAAATAGAAAAAAAAAAATGTGTTTTAGTAATTTTCAAAATCAAAATCATTACAGTATTTCAGTTAAATTTTTTTGTTTTTTGTTCACTATTATTTTAATTAGTATTTTAAAGAGTAGTTTCTTTTGTACACTAAGCAATAAATTTTGAATTTATTCATCAAAGAAAAATAAAACCAATTTTTCTATTCTGAGTTTATGTATGTATGTATGTGTCTTGGACTTTCTTGAATGAAACAGATTTCCTACGGGTATGTCAAAAATCATTTCTCTAGGGTTACACGAATTGTGATATCAAAACGGAACTCTCAGTATTAATTCGAGCGTCCTTGGAAATAATCCGAGAATAGCCACATCAACCAACCCACCAATCAGGTGTCTTAGAGTAAGTATTAACGATCTAGCACTTTTCATCATTCTGCAATATTTTATTGTTTTATTTTACTATCACAAAGTCTTCTATAAACCACAAATTTTTTTGCCAGGGAACAAATTTACTATATGACACAGACAACTTGCTTATGGCTAGAAAACAGATTTCCTTATTCTACTAGTACTGAGCACTTAAAAAACATTAATAAGTATTTAATTAGAGAGTTCAGAAGAACTAAAGGAAAATTGGTTTTGTCTTTCATTGATGTTGCATAGTGTATTTTATTTTTCAAATCACAGAATATTTTGTGCAAACCGTTAAAAAAAATCCATTATGTGAATGTAAATGTGAGTATACCTATGTATGTATGTATATTTTTTTAGACCTATAAATGAAACAATTATAATAATCATAAATCAACACAATAACACACATTCCATTATGTAGTAGAAAAAACAAAATAATAATAATAATGCAAATACATAAGTCCGCCCTGCAAACCAACCCATAGCGTAGTAATGGACAGCATTGCATCAAGATTGACAGATTTTTATTTATTTTATTGTATAAAATAGCAGTAGTAAATACATAGTTCTAGTAGTAATAGTAGTAGTAGTAGTAAAAAAAATGTATGCTTTTCTTTCAACATTATTTTCTATTCTAATGTTTTTTTTTTTGTTTTTGTTTTAGGGAAACTTACAGAACTGTAACCATTTGGAATTGTTGGCGGCAGGGTTGCTGCTTTGAAGCCATATCCTGGTTTTGGGGGCGATCGGTAGGAATGTATTGCTATTCATATGTATATGTTTTGTAATTTTTTTTTGTTCAATATAAATTTTTTTTTTAAATTAAAATTTTATACTAATATTACTGACCTATTTTTATTTTTTTTTTTAACTTAATATTATTTTGTTTAAGAAATTTTTTTAATGTTATAAAAATATAATTTCTTTTCAACAAAGAATTTGAGGAGAAAAAAAAAATGAAAATAATATCACTTACCATTGTAACTTGGTGCATTTCCGATCGATTTACCAACAGAACCTCTATAACTTGTTGATCTATCAAATAAATCATCATCATAGAATGGTCTTTGATGATCTAAATTACGTGATGGTGAAGCTCCTACTGGTGATTCATATCTATTTTTAAAAATTTATTAAATTAAAATAAAATATAATTTCATATTCAAAAATTTGATTACCTTAATCTGTAGTGTGGTTCTTTCGATGCTGATGGTGTACGAGAAGCATTTCTTGGATCCAAATTTTGTTGTTTCCATTTTCTATATTTAGCATGTTCCTTTATATCTTTCAAGATAACTTTACCTATTCCTGAATTTATTTTTTCTAATTCTTCAGCTTCTTTTTTCAATAATCTACAAATTATTGGGAAAAAAAAAGGCAAATTTTAAAGTTTTGTAAAATCAAATTCGAATAATTTTCAACAAGTAAATTTCAATTCAATTTAAAGACTTCACTTACTGATCTTCGCCTTTTTCTCCATTCTTTTTTTCATCAACTTCATCCTCATCATCTGAAACTGGAACACCTTTATATGAATCTGAATAACGTCTTCGACGTTCTGGATCTGTATATGGATATGGTGGTGCTGGAAAATCATCTCTTTCAATCTTTGGTTTTTCACCAGGTGGTGGTTTCTTAGCACCTGGATAATGTGATAATTCAATTGGTTCTTCATTATTCATAGCTGGACTTTTTGGACGTGGTGTTTCAGAACGTATAGTATCAACTAAAACTTTCATTGCACTTCTATTACGTGATTGTGGTCTTGATGGTGGACGACTACCACTTGTTGAATGTGGTCTATGAAAATGTGGTGATACTGGTGCTTTATCATATGGATCAATTGGTTTTTTTAAATAATGTGGTTCATCTGTTAAATAACTGTATGTATAAATTCTTGATATATCTTCATAACCATATCCTTGACGACCATATTCTCTTAATATTAATCCAGGACTTACAGTGCGATACTGAAAAATGTATAAAAATTTAATTTGAAAAAAATTTATAACACATTAAATATTTCTTGAATTTAAAAAAAAAAACAATTACTTCAAAGTATTAAATTTATATTATTTTATGTATTTTACCATTCTTGAAACAGGAACCTTTTCTAAATGAAAATACACATTTTAGTTGAAATTTTGCAGTGAAAAATGAAACATTTTCTTTTTAAAGTGACAATAAAGATATTTTTGCTAAATGTCTTTTTATTTAGATTTTTTTTTTTCTCAAATTACGATTGCTTTAAAAATGTGTTATGTGTTTTTTTTTCTTTTTATTTATTAGAATTTAATTATTAACTAATAAAAATAAATAAAATTAGTTAACTAGTTTAATAAATTATAAAAGTAAAATTTGTGTTAAAAACCGAAATATCTAAATTAAAACATCAATTTTTTTAATTAAAAAAGTATTTTTTTCAAATCTCTTAAGGAAAAAAAGTTAAAATTCCGTCTAAAAACAATTTTGAAATTAAGAATAAACAATAATTGAAAATATCTTCAAAAAAATACTGGCAAAAATTATACCATTAAATGTTAGTTTTTTTAAGTCAATTCATTTTATATGAATTTTCTTTGATTTTACATTTATTCAAGAACAATAACAACAAAAAAACTAATATCCAAATATTCAATTTAAAAAAAAAAAACTTTAACGGAAAAAAAAACGAAAATAATTAAAATAAAATAAAAGTACAAACCTTTCTACCAGAATAAACAGAACCACAAATACTGGGGGTTCTCGAACGTACATACTGAAAAAATTCAAGCATCAAATTGTAACTCAAATAAAAAAACGAAAATAATCGGAAAATATTAAAATAATAATAAAAATTAAAATGTAATTGAATAAATAATAATAATAAATTGCAAACATCGATAAAAAACATCTTCTGAATATTTTATAATATAAAAATTGAACAAGCATAAAATTTCCAAAAAAAAATATATATATAAAAATTAATTTTTTATTTTTGAAATGTCCTGAATTTGATTTTTTTTTTATACGTTTAAACAGAAGTAATTGTATACAACAATAATATATATATTTCAAGCTACAATATAACAGCTAGCATTTTAATATTGAAAGCGGAAAATAAATAAAAACAAGAGAAAAATTTCAACAATAAAAAAAAATATGTTTTTCATATCATACCATTTCACTTATTGCACTTGAGCTCATATGATCGCATTCAGTATCTGTATAATGACCATTAGTACCATTTATAATAGCACCATCTGATGGACCAGGACCACATCGTGGATGCCATATTGCACTACCTTGCAAATACATTTCTTCACCGTCACCAAATGGATCACCACATTTTGTACATCTAGCACATGTTGGATGAAAATGATGATTTTCACCAGCTTGTAAAACTTTTCCACTTATATAACGATTACAATATGCGCATTTAACACCGAATGATTTTTGATAGCATTTTTCACAATATGGTACACAATCTTTACCCATATATTCACCATTTAATACAGTACTACAATTTTTACAACGAAAGCACCATACATGCCATTGTCGATCCAATGCTATAAGTGCTTGACCTTCTTTTAATAATTCATTACAACCAGCACATTCATTCGGATCATAATCTTTTTGAATATTTACTTTATCAGTTATTAATTCCCTATTTTGTTGATGTGCTGTAGTTTTTGTTGGACTTACTGAAGATATTTCTTTAATTGGTGATTGATGTATTGCATTTGCTGTTGCTGATGTTGTTGATGATGTTGATGCAACTTTTTTACATTGTTCAGGAATTTTATTATTGCTTATAATTGTTCCAGGTAAAGCAATACAATTCTCACAAAGAACTTCTTTACCAGTATTTGTAACCTATGCATAAAAAATAAATAAATATTGAAATTGTAATTTTTGTTTCAATTTGCTTGTTATTATTATTTTTTTTTTTTTACCTTACTACCAGATTGAAATGGATTTTTACATTTACTACATGTAAAACATTTTTGATGATAAGTTTTACCCATTGTTGAAACTACTTCACCTTCAACATAATTATTACATGCAGCACATTTAGTACCATATAATTTTTGATAATCTGGTATACAATAATAAGCACCATCTTTTGAAAAGAATCCACCAGTTGCTAATGATTTCTTACATGTTGTACATTGAAAACATGTTTTATGAAAATGCTTTTCAGCAACTCTTAAAACTTCTCCAGAACATTTCTTCTGACATTTAGCACAATATATTTTCGTTTTACCTTAAAAAAAAATATATATAAATAAATTATTAAAACTTAAGAAAATAAAAAAAACTATGCATAGTTTGAAAGATTTCGTGGACTACAATACAATAAAGTATATATTTTTTACTACTAGCAAATTCAGGGCTCTTTATCGAATAATGTCGAAAAAAAAAGAAAACAATAAGTTCATAAATAAAATTGCTAATAAAAAAATTTATTGTGAGAATATAAATTAAATATAAAATTGTAAATTTACGAGGTAATAAATTTTTAATAGTTTACATCTAAAATAACAGAGAAAAATTAAAATAATAATTAAAATTCCACTATTTTTACAAAATGAGAATATGACGTAAATACGATTTTTTTATTTTAAAAATTAAAAACTGCAATTTATAATTATTTGAGAATAATTTTTTTAATGTGATTTTTCTCGTGATATGTAAAGTATTTCTAGGCATTTACAATCTTTTTGTAAAACTAAGCTATTTATTTTTAAAATCTTTTCATTATATTTATTCAAAATTATTAATGATATAATCGATTTATTATTTTCTTAAATAATACAACAAAATCTTGTTCTAAAAATTTACATATTTAAAAAAAAACAAACTTCAATGTGTCTTAATTAAATTCAAGTTTCATCATTACAAATTATCAATTTAGTAAATTCTTAAAAAAAATTAGATAGAAAATTATAAGTTCAAAATTTTCAAACTTAAAATAATCTGACAAATTATACCAACTTGAAAGACAAATTATTTCCGGCAGAAAAAAAAAAAAACAGAAAATTTGTGGTTCCGTGGAAATCATTCATTAAAAAAAATTTTTGTTTCATTTCTTCATTTTACATTTTATGACATTTTTATTTTATTTATGGACAATAAACACAAGAAATAAAATTTAAAAAAAAAAAAGACAAATAAAATATTTCAGAATTTACTTAATCTTGTTTTTCCTCTATTTTTTTTTTTTTTTTGTAGTTCATTTTTTTATGAAATACCCTGTTTAATACTTTTGAAGAAATGTATACATTTAATTATATTGAATACAAATATTTAATTTTTAAATGTTAAATATTTGTTTTGAAATAATTTTAAAATAGGTAGATAATTTTTAAATTTGATAAATATCATCCTAAAATATATATATTTTTTTTCAACATAGCTAAACCCTTTTAAAATTTATTTTTAGTATTTTTTTATTATCAAAGATATGTGATATAGATATCAAAAAATTATGAACATCTTTTATATATGATTTCATATTTTTATTGAATTATTGAAGAAAATAAAAATTATAAAAATGTTTTTATGAGTCATTGTTACTGTGTGTTGTACAAAAGTACAAAGTATATTTTTTTTTTTATAAAAATGTGATAAAAAAATGACCCTTTACACTTTTCAATTTTTAAAACAAACTCATTTTAATTTTCTTTTTGTTATTTTCTTTCGTGTAAATGTTAAATAATTATAGTTATAGATAAAGATATTAAATTTATGACAAATAATTTAAAAAAATTAAATTTGCCACTTATAAAAATAAAATGATAAGAAAACAATAGTTCTTTATTTATTTTTTGAATTTTATATTTAACTCAACTTCAGAATTGATTGAAGAAAATACAGGTGAAATAAGTATATAAAAATTTTTTTCGATAATTATACAAAAAAATTTTAATAAATTTCATGATTTTAGAATCATATGTTGAATTAGATTCGATATTGATTTTCTTCATAAATACTCTTATGTTGAAATAAAAGTGAATTTAATTTTTTTGTTTTTAAGTACAATCTACCTGTACATATTTTAGAGTATAGATAATTCAATTCAATTGATTGATGTACCTAATTTATGTTTAATTAATTAATCAATTAAGATGACTTTTAAAGAATTTCAAACATGTATATCAATTAAATGAAGTCATTTTCATTTTTGTCACCTTTTATTTTTACATTTTAATAAATCATATTAAATATTAATTCATAATACATAATATAGATTCTCTTTCTAAAAATACATATACATACATATTTCTATCAGCATTCTTTATTTTCATTCAACATAAAATATCTCTATACACCGATATATTAAAAAAACAAAAAAGAAATTGAAAAAAAAAATCTAATTAATTAATTAACACTATTACTCAATTGTAAAACGGCAGTCAAACAGAAATGTTATGCAACACATATGAATAATATAAGAATTCATGAATCTATAGGTAACATATATTATACACATGTATAAAGATAGATACGATATCTGAAATATTTACAATACAATAAACATATGATGATAATATGTTGATGACTGGAAATACGTCAAATATATACCAGATATGAATATACCTGCTATATGTTTATATATTATATATATTTTCGTATATGTATTTTTTTTTTTTTTTAGATATGTAGATACGTAGATTTTTCATTTCCAGAAATATTTAGATACGGATTTATTTATTCCATTTTACAAAAAAAAAAAAAACACATCATCATTATTATCATCAACAATCGTCAAAATCAATGTGAGAAAAATAAATTCAAAATTAAATAAAACCAAATTATCAACAGTAAGGTATTACAATGTAACTTTTACTTATTCTAAATTATCTAGCAAACGTTTTATTAAATAGATACAAATTGTTTTATTTTATTTATTTTTTTTTTACTATTATTATTCTTTATAATGAGATACATAGGTACTGAAAATCTAAAACAAAATTTAGTATTAGTACTAAGTTAATATATTTTTATATAAATTATTTTTTTTAGAGACAGACTTTTTGAAACATGATGTCATTCGCATGATGTTAAGTGGTATCTGACCTCGAAAATACAACAAATATAATATAATTTGACCGATACATAAAGCGGCTTTTAACTGCTACAATAAAATAATAAAAAAAAAACATTACAGAAAAAAAAATTGTTAAAATGTTTGCTATATCGTACGTACAGTACCACAAGTCACAACCCACTCTCTAAAGATACATCATCATTAAGAATGTACATACTCTATGTTGATGATGATGATGATGTAGATGAAGGAATGTTATGTTTTATATGATTAGAATATAAGGGACCTATCTATTGCATATATGGGGCTCTATATATACATATGTATATATGAAATCATTATTATTTTTTTTATTAAACATCTTAATCTACAATCATTTAATTATAAATGAAAATAATAAAGCTTTAAAAATATTTTATATCTTCAACATGAATTGTAAATTTAAATTTTCATAAGTAAAAAGGATTAATAAGAAAATTTTTGATAATAGAAAATAAAAATATTTATTTCTCATTTAATTTAATTTTATTTTTTTCTGTTTTTTTGTTAAATAAAATAATGTCATGAACATTCTATTTTATTGCTTTGTATATCATCGGAGAAGGTAAAATCATGATTTCATGAAATTTACATATTTTGTTGTTTTGTTGTTTATCATTTTTGATTTTAAAAGGCTATTTATATGTCTTGAGTCAGCTTCAGCAGACACTATATAATAAAAATCCAGAGTGCAATAATGCTTATTAAAATCGACATGAAAAAAAAAGTGAAAAAGAAAAAAGAAGTCCGTCCATATTTGATAATATACATATGTATGTATATACTTGACTTGTGTATCTATAATGTATTACCTATATAATTTTTAAATTGCTTCTATAATTTTTTTTTATGTACATAATTTCCGTTAATTAAAATCAATTATTAAAACCTTAAAGAGTTATATTTAAAAAGTAATAAATAATATATAATTTTTTTTTTCAAATTCGATTTATTAAAATAAAAAAATAATAAAAATATATAAAAAAAAAAAGTAAAAATTTGTTCGACATTTTATAAACTCCTAGTCGTAAAAGTATATACCACCCTGTATCTCTTCTATATATATTTTAGTTTTTTTTTCCTCAAAGGCGAAGGAAAAATAGTATAATTCAAAAACACTTTTACTACTTACCCATTTTAAAATCCGTATTTTATTTTTTCGTAACACTTTTTCTTTCTAATTTCTTTAATTTAAAATTAATTAAATTTTATTTTTAAAATGATTTTTGAAATTAAAAGAAATTCCTAATTTCTCATATCAAACAAATTTTCGTGATGTCGAAAAAACTTGCGTATGAAGAGTACGTAATACATGAATTGTTTAACGATAATTCAATCGTAATTCAAAATACAGCGTATTTATGATTGTTAATCGGATTCAATTGTTAAAACAGTTGATCCAATTACTAATGGGCTGAATCCATCACCGGAACTAGTCCCACTTTGTTTTGGAAATAAGGAAACACCTCACACCACCGGTTTTTTTTATCAACGATAATTTGTGAACAAAAGAGTTTTTCAAGTCTTCAAAGCTTAATATCTTTTGAATTAAATAAGGTACAGAATTAGAACTAGTTTTTAGAAAGCTTAAAAGATAGTTTAAATTTTCTCTGACGACATTGACGGCTTAAAATGCATCATTTACAAATTATAGCAAAATTCGTAGATGAAGTGAATAAAATTACAACAACAATTATTATTATAAAGTTATTGGTGAAGTACATATTATGTGAAATGACTTCTACAAAGTGTATTCTTTTTTTTTATATGACAATTAGCCCGTAATAGACAACTGTAGTCTGAAAATTAGGTATTTCTTTTTGAGTTCACTTGTAAATTATGTATTAAAAGTTCCAAAACGTCAACCATGCAAAACATTCCGTTTTAAAACTCAACTAGCGCATCATGAATAATTATGATACTATTGCGCAACATATATTTTTTCAGCAATGTATCACGACTGTCATGCAATCACCATGCAAAGCAAATAGATGTTTAGGAATACAGCCTTTGTTAAAATTTTTCAAGGAAACTGCTAGCATCTGAAAGTCAATCTAAAAAATTGGAATAAACAAAACTTCCCTTTCTGGATAGAGAATTAGATCCGAGACACGTTTAAGCTAGAATCTAAAGCAAACTAATGCTCAGAATTATGCGTTGTGTAATTCTTATATACAATATGTAATGGCACAATTAAAAAAAAAAACAAAAATTTCTAAAAAATAAGTGTTTAATTAGAACATTTGATATTTAACTTTTAAAATAACGAACGTCCCTATCTTATAAATCAATATGTATATGAAATGAAATGTTTTTTTTTTCTTCCTTTTCTGGAAATTCATACATTGAAAAATTAAACTTTAAATAGCTTTTATAAGATTTAATTTATTAATTCTGTCCATAAAATTAACGCTACATATATATTATATATTTTATCTTCATTTTTTTTTTCACTTTCATTTTCACATTTTTTTAAAATTTTATATTTTTTAAATTTTTTTTTTTTTGTTTGTTTTTTGTACAAAGAAAACAAGAGTATCACAAACCTGAATTTTACCTTCCTATATTTTATTTTGGATAACTTTTAGTTTCATTTTTTAAATTTTCTTGTGAAGAAAAAAATTTTTTTTTAAATTTTTCTATAATTAATTTTATTATTAGATTTTTTTTTATCTTAAATTTTATTTTAATTTGTAGTTAAAATCATGGTGATAAGCTACAAGTTCAAAATAAAAAGGAAATAATTTTATGTAAAATGTATTTAAATTTTTCTCTTTTAAAAATATTTTTCTGCATTTAATAATATTAACAGCATAAACATTTTACACTTGCCGCAATCAAGTTTATCTAAATTTTTTTCTTTTTCTTTTTTGAATTTTTAAATCTAATTTTCGAATTGCAAATTTAATTGTAAATTTATTTCTTATTTTAATATGTGATTTTTTGTTGTTTTTTTCAATAAATTTAATTTTTAAATTTTTTTTTCACTCTTTTTAAAATTATTTTTAATAATTTTAATTTTTAATTACTATCTTCGAGTTTTTTTTTTTGTATTTTTAATTCTAATAATTAAGTATAAACTATTAACTGTTATTAAGTCTTTAAAATAGAAAACGATGAAATTATTATAATTTTATTTTTTCATTTCTTTTATTGTTCCTTTCTACCTAAATTTTTTTTACACTATTAGTTTATTATATAGATAACAAAAACAAAAAAAATAAAAATTAATTCTCTTGCAATCATTCTTCATCTGTATCACCATCGCTTGAATAACCTGTTAGTTGTGGACGTCTTCCAAATGGTGCCGATATAACTTGTCTAAAAATTAAAAATAAAAAAATTGTTAAATTACTATTGTGAATTTTGATAAAATATTACACTTACGCAATTCTTCTGTAATGATTAAGCCATTCCTCTAACATTTGTGCTACTAGAAGTGGACGTTTACGTAGCTTTTGTTGTGCAACTAACAGTCCCCCTTCAGTTACGCATACATCTAACCATTGTCGCATTATAGCCTCTTCTCTTCCCATCTTAAAAATAAAACATTATTATTGTTTTGTAGTTTTATTTTTTAAAAAAAATTATATTCTTTTTTGTTGTCTATCTATTTCCAAAAATATTAGAAATTATTTTATGTTTTACTTACCTCAGCTTGAGTTAAAAAGTGTATAGGTAATAATTTCGATTCACAGTCCATTAATGGTAAAAATGTAACATCTTCTGGTTCATCTCTGCTAGCTTCAATTCGTGAATATGGTTCCATTGGAACTAGAGCACTAAAATGTCCACGAGTGTATCCAAGTGCAATTGGTGATTTAATACAAAAATTCTGCTCCCAAAATAGTGGTAAATAAAGACCTTTATATACGAGAAAATTAAATAATTATTATTGGAAATTTTTAATTTAAAAAAAGAAAAAAAGAAAATAATGATGCGATAAAAACCTTCAAATCGAGCGTAGCCTATATCTTCTCCTCGAAAACTTTTTACATATTTCACTCCATAAACAATAATTGGCCTTCGTAGAATGTGAGCTAAAGCAAATATATGTAATTGCTCTAAAGATGATCCAGGCTGGCTTGCAAGTGATAATAATGTACTCCAGTCCTCCTCCCATTGAGTTTCTTCTAACGTAAAATTTAACATAGCAGCTTGAAACATTTCATATTCTTTCCAACGTGGATAAAATCTATTAACAAAAAATAATTTAAGTAAATAATAGAATTACAAGCTATACATGATATATATTAGTTACATGTGACCACATTGATGTAAACTGTCTGCTAGAGCTCGTCTAAGTGTATTATCACGATCAAAAACTCCCCATGTTGCTTGCATAGCAGAATCTAATAAACAATCACCTGCACTACGATTCCATAGTACCAATAACCTTGATCCTAAACGTGCTGTTATTTCTAAAGACCAATTTAATGCTGGTGGAGGATTTTCCAATTGTTTTTGAGCATCTCTATCAAGTAATTCATCATATAATTGCTCTTGTATTGGTATTGGAAGTTCCTCAATTTCAGCTGGCAAGGCAAATGTTGCATGTTCATGAACATAATGACAATTAAATGGTGATTTTCGTATTCTTAATGAATTAGCAAAATGACGACGAATATCTGATGCTAAATCGGGTGCAACATATGATGGTACACGTTTTATACCCGGACCAGATCCAGATATTTGAGCAAGAAGCATCGGTAACATTTCATCACGATGAAATCTTATAGCTAAATGAATTAATGTATGTCCAACATCAAAGGCAGAATTTCGATTTAAAATTGCTATTTCACTGCTTGTTAATGCTCTACTAGGATTTCCACCACATGATAAATATGCTTCAACAGCACTATAATTATTTTCTACAACACCTATTAAGTAAAATATCATTAAGATTACATATTTGTAGTCAAATACATAGTAAAAAAAGAAAACTATACCTAGGCAAGCGTTTAACCATTGCCAATCAACCTGTCTTCTTATTTGTCGTTGACGTCTTTCTTGTCGCTCTTGAATAGAATCACAGTTACTAATTGTTTCTGATGAACCTAAAAGAAGTAAACTAGGTTATTGTTTTAAAAATAAATCTATAAAATAATACCTAATTGATATCTGTGTTTATTATTTAAATTATTGTTTGATGTCGTATTCGCCGAAGAATTATTTGAATGATTATCTTCTACAACTATATTTTCTTTTTCAGAATTTGATATTATATTATTCATTGATATTCGTTCTGATTGATCTGATTTATGTTCTTTAGTTTGTCCACACATGGAACATTTTAGGCTTTTCGGCCAATTTTCATAAGTACAAGTCTACAAAAACAACAATTAGCATAGAAAACAAAATCTTAGAAGTTTTTCTTTTTTGTGTACTTACGTTACATATCCATTTATTAACGTAAGGACGATTTTCAATAGGACTAATTCTATTATTACCAACAGCGCCTGTGAAATATTTAGAACTAGCTAAATTTGTAATCGAACCTACAGGACTTAAACGTAATGATGTTGATTTATTAGAAGCAACTAAATCTGGATCAGAATCTGTGATATTTAAATTTTTTAATTGATCTTGTATTAAATTTCTTTCAGGTGCACTATCTTCATAACGTCTTGTATAACATTGTACACAACGTGAACTACGTGGCCAATTTAAATACGTACATTTAGGACAAGGCCATTTTGCTTTTGATGAATCTTGATTGGAAGGTCCACAAGCATTTAAATTTGTTTGTGAAAGACTTAAACTAGACGCTTCCACAAGTGCTGTTGGTTCATTCGTTGGCTGAGGAGGACTTAAGCTAAAAAACAAGAATAAGAAAAATTTTTATTTACTTAATTTTTATTTTTATTTAGATAAAAATATTTACCGAAAAATATCTTCGTTGAGTAGTGGTTTTAAACCTTTACACATTGTACATTTCATAGAGGAAGGAAAATTCTCATAGGTACAATATTCACAGACCCATTTTTGTTGGTCACACATTTTTAATCACACCACCACCTTCTTTGTTATTTATTTTTTTTTTTTTATTATTTTTACTTAGGTATTTTATTAATAATTTTTTTTTAAAGTAAATAAAAATTATAAAAATCAAAGAAGTGGCTAACTAAATAGGTTTTGTTATTTTTTTATTTTTTACAAATAAGTAAAAAAATCTTATATTGATATCTTCGTTATTTACATTACATCCAAAACTATCTATTTAAAATTTATTGGATTTAAATTAAATTTATTAGGTAGATTGACGACACATGATTACCTATTTTTGAAAACTAATTGTTATCACATACATATTACTGACAAAAATACATAAACCTTAAAAAAAAAATAAATAAATAAATAAAATTTAAAAAAATTAAAATGAATTTATTGTTTAGTATAAGGTTTTTATGCCAAGTTTGAGATTTGTACTAAAATTGGGTCAAACAAAGTTTAGTATACTTATACATACTTGATTTCTTTTTTTTTTTTTTTCTCTTTTTCCTTTTCAATACATAATTAATTTGCAATATACAAAATAATTAAGTAAATAGAAATACAAAAGAAACCATTTAAAAAAAAAAAAAAGAAATCGTATTCTAATATGATAATAATTTACATAGCTTTGTTTATTACACAAAATACATATTTTATGAAAAATTTATATAAAGAAAAAAAAAAGGCAAGGGTACAAAATATAACACTATTTTATAACATATATAGATATATAATAATGGAGGCAAATAAACTTTTTTTTTCCTTGTCGAGATATTAAGTGACACTAGACCACACAATTTACATATAAATACACATTTTAAATAAAACTATTGAAATTTAAAAAAAAATAATAATTATTATTTAAAGTTGAAAATTATTTAAGATGGAAAATATCATAATTACAAAAATATTGCAATTTTACCGAAAAAAATTAAAAACATGTACGTCAACTTTTTGACAATCACAAATGATATTTTAAATTTGGGAAATATAATAGGAAATTTTGTGAAAAAGTACTACCGATATGATACTTATTTTCTCTATTCGACAATAGATGTCGCTACGAAAAATATCACTTCCTAAGTTTCAGTTTATCAGCTGTTTTAGTATCAAAGTATCATAAGAATTGAAGAGGTTATGACGTGATTTTGTAATTTGCATTTTATATTTCGTCTTGAATTATCTTTTAATATTGGATTTTTGTACTGAAATTTGTTGAAATTTGTAATTGAATTTTTTAACATGTTTTTTTGGACCCTTGAAGTGAGGCTATTATCAAGAAGAAGATTAGTGATCTGAGCAAAACTGAAGTCAGGCAACACTTGCTAAACTGCTTTTTTTTTTCTTGGTTGTTTGTTGTTTGTAGTGTTCTATTTTTATTTTTTATAAAGTTTTTTTTTTTTTAACAGAAAAAATAATAAAAAGCTAGTGAAAAAATATTTTAAATGTTGAATTCCAAAAGTAAGTTAAATATATATTTAAGAAAACATGAAATAAAAGAACATTCCTTTTTTGGACTTTCTACATTGTCATTGTCCAAACAAAGACAATGGGTGAAAAGGAGTTTCTTTTTTTTCTTTAAGATCATTGAAATCTTTCGTTTTGTTTTTTCTTTCTTTTTTAAATTTCATATTTTCTTTTATCAAAATATTAAAAGTAGTTTTCATAATTCTCACATTACATTTTTACGTGTTTTTATTACATTTTTCATAATAAGTGGAAAATGTATCAAGATTCTCATTCTACTTGCATTTATTTCATTCTTTGAATTTGAAGAGTTCTATACGAATTTATTTGAATTCGATTCATATCATTCGATTGATCTACTCACTCTGAAATTTAATATATAATCGTTTAGGAAAATAAGTGCTTACCTTTTATTTTTTGTAAAATTCGATGCTTCTTTTAGTTTTAGTTTCGTTTCATTTAAAACATTTACAAAGCAATTATTTTTTTTATTTTTTAACAATTGAATCCGATTAGCATGAGTTTAAAAACGCGTGGATTGGTATTTGCAACATTTTTTGGAAGTTGTTTAGCTGTCGGCTTCCTATTAACAAGTTTAGCAACGGATCATTGGATCTCAGCTTCACCGAAACGGTTTAATTCAACAGTAAGTGTATAAAAAACTAAAATTATCAATATCTCATAATTTTAAATTTGTGAACCTAAAAAGAAATCATAATTTATTTGAATATCATCAAGATTTTACACAATAAATAAAAAAAAAAATGTGCAAATGATTAAGGTTGACTAAGTTTTTATTTTATGGTTTACAGGTTTCTAACGGCTATGTACACTTTGGTTTATTTTCTGGTAGTAAAGACCTAAATGTTGGCTACGGATCCCGGATTCGTTCTGTAGATGGTAAACAGTAATTTTGAAAATATTATTTTTCCTTTAATTTTCTTCTTTTTTTTTTACTTAAAATTTCAGTTATTAATTTCATTCGTACTGAACCAGATTTTATAAATTTTTGGTTATGGTGTGGTGCTGCATTAGGAACTGGTTTTGCTTTATTTAGTAGTGCTGTAGCAGCTATTGCATCAGTATTAAGAGCAGCATCTTCATCAAAAAAACATGCGTATATGATATTACTTTTTGTAGCTAATTGTTCTTCAGCAATTTCACAAATTTTAGCCTTTATATGTTGGCTTGTACAATTTTTTATACATTTAAAACATAATGTACTTGAAGCTGAAGATCGTAAAATGAATTGGTATAGTCATGAATTATCTAATTTGGGATTTAGTTTTCATATAATAATTGCTTCATTAGTTTTTGTTCTTATAAATATAATTATTCTAATAATAGCTTATAAGATAGAAAAAAAAGAAAGTAAACGTATGGAAATTCCTTATGAAGATAAAACACAAAGCGCAATAATGTTATATTGATATATGTACATACATTGGTATTGGTATTCATTTTTGAAATAATTTTCGAAAGTAAGTATTTTTTTTTAAAAACCAAATAATATAACATGAAGCGATAATTTATTGATAAGATTTAGTTAATTTAAACGTACAACGTAATGAATTTATGAACAAATTTACTGCCTTCTGAACAATTAATTCTCAACTTAATCTCATTAAACTTAATTTTATAGTCATTATTATTTAAGCCATAATATGTTCGAATATATTTTTAAGAATAAAGTTTTTTGATACGTTTTTCTAGAAAAAAAAATAATTTTGACTGATTTTGCAACGTTTTCATTTTTAACATTCTAAATATCTGGTTTCACTATTATTTATAAAGGGTATGGTCGATTACTGCTAGAATATGAAGAATAACATAAATGCTTAACTCTTTTTTGTGTAGCATGATATTCAAGGAGATTTTAAAACACTTTTTTTCTTTTTCAAAATTGTTTATTCAACACACACATGTTCAAAGTATATAACGTTAAATTTAAAAGAAATTTTATTATTTATATAAATGCATTTTAAGTAAAAATTTAAATTAAAGCTAAGGCCAAACATTTTCAATTTTAATTGTTGGTGTTGATAGTCCTAAAAAGTGTAGAAAAAAAAAGTAATGTTAGAAAATATTCAAAATTATCTAGTTAAAAACTACATACTCTTGTACATTCTCAATCATCACTTCATATGTTAAACCATGATTTTCAAGATCTTCCAAAAAATTTGAAAGTTTTTGTGGACCAACCATAATGTCAGCGTATTTTTGTGCACGTGATAATTGCCAAAAATCAATCTAAAATTTTTAAAATAATTTTTTAAAAAAATTTTCTTGTAAAAATAAGGTTTTTGTTTTTCCAAAGTACTTACATCTGTTGAGTTGATTTTCAAATCATACAAGTATTGAAATTGTTCTTCTGTCGTGAAATGAACTTTATAAACTTTATAATTATCATAACGAACTTTTCCTGTTGCTACAAAATTAATTAAAATAATACACGAAAATAATGAGATGATAAATTTCATTTTTTCTAAAATTTAAAAGAATTTATTTTTTGAAAAAGAAAAAAATTTGTTTTATTTTTTTTTTTTTTGGAAAAATAAGGTAGTAAAACTACAAACTCAAATGAACCAATAAAACTCCGATTATTGTGGATATCTTTTTATACTGTTTTTGCTAAAATACTTAAACATTACTTTTTTTTTTATTATTGTTTATAATTTTTTTTTTCTTATTTTAATTTAAATTATGCATTTTTGCGTAATTCGTTAATTAATTTGGAAAGTTCTTATCGTATATAATGTACGTTTCATTTATCTATTTTTTTTTAAATTGCTGCATATCAGAAAATTAATTTTCTACAGAAATTTAAAAGTGGAAAAAAAAATTAACAAAAACAAAATAGATACTTGAATATTTAATATTTAAAAAATATATATTTTGGAAAGAATAAAAATAAAATACAAAAGAAAAATTGATACGCAAAATCACGATTTTGAAAAATTGTAATTAATGAGGTGCGATAATGCTCATGGTAACCGTTAGCGGTAATGCACTTTTACTATTATCTCATAACACTTTTTATTAAAGAAAAAACAGGTATAAAATATATAGCATACCATTAAATAAGCCTGCGGTCTACATGCGAAAATCACAAAGAATATTGTACAACATACCTAAAAAATTTATAAATATGACGTCATTAAACATTATTTTTTGTTTTTTTTTTGTTTTTGTAAATAATTTTGAAACGGGGAATTTCTTATCATTTTTTTTTAAACGAAAATTATTATGATACTACATATTTAATGTCATGTTCAAGGGAGTACAATATAATCATTTTAAACATTTTTCACAAGTAAGTAGTTCACTGACTAAGTAGCTAATGAGTTTAATTTTAAAATATTTATCAAAATAAACATGATGCAACAACCAATTGAAATTTCTATAAAATTTTTGAAGAAATTACCTTCACTCATTTTTTAAATAAAAAATTATAGTAGGTATATTTTTTTAAATGAAAAAACAATTTTGACACTTTGGAACTAAAATATCTATGTGATACTGAATGTTGAATTGACATTATACTTGGCATGAGGCATGAGCTCACCAATATTTTTCTATATATACATACTTATTAGCTATTTGATTATTTTGGATTATTCGGTGAATCATCTGGCACTGATACGTTCGGTGAATATACATTTCAATTTTGTTATACATACATGTTGACGCCATTTTTGATTTTGTTCAACGCTAATTTTTAATGATGATTTTTTTTTTGTTTTTGAAGAAACTTCGATTTAAAAGATGATGAGAATCTTGAAGAAATTATAAAAGTATGTTTACAAATGTTTGATAAATCTTTTATAAAGAATCTTTTTTCTCCATAGATTTTCACAAAAATCAAATTAAATATAAAAATTCCAGAAAAAATATATTGATGTAAAGATTGTTCATGTGTTTTTCGTAACATAAACAATTCAATAACAATTCAAAATCAATCAGATAATAATAATCAACAGATTATATTGATGAAATGACAATAAAAAATGTTGAGTGAATTGAAAAGTTGGCAACAATTTATGGAAATTCAGGAATCATCAGAACCAGAATTATCAAATCAAGATATTAAATACATAATCGTTAATTGTTATTACAGATGTTACAGAACGTTTAACAATTCGAAGTTGTTATGCTGTTGAAACCAAAGAAATTTATAAGGAAGCACCAATGAATACTTTCCGATGAGGTGTATTCTGCACCAGGAGGCAAAGATTATCCATCTTTTACTTCTCTGCAGTTTCACGAACATCAGGGGTAGGTGTTTCCTTAATAGATCAACTGTAATACACAATTGAATCTATGATTTCAGAATTGGTCAATCAACAGATGTTGCAAGGAAATCAAGGAAGCACCAATGAATACTTTCCGATGGTGTGTTCTGCAAGAGGAAGCAAAGATATACAAAAAATCTTTTACTTCTCAGAAGTTGCATGAACATCACCATGGTTGGTCCGAGGTGTTTCCTTGTTTCCAAAACAAAATGGGACTAGTTCCGGTGGCGGATTCAGCCCATTAGTAATTGGATCAACTGTTTTACAATTGAATCCGATTAAAAATTGATATCATATATAAAAAAATTCATTACATCATTCCACTAATATAAAATAATTTTTATTTAATAAAAAATTGCAGCAGGATCACTTTTACTTACAGTAACTGTTGGTGGAGGTATTTCTTTATCTAAAATATATTGTCGTCTATAAATTATACCAATATTTCCAATATGTAAAATAAATGGTAAAATAAGAATAAAATATGAATATCCAATAGATGATAATCCATTTGATGTAAATGATAAATCTGATTGTGGATTAAGTGTATCCGTAATTGAAATATTAAATTTTAAAAATTTATCATATAATGCTCCCCAAAGTGTTAAAACTAAAAAAATTAAAAAACCAGAAACTCCATTCCAAATATAAAGACCAAAAATACTAAAAATTGATTCAACTGGATTAAAATAAATATTTATAATTGAAAATATTGCTGAAGTAAATGCAAATATTATGGCAATTATAAGAAATGATACAGTCGATGCCCAATATCCTGATTTTATATAGTCAATATGTTTTGGCTTATCAGATTGTAAGGATTGTGCAGTATCTAAAATTACATTAGAAAATAAAATACAGTTAGGTATTATAAATCTTTCTATATACTAAAAATATCTATTAACGTACTATTTGAACTATAAATTTGAAATGTATCTGAAATGGTACATTGAATTAAAGTTTGTCCTTTTAAAATTCGATTTAATTCATCTTGTCTTGCATCATAAGTTTTTTGGCAACTGTATATACATGCACCTTCACCATAATTACATGTTACTGCAAAAAAGAAAGAATAATAAGAAGAAAAAAAAACACATTTTGTATTAAATTTACAAGTTAAATCAAATTTTTGTCCAGATGATAAAAAATAACGTGTAAGTGAACCACGAAATAGACCATAATTTATTTCACTATCACCACGAGCAATCGAATTTCTTGCTCTCGCTTGTATCTTAAAAAAAAAATCAATTTTTGAATTTTTTAAAGTCAAAAAGTTTTTTAAATTCTCTTAAAATAATTAACTTACCCATTGAGTTGTTGAAATACTAACTAGTAAAATAATAAACGATAAGGATGAAAATAAAAATGTTATAAATAATAATTTCCACTGTTTTTTAGTAGACATATTTTAAATTTATTAAAATTTTTATAAGTTTGTTGTAATTATGAAATACATTACACGATTTTCATTATCTTATCAATATAATCAGTTTTATTCCAAATTCATTGTGTGTCAATCATTTATTTCAACTGTTATCATAATGCAACTATTATATGTATCTATTTGTAGTATGTATGTGGAAAATTTTTTTCACACATGTACATTATGTATTTTAGATACTTTATAATATTTTAGAATTATATTCTTTTTAACAAAAATTTTATGAACTTCATATTTTAGATACTTATTACAATTTGAAAGGTTCAGGAATGAATAAAAAAATATTTTTTTTTTTTATTCAATCAAAAATAATACTGAATTTTTTAAAAATATGAGAATAGTTTTATTCAATTTTTTTTTTATTACAATTATTACAGGTGATACCTGCACGCCTTCTTTTTTGGTGTTTCATTGTTAGATTAAATCTTTTAATATACCAATTGGTCTCTTTTATTTTTTTATTTATTCGATTTTTTTTTCTTCTTCATTGAAATAAATGCATATCCTTATATTATGAATGGTTCAAATACTGAATGAAAGAAAAAAAATTGAAGAAGTTAATTCTTTGAAAAAAAAGCATGTTCCCTGTTGAGCAGTAATAATTTAAAAACAGGTAATTTTTCTAAAGTCAATAAATTATTCTTTTTTCTTAATTTAATTTAACTGCCTGAGAATCAGGTTTTCTTTGTATTTGTAAAAAAAAAAATAATATAGGTGTCATAAAATCATTTATTAAAAATTGCCCAGATGGTGGTAAATAATAAGAAGCTACTATTTAATTATGGTACCTTTTTTTTAAAAAAAAAAAATAAAAAAATTCTATATTGAAAAATAAACATTAGTAAATTTGTACAAAATTAAATTTTTTTTCATAAATTTGTAATTTATTAGAAATGTTTAATTCATGTTTTTGAGATTTTGAATATATATGGAATTTGATTCAGAAATTTGATTTACAAAAATGTAAGATGATTTCATAATGAAGCTAGAACCTAGAATATTTTTTTGAAGTTTTAAGGCAATATAAAAAACTAAATTATATAAATTTTGTGCTAAATTCTATCTGTGGGGTTCCGTAAGCCTTAATCGTTTCTTAAAGATTATTAAAGATAATTGGAAAAAAATTCAATCGTATAAAAAAATGATAAAAGTATTGATTTCGATCAATATTTTCCTAAATTGTTGGTTTTTTGAATTAAATAACGAAATTCTTCAAGGATCATACACAAATACACATTACCCTAAATATTTATTAAAAATTTCAATTGTTTAACATTTTATTGTCAAAAATTTAATTGTGAGTTTTAGTCCTGAAACGGGATTCAATTAAATGCAATCAGTCTTCTCTAATTGAATACATCATACACAATGTATTCATTTAGAATGACATTCAATTTTGTTGAAATCAATTTAAATATATTATTTATTTTTTTCTCATATATGTATATGTACGAACATTGAAGTGTATGCATTCAAATAAAAACTTCCCAGCGGGTGATTTTTACCACGGTAGCACATGCTGTAACAATTTGTAATAGATATTTTACCTTAAACTGCTTTAACATTAAATATAGACATACAAAAATACATATATTGCAAAATAAAATTTTAACTGTCACCAATATATTACGTTTTTGTATGATTTTGATTTGATGACTTCTTCCGTTTTTTGAAAATTTTATCTTAAGAAAAATTTCAATTCTTCAATTTTTGATAGATAAAAAGATAAATGATATAATATTATATTGTTAATACAAACAAAAATGTAATTCACAAAATATAACAAACTTTTGTTGAATTCTTCTTTTTTTCTTCTCTAAATAATATTTATTTATACTTTAGTTTTTCTATTTTGACTTCAATTGATTTTTATTGTAAAGATAAATTTGTTACAAAATATGTCAATGTGGAGGGTCGTATTTTTGAATCCGGAAGAGGGCTATTATATAATTTTTAATTGTTTTGTAAAATAAAATACTCTATTTACAAATAAAAATTACAAAAAAAAAAAAAAAAGAAAAAGGAAAATTATATAATAAAATTTAACTAATTTTTGAAAAAGGAAAATAAAATACTGTTTTATTTATGCAACATGAACAAAAGGTTCTTATAATAAAAATGTGAATATAGTAACAGAATTTGAGAATTTCAAGAATGTTTCCAATATAAATTTTATGAAAAAATTATCAGTTCTTATATGAATTGGTTATTCTTTAGATAATTGTTTATTTCTGCTTTATTTCTGCAATTTGAGGAAAAATTGAAAGAATTGATGATAGAGAAGGTAACTTGTTGCAAATCTTAACCCAAAGTTTGATGGATGGTGGTTTTCGAGGGGTCAGTGTGTACTTATACATATATTATAAAATTGGTCATCTTAATTTCTTTCTTTTTTTTGAATATTTTTTATACATACATAGGCTTCTACAAGGCTTCTTGCACGGATAATTAACATTTCAACGATCATTTTGGCACTGAAAATATTTTTGTACGGAAATTGCAAAAATGGTTTTGAGTGTGGAATATAGTGTCTTGTCTGAATCTGTGAAATGTGTGGAAATGAGCTCAAATTATAGCTCATGCATTTCACAGATGCACAAAAAAAAATGGAATTTTCAACAATATAAAGATAAATATGAATCATTCTAAAACAACAATTTCTTTCGGAAGAATATCTAATAGATTTCATGTTTAAAATTAATTTTTTTTTAAAATTATTAACATGTAAGTATAATCAGACTACAGATAACAAATAATAAAAGTGGCATTTATTCTATATAAATATAAAAAAAATGCAACAAATATAAAGAATCATTTTTAAAATATAAAAAAACAAAAATATGAAAATTGTATGCATCATTATTGATAACAGATAACCATTTTTATTCATGTTAGTATTATATTATTTATATTGTGATAATTATTATTGATCTGTAATGACTGCACTGATAAGTGTATGAAAAATTTTGCTTACGTTATCTTGAAAAAAATATTTTTCTATTAAAATGAATTATACAAGAATGTACACATAGTATAAATATTATGAAAAACGCATTATATAGTACCTACATATGTATGTATTAAGTTTTCAAAATAATATAAAAAAAAGTTAAAGCATAAATTAGTTTCATTCTTAGCATTTTCAAAGAAATATTCTTGAAATTTGTTGAATTATTAACACTTTTATAGAAATAAAAAGTGTTTTTTAAGTACACAAAACAGTTATTTTTAAATTTTTACCTGAAGTAAAAGTGAAAAAAAAAAAGAAGAATAAAGCAACTATTGAAATTGAAAAAAGAAAAAAAAAAACTAAAATTCTTGAAGAATTTTCTTTTTCAACATCTCAATTTTTGACCAGATACAATGAACAATTTAAAATTTTAATTGTTCGCATAAGATCTCTTTTCAAATAGCACATAATATTATTGAAAAAAAAAAAGTGTCATCGAGTTGAAAAAAGTGTATAAAATTTATTGCCTATTAGTGTATTCTATATTTTTAGCAAAATAAGAATTAATAAATAAATATTTGTGGTTTAAACAATTTTAAAAAAATATATATTTTTGACTTTTTAAAAAAGATATTCTTTATAAATTTTATTGTTTGAATAGAAATTTATATTGAATTGATTATTAGTATTGTTATCACCTTGGGTGGTAAGTATTAAATATAGTAATTTATTTTTGTATACAATTTATTATAAAAGAATTGCGATCAAGTTAATAATTACAATGAAAGGAAAAGTTGTTTTATTATTTTAACAGTTTGATATTGTTTACTAGAAAATAAAATAAAAATTAATAGAGTCATTTAAAACTGCTAAAACGTGAATGGTCTAAAAGTCTATGTCTGAAAAAATATTGAAGTCAAAACTGAAGTATTAAAAACTTGTGTGAACTTGGTTATTTGATTTCAGGGTCGTTAATTTACGTATACGTAAGAATATAAAATTATTGAAAACTTAAAAAAATAGAATTTGATTTCTGCGTACTACAATTCAAGGCTACAAGAAATTCTAACAGCTCAGTAATAAACCTTAGAAGTGGAAGATAATGAAATTTGTGTAGTACTTTATTTAGACGTTTTTGCAAAATCAACTTTATCTTTTTCTAATTTTTATTCAAGCTTTTTCTTGTTTTTAAGTTCAAAATTTGTCTAGTCTAATCAATCAAATTAAGGTGAATCAAATTTAATTATTCCTCTGTAAATGTTTTTACTGTTTTCACTCACAAATATACATACATAGCTATAATGTATGTCCACAGAAATTCTTTGAAATATGTGGATTCTAGCAATTTCTTTGGAATTTGTTGCTTCAGGACTATCGGAAAACTTTATGTACTTTTGGTTTTTCCAAAATGCGTTAGACTACGGATTTTACAAATTTGGAATTTTATAGGAAACTTTTTATCGAAAACACTATTTATTTATTTTTTTTTTTTTGTAAAGTAAAGTCTAATAAATATGGTAAGTTTTACAAGTGTAAATAGGAGAAAATATAAGCCAAACTTTAATTGAAATTACTCAGAAAAAATAGTGAATAAAATGCAACTTATGTTTTCTAAAATTTCTAGATGAATGTATATCATTCATTTTTTTAAATACCTGAATTTGACCTAAAATAATATTCCAAATACATCAAAAAATTTATGTTATGTAGGTACATTATATATTTCTCTTATTATATACATACATACATACATATGTATGAAAGAAACCTTTTTTATAGCTTTTTATTCAAAATTCTAATATGACACCCTATTATAGATTTTATTATTATTCTTTTTTCTTATTTTTATTATTAATAGTCAGTGTACAAAACCACAAACTGTATAATAAAAAAAAATATTTTTTGATAAATCAAATTTGCTCTTTTCTAATGGTGAAATGAAATAATATAACAAAGCCCGCGACAATCTTAGCTTACACAATAGAAGTGAAAAAATCAACCACTGTCCTGAATTATTAAGTATATACAATGCATACGTATATATGTATATACATATGTATATTCTGTATATTCTATTTATTTATATAAACAGGGGTTGCACGCACGAGTTTAATAAAAATCTGTTCCCTTTCTTAGAATTTATATTCACATGTAAGGGACACCTTGAAATTTTATTTTCTTTTTGTTGTTGTTATTTATTACTTTCCTTTATAAAAAGATTTTTTTTTTGGTTTGAGAATAACTTAAATTTGCCTCTTAGATTTTATTTATTTAAAACTGCTCATACCATTGCGTTTACCGCCTTTTTCCACCCTGAAAACCAAAAATCAAAAAATTAAAAAAAAAAACGTGATATGTGATGAGGGTTTGAAGAGGCATTTTGTTTCGGTGAGATCAAGCCACGCCTTTGGATCCTTGAAAATGAAAATTTTTAGATTTTCTATGATGACTTCAAATAAATTACAATTTATTATTCAAAAGCTGCTTTTATGATAATTGTTGATGACAGATTTAGTTAACAGATGATTATTCAATATTTTTTTAAAAAAAAAGAGAAAAAAAATATCTGGATATATGTAAGTATGTTAAAAAAATTAATAGTTCTGATACAAAATAAAAAAATGTTGTTTTTTGACAAACATTACTTACAATAAAGTAAGCCTGCCTATAATTAAAAAAAAAAAGAATGCTTCAAACTTTTGAAATATATTATATTTCGGAATAATTCACACATACACTGTTTTGTTTAAAACTCCTATAAAGTAGTTTTTGACTTTAACAAAATAAAATTTATTTATCCTGTTGTTTATACTTTGTGAGGTTTTGAGATTATCGAAAACTGAAAATACTATGTTTTACAATTTAAAAAAAAAAATGTTATAAAATTAACCTGAATTTGAAAAAAATAGCTTGGTCGAAAGGAATTTTTTTCAAAGTCAAGCCGAAAGAAAAGAAAAGAATTATAATGTAGCAGATTTGAGTATTCTTCATCAATAATTAAGTAGTAATTATATGTTAAGAACATCAAGTGACATGGCATCCGATAGTTTAATTGGTAGAACATTGCCCCAGTAAAGCAAAGGTCTTGAGTTCGAATCTCAGTCTGATCGAATGTATAGTTTTTCTTTTCTTAGTCTACTACAATAAAAAACAAAAATAGAAAGAAAAATACTATTCACAAATTAAAATGAAAATTTAATAATCGGCGTTATTCCACGATACTCAATTTTTCGACAATTACTTTTATGGGAAAGAAAATATTTTGTGCATCTTTACCTTTGCATAGTTTTCTTTTTTCAATTAAAATCGATTCTTAAAAAAATATACCTAAATGTGATTTTGCAGAAATTCTTGGAGTTTAAATTAAAGTTTTGAAAATAAATGTAGAAAAAAAATTATCCTTAGATAATTTTGATAAAAAACCACAGATGTGATCATTACCTTGAAATCAAAGTACTGAGAATACTTTTATTTATTTTCCCACTAACTCAATAAATAATACATTATTGAATTTCGATGATAAAATCTTAAAAATTTTAAGAAATAATTATATCTTGAAGATTGATCGAAAATCACGCCAAAGGTTTAAACATAAATAAGTGATACAACTTAAATAGTGTATCCAAAGATCTTTGAAAGTTAAAGAAAAACCTTTAACGTGTTTCAAACTCACTTCAAAAATTAATAATTATATTCTTCCTGAAACATGTCAAAAAAATAAATGATCGATATATTTTTGATGACATATGTATGAATGAATAGTTTTATTTTTCATTTTTTTGTGAAATTATACTTTGATTTTATTTTTGTTCAAAAAATCAGTTTTTTTCCAAAAAAAAAAAAAAAAAAATAATAATAATAAAATTTCATACATTTCATATAAATTAACTTGTATTCTTGAAAAAAATGATTGATCGATTATTACATTAAGCATTGTTACACAATTTAGCGCACTTCAAGGAAATAAGGAAAAAAGTTAATAGAGTACGACTTTCAATTTAGAATATGTGTCAAATTTTATTTAGTAATACGTCTTTTTTATTAAATAAAGAAATAAAAAAGAATTTTTATTTAAAAATAAAAAGGAAAAAACAATTTAATTTTTCAATGAAAAAAAAATTAATTTTTGAGCTGCGAATTACCAGAAGTCAAACTCGAACTAGAAACATAGAAAGAATATTAATTTAATTTTTAAAAATTTATCAAATTTATTTCAACAAATTTAATTTATAAGTTTAATTTTGAATTTCAACTAATAAACTACTCAAAAAGTAATAAAATCAGCCATTTTTTTCCCTTTCAAAATAATAAATTTTACAATAATGTGTATGAAAACCGCAAATTCACCATGCAACTATAAGGGGCCAATAGGGTTAGTTAAACACATATAAGTCCTTTTTTACGTATAACATTTGCTTGTGTGTCTGTCACTCCCAATACAAAAAAAAAATAATACTTGAAGCATAAAGAGGATTAGGGCTGAATGTAAAGGCAAACAAGATCAGAATGGAATGCATTATAAGAAAGGAAAAAATAAATAAAAAGGACTAAACTTGGGAGGAGATTCATTGTTTGTGTAAAATATTCTACTATACATTTTTTTTCCTTTTATCTATTTTTTTTCTATTGTTTGTCTGTAAATCATTCTCACGAGGGTGCATATGATGAGAGGATTTGAAATCATAAAACGAAAGTGGAAGGTTGTAAAAAATCTATTCGAGGTCAAGTACTCTACGAGTAAACATCTTAAGGTGTTTTGAGTGTTCAATTTTTTTAATTTCAAAATTATTATTTTAATCGTTTGTTTATCAGTTTATTTAAATTTGTTAGTACACAAAATATACAAATATTTTTTTAGTTCATTTGTACAAGACATCTTAAAAAGGATTATAATGTCTGCAATTAAAATGCATAGACCTCAAACTTATTCTCGTCTATTTCGTCCATGGGATTCAGTTAAAACAAAAAGTGAAAATTGTGAAAATAAAAGTGAAAAAGAAATTAATATAAAACAAATACCATTTAATAATGATTTTTATGGTGCAACATGTAGTAGTTTAAATTCAATTCCAATTTATGATGGTATTACTTCTGCAAATTATTTTGTTGAACATTATCCAGATAGTATGTATGCCAATACTAGTCCTTATAACGCTTATTTTCCAAGTGGCTTATCATCATCTGCTATGATTGGTATGGATCCTTTAACATTTACACTGGTAGAACAGGAATATGCAAGAGTATTAGCTGAAGATGTTCAAATAAAAGCAATTAATGCACGTAAACAAAGACCAAAAAAATTCAAATGTCCTCATTGTGATGTAGCTTTTTCAAATAATGGTCAATTAAAAGGACATATTAGAATTCATACAGGTAATTAATAATAAAATTATAAATTATTCTTAGTTGAATTAGTTTATTGTTAAGGACATCTATTATCCTTTAGCTCTAATTGTAGACCTTTAATTAATAGTTTCCTTTTTTTTTCTAATTTTTCATAGGTGAAAGACCATTTAAATGTGATTTAGAAAGTTGTGGTAAAACTTTTACAAGAAATGAAGAGCTTACACGTCATAAAAGAATTCATACAGGAATTAGACCATTTCCATGTACAATTTGTGGTAAAAAATTTGGAAGAAGAGATCATTTGAAAAAACATATGAAAACACATATGCCACAAGAAAAACAATTAGGACCTGCAATTTTTGTGCCTATGTATCCATATTTATATGGATGTTAAGAATCAATATTTTTTAGATATAATTTAATGAAAAAAATTCAATATTAGTTAAGAAATAAAAAAAGAACTGAAATTGTATTTATGTATTATTTTCCATATTTGTAAATAAGTGTGAAGAAAATTATGATAAATTTTTTATGGACACAAATATTTTTATAAAATAAAAATTTTAATATTTTAAACAAATTTTTGAATTATTTTTACATCATATTGGTGAGCCTTGGGATATATTACGTATTTTAGAAAGTACTACTGGACCTTGGAACATTATGTCCTTTTTTTTCGAACTGTGCGTTCAAATATTTTATTACAATTTTTGGAACAAATTTTAAGCTCACTTTATTATTGTATTTTTGAACTAGAAACCAACACTGGTAGATTTGTCTCTTAATCGTATTTTCTGACTTTCTGTTTATGAAAATTTGTAGTTTTATTTTTTAAGATGCGAAAAATGGATTTAAAAGGAGTATTTGAAGAATTTCTATTATGGAGTCTCAGTTTTGAATTTAAGACTTTATAAGATAAACTAATTGGACTTTTAACTAAGATTTAGTGAAAATTGCAAAGTGAAACATATTTCAAAGTTAGAAAATATTGAAAATGTAAATTTTCTTAGACTCTTGTGTATTCTTCCATTTTACAAAAAATTTTGAAATTTTTATTTAATGAGCGAACAAGACATGAAATTGAAAACAGAAGAATTTCAAAAGGAGAAAAAAATATTTTGCTTCAACTTTCGCAGACTAAAAAAAAGCAATATTTAAAATCATTCAAAAAGTTAAATTTCACCAAAGATTAAAAAATTATTAAAGTGATGACATGTTATTTAACGTCAAATTTTTACATAAATATGTATTCGTACATATGTTTATTTTTTTCACTATTCATATTATTAGGCCTAAATAGATATCTCAAATTTCGTTTCGGTAATTCGGTATATAAACTATATAACATAAATCATATTTTTGCATTAAAAATAATAAGTATTAACAGATTTTCTAAAGATTTACACATTCAATACAATATTTTGTCGATTCATTGATATGTTCTATTATTGATACATAAACAAAATTTCATCGGTTTTTCTTCCATTCAATTGAACTAATGATCAATACCATTGTAAATACACCTGGATTATAAGAATTCAATTCTATAATGAAAAATTTACATTGATGAAAAGAAAATCATGCCTTTGAAAAAAGAAAATAAAAAAAAAAGTAGTAACAAATAATAAAAAATACTAAAAATTCGCAAATTTGCATTTGACTTTGCCGCAAAATCGAATCTATGTAAATGTCAAGTTTAGCATTTAAAAAAAAAAAAAAATCTTTTAATCCTTAAAGTGTGTCTTGTCGACAAATTGAAAGAACTACCGTGTCAAGTCAGGTATACACTAGAATATATTCATTCATAGGGGCATCTATTTTATCGTCTTATTATACATACATATATGGTGTGATCTTAACACTACATATATGAACTTTACATATGAATATTACATTTTGTGCTCTATAATTATAAATGAACTCGTGTTTTGGCACAATTTGTTAAAGGATATATCCAATAGAGAGGTATATTATGTAGTAAATGTCATCCAGATATATTTATACAATAATAAGAAGATTATCAGATTATAAGATTAGTAACATTACTAAGTGTATGATTATTATTTTTTATTTTTATTTTTCTATTTTTAATTGAAAAAAAGAAAAATTGTTTTTTGTCAAAGATTAAGTGTTTTGTATTGAAATTTTGTCGTATGTATTCAAATTCATATTTAAGCTACTGATTGAAAAGTGAATAAAGTTAAGTTGAAATAGGTTGGCTTAGCATTGGAATAGAAAGAATAAAATTATAAAAAAAAAGAAAAAGGTGTGAAAATCATGTAAATGATGTCGATATTTTGTTATTAAAATTGCAAAATTAAGTCTTAAAATGTAATGAAGATGGACATGGACTGTTTTTGGGTTGAAAAATATAGAATTCTTGTATATGATGCGTTTTTTTTTCAGAATTAAACAGTATTTTCTGTTGATTTTTTTAAAAATATTCCTAACAAGATTTCTAGTCTATAAATAAGTTTATTCTGCTTGTCGTTCTTTTTCGAACAAGTATAGGTTATTCTTGTACTTTACTTTAATCTCCTGTGAAACTTTTAATCATGCACTCAGTACTCCTATTTTGTTTTTAAATTTCTTACACATACTTATGTAAGCTAAATAAATCCATCGAGATCTTGATTTTTGCGTTCTACATTTTCCTTCTGAATTATAATAAAAATTCTCCAATTGTCTTGATAAAATACCCTACTTTCTCATAAAAAAATTAATTTTTAAATTCGCATAGCACTTTTTTTCTAAACTGTTAGAAATACTTTGAAATGATTGAAAAATGAAGTTTTCATTTTGAAGCTAAATGCGAAAAATTTATTTATTGCAAAAATAAAAAATGGCGTAATTCTCACTAAAAATCTTTTAGAAAGCATTTATAAGCCCATATTCTAGAGATAATTTCGCAGCAAGGGGAAACTCAGCGTTTTATTAGTCAATTTCCGTTGTACTGATGCTTTAAAAAAGTGGTTGAACTACAAAAACATTCAAAGTTTAATATATAAATTTTATTTCCTATTTGATTACTACCAAAAAATTCTTTATATTTATGTATATCTTTAAATAAATAAAACCGTATTAGCAAATGCACATATATTTTATATTATAGTACATACATGTATTAAAAACTCGATTTACTATTTTTTTTTCATATGACATTATGCGGTTTGATCCTGAAATTTAACCATAAATTACAATAATTTCCACCCTTCTGCACCTATTGTGATTTTTCTTTATATACACATACAAACTGTACACACGCACAATATTATATTTGATATATAAAAAAAAGGAAAAAAAATTGAAAAATGTTCTTGGTTTTTGATGTTAGAGGGTTTATATTGGAAAGTCAAAAAATATGGTTGATTCTATACAATTTCTATTTTTTTTTTCATCAATTCCTCTTCTTAAATATTACGTATTTTATATACATAACATTTGATATTGAATATTTCAGACGGACAAGATATAACAATAATAATTCAAGGACTATTTATAACATAATATAATGTATCTCTATTGAATTCAAGTATGTGTAAAGACATCTGTAAACTATAACTTTTGTTAATATATTATAAAAGGACAATATTCTTGAAGAGCATCAAAAAGTCAATTTTATGATAACACAAAACAAACAATCCAAAAAAAAAATAAAGAAAAAGAAGTAAAAAATAAATTGATTTTTCTTTCTTTGCACGCAATTTTTATGAGATGATATGAGAATATTTTTCTTATTTTTTTGTTGTTGTTATAATTATCCTTAATAATCGTCCAGAGAATTTTTGTATTCTTATTTTTTATGACATCATGAATTGTAACAAGATATTGATGTATTTAAAACTACTTAATATTAACCGCATCAAATTTATTTGGTTACGGTTTATTCAATATAAATTTTAAAGGATTTTAAGGATTAAAAATGATAAAATGAGAAAAAAAAATCGTAATATCTTTTTTTAATGAGGATCGTTAACTATATGAGGATAGGATTCATTTGGTACAGTTCATACAATATTGAATTATAAATGAAATAATAGAATTCTTAAGGATAACATCTTAATCAATACGAATTCCCTTAATTTTTTTTTTTAATTTCAAAAAATTTTTAATTGTGAAATGTTTTTTATACATACATATATATGTATGTATGTATTTTGAATTCAATAAAATTAGTTCATTTTATATTGTCGCAAATTTCAGGTGAAATAAATGAAAAAAGAAAAAACTTCTAAAAGAAACCGACAAAAATTGTTTTTTTTTTTTTTTTTTTTGGTTTGTGTAATATTCATTTGGTGCCAAACTGTCTGTTAAAGAGACCGACAATGATTTTGAAAACAATTGATAAAAACCAAGAGCTATTATTTTGTTTCGGCAACAATTGATAAAAGCGGCTCCTTTTGTCACAAAGGTGTTGACACCTTTTTTATGTTAGTTTTTCCTTTTTTTCTTGATGAGGCAATGACTTTTGAAAAATTTCGCAAAAATAAAAAAAAATTTTTTACATTGAAATAAATAAATATGAAAAAAAAACAACTATGCTGACTTTTTAATTTATTGTTACATGGAAAAACACTTATTGAAATCGAAATAGACTTGTTCAAATTTAAAAAAGAAAAATATTATGCCCAAGCCCAAAATTTAATTGTTATTCATTTTTATTTTATTTTAAATATGTAATTTATTCTTTTTTTTCGAAAAAAGAAGCCGATTATATTGAAATTGTAGTCTTTGTTGAGATTATTTTGCTAATTTTGAGCAAACAAAATAAATTTGTATATTCAGAAAACAGGACATTTAGGAAACTAATAAATATATGTACATAATTATTTGTACAATATTGTTTTCAACAAATATATATGTATTTTTTAAATTTGATAATTTTTCTCTTGAAATTTTTAATTTAGTAGTGCCAAATTGAAATTTTATAGAAATACGAATTTTATTTTTGAATTTGAAAAAAAATTGGAATATGTTTTTAATTGACATTTTTAGTTATTCTGTTCTTGATTTTATTAAACTAATATTTAAATTGTTCAAATAAAAATTAAAAAAGATAAATTACGTGACTATTTACTTACTAAAACCTTTTCTATAGCGAATAAAAATTTAAATTTTCCAATTTTTAACTGTTTTCATCGAACCATCAACATGAAAATCTTAACGAATATTTTGCATTTAAAGAAATGCGCTTGCTCAATAAAAAAAACAACAACAACATACTCCTACATAATACATATATGTAAGTACATATGAATTCGCTCATTATTATATATATTTTTATACTACAAAATTCTCCTATAGAACCTACATTTCATTTAAGCTTTTTCCCTTAGAAATCTTTTTTAAAATAATTCATGTAGTGTTTTGCCTACGTTCGGAAAAGGCAGAAAATATATTTACTTATAAATACTCTTAATTATATATATATTTCCTTTTTAAATAAAAATATTTTTAAAATAATATTTTCATCTTTATTTTTTCTTTTTTTGTTTTCTTTTTTATTTGTCTTTTCTCATACATAAAAAGTTATTAGAAAATTATTCGATACGAAACAAAAAAAAAAGTTAATTAAAATTTAGAATTTAGAAAATATAAAAAAAATTTTTTAAAGAAATAAGAAAAGAAAAATAAATTATTTAATTGTACATAAATGTGATTCATTTAAACGAGTATTTTGTAATTTTTAAATGGTATTTTTGTGAATTTTTTCAAAAATTCATGCCGGAAAATTTACAAGTAAATTTTATTAAAAGAAAATAAAAAGTGCTGAAAAATATTATATATATATATACTTAGTATTTTTTTTTTCAAATATAAAAATAAATTTTCAAATTGAACAAAATACAAGAAAAACAAAATAAGGATTAAAAATGGTAATTGAAAAAATTTTTTTTTTGTTTTATAATTGTTATTTCTATATTATATTTTTTTCATATACTGTATACATTTAATTTATATGCATATATGTAGTAATTAAGAAAAATTAATCAATTGTGATTATTAGAGTATTTTTGATTTTCATTGACTAAATATGAAAAACCTTAAGAAAAAATAATATGAAGAAAAAAAAATGAGATTGAAGCAAAAATGTTATGAAAAGCTTTTGCGACTGCGGCTATCTAAAAAAAAAAATGAAGTGGAATAAACCACAAAAATGTTTTGTGGAACATGATTAATAAATTGTATTGAGAAATTGTTTCCTGTTATATATCCTTTTGTGATTTTTATAGAATACCTATATCTTTTTTATACAAACCGTAAACATTTTAAGAATAAAAAAAAATTGAAGTTTTTCAATGATATGATTTCATGCTAAAATTATATTTTGCGTGGAAAATAAATATACATATATACATATTTAGCAAATTTTTCTGAATATTGTTTAAAACATAATCCATAGAGTTTTCTCAATAAGAAAAGATAAAACTTAATGGTAAGATGCATTTTTTCAAGATACATTTTACAAAAATGTATATGAAGATACAGGATGCACTAGAGTGTGACTATTATAGTAAATACAGTTGGTAATATAGGTATACTACTAAACCAACATTTGTTAATTTTCTCCAATACAATTTCAAGTACATATTTACTTGACCATTTAATTTATTTTTAAGACCATCATTTTCAGTATCTACCTTGATAGTCTTCATTCTATATTACCGTGACATTGTCATTCATTATAACGTTAATAGTGTTTACAATATATTTTTTTTTTTGTTTTTCTTTTCTTGTTTTTCTTTTGTTTCTAATAATGAGATTAAGTAAGTCGCCGACCTAAACAGGAAACTTGATATATGATCCTAAAAGGGTTACATTAAATTTCTAATATGTATATTATAATAAAAATATCTTTTATAAGTGTTGCAAAATATTGATTTTTACTTTTTTTATTTTTTCTTAAAAGAGAAAAAGAAAATCAGTAAAAGAAAAATTTTCTTTTTAACTAATAATGCATATCCGGCGTTTTGTGTGTTTTTTTTTTAATTTTTAATTTTTACTTCCTGTAAGTTACAGGAAAACAATTAATTGATATATTTTTGTCACAATGTTGAAATACATATTACATATGTACGTCAATTAAATA
This sequence comes from Bombylius discolor, assembly GCA_939192795.1. Taxonomy (NCBI): domain Eukaryota; kingdom Metazoa; phylum Arthropoda; class Insecta; order Diptera; family Bombyliidae; genus Bombylius; species Bombylius discolor. The sequence continues at coordinate 33,161,222 of OW584241.1, read as the reverse complement.
ATAATATTATATGCGTTTACATTTAAATTTTATGCATTTTAAATTTTTTATGTCCTTGATGGTATATCCACATTTTAATTAAATTTTTTCTTTGTGTTATTCATGTAGTGAAAGTACGCGTATAAGTTTTGAAAAAATGATTTTATTTGTTTCAAAAAGAAAAAAAAAAGAAAAAAAAGTGATTCATTTACTGAACTAAGGAGACAGTAATGCGCTAATATTACGTCATGAACGTCATCTTTGAAAAAAAAAAGGATGAAAAAATCTTATTTTCCGGCTTTTATAGAATAATATTCAATTTATTGGCATTTATGATGTCATCTTTAAACTTGATAATTTGATGGAATGAGGTTTTAACAATTTTAACAATTGTTACTTAGATCATGACTGCTGAAGATAGAAAAAAAAAAGCTTCTTTATAAAAAAATATTTTTAAAGCTAGGACATTAGAAAAAAGTTTTGTTAAAATTTAAATAATTTTTCATTGTGATGATGTCATGTTAAGTGATAAATGTTAAAAGTCGAAAAAGGTCAAAGAAAAAAGAAGCGAAAAGATATTTAATAAAACAATTGTGGGATAATGCCTATAAAATAATAATTAAAAAATTTATACATACATACTATACATACATATGTACATATATAATTTATAATTTAATAATTCAAATTCTTATATTATTTTTAGGCAATGAGAAGAGCTAGACGTGCTCGTTTATGGAATATGGGAATTTTATTTCTCATTTATTATTCTATACAAGTTTATTCAGAAAAAATTAACAAAACCGCTGAAGAACAACCTTTAAGTTCTCCATTTCCACCAGATGTATCATCTAATCCTAGTTTTGAAGATGATATTTCAACAACAGAAATGTTCGAGGTATTTGAATTGTTTTTTTTTTTTTGTGTTGAATTCAAATTTGTTAAAATAATGTTTCGTATCATAATTTTATAGGATAGACTAGAAACATCAACAAAACCTACAGTTAAAGCACGTGAAACATTAGCTACATGGAGACCTAAAAGAGAAAATTGTACACCACCAGCTATTGAACAATTTCCTAGGCCTCTAATGGGTCCCTATGCAAGAAGACATGGTGGTTTAATAATACATTTTATCGTTGCAATTTTTACATTTTTAGGATTAGCAATAGTTTGTGATGATTATTTTGTTGCAAGCTTAGACAGAATATGTGAAGAACTTAAATTATCTCCAGATGTAGCTGGTGCTACATTTATGGCAGCTGGTAGTTCTGCTCCAGAATTAGCAACAGTTATAATTGGAGTATTCTTTGCTAAAGATGATATTGGAATAAGTGGTGTCATAGGTTCAGCAGTATTTAATATTATGTTTGTTATATCAGTTTGTGCACTATGTTCAGGCACAGTATGTCAACTAAACTGGTTTCCTTTAGTAAGAGATTGCTTCTTCTATTCTCTTTCAATATTAATTATGCTAATAATTATTTTTAATGATGTAATTTCTTGGGTAAGTAAGGGAATTTATGATTTTTGTACGCCAAAAAAAAAGGGATTTTATTTTTTAATTTCAGCCCGAATCAGTAGTAATGTTATTCTTTTATGTTGTATACTGCATTACATTGCATTTTAATGCACCAATAGAAAAATGGGCTTTGTCACTTAACCTTCCAATTAAACTTCCAACAAAAGAAGAACAATCAGCTTTGGTTACATATAAAAATCTTCCAGATTCTTCATATACACAAGGAGGAGGACAACAGCAAGTTACTAGTTTATCACAAGATAATAATCAACAGCAACCCACTGCCCAACAGCAGAATGAATATCAAGGATATACAGATCCTAATGCCGCATGGGATCCAAATGCAAGTTGGGATCCAAATGCTGCATGGGCTGAGGATTCTGCAACAGGACAAACTGTACAGCCTGTAGCCGATAATTGGGGTGGTGGTATTCAAAATACTGGAGCAAGTGATTGGGGAGCAAATGCATGGAATCAAGATCAAGGGCAACAAAATTATGGATATAATGCCGGCGTTGGTGATACAGCACAACCTGAAACACAGCCTACAACAAAACAAGAAACCGAACAAAAACCACAAGTTGGACAGCCAGCTTCACAGCCAGAATATTATAAATCAAAAGATCCAAGATCACAAGAATTAACAAATCCTCTGGAAAGACCAACAGAGGGTGGTTTATTAGCTTTAATATCTTGGCATATTGTATATCCGATTCATTATATGTGCCGATTAACAATGCCCGATTGTCGAACTGAAAAATATCGAAATTGGTATCCATTTACTTTTCTTATTTCAATGGTTTGGATATCATTCTACTCATACTTTATGGTATGTATATTATTCATTTTTTTTTTTTTTTTTTTTTTTTTTTTTTTTTTTTTTTTTTTTTTTTTTGAAAATTTCTAATATATACTCTTTACTTTTGAATAAAATAATAATAATACAAAGGTTTGGATGATAACAATTATTGGTTCAACACTTGGAATTCCAGACACAGTAATGGGTTTAACATTTGTTGCAGCTGGAGTGTCTGTTCCTGATGCCTTAAGTTCAATTGCTGTTATAAAAGAAGGATATGGTGACATGGCAGTTTCAAATGCAGTAGGATCAAATGTATTTGATATATTGGTATGCCTAGGTCTTCCTTGGTTTATTCAAACGGCAATTATAAAGCCAGGATCTCATGTAAATGTTATCTCGAAAGGTAATTACGATGAATAATGAAAAAAAAAGGAATGAAAACTAACTTGCGTATCCATTTTTGTTTTTAAAAAAACTAGGTCTTGCATATTCGACATTATCTTTACTATCAACAGTAGTATTTCTACTTTTATCTACTCATTTAAATGGATGGAAACTTGATAGAAGGCTTGGTATAATTCTGATGTTATGGTATTTATGTTTCATAATACTTGCTTCTTTGTATGAATTAAATGTATTTGGTCAATTAAATCCACCAGAATGTTCAAGTGAGTATATATATCTTCTATTTCGTTTTAATTATTTCATATTTTTGTTTTCCTGTCTATTTTAGGTGTTTATTAAAAATTCAAGAGAAGGTTTCACTCTTTATTAATTTGGAAATGTTATAAACACACATATGTATATGTATGGTATATTGTTTTGATAATAAGTTTAAAGATTCAATAATTGAATTTTTTATTTTAGTTTTTAATTTTATTTCAATTCAAATGAGTTTTTTGAAAATGTGTAAAATTTAAAAAAAAATCATAAAAAATAATATTTTTACTTTGTGATAAAAATAAAATTAAATTTTTTAAATTAAAAAAAAATATATATAATTTTGAACAAAATATAACCTCAGACAAATAACAAAAATAAAAAGAAATTTAAAAAGAAGCAAAAATATATAAAAAAAAAAAACGAAAAAAAATGTACCAAAGCCGCATAATGTATTTAATAAAAATTGAAAGAAAAAAGTGTAATAGCTTTTTTTTTTAAAATTATTTATAAGGTTTATCAATTTGAAAATCTTATAAAACACACTGATTGCTTAAATATATTTAAAAAAAAAATAGTTGTAAATGAAATAAATTTTACACTTTAGAGAAGAAAAAAAAATGTTATTAAAACACATTTTTGCTTTTTATTAAAAATTAAATATATACATATAAAGTATACACATAAAAAAAAATAATTTAAAACCACACACCATGTTTTATTAAACGAAGAAAAAAAATTATAGGTAAAAAAAAAATTAAATAATTAAAGAAAAATATAGATAAAAAATACATAATTATTATGAAAATATGAGAAAATTTATTACACGTCACTGCATTTAATCACAAAAAAAAAAATTAATTACATACATACATAATTCGCTTATGTACAAATTGCGAACGCATCATATAAAAAGAACACTCATATATACACATGTCATAAAGGTATTATTTAAATAATTAATAATCTAAGTAATAAGATTACGTATAAAAAAAAAAATAAATAAATAATGTACATTTAATTTATTAAGAATATAATTAACATCTAATGCAAGAAAATAGTAAATGTAGAAAAAAAAAATATTTTATGAATATCTTTTTTTTTTGAGTTTTTTGTTTCCATTTCATTTGTTTCCATATCACAGATTTAGTGAAAGTAATTTTTTATGTTTAGATAAATTATTATTCAATAGGATAATAGTTTAGTTATTATAAAAGCAATATTAGTTAATAAATGCTAGAAATTATTTTTTCTTTTTTAAATGTTAAATGTTGAATTTGTGATAAAAGTTTTTGTTAGATACGAAAAATTTAAATTACAAAAAAAAAAAGTTTAGTTTTTAGTTAATAAATTTATTTAAAATTTTTTTTTTTTTAAATAGAACAAGAAAAATGAGAATTCTTTTAGGTGAGCAAAAAATGACAAAGTATATATATTTTTTTGCAGGAAAGATTTTGTTTTTATATTATCATTTGAAATTTATACATTTGAAGAAATAAAATCAATAATAAAAATCGACCAATTAGGCTTTTACAACAAAATATACCGTATACGTGGCAATAGCCTATCACAAATCTTATTTAGAAAGGAAATTTCTTAAAAATTATCTTTCATAATTTCAATAATTTATTTTTTCCTTTGTTAATTATTTTAATTGAAATTTAATTTTTAAAAAATTTATTATATAATTTTTCTTATTTAAAATCGTTAAAGTTATTGTCAAAATAATACTCTACTTTCACTTTTACTACTCAATTTTTTATTTTAGTTTTGAGATTATTTTGAGCAATTTAATATTAGAAAGTATTTAGAACAGATAATAAAATATTTTTTCGTAATTTCTATTTTTTTTATTTTCATAAATAAAGATTTCAAAAAATAACTGAATCAAGAACAATAAATAAATTTATAAAACAAACGAATAAAAAATAATTCTACATATTAAATTTAATTAAAAATAAAACTTGTTCAATTATAAATTCAATTATGTACTTAAAAATAAATTACAATACAAAAATTGTTCAATTATTAGAATTTTAATGGAAACAAAAATTATTAATGCAGCAAACTTTTAAATTACAAAAAAATATTAAAATACTTAGTATTTTAAATTGTTATAAGAATTATTGCTAAATTATTATTTATATATTATAATTTTGCAAGAAAAGTTTGAAAAAGAATAAAATAGACAAGTAAAAATATTATGTATTAAATAAAATAAATTAAACAAACAAAAAAATTATAATATAAATTAAATTATTATTAAAAAAAAAAAAAAATTATGTCATTGTCAGGAACAAATGAAAAAAAAAATAAAACTCCTGATTTACCTAACGTTCAATTATGAAGTATCAATTATATATTACAAAAATATATATGTATATGTAGTACATGTATTATATATACTTATGTGTAATTATAATTATTATATATTATTATTATATATTGTTAAATTATATATTATAATATATTATTAAAAATTTCTAAAGCATTTAGTAATTGATATTCTATTTAAAAAAAAAATTTAAAAAAAAAAAGAGAAAAAAAAATACATTCCAGAATTATATCCTTATTAGGTACCTATCTATAATATAAATTCTATGTATTATATCTTCTATTATACAACTTGAAAAAATTAATTAATAGTTTCTTTTGTAGCTTAAAATTTTATTTAAATGTACATATACCTATACATACTACCTATATACATATGTATGTTAATTAATTTTCAAATTTTATTCTTCCTTTCATTTTGGATTTTTTTGCTAGGTACAAAAACTTATATTATTGTTTTAAATTACAATTAGAACAGAAAAAATATTATGTACATTTTATATATTCATTTTACGTTATTTGTATTATTAATTAATTAAAATACATAATTAATTTTAAAAATAGTTCATCTGTTAATATCATCTGTTAAAAAAAAAAAAAAACAAAAGAAAAGAAAAATAATTAAAATTCTGTATAAAACGCTCAATAAAAATTATTTACAGATTCATTATACATTCCTCTTACAAGATATCAAAATAATTAAAACAAAAATATAAAAAATGTATATTTCTTCATTTTAATTGAATATTTAATTAATTTATACATATTGTTGTTATACAATTATTATTACCATTTTAATCTATACTTGTTAAATTAATTTTAATTATAATAAATACAAAAAAATAAAAAAAAAATAAAACAATTATCTTTCTAAATGAATTCAATTATTGGAGCAATTAATAATTTTAATAACAATACATATAAATATAAAAAAAAAAAAACCTAATAAGTAAAAAAAAAAAGTATTTATAAAACTTAGTGCTATTAGTTGTTTATTAAGCAAATAATTAAGAATAAAATATAAACAAACAAAAATAAATTAAATTAAAATATTGTTGTTGAATATTCTTTATCAGTATCAAAAATAGAAGAAAAAAAAATTAAATAAATAATTTATAATAATTAAGTAAATTTTACATGCACCATTATATGTACATTATTATTGTAATTTATTGTGTTCATTATAACATTTAAAAAAAAACATTGTGTGTGCTTGCTGTTTTATCACAAACGAGCTTTTCTGAAAAAAAAAAATTAGCATTTTTAAAATTCATTTTTTTATTTATTTTTTATTTTATTTAAGTATCTGTTTTTTTTTTCAATTTAAGTTTATCCATTATTCAAAGAAAAATTCATCGAATGAATACAACACCTAAATAATAAATAAAAATAAACAATTTATTTTATAATGGTACAACATCGAATTTACAACATTTATTCAAAATAATAAAACAAAATGGTAAAAAAAAAATATATATTAATTAAAAACAAAGTAGAACCTAAATTTATTTAGGGATGTAGAGAAAATGTTTTACACATTTAACAAAAAAAAAAAAAAAAAATAGTTATTGTATAGCAATTATAAAGAAAATATCCTTTTTTTGTTTGTTTTCACATGATTTCATTAATTTTTGTTTTGTTTAGTTTCAATTTTTATTTAAAATCTAAAAAAAAAAAATAATGTAAAAACTAATGTAAAATAAATAAAACAAAAAAGAAAATATATTAATTAATTATACAATGACGGCATGTAATAAGTAAATATATAATACAACAAATAATTGAAGAAAAAAAAAGTATATAGTATATATATATATATATATGATAATAATTTAAATATAAACAAAAATTAATAATAGATAATAAATAATTTTGCGTTAAGTATTAATTGTAATCCACCCATATAAATGGTATCTAGAAATACCAAGAGTTGTTGAAATAAAGATTTTGTGTTTCTACTTGAATGCAATAGATATTTGATTTTTGTTTTATTTACAAATTAATTACAGAAATTGGCTTAATTTGATAACAAGACTGGAATTGTAATCAGAGTCGTAAACGACGAATTTACGAAAGCAGCCTAACTTCTAATGATAAGTTTATATGACAGGAGAATTTGGTTTTTTGATACCAAAAAATGGTGTCTGGAGACTAGAAAATTTTGTATAAACACTTAAAAGACCTACAAATATGTAGGAGGCTGAAGGTCATCATGATCTTCAGATACCATGTTTTTTTCTTTTGTATTTGGAAATCAAAGTCTCCTGTCGTGTATACTTACCATAAAGTTACCCTGTGGAATATTATAAATCCAAAATTACAAATTCTAGAATAAATTATAATTTACTGAAGTTCAAGTGAAGCTTTATTTTTCATTATTTTCTTCTTGTGTGTGAGATAAATTATAATAAAGCGTAAGTATGAATTGTTGATTCCAGTTTAGGAAAACGATAAATGAAAAAAAATTCTGTAATTTCTAAAAATAAAAAACCAAAAACATAGTTTTTATGAATAGTTTATTTTCATTTATATTGATTTCATAACACTAATTACAACAATTTTTTAATATTATCATATATTATTCAAAATAATTTTTAAAAAAAATATATAAAATCATATAATAAATCTTTAACACAATTTTTATTTCGAAAAAAAAGTCTATGATAGAAAATATCTTTTCGAGTTGTATAGTTTTTAAATGCAAAAACTTAAACCATTGTAGAAATAACAAAAAAAAAAAAAAAAAAAAAAAACCAAATTAATAAATGCAATTGAATAATAAGCGTATGAATTTGAATTTTACTATGAATTTTAAACATTTATGTATTTACTACTTTATGACTTAGTCTTAATATAATATTTCAGTGCTAAGCACTTATTGAATCTCATCTAATTTGAAATAAAGGTTTTTTTTTTCTTCAAAATAATATATAAATGTAGGAAAATATATAAAATAGATTTTCTGAATAGTAAAAATAAAAATTAATATAGTTTTTAATGTATTTGTGTTACATAAATGCAATATTTGACTATTATTGTCTATCCCATATGACTGAGTTTTTTTTCTTCTCTATTAATATTAGAATCTCTTAAATTTGTCATTTAAAGACCCTTATTGTAATAAACTACTTGAATATCTGGATTTTTCTTTCTTATTTCTTCTTGAACATCTTTTTCTAAACTAGAAACCTAAAAAAAAAAATAAAAAAATATTTTAAAAATATTCTTATTTATTTACTTTTTACACATTTATTTTCTTTTGATCTTAAAAATATATAATTTAAAAATACTTACATTAATAGAAGCTCTTTGACTAAAGAATGCACAGCCAAGTGGTGTTGCAAATATTAAAACAAAACCACAGAATAATGTTTGGATTGGTGCACTAGCCCATGGATAACGTTTAATAACACCACGTTTTGATAATGATTCAATTAAAATTGGTGTTAAAACTAAAAAGAAAAATAAAATAAAACGAAAATATTATTATTCTAAAAATTATTTAAAATTCCAATAGTTATTTTTTCTTCTAATTTTACCCATTCCTGGCATTGCCATGGCAATTCTGCTTAATACAACTGCTGTTATTCCAGTTGCAGCTGCTTTTCTTGAAATTCCTAGTTTATTATTTTCTTCATCCAAAAGAACAACACCATTTCGAAGTTCTCTGTTAAACATATGATGATATAAAAAGTTTTAATTTGTACTTCTTGTTTTGTTTTTTTTTTTTACTGATGCAAAAAAAAAGTTATTTTTATACTCACAGCAATCTCATCATTGGTACATTTATGCAGTTCGCTGCGGATACTGCAGCTAGTGGTACAAGTCTTCCGATAAGTGGATTTAAATTCTGTGTGTGTTTTAAAAACAATAATATAAGAAAAGTAAACGGTAAATTATAATTAGTTTAGATGTATGGGAATATATTTGAAAATTTTTTTTTATTTAAATTTTACCTTGACAATACGATTCAGTGTTAAAGCTGTCGTTAAAGCACCTCCAGTTGCTAGTACATAAGATGTTAAAAGTTGACTACAATTGAACATAATTTAATTAAATAAATTGTGAAAAATGTAAACAAAAATATCGATTAACTAACTCTTTTGTAATTGGAGTATCTCCAGAACGATTTGTATAATTGACAACAGCATTAAAAGTTTGATTAACCCATTGCCAAAATACTACTGCTGGTGTTGTTTTATAAAATGATAACATACCTGTAAAATAAAGTAAAAAATAAATAATTGATATGATCTTTATTTTACTTTTTTAAATTTTTTTTTTTTTATTGTGAGATACAAATAACTTACATCCTGTAATTAGTGTATTCATTGGAACTTGAGCAGACATTCTTCCAACAATTAATGATTTTTCTCCAGTTTCTGGATGAAATGCTGAATCATATAAATATTTTGCTTTCCATAATTCATCAACAGTTTTACATTCTGGTATTGGTTTACCAGATCTATAATTATGTACAATTTTTTTAGCACGTTCTAATTCATCATTTGTTGCCAATAAATTTAATGGATTTGTTAATAAGAAAAAATGTTTAGCACGATTTATATAAGTACTTTGATCATATTTTGGTTTATCAATATCAATTTTTGGTAGACTCATTTTTTTAAAAAAAATAAAGATATTTGCTGTAAAAAAAAAATAAACAAAATTTTATATAAAATGTGTTCTAAAGAATTTAAAGTATTTTAATGAAGATAAAAAAATTTAAATATAAATTAAGTAGGTGTATGTTTAATGTAAAAAATATATGTTTTTTAAAATATAAAAGCTAAACAATCAAGATGAATGTTGTACCTACAATAATATTAAAGTACCTATTTTAAATATTATCACTATGTGAAGTTTTTGATAGGCACATTAAATAATATGATAATGGAAATATATATACAATATGTATATGTACATAGATATCGGCTATACGGCGTATATAAAATGTCGAGCAGAAAAAAATATGTATATATATAGATCAAGGTCGATTAAACGATAAGGTCAAGTTATCAATTGTTACATTTTGATGAAAAATACTGATGAAATTTCGACATTCATGTTTTTAATGCTCCTTCACTTATTAAATTATATACATTTTTTTTTAAATTATACTTAAATTTATTTAAATAATAAAAATGATTGAATTCATACTTACTAGTAAAAAATCTCCCTGTAAATTAATTTTTAATAACCAAACAACTGGAAATTTATTTGGTCACAGACCAGTAAACTTTTTAAAATGAATTTCGTACAATTTTATCAACTGCAAAATGTGCAAAGTCGAAGACGAATTTAAAAAAAAAGAGTTATTACTCAATTTCTTTAGTAACTGTACAGTTATATTAAATTATTAAATGATAATAACACGATTGTATGAATAGATAGGAGGACAGTCATTATTTCTGTTCAAGAAACAGAGGCTACAGAGATCTGGAATTGTAGGTATTCTGTGTAGTGTACATACATAAATATAATATGTATATGTATATTAAATGATTAAACTTGTATGTAGCCGTGTACGTATACGTACAACAAATATACATTCATTCATACATACATTGTTGGCGGACTGACGATTGGAATGGCATTGTAAATTGATAAGAATGTCAAAAACAGCTGATTGAAAGAAAGTTTTAAAAATTATTGCATACTTCTAGGCCTACACAGTACACTTTTTTTAATTAATTTCGTACAATTTTAATTTTTCAACTGCACTGATTTAAAAAATTAAATATTAGAATGGAGACAAGCATTTCCACATTAAAAAAAAACAGTATTTCTTATATTGATTTTCGAAGAAATAATTAAAAAGTTGGGACTTTCTTTAATAATTTAAAAAATTGTTCGGACTAGTTTTGAATTATAAATGTTTCTCCGATAACAGTTAGTAGTTACCATTGATTTGATTGATTTTTTTTTCAATTTTCAACTTTAAATAATAATTTTTTTTTTCAAATTTTATTAATTTTGTTTAAAATGTATATCTATATGTAAATTGTATGGTATAGTGTCACATAATTTCTCAACATGAAAAAAAAAGTATATTTGCCCAAATTATTATATGTACATATATCTATATCTGTTATAAAAAAGTTTTATATTTTTACCATTGTTTTTACTTTTCTTTATAAATTCTAAATTCTATTTAACTTTTTCATTCAATCCATTTTGTCATCAGTGTAGTCGTTTCGAATTCGAGTATAACAGTTTGTAAAGGGTATTAAAATATTTCAAACATTTTTTTTTCAAAACTATGAACGAAGATGGACAAAATTAAAATTAAAAATATAGATAATGATATAATGTATCTTACTAGTCAAAAAAGTTGAAAATTTAAATTAATATTAAAATAAAAATGTCTTTTAATGCACATGCACTCCAACTGAAATATAACGGCAACACAATCATTTCCGCAATGACAAAAGTCATCAAGGTAAGAACTGTCATTTCATTTCGCATTTCGCACTTGTTTAATGTTTTTTAAAATGTTGATTTTTTTTTTTTTTTAAAATTCTAATTAGCGGTGGGGTAAAACGTGAAATTGTTTGAGAAATTTTATAAGTGTGGTGTGGTTGAGAATCCTAGCTTTCGGCTTGTTGAACTCGTGTAAATTAATTAATTTTAGTAATTCTTTTCAATAATTGGTAATTAGTTTCGGTTTAATTGACATTGAATTTGTATATTTTCATATTTATAAAATTTACAAATTAAAAAATATTTTTTAATATTATCTTTATAATATTTTAAAAAATTAGGTACATATTTGTTTAATTAGACGTAAATTGGGTATTTGTTTGTCCAATGATAATGTCGCTCATAATTCGTGTATTGTAAAAAATTTATAATAAGTTATAAAAGTAGGTAAAATAATATACCTACTTACCTTAACTAGAAGGACCGACACAAATATAAAAAAAATAAGGAAAAAATATCTAATATATTTAAAAGTTAAATTGTGATACAATTTATCTTTCAAAGAAAGATATTATTTATTGAAATCAATTAAACTGAATTAAAAAATAAACGAAAAAATATTAATAATAATGAATTTTGACGATTATGAGCAACTTCCTACTACAAGTGTTGCGACGAATATGACTGCAGGAGCTATCGCTGGAGTCCTGGAACATTGTCTAATGTATCCATTAGACTCAGTTAAGGTAAAATTATATTTAAAATCATAAAAAATGTATTTAATTTTTTTTCTACAATTTTCTTAATAAGGATGGATGAAACATAACCTCTAAATTATGTGATGTAATGATTTCTTATAAATACTTATGTGTGTATGTATATCTATCTACAAAATATGATTACAATTTAAATACAATTTAGAAAATAATTGAAATTCGAAATTTTTTAAAATATTGAAAAATATACATTGATATTCCGGCATATTAATTTTATTATGTATGAGTAAATTCCATTGGATTATTATTTAAAGTCAATTTTAAGAAATTGAGATTGTTATCTAAATTATTGATGTAATGACTCAATTTAAGATGAAACAGCCGTACAGTAATTATAAAATAATCAGTGCAAAAAAAAAGTCGCAAAAAAAATAATAAAAAATAACAGAAAGAAAAAAAAAAAAGTACATACTATGTATGTTGTTACTTTTAAAAGTAGATATGTACGTTCGAACATGTTATTTATAAATTATATGCCTTATCATCGTTGTAAACAATTTTTTTTATCTAGTAGAAAACAAACTAGCATGAAAAGATTTAATATAATATTAAATGAGAATTTATATATGTATATAAAAGCGGAGGCGCAAGCAAATATCATTAGTTATGCAACTACACACTTCATAACAACAGATATTTTATCGTATGATATTCGAATAGTAAAAAAAAATACAAACTTTAAATGTAAAAAGAAAAGAAATAAAATACAAACCAACCAAAAAAAAAAAAAAAAAAAGAATGTGATCCCCCCAAAAATGTTATTACAAATAATTCCGAAAATAAATATAGCAACAATAATTAAGTGTAAAAAAAAATGCTGAAGAAAAAAAAATATTGAATTGAATGATTTGTTTTAAATTACGTAGAAAATAAGGTGTATAAATAATAAAAAAAGAAAATTTTTTTAACACTATCAGTAATTGAAAGTAAAGTAATTAGGCTTGCAAATTTTTCGCTCTATGACCTGCATGACAATTTTTTTTTTTTTTAAACTGATATTTTCTAATGTAATAATGTATTCAAGTTTAATAAACGCAATTAAAAGTACCTACATTTATTAATAACTAATAATCAAGAATAACAAAAAAAAAAAAAAAAAAAAATTAAATAAACTTTAAACAAAATAATCGAAAAGACATATGAAAAAAAAACTGGTTTTTATATTATAATCACATAACATTAACATTTTACTTCAGTATAATAATTTATGTATATGTATAATCACATCTTAAAATAATCTTTTGTTTGGATAATTGATTCTACATATACTAGAATATCAAATTGATTTTTCTAGTTTTACTAGGAAAACCCAAAAGAAGAAGAAGAAGAAGAGAAAAAAAATACATAAAATCGATAATATTAAATATTTTAATCAGTAAAAAATAATAACGGCATCGTACCTAGAATTATTTTTAAACTACTAACTAATTAATTAAATTGTTACAAAATAAAAAATACTTAAAATTTTATTTCATTTTTAATACAAATATTTATTGTTTACAATTTCTCTAAAAATTCAATTTAATTGATGCCGCTAAAAAATTTTTCTTTTTTAAAACTATAATAAAAAAATAAAACGATAATGTAATCAAATAAAATGAATTTCTCTTTTTTTCTGCTGATCTAAACAACGTAGCAGATAAAAAAAATATAAAAAAACAATCATATCAATTATTACCGATCATTTGAATGAAAACGATAGTTGACCACAATGACTAGTAGATATCGCAAAAGTAGCAAAATTTGTTCATGTTTCAAGTGTATATTACATATAATATAAATTATTCAATTAAAAAATGACTAACACTTGTTATCTAAACTTATTATTTCAATTATTTCTATTTAAATAACTTTTTTTTTCCCGTTATATTTTATACTTTGCAGATTAAAATTAATAAAAGTTTTCGTAAATATGTTAATATTTATTCTTAGAATTTATGTTTATATAAATATATCAACTTTAAAAAAACAAAAAATTGGGGAAAAATAAAGAAAATGAATTGTTGTTTTGATTATTCATTCTTCTTAACTCTGCGTGTTAATAATTTAAATGATTTATTAATTGATAAAATGCAGTAATATGAACTAAATTTAGACTTTCGTAATATTAGTTAACGTTAATATGTATAAACAAAATGTGAAAAACAAAATATTCATTTCTTCGAAAGTTATGTAATTTTTCTTTTTTTAAGTTTTAATTTTTTTCAGATATTGATTTTGAATATTAATGCATGTACTTTGTTATTTTTTATTTTATAGACAAGAATGCAAAGTTTATCACCAATTACATCTGGACATAGTATTACTACAACATTCACTAATATGATAAAAAAGGAAGGTGTTTTAAGGTGACTAATTTGATTATTTTGAAAATTAGAAAAGAAAAACAAAATATCATCTTTGAAAATAATGTAAAATTTTAGGCCAGTTCGAGGTGTTACAGCAGTTGTAGCAGGAGCAGGTCCTGCTCATGCATTTTATTTTGGTACATACGAATATACGAAAGAATTTTTAACTGAATTTACAACAAATAGTCAGCTGAATTATAGTAAGTATTATTCACGAGTTTATTAGATTAAAGACAAAAAATATTAACTGTTTTATTTGTATTTTGTAAATTTAGTAATTTCAGCCGTTACCGCTACTTTAATTCATGATGCAATTTCAAATCCTACAGAAGTTATAAAACAACGTTTACAAATGTATAATTCACCATTTAAATCAGTTATTCAATGTACTAGAACGATATATAAAAAAGAAGGTTTAAGAGCATTTTATCGTTCATATTCAACTCAATTAATAATGAATTTGCCTTATCAGGCAATACATTTTACAACATATGAATTTTTTCAAAATATGGTAAGTTCATAATTTAATTTAGAAAAAAAACAACACAAATCAATTGTAAAATTTTTGAATTATAATTGAAAAAAATAATGAACATTTTAAAAATCATACATAATTGTTTATTTTTTTAAATTAAAGCTAAATAGAGAAAGAAGATATAATCCTCCAGTACATGTAGTAGCTGGCGCTGCAGCTGGAGCTGCATCTTCAGCCTTAACAACACCATTGGATGTTATTAAAACACTTTTAAATACCCAAGAAAGTAGTACGAAGGGAATGCGTGAGGCCATCGCACAGGTAATAATTTTATTTAAAATTTCCATTTTTTTAAATATCGTGTTATTTTTTTATTTTTTTTTAATTTTTCTTCAAAATTTCTACAAAATTCTTATTAGAGTTAATAATGTTAATTTTATTTTAATTTTTAAAGATATTTAGAATGGCTGGACCATTAGGGTTTTTTAAAGGTTTAGGAGCAAGAGTTTTATATGCAATGCCAGCAACAGCAATTTGTTGGTCAACATATGAATTTTTTAAATTTACACTAACTGGTAAAAGTCGAGAAGACTATAAATCATCAATATCTGGGAAAAGTTCATTACCACCAAAAATACCAAAAGAAACTTCAAATTCAATTAAAAATGCAACAGGATCAACAACAACAACAACAACAACAACGACAGATAAATTACGAAATGATGATGTTAGTAATAAAATATCTAGTGTTAGATATGTATTACCAACAGGAACTGTAGTCTCTGCTTCAGAAACATCAACAGTAGATATTCCTAATACAGTTGTTGTTAGAGAATCAACACAATCAACAACACCAATTAAGGTTTGTGAATTACCAACAGTATCAGGTGAAGGAATTTATAATACTTTGAATACTCGACATACAACTGAAGTTAATAAGTCATATGATAGAGGATTAAATAGTAATAGTAACAGAATTACATAATTTCTTAAATAATAATTATAGAATTTCAATAAAAACACAAAAAACAAATGCAAAAAATGAATTATGTTCAATAAACAATTATTTTAAGAAATATAGACATCAGTAATCCAACACAATTATTTTATTCAAGCAAAAATGCAAAAAAAAAAAATACATATTTATATTCTTTGCACAATATCAAATATTGTTTAAAAAATAAACAAACAAACTAAAAAAATACGAGAAACAATGTAAACATCAGGTTAAAGAACTGCCCATTACCCCCAATTTGCATATTTTTATGTGTCTTTTCATCTATAATTTGTGATTGTTCCTTTGGAAAAGGGAAATTATGTAACTATATTATTTTAAGAAATTTAAAAAAATGAGAAAAACAAAAAAAGTATTCTACAAAATTTGGAAACATGAAAAAAGGATTATTATTTAATTTAAAAAAAAAAATTTATAAATATATTTAAAAATAAAAATGAATTAAAAAAGAAATATAAAATGAAAATAAATATGTATCCAAATCAATTTAAAGATTGTTATTTTAATAAAAAAAAAAAAATCTATTTAGTTATTTGTTGTTATATATGTTATGTGTATTATAATAGGAAACGAAGAAGAAGCAGAAGAACAAAAAAAATATATTATAAAGAAGAAGGAAAAATAATTTGTGTTAATTTGTATAAAAAGCGATGAAATTATTGAATAATTATAATTTTTGTTTTTTGAAGAAATTCATGAAAAAAAAAAACAAACAAGAAAAAGAATAATAAAGATAGAATTTTCAATTGATATTTTTCTACTTGATTACCTAATTAATTAATAGAAATTAAATGAATGTTTTCATTAAAAATAAAATAAAAACTGTGCTACTAATCAATTTTATCCTAATAATAAGTTTACATAATGATGAGAAATGAAATATTTTTCGTTTTTCAAAATAAGAAAACACTTTTTTAAAATGAGGCCATGTATTCAATATTGATTCTTGAAGTTTGACGGTTTACAATATGGTTTATAATTTAAAAGACAATATGATTTTGATGAATTTTCGTAAGGCGAAGAATTTCCAATATTAAAGGAATTTTTCATTAAAATTTCTTATCTAAATAATTTAACATTTTTACAGGATATTTATCCTTTTAAGAGGCCTACTAAAACCGGTAATGTTATTCTCACTTTCATTAAATAACATTGAAGTTTTGATGTGATATAATGTCGCTGTCTATTAAAAGAGTTAAAATTCCATTTTTTTAATTTTTTATTTATGTTATCATGTCATCTATTCTATTCTATTAAAATTGTATACCAAAAATATTGTATAAAGGTCGATCCACATATCCTGATTCGGTTCCCTTCTGTTCGATCATATTCAGGCATTTTTAAATGTTTGTATGTGATCTATTCACACATATCCTGCCTGGTTTCCGGGTCACAAATCACATACAAACATCGTCGGAAGGGAACCGGATCGGATGTGTGTGAATCGACTTTAAAACCTTATTATTTTGTTATTTTTTAAAATTCTAGAAATCTTTAAATAAAAACTCAAGAACTTATTTGTTAATGTTTTTTTTTTATTAAGTTTCAAATAAAATAGAATTGCTTTTAATAATTTTTTTTTAAATTTTCATATTTATTTTGTAACATATTTTATCTACATACAAAATACTCCAAAAATGACTTTTTTTTATTTTAATTTCATATTTAAATATTTAAGTATTTGAAAATACTAGATTTTCGAAATCATTATTTAAAAAAAAAATATCAAGACAAGTTTATTAGAAATTACTGAATTTTTCCATATCTTGATTTCTAAAATTTTACTTTCACTTAAATTTGTTAACACTCAGTTAAAGTATTATAGAATATATGTAAATTAATTTATGACACTGAAAATCATTTGAATTTAACTTTTATTATTATAAATATAAATTTTTTTTTTTCTAAAAAATAATAAAGCCTCGATTACTATAAAATTCAATTTTATTCAAAAGAGATTAACAAAAAAAAAAAAAAAAACGAATGTTTCAACGAATTGGTGCTCAATAAAAATTTATTTTTTCATTAAAATTATGTGAATTATGGTCAATTAAGGATAAAATTTTCGAAAAACAAAAAAATTATATGAAAAACTTCAATTAAAAATTTTTTTTTGAAATATGATAATTATTTAAATATAAAATAAGATACACGTATATATATTTTTTTAATTTACAAAAAAAAAAATAAATAAAAACAACAAATTGAAAGACATTTAAAATTTTCATTAATAAATTATTATAGAAATTATAATGGCCATTTAGATTAAAGATTTTAATAATATATGAAAAGCTTTTTTTTTTTAAATTCTATGAAAAGTAAATATTTAAATGAAATTTTACTTTAAAAAAAGAAATCACTTTTTGTTCAAAAAAAGAAGAAAAAAACTGAAACTTGTTCATGAATATCTTGAAAAGAATATTTTTTTTTTTTTTGTATATATACAATTTTAAAACATCACACTTGTAAAAATTTGTATTATAAAAATAAATGCGAAGAAATTATTAATTATTTCAATTTTATTTTAAAAAACAAATCTATCGAGTATCTTGAAGTTTTTTTGTTGAATAGAAGCTTTAATTATTATTATTAGTATTTCATTAACACTAACAGCTTTCGAAAAAATACAGTTAGAACTTAAAATAGAATTCAAATGAACTTAATTTAAAAAAATTTCGATTGAACGAGGTTTGATTGTGAAAAGTTAATTACTTTCTTTTACCTGAAACTGGGTTAAAAAAAATATTTCGAAATTTGTAGAATTAGTTTTTTTGAAGTATTCCAGCATGAGAATTGGTTTTCTCATCAGATGTAGGTCGTTTTCAGAAATTCAAGCTTGCTGCAGTATTGACTGTTCAAAGGCTTGATAAAATCAATCGTATAAGCTAAAAACTTCATAAAAAGGTATGAATTAATTTATTTTGACATTTAGCAAGTAATTCTTAAATAAAATCTTATTTTTCTTACTCTGCATTTCTTTAAATTTTGATTTCTAATCAGAGTTTAACACATCTTAGTAATCAGTTTACATACAAAGAAATTACCGAATTAATAAAATTTAAAAAATGTTTACAGCTGCAGCACTGATTTTCTATGAAAATTTGGAAAATTGAGAAAATATTTTATAGATGCAAGTAATCTGGTTTGCATGCTTTTTAGTTTTATAAATGACATGCAAGATGTCGCAAACAAGCTTGAATTTTTGAAAACGGCCATATGTTATTTTCCTATGACTAGTATGTATTTAATTTATATTTATCGGTTCCATTTTTAAAAAAGACAATAAAAAATTCTATTTTAAAAATAAAATGCAAATAATTATTTCCAATTTTTATATAATATATAGTATATTCCATTCAATAGAATCGACATTATTATTATTATTTTTTTTATTCTTTTGAGAGAGAATTTTTTCTTTAAACTAATTCAACATCAAAACGATATGTTTTTATTGTTTCAAAACTTCTGTTTTTTTTTCTGATTTAGGATCACTACATAAGTAATAATAACAAACATTTACCACAATTTTTTTTTTGTTTTTTTTTTCTTTTTTTTTTTATGTTTTGTTTTACATTTACTGTGTATTATACACTTAACATATTTTATAATACTTTCATAATAAATAAAAAACAAAAACAAATTATTAAAAAAAAATATATAAATACATAAATAAATTAAAGATTTATTTTAACATTTTTTTTTTATATTATATCTTCAACTTTCCTATTTAATTTTTTTTTTAAACTTTCATTTTCTTTTTCTATAGAATTTTGCTTCGAATGGCAGTTATCTGGGATTATATTCTCTATACATCATTTCGGAATTTTAACATGGTTAATTTTTCGAAAATTTCTTATACATAAATTTATTATGTATCTATCTTTTTTCTTTTTTTTTCAACAATTCTTCACATACATATTTTACTATTAAATTAATTAAATTTATATTATTATTATTACTTTGTCAAATTTACAAGAAATTAATTATTATATTTTTTATTATTACTTTGTTTCCTTTTTTTTTAAATTTTTAATTATTTATTATTTTTTTTCTCTCTGTTTAACGTTTAACACCAAACAAATTTGGAATTGATTTAATTTTCTTTCGTGAACAATTCAAATAATCTTTATACATATCTGATCTAAGATATCTTGAATAGGAATCACTTTTCATTAAATGATATACATGTGATGCAGCAACATCAAAACACCATCGATTCGGTCCACTTGTAGAATTTACTGCTTCTCTAGCTAATTCAACAGATTTTGAATCAACATTAACTGGACATGGTGCATCTGGTGCTAAAAATTCATGCCATATATTATTGATTGCTTCTTTTATTTCAGATTGTGGTAGTGCTTTCATTTGTTGAACAGATTCCCAAAATCTTTAAAAATAAAAATAAAAATGGAAAAAAAAATTATTTCATCATTAAATAATCAAAATTCGGTTTCATTAAAATTACTTAAGATTTTCTCCACTATATTCTTTTTCCAAGAATTTTGCAAATTGTTCACGTCCAATTGGATCATTAAGCAATTCACGTAAACTAAATGCCCATCTTTTGACACGACGTAAAGGAACTTCCTTCCTAAAAAATTAAAGTAATAACATTGAATTTACTTTCTTCTTTAAAAAAAAAAATAATAATAACGGCAATTTTAATTACGTGAATTTTTCCGCATCCCACATTTCAGTATTATCAGTTTGCCAAGGATTTGGAAGCTCTGGCGATGTAATAAAGTAATCAAATTCAGTATATTGTTCAAAGTAGGAAACAAGTCTGTAAAATAAATTCAAATAAATTTAATATTTGATAAATTTTTCGTAAATTTTCAATTCTTTTTCATAAACTTACGATTCAGCAGCTTTTGATACTTTAATTGTGCGTCTTTCAAGTTTTTGTTTTCGTAATGCTATTATACGTGATACTTGTTCAATTGGATTATTTGCTAATGCAGCACCAGCTGATCCTGTACCATGGCTAGATCCACCACGTCTATATGCTTTTTTAATATCAATTTCAGTTGTATTTACACATCCTGGCATTGGTCTATGAACATCCCAAAATGCCCTCTCTTGTGAATCGAGTACTTTACGTTCTAATTTATCACGTTTTTTAGCAACTTTACTTTGAGATTCAGCCTAAATATAAAAAAAATGAAAGTTATTATTTTATATTTTTCAGTTATTACACGTTTTATTCTAATTGTTTTTTTTTATATTTTACTTACTTGCATAAAAATAAATTCCCATTTTCTAGAAAACATTTTTTGTAATCTAGCCAGATTTTCTGCTTCATAATCTGCTAATTCTAATCTAGTTTTATTTTGCATTGTGCGTTTACATAGATAAACTGCATAATCAGTATTTTCAGGTTCCCAGCAATTTGATGGCCAAAAATATGGTGTTTGAAATCTATAAAAAAAATTATTATTGAATAAATATCCTTAAAAATTTCATATCTTACAAAACAGAGATATTTCGACCTTATTTTAAAATAAATTTCGTAAATTTTTTTTTTTTTAATAATTACCTGTAAAATGTACCATCATTTTTAACCGTTAATGCATGATCATCAATTGGAAATATATAACCATGTGATGCTAATAAATGTGCAAAATGTAATGCTTCAGTTACATCTTCAACATCTAAATTTTTTAATATCCATGATATTAAATCAGCTCCAGTAAATACTGATGGTACTTTACTCATAAATGCTTTAACTGTGCGTACAGATACTCCAGTTTGTTCAGCTTGCATTTTTTCAATTATTGATTCCATCTAAATTGGAAATAAATGTTAAAATGTACTGAAGTAATTTTTACAATTTTTTTTTGTTTTCACCTTTTTATAAACCAAAATATTGGGTGCATCTTCATTTCTGGTCACCGACGTACAGGATGAACCAGCAGTCGATGTTGTATTTGACGCTGATGAGGTAGATTTATTCCCTGCACAAGACTTATCATTTTCAGAAGTCATCGTTACCATTGTTTTTGAAGAAATTATTTTTTATTTTCCCAAATTTTTTTATTTATTTTTTATGTATTATAGTTTTATTTTTATTTTGTTTTTTTAAATTACTATTTTTGGTTTATCGATATTATTGAATTCATTGCAAATTTTTCCTTTAAATTTGAATCTATTGAAAATTATTTGAAATACATACTATATTTGTTTTTAGCACTCTTTTATTTTATATTTTTTAATTATCATTTCTTAAGTTTCTTCAAAAAAAAAAAAAAATTTTAAAAAATATTTATATTTAATTAAAATATCACATTGTGCATTAAAATAGAAAAAAAAAACATGTAGGTATTTTTTCTTCACATCACTTATTATTAACAACAAAAAAAATTTCTTTTACTGCATAAACTTTTACAAAAAAAAAATTATAGATACATAGATAAAAATTAAAAAAATAAATTATTTAAAAAAATATATTTTTTTTTTCAAATATGAAATGAGAAAAAAAATGATTTATATTATTTTTTTTTCTTCTTTTTTATTTTTTGTTAAAATACTTGTCTTCCACTTCAAAATTTTTTAAAAGTACTTGATAAAGAGATTGTCATCCGTTCATAATATTCTTTCACAATCGATTTTATCATCACATGCGCCCTAAAATTTTTATTCTCCTCCTTCGCATCTTATTATTATTATGTATTTTTTTTTTTTTTGTATCTAGATACAAATATATATGTTTATAATGAAATATACTCTACAGCTCATTGAACTGAGAATATGACTATAAATAAACTTTATTTATTTTTTGTTGTTGTTTAAATCAAAATAAGGAACTTTTTGATATCTATATACAATCTAGATTGATTTTTGTGTTTAATTTTTGAATAAAAATAAAAATCTAAAATCTAAAATTAGAACGATTTTTTTTTTTTTTTTTATAAAATTAAGAAAAAAATAATTATCAAAATAAATTTTAAAAATTTAAGAAAAATTTCCAAATGAAATATTTTTCTTTTGTATATTTTTTTTAAAATTCTGTAAGAGATTTATTTCTCAAATTTTGTATTTCAAATGAAAGATACAAATTATGTATGCATAATTTATGTAGATATAGCAGCTGAAATATTCACAATGCATACAATGTAAAAAAAAAACGTATTCAAACTATACATCTGCACATATTGGTACAATGAATAAAATATGCAAGTTTTAGTTTAAAAATACAATACATATTTGAATACTTAACTATTTACATAAAAGCTTTTTTTTTTTTCAAATTATTTCAACAAAGTTGTTTAGAGATTTTTTTTTCCCCAAATACTAAATGCAAACAAAAAAAATATAAATAAATTTTAAATTCTGAGAATTTTCATTAATTATTAAAATCAATCAATCATTATACATAATACATCGAAGGTTTCGAAATTCCATCTGAATTTTCTTTATTTTTTTTTTCTAAAACGAATAAAAAGAAAACTGTTGAAGTTGAATACACAAGCCAGAGGCAACGATAAATTGTTTTATTAACACCATAAAGAAATAATTAATTAAAACATTAAAAAAAAAAAGGATATTCATTGGAAAACAACAACTAAATATTCAACTACTACGTCCCATACCATCTAAACAACGTAAGCATAAATTCAAAATTTCTGAGTACCAATTATTCATAGAATCTCAACTTTTTCCACTGGGAAATTTTTATTTAAAATCAGATTCTTTATTGCGAAATGCATGCCAAGCCGCATCAATATCTGCGTGTTATTATTATATTTATTATGAAGTTAATAAAAAAAAAAATCCTTCTTTTTTTTTTCCAGACATCAATTAGTATGATTTTTATTTAGTTTTATTTATTACACTTATAATACTTTTCTCATTTATTAATAGATACATACATCTAAACCACAATATATATATAGTTAATACATTTTTTTTGTTCTCTTTTTGGTTTTTTTTTTTTTTAATTCAAGACCAAAATAAAAAAACAAAACAAAATAAAGTAATAGATTTCATTTTTTCTATTTTATAATTTTTTTTTTTGTTGCTTTCTCTCACTGAAAAATTATTTTAAATATAGAGCAAAATAATTGAATTGAATTCTTCATTATTGTTTAAACTAAAATTAAATAATATTTTAAATCACAGATAAATAAAAATTTAATTCTGATTTTTTTTTATAATTGAAAAAAAAAAACTGCATTTTTTCAACAAAAAAAAAATAACACAACTAAAAATTTAAAAAATATATATATATGAAGTATCTTTTTCATAACATTTTAACATTTGACTAGAATTTTCTAAATATATCAATAATAATGTATTTTCAATAAAATATTAAATGAAACAAAAAAATGATTATCTTAATTTAATTAATTTTTCTATCGATACAATACATTTTTTTTTCAGTGGTTCCCTATCAGTTGGAGTTTTAAAAAGAATCGAAAATACCATGATTATGCCTTGTTAAATAGTAGTCTGCCATATTTTATTATTATTTTTAAAATAATTAAAAATTAAGGAACAATACACATTTTTTTATAAGTATTTTTTATCATGTATGACTTATTTAGAATTTATATAATCAAAATTATAGAAATATGTATAAACAAAACAGAAAATTATTCTGTATATAAAAGAAAAAATTGAATTTGATATGTTATATTTAGAAATTAAAAATTTTTAAATTGGTATTTTTTTTTTGTTTTTGGTTTTTCTTTGCTTAACTGTAAAATACTTAAGTACATATCATTTAATTATTTCATATTTTTTCCATTAAGAAATAATTTAAAAAATATTTTTATTTTCAAATATACTTGTTAACTATTTTTTATTGTTTGCAATAATTTCAATGGATTTAATGATAAAATTACATGCATTTCTTCGGTCTCAAATTCACTACACACATGCTAATTATATAGGTATATTGAAGGAGGCTTAAATATCGAACCTCGTAAGTCGTATTTTCATTTTTTAACATTACCTTTTGAAATTTCAAGTAACTTTTCTTTTGTTTTTTTCTTTTTTTTTAAAAAAGAAATTTTGTTTAGTGAAGTAAAAACCCACTTATGAGGTTTGACATCAACTTTTTCAAATCAAGTACACTAAATTCCTAACGAATAAATTTTTTCTTGAATAAAACTACAAGTTTTTATTTTCGAAATATGTTCCAAAAATGGAATATCAGAGATTTAGTGTACTTGTTAAAAATTGCAGTAACATTATTTATGGAACAACAACAAAATTTCGTCTATCTTATTCTAAATGTTTCATATTTGTTTTCAATATTATTATCAATTCTATATTTTTAAATAATTTCGAGCTTTAAACGCTTGTTTTGCTACAAAAAAACAAAATCTTATTCAAAAATAAATTCAATGTAACGGACGGAACTGAAACGATCGTCTCAGTTTTTGTTTTGTGTTTTTTGTGGTATATGTCCACAATATTTAAAATCGGTAATATATGTATATATATGTATTTTTTTTTTTTTTCATAAAAATAAATTTAAATTCAAAAGAAGATAAAAGTTTTGATGTTTTCGAAAATGTAATAATGCTACCATGATACACAATTCAACGTATAAAAGTTTTAAACTGAATTTTGAATCATGATTGAATTACTAAATTCTCGAAAACACAATTTTTTACAGTATTCGGTGGCAAATTTATAAAATTTAAAAAAGAAAAAAAAATCTTATTGAAATTTGTAAACTTATTTGTTAGTTTACTAAAACAAGAAATTTTAGTGCAAAAAAATCGTTATGATGCATCACTTAGATCTGAATTATTATTATTTTTTTTTTAAATAAGTTTTTTTGCATCACAACGATAACAGCCTATTGTTATTTAATAATAACAGTTAAATTTATAAATAATATTGAAAAATAACATAATTTATATATTAATTAAGATTGTAATAATAAAAAAATATTAATACAACTTTTTGTACTTATAATCTTAAGTACAAGGTACATAACATTTACATTTTTTTTTTTTTGGTTTAGTTAACATTTTAAATTATTTTATGGAATTATTTTAATGTAATATGAGTACTACATTTAAGTATTGTACTACATAATTTGATATCTAATGATTGACACAATTATCTTTGTTTATTTTTTTCTATTAAAACTACATGAACATCAACAACGATTATTTATGTTTATTTTTCTTGTAATAACATTTAATTCGAATTTCAAAAAAAAAAATTAACAATTTTTTTCTTTTATTTCTCTGATTTATTTTTCTTCTTCTAATCAATAAATGTTATTTATAAGAATGCATTTGAAATTTCTATGAGAAAAGAAAAATTTCTTTCTTCGACTTAAATTGTGAGATTCATTAGAAATAATTCTCGATTGAAAATAATTTTCTATCTTTGTTTACTTTAATTAAAAATTAAATCAATGGTACATTATTTTCACTCGAAAATAATTTCAATAGAATTCACACAATTTTTATTGTTGGAATATTTAAAAATATTTATAGAGTTGTTTCTTTTAGTAGTATTGAATTGAAATTTGAATTTAATACTTCATTAGAATCATCATCATTATCAATTGGATTAATTTGTATATAATTAACTTTTCCAATTTTTGGTAATTGATCAGATAATTCATCTTCTTCACCAAATATTTTTTTAATAAGTACATGAAGTTCACTAGGTATTAATGGTAGTTTTGTACTTCGATCTAAAAAAAAAAAATAAATAAATAGAAAAAAAAAAAATAATAAACATAATAAATAATTTGCTGTGTAATAAAATTTTGATATGGAATATTCATACGTAAGTTCATACATCTATTGCACTATGGATATCACCTGTCGAGATAACAAAAAGTAAAAAAAGAATTAGATGAACCATAAAAAAGAAACCAGTCTTTCGAAGTTGTAACTCATAAATGTAACATTGTAGCACATTTAGTTTGTTGATAACTATAACATGGAATTAATCTTCCTTTAGTTTTTACATACCTTGATGAAACATATTAGAAGTGCAATAGACGTATTAACTCAAATATGAATATTTACATATCATTATCGAGAATCGTTAAGAGATTATTATTATTTTTTTCTTTCGAAACTTAATAAATTTTCTTTTTTTTTTTTCAACCAAAACCACAAGAAATTGCATCATGCTACACACATAGTTTTAGAGTTGTTCATTTGTGTTCGCAACGTGAAAAAAACAATTTTTATATTTTTTCCATGCCGTTTGAAAAATGATATTTTGAACTTTGTGATTCTCGAAAACGATATCAGCATTATATTTCAATTAATAATTTTCTATTTATATGTATAAAAAAAACTAAAAATTAAATTTTAATCAATTTATTAAAATAATCTACTTCATAAAACAAATAAATTAAAATATCTACTTTTAAATTAGCATTTTAAAATTTAAAAAAGTAAAAAAAAAAACAAAAATAAAAACTTAATAACTAAACCTTCAATTTTAGATAAATAGTTAAGAACTATTAATTTAGAAAATTACATATATTCTAAGAATCCCAATTTAATTTGAAAAATTTGTTAGAAATTTTAAATAGTTTTTAACTTTTATCTACAATTAGAAAAGAAGTCTAAAAAAGTATAACATAAAAATTAAGAAAAATTATTTATTTAAAAATAATAATAAAAAAAAATGAGTAATTCTCAAATCTATTATTATTTTTACGTGTAATTAAAATGAGATTAATTTCTTTTTAAACCGATAATAAATTTACAATACAATTGAAATATTCTGAGAATTGTTTATAGAATTACTCAATTTTAGTTCTTTCAAAATAAACAACAACAAAAAAATTAAAGTAGCTAAATGGAAAATAAAAATTATTTTAAAGTACTTGTTTTTTTTTTATCTCAAGCAATCTATTTACATAATGATAAACTAATTGTAAGTACATACAGATTATTATTATTTTAAACTACATTTACTAAAAAAAAAAAACAACAAATAAATGTTCAAAACATATTTAATAACAAAATAATTTGTTTTCAATTTTATGTATTTTAATAAAATAAAAATAAAAAATTTTTATTTACATGTAAAAGTTGTAAAATTTTATAAATTTCTTAATATAAAAATTTTATATTTGATATAAAATTAAAAACTTATAAAAACGTGCCACTATTTTGTATTATTTTTAAACATTTACATACCTGAAATTTATTTATTTAAAAATTATTATTATCATTTTCATTTTTTTTTTTGTGCTTAAGTCTTTCTTTACCACACACTTTGGTTTATTCTTATGTTATACATATATACATAGAAAATTATATATATATATATGTATATTTTTTTTTGTCAAAGTAGATTTTATTTAAAATATTGAAAATAAAAGAAAAAATTTTGCTTTCTTTTTTCTATCTTTTAGATAATTATTTTTCGTTATGATCTTTTTTTGGCGTTGATTTTCACATTATATGTGAAGAATGTTTTTTATTTCTACAAAAAACAAAAAAATTAAAATTAAATTCGCGATATAAAATTGATTTAAAAATATTTCTTTTTTGTTCTCTTTCTTGGTAAACTTGCATTAAAACGATTTAAAATAAAAAAAAAGGGGAATGCTTTTTAAATAAAAAAAAAGTTATAATAAAGCAGAAACAAAAAAAAAAATTAATCATTTTAATTTAAAATTAAGTAAATTTTAAAATATTTAAGGACACTTTAAAAAAATATATATATGTGTATGTATGTATATTAATATATGATTAATAACCACGTTATCATTGGCGAGTACAATAATTTCTTTTTTGTTTTTCATTTTAAATTTTAGGAAGTTGAATAGGCTATCATTTTAAGTGTTTGATTATTAAAAACTAAAAACTAAAATAAAAAATTATTCCTAAAAAAATAATGTTGACTATATTGAATTTATATTTTAAGTTTTTTAAGTGATGGAATAAAAAAAATATATAATATATTTTCGAGATTATTTTAAATAATTGATTATCATTTTTGTAATTATTATATACAATAATCGAAAAATTTCATGTAGCTTTCAATGAGATTCATGGTGATGTTCTGTTTTTCTATTACAAAAACTACAAAATTTGATGTATGACATTTGGAAGAAATGCAGTAAGTAAAAAGATGCATTACGTTCAGGAAGACTCTCTATTATCAATAAAACATTAATTTAAAATTAATCAGAAAAAAAGTGAAAAACAATAGAAGATAAACAAAATGCAGACATATGCTTCAAGTTGTCTTTTTTTATTTTTAAAGCCACATAAACTTTTTCGATTACTTAGTATAAAAAATTTGCTACAATATCATACAACAATTTTTATTGTATAATATTGAAGATTTTGATGATTTTTTTGTTTTATTTTCATCATTAGTCTCAATATCATTATTTGATTGACGTTGTAAATTTTCAAGACGGCTTTTTAATTGTTTTGGTGATACAACACCACGTGGTGTTGTTGTTATTGTTGTTGATATTGTTGATGTTTTTATTATATTTGATGTATCATTTGAATTTAAATTATTTGAAATTGATGATTCATAATTAGGTTTATTAATATTATTATTTGGTAAATTTATTAAAGGATTTGATGATGTTGATGATAAATCATTATCATATTCAATCATTTCTGGTACTGGTGAATGAGATTCAACACTTTCTGGTGTATATGGTTCATATTTTTGTTTATCAATTAATGATGATGTATTTAAATAATGTGTATCAATACGATTAACAATAATATTATCTGTTAAAATTAAACGTTTCGATATAAGCGTACATCTATGTTCAATTGGTTGTTTTTTAATTATATTTTGACATACTGAACATATTTTATCAATATTATCTTCATTATTATCATTATTATCATTATCATCAAGATACATTTGACATAAACATATATTATAATTATCTGTATCTGTAATATTAATACTAACTAAAGGATATTTATTTATATTATTTTTATTATTAGTTGTTTTTGCTGTTTTTATTGCTGTAGTTGATACTGTTTCATCAATTGCTGATGATGATAATATAATATTTTTACCATTAGAATTATTATTTTTATTATATTTTTCACATAATAATTTATTTTCTAATTTACGGCATTCAAATAATATATTATTAAAATTATTACTTAAATATAAGCAATAATAAAAAGCATTCCTTTTTCTACAATGATTAAAAATGTAATTATTATCATTCAAATTATTATCAACAACATCGCTATTACTAATAAAATTACTAATATTAACATCAACGTGCTTTCTTACTAAATTATAATTATTAAATTCAGATATATTTGGTGGTTTAGCATGCTCTTGACAACTACAACAGCGAATTGTACCTTGTAATGTTTTCACATGTACGCTTAGAAAAACTGGCTAATGTGGGTGTACGTCATCATATGTAATTGAAAAAAAAAAAAAATAAATAAAAAGGAGTTGAATATTTTATCTTCTAATTAACTTTACTTATTATTAATTCTTTGGCGTATATATAATTTCTAGTTTAATATCTGAGAAAAATGAATTTTAATGTTATAAATTATACATATTGTACTTGTCTGTATACGCCAAAGAACTTTTCTATTTTTGTCATATTTACCTTGTGATCACCCATACAAATATTTTCACCAATCATATTATAATCAGTTGATGAGAATGCTTCATCTACAATAAGATCTCTTGCTGATGGACTCATTAATATTCGATCACACCAAGCTGGACATCTTGTTGACATATAATTTTTTGGCATTGTTGGTTCCTCTTCATATGGATAAGATGGAGGAAATGTAATCGGATATTCAACCAAAACTTCGCGAAGTGGTTCTAATTCACGATCAAATTGCTGTAACTGTAAATAGAAAATATGTAAAAAGTATTTTGAAAATACGTTTTCTTCTTTTAAAATTTGATTATTATTATTATTACCCAAGATTCTTTAAATTTTGTTTGATGTTCGGCATGATTAAATTCCTTTTTACCAACAGTAAGTACATTTTCACCATCTGAATTTCGATATTGAACTTTTGTATTATCATTTTTTGTATTTTGTACACGATGTGCTGTTAAGTCCTCTGTTAATTTCTGAAAAAAATTCATTTAATAAATATAAAAAAAAAATATTATTTAAAAAATAAATATATTACTTTTATAACACCTTCCGTATCACATCGAAAATTAAAATCTCCGAAAACAAAATACGGTGCAAGTCCATTTTTAATATCTGTATGGAAGCTAAAACATGGAAAAGACAAAAATGTAATTTCATCTACAAAAAGCTATATTTTTTAAAGTAAAATATTAATTTAAATTTAGTTTACCGTTCAAGCGTGTGAACTAATGCTCGACGTCTTGTTTTACAATAAACCGAGGGGAATTCTTCACAAGCAGCTAAATTGGATGCATCATGGAATAAATGTATATTAACGAGATCAATAACAGTACAATTAATTTCCCATCTAGTTCGAAGAAAACCCTTTCGAGACCATTTACACTAATAAAATATATGCAATTTCTACACGTTAGCAAATAAATTTAAAAAAAATGTTTGTTAAAATTATAAAGAAATACCTCTGGGAAGAAATGTTGTGGAAATTTTGCCTTTTCTTTGGTTGCAATTGCTTCAATATTGCCAGTGTAAATAGATTTCCCTTCAGCTGTTTCCCACTCATGGGTTAAAAAATTCCAAATTTTCACAGTGTTCAATGACTGATGAATGAAATAAACATTTCCTAAAGCCTATAAAAAATAATTTACATTAAAAAAAACAATTCACATAAATTAATTTTATTTCAAAGTTATATTCAAACAACTTCGGGCTTGATTAAATTTCGTTCATTTTTAACAAATCCGAAGATTTTTCTTTAGCCTTAGCCGTTATAGAGCTTCAATTTCTAAAAAATATATTTTCATACGGCTTCTATATTTTTTAATTCAAATTTTTTTTTTTTTCATACTATTTTCGAACCCACTTAATATTAACAAAATATTAAAAGAAAAATTACATAAACTATGTTAAATAAAGCGATTAATATATATATATTTTCAAATGTATTTAAAAATGTGAATACATATGTATGTATATTAATAGCGTGAAAAAAAAAGTAAATCGAATTATGAGAAACAATAAAATATAAATTCTTTAAAACGTCAACTATTAAACAACAATAACAAAATAAAGTATATATGTATGTACATGTAATGTATACAAAAATAAATAAATATAATAATAATTACTAAAACCTATAACTATAACTGAATAATGTAAATTAAAAAAAAAAAAAAAAAAAAAAAACAAAAAAAATGAAAACATTATGTACGTCAACAATATGAACGTTATCAATTACCGTGAAATGTTCTGCTGAATTATAATCTTCATCCAAAAAAATTCGAATACGATTGTATTCAGATAACTCTTCAGATTCGCATAAATATTTAATAAATTCTTGTACATATTCCATCGATTTTTCATATGTTTTTCCACCAACTTCTTGTAAATGTAATGCTAAAAATTGAGGCTTTAATAATGCAATTTTCAATAAAAATTCCTTTATCCATGGTTTAAGAAGTCTTGAAGGCTATTTAAAAAAAAATGAAATTTATTTATTAATTTGTTATCGGATAAAAAAGAAAAATTTAATTATGTATTTAAAAAAAAGAAAAGAAAATTACATATGCAGAGGAAATATATTGATTTAAAATAATTGCACTTACATCTTCAAAAACACTTCCAACATTTGCTGTGACCAAAAGAAAAGGCATTGAACCAACTTCCATTTTTTATATATATTTTTTTATAATAAATTGTCCATTTAACTCTAATGCTAAAATGGAAAATATTGATAAATTGATAATTTGTGAAAATAAATAGAAACGAATATGCCTAAACACAATTCCGGCCATCAGCCATCAACCACGACTAATGTTGGAAACACAATTACAGCGGTGTTCAAACTGCCTCCATCAATAATTAGTACAATCTAGGCACCCGACAGCAACAGCAACAAAGAATCTACTGACTATCGGAAAAAGAAACTTGGTTTTCGAAATTTTAGAAACTGTATTAGCTTATACAATTGCTTACAATTATAAAACATCACGATCATACATATATTTAAAAAACTACATAAAAATATTGTTGTACATAATTTGATACTGACTTTGCTGCCTTCACTGAAATTGTCACTAAATGTACAATAAATTTTTCTTTTACAAAAACTGTTGTCTAGCACACATTGTGTTTTATTGATGTAATGTCATGATTGTCATGCGCTGCTTTTGATGACAATTTACAAATTTTTCGTAAGCGTAATTAATTTTCTCGCAGTCAGAGCAGTCCACCATTTTTTAATTTAGAAGTTCACATATTTTTTATTTTCAATAATTTTGGACTTTTGGTTCATTTAACATCTAATTAATAAAATAAGTTTCTTCATCGATCAAGTGTAAGTAAATTGCCTCTGTAAAAAGGAACAATTAATACTTCTTTGTTTTAATACTACTTATTGTACGAGACCATCAAAATGGCATCATTTTCTGGAAATAAGACAAGTAAAATTTCAATTGATGAAAATGTAGATGAATATCAATATAGCAGTGATGATTCAAGTGATTGCGATTATGAGGATTCAGTAAAAACAAACACAAATAGTTCACGATCAAGTTCAAGGGCGGTTTCACGTCTCCCAACAAGACGACCTAATCCAAACGTTTTCAATCGTAATGCATTAATGGCAAGAGAAAATCGGCGTAAAAAGAAGGAATACGTTGAAATGCTTGAAAATAATATTGAAGAACAGCGTAAAATGAATAAAAAATTACAAAAAATAATAAAACGTCAAGCAGAATATGTTCAAACTTTACGCAATGAAAAAAATTATTTTAAAAGTATTTTAGCTAATAAGACAGAAATATTATCACTAATATCACTAATTAAGACATCATCAGCAGTTTCACAATCAGAAAATTCAAATTCTATTTCACTTGGTAGTGATAAATCTTCAATTTTGTCACCAAATTCATCACCAATAGCACAACAATTAGATGCATGTTTAACATCAGATGATGGTGGTGATAATGGTACAGTTAATAAAAATTTTGATCCATTTTTATTTCCAGTTCAGGATAATTTGGATATTTTTTCCACAGATTTTAACTTGGAACCATTAAATGATTGTAACAGTTGGGATAATTTATTATGTGATACTCATGACACAAATACACATTCGTTTGACTTATTTGAAACATCAAATGCTGTAAATAATGAGCATAGTTATTTTAGTTCAACTCCAAAGGACATAACTGATGAAGAAGAAGATTTAAATGATTCTGGTGTATGTTTGCACATATCTGGAGGAAAATTTTCATTAGAATTTTGCGCAAAATGTCATGATAATTCTAAAAAGCCATTTATTACGGATTTTTAAGAAGACAAAATTAAGAAAAGCAAAGAAAAAAAATAAATGTCTGTATCGTTCTTTAATTAATTTTAGTAATTTATTTTTAAGTATATTGTAATCGATAAAATTCTTTCCTAAAATTTAAAATTTTCATATTTTATATTTCTATTTAAATAGTAGGAGTTCGGTAGAATAGTAATTACAATAAGATATTTAATATTCTTTTTTATACATTCCAGGAAGGATGTTCAAATCAGCGTAATTTAAAAATATATAAAAAAGGTGGGTTTAATTCAAGAGATATTGAATTAAAAAAAAATATGTATAATTCACCATTGAAGTAGAGATTAAAATTTAATGTTCGAAATTTATTGTTGTAAGGAATAATTTCTTAATTTTTTAAGGTGACAAACGTGTTGTAATCAGTAACAATACTTAATTAAAATTGTACATTAATAAAAAATTTTTCTATTAAATTTTGGGGTTTCAGAAATATTCTATTATAATTTTTTGTTACTTATTGATTACAAAATTAACTTACAAACTTATAACAGTTGAAAATATGTTAAAAATATAAAAATCTCTACATTCAGATTAAATGTATAATTGTAATTTGTAACCCATTTTTCAATTTTATATACAAATTTAATAATTGATATTTTAAAATGATTTTGAAATTGAAGATAAATTGAAAAAGGGTTGGTTTTCTAAACAATTAAAAAAGTATATATGTATAATAAAATGGAAAATTTTTAATTACTAGGTATATGAAATTCAATTTTTGATTTAGAAAAAAAAATTTAATTTATAAAATCAAAAATTGAAATTTAAAACTATAATATTTTAAAAATTTTTTATGTACTAATTTATCTGATAGATTCATACAATTTCAGCGAAAGGAAAACTGCTGTGAGAATTTTGGAGAAGCATTTATAAATCAGTCTTTCAATAAAATAAAGAAATAATAAAATGTGTTGTATCGTTCCAAATG
Source organism: Bombylius discolor (assembly GCA_939192795.1). Taxonomy (NCBI): domain Eukaryota; kingdom Metazoa; phylum Arthropoda; class Insecta; order Diptera; family Bombyliidae; genus Bombylius; species Bombylius discolor. Next base: position 33,125,544 of record OW584241.1, on the reverse strand, counting down.
ATATATTTCACAAAATATATAACACAAGAATAATAATAAAATTTCCAAAATCAATTTTAATTTAAATTCAATTTTTTTTTTTCAAATTAATAATAAAAACAATAATTATAAATTGAATAGAGAAATATTTATTATTATTTTTGTAATATATTAAATGTATTTGAATTTGAAACAAAATATTTTCACCGTTATTTGAAAAGTTTCAGGTGACAAGAGACTGATTCATGTTTGCTATTTGGAATAATAAAAATAATAAAAGATTTACGTCTAACTCCTACAAAACAAGATAAGTATCTAATTTAAATGTATTATTCAAATAATTAAAAAATAATAAAAAAAAAATAGGAAAGAATTATTAAGCTTTGTAGGAATAAAAATTGAATAAACTAAAATTCGTTTTTTATTTTATTGTTATTTTTTGTAATGCATTAAATAAAAAGATTCAATAATATTGGTATAGTTGATCTCTTGAATCTCCTGGGCTGAAACCGATCACCGGAATTGATCCCATTCTTGTTGATGATCAGCAACAGCTGATTCAGCAGTCTGCGTATTCGATCCTAAAGCATAGGAATGGTCGCTATCGTCTATCTTTCTTTTGCGAAAATATTGAGAAGTAGGTGATTTTGGTATCACATCCTCCTCAGTCGCAACTGATAGACGGTTGACACTTGGAGATTTTTCAACATCATCTTTACTATTGGTGTCGCTTACTACAAAGTCATAATACTCTTGATCAGAGAATTCCAGATTTCGTCCCAATAAGTTAGTCACTTTTTCCAATACCTTGAGGTTTTCTATCATAACTTGAAAATTGTTATTGGAAAAATGCTTTACACAAAAAAGTAGCTTTGTATGCTAAATATTGTTTCCAAGGAAAAATAAACCCCTACTTTGTAATATCATAGTAATATGTAAATATTTATTAAAAATATGATTAGTGGAAATTTTTTTAATTTCACGCAGTTAACTGAAAATAGTGTAAATTAAATTTTGTCAAAATTATTTTCAAAACTTCAGAAAGTGATAAAATTCAAAAAAAAAAAAAAATTAATAGTTTTCTAATAGAATTAATTTAATAATTAAATTAAATTAACAAATAAATTATTAAATCATCTGTATTGAAAAAATCTTAGTAAAAAATGGCTTTTACAACTCAAAAGGATATTATTAAAGTGGGATTTTTAAATCAAATATTAGATCCCACATGTTCAAGGACAACAAGAACTGCTCTTAAAACATATTCATCTACAACGGATACAAGAGCTCTTGATTCCAGAAGATTCTCACAAGCTCAATATTTAGTTGATTTACTTGCTTGCAGAACAGTAATTCTTTTAAATAATTAAAATTAATAAAATTAGCAAATAATGTTTTTTATGTACATATGTATATTACAGTATAGTGGAGATCAGATTATTTCCACTGATGATAGATCATTGGAGATTCAATCTGAGCCACGATTAAGAATTGGCCAAGGTGATCACAGTGATGATTTATTAGAAGACATTTTATCGGTGGGTTAATAAATATTCGAAATTACTTTTGCCGTCTGTAGTTATGTTTAGTTTTACCTAATAATGTAGATCTTAATTTATTTTTAACAGAATTTAATTTAAAAATTTTCTACAGGTAAAAAAATTATTAGAAATACCTGAAACAGATAGTCTTCTTTTTCGAATAACTGAAAAATTAACTGATTTTGAAAATTTATTTCAAAAAAATGAAAAACTTAAAGAAGAAATAAATAATAACAATAACAAATTAAATGATATAAAAAAATTAAATGAAGAAAATAAAGAATTAAAAGAAATATTAAAAAATGGTGATCCATCGAAAATTATTGAATTTGAAAATAAAATAAAAAAATTAAAATTATTTGGAAAATTAAATGATAATGATGTTGAAGAATTATTAAATTTACGTAGACAAATTGGTGATAGACAAAAATCAATTGAAATTATTGAAGCTGAAAATAATGCATTAAAATATTTAACTGAAAAATTATCTGCACGTATAATAATACCAGAAATTTTAATTGAAAAAGAAACAAGTGAAAATATTCCATATTTACAAAAAACAATAAATAATTTAAAACAAGAAATTTGTTTATTACGTTCAATGGAAGATGAATTTACACGAATGAAACTAAATTATAATAAAATTAAATATGATTATATGACAACACAACAAAAACAAAATCTAATTACAAAAGATGCAGTACATGTTAAAGCAATTATTGAAGAAAGGAATAAATTACGTCATCAATTAGATAAAATGATTGGCATAGAAGGTAAAATTAAAGAATTACGAGAAAAAGCAATGAAAGCTGATCGTTTGGAAAAAGAGTTGAAAATATTAAAAGATGAATCTCAAAAGGATAAAAAGAAAATTAACGATTTAGATGATCAAATGGATAAAGAATTGAAAAAATTAAAAGATTCATCTCAAAATGATTTAAAAAAGCCAAAATTACAAAAATGTTTAGAGAATATTAAAATTGAAAATAATGATAAATCATGTGATAAGGTGAATTTGAAAATACATTGAGCAGGATATCTGATTCTGATTTCCGTTTGAATCACCTTTCTGACAGAAATTATTTATTATATATTTTTTCGTTGCGATTAATAACGAGTAATTTCGATCAAAAACTGATTCTAACGGAACTCGCAATTTAAAATAATTATTACAATTCATTTAAAAGAAAAATTTGTACAATTTTTACACAGACAAAAATTAATGAATCGATTGAACGTCTTGAATGTATTACAAGAAAATTTCAAGAAGAAAATATTTATTTAAGAGAAAAATTACAATATACTTATAATACGATTGAATGTTATGAATTTCAGACACAAAAATTAATGGTAATTATAAAAAATATATTTTAATTTTAAACAAAAAAAAAAAGAAAGAAAATTCATATTTAAAATGAATAAAGAAATAAAAAAATCATAGTTGTGAATAAAATTTTTATCATAGTTCAAAATAATTAGGTACAAAATGAAGAAAACTCATTGGAATTATTACGAATAAGTGATGCAATCGAGATTATAAAAAAATTAGCATTAAGATATGTTGTAAGTATATATTTCAACTATACTTTGTTGTTTCATATAATAATTTTGATTTTTGTTTTTAAATAGATATCACGGTATAAACTGGACCCGATTTTTAAAAAATCAATAGAATATCTTATGAATAAAAATGCAATTATATTTGAAGAAAATTATGATACACAGAATTTATTTTAATATTTAATTTTGTATGAATAATAAAGAAAAATATTTCAATTTTTTGATCTGAGTCGAAACGCAATTTTTATTTTAAATATTAAATTACTGTTTTATACAAAATAATTTGAAAAAAAAAGAAAAGAAAACAAACGAAAAAAAAAACGAAATAAAAAAAGAATTTTAATTTGAATTTTATTCTGTCCTATTGTAAATTTAATTTTATTCGATTAATTTCTTTGCTTTGAAATATCTTCTCAAATATAAAACTTGCCATGTTGCTAATCCAAGAAGGCAACACATACTGAGAATGCTAAAGAATAATACTCGGCTATTTGTTGATTCTAGAAAATTAATAAAAAATATTAATAAAATTATATGCTTTTATTTTTCTATCATAAAATTTACCATTTGTATCTCTCATTTCTTCTTCACGTTTTCGCATTAAAGCAAAATCTCTAACAATTGAATCCGATAGATCTTCTAACCGTTTTAAATCAACTTCAAGAGGTTTTAATTTTGCTGCTTCTGCAATCTAAAAAACATAATGTATTTTTAATTAAATACATTTATACAAAATACATAAAAAATGCGTAATGATAAATTTTCATGCTTTATTTAATTCATTCTATTAAGCAGCAGATACAATGAATTTTGATAGCATATTTTTATGAAGAGAGGGACGAGTTTTATTAAGGATAAGTAATCTAGAGATTACAAAAACACACAGAACTTAACTACCAATAATGATTAATCACTCAAAAATCAAAGTAAACAAAAATGAAAAATTAGTGAGTACTAAAAAATTAAAATTTGAAGAAAAAAAAAAAAGAAAGAAAGAAAGAAAAACCATTCATTTAGATATTTACCGACTAAAAAGATGCCAGAAAAGAATCATTTGAAAAATAAATATAATAAAAATATAAAAAATGTTTATTGAATAAAAATAAATTCAAATTAAAATACTTACACCCTCATAACTTTTAGTTTCAACACCTTTTTTCGTTACCAAAGAAATTTCAGTTTCAACTCCTCGATTATCTGTAATTTAATAGAAATTAAGAGTATTCGATTGAAATAAAAGTAGTTCAATCCGAATTTATTGTTGTTTGTGTATTATTTACTTACGTGGCGGTACTTTAGAAATAAAACAAATTTCATAAGTGTCATAGGTTTCGGTCATAAAACTAAATTTTCCTTTTGTTATATGTTCTTGCTGAGACAAAATATGTCCTTTTGTATCTCTTGCCTAAAATATTTTAGTTTTTAATAAATAAAAATTCAATAGAAAAATATTAATAGAAAAAAATTATTTACAATATAATCAACTGTTTGTCCAGGAGCATCTGAGACTTCGTATTCTCCCATAACAAGTTGTCCGGCTTGGATGTCTTCTTTTAGACATTTTTGAGTATTTGGATGAAGTGTAAACTTGATAGCTTCAGCACAATAAATTACAAAATACAATAATATAATGTTTTTTATAATTTTTTCCATTTTTTTAATCGAAATTTTTGTTTAAATAAGAACACGCACGTACTCAATTATGTTGACGGCCTCTTAGTGGTACGTGGTACACTGGTACACAGTACACTACAGCTACACACACACACACACCACACCTATCAACGTCAGTTGAAGTTTAGTAAATTAGTTCTGTCATCACTTATAGTAAATGGTACTTCACGATAAAATTAAAAATCACAAAAGTGTTGAAAGATGCAAATTTAATTGATTTACTATCGATTCATTGCAAAAATTGAGAAACACTTTGATTGAATTGTAGTAATTTACAGGAAGCAGAAGAAGGAGTATTTCTGAATTTCTGTTTTATATTGTTTTTTATATCAATTATTGTCAATGTCAAATCGACGAGTCCGCGCTTTTCTCTTATTATTGTGTCGGCAAATTTTAAATTTTAAGTTATAAAATTAATTTATTTATTATGTTGAGTCTAAGAAAAATTTGCACAAAATGTTCTTTTTATCAGATTAAACGAAAATATTCGACAAATATCAGAAATATAGGAATTTTGGCACACATAGACGCCGGTACACTGAATGTTCATTAGATATATCATATCCATTCCTTAAATTAATAATTAGACATTCAATTAGTATGTATTTTTCATCTGATTTTATTTTAGGAAAGACAACGACAACAGAAAGAATGTTATTTTATTCTGGTAAAACAAGAACATTGGGAGAAGTTCATCATGGGAATACAGTTACAGATTACTTAACACAGGAAAGAGAACGTGGAATAACTATTTGTAGTTCAGCAGTAACGTTTTTTTGGAATAAACATAGGTAGTTTAAATTAATTTAAAAAAAAGGATTTATATTAAATATTTTTAATAATAAATTTAGAATAAATTTACTAGATACACCAGGCCATATAGATTTTACAATGGAAGTTGAACAATCATTATTCGCAGTTGATGGAGTAATTGTAATTCTTGATGGATCAGCTGGAGTTGAAGCACAAACACTAACTGTTTGGTCACAAGCAGATCGTCATCGTTTACCAAGACTGGTTTTTGTTAATAAAATGGATCGAATCGATTCAAATATTGAAGCTTGCATTAAAGATATTGAAATGAAATTAGATGTTGTTCCATTATGTATGCAATGGCCAATTAAAACAACAGAAGACCGTTTGTCTGGTAAAAATGTATATTCTTATATTTAAATAGTAATTATGCTAAATATGTTTATTAATTATCAGGTGTAATTGATATAATCAATTTGAAAAAGATTGTTTGGAAAACAACAGCATTAGGTCGTGAATATGAAGTACATCCTGTAAATAATGAACTTATTGATGAAATACAAGAAAAACGAAATAATCTAATTGATAAATTAAGTGATATAAATAATGAATTAGCCGAAGCAGTTATAACTAATGAAAGTTATGAAAAAATTCCTAATAATTTAATTATGAATGCAATTAAAAAAGCCACATGTAATCAACAAATTGTTCCAGTTTTTTTAGGTTCAGCATATAAAAATATTGGAATACAACCATTAATGGATTCAATTATAAATATTTTACCATCACCACAAGAAAGAAATACAGTATATAATTGTTTTGGGTAAAAATAAAAATTTATTTGAAAATTGCTTATTACAATAAAAATTTCTTATTTTATTTTAGTAATGATTTTGTAGGCAAAGTATTTAAAATAGTTCATGATAAACAAAAAGGTCCACTAACTTTAATTAGAGTATTTAATGGAATATTAAAAAAAGGAATGCGTTTAGTTACAATGAAAGGATCAAGTGAAACACTACAAAAACTTTATGAACCTTTAGCTGATGAATACAGAGAAGTTGAAACAATTGAAACTGGTGATGTGGGTGTTTGTAGTGGATTGAAGGTTTTATAAAAATTAAAAATACTTTTGATATATTTTTTTAAACATTTTTTCAAAAACTATTTAGCATACAGTAACTGGCGATCTTTTGGTATCTAGTGTATCTTCATTAAAAGGTGCTCAAACTAAATTGAAAAAAACGTTGAATTATTCGAATGAAAGTAATGAAGAAGAGAATGATGTAATAAATGAGATGCTATCAATTGAACCTCATATACCGGATGCAGTATATTTTTGTTCGATTGAACCACCAAGTTTAGCTTATCAAAATGCTTTAGATACCGCTTTGCGTCAATTACAAAGAGAAGATCCGAGTTTAAGAGTTTCCTATAATGAAGCTACTGGTCAGATTGTTCTGGGAGGTAATTTTATAATATAAAAATAAATTATCTATTTAACTTTTATTTTATTTTGTTTTAAAAGGAATGGGGGAACTTCATTTGGAAGTAGTCAAATCACGTATACTTACTGAATATAAAATTGATGCTGATTTGGGACCACTTCAAATTGCTTATAAAGAAACTTTAGATAATGAAGCTGAAGAAATTTTGGAAATTGAGAAAGAAATTGCAGGATCAAAACAACATATAAAAATTTGTATGACACTTTTCAAAGATAAAGAAGAAACATTTTTGTAAGTTATTTAAAGCACTCTTTAATTTTGTTATTGTGATTAAATTACTTTTATATTTTAGTTTAGATAAATCACCAGAAAATTCACAAAATTTAAATGTTTTACGACCAAAACAAATACAATTAATTAAAAAAGGTGCATTAGGTGCACTAGAAAGAGGACCTCGAATTGGTGGTCCAGTGATTAACACTTCGATTAAATTAAATAATATAATAATTGGACGTGGAACTGCGGATTCATTTTTAATGGCGGCTGCAGCACAATGTGTCCAAAAGGTGGAAAAATAAATATATATTTTTTTTTTAAATTTAAAATATGTTTTTTGTTGTTATAGATTCTTATGAAAGCTGGGACGAAATTACTTGAACCGATTATGTCGTTACAAATTACAGCACCATCAGAAGTTATTTCATCAATTTTAGGTGATCTTGGAAAAAGACGGACAACCATTAATGATATACGACCCAAAGGAGAAAAGAATAAAGTAAGTTATTTTTTTATTTAAATTTTTTAAAAATACAATCTATTTTCCAATTGAAATTTTTCAGGTAATTGATGCATACGCACCTCTTTCAGAACTTACTGGATATTCCACTGCTTTAAGAACAATTAGTTCGGGAACTGCAATTTTAACTATGCAACCACATGATTATGCAAGAATGAATTCGCAGGAGGAAGTGGTGGCAATTCGAAGAGCACAGGGATTTGAATAGATAGGAAAAATAAGGTAGAAAAATTATCCAACTGAAGAACTATCATTTTGTAATTTTTAAAATTAAAATTAGTTGTTATTGTTTCAAGAATTTAAATTTATTATTCTTTGTTTGTTGGTATTTTCAAGCGTATCAATGCAATAGTAGGTTAATTTTCGGGTAATTAATTAATATTTAGATATTCGTTTTAGAAGAAGAGCCATTATTTTTTTATAAAGAGTTGTGATAGTAGAAAATGTTGCTAGCAATTGAGTTGTTGCTAGCAACATTGTAAAATTTGGAAAAGAATTTCAAGCGATTGTACCGTCATCTGTCCAGAAGATCCAAGTTATTGTTTATTTTGTTGACAGTAGCGCCAAAAATGTCGAAGAGTTTGAATTTATTTTGCATACTCTTAGGTATAATTTTTAGACGAAATTAGTTTCTATTAGGTTTCTAGGATAACATATTTGAGAAGCACTGCAAATCTAAAAGCCCATTAGTAGTTGGATCAACTGTATAACAATTGAATCCGATTAAATAGACCAGATAAGAAATTGAATTAAAAACACAAATTTTCATATCAAAAAGAAATAAAAAAAAAACAGAGCCCATCGAAAAAAAAAAACACTTATAATTTTGTGCACTTGAACGATCAATTTTTTAAAAGAAAAAACCTAAAATAGATAATATCGTGATGGTGATTCACAAAAACTTAAGAAGAATATAAAAAGCTACAAAAATGCAATGAAACCATCAGTTTTATTTCAAGTTTCAAAGTAAAACAATTCAAAAAAAGTAAAAAACAAAAATGCGTTTCTTCAATTTGTTCTTGATTTTCGCAATTATTATTGCAGCAGTTAATGCAACACCAGTTGAAGTTGAAGATGGTAATTATTTTGATTATTTGAAAAAGGAAACGTCAATTCTTTTATTTAATTAACTTTTTTTCTTTCATAGAATTAATGGAAGCTGAAATTGACGAAGAAATTGAACCAAGAGTAACATGTGATATTCTTGGAAGTGATGCACTTTGTGCTGTTCATTGTATTGCAAAAGGACATAGTGGTGGATGGTGTGATGACCATAAAGTCTGCAATTGCCGTTAAATAATAATTTTGCTAAAAATATGGTTTATAATGGAATCACGAGTCAATAATAAATGTAATAAATAAAATATAAAAAATGATTTTACTCTCAATTTTTTTTTTACTGAATTAATGTAATTTGAATTTTATGAAGGAGACATTTTTCTCAATTTCGCATTCAACTTTTATAAAATTTTAATAGAAAAACATCTAAAATTGTTAGTTCGATATGTAATCATTAAGTAAAATATTCCAATGTAACTGAAACGATTCTAAATGTCGTTTACGATTTTTGTAAAAGCTCGAACTTCTTTTAAATTTTACACTTTTATGATTGATGTTCATATTGAATTAGTACGAAATCTTCTTGGGAAAATAGGAAACTAAAATTTAGAAAAATCATATTCCCTGGAAAATTTGCTACTAAAAGAATTTTAAATGATACAAATCCGTTGACAAGGGCAAAAGTTATAAGGTAAAATGTACAAAAAAATGCAAAATGCACGAAGGAGTAGGATCATTTAGATAAGGAATTTTTAGATTTTACTGCCTGGTCTTTCTCATTTACATATTTTTCCCTAAAATCAGGATGTATTACATTCTTGAAGTGTTTTCCTATCGACTACTTTTTGTTTGACTTAAATTGGTTCAATAGAACTCGAGATATAACTGTCCAAAGTTCGCAAGTCACATTTCTTTACGTAATTTATATTAAAGTTTAGCAACGTAGAGCATTTGTAGTTGCTAGTTTAGTGGTTAACCATGGGACTGGCAAGTTGTGTTTTTTCGGGTTCAAACCTTTGTTGATAAAATTTGGCAAAATGTAGTTTTTTTTTCATTTCAAATTCAATTAGTACGAAGTTTATTTGCTTGTATTTTTGTTTTCTGTGGGCCGATTCCAATGGAACAAATGTTGTTAGATCGGGAATTTTTTGTAGTTTTTGACAAACAGTAGGTGCAAAAATTGACATATCCTTAAGCAGGATAAAAAAATGAAAATCTAACAAAGGCCTCTTATGAAAGTCGATTTAGTAATAGTTTTTATCTCATAACTCAGGTTCTAGTAAACGGATTTCAATCGAGTAGGGCTTATTTTTTAGATGATGATTCAACAATTAATGTATAGAAGTTTTAGTATTCTACTCTTACTAATTCACTTATTTTTAGAGGAAACAATGAATAAAGTACATCCATATTTTTATTGCTCAATATTTATAAATTATTTTTTTAAAAAAATGATACTTTTTTTACCAAATGATGAAAACAGATCTCTAAATACCTGAAATATATATGTATGTATGTGTATACAACTATACATTTTGAAGAATCAAAACAATTTTTCAATTGGAAATTTCTGCAAGCATCTATCTAAGTTTCAATACTTTATTTGAATAAATTTGTATCTTTATACAATATGTATATAAATATGGTAAAGAAATTTGGTATATAAAATAAAAAAGAGAGTTATATAAATAAAAAAATTATTTCGAAATATTTCAAATTTAAATACAATTTTTCGAACGTTAGTTCTAAAACATTGCTTGATCTTAAGATTTTTATTTATTTATAAAATACATTTTTATAATTTACCATTCCAATAAAAAACAAATTAATACCAATCTTATCATTTGTTTTTTCAATAAAAAAATTAATTCAAAAATCTTGATAAAATTTATACATATTTTAATTTAAATTTTTAATTTTTATCTCAAGTAGTTCAAAGTCATTTAATTTAAAAAAAAGTACCATCTTTATTTGATTAAATAATATAGATAATAAATTTTTCAAATTTATCATGTTAGTATAGCTTCAAGTCCTCATTTAAAATTGTTTATTTGTTGGAATTTAATATATTAATAGACATAAATAATTATAAACAGAAATCCCGATGAGGTAGATGTGGTAGTTCGTGATTGTGTATACCTATTTTGAATGTCTCCAGTGATGATACGTCTAAAAAAAACCCTTGAAAGAATATGTTTACTTTCCCAATTATTTAACATTTTTTTTTTTTCATACTTATCATATTTATTTTGATCAGTTAGAAAATTTGAAAAAGGAAGGCGGGATGAGAAATGGTTAATATTTGTGCAGACTTTTGTATTTCTGTTTTATTTATATTAAAATCTTTATATTTATAGAATCTTTTTATAAACAAACGTATAACATAAAAATATTTCCGTAGGTTATGTAAATCATCAAGAAAAGAAATTTTTTTTTAATGATTTGTGAAATAACATAAATTTTACTTTATCAGTTCGTTAAAAACATCTCAAAAGTATTAAAATATAAAATTTTATGTGAATATTTCATAGTTTTTTATGATAAAAAAATCATAAAATAAGATTGAATATTGAATATAAAGATTTTAAGTGAAAATCATAGTACATATAAATGAAGTAATAAAAGTAGATTTAAAAAAAAAAAAAGAATAAATATTTTTAAAAAATAGCTTTTTCTGTCAACTAGTTTATGTAAAAGCTATGAATTTTGAACCATCATCCTAATCGTTTAAAGTTTCTTCAAATACAAATCAAATAAATTTTATGCTGTACGTACAATGTAAATTATCTAACATAAAAAAAAAAAACTTTCCCTTTGAAGTGAAACTAACATTTTGAATATTTTGGTAAACCATAAAGCAATGAATCTTATTAAATTTTTAAATCATCAAATTTGTAGCCCGTTTTTATAAATCTTTCGTATCTTCTTAGTTTTTTAGTGTAATCAATCACACTTAAATTGTTTTGAAATTTATTGAATGGAAAAGTTAAAAGGAAGATTTTATTTATGTAGTTAAAAAAAACCCCTTTTACATTATCTTCTTGTTTTTATAAATTTCACGTGAAATTTGTTTAGAAAAAAAGCAAAAATTTTATTCACACGTGCTATCAAGATAAATGACATCCTTGTTTTTATTATTTCTTTTTTTTAAAGACTAGAATCATTTATAAAAAAATTCAAGTTCAATTTTGTTAAGAATTAAGGATATCTCTACATATTGAATAATTTAGAAAAGAAGAAAAAAATAAATTGTTTAAAAGACACAAAAAAAGAAACACCACACGAAAAACTTTTCAAAGTTATATCTTTGGAACAAGGAGTGAAAAAAAATGACTTTAAAAGCTAAGAAAGTTTAATTTAATAATATTGATTTATTTTCTCAATTACTTTTGAACAAAAAAATTTGGTTTTGTTCTACCAAAATTGTCAATCAATTCCTTTCTTTCAGTCTCTTCAATATTTACTTGTAGTTTCAATAAACAAATACATCCCCAATACAGACCACCCTGTGTGCATAGAAATATTTTTCAATTTATTCATGAATGACAAAACCAAATTCATAGAATTTTTAATTAAATTGAGTGAAACTTAACAAAATTTTTCAGAAATGCACAATTTAATGTAAAATTCTTTTGACATAGACAAGATTTGTTTATTTTAATTCAGTATTATGTTGTATATCTCTGTTACATAATCATCTGTATAAATATTTAATTCTTAAGAATTTATTTAAAATGCATTCAATGTTTAAATATATAATAGGTATAACAATAACATGTAATGTAAATGTATATATAGGTACATATTAACAAATTTTATGAAAATTGTATAGGTATTCTATTTTCATAGTTATTTAAATATTCTATTCAATGAATATTTTGAATATATTTCAAAGTAAATTATAATTTTCATTTACATTATTAGTACATAAAATATTTAATGTAAAAGATAAGATTTATTGCACTTAAGAATATTTTTAGAGCCAAAAAAGGTCAAGTGGTGTTAAACTGCTTTTTGTTTTTAAAATTCGGAAATTCAAGACATAACAAATTATCAGTTCCAATCACTTAATCAGAGAACTATGTCGATTTTTGTGAAAAATTCATAAGGGGTTAGTTAAGCCTTTGATTTTTCTCGATTTTTGGATCAAAAATTTTTTTGCTCAGAAATGAGTTGAATGGGTATCCTTGTTATAGATTTGAGTCTTATGAATTCAGAAAACGTATCTTTTTTTCGATACACTAACTATTTCGTGAGCTATGAAAAAAAATCTTTACCTGCAGTTTCAATTTTATATGAAAATGAAACATCCTGGAAAATTTATTCAAAAAGGACTTTTCAGGATTTCGTTTTGCATGGAAGTGATCTTAAAGTAAAGAACAGGATCTCTACTTTCTACCATAGTATAATTATTAAAAACATGACACGGAATACTATGTAGGATTAAAAATATTTGCAAGTTAAAAAAGTTTGAAAATAATGATAATTCGGCTAAAAATACAAAAATAGCATAAATTGGAAGAACAATGAAAATTCTATTTTAGCGAAAAATTAGTTCATGAAAAATATCCTGTTAAGAAATTTATTATCAATGTGATAAAAATGAATAGGTATGAATAAGGATTTCATTTAAGTATTTGAATTTGAAAAAGAGAAGAATAAACTCAATTTAACTTTTTTTTTTTTAAATTTTTGTGGGTGAAAAAAAAAGGTCATGGAGAACAAATTGAGTTGATAAATACCTTCCGATCACATAGATCACAAGAGGTGAGAAGTAAATGAGTTAAAATTAAAATAAATTAAAAATTAACCATGCTTTATTATTGAGATTGAGAAATTTTCTTTTCCTTTTAAAATGGATTTTTTTTTTCAACTAGAATTTTTATCTTGAACGTTTAATTAGAAATAACCAAGATTCCTATTTAAATCGATTAAAATTGAACTATTTTCAAAAAAAGTACATAATTGCATAAGTAGTGGAAATACAAATTAATATATATTAACTTAGTAACAAACAAAGCTAAAAAAAATCTTTTTAAATAATTATAATTTTTTTCATTTCAAAATAAGTTACAAAATGTAGAAGTATTATACCTTTTCCACTTAATATTAAATATTTCCTGAATATTTTCTTACATTCCTACAATACATTCGTTAAATCATTTTCTTTTGTTTAACGAAATTTCTTTGACAAATAACAAATTTTAATATTACACATAAAAGAAAGTTTTCATGTGGAAAGTGCATAAATAAGTACATAGTAGAAAATTTGTACATACATACATATGTATGTACATTGTGTATTAGAACATAAAATGAAACTTGCTAACGTGTTTCTTTGTTCATTCTTTGTTTTTTTTTTTTTGTTTTTTTTTTTTTCCTCATAGTTTGCATTTTCATTCTCTTTATTTAAAATAATAGCCTAAAGCTTTTTATGTCAATATATAAGCCCTTTAAAAAAAAAAGAAATAAAGAAAAAAAAAAAAAGTAAAACAAATAAAAGAATGGATAAAATAAATGTATGCAAAAATGTGATTGTGTTACAAAATTATAAAATACACAAATAAAAGAGTAAGTAATATTTCATCATACATATAAAGTGGTGTAAAATTTAAATAAAAGAAAATTCTAAAAGAGATTTTCATTGTTATTGTGGACAAAAGGTGTAATATTTTCAACAATATTATTCTTCTACAAATTATATACAATATACCTATTTTTTTATTTTTTTTTATTTGTAAAGATTTTTTTTTTTGTTCTGATAAAGATATAAATCAATGCATTTAATATGAATTTTTTATTTATAAAAATATCTTAGATCTTTAAATTAAACTTCAATTGTATGAAGATACATATTTATATAAAATTTCATAACATTGTTAAAGAATTTACTATAACAAGAATATTTTTCTTTTATTTTTTAAGAATATAAAATATAAAATATCTTTTCTTTTTCGAAATATCTATAATTTGTTTTCCAATAATACTTTACTTGTACATAGTACCTTATCTAAATTTTATATATATAAAAAAAAAATATATTTTAGTTTAATACAAAATACAGTAAAAAAAAAAAATAAGATTTTAAGCTTTTAACAATTTTAAAAAAATTATTCAACCCTTTTCATTATACCCTTTATCATTTTCATTTTCAATAAAAATTGATTCTTTATAAAAAGAATTCTTTATTGTTTATATAAAAAAAAAACTTTGTATTTTGTATTCGTTTTGTTTATTTTTTTCTATTACATGTCCTTTATCATAAAAAATTTTATTACAGTTTTTTTTTTAAATGTAAAACTACTAACGAGAAAATAATAAAAATTTTAGTAAAAAAAAGTAAAAAAAGAAAGCAAAAATAAAAACGATAATCAAAGAAAAACAAAAAAAAGAAAGTGAGAAAAATAAA
Organism: Bombylius discolor; assembly: GCA_939192795.1. Lineage (NCBI taxonomy): Eukaryota > Metazoa > Arthropoda > Insecta > Diptera > Bombyliidae > Bombylius > Bombylius discolor. Next base: position 33,110,325 of record OW584241.1, on the reverse strand, counting down.
ACCTCAATATCAATCATTCGTAGATACCGATTAGTTATTTGTCAGACCCTTTCTATTTTTACTTTTTTTGTTCTCTTAAATTTTTTTATTTATATTTTGTTGAAGAAAAAAAAAAACTACCATGTTGAAAATCCATGTAAATCCTTTTTTAGTAATGCCAAAATGTATAACACAAAAACAAGTGAAAAAAGTTTTTTTGGGTGAATGATATGTGTGTTAACTTTTAAAGTGTAATCAAATAGACATACACACACACACACAATATTCAAATTTAAGTAGAAAAAAAAATAGATTTAAAGGATGAAAGATTGACATCTAGTGTTCATTTGCATTTAATTTATAAGTAAGGATGACTGTATGTGTATCTAACTACAATATGTTATGTATTTTTTTTTTTTTTTGGAGGTTCATATAAAATATGTACGTGAAAAAATCCTAGATATTAATTTTATGATGATTTTCGACAGAGATAAATTTAAAAATTCGGTGTTAAAAATTAATTAAATTGTTCTTTCTTTATCCAGAACATAAACTTTCATTGAAATAAAATTAATTAATTAAGTGCAATTGACACATTAATTGTATGTTATAAAAATGTTCAAAAAATTCATTATCCTTGTCATTTAATGTCGAAACCTTTTTTTTTTCTTTTTGTCTTGATGTTCTTTTTTTTTTTGTTTTTGTAAAATTAGGGTAGAAATGAAGTTGATTTGATTGACAAAATGTATACTTTGATTTAATAATTGCAAGAATTAATTGATTTGTTTTCAATCGATTTGTTTCAATTAATTTTTCATCGGAATTTATCAAAATTTTTCATTAGAAAAAAATATTTTTTCTTTAATTAATAAAAGATCTATTAAAATTTTAACACTTTAGGTTTTTACGAAATAGGTTGAACACAAAAAAAAACAGTAATTATAATTATTCCTTGAATTGAAACGATTAATTTGTCGACATCAAAATATTCACAATACATTAGAAATACGGGTATATTTCTGTGTTTGTTCGACGGTTTTTTTTTAAATCATTTTTCATTTGTAAAGTTTAAGGAAAAATACAAATTTTTACTACTTATTTCATTCAAGATATTTGTCAAAGTTTAAAAAGATTAATTTCTGAGTTTAAAAAAAAAAATAAAATAAAATAAAGATAAGAATAAAATTATAAATTTAATTTGAAGAAAAAATATATATATATTTTTTTTTCGGGAAATTAACTAATGTTTAAAAGGGAAGATTTTCAAGTGCAGGTATAAGGAATTTCATGAATATTCATTGCACTTGAATATTTTCTGTTTTCTAGTTTTTTTTCTTTTTTTTTTTTTTTAAACTAAAAATGTTGAATAATTTAATAATAATCATTTCAGTATCTTTCCATATAAGTCAGGTATCTTTTTTTCTGAAATATTTTAAACGAAGTTTTTCTCTTATGAAAATATATCTTTTTTCAAATTAAATTAGATAAAGCGTCTTCAGTTTTTAAGAAGTTGCATAAAAAATAATATGTAGCTACATAAATTTGAAATTTAAATTTCGTTACAAATTAAATGAAAATTTTTATCTTACGTTTGTGATTGCATATTTTCTCATGAATTTTAATTTTAAAACGAACGAATATATGCAATTATATAAATATTTATTTTTCATGAAATGTAAACTTATTTTGCTATTTTAGAAAAAATTGAATTTATGTGGAAAGATTAAAAAAATTTTAAGTACAGATTTTTTTTTTTAGATTAAAATTTCTAAGTAGCTTTTACAATTTTATTTTTTTTTTAAAATTAAATATTTTTAAAAATATTTTTTATTTACAATAAAAAGTAGAAAAAGTTAAACAGGAAATTATTTTGATTAAATTTTAGTTTAAGTAAAATGGATTACGCAGTTTATTGATTGAAAAAGGAATATAAGAGTATGTAAGTACATATATAAAAATTAAAGAATGAAAGAGTCATGAGTTTACCATAGGTTAGGACTTTTTTTCATCTCATAATTGTTTCCAAATTCAATTTTAAAAAAATTATTAAAACTTTGTTTTAAAACTTTAAAAATTTAAAAATAAATAAAGCCGAAATAAAAACTATAAAGTTCTTTAAACTTAAATTTTCGAAGTTTTCTTTCTAAATATTTTATGTTGTTCATAAAAACTAACTCTTGAGAAAAAATAAAAACACAAGATTAAATTCATCAAAAAATCAATTAAATTATTAATTAGGGTTTAATACAGAAAATTATTAAAAATTACAAATTTTACTTGAATATAACAAAAATTAACTAATAAAATTGAAGGAGCAAAACTTGTTTTTTTTTTTATTATTTTTTTAATTTAATTAATTCAAAGTATTTTAAAACTTTATAAAATTTATGCTAAAACTTTAATTAGTATATAAAACATTTTCCGTTTTGTTTTTTTCTTCTTCTTCCTTTTATTTTTGAGAATTATAATTTTTAATTATTCATTTATTCGCCTTATATTAATTCAAAAATGAATAATAAAAATAAATTATGAACAATAGTGAAAATTTTTGGTCAAAAAGTTTTCATTGAAAAAAGAAAAAAAAAACAATACAACAGCAACAACAAAATTGGAAGAAAATTAAAAATTTAAATTATTTGATATTACGTTTTAATTAAGCAATGAATAATAATAATACAGATGATGAGTTGATATTATTGAAAAATTTCTGGTCGAAAAGTTTTTATTTTTTTAACGAAAAAAAAAAAAACAATTAAATAAAATAATTTTTTGAATGGAAAAAAATTAAATTTCGTATTCAAGTTAAACGAACTACAAAAATTAATTCATATACTAATTAGGTGTTTTATTTTTATAAAATTAAATTGAATTTTTTTATATTTTTATAGTTGAAGAGGCAATAACATAAAAAAAAATTGTTGTTAAAAACAGATACATAATTGAAAAGTTCAAGTCGATAACATTTTATACATAGGTATACATATGAGCACAAAACTAATGTAATTCGTAATGTGTGTTGTAAATGTTTTTCATTTTTCGAAAGGGTACTTCTTACATTTAAAATATTTTTTTTACTAATTAATGATTTTTGATTTTTTAGTGTTGTTATTAATTTCAGAAATATTTTTATAGTCCTTGCAACAAAAGAATCTTTGAATATTGGAATTTATGACAACAATTTTCATTTTCTAATGTTTTATTATATAAACCTTATTTCTCTAATATACTTTTAAATACTTTTATTTTCTTAAAAACAGTGGATAACGTTGATTTTCAAGGACTATTTAAATTTACATAATCACAATAAAGTTCTTTTATTCATTTGATAAAAACTTTCGTTTATATTTCAGTTTAAAGGACAATGATAAGATACCTTTTATGTATCGTAAAAATTTAAGCAGTGAAAAATAAACTTTATCGTACTGTTTTTATGATGAGAAATTCTTTTTTGAACCTTTTCGTTTATTTATTTATTTTTTCAGTTTTTAAAAATTTATATGATTGTGCAATATGAAAAATCATGAGATAAAAGGATAATAAATAAAAATTGTTTTTTGTTTATATTGAGTTTAAAATTTATTATGAATTTCAACAATAAAATAATTTTATTAATTTGAAAAGTTTTGAAAAGTATCAGCAGGAATTTAAAGAATTTAAATATTTTTGTTTGTTTGTTTGAAAAGAAAAAATCTATTATTGATACAAAAAAATTCATTATAATATGTAGCTTTGTATACTAGAATCAATAGGCATACTAAGTATATTTGTGAAGAATTAATAGAAGAATCGAATTTCAGATAACTGTCTGCTATCACAAAAATAAACAAAAAAAATAATGTATAACTCATGTTTTCAATTACATTAAAAAAAAAACTTTTATCTCAATGTTCACAGAGTTTTTAGTTTTCCTGTAGGCTGTTTTTAGTTCACATGAAAATTTCTAAATAATAAAAAACAATATAAACTAGAAATAATAGGAAATAAAGAAAATCACAATTCAATATATTTCAATAATCTTTTTTTTATTGATCAATTTTCGCCATTACATTTAGTAAATTTCAAAATTTAAACATTTTTTTAACGGCAATTGCAGACTTTATGGTCATCACACCATCCACCACGATGTCCTTTTGCAATACAATGAACAGCACAAAGTGCATCACTTCCAAGAATATCACATGTTACTCTTGCGTATAATTCCTTATCTTCAGCAGCTTTAAATTTAAATAAAAATTTTTGTTTTTAGTAATTAATTTTTTTTAAAAAAAAAATAATTTGAGTAATTTTTATATATACTTACATTCTTCAACAGCATTCATTGGACTTGCAAAAACTGCAGCAAATAAAACTGCAAAAATTACGAAGAAGTTGAAAAAACGCATTTTTAATAGATTTATTTTTTCAAATTATAATAGATAATAAGTTGGAAGGGTTTAATTTTATAAACTGTAATTAAATGAAAAAATTAATTCGAATTTATACTTTTGAATTATCTTTTTTTTTAATCATATCAATTGAATATTTTGTATTATAATGTTTTATCTATTTCAGATAAGTTGATAGCTTTTTTTGTTGTTGATATATTTAAAGCCAATTAAACATTCATAGATTCAATGATTTTTAAAATTATAATTTTGTAGGTGTGTGATTTTTTTTTTATTGAATTTATTGATTGACTTTATCTTAAGTATAGAAGAATCAGTATAGTATAATCAAAATCAATTATTATACAAGGGGATTTTTAAATAAAAAATATTACTTAATGATTTATCTTACTTGTTTATTTTCAGATTTAAGATATTGAAGAAATTTTTTTTTTATTTAAAAAGTTATTTTGAAAATATTTCACAAAAAGTCACATGCATAGTAAAATTGAAAATATGAGAGAAAAAAAAATAAACAAAAAAGGAAAACCTTCAATTTTCAAGGACATTTTAAATAAATTTTAAATGAAAAGTTTTCAAGTAGGTAATTTTAAAATAGGTACTTAAAGTTTAAAATATCAAAAAGAAGCTTATTCTTAAAAAAAATAGAAGGAATTTTTCGTAATCTTTTTTAATTTTTATTTTAATAATTTTCTTCCTGGTTTTTCACCATACCTATTTGGTTTACAAAATGTTTTAATTATTGATTTAGAACAAATTTTTTTTTTTTTTAAATATGATCTAATTGTGTACATTATTTATGGATTGATTTACTACACACAAAATTAATATAAAATATAGGTACATATACATACATATATATACATATACTTGTATATGGCTGAAATTCAATCAATGATGTAATTTAAGAACATTTGAAATTTATATTGTCTTTTCTTGAATTTTTCTATCAGACATATATATAAGATTGTAAACTCGATATATGAGACTTAAGGATAATGAATTGTTACTAAGGTAACAGTTAATTATGTCAATCACTGGTTTTTTTAAAAGTATATGTATACAATAATGAATAATTTTTGTTTTCTTTAAAATTAAATAACATTTTTACTTAGTAATTTTATTTTATTTATTTAATGTAACCGAATTTATCATTTGAATTGAAATTAAATTTTATTGTTTCAAAATAATGTTAATTATATTTATTATATATTTAATTGTAAACTAATTTAGTTGTAATAATAAATCAATTTATTCAATTTCATAGAACAAATAATAATTAAATAAATAATTAGTTCATATGCAATCTTGAATAAATTAAAATTATATTTAATTAAATTCAATTATGATAACAGGGTTATTCGCATGTGCTTGTTCATCGAAACTTTAAATTTATTAAAGCATTAAATTTTATTTTTCAATTGGTGTTTGGTGTCAGTCAAGGCGTATTAACATTAAAATTAAAATCATCCTGTGTAAATTCATATTTTCCTTGATTTGTGTAAAAAAAAGGACATTGTAAAATATTCAGTTGAAGTTTTGAGTAATAATTGTATAAATTGCATATTTTGTTGATTATTCAATGCATTAATTATTTATTATACATATGTCCTTTGTCGTATATTTCCTTGCCCTATACGTGTTTATTATGAGGATTCTTGTTTGATTATCATTTTTTGTATTTGTATATATATACATATGAAGTTTTTTTGATTGTAGGTCATAATCAATGAATTAATTATTTATTAATGAATAATGAATAATAAGAGGAATAATGACATTGTTTAAATATACAGGAAGAAATTTCTGTGGGTTGAAGAGCTTTTAAATGTAAATGAGATAATTTATGTTTTTTTTTTTTAAATTTTGTTTAAGGTAAATTAAAGATCTTATTATTCCTTAGAAAAAGGATTAAATATTCCTTATGCTTGAAAGGAAAAAATTTTGTGCTAATTATTTTAAAGACAAATTTTCTTAATGTTAAAAAACATGCAAAATTGATTAGTTACGAAAGGATAACATTTGAAGGTAATTTTTCAAAAATTTAATACTTCGAAATAATTTAAACAAAAATTTATGTGATTATTTTCACAACTTTCTTTTAAACTTTCGAAATCGTTATTGTACATTAACTGAAAATAAACGATCGACATACATCTTAAAACAAATGTTATAAAACTTTTCGCTGCAACACATTTACACCTTTCTGTTTTTCTATCTACCATTTTTTTTTGTTGTTGTTCATTTCTTAACATTTATTTTACTTTTACGATAAAACTTTTACTTTATTATTTAAAGAAAATTATTTGAAAAAAAAGGAGTACGTATTCTTGTTTTTACTTTCATAAAAAATGTTTTAAAAATTTTATTGTTGTTGTAATTCACTAAAAACTACATAAATTTTTTAAAGAGTTTTTAACAATTGTAACATATTAATGTTATGTAAGAGCAAACTGTATACAATAATAATAAAAATTTACAAAAGTAACATCTTTTACACCTTTCAAAAATACGTGCTTGAATTAAAAGAACGTGTATTTATGTGGTTGAAATCGCATGTACAATATGCACATACATATGTATACGTACACATACTCGTATACATAAAATGTAACTTTTGCACAATGAAAAAATTAAAAGTGTAATTTTATGTTTAAGTCTTAAAAACAAATTATGATTTAAATTACATATAAATTTTGATACTGAATATATACATACATATATAAAATTTCACATAATATATTATTATTACTATTATCTATTTTCAAGGATATGTGTGGAGTTTCAAAGTAACTATGGCAACATTTTTTTTTGTAGAAAGCCATAAGTAATCCAAATCGTTCATCTCCACTTTTTTGAGTTTTTTTTATTAAATTTTACTGTCAGAACTCGATTGATTCTTAGTTTTTTCATATTCAAAATTTATGATAATTAAATTTCACATTACTTAATAAAAAATATTTTTTTCGGCTATCAAATAATAATTAATTTATTATTGACGTTATTTCGTGATTTTTCTTATTTTTCTTGTGTAGAATTAATCGATTTGGTTTGTGAACTACTCAATTTACAAATTTTTGGTATAAATTTCCAAATTATTAATTTGTAAATTCTCTTATTTATCAGTTTATTAGCAATACCAAAAATTTTGTATAATTCAAGTATATAAATTTGGTCAGTTGAAAAATAATAAACCCTTAATTATTGAATTATACTGAAACTCATGTACACAGATAGATATGCACAAGCACAAACACTATATTATGTTTCAACAGAATTTTCATATTCATAGAACGAAAAATAATAATTTTGTGTAGTTATAATTATTCTAAAATTTTTGATTTATTTATGTTAAAAATATTGCATTGATTTATTAATGCACAGTTTGTAGACATTATTCACTGTTTTTAATAATACCTAAAAAAATAACATAAACAACCATAAATTCGTACAGTATAATTACGTATGCACATACATACATACATACATACATATGTACATATGTACATATGAATGCTAACAATTATCTACTAAATATTAAAAAAAAATTTCAAAATGCAAATAATTAAATAATTTATGCTGGAATATGTGTACGTATGTAGGTGTATATATTTACAAAGAAAAATATTTTATTCGGTTATAAAATGTTATTTATTTTGAATTTTAATTTGAAAAAAAAATCAAAAAATACAAATAAAAATTTCGTTGTAATTTGAATAAATTATGTAAATTTAATAATTTGTTTGTTTTTTTCTTATCACATTTGTTTTATCTGCAGCTAAATAATCCTTCTATCGATTGAAATTATTTTGTAATCAAAAGTGAAATTCTAGTTTTCAAATTAAATAATTGAATAATGCAATAATAATTATGAAAGTAATACGATTGAGTATTTCAATTTTTAATTTGAGAATCAATACATATTTCAATGTAAAAAGTTTTTAAGTTGTCATAACATTTTTATAAAAATAAAAATCGATGTAATAATGCGAATAATAACACTTTCATAGATAATTATGGCATTTAAATTATTTTTTAAACGGAGAAATTAAATTCTCAATATTCTAGAATAAAAATTTAAAAGCAACAATTGAAATTAGCCACGTAAGACCTGAAGACGTTAACGGTATAATATAAATGTCAATCATAATAAATTTAATTCAGTTAATATTTGGTTTTTTCACGGACTAACAATGAAAATTCTTAGTAATTACGAATTCGAAGAAGAGATATTCGATAGTGAATTATTTTTAGTATTTACTCGTATCCTTAGAATTTTAGGATTGATTCAATCTAGGCTACAAAATTATAAATTGCTTAATTATTGCCGTGGTTTTATTTTCATAACGATTTGTTTTATTTCTACTTTTTGCATTGTAATAAAAACTTTAAAAAAAATATGTCGAATTTAAATTTTTTTAATTGATCTTTGTTTTACATATAGGGCATTTACTCAATAACTCATCTCGATCAACTTTACGAAACACCTCTGTTATTTTCAGGGATAATTATTTTTTTCGGATTTTCAATTAGAATTTTTAGTTTTTTGAAAAATGGTGCAGGTATAGAATTAATAAAAAAAATTAATATAATAAAAAAAGAAAAACTATGATTAGCTATTATTTAAAAACACAAATTTTCTTTTCATTTACAGTTTATAAAAAATTAATAACTGAAGCATACCAAATGACGGAAAAAAATTTAGACAATATAGAAGTTATTGAAGCATGCAAAGAAAATATGAGATTTTTTAAGAAATTTTCAAAAATATTGATCATCCAAGTTAGTCTTACTTTTTCATTTTTGATATTGAATATGATTATTGTTTGGTGTACATTTGGATTCAATAAGGTGAATTTTTAAAGTGTATTGTATACATCTAAATTTATTAGAAATTTTTATTTTTTAGCTATAAAATCATGTGTGAATTATTTTATTTTTTTTTTACAGAAATCTCATGGCTACATTCTCTTATTTCATTTTTTTCCGTTCAATAGAATGACTGATGACGTTTTTTTAAGTTACTTTTGTGCATTATTTGCTTGTTCATGTTTACTTACATTCTATATACCATGGAATATTTTATTGATTGCATTTTTTACTCATATTAGCATTCAGGAGGATGTTATAAAACTGAAAATTGAAAATGTTGAAGTATTTAAAATTTTATTTAATGATTTGCGTTTCATAATCTTATATTATTTCGATTTATATTCCAGTATACTGTTGCAAAATTAGTGGATAAGTATAAATCAAAGAGTGTTTATAATTTATCAGAGGACGATATGATGAAATTACGTTACAAAGTTCTATGTGCTGCAGTTGAATATCAATTAAAAGTGAAGACGTAAATATGGAGAATAAAAGATAGAGAGAGAGAAAGAGAAAGAGAAAAAAAAAAGTAGAATATTTTTAATGACTAATTTTTATTTCAGATTTATTGAAACTTTCGAAAAACTAATTTTAATACCGGTGTTTTATGATTTAATTGCATGTTCCATAGCATTTTGTTTTATGCTTTATCAAACCTTTAATGTGAGATTTTTAAAAGATTAAAAACTTATTGTCTATGAAATTCTCAATTTTTTTTTTTTTTAGGATTTAACATGGTATAGTATGACGTTTAATTTTTCTGCTATTATTACTAAATTACAAGTATTATGGATCTATACGTTTTATGGAAGTCTTGTTGTTGAAAAGGTTATCTATAAATTAACCAAAATCAATTATTGTATTGTGATTTTGAATCTTTTTCTTTGTTTTTTCTTGTTTTTAGAGCAATTCAATATCGAATGCCGTTTATAATTGTCCTTGGTATACATATCCAGTTTATTTACGTAAATTATGTTTAATTATAATGACGGCATCCACAACAATACAAATGAAGGCACTTCTTATCGATTTGAATTCGGAAACATTGTTAAAAGTACGCTTTTAACGTGGTGTTCAACATGACATATTCTCATTATTTTTAAACATTTTTTGCAAAAGAGGTAAATAAATTAATTTTTTCTTTATGCTTTTTAATTTTAGGTTTTACAAGGAGCATACAGCTACTACAACTTTTTAGTACAAATGAAGTAAGAATATTAGTTTTGTACAAACATTCGAATAAAGAATCTTGGAGAAATTATTAAAAATAACATTCAGAGTTAATCAATGTTATTCAATTAACTGCACGTATAGTAAAATAGTAGTTTTGCATATGAAAAATCAAACAAGAATTATTTAAAAATTAGATAAAATAAAATTGAGAGAGAAATGAACAGTATCACATTTCTTGGATTTATATTTTTCTCATTTACAACACACTTCTTATATCTAGAAATAGGAAAATTAGAATAATAATTCTTCTTTATTTTTTTTTTCAAATATAAATACATATATATATATACATATATGATGTAATTCTGTTCAAACCTGTCAATCACCACTAAAAAGAAGCAATAAATCGAACGTTTAAAAAAGTGTATTACCTAATATTGTTCGAGTAGAATTAATCCCGAAATTTTGAGAATAAAAGTTGAAAATAATTCACTATCGAACATTTATTGTTTATTTATTCGAATTCAAATTCATTACCTTTCGTTCAAGTATTAAGGTCTTACGTGGCTAATTCCAATTGTTGATATGAAGTAGTTTTTATGAAATGTTGAAAATCTAATTTCTGTGCTTGTGAAATGACTTAAATAGCATAAAATTATTTATAACAATTTAGAACGAACACAAAGTGTGATTTTTCACATTAATACATTTAATTATTTATTATTTATTAGCCAAGAGGATTAGAAAATTTCATAATATCCGTTGTTTAGCTTATTTTTCAATTTGAATTTCGAAAGTTCGAAAATATTTTGTATTTTGTGGATTATGAATTTAAATATTATGAAAGTGCAAATGAATTTCTTTGAACAAAATTTCAGTAAGTTTTTTTTTTTTTAATTTCTGTATAAAAGTTAAAATAAAACAATTAAATGGATAAAGTTTCAGCTGCATGTTTTGTTTGTGCATCTTTTGATTAAAAAAAAATATATTTTTAATAAATGCCCAGGAACATTTTTGTGAAAAAAAGAAAATGAGAAGTTTCGTTTTATTTCAATTATGTTGACCTTCTTTATTTTTTATTTTTATTTTTTGTATACAAAAGTTTAAGTAAGAGCACTTGCGAGTATAATGGTATTTTTTTTTCAAAAGTTTTTGTTTTAACTTGCTTTGTTTTTACATTTTATGTAGTGTAATTTTGAATATTTATTTTGATGTCCTTTTTAATGGTTTTTTAGTGTTTGTTTACGAAAAATATCATATGAAAATGTTATGAAAAAAAAATGTTCACTACAATTTAAGTATAAAAAGAAAAAAAGAAAATTGTAATCAGGTTTTTTTTTTTAATTTCAGTAATTTCAACTTTTTATTGATTTTATTGAACATTTTCACAAGATTTTTTTCCAAATCTTTTTTTTACTACTTAAGAAAAAGAAATGACACTAATTGAAAGCATAAATCTTTCTGGATAGAAGGATAAAGAAAAAGTTTCCATTCACTAGAAAATAATAAAATAAAGAAGAAAAAAAATGTCAACAAAATGAGATATGAATGACTATCATAACTCATGTAATTAGGAGGAATGAATCTTCTTTATTTTCCCATAATAAAATAATAAAAAAGCTTAGATTTTTTTTTCCAAAAAAATAATAGTAGGACTTTTTTTATGTACCGGTAGATTGAATTTTTTACTTTATTATTATTAGGACTTATGTGATGTGTGAAATTTTTTTGCATCTTTTAAAAATTTGTACGAATACAATGTGGATAGTGAAAAATTCTTAAAGCATTCTTATCAAATGAATTATTTTCAAAAATATTTTGTTAAAAAATTTGGTATAATTAATATGTAGAAATAGTCGTACTTACGTATGTGGATTTTTGTAAATGTGTTTATTTATTAAAAGTGAAAGAATAAAACTGAAATCCTTAGTTGTACAAGATTTAAATAAAAAATAATAATTCATAGCAAAGTCAAGAGAAAAAAATTGTATAATTATTTTTTATGTATAGTATGTCGTTTTTTTTTGTGTAATATCTGCAATATGTGACCTTCTGTGATTTCACTGGAATCTTTTTCACATTCATGAAGATATATAGTATATTTAAATTATGCAACAACAAAAATATATAATAATACTGGAATATTACTTTATTTTGTGACAGTCATTGTAATTTATTTAGTGAATAAAAAATAGAATGTGAACAGATGGTGCTACATATTCACGAAAAAGAAAAAAAAAAACGAGAGAATGAGATTTTCTATTTATTTTTAATTCAAAACTAAGTTAACTCTTCGATCCTTTTTTTTTGTTTTGTTTTCTTTATTGAATAAGCCGAATCGTAGGTATAGATAATATTTTTTTGCAATTTTTTGAAGAATACGACGCTGATACAAGAAGATGTAAAAATTTCTTGTATCTATCATTCGTTCATAAATTTAAAAAATTCGTAAAAATTTTGAAAGAAATTAAATAATGAAACTTGATAATTTTTATCAAAACGACATAATAGTCTAATTTTTTTCAAAATAAATAACAAACGAAAATTTGATAAAAAAATGTGATATTATTTCTTTTGTCTTATCATATTTCATCGTCCTTATTATCATTAAAATAATGACATTGTAGATTTTCAAAAATTTCATATTTTATTTCTTATACAAACAATTTACAATTTTATGACACATGAGACTTTATTTATTTGTTTTGTATCCTGAGAGTAAAAAAAAAACAAAATTACAAAATGATTTCATAGAAAAAGATTATAAAATCATTTTTCATAGACAATTTAAAAATTTTTTACAGGTGCTTATGTGAAAAATATGGGAGGAAAAAATACTATACGAGTATGTACATATATAAAAAAGTTAAAATATAACTAAAGGGCTATTTACATTTATTTAAGCTTAAAATTTTATTTATTTAGAATTATTTTCACTTGGTTTCTTGTTAAAACATCGGTGTAATATAATTTTAAATTATTTATTTTTTAAATGTATTTTAAAATTTATATTTTATCGATTTCTTATAAAAGTACTATATAATTTCAGAATCTCGAAAAAATTCTACAGAATATACAAATTCTGTTCCAGTACATATTAAATCTGTCGTTTTAAACACTTCTCCTCAATATATTCATTTTTGTTGTTGTTGTTACTTAAATTACATTGACGAGTTCGAATGACTTTTCATGTAAGTCACACCCAATCTACATATTTATGTAATGTGATTATCTCTGAAAGTATACTTTAAACATACCTTTTATTCATAATATTACATTGTTAGGGTTGTTTTATTCATGTATGTGTTTATTATATTAATAAAATTCTGTCTACCACCTATGATTATGATAATGACAGGTAATTTTATAACAAATTTATCATCATGTATTATTTGAAAATCATGTGTTTTTGATGAAAATTTAACAAGTTTATTATTGTATATTTTTTGTCATCATCATCAACATTACTATGATCGGACATTTAATTTTAAATACATAAATCACATCAAATTCACATACAAGAATATGAAAGGTAATGTATTTTATATAAACGTACGAAAACATATACTTTTATCGTGTACAAAAAGTGGAAAAAGCAAATATTTCAATCGTTTTCCTTTTTTTTTCAAATGAAGGTGCGGTCAAGAAGCATAACTTAGTGAAAATGAAATTAAATTAAATTAAAGATTAATTTTCAATTACAAAAAAGAAAAAAATATTATTGTGCGACAATTTCAGTATTCTTTCAAGAATAATAGACTTTGAAAAATGTTAAAAAATGTTTTCCTAGATTATATTGGATCCTTGAGTATAATCAGATAGAAGGCTTATAAATGATATAAACTCATTTTATATCCTTTCTTTGTATTTAACGTAAAACGATTATTTTTGAAAAAAAAAAAAAAAAACTTGAGTACAATATTTGCAGTTCGATTTTATTGTACTCGAAAAAGAAATGAGTGAAAGTTTACTTATAGAAAGTTCAATTTTTAGCGATTAAACATATATATTTCGAAAATATAAAAGCTTTCATGTAGATATTTACAAAAATTTTTCTCCTGAAGCAGAAATTTCCCAATTCATTCGAAATGAATTCATTTGAATGCTTTTTTAAATTAGAAAAAAAAAGCTAAAAAATAGATGAAGGTGTTTATGAAATTTATAATTTTACTTATGTATATTTAAAATTTCGAAAACTTAATTCTATAGCTATTAATAGAATTTTTGAAATATAGAAATAGATCTGTTCTTAAAAGTTCTTAGAAAAAAAAAACGAAATGTAGTATTCAGTTCAATAATGAGAATGAAACCATTTTTCTACTGAAAAAAAAAATTCTATAAAGAACAAACATTTTTCAAATACTGAAATACAAATATATTTTCTCTTTCCCTTATACTGATGTTAGCTGTCATCATATAAAACGACTTTTAAGGATTCTAGGAAAAAGAGCAGAACAAATTTTTTAACCACATTCAAATTTTGGAAAAAAAGTATAATACATCACAAAACAATATAAATCACAAATTTTTTGTTTTTTGAAAATATACTGTTTTTTTTTTTTTTGGATTTTATCTCTGTTTTTTTTTTTCGTTGTTAGAAAAAGGACTTTCCAACCATTACCTTATTTTATTTATTTTGTTTTTTTTTTTCATTTTATTTTCTATCATTAATCAAAGCCTTCCATTCTGTTCAGCTTCTATCGAAAAAAATTAACTTTTTAAAAACTGTTTTGGTTTTACTTAATCAAAATTCCATCATACATGTACATCAAGTGTAATCTATCTATTCGAACCACTTGTATTATTACTAGATAGCATACTACTAAGATAAATGATGTGCTTACACTTCTATCTCTCAAAGTAAGGATAGAATTTAAAAAAAAAAAAAGAAAAAAAAATGTCTTCCTTCAGTTTGTCTGTAATAAGGCATTTCTTTTTTTTAAATGAAAAAAAAATATTCTAAAAAATGAAAGTTAAAAATTGTATGGAGCTTAAATAGTTGATGTAAAATTCATTTTTTAAAAATGTTCTGGATTTTTTTAAAAAAGATTTTACTTGAAGGAAGTAATTTTTCAAACTACATATATCGAAATTTTTTTTGATATTAAAAACAAAAAAATATATGTAATTGTTTTAAATTTATAAACTAAAATATTAAATATATTTAAATTTGATGTAGAGTGTAGTAAGTTAAATAGTCGTACATTAAAAACTACTTTAGACTTTTAAAGTTTTGATTAAATTAAATCAGGATGAAAATGAATATGCATAAGCGTGTCCTATACATATAAGTACACGAAATGCATACAAATGAATACATAAAATTCTTATACCTTACATAGTTGTTACAGTTTATTTGAACTTTTCATTTTCCAAATATTTTCAATTATATTCTATTGTACGAGTTTGTAAGCGATCAAATCAAAATATGTACATATAAACAAAACCAACTTCATCCAGAATACGGTAAATTTTACAATTAAAAATAATTTTCATGATATGTGTAGAGAATTAAAAATATAGATATAAGATGCAAAACAATATAAAATAGTATCTTTTACATTATTTTATCTACTTTTTCTCAATACAATATTCAAGCTCATATATGAATGAAATTTTTGGGTAGTTATTTTAAAATGTTATCTAATTTATAACATTGTGGAACAAAATTAACATGTTGAACCAAATATTGTAAATTTTATACATATGTATGTGTGTTTGTGAGTTGATGAAAGATAAAAAAAGAATTTGAAAACATTTTGAAAAAAAAAAAGTTAGAGAAAAAATCAAAATGTCATAATATTTCTTTTCATTTAATGTTTACTCGGAAATAATTGGCTGTTTTTAATTTTTTATCCTTTTCAAAATATTTGAAATATTTTCAAATTGATAAATTAATAATTGATTTAAAAAAATGAATAAAACTAGAAAAAATTTACTTCTCATTTTTAACCTTTAACCTTGGCACGTGCGAAAATTCAAAATTTTTAACTATTACTTCATTTTTTACCATGTAATCAAGGTCATTTCAAAGAACATTTTAATTTATAATCCTTGTTACGATTATGTATATTACATACATACATATATGTATGTATATTATGTGTAATACGTGAGAAATGAGTCTAATATGATTTTAAAACTTATTTATTTTATATTTTATGTTAATAGCATGGGCTTTTTAATGTTTTATTTTTATTAAAAATATGTACATATATACACATACATATATGTACATAAATATGTTAGTGTATATGTTTGTATGTTAATAATTTGATTACATATATTGAAAGATCACATATGGTGTTTTTGTTTTATTATTATTATTTTTTTTCTTTGAATTAGAAAAGGAATAAAAAATATTTTCGACATATTGTTTTTCGTAATTTGAAATTTAAATTTGTATTTTTTTTTCCATGTGAACATATAAAAGATTTTTTATTTAAAAAGAAACAAGTTTTTGTTATTTTATAAATATAATTTTTAAAGAATTTTATTTTATTATATTTAATTTTTTTGAAATAAGATGAAAAAGTATGAAGTTTAAAAAGTTACTATTAAGTTTAGCATTTTTTTTTTTTGAAATTAAATATTGTTTTTTTTATTCCAAAATCATACATATTTTATTGATTGTAAAATTTAAAAATTCAAACAATTTTCTTCATTTCATAAATTGAGAAAAACAAAATCTTAGTTGACATTAATTTTAACCAACTATAAAACAAATACAACACAAAAAAAAAATGAAAAATAATAATAAATAAAAATCCAGAAACTGTTAAATTATAAATATCTTTTCAAAATATGTAACGTCATCAAGAATTTAGCATTTTCAAAATTTGTATCTTTACAAAAGCCACATTTTATAAAATGTGAAAATGATTTATTATTGTTTTTTTTTTTTGTTTTTTTGCATTTTATAGTTAACTCAAAAATTGTATAAAATTTCAAGAAGGAAAAAAAGAGGAATGCAAACATACATACAATGACAACAACAACTATCAAGAGTTTATAACTATATAGGATGATATTATTTTTAGAATCTGAAAATTCATTAAATTGGATCTTTTATTTATTGGAACTTCTGTTGGTTGCTATCGATTCAAATTTGTGACACAGTTGAATGCACATTAGGAATCCTTAAGTGTTGCTACTAAACGAATATTGTGGAGATGGTTCACTTCAAATATGTGTATGTATATATGCATATATATATATTTATAATGTGTAACATATAAACTAATATGTAAATGGTAAATAATTAAGGATGAAATGGAAAAAGGCATAAAATATTCATAAATTGAGATACGTTATACGTATGGAATATCTTCAGAACTTTTTTTAAAAAAAAAGTATATTAAAAAATACAATCAAATGATTAAATTCATAGTCAACTACATATAAACATATGTAAGTGTGTATGTACTATATATAAAAATTATTAATACCGAATAAATTATAACTAACACATGAGGTTAACTTGAGGAATAATAAAATCATAACCTATGAATGTTAGTACAGAAAACAAATTTTTGTTGTTCTTTTCAAATAAACACATTAAAAAAAGAAAAAGATAAACAAATAGATGTAAAAGTCATTATAAAGAGAATACAAAGTACAATATATAATATATTGGATGACTTCAATTTAAATTAGCTTAAAATGTTAGAGGTATTGAAAAAGAACATAAGTATATGATTGTCTATGTAAGCAGAGAACCAATGCTAGAACATGGAAAATATCATTTGTGGTCATCATATTACACCAGGTCAAATAAACTGAACTACATACATGAACTTCTACTTTTTACTATATTTTGAAAAGCTACATCTCAAAAAGAAATGAGTCCTACAGTAAAATCTTTTGCAGATTTAGTATCAGAAAATCTCGAATTATCGTATCGCATCACAAAATAAAGCTAAATCAAAAATTTGTTTGACTGATATTTTTAGTTCGCTGTCTATCTATAGAACAAAAATTGTGATCCTAAAAAATCGACAGTTGTATTATACGATGAATACATTGCAACGTTGCTACTTCAAGAAATTTTCAATTGATAATTGAATTTTTAATATATCTAATTTGGTTACAATGTACATACATATATGCTGAAAAATAAAATAAATGAACTGTGAAAAGAAATTCTGATCCCTATTTCGAAATTACTTGAAAATGTATAGTTTTCATCATTTCCACATACACACACTAAGTAGAAGAAAGACAAGAATTGTAATTCGTTGAGGTTTTAGAGATGTGAGGAATTTAGAAAAATGTATAAACTTTATCATTTATGTATAATTAGTTCTTAATGATGGTTTTTATGTAATTATAATTTAAATCTATAAACAAGTACATACATACATACATGCATACATAATAGTGTTACAATAAATATAATTACGAATTACATTTTAAATTTTCTGTGTATATACAAATCAAATGATTAAATTGTAAATACAATTTTACATTGAGGTATTTGCTGTGAACCACATGGTTCATGGTTTTGATTTGAAATTAATTATTTATTAATTTATTTACTTAGTTATTTACTTGTACTTCAAAAAAATTCTGTAAGTTCTTAATTACATAGTTAGAAAAAAATAAATTGTTCAGAAACTTTTAACTTTCATCAAGGTAATATAAAATAGGAGGCAGCTTAATAAATAAAGGATATCGAAATAATGAAACTTACCAACACCGAAAATTCAGAAAAAAAAAAGTTAAAATAAAAATGAAAGTTTTATATGTATTCTCTTTTCAATGTGTTTATTCAAAAGATCCTGAATTCAAAGAGAAAATGTATATAAGCTTTCTCATAATTTCTTAAAAAGCTTTTGAATTTCGAAAAATTTTCAAATAAAAAGTAGTTTTATTACATTACAATACAATTATTGGATCAAAGAACGAAAAATCAGAATACAGTACAGATTATCTCAAAATCCTTGAAGAATGTAAATAAAAAAACGTTTAAACTTTTAACATTTCACTAAAATTGAAAAATACTATAATTTTTCATTTTTTCTATTGCTTTTTTTAAGTTTGATTGCATTTGTATAAAAATTTCATTTTCTTGGCTATTTTATGTACATATATGTATGTATACATAAAACAAACCAACAACAATAAGAAAGATGAAATTTATAAAAATGTGGTTAAACAGTTCTCTAGAAAAAAAATAATGGAACTTTTTTTTTGATAATGATTTAAAGGCGACACAATTTTATTGTTGTTGTCAGGATAAGAACTTTTTAAGAGTAATTAAACTTGTAGTGACAAAAAAAAATTACAAGGAAATTTCAAAAGAAATGTTTTATTATAATGTTAAACAATTGAAAGAAAAAAAAGTTTTATTGTACTGTTATTTTCCTGATAACAATAACAACAGCAATAATGATGTAAATGACAGAATGTAATTTAAATATGGGGTAAGAAAAATAGGTTACATAACAACGGAAAAATGAAATAGAAAATTATAAATGTTGAAATATTTTACAATAAATATTTTTTTATTTTTTATTTGTTTTTAAAGAGGAAAAAAAAAATCCTTTTTAAGATTTTTCATAGCTTGTTAATCATTCTTATGAAAGGTCAAAAGTGTTTTTGTGTAAACGAATATTACTTTTTTTTTTTTTGGTTCTTGAGAACTTCTAAAGGAGAAACGATATGACATTAATTGAAAATATAAATTTTCAAGAGAAATTTATTACTAAAAAAAAAAGTGAGAAAATAATTTAAAAGAAAAAAGTGTAAAAATTTTTTAGTTATACATAAATACAAAAAAAAAAACGTAAAAAAATCAAGAAGAGTGTCCATAACTTATAAATATATAATCTGTAAAATGAAGAAAAAAAAAAGTAAAGTCTTTCTTATATTGAAGGTCCAAAGTTTCTTCTTGAATAAAATATTTTCTCTACTTTTTACAGTAAAGGATAATAATGAGATATTTTTAATGTAGCATAAAATTGAAGTAGAAAAGAAGTTTTATCGTATCGTTTTTAAAATAAAAAATAGTATTTTTTTTTTATACAGTTACCGTTTTTTTTTTTTTTTTGCAGTTTTCAATTTTCCGGCATTTAAACGATGTCAGTGTAAAAAAAATTATGATAAAAGGATATAATAAAACTAGTTTTTTTTTTCTCGTTAGCAATAAATTTTGAAATTTATTATGAATGCTTTCGTTTTGATATCAATGTAATTATTATAATGTGACAAATTTGAAAAGCCTTTATATTAAATTTTGTTTGATGTTATTTTTGTTCTGAAAAAAAAAATCTGAAATTTAGAAAATATTCTAGAAAAAAAATGGATTTTAATACTCTGTTTTAGTATTTAAAGATATACTTTTTGTAAGATTTTCTAGTTGACAGGACGAAATAATTGCAAAATAATAACAAAATTAATTAATTAAATGACATCAACATTTTAAATAGATTTATCCAGTACCCATTGACTTTTTATATAATATACAGGACATAAATGAATTAGTTTGCTTTTTTTTTTCAAATTCAAAATACAAAAAAAAAAAAATAAATAAATAATTAAATTGAATTTGAAATTTGAGCACCAATTGTTTTGAAAACATGACCAACGGAAAAATTACAAACAAAAAATCTTTCTCATATTTAAATATGTATATTCTTTTTGAAATCCTTAACTCGTTATGAAAATTTATAAATTTCGATGTTTTCAAATGCTTATTTTGCAAAAAAAAAATAATGATTTCACAAAAAAAAATTAAACAAGAGAGAGAGGAATACGTAGAAAAGTCAGACATTTTCAATCTCATTACTCACAGACTGTTTAGTTTGCCTGTAAGGCTTTTAAAATATTCAATGAGAGTTTTTTGTTTGTTTGGTTTATTCGAAAATTTGGAACTTTTCCAGCAGCAATTTTATTTTGTTTTCTATTTGTGTTTTTGGAATACATTTCGGGTATTTTGTGTGAATATCCTTTTGGTCAAAGGAATGTATGTAGGTATTCCACAAATAAGTAAAAAAAAAAATACGAAAGTTTTTTTTATAATATAAAATTTATAATAAACAGTAAATGAATCTTTTTATTTTGATTTTATTTTTTTTTTACAATATTAAATTTACTCATATAAGCTTATAAAATTGGAATTAAATGCAATATCTTTGTGAAATACGAATTTTAATGACAATATAATCATTAAAATCATACACATAAAAATTTTAAAATCATAAATAAGTTTCTTTTTTTAATGAAAAATAAAGTATCATATTTATGCGTACTCACATATCGATTATCATCATACAATGACATCACATATCATTTATTCGCATTTTTATAAGCTTATCATTTACATTAATATATTTTTTTATTCGTTATATTGTTATGATATTTTCTTCATTATATGTATCATATTATATCAACTTTTTATATCACATTATCATTTTATATACATATTAATACATAATATATCCTCATATACGTATGTACTTTTTTCTTCTTTCATATATATTTTTTTCATTTTTAATATAAAGTTTTTAAATCTGCATTGCGGTTGTTAAAATCATCGTTCTAGTTGTCGTTGTCAACGTATAATTATTTTCTGAGTTTTTTTTTATTTCATTTTATAAAATAAAGACAAAAAAGAAATTAAATAAAATTTTGAAAGCTGAAAAGGATATTAAGCGTAGACGTACAACAAATATCTAGATACATACTTTTTAAGTTTTTTTTTTTACTTTTAAAATTAGAATTATAAAGTTCGAAAGAATTTAGTCCTTTTGTTTATACACATAATTAAAAAAATATAATCAGTGTCTGATTTTTAGTAGTTTTGATTGAAAAATTTTGCTTTTATACTATTTTATGTATATGTCACTTTTATAAGAGTCATAATTTTTAAATGAATAGAAATATTATGAATTATATATTTTTGCTATTTTTAGTTGAAAATTAATTTTGGTTTTAATTTTTATAAACTATCAAATTTAATTTCTTGGATTTCAACTCTATGTTGACTATTGATTATATCCTGTAAGATATTTTTTGATTATATCCCTATGAATACCCATTGATTTTAAATCGTCTACACCACTCTATAAATAAATCTAAGACACAAAGTTCAATATTTTACGTATGTGTTCTTCAGCTAACAAAACAGATATAATTGACACTTAAAAAAAATTATCCTTGTGCTAAATTCAAATTTATGAACTCGATCATTTCAAGTTGTTGCTACATAACAACAAGCTATGGTGTCAGATAACATTTTATAGACAATTAAAAAAAAAACAACACATTCTTTCTGTTTACGTACATACTTCGCTTTTGTTTTGTTTATGTTGTATAGTTTGGAAACACAAGCATATACATAAAGGTATAAGGACATCAGATAAGAAAAATAATCACATTCTCAAATTATTTTTATGTCACGATAAATTTTCTACTGAATACATTTCATGAAACACATCAATAATGACTTCGAATCTATCAAGGGATACGGAAAGAGTCATTCCATATAATGTATTGTGATTCTAGACTTATCATTTTTCAATTTAAAAAAAAGAAGAGGAAGTATCCTTGTTAGATGTTGTTAAAAAAATTTTTCTCATCGTGTTACATATCAGATTATTTTGTATTTGTAACAAATATACGATGACTAAAATATGTACAATACATCTACATTTTTTCTTATTTATTTGCTTCAAAGAGTAATTGAACGTATAATGGCGATAAATTAATTTTTGCAATATCCTATGAAGGTTGAAAACGAGACAGCAACAAAAAAATCCAGTGTTTTGTTTGGACATTTAATTTTTTTTTTTACTTTCAATTTGATATATTATATTATTCATTTTCAAAAGTAATTATGGAAGAATAAATTTTCTGTTTGTTTTAGTATTCTGAATGAAAACAATTAAAAATGTCTCCCCTACAATAAACATTCTTCATAAAAATTGTTTAATTTACATTAGGATATTGCTTTTTGAACTTTCACATGTCAAGGATATAATAAAATATTCAAAACTCTCAAAAGTAATTAGGTCTTTAAGCCTTAAGTGCATATGCACATATGTCTGTGTACATAAATTATAAATTTTAAATCTGAATCATGATAAATTTTGTTCTGAGTAAAATTTTAAATAAAAAATGATATTTGTAATTTGTTACTATTTTATGAATTTTTTAGTCTTATAAGAAGAATTAAAAAGAAGCGCATTTTTAACTTCATAACTAGATAAGGATCACGAGAGCTCTTATTTAAAAAAACTAATTAAGTGTGGAATTCCAATCTGTTTATTTATTATTCATTTTATTAAAAATAACAAGGGATTATAAATTTTTTTTTGTTATGTAGTAACTGCATGAGTACATATATACATATACAAAAATATATATATATATAATATAATATAAAATATAAGATTTACAATAATTTTCAAAATAGATTCAATTACTTTCAATCTTTAAAGAAAAAAAAAATTAAACACATCAATTTTCACATATAGAAAAAAATATATAGAATTCAAAAATGATTCCAATTAAGAGGATTATATTTTTATAATTTATATCTACTCAAATATTTAATATTTTAAGAAAAAAAAATTTAAGTTTTACCTTTTTAAAAAAATAAAATGTAACAGAATTTTTCAATAAGATATTTATGAAAAACAGGATTAGAAAGAAAAAACCAAAATTTCTGGAAATGGTATTTGTATAGTGTAGGAGGTTTGAGTATTATTCATCAATGATTAAAGTGGTAACTGAGAACAGCAAGCGACATGGCATTCGGTAGCTCAATGGTTTAAGAGCATTACCCTGGCAAGGTAAAGATTCCGTGGTTCGATTCCCGGCCGAGTCGAATGTCGTTTTTCATGTTTTTCAGTTACTACAATAGTGACAATTGATTTCAAAAGAAAGTTTTCTTTTTCCTAGATCCTGTTCTAGAAATTAATCTAAAAATTAACAAAAATTAAATACATAAATGTATGTAGGTACTTTGCCTCTCTTATAATTTTTTGTATATAAAATATCATGTATTTTGCAGTATAACATTTTTCAAACTTTTCTTAATTCCAGTGATATAAACAAAGATTTATGTGAACATTTTAACAACAAAACAAAAAAATTTATTTGAAAACTTTAAAAATTGTTACTGTACATTAATTCAAAGATAAACGATCGACATGCATTTTCAAATAAAAAAAAAAGAAAATTTCATTGTAAAACATTTTTATACACCTTTTCTACGTTTTTTTTTTTTGTTCTTTTTTTTTTTCACATTCAACATACATTTTACTTTTTTACGATAAAAGTTCTACCTCATTATTTTAAGAACAGTTTTAAAACAAAAATAATATTTTGTTTTTCTTATTATTTTCTACCATAGCATTTCTATAAAAATGTTGTGAAAATGTTATTGCATTCTTTTAATTCCTTGAATACCATAAATTTTTTTTAAAATACCAAAATATTGTAAAGTTTTAACAAGATAATAAAATTTACGAATACATCTTTTTTACACCTTTCAAAAATATACTTATGTGTAAAGAAGATGAAAAAAAAAAAAAACAAGTTTTATTTTATGGGTGGTACACAAATATTAAATCAGGATAACTTTTGTAATATAAATGAAGAGTTGAAAGTGTAATTTCACGTTGAAGTTGCAAAAATGCTTTTTTCTCTTTGTCTCAAGGTGTAAATATTACAAAAAAATTTTATGAATTTATTTCTTATGTTTCAAAGGATGCTGTTTAAATACTTGAAAACAACTTTTAAATTAATTTAAAGGATGTATGAAAATGACGAGAAGAATAGAAAAGTATGTAAGTAAATTCAATATTTACCAGCTTGTAATTTTCATTTTTGTGCAAAGTTCATTGTTCATACTAGTATTTGGCCGGTTACTGAAAAAATATATTTGCCTTTGTTACACATTATTTTGGAGAAATATTTTATCTTATTTTTTACTTAATTTTTTTATTGATCATCAGACATATATAATTCGAAGAAAAATCTCTATATGTATTTACAAATTTTTCAAAGATTTTTCTCATAAATTTAAGATGTAATTTTTTAAAGAAAGAAAAAAGTTTTCGAACATTTTTACAATTTGTAAGATTAATTTTTACATAGATACCTACCTCTTTTACAATTACATGAAAATATTTTTTATAAAATGTAACTGAAACGACTACTCAAAAATTTGCAATTTTAAATGTTTTTTCCTTTTTTTCTTCAAAATAATTTTGTAACGTTGAAGAAAAAGAACGGTCTTGTCAACGTCTGCATCGTTATCCTCATCATCATCATCATCGTTGAACTTGTAATTTAATTTGCTTCTCATTTTTTTTATATCCTCAAAAAAAAAAGAAAAAAAAATCTTTATTCAAAATTAAGTTAAAGTGACATTATTTTTTTTTCTTCTAACTTTTGCAATGTTAACAATTTGCAAAAACAAATTTATTTGTTTTTTTTTTCTTCAACATTTTTATTATTCATGATACTTTATAGTGTCACATAGATTATGTATAACGTATAATATAATTTTCTGTTTTGAAAAAAGGATCTTCTAACTTTTATAATTTCAATTTTGAGTAGAATACCTGTATATTTTTTTTTTTTTTTTTTTTTTTAAATGTTTACTTTTGAGTGTACTGAATGAAATGTAAATTCTATTAAATTTATATTACAGGACATTGCAAGAAAAAAAAAACAAAGTTAAAAGGAACTTAATTTTTCATAAGGCAGAAAATGTAAAAAAAATGTTTTGATTTTCTACAAAAGTGATTTTCTATGAAATATCACATCACTAAAAAGAAAATCAAAAAGTGAAGTTTTTCCTTTCTTTTTTTTTTTAAATTTACCTTTTGTGTGAAATTAATAAATTTTCTTTTTTGCTTTTAGAAGACACAGTGTGTATTATATTTTTATTCCTTTATTTACCAGATACATATTCTAGAAAAATTTAATTAAAATACAGAGAAAATATTTTTAAATTGTTATTTTTATTCATAATTTTCATATTCATTAAC
Source organism: Bombylius discolor (assembly GCA_939192795.1). Taxonomy (NCBI): domain Eukaryota; kingdom Metazoa; phylum Arthropoda; class Insecta; order Diptera; family Bombyliidae; genus Bombylius; species Bombylius discolor. The sequence goes on along the minus strand of OW584241.1, from coordinate 33,083,912 downwards.
ATTAGTATTCACATACTGTATTAGCAATTATATACCTGCTGCGTATATCCTTTGTAGTATTGTATATATATGTTAATTTCATTTAATTGAATCTGCATTGCAGTTAGTTGTTTTTCCATTTTCATCATAACAAAAAGAAGAGAAAGGGGAATATTGATTGTCTATCAACATAATCATCAAAATGAAATTAGTATTTTTAAAGCATTTATTTCCAAAGCTTTTTTTCAAACTTATTCGATATTTCAATTTCAGTTTTAGATTTTTCATAATTTGATATTCTTTTGAAATTCCATCAAAATCCATGATTTCTTCAGATTTCGATTTTAAATAATGTATAAATAATATCCTTATTTTTAGTATTTTAAATATTTCAAAAGTTATATTCAATTTCATTCATATTAAATTGATTCAAATTTCATGATTGCATTTTCAATTACTTACCTTCTTGGTATTACAGACGAAAAATCTACACTTACATATTTTTTTAAAACGTTGGACTCATGATAAAAACTATAAATATTCAAATATAATTACAATATTTGGAACGTGTTCCAAATATGAAACACAAAAAAAAAAAAAAATCCTAATAAACGTTTGATTATCATAAAAATTCTTTGGAAGATTTCTACATTTAATTTTATTTTGAAAATATCTTTTATCTATGTGAAGATGTTTCTTTGTTTTTTCGTTTTTATTTACAAAAAAAAAGAAAAAAAAAAATTGGAACTATTCCAAAACAAAAAAAAAAATTATCTAACAGTAGTATACAATTAAAGTTAATGTAATTACAAGTATTAAGAATTTAAAATTCTATGCAAAAAAAAAAAAAAAAAATTATCTTGTGCGCTTTTAAAATTCTATAATCCTTGATAATAATTCTTATAGGTATTTGTGCTAAGCTGGATAAATTACAAATTCCATTTCATTGATTTATTATTGTCTGGGTATTAAAAGGAAATAACTGAAACTACAAAAAATTCCACAAATTAAATGAATGTTGCTTTTTCCTTGTTTTTTTTTTTTTACAGGAAATGTTTTAAATTATAAAACACAAAGGTACTACAGTGAAACAATGAACAAAACAAAATTTGCATAATTTGAAAGTATTGATATTTTTACAAATAATAAATTCTAGATAACTTTTATTATGTTGTTTAAAAGTGTTGTCTATTTGGCCATTGTTTTAATATGTATTATGTTCCGGTCAAAAGTATATTTTTTTTAAATAAAATTTTTTCCGCTGATGGTTCCGTATCTAGCTTTAAAAAATAAAATGATTTTTTTTTAAGATTACTATGTATGTATATTTTTTTATATTTTGTTCTGTAGGATGTGGTAATAAAATTTTATGGTGTGGTAATTCTCTGTAGCCGTCAGGTACATAATTGAACTTAAAAATATGATTTCGTGTACTAAACATAAGGCTTGAATGGAATATGAGTTTTTTTATTTTTATTGAATTTATAAATAAAAACAATGAGCATTTGTTTGTTAATTCCTTGGAAAAGAAAGTAGTATGATTTGAAAAAAAAAAATTTAGTGATTCAATATCAAAAAAATTTTTTTTTTATAACACAAAACTATAACAATATTAAAATGATAAACTGAAACTGACCAAAACGGTCGTCATAAAAAAACTAAATATATAAAATGAATACAAAATTCGTATCGATTGAGTTATTGAGAATTAAGAAATATCCTGTTAAATACCGAAAGCTACTTTTAGCTCAAAATTTTCATTCTGCATTTTTTGTTTCGCGAATAAGTATAACTGAATGCTTTTAATAAAAAAGCTTTCACTTGAAAAATTATATAAACAAAAGGATATTGTATCTTCACATGAAATATAACACTTTGTCTTCTTATATAGAACTTTTAAATATCACAGGGTTATTGTTAGCTTTAAATTACAATACTTGTATATCAAGTCAATCGATATTTTGTGTTAATTTTTTTTCAACATAATATATTTTTGTTCTTTTTTTTTAAATTCTCTAATACAAACTTCATGAAAACACTTTTCCAATAAAATTCAAATTAGATATTATTTAAAAAAAATGTTCTACCAAATTACCTCTTAAAAGAATTACATGAAAGTTTTTGTGTGCATTTCAAGTATTTATACTATAGATACTGAATTTATATTGTTTTATTTCGAACGATATTATACCAATAAAAAATAATTTAAAAAATTAATACTAAGCAAATTTAAAAAAAAAATGAAATAAAACAAAAATTGCATGTTATTTATTAATACTGAAATATTTTACCAAGATTACAAGAAACTATTAAGTCATTAATATTTTTAATGTAATTTTAATAGAGATAGATACAAACATATGTACAAATAGCAAAAAAATCAATATAATAATATAAATTATTGCACCTTGTCGTTTTGTAATTTATTCAAAAGTAATTATTTTTCTATAATTGTTTTTACAAAGACACAAAATGAATACAAACTAATATTAGTAGAAATAACTTAATAAAGTAGTTTTAATTCAGTTTGTATATTTTATTCCTTCTATCGACAAATATTCAATGGAATTTCTTAATACTTGAGAAATATATAAGACATAAAAAAGGACTATAGAATTAAATTACATTTAATATTACAAATAAAATTACATTACTAATAAAATATTAACAGAATTATATATTTATAAATAAATTGCACTTACATTATACTTACATAATATTAAGTAGAATTAACGACTGTAATAAGTCAAAATGTAATTTTTTTTTTTTATCTGAAAATAAAATTATAACTACAGTAAATCAGTATTTCTTTAATTATCTACATTTCTTTATTATTAAATTTCATATAAAAATTTAAACAGAAAAATGTCATTTTTCATTCTTTTCCTTCTTTTCTAGAATTATTTATCGTTTAAATTATTATTATTATTAAAATAATTATTCTTTTTTTAACTTTTACCTTTGATTTTTGCTCTCTGAATATAGTATATATAAATGTATAAACAAAAAAAATTTTTTTCAACTGAGAAAATAAAAGTAACGAAATTTTTTCCTATGAAAATTTAAAAAAAATGACACAAGTAGAATAATATCGTAGAATGTTAAAAATAAATAAATATGAAAAGCAGGATATTTTTGCTTTTCATCTATAGGTACATATGTATGTACTTTTTTTTAAAAATAAATGAAATAAATCCTTTAAGGAGCAAAATACTATAAAATAGTATGTTCATTCATTTTTTATTTCAATGAATTATTCATATGTATGCATATGTGATAAAGTTAAATTCAAATGGTATTTATTTCAATTACACAAAAATAAGAGGGAAAAAAAACTTTGAAGTGATACCAGGTAAAAGTAATAATAAGCTATAGTAACATATGATATATGTATGTATATGCTCTTTTGCATTTGATTGGCATATTCATTTAATCAATGAGCAATTCAATTTTTAATTTCACTTCATTCAAATAAAACTACATAATTTGATTTAAAAAATAACAGAAAATTTACAAAATAAATAAATAAAACTAAATAATTGTACTCAGCTTCAGCAACTCTCATGAATACTAAATAAAAAATAGGCACAGTTTTGAAATATATTTTTTTATTCGTTTTTCTAAATTGAAAAATTTTTCTCACGAATGAAATTAATTTCCAATTAATCAAAATTTATTGTAATTTAAAGTGTATTATTTTCCAATTTAAAAAAAACGCATTTTTTTGTTGTTCTCTTTAAATAATAAATAAAGTTTCATTTTTTTTTTTTCAATTGTGGAAATTAATAGCAAGCCACTTTTACACTATAAATTTTTCAAAAAGAATATTACATCATGCAAGTGTATATTGCATCTATATGTACATACATATATCTTTACATATACTCGTATGTACATATGTATATGTACATTTCATATTGTTCGAAAAGAAAGAGAATAAAATTTAAGAAATATTTCTGCATTATAGCAATGAAATGGAAGAAATTGAATGTCTTTAAATGAAATCTGTGTACATATTACAAAAAAAAATCTAGTTTCCGAATTTATACATATGTAGGTACATACCTATGTGGAAGTGTATGCTTTTTTATGAACAACGTACATATAAAGAAAAATTCTTATTGCAGAATAAACGTTCTGGTAAATCTTTAATATATGAAATTATAATCGAAAAAATCGATTGGAAAAAAAATTCAAAATAATTTGTAAGCTTATTATAATTATTTTTTTTTTGAATTAAAATTAAAGTTAATTCATTTACAAAGTTCTTAACAACATTTTTTCTTAAATTTTAGATCTTTAAATCACCTACTAAGAGATGCTCTGAGCATTCATATTGAACCGTGAATATAATAGGATTCGGTTTGAATTTAAAAAGCAATGAAATGATTAAAAAACTATAAAAGAAAACATACATTTCAAGTAAATTACATAGCTTTTTTCTGGTATGTTAAATTTGCAAAAATTTTTTAAACTTTAAAATGATGTATTTGTTTTCGTGATTTTTTAAAGCTTTTCGTAATTACAAAATTTCGTAGTATGTATTACAAATGAATAGTTGTCATGAATGCCAGAGAATATTACAAAAAACCACATTATAAGTTCAATAAAATTAATTTATAGTGTTGAGTATTGAATGAATTTTTAATGACGATAAGAAACAAATTACAACAAAATGTGGGTTTTTTTAAGGTTTTTAAATGTATATGGTTTTTAATTTTAGAAAACTTATGAATAAATATACATAAGTCAGTCTCACATAGGGTAAATTCAAAAATGTTTAATTTTTTTTTTTTGTAGCGATGCGATAATTACCGATTTGTTGCGATGACTTAAGTAAAGTACCTACACACTTATCAACTCAAATTCAAAATTTTTGAATTAACTTCAGTCTGACTGACAGTCGTTCAGTTAGAAGTAAACATTGTCAGTCATATGTTTTAAGCAAAACAATAATCCCTATAACATTTAACAATTTTTGTTTTGAAAAAATTGGAAAGATCGGAAGTTGGAATAAAAATTTGGAAAATAATACATACATATATTTTTTACATACAAATGCAATAAAAATGATTATAAATGTTACTCCTATATATGATATTTTAAAAATTGAATGAATCTAATTCATCTTGAATTATTTTGATACTGAAATAAAAAATAAACTTTTAGGAATACTTTTGAATATTTTCAAAAATACATATCACACTAAAATCTGATAACTATAAGTATATAAAAAACTGCTTTCTTTTTCTAATTTAATAACCTTTTATGTAAGAGGATTGCTTGCTAGTATCAATTATCTTTTTACATGTTGGTTATTTCAAGTTAATCATGGAAAAAACAAAATAAACAACAACAAAAAACAATATTGATATAGGGGGCGATTCAAAAATAATTCGAAGGATTTAAACTTATTTACTTTATGTTCTATCAAGTAAAAATTTAGAAAGAAAAACTTACAAAATAACCAATACGAAAATAAAACGAAAATAAAATATTAATAAGATACATATTTTTATAAGAAAGATAATAAAGAAATCGTTTTAAACAATTATAATCAGAAATAACTATTGTTTATAAATTCAAATATTGTTCTATTTATTTACATATGTATGTACATACATATATACAAAATATATGTTTGACTTTATTCTAATCTATATTTTGTCACATATTCATTTATATCTGAAGAATATAATTGTATATTTATTACTAAAATAAAACATTCTGAAATTTTATAATAATCGAGCGATTGGAGTATAATACCCGATAGATAGTATTTTTTGATTCCTCTCGAAGTTCTTGGTATAAAAAATCCACTACCACTTTCATAATCACATCTGTCTCCTTTAATTTGAGATACAGCACAAAATGTGTTATATTGTTGATCTTTACTGTACTGCAATACTTTTTCTAGACAATCTTCATTAGAAATAATTTTGAAATAAGTTCCACTGAGCATATCATTTCTAGCAGCACCTAAACCCCATCCAGTAATTCTTCCGATTGTGTCAGGTTTAGGTAATTGATTCTCGAAAGTTTGCCATTCTATACAAATTGGTTTTATATACCTACTAAACTTTATAGGTTTATCCAAAACAACTATTACAAGAGGACTACTTCTATATGTTGGATAAAAAATAAAAAGAAAAATATCTAATTTATACAATAAGTACATATTATGTGATATTATGTTACAATGATTTACTCGTTTACTCCAAAATATAATTCTGTTATTTCAAAGCGTTGTATTGGTATAGCTATAGATTCATTTGATTCAATGTTTCTTTGAAACTTTCCAATTTCCGCATGATAAGAGCTTCCATTGTAGAATTTTTCAGTAGTGGGAATTGAATGAGCAAACTGAAATACTCTAAAACAGTAACTTTCTAAATGTGAAAATTTTAAATAAGAATCATCATTCATTTGACATTTTCAATAATAATTAATTTATACCTGATATCAAAATTCTTTCACTTATTATTGTTCCTGAACATTTTGAAAACCTTTCAGGGAAATAGTTTCTAATAATTAAAGTATGCCATGGTACTACTACATTATTATTATTAAATATTGGATTGAATGTGAAATAATCTGGTTCAGTGCCACAATTTGATTCACAACGAAATGGTGGATAGTCCCATTCACCGAATTCATTACAAATTATAACCTCTTTTACACGTCTGTCTGGTAAAATGTATCCAATTTGACAAGCAATTGTTACTCTTGTTCCCATATATAAAGGTGTTTCACATGGTACACGTTCACGATTATATTCACATGTTACTTGAGTTGTATAACTTATTAAATCTGCACTTGAACAATATGTTAATGATTTAATTTCTTCGAAATTTATAGCTTGAATTGAAACAATAGAACATAAATTTTATATCAAATTATTATGATAAGTTTTAAAATGAAATTTTCTAAATAACTATTATTATACATACCAAAAATAATAAAATAAAAATATATTAATAAATTTTTGAATTTTTCTTCCATTATAAATAGTATGAAATTTCTAGTAAAATCACTGCTATAGCATTTGTAAATTTTCCAATATTATTTTAATTGTTAAAATACACTTTTTTTTGCAATGAATTAAAAATTATACGTGAAACAGTCAAATTAAACCAGTAAATAATAATTGTTTGTTCATGAAAAAGCTATATTCATTCAATTCTATGTGATTAAAGATGTAAAGGTTATCTGATTGTGTAATTTTTTAAAAATAATATCTTATAAACTTGATTTTTTGCTAATATGTATTTACAAACAGCAAGTAAGTTCTATATTTTTCTAAATAAGATGACCAGTTTTTTTCTATACATTATTATAAATATTATGTTTGAACAAAAAAACCGGCTGGAACATCAGCAGTGAGTAAAAACCCCAAATATTGATATTATGTATATGTTTCTTATCTTCGTACAAATTCATTCGATTAAAAAAAAAAAGTTTTACTTTATATACTTAAATACTTATGTATGTACATATTTAATTTTTGTGTTTTTAAATTTTGCTTTAAATAATGCTTGTTTCTTCGCTCAAAAAATCTACATAGGTTCCAAACTTAACCCACATATCGCTCAAAGTTGAAGTTAAAGTTGAAGTTTTCATTTAAAAAAAAATACCAACTGGACTGGACTGCCTTTTTTGTAGAGTGGGGTGAGGTAGAATTTTTTTTATAATATGTAAATATAATGTGTATAAGAAATGAAAATTTTGTATTATACATATTATTGTATTTTAGTCAGTTATTGTTGGCTTGGCTGGTGAAAATTTCATGTGGACCTCTGTGGAAAGCTCTTGAGGGAAACAGAGGAACAGGAAACTTATTTCGCAAACGTTTTATCGAAAATTTGAAATATTTGTTTTTTTTTCTTGGAAATTTGATAACATTTTTTTCTGAAGTACGAAAAATTTTTTTGGAATAAATCTGAAAATTTTATAAAATTTGTTTTGTTTTATTCCAAAACTTTTTTTTTTTTTTCTACTTTTCATTTCATGTTTTTCATTAATTTTTTGGAAGAATTTTTTTTTTTTCAAATTAAGTTTTTATCTTTTAATGGTTAATTTATTGTTTATATTATTTCATTTTCTTATTTATAATCAAGGACATGTATTATGATAATTAAAACGATATTAGAATAATAAAATACAAATAACAGTTTAACAAAATACTGATGAGGATTTTCATCGATCACATTAAAGATCATTCAAATGTATTGAACGTATAATCAGTTATTATTTTTACAGATTTTTTTTTTTAAATTATTTTCTTCCTTAAATTTTTTTTCAATTATTTTCAAAAATAAAATAACATATTTTTATTTTCAAATAATTTTTTTTTAATTTTTTTTTTTATTTGAAATATGATTTTTAACAATTATTTTAACATTAACAACATTTCATTTGTGTGTGTCTGTGTGTATGGTTTTTGTTTTCTGTTATAAATATTCTCATTAATAAAAATTTTAATAATAATTTTGTCTTTTTTTTTTTTATCAAATAAAATTTTGTATTTATTTTTTTTTTCTTTTCTGTTTTAGTTTTTATTTTAAAATTTTTGTTTTTAATGTTTTTTTTTTTTTTTGTTTTTTTTTTTAAATTTATGTTCTTAAACCTAATACACAATTATAAAGTATTTTATCATTTATATAAACGAAATTAATACATATCAACAATCACTCAGTGCATATAAAATGAATTATAATTAATAATATATTGATTGGATAATTTAAAAAAAATAATAATTAATAATTTAATTAAAATGTTGTTTTTATGTAATTTTTGTATTTTTTTTTTTTGTTTTTTTTTTTTACATTATTTAGGAAAATCACTTAATAATTTTTTTTTTTTAAATTTTTATTTTCTATATAAAAAATTCGTTTACTACTTAAAACTTTATTCTAGTTACATATAAATTAATTTAAATTTTACTTTTATTTTTATTTTATTTTTACTTTTAATTTTCATATTTTTAGGTTTTTTTTTTTTTTAATATACATTTAAAAGTTGCACTATACGATTAATAATTAAGGGTAGCTGGCAATTATGTAATTATTATTTAATCAATGATTTTAATTTATCGTTTATTAAAATGGAAAATTTATTTTATTTTTTTCAAATTTTATTCAAGAGATAAACAATCAAGTTTAATTATGTTTGATTTTTGTTTTATTGATGGGAAAACATACATAGTTTCTCTTGTTCATTTGATTTTGCTGTTTATTTTTATTATTTTTCTGTTTTTTTTTTTTTTTTTTTAATTATGTGATTTTTGTCAGATCTAATTGTGATTGAAAATGTTTGTGTTTGTTTTGTTTTATTTAAATTTAATGTGATAAATGAATTTAAATAATAAATTTTATTTTCCTTATTTTTTTAATTAATAATGAATAAAAGCTTTTACAACACGTTAAAAGCGTTCAATTATTGCTGATGGGCTTTTTTTTTAAAAGCAAAAAAATTAAAAAAAATAAAATATAATTAAATGGTAATGAAATGTCTAGGACGTCTAGGTAATTTTTGAATCGTTATTTTATTTGCTTCTATAGGTTTTGTTTATTCTTATTGTTGATATTCTTTTCATTAATAATTTTACTTCTGTTCATTTTTAAATTTGACAAAATTTTTTTTTTGATGTCGTTTGTGAAAATTATTTTTAAGGTAACATTTATTAACTCTCATATTTAAAATATAAGAATTAAATTTTATTAAATCTCTTTTCTAAATTTTTGTTTTTCTTTTTACTTGTATGTTACTTTTTTTTTAAATATTTCAAGTAACTTTTTTTACTTAATTTATTTTTTCACTATTTATAATAGTTTTTGATATTGTTCTTTTTTTTTTATTTTTTGTAAGTAATTTTGTATGAAATATGATTATCAATTTCGTATTATTATTATTATTTTGGTTTTTAGTTTTAGTTTTTGTTTGTTATTTCTTTTCTAATGTTAATTTTTATTTTATTTATATATGAATAGAAGCTCGGGCCGAATTTATTAACGAATATTTTAATATCAATTTATATTTATTTATTTTTCATTATTATTTTATTTTATTTCATTCTCAAGAATATCAATATAACGTTATTTCTTTTTCATACAGAATACCTACATTATGGTATTTTTTTTTTTCTTTAAATATTTTCTTTACATTTTATTTTCTATCTGAGGAGAAAAAAATTTCGATTTTTATTCACGTAGTTTTAATTGTTTTTTTTTTTATTTGAATAATTTTTAACGTTTTTATTTTTTAAATTTTATCTTTCAGATATAAAAATTTTTCTTCTTCTTCTAATTATCGTCCTCTCTATTTTAATTGTATTTGAATTTAAGGAATATAGAAATTTTATGTTGTTGTTTTGTTTTGAAAGCATGAATCAATGAGGAAGAAAATATTTATATTTTGAAATTCGATAAAAATCTTCATTTTTTATTATTATTTTATTTTATTTTTCAAGAATACAGATTAGGTAAATGTAAAACTTCGAACGTCCTATTTTTCTGTTTCTTTAACGAATGAACGATTTTTATTATAAAATATTACTTCTAATAAATTTCTTTAAATTTCTATGGTGCAAGTGCATTATATAAATTATTATTTTGTTTTTAATGATTTTATTAATAAAATTTCACATTTTTATGCATGATATTTATCCATTTTTATTTTAATTTTGTTGTTTGTTTTTTCGTTTTTTGTTTTTTTTTTTTTTTATAGAAAAAAAGGGCATGTATTATTTTAATGTATGTATATATTTTTTTTTCTTGTAAGATTTTTTTTTTTAATATATAGAACACATTTTTACTCGATTGTATTTATTTTTAACTATCCGTTTATACTACATATTATTTAGAATATATGTCTTGTTTTTTTTTTCCTGTGTTTCGAAAAAAAAAAAAACAACAACAATATTATATTATTTACAATTTTTTTTTGTAAAAAAAAGTGGAATAAGAGAAAAAAAGTTAATTTTATATGTTAAAAAAATGAATTCTGAATTATTTTGAATTGAATTACTCAAAAAACAAAATATTGAAAAATCATAATAATAAAAATAATTTTTTTTTGAAAAATTAAAATTGAATTAAAAAAATTAATAAAAAATATTTTCAGGAATATTTTCATATAATATTCAATATTTCGTATCCGATATAAATTTATTTTTTAATGCATTTAAAATATATTTGTTTTCTATTCGTATATTTTATGTATAAGAACGTTGAAAATTTTTTTTAAATATATTTTGTATATTAATTATATATAATGAATTTGTAAAAACAATTATTATTATTATTTTTTTTTACATTTTAATTTTATTAATTTTTGTAAATTTTTAATTAATTGGCAAAATAATAATTTCTCTATTATAATATATTTTTTATTAAATATATTTCATAAAGATTTTTTCTCATAAAATTTTCTTTGTTTTAATTACATACATATATAAAAAAATCATTTAAATTTTTTTTACCTATATTCATTGATTTTACATATAAGCCTTTTTTATTTTTTTAATTTAAATTATTGTGGTGCATTTAAACATTTATTTAATAGATAATACCTAATGTTTTTATTTTTAATTCTTATTTTTTTTTTTTTATTTCCGGTTTTTATTTTAATAATTCTTTTAATAAAAATTTGAAGATTATCAATTTACTAGAAAGCTTTCTTTTTTTTTTAACATTTTTAAACATAATTTTATTTATATACATAACGTCATTATTATATATATAGATTTATTTGTTTTTATAGTTCAAATGTTGTTTTTGTTTTTTCTTATTTTACAATTTTTTTTTTTCTTTACATATTTTTTTTTTGCTCGTTCGAATATACAAAAAAATTTTTTTGAAAATTTTCAATGATGTACATGTACATTTTTTTTTTCTCATTTAAATTAGATGTATCTATTTTTTTTTTTATTAAAAATTATGAATTTTATTTACAACACGTGTCTTTCTTCCTCATGTAAATAAATAATAATAAATAATATAAAATGCACAGCACAAATTTGTTTTTTTTATCCATTTTTAAAGATTTTTTTTTTTTTTTAATTTTCTCATTTATTTTTGTTTATTAAATCATCGATTACATTTTACACCGAAATGTATATTTTATTTATAAAAAAATCAATAGACTTTTCTTTGTTTACTTTTTATTTATTTTTCATTCCATTGATTTGTTTTTTACATTATATGTATTTTATTTTGTACATAAATGTATGTATGTTATTTATTTTCATAGTCTTAAAAACAATTTATTCGTTTTGTTTTTACTTTACAAGTTTTTATTTTTTATTTATTCAATAATTTGGTTTTTTGTTTTATATTGTGTAGCTTTCCTTACTGATAGTTCCCAATTGCCTTCTACACACCATTGAGATGTTGTAAAATTTAAATGCCGATGCAAATTGAAAAAAGGAGGTATTAAAAAAAAAATGGAAAAATTGAAAAATAACAATAATTGAAACTAAAATTATTGCAATAAGCAAAAATTGAAAAAATTTTAATTTTTTTATAAAATTTTCAAATACAGATTAGAAATCATTGAAATACAAAAAAAATAAAAAATAAATTATTAATAAAAAAAAAATGACTAAAATAAAAAGAAAATTTTTTTATAAAATATGAAATAATTTTATTTTAACCATAATAATAATTATCAGAAAAAAAAAAACATTACAAATTTTTTAAACTTATAATTAAAAAAAATAATTGATATGTAATAAAAATAATTTCCAAATAATTAATAAGAAAAAAATATATATGTATGTATATAATTCTACCTAATAAATTCTAATGATGAAGTAAATTTCCTAATTACAAAAAAAATTCAAGTCAAAACAAAAAAAAAAAGATTTTTTTAAAAGTAAATTAACAAAAATTATTAAATATATTTTATAAACAAACTAGGTATACTACGAAAAAGGATTAAATTAAAATAAAATTTCAAAAGAAAAGAAAAACAAAAAAAATAATAAAGGATTGACTAAGGCATTCGGAATGGTGTGGGAAGCAATCTATACAACACATGAATGATAGACAGAGAATTATTATTCGTTTTAATAAATTTGATATGATATTCGAATTTTTGTTATTTTCTTTTTTTAAATAATTTCTAAGGTCTTTTTTGTAAAAGTAAAATTTAAAAATATAATCACTATTTTCTATTAATTTTTTAATTGTTTTTAGTTTTTTTTTTTAAAAAAAATTACGTTTAAGATTTATATTTTTATAAAAAAAAAAAAAAAGATGTATATATTACTAATTCACATCCAAATATCATATCAAATTTTAGTACAAAATAAAACATTTTTGTATGAAATAAAAAAAAAATATTATTACAAAAAACAAAAAATTATAAATTATATTCCTTTTTTTTTTCCTAAATATTTGAAGAAAAAAGAAAAAAGTTAATTTTTTTATAAACACAAAATTAAAAAAAAAATAAAAATTTTCTTTAAAATAAAAATTGTTTACATTGTTGAATAACATAAATGTTAAACGTTACAATATTGTTTTATTATTTCTGTTTTTTTTTTTGTTTTATGGACGAAATTTTTTAATAATTGTAAAAAAATGTTTAATAAATTTTTTAATTGTAATTTGCCAAAAATGTGTTATTTTGTACAAAATAGAATTCTCCATCGTTCATATGTACGAATAGGGACCATCAGTTAAGGCGCTACACAGTAGCAGTCAAGAATTATCATCTTTATTTGAACCTCCGCCACCAACACCAGAACCTTGTGTATTTGTATTACGTCCTCCAGATGGTGCTCGTACAGAAGGTGGTTTATATTCCATACCAGGATCAAATTGCATAAGAACAAACACCTTATATTTATAAAAAGAGAGAAAGAGGAATAGAGACAATAAAATACTCAATAATTTAAAAAAAAAATACCTGATCTGTCGGCAGTAATGAAAAGTCATCGGGTGGGTTTGTAATAACATAACGCTTACTACTAGCATCACAACTTGAACTTGTATCACGAAATCGATACAATCCAATACAAAGCATTCCATATGATTTGAGTGCTGCAACAAATAAATCACCATACTTTCCACATTCACCAAATTGTGCCAATGGGCCATCATATAAGGAAATTTGACCTACTCGACATCTTTTTTTTTTTAAGGTTGAAAAATCGTTATGTTTATCACTTTTGTATTTAATTATTATAAAATGTGTAAAACTAACCTATCTCGATTACTTAAGCTCTCTGTTGTACTATAACCACCTCGAAGACCAGCACCTTCAGCTAAAATTAATTCTAATTCTGGTGTCGCTCCTCCAGTTATAAGTGATCGTATCAAAGTTAAGGCGTTTTGATTAAAATAAGTCTGTGAAAATTTTCATAGATGATAGTAAATTTTAATAAAAATATATTTTGTTTTTGTTTTTGTTTTTCGATATTACCGTTGACATTAAAGAATCTAAGACACTAACGGCGAATGCAGTGCCGCATGCAAATGGTTGTGTTAAATATAATTCAGTATCTGGATCATCATCATCATCCTGATCCAAAAATTGCACGTTACTGTCATTAACTAACTCTGTTTAATTTAAATTATAAATTTTTTTTATTAATAATTGTAATTAAAAATGTTTCAATTGAAATTAAATTATTTTTACCTGTTATCATTGGAACATTTGCACCATATACAGATCCTCGTCTTTGTAAAACAATCGGGCTACCGGCAGTATTCAAATTATCAAATTCTGACCCACGTTGACTTAATACACCTATTGTATCATCGAATGTCATTGCTTTTATATTTAATGATGCTAGGATGGCTTCTTTATCGGCTAATGTTGGATCATCATTACTAGGAACTTTAGCTGATAATATACAACACATATCACATAAATTTACATTAACTGCACGTAAATCAGCACGACTTAATGGTGATCCATTTAATACAGAAATTTTTGGTAAATTTTGTAACATTTTCCATTCACGACGTATATAATCAACTGAACCAACAATAACGACATGTTTTAATTCATGATAATGAAAATTTGATGCTCTTAATGGCATTACTAAATTTCTAAGACCGATTAATGGTGAATCAGGATCAGCAAATAAACAAACTACAACATGTCCATTTAGTACTGTCATTGCCGCTTGATTACGATCCTATCATTCAATTAAAAATATATTTTTTGTTTTTAAATTCGAATTATACATATTTGCAATAATTTTTGTTTATCTAATTACCAATATACAGTCTTCTAAATTTCTAGCTGGACTCCAATGAAACATTCCAGTTGAATCATATTTCATTTCAGTTTTTTCAAAATCAAAATCTTTCGATTGATCGTCAGCTATACCAGCTGGCAATGTAACACCATTTTGATTTTGAGTTCCAGAGCCACTACCTCGGCTTGTTGGCCTTTACAAAAAAAAAATGTTTGTACATATTAATAAAAATAAGAAAAAAAAACAAAAGAACGAATAAAAAAATTAAGTGGAAAAGTTAAAATTCTACACTAAAAAAAAAAAAATACATGCAAATACTCGCAATATGCATTTATTAACAACTAACAAGTAAAGTGAAATACATTATTTGATTCTAAGCTTTAATTTATATTCAAGAGAAATAATTAAATTTAAAATTTAAAAAAAAAAAAAAGATTTTTCATTTCAAAACAACAAAAAAGTAACATTGAGATCTTAAATCTAAGTTTAAGGATTTTATTTTCAAACTTAATTAAACCAAGTTTAACTGAATTCAACTTAATGCCAAAAATATTCATGTATGAGTGTACAAAATGACAAAAATTGAATAGTAAATAACACATGTCAAAGAACAAAATATATTTATACAATGCATTAGAATTTTCATTTTTTTTGCCCAATTGAGCCGTTCAGAAATAAATGTGATCAGGTTTACTTTTTGATTTTTTTTTTTTAAATTTTGATAATAAAATACTTCACCCTGGATCTCCAGTGTGTCTGTCTTTAAAATTTAATTTAATCTACTAGCTGTTGTGCCGTCAACAACAACAAAAAGTGTTATCTTTAAGTATTTCCACATGATAAGATCTAGCCAGGATTATTTACAGTTTTATTATCCAATGGAAACCCAAAATTATTGATGATCAATTTTTTTTTACATTTACAATAAATTTTCTTGATTAATTCGTTAAAAAGCACAAAATGCTGTGTGTTTTTAACAATTTTCTATATAAACATAATTACATTGCCTTCTGAACGACATAAATATTATTTGTAAAGTTCGATTTAGCTAAACTATATGATTGAAATTGAACTTTTTTAACTATAAAATCGGGCATAAATGATGTGATAAAAAAAATACTACAAGTAAAAAATTATTCAACAAATAATAAAAAAAAAACACGAAATACATTACGTAAATTAAATTAAAAACAATTAATTTAAAAAAAAATAATAATATGTTTTCACACAAACAACATTCAAATGTAAAACTTGTAATTTTTCTATTTTTTATTTTTTGTGTTTTTTAAAATAGGAAATTATTAGACGCATACATGAGCTTTTTCACTTCATAAGCAAGTTGATAGCCCGCATACGGATTTGCTTCGGGTTCAGCAGGCCTGAAAAATTTCAGTTAGCCAAAAAAAAAAAAAATAGTTTTTTTTTTTTGTTTTTTTATTTTTATTAATTTTTTTTTTTGTATATGTTGTTAGTAGGATTTTATTTATTTATTGTTGTAATTATTTTTATTTGAAAAAAAAGAAAAAACAATCAATTTGTTGTATGATTTTTTTTCTTAAAAATAGAAATTAAAATAATGTATTGTAAATAAGACAACACAAAAAATATACAAAAAAATAAATAAAACAAAAAATAATTTAAAAAAAAAAAAACCATCATGACTGTTATAGGAAATTATAAAATACTTTCGTATGTATGTAATTTGGTATAATTAGTATTAAATTTTTTAAGGCACATCATGTATGTATATTTTTTTTTGTTAATTGTATATATTCATATTCATTTGTAATGTGTTTTTTATTGATATAAAGAAGATAAATTTAAAAAAAAAAAAACAAAATTATACCTATTATAACTGGACGGTGAAACAACATTATCAGCGTTTTGTCGATTCACCGTCGGTTTAACTTTGTTAACTTGTTTTGTTGTTGAATTCATATGAATTGTAGATCCTGTATTAGTAACACCATTTGTGCTATTTGGTAATCGACGATTTCGATTCACTACTGTAACGATAAAGAGAAAAGTGTAAATTACGTGTGAAAATATGAAATAAATTTAAAATAATTTAAAAAAAAAAAATGTTTAGCTAATATGAATATCAATTAGATAAAGATAATAATTGGCAGTTAATATAACTTTCATTTGTTAACATTTCGATACGACTTTAATATTTGAGTATATTTTCAAAATATAAATAATACAAATACTTACAATTAATATCTTCACGATCTCTAGTTATTTCACCTGAAATTATTACATTAAAAAAAAAAATATTATTATTTAAAAAAATATAATAAAAAATTATTAAATATTTAAAAAAAAAAAAAATTAAAAATATATAATTATTTTTTTGTTTTGTTTTTTCTTTCTTTTTTTAAAAAAAAAAAAAATTATAAAAGTAGAAAGATACTTTAGAAAAAAATATCAGTTTTTCTACGATAATTTTGTAATTTGAATAAATTTGCTTTTTTTTTTTATTTTAATTTTACTTTTTTGTTTTTTTTTTAATTAATTAAAAATTTTATACGAATAACAAGCACAAATGATAACAATAACGATGAATAATATCATTAACGATTAATTTAAATAAAAACAAAAAAAAAACTGCAAATATTATAGAATGAAATTACATATATGTCTTTTTATTTTTTAATAATTTAAAAAAAAATAAAAATTATAAGAAAGATGAGATTACAAGATTATGATAAATAAATTGCGTTGATTTGAAAAAATATATATATATATTGATGATATGAATTAGTATATATGTATATATAAGAATATACGTAAATATATTAATTTTTAATGATAGATTTTTATTTAACATTTAAAGATATAATAGATACATAGTAACATGCTTAGAATTTTCAACTTTACTAAAATATTTTAATACCTAATTATTAATTAATTGTTAATATTAATTCTTTTTTTTTTTTTTTTTTTTTTTTTTTTTTTTTTTTAAATAAATTTAATATATGAAATGAGATATTTTGTTTAATTGACGAGATGATATTTGAAATGAAGTGTATTTTTTTTTTTTATTTTAGAAAAAAAAAATGAGTTTAAAAAATAATTTATAGAAAAAAATTAATAAGGATTTAATAAATATAAATTTATATTATGTGAATATTTTTCAATATTTTTAAAAAGCACATAATACTAATTAAAGGTCGTTAAATCCTTTTTGTTTGATAAATATTCACAAAATATTGTTATTGAAAATAAAAATTAAAAATTGAAAAGAAATTTGAATAAAAAATAATGATGAATGAACACATGATGATTTTGCATATTATTATTGTATTTTTTTTTTTTTTTTTTTTTTTTTTCAAAATTAAAATGTAAATGAAAACACAGTTATTTTTTTTTAATATTTTTAAAAATCGCAATGAAAGCCATTGTAACAGGAGCAGCAGCATTTTCATGATGATGAAAATTCAATGTGAGTGCATAAAGTTTATAAAAGTTTCTTTTGGTCCTTTTTTTTTTTAATGTGTGTATATGTGCGTATGATGTGTTAATATGTTGTGTTTTTTTTTCTTATTCATACTTGAAGTTTTATGTGCACAAACGTGTGTATATTATATACATTTCCTCTAATTTGCAGTATTCTTAGTATTGTTGCTTTTATAATAAATTGTTAAGCAATAAACAAAAATATCATTGTTTTTTTATAGCCAAACATTTTTCTTTATACATATCTATATATAGTAGATGCTTATTATTATTATTTAGAAAAAAATAAAATGTGTATATGTAAAATTGTACTTTTATTGCAATTTTTTTTTTTTTTTTTGCTATTTTGTATGTGTTTTGCTATTCTATGTAGTTGCAATATTTTTTTTGTTCTTTTTTGCTATAAAAAGTAATTTTTTTTATTCATTTATTCTGTTTTGTTGTTGTTTTTCTTAAATAGTTGTTATTTAAATTATTATAATTTTTTTTTTTTTGTTAATTCATTCATTTAAAATGCTTTTACCCGATGTTATTCCGCGCACATGCACCCTTTTGGGTAGTTCTGGTGGAGTGAATGTGGGTGCGGGATGATGGTCATCTGTAAAACATTTATTAAATCAAAACCTCAACGACGATTTCAAATGTCATATTTTATTATGATTTTTCTTTTTTTTTTTCATAAAAAATTAAGGAAAATACGAAAACAAAAAACTGAAAAAATTTAATTAAAGGGAAAAACTAAGTAAAACAATTGGAATTCAAAAAAAAAAAAAAAAAAGAATAGAAGGTTATTCAAAACACAAAACATAAAATTTAACAATAATAGGATTTTTAATAAAAAGAGTCAAAAACTTTCAAAAAGAAATTCAATTCTTAGAAACTTCAAATTAGAAAATTTCTTCTTAATAATTTTCCATCGATAAAAATAAAATATTGACTCTTTTTATTACATTTTGTTATATTAAAAATTAAAATTAGTCCTTTAATAAAAATATTTAAAAAAAAATACATAAAAATTAAAAAATTAAAGAAGATCATAGGAATTTTTTGTTCAAAAAATATATTAGATGCATTTTTAATGGTAAAAATGTTCATTCTGCATACCAAAAAAAAAAAAAAATTTAAAAAAAAAATATTTTTCTGTATCATTTCTTTAAAATCTAATATCATAGTAAGTTTTGTTTTTTTCAAGCATGTTAGCATTCTTTTCTATATAACTGTTCTATTTCATTTGCAAATATCAAAAGAATTATACAAAATTATACATCAATTTCTAATCATTAATATATCATTCATCTAAAATATTTATCATAATTATTTAAAAAAAAAAAATTCAGTCATAATTAATTGAAATAATTTATCATATCATATTTTAAAATTTTTTTTGTAAATATTACGCCTATTAAATTTAGCTTTGAAAAAATGCATACGTAACGTGCAATTATGTACTTTTTAATTTAGATATATAATTTTTTATAGATATTTATTTTAATTTCAAAATTTATTAATTTTATTTATTTAATTATTTTTGTTTTTTTTAAATGCAAGAAAAATAAAGAAAAAAGCATGCTGCAAAATCTTTTATAATAAATTAATTATTATAAAATTTAAACAAAGATTTATTTTCCTTATCGGAATTCATATGTTAATTCGAATAAAAAATAATAATAATAATGAAAAAGCTTTAAATAAAATTTACAAAACACGAAATAAAAATAAATAGAATTTAGTTAAAAAACAGATATTTTTGTATTGTTTTCTAGAAAAGCAATTTTAGTTTAGGATTGTTTTTTTTTTTTTTTGTGTCTATTTTTTATATAAGTTTTATTTTTCTTTTTTTATGGTTGTTTTTGGTACAAATATTCACTTCGTGTCCATACATATTTCTATTGATTTTTTTTTAAATATGCATTTTATATATATAAAAAAAAACTTTTGTGCCTTCTTGGTAATTATCATAATATTTTGCACATAATTTGAAAAAAAAAATAATAATAATAAAATATACATAAAATTAAAATAGAGCATTTGTGAATTTTTTTTAAAGACATTGGTGATCAATATTTCTATAAATTGACTAACACTTAAGCAGGAAATTATTTCGTTATTTAATTTTTTTAACCTTGCTTTTTTTTCTAATTATAGTGTAGCATTATATAAAGTATATGTGTATATGTGTGTGTGGTGCATTTTAATATACATAATTTATTATATATACCTATATAGTTTTTGTTTTTCTTGTGGAAAATGATTATATTTGTTTATTTTTTATATTCAGTAATAATTAATAAAGTATTGCTGTTTTTTTTTTTTAATTAATAATAATTTGCGATGTATCTATCGATTGTTTAAGAATAAGCAATTTAAAAAATAACAATAATTCACATTCTTATTTTCTTTTCTTCAATTAAAATTAACTATCACAGTTACACATTTATAGTAAAATTAACAAAAACAATATATAGCTGTTTAAAAAATAAAATAAAAATAATAAATAAGGGGATTCATTTTAACCTCACAGATACATTATTATTTACTGTCTTCTGTATTTTATATTTTTATTAAATGAACTTCTCTTTAACCGTCTTATAACTATCTCCGATCTAAGATCTATTTTTATTTAAGAAAGTTCATTAAAAGATAACCTAACGTTACCCTTAATCTTATTACAAAACTATTAAAATTCATGCATTGAAATGAATCCCCTTAATTTTTTTTTTTATCAGTATTATAATTATCCTTTCTATTAATTTTCTCAATTGTTTTATATTGTTCTTTATTGTTTTCATAATTTACAAGTATAAGGACTGTAAAAATTAGATATACAAATATTTTTATTTAAAATATAAAAAAAAAAAACACAAACAAAACAAAATTACTGCATCTGAAACAATTCATTTTTTAAAGTTACACTTTTTTATTTTTTTTTTTTAAATTTCAGATAGAGTAAAATGATTCTACTATAAAAACATTAACTTTTTTAAGGATTTATTTTTGAAAATAAAACATTTATTATAAAAAATTAAAAATTTTAAGGAACAAAAAAAAAAGGAACAAAAATAATAAAATTTTAAATTCAAAAATAACAATAATAAAAATAAAATTTTTTTATTTACTTAAAATTAATAACTTACTTGCCATGATGTAGTCTTCGTCTTCTATTTAATTTCCATTTAATTATTTTATTGGTTTTTTTTTTTTTAAATTATGATCCATTTAAATTAATGGGTTATTTTTTTTTACAGTTTATAGAATATTGATATGTTTTTTTTTTGTTTTTTTTTCAATTTTTAGGAAGTCGAAGAGAAAAAGAAAGGGGATAATAAAAAAAAATAGAATGTATTTATTTTATTTAATTACATGAATTAAATATATTTATATATATTTAGTAATTAAAATATATAAAACATTGTGAGGGTGAATATCAAATGTTATTGAAGTGAAACTAAATTATATGTAAATGTGTCAAACACTTGTGATGTTCACAAAACACTATACTTTCACAAGAAAATAGTGATTTTCTTTTTAAATGAAACTAGAATATGAAATGTTTTTTTTTTAACACAATTAATTAATTACAAATAAAATTAAGAATAAAATAATAGAAAAAAAGAAAATCAAAAGAAAATGAAAAATCTAATTTTTTTGCGAGTTTTCAAAAAACTTTAAGGTTCTATAAAGACAGTCCTTTAAATCATAAGATATAATTGAAATTATTGATTTTATTTACTGTACAGACTTTTTAAGCGAGAAAAATTAACCCAATTAATTACAAAATTTAATTCATACAAAAAAATGAAATTAAAAAATAATAAGAAAGTGCAAAAAGGGTTTAGAACTACACATTAGGTCATTTGCTTAGTTAATCAACTTGAAGTGGATAAAGTATCTTTTTTTATTGGGATGTCTGTACTGTTTTAAGTTCAAGATTTTTTTTTCTACGAATATCCTGAAAAATTTTTCTGGAAGAATTGAGAATTAGTGTTAATAAGATAATTATCTGAATTCGTAACTTACAAAATTTAAAAAATTGTCTAAAATGAAGTTTTCATTTTGACGTACATATGAATGTCCTCGTATGTATTATATATATGTAATTTTATAGAACTCATTATTTTGGGTATTTAATTTATTGAGAATTCAAATTGAAAGTTAATTGGAATATTTATTTTTTTGACTTAATTTTCAAATTGAAAATATTAATTATTTTATGGAAAAAAGAATTTTTAAAATTTAAAAAAAAATAAATAAATAAAAGGCATATAATAAAGTTCAAACAATATTCATAGCTCAAGTTCATTTTACTTGATTAAATAATTCAAATAATAATATAGAAATTTTCCTTTGTGGAAAACAAAATCATATATAAAAAGTTAAAAGTTAAAGGATAATTATTTATTAGAATGTAATGTATATCAGATTTTAAGTGTTTTTAGGAATATTCAGAATATTTTTTTTTTTTTCAAGTGTAAAACTGTGTGTTTTCTTTATTATATTTTTAGATCATCTCGTCGATATTTATTTTAGAAAAATATTAATTCAAATATATTTATATAAAATACTGAGATATATGTATTTATATAAATGTTGAAAAAATAAAATAAATACGAACATCAAAATAAAAAAAAAAAGATGAAATACACTTTAATACGTAAAAACTAGACAAATATTTTGTTTTAATTGAAAAAAAAAAAAATTTTTTTTTAAAAACATTTAAAGAACCCAATTATAACACGTTAAAAACAATTAAATTTTTCAATTTTAACCACATCAATTAATTTTTAAATATTGTAAAAATTAAAATAAAATATATATATATTAACTAACATGAAATTTCAACATGAAAATGAAAATAAACAAAAATTAGGATAAACACAAAAACTTTCAAAATTTTACAAATTTCAAATAAATTATTTTTGAAATTACTAATTAATTGATAAATTTTTGAAAAAGAATTTTTAAAATTCATGATTTAATTTACAATAAAAATAATAAAGACACATAAAAATGAAAACCTATACTTAAAATTTTTGTTAGTACTAAAAAAAAAAACATAAAAACAAACAACAACAAAAAAAAATGTTAACAATGATAAAATATATATGTAAGGATATTATATTTCGATTCTACTACACAATTACACATTTAAAATAATTGTTAATAATTATATCGCACTAAAATTTAACACATGTTTTTTTTTCTATTCAATTAATTTTTTTTTTTTTGTTTTCGTTTTACACACACACACAAAAAACAAAAACATTTAAAAAATGGAGAAAAATAAAATGTTTGAACAAAAAAACGTGGATAAAAAAAAAATTTTAAATGTTTTGTTTTTTTTTTTTCTCTACTACATTTTATATTATAATGTATGTATGTATGATTTTATACGTACTTGCACGTCCTACCAATTGGACGGCTCGAACACCTTTCCTGAAGGTCGCCACTGTATTCATAATAATATAGAAAACATATTTAGGGTCATAGAAGGTGTGAATAAAGTAAAACAAATTAAACATATTAACAATTTCAAAAAAAAAAAAAAAAATTATTAACACAAAAACAAAAAGTTAAATTTAGAAGAAAAAAAAAACATAAAAAAGGGTTAACATAATTATTTTATATTAAAAACATTTAAGTTTTTAAATTTGTTATTTTTTTTTAACTAACATTATTTTGATCTTTTTGTTGAATATTTTAAATTTTATATAAACAATAAAATATATAGTATATATATTTATACATATGTATATGTATAAAAAATATAAAAAAAGATATAGTTATTAGTCAAGTATTTTTTATATACTTAGCAAACATTTACAAGCAATAATCGTATTATTGTATTTTTTTTTTTTAATATTTAATATTTATTTATTTTTAAAATATAAATTATTTTATTTTTTTTTATACATCAATTTATTTATTTTTTTTTAAATAACTGCACCATTTAATTACACATTTTAATATATGTATATGTGGGTGTAAATATTTTTATATATGTAAGTATAGTATGTGATTTGTGTTTTCTGTGTATGAGATTGTCTAGAGTAATGTTTAAATAAATTTGTCTGTTTTCCTTTCAAGTACAATTACCTAAATTTACAGATTTTCAATTTGAGTTTTTTTTTCTACACTAAAGATAGTTTGTTTTTTTTTTTTTTGCTTTTTCAAGTATTTGGAAAATATAAGTTTTATTTTTTTCTTTTTAGAAATCGTAAGTATATAAAAAAATATAATAAAATTGTAAGAACAGAAAAAAAAAAATAAGAATTTTAATTAACAAAAAAATTAGAAGAAAAAAAAATTTAAGCTGCATTTAAAATTTTTAAAAATTAAAATTATATTTTTATGTGTATTATATATTTAGAATATTTTAATTTACATATATACAAAGCGTGAGAGATTATAATAAATATTTAAAGTTTTTTTTCTTTTCTTTTTTTTTTTTTTTGTTATGTTATTATTATAAAAAAAAAAAAATTTTAAATTTAAACTGTATACCCTGGGTTATATTATTAAAATTATTTTGATAAAATATATATCAGCATGTTTTGCAAATTACAAAAAAAAAAAAAAAAAAAAAAAATATATATATAAATTTAAATAATATTCAATAACTACAAAAATAATGTACAGTAAAACCTCTTTTATCCAAAAGTATCTAATCATGTACTAAATGGTACTAATTAAAAAACAAAAAACAAAAAAAAAAGCAATGTTCAATTAAATAAAACAAAATAATTTGGACAAATTGAGGTTTAACTGTATTTTTTTTTAAAGTATAATTTATGCGTGATACCTTATAGGAATTTAACAAATTTATATCACATATGTTATTAATAAAATATTTTTTTAAATTTTTAATTTTTAAATTTTTTTTATTTAGTAGTAAATTTACACTTAAAGCTTTATTACGAGTATGTCTTATGTAAGAGTTATGATATGTAGAAAATACAAGCATATAATGATCATTACTATGTTTTTTTCTTTTTTGAGTACATTTTTTTGTTTTTTGTAAATAATTTATTTTCTTTTCAAATGTTGTCAGATAACGTTGTTGCATCAGCATCAGACAAATTCTAAATAAAATACATCCCCTGTACCAAATTGATGCTTTCAAAATAGTTTGAATAAAAACTATTAGAATGAGATTAGTGTCCTTGAAAAGAAAAATTTTGTTTTGCTTTTTTTTTTAAAGCTCTTTTTATGAAATTATTATCTAAAGTACCCTAATGCAACAATAATCATTTGATTTAATATTTGGATTTAATGTATGAATATTGTGTTATAAAAACCGTTCTATTGTATCATTTGTATTGAAATTTAAATTTAAAGAGATTGAAAAACCTGAAAGTAATTTTCAAACAGAAAGTTAACTTTCAAAAGGTCCATGTGCAATTTTCAATTTGATACAGAAGGAATTTCCATTATTTCTTACTCCAAAAAAGTATTTTTCGTATACGTGAATTAATTCGTATACTTATAAGCTGAAACATAAATAGTATAACAGTGATTATAAATTTTAAAAATATATATATATATATATATATATATATGTATATATATAGTAGAAAGCTTAGCTTATACAAATACATATATTTTATGCTTTGTGTACACATATACGTTTACGTTTAACATTGTTAACATATAGCCAAAATAAGATTGTTATGTATATATATGTACATATATAGCGAAAGCAATTATTATTATGTATAGCTGCATCTGAAAAAATAAATTATTTTTAATTTCTAAATATTATTATTTTATATATTGTATGTATATATATATTTAGTACATATAATATACTTAATATTAATTTTTTAAATTTTACTTATACAGCTGAACAATATTGACACGTTACATAAATGAAGATAAGCAATTTCTAGACGTTTAAAATAACATTGTTCTTTTTTTTTCCTGTTTGATTATCTGAGAAAAACTCGTAACTTCTGGAGAAAAATTTCAGAAATTTGAAAACACATTAAAAGATTTTTTTTTTAAATTAATATTTGGTTATCCGTTGTTGCGACAGCTACAGTAGATTTTTTTTATGGGTCTATATTTTTGTACGCCACTGTACAAATTCAGTTGGCTGTACATTAACAAAAAAAAAAAAAAATAATATATAATTTAGCTCATGTTTTAAAATATAGTCTGAAGTTCATTGGAATTGCAACTTGAAATTCCAAAAAATGAACTGTAAACTAAAATCCGTTGCACACAAGCAACAAAATTCGTAATCCATTTTATTGTTTTGGAGATGGTGTGATTTTTTCATTATATTTAAGAAATCACACGATATTTAGAATATGTATGAGAATTACATATATTTAATTCCTATTAAAGTTCTCTTAATTTTTACTCACCTTTTTTTTTAAAATTCAATTTCTTAAAATCTCTTAAAAAAACCTAAAACACATGTAATGGTATTTGCCGACGGCAAATACATCATATTGTATTCACCATTTAATACCCATATTAATTACCCAATATAAGTTTAGTGCATATACCTTGTATTATTTGACCCACATGACGTCATTATGGCCTATTTACTCAGTAAATAGCATAATGATATGATAATTTCAAGTTCACGCACACCATCAAGCCCCAATGTACCATTATTGCCTACTCACTATATATTACTCTTCAAGTAATATATGGAATATGCTAGAAAATTCGGTAATATCTCATATACCTGCATGTTCATTGATGCATATTAATCTCTTAAATATCGCCTTCAATTAAGAGATGAGCAAATGTAACGAATCGAAATGCGGTATATAAAAAAGGTACATTTTTTAATCACAGTGGCTGGGTTTTCATTTCTGTAATTTTTTTTTTTTTTTTTGCTTCTGGTCTTCTGGTTTTTTAGTTTGTGTCTGGATGGAGTCGTGTTTGATAGCGTGCGTTGATTATAAGAAGGAAGAAGGAAGAAGTTTATTTAATAATTAAAACGATTTGCATTTTAAACTTAGTTTTTTTTTCTCAAAAAAATTGAAAAAAAACAGGAATAACAAGAAAAAGTTACATAATTCTAGTAGAAAAAAAAGAAAAGATAAATCTTTTTTTTTATTTTAATTTTTAAACAAATAAGTATACAAAGATACAAAAAAAAAAAAATGAGTTCTGTTGCACGTTTCAACTTCATTAGTAGTGATTTTATTACTATTATTTTTTTTTGGAAGAAAAAAGAATAAAGAACTTTTAATTTTTTTTAATATTTTTTAAAATAAAATGCTAATTTTTACAGTAGCCGTTGCTGTGTGTGAACAATTTAATATATTTTAACGTTGAAAAAGAAGAAAAATGTATAATTTTTTTTAAGTAAATTGTACAATTTTTACAATAATTGTGAATTACAATGCACTGTAAAATAAATTTTTTTATGTGTGACTAATGTATATAAAAAAAAAAAAGAAAAAAAAAAAAAAAAAAAAAAAATAAAAAGAAAAATTTTAATATTCATCATGTTAAAAAAAAAACCAGAAATTAATTAAAAATTTAACGTTTAAATCACGGAAAATATTCAAAAAAAATAATAATTTAGATTGTGAGATTTTTTTTTAGATTAAAATATAGAAATACCTTAGACAAGAAAACAAATTTAAAAATAAATAAATAAAAATTAATACGATTTAAAAGTTAAATAAAATAATAATAAATTGAAATCAATAAAATGTGAATTGTAAAAAAAAAAAAAAAAAAAAAAAAAAAAAAAAAAAAAAAAAAAAAAAAAAAAAAAGGAGAAAGGAATTAAGATAAATTAAGTAAAAAAAAAAAAAATTAAATGTACATAATTACAAAATTTATCATTCTTAGAACTGATTTAAAATGAAATCAAGCTAATTTTTATAAAACAATACAAAACTACAAAAAAAAAAAAAAAAAGGAAGAAAAGAAAAAAAAACAGTAAACCGGGAGAACAGCGGGGAGCTAGCCCATCGCAGACGGTACCGCCACGCGGGAGCCACACCCGACCAACACCCAGCGGGACAATTGATTACATATTTTGAGAATTAAGATAAGTAAAATTGTATTAGAGTTTAGATTGAATTAATAAATCAAAATCTTCCTTTTTCAAAAAAAAGAAAAAAAAAAAAAAAAAAAAAAAAAAAAAAAGACAAAAAAAAAATAATTTTTTTTCATAAACATATTATTTTTATTATTATTCAATTTTTTTTTGTTAATTAGTAGAACTGTTTCTAGAAAAGAATTAATTAAAAAAAAAAAAAAAAAAAAAATGATCAATGAAATAAAAATTAAATTAGAAAGATAAATGTATTGTAATAATAATACAAAAGTCCTTAATTGCACTTTAATTACTATGTATCAATTTCAGTCAATATAAATTATTATTGCACAAAAATAAAAAAAAAAATAAAAATACATTATTTGATTAATTTATAATTTTTCAGGGAGAATAAAAATTTCTTTTAATGCAATTTTTTTTTTAATTAAAAAAATAATAAAAATGATAATTAAAGGATAATTATTTATTTAAAAAAAAAGAAAAAGAAAAAAAAAGAAAAAAAACACACTAATGGGCTTATATTAAGCGCTTGTGTGTGGTGGCTATCGGCGAGGGGCGGATGTTGTTCACGGGTCCTTCCTGTATTCTACTTTCGCTGCAAATCTTTTAAATCCGGATACGACCTCAACACCCATTGACTCTTTCACTCTACTCGAATTTAATTATTCCTTATTTGAACGATTTAACTTTGCTAATTGGCCGGTCTAATTTATGTAACGAAAAGGAAACCTCCGGCAGGGTGACCCCAAGAACCCACCCAGGACTGAAGCGGCTGGATCTGACCGGCAGGGGTTCACCTAGAAGGTAGTAGAACATCTTAACACAATTATTTACACCTTTATTTCGTTACACCGTTAAAGATTATCAGCAACAATTTCTAACAAAAAATAATCAGGCACCTTCAAAAGATATTTTCTATTATCTTAAACAGATATTTATCGGACAAAAGATTTGAATACTTTTTTTCAAAGTGAATTTTTCTGAAATCTATTTTTGAAAGCTTTCAAACTCTCAAGAAGAAAACTACATATATATGTCAAATTCATTAAGGATAAAATTGAAGAGAAAACTTTCTGAAAAGTTTAAAGATATAAAAAAAAATTCAAGTAAAAAATATCTGTGAAGATAATAGAATCTGTAGTTATAAAATAGTATTTTAAACGTCTTTGAAATTAAAAAAAATTATCAAGTAATTAATGTGATTCACATTTATGTTGTAATATGCGAATACGTTCACATAAATGCTTAACAGTGAGATTATTTAATTTTTTTTTTTAAATTTTTTTTGTTTTTTTTTTTGAATAATATGCATAAATAAGAAGGAATATACTTTGGCCACAAATAATTCGCATTTTACATAGAAAACAAAATTATATAGGCATTATAATAAAAATGTACAGGTTAAATAAATACTTTTACCATAAACAACAATTATTTAATAATAATTTTTATGGTTAAATTAATATGATTTTGTATGTGTATTATGTAAACATAAATTTTTATATTTAATTTATGTTTTTTTTTTTTAAATTTTTTTTTTTAAAGTTTCGTTTATTGTTTTGAAGAATTTTATTGTTTTTTTTTTTTTTATGTGTTGGCCAATAGAATGTGTTCATTTTTTTTTCCTATAAAATTGATTTTTTTTTTCTTGTTTATTTGAATGTTTTGTATCATCGATACATAAATTTTGTTTTTTTTCTTTAAAAAGAAAAAACAAATTTATTTTTTTTTACCAAATTAAGTCAAATATGCAATGTTTTTTTTTTTTAATTTTTTTTTTTTTTGTATTTTGTATTTTGTTTTAAAAATTCGTACCGTCGATGTACGTGTGAGTAAAGGCTGTATTAAGGCCTTGTTTCACCATTCCTGTCTGCATCATTAACATGCCCACATCTGAAAGTCGCAAAATAAATATTGAACAT
The DNA here is from genome assembly GCA_939192795.1 of Bombylius discolor. Taxonomy (NCBI): domain Eukaryota; kingdom Metazoa; phylum Arthropoda; class Insecta; order Diptera; family Bombyliidae; genus Bombylius; species Bombylius discolor. Next base: position 33,053,311 of record OW584241.1, on the reverse strand, counting down.
TTATCAATATGAGAAACCATGAACAAAAAAAAAACAATTTACAAAATTTACATAAATAACGTTATTTGTTTTTTTTTTTTAAATATACATTTCATGAATCTGTTTTAGAATTATAACTGCTTTTGTTATTTAACATATTATTTACCCCATTTCGTTATAATACTTCTCACATGAAAATCTATTAATATTATTAAGTACTCGTGAACAACATTATGAAAATTGAAATAAAATTAGTTAGGATACATAACAGATATGAAAATCATACATGATAGAAAAAAAAAATATACAAAAAATATGATTAAATTGATAATGATTCAAATTTCTAGAATATTTATGTAATTTTTATTATTATTTTTTTTTTAATCTTAAATAATGTTTAATTTTTGTTTTTTAATCATAAGTAAAAATTTCAAATTATTATATTTTTGTTTGCCAAAATTTTTAGATAAAAATTTACCATATTCGAATCATGATGAATTTAAAAATTTAATAAAAAAAAAATCTTCAAAATACAAATTTCAAATTGTTTTTGATTTTTAGAAAAATTAAATGCATTAAGTAGAATACAATAATTTGTTCTTAAATAATTTTTTATTTAAAAAAAAAAATTTAAAGAAATACTGTATTTTACTTTAATTTTTTTTTTTGTTTTTTATTTTATAATTTAATTTTTTTTTTGTTTTGCCAATTTTTTATGTAATCTATAAATTATGAGTATAATGTGTTTTCATAAAATTTATTTTGTTTTTCAAATTAGTATACAAAAGTAAAATACATTTTTTTTAAAGTGAATGAGAATCAATGTTTCCTTTTTTGTCTAATGAGGTTTGTAAACATTACTTTATGTGTTTTTTGTTTAATTTTCTTTTTTCAATTTTCAATTAGCTTTGCCAATAAAAAAAAATGTAATTGTAATTTGTTGATATTGATAAATATTAAATTGAATTTTCGATGATAAAATCAAAATTTATTAATTTTAAAAAGGAAAATATTAAAAAGGAAATTTAAAAAAAAAAAACAATATATATAAATGAAAATATTCATAATTTTATACTTTTTAATTGATTCTCATTACTTGTACATAAAAAGCTACTTATTTTTTTTTTATAATAAGAAAAAAGATAATAAAATATTCATGATTGAAAATTTTTTTATTTAAAAAAAAGTACAAAACATAAGAATTTATTTATTTTTAAATTTTATTTTTTCTGCTATATGAAAAGAAAAATATGTTACATACAATTAAAACACACAATAAATACGAAGATTTTTTTAAATATTTTTTTTCTATTATTATTTTACATCATCGCCCAGGGTACCAGTTAATAAAATAATATAGTATTTTTTTTTTCTTATATTTTTATTTAGAATTTAAGAATTGGTGTGTTATCTATACAAATTTATAATTTTGTAATTAATAAAAAATATTCAAATGAGAATTGAAAAAAAAAAAAAAAATAAATAAATAAACTAAATAAAATAATGAACCTGTTACAATAGTTTCAATTTTTTTAAGAATGAAATTAAGAATATTTTTCGAAAAATTAAATTTTGTACAAAAATTTTATTATTGTATAAATTTTATGAATATAAGAATTTTAAAAATAAAAACAGAAAGAATAGTCGATTATTTTATTTAAAATTTTTCACGAAGGTTTGTACCAAATCATTAAATTTTTATTAAATTATTTTACAGGGGTTGTATTATTTGGAAAAAATTTTCAAATGTATTATGAATAAAAATGTGCTATGAATAAGAATTAATATGATAAAGATTTGATTTTCAAATAATACTAAATATTTTTTTTTGTTTTTTCTTTTTTGTTTTTAATAAATATTAAATACCAATGAATGTGGTGTTGTAAATAAATATGAAAGACGCATTTTTTTTTTTTTAAATATTTTTCCAAATGAAAATGAAAATAGGAAATGCTACATGGTAAAATATTGCATTCATTTAAAAATATCTATGTATAAATTATTATACATGAGTTAAATAATTTTAAATGAAAAATATAGGTATAATTGTTAGAAATTTCGTACAAAATGCTTTTGGTTCAAGATCCTTAGTTTTATTGGAAAAGTTTAAAAATACAGGCTTTAATACATTATTTTTGCTCAAATTGTAAAATATTTCTGATAGAATTCAGCAAATTCGGCCATTATTTATACAAAAAATAAAAAATACTGATTTGAAGTGTTTAAAAAATATTTTTAAAAAAAATTTAAATAATTAATTAATTGAATGTGTGTTTATAAAAAAATTAAGTTTTAAAAATGTGCAAGTTTTTTCTTGTTAAAATATTATTTCATATATTTAAATTTTTTAATATTATTTATTATTTCTGTTAATTGAATTTAGAAAAAAAAAAAAAGGTAAAAAATTAAGATTATTTTTAATTAATAATTAAAGATAGAAACAAAAAACAGATATAGCACCGTAAAAAAATAATGTACATACAAATATGCTTCATCATAAAATTTCTAATTTGTAATTACAGTACTATATCTGCCCTTATTAGAAATTATATTTTTAATTAGAAATTTTTTGAATTTTTTTTCAACATGCCATTTTTGAGCTGAATTCTGAAAGTGGAAAAAGGGTAATTGATCATCATGCGATATAAAAAATTTATCAGCCATTTGAAAAATAAATTAAGAACTAAAAGTTTTTGGATTTATATAGTTTTAATTATATTGAGATTCCTAAACACAAATAAATAAACTATGTTTTTTGATTTAGAGAAAAACAAAAATAAAATAAATGAAATTTTTCTGCTGAATTATGAAAAATATATATACACATATGTATGTATGGGATGTAAATTTGAATAGGATAAAATGAATCGATGCTATATGTGTGAATATACATGATAATATGTTTTTAAGAATTTATGTTTTTCTTCTTACTTTATATCATGCCCATTAATTGTTGATTTTTTTTTTATAGAAAAATTTTCTATAAAAAAAAAGCTAAAATAGAATATTTGAAATGTCATAGGCCTTTAAAAGAACAAAATTTTGCTTATATAACTTTCAATAAAAAAAATCATATACACATGATCTTAATCTCTGTAAAAAAGACATTCATAAAATGTTTAAATTTTTTGTATTGTCTTGAAAAAATAAATAGAAAACAAGGAAGATTACTTTATGTACAAATTTAAAAAAAAATTGTGTATTATACATAAACTAAAACTTAACTAAATATCTGAATTTTAAAATGCAAATCTTATTTTAAAAAAAAATATACCTAATCAATTTGAATTTATTTTATACATTTTTGAATAATATTCTCATTTTTAATAATAATAAATGCCAAATTTGCTAGAGATTCTACCAATTCGTGATTATTATAAGTAAAATAATAAAAATTTTACAGTAAAAAAAATTATTAAGTATATAATTTTGTGTGTGATGTTCCATAATATAAAATGCATTCTGTTACAAACATATATACAGAATATAAGTATATGTATATATAATATCAAAATTTGTAATGAGGAGCTATCAGAAAAAAATATTTTTGATTTTTAATTAAATTAAAATGTAATTTTTTTGGCTTTTTTTGATTGTTGCAAAAATCATGCTTGAAAGAAAATGAATAATATTTGATCGTTTTTTTTTTTCTGAAAGCCTTCATGTACATTTCGTGAAGGAATGTTAACCAAGTTTTAATAATAGGAAAATTACTTGTCTTTTTTTTTCAAATAAAAATTCAAACTTTATAAATGTACATATGTATATATGTATATTATATATGCATTACTTTTGAATGTGTTTTTTTTTACAGAAAAAAAAACGGAAATAGAAAAGATATGACAAACGGAAAAAGTTAAAATTTTGTATAGGTATATAAGTTTCATAGAAAAAAGAAAATAAGAAAAAAAAAGAAGAAAAATTGAATTAAAAAACAAATAAAAAAAAAAACGAAATTCAGACGAAAATTGCATAATGCATTCATAACCCAACAACCAGTGGAATTAAGGTTGTTTTTTTTTTGTATAAATTTTTTTTTTTTTAAATTATAAGCTATATAGATTTTTCAAAAACAAAACAAAGTAAAAAAAAAAACTCAAAGGAGGAAAATAATACATATTATAATGAAATTTTCTTTTTCTTCATAAAACACAATCCATTTAAAGAAAAAAACTAAAATAAAAAAATAAAAACCATCAAACAAACAAAATTAAAAAAAAAAATAAGATAAAAATAAACGAAATTAAAATGGAAAAAAAAATTGTTATAATACATCACATCATTTATATAAGATTAGAAAACATATACATAATATATATTATAAAATAATATTAAAAGGGTTGAGGGTATAAGATAATATCGTTTTTTTTTTTTAAACTTCAGGTTGTTTTGTTACCTAAATCACCAAATTTGTTCCTAGGCTGTGCAGTCACTGTGTATTATTTTTAGATAAGTAAAGGAAGGTTATAGTTGGTGACCGCCAAGAAGAATTTTAAAAATGAAGTAAAATAAATTAAAATGTATCTTTTTCTTTTTTTCTTATATAAAAAAAAAAATTTTTTTTTAAAAAATAAGTACAAACAAAAAAAAAGAACTTAAATTGATTTAATTAATCATTATATAAATATGTACTACATACATATTTTATATGGTAATGTTTAAAATTATGAACAAAAAAAAAATGTATATATAAAATTTTTGTTTGTTTTATGTGTTTTTTTCTTTCTTTTTCTTTTTGTTAGTGTGTAATTTTTTTTTTATTTTTGTATTAATTGTATATATGTAATTTGTAATTTTTGTAATTTATAAATTTTTTTCTTTATTATTTTCATTTTTCGTTTATTTTTTTTTTTTTTCCAAATACAATTTTTTTTTTTTGTTTATCTTATTTTACAAAACATTGTTAAAATTTAAGAATTAATTTAAGTTAAAAAAAAAAAAATTAAAATAAATTCTTTTATTATTTTAATTTAAAGAAATTATTTTTTTTATAAATTTATTATTTTATTTATTTTTAAATATGTCAAAAAAGGACAAAATTTAAAGAAAAATAAAAAACAATACTTACAATTTTTACATTTGCATTTTTTTATGAGTGTTTCATCTTTTATATCTTCATGGCATGCTTTACAATAAAACCAAGCTCTAAAAAAAAAAACAACCACAAATTTGAAATTAATTTGTATAAATTTTCATCTTGGAACAGAAAAAAAAAAGTCTTTTCTTTTTTCAGTTAACAAATAATATGAACCTTTTAACTTCATCAGCACTTTGTGCAATAAAAAATCCTTGTGTATTTGCTTGAATTTTAGCACCTTTTGGATTTATTGATATTTTACTATCGGCTCCTTCTTCTGTAGCTTTTATTTCGATTGCAAGTAATAAGAGTTTTAATTTGGTGAAACATAATCTAAAAACACAAAAAAATAAATCAATTTATTTTAGAAATAAAAAATTCAATATTTTTAATTTAAAGAAAATTTAAAAAAAAAAAATTAAAATTTTTATAAAATTCGAATGAAAAATATCACAAAAAGTTACAACATGCACATACATAAATAATTTGAAAAAAATATGTATGCATTTTTTTTTTTTTTGATAAATAAATAAATAGATAAAAATACAAAAATTGTCAACACAATGCAAAGTAAGTATGTATTTAAAAAATTGAAATTTATGTTAAATAAAAGATAGAAAAAATTAAGTAAAAATATGTAAATTAATACTTAAAAAAATGATTAGTTGAAATAAAATAAGCATTTACGTTTTAGACAAAAACAAAAAAAAAAACATAAAATTTCTCAAAATACACATAGATATATTACAGGCACATGAACAAAAAATGAAACATATACATACATATATAAAACGACATTATTCATATTTTTACTCTCTATTCTATTTTACAGAAGAAGAAAAAAAGGAATTAATTCTTCTGACATTTTTCCCAATTAAACCGCCGATAATAATTATAACAACAAAAATCAATTTGTAAAATGGTTCGTTCAGTAGCTTTTGACGATTATTATTATTGAAATTTCGACCCTGAAAAAAAAGCCCTTGCATTGCAAACTATGAACATCCCTTCAAGAAGTCACATTAGAGTGTTATCTTTTTCGACATAAATTATAGTTCTTATAAGATTGAAATAAATGTGTACATGTGAGATAAGATATAGCATTCTTGATATTTAATTTTTATGATATCTTTAATAAATAAAATATTGATTATAAATTTAAAAAAAAAAACTAATTAAATAATGCAAATACTTATTTTTGAAAATTTATAATAAAAAAGTGAAAATGAAAAATATCAATATTTAAACATTCCTTTCCTAATATAAATTTTACAGATGCAAGCTATTACGTAGAAAAAAACAAAACTAGTAATATTTTCTATTACATATATGACAAAATATTGTGTCCTAATAAATTATTTTCTAGTAAAAAAAAAAAATAAATAATAAATAAAAATTTCAAAACAAAAATACAAAATTTACAGTAAAAAAAAAACACAAACTTTAAAACAAAATTATTAAAATACATTAACAAAAAAAATTTAAAAAAAAAAAACATATCTTTTATCTAATAAGATTGAACATTTAAAATCCTATTTTGTTTTATCTCTAATATGTATACATATAGGTATAAGTATTAAAATGCATGAAAAATTTTGTAACCTAATTAAGATATTAAAAATTTTGTTATAAAAATATTTCTATTATTAGTGCATAATAATTTATCTTTTAATTAATTAATTAAATTCATTTTATTAAAAATAACAATTTGTTAATAAGAAATAACTTTGAAACGTGTACTATATAAGATTTTGATGAATTTTATTTTTATTTTCTAATAAAACAAAATTCATACAAAAGATACATTTAGATTAATAATGGCTTACTCGCTTGCTTGTGGGAAAGTCATGCCTGTAAATGAAGGTGAAAGGGTTTCGGTATACATCTCACACCCAGTACCTTGAAGATAATCGTTTTGCCAAGCCTGAGTGTCTGGTGACTGTAACAAGGTGAGAAAAAAAAAGAAGAAAACGGGAAATCATGGTGCAAATACAAAAAAAAAAAAACAACACACGAAAACACTGGCATGTATAAAATCTTTGGTGTGAAGAAAGTGTAAAAAAAATTATAAATCTTATACTAATACAAATTTCTAATTCTATTGAGAATTTTTCATATTAACTTCATCTTTTTGAATTCTAGTTTTTACTTATTACATTGCTAAATTTTATTATTTTTTTTTCTATTATCCTGAGCTTTGTATTTTTTTTTTTATATATTATTTATCTATTGTTTATGTTTACCTTGTTTTTTGAACTAAAATTAAATTAAAATTCAATTTCAACTTAGGACACTTTTGTAATCTTAATCTAAGGATTTTATTGATTATTGATTTTCCATTTTATGATTTTGATTTATTTTTTAAACAATTCATGACTCTTAATTTTTTTTTTATTATTAAATTTTCATTGTCATTCCTTTTTACTATAAAGTCGTACAATATTTTGTTAAAAAATGGGGTTCTAAAAATGATCACAATTTTGGACATTTTCAAAACAAATTTTAAAAAAATTAAATACACAATTTCAATTCATTTTCAACACAAAAAATAAATAATTGAAAAAAAAAAAAAGATAATAATAAAATAACTTTATTTGTATTCCATTAATTTTTTGGAGAAAAAGTATTCAACAAACCCAAAAACAGATATAATTTGTGGTTTAACACTGACAATGTTGAAAAGCACATAATATTCCAATTGAGAAAACTTCTATTTTCTTTTTCTATACAAAATTTTCAAAAGGAAAAAAACAAAAAATAGGGCAACGATATCAATCCCGAGCTCCTATAAAATTATTTTCTAAATAATAATGCGTCAACGTCATATTGGTGCATCAACAAAATGTATGTATGCCCACCACCTTGAAAGAAATTTGGTTCTCTGGACAAATCTGGAGACTGGAACAGGTCAATATGAAAGCTTCTAGAAAAGCTTTTGTTAATATTTGTGTTCAAAAAAAAAAAAGATAAAATTGGATCCTAGTATTAGATTTTGTCCATATCTCTGTTGTTTATGGACAATCCTCTACAGATTTTCAGGAACAAGAACTGTATACTACATACGTTGCTAATGAACAAAATTCAAGCTTGGGAGCTCGCGATCGATATCTGAGCTCGAAATTGATATCTCTATCCTCTAATTTTTTGTATTTTGCAAGGAGAACAGCGAATAAATTTATAAAAGGGAATATTATACATATATTCATAAAGCAAACAGTATAGAACAATTTATAACAACAAATATGATATTTAAAAATGTAACAGATACTATTGCTTAATTAATTATATGAATTATTCACAGCATAAAATATCACATTTGTTGCGATTTATTGCAAAAACGGATATATTTTTCAATTATTTTTTTTTTTCAATTAAAAACAATTATGGAAGAAATAAAATTTATTTTTTAATAATAATTTAATATTCAATATGTACTATATTTTCAAAGATGAATACAAAAGCAGAAAAACAGTCACAATAAAATAAACTTTTTAGATTTTTTTCATAAAGTAACCATATTTACCAAATATGAATAAAAAAAATAAATAGTGTTTTTCTTATTTTTTTTTTTTCCTTTTTTTTAAACAGTGCCGAAACACAACCACATATAAATGAATATAACATTTTTTTTTTATAGACAAAATAACGTTTTTGGCCACACAATAATTTCATATATAAATCAAATGACAAAACATGTGAATTAGAAATAGAAATTGATGATTTTAAAATAAAAATTTCAGAACAAAAATAATTAAAATAAAAATAAATGAAAATATGTATAGAATATGTACAACAAGGATAATAAAAGGAACCCAAAAAAAATGTATTATTTGCTTTTATTTTCTTTTTTGTTTTTTTTTTAAAAGCATTGATTTTTTTTTTTTTTCAAATATTTATAATGCACAGACTTATGGACTTACTCAGTGGCCTGAGCAAATGGCATTCCAATAAATGATGGACTTAATGTTTCTGTATACATTTCCATTCCGGTTCCACGTAGATAATCATTTGTCCATATTTGCATATCTGGTGACTAAATTTTTTATATGTTATGTGTTATAATTTTTTTTTTCTATTTATTTTGTTGAATTTTTTTTTTTTTATTTTTTTCATTAATTGTTGTTTCCTTTTTCCAAATAATTTTTCTTTTTTTTTTTTTAATAATAACATAAAAAAATTTTAGTAATACAATTTCCTTAAGGATCAAACAATATTTTTATTTAAAATACTTTAGGTATTTTTCGTATTTGATTATTTTATTTAACTTTTTTTTTAAATTCTAAATTAATCGTGAAATGTATTATACACTTTTTATCTCATTTAGGACATCAACCTAATCTAATTTTTTTTTTTTTTTTTTTTTTTTTGAGGTCCTAAAATATTTTACTTAATTAAGTATTAGTACATTTCACAATTACTTATTTAGTTCTATATAAATTAAAATATGTACATATGTATATTCAAAATTGTTTTCTTGTTTTTTTTTCCAGCTGGTTTTTTTTTTTAATATAAATTACCTTATATTTTCTAATTAATAAACCATTAAAATATATTTAAAAAAAAAATAAGTGTAAAAAAATGATTTTTTTGTTTTTCAAAAATAATTATTTTAGTTGCAAACTTACCGTCTTAAAAGAACGCATAGCAAATAAATTTGCCATCATTGTTGAAAAGCCTGGTGCCAAACAACTTTGAGCAATAAATCCAAGTTTTAATTCGGCTAAACAAATAACATCATCACCCTGTTTCCAATCCCATGAAGGAATATTTAACAAATAAGCCTTTGTTGAAAATATAGAAAAAAAAATTAAATATGTATAATTACATAATTAAATAATTAATTAAAATAATTTGTAATTTTCATTAATTTGAAAAGAAAAACAAATTGGTTTGTTCATTTTTTTCTTTTCTCAAAATTTTAAAAATATTAGTTTACCTTATTATGATATTGCATTAATTGAATTATAACTCTAATATCATCGCTGTAATTTTTTATTGAGATAACTCTCATAATATTGGCAGCATCTTCAGCATCCGGATCTTGACAATATTTATTCGCTAGAACTAAGCAGGCATCAGCTTCATGTACCTTTTTTTTTTTTAAGTATTTAAAAAAATTACAAATACAAAAAAAAAAAATAATAATATTAGTTTTACTAAAATTTGATGTGTATTTTCTAATTGTTTTTATAGTTAATATTTATTATATGTATGTATATATGCATTTGAATAAACAAATATTTATTGTATTATTTAAATATTTGTTTTGTTTTATAAATGAATTATTATAAATTAATTATGTACACAACAGTAAAAAAAAAATAATTGTTTTTTTAGTTATTTTTGTTTGAACCCCGCTCTTTTAATGAAAAATTAAAAAATTTTATTTCATGTACAAATTTAAATTCTTTATTTATTTATTAATTTTTTTTTTTTTTTTAGTTATTAACATAAACAGACTTTCAATTTGTACATGAATATAAAAATTATATTATGATGTGAAGATAAAAATAATAAATGAGAAAAACATAAATGTATTAATGATAATAAATAATAATAATTGTCGTGTAAAATAATATAATTTTTTTTTTTTTTTTAAATAAATGAATTAAAAGATTTTCTATACAGCCATCTAAAAATGATGAATTTCTATTAAATTTATTTGTAGCATTTTAAAACTTTTCATATTATAGAAATTTTAAAATATAAAACACATTTTTAAGACCAAAACAATCATCAAGAACATTATTTTGAAAAAAATTCTAAAAATTTCAACTTGTACGTAATTTTTTTATAATTATTTTTCTAGATGTCGGATTTTTATTTATCCTTTTATGACAATACGAAAAATTTGTATTTAATTCGTGTCTGAGATCTCTGATTGGTCAGTTTTAGATTTTCAATGATTAATTTAAAATGCCACAAAAAATATTTCGTTTCATCTTTCTAAATAAACAACATTAAAATTAGGAAATTTTCTGAATGCTAAAATAAAATAAAAGCACAATACACAATTTGAAGGATAAATAACATTTCAAAGACAAAAAAAAATTAAAATATTAAAACTAATTAATGCTTTACAACTTTGAAAGATTATTTAAAATATCAAAATGGTTTAAATACATACGAAAAAGCATTCAATTACTTAAAATAAATGTATTATTTAGAACATTTAAACATGATTATTTAGAAATAAACACTTACCACATATAAACAAGTACTGTTAATAAAACACAACAATTTTCTATTTATTTATTAAATTTTGTTTTTTTGTTTTTCTTATTTGATTTGTGCAATGGTTATCAAATGATAAATGTGGATTAAACCAACATACATACATAAACTAAATTTTTGTATCACATTTCTATAAACATAAAATTTTTTTTTTTAAATCAAATTCTACACTTTCGCTTTATTCTTATAACAAATTGAATTTTTAATTTATCCTAAATTCTTTATTTCGGAACAGAAAAACTTTTCAATTTTTAATTTTTTTTTACTACAGCGAATGTATAAAATTTCATAAATATATTTGAGAAATTAATTTTTTATTAAAAAGTTTCGTATGCAGTTGTTAATGTTTTAAAGAATTTAATTTTTCAGAAAAAAAAAATTTTCTGAATACCAGGTTTTAAAATAAAATTCTTCAAAATGGTAAACCAAATTGTACAATAAAATTTGACCGTATACGAAACATACTACATTTTTACCACATTACTCTAATAAAAAACAAATACATAAATATTTTTTTTTTTCGATTGTTCCATTTTCAAATTTTGTTTTTTTTTTCTAATGGAACAAAAAACAACAACAAAAATCAATTGTACAAACACTTTAAAACATTATGTGGAATAACTCTAAACATTTAATTATTCAGAAAAAAATGTTTTTTTTTGATTTTTTTGATTTTTTTTTGAAACTATACAACAACAACAGTTATTATTTTTTATGAAAAAATATTGAACATTGTTTTTATCCCCCTTAAATGTTAAAAAAAATATATATATGTATTAAATTAATTTATTAATCAATATTGAAAAGGATTCTTATGAAAATGTTAAAGTAAATTTTAGATAATTTTGTAATTTGAACATTTTCATTCAAAAAAATTAGATAAATTGAAAAAATTGAATTTGTTGTCTTTTTTTGAATAAATCATGTGTACCCTGCACCCTAATTTTTTATTTGTTATCCTGCTATTTTTTTTTTTTTTAATTTTTCTTATATTTAAGTAGAAAAAAAAATTGTTCTTATCTTTTTTTTGTGAAGTAGAAGAAATTTCGAAAGCATTTGAAATTAAAAAAAAAATAAACAATCAAAATTGTTTGTTCTTGTGATGTGTGCTGATCACTTTTGTTTTCTGTTTGTTTTTAATTTTTTTTTAAATTAATTTAAAAATATTATAATGTGTGCATTTTGACTAGATAATATTAATTGTATACAAAAGTAAATGTGTATTTTATTATACAGACTATTACAACGAGTACGTTTTAAAACACATTTAGAGCTAACAAATGAGCATAATTTTGAAAAATAAATTCAGATAATTTTGTAAAAAATTTAAAAAATAAAATTAAAATATAATTTTGAAAATAATAAAAAAAACCTATTTTGTCAAATCAAATTAAAGACAATGTATGTGTGTATAATCTGTTCCGAAATAGTTACTATACATTTTATAATTAAAAAAACAAAGTAGAAATGAAAAACAGAAGAAAGATGACTTAAGAGAAAATTTTGAACATTATTGTTTTTGACATGCCAAAGTTCATGGATTCAAAGCTGATAGTTTTCCGGTATTCAACTTTAACAAATTAATTTTAAAAATACGAGTAGACATCCGTTAAATAAAAGATATAATTTGAAGCATCTTTAACCTTTAGACAGGGTTTATACGCTAACTTTTTTACCCTATGTAGAACGTAAAAACCGGTTTTATATGGAAAAGAAGTAGGAAGTATGCGGTGGGAAGTCACTCACAGGTTAATCAATCTTTTTCTTCGATCACGGCTGTTCCTTTTTCTGCTATATTCGTTACTTTGATATTTTTTCTCATATTATCGCAATTTCTTCAGTTAACCATATGAGTATATATCCTTATTACCATACAAATTACCAAGCAAGAAATAAGTATAAAAGAGAATGAAGAGAATTTTAGATAGGGTAAAAAAGTGACCATGTAAACGTACGTACGTCATTTTCGTAATTTATCAAAGCGTAATGGATGATAAGGTCGTGCAAAAAACCGTACGTATAAACCCGGTCTTAGATGATCCTGCACCCATGGCAGTTCACATAACAAAACCAAAGTCAAGGATTGCGTGTAGATTTGAATTTAAAATTGTACATATTTTGAAAGTATCACATTATAACCGCAGTCATCTTGGTGGTAAAATTAAGTTTCTGAAGCAAACGTATGAATACCAATTTTTCGTGGCTACTTTTTTTTTTACTTCTAAACATTACAGTATTGTGAGAACGAAATTATGATTTTTCGAAATAAAAAAAAAGGAAATCGTGAAATATAATAACTATTTTGGAACAGAAAATAGTTTAAAAAAAAAAAAAATAATAATAATAAATTTTTTTTTTTAGAAAACAAATAAAATAATTGTATTATGTAATTATTTTAATAAACAATTATACACAAATTAAGAATTCAAAGCGCAATATTATACTTGAATTACAATAGAAAAAAAAAAGTATGATATCAGTTTATAATTTATAAACTTTTTTTTTTGTTTTTGTAGCTTTTTTAGTTTTTATTTTTTTATTTTTTTTTCTTTTGTAATCTAAGAGCGAAGTTAATTTATTTTATATTTTAATATACACAATGACCATCAAAAATAATTTCACTATATGTTTGTTTACCTTAACCCTTTGAAGATCAATTGGATTCATAATAGTTCCTTGAAAAAATTCCACTGTAGTAAAATGTCGTTTAAAAAGACCTTCTAATTCCAGATCAGGAGGTTTTCTTCATTTTTTTTAAATTTTGTTTTAGTTTTTTTTTTTTTCAATTGATTTATAATTCATAATATTTTGAAATAATTTTTAAATTTTTAAAAATTTCGTCGAAAGAAAAATTTAATTTTTGTTTGTTTGTTTTGTTTTCCGAATATAAATAAAGTGTTTGTAAAATTTAATGATGAATTCGTATTCAAACCCATGTACATACAACAGTACAATAAACGATTTATCAATATTTTTTATAGAAATGATGAATAAATGAACATTTTTTTTTGTTTTGTTTTTTTTTTATAAATATTTTTTTTTTTTTTTGATAATTTTTTTTTTGTTTTTTTTTTTGTTGATGGCAATGAACATATAAAAGAAGCAAAGAAGAAAAATATTATAAAAATAAAATATGTTTTTATTGGTATATTGTTTTCGAAAATGTTTAATTATTTTATTAAAAAATCTTTTATTTAAAAAACAAACAAATAAAAAAAAACTGAAAATATAATTTTATCTTACATTCAAATTAATACCTCAATTTTTTATTTCTTCTTTTTTTTTTTTTTTGTCACTTTTCCCTTACTTTTTTTTTAAATTTGTCTATCGAGAACATCAGAGCAAATGATTATAAATGCAAAAATCTTAAAATTTAAAAAAGATATTTCTTAAGGAAAAAAAATTCTAATGTAATATATTCTTAAATATGAAAAAAAAAATTAGAACAATTTTATTTCAAGCTTTAAAAAATATTCTAAGTTAAACTAAAATTTTTTCTAAGAGATGTGTGTTTAAAAAATTTAAATTACTAAATATAAAAATTATCTAGAAAAAAATTAAAAATTTCAGAAAAAAAATAAATTTAAGCAGTAATGTTGTGGAGAAAATTAATATTATTTTCTAAGAAAAAAAAACCATATAATAGTCTTACATGCAATAAATGTTGAGTCTTAATATTTTTTAATTTTTTTTTTTTTTTGTTGTTTTTGTTTTAATCAAGGTATTCGATTTTAAACTTTCACACTGGTCTTATAAAATATTCTATGTCCTTAAAATACTGTGTATTAAATGGTTAAAGAGAAAAAGGGAGCTAGAACTTCTACACATTTCAAGTGCAAAGGATTAAATCTTATTTAAATTTCAAAAACAGTGGAATTGAAATTATTAATTCTATGTAGGAAGTTTTTTTTCTCTATGCGAATCAAATTAGTTTTAATTAGAAAAGATTTATTCATGCGAAAAAGTTTAAAAATTTCAAAAAAATAATGTAAACCCTTAAAAACTTTCTGAATGTTAGTTCTTAATCCTTTAATAAAATCTGTACTATATTTTTTATTATTGATTTTTTTTTTATTAAGACTCAAGTGAAATTTTAAAATTTAAAAATTTTACTTCATACACATAATGCAAAATTAAATAGGAACTTTTTAATTTCTATATTTCAAGTAATCTTAATCTAATTATAATTCTCCTTTTTCAGTTTAAAAAATTTAAAAAAAAAAATGTTTTAAAAGAAAGATCTTTCTATAAGTATTACTTAAATTATTTCTAAAATCATTATTGCACTTTAAGTTACTAACCAAACCAAACCAAAAAAAAAAAAAGGATTTATTTTTGAAATTAGAAATCTTCATAAGTTTTCATATAAAATAGCTATGAAATAAAAATTGTGATTTATGAAAATTATAAAGTTAATAATAAAATGCTAAAAATTATGTTAATTTGTTATGAGTAAAATATATATAAGATTTCAAAAAGTGAGAAAATATTTGAAAAAAAAAATTAATGGTCTGAATAATTCATTTATTTTCCTTATTTTGTAAACTACTTTTAAGGGTATATAGGTAATATGTGTGAAAATATAATTGTTGATATAAGATCATAATGACTTTTATTATGTTGTACCTTCACTCTTTCCAAGTCAACAGCATTCATCATAGTTCCCTGAAAAAATTCTACCGTTGTATAGTGGCGTTTCAAAAGTCCTTCTAATTCCAGATCAGGCTCCTTGCTAGTTTTATTTTATTACATTCATTACAATAATTCAAATTTTTTTTTTTTTTTTTTTTTTTTAATGTAAAATACAAAAATTTTTATTAAAAACAAAATTATTATTCTAACTTTTTTTGTTTTTTGTTAAGATGAAAATTAATTATCCACTGGTTGGTTTTTTTTTTTACGTGAACACTTTTGATATTAACTACATTCTCTAATTGTGTTTCTTCTTGAATAATTATTCCTAATTTGTTTTTTTTTTTTTTTAAATTTTCAATAATTTTGAAGGATATTTTACCTATCTAAGATAATATGATAATTTGGATCGTTATTATTAAATTTTAGGTTAAAGTAATTTCAAAATTTGTTTATTGTTTTTTTAAATAGATTTGAAAATTGATTTAATTATTATTAATTATTTTTAAAATTAAAAGTTCATATTTTCAATAAATTTCTATACATACAAATTAAGATAAATAGATCCAAACTATGTGAGCTCTTTATTTTTTGTTATTTATTATTTCATTTTTTCAATTTTTTTTTTTGGAAAAGTGACTTTTTTTTATGTAATAATAAGATTTTCATTTTGTGATAATTATTTTAAATTTTAATTTAATTTTTTACGATTAGTTTTTAAGTATCAAACAAGAAGTTTTGAATTTTTTAAAATTAATGAAAATTTATTATCACAAATAATGAAAATTTTATGTTTTCAAAAATTCAAAGAATAAAATCATTTAATCAAAAAAAAAAAAATACAATAAATAATAAAAAAAAATCTTTTTAAAAAAATTCAATAAAAAAAATTTACAATACACTTACCGATGCAAGAATACAACTTCAACATCAACATCCTCACGATCTTCATGTAGAAAATCTTTTAAGAAATGTGACACAGATTCGTATGTAATATGACCGCATACAACTATATGCCTTTTTATTTTGTTTCATCAATGTTGAATTTCAGGAACATTTTGTTTTTGTTTTTTTGTTTTCAATTTTCGTAACGTTTCACATGAAAATTTTTGTATTGAAAAAAAAAAATGCAAAAATAAAAAAAAAAAGTATATATTAGTTAAGAAGAACTCATATTCAATGAAGGATATTAAATAAATTGAGGGTAAATTGAATATTAGAATAAAAAAGAACATAGAAAAAAATGAATGTGTAATATGATGGATATTATTAAAAAAACAAAACGACTATGAAAATTCATACAAAATTGCTTCTTTTATTAGATTTATCTTTAAATTTATTGTATTTTTTTGTTTGTTTTAAACTTTTCTTCGTTAGAAAAATAATTTTAGAAAATTTTTTGAACTTTAAACAATTTTGTTTGATTGTTTTAATGGATGCAATGAATAAAATTATATGAAAAATGCCTAATAAAAGTGATTAAATTTATGTAATAATATTTCAAATATTGATAATTTTTTTTTTTTTTCAAATATTAAAAATAAAAAAAATATTGTAATTTATTCATTATTTGTCTCTTATTTTATTATTTTTTTTTTTTCAATTTAATTTATAAAAAAAAAAATAATAATAATAAAAAAGTTAAATAATTTGTATACTTTTAGTCTGCTACCCTTAATTATGTACAATAAAATGTTATACAAAAATAAATAAATATATACGAATTCCAATCAAAATGAAATTACATTAATTTTAAGTTTTTCTCAAATTTTTTTAAAAATGAAATTAAAAACATATTAATGTGTGTTTTTTCATATTGATTGAAATTTTCTATATAAAAAAAAACCAAAATTACTAATGGAAAAATAAATAAAATGTGATAAAATTGTATTTTTTTTGGTTGTTTTTTTTTTTTTAAATTCGTTAAGAAATAAAATTCAAAACAAACAAAATTATTTACACTAGAAAAATTTATATAAAAAATACAATTAATAAATTAGGAATTAAAAAAAAAAACATGCAAAACTCCACTATACATTCATATTTACATACACTTCTAGAATTTAAAAAAAAATAATTAAAAATTAATATATTAAATCCATTAGATATATACATATATACATATTTATATTTATAAATTAATTATTAATTTTTATTGAAAAAAAAAAAAAAATACCAAAAAAATTTCTTATGTACATCAGCATACGTTGAGCCAAATACTATTTAGTGCGCTATAATTTTTTATATTTAAATTGAGTAATATTAGTAATAGTTAACAAAAATTATTTAACTACAAAAAAGACAAACCATTTCAAAATAAATAACAGAGGAATAAAAAAAAAAAACGTGTGTATAATGTGTTATATAAATTTTTTGTTTTTTTGTTTTGTTATTCAAATTATGCTTAAAAATTATATATTATAAAACTTACAAACTATTATATATTTTATTTTATCAAAATAAATTCCATTCCATAATACAAAAAAAAAAAATAAAACAGAGTAAATAATTAATTAAAATTAATTAAAAACAAAAATTAATGATTAATGTGTAGCCATTGTTTTTATAGTGTGTTTGTGTTCTATTTTTTTTTTAATTTTTTCAAATTTTTAATAAGAATAAGAGGCTTTTTTTATTGAGAAACTATAATTATTCCTAATTCAAGTTATTCGAATTACTTAATAAATTTTTTATGATTGTATGTATGTATGAATGTGTGTTTCATTTTTTTAATTTGTAACGTACTTGTCTGTATGTATGTATGTAATTATTTTATGTAATTTTAGTATCTTTTTTAAAGTTTTTTACTATCTGGCCAATTTTTTTATTACTATTTTTATGTAATGTACTATGTATACATTATGTATTTCAAAATATGTTTTCTATTCCTGTATTCGTGTTAACTGAAATATTCTAAAAATATTTATCTAAACTACAATCTATATCTTTTATTGTACAATTAGCCCCTTATGCTTCATAAATTCCTTCCAATTTTATAAACAAACTATGTATTTTGTTTTTTATTTAAATTTTTATATGTGATGTATATACGTATATACGTATGTATATGCATGTGTATTATGATTATTATTTTGTTTACAAAAGGGATATATAAAATTCATTATTTATTTATTTTTTTTTGTTGATTGATTTAAATATTTAAGCTTTTAGCAAACTTATTTCGCATCATAATAAACAACACAGGGTAAAAAAATTAAGCTTTCATACTGAATAAATATAATATATTCTTCTTTCTAAATTTATCTAATTTTTTTAATATTTTAAAGAGAAAAAAAAATCACTAAAAATCTATTTTTAAAAAAAAACTAATTGTTTTTTTTTTTATTTAAATTTTTAATTATTTAAATTATTTAGATATTTAAATAAATATGAAATATATATAATTTATTAGTAGTACAATGTTAAAATTTCATACTTTGATGCCTGGCCACGCATTTTATATTTATTTCTTTTCTTTTTTTTTTTTTTTAAATGTTATTTAATTTAATATTTGATGATAGAAAAAATATTACTAATTATAAATTTTATGTTGAACTTGTTTTTTTTTTTTTAAATATTTTTCTAAATTTCTGTTTTATTTGAAAAAAAAAAAATAATTAAAATATTGCTACTTTAATTGTGTAAATATCAAGTGAATTGTATAATAAATACAAAAAAAAAAATAAAAATAAAGAATGAAATTGAAAATAAATTTAGATAAATATTTTTGAGTTTGAAATAAAAGTAAAACTATAATTATGAAATAAAATATATATGTTGAAGAGAAAAAAAAAGTGTACACCTATATAGATATAAAAAGCAACATTTAATAATATACATTCAACATCGAGACAAACATTTATTTCACACAATTACTTTATATATATATTAAATTACAATACACATAATACACATTTTACAATGAAAATAGATAATTTTTTAATTTTAATAAGAAATCGGTATTGTTTTATTTATTTTTTTTTTTTTGAAATGAAACACAAAAAATTTACAAATATTATATGTAAAAGATGTTGCACTTCCATGTGTACTTTTTTTTAAAAAAAAAATTGTTTGTCTTTCTGATTTGTTTTTTTGATTAAATTCAGCAAAAAAAGATTTAAGAAAATATTATATTATTAAACAGACTTATAAGAATTTTTAACAAATCACGAATTCTTGTAATGACTTGTTCTTTTTCTTTTTTTCTAATTTTCTTAAGTTTAAAAAAGTTGATTTTTACAATTAAAATGCAAAATAAAACATGAATATAATTTAAATAGTGATTTTAAAAAGAACAGATAATTATTAGAAAAAATAGAATTTATTTAATTTTGAAATAAAAATAACATAAAATAAAATAAGAAAAATAATGAAATTAAAAAAAAAAAATTTATAAAGATATAAAAGAAAATAATTACGTCATAAACAATTACATATGAATGACATTCATACATTATTTTTACCCAAACGTATCCTATTTAATGAATTTTTTTTTTTGTTATCCAGCACTTCATTCAAAAATGCTATTTTTTTTATGCACTTATTGATTTCAATACAAAAAAAAAATATTTTAATATGTTAAGTATTTTTTTTTTTTTTTTAAATCTATGATTTTATTTTTCTAATGCATTTTATACCACCTAAATTCAAAAATAAATACATAATCACACACTGACTTATAATATTTTTTATATAATAATAAATTTTTTTATTTTTTATTTTTATTTTTTATAAAACAAATAACAACTAAAATTTCTTGAAATTTATGATATTTTTTTCAGACTTTTTTATTTTGATTCTTTTTGTTTTTGTGCTTGAAGTTGAAAAAATTTCAAAACTTTGAATTGAATCACCAATATCTTGGTACTTTAAAATATGTATCCCTTTTTTTTTTTAATATTTTTAAAATTGAAAATATCATAAATTTTTATACAATCTAACATTTATGTATTTTTTATTTTATTTTTTTATACTTTAATAATTTAAAATTTTTCACTGACGCACATCGACATTTAAATTTTTTAATAATAAGAATTTTTTTTTTTGTTTAAAGAAAAAGGACCTAGAAAATGAAATATAACAATAAAAGTAAAAGAATAGGAAGAACAAAGTGTAAAAAAAAAAGAAAAAAAAACAGTTTAATAACAATAAAAACTAATAAAAGAAAATATTAGAAAAAAACATTTTTCACACAATACAAATATAACAGAAATTACGTATATATGAAGTAATCTATAGTAAACAGAAGTATTGTATTTAAAAAGTATTTTTTTTTAAAACAAATAAGTAAAAAATTTGTGATTTTTATATATCACTTTAGAATGAATTAAAAAAAAAAACAATTTATTTTTCAGTATGTATTGCTGTTGTTTTGTTTATTAATTATGTATATAGTAAATATCATAATATAACGTAATTAAAAAAAGTACAATAAATATTCACTAGATTTTTGTTATATACTTTTAAAAATGTAATTTTTTTAAATATTTTGTATACATTTTTATGTATTTTTGTTTTTTGTTTTTTGTATATACGAATATAAAGAAATTACGTAGGATATTCCACTACAAATATAGGAGTAAACAATTAAACATTTAGAAATAACACAATCATTACAAAACTGAAAATAAAATTAAAAAACAAACCATAAAAACAATAACAAATATTAAAAATATTCTTTTTAAATTTCTGTTTTTTTTTTAAAGATTGTTCTTAGTGTTTTTTTTCTAATGTTTGTTTGTGTGTGAATTTTTTTCAAAATTGTTTTTTGTTTTTTTGTTTTCTTTTTTTTTTTTGTTTTTTGTACTGTGAAAGCTTGTTTATTATTTTTTGTATATCGCTGAATAGAAGTTCATGTTGGGAAGAAAATATAATTTTTCCGTAAAAATTTTTTAATTAAAAAATGTTCTAATTTAATAATTTTACATAAACAAGGTCAGTTAAAAAATAATTTAAAAAAAACATGTGCGTTATAAGCGAAATTCAAGTCAATTCGAAATTGAAAATTTATTTTCCAGAAACTTAAAGAATGTCCGAATAAAATGACATAATTGTTAATTTAAAAACAAAGTTATGATCGAGAAATACATATATGAAAACTCATTTCGAAATTTAATTAATGAGAAAATTAGAAATATTAGGTAAGTATTTTCGAATTTCGAAATAATAAGACAGTTTGTATTTATAGAGAAACTCATAAGAACAAGTTATGAAGTCTATGAATTAAATTTTTACAATGATTATTTTTCTGGAATTAATTCGCCCAAGAGCAAAATTGGCACACAGATTAAGTAATAAAAATATTACGATTTTATAGAAATAATAGATTAGTAGTTCTTAAATTTATTTCTCGTAATTCAATGTTAGTTATGTAATTTTCTGATTAACTGTTGTACACTACTCATTCCTTTTTTATTTTAAAATTTTTTTATTTAATTTTATTTTCTACCTCTAAATTTTATTTAATTTTAAATTTTTAAATTTTATATTATTGCTACTTTTTGTGATATTGTTAATATTAGGTTTGTGTTTTATGTTAATGACATTTTCTTAGATGTTCTTAAATGTATTCGTGTGTGTGTGTGTGTGTGTGTGTGTTTGTGTATCTTCATATTATTTGTTAGTAGGTATATATATATTAGTGAAAAAAAATTTCACGAAGAAAATACAAACTAAACAGTTAGGATGTTAAATTTGATTTAGCACATAAACGAGAGAAAAAAAAAATTCATTTTACAAATAAACACCAATTATATTACTATTTTACACATACACTTTATATTTTGTATTCAAAAATAAATTCGAAAAAAAAAATCATACCTAAAAATAAAAATTAAAAATAAAATAGGGAAAAACGTGCAACACGATTGTTTTCTTTTTTGTTTTAATTTTATAAATTTCATTTTCAAAATAAAATTTTAAAAAAATAAAAAAATAACACAAAAACTATATACGAAACCAAAAGCATTACAATATTAAATCTCATATTTTCAAGGATCATCAATTTTTATTTCATATAAATTTTAACAGTGATAAAGAGTAAAATGATTTCGAAAGAATTTTGAAAACTATTAAACAAAATTTTTTTTTATAAAAAAAAAATCGTTTATCATTGTACTCATTATCTATGAAAGAAGAAAAATAAATAAACTAACAAAAAAAAAAAATTATAATAATAATAATTTAAAAAAAAAAAATACAAAGACATCCAATTATCTAATCAATTAATTACCAAATCAAATTTAAGTAAAAACCATAAAACAATTATTTTAAAATCGATTTCATAATACGTTCTTAAAACAGAAATGAAAAATCTGAAATAAATATAAAACAACATAAATATTATTCCTTCCTGATACATAAATTATACATATACATATATAAATAATAAAAAAAAAATACATGATATTACAGATTTTTATAATAATTTGAAAAAAATATTTCCATTTCTTTTACACATGAAGAAAATATAATTATAATAAATAATATGTATATACGAATATATAAACACAATATTAATATAAGATTCCTCTAAAACACTTATAAAAAAAATTAAACTTTCTTCTCATAATTAAAAACTATACATGAAAAAAAGAAATAAATTGGTGTTTATTTTTTATTTTTTTTTTTAAAAAAAACAATATATGTATTATTTAACATTTTGTTACTTAAAGTTTTTTTTTTAAGAAAACAAAAAAAAAAAAGAGAAAAAGATTTCTTTTTTATTATTTTTTCATAAGCAACTTTTTTTTAAAAAAAAAATTTTTCAATTTTATCTTTAATCAATTTTGTTTTTATATTGACTCTCACCTTCGACCCCTTTCGTTCTTCAATGTTCCCCCATATTTAGGTCTTGTTCCAATCAAGTCTATTATCTCTGGTATACAACTTGCAAATATCGCCTGTTATTGTATATATGAAATATATTTTTTGTTTGTTTTTAAATAAAATTTTTAAGTTTTTTGTTTTGTTTTTTTTTTTTTGTTTTTATTTTATGTTGTTTTTGTCTTATTTTACGTTATTCATTTAGTTTTTGTCCTTTATTATTTCTTAAAAAAAAAATCATTTTATTTGCCTAATTTTGTTTGGACTAATTTTAATTACTTATTTAAAACTAATTAAAAAAAAAAAATTATACCTTTAATTTTTATTTAATCTATAAATTTTTTTAAATTTTGATTTTGTTAAACTTAAAAAAAAATTCTATTGGTGAAAACCATAAAGCATAAAAGTGGTAAGTCATTACCACCAGCCATGTTTAATTGATTTTCATATTTTTTTTTTTTTTTAAATTAAATTAATAATTTTTAACTAGACGATATATTGCATTTTAGTAATGTTGAACTCCCTCCATTATTGTTGTCAAATATTGTTCAGCAACCAGCCAATTAAAAAAAAATTACATATACATATTTATTTACGTATGTATGTATATAAAATATAAATCAAATTTTTTTTTTTTAGAAAAATTTCCATTTTATACAAAATTACAAATTTTTATTCTCTAAATAAAATGCTGTTCCATTTTATTATAATCTTTTCGATTTTTGAATTCCTTAATTTGTTAAAATTATTGAAATATTAAAATTTTATTAATTATTATTAAATAATATAATATAACAACAACAAAATAAATTTAACTAATAAATAAATAAATAAGTGAAAATCTTAAATTATTAACATGAAAAACAAAAATTAAAAACAAAATAAAACAGAATGTTATGTTAAACACACTCACACAATTTCAAAAATCATATGTATGTACATATAAAAACTTATAAGTATGTGTTCAAGGATAAAATTATGATTAATATTTCTTTTTATGTATGATTTAAACAAAATCTTTTGTTCAAATTTAAAAAAAAAAAAAACAGATAATTTGAAGAAAAGATATTTTTTTTATGTATGTATTTCCAATTATTTAATTTATGTTTTTTTTTCTCATTGTTTTTTTTTTAATTTTAATCAATTTTACATAAATAAGTTAATGAATTTGTAAAATCTTTTCTTTAAATCAATTTTTATTTCTTTTTTTTTTTTTTTTTTTAAGAAGGCGTCGATTTCTTGGGACTTAGTGATATTCAATTAAAGTATATATTTATCATTCGATTAATTACGATTAATTTTAATTAACGAAAAAAAAATTATTTTTGTGATTTTATTTACATTATATTTGCAAGTAAAAAATCATAACGAAGATTGTTTTTTAGTTGTATTTCCTGTAAACATAAAATTTGTCTACTTTTTTGTATCTTCATTTTTTTTTTAAATGTTTAAAATAACAAGTGATTGTAAATATGTGAAAAAAAAAAAACAGATTTTGCATAAAAATAATACTTAAATATTTTTTGTAGGTTTGTTCCCTTTGAAACATTTAATGTCGTTGTATGAAATTTATACATGTTCTTTTAACTCAAAGAATAGATTTTTAATTCATTTTAAAATACTTTGATATTCTTTGTTTTGCGAAAAATAATTTAACTACATATATATTTCTTTTTTGTTTTTTTTTTATTTTGTTCAAGAAAGAAAACAACAAATTACTAAGATGCGTGGCTGCGGCATACAGGCTGTGCAAGCAAAAAACTCTTTTCAAAAAAAATTATTGTATTTTAAAAATAAAATCATCTACGTTATATCATAATTTTTTCAAAAAAAAAAAAAAAATGTATATATATAAATTATTTATGTTATATTTAATTACTCTTTTTTTTTCTCAATACAAAATATGGACTATATAGGTATGTTTAAAATAAGTTATATATAAAAAAAAACTAAATTTTTGTACATAATTTGAAAATTACTTTCAACCAAATTTCTTATAAAATAAAAACGAAAAAAAAAAGTATAACAGAACTTAAGGAGAAAAAACACTTCAAATAAAAAGCGAAATAAAGAAAAAAACAAAAAAGTAAAATTACTTCAAAAAAAAAAATTACATAATTTCAATAAAACCTTTTTTTTTTTCAAATTATTTGTATATAAATAGTATAAATTAATTAGTATTTTAAAAAAATATATATATAAAATATTAGAAATTTGCATGAACCTATATAAAATTTTACAAACAGGACAAAAATCAGTGCAGTGTATGAAAATTAAGTATATTTTATAATATTGAAAAAATATTCTATTATCTAATAAAATTATTAGAAAATAAAAAATAAATAATTTGAGAAATAATAAAATTAATGGATTTTATAGGATATCTAAGAGTATGTATATAAGAAAAAATGTTAAATTGATAAATCAAAAAAAAAAAAAAAAACGAATTTTAGAAAATAAATTCTTTAAAAGCATTATTTTATTTATTTTTATTGCTTTTTTGTAATATTTTTTGTATTTTGTACGTAAACTCTTTTCAACTAAGTAAGTAGTATGTATTTATATAATGGTAAACAATTTAAAAAAAAAAAAAAACAAATTAAATATAGATAAAAAAGATTTGTTTAAAAAATGGAAGATAATGTGCCAATGAACTGATTTTTGAACTTTTTATTGTATTTTTTTTTTTTTTCAATTCTTTTAAATTAATTTAAAAAATATTCATAATGTTACTAGGTGTATATTTTTTTTTTTTGTATAAAAAAATAATTTTTCAAATTTCATCGATTTCCATTGCATTCACGACTTAATCAACTCTTTATTATTAATTTTTTACTTTAGTTATTAAAAAAACAATTAATTATTAATTAATTTAATTAAGTATTCATATTTAATTACTTAGAATTTTTTTATATTAAGCTCATTGCAAATTTTATTATTATTTTCTTGAACTTTCATCGTTTTGTTATTTTTTTTTTTTTAAAAACATCCAAAAGAACATTTTTTTTTTTTTCAAATTAAATTAAACGTTGTACTTCTGTAAATTATACCATACAGAAATTAAATCAATAAAATTATAATAAAATAATGCATTTTATAAATACCTAATAAAATATATTTTTAATATAAAAAAAAAAAATTATAAAAACGTAAAATAATTTTCGCAAATACTTAAAAGAAAAAATAAAATTTGTAATTAACAGAAAAAAATTTTTAAAAAATTAAATGATTTGAATAGATATGTCGTGGTTTTGTTTTACCTATTGTTTATTTATTTGTTTTTTTAATTTAATTATTATTCTAATAAAGCTAAAATTAAATTTTTGTAATACATAATTATTAAATGATTATTATACATTGAATGAACATGCTCAATATACGCCACATTTTATACTAAAAAAACATAATTTTAATTTCCTTCTTCGAATTTTTTTTTAATAAAAAATTAATTTTTCACGTAGTTTTTTTTTTCATTTTAATAACATAAATGTAACATGGTAATAAGTCTAATTTTTCATTAAAATTTTAAAAAAACTTTAGGATTTTTATTTAAAAGAAAAAAAAATATTACCTTAAAAATTGATTTATTTTTTTAGATTTATTAAGTATATAAAATGTAAAGTATATATATTTTCATTTCATCAAATTTTTTATTGAAATACTTTTTTTTTGCTTGTTTATCTACATATTGCATACTCTGAAGTGGAATAATTTACAGAAGGAATAAATTATATATGTATGTTTATAGCTATATATATATATATATTTTAAAAATCCGAGCCGAGACACATGCCGCCAAGAAACCAATGCCTTTTGAAAAACAATTCTTTTTTTAAAAAAAATGAAAAATAAAATAATGAGAATACTTAAAAATGTATTGGAGTAATACAAATACAAAAATAATAATTTTTTTGAAAATATAAATTCAAATGAAATGATTGAAAGCAATTTTCAAGAATATAAAAATTTTTTTTCAAATTGAATTTTGTTTTTATTTTTACTAATAAATTTTCTTTCTATAAAAAAAAAAAATATTTTATAATGGATAATTAGAAAATTAATTCTTGAAAATTGAATTGAGTTTTTTTTTTCTGAAGTGAATTTTTTTATGAGCATTTAAAAAAAAACAATGATAGATATATATCAGAAAATTCAATTTCCTAAATGTAATTCAATTTACAGTTGAATAATTTTAAAATAGTGATTAATTTTTGTAAAAATTCTAAAAACAAAAAATTTAATTTGTTTTTCTACTGAAAATCTACAATTCAATTTTTATTGTTAATTGGATTTAAGAAAAAAAAAAAAAAATTATGGAATATAGGAAACTGAATTTTATGTATAATTCTTGCTGTGTTATAATCGTGAGAGATACTTTTTTTTTGCTTTTTTTTTAAATTCAAAATGTTTTTATTTTTTTTATTTTTAAATTTTCAATTATATGAGCTCATAACAAATCTAAGATGAAAAAATTCATAAGCAAGTGTCATTTTAATGCTTTAATTCTTTCAATTTTTTTTTTTAAATAAAAATTAAATACAAAAACGAGAAAAAAATATGATAGGTAGAAAATCTTTGAAGGTTATATGATATTAACAAAAAAAAAAATATATAATAAATTAGGTAGTTCAAAACAAACAAAAAAAAAAATTGTGAACTAATTATTTAAAAAAAAATTATTAATAATTAATATCAATATGAAATACTTTTTCTTTTTCAAATCTAATTGAATTTAAAAATTATAATTAAATATAGGAAACAAAGTTAAGAATAAAAAACAAAAAAAAAAATAAATCAAAAACTATGAAAAAAAAAAAATTAAATGAAATAAGTAATATAAGGAGAAAAAAAACTATATTTTCATGAATTTTTTCAAAACGAAAAAAAAAAAAAAGATTTTTTTTTTTTAATTTTTATATTTTTAAATTTTAAATTTTTGGTACATCATATGTGTACCTTCTTCTAATATCCTTGCTGTATGTTCCACCATATTTGCTTCTCTGGGCAGCCAGTTCTGTGATTTCTGGTATCCAACTAGCGAACACAGCCTAAATATATTTAACAATATATATTTTTATATTTTATATTCATAATGTTTTTTTTTTTGTTTTTGTATTTTTGATTTATATAAATTTTTTTTTTTTTTTTTTGGTTTTTATTTTGGTAAATACCATAATACCGTCATCTTTAAATACTCATATTCATTTCAGCTTATTTCTATATTTATATAAAAATTAATAAAAAAATTTTTTTTAATAAAAATTAATAAAATTTATATAGATACATACATAGATTACCTATAGATATAGTATATTGTACATAAATCACTCTATACATAGATTTTTTAAAATATTTATCACAATTTATTTGTATTGTTTGATATTTTTTTTCTTGTTGTAGTTTGTTTAGAATTATTACATTATGTATATTTATATTAACTTTGAATTTTAAACTTAATTCTTAGAATAAAAAAAAATATAATTAACAAATAGCTGCAAAAAACACACACATTTTCTCACACATATCACTCCAACATAATATTATGTAACAATATTGTTTAAAAATTTTATATTGTTATTTTGAGACTCATTATAAAATTTTTTATACAAAAGAAATAATAAAGATAAATACAAATTAATAAAATAAAAGAAAAAAATTTAAGTACATGATACTGGTCGTATTACGCAAAAAAAAAAAAAAAATTATAATCATAATTGACCCCTGTATTGTACCTTGAAAGAAATCAAAATACAAAATATTCAAACATATATGACCATTTAAATTTTTTTTTTTTTTAGATTAAAAACATAATTTATCAAAGCAAATGATACAAAAAAATAATGGATTTTAATATAAAATACGAAAAACAAAAAAAAAAAAGATTAATATGTGAATTTATATGAAAATTTTAAAATTATAAAATGAAAATAATGTAATAAAATTTATTAGAAAAATAAAAATTTAAAAAAAAAAAAAACAAATAATACGTACACTTTTTTACAGTGTTCAAAAAAAAAAATTAATTAAATAATTAGATATTAATTATTAATTAAACAAATTTTGTATATATGATTTTGATTTAGTTTGTTCACAACGTAAGAGATATATGACAATAAATTTATATGCATTGTTTATATTATGGTTAAACATATTATTGTGTAAAATATATTTATTGTGATCTTATATTAATTGTGCATTAAAAAAAAAAAAGAATACATAATTTTAACGGTATTTGATTTTTTCTTTCTTCAACAATAATTTATTATAATGCGTGGCCGAAAATAATTACAAACATTTAAAAAATTGAATATTTCTCTTTTAATATATATTTAAAGAATTTTTTTTTTTCTTGTTTTTTAGTTTTTTGTTTTGCTCTTACCAAATAAAATTTCATTCTTCAATAGTTGATTATTCAAATGTAAAATTATCATTTGAAAAAAAAAAAAAAAAGTTAATTAATTAGGTATATCACTAAAACTATAAACAATATATTATTAAATTTCGAAATAACGAAAACATGAAATATAACAATCAAACTTTAACGATATAACAATTTATATATTTCTTACGTTGCTTTAAACATCACTAAGTAATTAACGAAATAAAAACAAAATATTTAAAACTTATAGGCTAAAGAACAAAATCACAATGAACATTATATTAATTTAAAATAAAATTTGTAAAAACAAAAAAAATGAAATAATAATAATAATAATATTCTGTTTAATAATTCAAATAATATTAAATTTTCAATTAATAATTAAAATTAATTAAAATTTTAATTAATTTTCAATTAATTTTTTCAAATGAAAACAAATATTTTTGCAAAAAAATTTTAAAAAAAACGAAACAAAGAAAAAAAACGAAAAATAAAACAGAGTAATATTTCTTTAATTTACATTCTCTATATTAAATAATTAAACTTGTTTTTTAAATGGAATATGTAATATATTAGAATTAAAAATATTAACAAATATTGTATATATTAAATTAATTTTTTTTTTATATAAAGAAAGAAAAATAAAAAACAAAAATAAATAAATAATATGAAATGCAGTTAAAAATTTCTACAATAAAAAAAATTATAACAATAATATTATATAGATACTTATTGCTTTATATTGTTTTGAAAAATCCTATCTATAGCGATATTACACATTTAACTATTTTAATAATTATATAACACGTCAATTAAAAAAAAAAAAATGTATATATATATATTATTTAATTTTTTTGTTTTTTTGTAATGAATTCATAATTAACAAAACTTAAAAAGAAAAAAAAAAATAGTGGTGACAGGATCAAAAAAATATGTGATTATAAAAGAACAAAATTAACAAGAAAAAAATAATAAATTATAATAAAGTAACAAAACTCTAGAAATTATGACATACATAATTTAAAAAAAATTTGTTTTTATTAATGTAAAAACAAGAACAGTATCATTTGAGATGGAAAGTGAAATTTTTATTATAATTTATATATATATATATTAAATGAAAAAGTAAATGTTGGAATGTTTTTATTTTTCAAAGGATTGATTTAAATTAAAAATAAAAAGGGTAACAGACTATGAATTTACAAATTATAAAAATATATATATATGTATGTATATCATAATACAATTTTATATTATATATATATAAAATCACATATGCAACTAAAAGTTGTATGATCAAATAATAGAAAAAATAAATTTAGTTTTATTTTTTCTTTTTTCTTGGACTTCATAATTCGATTTGTGTAACCATAGATGAAATATATAAAAATATTCTAAATTTTGTTTTTCGTCAAAATGTTTAAAAACTTTGAATATTTCCACATATGATGTTGCAGATAAAACGCGCATTTCCATTAAAAAATATTTAAAATTTTTTACACAAAATAACAAAAAAAAAAAAGAATTGGAGACTCGATGAGAAAATTTTAAATAATAATTTCTTATTATGTTTTTGTTTTTTTTTTTTTTAATTTGCTCTACCTCTTGCCATGTTCTCTTTTTAGTTCGCCTCCATATTTTGATCCACTACCAACAAGTTCAATAATCTCTGGTATACTGCTGGCAAACATTGCCTAAAAATTATTTTTATAAAATTTATCAATTTACATTTTTTTTTTTTGGTTTTTTTAGTTTATGTTATGTTTTTTTTTCTAAATCAAAGATTTTTAATTTTGTCCATACAATTTTACTTTTTAAATGCATTTTTTTTTTCTCTAAAATTTAGTTATCCAAAATATTATTTAAAATTTTCAATTTACAATTTCTTTTCCTTTTTTTAAAAAAAAATTGGACACGAATTTTTCACTTTTAAATAATTTTAGTAATTTAACTGTTTTAGATTAATAGAGATTAATCAATTTTTTTATTTATTATTTGCATAGTCCCTTCTTCTAAATTTTTTTCGATATAGGTACATATGTATGTATGTAATTTTAAAAAAAATTGTTAATTGTTTAAAACCTGTTCAAAGTATACCTAAACATTTTTAAATTTTTTAAAAATTTTGTAAATAAAGAAGTAAAAAGCGGTTACACATTATATGCGGCAGCCAGCATTACATGCATAAAAAATAATATATGTATGTACATATATTCAAATATGGTACATGATGTTGATAAAATAATTCATACCTATATGTATATGTATATGAAGAATACTTACTATAAAAAATATTTTACATTTATTTAATTTAAAAAACTTTATTTAAATATTTAACTAAATATGTATAAATATTTTTTCAAATTATGTAAAATGTTTTTACTAAATTATGATCTATTTACTGATGACCTAGTATATCTTTCATTCAAATTTTTATTCTATTTTTTGTTCAAATTTTTTTCAATCAAATTCTCGTATAATTGAATGAAAGAATATGTTCTACAATATTAATTTTAAATTATATTCTTCTTTTTTTCTTATTTACATAATAATTTTATGTCCTACATAAACTCAAGTGTGTCTCATCAGTTTTCAATTTTATAGTATGTTTTTTTAAAACATATTTTTGAATTCTCACGAATTATTTTTTTATAGATAAGACACATTTTTTTTTTTTATAACTATGAAAAAATTAATTATAATAATTTTCACATAAAAATAAATTGTATGTTTTTATTATGAATAATTATTCTACAGGATGCATGCATTTAAAGCTTTAATGATAATGTCAAACAAAATTATATATTTATTTACTTTTTTTTTTCTGTTTTCTGTAAAATTATTATTTAATGAAATATTTGTTGATATAATACATGAATGTACATCTTTTTTTTATTATTATTCTATTCATACTTCTAATGAAAACAGTTACACTTATAATTTGAAATTCATTTTTTTTTTTAAGTTTCAGTATCCTTAATTATTTTTTTTAAATAAAACCTAGAGCTATTGAAGTTATAAAAAAGAAAATTTTAATATTTTTTTAGTATATTTTTTGAATAATTTCAAATAACTATAATAATTAAGATATAATTAAGCTTCCTATGAAATTTCGAATTTGCTGAAAATTATTGATTTTTCGAAATTAAAAAAGAAAATTATTAATAATAATTAAAAACTCAAATCTATCTACCACACTCGTAGATTAAAATTTTATTTTACATATGTAATTCGAAAATAAATGTTATTTTGCTGTAACAAACAGATTTAGAATTGATGTAGAAATTGAACAATTTCGAAAAATTTGTATTCAAAATGATACAAATTACAGTGCAACTGTTTAATAAATTATGTCAAGTAAAACAAAAGCAACGACAAAAAAAAATTCAATGAGAAATATTCTATCAAGCAATAAAAGCTTAAAGCGCACTTTTCTCTTTACATTGTTAATTGTTACAATATTTATAATAAATTTTATTATTTTCCAGAATATATATATATTTTTGTTTATATTTTGTTTAACATTATTTTTTAAACTTTTACACTAAAACTGAAAGTATTATTTTTTTTAAGGATATACTATATATAATATTTAATTTATTACATACACATCATCAGTATATTCTAATTTGTTATTTCAATTTAAAAAAAAATAATAATAAATAAATAAATAAAGATAAATTGTTTTTGAAAAGTACATTACCATAAATTTCATAACAAAAATTTAGTTTAAAATATACAACATAAATAATAACAATAAAAAATAAAATTAAAATAAACAAAAAAAAAAATTAATAAAATTGATAATAAAAATAAAATATTTGTATTGAAAAATTTTGTTTCTTTATTTTTTTTTTATTTTTTTTAAAATAAAAATTAAAATTAAAAAAAAAAAATGCATGTATAACGATAATCAATGCGTTATCATGATAAATAAAATTTTAATTATTTTTACTCACTCACGCAATAAAATTTTAATTTGTTTGTTTCTTTTATTGAAATACATATTTTTTAAATAATGTTGTTTTTTTTTTTGGACTTTATTTTTAATTACAGTAAAATATATTTACAAAAGAAATTATTATGTGCAGTATTAAGATTTTAAAATGAAAATAAGAAAAGATATTTGCTTAAAAAATTATTTAAATAATATTTTCATATTGTGTAGTTGAAATTGGAATTAATTCAGATATTTATTAAATTTGTGAATATTTTGTGTTTATTGTTTATTTTTTATTTTTATTTTTTTAAATTTATAAATAATTTTTTCTTAAATATCTATTAGGAGAGTAGAAAATTGTGTGTGAAGAATTGTTAAAATGCAAAGCAAAAAACATTTTTATTGAGTAAAATTAATGTGGTAATTGTTATTAGTTAAAAAAAAATAATCAAAAAAAAAAAAAAATAATAATAATAATTAAAAAGAAATATGTTATTAATTTTTTATATAACAAAACAAATGTATAAATGTATTAGTAATATAAATTTACTAATATTATACATATAAGTAAACATTTAATATTTAAGATATGTTTTTCTTTTTTTTTATATAAAATTATATGTTGAAATTATAACTATTCCAATATATTCAATACAAAACACATATATCTTAAAATAAAATTATTTCTCCATTGTTAATTCTTTTCTTAATTTACAATAATTTTTTCTGAAGCAAATTTTAAATTAACAAAAATACAGATTATTTTGCTTTTTATTTTTTTGTTTTTTTAATTAACAATAGAAAATTTTTTTTAATTTACAGTTTATTGTTAGTTTATGTATAAAACACCTCATAGATAATTAAAATGAATCTTATCATTTTATCAATTATTATACATAGGTAATAGCCATTATTATAATATTTTATTTATTTTATTTATTTTTTTTACTAAGAAAATACAATTTGTTATATTCTGTACTTATCTTTTTGTTGATTCCATCATTTTATTTTTCACACAAAATATGTGAACTTATAATATTTATTAATATTTATATTACTATTTTTTTTTAATAAATATTTTTTTTTTTTTTTTAGATATAATAATCAATTTTATTTCATTATGTTCTTGTGAATGCTTATCTCCAATTCTAATGAAATGCGATATTGTTTTTAATTTATTTTAATTCTAAAGAAAATAAAAATTTTTGAATAATTTTCAAAGAATATCAGAATCATTCTTACCACAGAATAATTGTTTCTAACAAAACTTAAGGACATTACAAATTTTAATTTAATTTCATAAATTTGATTTTCATTAAAAATTAGAGATAAATCATCCATAAAACTGAATTAAAATAGAATGGATTATTTCATATATTATCGTTATACAGGTGAAAAATTACCTTTATATTCAAATAACTTTTTTTTATCAATGAAATTTCGCTATTAAAATAAAAGCTTTATTTTGGGACTACACTAGAACATTTGCAACAACAAAAAAATATAAAAAATTTTTATTTAGTCAATATTTCACTTATACAACGACAATATACAAAATTCAAAATAAATTTTTGAATAATTTGAAGAAAAAAAAAATCGATAATAAATAATATGTAAAAATTATGTACTTACCAAACCGACGAGTAGAAAGAATACTAAAAATGTTCTTCCTAAAACAGTCTCACAGTAAACGTCACCATATCCTACCGTTGACATGGTCACGATTAGAAAATAGACACAAGTCCAATAGGATAATTGATGAGGATTATTAAATTCGAGTGGATCACCGGAATTTTCTAACTATAAAATTTAAAAATTTAAAAAAAAAAATAAAATTTTAATTTTATTTTATTGAAAAGAAAATTTTATAATGAAAAATTGAAAAATTTATCATACCAAATGTATTATACCCGCCGCTGTTAACCATACTGATATAAAAATTGATACTAATTGAGCTAATCGTATAGAACTTGACGTTTTCAATATATTTAAATATTGTAATATATCTGGAACAGTCATAAGACGTAGTGCTCGAAGAAATCGCAGACCTTATGATACATTAAATTTAAAAAAAAATAAAAAAAAAGAAGAACGAAAACAAAAATACAAAAAATGTAATTTTCAAAAAAACATTTAAATATTATTTTGGAAATATATAATTTAATGTAAAAAAATTTATTTGTTTTTACCGATCCATGTTCGATCTAAATATATTGATACAAAGGACGGGGGTATTGTAAAATAATCTACAAAACTGTACATTTCTAGCATAAACCAAAGTTTATCTGATGCTGCTATGAACTGAAAAAAAAGGGAGAAAAGTGATTAATTATTTTTGTTAACAGAAAATTTATTCAATTTTTTTTTAAGTTTAATTAAAAAATTTAATTTTTTTTTGATTTCTTACTCGTATAAAAAAATAAACCATAAAAAATATATTGAATGCGAGATCGATTTGTTGTGTAATATTATCACTCCATTGTTGACATCTTTCGACTTCTTCGCTTGATGCATCAATAAAATATATAATAAGGGAAGCAATGCTGAGAATAAAAACGAGCACCACCTAAAACAAAATTTAAAAATAAACAAAACATAAATTATAATTTTTATTACATTTTCATACGAAAAAAAATTAAAGTTACAAGTAATTCAAAAGGATCAAAAAGAATTGATAAACGAATTAATTTAAAATTTTATTGGATGTGTATCACTTAGCGATTTTCATTGAACAAAGTAGGTACCTATGAATTTTCTTTGTGTGTTATTTTTAATACAAAAATTCAATGGTGGGATTCGATTATCTGTACTAAAAAATATATACAAGTACATTAACGAAAGATTTTCGAAGACTTTTATTAAAAGCTTTTCCACTGAACGCTTGTACTTTGCCCAGAAAATGTTCCAAATTTTACTCTCATCATATATAAAGGGAACATTGAAAATGAACGATATCTCTCAATCTCAATGAATGTTAATGTTCAAGTTCTCATTTTTTTAAAATACTGACTTCCATTGTGGCTGGAGCCTGGAGTAGCCGGTGTGGTCGTATTTTTGCTATTTAAAGAAATAAAGGATATACATTTTCTATTTTAGTTAAATGGCTTCGATTATCTGTACGAGTACGGAGTCTTCTAGTGCGAACTTCGTTTCGACGTGTGTATCTTTCGAAAGCACTTGTGGAAAACTTCGAAAAAGCTTTTGTCGAAAACTTCAGAGTAAGCTTTTTTCTAAAATTAGAAAATAATTTCTCGAAAATTCGAAGTTTTTTTCCAATAATTTCGGAAAAAAAATTTAGTAAAGAAATTCATTTTGTATTTTTTTTTAAAAAAACCATTTTTTTAAAAAATTTTCCAAAAATTTCTGATTTTTTTTTTTCAAAAAGTTTGTTGTTTTGCAAAACATTGAAGAAAACTTTTTTCAAAATTTTTAAATGCAGAAAAAGGAATCAAAATGTATCGTCACTTCAACTGTAACAAATAATTCTTTTTCCATGATTTTTTTTAGCTTTAAAAAATTCAGATCAAATTTTCTTCTCGGAATTTTCCTTAAAAAACAATTTCACTACTTGCTATAGAAGCTTTGAACGCTTAGTAATACACTTTTAATTTGTTTTTTTTTAATTTTTCTGAAAAAATATTGACAATAACAAGGAAAATGTTGGGTTTATTCGTATATTTCAAATATTTTTTTCAAATTGAAAAAAAAAAAATGTAAAACAGAAAAATTAATTTTTATAAATCAAATTTTTTTTCATTTTAATACTTACAAAAAAATTATCAATTAAAAATAGCATCTATTTTAAATTTAAATTAATCTTCATTTGATTTTTTATATTTTTATTTTAAAAGCTACTTAATTCAATCAATCATGAAACGTAATTATAAATAAAAAAAAATCTACATCAGAAAATTTTACTAAAATCAACATCGGCTTTCAACACTTCAAATAAAATATGTAATGTTAAATTTATTATAACTTTGATTAATTATACTGATGATAAATTATAAACTATAATTTTTATAGTATTTAAGATCAAAGTTCAATTAATTAGTGTTTTCATTTCAATAAAATTAATAAATAAACAACATAAAAAATTTTTCACATAACACTTTATATGTGTAACATATGTTGTTCATTCGTACGTTTTTAACCATTCTCTTCTCTTACATAAAATAAAACTTTAAAAATAAATTGGAATAACAAAAACAAACGAAAAAACACATTTGAAAAAACAAACAAACAAAATAGTAATCACAGATAACACTTTTTTTTTTATTTGTAAATTACATTATGTCATTATTATTGTTTATTTCGAAATATTATTCAAAATAAACAAAATCTTAATGAGAAATAATTAAAAAATTAGTTTTTTTTTTTTTTGTTTTTCCTAAATAAAATCAATATGTAATGTATGAACATATATCAGATCAAATACATACATAGTATGATGTAGTAGGTATGTATTACGTATAAAATTGAAATATGAACTTTACATCGAAATTACAGTTTATATAAAAAGTTTTTTTGTTTTATTTATTTTATATGAAAATACATTAAGTATATTATTTTGTTATTTTGGCAAACAGAAAGTAAAACCATACGATATTACAATTACATTTTGTTGTATGTGTGTGTGTGTGTGTATGTGTTTGACCTTTTAGTAGTATATTTATAAAACAAGAAATACCAGAAGAAGAAGAAAAAAACAATAAGACAAAAAAAAAACATATATAAAATATACTTTAAAACTTTTTGTTCAAGGAATGTAAAAATCTAAGAAAGTAATGTAAATAAGAATTATTTAACATATAGTCTACTATAAATATGTTGACGAGTGCTATGTACGTTCTACAAATTTTATTTAAAATTACAGAATTTTATAAAAATAAAAATAAAAAATTAAAACAAAAACACAAGAAATTAGTTTAATAGATACAATTTTATATACATATGTATATGCAAAATATTGCACGAATAAAAATACATGTATTTTAATTTTGATAATTTGCCAAATTTAACTTCATCAATTAGATTTCTTTAGTAGAGAGACTATATATGTACCAATTCTTTATAATTTCGCTAGTATGTTTTTATGACAATGAAAAACGAAAGAAAATTTTCAAATAGGATTTTAGATATTGGCTAAGTAAGATACCTTCGAACTATTATTCCGAAAAAAAAAAATGAAAAAATCACAAACAAATTTATAAATTTGTATTTAACATTTAATTCTATAGCCAAAAATTATTTATGTATACTTCAGAATGTGATATTTTATTTTTAAAGAATACTCATACTCTCTAATAATGTACTATTTAACAATTTAATGAAATTAATCAAGTACTTATACTGATTTGCCAGATTTTATTTTTTAAAATAAAAGTTTATGAAATGATTATGTACCGTTTACTCTTATTACAGTTACGAGCCTGAATGAATAAAAACATTTAGAATGAACATTTTGCAAATCATCACAAATAAAATTTAGCCAAATAGTAAAAAACTTTTTTTTTTTCACTTTTATTATGCCAAA
The DNA here is from genome assembly GCA_939192795.1 of Bombylius discolor. Taxonomy (NCBI): domain Eukaryota; kingdom Metazoa; phylum Arthropoda; class Insecta; order Diptera; family Bombyliidae; genus Bombylius; species Bombylius discolor. The sequence goes on along the minus strand of OW584241.1, from coordinate 33,013,710 downwards.
TCTTAAGGGTATCCCTTTGCTGAGTAATATTTTCGAAAAAGAAGGAGAAAATTTTTTTTAAACTATGAAATTCAATCTGATCAAAGAACATAAAAGCGAATAGTTTTACGCTACGTCCTTTACCAATGCCAATGTACCTTTGACAACTCATCAAGACAAATTAAACAAGATTTCAACATTGTCATAAATCTAAAATTTTGAAAGATGTTTATAGTTAAGTTATAGACTTTAAAATCCAATCTTCTAATGCAATACAATTCTTTAATAATTTTTTTATTGAAATGAAATTAAAATATTTTTTGGCAGCTCCATGTTATATTGAATTAAAATTTTTTAATAGACCGTTGAGATATTTTTTTTTTCTTTTTTTTTTCCAAAATTTGTAATTTTATCTTTTGCTTTTTTAAATTTTACCTTCATAAAAAATTAACCTACATTAATTTTACACACGTAAATACATAAATAAAAATCGATTATGAACAACTAATATTTCTTCTCTTTTTTCATTGTCATATTAATTTAACAGAAAAATTAAAAAAAATATTTTGTGTAATTGGATTTGAAAACAACAAAAGAAAATATATACATATATACTCTTATATAATTTTTCTTATTTTTTCATATAATTGAATTTATATTAAAGGTGTATAGTTATGAATTCTATAGAAAATATACTCATACATGAAAATAATAAAAGAAAATGATGTAGGTACTGTATAACCTTGAAAATGTTCATAAATTAGATTAACACAAAACATATAGGATTCAACTGAAAAAAAGGAAGAAAAAAAACATGTTTTTTTTTGTTGTATGGTAGGTTCATTGAAAATATTGTTCTTTTATTTTTTCTTATTTTCAATATTTCCGCTCTAAAAAATATCTTCTATAGATATTTATTAATTTATAAAAAAAAAATTCAAATTTTAGATAAATTACATTGAATAATATGATTATATTATGAACGACCTATAAAATATTAGAATTACATATTGTACATTACACATTATGAAATATATAATTTTGTAATGATTGTTTCTTTTTTTTAAATATTATAATTTAAAAATTTCTTAAAATATAAAATTGTAGAAATTTTTCAACTCTTTAAAAATTTAACAATAAGTTCTTTGTTTAAAATGTATCTAATCCAATGTCATTCATATTTTTTATATTCATATACATTATATTGTGAATGTGCATATAAGTAGATACTTGCAAGCGAATAAAAAAAAAAACATTGTCAGCAAACCAAATGCATAATATTCTTATGCTCAGACTTAAGGTCGTCTGGTATAACATTTAACATTTTTATCTCAAAGGTGCTACAGATATAGGTTATTAAAACTATATGTCATCTAACCCACCTCACTCATTTTTTATATCCTAGATTTTCTATATCACTTATGAGAACTTAACAAACCTACAAGCACTTTAAAAACGGTACAAAATTATTATTTATACGTAGTATGTAAGTTCTATGTATATATCTTCTGATGAACATATGTATAAGGTAAACATATAAATTAATATAGTATATGTAAATATATGTATTTATTTTTATTTTTACAGTTTTTTTTTTTTTCAAAAGCACACACATACATACATATGTATATATGTAATTATAATTTATATCTGAATGAAAAAAAAAGTATCTGTATAATTACTAACGATTTACTGTGTGTACAATTTTTTTTTAACATTTATTTTTAATACGCCTAACCGGATACATGTACTTTATTTTTCTTTTCATAATTTTACTTCTACCACACATACTCTTTATTACTTAAAAATAAATATAATGAGAAGTAGAAAGTATAGAAGGAAAAACAAATGAAGCTATAACTTATTATAACAGTATCTGACACTTTTGTGAATTGTAAATACCTGATCACACCTACGTATGTACATTATATTGCGAAGTAGATTTTGTTTTTAATATATTTATGTACTTTTTTTTCGTAGAAAATTTATACTTGCCAGAATCGATTTAGTATTAAAGTTAAATGAATGAATAAACTCATTAACTAACGGATATTATTAGGGCAAAATAAGATTATTATAAGTAAACAGGCTCAGCGGTATTTAGTAAATTAAAATGTTTATGTTGTAAATTAGTACAAGAAATTTAAAAAGAAAAAATTTAAAAAAATAAAATTTAAAGTTTTTTTGCGATATGTAATTTTTTTCATTACATATTACATTTACCTGCTTATATTTTTAATATAAAACGCATGTGTTTCTACTTTGCATAAATTTCTGTCAATAAAACGTATCCAAAAAAAAAAAATCATTCACAGAAAAAAAAAAACATTTAATTTATTTACCAATGAAATTTACTTTTCTATTTTGCAATTAATAATTTTTTTTTAAATTTAATTATTCAAAAAACCTCATGTCTATGATTTTTAAGTGCTTTAAAAATTACGTATTCTAAAAACTTAAAATATTTTCAGATTATTTTTGAAATTATTACCTACACTTGCACTCAGGTACTACACCTGAAATATAACGCTGAATAGTTTTATATTTTTGTTTAAAATAGTTTTAATTCAAAATTTTTAAAACTTTATTTATACTTGTCTAAAAATTTCAAGGATCATTTTGCATGAACTCCTTCACCTTTTTCAGATCATAATGAGAAGGCAAGTGGCCAGTAAGTAACTGTCGTGTCAACATAAATACTTAGTTTAATATTTTTCCGACATTCACGTAAAAAAAGCTCTAAATGAAGAGTGCAGTTATAATACTGATTTTAAAAATATTTTCTGGTACCTATGTATATACCTACTATAAATAACGATTCATATTGAGCTCGTATCTTTTTAATAAAATTTTTCAAAATCTAATTAATATAAAAAAGATTCAATTTATTCATCTTCCGTTCTAAATTCGTTTTATTTTTGCTATTTTTCTATTTTCTCTTATTTGCTTTTAAAAACATGAAAAATTTAATTCACGAGAAAAAAAAAACTATTAAATACAAATCAAATTGTTTAATTTTTTTTTTTCTGTTATTTATTTTTTTCATTATTATTTACAACATTTTGATTGCAATCTAAACAAATTTAAACTCATAGTAAATTCAAATCAACATAAAATCATTATAATACAACCCAACTAAAAATAAAATAAGAGAAAACAATTTACTATAAATTTTCATCTAAAAATATATTTTGAGATTTTGTAGACTTTATCTTTCTCAATTTTGTTGTTTCTTTTTCTTGTTCTTCTGTGTTTTTTTTTTTTTTTTTGCTTTTTATTTTTATTTTTAAAGTAATAAATTCATGCTAAATTTAGATGATTGGCGAAAGAAGTGGTCAATTCGTAGATGAAAAATTAAAATAAAATAAAAAAAATTATGAAAAATTAAGAAATAATGAGATACAGATGCGGTAACTACAAGAATGTTATAGGCATAGTATATTTTTTATGTACTATATATATGAATATTTATAAAAATTGTATAGCTACACACGATTAAAATACATATTTATATACATATATCATAATTTACAATTTTTTTTCTTTATTTAATGACTGTACGAAATAAAAAAACAAACCACATACATATACAACACAAAAATTTAGATAATCTTTTTTTATTTATTTATAAATTCTTAGTAATTAAATAAAGTATGTATATGTCATTTTTAAAATTTATGATCAATATCTTTTTTATTTTTATAATTTTTTCCAGTTATAGAAGAAAAAAACAAGTTTTATGAAATTTATTAAAAGAAAATAAAAAATTTTATTATATAAATTATTAAGTTTGATTTCAAAAATTTCAAATTAAAACTAAATTTTAAAATATTATTGTTTTCAATTGTTTTATTGTAGAACAAAAAAAAAATGCAAGAAATAAAATTTAAAAAAAATAAATAAATAAAATTCAAATAGAAATTTTACTTTAAAAACAATGTATTATTTTCATTTAAAAAAATTTTGTAGTTTACATAAAGAGAAAAAATTAAAATTTATTTTCTATTGTTTGAAATTTCTATAGATACAAATTACTGTACATATTTCAGCATATTGTACATGAAAAACAATAATTCTGAATATTTCAAGGATATATAATTGTTTTTTTTTTTTTTTCATTTATAAATATTCGATTCTAAATTCTAAAATTTTTTTTTTATTTTTTGATAGCTGAAGCATAATTTCAAAAGAATAAATTAAACTTCGAAACATTTAACAGACTTTCATTTATAGTTAAAAAATAAACAAAGAGAAAAAGTTATTGATTTATTAAAGAAAAAACCGTTATATTTAAAAAAAAAAAAACCAATTGCGAAAAAACTGTACAAAGTCAATAGCGTCAATCATTTATTGCCATCATGATCTCACTGACAAAACAAGTGGTTGCCACGAATAATCATTGCAACAGTTAACGTGTTAAATATTTCAAAACAATACATATAAAATAACATCTTTTAAATAAAACATGAAATTAGAACGCTTGAATGAGCTTTTTTAAAAATCACGTTCTTGGAAATTTGTAATTACTTATGTTTTATATTTTTTATATAAAATGTTTTATTATTTTTTATTATTATTTTATACACATATTTTTTAATGAATTAATCACTTTTTCTATAATAAAATAAAAATTTAGAAAACAACAAGGGAAACTTAAAAGAAAATACATTGATTCTTAAACAAACTAGAAACTTTTTTCTTAGAGAACAATCGGATTTTATTCAAGTATCATCGACTCACCCACTTTTCTTCATACATACATACATAAAATAAAGAAAGAATTTTTCTTATTCATATACTTTTTTATTTTAAATCGTTTTAAACTAAATTCATTTTGTTGTTAAATCCTTAACGATCTTTAACAAAAGGCGAGTATATTATTATTATTATTATTATTATTCCTTGTTATATGAAGGCATCCTTATATAGTTTACTTCACTTGTACAAAAACTAAAGTGTTCTACGTCTTTTACGGTAAAAAGCAAATATGAGTTATTGTACATACTTAAATGTATTAATTTTCATAATTTTTCCTTATGTAAGTACATATTTGCATTTTATACATTTGCATATAATTGTACATGTTCAAACATATATGTATATTTTACATGAATTTAAATTATACTATATGTATTCTGAGATGCATTATTCAGAGTAACCATATGTTAGAATTCAATTAAACTAATGGAATGTACAAACAGTAGTAGTTGAAACAATAGCATCAATAAAAATAATAATAAAATATTTGAAATAACATTCCATTAAAAAAAAAAATCTTTTGTTTCTTAAATTTCTTGAATTACAACAGCTTGAAATTATACAAAAAAAAAAAAAGAAGGAAAATACATTGTTTTTCTTTTTTTAATGCATTAAATTTTAGACACATATTTGTTTGCATACATAAGTATACATATGAAATGAATTTAAATGCATATCTTTCTTTCATTTCTCTCTTGACAAAAAAAAAACCCATTATAAGGATACACCACTTTGAACATAATATTAAATATCAAAAGCTTTCAACATTATGTTGTTAATTTTAAATAATGTTATCTATACAACACATATGCATGTATGTAGGAGTATAGAAAAAGTCTGACCTACTTATGTACAACACATATAATAATGCATTAATAAAAAAAAAGGACACATAAAGTGCAAAATGTGTATAACCAAATTAAATGCATTCTTCTCATAAAAATTTTCTTCAACGCATACCATACCTATATGTACATTTTATGTATGTTATATACATGTATGCAAATATATAAATATTTACTAAAACACATGTATGTATGAATATTCATAATAATTGTGGGTATATAAAATAATTCATGTATACAATATTAAGTTCTTTTTTTTATACGAAAAGAATTTTTCAATGAATAGAAAGCTCTTATGAACAACAACAAAATGTTTTAATGAAAAAAGTTACGAATTTTGCAAATTTCAAAAATAAATGGGTATATATAAACAACACCTACACATAATTTTTACAATTTTTTTTTTAAAGTTTAATAATAATAAAAAAAAGTAAATTTTATTATTTTATTTTATTTTTTTTTTTTTTCAAGAATTGAAATAAAATCTGCTTTTGAATATGTACTACAAAAATATTGTGAAGACATTGTCACTTTATTTTTATTATTTTTATGTTGCCTTAAACAATTTTCTGAAAATTTTTCTAATTATTTTAATTTGAAATAATTTTTTTTTCAGTAATTAAACTATGCTTTTTCAAAAACATTGAGCTCAAAAAAAAAACTAAACATTGAACATCATAGAAATTTTTGACCATAGAAAGATATAACGTTTAATAAAATTGAAAAAGATAAATTTAATATATAATTATTATTTTGATAATTAAAATAAATAAAGAATGACTAATTTTCAGTAATAAATATTTTAAAAATAAAAACAAATTTTTAAATTTTTAGAAACTCTATAGGGAGGGTATTTTTAATAAATCGTAAAAATGTTTGCGACCTTTAATGTTTTATTAATTTTATTTTCAATTTTAACAACAAATGCAAAAAATAATATTTTAATTGGCAATTTTGCCAAATTATTGGGTACAAGTACTTATTGCTTGCTGTTTCAACATCAATTTTTCTTGTAAATTGTGAGAATACATGTTGTTTTTATTTTTTTCAATTTGTGTAAATCATCTTTAATTTGGTACAAGTATACAAAGAATCCTAGTTTTTATTTAATACTTTTTTTTAAATTTATTTATTTCATTTGATTTATAGATTTTTTTAATGTCCTTCATAGTTTTTTTTATTATTAAGTAATTATTTTAAAAATTATTATTTATTAATTTAATACATTTTAAAAACAGGAGTTAAAAATATTTAATTTTTTCCTATTTGTTCAGATAAACTAAATATTGAAACATTTATGAATAAAAATATCATCAATAACGATGGCTAATAAAATTTTTTCTTTCAATTAGTTGTGAAGTAAATTCATTCTTTCTATTGAGTATTTATTATTTGCATTCTTGAAAAAATGTCTGCATAAAAAAAAATTTAAAAATTAAAAATAATAAATAAATAAATAAAGATCGTACTGATATTTCTAATTTATGTTTTACTTTTAGAAATAACATTTTGGTTATAAAATTAAATATATATGTATTTTTCATTTGTTTTAATTTTATATCCTTTGAAATAATTTTTTTTAGAACGCATAATTGAAAAACAAATATTTCCATTAATAGAAAAAATATAAAGAAAAAACAATAAAAGTTAAGAACAAAAATTAATAAAATCTAAATTAATAATAATCATAAAAACAAACCATAAATTGAAAAAATCGAAATTATTTTATATTATCGCTGCTTTCAAAGGATTTAAAAAACAAAAAAAAACAAAACAAAAAAAGTAAAAGAAGAAAAAAACAACAACCACAACCTATCAAATATGGTTTACAACTATAGAATAAAATATTTATTTTTAAATTGGACATTTGCCAGTTAAATATAAAAATAAATTTAAAGGCCAATGCAGTGTTAAGGAATATACATATAAAAACAAAACTTATAATTAATTTTTTTTTTTAATTAAACTTCTAAATGAATTGCACTAAGTTCTCACAGTAGATACATTTCAAGTATATAAAAATATTTATTTATTTATTAATAATATTGAAATTATTTACACCTACATCGTATTTGAAAAAAAAAAAAAATAAATAAATAAATAAAAATAAATGATTATTATTAGAGTTTAAAAATATCTCTTTCACTCTTCTTGGAACATTAATTTTTATTTTAATTTGTACACAATTTTATTAATCAATTTCTAGTGGTAATAAAACTATTGATATTCAAGTATTTATGTAATAAAGCACGTTTTATTTTCTAATATAATGATGGAAATGATTCAAAAGATTTATATTTTATATATAAATATATGTACATACATATGTAATCATAAATTGATTTTATTCATTCAATGGAAATAATGTATATCTACATATACATATTTTGCTTTATTAATTCAAATTAAAATTGAAATAATGTTTTTAATTAATTAATCAATTTTATATCAAAAATTCAAAAGCAGCTAAATTAAGTAATTCAGTATAAAAAATAAAATTAAATTTATCTATAGGTACATAATATAAAAAAAAGTCCTTTGTTACTTCCAAGATGATAACTTATTTTTTAATCTTGTGTAAAAAAGCTACCCCAAATTCAACTTTTTTTTTTCTCTACCAGAGCGTGTGGAAATCGAAAATGGTGGAAAAGTTGGTTGTCAGGAGGAAAATTAAATTATATTTATTATTGTACTTTCTTACGTAAATAATAGAAAGATGAAAAAATATAAAGTGGGATCTGATTATATTTTATTTTACGCTTAAAACAGATAAAAATTACTGTAAATTTTTAATTTCTAAAAATTCCAAGTTATCTTAAGTTCACTCACTATCATTCATTATAGTTTCATATGTATATGTATTTCTTTTTTATATGAAACACTTAACAAAACAATGATACATTATTTTTATCTACCAAACATATTTTTATTGTTATTTCCTTGTCAACGATATAACTTTTAAAATTTCATATTATATCCATATGCCATTAAGTGGAACGGCGTAGAAATTCAGAACATTAGAAAGCTATTATGCACATATGTACATAAGTATACTGCACCCACAAAGTTCAAACAATATTTCTTTTTTTTTTTTCCTTTTCTTTTACTTATAGAAAATCAATAAGCAATTTACTTAAAACTTCATTATCCTTTTTCCTTTATTTTCATTTCTATATATACTCGACACTCGTACATTATCTTCAACAAGAAATTTTCAATAAATCATTTTATAAAATAAAGCGAACAACTAGGTGTATAGCTAATGTATATTTTTATATACATAAATATGAATGAATATACATATATATGTATGTATACAAATCCTCATATAGTTTCACGTATATTACTAATACAAAAAAGAAATATTTATATCCCCGTATATTTTTATATTAACTAAAAATAAAACATAAAAAAAGGAAAAGGAAATTTCGAAAACATTTCCCTTAGAAAAACAAATTTAATTAAGAATAAAATTTTTTCGTATTTTTAATGGAGACATTTTTGCGTGACTGATAACAATATTAATGTTTTTTTTTTATATTTTGTTTTTATCATTTATTTTTATATACGTTTATAAATTATCATATTCCAAAATGTTTTTGGTAAAATCAAAATTTTCCTCAAACTATCATTTATATAATCAAAATAAAGTTTAAATGTAAATTAAAATGAAATTAATGTGAAACACACGTATTTTTTTTGTTTTTTTTTTGTTTGATAATTTATATTAAAAACAATTTACGATATCGATTTGACATAAATTCTATTATCTTGACCTACTTTTTAAATAATAAATTCAAAAGAAATGAAGAAATTTTTGAATATATTCTTATTTAAAATTTTTATTCATGTTTAATTTATGTATATTCTAGTCCTTAATGCAAATTCTTTGCTTTTTTTTCCAATTTTATATTCAAAAAAATAATTATAAATTCGCACCTTTATGCTCGTATTTTTTTTTTTTTTTATTAAAAGAATATTTTGATCCTGTATGCATAATCGATTTGAAGCAATAAAAATCGTAAATGAATTTTATTTTAAAAATATCTTTATTGAATTTGTGTACCAAATTCAACTTTTCTCTTGAAAAATCAACTTTTCAACAATCAGAAAAACCTTTGTTTCAGTTAAACATTGGATTGACAGGTATAAAAAATACTTAAAATAATCTTCCTTAGAATAAATTTCAGTACATACATGGTACATACTTGTATAAAATCATAAATTAAATAAAAATAATGTATTAGGAGTATCTATTTTTTTTAATGGACGTACATGTTAAATAATTCATTTTAGAATTTTATATGGAAAAAACAGACATGATATACTGAAAATATTATTAAATTAAACAGTTATTGTCCAGAAGGTACATTAAACTAACACGCAACCTTTTGTTGTTTCTTTTTTTATCATTTTTATAATTCAATTGACATATATGTACATATGTATGTATGCACATGTCATTTTAACATGAAAAATATAAAAAAAAAATCTATAAATAATGTATTTTACTTGAAAACAATTTTAAGAAAGGAAATAATGTTCTTATTGTAACGAAATAGTAAAAAATTTATTTGTTGTCCTAATAATTTACAGGATATTTACAACGTTTCAAAGTTTTTGGACCTTTTAATTATTACAACTTTTTTTTTAAATAATCTATTCTGTTTATTTTTATGCTTTTGAAATCTTGTAAAAATTTGTAGAGAACCGTGACGTGATCAAAATATGTTGAAGAAATATTTTACAATGATTACCCTCTTAAAACTTAAAAATTGTGTAAACTTTTATAATAAATTATCCTTTAAAAATTTAATCAATTTTTTATAAGATTTTTCGCATTCATTATTTTTCATAATCAATCAATTTTGATTTTTTTTAAAATTATTCCTTAAAAAAAAATTGGAAAAAAAACTCATTAATTTTTAGGAAAAAAAAATTTACTCCAGCACCTACGAAAATAAAACCAGATAAAACGATACAAACACCCTGTATATTTTTGAATTTGAAATCTTCATCTGATTCATTTTAGATAAAGTTATTTTTTTTCATATAAAAAATATAAGTTTGTCGGAAATATCTGTAAGGACTAACGCACAATAAAAAGGAAATTAAATTGATCAACTATACCTGCTGTTCATTTATATTGTTATTTTTAATAATAGTAAGAAATGTTTAATTAATCATAAATCATTATTATAATCGACTTGATATACTTAAAATACAAGAAAGAAGGTAATATAGTAATACATACATATGTATATATTCATATTTAAAAAATTATTATTCCGTCGAGCTATGTCAATTAAAAATAATTCAATTAATATTGAAAGTTTCCATAATATTATAAAATAATTAATTTATATTGAACATAAATTATACAAGACAGTGAGAAATATTCGAAATGTATACATACTTTGGTTGGAAACTTAAAAATTGAAAAAAGAATCGTCAAGGATACGGGTAAAATTCAGTAATTATGTTATTCTTTTCTTTTAAGGGAATGCCTTATTAAAACAATTAATATTTATTAGCTTACCAAAATTCTTCCAGTTGTTGTTTGACCGGATATAAGTTCACCAGCCCAATCTTTTGCTTCTGTCATAAAAGTACCTTCAAATTCTTGTTTATTTCTGTTTTGTTTTTGTTCTTTTTGTTTTGGATCGTTTGGAGACAATTCTGGCTCTTTTCGACAGCATAGAAAAGCGCATGCTCTCCATAGCAGGACAACCAATAATCCAGCAAGAAATGTGAATATACTGGATAATAGAAAACACCACCATTTTCTGACTTTAAGACATTCATTTGGATCTTCGGTGCCATATGGTATATCGGTTGTGTCTGCTGATGATGTGCCAATTCCGAGTTCGTCACAAGCCGACATCCCCTATTTAAAAGAAGTAGAAAAAAAAATTTTTTTTAATTATTTTCATTTATTTTAATTAATCGAATGAATAAATTTTTTATTTTTCGAGGCTGATCAAATTTAACAGATTAATATAAACTCGATTTTCATGATATCAGCGGTTGAAGGGTTAAAATCAAATTTTACAATTTGAGATTAATTTTCTTTTTTAGAAAAACTATTTCACTTACATAAATTGAACAATTCTTAGAAAATTCTGTCATATTTATCACATATTTTCAATAATACAAAATCTATACTATTTCTTTTGTTATTTAATTTTTTTCTTTATATTTTTTTCTGTTTTTGTTGTTTTTGAAGAAAAAAAAAACAACAAGGAAAACAAATATTTCGTTGTTTCTGATTGAAGTGGAACTAATGAACTGAATTCATTTATTAAATTGAATTTATGAAAATTCTTCACAACATCGAATACTATCACATTTAAAATATAAATTTGAAATAAAAAAATGATGATATCATTTTATCTAATGTCTCCCTTGTGTGAATATATTTATGTACATATGTATAAAAATGTATATATGTATATATGTACATATAAACATATAGAAGTATATTTTATATATTAAAAAATTAAATTTTCTATACCTAAAACTGACGTCTATGTGGAATTTATCATCATATAGTCGTGAAAACAAAAAAAATATATGTAGCTTTGTAATTTGTTACAAAAATTTATTATAATATAGTATAATATATTTTATAAATGAATGCATTTTTCTAATACGTATGTATATTCCAATTTTCATTTAAATTATTCATTTGAGTGTTTTTTTTTTTTTAATTTTACTTTTAATTTAAATTATGATTGGGAATAGTATTTTCTCTATTCAAACTCAACAATGAAATTAAAATTATTGTACTTTTCCTTGAACTTTAATTATAATTTTTATATATGTATATGTATGTGAATGAATGCAATAAAAATAAATTTGAAAAATTTCCTGATATGACATTGTCAACCAACCAACATACTTGAAAATATTATTTACATGCATCATTTATTTAAATAGAATATAATATACATATGTATCTATCAAAATATCTTTTTTTTTTCAAACCAATAATTTATTAGAATTTAAATAAAATGTGCTGAATAATTAGCAGTTAAAACGTGATATAATTAGCAGTTAAAACGTGATATAATTAGTTTAATAATTGAATTGAAAGTGAATTGTGTGATTAACTGGTGAAATTTTAAAAATTTGATTTCTCATGAAAAAATATTCTGAAAATATTTTTAATATCATATCATGAATAGGAAAAAAGAATTGGAAAAAAAGGAAGCTTTTACGTAACTTAAAAGCCGAAATTCTGTCGGAAAAGATTTTTATATGAAATATTTTTCACCTTAAAAGGTTTTTTCGTGACACATCTTTTATAAGCCGAACTGAATATTAAATTTTATTTTTTTTTTTAAATTTTTTATTTAATCATCTATTTTTCCTTTTTAGTGAGATACGCTTTTCTCTATTTAATTTTGATAATTTAACTTATGTATTGTATATCCTATCTCGAACATGTAAAACCATTTTACAAGTAAGGACGCCTTGAGAACAAAAATAGATGAAAAGATTTCCCTTTAGAAATTTATTTTTAAATAAAAATACCATTTAAACCTTTCAAATATTCTCTTCATCCACGAAAAAAAAAAATTCTCAACGTCATTACACTAATGAACTTTTAATTAACTCTCTATACACGTGTATGCCAAAATAGTGACGTCATTGCACACCTAAATTTATCTGAATGATAAAAGATTCAGATTAAAATCAAGTAGGTGGATTAAAGAGTTTTAAAATATTTTTGCTTTAATTTATATTCAATTATAAATGGAACCCATGCTGTTCATTCATACCTTTTGGGTATTCAACTTGAATCTAGAAAAATAATTTTAAAGATAACAACATCTACTTTTTAAAGACTAGAAAGTACATAATCAAATTTTTTAAATCTTATTAGTCTAACCCACCCAGAGTTTCTATTTTTTTCACCCTTTAGGACAATTAACTTTTGGCTAATTATTGACTAAGCCAAAACATCAGGTGGAAAATAATAAAAAAGTATTTACACACATGTGCAACAATCTGTACTTCAAATTTATTTGAAAAAAACCTGCAGGCTGCTTTCTAAATTTCAATATTCATTTTTCTTTTCAGTATGATAGATTTGAGAACAGAAAGTTTAAAAATGTTCTCTCCTTAAAAATTCGTTAAAATTTAAAGGATATTGCAAAATTTCATAAAACGGATTATTTGGAGTTCATACTTTAAATACTAAAACATGAGTTAATATTTTAAATATATTAATTTTTTTTTTTTTTTTTGTATATTATTAAATCTATTTTATTTAATTCTTACCTAGTACGCGCTATAATACCGAGGCACTCCAGGGCTGCCAACATTCACTTGAAAAATATTTACTGCAAAAAACACCACCATCTGCACATTAAATACTTAAAATTGTAATAATTTTTTTTTCTTTCACAATATTTTTTTTGTTTTTTTTTTTTCCTAGAAATTATCGTTAATTTAAACTTAAAATTTAGATATAATTTATTATTTTTTTCAAGTTTTATACACAAGTCACTATGAACTTATTTATTGCAAATGAATTTCAATTTTGTGCGTACGTTTTTTTTTTATTTATATAAATATTGTTATTATTTTTAAACTACAATTTTAATTCGGATTTATTATATTTCTATAGTAATGAATAAATGCGTACGTAATATTTTGTTTTGTTTTTTTTTTATTTCAAATTTATAAATTGAAAATTAATTTCGATTACTGTGTAAAATCACTATTAAAAAGCACTAATTTCGATTAAATTGTAACAAATAAACAAAAATGTAGTTAATATTAAATTTTTATTTTTTAAATAATTTAATAAAAACAAAATATCTTTACTACGTAATTATATTTATGTTTAATTTATATAAATTTATATATACATTGATAAATACATATAAATATTTATGTATATAATAATGATGTTCTAGCTAAATTAACATAATATGTCACATATCATAATTATGATTTTCACACACAAATAAATGTTAAATTATATATATATATATTTTTTTCATATATTTTAGTTATTAAAAATTAGAAAAAATATTCTTTAGAAAAAATTTTATCAATTATTTTGTTTTTTATAAAACTGGAAAATAAAAATATATAAATTATTTATAATTATTTTGTTTCCCTATTATTTTTTCAATTTAATTCCCTATTTTTATTATAAAATCTCCGTTAGACATAACTAATAATTAAAAATGAAAAATAACTTATTTTTTAGTTTATTTTGTTTATCAAATTATACTTTTTTTTCTTGAGATCACAAAAATCAAAAAAAAAAAACAAAAACAAATAATAAAATTATAGCGTATTTACAAACAAAACTAATGAAATTAAATTTAAAAAAAATATATATGTACATACATATATATTGATAAAAATTTATTTTTAAATGGAAAAATAGCTCTTTTTTTTTTTCTTTAAAAAATTAAAATCTGAAAATTATATTATGACACTAAAAAGATGATAGTTTTTGAATAAATGATCATTAAAACAAAAAAATAAAACAAAAAAATCACGAAAATAAAATTTTTAAAAAACATGTACACATATTTTATACATTTTAAAATACACATATTTATTGTTTTAATGATGAGAAGATTAAAATAACTTTGTCACATAAGTATTTGTTAGATTTTTTTTTTTTTTGTTTCGTTATTTATATGAGTACATGAACAAAATACAGAACAGAGATAATATATAAATAGAAGTTCAAGTGTAATTCTTTTTTATATGAAAATATGTATTCCTATATATTATATTTAGAAGAAAAAAATTTTTTTAAGCGTAATATTTTAAATTCATAGAATTTTTTTACACATTTTTTCAATCTAATTTATTTAAGTAATTTTTTTTTCTATTTTCTTCAAATCTTTCAAAAAATAAAATTGAAAGAAGGAAAACAAATAAGAAAAATTATTAATATAAAAAAAAAACGAACGTGTATCTAAAATTTCTCAAAAAAATGTGATACCTACATATACGTATGTATGTATGTATGTACGTATATACTTTTAAAAAGGATACACAAATTAATGCATTATTACAACAAAAATCATATAAACAAAAAATATGTGTATTATCAACGCATGAACAACATTTTTTTTACTATACACACAATAGTATTAGATTTATTTAACGAAATGAAAATTTAAAAAAAAAATAGGAAAACTAGAGAAAAATATGACAAAAAAATTTAATAAAATAAAAGCTTATGAGTGATAAAAAATTTGAGCTTTTCATCCGTTATTTATTTATTATTATTTTTTTATTAACAAAAATCGGTTCCTTTTTCTTCCTTTTTTTTTCTCTTTATCTTTTCTTTTTCTCTTCTTCTTATTGTTCTTCTTCTTTTATTTCTACTTTATTCTTTTTTTTTTGTACATATATATTATCTGATGAGCTTTTTTTTACTATTAGAAAAAAAATTTTCTTTTCACTTTTCTTTTATTAATTAATTTATAATTAATTTTAAAATTATGGCACTATTTTAATTATAAATCACATTTTTTTTTTTTTCAAATATAAATAAAAAGAATTTTCATATTATTTAAAATGGATAAGCAATAGATACAATATTCTATTTGAAAATTATAATGAAAAAAAAAAAGAATAAGAAAAATTAACACACGACAATGACCTAATTTTAATGGCCCAACTTCACATAAATCGAAAATTTTTTCACATAGATATGTTACGTATTATCGATGAATTTTGTTTAAGTAAAAATTAATAAATTTTTTAATTAAATATCTTTTTCTTTTGTTATTTAATTGTTTTCATTTTTTTTTTTATAAAAACCCTTCTCAATAATTTTTTTTTTAAATAGAAAAAAAGGTCACCTTAACTAGCTATTTTTTTTTCTGTTCTAATTTTTCTCTACTTTAATTTATAAAACAAAATACGATAAATCACAAATTTTATCTAATTTTTACTTCTTTTTTTTTCAAATTTATCTTTTTTATTATTTTGTCAATCAATTTTCAATTTCAAAAAAATTTATTTTGTAATTGAAAAATATGTATATATTATTTTAAATTTTTTTTTTATATTTTAAATTCACTTTTCAACTATGCGAACCTTCTTTATCTAAATTAAATTTAGTTCTGATGAAAAACGAAGCATTGCGACGAGAGCTTTAACGAATCAATACATTTTTGAAAAATAAAAAAAGAAACTCAAAAAAGAAAATTAGTACGTAGACTAGCTTTGCGACGGCGTACTGAAATATTTTTCAATACAAAATTGTGTCTATTTAATAAAAAAAATACATCTGAAAAAAATGAAAAACAAAAATCTAAAACAAAATTATACTACCTTTATAAACATAATTATTCATAAATAAAAATAAATATCATACAATATTATAAATCATTAATAAACTTTAAAACAATTTGAAAAAGTAATTAAATTTAAGGACATTCATAGGATTTCGAAAATCTATAATACTTTTTTTTTAATCTATAATTTAAAAATAATTTTCTTCGAAACTAATTTATAATATCTTTTTCTTTCTTATTTGAAAAAAAAAAAACAATTTTTTTCATATTACAGTTATTTATTATGATGTGTAATTCTACATTTTCTATTCAATTTTAATTATACATAAATTATGCATTTATTTTTCATTCGAAATTAAAACAAAATAAATTATTATTCTTTTACACAAAAATTCAATAAAAAAATTAATTAAATTTAAATACATAGTACCCACAATGCAAGTAAACTATTTCTCAAAAAAAAAAAAACTTTTCTTTACCTTAGTTTTTCTCTGAAAATTTCATTTTTTTTTTTAATTAACGAAACTTTTCAAAAACTTTTATCGGAAATAACGAAATATAATTTTGTAACAGCTGATAAAATTTTAGGAATATAAAAAAATAAAACGAATAAAATTGGAACAAAAACAAAATTTGAATATTTATGAATTTGATTTGAAATTCTTGTACCATTTCAGTGAATCATAACTGTAAAAAGAATTAATTTTCAATTATTTTTTAAACAATAATGAAATTTTTAATATTAAATCTTAATTGTTAACTGTAATTTTCATATTATACCAAATACTCAAACATATTTTACAGCAAATAGTTTTGAATTGATTACAAATAAATGATAGAATAATAATTTCAAATGATCTAATTAATTAATTACCTCTAAACGAAAAATAATATTTTTAGAGCTGATAAATTCAAGTACCTATTTATTAATTTTTTGAAAATAAACCATTTTGTGACACACCAAGAAATTCAAATTTTATAAACAATTTAAAATTTTTTTGAATCGAAATTTTAAAGTGATTGTGAAAATTAACTTATTAAAAAAAAGAAAAATAACAGTTTTAAAAAATTTATTCAAGTATTTTCTATATTTGCATTATAAAAAAAATTTAAAATTAAAAAATGTGTACAATGCACATAATTATTATTTTGAATATAAACGTTATTCTCTTTTAATCCCAAATTTCTTCGTAGTTAGGATCTATATTATGTTTGTTCTGATCAATTTCGTAGTCTTCATTTTTATCGTCATCATCATTGTCAATATCATTATTTTCATTTTGTATTAGTATTAAATTGTTTTCTATATTGTATTTATTATCTACTAATACTGTTTTAAGTTCATCTAAACTTATAGCAAGAGGAAAAACAAAGTCGAAAATTTTTAAAATAGGAATTTCATAAATATTCTTTTCAATATTCCAATAATGATCATTCAAAGTGTATCTTGTAATATGATATATTGCTTCATCAAGTATTTTTTGATTATTATCTCTATTATCACTAAAATATGGATATTCAACAGAAAGTAAAAGTTCATAATCATTTTTTTTATTATCTTGATTTTGATTTTGAGTATCTTCAATTAAAGTTCCACCAAGTAAATCTTTACGAATGAATACAGCCATTTGACTAACACAACCATATTGACGTTTATCTGGTGGTCCTCTACCAATTCCAGCTATACTAAATACATAATTTTGATATCTTTGACATATATTATTACACCAATCTTTAAATTGTTGTCTTGACCATTCAAATTTATGATCTAAATGACGAAATCCATTTGGAAGATTCATTTCAAATAATACATTAAAATCAGAATTTGGTGTTGAAATAATAACTAATTTTGGTTTAATAAAACCAAATATATTTGAAGGAAATTTTTGAAAACAATCTGATTCAAGATGTTCAATTAATTCAATTGCAATAACAGCATCTGTATTTTTTAAATAATTTACTGATATATCAACACTACCTTTATAAACATCAATACGTAATGGATTTTTACGTTGTGCAATATAATCTGATGTTAACGGTTTAACTCTTTGTAAATTCATTTTTAATAGTTCATCATCAATATCAATTTCTAAAATATGTTCAATACCATTAACTCTTTTCAATATTGTTGCTAATTTCATTTCTGCACAACCAAAATCAATAACTTTTTTTAAATTTCCACGCCAATATTGATGTTCAAGAATTTTAGCAACTGCTCCATATCGTTGCTCATAAACGGGTGGTTCAAATTTTAAATCATTATTTTCATCATAATATGATACTCCTTTAACCGTTAAGAAATTATTTAAATCAAAATGAAACATGATGAATATGTAATTATATTGTTAGCCTTATTTCATTATTTCAATTTCCCGTGAAGAGGAAAAAAAAACTGAAAATATAAAAAAATATATTTTTTTT
Source organism: Bombylius discolor (assembly GCA_939192795.1). Taxonomy (NCBI): domain Eukaryota; kingdom Metazoa; phylum Arthropoda; class Insecta; order Diptera; family Bombyliidae; genus Bombylius; species Bombylius discolor. The sequence continues at coordinate 32,994,422 of OW584241.1, read as the reverse complement.
TAAATTCCAAGTTTTTAAACAAACAAAAAACAAGTTTTATGTTCAAGTAAAAATATCATAATTCAAGACAGGCCTGTAAAAGTTTTAAGTTGAATTCATTGAATATAATGGTCATTCCATGTTCGAATCAAAAATCATACCTTCCCCTTCCCCATCCTCCTTTTAGGAAAACATTTAGACAATCAAGGATAGAAAAAAATAAACAAAATTATACTTTTAGAAAAATCCGAATTTTTATTTTCGACAATGAACAGCTTGAAAAATAATTTTTCACCATTTTTTTAATCTTCATAATTTCCATTAAAACTTAGTAATGCCATTTTGAATGCACCATCTCTTGTTAAAGCTCCGCCAATAAATCCAGTTGAATGACAAAATTGTGCATCTTCAACACCACTTAGTTCGGCAATTTTTGCTGCACTTGCACCTCTCCAATCTTTATGTAAGAATTTTCTACAAATAAAACTAGAAGGTTGATGTGGTACACACATTACACGCCAATCATTTTCATCACTTTTAAATAAAGCATATTTAAATTTTCCAATTAAATTATGTTTTTTCTCTAAATCAAATAAATGCTCTTTCCATGGACAGCTTTCAGACAATTCTATAATTTCACCGCTTTCATGAATATTTTTTGCATTATTCATAGCACTTTCAACAATTTCTCTTGCTGGTATCCATGATTTTGCACAAAAAATTATCTTATCTACAAATTCTGCACCAGCTATTATTTGCCCTTTTTCAAATTGTTCCATAATGTCAATATTTTCTTTACAATTCCATGAAGGAAATAAATTACCAATACGAGCACTTAAATGTGTATTGATTTGATATTTTGGTTCACCGTCACAAATTTGAACTCCATTATCAATGGCATCAATTTCTTTTATAAAACTTTCATATACTTTTTTATAAAGTAGTAACAATGAATCTTTAGATAATGTTATATTGTTGCTTTTTAAAATATTTTTTATTACTTTTTCTCCAAAATATGTGTAAATTAATCCTGCAGAACTAAGTCTGAAAATAATACATGTATTTTACAATTTAAACAATTATTGAATTAATAAAAATTTACCTAATATTATAATCTGATCCCAATTCTGGTCTTAGACTGCTTAAAGTTTCTTGAAAATTATTCTGATGATGATCATATTTATTCTCACTTGGTTTAAATTCTCGTCCAACATCAATTACTATGTCACATTTTTTAAGTAAATCTAAATTTCGAGTTCGAATTATTTCCGCGTCTTTATATTCATCAAGTTGTTTTAACATAAAACAAGCAAGAATTTCATCACAATGAAAATTACCATCGTGTGTTCCTATTTTTACAGTCATTTTTGGTTTTTTTAAATCCATTAAAACTCTGAAAATGTTTTATTTATCGAATTTTATGTAAAATATGCGCCAAAAAAAAAAAACAATAAATCATCTAAATGAAAATATGTTAATTTGATAATCGTGTACTACAATATAAGACAACAGAAAAAAAACAAAGGTACTTTACGTAAAATCTACTTGAATGGTTTATTTAAATATAGTTACATTTTTATTTACTCAAATTTAAAAGAAAACAACTTACGAATGATAATATTTATAGTTTTTAGTAGCAAAACCAATAAATCTTATTTTATTCATTAACGAAATTTCGACAACAGATTACAGAACAAACAACTTCTTCTTCTGAATTTTTGATTTTTAACCAAACCACCACCTTTTTCACATAACCTCAAAAAATATTTAACGGTGTGACGTGTGACCGTTTTAATTTTCTACTACGAAACTGCAAATACGATTTCACAGACAGTTTTCGAAGACACAACACTATTTCTTTTAAAGTATACTAATAAAATATATGGACAGTCCCTCAATCAGAATGCATTTAAAACAGGTTTTGGCAAAATCATCCTCCGATTAAAATTTTGATAGTGGACCAAAAAGTAGATGTCTATCTTGCTGTCAGCTGCGGCTTGGCTGGCTGCAATGCAATGCAACTAATTTTGAATGTGTTTCATAAAAGTTATCAAAAAATAAATTGTACTAGTTCGGATTCAGCCCATCGGTTAAATTGTACTAGAAAAATGATGAAAAAGTACAAAGCAAATGCATGTGTGTGTTGAATTTATTTATTTATTTAGCATTTGCTTGGTTATATTTTTTTTTTGCTTGGTTTTGTTAAAGAATCTGGTTGATTAAATAATTCATTATTTATTTAACATTATTTTAAAAAATAATAGTTTTTATTTTAAAATATAATATGGAAGTTGATCAAACAAAAATACTTAATTCAAATCAAAATACAGAAAATGTTACGGAAACCGAGAAGCCTAAAATAGATGATAGACCTGGGAATTGTTACTGGTGATTTATATGATTTTCTATTTAATTTGATAATTTTTGTAATTTTCATTGATTATGTATTATAATTTAGAATTTTCTTTATAGAAACTAATTTCTATGTCGTTCAAATAAAATATTCTATTTATTAGAAATGTTCTGACAAGATAAAAGGCGGGAAGTTTTCTCTTTTAGAAAATGTTTTAAGAAAAAAAAAATATATTAAATTGAATTGAAAATTGAAAATTTTTATATAATAAAAATTTATTTTTTTATTTTATAGTGGAAAAGATAGAAATTTAAATATTATTGAATTATTATGTGCAAGTTGCAATAGATGGTATCATGAATCTTGTATAGGTTATCAATTAGGAAAATTAATACCTTTTGTAACAAATTATATTTTTATTTGTAAAAATTGTTCTCCAACTGGTTTAGAAAGTTTTAGGAAAAGTCAAGCATGTAAGTAAAAAGAAGAAAAACCAAATACATATTTATTGTTTAATTTTTTTTTTCATGATAGCTATACCACAAATGTGTGTTACCGCAATTGCAAATATGCAACAAAATGCTCTTAAAGAGGGAAGAGAAAAAATAATTTTCAGCAAAGATAATATTATAGATTATATAGAACAATATTGGGAAGCAATGACAACAATGCCACGACGAGTAACACAATCTTGGTAAAAAAAATTATTTTTTCTTTACTATTAACAATGTTCTGTATTTCTAATTTATTTTAAAAAAATATTTAAAGGTATGCAACTGTTCAAAGAGCTTTAGTTAAAGATATTCAAACAATTTTTACATATGAAGAATCATCAGAAAATGGTCAAATGTTTGGTCTAGTTACTAAAGATTTAACACAAGTTAAACCAAATTATGATGCAATGATAAAAGGTGGTTTATTACGTTTAACTGATGATGGATATACTCAAGGTAATTTTATTTAAAAAATCATTATATTAGAATTAACTCGTGGTACATTTTTTTTTTTAAATTAATTTAATTTTAATTAATTAAAAATCATAAAATCTCCAATTTCTTTGAAGTCCATTCAAACTAAAATTCATATAATCTCCGCCTATGAATTCAAGTTCATTATAAAAAATTGAAGCTTTTAAAAAGTTTTCACTGTTTACATATTTAAAAGCTATTTCTTAAAACAAGCGTTGTATTGATTATACATATTTGACTGTTCACAAAAAAATTACTTCTTTCATAATATTACAATCAAAGTCATGGTCATTTTCATTTTATAATTTTATAAAAATTTTATTTGAATAAAAAGAAGAAAAAAATGTGAACTAATAAATATTTAAATTACGAAATTTTGAAAATAAAATAAAAAATAAGATTGTACTTACTGTACCTTGTGAGGGTGATGTGATGTATCAATGTAAGTGATTGATTAATATAATTTCATGTTTTTAATAAAATTAAAGAAGAGAGAAAAAAAAATGAAGATTTTTCTATTGATAATTTTTATAATATTTGTGTCTGATATATATTGTATCAAATTAAGATGTGAAGTGATTTTTCCCGAATAATTGTGATGTACGTTCATCAGTCGATAAAATAAAATATATATGTATATTTTCTTTTATTGATGGAATAGTTTTAACTATATATGTATACACACACATTAAACTACAAATGCAGATACACGATTAAATCTTAATTTTTTTAGATTTATATTAACTTGAGTGATACTTGAAAATATATGTGTATTCTTTTTTAAGGCTAATTGCCAATCACTGATTTTCGAGATAATCATAAAAAATCTTCTTTTCTGTTCTTTTATTTATTGTTAAACATATCTGATTTTTATTTTATTATTATTATCAAAAACAATAAACTTATTATTACCTACTATTTTTTGCTATACTTCAAATAAATTTTTTATTATTATTTTTTTTATTTAAAAACAAAAAAAGCTTTCACTTATGTATGCCGTTCTGTTTAAATGCTCTCGATAAGCACTGAAATTTTTTTCGTTCCGCATATGTATACATACATATTTTTCTAAAGTACATTATTATTATTATTATTATTATTAATTTCAGTTGAAACTGTTCTTCTGCTTACCATCCTCCTCTATAGCATATATTAATATGTATATAATTTGTATTGTATGTTCTCTCTATATATACATACATTCATATTTATACTATATATCTTTTTCTAATCAACTTTTGTATACTTTTAATAAACAACAATTTTCTCATTCGGTCCGGTCTTCAGTTTGTTTTGCATTATATTGTCATTATAATGTATTAATTTACATATATACAAATATAAGGAAAAAAAAATTAAATAAGTAAAAATAATATTGTTGATGTTAATTAATTTTACTTTCAATAGATAGGATTTTTTTTTTTCTTTGTTTTGTTTTAAAATTTTAGTAATAAATTTTTTCAAATCTATAGAAATGTGAAATAAATATTATTTTGATTAAATTATGTACAATTAGTATATGTATATATATTTTTTTAATTTAATAAAAATTTTCATGAAATATTTTCCAAAAATAAAAATAAATAAATTTTCAAAATTATCAAATAGTTAAAAACAAAAATGAATGACGAAGATAATCTACAAAATTTAGGTAAAAAAAAAAATCTAATATGTAGGTATATTCAAAAACGCAATAAATTTTCTTTGTTTTTTTTTTCAAATTCATAAATTTATTTTTTTTATTACATAACAAACAAAAAAAATGACAAAATTGAAATAAAAAAACTCATTACGTGACCTTTATCATGTTATTTTTTATAATTATTCATTAAATTCCTGAAAAAATATTGTAAAAAAAATATGATTGAAAATTTTATAATAGTGATTACGTAGTGGAAAAATATGTACATATGTACATATGTATATAGTATATGTAGATGGTGTACCTATACTTTATTTTTCATTAATTTCAATCAAAAAATTATTACATAGTTTTATTATAATGATGTTTTACCTTTTTTTTTTGTATTTAAGAAAAAAATCTCATTTTTTATGTCATTTTATTTATACTTTCATTTAGCTTTAATGACGTCAGATAATTTAAAAATAGATTTCCTGAATTATTACATTTATCAAGTTTTAGAATATTATTACTGGATAAGACATAATTAATATGATTTTTTTTTAATTAAATTTTTTCCCCATTTTATATTTTTAAATAAATTTTTATCTTCAGATTATTCAGTAGCTAATATCTAATATGTTTAGACAACACCGCAAATATTTAATTAATTTTTAAAGTAATTACTCCAAAAAAGTAGCAATTTAAGTTTAAAAAAAACAAATTCATAAATATTTTCTATAGTAATTTTTTTTTTATCTTACGTAGTTAAAATTTTACACTTAGTTGATAAGATATACTTTATTTTATTACATATACCTATATCTACATTAAAATATATGTATGTACATAGCTAAAAAGAATACCCTTCAAACTTTTTCAATTCACCTTTTAAATTTTAAATTATGAATTTCATATGAAAAAATTATAATTTTCAAAATTCTGATTCTTTCATACGTGTGCTTGAATAATGAAATTTCAATATTTTTTAAATTTATTTTAGTTATACGAAATTTGTATTCTCTTTTTATATGAGTCAAAAAAATTACATGCACGTTTTATTTGAAGAAAAATATACATATATTCACATTTATGCAACAGTACATTTATGTATTTGTTGTAGCTTCGCTTGATTTATTTTTTTCTTCTTTTTAATTACGATCAATTTATTTTTTATTTTTCATTCTTACCCATTCTCAATATATATCTCATACTCAGATATTGTACATATTTAATTAATTAAACAATTGAAATTATTATACAAATGAATATTTTTATTATAGATATACTAAAAAACGATTAGATTCAAAATTATTAAAATTAATTTTATAGTATGTATATAAAAAACAAATAAAAGTAAAAATTAAGCTTTCTCCAGTGGCAGTACAGTGCAAAATTTTGTTAAGAGGTAAAGTGTCGCACATGTTTAGTAAAAATTAATTTTTTTCATAAATGATTTTAATTGTATAAATATTTAAATATAAAATTGAATGACTTCGAAAAATTGAAATTTAGTTATTTCACAATTTTTAAAATAATATTTCGAAATGTTTTTAGACACTAAAAATCCAAAGTACATGAAAACATAAAATGCAAAAAAATACGACCTACGACACTTTCCAAAAGTCTAGAACATTTTAAAATTTTTAAATCTGATCATTCGTCAGGTGTCCTTTTTGCAATTTAAAAAGAAAATAGTAACAGTTTATCCTAGTTGGCAGAATTAATATTTAAAGATTTCAGTTTAATATTCAAAGCTTTCTTTTGTTTTTCAAATAATATGAGTTTTTCACGTGTTTTTCATTAAGTAGATATAATTTTTACAAAACAATAAAGATCACATAAATTAGATTTTTCTGTTTAAATTAAATATGTCGTACTATGCAATTGCTACATTTAATTCATCATTAGATATTGGTAATTTAATTTAAACTGAAATAAAAGTAAAGAGTCTGGACTTTTTTACAAGAATTTTTAAAGTATAAGAAAATTTAACTTATTATTATTTTTTATTTTTCATTTTCTTTAGCTTCAATATCTAAGAATAGTCGACAAAATAAAAGAAAATTACCTGGAACTGAAACTGGAACAACTGGTAAAAAAGGACGACCAAGTTCAGATATTACAGCAAATGTTAAACTTCCAGCTCATGGTTATCCTTTGGAACATCCATTCAATAAAGATGGATATCGTTATATATTAGCAGAACCCGATCCACATGCACCATTTCGTCAAGAATTTGATGAAAGTTCTGATTGGGCTGGTAAACCAATACCAGGTTGGTTATATCGTGTTTTAACACCTAATTCAGTTCTATTGGCATTACATGATCGAGCACCACAATTAAAAATAGCTGAAGATAGATTAGCTGTAACTGGAGAAAAAGGATATTGTATGGTACGAGCAACACATTGTAAGTTTAAAAAAAAAATCGTTGTTGTGTGTATATTGAAAATTTACTGTTTATTTAGCTGTTTGTCGTGGAAAATGGTATTTTGAAGCGACTATTGAAGAAATGCCAGAAGGATCAGCAACTAGATTAGGATGGGGACAAGAATATGGAAATTTACAAGCACCATTAGGATATGATAAATTTGGTTATTCATGGCGTTCCAGAAAAGGTACACGTTTTCATGAAAGCCATGGAAAACATTATAGTGAAGCATACGGAGAAGGTGATACACTTGGACTTTTAATTGATTTACCAGAAGCTGATTTTGCAAATTATCTTCCAAATACTTTTAAGGATAGAGTATGTTTAAAATAGAAAATTGTTGTTTTCTTTTTGAATCAATTTTATACTTCTTTTTTTTCAGCCATTAGTAAAATTTAAAAGTCATTTATATTATGAAGATAAAGATAAAGTTCAAGAGACTTTGAAAAATCTTAAAATATTACCAGGAAGTAAAGTTATTAATTTTAAAAATGGTGAATCACAAGGAATTGCATTCACTGACATCTATTCTGGTGCATATTTTCCAACAATATCAATTCATAAGAGTGCAACAGTTAGTGTAAATTTTGGACCAAATTTTAAATATCCTGAAATATTGACAAAATTCAATGCAAAAGGGGTAAATATTTTATTTTTTTGTCTTTTTATTTATTGAAAAGGGAATTTTTGTAATTGAATTTTCTTTTTTTATTTTTTTTATTTTAGATGAATGAAAGGGTTGAAGATCTTATTTGTGAACAAACAATGTCCGATATGCTTTATTTAACAGAAAATGATGGAAGATTAAGGCTAGATACTTTCAATATATAAAATGATTTTCTTTCTTGAGTAAGATTGATGTAAGAAAATTAAAAGAAATAAAACAATTATTTAAGAATAATTTCTTAAAACATTATAATATTAAGAAAAAACACTTTATTTTATTTATGTAATTGAAATTTCAATAACAAAACATTTTTTTTTCATTTATAATAAAAAAATAAATTTATTTTAATTAAGAATATTTTTTCAGTTTAGATTTCATTATCTGAAATTTTTTAAAATTTTGGAGCACTGTATTTTTGAGGCTGTTGTTGTTGTAAAATATAATCAGAAGAAATTTTTCGATTAGAAACAGCTGCAGATATTGAACGGCAATTTTGTTTATCAGATGTCGATGATGTAATTTTGTATAAATCAATTGTTGGTAAAATTAAAATTGATTTGCCTGATTTTGGTTTTGATGATAACAATGATGAATTATTATTATTATTATTATATTTAATTGGTGGTGGTGGATGTGTAAAATAATTTCTTTGTGGAATAGTTATTACATTCATAATTGATGGCATTCGAAATGTACTTGCTGAATTTGATGTTGTTAATGATGATTTATCTGTTAAATTTGGAAAGAAAACAGATTTAACTTGTTTTGATCCTGTTTTAATAACATTCAATAAAGATGATTTGTTATGTTCTGTATCTTTTATATTATCCTCTATACTTTGATTTCTTGTTAATACAGTACGATTTCTAAGAACAATTGGTACAGATTTTATTCTTAAATTTTTATCAAATTCTGTTGTAGATATTTCATTATTGAAATTATCATTTATTTTAATATTTTCATTATTTGTTGTATTTGTTATTGAAGGATGTGCAATAAATATTTCTTCATAATTTTCAAGTAATCGAATTTGATTAGGATTATATTTAAATTTAGATATTTTTATTTTTGTTCCATTAATACGAAGATGTGGAAATGCTTGTCTCCATTCTAATATTTCATTTTTTAAATCATTTTCTTGTGGTAATTCTTCTTCACCATAAAACATTCTTTCAATATGATCCCATTCTTGTTGATTTTGTTTAATAGCATCTTCTGCCCATGGAATTGATCCAATACTACTACGATCATAACTACTCGATGAAAATATTTCTTTCAAATCATCTGAATCAGAACTCTCTTCATAATAAAATTTTTTTGATGACATATGTATGTATTTAAATTATCACAAATTTATCACATGTTCTTTAGTAAATTATTGTATTTTACGTTTTTCTCACTTTAAAAAATTCTTTATTTTTCTTAATTAGGAGTACTTTATAAAATCTTAAAAAAAATCCAGTTTCAGGAAATCTGAAAATAAAATTCGATTTTGTTTAGGTATTTTTTTGTTTCCATGGTTTCCTTGAAACAAATTTGTTTTTTAGCTGAATTTCAATTCTGCCACTACGACTTATCAATATTGTACATTGTGGCAATACAAAAATAAATTGATTTGTTATTTGAATTTGAATTTTGAACTTGAAATGTGATGATTATAGGTTTTTAAACAAATGGAACTGTTTTTTTTTTGTGTTGGTATAGAAAGGATTCTCTCATTCCAATATGTACCTTATTCCGTTTTTTGAATTTTAAATACTTCTACTGTATCCTGACGACGATTTTGATTTTTTAAGAAATTAAGTGATAAAATAGAGAAATTTAAATTGATAAATTTTTAAAATTTTTTAAAATTAATTTCTGCTTTTTCAACAATTTCCTTTATTGGTATTTCCCATCTTAAATTTTAAAATTTTCCTAGTGTAAAATAAAGTTATCTACCAACACTGAATATCACTCATGAATAAGAAAAGTATGGTTATTTGTACATTTAATATTTATTTATTATGTATCGACTTTATTTAATTTTATCTTTCACTTTTCTATTTTTGATTTGAATTTTCTTGATAAAATAAGAAAATGCCTGTAGTACTTGGAGGAGGCTTAAGTGGTTTAGCTGCAGCTTACTATCTTACAAAACGTCATATAAATCCAGTAACGGTTTATGAATCTTCAAAACATTTGGGAGGATGGATTCGTAGTGAAAACTTTGAAAAAGAAAGTTTCATCTTTGAATCTGGACCACGAACTATAAGACCTAAAGGACCAGCTGCTCCAAGTACTTTGGAGCTTATTGAAGAACTTGATTTGGGTGATTTAGTTAATCCAATTTTTCCAACACATCCTGCAGCTAAAAAACGTATGATTTACGTGAATAATAAACTTCATCCTTTACCATCAAGCTTAGGAGGTATATTTTTAAAAAGACCTCCATTTTCAAAACCGTTAATCTCTGGTATATTTCACGATTTAAAAGCACCAAAACTTAAAAAACAAATTGATGATGAATCAATTTATGATTTTGTTGAACGAAGATTTGGAACTGAAATTGCAAAATATGCAATAAGTCCCATGATATGTGGTATTTGTGCAGGTGATGCTAAAGAAATTAGTGTACGATTTTTAATGAATGATCTTTTCGAGAAAGAACAAACTTTTGGTAGTGTAATAAAAGGATTAATAATGGGAAAATTTAAGAGAAAAGAAAAATTAACAAATACTTACGCGAAAGATGCAGAATCATGTGAGTTGGCTAAGAAAGCAAAAGACGAGAAATGGAGTATTTATTCATTGAAAGGTGGTCTTCAAACTTTACCTTTAACTATTGCTAAAAAACTAATTAATGACGGTATTGATGTAAAAACAAAAGCTGAATGCTTGCAAATCAGTTTTTTTAAGGATAAAGTGATATTAAACATAAATGGAGGAGATGAATATACCGACTACATCATTTCATCGATTCCAAGTTATAGGCTAGCATCTCTAATAGAGCAACAACATCCATTGTTAGCAAATCAGTTAAAGACAATACCATATGTAGATGTAGCTGTTGTGAATCTAAGATTCAATATTCCAAATCTTTTAAAGGAAGAAGCATTTGGATTTCTTGTACCTCCCAATGAAAAACTGCCAATTTTAGGAATAATATTTGATAGTTGCTGTTTCCATATGAAAGGAAATACCGTTTTAACAGTTATGATGGGTGGAAAGTGGTTCGAAGAATATTTTGGTAGTAATCCTACAGAAGAACATTTATTAGATATTGCTCTTAAATATGTTAAGGAAATTCTAAAAATTGATATTATGCCTAAAAATTCAAAAGTAAATATTTTACGGAAATGTATTCCTCAATACACAGTTGGTCATAAAGCTCGAATTCAGAATATTCGTAATTATATTAAAAAACATAATTTACCACTTTCTGTATGTGGAGCTGCATATGATGGGGTAGGTGTGAATGATGTTATACTTTCAGCAAAAACAGCAGTCTATTCAATAACAGACGGTTTAATTGAAGCAGAAAACACTTGAATTATCTCAATAAAATACGTACTATTTAATTACGAAGTACATTTTGTTTTTTTTTTTATATTTAAGAATATAATGTATATGTTTGTTACGAATCTTGAATATTAGTTTTTACTTATTTTCCAAAACCTCCCCGACAATTGGGACTAGGTTCAACTTTATAATCTGGATTCCATTGTGTTGGAGTTTTAGCTTCAATTGAAAGTGCATGAACGAAATCACCTTCAAGTTTCTTCTTAACCAAGTCATTTATCATACGGTGTCTCTACAAATAATTTGTGTAAATTTTTTACTCTTAAAATTATTATTAACGTACCTTTATCAATGGAACATTCTCAAATTTCTCCGATACAACTAAAACTTTAAAATGTGATTCGGCATCCTTTGGTACGTTATGCATATAACATTCATTGATAACCTCCAAATGTACTGGTTCTAGATTTTCTTTTAAGGTTTCCGTGATTGCTTTCTCAATTGGTCCAGCCATTTTTGAAAATTTACGAATAAATACCTGAAGATGTTTTTCTACTGGATTAATTATTTAAAAATATGTTCTAAAACGAATGTCTTACTTTTGAAATGCAAACAACGAAGCATCATCAGCTGTTCTGATACTATACAAAAACAAAACAATACAAATTGACATTTTGATTCTTGACATGTGAAATTCATTCATGTGTTGTTAACATACTTCTTTTTAAGATTGCCATTGTGAAAACTTCCACTTCGCTCTATTCTATAGGAGATAGTTAAACATATTGTACTTTTTTAATTTATTGTAAATTAACGAGAAAAAATGTTTTCAAAATTTTTATTATACAAATGAAACAAATGAACTTACCTATTGGTATTTTATTATTTTGTTTTTCTAATCCTTATTCTTAATCACGTTGGACGTTCACGGCGATGCGCACATTCGAACTTCGTCCTCGTTACTTGGTGGGTATTTTTTAAATTTGAATTTGACTACATCGAAAACGCTGATCTGGTAAGACTCTTTTTTCTCTGCATCATTTTTTTTTTTTGTGTGTCGATTGTCGAACGAGATATCCATCCATCCATCTGTTCTGTTTTTTCTGTGAATGTAAGTGAAGTGAATTTAGTAGGAAAAACTTTATTTTTTTTAAATCTTTTAATATTTTTAGTAAATTATTTATAATTAAATAAAGTAAGAAAATTTTTACAAATTGAATATAAAATTTTGTTTTTGTTTAAGAAAAAAGTGAAAGAAAGAAAGGGGCGTAATTGGTTTTATAAAATATTGATTTTCCTTATATGATTCATTTTTTTTTTGCTTTTAAATATGTACCTATACAATGTAATTTTTTATGTTTTTTTTTCTTAAGAAATTTTTATCGTTAATTACCATTAAATTGTAAAACATAATCAATTAATCTGATTTCTTAATTCATATATTTTGTAAAAACCGTGATATTGAAGGATTTCTGTAATTTAAAAAAAAAAAGAAGCCACAATATTGAGCAAATATGAATGCCTCAAAAGTTCTATTGCAAAATTTTTATGTACATCTATATACATAACTACGTAATCAATTATATGCTTACATGTACATAAGTTATGTACTTTTTATAATTTAAATTATTGGTTGTTGATAAACGTAAAATTAATTATTAAAATATTTATAATATTTGCAATAAATTTATATACATGTGTATCTGCATTCATTATTCAATGTCATAAAATTAAAAATTATTTGATACAAAAATAGACTTTATTTATTGGATACAAAATTGCAACTTCCATTGGCATTCAAATTGTACATACCTATAAATTTTTTTCTAAATAAATTTCTTTTTATATTTACATATAGGTAATTTTAAAAATGAATAGATACTTTTCCTTATAAAGTATAGAAGATGATTTTGTATTTACATTTTCAATTATGTTAATTTTTCAGTTTTTAAACATTTGAATAATAAAACGACGACTTTTTTATAATGGGGTCGTTGTTTAGAAGTGAAGAAATGACTTTATGTCAACTTTTTCTACAAAGCGAAGCAGCTTACGCATGCGTATCTGAACTTGGTGAATTAGGACTTGTACAATTCAGAGATGTAAGTATCTAATATACATATAATTAATTAGGTAATAATAATTGTAATAAAAATATATTTATTTAATTATTCAGTTAAATCCTGATGTGAATGCATTTCAACGTAAATTTGTTAACGAAGTTCGTCGATGTGATGAAATGGAACGTAAACTTCGTTATTTAGAAAAAGAAATTAAGAAAGATGGTATTCCAATGTTTGATCTTGGTGATAGTCCAGAAGCTCCACAACCAAGAGAAATGATTGATCTTGAGGTAAAGTTTTAAATTTGAATTTAAAAAAAAAAATTTGTATTTATTTAATATTTTGTTGTTATAGGCAACTTTTGAAAAATTGGAAAATGAATTACGTGAAGTTAATCAAAATGCTGAAGCTCTTAAACGAAATTATCTAGAATTAACAGAACTTAAGCATATATTGAGAAAAACACAAGTTTTCTTTGATGAGGTAAGTAATTCTTTTTCTTTCCATATTTCATTTTGCAAATTTATTAAATAATAAAATTTTCACATTTGACAATTTCATTTTGTATAACATCACTGACTTATTTATTAATTTTTTTTTAAATTTTTTGTTTTTATTTTGTCTTAAAATTATTGCTTTGTTTCTTTTTTTTTGTATTTTTTTTTTTTAATTTTTGTAAAGTTCTACAACCATTATTTAAAATAAAAAATAGAAAGAAACTTTTCTCTATACAGATAATTTATTTCTTACATGAATCGAAACAGGGAAACTACGAATCTGCTATACAGTGTATTATACATTTTTGTTTTAAAGTTTGAAATTCTAATACTGTAAAACAAATTGAAACTGCTCTAGCATAGGTCTAGTACTTTCTGAGCCAATCAAATTTGTGATTCGTTAAATTTAAAATTTAAATCTTATAATTCTCGAGAAAAAAAAATCGTATTTGAATAGAATTTACAAAATTACTCCTAATTATAATTATTATATATTTTTTACACAAAGGAAAGTTTCTTTCTTAATTTTGCAGTACATTTAAAAATGAATACAATTTGAAAAAACAATTTAAAATTCTAAAATAAACAACATTTTTATTTAATCTGAAAAACATTCTGATTTACTGATTTTTTAATAAATAAAATTATCTAATAAATTTAATTTTGTAGATATGACAACTGTGAGTCTTATAAAAAATCGTTTTATAATATTTTATTTTCTTTTTTCAAAAAATAAAAAAATAAATATTCTCTTTTTTTTTTTAAATAAAAATAAAATTCTTAATAATAAATGTCTTGACAACACAACTGGAAATATTTTTATACATAGGTATATTATTATTATTTTATATTAGTATTATGTATTTTAATTTATGTGCAAAAATTACGGAAAAAAATCAATGTATACTTTTTTTTTAAATATTGGAAAAAAAAATTATTTTATCGAGATATAAATTTGGAAAAAAAAAAATGAAAATAGATTATTGATTCCTAACAAATTTCTTTCTTTTTGGTTCTTTATATATTTAACAGAAATTTACCTTTATTTGTTAAAAAGTAGATTAGTATGCCTTTTTTTTTACGTTATATTAATAATTTTGTAGATGGTTAATGAATATTAACAGTTTTTTTTCTTTCTTTTTGTTAAATTTTGAATATTTAAGTGTTCAATTTTCTTTTAGAAACATTTGAAAAAAATATATATAAGGTTCTATTTTTTTTTTGTTCTCAATGTTTAATCCTTGTTTAAAATTTAAACAAAACAAAAAAAGATATATTACATGAATAGAAAATTTTTAAAACAAAAAATAAACCAGTCCAATACACACATTTTTTATCATATCTACAAAGTTTGTTTTTTTTTTCTCCTTTTTTTCCGTTTCTTACCTTTTATTTTAAATTAACATTTAATAAATTACTCAATTATTTTTTTACGTGTTATTGATACTATACTTTTTTTCAATCATTTTAAATAAAGAAAAATTTTATTTTCTCATAAAATACGCATGCGTTTTAGTAGTAAATCATTTTAATATATATAATTATATTTTTTTCTCTTAAATTCATTCTAACATGAATAATAATTTTATGCATAATTTTCAACACCCAATTGTTTATAAATTATTATAACAGAAATGTTTTTCGGTTTGGATAAAAATTTGATAAATAAAAATAAAAAAAAAAACAAGACTATAATTATCGAATATCTGTAGATACGCTTTTTTCTTATAAAAATGATAATGAATTCTAAAAATTTTATGTGTATTTTGTATATGTATGTGTATATATTTTTTAAAAAATATTTTGCATATGAAATAATAATGTATGTACATAATTAGAGTACAACATTATTAACAAAGTCGGAACAATCACATTGCTATATTTTTTTTAATTTTTACTTAGAAGTTCCTTCTGTCTATTATTTAACTCATAATTTAAAAAAAAAAAGGATGGGGAAGCAAATTATTCATAAAATGATTAATTTATCAAAATTTTGTTGCTTTAACTAAGATATTTACTTTTTGTTATATCCATAATACACTATATAATCACTTGCACAAGATTTTTTTTTTTTTTAGTTTGTAGTTGGCTTTTGGAAAAAGTAAAAATAATTTTTCAAAATTTATAATGCAAAATCATTTTTTAAATTGTTATACTTCATTATCTTCTTTATCATCTTTTAATCCAAAACAAAAAAAAAAAACAAAAAAAAAATATAAAAAGGATATTAGAAATTTTTACAAAATTTATGTGCATTTTTTATATATCTGAAATAAAATTTAAAATTAATATGAAAAAATTATATAATGTAGATAACCCCTTTACATATAGATAAGAATACATTTTTTTTTGTAACTATTACCCTGTGATACATTTTAAGTAGAAAATTGAAATTTTATTTGAAAAAAAAAAAAAATGATTTCCTTGTATTTTTTTTTTTTTAAATGAAAAAATTAAGTTTTGACTTTAAGTATATTTGTATTTAAAAAAAAAAAAACAATCTGATCAACTCATAAAAACTGAGAAAATAAATCAATTGTTTTTAAAAGTATTTTCTTGTTTGCATTAATTTACCGTCGCATGATAAAATCATTTAAAATTTAACTTTTTTATCTAAAACTTTATGAGGTTTTCATGAGTTCAAGTTCGGATGTTTTATCGAGTTTTCAAGAAAAAATTTGCAAATAACATACAAACTTTAATTTATAAAAATCACTATTGTTTTGAGATAAAAGTTTAAAAGGTAATAAATGTTTTTCTTTCCACAATTAAAAAAATTTTAAATTCATAAGAGACGAATTCTAAAACTATTAAATTTATAATTGACAACAGTAATATGTATGTATATGTTTATGTTTTTCGACTTATTTCAAATTTATAATTTGCTTATAAAAATAATGATTTTTATTTTAATGCAGTGCATTTATTCTCCTGCTTTTTTTTATAATTATTATTTGAAAAAAAATTATTTTACTTCTTTTATTTTTTTAATAAATTGCGTGCTTGCTCGATCAAAAATAGATGAACATTTTATTATTATTTTTTTTTCCATAAAATTGGAATTATTAAAAATTAAGAAAAAAAAATTAGCATTTTTGCAGTTATGTATTTGTTTTCCTTTTTTTTATTTATTTCTTTTTAAAATTGCTTGTAGTATTTACGTGTCGTTGCTTTTGTATATTTATTCTGCACTAATTTGTTAGGATATCTGAAATTTCTGGTACATCAAAAAAAATTATCAGAAATAAAATGTGTCAGTCTATTTTGTTTTTTTTTTAAAATTAATTATAAAAAGAACAAAACAACAAAATTGTAAAAAAAATTTTATTTAAAAAAAATAATAATAAAAACGAATAATATTTTTGAAGAATTGTAACAAAATGGAGTCTGAAAATATTGATGAAAATATAAAGTTAAATTACATGTACGTATTATATGTTAGACATGTTTTAATGTAATTTTTTGTGAAATGGATACAAAAAATTTCACAATATTAGGAATTTTTCGTTGTTTGTTTTTTTTTTTCTTTGGTTTTCGTTTTGAATTTTTTTTCGGTTGTGTTGCCAGGCAGCGCCAGCTTTAAGCTTAACTAGAACTTCACGTTATCAACAGATGGCTGACTCCCAAAAAGAAGAAGAACAAGTACAGTTATTAGGTGAAGAGGGAGTTCGTGCTAGCCAACAAGGACAAAATCTAAAACTTGGGTAAATATTAAAAATAATAAAAAAAAAAAACAAAATTCAACAAGTTCAAATATTTAAAAAAAAAAGGACAGAAAAAATAGAAAGATGATAGAATTATCTCATAAAAAATTGTGTTTTTTTTTAACAAGAAGGTACTGAAACAATGAATAGATAGTTTTCTTCTAAAATATAATGAATTAGAAAAAAAAAAACCAATTTTTAGTTAAATTGAAAAAAAAAAATAAATAAATAAGTTTCAATTTTTTATGGGCCATGCCGCCTGTTTGTGAAAATAGAGATCACAAATCGAAATTTTAAATTTTAAGAGAAACAAAAAACACTTGAAATTAAAATGATAAAGAAAATGGTAAATTACATATTTGAAATATAAAAAAAAAATAATAAACTCTTTTCCTTCCCAATTTATTCCATAATTAAATGTAAAAAAGAAAATGCACATATTTTTTGTATATTTCATCGCATGATATTTTATTAAAAATAAATCACACATACATTTTATAATATTCATAAATTTTTTTTTTTAAATAAATCTGTTTCATATATAGAAAATGATTTTTATTTTCTAATCATTTAAAAAAAAAAAAAAATTAAAACATTCAACAAGAAAAATAATTAAATGAAATTTTTTTTTTTATAGACTTTTGACTTTTTACATGGCTATCATATGCACGCTTTAAAAAATTTTTATAATCAAAGTTATGCTTAAAAAAAAATTTAAAAAAATATAAATAAAAAATAAAATTTAACTGTATGTTTTTTACACGTATAAAATGCGAAAAATTCTATAAAATCGCATGAGGAAGAATTTTCTTTGGGTTAATAAAATTAAATTTTGTATACCTATGTATAATTTTATTTTGTTGTTGTATTATTATTTTTGTTCTTATTTTATTTTACACACATTTGATTAATTGTTTCTTCTTTTTTTTTGTTTCGATAAATAACAATTAAATATATAATATTTTTATGTAAAAAAAAAAATTATTATTAATATTATGCAAAAGGGTGTTGAAATGAATAAATTTAAATAATGGTGTATTTGTAATTAAAAAATATTATTGTTTGTTTTTATTTTTTTTATTTTTCATATTTAATCAAATCATTTATTAAAATCGATATTTCAAAATTGTTATATAATTTAAATCAATCCGTATGCAAGGTGTATAACAATAATTCAAAGTTGTAAAATTTTCAAATTAATATGAAATTTAAGATTATCAAGTGGATTCATTTCGATAGTTCAAATCTTTCGTATTCTTTGTACCATTTTACCATTTTTCATTTATAAGGACACAAGGAATACGTATTACTTAAATGAATTCCCTTCATAATTTAATGAAAACAAATAATTTTAATTATTTTCATTTATTATATTTTGAAATATCAAAAACAATTACAATACAAATTAAATATTTTATTAACAAAAAAAAAAATATCATTATATGGTGAAAACAATGAAACATTTAAAAAGAAAGAAAAAAAATGATGTTTCTAGAAAGCAAAAAAAAAAAAAAAAAAAAAAAATTACAAAATAATTGAAACTTTATAGCAAGAAGGTGGTCTTAATACACAAACTGAATCGATGACAAGAGCTTTGATTACAGATGAAACTCGAACTGGCCATTCAATGGGACCTGTTCAACTTGGGTAGGTATTTTAGGAAAATTTCTAAAACACAAAAAATTTTTTTAAATAAACATTATCAAAAGTAATACTAATTGAAATATCAAATTTTTTTTAATAAATTAAATACTAAAACATATAACTTGAAAAAAAAAAAAAAAAATTAACCCAAAGCGAAAAGAAATTTTGAAAATAAAAAAATGGTTATATAGAAATTAAGTTATGAAATTATTTTGCAAAATGTGATATTTTAATGATTTATCAATTATTTTTAGCAATTATAAATTGTAAGAGTTTTTATAAAAAGCTTTAAAAAATCATAAATCACAATTTGCTAAAATAATTAGATTTTTTATGAAGTGCTTTTGAATGAAAAAAAAACAATGAAATTTAAAATCTCGTAGTTAAATTTAAATTTGATTTTAAAAACAAATTTTAACAAAATTCAATTCATGTAATGAAAAAAATGTATTTGGTTGTAATAAAAGCACTTCATTTATTTTTTTATTATATTAGGCAATTTTAAATAAAATGAAAAAAAACAAAAAACAAAACTAATAAGAATCTGTAATAGTTTAAGAAGAAAAGAAAAGAAAACAAAAAATTATGGTACTTAAATAATTTTATATGTACATAGTTTCCTGGAGAAACCACGTGAGCCCGAAGAATATCTTCCATGGTCGGTATATAAAAATCAATCTAAGAAAATTACAAGTATTTCTAATTGTCAATTCTATTTTTTTTTTTGTATCTTTGTTTAAAAAAAATAAAAATAATGATTTAAAAAAAAAAAAATATGTAAACGTAAATGTTCTCAATTTGAAAAATTTCATTATTCATGTGCTTTGATTGTTGTCGAATTTTTCAGTTATCATTCATTCATTTAACGGGTATAAATCTCAAATGTTTAACACACATCAATAAAAAAAACTTTTTGAGATACATAATATTAAACAAAAAATAATAAGCAAAAAAAATAAACAAATAAAATACAGTAAAGATATTGTTGAATTGAATTAATGTGAATGTTTGAGATTTATAAAAATAAAAATAATTTTTTTTTTTTTTAAATTTGTGGTACATCATGTCATTTTACATTATTACGTTTTTTTTTTTTCTCTCTCTCTGTAGTCATGGTTTTTTTGTTTTCTTCTGAAATTAAAAAAAAAAAAATCTTTATGTATCATTAGAAAAAAAAATCACCTATAATTAATTGAAAATCATATTTGAAATTATTGTAAAATAATAAAATATGTGCATTTTCTCTGATATTCATTATTATAAATAATTTGTGAACATTTTTTATTCATTTTTTTTTTATGTTTATCTGATTATTATCCATTTTATTTTCTTTTTAGATTCATGAAATTTATCATTTTTAAAAAATAAATAAAGAATAAAAAATCTTTTTCAACTACATAGGGATATTGCTTGCTTTCGATTTTCTATATAAAAAGGAATATGTATTTTTGTTTATTTTTATTTTTTTTTAAAGTAGAAATAGAATTAGTAAAAATTAAGTATGTAGTTTGAGAATGAAATTTTCATTATAAATTCATTTTTTTATTTAAAATTTTTTTAAAATGTTACCTATTTTAATATAATTTAAAAGTTCTTAGAAGAAGTTTAACTTATTTTAGTTGTTCAATTTTGATAATGTACAATTAAATCATAAGCAAGCAATATTTCTTCATATACTTAATTATTTTTTAAATAAAAATTGTCTATACATATACTCTTAAATAAATGTATTTTTTTTCTTTCATAATTATTATTTTTTTTTTGTAATCAACGTCCGAAGTATGTGTTTTTTATTTTTAAATTTTTGTATTTTGATAGTTGATTTTTGGATTTTTTTTTTAATCTTTGTTTTTCATTATTTTTTTTTTTTAACGAAAATTTTAATTAATAAATATTTAAAAAAAAAATTAACAGTTTTGTTGCTGGAGTTATTTTACGTGAACGACTTCCAGCTTTTGAAAGAATGTTATGGAGAGCATGTCGCGGAAATGTATTCCTTCGTCAAGCAATGATTGAAACACCTTTAGAAGATCCATCTAATGTAAGCTCCGAATAAAACCAATAAAAAAAATCATTATGCTAATTAAAAAATGTGCTTAATTCTTCACTTTTTTGTTGTTTGTTTTTTTGTTTCTTTTTTTTTTTTTGTAGGGTGATCAAGTTTACAAATCTGTTTTTATAATTTTCTTCCAAGGAGATCAATTAAAAACACGTGTAAAGAAAATATGTGAAGGTTTTCGTGCAACATTATATCCATGCCCAGAAGCACCAGCTGATCGTCGTGAAATGGCAATGGGTGTTATGACACGTATTGAAGATTTAAATACAGTTTTAGGACAAACACAAGATCATCGTCATCGTGTTTTAGTTGCAGCTGCAAAAAATTTAAAAAATTGGTTTGTTAAAGTACGTAAAATTAAAGCAATCTATCATACATTGAATTTATTCAATTTGGATGTAACACAAAAATGTTTAATTGCTGAATGCTGGGTACCAGTTCTTGATATTGAGACTATACAATTAGCTCTCAGGCGAGGAACTGTAAGTTTTAATTATTTTTTAAATAAATAAATAGCAAAAATTTTATTTATTTTTTTTTTTTGTGTTAAATTTTTAGGAACGTTCAGGATCATCTGTTCCACCAATTTTAAATCGAATGGAAACATTTGAAAATCCACCAACTTATAATCGAACAAATAAATTTACAAAAGCATTTCAAGCATTAATTGATGCATATGGTGTTGCAACTTATAGAGAAATGAATCCAGCACCATATACTATAATAACTTTTCCATTTTTGTTTTCTGTTATGTTCGGTGATTTAGGACATGGTGCAATTATGGCATTATTTGGATTATGGATGGTTTTAAAAGAAAAACCTTTGGCTGCTAAAAAAATTGATAATGAAATTTGGAATATATTCTTTGGTGGTCGTTATATAATATTTTTAATGGGATGTTTTTCAATGTATACTGGTCTCATTTATAATGATATATTTTCAAAATCTTTAAATATATTTGGAACACATTGGCAAATTAATTATAATGTATCAACTGTAATGACAAATAAGGATTTACAATTAAATCCGAGTACAGATGATTATATTGGTTATCCTTATCCATTCGGAATGGATCCAGTTTGGCAAATAGCTGGTGGAAATAAAATTATATTTCATAATGCATATAAAATGAAAATTTCAATTATATTTGGTGTTATTCATATGATTTTCGGTGTAACAATGAGCTATTTTAATCATCGCTATTTCAAAAATCAACTATCAATTCTTTTTGATTTCATTCCACAAATGATATTTTTAATATTCCTATTCTTCTATATGGTATTGTTAATGTTTATTAAATGGACAAAATATTCAGCAAAAAGTGACCGTATGTTTCGAAAATTTGAATTTAAAAAATAAATCTCTGAAATTATAATTTTTTTTTTTTAATATTGTAGCACCACTTTCAGCTGGATGTGCACCATCAATTCTTATCACATTCATTAATATGGTATTATTTAAAGGATCTGCAACACCACAAGAAGGATGTGAATCAACAATGTATGGAGGTCAATCATTTTTTGAACCTTTATTAGTTGTGCTGGCTTTACTTTGTGTTCCAGTAATGCTTCTTGGAAAACCGATGCATATTATGAAACAAAGAAAAAAACAAAATGTAAGTTAAAAATATTATGAACGTGTTTAAATTAAATGTAGAATTCTAAGATTTTATCTGTTTTTTTTTATTCGCACAGATGCAGCAGATAACACCAATTGAGAATGGTGATCCTGAATCTGGTGTGAATCCTGATGGTATGGTTCATAGTGAAACAGCTGGTGGTGCTGGTGGTGGAGCACATGGACATGGAGAAGAAGAAATGTCGGAAATTTTCATTCATCAAGGAATTCATACAATTGAATACGTACTTGGATCAGTTTCTCATACAGCATCATATTTACGTCTTTGGGCGTTATCTCTGGCTCATGCACGTAAGTTTTAAAGGAAATTGTTTTTTATTGTTCTAAAATAGATAATTCAATATTGATGTTTTTATTTTTAGAACTTGCTGAGGTTTTGTGGAACATGGTATTAAGAATTGGATTATCATCAAGTTCATGGTGGGGTGGAATTGCATTGTGGTTTATATTTGCATTTTGGGCAGTACTTACGGTCGGTATTTTGGTATTAATGGAAGGTCTTTCAGCATTTTTACACACATTGCGTTTACATTGGTATGATGAATAAAATTGTGATTTTTTAAATTGATTAAACTATTAAAAATTAATTTTTTTTTTGTTTTAGGGTGGAGTTCCAAAGTAAATTTTATGGTGGATTAGGATATGCTTTTACACCTTTCTCATTTGAATTAATTCTTGAGAATGGAGCAAGTGGTGGTTCTGAAGAATAAACAATGATTTCATCTCTCATTTAAAATGACAATTATTAAAAAAATACAATATATGTACTTTCCCCAAACATTTGAGATTATTCAATAGTTAAATTCAAATAAAAATTTAAATGTTTATTCCCTTATAATACATATTATTATATGAAATCTCTTTATAGACAAATTTCGAATAGCATATTTATTAAAATTTATGATTAAATTTAAACATTCTAATAATTATACTGGATTATATATGAAATTATAAAATATTTAATGGTTGAAAATATATTTAAAAAACAAATAGAGAATAAAATTAAAAGATTGTTTTTCTTATGTTTTTGTGATTTCGTAGAATGAAAACTTAATGAAAAAAGAAGCTGTACATGAAGCACTTCTATGCTAGGATCTTTACCAGGAACTCTGTGATAGAATTGTTTACTTACACGTCCACCAAAGACTCATTTCAATGTTTCAATGATCACCGAAACAAAACACCAATATAAACACAATCTACAAATAAAATGGATTCAACATATGGTGTAGTGCTCAACAATGTTGAATTCTGAAACAGCCTTTGACTTCTATTCTGAGCGCATGAGATGCATTAGTTTAATAAATTTAGTGCCGGTCTACAGACTTACATCTTTACAATACAGGAATTAAAGTGTAGTACACCTCTTCAGCTAGTCCTATGCGGGAATTGTAAATTCTCCAAGGCAGTTTAAATGAAAAATAATAATTGCTAATTTTAAAAATTAATTAAAATTTATTAACAAAATAACATATCTAAATTTTCAATAAATTTTTTCATATTTCCTTTTTGATAGTGTTTTAATTTATTAAAATTTGAATTCTTAAGTGTATCATTTAAAGTATTTGGATTACAACAAAACAAATATTCTTCTTCAAGAAGTTTTTCAGCTAATTCAATTTGATGATTATCCATTAATTCTTCGTTAATAACAACTACTAATGGTTTATGTTCTCTTAAAATTTCTATACAACTTCCAGCTCCAGCATGACTTATAACAAGATCACTTGATTTTATATCATCAATTATATTTGATTTCAATTGATATTTAATTACTCGAATACCATCAAAAGTTGAACTATTTTCATCGAAATCGTTTCCATTACCATATTGTACAGTTAGTTGAGAACAACCCAATTCTTTTAAAACATTTATTGTTTCTTTAGAACAAATTATTTCAATTAATTTATCAAATTTCGTAGTTCCAACAGTTACGAAGATTTTTTTAAATTTATTTTTTTTAATTTCCATAATTATTTTTTTTTCAGGATTTTAGAAACTCTTACTTTTGTTTACTATCGAATTCCGCACTGATTAAAACAGCTGTAAACTGTCATTGGTGAATTATTTATGTATTTTCAAAATCAAAGACATAAATCTAATTCAGCATATTCAAGAACAACAGTTCAACAACTAATATCGAAATTCGAAGTTGCATCTCTTTTAAATTTTTAAAATTTCTGTCCGTTACTTCTTTTATAATTTTCTCCAATTAGAAAAATACAAGAATTTTAAGTAATTTTAAAAATTTTTTGAAATTATCTTTTCCAGTTTTCCCGTAGTAAAAATAAAAACAAAAATTTTTTATTGGCAGATTTGTTTTCTTTTTAAGAATCATTTTCCAAAAAGAAAAACACTTATTATTTCGTGTTATATCAATTCTTTTAATAACGAAGAAGAATCCTTAAAGGTCAAATAACAATAAGGTTGTTAACAAAAATTACTTGAATTTCTGTTTTTTTTTTTTTAAGTTTCAAAAATGTTAAAGAAGTAGTACAATATTCTCTTCAAAGTACGTAGGTAAAGAAAATCTCGTATTTTAACAATCCTTATCCTTCTTTAAAAGTAATTTCGTTGTCCTTTATAGGTTTTCCTTATAAGAAATATAATCTGGAAACAATGAAACCAACTTAATTTTTTTTTTACATTTAATTTCGTTTTTCTTGAAATTTTTAAAATTAACAAAAACTGAAAATAAAATAAATTTTATAAAGAATGAAAATCTAGACATGTACATATATATTTTATTTAAAGAAAATTAAAAAAAAAGTAATTTTTAAAATTTAGATATTACCTACCTATATCCTGAATGATAAGTAATAAAGAAAATGTATCACATAAAAATAATTGAAAAACCATACAATAAATAAATGTATCTATCACCGTTTTTAAATTATTATTAATTAAATTAATTAAATAATAAAGAATTTTTTTTTCTTCAAAATTTCATACTCATAAAGTAAAACGTTTGTTGTACTTTTATCAGATTGAAAACCTACATAAAATATTTTCTTTCTATAAAATTAAAAGAGAGTTCAATTAAAGAAAAAAAAATGTACGTATAATATTGTACACACGTATATATGTATATCTTCTATATACAGTACAGTAAGTAAAAGTAAGTGTATCTATATCAAAATATGTAATCCAATTCCATGATGATGATGATGAATGATGATAGCAAAGCAAAGCAATAGCATAGCGTTCGCATTATTGTCGATTCGATATTATCTTTCGGTTAGTCGAATAAGTCGGTTGTTATAAATATTGGAGCCGGACGATTTATGTTATGTTATGTTATGATGATGATGGTTTTTGGTTTAGTCATTTAGTAGTTTTCAAATTTTTCACAGTTCTATATTAAAAGTGAATGTGGTTAGTTTATTTTTTGTTTTAATTTAGCTCTGTGTTATACACGATGTGTTAAATGTATAATAAAAAAAAACTAAAAAAAAATTCTAAAAAACGAGTCAGTTCTTAATTTTTTAAATTTAGAATTTAGTGTTACAAATAGTTTAAGTGATTTTGCGAATAAAAATTTTTTTTTTAATTAAATTTTATACATTTATGATGAATATAGATAGAATAATGAATTTAATATTTTAATTGATGATTTCCTTCTAAAAAAAAAATAATAATAAAAAATACATGTTACTATTATTTGCAATTATTTAGAGCAACAGAACAGAACCAACGGAAAAAAAAATATATTGATGTGGATCAAATAAAACATAAAAATATTAAGAAGGAAAAAAATAATAAATAAAACATTGTGAACAACGAATTATTTATGTATGTATTTTTGTTGATTTACTAAAATAAGAAACAAACAAAAAAAAAAAGAATTTTTTTTTCTGAAAGAGAGTGCTTAAATAATGTTGATGTCGTGCCATTGAATTCATTAATTTACTTTATGACAAGTACAACACAATACAGATATAATATTATAAAATAGTCTATAACCATAATTTGTAGCCGCTGTTTGGGTCTTAATTTAAAAAACAAAAAAACATCGGTAAAATAATCATAAATAATTTTTATATTAAATAAATACATTTTTACTTATAATTTATTTTAAATCTATAACAATTAGGTGTATTTTTAAAGTAATATAAATCATTTTTTTTAAAATCATAAACTCATAAATTAGCCCACATACCTAAAAGGAAATTGCATATAAAAAATTATAATTAAAATTAATAAATTAAATGTATTACATTACCGAAGCACCTATAAATCATATAATTTTGATATATATATAAAAAAAATCAATAATTTATTATTTTTGTGCCATTAAAAAAAAATAATTTTTCAGCAGTTAGATTTTAAAAAGTAAAAAATTTTTTCGTTGAAAAAAAAAACAAAACAGTTAGATTTTAAAAAGTAAAAAATTTTTTCGTTGAAAAAAAAAACAAAACAAAACAAACTTGAACATTACATTACAACAATAACAATAAAAATTAAAATTTGCATTATTTTCGCGCTACATTACGAAAAAAAAAAATTTTTTTTTTATTTGCACAATTTAACGGCTAAATTATTCTTGAAGTATAATCGAAATATTTTAATAAAAACCACATAGTCTATTTTTTTTTATTTGTTTTGTGTTTGTTTTTTCATTAGTTATTTTTTGTTAGTTTAAAATTCGGTGGTAGTGGTGGTAGTTTTCACAAGATAAAAAAAGTGAAAAAAAAACAATAAAATAAAAAGAAATTTAAAAAAAAAAACAGATTTTTTTTTGTTGGATTCCACAGGCAATTTTTTTATAAGCATGTAAGTATAATCCTATATAAAAAAAATGTTCTTCTCATTCGCAAAATAATTAATAGAAACATTTTTTTTTTACTAACCATATGTTTGGGAAAATATTAATGCATTAAACACATGTGTGTGTGTTTTTTTTTTCTTTCTAAATAATGTTTTATTATGATGAGAAAAAATATATTAAATGTGATGAATTTCAACATTTATAATCATGGAAATTAAAAAAATGAAAAAAAAAAAAAAAAAAAATTACATCCTTTTTAATATTATTTTTTAATTTTAAATCACACAAAGTTAATTCGAAAAAGAAAAAAAAAATTAAGTACATACATACATAATTCATAATTCCAGCTAATAATTGCTATTACTTTTGTGTTTTTGCTCAACTGAAATAAATATTAATAATTACTACTATAAAGTATGATTTAATGTGAATGACACGCATGCTGATTTAAAAACTGTATTCAAAATTCAAACACATATTCTAGTAAGTAACATGTAATATCATGTAGATACCGCCAACAAGTGGTATATATTTTTTTTATAGAGTTTATCTACATACGTTCTCAAGATTTTCAATCTTATATAGTACGTATGTACATATGTATGTAAATATAAAAAAAAAAATTAAATCAAATTAAATAACATCGATGCCAATTTAATAACAAAAATATCGTACACATTCTACACACAAACAATATTTATCTGATGATGAATGAATTAAGATAAAATTTAGAAAAAAAATAAAAACAAAAAAAAATGAATGAATTTTTAAAATTTATGATGTGTATAATAATGCTCAATTTTACTATATCGACTTATAATTTTTTTCTTCTTTCAGAAATAAAAAAATGAGGAAAAGTAAATGTTTTTATACTTAACAAAATTTACAATAATAAAAAGTAAGTATAATCCTATATAAAAAAAATGTTCTTCTCATTCGCAAAATAATTAATAGAAACATTTTTTTTTTACTAACCATATGTTTGGGAAAATATTAATGCATTAAACACATGTGTGTGTGTTTTTTTTTTCTTTCTAAATAATGTTTTATTATGATGAGAAAAAATATATTAAATGTGATGAATTTCAACATTTATAATCATGGAAATTAAAAAAATGAAAAAAAAAAAAAAAAAAAAATTACATCCTTTTTAATATTATTTTTTAATTTTAAATCACACAAAGTTAATTCGAAAAAGAAAAAAAAAATTAAGTACATACATACATAATTCATAATTCCAGCTAATAATTGCTATTACTTTTGTGTTTTTGCTCAACTGAAATAAATATTAATAATTACTACTATAAAGTATGATTTAATGTGAATGACACGCATGCTGATTTAAAAACTGTATTCAAAATTCAAACACATATTCTAGTAAGTAACATGTAATATCATGTAGATACCGCCAACAAGTGGTATATATTTTTTTTATAGAGTTTATCTACATACGTTCTCAAGATTTTCAATCTTATATAGTACGTATGTACATATGTATGTAAATATAAAAAAAAAAATTAAATCAAATTAAATAACATCGATGCCAATTTAATAACAAAAATATCGTACACATTCTACACACAAACAATATTTATCTGATGATGAATGAATTAAGATAAAATTTAGAAAAAAAATAAAAACAAAAAAAAATGAATGAATTTTTAAAATTTATGATGTGTATAATAATGCTCAATTTTACTATATCGACTTATAATTTTTTTCTTCTTTCAGAAATAAAAAAATGAGGAAAAGTAAATGTTTTTATACTTAACAAAATTTACAATAATAAAAAAAAAAACACTTCATTGGATCAGTTACCAAGGCGTTGTTCTTTTTAAATCATACGTTGTATACATTTCCCGATATAAACATAATAATTTATGTTCAAAAAAAAAAAAAAAATAAAAATAAAATAAAGTACATACAGCTCTAGTAGCTTATATTGAAAAATAATGGGAATAGGAAATTTGGCACGTTTTTTATTTTTTTTTCTTTAATACTACAGAAAAAAAAAATAATGAAATAAAAAAAAAATAAAATACAAATCACTTGTTGAGAAAGTTTATACAACTTTGTATGTGAAATAAATCTTTTATATTTTCATTTTTTTAATCCTTAAACATACATAATATTTCAGATTTTGTTTTCTTCTTTAGAAGATGAAAAATGAAATATGAAATAAGTTTTAAAAAATATTAAACAAAAATTAGGGATTATTTGAAAAAAAAGCAAACAAATTGCTTTCATATTTTTTACGTTGATTTAATTTAATTTTTGTTATTTTTTATAATTGAAACTTTCTAAGATTTGGCAAATGTTGAGCATTTGTTAAACTGAATGATCAAATAAATATTATGAACGTAAATGTACTTTTTAATATTAACAGATTTAAAGAGAAAGAAGAATGTTTTTGACAAAAATGTTTTTTAAAAATTATTTTATCTAAAATTTATTTATGAGACTCATTAAATCTCTCTAGGCTAGTTTTCAAATTCTACTGACATTAATCATGCAGGTTTTTCCATGTTTATCTTTTCTTTAATCGCAAAAAAAAAAAAAAATAAAAATTTTAATACATATTTCTAAACAAGTTTTCACAATAATTTTTTCGAATTAAAATTAGTGAAAGTATTCTTTTATAGAATATATTTACATAAATTATTTGCTTGAATTATTTAATTAAATTAAAATATATATTCTCAAATTATAAAGATTATTCACACAATCTATCTAATTATAATATTTTTTCGCAGAAACCATGTGTGTCTAAATGTTTTATAGGACTCCAGAAAAAAAAAAAATATACATAATATTTATTTTGTGAGAAAAAAAAAACACCATATTGTACAATCCTACAAATAGATGAATTAAAGTACACAGGTGTTAATTTATAATAATTGACACAAAAATGACGTATCTTTTAAATATTTATGTATGTACATGAATAATATCTTTTCATTATTAATTTATTTCCCAGTAGAACCATTTTAAAGGTGTGAAATGAATATTATCTATTATTATAATATAAATACTATAGATAAATGTAAGATATATGTATTTTACATAAATTTTTCTACGTTAAATGTTTTTCTTTAAACAAAATTGCAAAATTTTTGTTCAAATGTTTGCATGATAGTAATCCCAAAAAAAAAAAAACAAAAATAATTCTAATACACAATATAATATAGAATTAAAATATTAAGAAAAAAGATACATTTATATTTCGCAAAAGAATAATAACAATAAAAACGATACATTTGGGAATTTCTAAATTTGTTTTTTTCTCCACTTCTTATTTTTATTCATTTCAAACGAATCAATATGATGTTATAGTTTGTTTGTTTTTTTTTTTTTTTTTTTTTTTGGGAATTTATAAACAAAATAATTCAAAAATATATATTTTTTTTGAGAATCATAAGTATAAATCAACAACGTCCGATCGTCAATCAAATAAATATTTATGATTAAATAAATAAATGAAAATATTTTGAATGAATTACACATGAATGTAAACTGTTCATTATTTAAAAATTTATAAATTTTATCTATCAAAAATTTTTAATGGAATTTAAATAAAATTACACATAATTTGATATAAAAATAAACACAAACAAATAAAATGAAACAAAACAATATAATAATGTTTTATATGTAAATAAAAATATTTTATGTTTAAATATTTTATTTACAATTATTTTCATAAATTTTTTTTTATACTTTCGTTTCATAATCAATTACTTACACATTTTAATTTTATGTTTAATAAAATTTTCATTTGTAATTAAAATCTCTCAAGGTGAAAAGAATTATTTTATTCTATTATTTGTATATATTTTTCTTTTTCTTATTTAACAAATATTATGAATAAAAAGTTCAAATACATACTAGAAATAGAAAAATAATTGCATTACAATGGAGGAAGAAATTCTTTTAACAAAATTAAATAATTTCCATGTGAAATAAATCAATTTAGTTAGTTTATTTTATTTTTATGAAAGAAAAAAAAAATTGGTTATAAAAATCTTAATAATTCTGAATACATATTTATATATACATATTTTGTTTTTTCAAATCTTTTTCTTTCCTCTTATACATTGTTCGAGTTAATTGATTCATTTACAACTGATGTGTTTGCCATTTACATACATAATTCAACAATATAAATTATCTATTGTCATGTGGAATTATTATGAATGTGATTTAAATACTCTTAATTAGTTTAAATTTTTTTTTATATATCGAATATTAACTATTGTATATGTTTTGTAAATGTTTTTTTTTTCACAGTTATACACATAATTTTTTAATTATTTTATTTGAAATTTTCACGCAATATTGAAAAATTCATAATACTTTCGTTCTAATAAATTTTAAATTAATTCAGCATATATTCATTGTTTTATTTTCTTATTTAAAATTATTATTAAATAAATAATTGTTTTAAATCCTTTTTTTTTTTTTCTCCAAAGGATTTCAATTTGCACACAATTGAAATTTAAATCAAATTAGCTTTTAAAATTCTTCAACTGTTAACGTAACAAACCTAATAATATAAGCTCTAATTTTACAAGCTAAAAAAATTTATAATAGCATTAATTTTCATTTCTAAGCTTTTACACAAGAAAAAAAAATATATGTAGATAAGTATATCTACTTTTACAGGATCTTAAAAAATAATATAAAAGAATTGAAAATAACTCTTATTTGAAAAATTATTAATTTTAAATCAATAGAAAATTCTTGTGAAATACGAATAATATACGTGACTTGTATAGCTTTGAAAATTTCTTGTAATTTTTTATTTCCTGTGAATGAAAAAAAAAAATGTCTTTTTTTTTTTTTGCAAAAACTTGAGGACATCCTTTTAGATTGTGTCAGATTTTTATTATTTTTTTTTTTTTTTTCAAATTTTTAATAAACTTATTGCTTGAACTTTTTGTAGATTTTAAATGTGAACCATAATTTTTTATGAAAATTATTTCATCTTTTAAGAGTTGTGTACGACAAAAAAAAAATAGGTTATAAATTAAACTCAATTAAGAATTTTTGATGTCATCTTATAGAGTATATTTTATTGACGGTAAGTTCAAATAAAATGAATGCTCTCTAACTAATACATGTACATATTTAGTCTCATCGTTTGAACGCATAATTAATGTCACAACATCATATTATTATGATGACATCATGAAAATTCGTTATATGTATATTTGAAACATTTATGTACATACTTACATATTTTATTTACGCTATGTTAATAAAATTTAGTGAAATTTATATTATCCGTTGAAGAATTAAATTTTATACAATATTTAAAGTCGACTAACTTACATTACAAACGTAATATTTATCTGAATTCGATATTTAAACATAATAGGTGCAATGTAATTTATTAAATCTATCATTTATAAACTGTCTTTATTTTATTGATAAAATTTATTCAACTTTAAACATTAATTACAAAGCAACTATGTATTTTTTATTCTTGTATACTTAAACAAACTACATCTGTGGCCGGTTAGATAGAAAACTTTATATCAAATTAATTTATAACTTAATTATCGCACATACATAATATGTATGTATATGTGGGGTACCTATAGCATACATATACATAAATATTTACTGTTTTAATACAATATAGTATAATATTTATAGTAAATATATAATTGATATAGTACACATTTTCCTATAAATTATATTACTCCCATAAAATATATACAGATACAATGTATCTTATAGTACGTTCGATTGTATCATATATAAAAATAATACATATACCATACATACTTGAATTGGGTGGTAAATTGTCGAGGTCGATGTTCAAGTGCGGTATTGTTATGTTTACATTTTGTGTAATTAAATATAGCACGTATTTTATAAGGGAAATTGTTATGCGGTACTTCATTTATAAACTTAGTTAATTTATATAATAAATGTAGATACTATGTATATAGAAAGGATGCGGGTTTATCTATTGTTTTGTTTACTATCGAATTATGTATCTTATTTATTTATTTATTTTTTACAACTTTTATTTCCTAATTCTCTTTCTATTCTAGAAAGTATTAGATATTCTACATATATATATGTATGTAATAAATACTGACATTCTATTCTTATTGTTTGTACATATATATAGGTATATGTATTTATTAGTACAAAGTATCTTATATACATGTATGTACTACCTATATCTTTAAAAGTACTAAAAAATATTCGACCTAGCAAAAATTTAAGTTCATTAGATAATGAAATTTTAAAATATAAAATAAAATAGAATGTAGAAGTGTTATATTGAGGTGATAGAGAAACTTTCTTATAATATTTATATATGATACATATGTAGGTTATAATTTGTTGATATGGTGAATGAATAAATAAATAATAAATGAACATTTAAGTAATACATGTTTTGTATTTTAACATAATATGAACAATTATGAGAGTGAAAACCACTTAAGATATTAAATTTACAAAAACAACAACAAAAAGAAGTATAAAAGAGTGTTTATTTTTAGCGCATCAAACTATAAACATAAATTTATCTTGTTAATTTTTGTGTTATATTTAATTGCAAAAATGTTATCAGTAACAATAAAAATTTACTATTATTTAATAAAAAAAAAATTATCAAGATACTTATCTTAATGTGGGTACTTTAAAAATCATCAAAATATATACATATAAAAATAAAAAAGTCAATTTACGAATGCGTAAATAAACTTTTTTTTTCGTATTAAAAATTATATCCTTAAAAACTTTTAACACCTTCCTTTTTTTTTTCATATCAACATATCAACTCTACCTTATTGTTTTTCTATTGTGACAAGAAAAATTTAGCATGATATATCATTGGGTTGGCATTTAAACATTATCAGTTATTTTGTGATAGGAAAATTCAATCAATCTTAATTTTAAAAAATAGAAAACAGTTGACATAGTTAATGTAAAAGGAAAATTTCTATCTAAATAAATCTATATAGGATCTGTGAAGGTATATCATTATTTAATAAAACGTGGTAATTGGAAAGAAGAAGAAAAAACAAAAAACAAAACAATAAAATAAAATTTTAACTTTATATGTTTGTATCTATTTTGTATTTGTATATTTTTCTTCAGATGTACGTTGTATATTTTCTTTACAAAATTTTCATTTCGTCAAAAGCTGTAAATCAACATGACAATGTCAGTTAAAAACATTTCTGATGCCAAAATGTTTTTTTTTATTTTTTTTATAGAAAAATCCTTTTATATACATATAGGTACATATATGTATATGTATATATTTTAAGCTGCTGTTGTACTACACTCGTTGTTTATAAAGTTTTTTTTTTCTAATATGGTATGATGATGATGATGTTGATAAAAGAGATAAAATACATATGTACAATACAATGGGATAAGATAAAAAAATAAAATAAAAATATGTGTAGAGTATATTATACAAATGAATATGTATGTCAACAAAAATTACTGAAAATCTATATTTAAACTGAAAATTTCACGCGATAACTGAAAATTGTCTTATTCACAAGAAATTGAAGATGATATACGAGAGGTTTACTAGAGAACAAAAAGAAAAAACAATCCAAAATAAAATAAAAACAAAAAGCCAAAGCTACACAAAACATAGCAGAAATGAAAATTTGAAAATGAATAAGAGAAAATTTCTTTTCTTTCCTGGTTGATTTATTCTTTTTAACAAAAAAAAAAAAAGGGTATGCCAATGACATAGGCCAATATATTGAAGTTAGTGTATATAGGGTAAAACTTTTGACATGGGATTTGAAAAGGTTATTCGTTATCTATGAAGTGTATATATATGTATATAGTAAATTATAATGTTAAATATATGAAAAAGATGTTATATGTATATATCTATATTGTCACACATACATACTTGTATGTTCGTATAATATCTTATAGTATTGTAAAATTTATTTGTCTATAAAATTTAAGTATCATCAAAACAATACAACATCAATTCTATTAATAATTGAGAACTTTTCTATTTTGACTGATATTTTTTAAATGATTGAATTTTTTGTTTTATACATATCGACCCTAACATTATAAAGTGATATATTTTTTTGATTATTAATTATATCGTTGTTGTTGTTGTTATTATTAACAGCAAGAGTTATAGATTATGTACTTCAATTTAAAAACAACTAAATGCCTTAATTTAACTTTAATGATATCTTTTATTTAAATCAAGGTTTATATTAGATATTTAATTGAAAATAATTAAAATGTACCAAAGGATAGACATACATACATATATACATATATAAATATTTTAAATAATTGAATTCAATGTGGGTTAGATAAATCATTAATATTTAATGGTATTTTACTTAAATTGTTGTTATGGGTTTTTGTTGTTGTTGTTTTGTTTTTCTTTAAAATTCATCTTAATCTTGTCTATTTCACACATTACTTAAATCAATTAGAAATACAATATTATGTATTGTTATTACATAAATATTTTGAAATTTCATAGTACATAAGTAGTACATACATATATCATTTGTAATTGGTATTAATTGTTTATCAGAATAAATTTTAAAACTGTTGGTTTTGTTGATAAGGATGATGATGATCATGTTGGTATGAGGTTTAATATTGATTATTAATTTACGTACACATTTATAAGTAAATTAGAAATAAATATTTAAAAAAATAAATATAACTTTTGAAAATCATAGAAAATGATATTATATGTATTTATTCTTTGAATTTTTAATCAATTGTAAGAATATTTTGTTAATATTTAAATTAACAAAGTTTTAAATCAAGTATATTTTTGTTAAATATTGAATATCCTTGAAAATAAATTAATATATATATATATACATATATATATATATATTAAATTTTTTATATATTGTACATACATACGTACATATATGTATATAATATTTTTCCAATAATGTTGTACGTGTTTCTTTCATTAAAATACTAAAATTTACCATTATTCTTGAATCAATATCCTTGATATTTTATGGTGTATTGATGTATCCTTCAGTATGAGTATTAGTTTTAATATGAGATCTTTGAAATAAAATAGAAACAAATTTTAAAATTTCATGCATTCATGGTATTCATTCTCTATGAACATTTCATCATTGTAAATTTCAAAATTATGTAATATCTTTTGTGATTTTCATTATTTAGAAATTTTAAAATTTTCACAAAATATTATTTGAAAATTCAATATTCAATATTATGTAAAATTTTAAGATATTTTTCGAATAATCAACATTTCTGTAGAAATCAAAAAGTTCAAATTGAGTCGAAATTCGCATTCATGTTGAAATAATTAAAAATTAAGCCGTTCACAAGATAAATTGATTAACATTTTTTAAAAAAAAAATTTTTTTTTAATAAGTTTCTGTAATAATTTGGTCTTACAGTGCAAAATAAAAAATATTTTTTCGACAATTGAATTAAAAATAATTTATCGTAAGAGCTATTTTATTTCTTTTTTCATTTTTTTTATTTTTCTGTAGAATAATTCAATTTGGATTTTGAACAGCTTAATTATAAATATAACAATGTGTCTGAAGGTCAAAAAAACTGTATTTTTTTGTTCAAGCCTTTTAAACCAAAAATTTACATTCATTAAAAAATAATTTATAAATACTTATAATTTAAATAATTCTATTGCGTTCATTATAATCACATATGTACTTTCTATAATTAATGTATCATTAATAAAATAAATCATTTTTTTTTAATTATCATTTTAAAGTCAATACACTATTTAAATTATATTTTACGTATCTATTTAAATCAATGTACACATACGTAGTATGTATTTTGCCATGAATTTTGCAAAAGCAATTATTATTTTTGTAATCAGTTACCGGAAGGAAAAGCATATATGTACCATAATACCATATATATATTTAATAATAAACGTTTATATACATATTTATATCTATAATCTATACATATGTATATAATACAAATTTTGTAAGAATGTATGCACATAAATAGATAATATTGTATAATTTGCGTAAAACCTCTCTTATCATTAAATTTAATTCATATAACATATTCATGAATTGTAATTTTCAATCATAATTTCATCTTACGAATTTTAATTAATAAATTATTATAGTTATATTTTGTTACGTGATTAATAATGATAAAAAGCAATATACAATTAATTATAAATTTTGCGTAAATTTTAAACATGCTATTATCATATTATTTGTATTTATTAATTATAATACAATGTATTTACATACATATATGTATGTTTTTTTTAAATTCTATTCTACGTACATTTTTCAATGAGCTATTACTTTAATTATTCGAAAATAAAATTTTTTTTTAATAATAAAATTTATCAAATTGTTCTTAAAATTTGCTACATTGAACTTTCATATTAATTGACCTTATATTTTATTATCATATTAATTAATAACCTTTTATAAAAAAATTTTTTGTTGTCTTTATTGTGCTTATTATATTAAATTTTTTTCTTTTTTAATTTGATTTTATGATGAGCACGATGAAATTTTTTAATAGTATGTATTCTAAATTTGAATGGGAGTAACAATGAAATGCTAAAACATTATTGCACAATGTTTATTGTTTGTTTTTTTTTTCATTACTCATTTGCAATTAAGTATTTTATTTTATGAAGAAAAAAATATTTGCCCATTTTTGTTTCGCTTAACACTAGCATTCGTTCTTAAAAATGTAGACTTTTTGGTTTATTTTTAAAATGCCGGTTTTGTTGTCTATTATGTACGTCCCGAAACTTTGAAACGGATTACAATCGTTCAGAATTTATTCTGTAGTAAATCCTTCGAAAAATACTCTAGGATGCATGTATTTTTTAATTGATTAGCCACGGCGTAGGGATATTCCCTTACTGCACTTAGGGTAACATAGGGAGAAAAGAAAGGAAGTGTTGATGGATATTCGAAGAAATGAAAATTTTCCTTTGATATCCTACAACTAGCATTCTGTTCAAAGAATATATTTTTATTTAAAGGGAAGAGTTGCAGAAAAAATTGATGAGGAAAACACTGGGCATAAATTTCAAGCAAATCGGATCACAGATTTCGAAGATATCGAATTCAAAATCAATTTTGTCTATAAAACATACGACAATGAACGCTAGTGTTGATCAATACAGTTTCATTTTAAAAAATTCATTTTTTCGGATCAATGAAAGGGTTTAACTTTTGGAAAAAAAAAAGTTTATTATACGATTTCTTTTAGTGATACCTAAAAATGTGAATTTCCAAAAAAAATAATGATTTTATTTATTTTCATGAAAATATTTGAACACACACGTCAATACTAATGCAAGGAGGGTTATAATTAAAACTGTTAAGTATAAATAAAATTGTTGATTGTTACTAAATACAAAACCAAAATGCTAACATAAATTAAATAATTTTAGGGTAAGTTAATTTATTGAAAGAAGAAAACAAAAACAAAAAAAAAAGAACTAAAATTATTTGAAAAACCAAAAGTAAGACAAACAAACCACAAAAGGAAATCGTGTCAAATATCCTTGCTTATACATACATATGTACATACCTATATGTATATATAATTTTTATATATTTATATAATACAAACAGAAATACTGTATGAAATGTGGATATCCGTCGTATCAGAGATTAATTTAAGGTGGTTTTCTTTACTTACAAATTTTAAATCTTTGGTTTTGTTAATATTGTCACCAATAAGTGGTAGTATAGTATAAAATTTCACAAAAGAAAGTACATATGTAATATACATTAATATAGCTACTTATTTTCAAAAAAAAAAAACCCTGCCTGCATTCACGGATTAAATTTCAAGAATAGTAGTGCTAACGAATTTCATTTAAACAAAATTACAATCTAAAAATGTATGATGAGTTTGTACTGGATCCTTTTTCCTGCCAGGAAATGTGTAATTTCAAGAAATTCATAGATATCATTTTTATAATGAAAAAAAATAAAATTACATTATATTTTTATTGTTTGATTTTGTATGTATGTGGTTATGTTTTTTTTTTTAAAATTTATTAAATTACATGTAAGGAAGTATCGATAAGGGTTAATGTAATAATATTAATTAAATGTATTATAGATGAAATATTTTTTTAAAAAAAATATACTTAATAATCCCACATTGTACTTGTTTTTTTTTTTTTTAATCGTTTATAGAAAATGATATTAAATTAATAAATTAGAGAGAAAGAAAAAACTGAAAAAGAAAAAAGATATGCAAGTCAGAGAAACACTTACAATGGAATCAGGTACAACATTTACGAATAGACGTCGATATAGTTGTACAATATCTGGGACAACATTAATATTATTAGGAGCAATATTTATATGTAGTTTATTATCAGCTGGTTTTCTTGTTTATAATTTTGCTGCATGTCCAAATGTACCATTATCACAAGCAACAGTTTGTAATGGACATCATGAATATACATCATCATCAAGTTCAACAATAAATAATCATAAAGATACAAATAAAAATTTAAATGATAATAATGATAATGATGATTTTATAATAAATTCATCAACTGGATCTCATTTAATTTTAAATAATAATAATAATCAAAATGAACATAATCAAAATTCATATAATATTGATAATGATGTCCGTTTACCAAATTCAATTATTCCATTATCATATAATATATCATTAATACCATTTTTATTTGAAGGAAATTTTACATTTAATGGTATTATTAAAATAAATATTGAAATAATTGAAGATTGTTATAATATAACAATACATGCAGCTGATTTACAAATAACTAAAAATGATGTTCAAATACGTCAATTAATTAAAAATTCAAATGAATATGAAATTTTAGAAATAAAAAATCATGATTATATTGAATCAAAACAATTTTATATAATGCAATTTCAACAAAAATTAAAAAAAGGACATCAATATGAAATTCATATAAAATATATTGGATTTTTAATGGATTATTTACAAGGATTCTATAGAAGTTCATATACGAAAGGAAATCAAAAAAGGTGAAAAATTAAAACCAAAAAAAAAAAAAAATTATACAGACAATAATTTTGTTAAATTTTTATTTCACTTATTTTTTTTTTTTTTCAAGATGGATAGCAGCTACTCAATTTCAACCAACTGATGCTCGTCGAGCATTCCCATGTTTTGATGAACCAGCATTAAAAGCTAAATTTATTATAAATATTGCTAGACCAAAAAACATGACATCAATATCGAATATGCCAAAAATAAAAAATTCATATCAGGAAGTGTAAGTTTATTAGATTTTATTTTCTTTATTTTGATTTACAAATTAGTTATCCTATTTTTTTTTTTTTTCCTTTCCTCTAATTAGTGAAGGTCTACCCTCATATGTTTGGGATAACTATGAAGAATCATTACCAATGTCAACATATTTAGTTGCTTTTGCAGTAACAGATTTTGTAAATCAAACAAATGATTATGGAAATTTTACAGTTTGGACACGTTCTGATGCAATACGTTCAGCTGAATATGCATTAAATTTAGGACCAAAAATTTTAAAATTTTTTGAAAATTTCTTTGGTATTGAATTTCCATTACCAAAAATTGATATGATTGCTGTACCAGATTTTCAAGCAGGTGCTATGGAAAATTGGGGATTAATTACTTATAGGTATATATTCTACATTTTATTTATTATTTTTTTCGATTTAAAACAATTAATTAATTATTTTATTTTCAAAATACAATAAACAAAAATTTCAATAGAGAAACAGCAATGTTATATGAAGAAGGTATATCTGCAGCTGGTAATAAACAACGTGTAGCAACTGTTGTTGCACATGAATTGGCACATCAATGGTTTGGAAATTTAGTAACACCAAGTTGGTGGTCAGATATTTGGTTAAATGAAGGTTTTGCAAGTTATGTTGAATATTTAGGTGTTGATGCTATTGAACCAACATGGAAATCAATGGATCAATTTGTTGTTAATGAAGTACAAAATGTATTTTTATTAGATGCATTATCATCATCACATAAAATTTCTGTTGAAGTTGGTAATCCTGATGAAATAAATGAAATATTTGATCGTATATCATATGCAAAAGGTGCAACAATTATACGAATGATGAATCATTTTTTAACATCAAAAGTATTTAGAAGTGGTTTAAAAAAATATTTAAAAGAATTGTAAGTAAAAAAAATATGATTAATTTTAAGAATTTAAAAACGATACGGTATTTTAATTTGTTTTTTTTTTTTCATAGATCATATAAATCAGCTAAACAAGATGATTTATGGCGATTTTTAACAAATGAAGCACTTTCAAGTGGTCTTCTTGATAATTCAACATCCGTTAAAGAAATCATGGATACATGGACATTACAAACTGGTTTTCCAGTAATAACAATTAAACCAAATAATCAAACGAATACACTTCAAATACATCAAGAAAGATTTACATATATTAAAAATGATAAAAATAATAATACAAATAATAATGATGATATTGAAAATACATTATGGTGGATACCAATTACATATACAACATCAAATGAATATAATTTTGATGATACACGTCCATCAAATTGGATAAGAAGACAACGAATATTATCAATAAATGATCCAAGATTAGATACATTAAATGATTGGTATATTTTTAATATTCAACAAACTGGATATTATCGTGTTAATTA
This sequence comes from Bombylius discolor, assembly GCA_939192795.1. Classification (NCBI taxonomy): domain Eukaryota; kingdom Metazoa; phylum Arthropoda; class Insecta; order Diptera; family Bombyliidae; genus Bombylius; species Bombylius discolor. The sequence continues at coordinate 32,951,848 of OW584241.1, read as the reverse complement.
TGATATAAATAATTGGAAATTAATTACAATATATTTACGTGATACGAAAAAATTTAAAAAAATATCATCAACAAATCGTGCACAATTAATCGATGATGCATTAAATTTAGCTAGAGGTGAATATCTTGATTATAATATTGCACTTGATATAACACGATATTTAGCACATGAAGATGATTATATACCATGGAAAGCAGCTGTAACTGCATTAAATTTTATTGATTCAATGCTCATAAAAGAGGGTGATTACCATTTTATGAAGGTAATAAAATAAAATATACGAAAACAAAAAAAACACAAAAAACAACATAAATAAATAACAGAAAAAAAAATTTTTTTTTTGTTTCATTTAATTTTATCTTTATTTTTTATTAAAAAGATAATAAAAAAATGTAACAAAATGAAACATGATAACATTCATCATCACGTTTATACATATTTTATATATTCACTTGATTATTTATTTATTACGAACATTTAAATATAAATTTATTTATTTTCTTTAATTTGTCGTAAAATCCATTTTTGTTTTTTGTTTTAATAGTTGTGATACGTACATACATAGAAACTTTAAAATTTTACTTATTTAATTGTTAATTAATCCTTTTTCTTTGTTTGTTTTTTTTTTTTAATTATAGAAATACATTCTGAATCTTCTTGATATGGTTTACAAAAAAGTTGGTTTCGATGATTTAAAAGATAATGATTTACTAACAATATACAAACGTATCGATATACTAACAACAGCTTGTCATTTAGGTCATCGTGATTGTATTCGAAAATGTTTTCAATATTTTCAAAATTGGATGTTTGAACCAAATCCAGATTCTCAAAATCCGTAAGTTATTTAATATATAATTTATTTTAGTTTTAATTTCAAATAAAGCACATATAATACACATATTGTATATTTTAAGATGATAGATAAATTTTATTATTAAATTTTTGAAATTTTATTTAATAGTACATATAAGACAGGTTTTAGATAACACACAAAGGAATCAATTGAATTTTTCTTTTTTTTTTTTGAAATTTTCAATTGAAGCATTGTTCTCATAAAAATCATTGTACTATTTAAATCCTTTAATTTTATATGATTTATAAATGTAAATTCATGTATATACTTAAATCCATTATAATTTCATCAATACATATTATTTACAGAATTTCACCAAATCTTAAAAGTTTAGTTTATTGTACTGCAATACAACATGGTTCCGAAATTGAATGGGATTTTGCTTTTGAACGTTTCATTAAAACAAATGTTTCAAGTGAAAAAGAAATTTTATTATCAGCATTAGGATGTAGTAGAGAAACATGGATTTTAAATCGTTATTTGAAAAGATCATTAAATGGTGAACATATACGTAAACAAGATGTTTATAGAGTATTTGCAGCTGTATCAAGTAATGTTATTGGACAACCAATTGTTTTTTCATATATTCGAAATCATTGGAAAGAAATTAAAACTTAGTAAGTTATCCATTTTATTTTACTTTTGTTTTTTTTCTAAATATGTAATTATTTCCATATTATTATTATTATTTTTTAAATGATCCCTATTACAGCTTAGGATCATCTTTAACAAATTTAAATACAATTGTTAAATATTCAACACGTCGTATGAATAATAAATTTGAATTAACAGAATTAAAAAATTTTGTTAATACATATCATAAAGAAGGTGGAAGAGCTATACAACAAGCTATTGAACAAGTTGAAGTTAATATACATTGGATGGATCGTAATTATAAATCAATTATAAATTGGCTTAAAAATGCTGTTGCTTAATTCAATTTTAAAAGAAAAATTATTTAATTACATAAATTTTTCATTTTTTCTTTCATTTTCTTTGTTTTTTTTTTTCTGAAAGACTGCCACAACAAAATATTATTAAAATAAAATAGAAAAAAATTTTTTTTTCTTTCATTTTTCATGTTTTTCGAAATTAAATATAATTGAAAAATTTGTAATTTGATTTTTTTTAGTATATAAATTATATTTAATAGGATAATTTTAAGCGTATAATAAAATGAAAAATTTTGAAAAAAAAAATTATATTATAGGTAAATTCTAGTTTAAGATGAAAAGTAGTTAAATAATAAGTAATTCAACTGAAATCTAAAATATAGTTATATAAAAAAAAACACCGAAATTTGTTGGCTTTACATATTTTGCCATTTTTTTAAAATTTACTTTTTATAAAAATTAAAAAATGATGCCAAAATGATACTTTTGAATGATGAAAAACAAAAATATGTATTTCTCATTTGGGTATATTTTAAAAATTCTAATATAAAAAAAAAGTTAATCGAATTTAATGTTGAAAATTACACGTAATTAATAATTTCCTCAAATATTAAATGATACCGTCAAGAATTTCTTTTTTTGTTTTTGTTTTACTAATTTAATACTTAAAATTTTTTTTTTATAAATTATTATGCAATAAATTATATTTTGTACATAAATAGATAATACACATTAAGTTTAAACTTTTTCTCTCTCAGTGGTAGTTATATATATAAATATTTTGTTTTTTAAATTTTTTATTATTTTTTTAATTAAATTAAATCGAATTCCAAATATATGTACTTAATGTAAGTTTATTAAAATATGTATGCATTGAAAATAATTCTGTATAAGAAATTTAAAAAAATAAAATTGAATAAAATGTTTTTAAATAAATAAAAATATATCAGTTTAAAATATTTTTCTAAATTTTATTTTTAAATTAATTTGTGAACATTGTTCATTAGAAACGGACAAACAACCTTTGGGTCATGATAGAATGGAGATGGAAAAGAGTATTTAGTTTATGAAAACAATCCAGTAATATGTATTACTTAAAGTGTTACTTTATTTAAAATTAAATTTGAAAAAATTACAATAATTTTTATTGTTAAAAAAAAAAATACTTATTTTTTAAATTTTTATGAATGTTTTTCAGTTTGTAAAAGTTTCAAAATTTTATTAAATTTTTCATTTTGTTGTTCTTCAAATCTATTTAATTTTTCATTGATAAAAATTTGTAAATTTTCAAATTTTTTATCAATATATTCTTTTAATTCATTTAATTCATTTAATTGAATTTGATTATTATAATTTGAATTATTTAATAATTCATGATTATTTATATTTTTATTATTTTCATTTGATTTCATATTTTCCAAATTTGTATTTAAATTTAAATTTGAAAATTCTTTTTCAACATTTGAATTAATTACAGATAATAACATTTTCTTATTTGGTGGAGCATTATTTTTATTAAACATATAATATTCTATAAATTTCTTACATTTTTCTGCATTATCTGATAATTTATAATTTGAATTTGATAGAATTGTTTCAACATTTTTAAAATTAATACAATTTGTATTTAATGTATCGTGAACATCCATTTCATGAAGATATAACTTAAATCCATATATCCATAAATTTATTTCTAAATTTAAAAACTATTTTTCAAGAAGAAGAGAAAAAAAAATGAATAAAAAGTTTTTCATTTTAAATTGTTTTTGTAGATAAAAAAAATAAAAGAATTTTTTTTTATTTTTTTAATTACCTTAATGATAATTTTTTTAGTGTTTGGTCTTTTTATCTGAACATCATATCTGTGCACAACTATTTCATCTAAATCATCAATATATTTTCCATGAAATGTACCATAATATTCTTCTTCGTTACCAACAAAAACTTCTATTATTCTTGAACCAGATGTAACAAGATTAAATGCAGTTACAGAAGCATTTGTTAATAATGAAATGTACAATTCACATACATTTGAATTATTTTGATTTTGAAGAAGAACAGTACGATTTAAATCGATAATTTCATCTGAAGATGGTCTTCATGAAATTCATTTACAAGCAATTAGATTTTCTTTGTTATATATTTTTTATTTATTAAAAAAATAAAATAAAATAAATAAATGTCCTGAAAAAATTGTATTCTACTCAATTAAATTTTAAAAGCCAGATTTTAGGTACAAGATAGTACAAGAAATTATATATAGCATAATAAAGCAATACATAACAGTGGCAGATATGAAAATTCCTGAGACAAATCTTTGGACCAGTAAGAAATAATGATAGAACATACAAAATAAGATATAATAATGAGCTGAACGATTTAATTAATGGTGAAAACATAGTTAGATTTATTAAACATCAAAGGCTGACATGGGCTGGACATACAATAAAAATGTGGTCAGATAGGATGCCAAAGAAAATTTTTGATAGTGGGACAAGGAAAATATGGACTGAAGGCTTAAATGAAGATCTAAAGGCGACAGGCGTTACGCGTTCTGAATTGGAAAACGGTAGCAGCAAATAGAGAAAGATATTGATTTCCTCAAGTATTTTGTTTTTAGAATAACTATTATATACATTACGGGTAATGAAACTACAAGGACATATTTTACCGATTTTTTAGAGTATGAATATATTAACAATTCCAGCATATTTTTAATAAATACAGAATTTTTTCAAGATATTTTTCTAATTAGAAGATACATAGGTATGTACTTACATCTTGTTGTCATAATTTGGTTGTTTACTAGAACAAACAACCACTGCATTATTCAATTCATTTCCTCCTGGAACTTGCCAATTGGATTTCAGTTCTACAGTATTTTCACTCATTTTGTTTTTATAGATTAAACAATTTAACTCAAATTAGATACTTAACAAATAAAATTTTCAGAATTTCTAATAAAAGCGCCAAGTTTGAAGTTTTGATTTTGACTTTTGAGTTTCTTTTCTTCTTCCTTTTTTTTAGAAATTACTTCAAATTTTCTACCTGATCCAATTCACCAATTTACCAGTGCTTTGACATTTTAATTTTAAAATCAAATTTCGGAATTCAGCTACTTGATCGTGAAGCTGAATCTTTGAATTTTAAAATCAATTTGCATCACATTTGTTTAACCTTGTGTTTCATAAAGGTCAAATCAGGTGGAACTTGCAGTCGAGTTATAAAATTAATTTAAACTAAAATTTTCACATAAATTATATCTACTTAATTCAAGTTACAATATTATTTTAAAGGCTTTGAAAAATTTAATAAAAATGTCGGGAAAATATACAATTGTTATGGTCCGTCATGGTGAATCTGAATGGAATCAGAAAAATCTATTTTGCGGATGGTATGATGCAAATTTAAGTGACAAAGGTATTAAAAATAATTCAAATATCACTTATTTTATTAAACAACAATAATTTTAAAGATTTTAAAGAAGAAAATAATATAAAATTATAGGAAAAGAAGAAGCTGCTGCTGCAGGTAAAGCTGTTAAGAATGCAGGCTTAAAATTCGATGTTGCTCATACATCATTATTGACTAGAGCTCAAGTAACACTTAATTCAATTCTTGAAGCATCTGGTCAAACTGGAATTCCAATTCAAAAAACATGGAGATTAAATGAAAGACATTATGGTGGTTTA